>CM050650.1:84435542-87020542 GCA_027574665.1 Rhynochetos jubatus | reverse complement strand
AAAGAGCAAAGTAACCTGCACAGATTAAGAATTCTACTGACAGCCACGAGGGATTTCGAACAGCAAAGACATGATGTAAAATGCTTCTAACTGATTAAATACTCACTTACATGCAAGCAGGTAAGAGCACTGACTGTATTAATGTACAAATCAAATTAAATCTATGGATATATGAAGTTTCCAGGAAAAGAGAGAATTAATTTTTATGATTGTAAATGTAGTACAAACTACAAATTATCTCTAAGATCTTAAGATGACACTCCAAACTTCTCACATAATTAGGATACAGACTTAACAACATACATTCCCTTCTATTCCGTCATGTTCTAGAATCCTAAATTAAAAGGATTGTAAAATCCTGACAATTCACTATTGAGCAGTATATTCAAAAGCCAAACGTGCCTAGAGTTTACTCAAACCAGCTGCCTTCCTAGTGCCTTACCAGTTCAGAAAAATAAAGGAACACAGAGAATTCCCAAATGAAGAGCCATTAGGAACTGAACAAGTGGCAGTACCATACCTGACTAAAAGAACAAAAGAGGCAGCCCTACTTTACCTACCTCCACAAAATGAGACATGCGCATCTTAAATAATAAAAGGGGAGGGGGTGCACATAACATAGAGCATATTAATATTAGAGGTGACACATGCCAGAAGACTTCCAGTGTTATAAATACATGCATGCTATCCAGAAGTAATAAATCTGGGTCTCAGATAATCTGCAGAGAACAGTTGGGAGGTTGGGGGGGGGGGGGGGGGGGGGGGGGAGAAATCATATAGCATTATCACCGACCAAGCGCATTTTAAGAAAACCTTCCTTTTCATCAATGGAAACGGGCCATTATTAGATCCTGAATGTCAAGCTAGCAAAAGTGTTTGTATACTGCAGTATGAGAGTTTTTTTAATTACTCAAATTCAATGGGAGAAGGCATATCTCTCAACCAGAGACAACACAACCATGCAGACAACTGCCCATGTTGAGACACAAGTTGTGCAACTTTCAACAGCATTTTATATTATTTTTACTTACACAAAAAAACATTTATGGTGGTGTTGCCAAGATACAGAATATATAGAAAGAAATAAAGAGTTCTATCACCAAAAGATTTAAGCAGAACTAAAAAAGGCCTGCCTGGCATTCAAGAGAAGCAGAAGAAAAAAGGAATCTACTTCTTACAGTAACAGCAGATGCCCAAGGAAGAACAACAAAAGGGTCAAGAAAGTTACGAGAACTATAAGTGGGGCAAACTTAACCAATTCCATGTGTACACTAGGTCGCCATCTGGAGATCTGTATTAATCTGGTAACCTCACTATCCTGTCTTCTTGGATGCTGCACAGAAGCACCAGCAGAAGTTATTTTTGGAAATAAGGTGGGGGAGGGAAGATGGTTAGGAAAGCTACAAGATATCTAAGAAGAGAAACACATGAAAACATTAAACAGAACACACTACCAAGAAATTTGGTTGGTTGGTTTTTGGTGGGCTCCCCCCTCCATGTTCAGCATTTGTTAGTGCAAGGTATCTGTTAGTATGAGTATGTAAGCAGATCTGTCTTCTGGAATTGGCAAAAAAGCCTGTCAGGATCCTCCTTTCAGTGAGTACTTTACTAAACAGAGGGTGGCTGTATCAGTAGTGCTAAGCCTGCTGGGAGGAGCACAGGTTGCTAAATTCATCCATGTGACACATCAGTGCAGAAGTACATGAAAGTTTGGAGTAAAAAGTGAGAAGCGCGTACGTTTCATGACCTTCAAACATTTCCTCTGGTGTTCTCACACTCAATGAGCAGAACAAAACAGTACCTCAATTCTCACCAACCCCACTTCTAGATCTTAAGTAAAAAGCAAACAACTTAAATGAATCCAACGTTTTCAAAGAGGCCAGAAAACCTGTATACACTATAGTATACCTACTAAAATACCCAGAAGTTCTAATTCTGTAGGAGCGTACACATCTTTCAGAAGTAATACAACATATGTGCATGCATTTACACTTACATCTGATTTTTAGCCGCTTGTCTCTGAGCTTTCCGTTCTTTCCTTTTTTGATCTGGTGGCTTAGCAAAAACAATTTCAATGTTTTCTCCCTCTAAATCTTTGCCATTCATTTCTTCCATTGCCTGAAGGAATTAACCAGACTTTAAATATACTTCTACGCATATCTGAAGTTATTGATTTTATTCTACCTTTTAGAGTATGCATTTTAAAATTTGTTACCCAGAACTAAATTAACAATATAAAGCAAAAAAAAGTCAAGTAATCAGACAGCATAGTATTGCGGGTTCCAGAGTTATGCACTCCTCTTAACTTGGCTCTCAAACCCAGGACTGCATGGATCAGTTTAGAAATCTTCCACTCAAAACTGTAAATAGGCTTCAACCTTTGCAAGCTGTTTCAATTAATGAAGTGATGGAACCGTCCTCTGAAAGTACAAGTTTTGCAATACAGAAATAAATTTCTAATGTCAGCACACATGCAAACACTACTAAAGCTAGAGATCTGTATGTTTATGTTCCTTTAGTTTACTTGAAATACAGGTAACTTTTTTTAAACCAAAAGCAAAAAATTAGAATTTAACAGTCTCACTCTGACCACAAAAAAGCCCCACAACAATCTACCACCACCACAAAAAAAAGACAAAAATACCAAACAAAAAAAAAACCCCCCCCAAAATCTGGCAAAAAACCTCCAAGTCACACATGTGCAACTCCCATAGGTCACAGTAATTGCTATAAGTTAAATTCAAACAGAGGAATCCTAAAGATTCTACCACTTTTAGGGAATCTGCATAGCTAAGCCTTGACAGGATACACTTCCTATTAAAAGATTCTTTCCATCATCTTCCTAAGCATCTGTTTTAAGGCATCTGGATGAGTAAGAAAAACTGAATCCCTTTGTATCCTGCATCCTCCCACATAACATAAAAAATAGATACACTATAGGCAGGAGAGGAATTACACTTTTCCTTCCTAATGACAGGTGGCAAGAGAAAAAAAACTCCAAAACCAGACTAGCAAAAATCCAGGAACGACAATTACTCACTCAATTGTCCAGCACTTGCCATCAAAAAGAAAAAGGTGCTTATTCCGCACCATAAAAAGGAAATAATTCTGTTCGTGGGAAATAAGATTACCTAAGTTTTTATCACATGCCCTAGAGAAACTGCTTTAGATTCTAGCAATAATTTGGTGAGAAGAGTCATTCAACTTCACTTCAGTTGGAAATGGTAACACATTTGATTATCTTGGATACTCATCAGAATTACTCAGGATAGGTGCATCTAAGACCCACTTTTCAAGACACCCCAGGAGGACAGTCATTGGGGACAATGTGTTACCATTTCTCCAGACAGAGCTTTTTCTCAAGTTAGAAGTATACAGCTTCTCTCGTGTTTAATCATTACTTATACACACGCAGAGTTACAGTTCACTTACCTTTACAGCACCATCCCGTTCATCAAAATGAATGAAAGCATAGTCTTTTAGCTTCTTCACTCGCTCTAGCTTTCCAAATTGACTGAAGGCTTTTTCTAGTATTTCCTCTGTTACAGTATTGGCAAGATTGCGTACAAACAAAACTTTTACCTAAGGAAAAAAAGCAAACAAACCCAAGTTTAGAATTATGATCTAATCCCAAAAGACAACATGAAGTATGCAAGTCACTGCTATTGGCATTACTGAAAACATCATTACATTTTATGTACAGCATTTTGTATACATATACATGAATATTTATATAGTCACACAGCTTGAGTTAGCTCCAAAACTCCCTGATAGAAACATAAATCTGTTTTTAAACATGGTTACGTAACTATTAGTATCCTGAAAGTCAATCCAATTTGTGTTAATGTTTAAAAGAATCCTAGCAGCAGTGATTTTCAACTCAGAACACTTTCAAACTTGAAAGGAGGCAACCAGGATTGGTTACACATAAAATAAAGTTATCAAAACATTCCATTGTTTAGACAGGTTTTTGCTCAGGTATTTGCAGAACAGTCATCACTATAATATCTAGGTCAGAGGTGACAAGCCTGCAGCTCTCAAGCTGCTTAACTTGTGGCTCCCATGCTATAGCTACACCAAATACATCAGGACTGTGCTCGCCTGAGGAGCGCACACTGACCTGAAGCCAGAACTTGAAGAGAGAACACAGACAGAAGGGGACACTGCCAAGTATCTAAGGCTGACACTGCCAAGTCACCCTTGGACTTTCTCACCAGTCAAACTGTGTCCTTCCCTTGAGGAACAGCCACCTCCAAACAACTCTGACATTCCCTCCCCCAGCTCTCTAAAGCATGCAATGTGGCTCTTCAGCTACACAAAGACTGCTATGCAGCTTGTAAGATCAGAGAGGTTGGTTCTCTTTCAGCTACTGAGATATGCCGTGTTAACTGCCCGATACTGGACTAAACTGTCATCATAAAGTTTCATCAACCACCAACTGGATACAATTAAAAAAACATACAGAGCAGTCAACAAAGGCTTAAACTAGACAATATAGCAGACAACAGACACTGGACATCAGGAATCAAACATGTTAGTGACCCGTTAGCATTCAAACACTCATCCTTGCATTCACACTGAGGTTGCACTAAATGACTGTACATCAGGATGTCTGCATGATGTCACCCCTGAGTTCCCACAACTTTCAAGCCTCTCTGACTTGTTGGGGAGAGAGTTCCTTCCATAGGCTGCCACCATGCCCTCAGTGCCTAGTCCCCTCCTGCTGCCAAAGAATGCTCAGTCTTACCTTCCTACAAGGCAGGTGTGCTTCAGCTTCTGCTCACGTTTCCTCCACTACTGGTGGTTTCAAACTAGCCAATGACAAAAACTAAGCCAATATTGTACATGGCACCACTGACATGCCGCTCCTAACCCTGAAGGTCAACTCAAGTAACACAGGGTGTGAAGGTACCAAAGAAGGCATGCTTCCAATTTTTGAACCAGAGCTATAATCTCTACTCCCACCACATACAGGAACTCAGTAAACTCCAGACACCCTTTTTATAAGAATTACTACGTAATTCAGCTACAAACAACTTCCATAAATCTTTGTCTCACTTGCTAGCAAAGCCTAACAAGGCTGGGATGCAGTGTTTGGAAGAAAGGATACTACGGAGCCTAACTCTGACCCCGCATATGAACGCTAGTTTCTGGCAGTAGTTTCTCTTGTTGATTCTCAGGAGATTACAGAAGTCGTAGCCAGCTCCATGAGGAAAGCTGCTTCCTAGCCTGTGTTAAGCTTCTCCTACAAGCCTTCATGGTAAGAGCAACCTTTATTTTGTAACCCATATGTAATAACCGATTTTAGTGAACTCTCCTAACTGCTACCTTAACCTTATCTCATGAAAATGAATGACAGAAATTAGTGTGATGTGATCAATGGTTTTAAACCCCAGTAACTTTCAAACAGCTATTCCTTATTCTTGTACTTTAGGAAAGGATAAAAAGCAGAATCTCAG
Organism: Rhynochetos jubatus; assembly: GCA_027574665.1. Classification (NCBI taxonomy): domain Eukaryota; kingdom Metazoa; phylum Chordata; class Aves; order Eurypygiformes; family Rhynochetidae; genus Rhynochetos; species Rhynochetos jubatus. Next base: position 87,015,083 of record CM050650.1, on the reverse strand, counting down.
GAGGAACCCTAAGTAGCCTTCATTAATAAATCCACAATGACTGAATGACTAACATCGTGTCAGACATCACTGAAAACCTCTAAACCAAAATTTTTTTTTTTTTTAAACAAGATGCACTAACAGCACAAAAGCTACTAACAATTTTTTTCCAGTGCAGACCCATTAATCTCCAACAGATGAAATTATTTAACAGCTTTGGTCACATTACTGGTTAGAACTGTAGCTGAACCAGTCCAAGAAGTTGTCAAAGCTAGGAGGCAGGTTAAAACATAGGTTGAGAGAAGATGAACCCATTTGTACTTCATTTAAGCTATCTAAAGAGGGAAGGAAAAAACCAAGAGAAATCCTCTTCATTAAGGCTCAGAGACTGTAATACCAAGGATCCGTAAATACACACCTAACAAGCAATGCACCCAGCAGCAGCATTTTGGCACAAAGGCAAAACCTGCTTTTAAACTGTTGAAGATTAGACTACTCCCAAAAACTTGTGGGATCTGCTCCTTTTCCTCCTCTTACCTACAGCACAAACACTTCAGACTTCATTACCACATTCTCCAAGGGTTACTAGCCTGTCTCCTGTCCTGTAATCTACCAGGCAGCCACAAGCCTAAGACTTTATTTAGCTGCTTAACCTGCCACTCCTGAACGTCCCTCTGTAGCCTCAGCCATGCTACTGAAATCAAGTAAAACATTAAGAAATTTATCTGCACTACAGACGTAAGAGGCATCAAAATAACACCTAAGGGAAAAAAAAAGCTATCAACACAGCTACTGCAAGTTGGAAAAAAGTTCACTTTGGACCAGAAATCAATTACTTAAGCAATTATACTCTGATCTGTCAGTACAAGCATTCATCTCCTGTAACACATATATCGAGCTTCAGAATCTAGCTTTTTACCTCATCATGCTGAAGGTATTTCATATATTTAAGGTAACAGCCCATTTAAAATTTAAGTATCCACCCATACAATACTCTCTGCAACATCTAGGCAAAAGTCTGGAGCAGAAAGAAAAAAAGGCTCAAATAAACATTTCAGAAATTTAAAATAGTAGGGGTCAATATATCAATGAAATGACATGCTGCTTCTGCTAGGTATTCAGGGTAACTCTGTTCACCTTCTGGCTACAAAGATGAATTTGTCTTCCTCATAGCTTGCTCTTATGGACTTGCCTTTCTAGCAGTCTTGGCAAAAAAAACACCGACCAGATGATTATTCTGATAAAAGCAACCTACTCCTACTCACAGTGTTTCCTCCAGAGCCTTCTACCACAGGAATGTGTAAGACAGCATGGGTCAACAGCTCTCCCTTTGCTCCCAACTGACAGTACTCACAAGCAACAACAGCAAACCTGAAGCTCACATCTGGGAGATTACTGACTGCAGCAGCACCTCAGCTGCTCTTTCTCTCAGGAGAAAGACAGCGATAAACAAGAGCAAGTAAACCTAACATTTCCAGAAGTGCCAGAGGAGGTCACAGTTTCTCCAAATGTACAGTCAGCAGGCAAGAAAGGCTGAAGTAGAGACTTTCCTTGTTGAAAGAATAAACTTACGGAGGCATCCAACAAGAAAGGTCAGACACCAACACCTGTTATCTTCTGCCTTCAGACACAAGCTACATGTTCTCTACTTTTTCAGTGTTCTCATTCACAACCTCACTTTTCCATACATCTTCAACCCAAGTCCCATGCCCTACCTTTGGCATAAGGCACTGCAAGTATACAAATTGATTTTCTGCACATTTGCCATGTTTGTCTTTTTCCTTTTCATGTTCCATTTCAAATACAAAACAAGACAAGGCCTTAACACATTAAAAACCTGTGTATGAAATGGGGCAAACCACTATCAAGCTTTAATTTCTTTAGCCTGTCACTCCCTATATCTGCAAACTTGCTTCGGAAAGATAGCTGATCATCTCCCCTATCAGTTCCTGCTTAACTATTCCCTCATGTCAGCAGAAGGTCCTGCTCTTTTAAGTTTGCTGGATTAGGTCTCTTCTCTTTTGAGCCATGAAACTGAACAGATAGATAGGCTGCCGTATTTAGGAAGTGTCACCTTTGACAAGTTTTACCTGCAAGACTCTTCCCCACTACTGACAGTCTATGATGCTGCGCAAGAAAATAAAGTCTGCAGACAGGGCAGTCCAAAAGCTTCTGTAATACCTGTATTACAAAAGCAGCTTTTTCCCTAAAAGGAGCCCCCACCCCAACCCTTTTCCCTTATGGCTCACCAAAGAGGAGATCCCAGCCAAGCTATCTTACTAGGTCCATCAAAGTAGGACTCCAGCAAGTGACGTGTCTCAGATGAGAGTAAAAGCAGAGACGAAAAGCAAGCAAAGAGAAAGAGATAAGGATACAGGCTAGCTAGGAGTGTCCATTAAACAACTGAACTACACAACATAACTCAAAAAGTCAGGGTTGGGCATTATCTGATGGAAAAAAATTCAGGTAATTTCTTTCTCACAAAATATCACGCATACACTTAAAACAACTGCTACAACACTTTTCAAAATGTTAACAGTCCAGACAACCAGTTTCACTGAAATACCCAAAATCCAAAATATTACTAGTCATAGTATTTCAAGGAATTAATCCCCCCAAATTAAAGATGGAGAGTTGCAAATACAAACTGCCTACCTTCTCAGAAGTAATTGCTAAAGGCAACTTTGAAAACGTGTTTGTGCATCTTACTGACATGTTCCAATTCTGAACTGATAAACAAAGTTCCAGGTTTAAAAATAATTAAGGCTTGGTTTTGTGACCGTATCCAGATTTCTGTCCCTCCAAATACTAACCTACAAAACCATTTCACTTCTTGGAGTCACTACCCTAACCCTAACCCTTCAAGATGAGAAATTAAGTACATCACCCTATGTGTCATTTTGGCAAGAATTATGTTCAACATTCAGCATTGGGAGCCCAGAATAACATGTCAATAAATTTTCTTTAAATTCAGATCAATTCTAGAGTGTATTTGTATTTTTATCATCTCACCCAAAGCACTTCTGACAAGAAGGCCAAAAGACGCTACTTAAACTTAGACTAACGTCAGTAAGTACTTACTTTGGAACAAGACATTTTAAATGTATTATGGTATCCTTATAGCCTTATTACCTTTGCCATGACTTCAGGATCTGGGTCTTCTATAGGGTCAGCCCATTCAACAGTAACGACATTTCCCCAGACTTTCACTTTGCCACTCATTAACCTACGTCTGGCCTGAGCAGCAGTTTTGTGATCTTCATATTCAAGGAAACAGAAACCCCGGTTCTTTTTCTTGTCATCAGGCTGATGATACAATATGACATCTGTAAGACCCTCTGAAATTAAGCAAAATATTTATCTGTTATGGCTTCAATACATGAATGTGTATTAGAAAGTGGGAATTATCTTTCTGCTTAAGTATTTTGGTGATTCCATAAAACCATAAACACATTATTATGCTTTTGAGACCACATAGACAATGAAGTTTCCCTGCCTCCAAGACCAACATTCTCAAAGAGAGACATTTGACTATCCTGACTTAGGTTGCATTTTTGTTCAGTGAAGAAAGCTTAGTGGCTACGGAAGAGTACCTTTCCTCTAACTGAAGGGAGGAGATAAGGACAGCCAAAGGTTGTGTTTTGTCAGCTCTCCTCTCAAACCCCCTGTCACACCACTTATCAGCATGGTTTTTTCCCATGGATGTCTAAACAGCAAGAGATCAAACTTGTATGATTTTAAGATCCCTAAGAAGTTTTGGCATTGCTCCAAAGAACCTGAAGTATATCATTCAGTAACAGAGAAACCCATCAAAAGTTACCTTTGCCAGATTATACGCCATTATCAAAGACATCCCTATCAAATCACTAAGAATTGTGAAGCACAGAACTAGTTATGTTCTCCAACCTGCTTCAGTTTTGCCTTGAAAAGTTCTAAAACATCCATTAGTGTTGAAATAATTAAACCATCTATGTATTTGAACAGCTTTTTAAAGCATTACACGTTTACTCTCTAGGTAAAACTTGGAACCACACATCTAGCCTGATCACAAATATTTTAGCCCTCAGCTCAATAATTAAGAAAAAATAAAATCAACCAACCAACCAAAACACTTAAAAGTGGGGACAAATGCTGAGTGGTCTTCATCTGGATTCAACCATAAGCCAAAAGATGGTGAAAAGTTCATCACCGATCATGTCTGACATCTTTCCAGTTCTACAAAACCTAAGTTACTGACTTACCTGTTACTTTGCTAAATTCTTCAACAATTTGCTCCTTGGTTTTGCTCTTAGGAATAGAGCCAACAAAAAGCCTATTATTGGCAACAGAGATGCATACACCAATGTGTTTTCCAGAACGAATTTCATGGTTGTTGTACTGAAAAAAAAAAAAAAAAAAAAAGAAGAATTGGACAATCATCAGTTACAGATAATTTTTACTCCAACTGCAGCATACCAAATACTTTACTTTTGCAAACACAACATTGGGTAATACATTAAATTCTTTAGAGCTTAACACATTCTTACGATGCATATTCAACTGTTCTGAAGCATACCCATGTCCTCTAAGATATCTCCACAATTTCAGCCAACAATTACTCTTCCCTTCTTGTTCAAGCCTCTTTCTTAATACATGTTTCTTTAGAGACTTTTTCATGTAGAACCATGAAAGGTAAATCTTATGTCCAAGTCATCAAGGTCAAGGCTTCTCCCTTCACAACAGTGCAGAAAAAAAATGCGAGTTCCTCTACGGATTGTATCTACGAATTCTTGATTTGTGTATAATACAAGGCAGGAGTTACAATTAAAGTCAGATTCCCTTCTAAAGTTCCACACTTAACAAAAGAAAGAGCTGTGATCAGGTCTTCTCCACAGAACGTGCAAGAGCAATTGGCAATTACTTTCTAAAGCATGTTACACATGTAAAGATAGTAAACAGGAAGAACAACCTACTGACGTGAAATTCTAAGACTTCTGTGCAAATGCTTCTCCCATAACAGATTGTTTAGAAGACACACTGAACAAGTCAGCAGTTTAAAGGAGAAAAAAAAAAATATTACTGTAGACATCTGTTGACAAAAAATGCCTTTCACTGAGATGCAGACAGACATGCATCATCCAAATAAGCAGCAGGGAGGTCAACTGGTGGTACATCAACCCCTTTCCAACTGGAAGCCCTGCAACAGACAGTTCTTTAGCTAGGAAAATGTATTTTGTGATCAACATCTTATTGACAAGTAGCAGGATAGCTAGATTCAATTTTAAAAAGCTATTTATGAGTTATTTTGTGTTTGGCGGGCAGTAAACCTTCCTGCATAAGCGAGTTTTCCCACACCCCTCCTTGCTTTATGCTCCAAGATCAGGGTGATGTTTGTTTATCTCTATACTGTGCAAACAAAAACTACATCACTGAAAATTTTCAAAGCTAGATAATTGCACCAAATGTAAGCTAAAAAGAGAACTGTACATGTGAAAAGAATCTGGAGTGGCATCTTCCCAACTAATTATGTCTCAAAACACAGTAGGATACAGTAAAAGACTTCCGTATCTCCCTATCTGTTGCCTACATGGCAAGGAATAGTTGATTTTAAAGTAGGAAACAGCTGCATAGGAAGACTATATATATATTATCGTGATCACTAATAAACAGATACACATTAGTGAAAAAACAGATTACAGTAGCTAAAAAAACTTTAAAGAAGCTGACAGTTTATTAGTTTGGAAACAACAAAAACTGATTCTTCATTAACTGAAGTGTACATTAGGAAACATTTCTTTACATTTGGAAGCATTTTTTTACTGAGAGCGTAGTCCAACATTGGAATGGGTTTCCTAGAGAGGCAGTCAATGCCCCCAAGGATGTCAGGGTTTAAAAAAAGCGTTTGGACAATACCCTCAATAATAACACTTTAACTTTTCATCAGCCCTGAAGTGGTCAGGCAGCTGGACTAGATGATCACTGCAGGTCCCTTCCAACTGAAATATTCTATTCTATATGGGTAATGGATGATATTACCTGACTATTCCTGTTAAAGTCCAAGACCAAAGCTCGGCTAGACATTTAATCCAAAAAGAACTTCTCAAACAACAATATTTCATAACTTAAAAAAATTAAGATATTACATACCATATTGCAATTCCACACTGGCAGTAGTTTCTAGCAGGGTTTTTTTTTCCATACTACATTAGCTACTGCTTTTCACTGTATGCTTCTCTTAACACAGAGAAAACAGTCTTGAAATAGGTGCTTTTGAACATGAAGTTGGTGGGTTTTAGGTAAAGAGTTTGCATACTATCTGTAAACTTAGATTAGACACGAACAGGCCCAAATCATGATCTGGGTAAAGTGCCAGAACAGTCAGGCTACCAAATTAGCTATGTCAGCATACTGCTTTCCCCTCCTGTCACCACTGAATCAATGCCCAAAGTTAGTAACAGAGGTATCACTACCCTCTAGACACTATAATAGGTAGGTTTTCTTTTTTGCTAAGCTCTAGAAGAACCTACTCACAAACAGGTCAAAGTATGCGTAAGGTCTGTCTTGTCATTTAATCCACTTCAACATTCACCAGTGATTTTTGTTTATTTCCAGCAGCAAATGGCAAGTTGTACTGCTAAGCACAGCCAGCAAACTGCGTAAGAGGCATATTTGCATAACTCACCTGTACCGGCACTTTGATCAAGCTTACACTTGCTTTAGTCAAAAATACACTGTCTGCTACTATAGTTTTCAGTATGTTTTCCTACAGGCTTCACCTCACAAGTATTTATCCTGTACACGTCTACAGTAACCGTAATCACTCAGAAATCTTTTAAAAAACTGAAATCTAACAACTTCATATGAAACAATAGTGAGAATCGAGCATGTGTGCGAAAGAACACAACTGTAGTTCTAATTCTTAACTCAAACTGTATAAAACAGAAGGTAAACAAACACGTTAACAGGGAAGATAAATGTCTGGGTTACAAAAAAAATAAAATTAGACTTGTGATACTCAGCGCTATCAGTCAGAACATCTGAGATGCCATTTCTACTCAACTAGCAAGGGTAACCCACACTGGATTAAGTACTGGACATAAAATTAACTACTGTTCATATCTGTAAGCCTTCTTAGTATCAGGCCATAGCATCACTCCATTTTTCTCTCAAACACAGTCCCAGAAGTATTTCAAACACAATTCACAGAACTCTCCCCTTTAAGTGGCTTAAAAATGGATGTGCATAAACAAAATCAAGGTTTCAACCTTTTTAATTGCACGATTTCTTCTGGTTAATTAATAGGGTAAGTCAAAATATTAAGTTCATCCAAAAATTTTAGTTGTTTTACGTTAAGTTGTTATAAAGACTGTGGAAAAGACAACAGCCATGCAAATATGAACTGTATGTAAAATATGTTACACCAACTGTAAGAGCCTGAAGATAGGTCAGTTTAGGCTCTGCTGCAGTTTGGGTATTGACAAAACCACATAGCTGTCTCTTCATTACTCAGAAGCCTACAGGCAATTCTCATTTTTGCTACACTTCACAGAATTCTGAAGGCGGGGGGTGGGGGGGGGGGGGGGGGCGGCGCAGGAAGCCCCTGGGAAGATGGGATGTAACAAAAGAACCCCTATCCCAGGGACTCCAGAAAGCTGGGAAATAAGTTGTATACATATCACAAGTTTACAGGTAGTATCAAAAAGAACACCCTGTTAAAAGACTAAGGTATTAAAATGGCTAGGACCAAGGGTTCAGGATTTCTAAGAGGTCTTTCAGCACCCTTTTCCCATGCGTGTGTAACTGATACAAGTGATAGACCTACAATTTCCAACAGAGCTCTACAGCCATGTTTTGCTAGTACCCCAGCAAATCACTCCTAGACAACTTGGGAAACTTAAATGCACCAAACTAGCCAGCCAACTATGGTTGGAACCATTCAAAAGCTGACAAAGGCCACAGGATCTAATTTAAAACTAACCCTGCCCTCAAAGAGGTTAGCATGAAGGCTGAAAAACTGCCCCATGAATCACAACACTCTTCCATTATTACATTCAGTGACTGTTTAGCTGAAAACCAGAACACAACGCTTTTTTCCCCTGCGTATCAAAGATCAGATATAAAGGGACACCAAGTACCTTCTTCCCTTGTATCATTTAGTGGAAGAATGAGGCTAGGATCTGATGTTACTTTCATGGAAAGTAACAACCTGCATGACTTTTCAGAGTGTGCTATCTTAAAGCAAAGTCTAACCATGTGAAGAAAATTTCCTTTTTATTCCTTTACTAGGTACCTGTGAGAACGTATTTATCGTGTTGCTAAGTCATGTGCACAACTCTTCAGACTTCACACACAATGTAACTAGCTAGGTTGACAATAAAAGTACAAAGAGGTATGCACAGTTATCCTCAGTGTATCTGGATTGCGTGCAGGAACACCAATCTTATTTTAAAATAGCACATAACAAGTATTTTTGTACTTCCACTTCTGCAGAAGTTTCTATACTTTTTCAAAACACAATCACATCTTCAGCTTGATTTGTCTCCACCAACTGACTTGCATTATTAGTGTGTCAATAGGGTACCTTACTGGTTTAATAAGCACCTTACTTAAAAGCAAGAGATTTTAACCTTTTTATATTATATTAACGCATTATCAGTACACCTCAGAATGAGTATGGTTAGCACTTGAGGGTCATACTGCACACTGACCTTAGCTGTATCAATGTAGTAGTAACTATCTCAAAAAACCCCCAAATTCAACCAGGAAACAAAAGAGCAGCGTGAGGATCAAGGTGATGTTTCATTCCCCTTCTTTTTCAGTGACAGATACCCAGAAAGTTTATGAGCAGTAGGCTATTCCTTATATCAAACTATTTCACACCTCTTCACAAAAACAGAGGAAGCAGTTTTTAACCTGGCAGGACTTTTCCCAGTCAGCTGCAGCAAACAGAACAGAACTTAACACTCAGGCGTGGTAATTTCCCATCTGAAGGGCCTTAGGAAGCTCTGTGACTTGAGAAGTGTTTTTCCCACAGGGCGGGGCATCGTGCCCGTGCACAAGCTGACCGATGCTCCCCTTGAACCACAGCAACCCCAACACCACTTCCCCCCAAAAACTCAACTAGATGCAGACAGCTCAGAAGTCACTATTTCTCATACAACTTCTGTTAATAATAAAGGCTCGTTTAGCTGGATCAAACAGCAGTCCATCAGCACTTTTTCTTTCTTTCCCTGTCACTAATACAGCCAGTAAAAATCTATACACCTAGCGGACATTTGTGAAGTGATCTAACAACAACAGTTTCACCTCAAGCATTAGGATCAGGACAAGCCAGTGTTCTAACAAAATAAAAAAAAAAAAATCATCCAAGTAAGAAAACTTACCAGTTTAACAGCTTCCTGAGCTGCTTCTTTAGTACAAAAAGTGACAAAAGCATATCCTCTATTTAGACCAGTTAGTGGATCCATCATTAAGCGGAGATCCCATATAGGGCCAGCTTTCTCAAATAATGGAACAAGTTCATCTTCAAACAAGTCTCTTGGAATCTTGCCCACAAATATCTACAACAGACATAAAGAATGTTATTTACTAAAAAAATACTTCCAATGAGTAAGAACACATCTACATAAACATCATCTTCTTACCTCTGTACCAACAGAAGGTTGCTGTCCTGAATATACAGACTCTGGAGGAGGTCCTCCATACTTTCTCTGTCCAGTGGTCACATCAAGGGTGTAGCCGGTTCTTTCCAAGAGTGCCTTCAAGTAAGAAACTTAGAACTTTAAAATCATATACAAATTGAGCTAGTTTAGATGCACTTAATTCAAAGACAGATATGCTTATAATTCCTCTTAAGCTGCTTTGAGACTCCCATAGGCAAAGCAGCCTACTGCTAGAACTTCAACAAGGAACTTGCAAAACAATTATTAGAACTATCAGGTAAAGAAACACTGCTAGAAAATTAGAAATTCACATAGAGTTTTTCCAATTCCTTCATTTTCATTAAAAAAAAAAAAGGCCAAGAAATAGAAAAGTGAGCTTCCCTTTAATTAGGAAGATCTTAGTCTGAGCCACTTCTTGTTTTGGCATGTCCAATCCTGCAAACAGGAGTTCCCTTCACTTAATGAGATTACTCATAAGTGTGGAGTTAAAGAACACATGTTTAAGTGCTTACACCCCAGGAACACTGTACAGACTGCTTCAGGTATCCAACCAATAAAGTGACTGAAGTGGTAGTACTACTTCCTCTCTCCTGTCCTCCCACCGCCTCAAATTCCTTGTGGGCGCATACAGCATTCCAGCACAAGTGATCCCCACCAGAATCCCTGCGTACAGTTACAGATACACTACCAATGTAAAGTGTTAGATGAAACTCAGAATGCAAATACATAATGAGAGACTCCCCCGAAATTAGTCTTAATAATTCTGCACACAGACAAATCAACTCTACAAAGAAACACTAATTATAACCAAGAGTTTGCAATTTTTCAGTTGTGAAATTGCTAAGTTATTTTAAATGCTATAGCCATCAGCAGTAAAAGCAATGCTACTTTAAGTTAGTTTAAAAAGCCCTCATATTGCTGCTGTTTTAGGTGGTAGTGACACTGTATCTTTTTTTTTTTATTTATAACAGCAGCATTCCAGACTCAAAGTCAGAAGAAAAAATAACTTCTAGTTTCACAAGCTAGTTATTTGTAATATATAACACGTTCATTTTGCACTTTACACTTGAAAAGTTAAAGACGAATGATTCTTTTGCTTCTTTAGACATCAACTAAGCATGTTTAGATGGTTTTCCTTTCCTTAAGCTTTATTAAGTTGCTAATCACAGATTTTTAAAATAAATCACAGTATGCCTAACTCTTAAGACAGAAGCTTCTTGCAATCAGAAGACTCAGTCCAAAACCTAACGTGTCTAGTAGTATGACAGTTTGGGGTAGAGTTTATGAGAACAGTGATTATGTCTTAAGTGGGCTAAATCCTAAATCCATTACAATCTGTTTCTTTCAGACACATGTGGTATCTCCTCTCTGTCATGGAGTTACTTTAAACCTGAACTGAAGGGAAGAAAAAAAACACCAAACCAACACACAGAACAAATAAAAAAGAATTAAAAACCAATCACCTGTAGTTAAAGTTAGGCATTCTGAACTCAAAGATCTATGCTGACAAGTTTCCAAAACTTTCAACTGTGAAGCAGTGTACTGTCTCAGTAACCTGACAAGTATTTTTCACTTTTATATACATTCAGTTCCAGTGATTAACAGTATAGCAACTTTCCTCTTGAAGAGAAAGAAGCACAAGATAAAAAGGCCAGTGTCACCTTTCAATAATGACAAATAATCTAAAATAGTCCTTTTAAAGAAAAGCACAGTTCCAAAAGCATCAGAGGTATCTGTCACAAGAGCTCTGAAAAACCAAAGGCAGACCACATAACATCTTTTAAGCACACACCTTAATTTTTGCCTCATCTGGTCCTTTGCTAGAATCCGCCACCTTGGTCCCCTGTTTTTCCCTCTGCCTGTATGTCTTCATGACTCCACATAAAAAGGCACTTTTGTTCTGCAAAAGATATATTAATCTTCAGTTCTGAACACAGGACAAACCAGAATCTAATGTTACCTTGAACTAAGACAGTGCTCGTTTTACATATCACATATAGATCACTGAAGAGACTTAAGCGAACCTCTTGCCAGTCAATTAGCAGTTTATCCCACAACAATTATATACTAAATTGTTTAACATTACCTGAACATGTGAGAGATCACTGTCTTTAAACTGCTGAAGCACTGCCAATGCACCTTCTTCATTAAATTCCTTTAAAGCTTCAATAGCTCTTTCATCTAGATCACTATGTGCAACTAGCCCTAGAGAAAAGAAAAAAATTACCAGTTATATTTGGACAGCAATCTTTGTTTAACCACATTTAACACATTTCAATGACCCCTAAATCAATCATTGAATAACATGAAATCACTTAGTCCTCTTAAAGGTAAATATTTAAGTGCATTTAGCCTTTTTTTAATCAAAAAGCATCAAAAAAACAGTTAAGATTCAGGGTAACAGTCACTGCATTTATGTACCTGCTTGATTTCTGTGAAACCCCGATATTACATGGGCCTATTTTCAATATGCTGAAGCTGAACTCAGAAGGATGTATCAAAACCTGACAGCTTGCCTAGCACTGGTACCTTGGTACATTTTGAGAAGACTATGGAGACAAACTGCAGCGCTAAAAGCGACCACGACAATCCAGAAATCAAGCTTAAAAAATGCTAGCTATTACCATGTCTGAGAGAACCGTAACCTTTGCATCCATGAGCCCAAATACTGTCACGGAGTATCACTTACATGAGAAGATGAATACCAAGGCTTCAGTTACTTACAGTTACCTACAACTACTGTAAAAAAATGCACGAAGACCACATCACCTACTCCTCCTAGAAGTCATCTGTTGCCTATTCCAGCTGTTGCTATGGTCACCTGCATACTTCTCCTCCTTCCCATCCCTCAGCCCAAGCGGCCTGGCCCAAAACTTTTCTATCAGAAATACTATGTCAAATTAAAGCACTGAATGGAAAACATCCACAGATTTTGGTAAGACTGCAGTTCCCATACTTTTGGAAACCACAAAAAGTTGCTATTTTGGCCCAAAGACAGCAGAATCCAATAAAATATTGTAAGTGTGGTTTTGCAAGTTTTACATCTTACCTGCAACGTAAATTTCATCTAGTTTTTCAGCAACTTTCTGTGGTAAACCAGCATCAAGCAATGTCTGGAAATGCTCAGAATGGGTAACTGCAGCAGAAGTATCCATGGGCTCTTCAGTACCATTCCCATTAACATGTTCAGTAGCCATGTTTCCAGATATCTGTTCAAATGCAATAAGCATCAGAATTAAGCTAAAAATATCTTCAAGTAGAACAATTCAAGTGACAATACATGCAACAGACTGCCCTATTCTTGCAAAATAATTAAAAAAAAAATCGTAGACCACTTCCCTGACAGTTATTTAGCTTTGGAAGACTCACAAAATTCCTCAAAAGAAGCACTAACACAAAGGAAAGCCCTAACACCACTGCCTACCGGGGGTGGGGTAGCTTTCACTGCAGGTTTTACACAACCCAGCCAGACACTCTGACTCACCTCCCTCTCTCCGTCTCCCTAACACACTCCCTAAGAGGCTCTGAACAAGTTAGAAATGGAGCAAGAAGCCAATGGCGGGGGTGGGAGGAAGAGCAAACCTGCCACATGCAGCCGCCGCTACCGCGATACCGTCACTGACACCCGCCGCCGCCTCCACCTCTCGTTGGGAACTCGCTGCCCCCCGGAGCGAGCCGCCTCCCCCGGCCCCAGGCGCGGCCGGGATCCCTTCCCGCCTCCGCTCCCGTGTCGGCCGGGCAAGCCAGAGGAACAAAGCGCTCTTCCCAGTCCGCACCCACCCACGGCGGCGGCCGCCATGAGCCCGATGGAAACACGTGCTCTGCGCGTTCAGATGTCCTACAACTTCCTCCGGTGACCGACTTCCCCCCCCTTCCCCGCCACACTCCCGCAGGACGAGCGGCTCCCACCCCCCACCCACCCACCCCAAGCCCCAGCCGTTCCCCACCTCTCACCCTATTCCCCCCGGAGAGCGGTTGCAACACCCCGGGCCCGATTTCACCACTCGCCCGGCAGATCGCGGCGCCTCACGGCCCCGCCGCCACCACCACCCCCCCTCCGGCCACACTTCTCCCCGAAACAATGCAGGGGCCCGCCGCCAGCCCCGTCTCCCTGCCGGGAAATGCGGTTGTCCGCCGCCCACCGCCTCACGACGTGACCAGGGGCACGCGAGACGACTCCCCCTCCCCACGCACACACACACGCCGGGCATGGCGGTGGCGGCTCCCCCCCGGCCCCTCACGGGCAATGAATGGAGCGACGGAGCCGGCAGGACAATGAGGCGACAGCCACGCGCCCCGCGCGAGGACGGCCCGGGCCCCCCCCCTTCCCTACCCGGCCGCCACCGCCGCCTCCCCAGCGCCCGCCGGCTGCCGGGCCTAGTGCGCGGGCACCAGCCCAGCCCGGCCGCCCCCCGCCCGAGAGCAGCGGCCACGAAGGCAGCCAGCTCCTCCGCCCACCGCCTGGCAGCCGGGCCCCGGGCCCGACAGCGCTGCAGGGCCTCAGCGTGCGCCTCCCGGCTCCCCTCTGCCGCCTCAAACCCCCCCCCCCTCCCGCCTTCTACCGCCCGGCCCGGCCCTGCCCGGGCCCGTTCCCATCCCGCTCCGGGTCCTTCCCGCCACCGCCCAGCGCCTGACCTGTGGCTGCCGGGGGCTAAACGCCGTGCGAAGGGGTTCGGGGCGCGGCTAGCGGCTCGGCGTGCTGAGGAGCTGCCCCCCCCCTTCTCCGCTCCCTCGGTGTGTCCGGACAGTGTGCTGGAGCTGGCGTAAAATGGCGGCCGCTCGAGCGCTCACGCCGCTGCTGGCACCAACCCCAGCCCCTTCCACTCGGCTCGGCGGGGGGGGGTGGGGGGGGTGCGGGGGGGGTGGAGGAGGAGGAGGAAGGGGGGAGGTGGGGGAAAGAGGAGGAGGCGCCGCGCGCGCTGGCGCAGCCCCAAACCCGGGGTCTCCCAGGCAGCTCCGCAAGGGTTATCGCCTCGCCCCGCCTGCCGGGCTGCCCGCGCGCGCGCGCGCGCCCGCCCCGCCTTCCCCCCACGCGCTCTGCGTTCCACGCCGAACGGCGCGCGCGGGCGCGCTTCCCGCCCGGGCGGGCGGAGCGTCAGCCAACAGGGGCGTGCGAGGCGCTCGCTCGCGCCCGCGGTCGAGAGGGGAGGTGATGGCCGTGGCGGGACGAGCCCCGCGGGGGTGGGGGGGGAACGGGCCGGCCGCCCGGCCTCCCCGTCGCCTTCCGCGCCGCCCTTACACCTGCGCGGGTGCCCCGCGGAGAGCGGCGGCGGCGCGGCTGGGCCGGGGATTGGGCGAGCGGGCGTTCCCACGGCGCGCAGGTGGCACAAAGGGGGAGCCCCGGCCCGCGGCGGGAGGGGACGGAGGAGACAAAGCCACGCAGACAAAGGGAGGGGAGAGCGGCGCTTTGTGTGGCTGCCGGCCAGCCGAGAGGAGCCCGGCCGCGCTCCGCTCCCGCCCAGCAGGCGGCGGCCGGCGCCTCGCCCCCTCCCCCGGGGCGCTCCCCCTCAGGCGGGCTCGCCGCCCGCCCCGCCGGAACCGTCGCGCGGGGCGTTTTTCCAGGGGTGTTTTCCCTCAGGCGCACGGCGCAGCGGATCCCGGTGAGGAGCCGGCAGCCCCATGGGCTGTGTGTCGGGCAGCCCGGCCGACAGCCCGCGGCGTGCCCGGAGAGAGGCCTCCGCCGCCCCACCAGCCTCCCCTCGCTCGGGGCTTAACTTCCCGCGCTGGCCGGTGGGTCTAAGCAGGCAGCCTTGCCCGACGCGGGGTCCCTGGCTTGGGAGCCTTGTCCCACGCTGCCCAATTCCCGTTCCTAACGCTTTCACACCTCACACAGGGAACTTGGAAACCAAGCTACTAAGCTCTGCCAGACGTGTAACTCCAGATAAAGACAGCGAAACGAAGGCAGGAAGGCGCACACACCACTGCTCACTTCCTCAACGGCAGCTCAGCCACAACTTGACCCACTACTGCTCCTTCTCCCAGCCAGATACCTTCAGTCCATCTCCAGTGGTTCAAAAGCACTTACATCTGCACAGCAGAGCAAGCAGGGACAGCTACAGGGTTCACTGTCAACAAATACTCACATGCTGGTGTGTAAGGATGTGAAACATAACAACTGGTATTAAGTAAGCCAAGAAAAATGATTCTCTTGATGCAGTTAAGACTGCATTAAAAACCGAACCGTGCCATACATTAGTCTGAAATAGCAACACAAAGCTCTGCGCTATCGAATATTCCAGCTAATTTGTATTTCGAAAGGGCCATTAAAAGTCCGTTTTACTCAAACTTTTCCCCCATGTTTAAATTTATTTTTAAATTAAACTTTGTGAAAGTATAATTTCAGTAAAAGAAAAGCTATTTTTAGAGAAATCTTGTGTTTTTTAATTATATACTTGAAAAAAAGTGAGTATTTTGCACCCTTCAAAAAATCTCCAGCTTTCTTAAATACAGCTATCAGCTGGACAACAAGAGTAACAAACTCAAAAACAAATGTGGAGAGCATTTTTCCCATGAAAATACTGCACAAAACATGGTATTTTCAGACCTTTACAGAAGGTGTTTTGGTGAGGTGCTGACTATACAGATGTGAGCCAGGGTAATATCTGAATTTCATAAATGGATTTGTTCTCTGGAACTACAGTGAAAAACTGTTTCATTAAAATTCTCAGCCAGTGGACCTGGCTAACTACAGGTGGCAAACTCCTAAGTAATTCCCACTTTCAGGCCCTTTTGTAGGGGAAAAACCTTTTAGGCACTTTCCTTTTCCTCCACAAAATGGAAGTAAACCCAATAAAAAGCCTAGGATAAATGCAGTGAAGAGATTTGCACCCTTATTTTAAATCACAGCTGACCCAGAGTTGCAGCTATTTGACCCTTTGTAATTTTATGTAGAAAGGAGGAAGCAAAGTCTGATCTGCGGTTCCTCTAAATATAGCACAGTTATTAGCCCTAATATCAGCAGGACAAAGACAAAATTGGTATATGCCCAAGAAAAGATGCATGAAATCATGAAATGAGTTTGCTTTTTTCTTTTTGGATCATGTAGAACATCTATTGAGAAAACACCCTCCCAAGAACATTTGCAAGCATTTATCTGGCAACTTGGATTTACACAAGGGGTTTCACTGCACGTGCAGTTTGAAGACTTCTCACCATAATGAAAGTTAATTCCTAAATTTTCCTGGATTATGAGTTCCCTGCCTGGTTCTAGTCCAACCGTAACCACTACGTAGCTCCACTGAAGCCACAGCTGGACATCTGAGCCTCCCCGGCACATCCACGGTAAAATCAGTGATTATAACAGGACCAACCACAGAGTTGCACAGATAAAGCAGTGAAAACCGTTTGACTATATGTCCAATTTTTACTTTTGAGCTACTTGCATACAGTTAACGAATTATACCCTAAAGAAAGAATGAACATCTAGGAGACGTGACAGGAATCTTCAGTCTCTGATGCCTACGAAGATTGCATGGTGTTAGCCTGTCCCAAGAGCACGCCCATTGGAAATTTAGGCTCAGCTATAGAACTGGCTATACTTGAGCTATGACACACACCAGCTACAGCATTACAGGGGCAGATCACTCTGGTCCTACAGCAAATGTCACTGCGTGTAATAACGAAACGAGCCCCCTATGCTACATCTACCACAGCAAAACTCTGAAATGATTCAGCCACTCTCAGGATTTCTCAGCAATTGGTTTTTCAACCTGTTCCTGGCCCTTGGCCCCCTTGGTAAGACTGCCAAGTATTAATACATCTACATACTATAAGGATATCTAACTTCTGGAAGGGACTGCAGTCTGCAGTTTATTTGATATAGTGCACAGCTGGCCACTGGCCTACTGCCCTGAGATCCTTGGTAAAATAAGGCTATTTAGGGAAATACCTGTTTAATTAAGTCTATTCATTCTATCAGAGGCTCTATGCCTTAAAAGATGGGTTGAGTTACAAAATACAAGGCCTGTGCCTATTAAGAGAAAAATACAAGTCCAAAATTAACCAAACTGAGATGAATCAGATATATGACATTTTCTTCACGAGAAAGCTTTTCATATGTGACTGAATGGCCCAGTCTTATAGTTTAATGTGCAGATTTGAGAATTCTTCCATTCTAAAAAGTAACTTGCAATCTACAATTGTCACAGGATTTCGGCAAAGACTAGAGTAATAGTAATGTTTTCTTTTAACATTCTTTCCAGTAAAAGACTTTGTGCATCTTCTCACTTTTCCAAAACTAGGCAGGGGTAGCACTAATTAAAACAAAACCAAGGTTATTCCCCCACTTATTCAAAGTACTTTTAAGGCTCTAAATTTGACCCTGCTAACTCTTCAAACACTTCTTCCAACTAAGTCAGGAAAACAAAAGAACCAAAAAAAAGTGTTTGTAAATCCAGTGATTACGTTGCACATGACCAGGGCTCATGGGCACAAACAGAAACACAGGAGGTTCCCTCTGAACATCAGGAAGCTCCTTTTCACTGTGAGGGTGACCGAGCACTGGCACAGGTTGCCCAGGGAGGCTGCGGGGTCTCCATCCTTGGAGATACTCAAATGCCATCCGGGCATGGTCCTGGGCAACTGGCTCTAGGTGGCCCTGCTTGAGCAGATGGATGGATTCTGTGATACCCTTATCTTTACAAATGCAGTTCTATCCACTGCCTAATTGATGTTTCTTTTGCTTTGGACTTTTTGTTTTCCTCCTCAATCCAAAACCCAAAGTAACTAGTTTTTCACTACTTTTTAATTCTTCTAGTTCTGCAAGACAGATGAGGAGTCTGCCCCTACAGACTTGACACCATACATTTTCAGGGTTTTTGAGATTATCACCTGCATACAGCTACATATTTGCCCAGATAGTTGCAGGCAGAGAACAAGCCTGGCAATAAGAAGGAATGGGGCTCTTCCAGGAATTCTTTTGTTGTTAAATTTTATATACAGGCACAAGGCCTTGAAACAACTTCTTTCTGAACTGCTTCTCCCCCTTTTTCTCTATGGCTGTGTTATAGCAACAGTGTGAGCAAAAGAAAGGGTATTGGACTGCTTATTTCTGCAAAGTATCTATGTTTTAAAGTCCTTCTTTCCAATACTAATCACTGCTTTTTTCCTCTTTCCAGTGTCACTGGCCCCCCCCCCCCCCCCCAATCAAACACTCCAGAGCTGACATTGTAAGAGAAAGGCACAAGAGAAGCAGCAGAAGTTCAGATTCCATTAATAACTTTGGCTTTTTTCTAACTTAAACTGTGTTAAAATGCTCTAACTTATCAACCGTGGGTTCAGAGCAATCGTTCAGAGAGCTGTGAAGGAGGAGAGCGCTCTATTTTTGCACGCATACAAAACAGTGAAGTCGCTTCCACGTGTATGTGGAAATGCCAACTCAAAGCCAACCCAAACTGGCTATTAGCACTCAGAATCCAGATGCCCAGCCTTGTAATAAAGAGCTACAAATGCCCTATGCTCACTGGCAAAAAAGCAGTGCTAGGAGCTCTTCAGAACCTGTACCTTCAACAGGGACAAGAGACAAATGAGGGGACATAATACAGGCCCACAAAGTCAGAAGCAGCACGGAGAAAACTAGACTAACAGTTCACTCTTTCTCCCAATGGAAGAATGAGCAGGCACCAAATCAAACCGGCAGATAGCAAAGGAAGAAAGAGCTACTTTTATACACGTGCAACTAAGCTGGGGAATTCACTGTCGCATGAAGCTGTAGGTATTTCCTTGAACCCCAAAAGTAACCAACCTAATTAATGGAAGAAACTCCCATGTAAAATTAAATGCAGCAATATCACCCCAATTTAAAGTCTGAGGCTAAAATTAGCATAGGCTGGAGCAGCAAACCAGGAAGTACTGTGATATCAAGAAGGCCAGTGGCATCCTGGGATGCCTTAAGAAGAGCGCGGCCGGCAGATCGAGGGAAGTCATCCTCCCCCTCTGCTCTGCGCTGGTGAGGCCTCCCCTGGAGTGCTGTGTGCAGTTCTGGGCTCCTCAGCTCCAGCAGGACAAGGAGCTACTGGAGAGGGTCCAGCACAGGGCCACTAAGGTGATGAAGGGCCTGGAGCACCTTCCGTCTGAGGAAAGGCTGAGAGAGCTGGGGCTGTTCAGCCTGGGGAAGAGGAGGCTGAGGGGGGATCTTATCAATGCTTATCAATGTCTAAAGGGTGGGTGTCAGGAGGATGGGGCCAGGCTCTGCTCAGTGGTGTGCAGGGACAGGACTAGGGGCAACGGCCATAACCTGGGAAACAGAAGGTTCAGCCTGAACCTGAGGAAGCACTTCTTCCCTGTGAGGGTGCCAGAGCACTGGGACCAGCTGCCCAGGGAGGGGGTGGAGTCTGCTTCCCTGGAGACTTTCAGCAGCCACCTGGACTTGTTCCTGTGTGATCTGCTCTAGGGGATCCTGCTCTGGCAGGGGGGTTGGACTGGATGATCTCTAGAAGCCCCTTCCAACCCCTAACACTCTGGGAATCTATGTTCGCCCTATCTGCATTTAACCCTTAGCTAATACCCACTACTAGAGACTGAACATTGATCTATCACTCCTGACAGCACAGATGTCCTGTCATCGAAGCGATCAGAACATGCAATCACTGATCCCTTCACCCCAAACCCTTCCCACTTCCTACAGAAGTGTATGTGCCAATATTCCTCTTCCTCCACATTCCCTCTAATCATGTATTCCTCATCCCACTACAGACCTATAAACCACAGTTTTCCTAATACAAACAGCTCACAAGCCTTTAGAGGGTGAGGAAACTACAGGAAGATGCTTTCCATTCTGAAGGAAGAAAAACCCAAAACATACTGCTTTACCATTTGCTGTGGGTTTGGAAGCAAGAGTTAAGACACAATTACTGCTGCCTTTTCTGTCTTATTTCTTAGCATTTAAAGCTCTTACACAGAGGAGTGTTACCATTAGGTCAGCACCTGGCAAAGGTCTATGGAAAAAGGAGAGAAGATATTCAGCAGTGACAGAGTCCTTGCCCGTCCCAAATTAGCATGGAGCAAAGAGATTCCTCCACGTCCTAGTGCATTCTGCCTTATGAGGACTCATGCAAGAGAAGTGCAGAGTATTGCTCACTGGTCTCCATCATCGAAACATCTCAGGACAGTAGTGCTTTCCTGTCCACTTGCGCAGTGTGAGGTTGCCAAGTGCTGAAGCTGCAACTCGCTGAGCAGAGCCACAAGTGTTGATGCAGAACTGACTGCTCTGTTTAGATTTTCCTGCAGACACCCATCAAGCTGCTCTTCCATCCCTGTACAGCCGTCCCCAAACATCTCCCTGTCCTGACTAGCAGCCACTGGGATTCCAATACTTTGCACATTTATAAAAGCCAACTGCAGGGTAGAACAGAAGGACCCTTGGGATCATCTTACCCCATGAGTTATGTTGTGCATTCAGCCTATCTCCAAAGGCAGACAGCATGTCAGCAGGTCACAGAATATTCTCCCCAAGAGCTGAGCATCTTTCCCAGGACAGCGCAGCACACCACGGACACAGTGGTAGACAGGACAGGTCTGTCCTCCAGTTGTAAGGCAAATGTGAACAGCACATCTCATCCACCTTAACTTGTAAATCATGCCAATTATTACATGCAGACTGTGCTAGCTGGCCCAGGCATCTTTGTCAGGGACTGTATTAACCCTTAACAGCATGGACTGTCAATTGCCAGTGACCAGGGTCATGTCCCAGACCTATTTAGTTGACTAGTAATGACATTGCAGATTACTCAGGAGGGAAAGTGCCTGATGCAGCAGTTGCAATACAGAGCTTTCAGGCTAAGTGTTCCAGACTACTTAACATGTAACCAAACAACCTAAAAATTCTTTCAAGCATGGGTGAACCCAAATAACCTTGTGTCTGCAAGGTCCTTGTAAGACTAGAACAATCTCCACCCCACCTTCCTCCGGTACAAGTCAGAAGTGACTACACAAATGCAGCATTCCTGCAGATCCCAAGAGCAAACAATACCAACTTTTGCATCGGACTTTTTTTTTTTAAGACACCTGAAGTATGCCACACTGAGAGAGTTCTCACAGCACAGACTCGAGAGTAGAGCACAAGGGTGATGAACTAGTATTATCAGTAGCTCAGGCTCTGCTGCTTTTCAGTAAGTCTCCTTTTGGAAGATCTACTCTTTTATACGAGCCTTGAGAGATACTACAATTAGATCTCAAGCTAACACACTGCTTCCACACGTGTGTAAGTTTACCCTTTCCAGCTTGTGTAGCAGTAGCCAGGTATCTCCTCGTCGTTTTGCACAGGGCACTGCAGGCAACACCACCTGTTCTCAAACCTGAACAAATTTGTAATTTAATACGGTACAACTAATACAGATGCATTATGCTGCTAGAAGCAATAATTTGGTTCTTTAGGGAAGCAAAGTTTTAATTTTACCTAGCAACTGGGCACTAGAAAAAAATAAATTGCTATTCTGTGATAGATATATGCAGGGGACATATGAAGAATATTATGGTTTCAATCTGCTTTCAGAAAATAAACTTGGAAGTGTCTCTTTGATCTTGTAAAAATATACAGGGTTTGATTTTCTTAAGTTCAGATCTCCAAAGTAGCAGCAAGTAAGAACAACTACAGGGAAGTTTCATTTTGAAAACTTAAATCTATTGGGGTCAAATTTTAAGAAACTCTTTATCAGTTCATGACTAGTTAAACCCCAAGCCTGTCGCATTGCAGGGGGTTGTTGTGGACCAAGTGCAGGACCCAGCACTTGGCCTCTTTGAGCCTCATACAGTTGGCCTCAGCCCATGGATCCAGCCTGTCCAGATCCCTCTGTACAGCCTTCCTGCCCTCAGGCAGATCCACACTCCTACCCAACTTGGTGCCATCTGCAAACTCACTGAGGGAACACTCGATCCCCTCATCCAGATCACTGACAATGACATGAAATAGAAGCGGCCCCAGTACTGAGCTCTGGGTAACACCCCTTGTGACCAGCCACCAACTGGGTTTAACTCCACCCACCACAGCTCTTTGGGCCCAGCCATTTGTTCAGTTTCATCATAGCTGTTAAACTTGTGAACTTTATTAATGCCACATTCAAATTAACCAGAACACTTCTAGTAGCTCTTGTGTTCTCCAACTGGAATTGTGTACCAATGGATAGTGATGTTTGTTTTTTTAAAGGTATTGCCTCCAAACATGAGACATGCCAAGTTTAGCAGTTCACCTGCTTTCTATACCTCAGCCAAGGTAACAGATGGGTTCTTACACCCTCAGGCTGACAGTCATAGTGCTGATACCACATTAGCATTTCCTCTCAGGCTCTTCTTGACTCCCCAATTGTTAGTCAAGATTTCTCAGTAAGCAATCAGTCTCTGCTCCCCAGCAAAGACTACTAAGTTCATATTAAGGTTAAATCCTGGTAAAAGGGGAGACTGTCTCTGCCAACCACAGAAAGCAACTATCTCGTAGGTATCTTTCTGCAGCCTGGCCCAAGACACATTTTCTGTATTATCTTAATCACCAAATTTCTGAGATGTAGGATTAGACTGTATATGCAAAAGACAGCCCTGTTTTTTTTTTTTTAAACCTCTTCATCATAGAATCATAGAATCATTTAGGTTGGAAAATACCTTTAAGACCATCAAGTCCAACCATTAAACCTAACACCGACAACTCCGTGACTAAAACCATGTCCCCTAAGCAGGACATCTACACGGCCCTCTTAAATACCTCCAGGGATGGTGACTCAATCACTTCCCTGGGCAGCCCATTCCAATGGCTGACAACCCTTTAGGTGAAGATATTTTTCCTAGCACTCAATCTAAACCTCCCCTGGAGCAACTTGAGGCCATTTCCTACTGTCTTATCACTTGTCACTTGGGAGACCAACCCCCACCACTCTGCAACCTTCTTTCAGGTAGCTGTAGAGAGCGATAAGGTCTCCCCTGAGCCTGCTCCTCTCCAGGCTAAACAACCCCAGCTTCCTCAGCTGCTCCTCTCAGGACTTGTGCTCCAGCCCCTTCCCCAGCTCCGTTGCCCTTCTCTGGACACGCTCCAGCCCCTCAAAGTCTTTCTTGTAGTGAGGGGCCCAAAACAACACAGGATTCGAGGTGCGGCCTCACCAGTGCCCAGTACGGGGGGACGATCACTGCCCTAGTCCTGCTGGCCACACTGTTCCTGCTGCAGGCCAGGATGCCAGTGGCCTTCTTGGCCACCTGGGCACTCTGCTGGCTCCTATTCAGCTGGCTGTTGACCAACACCCCCAGGTCCTTTTCTGCCGGGCAGCTTTCCAGCCACTCGTCCCCCAGCCTGCGGCGTTGCAGGGGGTTGTTGTGACCCAGGTGCAGGGCCCGGTGTTTGGCCTTGTTGAACCCCACACAGTTGGCCTCGGCCCATGGATCCAGCCTGTCCAGATGCCCCTGCACAGCCTTCCTGCCCTCAGGCAGATCAGCACTCCCACCCAACCTGGTGTCACCTGCAAACTCACTGAGGGTGCACTCGATCCCCTCGTCCAGATCATGGATAAAGATATTAAAGAAAACTGGCCCCAGTACTGAGTCCTGGGGAACACCATGTGTGACCGGCCACCAACTGGATTTAACTCGCACTCACCACCACTCCTTGGGCCCAGCCATTTGCCCAGTTTTTTACTCAGCAAAGAGTACTCATCCAAGCCATGAGCAGCCAGTTTCTCCAGGTGAATGCTGTGGGAAATGGTGTTAAAGGCTTTAGTAGTCTAGGCAGACAACATCCACAGCATTTCCCTCACCCACTAGGTGGGTCACCTTGTTACAGGAGACGAGGTTAGTCAAGCAGGAGCTGCTTTTCATGAACCCGTGCTGACTTGGCCTGATCACCTGGCTGTCCTGTACATGCCCTACATTACTTCTATTGGAAGCTGTAGCAGAAGCTCAGAATGTTTGCTTCCAGGGCTGACGGCCAATTGTGCTGATACTTCTTTTTGCTACTACTACAGAAGATGCATTCTTGTCACAGAAGTTGATTTCCACCATTTTAATTCATCTGAGGTGCCCATTTCCTAGCCCACCTTCAAAACAGTCAAGGAGAGAAGAGCAAGTTCAGTAGAGCCTATTTCTGCAGAACTGAGATCTTTCTGAACAAGAAAAATGGTTATGGTTCTTCTGAGAATACTGTACAAGGAAGTACAGTTGATTTTTAGCTGTTACATAACTGTGAGTAGGAAAGTTCTTTACTTAAAATAATCTTTCACCCTTTTCTAACTCCTACTTTATTGCCCAGAACTTTCCAGCAGAGAGCCCAGTATCAACACTGAAGTAGGGAAGGAAATTATTTCCTTTCCACCTCTGAAACAACCTGAAACCCAGCTATCTGTCACTCCTGATAGATTTACACTTTAGCCAATTGGTGACTCTTATTTGCAGGCTCTGTCCCCAATCTCTGAAGGACAAATCACAGCTGTCAAGTCACATGAATTACAGGAACTGGTCTTGCTTTTACAACACAACAGGTCTTTGAATTTATTACATCAAGTTCCAGAGAAAAAAATTCCCAGAGACCTTTTCTTTCCTTTTACTATTGCTCTTATAGCTATGTAGTCTTGTAATTTTGTATTTTTGCCTTGGTTCTTGGAATATCTACTGCATAGCTCTTCTGGGGAAAGCAATACAGGACTAATACAAAAGAGGAACAATAGGACCTTTAGATCAGGAGGATCAAGCGCTGAGAACTACACAAGAGTTTTGGACACCAGGGTCCCAACCTTGGCCAAGAGTAAGAAAACTCAATGCTGAGAAGTAGCCCAAGCTTCCACAGATGATGTGCTCTATCTTCAGAATTTGTAACTTCAGTGAAGACCAAGTATGCATACCTGTTTGTCAATTTAAAAGCATTTTCCTAGCTGGAAAATCAACAATACTCTAAGATTTCCTGATCACACTTCAGTGGAAAAATCAGCTAGAAAACCCGAAGTAGCCTTTAGGGAAAAGCAACAGATAATTCCAAGGGGCCAACGCTTCCAGGAACACTACCTCAGAATGCATGTCCTTGGTAAAGATTTTTCTTCTCTTACATGTAGGTGAGGATACAACACAGTGTCATTAAAGGCAACCATCCTGGTCACTGTCAGGTTCCTTCCACTCAAACCAGAAGCTAAGTGCCTTTTTCCTTTGGAAGTTAGTGCAGTCAGGTAATCAGCATCACAGACAATGGTCCTTACACCACACCTACTAACATATTGCTCACAAGACCCTCTGCGTAACTGTGGCAGAGCAACTTAAAATTTGAAATCAAGAGGGCCAAAGTATGGTATCACCCACAGTGTGTCACAGCCTCAGAACTGCTGCCTTGAGGCCAGAGGCTGGGAGCACTACTGTGCTTTTCACTGCTGTGGGTAGGAAGTGAGGTTGGTGTCAATGCAGAAAACACAGTAGTGTGGATTTTGAGCACTTTATTCTCAATAGCTGCTCCTTTTCAATTCCTTTGGTGGAAGATATTTCCTTTATTAAGTATTAGACTTTACTCCTCCAATATTCTAAGACTTGATGTGCACATCAAAAACTCTATACCCTGACTGCTAGTCTTACATGCAAAGGCAATCCCTTCCTTACACGACTACCTCCTCTCCCTGTGCAAAGTCATGGGGACCTGTAGGCTGCCACATTCAGACTACTCTAAGAGGTTTAAGTGTTCTTTAAGCATGCCCTCAGAAATAGGGAGAAAAACATCTAAAAGGAAGTTCCTCCTCCTGCCAGCTTGTCAGGCAGTAGCACTGGTCATCTTCAGTTCTCAGTTACATCAGATCCTCACAAGAACAGGAGAGGTCCCCCCATGTCTCCCTATCTGTGGAACTCTGGCAAACCATACTACGTGTTTGTAAGTGAAAAAACTTTGGACTTTCCCGTATCCAGCACGGCTCAGAACAGGGCTGCGCTTCTATCAAAAATGCATCTCACAGTTGCTACAATTGTTCAGTCTTGCTTTCCTAAGTAAAAAAAAAAACCAAAACCAAAAATCCCCCCAAAAACTACATGAAACTCTCAGGAGAAAGTACAACTTCTATATACTATTTACAGTCTTCCTGTCATAGCAGTTAAAAAAAGGCAAAACCACAGCAAAACACCTTTGCAGTCAACCCTGCCCAAAAGGTCATCATATAAAGATCCCTTTACATGGGGAAAAAAAAGCGTTTTCAGCCACCTTACAGCCTGTACATCAAATCAGCAGAAACTATGCTGAACAGGATTTCAAGGCAGTACCTCTTGTTAAGTTCAAGCAGATGTAAATGAAGACAAGCCAGTGCTGGCAAGTCATAAGACTACTTCAAAGACATGTTTTCAAACACAGACACTGCTCCCCACCACAAAGCTTTTTGGGGGGAACATTTTCAGCACACTTTTTTTTTTTAAAAATACTATTTTAAGAGCTTTCTGAAGGTCTGTTCCTGCTGTTAAAACTTCTATTATGTGGTTTATAGTCTGTCAAACAGGAAGAGGGGGGAGCATTAATTCCCACAAACTGAACCTCTCCTTTGTTTGCAACAGCAAATAGGTAACAAAATTTTCAGAATCAGAAACTACATAATCCAACTGTTTTCAGAAAATGTTTATTCTAATATACACTGGGGAATGAATAAGCATACTCTAAACTGTTGGAGAAGTCCAAATGATATTAAGAACTGCCACTTGCCCTGTTCCAACATTGCACCTTTATGATGGAATGTAAGAAGTTATACTGAGACCGTGAAGCAATTTGCTGTATTTTCTGCTGCACAAAGTGACCTAACTACTAGACAGAGCTAACACACTTGGAGTTTAGATCTCAAAGGTTTCTTTCAAGACCAGAATATCTGCAATACCTCTCATTCTGACTGAGCAACACAAACACCTAAGGCTAGGGCATATTATTTCCTATTTTGTCAAGGTAACATGAAATACACTGATTTAATAGTAGCTGTGTATGTTTTTCCCCCTTCAATGATCTTGTGATTTAAAAATAGCTTCACTTTTCAATCAACTTACCAGTTTCAAAATAAGGTCTAAGCATTTCTTTTACTTCAGTCCATTCATCTCTTTCTAGCTTTTATCCACATATATAAACCAATTACTTATGTTTATTTTAGGACAGATTTCAGTAATTCTTCATCTGCAACCATAAAACTAGTACTGTCATTACTGGGACAATGTTCTCAGGTACTGAGAACCCCAACCACAAGGGGGAAAAAAAAAAAAAGTAGTTATTGGTCTGGTGAGAAGCCTGAAGTATGAAATGTAGCTTAGAGGAACTGAAGAGCACATATCAGTACTTCTCAGTATTTTTTCAGTATTTTTTTCAGAATTTTCACCTTCAGCATAAACAGTTAAGATGGCCTAGCAGTGAGGCTTTGACCAGACTCCACTTACCACTGTTTTCATTAAAGTGAGACTTGAAAGCAACTCAGCTTCAAAGCTAAAAAAGCTTTTACTTCGAACCCCTCCTAAGCCCCCCCACCTCCTGCAATTACTAACACCAGCACTACTTCATATATTTTACAGCCTGCCTTACGTTCATGTTTCACATCTTTTTAAATGGAGATTGGTTGTAATTGCCAAGTAGTATTCAAATACAAATGAAAATCTCCTCAGGAAGTTCCCAAGCAAACTGCTGGAAAGGCTCTCTATACTTCTCCTGTTCCTTAAACTGGTCATCCTCAGACAGAATACTGAGCAAGGCAGACTTTGTCCCACTCAATACAGCCATTCTTCTGAGCATCAAACACCACTTTGTCCTCCAGAGCCTGCAGGAAGTTTGAGACAATGGCAGAGAAGTACTGTCTTCATAGCTCCGATAGCTCAACTGGACTATCAACTAAAAAGCCACATGACGTTTGAAAGAAAATAGAATTCATCATTTTATTTTCCCAGTTTATATCCTCCAAGGGAAACACACAAGGGCAGGCAAGCAAAAATGCTTGTAAGACCAGTTCTAGTAACAGAAAGTACAGAGAAGGCACATAATTAGACACGTTTACACAGCGTAGAATGCTTCCATCTGTACACAACTCATCTGAAATTAACATTCATCTATTAAATTCATACTGATTGCAATTCAAATTCTGTTCTCGGAACTGTGGGGTGTGCCAAAAAACTACTGACCCAAAGCCAGGGTTAAATACTCTCCAATATAGAGAATACCTTTCCTTGGGCAAAGTCTAATATTCTGCTCACTCTGCTGCATCCACGCTTGACTGTCTTAAGGAATCCGTGTCTCTACCAACTGTTACTTAATTTCAGTGCCTATTTTTAATTGGCAAAACTCATACCCAAGCTTTATACGAATGTTTATACAATTAAGAGCTTGCCTGCACCATAAGGCAGCAACCCTGCCGAAGCTGGCATGCGATGCAGCTGCGGCCAAGGCAGCACACTTCTCTGCAGGCTGGCAGCCCAGCTTACATGGAAATGCCTGTTCCCTGCAATCTCCTGTCAGGCAGGCTTCACACCAACAGATACACTCACACAGCGGTGGGGCTGCTGTGGCAAGAAAACCACTGCTAGATTTTCACTCGCAATTTTGTTTACAGATCTAGTCTCCACTGGCAAGACGAGTTCTTCAACAGACAAAACCTCCCACCTGAACACGGATCTCATTACATCCATGGTAGTAAAGCATTTATGCAGAGCTACTCTGCCTTGGGGTTGCAAGGTACTCCCCTCTTGCTTATATGCACACCACTCATTTAACCCATAAAAAGGCTCTGCTTTTTTTGCCCAGTCACTAAAACCGACACATGACAATATTCCAGCAGGTTTACCTAACCATTGATTTCTTGGACCACAGCCCAACAGCCATGTGACACCTGTAAGTTAAACACTAATGATGGGTTAGTGCAAGATTTCACCAGGCTATTTAAAGCCCCAAAAAAGCAAAGTGCTTTCATGCCATTCACTGCACAGTCTCAAGTCAAAGCTTGAAATCCAGCAAGCTGTTTTGTAAAACTGGAGATTAATGAAATACTTTTGCAGAGAAATTGCATGCCACGCGCTCCAAACTTGTCACACGAAACTCTTCAAATCTCCTTATCTCAGTCACTTGTGTAACAACATCCCACCAGACTCAAAAACTGTACCAGGAGAACTAAACGCGCAAGTGGTTTGTGGACACATTTTCCCCCTCTCACCAAGCAAAAAGGCCATTACAAGCATAATTCCTTCCATATTAAAATTAGTTACAAACAGCATTCATGCAGAAAGGTTTGCAGCCAAATCGCCAATATGCCTTTTCACTGGCCATGTCTACTGTTTTCTACGCCAAGTGAGAGGTACACAATTTTCCACAATTAAATACTGCTCCTAGACTGGCCTCCACCACCTGATACAGACTAACATCATTCTCTGGCACCCTTTATCCGATACTGTCAATCCCAGTCAAAAATAAGCCCCCCCCCCCGCCCCCCGAAATGTTTTGGAACATACGGAAGATTGATGTGAAGTACTTCAGGTACCTAAAGCGCCAACCCCAACCCTTACATTTTATCTCATCTTTTATTTGATCCCAGAAATCACTCATTCTCACCACTTTTACTAGGCATACACAAAGCAGTATCTCCTCAAAAGCTTCCGCATTTCCTAGTATTGTCAGCCCAAAGGATAAAGAGATGGTACCTTTACACATCAAAACACACCACAAATGTACTCTCCTGACCCTATAATGCAAGTAATACACAGATCCTTGTACAAGTATCTAAGTACTTATCAAGCATTGCTGCTGCCTTACCCGTTTCTCTGGTCTTAAACATCCTTTTTTTCCCCTCCAGAAGAGGCTGACATAGCTAGGACTGGCAACTTTTTAACTTACCATCCAAGTAGCTTCGACAGATGCTGCCAACAGCGCCCAGACTTTTCACAGAACTACAGTGGGCAGGAGACTGGTCCCTTCCCACTTCTGAAGTGCAGAATCACCAACGGTTTACATTGTCTAGGAGTGACTCAAGCACAGTGTGGAATATCACGTGTCCAGTATGTGCTGTACCAGCCAGTGCAATAAGGCCATGTTGTCTCCGTAGCTCTTGCAAAGGTACAAGCTGTGAATGAACGCTGCAGTGCGACTACACACCTGATGTACAACGGCTAGTAGTTTTTCAGATCCTCATCTTTATTGAAGAAAGAGCATGTACAAAACGCAGCACATGGAAACACCTACCTCTGTCAGTAACATTCTTTAACAGAAATAAATCCTGTGGACAGCAACAAAGGGAAAGCTGTTCTGTAGTAAAATTCTGCAGATTTGACACATTCAATAGACTGATTTACACAGTTGCTTACCAAAAAGGAGCAGGCTTTAGCCAAAGTAGCTGGTTACTGCTTGTTAACAGTAACAAAAGCACAGGAAATAGTGAGCCAATACACTCCTGGGGTTTGCTCAGATCCTTAGTGTACATTTTAGTAGTCAGATTGTTCCTTATTTTTGACATTCCCAATGCTTTAGGCATTGCTACTGGTAGTGTTTTGCACTTCATGATACTGCTTAGAAAATTGGGCTTTTCATGTAGAAACATGCCATTCTATGACCTACAGGAATTCCAACTCTTAAAGAGAGCTATGGTCATTTTTGGCTGCAGCC
Organism: Rhynochetos jubatus; assembly: GCA_027574665.1. Lineage (NCBI taxonomy): Eukaryota > Metazoa > Chordata > Aves > Eurypygiformes > Rhynochetidae > Rhynochetos > Rhynochetos jubatus. The sequence continues at coordinate 86,983,925 of CM050650.1, read as the reverse complement.
TACAGGGTAGTTCCTCTGTATTTTGGTGTATTTTGGTGCATTTGGCAATGATTCAGTAACTGTAGCTCTCTCTGTTTTCACGTATCACGCCATTCTCACATTTCTTCCTTTATAAAGCATTCTTGACCATTACATTTGAGTCACGTTTTACAGCAGATTACATCTTAGGTACATAATGATTTGTCTTTGAAATTCAATTTACTTGGTGACCAATTCATGATCCCTCATTCCTCCACAGAAGAGTAACAATTTGCTGAACACAGCAAATGTTACTATGATACAGCACTGTTAGTTTTCCAGTGACTGCTCAAAGCACAAGTTCCAATGTGTGTCCTCCCTTTCTGCCACTACTGACCTCTTTTCCCCACAGAGCAAGCGGGTGACATTGCCAGTGCATTCCCTAGAGGGCAGTTCCCCTGTTGTGGCACTGGACTTTTCATGCTGAAGTGGCAGACCGTAAAACCCCAATTCCTCTCCCTCACTAGATATGGACAGCAATGCAAGCTTTAGACCTTGCCCTTCTGTAACGACTTCCCTCACGACACCTGAATTTCTTACAAGTGTTTCATGTTTATGCTTCCACACCACCACCTCATCTACTTCCTATCTGCTAGATGACACCATCCTCAGTTTCTTAAAACAGTATCTGCTAAACAAAATTGCAGCAGCTGTTTCAGCAGGCTTTTAAAAGCCATGGCATCCCACTCCAAGCCATGAAAACTCTTCAGGTGTTACATTTCCTTCCAGTTATAGACCATCCACATTTGTCAGGCAGCACTGACCAAGTGTTCCAACTCATCACTGGAAAAAAGAGAACAAGGTCTAAGTAAAACAGTTCATTTGTAGAAGAAATTTCAATTTGCAAGTAAGCACACCACACTGTATACATTAAGGTGACCATTTCTGTAAAAAAAACCCTAACACCCCATAGACATTATAATGCTTTTCTGAAAGTTTAAATCAAATCTTTTGGTCTCGTCTCAGATTCCGGATCCGTATTAGTTATTGTCAACAAGGAATTCAGGTTCGGGATAGGATCATCACAGATGAGACAAAAGCAATACAGAAAATATTATGCTTTTTATTAAATTTATATATTTCTATAGCACTTCTGAATGCAATACAAAAATTAAGCACTGTAATCCTCTGACTTATTTCAGTAATATTGTACACGTATTTAAAACGTTGCACATAGGCAAGAAAGCTAACCAAGGTTAGGTACAGCTATCAGCACACACTGTGCCTTGGGGAACAAGTGTTCTGAAATTCTGACTCTGTACAGAATTAAATACTATACCAACCTACCACATCAGTTGTTCAATTACTGTATTAACTGTACCAACAACTGTCATAATATAAAAGATTCTTGAACTACAAGCACAGAGTCAGTTTAGACTTAAAATGACAAAATTGTTTAGAAGCTTTTCAGTTACATACCTGAGTAGACTAAAAGCATCCGTTCCTACAGTTTTGACCATTTCCCTGTAAAAAAAACCCCACACCACCACATTCATTATAATGTTAATTAAAATTTTCTTCCATCACTCAAAAAACCAATCTGCCATCGATCTAGTCTCTCATGCAGAGAAAACTGCGTTATTGAACACGTGTTGGATCAGTATCAGTATTCCGCAACTTCCGTGAAACTTGATTTAGAAGTGTAGTCATACCACAGTAAGATTTGTTTTGCTTCTCTTGCCCATCTATTGCTCAACTTGGCTACTAACTATGCTAGGCAACTAAAGAAGCAAGTACAATCCCCTCTCCTATCAGGATCAACAAGTTCACTTCTGCAAATTAGCAAATACCTGGTTCTCAGCTTGTATCAAAATGTTAAACTCCAGAAGCCAAAATTCACCGACAAGCAAGCATTAAATAAAATAAAAGGCTGCATCCAGACCACATTCTTCTACACACAACTCTCCTGCAAGCAACAGGAAAACTGAGACTACCTCTGAACTAGAGCTGACAGTTCAAAAAAAGGCAAAGATAGCTCATTAGAAGTTTCATCTTGTTTTCAATAACGAAGCTAACACACAAACACTGCTTCAAACACGCCATTTGTAATATGACATTTTTACATGTCATCTGCTGCTTGCAAATGGGGCTGACAACACTGGTTTCAAAGCAGTCATTTAAAAATTATCATTAGGTATTTAAACCAGTTTTGCTGAGTTTTAAGGAATGTAAAGACTATGAAGCCTATCATCTTCCAACACTTCAGCTGTCCTGGTGTTAATAGTCTAAACTCACAAGTCAGATTCACATGCATTTTTCACCAAGCAATCCCTCAGGTTTGGGATAGGTTCTTCAGACACACCAATGGCTTTAAGCATTACTCCCACATCAAGTTTTTAAAATTAATAGTAACATGCATTGGCATTCGTACCTTCGACTCAGAAGCAGCCTTCAATCGTCTCTGCAAAGACATAAAATGCACTGGTAAGTTACACCAACAGGCTTGCTACTTCCAACTTATCTGTACATCAGCCACATCAACTCCACCTCCTACTTGCAATATTGCCTGTCTAAACAATACAGCATTTTGTAGGTAGCACTGCTGCACCAGAGGTTTCACTCCCACATCTGAACGTACTGGGACAAAGCCCGTTCTTCAAAAGAAACTGGTGGTAGTTAGCAAGGCATTCAAAGGTACCTTTAATAAGGAGTGAAGTTATGGATGTTGTAGTAAGACAGGAAAATTAAAACCTGTCCTCACGCTTTAGATTTTACCTTAAATAAAAACAACCTGTAGATATGCAAGAATTTAGTGGAATTTATGTTTTTCAATAAAATTCACTTGAATTCAGATACTTAGGTAACAATGAAGCTCTGATACCAATCATGCTATCTGCCAAGGATGCTGATGCACAGTAAGCATCCACCAGCACGCTTTTTGCCTACTCCAAGTATGTTATACTAGTCCTTCCCAATCAGCTTATCTCTGGAGCCGAAACAGCTTTAATGTAATTAGAATTCATTACAATTCACCACCAAATTTTACCTTCAGCCATTAACATTACTTTTCCTAAATGCTCACATCTGAGTGAGCCCTAAGTTGACAGCACTTTCAAAGAAGGTGCAAGCACAAAGATCATCACTGGCTTTCAAACACCAGCAACCCCCTCAGCAGGCCCTTTAATACCTAGCGAATTTTGTTGAATTTTGTCATTTACCCACGATACCTCACATTATAGGAGTCTAACACTTCCCTCTTTCTCTTGTTCTTTAAAGATGTTTTTGCAACAGCAGACATCCATGTGAACATGGACATGGGGTGAGTTTAAATAATGCACCAAGATCCTTATTTACAATCTGGAGCACGCTGGCATTTAGCTTGTACATGGGGACAGCAATAAAGATAACACCAACTGGGATTAATGACTGAAAGATTAAGTGACTTCTGGAATAATTATTTAAGTGGCTTTATCTCAGTAGCCAGATCCGTATGAAGTTTCTCATCAACATATCAGGTTTGGCAATTTCATCATGATTCACCACTTAAATAACTACATTCATATATTCCACAAAACAAGCTTTGTCTTTTACATGCAGATGTACTGAAAAGAGAATAAATTACAATTAACAACAAAAAAATCAAGCTGCTTAATCATATTACCTCTATCTGCTGTACTACAGTTGCCAGGAATTCTTTCATCAGGACACCTGTGTTCCCATTTTTAGAAACTGCTCATGCCATGCTAAAATTTGAATAATTACATGCTCATGCATAATATAGCACAAACCATTAGGAAAACACAAGTATGACACTCATGGATCCCCCTTCCTCCCAACAACTGGTTGTAAGCATTTGAGTCAAATTAAACTGAATACCGTGCCTCAAGTTACTTCTTAGCATTTCCAGAAGATGAGAGTATCAACTACATTCTTTTAAAAATGAACACGTTTTTAGTAAATTGGAACCACGTTTGCCCATTTATAGCCTCTAGATCTCCTCTTTGTGTTCCTCACCTTAAGATTTTCTTATACTAATCTGATAATGCCTAAGTTCAAGATTAAAAGCCATCTTCAGGTAATCTTTGTCAGATTTAGTACGAACACTTCAGAGAGGCGTATTTTACCAGCTCCCCAGCCTACACAGCTCTAGATCACATCAAACATGCACAAAACAAAATGGTATCTCGATTTTAAAGCCAATGACACATCTACTAATTTGATCATACACATATACTGCTAATCTACTCATCATATTAATTCATCTCCACTGATCATTCAAAACATACATAGCTTTCAGGTAAATCCACTTGTGTGTATCAAGTATTCTTCTACTTCTGGTGGTGTTTCCATGAAGGGCTAAAATTAAAATTAAATAGAAATTATATTTTGAAGTATAAAATGTTTCTTTTAGTCTAGCATAATCTCTCAAGCTACTACATAAGAATCATAATCACAAAGCACCAAAATTCCACTTTTTCATTCAACAAGTCAATACTGGGTTAGTAATGAATTGTAAAGATTCACAAATTTCACTGTTTGCTAATCTAACCTCTGACTCAGCCCACCATTAGACAAGCTAATTCAACACAGAACGTACGCACCCGACCACTACCCCCTCAAATACAGCCACCTCCTAATCTCTGCTTGCAGATAACAGCCTAGAACCCTAAATGTATTTATTTTATTGCATTGCCTGCTCTTCCAGAAGGACTATGGACATCAGCACTGCAAGAAGGGAAAACGGCATTTTTAAGGCCACAAGATTTTGGGGGGGGGGGCAATTATAAATTTTAAAAATAAATCTCCATTTTGCTGTCTCATTGCCTAGCAAAAAAAAAAAGCTTTTCCCGTTTAAAACGTCACATGATTCCCATTAAAAAAGCATGCAAAGACTGTGGTGTATTTTTTTCCTTGACATGACATACGAATTTTACAGTAACCGCATTTTATAGAAACCTGCTGCTGTAGGGCAACTCCACGATGCCAACGGCTGAGCCCTCTGAAACACACACAGGCAACACGGACGTGCGCACCAACCCTACGTTAAACGAGCAAGGCAACTCCACCTGGAGCCCTCCTAACCTCTCGCTACACCACCTCCCTCTCATCGCGATGCTCGGGTCGGTTTCCTTCACCAGCACCAGCCCGCACCTCCACTACGAACTCAGGTGACAACCGGGTGAAGCAAGGCTGCACCGCCTCGGCCAGGGGCTGCTCCCAACCCCACCCTGGCGCCACCGGCGGGCAGCATCCCTTCATCACTCCCCGAGGGGACCCGGCACCAGCCCCCCGGGGCCTGCCGGGCCTGCTAGCGATCAAAATGGCGTAGGCCAGGCAGGGCCTCGCCGGGCACCGCCCGCACCGGGGCAAAATGGTACCCGCCACCACCCCCCCTCCCCCGCCAACTACCCATCCCAGAGTGCCCAGCGCCGCGGGCGGCTGCTTCCGGCACGGAGGGAGGCGCGAGGCATGCCGGGACCTATAGTATTCCCCCCTCCCCACCCCCGCCTTCCCCTCGCCGCCGCACACCGCGCGCACTAACGGCCCCGCGGCCGGCTTGCGCCGGGCCGTACCCCCACCCGCGGCTCCGACGTGCGGCCCCTCCCCGCCACCTCCAGCAGTACGCCACGCCGCTACTCGGCGTCGCTGCAGGCCAGGCTCCCGGACAGCCACGCACAAGACACGGAAGCCGAGACGACCCCTCCAGCCCCCGCTCTGGAACCGGCACACGCCGCAGCCCCTGCCGCCTCACCCACCGCCACCGGCGCTCCGCAGAGAAAGGGAGGTCGTGGGGGGCGCTCGCCACCTTTATATGGACGCGGCGGGGTGGGAACGAGGCTGGCCCCGCCCCCTCCCCGCGAGCCGAGGGGCGGGGATGCCGAGGCCCTGGCTCGGGACCGCCCCTTTTCTACCCGGCGCGCGCGCGGGCGCGTGGAGGGGCCGGCGGCCCTTGCGCGGCCTCGTGCTCGGCGCTCGCCCGTGGAGCCGCCGAACGGGTCCGCGGCCGCTGGGGCGTGCTGTCCGCAGGGCCCGGCTGCGGCCTGCCGAGGGGCTCCCGTGGCCGTGCGCCCTCCTCCTGCGAAGCGGCGGGTGACTGCAACCGTCCCGGGGCGGGAGGCGGCAGCCGCTGCCTGCCTTACCCAGACCCTTCACCCCGGGGCCCGCGCCTCAGGCCTGCCCGCAGCACACCGGGCCGAGCGGGAGGCTGCTGCGGGCATTGCTGTCCGCCCGGAGGGAAGGAATGAGCAACCGAGTCTGGGGTGCGATCCCGGTGCCGTTTGTACGGTTGGCGTGACGGGGTTTTTGCCTTAAACGCAGCGCTAGCAAGTGGGGGCGGGAACCTCGCACAGCTCCACCTCCCACACTTAGAAAAACCCGGTTTTCATTGAGATCTTGTTTCTTAGCTTTGTTACTGTTCCCTAGGGCTCCAGCGGGTTAACCTTCTATGGCTATGCCTGAATGTTTCAGCTTCGTTTCGTCTCTAATTAGACGTTTCTGAAACCTTAACCACACACACATACGCCCTTTCCCTTTTTAGAAGTAGCATGCAATGTCCTATCCCTGTATAACATCGCAAGTCACCAGGGCTGAAAAATCTCCTACCCACAACAGACAGTAAGCTTCCCACAGGGTCCTGTTCCATGGCGAACCTCAAAATGGGCTGCCCCCAATCCCGGTAGGGCCTTAGCCACTGGAAGTTGTACAGTTGCACCTCGCTCTGAAAGCATCTTTCTTCCCAGCTGAATCAGCCTCTTGCACTCCTGGGAAGGTGCTTATGAAAGGGGTGGGAGCACATATCTGGGCTACTGTGGGGGTGGCTGGAGCACTACAGCCTACATGGTGCTCAAACTGATGTGAAACCACATCCTAAATTCTCATGTTTATCGAGGTTCTCACTAATTGTTTATGAGCAGCCTCAACTTTTTTGTCTGCCTGTTTATTTGAGACGTTTAGTATATCAATCAGCTTCGTTGAAGAAATTGGGAACAAGGAGGAAGGGTGAAGAAAAGCTCAAAAAATGGTTTGTTGTTTTGACAAGTTGTTAAGAATCCTACAAAACCGGACAGTCCACAAGATGGACTTTCAGTAGAAGGATCTAACTGTTGGGAGCAGAGAAGGGAAGTCTAGAAAAGTGAGCTCTAAAGTGCTAAAATATCTGGCAATTTTAGTCCTAAATTATTGAGATTAATACAACCAGAAAATCTAAATAGTTGATAAATTTTAAACATGTTTTTCTTCTGCGGCCCACAACAGATGACATTAGTTTTCTCTCTGCTTTTCTCCTTCCACATCCCATTTTACCTGTGAAATCTTCCTCTGGACTGCAAGCAGGGTGGCCCAAATAGCAGACTGCAAGCTGCATTCCACTCACCGCCTTTTCTGCTGTAGAAGCATGAAGAAAAAGTTCTACATGCTGTCATTTTCTTTGAGGGCCTCCTACCTGCAGTCGTTTGAGCTGCTGTTTCTGTAGGGAGAGAGCATGAAGCTAGTGCGTCAGGCAGGGTCAGCGGCAGAACTTGGGCACAGGCAAGCAGTTTACGCTGTTGCTGTCTATTCACGTGACCTACTGAAAAGGCCCCAAAACTGACGTTTGCCACATGGCATTGAAAATGTTAACCCACCCTTCCTTAGTGACATCAGGGTTCAAGATAAGCAAAGTAATCAATCACAGCCATTAATCACAACTCGATTAGTCTTAAGGAAAGAAGGCAGCTCCTTACCATTGCTTTCCCAAATGCTAAATAATTATGTCTTCTCTACAGCGTGCTGTCGAGACTTCTACATATGTTACTGCCTCAAAAAATGGATTTCTTGTCGGAGGAGGGGGGAATAGGATCATCATTTAAGCCCAAAGTATATTAATAAGGCATGATTGAGTACTATTTTAGTTTGCAATTGATAATAAGAGGGCTGTAAATAACAAGGTGACTAAGGGCCTGTCCAGGGCTGCGGGGTACGGCTCTGTATTGTGAGCTTTGCGGGAGAAACACAGGTGTGCACTTATTGCAGGAAACCTTGCACCTTGCAATGCTACCCCACACTAGCTTTTGTAATGTGGCAGAAGAAACCCTTCATCTCTTTGTTAGATTGTAGGGTTCAGGTTTGCTTAGCAGTGCCTGTGTGCGCATTGTATGCAAACTTCCTGTCCCCAGGGAGACGTGCCTCATGTTTCCCAGCATCACCTAAGTCTGCTCGCACTGGACCAGTGTGCAGGTCAAGCAAAGCACGTCTTTATTGTAGGTAGGCAACAATTACAAGGCTGAAAAAAAGCTAACCAAAGCAAAGTAAAAACATACACCACAGTTACAGATTATATTTAAAAGTAAGGCTCCTTCTTAGCTGCCTTTCTTCCCCCTCCTTCAGGCTTCCACATCTTTAACCTGTACCCCAGGTGTCTGATGAGGGTGCAAGCTGTAGACCAATACCTGATCCTCAAACTCCATTCCCAGAGATATCCTAAGGCTGGTCTGAATCAGAAGTCCAGTTGCCATAAAGTGTTAGTTTATAAATGAATCGAATCCGAATTTAGCGGCGCATTCATGCACAGTGTAAGCACCGGTGGAAGGGAGTGCTGGTGATGAGCTCCTGGAGACATACTGGATTGCCTTTTACCGAGGCGCACACAAACAGGCCAGCCTCAAAGGCTGGTGGTGTGGCTAACCCTTAGCGCTTTTCAGCTCCAGGCAACTCCTTCCAAGTTCTCTTTCTTGTTTTAAATTATTTCTTTCTCTTCTTGCCCTTTCTTTTTATTTGTCTCCCTCCCCCCTCTCCCCACTTCCCTTCTGTTCCTATTTTAACTCTGGCTTCCTGGATTTTCTCCAATAGCTTTGCAGCTTTGATGACTCACATCTCTCGGTTTGGTTTGGGGTTGTTACCAGTGCATCCTTTGGGATGCTGAGTTCCCCTCCCCTCTCACCTCCACAGCAGGAAGTCTATTGTATGCAGCTTTAATTTCTTCCTTCTGAGAACAGATAGTACTCATTGGAAAATCATGAGCTGACTTTGCCGTATTTCACATTATGCATCATAAAGTGCATGAGTTAGGAAACAATTTATTTTAGTTTATGATTTTGGCCCTTTTTTTCATGTTTTAGAGAGACCAGAATTATTTACTTAAACTTCTTCTCAACTCTCTCTCTTTGAATTTTTAGTCACTTTAGTGTCACAGAAAGACAAATGCTTTATAAAATGATAAATGAGATCATATAAAAACATTAGAACAGCTGTACATGGCCAGATCAGACGGCCACCCTGCCCCAGTATCCTGCCTCCAACCGTAGCCAAAGGTAAATGCCTAGTGGGGGGGTATTAGGGATAGAACAAGCACATAGGGATCCTTCCCTGAATATTTGCCCAGCCTCTGGGAATATAAAACTCAGAGACCTCCTAGGGGGGTGGGGGGTTGTGTTTGTGAATGTAACAATCCTCCATTAATTTGCCACCCATAAAGTTGCCCATCTGCCCCAGAGCCTTTATAAAACTTTAGCATTTCCAGCAACACTGGTAGGGAGTACCACAGCTTAGCTAGCGTTACAGGAAAACACAGCTCCTTTAGTCTGCTTTGTAGCTGCTGTTGGTTAACTCATTGCACAGTTTTAGAAGCAGTGGTGAGCTATCCACCTCTCTGCAGCCATCGCCTCATTAAGTCCCCTTCCCCTGCCCCACAATCTCTTCTTCAGTCTGGAGAAACCTCATTTGCCTAATCATTCCTCACACGTGTGCCAGTTCCTACCTTTGACCTTCTCTCACTGCTCTTCTCCAAACTTTTTTTTGTTTCTTTGAGACGGGAGTCCCAGAGTATGCACTGTATTCAAGAAGCAGGTACAACATGGGTTTATGCAGAGGCGTGATGATGTTCTCCATTTTCTGCTTTGTTCCCTAGCACTTCCTAAACTTTGGTTTCCTTTTTTGACTGGTTGCTGCACACGGAGCTGACGTTTCCACAGGGCTGTCTGTCAAAACGGCAGGATCTCATGTCTGAGCAACGAAGGTCAGAACCCACCGTTTTACATTTGCTGTTGCATTTGCTCCTCTCAATGAGCAGTGCTCTATACTCATCTATGTTGAATTTCATGTGGTGGTGTTACACCCACTCAGTTTTTTAAGCTCCTGCATCTATTTATGCATCAGCAATGAATGATTACTGATTTTTTTAACTCATCTTGCACGCCACCTTTTTCAGATCGGTTCAGTAAGTTCACCAGTACAGGTTATACAGATTTCTGTGGTATTTTTCTTCAGCTGTGAAAACAAACCATTTATTTCTACCCTCTGTGTCCTTTCTTTTACCTCTTATGCCATGTCTGCTTCGTTTGCCTAAGATCATTTGCTAAGAGGCTTTAGGGAATCTGTGCACTAGATCATGTTATCACATGCATGCTGATGAGAAGCATGACGTGCATTTACCAAGCATTCTGACCACTGCCTTACAGATCATATTTATCTAGAGGCACACTAATTCTACTTTTTATATGAAGTTTTTACTTATTTGCCTGGTACAGATGTATAGTGATTTAGGCCCAGCCAGCAACTCAGCACCACATGGGCCCTCACTGCTCCCCCCGGTGGGACTGGGAGGATGTCAGGAAAGGCTTGTGGTTCGTGGGCTGCAGTTCTTCACTAACTGCTCCGGTGTGGGTCCCTTTCATGGGGTGCAATCCTTCAGGAGCAGCCTGCATCAGCACGGGCTTACCAAGAAGTTACAGGCTTCTTCAGGCTCAGCCACCTGCTCTGGTGTGGGCCCCTCCCTGGGCTGCAGAGGGGTCTCTGCTCCCCCATGACCCTCCATGGCTGCAGGGGCACTGCCTGCCCTCTCACCAGGGTTTGCAGGGGAACCTCTGCTCCAGCCACCTCCTCCCGCTTTTCCTTACTGACCTGATGTCTGCCTGGTTGACTCTCTCACATCCCACTCCTCTCTCTGCAGCAGATTTTTCTCCCCCTCTTACATATGTTATCCAGGAGGTACCATCACCGTCACTGACTGGACGTGGGTCTGACTTAGAGCCAAGGGAGCTTCTAGCAGCTTCTCCCGGTAGCCACTCCCATAGCGCCCCCCCTGCTACCAAACCCCAGCACACAAACCCCACACAGGATGTCAGGCTTAGTGGGCTGTAGTTTCCTGGATTTCCCTAGAACCTTTTAAAGACGTTATAATCCTGATTGCTACTTGCCCATCTTTAGCACCAGAGCAGTTTCAAGCTAGACTCACACGCTGCAATTAGCAGTTCACATGTTTCATTGGGTTCCTCTAGAGCCTCGTCAGATCCTGTTGAAATTGCAGCATCTTTGAGAAGTTTGAAGCAACTTCTCTGATGAATGCCTCAAAAGTGGTGTGGTGTGGGGAATTTCCTCAGATCTTCCACACTGAATACAGGAATGCTGCTGCATGGCCTAATTTTCTCTGAATAGACTTACTGCGCCTCATGATTTCAAAAAGGAGTGTGTTACCAGTTTTGGTAGGCTAAACACCATTATACTGGCATGTACCGTTGTGGGCTTCCTTGTGCCCTTTTTCAAGTCTTTCTTGACTGGTGATTTTATGCCCTCAAGATAGTGTTCTCAGTTTGTCTTCATACCACTTGCGAGGATTTAATGCACATAGATGTTCCTTTTAGTTTTGTTTTTAACAAGCATCTTCATTTTTAGGTATCATCTCCCCTTTCTAAAGTTGAGTACAGTTGTGGTGGATATTTGAGTTTTCTGCTGGGAAGATAGAGTATCTAAGTGTACAATGGTTGCTTATGCTGACACACTTGGTTTATTATCATAATCTAATCAGTTTAGATATGGCTAATATTAACCGTAAAGCATAACTAAGCTTTATACAAATAAAACCCGCAAACCCTCTGCACTTAGTTATTTGAAAGAAGCAATGATGTTGGTGTATTAAGACAGCCAAACTGATTAGTATTAATACTTTTAAGTTAAATTAGCTATTTTTCCCTTTGTTTGTCAAGGTAAGTCTGTGTGCTGTCTCTAGCACATAACTGTAAATATTTTACTGTTTAACAGAAGCATTCATTATCTTGACCTACAGCAGCATTTCAGTATGCTTGGGAAATTTCAGTCTGAGTCTTTGTTAGTGCTTGGGAATTTCATCTTTCTCTCAGTGTTCAAATCTCTTCTATGTTATGCTGCATAAACAGCATATTACTGAAAGATAATATGCTTCATTTAATTGCTGTATAGTTGCTGCTTATCTTACTGGCTTTTGCTCACCCTTAAGAGATGAGAGGAACAGGCTTAGATGAGATGAAAGCATTGAAGTGGAAGTACTGTGGAAAGATGGGAGAAGAGCAACCTACTATTTAATATTCTTCTCATAATTGTAGGACCCAGCTGTTAATTAATATCATTTGCAGTCACTTCATTCATTAACAAGGCATAGGGGAAAAAAAAAAAAAAGGGTTTTCTGTCATATTAATACAGCCTTGACAAATTGAGTGTCAAACTCACTTTTAAATAAGAAATACATCTCGTTCCTTAACTGCTGGCTGCCTCTGGTTCTTAGAGAAGAAAAGGCTGCTGAGCTATTTGATTGTTTTAAACCAAAACTGTTCTTAACTTTGCCATCTTTCGGAGGCTTGCTTACAATTAAAATATCCTGTAATCCCACCTGATACAGAATCAGGAAAAAGAGCACATACCCAGTTTGCTCTTTCTAAAACCAAGTGTCATGTGAATTATTACAAGGAAATCGACATTGTAAAACTTCATTCCAGTATCTGGCATTGAACGTGGATATGATAAGTACAGATCTCTGGGCAAGAAAGAGGCCTTCCTTTTGAAGTGAAGATTTCTTGGAAACTTCTGCAACTGCTTGGAATGTTTCATTTGATAAAGTATGGAAATAAAATATACACACATATTATTTTACTCGTACTAATAGTAAAGCTGTAGGAAAATGTAACTGTTATCTACAGTGCTAATATATTAATTTTAATAGATTTAGTCTTGCATCAAGGCTTTACTTTGGATGGTGCATAAATCTTTCCTTCTACAAAACTTGCATAGACACAGGTACTTCTCAAATATTTCATTGTAGAATTATGTTTCTATGTTGTCTTGTTAAAAATAGCAAGCTTTCCAGGTCAGGGTAGTGTGTTAGCATGCTTTGTGAGTGTATCTTGCTCATGGCGGCTCAGTGCTTCTCGTACAGCGAGAGATCAAACAGCGCTTTCTATGGAAGTGTGTTAGCTTTACAGTTAAGTAGAACTTACGAGCTGCTGCTGAAAGGGATGACCTTGTTCTTCCCTCCTACCCTGTCACCACCACAAGCTCTTCATCATGCTGCTGCAAGCAACTACCTGGTGCAATAGAAGACAATTTTTTTTCTTTCAGCTTTAGTTTTCTAGCACATCAGCCACCTGAACTGACTCACACTGTGACCACCTAACCACTCGATCTAACAGAAAGGAAGTGGTGGGAGCACACACCCTGGGCTGGGGTGGAGTTGAGCAGGGTGATGTCCCCTGACAGCAGCTAATACTCAGGCAGCTATAAATATGATGTAAAACTTCACGCATGAGCCCTCCAATATCCAGTGTAGCACCTATTTAACTATGCCTGAACACAAGAATTCTACCATTAAAATAAACAATATTTGAGGTTTAAGAAGTCTGTCTGTTCTTCTGTTTGCTGCTATTTACTCTCGGGCTGTAAGGAAGAAATCATATCTAAATACAATTAAATATATGGACAGTTGATATTCAGAGCAGTACAGCTTCTGGCCAGCCCTACTAAAAAGCAAGACGACTGTGATGCTCTGCCCTAGGACGTTAAGATTAGTCGGTCCGGTTTTTGAAGATGGGGCTGTATTCATAAAGAACAGAAAGAGGAGGGCAGCATAGGCAATCTTGTAACTGTGATAATATTCCTTAAAAACCACAAATCAGCCTTTGTGTAAATAATTTGACAACTTGAAGAGAAGGTAAGCTAGTGTATGGCTGACTTCCTAGGAGGGAACTCACAGCATTGCTGTGTACACAAGCACGCGTTCCCTGTCCTGATATTCCTGACGGGAGCTGGTTGCTGAGCTCCTGATGCTGCTGGGGCTGTATCCTTCTGCCACAATGAAAGTAGCCAAGGTGCCTCCTGCTGAAAGCCCTCCTACACTCGACCTGCTTTGCCTGGTTGTGCCCTCCTGGATATTCCGCTAAACTCAAAGGAGCTCACGCAGGCTCTCCATGCAACACAAGGGAAGACCTGGCGTTTTGAGAAGTTGCACGCTCTTTCTGTCTGGTCAAGAGCAGACAGTAGAGTAAGCCAAGGCCATCCTGTGTTCTGGTCCTCAGTGTGCAGGAAAAGTATGGGACAAGGCTGCCACTCCTTGTCAGCACTGGGAACATGCTGTGCTTGGCTGCGGAGCGTGCGGCTAATAGGCAGATGAGTTTTATTGGTGTGGTTCATGTGACAAGCAGCAATTGCTTTGCCAGCGGTAATGAGCACACAGTGTTTCTACACACAGGGCCCTTGCGGAGCCGAGAAATTGCAGTATGAAGCTTGAGCTGAGGGACTATTACCGACATGAATCCTCTGGCGCTCCTTCATCTCCAGTTGCTGCTAGCGTGTCAGCGTGCGCTCCTGTCAGCATCCTTTGTGATCCCTGGGCCAGGCCCTCTTGGGACCCAGCAATGGATGACCAGGAAATGCACTTGCTGTGATTCTCTACTCAAAAAATAAAGCTGGGAGAGTTTTCAGAGAGGCCAGTGGTCAGATCTGCGAGCAGGCCACCAGGGAAGAGCAGCTGACCCTCAACCACATCTGGAGCAGATCCTAGTGGGAGCCTGTGGTACCATGCAAGATACAGAAAATGTCTGGCCACTGCCTGGTCTTGGGAGTCAGAAAGGAGCCCACTGCCCTTGGGCAGCCCGGTGTTTCGTAGGAGAGGTCAGGGTGCCAGATGGGGGTGGAGAAGCTGGTGAGCGGCCTTGGTAGCTGCATGCACAGTGCACACCATTAACACTTGCTGTAATGCAGCTGACTATTCCCACAGAAGCTGGCACAGTTGCCACTGTTATTGTGTGCCCTGGCTAGTGCCGGTTGCCCTGCACCAGGGCTATGTCCAAGATGAAAAAGCCAGGTTGCATACAGGCATATTGCATACTGTTGTCCTCCTTGGAGGGATCATATCCCTACCAGACAATGAAGTTCCTTCCCTGCCAGGGACTCTGCACCAGACTGCATGGGACACATGATACCAATGGCAGGAGCACCTACCTGCTTTTTCATATTAATCTTCTCCTAGGTACAATCCTGGGTTTCTTGTGGGTGTCTTAAGTGTTTCAGTCTTGACATGGCCTCTTCTAGCTGCGGGCATCCAACTTAGCCCATCTGGCAATTCCTGACATTGCACCCCGATGGGAAAAAGTTCACCAACAGCTTTTTATTGGCATATTGGCTACAGAGCCAGGTGATAGAACTGTTACTGATCCACAGCAACCTAAGTTACCGGGGTAGGAGAACCTCAATCCCTCCCACTCCTACCAGTTTGATGCCAGTGCCAGCGATAGATGCCCAGGGCCTGGAGAAGGATCACAGGTCAGCAGGAGAGCACCTGAAGAGCACCACAAAGGAATTCCAGACCCTCCAGACAGTCAGTCAGCTTCACTGGGGACCCAAATTAGATGCCTCTATGCAAACAAACGGAGCATTGGGAATAAACAAGAGGAGTCAGAAATGTGCGCATGCATGAGGGGCTGTGGTCTTGTTGGCATCATGGAGAAGTGGTGGGATGGGTCCTATGACTGGAGTGTCAGAATGGAAGGATACAGGCTCTTTAGGAAGGACAGGCAGGGAACATGAGGAGGGGGTGTTACTCTTAATGTCAGAGACCAGCTGGGGTGCGTGGAACTCCACTTGGAAATGGATGAGGAGCTGACCAAGGGCTTATGGGTCAGGATTAAAGGGAGAGCAGGGAGAGGTGACATTATAGTGGGGGTCTGCTACAGGCCACCTGACCAAGGAGACTGAGTGAGTGACATCCTCTATGGACAGATAGGAGAAGCCTCATGGTCACAAACCCTGGTCCTCATGGGGGCTTCGACTGTTCTGATATCTGTTGGAGGGACAACACAGCAGAGCGCAAGCAATCCAGGAGTTTCCTGGAATGTGTTGATGATAACTTCCTTCTTTGAATGACAGAGAAGCCAACAAGCAGGGGTGTTATACTGGACTTTGTCCTCACCAACAAGAAGGGACTGGTGAGGAACATGATGCTCAAGGGCAGCCTTGGCTGCAGGGATCATGAAATGGTGGAGTTCAAGGTCCTTAGAGCAGTGAGGAGGGTGCACAGCAAGCTCGCTGCCCTGGACTTCAGGAGAGAAGAGTTCAGCCTCTTTGGGGATCTGCCTGGTAGAGTACCATGGGGTGAAGCCCTGGAGGGAAGAGAGGACCAAGGAAGCTGGTTAATATCCAGGGATCACCTCCTCCAAGCTCAGGAGCTGTGCATCCCAACAATGAGGAAGTCAGGCAAAAACTCTAGGAGAACTGCATGGATGAACAAGGAGCTCCTGGACAAACTCAAACACTAAAAGGAAACCTGCAGAAGGTGGATGCAGGGACAGGTAGCCTGGGAGGAACACAGAGAAATTGTCCAAGCAGCCAGGGATCAGGTTAGGAAAGCCAAAGCCCTGACAGAATCAAATCTGGCCAGGGACACCAAGGGCAACAAGAAAGGCTTCTGTATGTACATAGGTGATAAAAGGAAGACTAGGAAAAATGTGGGCCCTCTCCAGGAGGAAACAGGAGACCTGGTTACCCAGGATATGGAGAAGGCTGAGGTACTCAATGACTTTTTTGCCTCAGTCTTCACCGACAAGTGCTCAAGCCACACTGCCCAAACCACAGGAGGTGAAGACAGGGACTGGGAGAATGAAGAACTGCCCACTGTAAGAGAAGACCAGGTTCAAGACCATGTAAGAGACCTGAAGGTGCACAAGTCCATGGGAGCTGATGAGGTGCATCTGCGAGTCCTGAGAGAACTGGCAGATGAAGTTTCTAAGCCACTATCTGTCATATTTGAGAAGTTGTGGCAGTCCGGTGAAGTTCTGTGGAAAAGGGGAAACGTAATGCCCATTTTTAAAAAGGGAAAAAAGGAAGACTTGAGGAACTTCAAGTCAGTCAGTCTCACCTCTGTGCCCAGCAAGATAATGGAGCAGATCCACCTGGAAACTATGTGTGCTGGTTTCAGACAGGAAAGAGCTGCTTTTCTTCATAGTGTTGATGGCTGGCCCAGACTGGCCAAGGGAGTGTTTCATTCCATGGTAAGTCATGCTGAGTACACATGAGCAGTACTTAGGTGGGAAGTGGCCTGAGGGGGTCGTTAAAGCTTCTGCTAGCTTCTTACCTGAGTTGTTAACTCCTTTGTTAGTGGCTTGGCATGGTTGTTAGCTTCCTTGTCTTTCCCTCCCCCTCAACTCTCCTCCTCCACTGGGGGAGGAGAGGGAGAGGTGAGCAAGTGGCTGTGTGGTACTTTACTGCGTGGTACTAAACCATGACACTGTGCTACGACACATGGAAAATAAGGAGGTGACTGGTGACAGCCAACATGGATTCACCAAGGGCAGATTTTGCCTGACTAATATGGTGGCCTTCTATGACGGGGTTACAGCTTTGGCGGATAAAGGAAGAGCAACTGATGTCATCTACCTGGCCTTCTGCAAAGTGTTTGACATTGTCCTGCATGACATCCTTGTCTCTAAATTGGAGAGGCATGGATTTGACAGAGGATCACTCTCGATAAGGAATTGGCTGGATGGTCACACTCAAAGAGCTGCAGTCAATGCTGTCAATTCTCCCCCTCTGCTCTGCTCTCGTGAGACCCCACCTGCAGTGCTGCGTCCAGCTCTGGGACACCCCACATAAGAATGAAATCAACTGGTTGGAAAGAGTCCAGAGGAGGCCCATGAAGATGCTCAAAGGGCTGGAGCCCCTCTGCTATGGGGACAGGCTGAGAGAGTTGGGCTTGTTCAGCCTGGAGAAGAGAAGGCTACGGGGAGACCCTACAGCACTTTCCAGTACCTGAAGGGGCCTACGAGGAAGCTGGGGGTAGACATTTTACAAGGGCCTGTAGTGACAGGACAAGGGGCAACAGGTTTAAATTGAAAGTGGGGAGATTTAGATTGGATATCAGGAAGAAATTCTTCCCGGAGAGGGTGGTGAGGCACTGGCACAGGTTGCCCAGAGAAGCTGTGGGTGCCCCATCCCTGGGAGTGCTCAAGGCCAGGCTGGATGAGGCTTTGAGCCACCTGGTCTAGTGGAGGGTGTCCCTGCCCATGGCAGGGGGGTTGGAACTAGACGATCTTTAAGGTCTCTTCCAACCCAAACCATTCTATGATTCTATGGACTCAGCATGGTACATCTTTCTGCTGAATTCAGCAGGAGCTGTGGAGGAATTGTCTACTCCTCTAAAAATAATTGTAAAGCAAAGAGAACTTCCGAAACTACCACCGTGGGCTTCATGTTTTATCACCTGAACTAAAAAAAATGTGTTGATTGTGGTGGTCTTTTCTGTAAGAACAAAAAAGAAACTTTCGTACCACTATTGAAGAAGGAAGCTCATCAGTGCTGATTTTTGCTGCCTTAAGTGTCAGATAATCTTGATGTTATGCTAGTTCATTAGTCCAACACAGCATTTAAAACAACAGTTTTGTAATATTTATTTAATTTTTCTTTCTCTTCTTTACTTTGGTTACTCAAGCATGCACTTAATCTTGTGTAAGTAGATATGAAGAGAGGAGTGGATCTCACTTCAGGAAACGTTAATTGATATGTGTCATTTCTCTTGAAGATCTTGCAGTTTATTGGCATGTTTAAGTAATTGCCATGGACTGCAGCGGGAGTCTATGACACAGCTGGATTGTAGGGTTTGTCTCCGACATGCAAGTAAGGGGTAAAACAATATCGCTCTAGCATAAGGAATACATTTCATACTAGGAACATCCAAGCATTCAAAAACCTTATCCAGCCCACCAAACTGGTTGTAGGCAGAAGCAGACCAAGAAATTACACGCCCTCTCCTTCCTGGAGTCCTGTGGGTCCAGCTCAATACGTCCCTCTCCTCCTGTCTCCCCGCCTCGAGTTACCACAGGCCACGCTAGCGTCTGCAATAATTTGTCCTTACCTTATACCCACATTTCTGCAACAGAGGCAAGACTCGCCTCGCAGGCTCTGGGAGGGGACGGCAATCAGATAGACAGCCTGCGGCTCCTGCCCGTGTTCCTCCACACCCTGCGTAGGATGGGGCCGTGGGCCTGTGCACAGGGAGAGATCTGTGAAGGTTGCAGCAGGGGAGCAGAAATGCGCTGTGGGATGCTGCGTGACAGGACACGAGGCTGAAACCTTGTTTGAACTCGTAAGGGGTCTGTTTTGCAAGGCAGATCAGACACGTACAGCTGACCCACAGCCAGTCTGGGAGACAGATGCTTGATACAGGAGTGGGTAAGATTTCAAATGGGATGACCATTAAGCATCCCTGACTGTCTTCAAGGCCAGGCTGGATGAGTCTTTGAGCCACCTGGTCTAGTGAAGGGTGTCCCTGCCCATGGCAGGGGGGTTGGAACTAGATGATCTTTAAGGTCCCTTCCAATCCAAACCGTTCTATGATGATTCCGTGACCATTCTTCTGTAAACACAAGAGGGCACTCCCACCTCACTTCTGAATGACTTACAGCGTGTGTAAAAGGCAGTTCTTAATGGAACAACGCAGAAATGCAGTACTCCTTTGTACATGCTTTGATACACAACCATCACTAGGCATTTCTAACCATTTATAGGCTGTGTTTAAGAAATGTGGTCCTGGCTAGATGCTTTCTATACAATTGTATGTATGAAGAAAAAATTGAATTTCATCATTCATCTCAATGAAGTAAAACCAAAACTCATGTGTCCTTGTAACCAGAATTGCACTGAAACTGAGGGGCTACCAGCTACTTTCTGAGATTTCAGGTGCATTATGTCATGGAAACAGAGACTGCTTTTGTCTACAACAGGAAATATTTCATCTTAAATACTTAGATGCCCATCACTCGGAGAGAGTTATTTGGTATGGTCTAAAGTTTTCCCTGGAGAAACAAATTTTAACTGCACCTTTAGCTTCTTCACATTCTTTCTGCAAGGTGTTTTCCCACCCCATTTTTGTGTAAATGGGATGCACTTTTGATTTTCACTTAGTCCTCTTCTGGTAGAGGGTGTTCTAGTCTCTGTTTCCCTTACGAGACAGAAAATGTAAGGCAGTGGAATAAGGAGCAGTGTGGGAGGAGGGAAACCTGGAAGTCTCCAGTGAGAGATCACAGAGTTGCATAGGTGACTCTTGTCTTGATGTGCTTAGTGATCTTCCCCTGCACTTCTTACCCCTGCACTTCTTACCCCCACACTTCTTTTGATCATTATGAGCTTCACCAACTATTTCTTAAACAACTCACCCTTTTGGCCAAGAGGTCTGATGTCTCCGTGACAAAAATTTTGATCTGGGATGCTGAAAGCAGGGAACAGAAGAAGGATCAGCACCATCTAGTACAGCAAATTACTTGTCAGCACTCTGGGGGAAGATTTGCGGGAATAGAGATGTAAAGTAATAAAATAAGAACTGTGGGGAGTGCTGGCATTAAAGGTGTGTGAGTATGTGCTGTGGACTCCTGCACTGCATTTTATCTTCATGACACCACTTCTTTATTTTATAGCCCAGCAGATTCATAAACTCATAGAATCATAGATTCGTTTAGGTGGGAAAAGACCTTTAAGATCATCAAGTCTAACCATTAACCTAACACTGCCAAGTCCACACTAAACCTTGTCCCGAAGCACCACATCTACCTTGTCGCTAAGCACTACATCATGTCTTTTAAATGGGCATTTACACCTCTTTTAAATACCACCAGGGATGGTGACTCAGTCACTTCCCTGGGCAGACTGTTCCGGTGCCTGATAACCCTCTCAGTGAAGAATTTTTTCCTAATATCCAAAGAAAACCTGACCTGGTGCAACTTGAGGCCATTTCCTCTTGTCCTATCACTTGTCACTTGGGAGAAGAGACCAACCCCCACCTATCTGCAGCCTCCTTTCAGGTGGTTGTTGAGAGCAATACGGTCTCCCCTGAGCCTCCTCTTCTCCAGGCTAAACAACCCCAGTTCCCTCAGCCACTCCTCACAGGATTTGTGCTCCAGACCCTTCCCCAGATTTGTCATACCTGACTACTTCATAAAGCAGACAGTTAAGTATGGTTAAAAAAGATTTTAAGCAGGTAAAGTGTTTGTAAAGTAGCTTCTTAGAAAAATATTGAGTCTAACTGATTTTTCTGTTATCAGTTGCCTCTCAAAAGAAATCTGGTTTAAAAATGCATATTTTGCCTGAAATAAATGGAGTAGTGACAGTTTCATTTGGAACAAGGTGCACATTTCATTTCCAAGTATGATCTTCTCCTCAGAAATAGCAAATTATTTATAAGTAAGGATATTTCTGAAATGATGATCATAAAACTTGACTTTTACCTCTGTCAATGAACTGTATTGAAGAGTCTGGCTGCTTTATAGAAGGCCACTTCTGCCAGCACCAGGAAATTGTTCCCCCAGTAAGGGTCAGTAGTGATTATTAAAATACAAGTAATCATTTTGAAATGCTAGTGACTGTCCCATAGGACTTTTATTTTTTTTTCCCCTGTAAATGCTCATTCTTATTTTTGGCAAAGTTTGGTCAGGAGGAACTTATGGAAAGTAGTAGATTTGAAACTACATTGTATGCTGGTTATTAATCTGGCTGTCTAGGAGAATTCTTGTAATTAATTATTTCAATTACTTATTATATATAATTATGTATTTGTTTCTATTTATTTCTATCTATTTCTATCGATCTATGATTGCATTGTAAGGCCCACACATCCCTTCGTCCATGGCAGACAGACCTGTTCCCCAGTCATTTCTGCTGCCTGTCTGAGAGCTGCTGTGTGCTCTGGCAGGATTGGAAGCTTGTTGGGGCGGGGTGACTGACTGATGGCTGCCCTGCAGATTAAAAGGCTGACTAGCACTTGCATTTTCTTTGGGGAAGGATGACTGCAGTCTCTTTTCTGTGAATGGGAAGTCCGGGAAAACTTGCAGGTACTTAATAGGAGCACATAAGCCTCTGTCAGGTTGAGACAAAATTGGTCAGTGAGTGAACAGGTACCTAGGAAGGATCAGCCATCCAGAATAACCACAGAAGCCCTGGTATTTTGGGAAAACAAATACATTTTTACTGTTTTCTTCATCCTAGTTCCACTGAATCAGGACAACTAAAAGAATTTTAGTAAATTTTAATCTCTCATTTTCGTAGTAGAGTTTTTATCTTCTGTTACTCTGAGGGTCTCAAATGGAAATGAAATTAATCTCACATTCTCACTGCAACTCTGAAACGGTCGATAGAGTCATCCTGAAACTGCTGTGCCCGGCCCGTTATGTGGACTAGCGCAGCCAGCGGATCTATGTAATGATTACACGAAATATGCAGCCACTCTGAACACAACCATTTTCACATCAGCTCCTGCTTTTATGCCACCTTTAAGATGTAGTGAGTATAAAGTAAAACAGCGTTACAGCCACAAATGCTGTCTGGAAGCTTTTTTACTCAGTCTTTGGGCTGTAAATGGAAAGGTTTGTATTTTGTGCAGGCAGTTCCTAGTGCACAGGACACGCTGCAGCGCAGGGGGATGAATCCCGGGGCACCAAAGGCAGCGTGGGGATGTGCTGGGGCCAATGCTGTCCAGGGATAGCCAGTCTGGACAACTTAGTCTCAGTAACTTCCATTTGTCAACTGAGCTGTAGCAATGGAGTTAAACTGTTCTCTAAGATTAGGCTTCAGTTTTGGATGTGTTTTAACAGTGCAGGAAACAATTGCCAGTGTGAAAACTTGTGAAATGTGAACACCAAAAATGTTTGTTGAAATCATATTTGCAGGTAAAACAACAAAAATGTTCTGCTTATAGCATTGGTAGATGGTAGCTTAAAAAGGTCCTGAAGCTAGATCCTGAGAGGAGTAAGTGCTGAATCTCATTCATCTCAAAACTGAGTCAAAATTAATTCCAGACTCTTCTGTGACTGCCTGGTTGGAGAAACCTACCATGGTTAGTGATGGACCAGCTTCCCTCAAATAGCGTGGAAACCATCCAGTGGGCAAAGGAGGCTGAGGATGGATTGTATTGAAACAGTATGCAAATAAGGCAGAGTATTAGTGTACTTGACTGTCTGTACAGAAATCCAAGGAGTGATTCAAGGAGAAAAATCAGCAAGAAGAATTAAATGGAAGATCGTGAAGCAATGGCTGTAGACAAAAGCTGCAGCAATAATTCTCATTAGTGGAATGAAAACTGGTTCATGTTATTTATGTAGTATGAGAATGGGACAGAAAGAGAAGACATAAAAGTCTTCCAGTTTACACCTATATTAACTCCAGCATCTAGTGACATCAGAAGTCTTCTGACAGACTTTACTAGACCTTTAATCAAAACTTACGTCAGTGAGAAATGCCAGAATGGAGGTAACAGAGTTATTTGGGTGAGCATATATAATCTGAAAAATAAGAGGCAGTGCTCTAGCCATCTGCTGCAGGTGATCACTAGCAAGGGAGAAGTGTCTGAAAAGCTCCTGAAATTCCAAATGAATCACCTCCAAAATGCTGCTGAACAGGGCTTTCTCTTGAAAAGTAGGACTATGCAATGAGATGGTCTTTAAGCTTCTTGGCCATTTATTCTATCCAGATCCTCACCCTTTAAGTATTTTAGTGCTTTTAAAATCTGTCTTCAACAAGAAAACTAATAGATTTGAACATCGAGGGGTGAAAAAAGGACTCTAAAATGTAGCTGTTACATATTTGTAAAAGTAAAGTTTTTTAAACTGCTGGGGTAGTTGTACAGCATTCATGTGTATATGTCTTAATAAGAATATGGATAATATTGTAATTGAAATAAAAAAATGTGCACCAAAGATTTGACTTCCATAGGGGAAAAGCACCTACAGGTGCCAGTGGAACTTACTGGCAGAAGAGATACTAGTCAACTTCCAAAATATCAGTTCAAAAATAACGTGCAGCCCCATACTGAGCAATATGCAGTACTGGTTTCTAATGAGCACACACCATGCTGGATCACTGGTCAGGTTTGGCATGCAAAGCTACGAAGTTAGCCAATGAAGCCAACAGAACAGCTGGTTTTGTGATGTCTTTGGTGCATTTCCGTGGGACACTGTGGAGGCAGCCTTGATAAAGAGCATCGTTCAAGTCTGAAAACCAAATTCAGTAGCGGGTAGTAAAAGGGAGTGACATTGATTTGGGGGCAATGTGTAGTAAAGATTTGTAAGTTTTTATTTTATTTAATATTCTCAGTTTTAAGAAAAGGGCTTCAATGGGTAAGAAGTGGTGGAATGTTCTAAGCAGTCAAAGAACCCTGGAACATTTTCATAGAGAGGGAAGGGTTCAGAGCTCTCATTACAGTGATTAGTGCAATATAGTGTATATTTGTCATGGTACAGCCCCAGCTGGCACCATGCAACTGCTCGCTCACTGCTCCCACCAGTGGGATGGGGAGGAGAAAATACAAGGAAAGGCTCATGGGTTGAGACAAGGACAGGGAGGGAGCACTCACCAGTTGTGGTCATGGGCAAAACAGACTTGACTTGGGGAAGAAAAATCAATTTAATTACTTACCAATCAAATCAGAGTAGGGCAATGAGAGACAAAACAAAACAAACTAGATCTTAAAACACCCTCCCCCCATCCCTCCCTTGTTCCTGAGCTCAGCTTTGCTCCCAATTTCTCTACCTCCTCTCTGCCCACAGCACCGGGAGATGGGGAAGGGGGGTTGTGGTCAGTCCATCACAAGGTGTCTCTGCCGCTCTTTCCTCCTCAGGGGAGGACTCCTCACACTCTGCCCCTGCTCCAGCCTGGGGTCACTCCCACAGGAAACAATCCTCCATGAAGTTCTCCAACATGAGTCCTTCCCAGGGGCTGCAGTTCTTCAGGAACTGCTCCAGCCTGGGTCCTTCCCACAGGGTGCAGTCCTTTGGGAGCAGCCTGCTCCAGTGCAGGCTTCCCATGGAGTCGCAGGCTCTTTGGGCACAGCAGCCTGCTCCAACATGGGGCCCTTTGCGGGCTGCAGGTGTGTCCAACTTGGACCCAGGGGAAGCTTCCCACAGGAGCTACCCCTCTAGTCCCTCCCCACTACCAAAATCCCACCACACAAGCCAAATACAATACTTTATGCTATATTATATACAGTGTATTATAGATATCATATATTTATATACTGTGCAATATACAGGTTTTTGTACATAAGTGTGTGTAGATCTATGTACATACAGTATGTTCATGTGCTGTGTAAGGTTGTGTGATACGTGTATGCAGCTCATTTTAGATTACTGCTTCTCAAAGACCTTCTGCGGGTTGCTGGCATTCGCTGTGAACTGACAGCTCCTCCCTGTCCTTCCTCCCTCCTCCCCTCTGTGCCAGAACTATGGGGAAGACAGTATGGGATACAACTATTGCCTGAGATCTCCCCACGGACAATGTTAGGGCTTGTCGATGGGGGTTATAGACAATTTCAGCTCCCCAAGCACCCAGAGCTGTACAAAGAATATGGAGTAGGAGTTAAATCGCCTTTATTTCCCATCATAACATTTGCTTTACCCATTCAGAAGATAAGGGAGAAGTGCTTGCTTAAGATTCTGCAGTCAGTCTGAGGTTATTCAGAGAAGCTTCAAGACTGAGCAGTCACTCCAGGATAAGCAGTATAGAAGAGGCCTGGCTTGCTATGGTTTTCCTGTTTGGTTTTTTAATTCTTCATTAAAATATTTTGTTGCTCTTAATGGGGCATTCAAAGTGCATATAGCAGGCTTTCTGTCATTAAAATTTTAGATGTAAATACTTTAGGTTACAATCTTTACACAGTTGTTACTCAGCCAAAGCTCCTATTAACTTCAACAGATCCATAACATAGATAATGTCACTTTTAATGTTGGAGGGATTTTAGTACATTGTGTTTGACCCCTCTTATGTTTCAGATGCCAGACATTTTAACTGCAATACTTATCAGCCTCACTGAACAATTAACATACATTAAAATGCATTACAACGTTTAGCTTTCTTTTTTATAGAGATCATTATCACAATCTTACCATATACTTGGAAAGGTT
The DNA here is from genome assembly GCA_027574665.1 of Rhynochetos jubatus. NCBI lineage: Eukaryota > Metazoa > Chordata > Aves > Eurypygiformes > Rhynochetidae > Rhynochetos > Rhynochetos jubatus. The sequence continues at coordinate 86,957,814 of CM050650.1, read as the reverse complement.
AGGCATTTCTGCTTGACAGAAAAATAAAACATTTGCAAAATTTATTCTCCTATCAATTCATTCTCCTAACTCAATTAATTCAGTTAGGTTTTTAACCTGGCCTGCATGTTTCCCCATGGCAGGGCTGTTAATCAGTCCTTATTGACTTATCTGCAGTAAGTCCTTTCTCAGGCCAAAGTTACCAGAGAGCTGGCAATACCTGCCAAATTTTCTCTGGCAGCCAGTGATCTGCTACACATGCGGAGAAATCAGCCAGTCCCCGCATATGCCTTGAGGTCCCAAGAGGCAGAAGGTGTTGGCAAAGGGGTGATCTCCCCTGCGGGCAGGAGGATGCACTGGTTAAGGTAGCCAAATGTCAGGGCTTGTTCACGCAGCGTAGTCTTCCCTAGACTTGCCTTTAGCTGTGTAAATGTGTTGGTGTCATTCTTTAGTGACCATTAATCTGAAGTGGAAGCATGTGGATGGGGTGAGGAGGTAAGCCTTACTCCTTTAAGACTAATTCTCTTCCTCTGGGTCTCTGTTATTCTGTCATTCAATACTATTATTATATAGCCTTCCAACCTTGACCCAATCCAAGGAGTTTTCTACTTCAAAACATTCCTATTCCAAGCCTTTTCCATGTGGTCTGAAGAAAGGACAAGGATGTTTATCCCTCTTCTTATGCAGAAGTCTTTCCACAGAAGACAGTTGAAGATTTCACTGCCCAGAGAAAGATACTGTTTTCCACACTATGGCCCTAATATCTGGGTGCAGAGATAAGATCAGCCTGGTTGTTCAGTCACCAGTGACTCCAGTGTACCAATGTTAGCCCTGGTTGCCAAAGCAGCAGCACTTCAGAAACAAAAATATCAAAGTGCTAAGTCAGATATTGCTGCAATGACCATAAAACCGTGCCTCGGCTGTTTGTGGAGCTACAGCTTAAGAGTGTGGCCACAGCTTAAAATAATTTGGGCTTGACATCAAGGATGTACAATTCTGAGGCCACTATAGCATTATTCTATATAGAGATCAAGTTGTTTAATGGGACATTTAAACATGAATATTAACTTCTAGTATGAATAAGTGTGATCCACATACCTCCAGCATCTTCATGCAGTGCTTTGGAGATAAGCAAACCGAGAAACTGCCAACAGAGAAACACTGCAGTTTGGGCTGTTATGTTAGGCTATAGCAGCTGAGAGTTATTAATTAGCATGCCTAGACGTGACACAATTATTAAACTGAGTGGATAATTTCTTCTTTGGCAAAACAAAGGTAACCGGAGCACTGCAGGAAGGTGAGTCATCTGAGGGCTGAAACAGTCACAACTTTGCATACTTTTTGCCATTTTAGCCGAACATTTTTAGTGACTTTTCACATACCTGAATCAAAACAGAAAAGCTGTGTTTTCCAATCCCAACTGCCAAAGAACTAAGTTGTGGAGTGTTGTTCAAAACCCCCTTCTACCTCCTCCTTCCTTCCCTAAATCTGTGCGAGGTGCTGAGGAATCCCATAAGCAGTTCAAATGCTCAGAGATGCTGGGCTTGTGCTCAGCGAATGTGTAGGACACGAGGTAGAACCCCCCCGTGTGGTCTTGCAGGAGCTGATTCCCTTCCTGGGCACTGACTAGGAGACCAGAAAACTGCCCTTCATATCTGGTTGTAAATTCAAACATGGTTCAAAGAGTTCAAATGGTGATTTTTTTTTTTAAGAGAATTGCAAGTAAAAATTCTTGCTGTACATGAACAAAAGAATTTTTAACAGTTCTCACGTATCTGTCGTAAGTTCTGTTGTCATTAATCTCAGTGAAGCTGTGCTGATTAATAGTGAATGAGAATCTGATCCTCTCCTTTCATTCTGCACCTCGGGAACGGAGTCCGTGTGGAAGTACACTAACTTGGCCTAAAAGCTTCTGCGTGGTTGCAGGTGGGTGGTGGTTCCGTTGCAATCATCCTCTAAACGGTGGGGCTAGCTGGGTAAGGTGTCATCAGGTGTGGGGCAAGCGACTTATTCCCAGCAAAGATGTTAGATGCTGGTGACCTGATCTGCTCGCTAGAGAAGGAGGTTGGTTTGTTTTTATTTTTTTCCAGAGGAAAGGGAGAAAAACAGGATTCGGGACATAGGGATCTAGGAATGAGAGCCTTGTCTATGCAGCACAGGATTGCTGGTTTTGGGTAACAAACCATAAGCTTTGTCCCAAGTCTGCAAGGCGGTGGGGCTGCGGTTTGTCTGGCCTGTTCCATCTCAGCTTTTCTTGACGTGCCTGCAGCTTTGTTTTACTTGGGCAAGCTGGGACAGCAGTGTCTCTAATTGATCAGGTGTCTGTGGTTATTTTGTTTTGCTTTTGTTTATCTTTCTGTTGTACAGCCACAGCTCTGTATAGATATTGTAACAGGCAGTTACTCTATATGTAGAATGAGATATTTATGGTTCTGACACAGTGATGTAGTCTAGAGAAATACAGCCCTGGTAGGATAGCAGGGGCCTTGAGAAGTGGAAAAATGGGACATGTCATGGAGAAATGCAGGCATGGGATGATAAGACATAGGCCCCTGGCCTGGCACTGGAGCTCCCACGGCTATGGACAGTTCTCTGATGGTCAGATAAAGAAGTGCAGACCTGGACAAAACCGGTTGCAGTCCTAACAAAGAAAATAAATAAATGGAATGTTCTTGCTGTGAAAGGTGAGAAGGTCTAGGTCCAGGGAACCTATCATGGTACTCTGGGCGTCATCAGTGCAGAGCTGCCCTGGAAATGAGAGGACAACTCCATAGCCCACATCCATGGGCCTCCAGTCGGACATGGGGAGTAGACCTCTGTGAGGGAGCAACCCAGTTTCACCTGGGACTGATGGGTAGTACAGACTTAGGGGAAAAATCTCAATGTCTCAAGGTCATTTCACACTTTAGTGTGAAGATGTGCGAAGATAAGGACATACTACCAGCATCAGCATAGCACAGTAGCATATAGCACAGTGTTCATGTTCCTGCCACTGGGAGAATGTAGTGGGTGTAAGCTGAAGTTGAGAAGAATGCATTTAGTAGTTCACACTTAGTCTGTGTAAGATAAGTGTATGCATAGGTTTACAAGCCATAATGTGTTAGTTTTGGATGCAATTCTATAGATTGTTTACAAAATGCTCTGGAAACATCTTCTGTTATCAGTCTTCCAACACCTGTTTCAGAGATGTTTCTGTAAATGAGTATTTCCTGTTGTTGCTCTTTCTGATTTCTCTCGGTGACAGGAAAAGGTGATGAAATGTGGCTTATCTCTGACATCAAAAGAGATTTACTCTGTCGATCTAGAAATGCCCAGCACCCATGAGTTACTGCTGCTGGCTGGTTTGTTAGTCTGCATGATTTACAGCAGACCCACTGTACCGCAGTAACAAATGTGTGTTGTCCCTTTCAAGACACATTCTCTCATGTTGTTGATGAACAGTCTGTGTTGATTCCTCCCTGGATCTGACCATCATCCAAAAAAAGGAATGTTATGTACAACAAATCTCAGATCTTGATTTCTCATGTGCTTTCATTTCATGTTGCTCTAAGGATGTCCCCTCAGTGTAGTAGCATTATCCTTAAATGGATGTCAGGAAAAGGCTGGCATATAGTTAAATTGGGTAGGTCATTTTCACAGCTATATTATAGTTGTGTCTGATTATTGCAGCAACCTGTATTTGTTTCAAGCAACCAGCCAAACGTCACTCTGGTGCTTGTCTCAGATCAAGGCAGGACCTATAGGATTGTAATTCCGAGAGTTCCTTCTTGTGGGGAGATCAGGAGGATGAGAAGCAGCTGTGGATGAGACACTCCTTGGCTCAGGAATCCCTACCCATAGTCCCTGAAGAGAAGCAATTCATCTCTCAGTGCCTACAGCTGTTGTTTTACTCTGTGTACATTAGTCCTGCAGTTTTGTGATGGACTTAAGGCAGTCTAATTGCAGGATGTTATTCTCCCTGCCGTCTCAGTGCATGCTCCATCACCTCTTTTGTGTCAGCTCTAGCACTGGTTCAGGCATGCCTCGACTAAGTCTTCTCTTCGGTTGGTTTTGTTTCTAGTCAGGTCAGCAACCTCACCCCCCAGGGTGGTGATTGCCGAACCTGATGTGGTAGAAGCGCATAGGTGGCACAAGGGCACCCATTCAGCGAGCGGCACCGTGCTCTTTGACCACCGTGCTGTGGTCATGGGGCTACGCCAACAGGCAGATGTGTCTCTTACTATCTGTATTTTCAAGGCAGACAGAAAATGACAGGAGCTAGAAACACAGGATGAGATTCTTCACCACAGCCAGTGGAGTGATTCTGCAAATTTCTACCTCACAAAGTCTGTCCCTCTCATTACTGTAACTCCAGATTCCACGTGTTCCTTCCTACAATTTCACTGTTTTCTCACTTTGTGAAGGTGATGGCGCTCTTCTGGTCACATAGCTGAGAGAATTTAAAGAATGCCAAATATAAATATATCAAATGATCTCTGAGAACCTGTCAAGAGCATGAGGATGGCAGTGAGTTGCTGTGCTCCAACTGCTTCCACTCCAGCACATTGAAAGAATCAGCAATTGTTTCACATAATACGTTGTGAAAGACATCACTGAAGTGTAATCATATTGCAGAACGGTAGGCACCAAGGAATGCGTTCCTAAAAGGAGAAGGTTGGATGAAATGTCTCAGATAAAGCTCAATTCCCTTCTTACAATATAATATTCTTACTTAAGTTCCCTGTGGGGAAACTTTAGATAACTTTACAGCGAAGTCACTGCTAAGCCTAAATTGATCACATTCTTACTATGCATTTTCTATAGTAGCTCACATTGGTTTTATATTATAGTTCTATTTTAATGCTTTGTAAAATGTATGCTTTAACTCATTGTTTTGATCGCCATAATAATACACTGTCCCTGTCTGTAATGCAAAGAGGCAGTAGAGAGATACTATATAGAATTCCAGAAATGCACCCATCAAATTATTATGCAGTTCTCATGCATCATAAGGATGAAGAGAATGTGTCTTCTTGTCATGGTTCAGGCTCAGCTGGCAGCTCAGCACCATTGGCTGCTCACTCACTGCTCCTGCTGGTGGGATGGGGAGGAGAAAATACAAGGAAAGGCTCATGGGTTGAGACAAGGACAGGGAGGGAGCACTCACCAGTTGTGGTCGCGGACAAAACAGATGACTTGGGGAAAGAAAAATCAATCTAATTAGTTACCAATAAAATCAGAGTAGGACAATGAGACATTAAAACAGACCTTACAAACAACTTCCTCCCACCCCTCCCTTCTTCCCAGGCTCAGCTTTGCTCCCAATTTCTCTACCTCCTCCCTGCCCACAGCACCGGGGGATGGGGATTGTGGTCAGTCATCACACAGTGTTTCTGCTGCTCCTTCCTCCTCAGGGGAGGACTCCTCACACCCTGCCCCTGCTCCAGCCTGGGGTCCCTCCCACAGGAGACAGTCCTCCATGAAGTTCTTCAACATGAGTCCTTCCCAGGGGCTGTAGTTCTTCCTGAACTGCTCCAGCCTGGGTCCTTCCCACAGGGTGCAGTCCTTCAGGAACAGCCTGCTCCAGTGCAGGCTTCCCATGGAGTCACAGCCTCCTTCGGGCATCCCCCTGCTCCGGTGTTGGGCCCTCCTCAGGCTGCAGGTGGGTCTTTGCTCCCCCGTGACCCTCCATGGCTGCAGGGGCACAGCTGACCTCACCATGGGCTGAGGGGAACCTCTGCCCCAGCCCACCTCCTCCCCGCCTTCCTGCACTGGCCTGGCTGTCTCTCTCACACCCCACTCCTCTCTCCTCTTCTGCTTCACTGCTGGTTTTATTTTTGTTTTCCCCTCTTAAATATGTCAATCACAGAGGTACTGACTAATTCAGACTTGGCCAGCGGTGGGTCTGACTTGAATCCAGGGAAGCTTCCAGCAGCTTCTCACCAAAAAACCCCGCCACACAAACACACTTCTGCACCAGATTTAGGGGATTAGATTTTTTGTTACATCTCTCTGTATTATTCATATTCTCTCAAGCATTTATGAATACTTGGTCATAATTACTATGAGAGATGTCAACTGCTCTTTCTTATAATGGGTCTCAGGACTGAAGTACTGACAAAAATAAGTTTATTTCAGAACACACTGTGGGCTTTCCAGTTATATTTAGAATTGTTTGAAGTGTCAAGATGCGATATTCCTCTCCTCACATAAATGGACAATTTAGAACAGGTCTTTGTTACCAAATAAAGGGACAGCATAACTTAGCTGCAACCAATCCCAGGCTTCAGAGATCAGGGGAAAATCTGGAGCAAGCATGTCTTATCCTTGGTGGAGAATGATTAGGATGGAAAATACTTCAGCAAACTGGACATATATAAGTTCATGGGCCCTGATGGGATGCACCCATGAATACTGAGGGACCTGGCTGAAATGTCCACACATGTGCACTAATTACTGTACTTAACTTTGTAACTTCCATTTTTAACTATCAACACAGAAGATACTCATAAAATTTAAATCTAATTCCAGCTGATTTTTCTTGCCTGTACAAAGGACATCCAAACCATTCATTATAGTTTTCCTGGAACACCAGGACTTGCAGCTCATTACGTTGAGGTATATTGAAAGAGGAATCACCTTACTTGCATATGGAAACTTACAGCAATTTGGGAACTGATTAACAGTGAATCAGATTTCCCTGCCTTGGAGACAGCAACATCCATCAGAGGGGCAGGACAGGTGCCTGGGGAAGGTATCAAGGTTAGCCAGTTAATAGCTCAGGTTGCTATACCCCATCAGAGACCTTAGATTCTCCAGCTTCCTCACGTTTTTCAGTCTGGTCATTTGCAATCTGCAGGAATGCTCCTGCTGTTATTTTTGGTAAAATATAGGTCGCACATCTTGGCAGCTGTAGTAACCAAACCAGTTTCTTTTATTTATTTATTTATGTATTCAGAATACTGCATTAAAGGATTAACAGGTTGCCAGCCTCATATAAGAAATGATGACTAATGCATTGTTTTAGCTTGTGTGACAATATACATCTTTGTGGTTGCCCAAAAAAAGGAGCCAAATTAATCTCTGATATAAATTCATAGCTGTAAACTTTCAGTAGGGGTGAATTTTCACCCAGGTGCCTGGCCACTCAAATTCTCTTCTTTATTTCTTCTATCTCCTTTCACCCAAATTCTTGCTCTCACGTGTTCCGTTTTCACTCAACTAGTGTTACGGAAGACTAAAATGCTTTGATCTGCCAGTTATTTTTTTAAATGAAAGCAGATGACCCTTATCAGAACAGGCAATACATTTTAGCTCTAGATTGTATAATGTTATTAATTTCCCTTTGACGATGGCAGGCAGGCTAGGTAAGGGTGAAAAGGTCTATGTAAGGGATATAGCCATTATTTCAAATTTAAAGACAACTTTTCATAAAACTAAAAGCTTAAAGAAATTTCATCAAATTCCTGTTGCAGGAGAAAAGGGCTGAAACAGCTAATGAGGATTTTTTCCTAGGACGTTCTTTTTGCAAGCACTACCTATCAATTAATCATGGTAAGGGGACACATTAAAGCATCTTGGAATTGAATGGACGTGAAACAACAGAAGGGGTCGACTCTGATCAGTAGCAATTCATTTCTAATCAAAACCTCATCCCACTCTCCTTAAACCTAATTACAAGAGAAGAGTGCATCTCCCTGTCTGAAAAACAGAACTCCACCTTTGATCAATGAAGACTTACCTACTCATCTTGAAACAACAACATAATTTTATTTTGGAATACATTACTTTCATGCCCTTGAAGAAAAATGGAACAAAGGATCATTGGACAATGAGAAATCCTTCCTGATCACTGAAAGAACAGCATTTCAGTACGGTGGTATTATTGCTGCTTTTTAAAAAAACTGTTAAAATTGGCTCCCATCTCCTAATTCTGTATCATCTGTGCTGTCTCCTCTAGGGGGCAATTTAACACAAGCTATGCACTTATGAAACTTAGAGGCAGGTAAGTGCTCTACCGTTTGTGGCAGAGGTTGAAGAATTTATTTCCATTTAAAAGGCCTGAACAAGCTAAAATTGCTTTGTGTGGCTGCTTGTCCATAAAAGCTTTGTAAGGGGCTGCTTAGACTGTTAAAGTGCAGCAGGGTCTCTCTGCTCCCAGGGTCACATTGGCCTTTTCCAGTCCTGTAGAAGGTCAAATGGAGCTTTTGGAATTTCCTCGTCTTCCAGAAGAGAGTCTGTTCAGCACAGTCTTAGGGACATTATCTGGCTTTTTCCTCTGTATTTTTTTTCCCTCTCCTACCTGAAAGATAAAAGAACTGCGTTACCATGAACAAATCACTGACGTTTGCACTACTACTGCTTGACTACCTGTACGAGGGTGTCAAAGGCAAGCCTGAGCTCATGGCTGGGCCACCCAGGATGCGCAGGGACCTTTCACCAAGAGGGCGGTGAGGCACTGGAACAGGTTGCCCAGAGAAGCTGTGGATGCCCCATCCCTGGGAGTGTTCAAGGCCAGGCTGGATGAGGCTTTGAGCAACCTGGTCTGGTGGAGGGTGTCCCTGCCCATGGCAGGGGTGTTGGAACTGGATGGTCTTTAAGGTCCCTTCCAACCCAAACCATTCTATGATTCTATGATTCTATGACTTCTCCTTGCCTAGGCTGCCATCTCTGTGCCCTTGGGAAGCCATGTCATCTCCGTACCTCAGTTTCCATGAGAAAAAAAGGACATCAAACAGCTATATCTGATTAAAATGATGTTTCATTGGCCTCACCAGGCTCCCTGGAAGGATCCTTGTCATGGATCCTACAACAGCAGGAGATGCCAGTCCTCTTAATGGAAGAAAATCCATAAATATCAAGTTAACGACCCTGATCTCAGAAACAATCTGCAGAAGAAGCGTTAATGACTTTGTAGTGTCACTGTGTTAACTGGATTCAGCCTGTTATTTTTTTTTTCTCATCTTTTTAAACATAAGTGGTTTGTATTTCCATACTTCTTTGACCTTAAGTGCCTTGTGTGTTTGAAGGGGTAATACATTTTTCTTATCAGATAAATGATGTAAAAATAATGTAAGTAAATAAACTCATAACAATATATTTAACCAGAGTTTAGATTTTGCAGAACTGAGGAGTCTTGCTCAGTCTGTTTTTAAAAGGAAAAAGAATAACATTCACTAAAGAATACTCTGAATAGTGGTGCAATTAATATTTTGGAAACTTAGGCACACCATGCTTGAGAATGCAGTTGAATGCACCATCCTTCCCTGTGAAATCCCACGTAGGAGTTTTCAGTGCTCATGCTAAAGGCTTGTCTGTTCTGTAAATCCAATCATGAAGCAACATGGGAAAAAGTGGGAGAGTCCCTGTGCTCTCAGCAGGGAGAGACAGTAAGATTCACGAAAGCAGTTGGTAGCTGGTAAGTAAAGGCTGAAGTAGTCTGAAGCCAATTTTGACTCAGGTAGAAGAAGCCGCAGAAACGTGCAGCCCCTAAGTATTGCCAAACATGGAAAATATCTTAAAACAAATGGAGTTTTGTCATTAAATAATGTACAAGATTATCTTGAGCATTTGAATCCCTGGATCATGCATTTGAACCTGATATTTAATTTTTATTTTATATAATTTAAAATAAGTAATACATAATTTACATTAATGAAAGAGGAAAGGGAGTAGGGATAAATATTGTCTGTAATATTGTGCAAAGTGGAACTTCTTTGAGCTGGACTAGCTTAAGAACTGTTAACACAGGGTATTTGGATACGATCTTTTAAAAGAGGACCAGTACAGAAAAGTGAAGTCTGCATCCTAATTTATAATAGCATATATTCATTATCCCTGTGCTACCAAATTATTTGTTCCTCTTCATAGGTCAATCCAACATGAATGTTTTATGGGAAACCCCTCTCCACTGTGCATTAGCGCTTGCACCACCGTCAAGGCGAAGGACACCAGTGTCTCAGCCTGCAGGGACAATGAATTCTTTGTGAGAATGGTCCTTGTCTACTGCCTAAGATGGATCTACTGATGGAGCACCAGGCTAGAAAACATTGCTCAACAAGCCCTTGGAGCCTTTCACATAAGAAGGGGAGGAAGACCTGCTAGTGTATCCTTGGACATATTCAAAAGCTGCCTGGACGTGGTCTGTGGCAACCAACTCTAGGTGACCCTGCTTGAGCAGAGGGTTGGATAAGATGAATCCAGAGGTCCCTTCCAACCTCAACAACTCTGTGATTCTGTGTCTGGTCACCAAAGGTTCTTCTGGGATGACACAGCTGTGAGGCAGAGCCTGTTGCTTGATCTTGTGTCTGTCACCAAGGAACTGGTAAACCGGATATATGGGCATGTGAAGCAGAGCATCGTGGTGTAATTAACATTCCCTTGTTGTTGACTGTTCCACCAGCATGTGTGTCCTACCACATCTGGTTGCATTTGTGCGAAATAGCATTGCTACCTGACCTTTCTACCCTCCTCCTTACTTTCTCCTTACAGTGTGAGGGTCATGAGTCTGAAAGAAGACAGGAGAGCACCTTGAAACCTGTTAGTTTCTTGGTGGCGGGTAGTATTGCTGTCCCAGCAGCTGTGTATAGAATAGAGACATGCTTCGTGGTGAAATAGATGTCTGGAATGGAAAATTTCCAGCAAAAAGAAAGGAATCAAGGCCACATAAGAAGGCTTTGAGTAGTAACTCTCTGACATTTTCAGGGGTGTGCTAAAAGAGGTGAGTGCTCATGGGAAAGCAGGCAGTCTGAACAATCTTGGCATTTGGAAGCAAGACAGAAAAATGTCAAAAGTGCAGATTATACAGCTGAAGGGGAGGGATGATTAATCAAAGAGAGGATTGTAATTAATCTAGAAGCGCCATTAATTATATAAATCACACATTTATGCAAAATGTTACTAATTAATTGTCATGAATACCCTTACCTTGTAATATTTGGAGGTAGACCCAACATTCCCAGCAGTACAGGCAGTATAGAATGTTGCTGCCCCAATAGACGGGGCTGAACTGCCGCAGCCTCAAGTGGGAAGAGACTGGAGGTGAGCAGAACAGGGAGACACATTTGAAGAGCTGGGCTTGGTAAACCTGAGTGACCAGCAACAACGGGAGAGTGATCGCTCTGCCCCCCACCTGCTTGGAGTTGCCACCCCCATACACACTCTCAAGCTTGGCAGCAGTAGCACCAGTAGCTACTAGCAGTAGAAGTAGCAGTAGCTTGACCCTGGCACAGGCAAAAAGGGAAAGAGGACCGCCTTCTTTTATTGCCTGAGCAGCAACTGCTCTACCTATTTTGCTTGTGCCTAAAATGAATCCAATAATAACAATGCTGACTATTTTTCTGAATATCCAGAGATCAATAATTGGTCAAGGGCCCTGTTGGTAACAGTTGTAAAATGCAGCTGGGGAAAATGAGAGGACAGGCAAAGTGCATTGCTTAAAAGAGAAAAGCTTAATGTCAAAGTGTAAGGAGTTCTTGGTGTTAGTGTATTAATCTTGGTTCACTGAAAGGTTGATTCTCAGCGTGACTGCTGTTGACTACATGGGCCTGCACAGCATAAATGCACATCTGGTATGTGATAATTAAATGCTAGACTCAAATGGGAACTTTTATTGAGATATTAGGTCAAGAATTAGCTTTTCAAATACTAATTTTGTTCACTGTAACAGTTCCTTTGAAGCCATTATTGAGTCTATGTGGAACATAATCTTTCAGAATAGCCTCCATGGTGGTACGTGTTAGAGAGTGATGCCTTTCAGGGGTTTACTGGATTACTACTGTATGTCATGTGGGATTCAGGACTGTTAGGACCTGAATCCTTCTGTCACACTACAGCATGGGTTTCTGTGAGGTGGCTCTAAGAAAAGCACACTGGAGCCTATCAGGCAGAGGATATAGTGGAGGTGAAGAAACAACTTAGTGTCTTTAAAGCTAATCTTTAATTTTTGGGCTGTGTTAAGAGGTCTTCAGTGCAATTTAGATTTGTTTAATTTACAACAGCTACCCTAACCTGCAGAGATCTGTCCTCTCCAGGACTGTTAGGGCTCCTTTTGATCACTCTGGTTCTTCTAGATGATATATGGGAGAGCAAGTCAAGATAATTTGCGGGACCTCCATGTAGTCGACAGTTCAGACACAGGCAGGGTTATTGGGACTTCTTTGTGTTTTTAAAACACTAAGTTTAGAATATTTTGTAATAATACAAAGGTGATGTTTAAAAGCCTTGGACCCTGCTATTCCTCACTGATCATGCAGACACTAATTGTCCGAGGTAAAGGGAAGTTTTACATCACTGAAATGGGAACCAACCAAACTGACTGTGAAACTGGCACTTTGGAACAATGCTGGCTTCAAAGCCCAGGCACAGTGGCACGAATTATGGATAGTTTGTGACTTTGAGCTCTTTGGATTTTAATTAAATGCCTCATACCAGGAATAACCAGTTTACAGGAACTGTCCTATTAAAATCAAACCATCAATCTGTGTAATTTGCTGTATGACGTTGGATGGCTGATCTGGCTTTGGCATTGGTGAATACTTGATGCTGAAGAAGGAGACAAGCCTTCTGTAATGCTGATTGGATATAGTCCTTTATTTTGGAAATGATTTTTTTTTTGCTTCCTGATCTTCACATCCAACTGGCTTATACCCTTGAAAGAGGAAGCTAGGTTTTCTCCCTGTATTTGAATTTCTGTTACATCATGCAACACCTCTTGAGGACAGTAGGAATCTGTCTATTGGTGTCAGAAGTTACTCATTCAGTTAATAACAGAAATCATTAGTACTTCACATACAGAGCTCAGACTTGACAGTTCTTATGTGTATGGTTAACTTTCTTCATTAGTGGTACTACCTATAAGTATTTGGAAGTTCCTAAGTGCTATAATCCCTTAAAAATCCAGCCAGGATGAATTCCTGTAGGAATGAATGGCATAATATACTGCTCTGCACATCTTCAAAGGGTGAAGATTGAATCCCATCTTTACAGTTTCATGGAGAAACACTCCAGGTAAATTCAACTCAATAACAGCAGTAAAAGCATGGTAAAGTACTGGGTTTGATTTGAAATTGAATCCATTAATGACTGCTTACTAACATAGTAAACGGGTTACCAAGGGCAGTGCAACACTTTTGATATATCAAACAAGTGTGGGAAAGCAACACGGGCAACATAATAAACAGCCTCCTGGCATTATGTTATGCTCTCAAGAATCCATGTTTTGGGAAGAAAATGGCTGAGTTAATATGCTTTTTTGACTTTTATACAGGAAGAGATGCCATCAACTTCCAAAGTTATGGAAGTCACCTAGAGGCAGGATTTCATATGTGGGTCAGCTGAAATTTTTAGTTGGGTTTCCAAAAGCACAAACTTAGTAGTCTTTTTGATTCATAAACCAAGTTAATCCCAAAGCTGAGACCCTGAATATATTTGACAAAAAATGTAGTGTTATTCAGATCCATGACTGCAAGTATGAATTTATTAAACCAAACTTCCCTGCCAATCAGGTAGTCTCCGCTAAGGAGTGAGGACATATTGAACATTTGAAAGTTAATGTGAACTTTTCAGTGTCAGGCTTCAACTTACTGTCTGAGAAAGAAATTGTGGAGAGTAAGGAAGAAGGCTCAGTGCTCTGCATGGTGCTGGGCCTCCATAGAGCTGATTGCTGCCATCTGAAGTAACATAATTCTTGTATGTGAAATCTTCAGTCAGAGTTTTGTTCATACTCAGAATGCCTAAGAACATACTAGTTGAAGGCAAAGTATTGTGGCCATTGATTAGTCTTCTATGTTTATGTTTTTGTTTCTTTCTTTTTTTTTTTTAAGTAGATACATTTATCAATAACTAGATGATAAGGTCTTAAACTTCCTCAGGGCAATTCCCTACTTTGGTTCTGTAGTTTTTCACACAGTGTCAGTGATGTATAGATACAAAGGATGTGGAATAAACAGTCCTCTGAAGATGTAGGGATATTGTGACTTTTTCTTACTGCTATTTGTATTTCAGGAGCTGACAGAGATTGCAGTTGCATAAAACCACTTTTGTTTCCAGGCACTGCTCACATCTCTGTTTTCCCAAAATTAAACCTCACCAAGCTAACCAGTGGAACAGGCAAGGGGAAAGAAAAAGAAGTGTTGGAGAGATGGCACAGAAGTTTTGGCAAGACTAGGAGGCTCAGGCACGCTGCTGGGGTGGTTACATCCTCCATCTTATCATCTCCAGCTTTGACAGGTAGTGTAAATCACAGGGCATCTGCAATATTCTGCTTCTTCCCACACCCACCAAACGTCATGGCAGGTGTGCGAGCAAGTCATCCCCCTGTGAGGGCACCAGGCATGCAGCGGATGCTCGGTTTTAGCACAGTCTTTTGCAGAGTTGTCTCTGGTGGTGTTTGCTACCAGATCTCCTGACCCTGTTCCTGGCACAAGATGTGCCGTGGCTGGAGGGGCAGGTGGGTGGGCACCCTGCTGCACCCCGGTTGCAGGGGAAGCAGCTCCATCAATGCAGCCAACGTCATGAAATGCATGAAGAGCTGTGCCTCGTGAGGGGCTGTGAGGTTGTGGGTGAGTGAGAGGCGTGTGCTGGGCCCTGTTGGCTTTGGGGGAGTATGTTTGGCAGTCTGGAACACTGGAGGAGGCTAAGAGCCATGTGTTTTGAGTCGTCTAAAGCAGGTTGGCTTTGGTGATGTTCCTGAATATATCTCGACATGCTGGAGGGAAGGGGTGTCAATTTTAGCAGTCCAGGCAGAGCTCCGCTGGGGCCCTGGCATGGTTTAATGAACCAGAACGGACGTACTCGAAGAGGTGGGTGTAGGCACAGCTTTGGGGTTTGGGAAGGGGGTGCTGCAGAATAAGTTGGGCCAGGCTGCTCTTCCCTGGCCCTAGACCAGGGTTGGTTGTTACTGCATTCCCAGAGAAGAATTGAAGATGATTTTAAAAGAGAAGCTCTAAGTGTGCTTTGAGAGAGCTGGTGAAAAGAAAACTTCAGGTAGGCAAGGACTAGGAAGAGAGTGAATCTGAGAGAGTGTGTGAGAGAGGATGTGTCTGACTCAAAGCACATGGATGCTCTGGGAAAGAAATGGAATAAATCACACTGCGTAAAGAGATCTATTTGTCAGAGCTTCTTCGCTGGTTGTTCTCAAAAATCAGACAAAATGTGAAGCGTGCCATTGCTTCGAGCCACAGGGACATCGCACATCTTTGTTGTGCCCTAATCACACAAAGGAAAAGAAATACAAATATGTAACTAAAAACCTGGCAGATGCTCTGGTCCTGAAACTTCTCCTTTGTACTCAGGTGCACCTTGGCAGGAGTTGCTCAGCACATTTTTCCCAAAACTCAGGGTTGTTTTTTTGGGTTTTTTTTGTTGTTTTTTTTTTGCATATAATGTTCTCTTTTTTTAACATCAATTTGCCATGAACTATTAAGCTGTCTCTGCTCTCAAACTGCTTTAAAGGTGCACTGTAGACTTGAGTTCAATGTCAAACTAGTAACAAGATGTATAGCTACCATAGCCTTGCCTTTTTGAATGCAAATGATGCCTGGGCTTAATAGTATGAATTTACTTCTGAATATCAGCCTATACGGAAGGTGCTGTGAGTTTCACAGTGTGTCAGTTTGAAAATGTTGCTGTACTAAATGGAACTAGTGCTTTTTTTTTGGTTTTGTAGAAAATAGCAAGAATTCAGAGTTGCAGAGGTAATTTTCTCTAAAATAGACTTGTACTCTTAGAAATAAAACTGGGTTAATTATAAGTCTGACTCAATAGAAGTGTCCAGACTTCTACATAGCAGACAACATGCACAACACCATTGCAAACTCGTTATTTCGCTATGTTTGCAGTCTTCAGCAGCCTCCTACGAGGTTTTATGAGACAGCTCTATGTTTTATTAGCTACTGTGACACATGCCTGGCTTCAGTACTCCACTCTCTTGCTTCACAGGCAGGGGAGCACAATACCTCCTATCTGTGTACACATCGCCTGCAGCTCTTGTAGAGGTCACTGTATGAAGTGCCTGGATTACAAATACTTTGGCTTTTTTTTTTTGCAATGAGAGGAGAAAAAGCATCATCGTATTGATGTCCTTGAACAGAAACTACTGACATATTTTTATGTGAGTCACTCTGGCACTTGTGTGAAGCAACACAATTCCACTGAATTTAAATGAGTTTAATTAATAGCAATTTAATGGGTAGCATTTTAACAATGATATACTCCATAAATTCTTTATGTTTTATTTCACTCCTTTGCTAATTTGTAAAATACCAGAATTCTAGGACCTGGAGTTACAAGTTGTCAGCTCAATGTATCTGCGCACTATTGCCTGTATGACATCCACGATTTACCCACGATAATACAGTACTACCTTTACGTGCACACATGGCGTATTATTCCTATAATTGCTTTATCAATTAAATGATGAAAGCTTTTCCCAGATCTCTAATGAATTAATACATTCTTTCTGAAGTACCCTGACTGATGTCTGTATCCAGCACTACTTGCTTCTTTAAAAACACAGTATTTCTTACTCCAGCGTGACTAATAAGGCAACATACCTCTTTATCATTTTAACTGAGTATTTCTTGATTTTTCTGCTACAAAGCCAGGAATCGACGCTTAAGGTGTCAATTCAATAATTTATTCCTATTCACTGGAGCTTTCTGGTCTGTGCTTTGCTTTAAAGCAGGGCTAATTTTGAGGCAGAATAACCTGAAGCTTGATTCCACCTGTAAGCTGAGCAGCAATATTAGCTGCAATTTTATACATTCACATTCCAGTATATTTTTCTATTCAAAATTATCTTTGGCTTCAGATCAAGCAATGAGAGAGATAAGCAAATACTGAAGTGCTCTGCTGAATTAGTGCCTAAAAAGCACAGACACTGCTAACATAACACCATTGACTTCATTCGGCCTACAGCATTATACTGGTTCAAATGAGCTGAACTGTATGGGCTCCTCTGGGTGTTCCTTGGATATACTGGGGAAAGATGTGAGTTTTCAATATTCTGTCAAATGTGCTATTGCTTTCAAATATCTTGTCACTGCCTGATATAAATAGCACCTGCAGTTTGGTACCTCTGAAACATGAATGCAGAACCAGCAAAGTGATGAAAGAGCCTGACTTTGTGAAAAGATGACAGGTTAAAAGAAAGTGGGGATGCGAGAACAAATATTCTCAAAGCAATGCTTGGTGGATTATATAGCTTTTCATCTTCCTTGAATTGAATGCCTAGCACCTGGAAGGATGGATATACCTTTCATTTTCTGGCTTCTCCAAATAAACAGCTGGTTTAAAAACTCCAGATCCTGACTGCTGATGAAAGTGTTTTGTGTCCATAGGAAAATGCCATTGTGCAAAGCAATTTCTCCCCATGTTGCCAAGAGTGGCTTGGATTGGACAGACCAAGGGTTTGTGGCTTGGTTAGCAGCAATGCAGCCACTTGAATAGCATAAAGTGTTGAGAGAAGCATTGTAGTGCTGCATAAATAGGGATTACTGCAACTTTAGTCAGGACTGGAACATAAGGTGCTGAATATTATTGCAGGTAAGAACTTGCACTATTAGATGAAGTGACTGGAAGCACCATCAGTTAGCCAAGCTGCCCAGACCTTGACCTTTGTCACTGTACAGCACCACCTTGAGTTGAGTGCTTTTGGACAGTTTAAGTCGATATGTCTTTGACATCAACACTGGAAAAAAAGCCAAACCAAATACAAACCTAGAGTGCAGCTCAGCTCACCCGAAATAGACACATAGGACTCAATTTAGTTGCCCCAATTGATCAACGGCTATATCAGATGCTGAAGCCTCTGGTAAGACAAGAATACACTGTGAATGCCATGAATACGTCTGATGAAATATAGCGTCTTAAAAAGTGCTACATACCTTGGTCTGAGCAAACTAAGATGGTCTGGGGTATCTGGGACATCCTCACAAACCTGGCAGATCTGTGCCCTTGTGTCACAGCAGCTCAGACCACACACTAGGCACTCAAATGGCTCTCAATGCCTGTGAGAGGAGCTGCTGAACTGACCCCTGGTTGTGTCAGTCTTGTGTCATGTAGTTAAATTCCTCTAAGGAGTTACACGATGTAGCTACCTCTAGCTGCAGAAACTGACCCTGATGTCCTTTACAGTCCAATATTCCTGAATTCTTGAGGAAAAATGTTAAATAAAACCCTTCTGTATGTACCAGGGGAGGTTCAGGTTGGTATTAGGAAAAACTTCTTCACAGAAAGGGTTGTCAGGCATTGGAATGGGCTGCCCAGGGAAGTGGTGGAGTCATAATCCCTGGAATTATTTAAGAGATGAGCTGATGTAGTCCTTAGGGACATGGTTTAGTGTAGACTTGGCAGTCCCAGGTTGATGGTTGGACTTGATGATCTTAAAGGTCTTTTCCAACCAAAACCATTCAATGATTCTGTAAGTCTTCATTATCTTTATGCAGTTGCTCATAGAAAATACATTTAGCTACCATCTTGGTCAGTACATTTGTCTTTACATCTGATCTGTAGTGCTCCAATATAGCCTTGTGGTACAAATTAACAAATGGGATAGATGTTTGTGGCCTGTGACATTCATAATGGTATTAGGACAAGAAGAATAGGATTAATTTTCAAAGGTTCCTGTTGAGTAAATAGTCAATGAAAAATTCTAGCCAGCAAGTATGAAACTAGGTATTTAATAACAGCAACTAGCAATTTAGGGGACAGCATGTACTGTGTTTATGTAAGCACATATATTCTCCAGACATTTTAAAGAATATCTAATTTTCTTAATGATTCCTCTAGGTCAGCACGTACAAACCCCTCGCTATCAGTGAAACCAAGCATGATCCAACTATTATGTTTTTTGGATACCAACTTGTATCTAAACTGAATTTAATTTTTCTTTATTGTTTTATCACATTTTTTTGCTTGCTTGTTTGTTTTTTACATTTTTTTTTTAGTAAGAAAAAGCAGATACTGATTTAATGTGCACCTCCATATAGACTGTAGTTTAAAGGTTATCAGAGCTGTACCTAAACCACCAAAATAATTTGGAGCCGGTGAGCTGGTTATTTTGCTGTTTGCTGGTTGAAGGGGTGACTGAATTTGAGATCTTTCTGACACAAGGAATTTATTTGAAATACTCACTCTCAAGCTAAGTGCTAAGTCCTCAGAAGACATTGTCTGAATTCCCTGTGTTTCCTAGTGCTTACTGTTGCTTCAGAAACAATGGAAGATGTCCTTCCCCAAGCTGTGAGGTGAATGCGTTTGGTATGGAATCTTACAACATCACTCGGGGCACTCTAGGAAAACAGAAGACCATGTTTCCTGATAATTTTGTGCAGGAAAAAAATAAGTTAAATAACTTTTCTGGATGTTCAGATGCTACCTGTGTTTGTTATGAGAGAACATTTCTGTACTTTCCTATGCAGGCTATGCCAGCTGGAGTCCCCAGGGCATGTGTAAGGGATCCCTGGCCAAAGCACTGAGGCGAGAGGTAGGAGCAAATGCAGAGAGACCCTGCACGGAATAAGCCTGGAAATAAACCAGGAGCTGCCAGGGAGGTTCCACAGCTCAACCTCATCACAAAGCTCTCTTTGCTGAATCAATCCCAAGCCTTTCAGCTCTTCAGTTGGAAATACAGCTGTTGTGCAGCCACATCCTCCCTGCCACTCGAGATATTAAAGACGCCTCAGTCATCTCTTCTCCAAGCAGAAGGATCTGCGTGTGTTCGACAGTTTCTTATACAGAAGCAGAGCCATCCCACCAATTGTCTTTGTTGTTATTTTCTGCATCTTTCCCTGATCATGTTTTGAGTTGAGCAATACAAATTACAACAGTGAAGGCATGGATGCAGAAAGACTTTCATAGTGGCTTTGTTTTGTTCTCCGTTCCTTTGCTAAGTCACTGACACCTAATTTATACCAAGACTGTGTGTGAAAACAATGTTTTGATAATACCCACTCTAACTGTGAGATCTTCTTTCTAAGAAATAATCGTCAAGTCAGAGCCCATCACTTTGCATGTAAAGCTGGGTTTGTTTAAAATCTTTTAAATCCTTTTATGTATAACTTTACTGAATTTTACCTGCCCAGTTTTATTGTCCATTCTACAAGGTCCTTCTGCAGTTTTTCACATTCAGCTTTCATCTTAACTGTCCTGAAGCTTACCACCAGCAAACTCTTTCACTTTCCTATTCATCCTCTTCTCAAGATCATTTAAGAAGATGCTGAACAACACAGGCCACAGCAGAGTTCCATATAGGGCTTCATTAAGAATCACCCCCCATTATGAAAATTTACTGCTAATTTCAACCACATTTCTCTCTCTTTGAACCAGTTCTTCACCTATGTGATGGCGTTTCTTCTTAACCAATAGCAACTGTTTACTTGAAAGTTATTGGGGAGAAACTTGTTGGCTGATTGTTAAATAACTTTCCATGTATCTTTCTCTCTGAATGTAGCCAACATTCTTCATTTTCAGAAGCATTCATCTGTCTCTCACTGCTTTGTTAGTGTTTTTTCCAGTTCTCACTTTCAAATACCTTATATTCATAGGCCTTATAATGATCCTCATAAATCTTTGGAGTCACTGGGAGCCTGAAGGATTTCTTTCTTCATCAAACTATTAACCTCAGTGAATGCTGTTAAGGACATACACTGCCTATCATCTCAAATATATTTGTCCCTATTAACTGCTAAGTATGCTTACCTTGGTCTTCTCATCAGTGTGCAAACATGTCATTGGATTTACCTTCATTCTGAAGTCTTGAGACTGCTGTTGGTTTCTCAGTTCCAGGTTTGCTACCCCTCTTACAATATTTTATGCAGATTGCTTCCATTTGCCATAATACAAGGATTAATATCCAATGATATTATCACTGAGACCAACCCATTTTCTATAACCACATTCAGGACTAAGGAGTTGTGTCTATGGCCTAATCTTGACTAAATTTGTATTGTACCCACCCCTCCATTTTCATATCCTCTTTTTAAGAACTCAGATGCATAGTTAAACTACACTAACTGGTTTAATGGGGATTTCAAATATCTCTAAGGCAGAGCTGCTGGGTGTGGGGTGAGGGAGATGAGGGGGAGGTTGTTTCTTCCCTGGGGAGCAGTGGAAGATGCTCAAGGAGAGAAGGACCCAAGAGAAGGGAAAGAAGGACGTGCAGAGGCTGAGGCTGTGCAGGGCGTGGCAGACACAAGCATCTCTGGGACCAAAGTACCAAGGGATCCTTCCTGATGAGGTAATTTGGATATGAATACCCTACTTGGAGAGAGAGTAGAAGAGCGTTTTGTCCTGTGGATATGATCTGTACTGTACCAATTGTCTTTAGGAGCAGGGAAAGGTCCATGCCTGCCCTATTTACTACTCCAGGTTTTGCCTTTCTCTGGTGACAGAAAGGGAAAATACCTCAATTTGGGCAGTTTGTTGCAATTCAGAAAATCCTTGAATTGACTAAAAAAACCAAACTGGAAACAAGGGCTTGCCCTGCAAAGACATAGTGGATGGGGGAAAGAGCCTTGTATAAGGTTTTTAACTTCAGATCAGCTGGAATTAGGATTATGGGTTTTCTCTACAGAATAAGCTGGGAATTTGAGTTTATACCCTTAATGAAACCTGACTTTTCCAAATTTAAAATCTTTGTACTCTCAGTTGTAGGTTTTTTTTTTTTTTTTTTTAGAAGATATGCTTCAAAGATCTGGCTAACCTGCATTCCTCTTGCATCAAGATGTGAATCCATTTGAACATCTGAGTTTCTCTGGCTTACAGCATTGCTTGATGTGGAATCAGCTTAGTCTGCATTTGCAGCTTCTTTTTCAATGAGAGCATTTCAAACTCTCATTTTCTTTGTCTAGATTTTAATTAATTGAGCTCTAACTATTTCTTACACCAATATGGGATATGCAGTTTTTCACTGCCTATGCAAATATCTGCTGTTCTGCACCATATTTGTTTTGATATGAATATGAATTACACAGCAGTTGACCTTGGTCTCTGCTTAGTCTGTCTGTCAACTGTGCAGACTGCCAGGACTGTGTTTAGTCCTATGCATGAATAGTGAATCACCTCACTTCTTATCTGGCTTTTCATACAAAAACATGCTTTCCCAGGGGACCCATTTGAATTCATTCCAATAGTCATGGTACTTGTCACTTTTCTGTGCTGCTTACATGCCCTTTGCTCTCCCCGTAGATTGTACAGTGACCTCCAGTGCCTTCCAGCCTGCTCCCTGCATGTTATCTGAGTGCCTTCTGCTTTCTGTGCCATGGCACTGCTTGAAAATTTACAGCTCTGAAAACTCCTCTCCCGCAGCTGCTGATTCAGCAGGTTTCACTTGCTGCATTGATCAAAAGCTGCAGGGACAGATTCTGAGGTGTGCAACTTAAAGATATGGCATTAGACTGAAACTAGAGGGCTAAGGGACCTACACTGGCCTCAGTCATCATCCATGCCCTCCTGATATTCTCAGCAGGTGGCTGAGAATGGCAGTCTTTTCAAAGTGACCCTGGGAGCTGTCCCAGCGGTTGCCTGTACCGCACCGAGGATGGACGTGCAGTACAGTCCTCGGTAGCGCGGCCTGTACTACTGGGAGTCCAACGTAGGCATCATGGCACCTCGTCACTGCCCATCGCGCAGAGAGGGAGCCAGTGCCCTGCCATTAACCTGACAGCGAGGCTGGCCGGCCACAAACCCCTCTGCAATGTAGTGTGAACTCCCAAACCGCCTCTACCGGTAACAAAAGGAGACACAGAGACAACTACCAGCTATCAAGGGAAACAGAGGCAATCCACAGCATCCCAGCTGGAGCTGAGCACATGTCTGCTTATGGCTCGGAGCCGCCTGGCCAGCTGTGCCAGTCTTGTAGGTGCCAGGTCATTTACTGCTGTTCCTTTGCCAAGCTCGAGTCCCAGACGGATGCTTATGACCTAGACTGTATTATTGCAGCAAAGCTGGTTGCTTGAAAGGCCATGTCATGACACCAACAAGCGCACAGAAGGGAGCAGCAGCTGAAGGGGTACTATAGCCAAATTGACTGAAACTGTAGCCCAAATTATTCCATCTCTCCCTCTGTGGTTTGCAAGGGCTGCTTTCTGTGACAGGGCCTGATAAGTTCTTCAGCTTCAGTCCAACATAAATCCCTTCTGAGCTAAAGCTGCTGAGTTTTGACAAATTTTTGATCAGAGCTGAGATTAACTCACAGTAACCGTGTGTATCTTTCTTATCAGGGATGTTTTTGCTTTGCTTTGGATGGAGTTATGTGACCCCAAAGCAAAATGCTGCAGATGAATCGCATGCTCTGCTGAAACCTTGTAGGTTCATGTTTATTAATTTAAAATTTGTCTTCTCAGAAGTAATTTTCTTCTAAAATTGTTGATGTATTCTGATAGCTGTTAGGAATTTAATGCTGTCATTTTCCTTGGCTTGCTGGGAGGGTTATGTGTCACTTATAATTTACACAATATGGTGTTTAAAAGGTGTAAGTGCTGTTTGATTATTACAGGGAGCTTGGAAAAACAACATGTCTGAGAAAATTAGCTGTAGATAGCCTCTAGAGATTTATGTAGCTCAAGGATTTTGTGATCTCCTTTTGATGAGATTCATTAATAGTGTTGCATGCTTAGTTACACCTCCATCTCTGCCTGCCGATCCTGAACCATGATATCAGAGGTTACAGAGCCCAGAGCCAAGTGTTGCTGGAAAAGCCAATGGATCCGATCCTGCACGGGCCAAGCCTGCTCAAGGGGTCAGCTGTTGTTCCAGCTTTGCTGGTGCAATGCATGAAGGAAAGCACTTTGCAATGACTGTAGTTCAAAGATACTCTGCTGCTGCTTAGTTTATCCCAGGCACAGATTTTTGCAAAGAGTGCAGTGCTGTTCCAATGTAACCACATCTGTACCAGCAGCTGCACCTGCAGAGGCTTTGGTGCTCTCTCTCCAGGAAGATGGAATGATGTATATTTATAACTCATAAAAGTAAAGCATGCAGTAAATGCCACCAGTATTTTTGCCTGCAACCATACCACTGAAAAAAATGCAGAAGGCCCCTTTGGGAAAACAACAAAATAGAGATCATTTGGTGAATAGCAAAAAGAAAATACTTCATGGAAAATCAAACAGAAAAAAAAAAAAGGAGGGGAAAAGTTATTATTTTTAAAAGATATGGTGGCTAAACGAGCAGGCAAACAAAACCTTTCCCGTGATATCTGCCCAGTTTAAGGGTTTCCTAGTCTGTTACTTCCCAGATACTTCCAAGAAAACTGGGATCTGCTCTTGTTTCTTTGAGCTACTGGATGTCTCAGAGGGACAAGGCCACTTTCCTAGAGAAGATATGCTTTAGTGTGCTCATGCAACTTACTCTGATTTCAGAGCCTTTTTTTTTTTTTTTTATTTAGTATCTGCATGCTTTCATTTTCTGAAGAACAAGTATGTGATTGCATTTTCGGGGAATAAGTGCCAGAGACTGGGTTCTTCCACAGTTCTGCTGTGTGAAGACCATTCAGGTAAAAGCACATGCAGCGTATGGACACCTGCAGGGCTCACTGATTTCCCCAGTCTCTTTTGACAGCACCCTTTTCACTACCTGACTACAACGGTGTTTACAGAAATAACATTCAAAGCCTTCAATAATAATATTGAACAATATGAACTTTCTGTTTGAACGTCCATCCAAATTTCTAGAAAACAGCTTTTCTGAGAGCAGGGTGTTTGCATTTAGCTCATGAAACAGGTAAAATGTTCAGAACTTCAAAGGAAATTCAAACAATTAAAATTGAAAAACAATAAAACTCTCCTAGGAGTACATAATTTCATAGGTAAAAGCCCATGCTTAACATATTGCTGTAACATTAACTCAAACAGACACGCTACAGGATAAGCTCATTTAGCTCTGGAGTCAGCAGCAATAAACTATCAGTGTTTTCAGTTCACGGCAAATAGGAGAACTGGGATGAAAGCCCTAGTATTCAGAGTAGACTTGGCAGGAGAACAAGAAGGAGCATGCCCGTAGGACAAGCTGAGGGCATGCCAAAGCTTGGGACACTCCTTTGTGCAATACACATGAGCTACTTCTGTAATACTGTAATTATATTGCAATAGACAATCTGAAGGGGCTGAACTGAGTCATGTAACCTGGGTCAAAGTTAGAAGAAATCTGCATTCCAGGCACATGGTCAGGTCTCGCTGCTGTCACTGGTAACTTCTACTCAGCACTGGTGAGGCCACACCTGCACTGCTCTGTCCAGTTCTGGGTTCCCAGTAAAAGAGAGACATGGACATACTGGAGAGAGTCCAGGGAAAGGCAATGAAGATGATGAGGGGACTGGAGCACCTCATGTATGAGAAAGACTGAGAGAGTGGGGACTGTTCAGTGTGGAGAAGAGAAGGCTCAGGGGGATCTCTTCAATGTATGTAAATGAAGCCCTTGGCCATGCTGCTCCCTGATGCTGACCTCAACCCACAGACTGTTCTCCTGGCTTCACCCTGGCCCTTCCTCACCACTATGGCCCTGCTCACCAGACCTGATCCTAACACTGATCTGCAGACTGACTTCCCAGTTCGATCTTGGACCTGCCTCATCACCATGATATTGCTTTATGATCTGCACTCTTGGTTGGACTGGCTGCCACTTCAGAGCCTGTCCTGCTCACCTCACTCAGATACTGCTGTGTAGCCTGGAAGCCTGTGCCGTGCAGAGAAGACAAGCTGCCTACGGATGATCCCTATTCTGTTTCCCCACGGGCAGGAGTTATTACATCTGCCCGGTTAAACACACTCTTAGCAAAGGGAAGAACATGCATATGTGATACACGAATGTTTTGCAATTGTAGCCTGAGTATTCATTTCTTAGGGAAATATGCAGGAAGAGGCAGAAAGGTCTTTTGCTATTCAAAGCACGAATCAAATCACCCTCACAGGCTGGAGGCTGTATCAGGGACCATGCAAATTTGGAAGGGTACACATACACATGCACACACACAATTTTAACATAATTTCTTGTCAGTATATCTCAAGCACAGGGGGCGGAAGACTGCACCACTGAACAGAGCTGGGAAGTTTGCAGTATTAGGAAGATCAGCAGTTCCCCAGAATGATTCTGCACAGTGAAGGAGATCTTCACAGAATCATTTAATGGTTTGGGTTGGAAGGGACCTTAAGGACCATCCAGTTCCAACACCCCTGCCATGGGCAGGGACACCCTTCACTAGACCAGGTTGCTCAAAGCCTCATCCAGCCTGGCCGTGAACACTCCCAGGGATGGGGCATCCACAGCTTCTCTGGGCAACCTGTGCCAGTGCCTCACCACCCTCTCCGGGAAGAATTTCTTTCTGATGTCCAATATAAATCCACCCACTTTCAGTTTAAACCCATTACCCCTTGTCCTGTCACTACAGGCCCTTGTAAAAAGTCCCCCCCAGCTTCCTTGTAGGCCCCTTCAGGTACTGGAAAGTAGTATAAGGTCTCGCCGGAGCCTTCTCTTCTCCAGGCTGAACAAGCCCAATTCTCAGCCTATCGCCATAGCAGAGGGGCTCCAGCCCTCTGAGCATCTTCGTGGCCTCCTCTGGACTTGCTCCAACTGGTCGATATCCTTCTTATGTTGGGGGCCCCGGAGCTGGAGGCAGCACTCCAGGGTATCCTCATGAGGGCAGAGTAGAGGGGGACAATCACCTCCCTTTACCTGCTGGCCACACTTCTCTGGATACAGCCCAGGATCTGGTTGGCTTTCTGGGCTGTCTGTGCACACTGCCAACTCATGTCCAGCTTTTCATCCACCAGTACCCCCAGGTCCTTCTCCTCTGGGCTGCTCTCGATCCATTCTCCACCCAGCCTGTACTTGTGCTTGGGATTGCCCCGATGCATGTGCAGGACCTTGCACTTGGCCTTGTTGAACTCCATGAGGTTGGCAGTGGCCCACCTCTCCAGCCTGTCCACGTCCCTCTGCATGGCATCCCTTCCCTCCAGCGTGTTGACCGCACCGCACAGGTTGATGTTGTCAGTAAGCTTGCTGAGGGTGCACTCAATCCCACTGTCTGTGTTGCCGTGTCGTTGGTGACATCCCCCTGAGATTTCTCTTCTCCATGCTGAACAGTCCCAGCTCTCTCTGCCTTTCCTCATATGTGAGGTGCTCCAATCCCTTCATCATCTTCATTGCCCTTCATTCGACTCTTTCCAGTATGTCCATGTTTCTCTTATACTGGGGAGCCCAGAACTCGACACAGCACTCCAGGTTTCCTAGCCACAGAACATACTGGGAGTCTATGCTGAACTGCTGCAGGGCCCCTACAGTTTCACATCCTTTATAAAGGACTGTATCAAGAGGATCTCTGTGATAATCTATTTTTTACCCTTTTGTTACTAGAATCTCTCCACTCCACTCTTTCTGAAGAAAAGACTTCTGGAAGAATGGGGTGCTGTGCTTGAAGCTCCAGGAAAAACATTATCCAGCTGCACGTAACCTAGACAATTGGATTTGACATCATCCTGTAGGGATGCTCTGTATGTGTGATGTTCTCAAAGCCTCATGAACTAAGTGTGTAAGTGACACCAAAAAACCCACTGTTGTGTTAGAAATTCCAACTACACCACCAGAAGTCATGACACTTTCTCTGCAACTTTCGGCTGTTCCTGAGAATTTGGCAATCTCGGGGTACGGAGCAGTGTGTTGGAGGTCACTGATATGGGTTTGTGCAATAAACCCCAATTTCTGAGAAGTGGCAAGAAAGTTGTGGCTAGCTGGTGTGCAGAATGGACTGAAGAGAGCAGTGAGGAAACAAGTCATTGACTTCAGAAAGGTTAATCTGTTCTTATCCTTAAAAAAAGCAGCAAAACCACTAGAATACAAAATGTCCAGGCAAGGAATTAATTTACTTGAGTGCCTGGAAGATGAGTAGAATTTGTGGCTGTGTGATATATTCAGGTACAAGCCTGAGGATTTACAACACAGATAATTAAGCGCTGTAGCAGA
Organism: Rhynochetos jubatus; assembly: GCA_027574665.1. Classification (NCBI taxonomy): domain Eukaryota; kingdom Metazoa; phylum Chordata; class Aves; order Eurypygiformes; family Rhynochetidae; genus Rhynochetos; species Rhynochetos jubatus. Next base: position 86,929,902 of record CM050650.1, on the reverse strand, counting down.
GATGAGTCTGAGATGACTTGTCACTATCAGTAAAACATACTGGAAATTAGAGATGAATTTTCCTGCATCAGGCTAGTATATTATTTGATCATCTTCCCTCTGAATTCTATGTTTTTACACCAAGCACACTGCATTCGATGGAAAGACTCGTACTGACTTCAGTGGGCTTTGGATCAGGCTTCTTACAAATATCACATTAGTTTTTTCATGTCCTGGAAGGTTTTAAAACATATAAATTTTCGGATTTTTTTTTCCAGTTAAGTAATTAACTGCTTTAGTTTTTCAAAACACATGCAAATCAACAATAAATCTTTTGAGTGATATACAAAAGGCTCATGAAAGATCTACTTATGCCAGTCTAAAATAATTAGCAAGGCTTGAAGTACAAAATCAATGATTTTTCTTTATCCCTTGCCAACAACTAGATAGTGTTTGCACAGAGGTTTTCTTTCTTCTGCATTAATAGCCAGAGAGCTTTACCCGTTTGTTCATAGTCAAAAGTATCTGAACTCTGTTGTGCCCTGCAGTGAAATGAAATAACATGTCCAGAGTTTCAAATTGCCAACCGATGTGAAGCTGCGCTTGGAACATAAAGCAATTCTGAGAGTAGAAAACATCCTCCCTGCACTTCTTTTTTTTTTTTTTTTTAATTTTAAGAAATAATATCAGTCAGGAGGAATAGAAAGTTCCTTCAGTAGGCATTTTTGTCACCTGATAGTGAATTACCATAACAGCTGCTTTGCAGGATGCCAGTTACTGAGCACTGCTTTGAACTGATAAGCCACTCAAAATTGCTTCTATCCTAGACTCATGCTTCAGAAAAAGCAGGAATCTGGTAGTGCTAAACATCCAAGTCTCACAATATTATTAAAATTACATCTGGAATAGAACTGGCTGTTGGTGTTTAAAGTTTTTGAGTTGTGGACATATTTCCCCAGAAAGACAAGCATCGCTGCCATATCAGAAGAAATTTGTTTTAAGAAGAGCAACATTTCACAACTGAAAATGATACAGGCCGAGAGATGTCTCCTCATATATAGCAGATCTTGTCTGTAACTTATTGGCATGGGTCCCACCAAGGGCAGTTCTGCCTTACTTGGAACGCAGTCTTTTGAGCTCGGCACAATACAGATCATGTCCTTGCTCATCAGATTTTTTTTCAGTGCTTCCTGCAGTCAGCTAAATGACCAAAAGGCGCTGCAAAAAACCCCAGAATTTTATATATCCGCAAGTTATAAAACTTAACCATAAACCTTTGTAACATAATGCTCCCATGAAACAGCCAAGGAAGTTCATTCACTGGTGAAGCACTGATTTAGATCAGGTATCAGGAAGAAATTCTTCATGGAGAGGGTGGGGAGGCACTGGAACAGGTTGCCCAGAGAAGCTGTGGATGCCCCATCCCTGGGAGTGTTCAAGGCCAGGCTGGATGAGGCTTTGAGCAACCTGGTCTAGTGGAGGGTGTCTCTGCCCATGGCAGGGGGGTTGGAACTGGATGGTGTTTAAGGTCCCTTCCAACCCAAACCGTTCTATGGTTCTGTGATTCAGTGGGAAAGAAATGACTGCTTTCTGCTTCCGTTAAGCTGCTCAGATCTCATAAATCTTCCCCAAAGATTTAATTCTTGCTCTGGAGGAAGGGCTTTCTGTTTTAGGGGAGTGAAGCTCCACATATCCCTGTGCACTGGATTGCTGTGAAGCTATCACAGCATTTGCTCTCCAGGACTCACTGAGATCACATGGATCTAGCAGAGGTCCCTCACTGGACTCCTTCACTGTGCTGCAGCTGGCCCACAGCAAACTCTTCCTTGCACACCGTAAGCCTCTGTGCAAGGAAAAAGGTCTTCCACTCAGCTTAAGAAAGGCTTGTTTAAAATACCATTCTCAAAGTACTGGCTGTTCTTTTAATAAGCAAATAAAAATAATTGTGGTAGCAGGTATTTCTTATAAGAAAAAGTTAAAAGAATTTAGGAAAATACGTTGGAACTACTGTAGAGAGAATTATTCCCCTGCATATCTCTAAGCACAAAAGAATATACTGTAGGTTGTTAAAGAAAATTTTTGGTACTGAATTTGGTTCAAATCAGGAACAACAAAGAGAGAGAGTGTGATTGGATTATGATTTCAGATAGCTCGGTATGATCTGCATTTGTTACATGCATACACCTGCACTTTGCCATACTTGGCAGTGTCTAAGCTATGTACCTATCGTGGAAAGGTGATCACATTGCCAAATGCAAGGTATTACTACTGGTATTTTTGTAGGTGGATTTGTCAGGAGACCACAAGGTAGGTAGCCTATGGGAACATTGTGCTTTCCTCTTTATAAAATATATTGCTGTATGTAACAAGGCAGGTACTGTGCAGAGCAATGAGGAGTCTACAGAAACATTGTGGTAATGGTGGTTGAGAAAGGATATCGCCTTATCACTTTGCCTCTTTTTTTCCATCCTTTACACACCTTGAGATTTTTACCTCCTTACATAACTATTACTTTAGCCTTATCTGCTGGAAAGGCCTGCCAAAGCCTAGGGCAGTGGAGTGAAATTTGGAGTTGTTTTGAGACTATTTTACTTGCTACAGCCTATTACCATGTTTGACTTTAGGAAGGGATATCACTATGATGGACCTTCTGAGTGTGTTGTGACAGAACACAGTACCAACCCACAAAAGCTTTTTGCTATCATGTATACTTGAGAGTACAGAGATCGAAGAATTAAATCAGTGCTGTGAAAATGCATACTTCAGGTTTTTTCTTAGGTGTAAATATTATTCCAGGCTTTGGCTGTGATCACTGCTCCCTTTAAAGGCAGAATACTTCCTTAATGCTTGAAGAAAACTGCCTGCGCATTTCTAGGAACTCTTGAAAATGCTCGAGGAAGTGATGGCTCTGTGTCACCCAGGAGATGCAGATCAATCACAGATGTGAGTCAGCTCAGCCTTGTGCCATCTGGTGATCTAAACAGCAGAGTCCATCAGCTCAGAAAAGGAGTGCTGCTTGGGTTGAAATGACGATGGAGATGTGAAATTCTGAAGTATTCCTGTATCAAAACTTCTTACTGAAACACAAAGATTTTGGGCTGCAGTGTGGTTAAAGGAGGTCACTGAGCTCAGTCTGGGTTGGCAACCTGGAAAAGGCAAAATAACTTCCTTGTCATGGCAGTCATGACCATGTGAATGCTGGGGATGGCCTTGACTGCAGCCACCATGAGATGGTGGAGTTCAGGATCCTGAGAGGAAGGAGCAAAGGAGCAAAACAACCAGGAAGATCACAGCCCTGGATGTCAGGAGAGCAGTCTGTGGCCTAGGAATGGATCTGCTTGTGGAAATCCCATGGGATACAGCCCTGGTGAGAAGAGCGGTTCAGGAAAGCGGGTTGCTTTTCAATGATCCCCTCCTTTAAGCTCAGGAATGGTTCCATCCCAGAGCGCAGGAAATCAAGCCAAAAATGGTGGAGGTCTGCATGGATGAATAAGGAGCTCTTGACAAAACTCAGACATAAAAAGGAAGCGCACAAGAGGTGGAACCGGACCAGGGGAGCCAGGAGGAATGTATCATGAAGGGTTGGGCTTAGAAAAATCAAAGTTCATCTGAAGTTGAATCTGGCAAGGGGTGTAAAGATCGTCCAAGAAAGGCTTCTACAGGTGTATCACCAGCAAAAAGAAGACTAGGGGAAATGTGGGAGAGCTGCTGAATAGGGCAGGGAACCTGGTGACTGAGGACATGGAAAAGGTCAAAGTACCACATGCCTTCTTCACCTGGGTCTTTAGTGATAAGACTGACCTTCAAGGCATTCCAAGTCCCTGAGACCTGGGAGAAAGTCTGGAGCAACACATCCTCGGTGGAGGAACATTTAAACAAACAGGCCATATGTAACTCCATGGGGCTCGATGTCATACATTCATATGTGCAAAGAGAGCTGACTGATGTTTTTGCAAGGTCACTCTTGATTACGTTTGAAAGATGATGGAGATCTGGGGGGGTTCCTGAGGTCTGGAAGAAAGCAAATATCTTCAATAAGGGCAGAAGGAGGACCCAGGAGGACTATAGGGTGGTCAGCCTCACCTTGATCCTTGTGAAGGTGACAGAGAATTTCTGGAAACCGTTTCCAAACCTATTGGTGACAAGAAGGTGACTGGAAGAAGCTAGCATGGATTTATAAAAGGGAAATCATGCTTGGCCAACTTGCTAGCCCTTACTAGTGTCTTTGAAAGAATTCCATGAAAAATACTAATCCTTTGTAACTTGACTCATGTGTGTTTGTTACTGATGTTTACTGACCTGAAACAAGGGGCCTCAATACTCCCAGTTTTATACTGGGTTTCAGTCGAGTCCAAAAGCCACAAAAAGAATACATAAAAATGTTTTCACTAATTTATGTCATATTGTATCTAACTCTCCATCTACACTACAAGTGGTCAGTTCAGATTGTAAATTCTTCAAGGCAGGGAGTGTGGTCATTAATTTGTCTGCAAAAAGACACTACATGTTTTATACTAAATAGTGACTCTGAAACAATCCCTATCTGCTTTTTGAATTATTTTTCCAGTTCATCTGCACATGTGCAGATAACCAAGTTGCAAATTCCCAGCAGACTTCCGAGGACGGGCTTGGTTATGGTGTGCAGTAATCCACAAACCCTGCAGTTCATCCTGCTCCGCCAGCTCCTTCTGCTCTAGGAAATCTGACAGCAGACAGGACATCCCCAGGGAGAAGACGTGTGAGTCAGGATCTTTCTCACTGCTTCGAAGAAAAAGGATTAAAGTAAGTAATTTTTTTCCCCTGATAAGTGAATAATATAGGTTGGTTTTCTCCCCTTTTTCTGGTGCGTTGTTTCTCATATGCAGACCTGTGTGTGTCTAATTAAATAGGAACCATACTGAAATAAAATTGCTGTTGTGGTTTAACCCCAGCTGGCAACTAAGCACCACACAGTTGCTTGCTCACTCCCCCCTGGTGGGATGGGGGAGAGAATCGGAAGGATAAAGTGAGAAAACTTGTGCATTGAGATAAAAACAGTTTAATAAGTAAAGCAAACACTGTGCACATAAGCAAAGCAAAACAAAGAATTCATTCACTACTTCCCGCTGGCTTGCAGGTGTTCAGCCATCCCCAGGAAAGCAAGGCTCCATGACGCATAATGATTTCTTGGGAAGACGAATGCCATCACTCCAAGTGTCACCCCCTTCCTTCTCCCTCCCCCAGCTTTATATGCTGAGCATGATGTCATGTGGTATGGGATATCCCTGTGGTCAGCTGGGGTCAGCTGCCCTGGCTGTGTCCTCTCCCAACTGCTTGTGCACCCCCAGCCTACTCACTGGTGGGGTGCTGTGAGGAGCAGGAAAGTTCTTGACTCTGTGTAAGCACTGCTCAGCAGTAACTAAAACGTCTCTGTTATCAACACTGTTACCAGCACAAATCCAAAACACAGCCTCACACTAGCTACTGTGGAGAAAATTAACTCTGTCCCAGTCAAAACTAGCACGTCATATTGTATCTAACTCTCCATCTACACTACATGTGGTCAGTTCAGATTGTAAACTCTTCAAGGCAGGGAGTGTCGTCATTAATTTGTCTGCAGAAAGACATGACATGTTTTATAGTAAATAGTGACTCTGGAAGGTATTAGAACGACAGCCGCATTAAATGGCTTTGCACTTTGCGAAAGCATACACTGATGGACAATCCCTGCCTGCTTTTTTTTTTTTTTCTTTTTCCAGTTCATCTGCACATGTGCAGATAGCCAAGTTGCAAATTCCCAGCAGACTTCCAAGGACAGGCTTGGTCACGGTGTGCAGTAATCCACAAACAACATGCCATGCAGTTCAGCCAGCTCTGCCAGCTCCTTCTGCTCTACGAAATCTGACAGCAGACAGGACATCCCCAGGGAGAAGGTGTGTGAGTCAGGATCTTTCCCACTACTTCCAAGAAAAGGGTTTAAAAACAAGGAATTTTTTTCCCCATAGTAAGTGAATAGTTTGGGTTGTTTTTTCCCCCTTTTGCTGGCACATTGTTTCACATGTGTGCACCTGTGTGTGTCTAATTAAATAGGAACCATACTGAAAAAGAATTGTCAAGGTAGTAATTTTTCAATTCTAGGAAAAAATAAAACCTCCAAGGCAAAAACAGCTCTTGGTAGTTAAGAACTGAACTTTAACATTTGCAGACTGTAATAACCCAGGAGTAAGTGAGGGGTGGCAGGAAGTTTTTCCCTCCCCCCTACCATGACTACCAGCTGCCTGTGAAGCCTTTTGTTTGACAAGCCTCTTATTCTGCAATTTTGCTTTCACCTGCCCTCTGTGTTCTCCCTTTGGTTTTGCTCTTGTTCACTGTTATCCAAAATAACTCTGTCCTTTCTATCTGTTCTTGGCACTTTTCCTGCGTGCTCCTGCTTCCCTCCTCACCTTGTCCTTCTGTCTCTCCTGGGTTTTCTCCCACCGCCAGTGCTGGTTTTCTCCTCAGCATCTCATACTTCTCCTTTTTTTGTTGGGTCCTTGTGACAGGACTTCTGCTCAGGACAGGAGCTTTCTTTTGAGAGAAATCTGTTCATTCCTGGAATGTAACTGGGGGCTTGGGAAGACCAAGAAGTGGCCCAAAAGACCTGAGTTCAGTTCTCAGCCCCAGTGTTGTCTTGCACTGATGGGACACTCACCTATGTGTAACAGTATGATCTTTTGTGGGCTTCCAGTTTGCTGCTGAGCAGTTTCCTTACATATTCCTTGGTTTTGAAACAAGAAAAAGGGGAATAAAAGTAATTGCTGAAAGACTAACCACAGGAGAAACAGAATCAGGCTTACAAAGAACCAAGGGGAAGACCCCAATATAAAGTTGTGTTTGGACACACTGGCCTAAACATAATATAATTTGTACGGGTTTGTGAAAAATGACATCTTTCTGAAATATTTTTAAGGGAAGGGCTCCCTGACATGCAAATATTACTATATAAATAATAATATTGGTTTAAGCTCTACATGTATGAGTGGCAAAAAATAACGTTGATTTCAGCAAAGTAGGAAGAACGGATTGGAAGTTATCAAGAAAGGAAAGGAGAAAGTTCTTTCTCTGGGTAAATTACCATACTGCGAGGAGGTGATATTGTGACATTAACTCCAGAAGTCTTGTTCTGAGAGTGCTGTGGGATTTAGAGTTCCCTGCTGCTGCTGGAAGATGGAATGAAAAATCAATATTTCACCAAGGGAAGCCGTCGGCAAAGTTCAGCAAAGCTGTAGATACATATCTGTTGAAGGTGGGAACCCATTTTATTTGCAGTCTATTTTTTGCTACAAGTGCTGGGCTCAATCCAGAGCTATGTTATCTTTTGCCGGTGAGGTAGCAACATTGACTCAGAGCAGAAATTGGCCCCAAGCATTCTTACATTTTTTTGTTGTCTTTCTTCATTACTGACAGAATTTTGTGTGGGTCTTTGATATCTAAGAAGCCAAATGTCAAACCAGTCATTATATTGGGCTATTGGAAGATGACTAATAGTTCAAAAGAACTAGTGGGATTTCTAAAATGTTTATATTGCACAAGCAATGTTTTTTGTAGATGTTAAACTACGCCAAATGTTGAGGTATTTTTCTGAAGGAATGAGTATCTGGGAAGCAGAAATCACCTCCCAAAGTAATTTCACTCTTGCAAATGAGTGCCTGTTAAAACATTGAGCAGAATTGCATTTTCTGTCTCTGGCTGTTAAAGGTGAAAAACATTTGCTACTCCTGCCCTTCCTCTCTCCCCTCCTACTCAAGCATTATCTCTTCAGCAGCTGAGCAGGATTGTCCATCAGTAGTTAAGAAGCTGCAAGCTTCAATTCAACACCATGCTTAACCTATTGTTACTTCAGCGTAGGAGTACTGTATGCCGCTGGCCTGGTAATCCAGCTGTGCTGTGGATGGCTGCATCTGGCCTGAAAACTTTGCCACTGAGGGTTGTGAGTCTTTCTATTCCTGGCATGATCATATCCTCCAGATTGTTGAAAAGATGAAAAAATCCCTGTCCCTCCAAAAATCCCTGAGGCTCATCCCAGCAAGACTATCTTAAACTTTCCGCTTAGCTCAGTGTGCATGGTCTGTGGGGGTTCTCACCAGGGATGGGGGACTTTAGTGAGTTGTGTGCACCTGTTCTGCAGCGCAGGTACTGCCATCCATCAGGACGTGATGGATGTCTCCTCTTCTGTGCCAGGCAGTGTCGGTGCTTAGAGCTGAGCATGGATAGCAAGGCACGGTGGGCTTCTTAGTTTCTGAGCTTATATATTCAGTGTCTATCTCTCTTATACTACAATAACCCTATTAAAAAATCAGTGCTTGGCTTTTAAAAAGGTCCTATCACATTTCTGTAGATACAGTTGTAGTTTCTGGATGCAAATATTAGAGCAAGCATCTATTCTTGAGCAGATACTACTGCAACGTCAGTGCCAGTGATGTGATGAACCGTCATGGGTTGTTAGTGGCTCTCTTTTTTCTGCAGGGTTAGTTGATTTCAGTAAGTATCAGGCGTATATGAATGCTTAATTTTGACCATTTAACTAGTAAGTGTAGAGCTGTTTTTCTTAATCCTGTAAATTATGTGAAGGAACATACTGTAGAATAATGACATTGGTGAATACTTGAAAGAATCCCTGATAAATAGTATCTATTGCCACTGCAATGGGAGGTCATTTATGCTCCATTTGGGCCATTAATTTTGTTTTGCCACAAAGTGGGGATTTGCTTAGGACTGGTGGAAAAAAATTGGAAGATTAATTGATGTGGCTGTGTGCGCAAAGCTTGACAGTGGTAATATACTTGTAATGCAATCAGTAATAAAGCATTTCTGTCCTGATGTTTATTAAAACACTTAGCCTATTTGCATAGAAATGGCTAAACAAACAATTAAGCGCTCATTGGAAGCAGAGTGGATGAGGATAAACTTTTCTTATTGTTTTGGAAACAGACATGTGTTCATGTTTTTAGCTGCAATGAAAGTTGGTGCAATTTAATACCCTACCAATCTGTCCCAGGATGAGCACAGCTGACAAATGTTCCACTTCATATTAGTGGCCCGAGTCTCTCTCTCTCTGCCTTATTCCAAAGGAATATTACTTCTCCAAATACACTTTCTTCCTATCCAATGGTTCTTATCTCACAAATTTTCTTTTCGACGCTTAAGATGCTTTTTGACAAGGTAACTTTCTTTCCAGTTGAATTATTTCTGAGAATTCCATCATACTGAGCAAAAAGATATTATCTCCAGATAAATAATGGATATTGAGACTGCGCCAAGCAATCCGTCGAGATCAGGATGTCTGTGGCCTGACAATGGAGTTCAGTGGTGTTATTAATTTCTCTGGGCTGTTAAATATCTTATTGATGTTGTCCAGATTTAAGAACCCAGTGTTTTAAATAGTCATAATAAATAAGAAAATTGCATATAATTTTAAAATGAAAGTTATATCAAAATAGATTTAGTGTTGATGAAGTGTTAGACATATCAGGTCAAAAGGGTTGCTAGCAAGAACTGGCAGAGTCTCACTGACTTACACAGCGTTACTCTAGCATGGATTTGCACAATGATTTATCTCTAGGAAATGCCTGAAGCACAAAACGTAAACTGCTGTTGCTTGCAATGAGAACACTATAGCCTAAACAGGAATGTGAACAATTTACGGATTGTAATGCAGAAAATCCTTTTAGGAAGAAAAGGAATAAAGTAGGCTGAAGAGCTGATGGGAGAGGAAATAGTGGAATGAGAGCTGGCAGAAAAAGTTATTTCTCTCAAGTAATTTTTGCTGTCTCCTGCAATAGTTTCCAATTAAGTCTAGCAACACTGGAAGAGAATTTGAAACCTGAGTAAAGGATTGCACAAAGGCAGAGTAAGCTGCAGCTAAGCAAAGGGGTCTCCTGGCAGAAGAAAAAAAAAAGAAAAAGAGGTTTATTGTGGATTTATGGTGAATTTAAATGTTTGCTGAAGAATAATACACAGGGAGCTGAAGCGCAAAGATAAAAGGACAAACCTCGACTCCCCAAGGTGATAAAGAAATTGGCTGGTAGTAATGCATAGAGGCAAGGCCGTTGCTGGAACTAAATCCTGATGCATAAAGAACATTTCACAAGCTCCTGCACTTTGACGTGGCTCCTGAGGCTTTGCATCAATAAGTATGCCAATTTCTGCAAAAGAAACAAAATTCTCAGCAGATAGACTCTGGTCCTGACAGCCATGAGGTGCTGGGTCACATCAAGCTGGGATGTTTAGTGAAGAGAACAGAGACCTTAATTGGATGGCATTAATTAAGAACTTGGCCCATGGAGTGAAGAACTGAAGGTGGAATTTGCATTCATCTGTCCTCTGGGATAATGTAAAAAAAATTAGATGCTTGTATGAGCCAGGAACTTCTAGGAATTCACCATATATATCTGTTTGTAGGTAAAGCTATCCACATATGTGGCTTTTTCTTGTTTTTCTAGTTTTTCTAGGTTTTTTTCTTGTTTTTAATTAGATCTTTCTGTTGTTCATGGCTTTGCTTCTCATACCCTCCAGACTGGTAACACTAACTACTACCTATTTTCAGACCAATGATCTGCATGTGGATAACGAAGGACCCTGGCAAGAGATTTTGCACCCACAACTATCTGTCAGGTCTCACATTGCTCTTGCTGATGTTAAAGACTTCGCAGAGCGGCAGCAGGAAGGGACAGAGGTGATTTGCCCAGAAGCAGCTGAGGGCCAGCATCTTGGCAGACGTGTAGATACTGTGTAATAAGGATGCAACTAGAAGTCCAACCTGTACCTCAGCGTACAGGAGGTACTTGAAATAGATAAAAGAGATTTTTATTCTTTTAGCTTGTGATATTAATGCATTGTATAAATGTCCCATTAAGTTCTCACCTGTGTCACTGAGCTTAAACCTTTCTTTTACTGATGGGATTTTAACACAGAACGAGGACTGGCCATCCTGCAGGTACAGACTCAGTCTGTCCAACCAGCACTGTCCCGATTCTTGCAAAATAGCTGAGCAGGAGCTGAACCAAAGAGAGAGTGTGAAGCAATGAATAAAAAGTACCTACAATGTGTAGGCTGAGGACACGGAGTCCAGAGGACATTGCTGGAGCATTTGCCCTCCAACGGGGGATCTGCATGGCAAGGCAGGAGCAGGAAGCTTAGTCTGGCTCCTCTGTGTGCTGGGTAAGTATACTGACCTTTAAGTCGTCACACAAAACCTGTGCATGGACTACTGACCTGGTTTTGTGAAGCATGTCTGGCTTTTGCTTCACATTCCATTATTCTGTCTTTGAAAAACTGGAAACATTCTTTGGCCTCACATTTTTATTTTGTTGAGAATAAAAACCTAACCAGCCTGGGTGGAAAGGTAAGGTGTGTTCAGGGGCAGACTCAAAAATTGCTGTTTCCATAGCTCTGATGGTAGGCGACTCTACTCTCTGACTGGCTGCTCCTGAAATCAATAGCTCTAACTGAAACTGTGATTTATGCAGAGAGAAAAAACAATTTAAAAAGTAAACCAGTTTTAAGAAAAAGCCATTTAAAATAATCATGTTAGTTACAAATCAGGCACAGAACTTGACTTGAATTTGGTGAAACCTTGCATATGGACATTTCCATATTGTTTTGGAATAAAAAACCTGTAACAACTCCAACGTCATTACAATGATTTCCTCCCAAGTTTTGCACCAGTTTAATTGAACCAGTCCATAGGGAGGCATGCTTGTATGTTTGCAAAGTTTTGATTAGGTAGTTTTGTCTGGCATGTATTGTATCACTGTCCTTTTGGTCCTGACCTCCCTGGTGTGTCGGACACATAGCCTTTCACTTTGGGAGTACCTTGTTGTCTCTTGCCCCTTGTCCCTTCCCCACCCAGTGCTCTCTTTACTCCTATACTTCTAGGGCTTCTTTATTGTGCTTTTCTTACCTCGCCAACCACCCTTTCCATCCTCATCTAGAAGCTGGCATCCTCCCAGCTCTTCTTTTATCTTACCCAGTCACAACTGGATTTGTCGTTGTAAATGAGCACTTCCAGTTACAGGTTTTCCTGTTCCAGCTTTGCCTCTTGTGACTTCAGGTTCGTGTCCCAGTCTGCTCCAAGCAGTCCTCTCTCTGCCCTACCCTGCTGCTGAGCCTTCCTGTATTCATTATCTTTGTTGGAATTCTTAGCTCAGATCAAATTCTATCATCTGATTTTCAGAAGCATATATCATACCTCAAAAGTAAGATATACCTCAAATGTGTATTATGAATCAATGAGCTAAACTTTTGTGGGATGGATAAGGCATTCAAGTGTCTTGAATGTTCAAGATGTCTTAAGCAACTGCAGAGTGGCAAGAAATATATAAATGGATGTTGAATTTTCAAGCAGCAGTTTAATTTTCTGGCTAAATTTGTGTTATGCAGGCTAGGAAAGTGGTGGTATGGATTCAAGATAGCCCAGCTCCTGCCTTTAAAAACACATGTCATCCTAATAAGGGTTAGATTTAATTAATTGAGATTAACCATCTCAATAAGCTAACTGTGCAGTCGTGCTTCTTTGCACAGTTGTTCTGGGGCCAGCAGCATCCTCGTGTTGGTGTGGTGGAAGGGAGCAGTCCCCACTGGGGCAGCAGGAGGGAAAAGGGGCAGATTTAACTGCTTACAGCTAACAGCTGGCGACATCGCTCAGAGTTCTTTTATGCTCTGAATAAAAACCAGTGAAAAAAAGCTTTGGAGGTAGCAGAACACATCCATATTATTTTAAAATAGTCCTGAAAGATCTTTTATATCTGGGAAGAATGGTTTCTTGTTTTAGCATGATTTTCAAAGATTTTAAGAAAGATTTAAAATATTTAAACAAGGACTAGGAATATTCTTTTCCAAATAACAGCAACAAGATTTAAAGGGAGAGGTAATACCTTTCCTTAGACAAACTGATCTGGCTGGGAATTTAGATGTGCTAGAGGTCTAGCTTCACAAGGCACTGGCTTTTTGGGCAAAGGCATCTTAAGGATTTCCCGGTCTTTTTCATACTACCACCTGACTACTGTTTCTTTCCTCTGTGCTATATTTCACTTCTGCACTCCTGGTTGGAGCTGTTTATTGAATCACACTCTAAACCAAAACACTGAATTAATCAGGATTTACAAAATTTCCCTTCTCCTTCTCAAGAGGCTTTACACAAACCTATGGCTCATGTAAAATGCAGTAAGCAAAACTGAAATGTCAATATACTTCAGGAATCTGAGCCTGTGCTACGCACAGTGAGTGGCCGGCGCTGGCGTGCCATGTCCTACGTCCCGGTAAAATCACTGGGGAGTTTTCCAGGAGCTCTTTTGGAGTGAAGATGTTTACTGCCTACATGGCTGGCAAGGCAGACATGAATAATCCCCGGGGTTTACTAGGAGATTGTTGTAAGAGAATGATCACAGACATTTTGAAGTTGCAAGGACAAAAGAATTAAAGGAAAAAAGAAAAATAAAATGCAAAAGGAAAACACTAGACAGTCTCATTAAAGGTGCAAAGATGAAATCAGGACTTCAGGCTTTGCAACCACACTTTGCAACTGAGTCGGAATAATACCTTTGTTTGAGAGCAGAAATAGGTGATAAAATGTGACAGCTGGGGCTCGTTCAATGTGTGAACTTCTGTCAGGGCTATAAAATTAGTCTGATTTCTTAGAATAACATGAGTCACCCTGGTTCTCCCAAACGCCTTTGATTGCCTGCCTAGATAGGAGAGCTGAGCACCGCTTTGATGGGAAGCAGGGTTCTAGGGCATACAGCCCTTGAACAGACAGCACAAGGGTAACTTCTCGAGCCTTGTGGGCAATACTGGCCATGGCCAGCTATTGCTGTGGGCTGCTCAGATGCCGTGGCAATGATGGCCACACAAGACACTTGCCCAGGGATCCATTTTCAAAACAAACTAGATGTTAGTAAGTCACTGATCACTCAACCTGCTTCCAGTGGAGGTTTGGTTATCTCCTACAGTGCCACTCATAGCCCTTTGCGTAGTCCACCACTTGGGTTCCCTTTCTTCTCACTCATAAATACTTATCTTTTTCCCATACTTTGGCTTTAAAATATATTATTCATCTTCCATACATGCTTTAGCCCAGGAACACGTAACCTAAGTGACTGGGCCAAGCATCCGAGAAGTCTGTATTATTAGTCTACAATTATTGTTCAACATTATGGGAGGCAATTTAACAGTATTTGTATTTTTGTTTAAATGGATGATTTGTTGGTTGGACCTAAAATCCTGTTTATCTCCGTATCTGTCATATTAATCATCATTTATTGTCACTGGAAGTAAGCATCAATAAAGATAAAAGAAAATTCTCAGGAAAATACTTGTGTTTTCTTGGGTATCAATTTCTCATATGCTTGGCCTGGTCACTTTGGTTATGTTTTCCTGGGCTAAAGTTTGAAAGGAAGCTTAATAGCATATTGTAAATCTAGAGTAAGGAAAAAAGACAGGTATTTATGAGTGAAATTAAGTGCTTTTGATATCTCTGGTGAGAATGGACAAGCTCTGTGTGTTCTCACTGATGTTCCCATAAACAAGAGCAACCATGTAAGATGGTAAATATTCTTTACTAACAGACATTTTGAAAAGTTCAAATAGGGAATTTGTAGTTTTTCTGGTCAAAGGATGCTGATCCTGCAATGTTTAAAGGAACCTTTGTTTCAGAGATGTTAATTCTTAGAAGGAGAAGCTTAGGAGAAAATCTAGGCCCTGCTGAAATGATGAAGAGGTCTTTTGCGGTCACAGCCTGAGTTTCCCCACAGAAGTTGCAGTGAATATAGAGAAACGGACTTTACCATCTCAGCTGAGACCAGTTTGTGGTCATTTCCATTACATCTGAGAAAACAGAGAGAAAAATTGCATTGAATGTGTATTTGAATGTGCTTTGCATTCAGCCAAAAGCCTTTCCTTCCAATCCTGCTTAAGGTCCTGTTATTTTCAACTCTTTGAATTAGGAGTTTGCTTCTTACATCGGTATGAAAAGTTACTCTACAATGATAACCTGTAACTTGTTTAGAAATCCCCTGTAGATAATTCATTTCTAATTAAAAATACCATTGCTACGTTTTCACTTTCTTCCCTGCACACTTTATGATCTGTTGAACAACAGTGTTTCAAAAGGATTTGTGATAATTGCAACTAAGTAAATAGTTCTGATATTGACTTTGTTAAAATAATACCATTGGTCACTAAGCCTGGGATTCACCAAGCATAAGCATCTGAAAATTAAATACCTAAGCCTGAGCTAGCTGTCCTGATGCATACACAGCAGTACGCAGGGTCAGCGCGGTGGTGCAAATCTCATCCTTGTGCCTGTTTGTGGTTGAGTTCTCAGAGCAGTTGATCTGCTAAGCTGAGTTCCTGTTGAAGGGAACTTAACTGAAAACTCTGTTCCAGGTGTGCACCAGATGTCCTTCTGTCTCTAGAAAGGCATAATGGTCTGAACTTGGAAATGCGTGTGTGTGGCGGAATAGCTGTTTTAGGTAGGATAGCTGGTCTGGGGGAGCCAGACTAAATCTAGTCCAAAGCAGAACCCCAGACTGCATATAGAGCAGATGCTGGGACCTCAGCACCAGCTGTTTTGCTCTTCTGTTGTTCCAAAGTACATGCCAAGGTAAAAAATAGCCTTAGACACCATAGACAATAGACAGAAATGGGCCAGACAACATGCTCTGAAGGGGCCTATCATCTTAGGCACTTGGTTCAGCATATCGAACCTACCGGTTTCTCTCCATTATTAAGGGGGCATACAGTGGCTATCCTGGCCTCAGACATAAGTCTTTTAAACACATAAGTTAAGGCAGGTGAATCCTGTTACCTTGATATCACAGAATCACAGAATGGTTTGGGCTGGAAGGGACCTTAAAGACCATCTAGTTCCAACCCCCCTGCCATGGGCAGGGACACCCTCCACTAGACCAGGTTGCTCAAAGCCTCATCCAGCCTGGCCTTGAACACTGCCAGGGATGGGGCATCCACAGCTTCTCTGGGCAACCTGTGCCAGTGCCTCACCACCCTCTCTGTGAAGAACTTCTTCCTGATATCCAGTCTAAATCTACATGATATTTCTTACTCATGGCTCTGTACTGAGGCACCCTCAGATGATTACTTCTCCCAGTTCGATAGGATGGCTCTGTATGGAGGTAGTGGATTGCACACACCGTACTTTTAAATGCCCATCTTTTCTTTGTTCCCATCTTCCTCTGTGCTTCCTGCTCAAATGCAGGTCTGGAACGGAATGCAGGAGTTGATCTGAATTTGGCCGTGATGAAAGCAACAGCAGAATTGCCGCTGGTTTGCCTGGTGCACCTCTGCCTGATATAGCTTGTCTTCCAAAGCGCTCAGTACTTCTGTACATCAGACCCCAGGCACCATGAACTGAGCAGCACTCAGCTGGTGACAGCTGCTGAGAAGTGAGGTTGCATACCTCACCCAGCACTTCTGAGGAACACCAGGAGGGGTGGGATAAGGGTATATCTTTGACCAGCATTCTCTGACTGTGGTGGTGTCCTTCATCCTGCTCCTGTAACAGAGCCAGGAGAGTGCTGATGGGCAACACCACCTGTGTCTGTGTGACCCCAGTTCAGACCTAAAATGGTCTGTCTGAGAAGGATCCTATGGGAAATGGGTGTACGAACACATCATGCAGGATTGCCATAAGACATACTGTAAATAGGAAAAATTCCAATGACCTTAATCTTGCGAGTTCCTAAATTCCCTTTGCTTGGCTTCCCAACCTCAATAGTGCTCTTCCACTTTCTTCTGTTGAGCATTTGAGGCTCAAAAAACACCAGAAATATTCACAGAAATCAATCCTGGGGCATAGTACTGATACTTCAGCTGGCCTTACAGCCCTGTGAGCCCATCTTGAGCCCAATTCATAGACTTGATTGTCCATTCAGCTCCTTCAATCCATCATGTCTCTCTTTCAATTTCATATTCTACAACCTATCCAAACCTGGACCACTCTGTAAGCCTTTCTTATCCCTGCCCGGCATATGAAAAATATTCCTTTGTTTGATTTTCTATGCAAATTAGCAGTTGATATCCGAGAAGGATTATCATGCATGCTTTATGTCTTGATTTAATAAATCCGTGCAAGAGAAATGTCTGGGAGAGACAAATGCATCATTGCACAGGTGCTTTAGTTGTTTGCTGGCAATTTATTAGACTAATTGGGCACTAGCACAGTGATTATCCAAAATTAGAAGCAGTTTGGATTTATGTAGGGTTTGCAAGTATTAGAGTGGTAATACTTGAGCTGCTAGCTGCTATTATTTTTTACTCCCCTTTTGATATTTTCAGATTCATTACTATTAATGGTACAACAACAAACTGCTGTAGAAGATCTGTTTGCAAAGCACTTCAGCTTTCCATTGAGACTGTAATTGAAGTTTCCCATCAGTGCCATTTCCAACGAGCATCAAAAGATTTCTAGCATCTTTTAGCATCCATCCTTGTCCACGGAGCAACCGAGCAACTCAGCCATGTATGAGAAATTGTCCTAAACCATCTCAGAATTAGTGCTCTGATTCCAGGAAAAGTTGAACAAATTGAGCGTGGACCTTCAGAAAAGCTTTACAGCACAGGGCTGCCTGATTCTCGATGATTTGTTTGCAGGCAGTGGTGGGAAGACCCTGCCTATGCAATGAAGGTGCTCTGTATGCCAACTGGTTTGCAACCTGTCAGTAATTAAGGGCCCGTGTGTGTGTGGAGCTGATAGGGTAACATCAAGACCTCTTGGGTGTTGTTGAGTAGTGGACCCTGCTAAACTATGGTAAGACACAACCAGTGCTTGCCCACTTATATGCACAGACAACCCCTCTTTTTCCTTAACAAAGTGTGACCCTCTTCCCATCACCCAGCCTTCTGTTCAAAGAAGCAGGCGTGGCACAAAACAAGTTAGGGTCAGCACATCAGCCACATTGACTCCAGGTGGCATCTGATTTTTCACCATCTCTTGGGTGCTTTCACACTGCTCTGTGCCTCAGTCCAGCTCCAAGTGCTCCCTCTGCAAGCATCGAACTGGCTCCGGGGCATCGCCTGGGCCAGGTCTCAGCTCCCAGCAGAGCCTACAGGCAGATGAAGTGGAGGTCTTGGCTGGGGCTCATCCTCCTCGCTGGGATAGGTGCCCTCAGCATCCTCAGGGAGCAATGACCATGCATAAAATCTCTCTGCCAGACTCTGCCTGGCCTAAGGAAGCAGCTGTTTTCCTTTAAATGCATGCTTTGTTTCTCAAGGTAAAACTGTCTTTTTTTTTTCCTTATACAGTCATCTGTCTGTCAGTCTTCCCCCCATACTTGTGATTATGTCAGACAGCTTCAGTCAAATTTAAAGATGGCTTTTATTCTGAATTTGTTATTTACCACCTGCTATTTTCATCTGCTGCCACCCGATTCTTGTTTCAGAAGTGAAAACTGTCGTGACATGTGCACCTTTCCTTTGCGTTTCCCCCTCTCCTGAATATCTGTGTACAAACTGCAGTCAGCAGAGAAACCTGAATGCCAACGAATTGTGAAAATGAAGTGAGACTCTTGATCTTCCCAAGTCTGGCACAGCTTTGTTTGGTTTAAACGTGGCTTGGACTGAGCACCTGGCCAAGTGCTTTAGGCAGCCACTGCATAGCATCCTGTAAACTGCTGCGTTCAGATCACAGGGCTGTCGTCCATGAACAATCCCCTTCTGGCAAGATGACATCAAATTACAGCTCTGCCAGTCTAATTCTTACTACTTATTGTTGAAGTGAACAGCATAAAAATAGTACACACCTGAATACAAAAGAGGCAAACCTCGCTGTGTTCAAAAACAAAAATGAGATGATTGTATTTCAAAAATATGTATTAGAATGGGCCAATGAGGGAGGAAAGACATAAAGCATGGTTTGGCAAGCACTGGGGAATGAAGTAGGGGTCTCTGCAGCTGAAAACAGAGAGCCCCTCCCCAGGCTGAACTGCACAAAGGTGAGAAGTGAGTCCATTCTTGGAGAATACAGAGCCATCTGAACCACTTGCACCAACAGATAGTCACATCCTAAATTAATTTTGAAAGAGAGACCAGAAATTTACAGCAGAAATGGGACACCAAAGACTTTCATGGCATGTAACTGATGTTCAGACAAATAATTTGACCTGCAGGATATCATGTGCCGTACCTCTGTCTGTGATTTTCCTGTGAGCTGTTGCACACTGATGTGCAATTGGTTTGACCCTGATGTGGAACGGCAGATTTTGAGCAACTGATTTTAAGAGCAGGAACAGAACTTCACTGGGGCTCAGCCAAGGTGATTTTTATTAATACAGGTAAGGAAAATTTAAAATGAATGACTTTCATCAAAACAAAAATCAATAGATATCAGTATCTATTTGTGTGTAAATATATATATATTATATTTAACTATATACATATATAGTTAAAGCTTGCTCAGAATATAACAGTACCTCTTGTCTCCATAAAAGACAATGCTCAGTGACACAGTATACTTTGGTTTGGTTTTTTCCCCTTTTTAATCTCTCATTGATAAATCAATATATGTTCAAGGAAGGAAAAGCATGAGACTCATTCCAGGATACATTTGACAGTCATCCTTGCAGTGCTGGTGATTTAGATTTGTAACCTAAAGCTGGTACCATTAAAGCATAATTAGATCTCTAGGATGTAAAAAGTGAAAGATTGAATTAGGAACACTGAAGAGATCAGGAAGAAAATGTCTCTTCTGGAGACAGGGTCTGGACTGTTTTCTCTACCAAGTGTACCTTCAATTTTATATCAATTACAAACGTTAATAAAGGGCCTGAAATACAGATAAAAGGTCAGCTCTAATGTTACATAAGACATCCTTTCTCTTGTAAGCCCTATTCTTTTCATCTGACACAAAAGATTGGATGAAGCAAATCACAGAAAGCTGTGCATAATGAGCCTGGGTGAATGGCAACAGGTATTATCTCATTAACACTCTGTTGCATTTAATACAACAGAAAGTGGGTTTGAACTAATTTAAAAGACATATTCCTTTGAGACTTGGTTTTCCCTGGTGTTCTCTGTACTTCAACCATAACCATCTCAGGAGCATGTTGTTGTTGTCTCCTCCTTCTCTGAACCCTATCCGCACTGTGAGATCCTGGATCCCCAGCCGTGGACAAGCCTCCCCCTAGCCCACAGCACCTCTGCTGCCCTTCCCTCCTTTGTAGATCTGCCACAATATTTTCAGCTTCTCCCCAGGTCCTGCTTTCACTGCAATACAATGTTTTTCCTTACTTCCTACTTCTTACCCATGCCTTTTGACCTGAAAATCAAGGAGAAGGCAGCACATACTGTAAATGACGTGGAGGGATGTGGATGGTGATTTCCTGACCTATACTTCTGCTTGAGGGTCAAGCAGCTGCTGCCAGGCAGCAGAGAGGACAGCTGAAGTCACCCTGCCTCTGTGCAGGAGCTGATACTCACAAAATTTACAGCAGCTTAATTCCTTTGAGACCTGTAATGAGATGGACTAATGGGATTACAAAATTGCTAAAGGCCACTGGCAGGGGCAGGCTGACAGTCAGGATAGCAGCAAGAGCATCATCTCCTTGTGAAATGTTTCCACATTTTCCTCTTTACCCCTCCCATCTCTGCTTCAGACCCGAAGCTCCTTAGATGTGCCGGGTGGCTGTACAGCATGTGAATTTTCCTTCCCAGGGATTAGTGATGCTGGCCTTACAGAATACGGCTGTGTCCTTGACAGAGGACTTCTTTTCAGTGTCTCTTGTGGGATTAAGAGCCCCCTGTAGAAGCCAGAAAAGGTGTCATGATAGTTTACGTACTGATGAGCTGGGACATGAACTGAGACCACCCCAGTCCCATGACCAGACAGCAAGAACCCTCACTCACTGCTGCTCCAGGCTGAGCTCAGGTGAAAGCAGCCTAGAAGCTAAATTGCAGTTGAAGACAGGGATCGTCTTTGCAGTCTGTGTTCACACAAAACCTGTCAGAGGGCCCCGATTAATCTTTGGGCTTCCTGTGAACTACAGTCACATATAAATAATAATATCCTGACTTGGTTCTGCCCTCCAGCCTGCCCCGTACAACAGCAAAGTAATGCAAGCAGTGTAATAATTGGTCCTCCAATTCCTGTAGTAATATATAAGCCAATGTGTGAAATCAGCCATTTTACACAAAATCAAGGCTGAAAGATTGATTAGAGATGAATGAACAATAGCGATGGCATGTTGTCCACTGTATCAATGCTTCCCATCTCTCCAGTGTGATGGTTATCCTTCTGCTGTCAGTCCTTGTGCTCGTACATACACAGATTAATCTGTGAGACACAGGAACGGGTAAAGGTGGGTAGGCAAAGGCACCTCCTTCTTCCCCAAACTGCTATTTGTGCCTTCTTCTTCTAGCAGGCTTCCAATTTAGTCACAGGATTTTAAAGGCAATCCTATAAAAAACAGTGTGGACACTCTCATAAACCAAATGAGACAGAGGTATGGCCAGCCCACTTTCAGAGTGGAGTGTCCTTATTGAATTATACTACTATTTCCCTATTGGATTTCAGGTATTTATAAAATGCCTCTGCATGATGCAACATTTTAGCTGTGCTGTGGAAATTATGGGTTGTGGGCTCATCTGCATCTTTTTGCGAGAAAGAAATGCTAAAATAAGGCTAAAGCTCATCTTGGACTCAAAATAACATTTCTTTAAAATTCCTTTTCTGGTCCATGCATCTACATTTTTTGCCTGAGTGGGTGAGCCTTTTCCACCATATGATGCTGTTTGTTTCAGATATACTTTCTTTTTTAAGAGAGATCTGGTTTCAGTTTGTATAGGCACCTGCCTGGGTTAGCTGCTGCGAGGACCCCCAGCTCCTAGATGTACAGTGACCTCCTTGTCAGGATCACTACACGCTACCCCTTCCCGAGTATATAACTCAAATGCAGTATTTGAAAGTGGATGTAAAGCATAACAGCAGCTATCCAAAAGTGTAAGCAGTTCCAAACTCCATTGAAATCCCAGTGCAAACCATGGCAGTGAAGTGAGCACCCTCTCCTCAGCCCACCTCCAGAAGTTGCCAGGCAGATAATGAAAATTAAACCCAAGCTGAAGCCCACCTCTCTCAAAACTAGCAAACCTCCTCACGCTCTCCCCGGATCCAGGGAAAAGGATGAGCTCGTGTCATTGCAGTTAGCAGATGTGCCCGAGTCAGGGCAGGGGATGAATCCCCAGGCAGGATCTTTGGGAACCCCTGTGTCCTTCTGCCAGTTCCTGATCAGATTCTGCCCTCAGATTATCTACCTCCATCTCCCACTAGAAAATGTCAGAAAGATTTATAGGCAGGTAGCCAAGGGCAGAATTTGGCTGCGATAATGAAAAAGCTCCCAATTAGTGTCAGATAAAGATGACAGACTCGATTTGTCTTTGAGAAAGCCGAAGCCTTTCATGTGCCATACTGTTTTCATGTTGCTCTCTCAGGTCCCTTTCACTCGCCTTCACTTACATCAGCAATGCCAAAATGAAACTGCCGAGGCAAAGAAATTACACCGAAAAGTGCTTGTTCTGGCTTGGCCCTCTCCTGTTACATTACCGAGGGCTGGACCTTGTCCGGACATAGATGAATGTGGTCTGTCTGTATCTCTCCTCCCCAGGTAATAAAAGAGAAATATTAAATATATTGAAGGAAATAAGATCACAAAGCTTCCTTGTCTGCTTTTCTACCCGTGGAGCCTAGGATATTGAAAATTTTTTTGCTGCAGACGGCTTTCACAGTTCTTCCAGTTCTGTTTACGGTCAGGCCTCTGTCATACCCATAGGGAATGCCAGAAGGGGTGTGGGGCTCCTCTTTGATGTTACCTCAGAGCTATACCGAACGCTGCCAGAACACTGAGGGAGGTGATCCTGCCTCTTTGCTCAGCACTGGTGAGGCCACACCTGGAGTCGTGTCCACTTCTGGGCTCCCCAGCACACAAGAGACATGGCTATGGGCATGGACATGGATATGGAAACTGTATGGCCTAAGGAGCCTTTTTCAGAAGTCCCACCCATTAGCATCTTCCTTTATGTCTCACCTCTGTTGTCCTGCTGTATTCACCCACCGCTGGTCCCATACAACCCTTTCCTCACTTGGCTGCTCTGCCCTTTTCAGCAAATATCCTACTACCCCGTTCACTGACGGTTAAAATCCCAGCCCGGGAAAGCATTAATTACCTGCTTCTCATGAGTGATCTTACTGAAGTCAGCAGCAGCTTTCCTGCTGGTTGCGTGAAAGTTTGGGTTCAGCCCAAATGATTTCCCTGTGATCACAGTTTTCCACATCAGTTCCCAGAGTTACTTTGTGTACTTTCTGGTACCTTTAATCCTCCTTCAGGGGCTTTGATCTGAAGGCTTCCCCTGTGAGGTTCTACAAGAAAAGTCACCTAAACCAGGGGACAGGTTTGCACTGACTGTGGTTGGCGCTGACCCCAGTCTCAGCGAAACAAACCTCTCCATCTCTGAGGCAGGTATTTCTCGCTCCCCCTTCCCAGGGGTGTGCTGTGTTTTACAGCTATATTTGTCAGTAAGTCTACATTATAACGTTCACCTGTTCTTTGTTTAAACAAAATGCAGCGTGGTCTGACTGTAGTTGTTCACTTATTTCAATCTATTCCACTATTTAATCCACATTTCCATCTTGTCTGTAAGGCTTGTTCCCTCCCCCTGCCTCTTTGTTTCGTAAAAGAATGTTTTTTTCTCCATTGAATTATTTAATTTCATGTGATTTTCCAAGCGACTTGGCACAGACACTTTTCAAATCTCTTGGGATATAAGTGTCTGCAATCACATTTGTTCTGGCTCTTCTTTCTTCCCATTATGTGCGGGCTATCAGGCACAGACCTTGCAAACATCACATTCTCTCAGCCTCTCTTGAAATTTCATCACATTTCTTCAAAGCAGTATTAATGTTCATGTGTTGGAAACAATTTATCGTAGTCCTGAAGTCCATAGGCACGATTTATATTTTATATTCATGATTTCCAGGTTTTCTTCCACGTGACCCTGAAAAGTCGAGCAGCTTGCTGGTAACAGGGGCCATGCTGGGTCGTTGATCCTACGGATCAGTTGTTTATTTACACCATAGTCTTTATTTGCAAAAATCATCCACAAAGCCTTTTTTATTCCCTTTTGGTCATCTGCCTCTGATACTATCTGCCTCTGGCGTGCACAAAACCCTTTGCTTCTGTGTTTGTTGGTGCTCCCCTAAATTGACTTTTCTGCTGGAAGTGGGGATGACTGACCCCCCACCCCCTTGTACTCCTGTCAGGTTTGGTCCCTTGTGTGAGAAAGTTATTTTTTAACAACAGTCCCTCTGGTCTGTGAGTATGAATCTTTGGGTGGCTGCAGCGTGGTGGAGGCAAGTGGTGAGCTGGACACAGGAGTGAGCAGTGGCCATGCTGCATCCACCCTTCCTGCCTTTTCCTTCCACCCTTTCCTGCAGGCCACAGCATCTGTCCTGATGCACTGAGGGGACTTAAATCTGTCTCAGGCAAGTGTCCTAGTGATGTGGAAGCCCTCAAATTACTTCATTCATGGAATTTCTGTCAAACAAAGCAGAGCAAAGAAAAGCATTCATCACTCTTGACATATTTAACTTCCTGTCAAAATAGGCTCCATGTGCTCTAAATTCATGTCAAAATACGTTCTAGGTACTGACTTATGTGAACATGAGATGCAGCTGAAGGAAAAAGACAGAACACAACACAACAGGCTTTTCCTCGAGGGAAAAGCCAGGCGTTCCAGAAACCTGCAGGGAGAGGGGTAATACCTGACTGGGAACATCTGCATCTTCCCCTGACTCACAGTGTGCTGCCGGTCAGAGGGGAGCGTGGTCTCACCGGTGGCTGGAAATGGGGTGCTGGGATGTGGCAATAAGCCCTTCCTGCCCTGCAGAACCACCCATGCCCTGACACAGTGCCTTGCCGGGCTGACCATAGGATGCTCAGGTGCTCCTCCATCCTTGGTCCCCAGCAGGACATCCAACCCCTTCCCCACTCTCCCCACTGGCCCAGGTACCAGAGCATGCCACAATCCCCTGAGACCCTTCCCTTTTTGCATACAGCAACTGTGTGAACTTAATCGGTTCATCTTCTGCCCATCTCAGTTTGCTCTTTGATGATATTCATCAAGTAGTGGGAGGATTTGTTATGGCTGTCAGTGATACTTTGATAAAGGGAAGCTCATTAGGCAGGAGAAAGTACCGTACAATCTAGTTTTGGTTTTGTAGGGAGTAGAGGGGAGACTGGAGGTCTTACTGGTAGGATGTGCCCTGATACCAGTAAGACAACACCACGATGTAAACTCATAACAAGAAGTTTCCATTCAGTATTGCCAGAACCCTAAATGACAAGGATTTGCCTGTAACAGGGAATGTGCAAATAGATTTTCCAGTTAGCACTGGGGACTGTGTTTTTTCAACCTTGTATACAAGCTTTTTGCTTTTATTTTTCACATGGTCTGAAATACAGACACACAAGTGGCAAATTAAAAAACAATCCTATAGAAACTACTTAGGGTTATATTTAGTGTGAAAAATAGCACTATGATTGTATTGTTTGTGTCCTGTGCCAGAGAAATCTGGTGCTTCACGCTATGATTCCTTGTCCTGACAGGGGTAGTTCTGCTCACAGGTAGTACATTAATTTGAGTCAGATCATTAAAAAAAATCCTACGTTGGATAAAGTAGGACAAATCTACTTCATTAGAATAAAATTGGTCTGATTTGCTGCTTCTCCTGAAAATTAAGCAAATATAAACCAGGATAAAACCAGTTTGAAAGCAATGAGGTAAGACCTATCTCAACGTTTACATTGGCTAAACTCACCATTTCAATTGAACAGCCCTGAGTTTAGATTGGAGCTAGTATAAGAGGCTAACAAAATGCAGTGAAGCAGTCCTGCTGACGGGGAAGAAGGAGTGGAGGAAGGGTCCAAGAAGTGTGGCGGTGCAGTCACACAGCTGGGGAGTCACCACCTGCCTTGGGCTGCTCTCAGCACTGGGTTGCAGCGTGGGCCATAAACTGCTGAAGGTGGGCACCCCCTTGCCTTTGTAGCCCTAGGGGTGAGAAGGGTGGCCCCGGGGCTGCAGACACCCATAAGGGGAAGGGACCACTTCCCCACCTCTGAGGGAAGAGCTCAGTGATGAAATCAGATCTGGTCCTTGGTGCTGCCCTTTAATTTGTGAAGGGTGTGTGCATCTTGCTGAGCATTGTCACTATGAATGCCTGGAGGCCATTCATCTCCTTCCTTCATTTTTCAAACCCCTGTTTCAAGCCAGCACTGTGTCCCCACCCCACATCCCTTCAGCTTTTTCTGATGGTTCACTTTTCTCAGGTTGACCTTGGAGTTTTTTCTGCATACTTCTAGACTCTGCCTAGCTGCAACAGCTCACACGCACGCACACACATGCTCAAAGCCCTTCAAACAGCACAGCCCCTTTTGCACATGCACCGAGTCCTCAACAGAATGTTCTCTAACCTGCTCTGGGGCAGAGCCCGCCTGGCCTCAGGGGCTCTTCCCACACCAGCTCACTCGCTCAGAAGAGCGGAATTGCTTCATCCACAAATTCTGGATGAAGAGCAGTGGCTAAAATCACCCATTCCCTCTGAAAGATTTTACTAAAGGCAAAAGAGAAAAAAGGAGGAACAGAAACTGCAGCGTTTTGTGATGTTTTGAGTGAGAGGGAAAAAAAAATCCTTGCAAATTCCAGTCTGGTCAGTCTCTCCAACCTGTGAAGTACCAGCAGGACGCCTTGGATTTTCCCTGCTTCTGTCTGGAGTTACTTGTCTTCTCTTTGTGGTTCTGATGGTAACGATGGATGGAGAAGCAGGGGCTGGAGGTACTGCAGAGTGCCCGTTATCTCAGCCCACTGCCCTCCAGGGGCCTGGGCAGGGTTTGGACTCTGCGTGTGATGGGTGCAACGTGTGATGTTGTGACAGGTCAGGCAGTGCCTTTGCCTGTTCTAAGCATGATGCAAATAGCATCATGAGATATGTGGAATATTGCCCAAAACTGCACTACCATGCCTGAATAGATGTGAAATGTCTCTGTGCTGTTACAAAGAAACAGCCTCTTCAAGAATCTCAAAATAAGGGACATAATATGCATGGAAAATCCGCACTGGCCAGATAAATCCGGAAGGCAGTGCCTCTTGAGGTTAGGGGAATATCAGCAATTTAATACTGTGCAAGCAAAGGGTGCTGCTTCCTTCAGAACCAGGCGAGTGCCACTGCCCATGCCCGCTCTGCCCCGACAGAAGAGCGAGGTTGTCTGTTCAGCCTACGTCCCTGCTCAGGGCTAGTGACAAGTATGACCCCAGTCTTTTTGCTTCTGATGGGACTTTTCCCATGATCTCAGTGAAGTATGAGACCTTCCTGAATCAGGACTTGCATCTTTAGAAATGATTATAAGAACCCCCAAATGTGTGGCTTGTACACTGCCCTCAGGAAGGCAACAAATGCAGTATTTCTTATCAATTAAAATGTATTTTTGACACTATGCCTACAATTCTCTTGAGATATCTACTGCCAGAGCTGTGATGTTGCTCTTGCATTTACAGCTCTGTACTAGCTCACACAGTAATTATCTTTGCCAAGAGTATCGCTTCCGATCAGCCCCATATAACACGCTTAGCAGCGGGAAGGTCAGACATGCCTGTTAACTTATGGAAGGAGGGAGGGGACACTCGGTAGTGAATGAAGACTGAAGCTCATATAACACCCAGCCCTCATGCTGGGCAGAAATATGCAGCGGGAAATGTCTTCTACTGGAAAATGTAAATTTAACAACATTAAACCGTCTCTGGGAATGGGCTGGCAGCCAGGCAAGTGGGCAGCCCTCACAGCTTTCTGCATGCCTGGTGTGTCCCATCCTTTCTGGATCCCCCAGATCCCACCTCGAAGGGTGCGAGCAGGCACAGCTGAACACATATAGTTATCTGCTGCTAATGATGGCTTGATTTCATTAATAATAACAGCTTAATTAGGAAAATCTGTTCTAACAAATACTGGATGTGATCTGTTTCTTTTCCAGCTCTATTTTCAACTAGGAAAATGGGAATTTTTCACTATAGTTTCATTGCTGCACACTTCCTTCCAGCTGCTGTACTAGTCAGGCAAGATGGGGCCTTTAAAAGAAGTACAAAAAAATCTAAATCAATAGGAAACTGTGCATTAATTTTAATTATTGCCAAAGAATTAAGAAAAGGCATCTTGCCTCTCCCCAGCAGCATTTAAGCAATAAAGATAAATACTGTAATAATTATTTTCCTTGTACAATTGCCAAATACAATAATTAAGATGGTTTAAACGTCACAGGAGACACCATGGGAAATCAGCTGGGAGAGGGAAGGCACAGCTGTTCAGATAACACCTCCTTTGGCAGGGAAGTGAGGGAATTCAGTACGAGTCTCTCACAGACCATTATGTTGTTCAAATTAGTTGGATGAATTTTAATAAATAATAACTTTCTGAAGGTGGCCAAAGGTGGAATCGGTACTTGTTGCTTGCTGACTCTTGCTATGATGAAGGATATTTTGGCTTCTTGAAAAGTAGATAGATCAGCCAGAAAGAGAAGACTTTGCTGGTCAAGTTTTGAGACACCAGGAGGTTTGCCATCATGATCATTCACCCTGTTTATATCTATGCCAGCTAACGGGAGGATAATTACAGCCCTGGTTGAGGATCAATCAGCACAGGTCCTTTCAAAGACCAGCACACCCTTCATTTGGGGGGTGCTTTTTCTGTTTTTGGGGATGTGCCCCTGTTTTTGCTTGACTTTTTTCTGCAGCACTAGACCTGAGAGACTGTAGGCTGTGGTTAAATCCACCAGCCGTGCTCTGGGGAAGGCTCGGGTAAATTGGAGTTCCAGCTGCTGGCTGGTGTTGCAGACTGGGCCAAAAAAAGCAATGGACAGGATTCAGGTTAGAAATGCAAAAGCCTAAAAGTCATGATTTTTTTTTTCATTTTAAGGAGGAAAAAAATCAAAGATGATTTTCAAAGATGCTTTACCCTCCAAGGAGGCAGAAATGTACTTGGCAGATTTTTTAAGACACCCAAGGGCTTTTCCTCTGTTTGAGATCATTAGCAACTTTGTCAATAATTTTGGCCAAGTTGCAGGAGAATAAAATCAATTAAGAAATTGCAAACCTGTAGCTTTTAAACCTGTGGGTTTAAAAAGAATAAGAAGTGCGTATATTCTGCGAAATGTGAAATAAAGTAGAGGGAAGGTAATAAATTAACACTGTGGAGTTTGCCTTTCTGTAGCACTGTGCAATTCTAACAAATTGCCATATAAACATCCAGATTCATCTTGTGTAGCTGTATGCAAGTGAGACTTGAAATGGATCTGGTATTTCATTGTGGTATCCAGCTTTCATTTTTTATGGCAACTATTAGAGCCAGTCGGGTTTAGGAGGTATTGAAGGCAAGGAAGTGTTAGCATTGAGCTGAATCTGTAAAACAGGGACCCTGTCCTGGCACCTTACCAACAAAAAAACCAAGAAGAGCATTTATTGCGTTGCTGGGATTTTATTGGGGTATTAAATGAAACAGAGTGTTTCTCAAAACATTGAAAGGAGCCTGATTTTTCTGCATGTGAGAACTTTCTGCTCAGAGCTGGTGTTTCTGAAGTCTTCTGGAAGCTGCTGATGAGTGGGATGAGAAATGCTGACCCCCCCGGGGCGCGTGGTGGCAAAAGACCCCAAAGAAGGGACAGACGGGGTGAGTGATTGTGCATATCCTGTGTGTTGCGCTATTTCACACACTGCCATGTCTGTAGCTGAATATACCAAAAGAGGGGGGTAAGTGTATAAAACCAGGCATCTGATGAGAGGGCCAGCAGTGCCCCCCATCTCTGCCAACTCCACGTGGGGCTGGACCGCAGCTCTGGACTAAGGCGAGAACCAAGGACCACAACTCTAGGGGAAGGGAAATGTGGAAATGTAGCCTGAACACACAGTTAAGGACATATATATCCCGTTGGTGGAAATCCATGATCAAACATAAAACAGTGGGACTGAGTGAATCTCTGCTTTCAGCTTCAAATGAGTAGTCAGAGCCCTCCAACTTTCTTTCTGAATCCTGCTCCTGTCTTGAAATACATCCCCAGGGTACCGTTCGCAAACAATTAGAGATTAACTGGGGAACCAGCCAAAGGCAGTTCCTTAATTTTCAAGCTGCAGTGAGAAAAGTCCTTTGTGCTGTGACACTGCGAAAAGCAGGTGTCATTATCACTGTATGTTATGTCCAGAAAAATAACGTATCCTCCCTCACCGGTAGTCCCATTAAAAAAGGGTTGGCATTAAATTTAGAGAGCAAATGAGCTCATTGATGCCAATCATCAGTGGTATCGGCAGGCACAGGCTGAGGGGAATGGCTGGGGGTCTGCAACGCTCTTGGTAACGCGCTTTTGGTACTCTAGTACTGTAAGCCAGGTGGGTTCAGAAACAGAATAAAAATAGGCTTTAATGCAGATGTGAACCAGCCCTTCACCTTACAAGTATTTGCAATGTATGTGTTCATCAGCAGGTGTCACTACTCTATCGGTTGCAAAAGCGTCACACCATCACTGGGAAATCACCTCATTTTGAGCCTGTACCTGAGGTTGTTTTGCTGTGCACTCCGGGGGTGTTTACTGAATAGGGAACACTCCTGCATGGATCTTCTTTCTTTTTCTTTTAACTGACTTAGCGAAGTAGTTACTTTGCTACTGAGATATTGCCCTCAAAATGTCTCCTTGGGATTTAATAATGTGTTTGAGTCTTCTTGCAAGGGTTTGGTTGTTCCAGACAAAAATGTTGGTTGATAGTACGTGATTCAAAGCCCCAGAGCCTGTGATAATTAATTGTCCTTGTTGGCTGTTGCTGGCTTGCTGTGTACTACATATTACAATATTAACAGTGTGAGCACAGTGGAAAGCAAGGCAGTGAGCGAAAAGATGCATCTGATGTCTCACTGTGAGCTCTCTATTAACGGAGAGCTCCAAAACATTCCCTGTTATGGCAAAAGTGTTAGGGAGGAAAATGAGTTACAGAGGGTCATGTAGAAACGTTGTCCAGAAAGATGCTCTGAAGACTGATTCCTACCATGGCAGCGAATGACCCTGGAGGATAATGTGTGTATTGACACTGAGTTACCTCTTCCCCAAACAGGAGCCAGCTGAAGATGTGGCTTCTGTGGATAATGTACGTATTTAAATTTTCTGAATAGCCAAGCCAATTCACAGATGGAGCATTAGCACAAAGTACTTTCTATGCTAGGCTGTGCTTAATTTTGGAAAAAGGACTGTGCTTCCAAAAGCCAGTGAGTCAGAGTGAAAGGCCTCAAGGGGACAAACTCCAGAAGTGACCAGGTGGGGAGCTGGAAGCAAAGGGATGGAGATCAAAGTCCAGAACAAAGGCAGTGACTGGGCTCTTTTGTTTGGGTATCTCATTTGGCAAATTGAAAGAAAAATTGCCTTATACACGGTTTTGACTATTCCTATTCAACGTTATATTCAGTAAATACAGAAATTACACTAGAAAATAATCATTAGCACAAGTTTGATTTCTGATGGGAAAAAAGATGTAAGGTACAGTCCCCATACCTGCTGCTTTCTGCAAAAAGGCAACTTTTAAAATCACCTATAATTCAGTTGGATAAAGCACAACTTGCGGATCTCCATCTGTCAGCATTATTTGGCTGTTCTTCTCCCCATTCATTCAAATTCCATTCTTAGGGAATGTCACTTTCAAAATTTCTTTCCATCCTGCTTCTTTGCCAAATGCTGACTCCTTTAGACCCACACTGCTTACGACACTGATTTTTTGTGGGTGATGAATGTTGACACACAGGCCCCAGTAAGTGTGTGGTTTATGACTTTCTTGTGCACAGCTTGTACAGGTGCAAACAGCCACTGACAACATGTAATTTTAAAAATAACAATAGCACAGAAAAGGAACAACAATAATGACATTGAATCATGCTGCACTAACATGTAGGAGTCTTATGCGAGTCTTGTTGAATCAGCTTATGTGTATTCAAGGAAACATTTCTAAAAATGTTATATGGAAGTATCTTTAAAAGCTTGAACTCAGCATTTCATTATATGCTACCATCTTTCACTGCCATTTCCAGTACCGTATATGTGGGTCTGTAAGGTTTTAATTTAACACTGGGGGAAATTTACCTTGTTGTTGTATCATTAAATTTAGATTCTCGATACAGGATAGCACAAGCCTTTTATTTGTAGTTGTTCCCAGTACAAGGCAGTCAGGCTGCCTTGATATCTAAGGACACTTCCCAACAATTTATTTTAAGAACAGGAATTCCCAGAAATTTTAATAAATAATTCAGTACTGAATAATTTTCTTTTATACTTCATTTCCTAGAAGCTGACTAATGCCCATCAAGATAAGAATGGGAAAACACTGACCAGTCTATTCCTTCCTTTCCAGTGTGACTTGTGGCTTTGTTTTGCATTGACCACTGCCGAAGGAGTATTAGCTCCCTGCTCTCTTACTGGCACCGGTCTGTTTATTCAGAGAGCAGGTTTACTCATGCCTATGAGTCCAATAATGGAGCTGGACTAAGACCACTAAACCTTTAAATGCTGGATGTTAGAAAGGGCTCAGTTGGGAATGCTTCTACTCTCAAAACAATAAAGAATGAAATGTCAATACCTGCTTACCAGTCCACAAAACATCCCTGTCTTTACAGCCTGCTCCTGTTCTATATCTGAAGGTTGCTCATAGGGAGTTCAGTGCTTTTTCAAACTTTTCTTTGCACCTTTTCAGTAAAAGGCACTCTTTTGGTTAACTTTTGAACACAGAATTTTTTCTTCCATCCCTTGTTCCCCTTCTATAACACATTCTGCATATACATTATTGAAGCACTTTGGTAACACTGCACTAAACCCATTCGCTTCAGGAAGAACTGCCCGCTGAGCTCTTAAAGGATGCAGCGATGCAGATAATAATAACTGGCAGAGTTTTTCAGTTCTTAAAAATCATGTGATATTTGCAATGTTTCATTCTTTAAAGTTTTGTAAAAATCTGCTTGCCTGATACACTTGCAAGAACCCATGTTTTCCTGCTAGCATTTCCATGGCCAAGTCTCTTCAGGAAAAGCAGATGCTGAAGTACTGGAAATTTGAAGAGCATCAAAAGCTCACCTGCTGCTTCTCAAAGGCATTGGTTTCTACCACTGAGAGAGAAAATCCCAAAGAAGCTCTCTACTTTATCACATTTTCTGTAGGCCCTTTCTCAAAGTTGAGAGCCTGAAAGCCATTTTGGAGTTTGATTTTAATGTAGAGTGTGTATTTCACTCAGCTCCAAGATCTCAGCACAGTCATGTTTGCTTGTTGGTTTTCTTTTTTTAAGCCTCAGTGGCCTTTTTCTAAATTTCAAAACTATTCTGTCATGACTGCCATAGCTCATGGGTTCAAATGGTCACCTCACTCCTGGAGTGTGAGGGGCGGGATGTATGTAGAAAATCAGACTCTCCGAAAGCTCCAGAAATTCCGGCCTCTGAAGGAATGAAATTCAGTGATATCTCAGAGGGACCATGGGCTACAGAGGCTGGCTGTGATCCAATCTTTGCATCTGGTTCCACAGAGGTGTGAGGATCCTCTCATATGGGGATGTCTGCAGGAGCAGGACCTTTCTAATGAACTTGCTAAATTCTTTATTTTTGTGTGCATACATCCATACACAGATATGTACAACAGCTACAAATACACATGTGATCACCAACACCACACCGGAGTTGCTCTCTGCTTGATCGTGTGCAGTCAGTGGATGAGAGAGCACCTTCAGAAGGTGATTCATGTAACCTGCCTTGACCCACAGGGGTGCATTCATGTTTACTGGTATCTATCCCCATTAGATATCAAAGGAGCTATTGACCTCACTTAGTGACCTGAGGCACCTCGAGTTAGGTGGACTGAACCCCCTCCTTAGAACAGAAGTTAAAATGCCAACTGATCCATGGGGACTCTCAGCTTTGGCTGCAGTAACTATGATGTTAAACTTTTGATATTAAAGCTTCATCAGTTGTTATTTTTAGTCTGGCACCTGTTTTTCTCCTTCATATTTTAACTTCCAAGCACTGCCATAGAGCATGAATCAATTCAAAGCACATGAAAAGTGAAGAAAAAGTGAAAGAAATATGTTGAATAATTCCTTCTGCATAAAGTTGTTCAATGGATTGAGGATAGGTAAACAATTCCTGTAAAAAGGACAAGAAAGCTTTTGGAGTATTATAGCAGTGTTATATTAAATCACATGCTTAGCAAGTATGTAATTCACTTCCATTTTCACACCACTAGTACAATACTCCATTTCTAAAGTGTCCCACATGCCCTAAGGCCAGGACTCTCTGCCAGTTTTCTGCTATGAACACCTGTAGAAGATTAAGGTGAGTTCATTCCCTTTGTGCTTTGAGATCTCTCAGTAAGAGACCTTCAAGTGTTCACCAAAATTCTCAAACCCATCTTTAGGCAGCGATTCTGATTCCTCCAAACCTGCTATGAATGCAGATTATTTCTATTTAAACCAATGGAGCCCCACCACGACAGAAAAAAATCTAGTGCTTTTGAGTGTATACTGTATGCTTTGCATCTGATGCTTCTGTATCTTGGAGCTTTCAAAGCTGACAGTGGAAGTTGATGGTATGCCACTGCTTGGAATTCACAATCAAACAAATGAAGAAATCTTGGTCCACTGCCATAGTCCAAAACACTAAGTTTTTTTTTTTCTATCTCCATCTATTCACAGAATGTCTCACTATTTTATTCCATTTCTCATCTCATCTCATCATCTCATCTCATCTCATTCTAGGGTATCCTAGATCTTAGGCATTTAAGTTGTTTCTTCAAAGGCATTTTAAATGCCTCCCAAACCATTCATTGTAGTGATCTGAGCCTTGCAGAATAATTTCAGACCAGTAACACTCCTAAATCCTTCATCTCAGAGAACAGGAATGACACTTAATTGGAGAGAAAGTGAAGTTGCTAGGTGGTGCCAGTGTAAAATTATTATTAAAGGGTATCCTAATCCATTGCTTTCCCAATAGAAATATCCCCCACCTGCCTTGTTCTGATGGGCAATCCTACTTTATCACGTGTAAATCAAATGGTGTTTCATTCAGATGCCAAATCACTGCTGACACCAAATGGTGTGTTGATATTTAAGAAGTACATCCAAATTTCAGCTCTAAATCCTGTGGCTATGCTGAAGTTTAGTTTCCTACATGACGTGGGATGTAGAGGATTTTGCATCACCTATTAACAGAACAACGTCATCTCAGTCTGGTTCTGGTATATATCAAACATTTTGCCACTGTTTGAAAAAATCCCAGCAATCTGGGATGCAATGGAACTGGCTACATCTGGTGAAAATTACTCTCAGGATTTCTTTGGGGATGGATCTTTCATTGCTACTCAGATAAGGCAAGCTTTGAGGGTATTTTTCTATGCTTATGGAATATGCCTCTCCCAAACCAGTTAACTTTCCCAGAGTTATCCTTCTTGCTTGTGACCATTTTCCCCTGCTGATGTAGGGCTGGGTGGGACACTGTCCATGGCAGGTGAATGGCACTCCTGCAGTAGGTGACATCCCATGTTTGAAGTTGCCTGAGGGCAGCTGGCTCATTTAGGCTTTCTCAAGGGACTGCTAGTAAATTTTAAGTTGCCACAGGCTGTCTGGATTTGGCAGACCTTCAGGTTCATAGAATCATAGAATGGTTTGGGTTGGAAGGGACCTTAAAGATCATCTAGTTCCAACCCCCCTGCCATGGGCAGGGACACCCTCCCCTAGACCAGGTGGCTCAAAGCCTCATCCATCCTGGCCTTGAACACTCCCAGGGATGGGGCATCCACGGCTCCTCTGGGCAACCTGTGCCAGTGCCTCACCACCCGCTCCATGAACAATTTCTTCCTGATATCTAATAGAAATCTCCCCGCTTTCAATTTAAACCTGTTACCCCTTGTCCTGTCACTACAGGCCCTTGTAAAAAGGTCCCCCCCAGCTTCCTTGCAGGCCCCCTTTAGGTACTGGCAAGTGCTATAAGGTCTCGCCGGAGCCTTCTCTTCTCCAGGCTGAACAAGCCCAACTCTCTCAGCCTGTCCCCATAGCAGAGGTGCTCCAGCCCTCTGAGCATCTTCGTGGCCTCCTCTGTACCTGCTCCCACTGGTCAATATCCTTCTTATGCTGAGGGCTCCACAGCTGGGCGCAGCACTGCAGGTGGGGTCTCACAAAAGCAGAGTAGAGGGGGAGAATCCCCTCCCTTGACCTGCTGGCCACACTTCTCCTGATACAGCCCAGGATCTGGTTGGCTTTCTGGGCTGGCAGCACACACTGCCGGCTCATGTTCAGCTTTTCATTCACCAGTACCCCCAGGTCCTTCTCCTCAGGGCTGCAAGGTTCTAAGGTTCACAGTTAATATTAGACCCAGACTTCATCTTCATCATTTCCTTTTACAGGTGGTGTCTCTGTAACCTGCAATGAGCTATTACCTCTTCTCACATTCATATATTTGAAGGAAACTTTCTTCCACCGTATTTTTATATTTGCATATCTGCAATTAGATGGCGTACATTTGCAGTGCAAAAGTCATTAAATGAGTAGATGTCATGATTCATAGCACACTGTTAGTCCGACATAATACTTTTCTCTCCAAAATTAATTGGGAATGAGGCAAATACTATTTTTACACTCTTTTCCAAAAAAAAAGATGCAGTGTAACTCAATCAATTTTGTACAAGGCATTGGCAGGTTGGAAAGCCCAAAATATATACTTTCAGTTGCACCCTGTTATTACATTATTGGGCAAAATGAAGAAATGTGCAGATGAAATCACCTGGTTCCTTCATGCTTTCTTGTTTATAATAGACAAGGTTATTGCCTCACAGATTTCTGCTGACTAAAATGCCAGAGCTGTCATGGTATTTCCAGGGAAATTTTTATGTAAAGATTAAAAGACCCATAAGGAAGAAATACAGGGGAAAAGCAGTAAAAGCTGAGAGGGGAAAAAGCAGAAGGAAATGGGGGAGAGAAATGAAGAGGGGAAAGGGTATACCTACAAAGCGTCCTCCTGGGCATAACTTCACACCAAAAGCCCCCCACATTGCCTGCAGGGATTTTACAGCCCCAGCACATCTGAGAAGGGGCTGCTGCTGCCCTGCAGAGCGGAGTGGGGTGTCTCTGAGCCCCAGCCATGGGAGGCAAGGAGGGAGAGGAGTTGTCCCTCCTGCTGAGCAAAGACTGTCGTGGGATTCTGTCTACAACCCTCCCTGTCATAAATGGTTAAAATGTGGCCTTGTGGGCTGGGAAATGCACAAGGAATAGGAGACTGGCAGTTCAATAACAAATTCTCTTTGCGTGTTCATCGCCAAGCGATGTTTCATCTTGCTTGGCAATGTGACATTTGATCTAAGTAGAAAGCACTGCTACCTTCAGTTTCTTGTCATGGTAACTTGACTATGAAATTTCCATTTAAAAGAATAATCTACTTTGTTTTAATTTACATTTGTAGAATAGCGCTAGATAAATTAGTAACAAAAATACAATATAATTGTCAGCAGATGCAGACAAATCCCTCTCCAAATCAGTCCACATTTAATTACAGGAAAAGATAAGGAGGACTTAGTGAAAGTTAACATCAAGGTACCTCTGCAGAAGGGGTCTGCAGCTTTAGATGATCAATGTCAATTCATGTGGATTTTAATAGACTTTAAATCTTTAGGTATATTTGAAAATCCAAGCTGCAGGTCCGCTCCCAAACCAGGTGATAATTTAAAAGAGCAAATAAGCATCTGCCACTGTTGTGTTACAGCAGTCCAACCTCTCCCTCAATCCCTTTTAGTTCTGTCTGACTATACTGAGCTGGTCCAGGAAAACTCAGCTTGAAACAGAGAGTCCCTAACCACCATTAACACCACCTTAGAGATCTTTCCTCTATGGTCTTGCATAGGAAGGTGACAAAACATAGCCTTTCTTTCTGGTAGCTGTGGGAAGATTTGGGCAGCCATCCAGTGTTCTAAGTGTTATTATTATATCGCCAAGAAGGGAGTAGAGCTCCTTAAGAGCAGCTTTATTCATTCTAGCTACAGTCAATAAATAATAATATCTCCTTGATGCTGGTAATAGCATTGCTTGTCAAGGAGCATCACCATGTAGTTTCTCTTGCCTTTTCTTTTTTTTTTTCTCCAAAGCCAGTGATTAGAAAACAACTCAATAAATTTTCCCTCATCATTTTCCTCTTGGGTTATTCTGATTTTTGGCATGTGCAGATGGTGACCAAAATACGTCCTGTTTCAGGGTCTTTCACTGTCCAGAACCTGTCATAGAAAAACAACCCAGTCCTTTTCTTAGAAAAATATCACCTATAGTGTCAGTGAGGCAAACCAGTGTGTACTAAAAGCAAGGAACGGAACTCTTATGCCCCAGATCTGAAGCCAATTCAAAAGCCATCATACACAATCAATTTTGATGCAAAAATGAACCGTCTTAGAGAGGGTGCTGTTAGGCCTGCATCTGACAGGAATTCACACGCACACATCAGCATAACTGTCGAGGCAGCAGCTTCCTTTTCCCGTGTTGCTCACAACATTACACTTCATTGACAATCATTCGTATCTGTCCTCTTGGTAGATGGTGGGAGGCAGAGCAGTGAAAATGTATATCCACAGGGAAATAAAAGAAAACATAATTCCTCTAAAGATTTCTCAGCAAGTCTAAATCCAATTTAGTTTACTGGTCTTGGTGCAGATGGGTTATGTGATTTGCAAATCTCTCAAGCAGGAACCTACTTGTTTCTCTATCTGACTATTTTACCTACAATTGCATTCCCAAACTTGGCTGTACCTTGTAAATGGGGTCTATTTCTCAGGCACATAGCTGACAAAATGTATTTTTCCTGGAGCTTTAGTGTACTTTTATTACCTGCTTTGCACTGCTATGCTAAGGCACATAGAAAATAAGGAGGTGACAGCCAGCCAAGGGCAGAGTGTGCCTGACAAATTTGGTGGCCTTCTACAACAGGGTCATATCATTGATGGATAAGGGAAGAGCAACTGACATCATCTACCTGACTTATGCAAAGCGTTTGACACTGTCCCACATGACATCCTTGTCTCTAAACTGGAGAGATATGGATTTGACAGATGGACCACTGAGTGGATAAAGTACTGACTGGATGGTTGCACTCAGAGAGTTGTGGTCAATGACTCGATGTCTGAGTAGAGACCAGTGACACGTGGCGTTCCTCGGGGGTTGGTGTTGGGATTGGTGCTGTTCAACATCCTTGTCAGTGACATGGATGGTGGGATCAAGTGCACCCTCAGCAAGTTTGCTGATGACACCAAGCTGTGCGGTGTGATCGACACGCTGGAGGGAAGGGATGCCATGCAGAGGGACCTGGACAGGCTGGAGAGGTGGGCCACTGCCAACCTCATGGAGTTCAACAGAGCCAAGTGCAAGGTCCTGCACATGGGTCAGGGCAATCCCAAGCACAAGTACAGGCTGGGTGGAGAATGGATTGAGAGCGGCCCAGAGGAGAAGGACCTGGGGGTACTGGTGGATGAAAAGCTGGACATGAGCTGGCAGTGTGCACAGACAGCCCAGAAAGCCAGCCGTATCCTGGGCTGTATCCAGAGAAGCGTGGTCAGCAGGTAAAGGGAGGTGATTGTCCCCCTCTACTCTGCCCTCATGAGGATACCCTGCAGTGCTGCCTCCAGCTCCGGGGCCCCCAACATAAGAAGGATATCGACCAGTTGGAGCAAGTCCAGAGGAGGCCACGAAGATGCTCAGAGGGCTGGAGCACCTCTGCTATGGGGACAGGCTGAGAAAATTGAGCTTGTTCAGCCTGGAGAAGAGAAGGCTCTGGGGAGACCTTATAGCTGCCTTCCAGTACCTGAAGGGGCCTACAAGGAAGCTGGGGGGGACTTTTTACAAGGGCCTGTAGTGACAGGACAAGGGGTAATGGGTTTAAACTGAAAGCAGGGAGATTCAGATTGGATATCAGGAAGAAGTTCTTCCTGGAGAGGGTGGTGAGGCACTGGCACAGGTTGCCCAGAGAAGCTGTGGATGCCCCATCCCTGGAAGTGTTCCAGGCCAGGCTGGATGAGGCTTTGAGCCTCCTGGTCTGGTGGAGGGTGTCCCTGCCCATGGCAGGGGGTTGGAACTAGATGATCTTTAAGGTCTCCCCTAACCCAAACCATTCTATGATTCTATGGACTCAGCATGGTACATTTTTCTGCTGAATTCAGTAGGAGCTGTGCAGCAATTCTCTGCTCCTCTAAAACAATGGAAAAGTCAAGAGACCTTCAGAAGCTATGACCTTGTGCTACACTTTTTATCACCTGAACTAAAAAAATCCTTCTATAGTGGTGCTCTTCCTTATAAGAACAAAAAAGAAACTTTCGTACCACTATTGAAGAAGGAAGCTCATCAGTACTGCTTTTTGCTGCCTTAAGAGTCAGATAATCTTGACATTATGTTCTTTGGAGCCTTGCCTGCGGTGCCATTGTATATACCTCCTCCTCACTCGGACCTGCATGCGCGATGAGATGACACTGCCTCTGAGAGCAAGTAATGCCTGCAAGAGTTTACACAGTTTCCAGTTTCTCTAAATTACCCTGTGATTTGATTTGGTAAACTTAGTGCAAATACGAGACACAGCTTTAGGGCTCAGCAGGGAGTTCTTCGCCTACTGTGTTTTCTGCTTAGCTGTGATCTGAAAACAAATGCAATGCTGTTGGTCCTTAAGGACTTTTACACTAATATTTCAAAACCTTATGAGCCACAGAGATGACCTGGATCCTCTGAGTGCAGGAGCCTTTAGAAACGCTTTTCTCTAGTTTAGCCTTTCCTACTTCCGTGGATGTGGGCAGCCGTGAAGCACAGAGAGCTGCTCTGCATTCACCCGTACTCCTGACGACAGCGAGGGATGACCAGGAGGTGACCTGGTTCTCCACAACTGACCTTGACATGTCAGCATTTCTAAGTACTGATGTTGATTAAAGGCAGTCAGTGCTCCCTGTAAAGAACCTGAGGAGCGTGGGTTTGCCTGGCTTCCAGGAATAGCTCTCCTGCCACAGAGATAGAAGAAAGGCCAGCTGATGTCACTGAACAAGGTAGAACTCTACAGAGATGCTCCCAGCAGAGGTGGCAGCCCCTGGCACAGTCCTTGAGTGTAACTCTTGTGTGAAGACCGGAACTGATGCCCCAGAGGTGGCTCTGCTCTGTATGTCCATGGGACAGCTGTGGATTGTAGGCTAGGGGCTGGTGGCGTTTTGCAACAGCCAAGCTGAATCCGTTTCTTAAAGGCACTTTGAAACTCATCTTAAGATGAAATAAGAGATGATGTTTATGGATGGTTGAAAAAGCTGCCAGTCAGGGTCCTTTGTAGCACAAAAATCACTCTTTACTTCTCAAAGAAATTGCTGACACTGTCACCTGCTGTGGGCGTGCAGAACTATTCCTGCCCAAATGCTCTGCAGCCCTGAAAGAGCAAAACAGTGTTCCCAGCTCTCCTTATGTTATCAGGAAGCTTGAATGGCATGCAGCATTTCTCCCAAAGTCCTGACTCACCTACTTTTATAATTATGTGATCAAATTGTGGTCACAGAATTGAATCCTCCATCCTCAAGATGTGACTGTGACACGCAATGGAATTGTGGAAAACTGCTTACTAACATGTGCTATGAAGACATAGAAGAGAGAGAGAAAAAAGTCAAACATTATTTATTCCCCTGATTTTGGGGGCTTGGATCATGACTTGGAGCTGGCGATCTCAGGCGTCCTTGGTGGGTTTTTCTACTCAGTCACAGTTGGGTCTCATGCTTGGTTCAAAAAATGACCTGCCTGGAGCATACAGGGATGCAAGTGAGCGCCAAAGCCAGAAAACAATCCTTTGGGTCTTTTATTTATTCCAAGGACACTGACATATTTTCCCTTTGGTTTCTGACATAATGCTTCTCTAAAATTTGATAGGAGTATACGAACAATCCAATTGTTCCTTGAAGACCAGGAGGAACAGATATGGGTGTGCAAGGGCTCTAGGCTGGAGACTCACACAGAGAAGGATGTTTTTGCACCACATACCAGGGTCTGCAGATGTTACTGAACCCTGTGGCAGCAGCTTAACTTGCCCTGTTTTCTGTCCACTCAGATGTGCCACTTCCCTACATGCAGTATTGCACTCCCACAGTTGTTATGCCAGCATCTGCTGCCTCGCCTGTTATCCTCAGACAGTGGGAAACATCTTTATTGTCTTTTACTTCAGCTGCCTGATGCTCAGAGCTTTTTATCTGGTATTAGCAGAGTGGTTTTATAGACAGTTTTACCGTAGCCCCATTTGTATTCAGTGTTCCCATGGATCCTGGCTTGTCAGCTGCATGTGGTTTACTAATAACTAGATAATTTTAATTTTACCAAGTACAACTAATCCTTAAGAAGCCAAATATTAAACAGAGGAGACCTA
Organism: Rhynochetos jubatus; assembly: GCA_027574665.1. Taxonomy (NCBI): domain Eukaryota; kingdom Metazoa; phylum Chordata; class Aves; order Eurypygiformes; family Rhynochetidae; genus Rhynochetos; species Rhynochetos jubatus. The sequence continues at coordinate 86,887,451 of CM050650.1, read as the reverse complement.
AGCTACACCTGCATCACACACCTCTACTCCCTCTGCACAGTGGATTAAAAGTGGTGTTATTCTTCCTGCACAGCCAGGTGGCAAAGAAAAGATTGGGGTTTCTCCCTTTGAAGCAAGTGCCAAGTGAGAGGTTCCCTTATCACTCACTGACATGATGATTAGTTAGATTAATGCAAAGACTGAGGGTTGAGCAGGCCTTGACTGAACGAGCTCTACCAGCATTATTGCAGCTGAGAGATATTTCCCTCAAAATATTCCGTGTTGCACCACAGACCTAAGGTACACGGCAGTGAAAAAACCTTCTCTTCTGCAGGAAAAGCTGAGGGGTAAAATGACCTTGCTTTTCTGCTGGAAAGATGGTTCTGCTTTGCTTTAACTAAAAATTGGTAAAATGGTCATATGTTTTCTGGCAGACATTATTCACTGTTAGGAAATTCCTGTCCAGGGAAATTGAAACATAGGAAGATACCTCTATTAGCAGAAATGGAGGGAAAGTAATGACCATAAGGTTTTTGTTAGGGTCTCACTGCTAAAGAAAACTCAGCCTCAGTTGATTATTTGACAACACACTTGATTTATTTCCTTCCCAATGTCAGAATTACCTATCATATCAAAATTCTGAATTTTGACCAGCTAATTAGATGTTTTGTAGAAAAGACACTATGGCTTTCAGCTGAAATGCAGGTTTTCCACTCTTTTTCTCTTCATCTGTGTTCAAAAAGACAACGGACAGCCTGTACACTTTTCAGGTTTCACTGGAATAAAATACGTATTTCTCAAGAATGCTTATTCTGACATCCTCCCTTGCTGTGCATGGAGGAGTTACTGTATGCTTTTCCTGTATTTGCATTTTCCTGCATGGGGGCATGAGTGGGGGGTTTGCATCCCTTTGAACTACCAGTGCTGTGAGCAGGTGTGGGGAGGATGAGGAGCAGCAAGTCCGAGGACCAGGGTGATGTACAGAGTGGGCACTGTGGCCACAGTGACGGATGGACAGGAGATGGCATCTGTGTCAAGCCAGATATTCTTTTGAGGCTGGGGTCACAGATCTAAGCCTGAAAAAACAGCTTAGTAATAATCAGAACCAAGCCCTACTTACATAGTAGCCTACTACATGTTGTTTAATGTTGCTTCTGAGGTTTTCATATGCCTTATGTAGGCTGCAGCCAAATGAAAAGTAAGTTTACCCTTTGTGTTGCCTGGCTCGACATGAATGATGAAATTGCTAAAACGGGTCTGCCCTGATAGGTTTTCTGTTTTCTTAATGAGCTAATTATATTTTTTCTTCCCAGTCATTTGCATTATTACATGATTAGAGGATCAACACTCTCTGTAGCACATGGCCAGCATTGCACAGTGAGCTGGGAAAATAGCCATATTTCCATTGTCCATTTTAATTTGGGAACCAGACAAATTACAGTTTGACAAGCTAAAGTTATATGCAAATGGTAATAAGCACCTCCCGACACAATGAAGATAAAGAGATGCCAGAAAACATCTTGCGGGTGCCTACCCTACATTTCAGAGCAGCTTTTATTCTTAAAGACTTATCTGGACCGGCCATTCATGTTAACAATAGCCAGTATTTATGCAATTTCTGCAGATTTTTGATAGTAGGGGCTGCCTTCTGGAGACTCACGTGCATCCAGAAGAGGTTTGGTACATGCACTGGGAAGGGTGCAAGAGAGGACTGGTTCCCCATAGGCACCCTGGATGATTTAACCCTTATTCAGGGAAGCAGAGAAGAGATTCCGTACTGATGAATACAAACTGTGCAGTGCCACATGTCCTTTAGGACATTTGACCCTGACCTGTATTGGTTTTAAATCAAGATATAGCCTTGCTGCCCCTAAATCCAGGGGATCTGTAACCGAAAATCCTGCCCAAAAATGATTGACATGTTCAAAACAGCATCCTATGAGGGGAGCATGGACTCATGTTTGTAGCTTTTCGTACATTAACCTCATCAATGTTAACATCCCCTTTATTGGGTTAGTAAGTCCTTGTGAGTCGGTCTGGGGTTTCCTTAGGGGACAATGAGGACCATCCAACGCAGGTGTCATTAAATATACTCCAGGCTCAGTCCTCAGTGGGTCTGGTCTCGACTGAACTGGGGTAAATTAGCATCAACCAAACCCACTGATGTTAACAGTGCTACAGCATAGGAAAACAGGAAAAAAATCTCAAAAAAGGCTCTCCTTAGTATTTTTTTTAAGGGTGGGTAGCCCTTTCTCTTTGTTTTTTTTAAAAAGAACAAATTATATACCTACTTATCTGAGAAGACAGCTAAGTAATTTTAAAGCAGATTCTCCCATTAAAGGGACAGATGGTCCTTCTATTGCAGCACTAATTTTAATAGGACGAGCGCACACAAATTCTGCTCGTTCCCTACGTAATTTCTGAGATCATGGTGAGTCGGTGCTAAAGGTTGTAGCGAGGGGATAACGGGTAGCCTTTCAGACACTGCAATAAATTGCCAAGAAGCCTGCAAATTTTTCTTGGCACAGCAGTCTCATTATTAGAGGATTCAGCAACAGAAAACGTCAGGGAATGTCAGGCTTTACTTTTTTCAAGGAGAGTATTTATACTTTTCATAGTAGCTAATCCACCAGGTTCATTTCATTGTTCAGGCAGGAAAGCAGGCAGCAGAATATTTTGCGAGGGCAAGTGTTAATCCCTTAGAACAGGATCTTGTAGACCCAAATTTTGCAGATAAGCTTTTAAATTGTCTCTGCACTCTCACTGGATGTGTGCAAACCCCATTTAGCCTATCATGCAGCTGACCCAAATCCAGGGAAACCAAAAGAAACGTTTCCCTTGATTTCAGTAAGCTTTGAATCAGGCTTTACGAGTCACTGTTCATTCATAAAAATAACCCTTTTCCAAACCATATGCCACAGAGGTGGATGTCTGCATGCTATTTTGAAGGGCTCCATTTCTCCTAAATACTCCTGCAATGGTTTTAAACTGTAATGCACGTCACTTTTTCATTCAAGTTGCTAGAAAGAAAGTCCAGGCTGAGGAGGGACATGTACTGGAGCTAGGTACACAAGGCTGGGGACACGGCCATCTTCCTTGTGAAGCCAGGGCTAAGAAAACCCATCCTGCCATACTCTGTCCCTGGTACCAAGTCAGGGTGAAAATGCCACCTATTGAATCTGTTCCTCCGACACACATTTTGTTAAAATTTTCTTTAATCTAGGAGATTCAGTAACATTCATGCTTGAAGCAGCAGTATATCATACATGACGGGAAGAAGGGCTTTGTCTCTAGCACTGATAATCAAAATCTCAGTCTCTGCCTGTCTCCAAGAGTTGTTGTTTTACTCCTCCCTGCTGACAGTACTGGACTGTTCCCCACCTGGTCCTTCTCTGTAGCGTTTTCTGGTTTCATAAGTTGAGAACTAGAAAGCAGGTAGCTTAGCAAAATGTACCTGTTTCCAAAGAGAATGAACTTTCAGAGCGTATTTATTTGTATGAGCTTCTTAACGTACTTAAATTTCATTCTGATGAAATATTGCAGGCGGTGCAATATCATCAGTAATCTCCATGCACAGATGAATGGTATTTTTTGTGTGCTTTTTGACTACCAGAGCACAAAGAGCAGGAACAGATTGTGAGTACTTATTGTCCTTCCAGTCTGAAAAAAAAAAAAAAGGAAATTCAATGGGATATCCTTGGAAGGAAACACTGCAGGCAGACGAACAACCTCCTAAAATCTGAAGGCAGTCCAATGATTCACCGCTCGCTCAGAATACTGTACATATTCACCCTAGATCCCTTGTATGCCACTAACAACTGTAAATTAACACCTCAGCATTAGAAGTAGATGTTTTTTTAATCAAACACGGACTACCTGGTGCTCCCTGATCACTGTTCCTGATGTGAGCGAGACCTCACCGTCAGGGGTTACAGGCAGTAAGGTGGATACAGGCGGGACTGCTGTGGCAGTGCTGGCTGACGTCTCATCCTTGGAAGTTGAAATGGGAGAGACTCTGAGTGCAGCACCCCTCACACCACCGCCATGGTGGTGACAATCTCTTTGTTACTCTCATTTGCCCCCAGTTCCTACACAGGCTGTACAGCTATCCCTGTTTTTTAAGCCCACTCTTCCAGGTACATTTCTGGACACTTACAAGGTTATTACTTCTTTTTCAGGAGCTGATAGTTTGAAATGTTTTGAGAGTCTTTCTACATTTTCTGCTGAAGACTTGCCTCAGCCCCTGGGAAGAACATGAAGCAAATCCTACTGAAAGTAATTTCTGATCACGTCAAGGACAAGAAGGTGACTGGGCAAATCATGCCTGATCCACCTGACTGGTTTCTATGGTGAGATAACCAGCTTGGTGGAGAAGGGGATTCTGTTTACCTTGACTTTAGTACCTATCCACCACAATATCCCTGTAGCCAGACTGGTGAGATATGGGCTAGGTCAGTGGATGGTGAGTGGAAATCTGGCTGGACACGAAGGCTCCAAGGACATGACCAGTGATGCAAAGTCCAGCGAGTGATGCCAGAGACCATCACGAAGGCCAACACCTTAGTGTATTTACTAATTTTGTGGATGATGGGACAGAGTACACTCTCAGTAATTTTGTGGACTGTCTCAAAATAAGAAAAGTGGTCTGTTTGCTTGCGGGAAGGCTGCTGTGCAGGGACACCTGGACAGGCTGGAGAAATGGGCTGACAGGAATCGCATGATGTTCAGCCCTGGGAAATGCAAAGTCCTGCACCTGGGGAGGAACAGCCCCATACACCAGTGCAGGCTGGGGGCTGACTGCCTGGGGACCAGCTCTGCAAGAAAGGATCTGGGGGTCCTGGTGGAGTGGGACATGGGTCAGTAGTGTGCCCTTATGATAAAGACAGCCAACTGTGCACTGGTCAAGAGTGTCTTCCCCTCTGCTCAGCACTGGGTAGGCACATCCAGAGTAGTGGGTTCAGTTTCAGACTTCCCAGTACAGGAAAGACATGGACATGCTGTGGTGAGGCCAGAAAAGGGCCATCAGGTGAGATAGTATAGACAAAATCGTGCCAAACTCTTCTTAGTGGCGCAGTGGACAGCACTACAAGAAGCAATGGACACAAGCTGGAACATGAGAATTTACTATCAGCTGTAAGGAAAAAAGTTTCCATTGTGAGAGTGGTCAAACAGGGGAGCAGACTGTCGTAGTCCAGAGACATTATTGAATCTACATCTTTGGAAATTTGGAAGCTCTGCTGAGCAACCTGCTCTCACTGGCCCAGCTCTGAGCAGGGGTTGTTCCAGGCAGTCTCCAGAGGCCCCTTCCAGCCTACGTGATTCTGTGGTAACGAACTGCTGAATAAATCTTTTTTCAAGATTTATCTTTTTCAAGAGAACCTGCCAGGTTCCTCATCTTCACATCTTGAAAAGCCTTGGCAGCCAAAGAGGCCAAGGCAGCTGTCATCAGAAGGAACAGCTCCCTCCATAGGCCAGGCCTGCCAGGTGACACAGCCACAAACTCCTGACAGTAGTTGAGGAAAAATAGGGGAGTTAGTAGACTAGAAAAATCATGAGCAATTGTTCAGGCTCAGAAATCATTGTAGTGGAAACAGATACAAAAGCCACAAAGGACTGTGGATTTATCCAAGGATTCTTCTGCTTTTTTTCTAAGTAGGTTTCAAGGTTCAGGTGAATCCACCTTTCACATTTCATCTTCATATGCTCTCATGCAGAAAGAGAGGAAGCAAGTAGACCATCACCACTCTATGTTCCTGTGCACTTACAGGACCTGAACAGTGGGAGAAGTAATCTACAGGCATGGAAGAACTTCTGTTTGTATCTAAAGTTCTTCTGTAACACAGATACTTAAGGATCTCCTGCTTGGCTAAAGACATTTCTATCTTCACAACTTAAAGGAAACACTACGACCACAACTTTTACTGACTTTCCCCGAGGTGTGACTGAAAGATACAATTGGCTTGTCCTTGGGGTGCAGAGAAGTCCTGGTACTGACATGGCATCCTTGCTTCCTTCCCTCCGCCTGCCTTGCACTGCTCTGAGTCAACGTCATAGTGAGAAGGAAAATCACCTGAGCAGCAACAACCTTAAAAAGGAAAAGCATTTAAAAAATAGCTTTCTAAGCAGATTTTCTTTTAAAGTGCTGGTTGGAAATGAGCTATTGTGGGATGAAGTGGAGATGAAAAGATGAAATCAGCCCAAGGAAGGGAAGATGCTATGTCTCAGTAAAAGTGCCTTACTTTGTTTTACACTAAATGCATCAGCAGTGACTCTAAAAGCATCTGGGGAGTGAGAGGGAGCATTGCGAAAGGACATAAGGGAGACAGGAACTGAAATCATATACATGAATAGAAAGCTGGGGTGAGACAGCAGGTCATACTTGTCTCAGTGCCTTGCAAGGGACAAACAGTTGTTTCACCTCTAATTATGCAGCCCGTTTTTGAGTGAGGTGTCTCCTTCTTTCAGCTGCACTTGCTAAAAGCATTTAAGCACATGCTAAACTCTAAGTATGTGAATAATGCTCTGTTCACTTAGCAAAGGCTCTAATGCCTTAATTTCCCTAAGACGCCTATTAATTCTTAGGACATTTATTTCCTACTGTGGTAAGTGCCATGACAGGCAAGATTACAACACAGTGGACAAAACTTCTTGGCACAGAGTATAGAAGATGAAAAGACTCTTAAAGAAAGCCTCTGTCATACTACATTAATTACTGAGCCTGCAATATTCAGGCTCAGTTTTACTTTCATGTCATTGCCACACAGCTTATAGGTAGGTGCCGATATACAAAAGATTTGACAATAAAAGTAATTACAGGAAACCCCGTGCAAAGTTCTTTCATCTAATTGGAAACATGAAAGGAAAATGACGGCAGCATCAATTCAGCCAGAAAGATGTTCGACACAGAAACGTGCTCAGATTTGTCTTGATCGCAGGGTTGAAAAGAAGAAGCTGTCGGGCTCCTGAAATGCCTGGTACTTCTCTCTGTTCAAATAAACTGCTGACTGTAATGACTGCCCTTTCAGAGATGGTCTATTTTAAGACAATGGAGCTACGCCAGAAGAAGCAATCACGGGAATGACAGCATGCAATAAAGCAAGGCAAGCCAGGATGGATTTTTGATCTTCTGCAAAGGGATTTCTTTCATGCTCACGCTTTAGCACTGGATTTTTCATAAAGTCTTGAGAACGCTGGGAATGGAGAAGAAAGAGCTGGCAGCCAGAGGCACAACAGTTGTACCTGTGCTGCTGAGAGGGGGTGCCTTGAGGCACAGGCCAGTGCAGATTTAGCCTTCCTGTGTAGCAAGGTTGGCTTGATTTGTCTCTTTACTATTGGGTATCTGCTTAAGTGCATTACTGAACTGGATTCTTAAATGTAAAGCAATATCCTGCCTCTGGGGAGCCCGCAGTGAAATGCTGGGTATTTCAGTGACGGGTGGTTGCACCCTGCTGCTTGCTGCTCATTAGTGAACAATCTCTGACTCGCTGCAAGATGCTGCAAGTCATTGGAAGGTCATCCCAGTCTCAGTCCAAAGTGCCTCTGTGGTTTGTTTAGAGCATGAAGGGGCCCTGAAATTCCTTCCTTCAGTGAATTTCTAGTGAGGGTGTATTCTTCCACACCCTCACTGAGCATTTCTGGGTCGGCTAGTAAACATTTGCCAGCTTTGCCTGGTTTCCCTCAGCCATTCTTCATTGCTTGGAGTATGACCTGCACTTCAGCACAACTGCTTTCTGTCGTTGTAGTGTTCATTAGGATTTATTTTCCTTCCTGCATGCACTGACACAGCAATTGATGAAATGGAGTAAGTAATGTATAAGCCTAAACAATAATATATGTGATTTCTCTCTCGACATGTATAACAATGTAACTAGAACCGCAATATTTCTTTGTGCATAGGATTTGCTTTTTCAAGGAGAATTTGACAAAGTTAAAAAGACAAATGATAGTTAGACCTGCATAACGTCATAGGAATCAGTAGACAGAATAGCTGTGGGTCTTGCTTTGCTGCCTTTTTAATGGCTCCTTCCCAAACTACATCTTCTTCCTACAACATTGGAACTCCAGGAGTAAAGTGCATGTTAACTAATTTCTAAAATGTGTGAAGGAGTGAGGGTCGCAGATTTGTCAGCACTCATGGTGATATATAATGCATAAGAAATACAAATATATAATAAGATCTAGACTTTGAGAAGGGGTGCGGCATTTTCAGTGATCCCGTAACTGCTAAAGCTCCTCAGAGTTACTTCAATCAGTCAAAACTCCATCAGCTCCTAAGAGCCATGATTACAAGTGGGCTCATCCTACCTTTGCAGGGTCCTTCCACCTGTTGAACACTCACCCTACACAGTTATAACAAGCTGCTAAAAACTAGCCCTAAAACCTCAGGGAAAGTTCTAGGGAAGTCCTAGGGAAATAATAAATATGCTATTTATAGCATACTATTAATAGTATACATAATATTACATGGTACAGCATATATTTACTCTGTTTAAACAAACAATAACTGCAATTTTATCCTGCTTCAGTAAACAGAAAATGAACATAGGAAGCATTTGCATGAAAAGGAAAACCACAGTCAATACCTAAAATCTCTTAGCTCCCTTTCAGGAAAGTTATAAGGAAAAAAAAGCGTCATATTTCAAAGGAGGGATTAAGAACATGGAAATTTTCCCTTTGTTTCTAAACACACAAATGCCCTTTGAACAAGACATATTTCCTTTGATTCCTGTATCAATGCCTAAGTTTTTTAGCTTTGCCTATACACACTGGTATAAAAGCCTGGCACTTTCTCTCTAAAAGACATTGAGAAAACTGGGAATTCAGCTTTGAAAATGCTGCCAGATGAACATCAGTGTGCAGTGTGTAGGTTTTATGAATAAATGGGCAAGCCCCAGCTTGGTCTGCATGGAGCCTTGGCAGTTCCCATCTGTTCAGTGCCTGGGACATTTATAGGGTGGTGGCTTCTGGCACTCATGCCCATGGCCTCAGCTGATTGCTCTGATTGCCTAGTTTTCTATTCTGGACATTCTGTTTGCTGGTATACTCCCTAGATTTCTTGCTGTTTTCCTATTTTTGAAGTTGTCCTTTCACCTTGATTGTTCTGCCTGAGCAGAATTCATGGGATTTTGATCTTGCCTTTGTAAGAACATAATTTTCAGGAGAGGTGCACCTGGATGGCAGGCAGATCCTGCCTGAGTCTGCTACTCCTCATACCAGCTGCTCCTGCCCAATCAGGAATGTGGAAAGCCACAGACAATCGAAGGATGGGAGCTTCTTCCCCAAACACGGGCCATTTGGAAAGCCAAAGGAGGGTCTGTGGATCTGTTTCAGGATTAACTGTGGCAGCAGCATAAAAGCGGGGGATGCACTATCTGTCCAGACAGCGCTGGAATACCCTGGAAAGGGTCAGTTCTGTCTTAGCTTCTTCCTCCCACACTCCAGTAACCCACCCACTGCAATCCAGCACCTCTCCTGGGATGTCTAATAAAAAAGCAGGTAATAAAAGCTGTAAGGTGCGCAGTGATACAGCGCCTCTGTGCCTATTCTTCATAATTAGACAGCAATGTAGCAAATAAATGCCTCTCCAGGTCCTCCTCCTAAGAGAGACACTCCCAGAGTCCAGAATGCTGACTGGCTCCTCAGGCTGACTTAGAGCATCATCTGGTTATGAGAGGTGATTACAAGGGTGACATCTGTCTTTATCTCATATGTACATACAGACCTGCTTTTGTCTTATTATGAGTTTATATTGGTTTTTCTCCCTTTAGTTTGACTTTCCAGTCCCTTCTAAAATGTCATTTTCCTCAAAGAAACCTGTGAAGAAAGTCTGTGTGATAAGATCAGTCTCATTCTTCAGAGGGTGTCAGTGCAGCATGGTATTTCTCATTAAACATCAGACTTAGCCAACAGCTGCTTCATTTACATACAGAGTCTGAATTTAACAGTGATCTTTATGTGGGGAAACCTTTTCTGGCTATTAGTTTTCAGCTGCTCTAGGATCTGCAGTTGCTATTTGTGTCACAGTTGGCTTTCCAGAAATGTTTCCATGTGGAAGCTTTGTCTGGATGGAAGGAGGACCAGGCCAGTTGTCTGAGCCATTGCTCTTGCTACTGATGTGCTGGCATGTCCAGGAACCTCATGGTCCTGGGCCAAATCACTGCTGCTTGTGGACAGCTGCAGGAGGAGATGGATCTACTTGGCAAGTGCACTGAAGAGCCAGTAGATCCACAGCCTGCATATTTTGGACTCACTGTGAGTGACCTTCAGAGAGCATGGCCTTGTATTTCTATTTGAGATTTCCCAAACATTCTTAGCTGTCACATTTGGGACTATAATCCTGAACAAGACAGGAATGACATCATTACTGGAAAAATTGGCTTAAGCTGGTGGGCAGGCAATTTCACCAGCCTTGACCTTTTCTAATGAACATGGCAAAATTTTAATCCCATTTCCATTTCACCAGCCCTTTCTGTTTGCTTTTGTAGATCGGGAACTATCTGGGGCAAGTTGTGCACTATGTTTGCTCCCTGCCTGTCACGACACAAATTGTTGTGAGACAAAAACAGCATCGTCATATGCATTCACACTTTGCCGTGGGTCTCAGCAGCTTAGTTGGGATGGAAATGGAAGCAGGATTTATTTCACAGACTACAGATCTATGTGAATGATTATCATCTCATATGTGTGTGACACATCCAGTAATAGGTTCCATGGGCACCGAAGAGATCTCTTAGAGAAGAGATGAAAGACTTTGGTAGTATATACAGGGTGCCCCTGACCCAGGCTGACACTGAAGGTTAGGCATCTAAACCCCTGTGTCTTTGTCACCAGGGGCAGGATGCTGTGTTTCCAGCTCACTGAGGGCTCACTTGTTTAGGATAGGGGGATGTAGCTGCATTTCCATCTGTCCCAGACCTTTGCAGGCACTGCATCAGCCTCTGAAAAGGCTTAACTTGGAGCAGAGCTCATTCAGTTGTGCTGTGATGGGAAAGTAGTGAGGCGTAGCAGAAAAATAGTGGCTACTCAGCCTTGAAAGACAGCCTCAGCTGTGACTGAGCGGTTCCAAGAAGCCAGCCAGGTGGGAGACATTTGCAAGGCCTGGAAAAGGGTGCCCAGGGAGCTGCCTGTGCCTGAGCGATGGTGTGACATGGTGCCATGGGGGCTGCAGGAATACTCATGTTTCCAGTCTGTCGGAAGAAGATCCCTTCACATTGGACAAGGGATGCTACTAATGGCTGGACCCCAGATGCCCATTTGCCATAGACATAACATAACAGCATGAACTAATGAAAACATGGATGGAGATAAGCGACACAGGTTCACAACCAATGAGAAAGTGGGTGATATCTATTACAGTACATAGGTGAAGGAAGCTGAGCCTTACAGTCATTAGGCTTGAGCTTTAACATACCTTGGCCATACTGTGTCAGTGTCCCTTAGGCACCTACCACACAGATCAGTGACAGCTGCTCCTGTCCTCTTTCACCAGGTGATTCTTGGTCTGATACCCTGACTGTCAGCTTCAACTGGCTGCGAGTCATGTTTTAATATTTTGGTAGCTGAATCCACAAATAACTCCCTTGTCTTTGATGGGACTAGAGACAACGTAGGATGCTTCACACAAGCTCCCTGGGTATCTGCAGGGAAATCTGTCTCCCACCGTGTGTGCCTCACCCTGACCAGGGCACCTTGAAGCTGAGAGGGAGAAAAACACTGCCCATGACCCACCTTTCCAGAGTGAACTAATAGTGACTGATCACCCTTCAGCAAGGAGGTAGCAGGAACGTTGCAACATACACAGAGCAAACGGATGAATTTTATTGTTCCCGACACAAGCATTCCTTTGAAAGTGCTCCTGCACATCCACAGCGTGGCAAAGCTGCAGGGGAAATGAGTGCCGAACAAAATTCACCCCTTTTTTCACATGGCCATGAGAAAAAGCATTGTTATATTGAAGAAAACACCACCATCAGCTACTGCAGAGGTGAAGGGCTGATTTACACTCTCTCTCACGCTTACATGACCTCAGTGACAGCACTGGAGCTGCATAAGCAGTACTTGGCCACTCTCCAGTAATTTATTAGTTGTGGACATATTTAGTAATAATTCTTTGACAGCTTATCGGGTGAATAGTGGCAAGAAAGGCATGAAGAGGAGTCAGGGTGTATTTAAAAGAAAAAGGTTGTGTTACTGGCTTCTATAAAGACAGGTTAGTGGGAAAATTACCTCTGTCTATGGAGATTTTGCGTTTGCCAGATGTTCCATGTTTGAAACTACTGCAATTAGCTTTCCAAGAAGTAAATTAGACACGATAAGTTTTAGAGTTAATCATTACTCTTACATATTTGAAACACCACCTGGTATTTGCAGCATAATTAATGATATCATGACTCTTACACTGTGGTTTTAAATATTCTTCAGCAATGTCTATCATTTGAATTGGTTAGGGAAGATAATCTTATCTGCCCCCATAAAACAAATGCTTTGGCTGTGCTTTTCATCATCCATTCATAAACTCTCTGTGTTTGAGAATATCTTTGCAAGAAATCTGTCGGGGTGTAGCTGCTAAAATTCTTCAAGAAACGGGAATTTGAAAATTTTCAACATATCTAAGATGAACTCATTTTACTATCTCTTGCAGGCAAACAAATCTCCTATTGATATCTCTTACCCAAAGTGTGTGATTCACAGTAATATAACTCATGTTGCGTCCAACAGCAATTCAGTATTTCCATGAGGCTGCTCTATTCATAGTAAATAGGTAACTACGCAAATTGATGAACACTTATGTGTAATCAAGAAAGAGATATAGTGGGGAAATCAAAATTTTCTTTTATAATTTGAATGCTTAGGATATGCTTATATGTGGTGATTTTTAACAGCTGTCTGCATCAGCTTCAGCGTGCATCCAAGCCAGGTCTAAAATCTTCTGCAAATCCCACCTGAGGGAATTGTCGGGAAAAGAAATTAAAGTCACTGTAATGCTAAAACCCCACTAACCTGATCCAGAGAGAGACCTTAAGAGGAAGAAACTCTTCTTGAATGCATTTATATTTCATGGTCATTACTCTTCAGTATATATGGGAAGGGAAAATTACGTGGCTCATGAGCTTAACATCTGCTGCAGCACTGCTGAGCAAAATGCAGAAGCTGACAAGATCCGTGCATGAGGGTGGCTTCCACCATGTGCTTCTGCTGGCCCTGCTAGCTCGGAGGCCTGGGGTTGGGGGGAGTTGTCAGTGAGTGTATTTACTTTTGTATTCATGGGTTGTTTCACATTCAATGGAAGCTCTGAAAGTGTGCTGTATCCATAGAGCTCCAGTGACGTCAATGGGCTAAACGTACAGAAACCAGCCACACTAACATAATCCCTTTTGTACTCCTGTCATTACTCGAGAACCAAAGCTTGAACAGACAGACCCTAAGCTGTCAAGTATGATTACTGCAGCTGAAAACTAAACAAGTAAATTTTGCAGCATCCAAAAAGTCACCTGCTGAGCACCACGAGAGCGCGGGGTCGCAGCAGTCGCCTCCCGGCTGCTCTGAGATGTGTGTGCAGTGGGTAGGTATGGCATGCGTAGCCCATGGGTTTGTGCTGGTGGGTGCGTGAGTCGGGTCTCTCTGTACTTCTGGGGATACCTAACTAGCCATGCTTACCCATAAGAATGACTCTGAATGGGATTCAAGGGAAGCAGAGTTTACTGGGAATCCTGAGAGAGGGCTGGGATTTAGTGGTGTGATCCTACAAGCCAGAGGGATGCAGATATGCCTCATCTTTTACCTGATGCTGACTATAACCTTTTCCTTAAGGTTTAACCCCTGTACCTTCGGGCAAACACAAATACCAAGACAGTGTGTGACAGCATGTCTGGGGTGGGACACCTCGCTCCAGATAGGGTTTTTCCCATAGAAATGGGGCCTGGGGAGTTCTGTGTCTTACTCCACATCTCAGTGAGCTCTACATTCACAGCAGCTCAAAGAAAACAGTGTTGTCATAGGTGTTTCATGGGAAATTACTCACCCTGTTCACAATCAAGCGCACCTGTCTGATTTTTTGGAAGCTTTCCCTTCCAGATGTGCAAGTCTGAGCTAATTTTCTAGACTCTTTGCAGTTGATGGGGAGAATCTAGCACACATAGGGGTGATTGATTAATTTCTCTACTGGGTATATTGACCCAGGATGAGCTAAACTCTGTTTCTCACTGCTGACGTTTGAGTCAGCAAATGCAAGAATTTCTGTGGTAGGCATACATGTTTGGTCAGATGATCCCAAGCCTTTGGACCTGCTTAGGTCTCTTTCCTAAGGAGGTTTTTAACCTGTCCACAGCTTCAGGGTATTTCAATGTTAGTTTACACAGTAGAAGAAAATGAGAAGGTAGGTCACGGGGTAAATTCTGTAGTTTTCTTCCTGAAATTCTCTTCATTATCAAGATCTGTTCCTTGGTCAGAAAAATTCTGTTCATCAATTCCCTTTCACTTTCATAATCCAATTCACTCTCACTCAGGGTTTTTGCAGCAGGTCATCTTCATTAATAAACAGCCTCAGCATCATTAAGAGTGTCATCTAGCTGGAGGTCATTCCAAATTCTGACTTTCATGGAACAGCTATCCTTGATGGAAGCTCATTCTCCCTATCTATGTACCTCTAGCATTCATTTTTTAATGGTTTCACATAATCCTTTCACTGACTAATACAGGCCTCAGGGGTTACCCTCCGGCCCTGGATTCCATAATTTCTTGTGTATGTATTTCAATTGATAAGCGTTATTTTATATACACATTTACTATATATATTATATATATATATATATATTAAAATTTCAATGTTTGTGTGTATAAGGGCCCAGCTGTATCAGCCGAATGTTCACAACTCCATGGAGCCTGATGGGATTCATCCCAGAGTACTGAAGGAGCTAGCAAATGGTATGGCAGGAACGGTCTCGATCATCTACCAAAGGTTTTGGCAGTCTGGGGAGGTCTCTGCTGACTGGAAGCTAGCCAATGTTATTTCCTTTAATGCTTTAACTTTTGATTAACCCCGAAAGTGGTCAGGCACTTGGACTAGGTGATCGTTGTAGGTCCCTTCCAACTGAAATATCCTATCCTATCCTATCCTATCCTATCCTATCCTATCCTATCCTATCCTATCCTATCCTATCCTATCCTATCCTATCCTATGCATCAGTAATGTTTTGGAGGTGTTACAGTGTTTGGAAAAGCTCTGTTCTACAGAGAATGACCTTGGTAACAAACACACAGAAAATCGGCAGAGGGTCTGACTACACTTTGTTTTGTTTCCCTACTCTCACAGACAACAAAGTTTCCAGGAGCAGAGCATTTAGCCGTGCAGCTGCCTCCCTGCTGTCTGTCGGGGTGTAAAGCTTGGTGAAGAAAGGGTAGCTGTGCTTCCTCTGCAGGACCTCTGCTGAGTGACAGCACTGATGTCTTCATTTCTCCTTTCAGATCTGTGTTGTTGAAGAGGCTTATTCCTTATTTTTACAAATTACTGGTGTGACTGCCCGCTCTCAGAATTGGGGTCTCAACACAAGCCAAGTGAAATGCCATCAAGCCTGTCACCACTTGCAGTGATGAGGCGGTTTGCTTGTGGAGGATTTGAAGAGCACTCTGGTTGCATGCTTCCCTGGCAGCCGCTCCTGTGACACGGGAGGGTACCCTGGAGTGCTGGAGGCAACTCACCTCATCCCCCTCTCTATAGAGATCTGAAGGGAGGCCATAAGAACTGTTAACTTCTTTACACCCTTCTGTCTTCTCACCCTCTCACATGCATGCACATGCCAGACTTCATATCCAGCGCAACCACCAGCAGTTACCTGAGGATGCAGTTATGCCGGTTCTGTCCACTTTTACTTAATTGCTGTAGGAAAGAGGTGAAAATATGAATAAGGCCACAAAATTTCCCCAAAATCTTACCTGTCTCTCCAAAACAGTAAAGTGGCAAAAGGAACTCAGTTTCAGATGGATTTCTCTAAACTCTGGCCCCCAGGACAAAGATAGTTCAAGCTAAGCTGCCAGGAGTTTGCTACGCTATCCTAAATGGGAAGCAATTTTCATCAATAAAAGAGTAAACCAAATGGGGTGCAGCTGAAGGAATTTAATTTTGTGGCTATGCCCTCATCAAAATTCTTCCAGTGGATGGATAACTTGTATGTCATAACTGTAGTTTCTAATGAGGGCCTCATGCATAAGTTGTCTTCCTTTGAGGCTGTCTTTCTTATTTCTCAGCATAATTTGTGTTTCTCCTGTTCCCACACTCATTTCCAGACTGGCATTACACTGGTATTTCCATGGGATGCAGCACACCCTTCTTCCTTTCCTTTTTTTGAGTTTTCATACTTTCATTTGGTTTTTATTTTTTCTTTTCCCAGCTTACAAGTGGAACAAATTCTCTCACCTGTACTTGTATTTTCTCCTCACAAACTGTTAAAATTAGGAGTAAGCCCATGGGATTTCTTGGTGTTGCTGCTGCTTAAGTTTGCTATAGCTGGGAAAAAAGGTAAATACTATGAAATAATCTTGGATATTCTCTGAGAAATATTAAAAAGAATTACGAGGTCATAGCCTATCAGGCAACAGGCATTCTAGTGTTACACGTTAGATTCCTAAGCTGAGTACAACATATACATAAAGCTATCCAGACTGCAAAAGGTGCTGTAAAAGGAGAAAAAAAGTTATCACAAAAAATCAGTTTTACAGACAGCTTGTTATGGGGCTGCACTTCACGCTTCTCTCCTGTGGGCAGTTAAAAAATAAAACACGTAAGAACTGCAGCATGAAGCCATTGCCCTGCAGTAAAAATTTTGCTGCTCTTTGTTTCGAGGAATTAAAGGCAGACTTTTGCAGTGACATTTCTCTACACTCCTCTGATCTGCAGACAACAACACGCTGTTTAACTTCCCCTGTGCTTACCCTCCCACGCAGCACCGGCAGCCAGCCTTGCCCTGGCTGCAGGAGCCACGTCCCTTCCCGGTGCAGGGGCTGGTGCGGGTGGAAGCACCATGTGTGGCACCCAGACGAGGGCAGGAGGAGGAGAAGGCATTAAGGGTGGACAGTAAAGCAGGTAAGAGTGTGTTGACAGCAAGGCGAAAGTAAAGGGAGACTGCAAAATGAAATGCAGGAATGGGATGGGAAAGTCTATTGGCGCTCTCTCATCCTCCACTTGCCAAGTGCTACAAGCTTAAATGGCAGCTGTGATAAAAGAAAATGTAAAACTGAGCTTCTAATTTTGCTCCTGCAAGCTCTTGCTGAAAAAGCAACGCAACCATTTAAATACGGATCTGATGCACATGCTCAAGTGGTGACAAATTGGATCTACAGTTTCATGAGCTGGGATGTGAAACGTAAGTGTTGTCAGTCTGCAGACTGGGGACACAAACAGTTAACAGCTACAGTCAGGGGTAGCTTTTGTGCTTCCCCCTCCGTGGGGCTATTGCACTGCTGCACTGTTATGGGCACCAATCACTGCCCCATCCAGGTCCCCCACATTAGGAGCAGCCCAAATACCCGGTGCCTGATGGCTCACACCTCCTGGAGGAGAGGACACATAGAGTTACACAGGGAAGGGGAGAAAACAGGCAACTTAAGGCCAAGGGCACCTTTTGCAAAGATGGGTATCACACAGCCCCTTCTCCCCACCATGGTCAGACTCCCTGGGTCATTTGCAAACACCCACATGTCCCTGTCTGGGCTGCCAAGAACAGGGGACATGGGAACAGGCAGTTGCCAGGGTCCCCATGGGTGCTTGCAGCAGCCCATGACCCTTCTGAGTAAGTAACTGGCACCCCCTTGGCAGGCACAGAGAGCCAGCACAGCTCTGAAAGGTCACTCTTGCAGAGCTCTGGAGAGTTAATCTGAGTAAAAAGATGCTCCAAGAACTGCTGTGGCTTGAATTATATGGAAAAAGGAAACTTTACCAGGATGTCATAAGGTTGAATTCGTCAAGTGCTGCATGAAACAGCATCGGTGCAGCTCGGCCAAATAGCCGGTCACTCTTGGCAAGTGCAAGAGCATCCTGGGGTGAGGCAGTGGGGGTGAAGTGCAGTATTTCACTTCAGCACAGCATCAAGCCGGGATCCTGTGCACTGGCTTGGGGCTTCTCAGTGTTGTGTTTAGATAAAAGCTGCTCCAGAGGTGCTGGTGAGGAGAGGACCTGCCACCAGCTCTTGCAAATTAGCCTGGGTAATGACCACTCTTTGCCCTCTTCCCCTGCCCAGGCCTGCTTAGCTCCATGCCTTTCGCTCTCTGCCAAATACACCCTTTGCTTTTAGCTGTAGCCAGAAGAGGCCTTAGACCAATGTCCAGATTCAAGTGGCAAATGCTCTATTGCACAGTTTGTGCTGGTGAGGGAATTGTTTTCCCAGTGGAGTTAGTGGATAGAGGAATGACATAAGCTCTTCTAGCAAAATGCTGTAAAGGAGGTTGCTGTGTCTCTCCAAGGCCATCTCCTGGCAAGGCTCTGTCAGCTGAACATGCAATTTCTTGACATAATTCTGTGGGCATGTCATGAAATGAGTGCTTTAAGCCACTTGAAATATCGCCGTCATAGATATTCGGGGGAAAAGCAATTTCAGTATGAATTTGTGAAAAATGTGACTTAACAGAATTTGATGGCAGGGTCCACTTAATCAACAGGGAAAAGGCATGAAAACGAAATCAAATTAGCATTGGGTTAAAATGATTTACACATGAATTGGGGGAAATTGAGTCAGAATCAGGTTGGTGTGATTTATACAGGGATTAGGGAAAGAGGGTGAGGGAGACCCTCTCATTGAGTCACAAGATTCAGAGTGGACACCCTTGCTTTCTGAACTCCTTCTGAGAGAGGAGTCTAGGTGGGGCTGAATCCACTCCTAAATCCGGAATTTAAACAACGAAGGGATTAGGCGCAAGGATCTCCGTGTGGTAATTTGACATATGATTTTGAGGTTTGTATGTCTTTGGAATAGCAGCAATTTAAGGTGGAATAGCGGCAATTTAAGGTTCATTAACACTGTTCAGATAAATTGCAAGATTAGATTATATAAATTTTCTAGCAAAGCTTAATTACCAATGAATCAACACAACAACATAATTAAAGATTTAACACAGTTCTTAAAATCAAATTGCATACACACACAGATTAGATATATAGGGATAGATACATACATACAAAGGTTTACCTGTTAAAATTTCCCTTTTAGTTCAGTGAAAATGTTCACATTGGACACCTCTGCATCTCTCAACAGGCAGAGTTGAGTCTCAAGGATCGAGGGTTTCAGTCCAGGTCCCGTCATCGGTTTTGGTGGTCCTTCAGTTTCGCAAACTGGAGGGTTTGCTAGCTCTGGGAGGTGTCCCACTCAGAGGGAGATGCTGGGTGCAACCTGCTGTGGTCTGGGAGATCTCAAAGGGCCTCACTTGGGACAGCTGTTTATAGGGTCACGAGTGGATTGACTTTAGACATCAGGAAATTTCCATCCTTGTTATAATCTGGGTTGATAATTACTGGAATTCTCAAATTGCCAGTAACCGCTGGTGCTGACGTTCCCTAGTTGTCCCAAGACTGTCAGGGGATGATTAGTTATTCCATTCTTATTCCACACCGAGGCAAGGTAACTCAATTCCTTGTATGCCCCATGGCCAGGCAACCGAATTCCTCGTATGAATGATGCTGCCCCCTACTTTAACAATGCAAGAGGGTTAGGTACGGTCAAGGGGCACTTAACTGTCCAACTCATCGCACAACGGCCAAGGCTTGATGGGAGTCTGCAAAGCCGTAGAGTAGTCCAGGAGCTGGGTGGGGGGAAATGCACCACCACAAGGCAAAACTCCTTAAACATGGATTAAGGCAGCATGTATTTGAGGTGTCCCTGTGCCACCCCGCTCAGACACTGTCTGTCACCAGCTCTTACCTGTTAGTCACTTGGCAAAAACAGCGGGAAAAGCCAGATTTGTCCAGGAAATAGATCTGCAAATGAAGCCTGAGCAGGAGCACATATTGAGGCGGGATCACAAGAAAGTTATTGTGTGGCTAATTCGGTGCCTGCTAAACTGTACGGATCAGAGGAGGCAGAAATGCAACCACAGCAGTGAGGGGAACAATGCAAGAGGTGTCTGGGGATGTGTGCTTGTTTGAGATTAGCCTATGGATTATGGGGCTTTATGTCTAACACCAGCAAGGATCGACTGGCTCACCACAGCGCAAAGAACTGACAAGTGTAATGAATTCAGGGTTTTAAAATAGGGCATAACTTAGTTTGCAGATTTACTAAGTAAGTCCTGTATCACACCAGAGCAAGTTTTAGCTCTTTGTAGTCATGCTGCTGATCCAAAGAACACCCTCCTGTTTTCTGCACCAAGAGCTTTCACAGGATAAATTCATTTCACAAGTCTGCTAAATATCCTGTGCATACGAGGGCATTTGGACATTTGTTCCCTCTTCTAGCCAATGACCTCTAAATATATCACCTACATTTCTGATCTTCTCATATCCCTACAATTTTATCTGTTCTGGATATCCCTTCCTTCACAACAGGGCAAAACACTGAGTACCACAGTTTGGTTAAATATTGCATGAAAAAGCACTTCCATTTTTGCTTAAAAACTACTGCCCAGTAACTTTATTATATGGCCACTGTCCTTGTAAGAAAAATCAATTGTTTTTTCCCTATTAATTTTCACTGAAGTACGAGTTCTTGTGCCTGCTTCTAGCAGACTCTCATACCTTATCTTTTCTTCACGTGCTGAAGAATTTTTCTGCTCTCAAAAGAAGCTGTCCCTCATCTCTTATCTCTGTAGTTCTTGGATATATTGTGTTTTTAAGCTAGGATGACTGCCACTGGAAGCAATATTGAAGCTGCATTTATATGATTTTGTATGGCAGCATAATGATGTTTCCCGTTTTGCTCTCTCTTCCTGAGATGCACAGAAGATGCATGCCTGAACACTTGCCTACTCTTTCTAGCTACACTAGTAAAAGGTATACAACCCGGATATACAAACATTTTGTAGTCTACTGCAGCTTAGCAAATACTACTGACCACATGCCAAAGAGTCTACTTGCCTTTCTGAGTGTTTCCGAGCACTGAGCGATATTTTCAGGCAACTAGTCACATTGACATCAAGAGCTCTTCATTAGCTCAAAAGGGATAAATCAGAGGTTGTGGATAGGTACACGTGGCCAAGATAATTTTCTCCTTGTGCTTGTCTGTGTTTTTATTTGCACTCAATTTCACCTGCAAGCTTATTGCCCACTTATTTAGTGTTTTGGTGACAATTTTGCAGTCAGCTTTGGATTTGACTATGCTGATTTATTTTGTATTATCTTGAGGCTGTGTAGCACACATTGTTACTTATCTCTTCTCCACCAGTGCATTGAACTAAGTATATGTCACACGCATACGAACAACCTACATACGTAAAATATAGGATGCACTGAACGATCCCAGCAGATGAGAGAAGGATATATACTCAACATGACAGCTAGGAGAACTGACAAATAGTGGTTTATAAAGTGGCAAAAGTACTGGAATAAGTCTAAGCAGAGAAGAATGCAAGAATATATGAAATAGATTTCATTTGGAGAAAACACCAAGATTGCCATCTTGAGTTAGGGCAAATTCTGTGATTCATGGGGAGGAGAAGAAATTAAAAGGATGAGCAAGGGAACAAGCACAGTCCTAAAGAATTAACAAGAAAGATAAGATGGTTGAAGGATGCATAAATATTCAGAGACCAATACTTGAGTGCCAAGTTCTGCTGTTCTTATGGGGTCTCATGCAAAGTAACTTCCACTCACTGTGCAGCCTGGTTGGACAATTCAGATAACATGAATGTGGGGCTGACATGAGCTGTTGAACTGCAAAACCCATGGGTGTATAAAGGTATATTCCTGCATGAGTACTCCCAAAGCATTCAGTCCTTCTAGCATGTGTGGTGCTGTCTGCAGATGAAAATTGTGTGTACACCCAAACGTCTTGCCGGTACTTACACATTTGAGATCCCCTATAATCTCCTCCTATGGAACATAAGGGTTGAATGGGAGCGGCTGCCTGTCACAGCCAGAGGGGCACTTACCTCCTCCATACCAGATCCGGGAAATGAGGCAGATTTATGCAGCTTCCACCACATCGGAGCCTTATATATTGATGGTTGCAAGGCATTTGCATGGTGGACAACGTCAGGTTGGCTAAAGCGATCAGAAGCTTCAACACAGCCAGACTAATGATAGGTAGTAAAATTTCAGACAGCTGAAGACAAGTATTGAATTTTATATGGCTTTTGAGGAATTAGACGAGTTCAATGGCTATTCTACCATTTAGAAAGCTGTAACATTTCTGGATGCACTGGAAGTAATGTTTCAGAGTCTAAAAATAGTCTGCGTATACCAATCCTTCTGCTTCCACAGGAACGCTGAGAACATTCAGTACTTATTACAGAAGGCATTAAAAATAAGTTGAGGTTTGCATATTCCTTTCTATGATTTTCCCTTTGAAAAACACTAGAATAACCACTTATAGCTGTTCTTCTTGTGAGGTGTCAGATGACAGCAGAAAATGAAAAGGAGGGGATATAACCCTGGCCCAGCCATGCAACGGTGGGGTCTGGAGGTTCCTTTTCTGCACCTGGCCATGAAACCTCATTCTCAGGCTGACCCTTTCTCAGCAGCTTTCCTACCACAAACCTAGAACCTGGCAAGCCCTTGAGGCCATGACTTGGGGAAGAGAAACAATAGAAATCCCATGTTCCAGACAAAAGGTGAAAAGGACAATTGTTGGGTGATATTGCTATAAGTCACAAGAAAGTAAGTCCCGAGGACTTTCTACGGATTGTGCTATAGATGATCTAAACTACACCTGCACCAGCCAGCCCAGAGATATTGGTCACCTCAGTGGACTGTTAGTGTGTGTCAGAATGTCCCTGGGGGCACTTGGTCCCAGAAAGCTTCCAGGGAACTCAGCTTTAAAATCTGATTCACAAAAACAGATAACCAATATCAACCACACCTGAATGCTATCTAGAGCCTTGTGGCTTATGCTTGCCTGGTGCATTCCTGTATCCTGTGTGGTGCCATGCAGAAAAGATCTGAAGACACGCATAAGACTTTCCACAAAGGTCTTAGCACGGATGAGAAGAGCAAGTCTTTCTTGAATTTGTACTTGCAAATCCTGGAAAATGTCTTGCATTTTACAGCAATATCTTGTAATCTGTGTTTGGATGGATTTACATTTGTGGATGTGAGTGGGATTATTTTTGCTCTGCAAATACTTTGTTGGCACGCAAAGGCTCCTATTGAGGTTGAGTTCACTATTGGGCCTGAAGCTGGAGGAGAGGAGAGCTAAACAGAGCAGCTTTGACTTCATGCAGGCTGCTTGCTCCATGGCCTCTATGAGGCATTTTGTGTTCCAAGGGATGCAACCATCTCTCATCAAATTGATGATGCTGGGGTTATTAATGGAGCTGGCCTGGCTCTATCTGTACCACTGGGGCCAGGTGAAGCAACAGTGGAAAATTAAATGAGTGGAGATTTTAACAAGAAAACTGTTACTGATTCCTTGCCACTTTGTGGGATTTTCTGAATCAGAAATGATCTTCCCACACAGGGGCCTGGTAAGTCTTTCAGCACGCACAGTGATTTTGTAGGAACACATAGCCTGTATGCACAAAATCCTTCATTGCATAAACATTGGGTATTTCTACAGGCTCATCATAGAATCATAGAATGGTTTAGGTTGGAAAGGATCTTATAGATTCCAACCTCCCTGCCATGGGCAGGGACACCCTCCACTAGATCAGGTTGCTCAAAGTCTCATCCAGCCTGGCCTAGAACACATCCAGGGATGAGGCATCCACAACTTCTCATGCTTTCTTTAGCTATAAGGCCATCACTCTATTTTAAAGGGTGTAAGGGAAATGAAATTCACAAAACAGGAGAAAGACCACTAAACAATAAATTACCAACAAGTTTTATTGATTTTTGGGGACACCTGAATGTGGAGTTTCGTATCTTGGAATATTTTTGGTTTTGTATTCAAGGTGTGCTGGTTTTGGCTGGGATAGAATGAATTTTTTCACAGTAGCTAGTTGAGGCTGTGCTTTGGATTTGTGCTGAGAAGAATGTTGCAACATACTGATGTTTTTAGTTGTTGCCAAGCAATGTTTCTATTAAACTAAGGACTTCTTCAGTTTTTCATGCTGTCCCTTGTAGAAAAGAAGCTGGGAAGAGATGGAGTCCAGACAGCTGACACAGGCTGACCAAAGGGACATTTCATGCCATAAAACACCGTGCTTTGTACGTAAGTTGTGGGTGGAATTGGCCGGGTGATGTGGTCGCTGCTCAGGGACTGGCTGGGCATTAGGCGGCAGGTGGTGATCGGTTGTATCACTTTTCTTTCTTTCCTGTTGTGGTTTCTTTTTCTTTTTTTCCCCTTTCATTACATATTATTATCATTCTTATTAGTAGTTGTATCTTAATTACATATTATTATTATCATTCTTCTTATTTTATATCAACTATTTTCAATTATTAAACTGTTAACCTCTGAGTTCTCTTATTTTTTCCCTCCAATTCTCTCCCCCATCCCACTGGGGAAAGGCAGCAGTGAGCAAACAGCTGTGTAGTGCTTAGTTGTTGACTGGGGCTGAACAGCACTAGAACAGGATAAAGTGAAGCTGATGAAAAGCCCCAGGTCCCCCATCAAGTGTTCTTGCCTACATGCTCACAACTTCCACAGCCCTTGCCCAGCAGTCCCTAGGTTCCCCCAGCCTCATGTTTAGGGCATTTTCTTGGTAGGTACAAATGGATGTTGAGCGACCTCTGTATAAAGCTGTGCTGGTTTTAGTCAGGACAGAGTTCATTTTCTTCACAGTGTCTGGTATGTGAAGGGGCTGTGTTTTGGATTTGCCCTGTGAATAGTACTGATAAGATGGCTTTTTAGTTGGTGCTAAGGAGTGCTTGCACCAATTCAAGGACTTTTTCAGCTTCTGATACTGCACCTGTGTTCCCAACTTTCTCTTTACAAGCAGTATGGGGTGGGGAGAGGAGCAGGGGCACACAGGGTTCAGACAGCTAACCCAGACTAACCAATGGAGTATTTCATTACATAGCACATCATGCCCAGTGCCTAAGCCAGGAGTGGGCCAGGGGGCCATTACTCCTTTGCTAGCTTGCTTGTTAGTTAGCTAGCTTGTTCATTAGCTAGCTTGTTCATTTAGCTCGTTTGTTCATGTGTTAGTTCATTAATGAGTTGGTGGGTCGGTTGGCTTTCCAGGTTGTGCTGTCAGCTGGGGGTCTTGCTCAAACTCTGCTGCGATCGCTCTCCGAGTCTCTGTCTCTGATGCTCGCTACTCAGGACCTGGTCAGTGCGTGGTAAGCAATTGTTATCATATGTTTTATTTTCATTACATACAATTAGTAGTATTGTTAATATTATTAGTATCACTATAATATTAATTTATATTCAATTATTAAATAGTTCTTATCTCAGTCCATGAGCTTCCTTGTCTTCTCTAATTCTCCTCCTCCTGCGGGGTACTTTATTGCTAGCCAAGGTTAAACCATGACAAAAGCTGATCTCACTTCCCAGGTAGGGGTGCCAGTTATCCTCCTTTAACCATCTTTCATAAAAAGACTGAACAGCCTTGCACTTGCCTGAGCCAGAGAGCCAAACAAC
This sequence comes from Rhynochetos jubatus, assembly GCA_027574665.1. Taxonomy (NCBI): domain Eukaryota; kingdom Metazoa; phylum Chordata; class Aves; order Eurypygiformes; family Rhynochetidae; genus Rhynochetos; species Rhynochetos jubatus. The sequence continues at coordinate 86,861,808 of CM050650.1, read as the reverse complement.
CGGAGGAATTTAAAACTCCTCTGGGAACCAGGCAATGAATTTTAAGCCTGTGCCTCTGAACTTCTTCACCAGAGTTAGATATTAGCAGCTAGGGTTTTTATTTTAAAAGGAAAATGCTTTCAATTCTTCTATAACCTCTGCTTTCACAGCTTCTTAAAATTAAATCAATAAGTAAACCAGAAGAGAGACAGAAAATACTAAATGCCTTGCATTTAGTAAAATTGTGCCAGGTTTAAGAAAATCAGCAGCATTTCTCTGCAGAGCTTCTTTATAATTTATTCTGTATAAAATTCTGAACAACATAAAAATTCCCCTGGTAATATGAGGTCTTTGAGTATTTGCAGAGGATCTGCCGGCAAGCTGTTAAACAATGATATTTTCCTTTGTAATGAGTACTAAAAAAATCTTTCCCTATATTTGTGTACCACAGGTAGACAGAAAAGAAAACTAGATCCAAAATTACAAGAGGCCTGGCATTAGGGATTGAAGCATCAGTGCTGACATAGCAGAGTCACTTTTGGGACTGATGGTAGACTTCACTAAAACCTCTCTTCAAAGCCAGTGAATTTTCAAGGTACAGGAGAAAGGGATTACTAAAACTGAAGCAAAACTTTCCATCCCTCCCTGACATACATTTACTATAGTATATATAATAGTTATGTTGGTAGCCTCTTAGCAGCTACTAATAAACATCATAGGTAAAAGATCAATGTATGTATGATATACGGAATATATTTACACTTACTGAGACTTCTTGGTTTTGGCATAAAACTTTGCTTTCTCTGTCAAAAGTTGCTTGATGTTTGAGCAATGACTCCCTTAAGAGCTATGGCTGTGTATCTTCTATAACCCCTATACATGTTCCCACAGAAAGATTTGTAAGGTGTATGCATAAAAGAAAATGTTATTTATTTTCATAGAATCACAGAATGGTTTGGGTTGAGAGAAACCTTGAAGGTCACCTACTTCCAACTCCCCTGCCATTGGCAGGGACACCCTCCACTAGACCAGGTTGCTCAAAGGCTCATCCAGCCTGGCCTTGAACACTTCCAGGGATGGGGCATCCACAGCTTCTCTGGGCAACCTGTGCCACTGCCTCACCACCCTCTCCGGGAAGAATTTCTTCCTGATGTCCAGTCTAAATCTCCCTGCTTTCAAATTAAACCCATTAACCCTTGTCCTGTCTCTACAGGCCCTTGTAAAATGTCCACCCCCAGCTTCCTCGTAGGCCCCTTCAGGTACTGGAAGGTGCTGTAGGGTCTCCCCGTAGCCTTCTCTTCTCCAGGCTGAACAAGCCCAACTCTCTCAGCCTGTCCTCACAGCAGAGGTGCTCCAGCTCTCTGAGCATCTTCGTGGCCTCCTCTGGACTCACTCCAACTGGTCGATACCCTTCTTATGTTGAGGACCCCACAGCTGGAGGCAGCACTGCAGGTGGGGTCTCACAAGAGCAGAGTAGAGGGGGACAATCACCTCCCCTGACCTGCTGGCCACACTTCTCCTGATACAGCCCAGGATACAGTTGGCTTTCTGGGCTGCCAGCGCACACTGCCGTCTCATGTTCAGCTTCTTGTCCACCAGTAGCCCCAGGTCCTTCTCCTCAGGGCTGCCCTCAATCCATTCTCCACCCAGCCTGTACTTGTGCTTGGGATTGCCTCGACCCAGGTGCAGGAAGCTTTCTTAAAGGTTTCAAGTCTGCAGAAAACCACTATCTATGTCACAAGTTACATCTGTGGTTTCTAAATTAGTTGAGCCTGTGGGCTACTGCCAACTCATAATGTGTCTCCTAGTTGACCACACATGATCCTCACTGTGCTGTGTAATTGAAAACATCACTGATGTAGTTTCCATATCTCTCTGAGGGCTATTTACTACACCTTGGAGTGTCACTGCTGAAAACCACTGCCATAATGCTGGTGGCTAATGAGCTATTTTGAAATCTTGAAAATCATGATCCCTGTTCTTTATTTGCCCCCCCAGTCTCTTAGGGGCCATGCTGTAAGCTATACTGTGGTAAGGAAGCTAACAGCGCAGCAAGCTAAGAACACATCATTGCAGTTTGTTAGAGTAACAGCATCAGAATACTTTTCCTTTCTGAGCTGGAGAATACAAAGCAGACTCTGAATTATGTGTGCCTACAAGAATACTTGTATTCAATTAAATTCTAAGGCCAGGTGCAAGTGCTCCACCTGAATTATTTTTTTAATTCTGAGCTTTTTCCCACTGTATCTTTCTGTTTGGTTGACTGTAGTTTTAAAACTGGACCAGCACACAAAACAGTGAAAATCATTTTACTCATCTGCTATCTGCTTAATGCCATGCTATTAACTTAAAATTCTGCCTTGTAGAAATGGCTGAACACTTTCTCCTCAGTAAATCAGAATTCCCAGGTTACTTCAGCTGTCACAAACCGCGACAGTAAACATGCAGAAACAGTCACTGTTGCAAAACAGCCACTATTACACTTGGACTTGATGACCTTAAAGGTGTTTTCAGACCTAAAACTGCAGATTCTATGAAAACTGCAGAAGACAAGGCTGCAGAAGACAGGAGCTGCAGGGGACAATGGCTATAGGATGGTCCTCTCCTCTCCATGCATCCTGCCAGCCTTACACTCTCACTGTAATCTAATGTCAATGCCCTAAGCACACATCACTGTTGGGATGAGCTGTGTGTTAGGCCAAAACCTGAGAAGAAAATGGTAATTCATAGCATGACCCTACCAGAGCACTGTCCCTGTCCCTGCCCACGTCCATTCCCCATCCCGACTATTGCCTTTGTAGGATGCTACAACCAGGACAAGGCCAGGATGGATGGCACCAGCAGCTGCTGAGGCAGAAGGATGAGCATGTCTGTGGAACAACACGTTATCTCTGCATGGCGAATGTGTCCCTATGGAGACTCACAACATTTCCTTAAAATTTGAGGTCTTCCTCACTGCTGAGACCATCGTCCCTGTTCCTCCCACAGGACGTGGCTCTCTGGTCTCACAGTGGCTTCAGTGCCACCATCGCTGTTGGCCTCTGGTCCTGTGCTGCTGTGGCTGCAGAGGCCCTGCTGGTTGTAGCTGTGCCCTGTGCCTCCCTGCATCCACCGCGGTTGAGGCTGGAGGGGCCATCACCCCATGCCAATACTGCCAGCCTCAAGGGGAGTGCCCAGAGTCGGAATGGGGATGCATAAAACACAAGGACTGTGAGTACCACAGTGCAAACGCCAGGAAAAGGCAAACATGGGCTCCCTCTGACATCTGGGCATTCACTGTCTGCACATGAATTCATTACCATCACGTTCAGGGGACTCACTGCAGCGGTGTTGTGCGAGTGTTAATTAAACTGATACCAGCTTTTATGTGTCTAGCTGATAAGGCGGGCTGGCGGTGCTCTAAATTTAGACTTGTCGGGAGCAGTTTGAGAAGACAAACACGGACGGTGCTGCACTGACGGATTTTGCAGCAGCACCTGCACTCTCAAAATTGTGTCAGTCCATGGTTAATGGGCTGAATAAATAACGTGGGGCAGCTCTGCTAATGGCAGTGTTGTTATATGTCAATAGTATCAGCCAGGCAAGCCTTGAGCAGGTAACGCTCCTGTCACACGTGTGGACTATGTTCAGAAAAAGGAGATGTAGGAGACAGTGCTCCTCTAACTAGGTAAATAATATTAATAAAGGTAAAAACCACACCCTAAACAAATGAAAAAACCTCCACATCAATTGAAAATCAACTTTTGACTGAGATTGACTTTCGGACAGTGGTTTTGCCTGAGATTGACTGATTTTGACTTTTTTTTTCTGGGCAGTTGTGTCATTACTTTAAACTATGACCTGTTGGGTTTTTTTTTTATCTTGGGTTTTGGGGTGTTTTTTTTTTTTTTTTTTTTTTCCAGAAGAGGTCTCTGATGTTGCACCCTGACCTTTGTGATTACATCAGTTTTGCAGAACAAAATGCTGGGTGACTTGGGTGGCTTCCACAGATTGAGTTTACTGAATGTGCCTCACATACCCTGACTGGAGCACTCAGTATGTTCATGTTCCTCAGAGAGGCTGTCTGGAGAGAGGAATGTGGAAATACAGGTGAATGAAACAAAGAAAGAGCAGTAGGAAGACAGAAGAACGTGGGTGTTGTGATAGCATCTTCAATTTGCAGAGGGCTCGTGTGTACTCCTTTGTATGCTTTGTCAGAAAGTTGAGCAGCTTGGAGTTTCCAGAGAGACTCAGCAGGTAAGGCTGATAAATGTAGTCAGCTGCCCTTCTAAATCTGGTCTTTGGCACTCAGTGATATGAAGTTTCTGTACGATTTGGGTATCCAGCCCTTTTTGCTCTTTTTTGGCATCCCTCTCTCTTTGTTCTCATACGTACAGTGTTTGTACCTATGGACTTGTACCGGTACTTCTTTAAGACAGTACCAAAATCCCAACCTTTCATGTTACCTACACTTTCCCTTCCGTTCAAAAACAATCAATTGTTTGAATGGGAAAGGTTATGTTTCAGTCTGGTGTGGTCTGATCTATGACACTATGCTTATCTGTTAGAAACTGAGTTTTTCATACATTCTCACATTTCAAAATTTCTACTAAAGCCTGTAATTGTTACAGCTCTAATTATTCTGTCATTTAAAACTTTTTATTTCCATTTTGGCATAATTGGCTACTTGACTGTAATACTTTCTTTATGACAGTGTTTTCCTAGACGGGGTCCTCTGGCCCTCTACCAAGAAAAATATGCTTTTCCCTTCCTCATTGTTGTGGTTTAACCCCAGTTGGCAACTAAGCACCACAGAGCCACTCACTCACTCCCCCACAGTGGGTTAGGAGAGAGAATTGGAAGAGTGAAAGTGAGAAAACTCGTGGGTTAAGAACAGTTTAATAATTGAAATATAATAACAAGAAAAATAACAATAATAATGAGGATGATAACAATAATAATAAATGTAATGAAGAGAAAATAAAAAAAACCCTACAACAATGAAAAATGATGTAAATGAAGAGAACAATTGCTTACCACCAATAGACCGATGCCCAACCTATCCCCAAGCAGTACCCCCGGCTAACTTTTCCCCTAGATTATATGCTGAGCATGCCATCATATAGTATGGAATCTCCCTTTGGCCAGTTTGAGTCAGCTGTCATGGCTGTGTCCCCTCCCAGCTTCTTGTGTCTCCACCCCCCCCAGCCTCCTTTCTGGCAGGGCAGTATGGAAAGCTGAAAAGTTCGTGACTTAGTGTAAGCACCGCTTACTAGCAACTAAACCATCAGCACGTTATCAACATTCTCATCCTAAATCCAAAACACAGCACTGTACCAGCTACCAGGAAGAACAAAAAAAAAAAAAAAAAAAGAAAAACTCTATCCCAGCCAAAACCAGGACATTCAATTACTGCAATTACATCAGGAAACAATAGCTCACTGGATGATGTAAATGTCAGTGAATATTGTTCTCTGGAAAACCATTTGTCTTTTTCCATCCAAAGGCAAAAGTTAGTAGTTTTCTTGAAGTAATTTAAATTTTACATTAGTGAAAAGTCTCAGTGCCAAATCATTCTGATCCGCAGTACTTGCTTACCCGCTCTTACTGGAGGACCAAACTGCTGTCAGATCAGGGTATGGGGACATCCATGCAGTTCATGAAATAGGAACATCCATTCCAAGCCCATGTACAGCAGCAGAGGGTCTAACCCACAGTCAAATGTCTCAGTAGCAATGAGTCAACAAAGGACCTGGGTTTTGTGAACTGTATATTTACTGACTGGAAAGCCATTTAGCTCCTCAGCGATTATGTTTCTGTTTGTTTTAAAACTGCATGTGGGAAATAGTAAAAGTTTGAAGCGTAGGACAAAGGATTGGCTGACAGCTTTGCCAGCATGGGACCTGCAGTGTGTCTCAACCTCTTGTTCTTCATTGGAAAGGATCTAACCCTGACCCACTGGCTCTAGGATATTTCCCTGAAGTCTGTGAGGAAGGAAAGGACAGTGAGCAATTTAGGGAAAAAAATTATCTGGAAAAACAGTGTAAGCCCTTTTGTCAGAGCCTTCTTCCACTGACAGAAGCACATTTTCAGAGCAACCAGATAGGATTCATTGTACCAATTCATCATAAAGTAAACATTAAACTGACAATAGAAATTGCACCCTGAAATTGCCTGTTTCTTCTGAGTGATTATAAAAGGCAGCGTATGGTTACTAGCACTAATTCAGACCTCTTCACGGTAGACATGTCATGTAGGACGGTGAGAATACCCCCTTGCCATGGACACGTTGCCCTGTGATGGACATCTGAGTGAGGATTTTTGTTATGTTTTTCCCCCTTCTCCCAAGGACCCCAGCATCTTCATGTCACCTGGACCAGACTGTGATGTAGCACTGTTTTGTTTTGTAATGCTGGCTGGCATATATATTACTCATGGGAACAGTAACATACAGTGCTTGATTTAAAGGTGGTAATTGCTCATCTGTATATTCTAGGGAATCACCCTGTTATTTTAAATACTCTGAAGCTCTCAAGCACAATCTATTTTTTCTTTCAACTGGAAACAGACTTGGCTGATAAATGTATAATTGCTGTAGCATGCCAAAAGATCCTTTAGCTGACAGGAATATTGTGGTAGCAGAGGCAGATATTCCACACTATATCTTCAATATAGAGCACAAATTCGCATCTAATCTGAGGGCAGGTATAAAAAGGATAAGATTTGAAAGAGGCCATTTTTTTTCTCGTATGAAGTTGCATTCTTTGTATTACTAGAGACGTTAAAAGCAGTGTTACCACCCAGCTGAGGAAAGCAAGCAGGGATTTAAGGCACCCACTGGGTTCTGAGAAATTTTGGTTGTAATGAGATTTCAGTCTTTCAGGTGGAAGTGCTGGTCATTTCTGGCAGCAGCAGAACTGCTGGAGACTATCATCTGAGATGTGTTGTAGCCTGTGGGAGAAACCTGCCCCTGTACATGTGGAAAAAAGGACAGGCTACGAGCAATAGTATTTCTTTGTGCCATGCCACCTATGGGATATATCATCTGTGCTAACCAGCCAGGCCAGAGAGGCGCATGGGGCCATTTGTCCTCCTGCCTTATGACAGAGCTCTCTTTTAGCCCAGCCACAACACAAAGTAGGAGCTTACACACACCAAAAAAACCCCCAAAACCCCAGCTTATGAATACATATGAGCATACTCAATTTAGTTTTATTTCTTTGAAACAGAAGGCAGCACTACTTGCATGAGAAACTACACTGAAACTGGTCCTAGGTTGCAAAAGCTCCTGGTTTTAACCCCTTTCTCTCACCCACGGTGAGGAGTTGGTTTCCTCAAGCAGCATTATCCCACCCCAGGCTGCTCCTGTCCATCCCTTCAAGCTGCCTTGAGCGCCTGGGCAGCAGGCTCAGGGCAGCAGCCCCCAGGAGGAGAAGCAAGCATGAGAATGGGATGCGTTACTCCTCTCCAGGAAGGGAGGGAAGAGGCTAACCAGGGCAATTAACACTATGATGAGGGCAGCAACTGAACCCAAAGACATTGGTCCTTTGGACTGAAAAAAAACACAGAACAAAGTCTGTTCAGTACAAAAATTATTTTAGTTAAGCAATTGTGGGCTGTGGTGTAGTGGAAAATTGCCTAAAATAAGTCATATGGAGCAAGTGATCCTGCAGTCTACAGATAAATTATAATCCTCTGGTGTCTGGCCTGGGAAATAAACTAATTTCCATTCTTGCAGGAGTCGGAGACAGCCGTATGTATAACAGAAATAGATCTATTAGCAGCCACAGAGGAAACTATATATCTATTAGCAGAACAGTTTGGATGTTGTCTGAAGTAGCTGCCTGAGAATAGCACGTATGGGACCCACTTGGTGCAGAGGGGGCATCTCCACCCATGCAGAGGTGCCGGTGTCTTCCTGATTTAAATGTCTGAACAGCAGCACTAAGATGCCATGGCAGGTCTTTGTGGGAATGATTTCTGAACCTCAGCTGCAGGGGATAAGGGCTGGTGAGAGGGGCCTGTGGTTGTGCATAGGGGGTGCAATGCTGCTGTTTGCCTCCCATTGTGAAAAGGTTGTGCTTTATGTCAGCTGCAGGGCTCTTCCATGAGGGAACTGGACCCAAGTCCTGGAGGACAATGTGGAACTAGAGACTTCCTCTCTGACAACAGGGGTTTCCAGACACCTGCAATGCACCCGCCTGTGGCAAAACCACAAAGGTCTTTGGAAAGGGAGATGTTAGAAACCAGCACGACATCCTGGAGGTTAACAGGTCCTTCTTTTGTTTATTGCTGGGACATGAAGTGCATGGCAGGTGTGCAGGGAGTGCGTTCAGTGCTGCTGCTGCAAACCCCAAGCTTCCTGTTAAAGCAAGACCTGGGCTGTGTGTAGTTAAACCCTGGTTAAGTAGTGCCAGCAAGTGCTGCCAGAAGTACATCATGGGTCCTGGTGGTACTACGTTTTTGTTGACTGCCATGTATCCAGTGTTGATGATATTTCTGTGCATTTACCTTTTTATCAGAAATCTATTTTCTCTCCCACTAGCAGCTAGCGAGGAATGCATGGGAGGGTTTACCTGTAGTTACAGGCTGTGATTCGGGGATTCTGCATTTACCTCCCAGCTCTGCCACTGACTCTCCCTTGAGGCCCTGCCTAACTCAGGGACTCTGAGCCTTGCTTTAAAACAGGAATAACAAGAATATCTTTTCTCCGTCCCTGTTTTTAGTCATACCTGTCTATACAGCAAGATTTTGTGTCAGGCCAGGCAGCTCACTGGGAAGGACAGCAGGGAGTTGCTGGTGTAGCATCACCCAAGGCAAATCTAATTCACAACTAAGAGGAGAGAAATTGGGCAGCTGCATGACGGCCTGTCTACACTGCCACACATCTACTTGGGGCAGGCACTCCCTCTTCTAAAACCCTCATGGAGTGCACAGCTTTCAGTGAAGGTTTCGGCACGTGGTAAGGTGTGTGAGCAGTCCTCAAGCGCAGAGCTGGCCAAGCCATGTTTGCTCACAGGCTGCAGCTTGTGCCCAAGCTTCTGGGTGGATGTGGCATGCCAAAGAGGCACCAGTCCCAAGCCTTGGTCCATATAGGCAGTAGTAGTCTCACTTCCTTATCTGACTTAATGAAAACACACAAGGATACAACATCTTTGAAATTAAAACTGCTTTGTTAAATCTCCTTAAAATGGGTCAGTGGCTTCCAGGGTACTGAGGATGGGACAGACAGACAGGCAGATACAGCATGTTTGTGTGAGCCTCTTCTCCTTTAGAAAGCAGGCTAAAAATGGATAGTTTCTGGTTTTGTTGTCGCTTGTGATGTTTAAAAGTTGCTTTCAATAGTTGATGTCAGTTCTGATTGCAGCTGCAGCACTGAACAGTGAAATACTTCCACTGGTTTTATTGGAGTGAGTATAGATTTTCACACCAGTAACCAAGATCATGAACTTTTCTATTCACTGGTAACTGCTTTCTCTGTTTTACTGTGACCTTAAACCAAAAGAAATATTTCAAGGTACGTTGAATTATATGGTTTTACTGATGTTAATGTATAATTATGGTGGGATTTTTGCTGCTTTCATCCTGCAGACATGAGCATAGGGAGCTATTTCAGTTATCTGGAAATCTTTTACATTAGATACCACGTTTGGGGTCAAGAGGACATCCATGGATGTTTGCAACACAACCAACAACAATGTCAATTTATGATAATGCGATTACATTTCTGTTGGGGAATGAAAATAGCAACCTCCTGTTTGCTGGGATCAAACTTCAGATCTCAGGAGGGGTATTTTGCAGACACCAAGCTTGGCAGTAGTTATTTAAAAAAGAAGTGAATGCTATAGACATCAAAGCTTGTTTTAAAACAACCCCACTGTATCCTTGGCAAGGTGGTACTGGCTTAATATCACCACTTTTTGTTTTAAGACTTCAGATAATACTTTTACTAGAGAAACAAAAGGACTCAGTAATGAGATCATTACAGATTCTTTAGAAGTCTAAGGTGTGTATTAAGCCACTGAAAGCATTATCATCACATTAAGTTTTGTCATGAAACTTTCATGAAAATAAACTATTTGAAGACTGTTTTATCTAAATACCTTAAAACAAATCCCTCAGTGATTTCAAAACAGATTGTATTGAAGGAAAATGAAAGGTGAATTTTTCACCTATATTTACCAGCCCATATTAAAATGTTAATAGAGACTACTGAAAAATAGTTCTAACCTTTAATAATTGGTCAGGATATATGAAAGCGTACTGACAAGTTTTGCAATTTTGAAAGCTGAAGCATTAAAAATTACTGATGGGTTTTGAACATTTTCCTCCCTGTTTTCAAGGCCTCCCCTGGCTATGACAGATCACAATATGCTGCATCTGAACTGAAAGGCTGCCAATCACTAGGTACATCAAAGACAAACTTTGGGAATTTTTAGATGAAACAAAAAACATTAAGTGAATTCACAGTGAGTAAATTTTTTCATAGGTAAGCCAAACACTGCTTCAACAATTCTGGCCCCTGTGGTAAGGTTCTTTTATGAGGTACTGGAATAGGAGATATGTCTGTATTAGGTGATAGATCCACATTCCTGAACTGTTGGACAAATCAGGGTAACTTTTTTTACAGTTCTTTAAAGATAATATTCACCTCCTTCGTCTTGCTGCTTCTCAGGACCTCATTGAAACATTACATCTTTAAAATCAGTGACAAAATAGAAAAAAGACAGACACTGTCTTATGTCCAGTTCAATCCATGTGTGGGACCACTGAGGTCTGTGCCAGGCGGGGACCTGGATGGACTGATATGATATGGCAGAGAGCTCATGTTCAACCAGGGACATGTATGTATTCTGCTCCTGACCACTCTGCTCGAAATCTCCAGGGGCATTTCTCCTACCTGCCTGCCAGACCTCAGAACACTGATGGCCATGTGGTTGCTAGCAAACGTGCGATATTCACAGAACCACGAACGCCTGGATTGCAAGTCTTAATGACTGAGAAACCTTCAGGGGCTGTGCCTACATTAGCAAAAGGTTCAACACAGCACGAATGAGTCAGGGGTATGAAGCACCTGGGGATGAGTCCTCATATCCACACTGCTGGTTGTTCTGGGTTTTCCCCTTGGACTAGATTTTGTCCAGTCCCTTGGAGGAAAAGCTGCCTCCTTAGATGTGAATTGGAGCTGTCCGTGGTGCTGGTCACTGCTTTGGGCTCCCGTGTCCCCACACAGGTGGGGGTGCAGCTGGCACCCCCTGAGCAGAGCTTCCAGCCTGCTATCTCTGCGGGAAATCTGCTGTGATTTCACCAAAATTGCACCAATGTGCAGGAAGCTGGAGAACTGAGGGAATCCCTTCAAAAAAGCACTATGACTGTAAGCAAAGGCCTCAATGCAAACACCTTGAAAACGTCTTCGATGTCATCTGGAAAATATTTATTGGTATTATCTTAGGTGTTCTAACTAGCTGAAGAACAAGACTTCATATGAGAGGCCTAGTTTATCTGTCTGTATATCCTCCTAGTAGCAAACAGGTTTATTTTTAACATCTTTTGGCCTTGTGTAACATGTTGACATAATGGCTACGTATGACAGTTGTCAAACCACATGGAGGTAAAAATTACTTGTGTTTGGTCTTTGCAGGGTTTTTAGACTAAGATACTAAATTTCAGTTAGAGATATCACCAGGAAAAAAACCACATTTTTTTTTTTGTATCAGAGATATGGACTTCATATTTGGCAGTGTTTTAACACAGGGTGTTGGCTAATAAAACCATCTGCTTGTACAGGTTTAATTTTGTCTCCTTAATGAATCAGTAACTCAGATTATTTAGAAAAAAAGTAAGTTCCCTTCCCCTGCTAGTGGCAGAAATTCTGACTCAACAATATAAACCAGATTGAATGCAGCTATTTCCATTGATTTAACTCCATCTAGCCTATTTTTTTTTTTTAATATATATTTCTTAGCTGAGCTAAAGCATTTCCATGAGGTGTAAATTAGGCTGATGTAAACCAAACAGGCATTAGTGAAGTTTGTCAGTCACTTTCTCAGAGTTAAATGGGTGCAAATTTCTCCAGTGTAGCTCAAAATGTAAGGTTGTTGAGCAAGAGAAATAAGAGAACTTTTCATTAAAAAGAATAAAAAAGAAAGAGAGAAAAAGAAGAATGACTGATTGTTAATGCTGATGCTGGTTTCTAACAAGCTGTACAAGGGAGGCTAACCTAAACCCATGGCAGGTGAAGGGTTTGCCTGTCCTCATAAGATTATAAGAATATTTATAAACTTTAATTTACTCAACTAATTCAGTAATATTTTATGAGCAGCCAAGTGGCATTCAGTCAAGTCCAACATGTTGTTGATTAACATGTTTTTAATCATTTGCTGGAAAATTGTTTTTAAGTGTATTTCTGAGGTTTGGTACCACAACACTGATCCTACCTTCTGGCTTCTACATGTTTCCAAAAATAATAATGCTGTCACTATGTTTTTCTTTTTCTTTTTTTTTTTTTTTTAACCCAGACACAGTCCTGGAAAGCTAAACAGGACAGCACAGTAAACAATTGTGAACACTCTGAAACAGTTTTTACAAAAAGCTAAAATTAGATTGTCTACATATGCCAAAATCTAAATAGATCATCTTAAAGGTGAGTGATGAAATAAATCTAGATATTTAGGACTGTTGCCCTGTTATTAATTTACATGAATTGTTGAAGTATTTAAATTTCACCTTCCTTTTGATGTACAGAGCTCGATGTCTGTGGGGTTTGATAACCAAGGAGGGACCACATGATGCTTGCTTCAGAGACACTGTGTAGTATCCATCCTTGGAGATGTTCCAGACTCAGCTGGACATGGTTCTGCACAACCTGTGATAGTTGACCCTGCTTAAATAAATAATAGGACCTCCAGAGGTCCTTTCCAAACTTTTCCTTTTCAATTCTCTGATTCTGTTTATTATCAGTTTTTACACATCTGTTCATAGTTTGAGGCTGCTAATTCATAGCTACAATAGTAATGATTTTCCTTTACATAAACCCTTATGAAAAAATCTCACTTAAATCACTCCATCCTTTTTGTTTTCTCTCTTCTGATGCTTCCAATCAGCAGATTTAAGTGGGAGAATGTTTTTCAAAATAGGTCTAATTTGGGATTTCTTCTTCAGGCAAAGAGTAATTTCAGAAGAAGAGGCAGTTCTGCTCAAGGATAGTTTTCCTGTGCTGATATCGAGTAGAAAGAGCCATGGAGAGGGTAATAGACAATGGAAGTAAATGGAGTAGTGTGAAAAGCAGAGACTTACATTTTGGAGGAGCTGAGATTTTTATTTTTATTTTTGTTTTCATGCTGGTTTGGACTGCATCTTCAAATTTCAGAACCCAGAAGAATATGAAAGAGGAAATCTTTTCAGGTCAATCAACACATTTCATTTCAGTTTTGTTCTTTTAATTATAACAATATACATAGCATGTACTTAACCATACTTTAAAAGAAAATAAAAAAGGAACTCATAGCAAAAAGAAGGAAATGAAAACTCAAAATTCTGAAACTATTGTAAAGCCTTGATTCAATATTGCTGAACATTTTCCTTTTTTCTCCCTTTGAATCAAAATATTGTTGAAATTGTCATTTGTTATGAAGCACCTTCAAGTGAACTAGCTTTGTGTTTTGCAACGAGTCTGTCTTCTGAGCGTATCTAAGATTAAAAGTGAATGGAGAACTTGGGATACGTAGACTTCAGGACTAGCCTGGCTGTAGTTTCACTGTATGACTCAGTAAATTGCCTCATCCCTGATAGCCGTTTCCTTATTCATAAAACATTGATAACAGCAACTGCCTCTGTGAAGGCAGGTCTTGACCCCTGTGATGGAAACTACCGTGTGTAAAAGGTAGGTAGTATTCTTCCACCATCGCCGTCAGCCTTTACTTTATGTCAGAAGCTCTTTGGAAGCAAATACTTTTCTTCAGAAAACTTCACCTTCAAGAACTGATAGAGATCAGCCAGTGTTTTTAAAAGGAGATACCTGACGTTATATATGGTTAAATATATTTCGAAGGTGTGCATATAGACTACTTTCAGAAGAGGTTTTCCATAGCGTTCCTGACACTTGAAATAAATGGAGCCTCAAATAAGAGCAGTCACACACATACTTTTACAGTGTGCTTGTGTGCAAAAATACTGAGTGAGAAAGGATGGAAGCCTCCCATTTGCATCACTAGGCTTGGAATGCCTTACCCAGATTTTTGCATCTTTGCAATCTTATAAAGCCCTATATGAGGTGAGAAATGGAATCAGTTTATTACAAACAGCCAGGTAGTTAAAGTTATGTCAAAATTTCATAGCATTTTTTTAATGTTATAATTTCATCAAGAAAAACAGCTTTGAACCAAGCTTCATAAAAAGTGTGAACTTTGAATTTATAATTAAAAATGAATTTTTCTTTTAATAAATCATACAGGCTAAAGGAGCAACCGCTGACTGATCTAAAATACAGCTGCGTACCTAAAAGACTTTAGATATAAAAAAAGGGAGACTGAAGCAAGTCCAGCATTATAAGGAAAGCCTTGCTGATGTGGGGTCCCCCTATGATGTGATTTGAAAAATCCCCAGACTTTTAACCGGGATTTAAATCTAGGTAATGACTCAATCCTGCATCGTAGGCAGGCTGCTGCTTGCTTTCTTTTGCGACAGGAGCTCATCACATCTGTTCAGGTGAGGGACCCCTTCATCTGGGTGATTTATCATAGAATCCTAGAATGGTTTAAATTAGAAGGGACCTTAAAGATCATCTAGTTAAGGTGCCCATTTGGGGCACGTTAGGCAGAAGAGACCTTTTTTGGTCTACCAGACTGACTTAATGCAGCATAAGGACTTTTTAACTCTTCTCCTTCAGCTATGGACAAGACAAACTGTTTCTGAGAGTGACTCGCCATGGTTACACTGGGAGTCTGTGATCAGAGGTGACAGCTGTGCCTCTCTGATTGCCCTTTATGTTGACTGAAAGTTCTGACTGACCTAACTGCACATGTGATGGCTCCTTGGGCTGGTTCATCCCATTACAAGGAGGAGGGGGGTCTGCTCAGGGCAAAGACCCCCACGAGCTCTCTACAGGCCTAACATAATCATAGGATCGTTAGGGTTGGAAGGGACCTTAAGGGTCATCTAAATAGGGGGACTTTCTGGCCCTAGCTGTGAGACAGGAGGTGATATATCTGCATACACAGAGTAGGGTTCACAGGTGCCTGCTGGGGCAAAATACAGTAGAAAAGGTCACAGTGCTATTTCATGTATCACTGGAAGGTACTGGAGAAGATCAGACAGACTGCCTTTCACTTATAAATGTATGTGTTTATATCCTAATGCCCAGCTGTAAGCACCCCAAATAAGTGATTAGGTTCTCCCCAACACTGAATGTTTGGTGTTTTTTTCTTTCATTTTTATATTTCTCCCCTCCCATTTCAGTCCCAGCTGTCTCTGCTTTATTCATCCACATCACTTCTAGATCTCCTCATCCCATCAGAAAACCAACAGACTTAGTTCCTCTCACCCTATCAGTCTCCTGCCTTTCATGGCTTCTTTTTCCACCCTGCATTGCAGGAGCCTCTTTCAGGACACTTCATACCCTTAGACCCTCAGATACAAGGAAGCAAGAAATCTGTGATTACCTTTCTTTACACTAGCTCTTCAGGAGTGTCCTGGTTTTAGTCACAAAAGAGTTAACTTTCTTTACAGTGGCTGGTAACCCTAAAGAAGTACTTGTTTTGTTGAAAGCTGCTGATAGACCAATTCACTGGATGTGCCTTGTGTAGGAAAACCAGTAAGTTACTCCCATCCATTTTACCCATGCTATCGTTGATTTGTCTGAATTTTGAATTCCCAGCCAGCCTAAGGGTTGAGTTGAGTTGCATTGGCCATAAGAAGGAGAAAAGGACAAAACTGGAGACAAACAGTTCTGGAGAGTACTTATCTTTTTTATCTCCCATCACCACTCTCTCTCCCAAAACAAAGATTCCTCCTCAAAGCATGCTGTCATTGCCCAGCCAGAGAGCAGAATCAGCACTATATATAAGGCTGGCCAAAGCCACTTCTTTTTCATGAGAAAGCTTGAAATTTTCAAATGTTATTTTCATTCTGATATTTTGAAATGCTCATGTTGAATTTATGAACAATTTTTTAGTATATTTTCATTTCAGAATTTCTGTAATTGAAAGATTTACAGGTTTCTCCTATTTTAAAATTATTCTTTGTCACATAATGATGTAGTATTGTGGTATTGGTGAATCAGAGCATGACTTGAAAGATACTACCATTTGTATTTACACCTATTGTTAAGCACAAAAGCATTAAGGACAATTATTGCACCATATTGATTAAAACATTGTTATCCCCGTTTCTTAGCTGTATTATACTGAAAAATTTTACACTTGTTATTTTAAGAAAGTGTGCAAGTTAAGGAATGCTTTTTAATTAGAATATCAGAGAGTTGTGGGCTTTGGTACAGTAATGGCTCTTGCTTTTCTCAAACAATTTTTATCTTTTGATGTGTCTTCCCTTAATTTTTTTTTTTCCTGCTACTTTCAAGCTACAGATGTCCTGCCTGGTTTGTTTCTTTCCATAAGGAGTAATCTCTGTCTTCTCTGCTAATTTGCCAATTTCTTTTAAAACCATCTGGAGCCAACTTTGTTTGTGCTAACATTATTATTATTTAGTATTACTCTGGCTTTCAGCAGCCTTAATTAGAACTGCAAATTTGTCTTGCAGGCAACCTCAAAAGTACAACTTCAATGCTCAAAACACAGTTATTCTCAAGTGTAAAGTTCAGGATTTCTCTAGAAGACTTTAGGTTATATATTTACAATAAAATCCAATCAGTTCTCTTCAGCTGTTCTGCAATTCTGTAGATGTAAAAGTGAAATTTTTACATTCTTACTGTGCAGTAATGGACAAATTCTTGCTGACATTACATTGAGTGGATAGAATGTGCAAGGCATTCAAACCCATCCGAAGGGTTATTTTTACTTTGTTTTGCTATGTACTATTGATAGCAGAACTGGGCAGAATTTGATTTTAATGATATATGAAATCACTGTCCCGCTCAAGTCAAACACATCTTCTAAGGGTAATTGTCTGTAATGACAGTGCAGCTGGATTTCTGCACAGCTTGAATCCCATGCTGGCTCTTCTCAGTGGTCACAACTGAAGATACCTACTGTGGGGTCCAGGTCACTTGCCAAGAAGTGAGATATCTAGTCTGGTATAGTATCTGGACTCCCACTACAGTCAAAGAGGAGAAAGAGAGATACTTCTGGTGGCAAGTACCTGTCTGCTTGTCTTAAAAACCAGTTTTCAATGGAGGTGAACTCCAGGTGGGAACTGAGGACTGATACAAACAACGTAGCTAACATTTAGAGGCAGTAGTTAGAAGACACAGCTCTGACCTGATATTTAACAATATATTACAGACTACACTGACATCATGCCCGAGTATTCATACATAGTAATATATAGCTTGGACTCTATGGTACTACCTCTTGCCCTGCGTTGCCAGAAAGAGTCAGAACAAGGACTTGGAACAAATACAATCTACTTGTTTCAAACTTATAAGGAAGACACCTCCTTCTTCTGAGATTTAAGGTATAACCCCACTTTCCATGGTACTACAGGTACAAAGAAACATGAACAGAACCACTCTGTATGGTTTAAGAAATGCTGTTAGGATAGAAAATGTACTAAAAGCTAAGGAAAAGATGGAAGAAACATATTTCAACTTGACATTATTACCTAATGAGGTCACAAAAAGAAAAAAACCCCTGATTTGTAGGGGCTGGATTCATCTCACCTGTCTTCGGGGCTTGAATGTAGTTTAAGATGCAGACGCTGAATTTTAGCCTCTCCACGCAGGTGTTCAGAGGCTTGTTGGCAGTTAAGCTTATGCTGCAGTCAGTCATTTAGCATGCTCAGCTGGGACCTCTTAAATGAATAGAATTGAAAGACTGCCATATATACCTGCTAAAAATAAACGTTTATAGACAAAGTGTTTGGAGCCTGTGGTGGTTTTTTTTGTTGTTGTTGTTGTTGTTGTTGAATTTATTTATTTATTTGTATTTATACCACTATTGTCAGTATTTCTTTCCAATGTATTTCACTTGTCAGTATTTCTTTCCAATGTATTTGCAGTTAAAGAGGGCAGTCTGGGCATCATCTGATGTTATGTTGCAGAAATAATTGAAGGGCGCTGTATCTTAGATTTTAAACATCTTGATGGTAGGTCCATGGGTGATCTGTGATTCTATGGCACTAGAACAGAGATGTCATAAAGTGGGAAAAGAGGAAAAGTCAGCAGAAAAAAAAAAAAGGAAGCCATTTTCTGAATCAGTCTTATTTTAACTGCACTAATTCAGTGCCTGTGGTTTCTCTTTTCCTATGACAATGACGACATAAAAGGGTACCTATAATGCATTAAATTTTGTTGCTAGATATGAAGAAGAAAGAATCCTTCCTGGGAGATGAGTGCTTGCATTGCCAAAGACATTAAGCAGTTCCTTAGCAGGAAGGCACAGGTGCGGCACAAGCCCTTCGATACAGTATTTGCGAGATATACTTTCCTGTTTACGTTATTACTATTATAACCCAACCATGACTGTGGTCATGCATGCAGGTTTAATAAAAATTAGCAATAACTTTTGTAACCTGAGGCCTGAAATGTCAGTCCGTAAAGAGCTACCTTTATTTGTTTTTCGTGAGTCATAACATTTATGTGGAATTTAATCTGTTATTTTCAATCAAAAAAAAAAAGCTTCCAGAAAGTAATCATTTGTTAACATACGTTGTAAGATGAAAGAAAATGACATTCTGCCTGACTTCCAATCTGCCTGTATCAGGAAAAATAAAAAAGTTGTTTGCATTAGGAGTGGCAGCAGATGAGATTCATTTAATCATGAAATAAATCTTTCGAACTAAATATAACCCCAAGACACTCCCTTTCAGAGGGAGGGAAACACAGAAAGCCTTAGGGAGTAAATGTAACTATTTTTTAAAACAGTCAGCCGTTTAGCAAGGGATCATAGGCTCTTTTTTGTGGATATCATAGCACATCTTTTGCTGAAAGGCTCTGTTTGTTCCACCTGAAGGTCAGGTTTTAACTTCCCATGTTCTTGTGCAGCTTAAAGCAGCGGCACGAGCAGCAGTGATGCACACAGTTTGGGACACTACCCTGCTAGGTGTCAAATGTGAAATCCCACTGCCACCTTCTAGATGATGGTAACAGCATGATGTACTGACATTCCAATCTTTAAAAGGGTATGTAGCATCCAGCCCCTGCCATTAACAACAAAAGGGAGCAAGATTTTGAACAACCCTATCTAGCTCCATTTCCCCCTGCCTCAACACTGCAGGGGTCGACATGCTGGTTGTAGTTGCTTATGGACCAGTATTCCCATTACTCCTTATCTGGACCTTTCTATGGGACAGTAGGGGTGGAAGGTGCCATTTGGGATCTAAGACCCTTCACCATATGATGTAAAATGCACTGCAGAGAGCTTTAAGTCAGAACAAATGCTATGGCTTTTGATTCCTTCATCAGGCTCTGGAAGACTGCAGCAAGTACACCAATAGACAGAAGTGATTTTTGATAAGGATAGTTGTCAAACTACTATTCAAAGCCTTAATTCCTCTATCTGTGGCTACTTAGTTATGCTTCTCATTTACCTGTAACAAACTTTATCCCAGAAGTCCTTAAGGCTACAAGAAGTTCTTTGATCAACATGGGTTTTTGTCTTAGAAAAATCAAACCCAAACTCAAAAGACTTTGAACTACCATTCAGCAAATGATTGAAATGTAACAGCATACCTGGACCTTGATACTGTGCCTAGTAAAACCATCAGTAACCCCTTATTGGAGCACACTCAGGACATTAACCTGGTTACTCAGAGGGGAAAAGGGAGTTGAAACACAATTATGCCAAGCGTTGTAAACTAAGGGTCATATTCACAAACATTTCTACATTTATGT
Organism: Rhynochetos jubatus; assembly: GCA_027574665.1. Lineage (NCBI taxonomy): Eukaryota > Metazoa > Chordata > Aves > Eurypygiformes > Rhynochetidae > Rhynochetos > Rhynochetos jubatus. Next base: position 86,841,845 of record CM050650.1, on the reverse strand, counting down.
TCTGCCTGAATTACAGGTGTCAGCTCCCACTGACCAAATAACTCATCTCCTGTTACTGGAAAAGGCTCTGCAATTTGAAAATCAATCTTTCAAATAAGTAAATAAATATATATTCTTAGAAGAATGTCAGATCTCTGTCTTTGAAAGGCAAGTACAGACAGAGCTAAAACTGCTTGGGAAGGATAACAAGGAGACGACTTCAATTAAGGTGAAGTAGAACAGACTCTGAAGTAAAGCGGCTGCAAGTTGGACACTGTTGCATGACACATCCTACCTGCCACTCCAGGCATGCAGGCTGGCAGACTTCCCAACCTGGCACCAAATTAAATGCAGGAGGTGGTGGTGGCTCGTCTGCTCTCCCATGCAAAAGACACACAGACAACTTCCTAACTTTTTTCCTCTTAGTCTAGATAGCACTGCCTTGTTCCCAGAAAACAGCTCTGCTCTGCTTATGGGATCAATCCAAGCAGCGAATTCCAGTCGAGTAGTACTGCTGCTGGAAGCTGTGGAAGCACTGTTGGATATCATCATGCTGGGGAGCATAAGCCCTGAGGTAATCTCAGGCGACCTGTACCTTCATGGAATAAACAGCATCCCTCCCTGCTCTTGCTGTGCCAAAGCCCCAGGGAAAAGGTGCTATAGCTGCAGCTTGCGCTAATGTGGGTTTTACTCATTTTGATACAGAAATTGAACCAAATCAGAGCTGACAAATATCTCTGTGGTCTACTAGGTGACTCACATGGTCAGATAGGCAACCATTTGTCACTGCAAAAATGTCATCATGAGGACCACCAACCAATATTAGATGCAAGCATTGCTGTTTCACCCCCAGATTGCTGGAGCTCAGTTTTGTGTTCAGCTTGTGTGTATAGGTATAACGACTTAGCATCCTTCTGCTTGGCTGTGAGCATTGACCCAGCCTCCACACCAGGTCTGCACAGTGGGGAGTTTGAGAGAGATGCAGTGCATTTACAAACCAGAACATGATCTTCTCATATCTTGACTGATTTGATGACAACCCTGCTATTGCTGCCAGTGTTTTAAAAATCTGTTGTTTTTCACTGTGCAAAAGGGAAAAAAAAGAGAAAATAGTACAATTACTGTGAAAATTTTTCCTGACTTCTTGGACTATTTAAACAGTAAATAATACAGTTATTTCAGTGGAGTCTTATAATGAAAATCTGTTTTATTTAATTTCACGTATCCTTCTGATTGCTGTTTTTCAGCCTAATGTAATTTGGCTAACTCTGTTTCAGATGCATTTTAAATTTGATTGTGAATAGACAGGGTCAAAAGCCTCCTGACATTGCTACTATTAGAAGCAGTCATTTTGAAAAGTGCATTATTTACAGAAATTATTATCTTGTAACCTATTTTACAAGCTTAATTTCTCCTGGTTTTTGATGTTTTGTTTTTAGGTTTTTTTCCTTGACAAAACTGTAACCAAAACATTTCATGAAATCCTAGTATTGGCTTGCATTTCCCAGAGAGATCTTTCCCAAAGATCTCTTTCCCAAAGAGATCTTTCAGTAAACAAAGGGTAAAATAATGTTTGCAACAAGCTAGGAAGTAACATGAATTTTAGGAAAAGCCTGGGAAATATAAAAATATGTGTTCCATTTTGAAACCCTGCAAAGTGGAAACATTCAGAACATTTAATAAAATATTTTTTTTCAACCATTACTTATTGTAAATATTAGATTTTCTACTTAAGTTTTTATTAAGCATTGAGAGGTTTTTAACAGATATCTTTATCTAAGTCAATTATTTACTCTTGAAAAACAATCAGGAAATTCCTTTAAAAAGGAAAACAACTCTTCTCTACTCTCTCTGATGTGCTGCCCAAGACAGTGAATTGTCATTGACCTGAGACAGCCACTCCAAGATCTGTTTTCTTCCCACTCCTGCCCAAAGGTTTAAAACCAAAACCATGAAACTTTTGAGACTTCTCAAAAGCAAGTGGATTTAAATCCCCTTAGGGAAAAGGTTATAAACTGCCTTCTCTCCATTAGGATCTTGTCTCCAGCTATTGAAAGGGAGTTAGGAGAGCCCTCTTTATGTAGGGCAGGCAGAGAAAGGAGAGCATCATTCTCTCAGACACCGAGAGTCCATTTGCAGACTTGCCTGGAGGAAAAGGGGACATTTCTTCATGCCTCCTTCTCCTCCTTACAAAGGGCTCAGAGGTCACCTGTCACAAGGAGCCATAGTTTCCCATGGTTTTCGGGCCCATGGAGGAGGCAGATCTCTGTTTCATTAGTTATATTGACCATATGACTTTTGCTTCGGGGCATGGTTTAGGACAGACTTGGCAGTGCCAGGTTGACAACTGGACTCAATCATCTTAAAGGTCTTTTACAACCAAAACAATTCTATGATTCTATTCTATATGACATTGTTTTTCCATTGACTTATGATTACTCTGCCTGTGAAAAAAGTCCAAGTTATTAACTGCATGAGAACTGTGGGCTACAGCGTGCTGTTTTTTCCTCCCACAGCAGTTAAACGAAGTAGTTCTCCAATCTGATAGAGTGCTGAATATATTGAATTGTTGCTGATTTTTTATTTATTCCAAAATTATTGTGAATAATTTTGTCCTAAGGTCAGATGAAACAAAAAACAAATTAAAGCAAACATACAAAAAAAGCGCTTTGAATCCATCATGACTTCATTGATAGTGTGGTATAAATAGCTATTTTTGATGCCAGGGATTCAGTTTCTAGTTTTAATGTGTATGTGTTTAATCCAAAGTCTAAGGAAAGTTTCATCAAGTAAAACAGGGCTACTCCTGCAGAAAGTTTGACAGGTGCCTGAATTACAGAAGAGTTGGGACAAAGTCCAGTTCCGACAAGTTTTGGGGTTATCCTGTGATTCTTCCGTTAATCTTCATTATTAATTATTATATAGGAAGAATTCCCTTCCAGAGCCTTGTTAAACTGGTGTTTCACTGACTTCATGCTACACACTGGGGTTAAAGAAGATAGGATCAGGATTCAATATCTTCTTTCTTTTATTTAAATTTTATTTTCAGAGTTCTAATGCAATGTTTTGTCAAAATTGCAGAAAAATTGCTGAAAGGATTCGGGCTTTAGCCACAAGAAAAGGACCAGCCTGAGTGACTTGTGCAGGTGAGAAGGAGACAAAGATTATGCATAAACAGTATTTCTTTAAACTCATTCTTGAGTGGTAGAATAAGAAGAATCAACAGAATCTGAAACAGAGGAAGGAAGACATGAGGCCAAGAGACCAAATATGTCAATGTAGATGATATGGAGGGCTGTATAAAGTGATCCCCAGAGTAGTACAGGTAAGGTGAAGTACACCTTAGTCCCTTAGTTCCGTATGGTATGGTACACAATATTCAGTCAATTGGTGCTCAGTGGCAGGTCAAGCTGAGACTGTGGCTCTTTGTAACCAGGGGCTGAGGACCCTCTACCATACCAATTCCCAGGCAGTGCCTATGCAGAACACAGCAGCAACAGCTCAAGGGACTGCAGGAAAACTAGCAAACCTAGTTGTGGAGCTGTTTGGACCTCAACCTATAGCATCCAAACTAGCCTTAAGTAAAGCTCGGGGTGAGCTTTTGCTGCTGCCAGAGAAGAGTGGAGATGCAACGCAGCACTGCAGGACTGTCTTGGTGAGCCTGCTAACGAAAGGTAGGCAGAGGGAGGTGTACCATGAGCTGAGACCCATGCTCGCCAACACCCTGTGCAGGATTTCAGTTCTGAGGGGCCCAGAGGAAACGCATGTGGCTAGCTGCTAACCCTCTCTTCCCCATCATGGCACTTACAGACAAAAGTGAAGCTAAACAGCCTCCACCACTCTTTCTATAACTGATCTCTTGCCCAGATGTCCAGACCCACTCTGCCATCCACGGATTTGGCTCCATACAACTTGCTCCACAGCATACGTCCCTGCAGATTTTGGTCCCATGTCTCTGAACAAGGAGTTCATCAGCTGTCAGCTGACGCAGTTTTCTTTTACCTTCGGCAGTTTTCCAGCCTCCACATTCTGGAGCACAGCTTTAAGGAAGAGACTGAAATGAACAAACAATCTGTTCTTCTCATGTGTTTCTTCGAAGACATGGGTTTCTAATCCTACAGATTTGGGCCGGTCTTGTCCTGTGAACCTGATCGGCTGTAGAGTACTAGAGCTTCACTGGGACCACCCCAGGGCAGGGAGGGATGTACAAACACAGAGCAATGGGCCAGTGTCCATGTGTGTGGGGTACCGCTGAGACGCTTCAGCAAAGTCATTAGTGTTACATCTCATTTTTGCAATGAAAGGAATGACTCAACCTTGTGTATATATTGCCTACACCAGGTAAGGACACATTTCTGCTGAGGACATTTGTCTAACTACAGCACTTGATGGGAGCTGCTGACAAAGCTGTGTGCTCCTCACTCCTCGTTCATTGCATGGAAGACACTGTCCATGTAGGAGGTCAGCTGGAAGGGCAGGCTGTAAGGTTGGGATGTCTGGCTGGAGCATGTTTTTTGTCTATCTGTCCATCCACTGCACCTCCATTCTGCCTGCAGCTGTGGACACTTCGCTGATCAGGGGTTACACATGGTACTTTCATGCATGACCTTTCCTTACGGTTGTAAGGAAAAGGCACAAATTGTAGCACTAAAAAAAATTTTAAAGCCTGATTGTGAATCCAAACAAGGCTGAGGTTTTATAAATTTTTGAAGCAATGGTTCGGTTTCTGTCACTGGACAGAACTGGACAGGTGTTTATGGCAGTCACAAAAAAGGAAAGCAGGGCAGGCTGCATCAGGACATTTTAGAAGCCGTTAATAAGATTTTGTGTTGTTATTCTGAAGGGCATTTTCTGCTGCTCTCAGCACAAAATTGTGACTGGCCTTCACAAGATGGAAAAAATGATGTATTCTTACTTTATACTAAATAACAGCACAGCCGGCATGAGAACAATTCCCTGGGAGGGCAAGGTTATTTGCAGTTTCTGTATGTGTGAGGAAACTAATGTTAGACCTACAAAAGGACCCAAATGGCACCTGGCTTCAAAATGTCACCTGGCTTCAAAATAGCAGCAGCCAATGCTTTTGCAGCGCCCCAGAGCAGAGGGACCAACTGAGTGAGGGCTCTAACCCCTGTGTGGTGGCTGAGGCAGGGAGGAGGGCTCCTACCCCAGCCATGGCTTGAATGGAAACAGAAGCTATCACCTTAGGTGAAGGCAGTCCCGTCTCAATGACCTGGTCCCAGGCTCAAGCAAGGGAGTAGTCAGATCACTTTCTGCAGTGCTTCCTGGGTGCAGGGCTCCCCAGAGTGGCCCAGTTCACAATAAAATAAAAAAGTTGTGGTTTTGAGGGGGAGAAACAAAAATTTTATGTGCACTTTCCCTTCTAGCAGGGAAAAAGAAGGTATTTTGTTCTCAAGTAAATTCTTATATTGGTGCATTTACTGTAATCGCTCAGTGGGACATCAGAAAGATGTTTTAAAGAGCCCAGTATCTCAGCTATTAGGAGTAAACATTCTTCTCCTCAAGACAGAGGATATAGCAGGTACACACCATGGGGCACCCTATGGTTTTACATGCATGACCACAGAGAGGACATGAGGAAGTGGGATGGAAAACCTACCTTGTCTCTAGAGACACAAGTATATAAGTTGCAAGGAAAAGCAATCACAAGTTGGGGTTCTTCCACAAAAATTGCTGCTCCAGTATCCAGTGGGTGGTTCCTCAGACAGAATGAAAGGGCTGATCTTACTCCTGATCTCAAAGAAAGAAAAGAATTCAAATCCATTTTTACAATAAGTGAGTGGAGAATCCTACGACCAATACTAGAGAGGCTCTGCCTGCAGCCAGGTGGAGGAAAGGGACAGCTGGGTTTACTGGACTGTGTGGCTTCGATGGCCTGGCACATCAGAGCCACAGGAGTATAAGGCTGTAGTGGACACGGGTGCACAGTGTACCCTCATGCCATCAAGCTGTAAAGGGGTACAACCCATTAGTAATTCTGGTGTGACTAGGGGATCCCAACAGTTAACTCTATGGGAGGCTGAAATAAGCCTGACTGGGAATGAGTGAGCAGCTGTGTGGTGTTTGGTTGCTGGCTGGGGCTAAAGCACACCACATGGTAAAACTGTTTCATTTTGGAGTTTTAATTAAGACATAACATTGCCACGCTGAAGTGTCTGATACTGAAATGGTTGGAAACAGTGTTTCAGATCATCCCACAGGAGACGGTGTATCCCTGCTGAGGATGGTGCATCCCTGGGTGTGGGAACTGGTCGTCTCCATGGCACTGGAGATCTGGAGGTGGGATAACCCCTTTGAAGCTCCAATGCATGTCACATTGGAGGTACTGCGCTGCTCCATCCGAGAATGGCTGTATCTGTCATGGGACTCGCAGTTCTTTTAATAAGCAGAGCTCTGAAAGTGCAATTCCTATGAGACAGTATATCAAAATGGTGAAATGCAATATATAGTGTTACATGACTTAAAACAAAATGCTTCAGGTCAGTCAGACGAGATTCAGCTGAAAGTGATTGTAAATAGAATATTTTCTTCTGGAAGGAAAAGAATAATTTGAATAAAAAAATTATTGAACAACTCACTTTTCATATTCTCTCTGCTTTCCATATGTGTGTGTGTGTCTGCACATCTGTGTGTATGTAATCGACATTACAGCAAGAATCTACCTTGAGCACATCACAGATTTCTCCTCTTAATGCAGGCAACCCTGCTAGTTCCTGAACTTTGGCCATCTGCTTGAGCCTAAGGGGCAGCAATATTAAATTAATTGTAGTCTGACATTTCTTTGACAACTAACACTTGCACGAACAAGTCCTCAATGCACATGTGCACATTAGGAAATTAAAGTGTAAAGTAAATAAGATTATCATTGTGTGTTTCTTCTCAAAAACATATTGCAAGTCATTATCTCTCCCTGTAATGACTGAAATTCTGTGTGCAAAACCAAGTAATTTAATTTACATATCTCAAATGCATGCCATTTTGTTGTTGTGCAGAGCCTGTACCAAATGCCTTGTGAATTAAATCATTTCATCGTCAAGAGTCGGCACAGCTGCAGGCAGATGACTCTTCTTGACACATTGTGTGAGAGAACAGACACGCACCAGAAAGTGCTGCTCCTTCTGTCCCTCTGGAGCAGTCCCGGTGATTTTGGGGGAAGGCTTCTGCCACAATGCAGCTCTCTGCTTCCTCTGAAAGAAAATCCTCCTCCAGACTGAACTCAGATATTGTTTTCATTGCTCTCTCACTCAAGCCAATGTGAGTTTTTCCACCTTTGGTGATGTGAGCAAGATTAACTCCACAATAATTGATTTAATTTCAACTGCTTGGCTACAAATTGGCAAGATGCTGAAAAGTCCTGTCCCTCTGTTCATTGACAACCGATATAAGGCTGCTGGGTTGGTAGCTACCTCAAAACTCCGTATATTCAGGTAGATAATATGAGTTGAATGAAGTAAATAAACTGGACAGACAGGGGCAGACACTCTGTAGTGGATGCAGACATGGCTGGGGATATCAGCAGGGATGCCACAGGTGAGGAGCCCAGTCCGGAATATTAATTTGTTTAAATACCAGTATCCACACAATGTCCAGATATGCACTGGTAGAGCAACTTAGGCACTTCTAACAGTTTTCCTACTCAGTGAGTTGATCATGAAGAATTTATTCTTATTCTACACCTAATGATGCTGGGGCATAAAGTTTTAAGTATGGGAAACAAGAAGTATTCAATAAGCACATACTACACTTTATTCTGTCATAAACTCCAACAGTAAAGAAAGAGGAATAGATGATAGTTTCTTTCCTCAGCTCACACACAGTCTTGAGATCAGAAAAGATTGTGTTGTCAAATGTCTGTATCATTAGGCATCACAATGGTGGGAATTGAGCACTTCAGAAAGGAATTTTTCAGTCTGGACTGACTGTCTCCAAGGAACCCGACACTGGAGGGTTTTTCTATAGTTGTCTCTTTCTGCATAAAGGGGAAGAGAATTTCTGTCTCTCAGCTGCAAGTTGCAATCCCTTCACTATCAACCGATAAATGGTCTCAGATATTATTATGTTTTCTTCTTCTTTTGTTCCTACCATCAGAGCCACCTGTGATTTCTCTGGTCTTTGTAGAACCTTATTTCCTCTAGATTTAATTCCAGCTGAGGAAAGTATGCACTTATCTTTTCATCACCTGAGCCCATTAATCTCCCCTGGAACAGCAGTTCTTGCTGAAACCTGTTGTGGTTTGAGAGGGTTGCTGGAATTTGACCCTAGCATTTTCCCTCGTGTCATCAGAGGGAGCTGCAGTTGCTCAGGAGTTGATTTCGGATCTGTGTAGACTGCTTGCCATATATGTTAGCATTCAGAGAAAGGTTTTTGCTTTGATAAATGCCTGGGAGCCACTAGGAGGGTAAGGATGCAGAACAGGAGCACGTACAGGGCTGTCAGGAGACCAGGAGATGTAGGAGGCAGCAGCACCCACTGCAGCCTTGAGCCCCTGAGCAATCACGTGCAAATGTTCTATTATTGATCCCATGTCTTTTGGGCATGCCTTGTAGCAGAGTGGCAGTGAGTAGCTGAAGCACACCTTGATTTTATGTTCCCTTTTCAGGGGAACATACATCTGATCCTGTCAGAAAACTGGAGAACTCCTCAGAAGGTACCTGTCAATTCTGGACCATCTAGTTTCTGAAACTCATGTTCCTGGACCAAACAAAAACGTGTCAGGGTTTTACAACTTTGATAATGGAGTAAAATTGCATGTTTTCCGTTATAAAAGCTCTTCATTATTCAAAGGAATGAAAGAAAGAGAAAATCTGGTCATTTGAAGCCTGAACAATTAGTATTTGTCCCATTCCCTTTCCCTGTTCTTTGAGATGATGCTTAATATGCCAATTTGGAGTGTTCTCCTGGACTGGATGAATGAGAACTTTGATACTCTAAGTGTAAAAATATTATAAAAAATAATTGTAAAGAAAGTTAAAATTAGATGTTCTGTGTAATGGACAATGAGGGGAGTGACCGACAACTGTCTTCACGTTATGTGGTCACAGCCTTTGCAAGTAGGCCTTCCAAAATTGTGAGAATCTCGGGTTCTCAATGGCATGTTCAGGCGTGGGATCTCCTTCACTAATGATGACAACAGAGTTGCCTCTTCCTAATGTTATAAAGAAGCAGGTTCAGCTGAGATGCCTTAGCATTATTCGATACGCTTTTAGATACCCTTGCAATCATTCCTTAGCACTTCCTCTCATTATGAACAGGATTAGCTTCTGCAAGCCTGCTCAGTAACATCAAACGCTGTAGTTTTTCTGGCATTTAGGCAGGACATGCAACTAGCTGATGATTTTACTATTAAATCTTGGAAAAATATTAATTATTATTAGATTTATGGCTTCCATGTCACTTGGACTGACACACATATATTGAATATTGCTTTCATTTTCACCATGAAATTTTAATTTCCTGTACTTACTGTGTAAGTAAGTCCAGATACTCTGCTTCACATTTTTGAACAAAAATCCCCCAGTACAAAGAAAAAGTAATATTTTTCTCTCTATTGTTGCATTCACAACTATTGTCTTGAAGTTTTACTCTTAACCAAATGTCCCCTCTTTCATTCAGGTACAAAATACTGTGATTCCTGAGTACACATGGTGAATAATACACTGTTGCTTGGAAAGAAATTTGGGTTCTCTATGCCAGAAGTGGATTATTCCAAAAGCAGAAAAACTTTCAGCAGATGTTGTGTTTGTTTTGAACAGAGAACAGGGGGAAATGCAGCCAGGTCTTATACTGATTACTTTAAGAAATGAAAACAGGGCTTCAAATTGGACCAGGAAAGAATGTTGCTCGTCGCAAGTGCAGGCATCCTGAGGCATTTGGGGTTTGTATCATGCAAGACAAAGTGGGCACTAACATCGCAGGGTGTAATAATTGTTGTAGAGTCATGCATTTGCTCTAGTGACGTGAGATTGCCTTTGCCTAAACCATGCTGGAAGCAGCTCTCTGCACTGTAGAAGAGATTAATTCAAAGCCAAGTGCAAAACTGCGGTGAGCTGACCCTGGCTGGAGGCCAGGTGCCCACCAAAACTGCTCTGTCCCTTCCCTCCTCAGCTGGAGAGGGGAAAGAAAATACAAGGAGAAGCTCGTGGGTCAAGGCAAGGACAGGGAGAGATCACTCACCAGTTACCATCGCAGGCAAAACAGACTCAGCTTTGGGGAAATTAGATTAATTTATTACCAGTCAAATCGGAGTACAAGAAAACTAAACCCAAATCTTAGAACACCTTCCCCCTGCCCCTCCCTCCTTCCTGGGCTCAACTTTACTCCCTATTTCTCTACCTCCTCCTTGACAGCAGCACAGGGGGACAGGGAATGGGGGTTGCAGTTAGCTCATCACCCCATTATGGGTCCGTCCCAAGAGGTGTGGTCCTTCAGGAGCAACTTGGGTTTCCCTGGGGTCACAAGTCCTGTCAGCAAACCTGCTCCGGCCTGGGGTCCTCTCTCCATGGGTCCACAGGTCCTGCCAGGAGCCTGCTGCAGCACAGACTGCCCATAGGGTCACAGCCTCCTTCGGGCATGCCCCTGCTCTGGTGTGGCATCCTCTCCAGGCTGCAGGTGGGTCTCTGCTCCCTCGTGACCCTCCATGGCTGCAGGGTACAGCCGGCCTCACCATGGTCTGCACTATGGGATGTTGGGGAATCTCTGCTCTGGCACCTGGAGCACCTCCTCCCCCTCCTTCACTGAGCTGGGAGTCTGCATTGCTGTTTCTCTCACATATTACCAATCCTCTCTCCAGCTGCTATTGTTCCTCCTGTTTCCCCACCCCTCCCTTCTTAAACATGTTATCCCAGAGGTGCTACCACCATTGCTGATGGGCTCAGCCTTGGCCATCAGCAGGTCTGTCCTGGAACCAGCTGGCACTGGCTCTGTTGGAAGTAGGGGAGGCATCCACCAGCTTCTCACAGAAGCCAACCCTGTAGCCCCTCCGCTACCAAAAACCTTGCCACGCGAACCCAGTACAAACCCAAAGCATCTGTTTATTCATCAGCCTAGTCTTACAGAAGTGATCCCACAGTGTATCTGTGGGAAAGAATAGCCTCATTACAGAATAGAGCCAGAGAATTTCCCATATCCAGAAAGCCTTGATTCTCCCAGAGCTTTTCATTTTACAACTTCTCCTACTGTGCTCATTAAACATAAAAAAAAAAAAATCAAGAAAATAATAAATAGGATTTTCTCTTTTAGGTGGCCATCTGGTTCAAGTGGATAATTACCTTCTGACATCTGTTCAGTGACACACACTATATGGCAGTATTTAAATTGGTGATCTTCAGCCATTTCCTGGTGGACACAAATATCTGAAGTTGCAACAACATTCTGGGAGTCCACAGGGTCTCCTCTGGGAAGCACCCAGCACATCCCGTTTTACAGCAGTGCTATAAGACAGCTACCCGAGCAGCTTCTACTAAGCAAATCTGCAATGAGTTTCTGAAGTCATACGGCCTCCGACTTGGTGCTGCTTCCTGGGAGGATTTCCCACAAATCCCCTACCAGAATGTGCTTGGTGATGAGGGAAGCCTTCCCCTTGGGTCAGCCCTGTCAGCACAGCTGAGATCACTTTCCCCTGGAGAGCACAGAAAATGTCACCACCTCTTTCTTAGGTGCTTGCCCAAAACTTACTGCAGGGTCAAGAGTGACAAAGCCTTGCAGTGTATGGAGCTCTGGTCCAAAGACAGTGTCTTCACAGCCTGTCTGACCACACTCTAATCCAGTAGCACAGATGAAAATATAAAGGACTGGACAGCCTACTGAGACAGGTAATATGAGCTGGAGCTCATCACAGCTGCTTTTGCAGTGAACCTGAGTGGTACAAGTGAGAGGGTTTGGAGGCAAAGTCTTCCAGGGGCCATGTGAGTGATTGCTCTTCAGATCTAAACAATTGCTTCTGTATATGAGCTGAGCAGTCAAGCTGGCATTTCTGTCTCTCAAGCTGCCTGAGCGTTGCAATGAGTGGTACTGCATTAATCCTCCCATGCATGGTGGTGAGAGACCCCAAAATTTTTTCCTGTTAAGAGATGTAGAGAGGGGAGAGGAAGAACCAGAGGTCCAAAGGAGGGGGATAGAAGACCCCAAAGCAATCTTTACTGCCAACCATGGGCTGATGAGGAATGGGAAGCAAGTAAATGCATGCCTCAAACATATTCTCCAGGAAAGGAAAGCAGGAGGAATGTGATATTAAGGAGGAAAAGCCACAAAGTGTTCATTGAAAGAAAATTAAAAGTTTTTGCAAAAGGCTTTTGGCACAACTTCTTCCTAGAGGAATGTATGCAACAGGTCTGCCTCTTTTCTCCCTAGCTCTATGTCCACGAACTACCTTGACAAGTTTGGTATGTATATTTCATGGACAGAAGTTCTGTTTGTCTTTAATGGTCTTGAGAGATTCAAATAAATCCAGCATCTCTTCCTTCTTTAAGGTATATGGAAATCCATTTTTTGTTTTTCCCCAACAGAACAAAATCTATTATCTAAGTCAGTGTAACTCTTGACTCTGTTTACAGTGGCAGCTGGTTTGTCAGAGCTGTGAAGTATTGCATTTTAAGCATGGTAATCATGCTGTCATAATGATGTTTCTGTTGACATACTGCCCAAGGTTCGTTTAAGCTCAGAGCATGTCTTTGTGATCAAACGACATAATAATACAACGGTTAGTACAAATTAGCTATCTGAAAGCAAAAAAACGACATTAATACAACATGCAGGTGTCTCAATTATACTCCAGCATATGTGCTTTAGTTTTTATTGCAGAGGGTTTGTAATCTAGTTATCCTCGTAAATGTATTCATAACAGAATCTACTGTTAATTATTTGCTAAGGTAACTTTGGTCCATTTTTACCAGGTTATCAGAAATATCTATTGTCCTTTCAAATCAAGCCTACACATTTAATGTGTCAAATCAGGTTGTACACAATTAAACAAAATGGATACTTTTGTAAACATTATTTTGTGTTATATGCAGTAAACCCACATTTTTTTGTTGTTAAATCCCAGGGCTTTTTGTACTGATTTATTTACTGTTGATTGAGAAGGTGTACGTCATTTTCAAATGGCTAAACATAAACACATATATTTTCATCACAATAATAACCTCTTGTCTGAGCCTGGTTACACAAAGCTTTTGCTGGTTGTGAGATGACACTTTCCTATCTCACTTCATTTGAGGGCAACTGTTCCAGCTGGAATGGCTGTTTTATACAGAAGATGATGACGTTGTTAACAGGATACAGGTTCTTCCAACCATCTGTCTCTAATGACAAGATGCTGGACTATCTTCAGTCTCTTCCTATTGGCTGGGTTTTTCAAAGGCAATGAAGACGATGAAATTTCTTTTCATGTTTCATCTCATCTGGTGGCCAAGCACACTTAGGCTTCACTGGTAATTCTAACTTTCTTGCAGTGAAGTCCAATTAATGGCCTAGCTATTCTTAATCTATGAAGCCCAGTCAGCATTATATTTCCATAGTGACATGCAAAGGACATAAAATTAAAAGCTGTGGTAGCCAATGGTGGTTTTCTGTCACTCATATGGCAATTGTACCTCTGGACTCGGACCACTGGATTGTGAAGTCCTCCTTTCCATCTCCAACATATGCACCTGTGCTTGCCTGGTGCAAACCTACCAACTAGCTCTCACAACTTCAAAAACCATAGGTCAGAAGTCAAAATAATATGAGATTGACCTAAAATTAGAAATAAAACCAGTGGGTGACACTGTGCAGAAATCTTCTTTCTTTCTTTCTGAATATTTTTGATACATTTTACAGTTTGGAAAGTCGATGTAGGTTGCTTGGGAAAAATGACTACTCCAGCTTTTGTCTGCTTTGACTCCCACTATTTGTTGCCTTTTTCACATTTCTGTTCTAATAAACAACTCATGCCACCTTGTCCCAGCTACTGGCATCCCTGTAGATGCCCTCCACTCCCTTTGCATGCCATTCTTCATGGGAATTCTGGAGCAGCGGCTCTCCCGCCACCCTCAGAAAAACGTTGCATCAAGCTGCAAATTATTCTGCCATTGTTGCACTGAAGGCTGCAGCCATGCCATGGAGGGGACATCCCGAGTGACTGCCGTAAGCACCCTGAGGTCGATGCTCTTCCTCCTGAGAGAAATACTCCTGTAGTGTCAGACTGCATTTTTAACAATGCTTGAGCACTGGCATGGCTTTACCAGAATCAATATGAGCTAGTTTTGATCTTCTAAAATAGGTTTGTTGCTTCAGGATAACAAGTTTCACATCCCTAAAACACGGAGAGAAACCATCACCATTATTTAGCAGTACTGAAACCAAGCAAAACAGCTCAACTTTCTTTCAAAGTGAAAACTTACCACTTTGGGAATAGGAGCAGGTTCCCCATTTCTTTCAGCCTGTTCCCCAACCACTTCAATATGACCCTTATGCAGCCAGAGTGGGCTGCAAACAGGCAGTCTTATTTCTTTGCTCCTGGAGGAGGCTTCCTCCATCAGACCCTCATGCTGGCAAGGACCAGGAGACCCTTGGCAAAATGGGAAGCCTAGGAAATGGGGGATTATGGTGAATCCCTAATACCATAATTGTGAGTCTTGAAGGAATATACAATTTGTCAGTTTCTTTTGGAAAAAAGATAATGCACCAATTGGGATTTTTATTAGCATATTTGATACATTGGCTTCTTCGCTAGAAATAGAGGTGGATGCAATTAGTATGTTTTTGGCTGTTGTGTGTTACTTTCCCTTTATAGTTGTCTCCAAGAACGTCAGAATTAAGAATGAGAAATCATTAAAATGCAAATCTCCCAAAGCTGCATATAGCTCCAGCTCCCCCCAACACTCCAAGTAAAGTAAGAAACGGTTCAAGGGGACAGCTGACATTCAATCTCTGACAAGACATGTAGCACTAACGTTACATTACTAAAGGACTGATCCTGTGTACAGGCTTACCAAGAACCTGTATTCTGCCTTTTCTCCTGGAGGAAACACTTTATTGTGAAAGAGACAATACATAAAATAAAGTACATGCGTACTACCCTAAGCGATAGGTCTGCAAAACGCAGCTGTGTAGGAGCAGCAAAACTGGGAGGGGAGACTTGGCAGTAGGGAATGAGAAGCACTGGAATGGGGATAGATCTGCAGAGTTGGGATGGAGATGTGTATCAGATAAAAGCTCTGCAGAGGAGTGGCTTTGCACAGAAAGAGAGGGGAGCAACACACTAAGGCTGGCCAGAATTGAGATGACAGTTTGTGTTAAGAGACGTAGGAGATGATGCCGCAAGGTGTGTGATAATAGGAAGCTTTCAAGGACATGGGAAAATGACACAGGGAGGCACATGGGAAAGGCTGAGCAAGGGCAAGCAGCTTTCTGTGGGCTGGTGTCCACATGAAATCTTCTCCCTGGGTTGCTGGTTATGTGAGTTACTGTCAGCCTTCTGGTAGAATTAGACATGTGCCCCCCTCCTTCCTTTATATGCTTTTTCTTCTAGTAGATTCTAGTTTAACTCAGGATAAGTTAACAAACAAAAAGGCTTGTTATTAACACAAGTGGACAACCCTGATTTCTGGCCCCCAAAGAATATTTCATTCTTGGAAATGAAGTATCAATACATTTTTTATTTGGAATATTAAAAGTAGTAGCATGGGTAAGAGTAGGAAAAAAGAAAAGAAACAGAGAAAGTACCATGAACAAGAATATAAAAGCATTTAGAAGATGCCAGAGATGCACAGGACACTTGAGAGGTTCAAGGGAAAATGTGATCTCTCCCTGAAGGCAGGTGAGTGTGCAGGGATGAAAGGGAACAAAAAGAGAGCTATTTCTGAACAGTTCAGGGTCTGATTTGTTCAACAGCCTACACCTAAGTGGAGAAAACCACACTGGTTTTCATAATTTGCTGTAGAAAACTGGAAAATAGTGTACTCTGACAAGGACAAGTTTCATGTTGTTAAGATCAACTCGAATGACGTTCAGGGGAATATAATCCCCTTCGTAAAGAAATATGTTTTCCAACAAAGGCTGTTTTACAGACAGTGGGCATTTAAAGATGCTAATGTCTAAAAAGTATTGGACTTCAGTTCACATGCTTCTGAAACTTTGAGAACACTTTGAGAAGCCTGGGGCAGAGAGAGGGAACACCAAAGGTTTGTGATCCTTGCAAGGCTGAATAACTGTTTTCCATTGCATTTTCAGAGGTTCTGGTATCAATTCCTGCAGCTGGAGAATACGTGAAATATCTGAGAGCTGGAAGCAGTGCATAAGCTCAATCATAGCCATCACATAGCCATCACATAGCCATCACAAAGACTTAGCAGAGACCTTTGTGTCTCAGTAAGAGCTGAAAGTAAAAGAAGTTGGTATGACAGAAGAAATGAATGGTGAAAGGATAAAATGTACTAACCTGTAGAAGCAGTTACCATTTTGTTTCTTTTTTTTTTTTTCCTTTTGTAAACCAATGAGCTATCTTCACTCTAAACAAAAGAGAAACTTAAGGGCTTGATTATTTTTCAAAGGTATTGAAGTTGCAGGTGTTAGCACAATTTCTCTCTTTTTGTGTAACTGTTTTTAACAAAAGCAAAATCTCACCGCTCTTGAAAGGAAATACGCTGCAATTGCCTCGTACAGAAGGTTTTTAATCCCATGCAATCAGTTGAAATAATGAACATGTAATTGTAAAGGACAACCAGTTTGTGTCATTATCCTATCTAGAACACTCTCTTCTGAAAGGCAAAACCCAAATATGAAGAACTTCAAATATATCAATTTGGTATAATGTGGAAATGAGGAACAAGATTTTGGAGAAATTTATTAATTAAAACTGTTTTGAAGTGGAGCATGGTCAGTTTATGTATGGTATTAAACATCTCATTTCCATGGGACTATCCCAGAGTGTTCTTCCAGCCCTGAATTATGTTTTCCTTGTCTTCATCTCTAAAAGGGATATAACAAACAATGAATCATAACATTTATATTTAACACTGTATCTGATCTCTGAGACTGTGTATGTCAGATGCCAAAATTAAAAGTGAAAGAACAAGACTGATGGACATCTTCTGTCAGAAACAGGGTCCACTGTTTGGCCTGGTCAGTCTTGTTAGGATCACAGAATGGTTCGGGTTGAAAGACACCTTCAAAGACCACCTAGTTCCAACCCCCCTGCCATGGGCAGGGACACCCTCCACTAGACCAGGGTGCTCAAAGCCCTGTCCAACCTGGCCTTGAACACTTCCAAGGAAATGTTGAACACGCCTTGAAAGCTTCCTTGCTGAAGGAGCATTATGTGACTGTGAGATATGGGAAAGAAAATGCTTAGTGAGGAGACACTGGTCTCTGCCCTGCCTGGGTGGTTCATAGCAGCTGTGCTGACAGGACGGCACCATGCAGGAGAGAGAGACCTTCCAGCTGCCTCCATCCTGGCAGATGTGCTGTCCAACCGCAGACACCAGCTGAAAGGCACTGGGTCACCTCCAAACCACCAAGCATTGGCTACCACAGAACACTATCTGCTCAGAGCCTGGCAAACTACCGCACTGGCCCCAAATGCACCTGATGTGCTGGTTCTAGTTAGGATAGGGTTAATTTTCCTCACAGTAGCTAGTATGAGGTTATGTTTTGGTTGTGCTGAGAAAAATATTGATAACATACTAATCTTTCTAGTTGTTGCCAAGGAATGTTTGTATCAAGTCAAGGTCTTTTTTTGTTTCTGATCCTGCACCTGTGTCATTATTTTCATTACATGTTATTATTAGTAGTGGTAGTATTATTTTCAGTACTTATTATTAGTAGCAATATTAGTTTTTTTAGTATTATTGGTATTGTTAGTATTATTAGTATCGTTATTTTAATAATTTATTTTCAATTATTAAATTGTTCTTAACTCACAAATTTCTTTGTCTTTTCCTCCGATCCTCCTCCTCCACTGGGGGAGGGGGGAGTGAGTGAGTGGCTGTGTGGAGCTTAGGTGCTGGCTGAGGTTAAACCATGATAGATGACCACCGCCTTGGGGAGTGTGGCTGAAGGAATGGGGCAGATATTGCAACTATTTTTGTCAGTTCTCCTGAGAGAGGTCCCCAGAAAATTCCTTTTCACTGACAGCATCATCCAGAGATGCCTGGCAACTGGGAGAAGGCGGCTACAGGCTTGCTGGCCTTCTCTGGGTGAAGATAAGTGGAGGAAGTGGGAACCATGTCATCGTATGTATCTATCACAAAAAGTGATGCTCATCAGAATACCTAACCAAAAATGGCCACAAGGCAGAGTCTGCTGTCAGTTGAGGATCTCAGTTCTTTGCTTGGTTCAGTTCAGTCTTGAGAGGGAGGAATTGAGAATAGATGATATTTTTTAGGAGTCGAAGATAATTTCCATCAAAGTGATTTCATGATAAAATTCATTAGACTAAAGAATTGGCTAAGAAAAAGCAGAAGAATAAGTTGTTATGGACTCAAAAAATCAGACTAAGAAACTAAGAAATTGGTGACAAGAACTTCTAAACAAAGCCAACAACTTTAAATACAAAGAAGTGATGAAGACTGACCGCTATTAAAAGACATTATATAAAAAACAAAGTGAGAAGCCGTATCATTACAACGAAAAAAATAGGAGATTTAGAAACAGACCAATATAGTTGTCTCAGGAGTTCTTAAAGGACTTGAAAACCAAACAGATATCCTAAAAATATGGAAAAAAAAGAGCAGATGGATAGTAAAAGGTGTGGGCACCGCACGCAGGGTTGAAATCAAAGAGGATAAAATTAATAGGGAGGTGCAAACTGCAGGGAAATAAAGGGAAACAAGAAAGAGATATGATACCTGGATTAAAAGGAAGTCTAGGTCTACCACCAAAAACAAACAAATAAAAACGACAAAAATGCAGAAATATTACATGCTTTCTTGGCCCCAGCTTTGTGAAAAGGAGTTACCTGCAATCATTGAATTACTGACTTTCATCCAGGAAGGTGATACAGGAACAGGAAAGAAGAGAGAGAGAACTAGTTTTGACAAGATATATATTCAAGCTGTCTGATGAAGAGGAGTGCAAGAGGGAAAACAACAGCTTTACCTTTAAAAAGCAGAAATAAGATGAACCTAGGAAATCACGTACCCATCAGCTCAACTTCGATCCACTGAAAAAATTGTTCTACAGGATAATAGGGGAAGAAAACAGCCAGCACAGACTTGTAAATAATGCGTCCCATCAAACCAGCCTACTTCTTCTCTTTGGCAGTGTAGTCAGCCTTATGGCTGAAGGGGGTTGATATGATCCATTTTAATTTTAGTGAGGCTCTTGGTGCTATTTCTTTTCAGGTTCTTATAACCGTTGTAGACAAGTATCCTGCAGATGTAATCACTAAAAGTGTGTGTGTGTCTGACGGATGAAGCCCTTTTCATGAGGGTTAATCAAGGATTCACTGTCACTCTTCAAGGGCATTGAAGTATGGTTGGACAGGGGTTAGAGTCATTAGCAGTTTCAAGATTGTGCTTAATGGCTGAGATGATGGAACAGAGCGCGTGATCATCAGATTTGATAATGACACCAATATGAGGAAAGAGAAACTGCAAGGAAGGACAGGAATGTAAAGTAGTTTTCAGTGAGATGGAACTCAGTAAAGTCAAGTACAAAGTGCTAAATTTAGGCAGAAGACTTTCATGTATAATGGGACATATCTGGCTGAGAGTCAGTACTGCAGGAAGGAACCATATATAGCTATAGGATGAAGCAGTGGAAAAAAATGTAAATTTTATTCAGGAATATATTAACAAAAATTATTAATAAGATTGGATCATACTTATAGCTGTAGAAGTCTAAACTGGAGGTCACTGTCTTCTTGGAGTGATACATAGTAAATGACATCTGAAGGGTGTTATCTAGTAGAATGACAGGGAAATGAGAGAGTCCAGAAGGGACCTCCAAGAATGTGATGGTGTTTACAGAAGCAATTTATGTGTGAAAAAGGAAGGAAATGAGATCATTTTGTCTGGAAAATGGAAATCTGAGCAGACAGATGAATGAGAAAATGGTACACAATGATGTTATAATCTGCTGGAAAGGGAAAGGTATGCTCTGGTGTTCTCCTTCACAGCACAGCAGAAATCTATTTACTGTTCAGAAAGAAGATTTAGGATGGATATTAGAAAAAAACCTTCTAGGAGGATGCTGATGGATTGGGCACAAGCTAATTAGAGAAGTTGCAGAAAGTCCTGCTCTTTGGGGTTTAAGGACATGTTAGATAAAATATGTGCTTGCAGTGAGCAAAGGTAAAGTCAATCCTGCCTCAAAGCTGATTGCAGTGGGCCTGGGAGTCTTCTGCTGACTGAATTTTCTACAGCTGCCCTTGCTTCCTGGTGCTTTCGCCAGACTCTCACTCCACTCAAACTCTCTGCAATGTGTCTCTATCCCTACTGTCTTCTCCAGGCTTCCCAGCTTCACTGACACCCACTGCTCCAGGAAATCAGGAAAGAGATTGGTGTCTGTAAACTAGCAAGGATGTGGGAGGAGGCTCACTCTGGCATCCCAGGTCTTGGACATCTGTGTGCAATTATCCCTCCACACCACAGGCCTGCAAAGGGTGCAGGATCCTTCTACGTAACAGCTGAATTAATGCAAATACATGAATATTTATGCAATTCAATATCTCTGCTGATCTTTGTTTCTTCAAGGCTTTTGCAAGGTACATTCATGCCGCAGGTGGCAAGGGGAACTGTGAACAACAGGCAACAATGGGGAGAGAGGGTGCCTGCCTTTACCATTCACCAGCACTGGGGGCTGCACGAACTCAGAGCCCCCTGCACCTGCAGGCAGGATGTTCTCTGACAGAGCAAAAAGCGTTGGGGTTAGAAACAGTGGAGAAGCCTGAAACTTGTCTATTGGGGCTGAAATTATGGCCCCACTACAAAAATTTCAAATACCAGGTAATTTGAAGTCAAGTTTTCTGCAGTCTTTTGTTTTCTTTTTTGAGTGATATAAATAACTGCAAAATGGTACATTCTTGAATGCTCTAAGGACTGGCTGATAACAGTTTAATGTGTTGATTAGTATAATTTTCCTATTTCCTTCTGCTGTTCATCCCACAGTAACAAAATGTAGAGAGGAAGACCGCCCGTAGGTATCTCTTACAATTACCCCCATACAGTAGTGTCTCAGATCGTTGCACTAGAATAACTGCACATTCATCCCTGTGGTGGGCTGACCCTGGCTGGAGTCCAGATACCCACCAAAACTGCTCTGTCACTGCCCTCCTCAGCTGGGCAGGGGAGAGGAAATACAAGGAAAGGCTCGTGGGTCGAGGTAAGGATAGGGAGAGATCACTCACCAATTACTGTCACAGGCAAAACACACTCCACTTGGGGAAAATTAATTTAATTTATTACCAGTCAAATCAGAGAACAGAACTAAAACCAGGTCTTAAAACACCTTCCCTCCATCCCTCCCTTATTCCCAGGCTCATTTTCACTCCTGATTTCTCTTCCTCCTCCCCGCAAGCGGCACAGGGGGACTGGGAATGGGGGTTGTGATCAGTTCATCACACACTGTCTCTTCTGCTCCTTCCTTCTCAGGGGGAGGATTCCTCACATTCTGCCCCTGCTCCAGCCTGGGGTCCCTCCCATGGGGTGCAGTCCTTCAGGAGCAGCCTGCCCCAGCCTGGGAGTGTCCCTGGGGTCACAAGGCCTGCCAGCAAACCTGCTCCAGCCTGGGCTCCTTTGGGCATCCCCCTGCTCTGGTGTGGGGTCCTCCCCAGGATGCAGCTGGGTCTCTGCTCCCCCGTGACCCTCCATGGCTGCGGAGCACAGCCGACCTCACCATGGTCTGCACCACGGGCTGTCAGGGAATCTCTGCTCTGGCACCTGGAACACCTCCTCTCCCTCTTTCTCCACAGACCTGGCTGTCTGCAGAGCTGTTGATCTCACATCTCACTCTCTCTCTCTGGCTGGAATTGTTCTTGCCCATGGTTTTTTTTCACGTCTTCTTCAATATGCTATCCCAGGGGCACTGCCACCATCACATTGCTGATGGGCTTGGCCGTGGCCAGCGGTGGGTCCATCTGTGAGCTGGCTAGCATTGAGTCTGTTGGACGTGGGGACAGCTTCCAGCAGCTTCTCACAGAAGCCACCCCTGTAGCTCCCACCCTGCCACCAAGACCTTGCCATGCTAACCCAACACAATCCCTGCAGGAAAACCTCTCTCTTGCATTTAAAAAAATGATTCTAAGAAATTCAGTGATAAAATGCTTTCATGTGGTGATAAGGATGTGCTGTGATAGTGTATGCCCTTTTACTGTGGTTTGTTTTTTTTTTTTTAAGAACAACTCAAGCATTTATCACCTGAGAAACAGGAGCACAGCCTTAGACACATTTTATAACCCTAACTCAGAGAGTATACTGACCCAGTATACCCATAGAAGACACATTTGCACTTTCCTTTGCACAGGGTTGAACCGGATCTAGCTCTGTTTGCCTTATGTTCAGCCATTTAGCCCTTCAAAGAGTCTGTCTGTGCATGAGCCCTTGGCCCCATCAATCTTGTACATATTATGCCACATCGTAGCTGTATTTCCCATCAGTAAACCCAGAGTGCTTTCAAGTTTCTCTCACTGGTTATAGCTGGCCTTAATGGGATAGGAAGGAAGCAGAGGAAAGGCAGTGTGGCTGTGCATTGCAGTGCTATATTTCTCAATTTTCCAATATTTTGAGTGTTGCTGAGCTCAGTATTCTGGAAGGACAAGACTTATCACTGGGCACTGACTAACTCAGAAAGGATTTATGGAAACAATGAATCGCCTCTGAAACGATATAAATTAAGTAGCATAGACCCAAAATTAATGTTCACAGGACCTGCACACTCGCTGATGCACTGCAGCATTTCAGCGCCATGGCTAAACTGGCATGCTTTATTTCTCAGTGATATGAGAGGCTCATCTTAGATTGGCTTCATACCATTGGTGATGCCTGCAGGCAGATATGTTGATGTCATCTCAAGCAACAAGTCAGGGTTTAACAAGCTCATCACACATATGATAAGGCCTCTGCCACCTCCGTATAATAATACATCGGTGATTCTCTTAAGGTGTATTTCATGTCTGAATCTGCAGTATCAAAAGGACTGGTACACTGGAGGCCTTGCCATGAGAACACCCCAAGACTCCCCCTTAATGACACGTGCCAGAGCCAGCGCCTGGCTGGGGCCTCTTGGGTCCCACTGGGCAAGTAGTTCTTGGTGTCAGTATGGAAGCAGAGGATGTTTGGAAGTTCTCATGGGAGGCAGATCTCAAATCATCCTTGTGACTTTCTGCTGTTTGGTGAGGAAAGATAAAGTCCTACTTCCCTGGAGTTTAGAGGAAGGCTAGCTGAGCAACTGAGGGCACCCACAAAATCTGGGACTCAAACCTTATGTTTTGGCAGAAGTGTTAAGGAGCACGGGTGTTTTCTTCAAAGGAAGAGGAGTCTTGAATGTGCTGAATTCCCTTTCTCTGAACCTCTGTTTCTGGAGTGCTCATTGTACACAGACCCTTGTGCTGTCAAAGTTAACTTGCTGAAACATTTGTAGAGCAAGTTTTAAGCTCAGACACATAAACTGTCCTGCCAGAAGTGGTGCATTTGATATGAGACGGAGTAGTATTCGACAGCAGAAGGGCTGGATTCCCAAAATCCTCAGACAAAGCTCCTGTAGAATGGCAATGAGACAAGACGCGTTCACCTTCTGCAAGGGGGGTGTCTGCAAACATAATTGCATTGTGTTGGTGTCTGCAGCTCTGACAGAAATTGGAGCTGAATATCGTGTTTTCCCGGGTGGATTTTGTACAATGTAGGACAATGCTCAGCACAGTGAACAGAGAACTGGTCTTTTTTGAAAGGAGGTACTAAGAGCTCTCAGAGGGTCCCAGCAAGGGTGTAACAAGCAGCTTTAGCCATGGGAAGTGCACATGCAAAAACTGATGTGACAGTGATGGCCAAAATCCCATTTGCTTCCACTTCTATAAATGGAACTTTATTTCCCTTGGAACAATACCTAAAAGAAAACTTGTGATTTCTGGAAATAATGTCCATGTAAGAAAAAGTTTGTGGTGTAGAAATCACCAAAGTTCTCAAAGCTTTCTTTGCAAGATACAAAACCAAAGGGGCTGCCCAAAAACTTCTTTCTAAAACTCCCAAAGTTAGTCTTTACCTAGTCTAGCAGAAAGAAACTGCAACAAAGTTTATCTTGTGAATTACAAGCAGGAGAGTCCATTTGTAATTCAAGTACTGGATGCCTACAGCACATGAACAAAAGAAAACAAATTAAAATATTAAATAAATAAATGGTTAAATTCCAGAGAAAAAAAGAATTGTTCTTAGCTCAGCAAGGACAAAATTAGGCCAAATTCAAGGAACCTATTCAGAAAGCTCTATATTATTGTCCTGGTTTGGTTTTTTTGAGAGGGGGGTGGAGGGTGTAAAAATTCATCCTGCTTGATTCCAGTATTGGAAAAGAAAACAAAGAATCAGAATCAATGCTTGGTAAACTTCCAAGCACTCATTAAGTGGGAGCACTTGCTCTGCACAAACAAGTGATGTGGTCCAGTCCACTCCAGCCATCTTTATGCCGCCAGTGGCCACTCCAGCCTTCCAGCTCCTCATGCTCACTGTCCTCTGCCTTCCCACTGTGGATCACTCTTTGGTCTCTGCATTTATCACTCCTCACAGACATCAGTTACATAAAGACCCACTTTTCTTATCCGTAATCAAATCCTACTCCTTTCCTTCTTGCCTTGCTGTCCCTCTGATATTGCTCTTCTTATCCAGCTGATTCCAGTTGGGAACTGGAAAAAAGGCACTGAAAATCCAAGTAATTTCTTTGGAGGGTATGTAGATTAGGATTTTGTCCAGGCTTGGTCACATTTTGAGCTGATTTCATCAGGCGATCCAAAGCCTTAGAAACCATTCTTACAACATTTTAAAACCTCCAATCCAGCATTTGATGAAAAGATCATCTGAATTTTTATTAATCTACAAGAAGAGAATGTATCTTTTTTCTTCTCATCCTTACTTTTTGATTTGCCTTAATTTCCTTTGCTGACATTTCCATATTTAAAATCCTTTAATATTTCTAGCAATAATCAATTGCCTAAAATATTGTGAGGAAGATGAGATGAAGATTTTCCCTTTCCTCTGAAGAGAGAACAAATAGTTTGAGAGGAGCTTTCTCCCTGAATGACCAACAATATTCAACTTCATGGCTACGTGTGTGGGGAGCAAATTCCCAACCAGATTCCTGCTCAGGGTATTTTGTCTTGTGCTTGCCCCTCATGGAAGAGCCGGGTGACGTTCCACCCGCTGAAGAATGAGCTTGTAGCTGGCTTTTTAGCACTGACATGCCACAGCGTGGGAGGTTTCCAGGGGTAACGTGACATTTGCTGGGATATAAGTACACCACATGTTAGAGAATATTGTTTTCCCCGTTTCACTTGTCTTACTCTTCCACTTGGTGTTTTTAAAGACATTTAAATGCATGCATTTTTAGGATACAAAAATATTACTAATAGATCAACCACTTGCATAATAATACCAACAATAATAGCGGTATTTGTGTAGAAATCAGCATGTTCTCATGGCTTTCAGCATATTGAACAGTTGGCTGCCTTACCTGCTGCTGGCCAGACACATGACATCTTGAAAGGAAAAGAAAGCATGTGGGTTTCCTTGCTGAGATTCCTTGCTGAGATCCCTTGCTGGCCTCATCATGCCCAGTAATGCATACGATGTGACTAACAGAGTCCCTTTGTGAAACGGGCTCCAGAGAAGTCATTAGGCACAGAGAGATGAGGGTTTTGATTACAGTTGCACAAGAAATTCTGAATCATCACACCCAACCATGTTATTGGAACGTGAGGGATTTGGCCAAGGTCAATTGCCTTACCTCGTAGTCAACGGGGAGGAAAGAAATTTCCAGAAGAGTTTTTGTGCCTAACCAGGTCATTACTGGAGGACCTGGGACCCTGCAGCAACTGTGCTCAGAAAGTTTTGGTGTGCAGCATTGGGATTTTACTAGCAGCACCTGCTGAGGTCCTGCTCTCCCTGGATTTGGCATCCCTGGCTGGGGTTCAAGCTCCTTCAAAAGCACCAAACCCCCCACATGTCTGTGTTAGTTAAGAGGAATTATTACAGTCTGTAGCTCATTTAACGTTAAGACTCTGTTCTCTCAATATTTACCTTGTAAGGATAACTGGTTAATAGCTATTCAGCATAAAAGGCAAGGTCAAGAAGCAGGAAATGAAATAAATCAAACACAGAGGCCTGAAAAAGCTGATTGATGGGCCACTTAATGAATAACTCAAGTGCAACCTTGAAAAGGTAGAGCTTCAGATGCAACTTTGTAAAGGTAAGAAGAAAACCAAGATTACCATGTGTCTTATGGGAAAGAGCAATCTTATTATGAGTTGAGGGGTGTTGTGGGACTGGGTTAAAATTATTACACAGGATTTAGGGGAAGAACAAAAGAAAGGCATCACGGTGGGCAAGGAAGGAACAAGTGTGGGGAAAAAGAGATAAAGGGATAACTAGTGGATACCCATGTGCAACCAGGCACTGGTCAGTATGCCTGAGCACCGCAGTCTGTCCGACATTGTTATTAAGCTCTATCCCTACCTATCTGCTGTGTGAATGTCCCCTCTCTTCTCTGTGTACAGTCTGCTAGCAAGCTTCAAGCCAGGCTAGCCAATGAGCAGGACAAGAAATCTGTGGCTGAATCCTGGAATGACCACAGGTCTGGGGTCAAGCCTTTGGAGAGATCAGGGGCCTGGGGTTGCAGAATTTGTGCTCCTTTAACAGTTCAACTTTCAATAAACATCTGTCTTCTTTTCCCCTGACAAGACACCAGCAACACATGCATTTCTCACTAGAGAAGCGTGCCTGGTTTTCCCCAAGTAATAGTTATTCAGCCTCTGTTGCTGGTGTGAGCTTGGCCGTTCTTCCCATTCCCAGTGTTCCCAGTTTTGAGGAACAAGGTTAATTGGTCTGTGGCTGTCATGAAGACATCACAGTTTTGGATGATGTGATTAGATAAGATTGGGATTAGATTAGATTTTAGCTTCCTTCTGACCTAGACATCCAGCTGCTTCCCTCTGATCCTCTTCCTCCATTAATACTTCTATAAAAGCAGTGCATTGATGTCACACTGGGAGAATGTCACCCATTTTTTAAGGAGTATGTTGGACACACTTTCCCTTGAAAACCAGGATGTCTCAGAGAAGGACTAGAAAGAATGGCTCCTACCGCACACTGAGCTTAAATCACTGACAGAAAAGTTAAATGCACCAGATGAGTCCTCCCTCATGGGGTTCCAGTTTGCCCACGGTGGATTTGCAAGCAGTAACAACTATTTGTATAAAGACTCCAAGGTGTGAAATTCAGGTTATAAGTTTTCATTTTAAAAGTTAGGCAACACTTTCACACAAAGGGAGATTTTTTATTATTAATCAGAGCTTCAGATAAGCTGTTTTGGTTTTTAATGTGGTCAGCAGGACTCTGCTCAATTAGTACTGCAGGCAACCTCATCTATGGCAATAATAAAACAACAGAAGAGATTACTGTTAGTTTTTGAATTATGCAAGGATCAAATAGCTGCTGCTTAATTTTCCATTTGGTTCCACAGGAGCTACTACAGACCTTAGAAGACTGACAGAAATATTTACCAGAGTCAAGTGAAGTTCATGACTTCTGGGAGTTCATTCTGTTTTTCCTCTCAGTGTGTTTCTTTCATTTACCAGTCTGATTCTGGACTACCGTTAATATTACTGATCTCATCTTCTAATGGGTTCTGTAACTATTTTCTGCATTCATTTGTTCCTCACCCATAGCAGAGGTGCTTTAAATCTTCCATCTTCTCAGAAAAAGGGTGGGGTTTTGTCTGTAAAAGCCTTTTTTTCACTTTGACTTCAAGCTAGAGGGTGATTACCCTCGAGCTGCTTTTCAAAACTTTGTTTCCCAGGTGTGTTCTCAAGCCTTGGTCCTTCCAGGAGACTTTGTATCATAAAGGATTTTTTTTTTTCCATAAAATTTCAGATCCAATAGCTTACTCTCATTCATATCTTTTATCATTATTCAACATGTTTATCTTCTAGTTTCAATAGCATCTTGAAGAAAGGGGTATTTGGGATAAAAATATCTAAGTGAGGAACATAGAGTACACCACTTTCTCTTGTCATGTATTTTGTGTAAATAATAGTTCTTGACTTGATAGTCTCATTGTGATACTAGGCAACTGAATAGAAAAACCCACTAAAATGTCATTTTAAATAGCGCTGCGTAAATTCCAGGAGCTTGCATTTGAAAAAGGACAAAGGCAGAACACTAAAACACATCTACCAAAGAACAGAGCTGCAACTACAGCTGTTGTCTTTTTTTTTTCCCCCCACTTGTCAATAATTTTTATATTATGAGGATCTTTCATGGCTAGACTGAGCTAGGAAATCAGTGATATTCCTCCAATGTCTCTAGCAGATTTATTTTAAGAGATTTATTGGATTGGGTTCTATGAGAAATATTTGAACTGGAATCACACAGTAGAACCATAGAATACTTCAGGTTAGAAGGGCCATTTGGGGATTGCTTAGTTCAACTCCCTGCTGAAAGCAGAGCTTTCTTCAAAGTTAGATCAGGCTGTTCAGCCCCTTGTCTGCCTGCATTTTGATTTTGCAAGGATGGAGATCTCACAGCCCCCTCGACAGCCCAGACCTGTGCTTCACCACCCTCACAGGGGACACTTTTTTCTTACATCTGGTTGTAATTTCCCTTGCCACAATGTGAGACCATCACCTCTTGCCTTTCTGCTGTGCATCCTGGGAAAAGCCTGGCTCTGTTTTCTTAAAACCTCAGTGTTAGTAGTTGATGACAGCAGTCAGATGCCCCCTAAGCCTGCTCTTTTCAAGGGTAAACACACTCAGCTCCCTCTGCTGCTGAACTTGTTCAATCTCTGTACCTCCTGGGGGTGCTACAGGAGGTTGGAAGTACAAAAGAAAAACACTTCTGCTGTAGTTTATCTTACAATTCTAAATGTAATGGTTTTCTCCCTTAGCTAGATAGCTTGCTAATGGCTTGCAAATAATTTCAGAAAATACAATACCAGATCCCACACTGGTTTGAGAAATAAAAAGTTACTCTCATAACCTAAACAGTGCAGTCTATCTCTCTTCTTCATATGAGTTACTCTTCTTATTTCATTTTCCATTTTTATTTTATAATTTATGTAAATTATACCCAGGAGAATGGATGTAATTTCTGTAATGCCCCAATGGCTGTAGTTTGAGGAATCCTCTCTTTCTAGTTGAGGAAGGACACCCAGTTCCCAGCACAGCTCTTTGCAAATGTACATCTCCTGTAATACATTTTGTTACTAACAAAGGACAACATGTGTCATCTACTTGCCGTCATATAAAGATATCGGCAGCCATACAAAACCAAGAATAGGTAGGGAACAATTAAAAAGCTTTATCCCCAAATAAAAAACTGCTGCAGAACTGTTGTTTAATTTTGACGAGTGACTGTGCAGAGATGAGCTAGTCCATGTTTGTGGGTAGCAGTAATATCTTTTATTAGATCATCTAGTACATTCACAATCTGCAATATTGTTTTTAAGCCTGGTTCATGGAAGTTGGTATCTCACACAGACTGGTACACAGTGTCCAGCACGACTGCCACTTTAAACAAGACAAATTGCTCTGCATTCAAATGAAATACTCTTATTTTCCTAAACTCACCTTATCACAGAGTATGACAAAATGGTTTACAGAACTGGTGAGTTTGGAAAGGACGTCTGGGTATCACATAGTCCAACATCACTGCTAAAGCAGGATCAGCTAGAGCAGGTTGTCCAGGACTATCTAGTCAGGATCTGAATATCTTCAGGGATGGAGACTCCACAACCTCTCTGGGCAACCTCTGCCAGTGTTTGACCACCCTCAAAGTAATAAATCCTTTTTGTTATGTTAAGATGAAATTTCATGGGTTTATGCCTACTGCCTTTTGTCCTGTCACTGAGTACCACCAAGAGAAGCCTGGTTTCCTCTTCATTCCTTCTCCAAGATGAACATTTCCAGCTCTTTAATCATGAAAGATCCTCCACTTCCCTCATCACTTTCTTGACTTTTTGCTGGGCTCACACTAGTATGTTCCTGTCTCCCATGTGCTGGTGAGCTCTGACCTGGACCCTGCACTTCAGATGTGTCTCACCAGTGATGAGCAGAGAGGAAGGAAGGATCATGTCCCTCAGCTTGCTGGTCATGCTCCCCCTCATGCAGCCCAGGATGCTGTTGACCATCTTTGCCATGAGGGTGCATTGCTGGCTCACAGTCAACTTGGTGCCCACCAGGAGCCTCTGTTCCCTTTCTGTAGAGCTGGTTTCCAGACAGACAGCCCTCAGCCTGTGCTGGTTTATGGAATTAATCTCCACCTGTTGCAGGACTCTGCATTTTCCTTTGCTGAGCTTCATGATGTCCCTATCAGCCCATTTCTTCAGCCTGTTGAGGTCCCTCTTGATGGCAGCACAACCCCCTGGTGTTTCAGCTACTCCTCCCAGTTTTTTCAATTCCTTTATTCTTCCTGTATGACCTCTGGCTCTCTCCCGTTCCTGACTGATTTCAACCTTTGACAGTAAACCAGAAATTTAACTGTCCAGACTATTATCCAAAAGGCTACAGCACCTCAGATGTTGTGTTCCTGTTTCACTGAGCTTTTACTCCTGCACCTCCCAGCATTTCGTACAGGATTACATTTCTGATTGCTGTCAGACCCATTTGGGAGAGGTTCTTTTCCCTAATTAATGAATCAAGAGAGAGCTACCAAGCACTGCCAAATGAAGTTATTCAATACTTCCAATTTAAAGCAGTACTGCAATTTTTTTCTCTCTGAAGTACTAGTAGCTACTAATTTTCAGGTGTAACTAATAAAGCAATCTTGGATCTCATCAGGAACAGAATAAGATCACAGTGCCCATACTGTGTTTTTAAATAGTTTCAGCCAAGATTTCTTTTCCCTGTGTGTTTTTCTGAATATCAACTTGCTTTCTCTTTCTCACTTTGTTAAGTCTAGAGGCAAGCATAAGCCAAGGTGCAAATACTTAACATCATGAATAATGACAAAGTGGCAGTATTTAATGTTTAGTTTATAAATCAGACCAGAAACTTTTTTCTACAAAAGCAATTTTTCTTCATTAATTGAGCTAGTGACATTGGGGAACCATTCATACTGTTTATTTAGTACTTTTAATTAGTTCTTTGGAAGTATTCACCTCTCCCTACTGTCTAGATAGGAAACTTAGGCTCTTAACACTTTGTAATTTGAATCACACATTTAATCAAATACAAAAGTGTTTTGAGTGATGGCGAGAACACTGTGTATTTGGATCTCCTGGCTTTAATAGAAAATAGAGATCCACAGCATTCTGGCATCACTCAATTTATTTAATGGTGCAGTAAAAGTAACTGCACCAAAAATGTTAGTTACTCAAAAAAGCACTGGAACTCTGACTAAGTGTCTGCTTAAGTACTGTTTTTTACATAATTCCTGCATAATCCACTGTCTGTAAAAACAGAGGTTTTAGTTCCAGTATTTAGGTGTTTATGAATCTGTACCAGAAGTTTCAGTTATTACCAGGTTACTGTCTCTATCCTGGTGCCTATACACTCCTGAGATGAAGGAATGGTAATGCAGTTCTCTTCTGAGGAAGAAATAGGAAAATACATATGAAGAAGGTAATTTTTATGAAATAAAGAACAGAATCCTGATATTTTGGAAATAGAAAAATGAAATTCAGCTATCAGATATTGCTTTCAAAATAGCCAGAGATGGGTTGCTTCCTGAATGAATAGGATAACAAAGCTATAATTCTGGTCAGGGAATCTTATTCATAATTCTGTACCACAACTTCTGATATTTCCATTTTTTTGAAATTTTTTCATAGCTGAACTTTCTTGGGTAATTAATCCCAGGACTTGTGTATGTGGAAGATAAACACAGCATATAGGGCTAGAACATACATTAAATGGTAGCTCAGTTGAAAATATACTTCCGTTTTTGGGATATGTTCTTTGTCCCCTATTAAATAAAAATCCACAAGTTATTTTTCTTGATGAAGGAATAACTTTTAGGTCTTCAGACATAACTTAAGCTTTCTGCTGGTAGTTCAATAACATCTCAGCTAAGGATGTCATCTTATTTACGTTTCCATTTCTGTTCGCCAGGTTCTGTTATTGTTTGATGTCAGATTAAGTTCTAAATTCCTCTGCATAGTAAATATTGAACTTTTTAGTTTCTAAACTCTCTCAAATGTCTTCACTCCCATTCCCCTGGCTAATGGAAGGGATGTGGAGCTCATCCACTTTTAAGACAGAGGACGGAGGGATGAAGCTGTAAAAAACAGGTTGCCAATTTTTCTTCAGCTTCCCATTAAAAGTGGACACACACTTCAACACCTTCTGCTGGAAATATTTTTTGTCAATTGAATCTCCAGAGAGACCTACTTTCTTTCTTTCTTTTTAGAGAATAGTAATAAATAATCTTGAGAATATTGCTCCACTCAGCTTTTATATTTACTTTCACTGAGCACATTTCATACCAAGAAGCTAACAGATTTGGCCTTTCATGAGCTGTCAAACAGGGCCTCATTCCTGCAGTTTACCAATAATAAGGAGGAGTTATAATTCTGCAAGAGCATTTACTTGACTTTGTGTACACAGCAATTATTTGGGAGTTGTAAAGTTAAGTCTGACTTGTTAGAGAGGAGGCCAAGAATGGTATTAAATTGAAAACAAGCTAATGAGTCTGTGTGGGTTCTTCATCAGCAGTTATATGCTGTCTGTCAAGAATTAAAGAGAAAAAAATAATGCCTTACACCACAGTAATGTTTTCTGTCTCAGCACCTAGAGAAAGTTTTACAAAATTTAAACAGCAGAAATACTCAAAATCCCTGCCTTCAGGTAACCCAAGATCATACAATGTTGCATTTTCAGAGACAGCATTTTGTCTCTATTGGTAGTACTAACATCGCATCACAGAGCTCTTCTGGATGCAAGAGGTCATGGCCATATGTCTGAAGCACAGTTTTCTGCGGGAGCCATCCTCCTTTTCACCAGAGCCAGGAGAGGTGCTTGAACACCTTTGGCCTTGGGGTTGCTGCTGTCTGCTGTTGTATTGCTGCTAGGAAAGAGGTAGTGGTAATGGGTTTAAATGGAAAGAGTGTAGATTTAGATTGGGTATTATGAAAAAATTCTTCATGGAAAGGGTGGTGAGACACTGGAACAGGTTGCCCAGAGAATTCACACACAGAATTCACACAGAATGGTGAATTCTTTGTCCACAATGGTATTTTATTTACTGGACCCTCTCCAGTAGCTCCTTGTCCTGCTGGAGCTGAGGAGCCCAGAACTGCACACAGCACTCCAGGGGAGGCCTCACCAGCGCAGAGCAGGGGGGGAGGATGACTTCCCTCGACCTGCCGGCCGCGCTCTTCTTAAGGCATCCCAGGATGCCACTGGCCTTCTTGGCTGTGAGGGCACACTGTTGGCTCATGGTCACCCTGTTGTCCACCAGGACTCCAAGGTCCTTCTCCCCAGAGCTGCCCTCCAACAGATCAGCCCCCAACCTGTACTGATAAGCTGTGGATGCCCCATCCCTGGCAGTGTTCCAGGCCAGGCTGGATGAGGCTTTGAGCAACCTGGCCTAGTGGAGGGTGTCCC
This sequence comes from Rhynochetos jubatus, assembly GCA_027574665.1. NCBI lineage: Eukaryota > Metazoa > Chordata > Aves > Eurypygiformes > Rhynochetidae > Rhynochetos > Rhynochetos jubatus. Next base: position 86,808,127 of record CM050650.1, on the reverse strand, counting down.
TGCCCACGGCAGGGGAGTTGGAACTAGATGGTCTTTAAGGTCCCTTCCAACCCAAACCATTCTGTGATTCTGTGAATGTGCACAGCCAGCAAAGGGTAAATCAAGGGCAAATGGACATGACACCCACCAACTTCTGCCAGGTGGGCAAGGGATGATTCCCCAGTAGCTCTGAAGCCATAGAGGCTGTCAGAGCTGACAACCTTTTGGGAACAGATATTCACAGCCAGCTTGATTTGCTTTCTTCAAGCAAGAAGAAATCTTGCATGATTTCTTCACTGTGTATTTGCAACAGACCCTCCCTTCCTTTTGCTTGGAGCATCTCTTGGGAAATTTTTCTCATTGGTGCCTGCCATTTCCAGCTGTTTAACATGGCTAAAACAGAGGGGCTGACTGGCTTGGCTGTGGCCAGAAGCTGGTCCAACTTGGAGCCGAGGAAGCTTCTAGCAGCTTCTCACAGGAACCAGCCCTGTAGCCCCTGCCACACAAACCCCACACACTCTCTAATTTGTTCTGCACAGAAAGTAATTAACCCAGGCTTGTCCCACTGTGGTCAAAGTACTAGAAGGTTTCTGGGAGTGCCCTTAGTAACTCGTATTTTTCTCTCAAGAGACCTGGTGTCCAGAACCTGACACTTGGATGCTATTTACAGCCCAGGCATCACTCCTGAAAGCACAACAGGTTTTCCTCTCTGTAGGGTCTCTGCCAGCACTCAGAGCCAGGAGCACCCAATAGCAGAGGAGCAGATGAGGCACGGGTGTGTGCCCAGCAGTTGCTGCAGCTCCCTGAAAACTGCAAAGGCAGCTTTGGGTCACCTGAAGGACCCCGAGGGTTTTATGAAGCCTGGAGAAACCTATTGCTCAGTGGATGAGGAGCCCTCAGCACTTCTGCTCTTCAGGGAAGATATAAAGCATTGAGGATCCTCAGAGAGGACCGACCTGTCTGATCTGGAGTCTGCAAGCCCCTACCCCAGCCCTCTCCAGCCTCTCCAGCTGGAAGACGAGTGGACAGGAAAAACTGTGGGAGGTGCACCTGGATGTGCTGACTGTGCCCTGGAAGGTGCAAGCAGCCCCTTTTCTGGTTGGAACTGTACGGATTAACTGGCAGGATCCATCCCACTAAGCGAAAATCCTAAAGTTCTTCCATAATCAGGTGGGATCACAGACATTATTTCCCTTTGTGTGCAGTGTAAATATGGGTGTTCCCTGCAAGATTCATTTTGCCATCTGAAGATAGTTTGACTGACAGATAAATAGATACATGTGAATCCCAGTTTACATTTATGTGATGTGTAAGAATATTTAACAGCCATTACTTATGTTAAAGTCCAGTTCTTCTTTCCTGATTAAAGAGCACCCTGTTTATATTTCTCTCTGCATATGAAATTGCAAGACATTCATTAACTATTCCGTAATCTAACCTCTTCTGGAACATCCCATACAATTTTTCCACTCAATTTAAGCTAGTTACAAATTTACTAATGACTTCATTTTCACAGAAATAGAAGGACAAAAAATGTATTGTCGTTGTATTAAACATAGACAAATTTTACCCCAAACAATTGAATTTATCCAATTTTTGTAGGAAGAAAAATGCTTTTCCAAAAATGAAGTTCCACTTAGATGCTTGATCTGAATTCAAGTATATTTCAATAAACACAAGGCAGTTAATAGTGCAGGTGAAAAACATCGTTGTCTATTCCCAAAATGTTCTAAATAAATGCAGTTCATCATTTTCTGCAATTGAATTAATGACTTGGAATAAAAAGACTGATGACTTCATATGACATTTTGGAGAATATAACAGAATAATAAGATACTTGGACCTGGCCTTTCATACATAATCTGGGAGCTGCCTGCAAGATTGTATTATGCGATATGCTCCACCTGGTTCTTAACACGCTTACTAAGGATTTGTGAGGAAATAATTCAAGCAGAAGTTTGATACATGTATTTGCAAAAGGGGGATGATAGCTTCAGATTGCAATTGTGCTTATTCATCCCAAAAGGGCAAACCAGAGAAGGATAAAGAATCGAGTGCTTACTTGTTGGGTGGCTGCTTTAGCAGGGTAAGAAGCATAGCACAGAGACCCAGTACCTGTGCCACTAAGGAAAACCCTTACTAATAGTCAGTTACTAACCCAGTACTAACAGCTGGATGAATTAAGGATAAATTAAACCTGCTTTGGGTAGGGGACATAGGTCTTCAGAGCTTCTGTTGGGTTTGATTTTCTTCCCTCTTGCATCCTTTCTTTCCGGTGCTCAGATGAAGCAATACTGTTCTCCTAATCTGCTTGTACCAGTCACACTGGGCAACAACCTGCTGAAGGAGAATAAAACTAGATGCTATGTTTATGAACTTCCCCAGTGTAATAGGACCTAAATCCTGGAATTTCATGACAACTTTCAGCTTTCTTCAACACAATATTTTTCCAGAACTCTATGATGACAGGAAACACTGAAAAAAGCCAAACTCCAAACAAAAAAAAAACAAAAAACAAACAAACAAAAAAAACCCCCACCCCAAGCCTACAAGAGGTTCAACAACACTGCAAGACACAATGAGAGTTGTTAAACAAAAACCAGCCTTGCTTTCCATTAGCAAGACTGGGACAAAGGATTACATGTTCTCCAGACCCTTCTTTCCTCACAGCCTTGCTGGAGGATCTGTCCCCCTGGGAATGGATGGTTCGGTTTGGGGTGCGATGACTCAGAAACTCCTTCTCATGCTGTTTTCTGCATTGTCACTTTGTCAGCTGGATCTTTTAATTTAGCACACAAAGATGTTAGAGTGGGATTTCTAATGAAGCAGAGGTTATTTCTGTGTCCTTGACTAAGCAGTAAAACACAACCCCTGCTGCCGTGCGGTGCTGGTGCTGCAGACTGGATGAGGGTCCCTGCCACAGGAGGAGGGACACTTTACCAGCTTTGTCTGTTTATGTTACACAGTATTTTGCCTGGGGGTTTAAGAAAATGTATTGCATAAACTTTTTATGAATCCCATTCCTTATATTTGGGTCTCTCTGCATGTTGATCTCTGCTTATTGCATGGTGTAGACAGGGAAACACATCAGGAGCTGACATCGTAAGGCTTTAAAGCAAATCTGGATCTGAATATAAACTCCATGCCTTGTTTTTCCTACAAATAAAACACAGCTTTTCGGTGAGCACATTCCAGGCAATTAAAAAATAGGATTTTTTGCTCCCTGTTGTGTGAGGGAAGTGAGAAACATAACTGGCAGCTGGAATGTGGACGAAAAGTTCTTATGGATGTATTTCATGCTGAAAGATATTCTTTAGATGATTCTTAGGCATGTATTTTGATTACCCTGAATTTCTGCCTTGTCCATCCTCACTCTTCTTCTGCCATGTCCCCTTCCTGCAAGATCCCGGTGGCTCCAAGGTTTAGCCCTTTCAATTGCATCTCTACTAGTCGTACTTCAAGTAGCCTGGGAACACCAAAACTGCAAATGTCAGTTAGATGAAAGGACCAGGGGTTTATTTCAGTAAAAAATAGTAATGTAGACCAGATGAGAGGAATTGTCATCTTGACATTTCTCTTTGCTGTATGGCAAGGATGGTCTTAGGGCATGTGTCTGCTGGCTGTTGAGGGAGGTTAGGTAAGGTGATGGCCACTGTGTTGAGATCATCCCCCTCCTGATGTCTGTCTGTTCCTGTCTCCCCTCCAGACCTCTCCATCTGATTATGTCACTGACAACTCATCTGTTCCTTTGAGTGGGGTGTAACAGTTTTTTCCTGGAATTATGCAGGGTGCAAGGGTATATGTGCCCTGTCTGGGAGTCCCTAATGCTGCTGTAACACCAGGAATGTGGGCTGAGCCTCTTTGCTCCCATGCAGATGACCAAGGGGCTCCAAGGAGCAGCTAGCAAGCTGGACGGCTGTCAAGATCTTGACCAACACAGAGGGTGGGATGTGCTCTCCTGTGTTTAGATACTGAACTGTGAAAGCATAAGCTGGGCAGGTGCTAGATAGTGAAGATCTAGCATCAAAATACTCTGCTGAATTGGGAGGCAGAATTACTTACCAGCTTTCTCAAGTTTTTTAGGCTTCTCCATGTTTCATTGGTAAAAAATATGAGCAGCAAAGACAGATGCTGACTCTCCCTGTCCTTCAAAGTCACACTGACCATTAAAATATGTAAAAAGCAAATATCCCAAAATAAAAATGTATCCTCACCATGGTAGGTCACAGGCTTGTCACTGAACCCTTTAAAAGAATTAATAAATTATTAATTAGCCTTTTCTTTCAGATATTTGTAGACTTTCAATAAAAGTAGATACCTCATACAATAGAGCTGCCTGTAACAACATTAATCTTTCATTAATTTGCTTTCTTTCTCTGTGGATATTATATTTTTACAATACATTACAGTTTTCCATGAGTAATAAGTCTTCCCTTTAGTTCTATGCTTTCAGGTGCAATTCTGTACTAAGGACTTAAATGAAAATAAACTGTAAAAAAATATTTGAAGTGATTCCCCAGAATGACACATGAAGCTTTTCCCCTTTAGAGCTGCGTATGATGCTAATAGTGACGGCTGTGAAAAGGTATGGTGCGTGCTCCTGTTCCGGGCACCCAAGGGCTGGGGCTTCACCTGGACAAAGCTACTGAAGAGCTGCTCCAGCATCTCTGCTCTAGCCCTCATTTGGGATTTCTTATGAGGGCGTCTCTTGACTCGGTTGCATGTAAAAGGTTTCCACCTGCCTCAGTTCAACAGCGGACCCACAAAACGTTTGTATATCAAAACAGTTTTCCTTACAGTTGTACAGATTTTTGGAGATGTAGGATAAAAACCATCAGAAATTTATGATGCTAAGACTGAGGAAAGATTTAAGTGCTGCAATAGTTGCACACTATTTGTGTTTTTGTTTAGGTTTTGTTTGTAGTTGAAATTTCTTTTGCCTAGAATGTCACACACATTTAAAGTTGTCATGAGTATAAGAAACAGGCAGCATGCAGATACTTTTTGTAGAACCATGGATACATTTTTGTCCCAAGGGAGGAGATTGTAACACATTAGTAAAACTAAAGAAGGTCTTGCTTGTTGGTTCATGATCTGTTCACAAAAAGGCATACACTCTAAATTGTGTCAAACAGATAGTAACTGCCTTCGTGTCTACCTGTTGCATACACTTGACTTGTCTTCTGTTGGAAGCAATATGGTGAAAGTGTGATACCCTCACCAGCACTCATACTTTTCATCAGTATAGTGATTCAATGTCCTTTAGGAATTATTTTTCTCTTTGACACTGTTTCTGTAAACTATTCTAATGTGTTACTGCTTAAAATTATAAGAAAAATCATAATAAACACAGCTGATGATAAAAATGCAATTATCACCATATTCAGTCTTAATACAACCGTGGTATTAACTGGTCCTATTTTATCTTTAGGATAAAAGGGGAAGGGTTCAGCAGGAGACTAAGACACCTGGATTTAGTTGTCTGCCAGCATTTTAGGTAGCTCTGCAACCATTACTGTTGATGGAAATGTAATCAGTGCAGTAGATGGGACCTGGGGACATCCAGTTCACCTTAAAGTGAATACCTTAAAGGGGAGAAGATCTGAAGCTGAATGAAACTTAAGAAAGATCTCAAGAACACGTTTTATAAAAGACAGTTTGTGTCCCAAACCTGTTCATTTCAGGAAATACCACCTAATGACATATCATTGGCAGTCTTATAGTTAGAAAAGTAGATGAGTACCCTGACAACTAGGTAACAGGGAGTGACAGATGCCTTTTTAACATGGCTATTGAAAATGTGTGTATAAGCATAGATTTCTGTTACTTCTGTTCAGTTACCTTTACAGTTTGGGGCTGTGCTGTTAGTATTTGAATTATATAAGCCAATATTTATATTGGCACAGCTTTGAACCATTCCCACATGCCCTATTGCTGGATACCAGGAAGATCAGCACCTTTCTCTCCACTTTCCCTCCACAGGAAGCTGTAGGTCACCACCCAGCCTCCTTTTCTTCAAACCAGACAAACCCCAAGTCTTTAGCTGCTCCTCATAGGACATTCCTTCCACACCTTTCACCAGCTTTGTTGCCCTTCTCTGGACAAATTCAACGACCTTCACGTCCTTCTTAAATTGTGGGGCCCAGAACCGCACACGTATTGCTCAGCAGAAGACCAATGACATATGTTCACTATTTGCCCAAGTAGTTTCTCTGCATGAAGAGTGGCAAAACTTGGTTATATATAATGTTCAGCTACTCTTGGCTCCGAGAGTCTTGGGGCTTGATAAGATTCCCTAAGGAACACTTGAATTGCTGTGCCCTCTTTCAGGGTGGCTGAAGGGTTTGATGCTCCAGTACCACACAGAGAACTTCACTTTCAAGAACTTGGTTCATACGTTTAGGCTGCAGCGAATTTGTGTTAGGGCCGTGCTACCATACTAGGAGATAGCTAATGGAGTTGGTTGAATAAACAGATAAAACATAAACATTTTTTGAGGACACAAAAGTAATCTGTATAAAATGATACATCAGCGTAATAGTACCACACAAGATGCCTTGTCTTGTGGTAGAAAACCTAAGAGTTGTGAAACAGAGCATCTGCCACAGCGCTAGCTGAAGTCACTTTGTTTTGGCAGGAAAGGGCAAATCACACATTGCAATCTTTTAAGCATGCACCCAACACAGACATGGAATGAAAATTTCCTTCGGTTGAGTACTGCTTTTTCCACTGTAACTAGTGCAGTGGAATAGTAGTGAAAAGTAAAAATGTAATAATAAGAAATATAACCAGATGGAGAATATGTGCTTTGAAGCACGCTAGTGCCCACATCCCCACCTCTGGATACCATATCCCAAATGCCTACCACATTTAGCCTCATCTGTCCCAAGACCTCACTGGCTTTGGACTGTCCTCACCTTTTCTCCATCTCTCTTATCTCAGGGCTCACTGATCAACTGTGTAGGAGTTTGCAGTCTGACCTGGACTTTGGTGTCCTCCCCCAGGCTGCTGCTGGGAAGGTTTGGTGGGAGGTGTACACCAGAGTAATAGTATTTTCTTAGTAGTGCTTCCCCACACTATCCTGCCACTGCAGCATTCAAAAAGCAGTGCCTTCGCCTGTTTCAGTCCATCTCTCCTTTCTCAGGAAACCAGAGAAATGTGGTCTATGTCTTATGAACAGTCTGAATTGCTAAAACAGTGTAAACAATTATCAAAAACAGTTCTCTGCCTTAGAAGAATTATGTGCGTGAAATTGCTGACCCGCTGTTTCTCAATGACTGCTCCTCTGCAAGATACCTTGCAGAGTCCCTGGAGGGCTGATGCCAACAGGCTTTTGGAATTGCAGAGTTGAAATACAGTTTTTTCTTTAAGTTTCATCTTCCTGTTCTTCTATCACATAGCATTTTGCAAAAGGAAGTAAATGACAGAGCTGCTTGGGCAGAAGTGGCTGGTTTCCCTATCACCCTGTGCATGGGACATGGTGTGGAGGTGGAGCTGTGCCAGGAGAGCTGTCTCCAGGCTGTCTTGCCCTGCTGGGTTGTAGGACAGACCGTTGATGAGAATGGGAGCTGCCCTGGAGACATCCCCAGGGAGGTGTGTGACAACACAGCCAGAGCAGCCTGTGATCTGATGCTCACTTCTTGCAACCAGCACCCTCGCTGACACCTCCACCGTGCTTGCCAGCTCATCTGTATGCCAGGACCAGCAGTGAGGGTAGCTGCTACCCCTGCCCCCACATCCATGATACACCTACCACTGAGAAATTTTCCACAGATGCTTTTCCAGCTGGGAAAATTAGCATTAACAGGAAGAGGTGCTTCTTGCAAGGTGCCCCAAGTAACCCAGGAATCATGTGCTTCCTGAAGTATGAGCTGGTGCTCTATTTCTTGTGCAGCCCATCCTGGAAACACAAGGGCAGCCTGCACTGTCTCATCAAGGCTGACTGAGGGATGGAGACAACCTTAACTTCAACAAAACAAAGACACAGCCCAGCCCTGAGTCTCCACACTGTCCAGGGACTCTCCAACGCTCTCTTGGTCTCCATATGCCTCTGGGCTGGGCAGGATGGCCAAGTCTTCCAGGCAGGGAAACTTTGGCCAGAATCTTCTTGACAGTTTAATACTGTGTAAGTAAGTGTTAATGTGTAAGTTAACACTCATTCACGGCTGCTGTCTTTCTGTTTTTGTATTTATACCTGGGAGAAGCAGCCATGATACCAGACGGACCCTGAGAGTTCTCCTCACCTTGCAGTTCTGATGCAGGTGACACAAATAGTTTGGAGCTGGATTCAAACTAACAGTTCCTCTCCTCTACACTGTAGGAACTCACTTTAATTCAGCTTCATGTGATGGTAAAAACACCCTAGTTACTGGAAGCCATTAAGTTCTGCGGTTTATGGTTTTGGAAAAAAATCTGAACCTCAATAAGAAACATGGGAATCAGATATGTATAAGGGAAATGAGAAAATGTTGTGTTGATATCTCCCATTTCTGCCTTTCAGAATTCGTCCTGCTGGATTTCAGGCATAAAGAAGCCCTAGTTTCCATATCATGCATTGTAAAGTATAAGATTCAAGCTTCAGCTGAGTAACTTCAACCAATCATGATTGTAGAAGATTTAGGGTTTCTTTCAAATTTCAGCAGGAAAGCTGTGACAGCTATGACAGAGAGATGCTGTGACATAAAGAAAAAAGTACACCAGCAGCATCAACTGCCAAAGGTTATGTGAAAAGCACATTATACCCAGAGGAGTTACCACATGCGGCCCTGTAGCTGCCATGCCCACTTCCAAAGCTGATTTACAAATCTGGGAGAAAACACCTAGGTAAGACACTATGATGAGCTTCACTTTAATTAGTTTATCACAGATCAAATCCAGCAATGGATCACCACATGCTCCCATGGGCTACAAGAAAATAATCTTAAAATATATTTCACCACTGTGCAAGATAACCCCTGCTACTTCTAAAGTAGAACGGTGAGATTTAACCCAAAAGAGAGACAGGGTGACCCTAGCAACAATATTCATGCCAAAACATAAGATGACTGAGAAGTCACTGTGGCACATTAATCCATTGCAATAACAAGACCTACTTTAGTACTTGCAGATCAGTCATGTCACTAAAACAATTGAAATAAACCCCATGAACTTCTGCAAAGAGAATTTTGCAGAACAGTTGGCTGCTATAAGAGCAGGCAGGATATGAAAAGCCAAATCAGCTCTAATCTGGCAGTTTGCAATACCTGAGCCAGGTTCTGTTCTTCATGCAAGGTCCCATTGCATTGAAGCACCATGGAAGAGCAACCAACCGCAGGTACAGTTTAGCCTGAAGGTTTGGAGGCCAGGAGAAAGTCTATCCAGCTTCACCCTTATGAAGAGGTAGAAGCGACAGCTTCACAGTTTACACTGTGGGCATTAAAAATAAAGGTTTCACCCTAAATTTTGTGTAATCACCTTCTCTACTCCTTTTCCAGTCAGGTTTCCTAGTTTATCTCTATAGTACAAGCATATTAAATAGAAAATCCAACATTTCTGTCACTTACAAACTGAACAATTTGCAGCGCAGTATATTTACTTTCAAGTAACAAAATCACAATGAAATACATTTATATCTCACATCAAAAAATATATGTAAAGCATAGAAGCCTTGCTTTTGTCTGTCAGTTTAAATATGAAAAAAAATCACAACAAAAGCTGATCACTAACTTTTTGCTTATGGGACTGGGATGTTTAGGCATAATGTGGAGAACAGCTTTTCAATGTTTCTCAATCAGTCCAAAGGCAAAACTTTTGTTTTATTTTTTATAGATATAGAGGCCAATATAGATGCTGATACAGATATAGATGCGGACATAGATAGATGCAGATACAGTTATAGACATAGATGTAGATGTAGGTATATAGTTATAGATATAGATTAGATATAGATACATAGACAGAATCATCCCTCTTGAAACCATTCCAAATCTGAGGATAAGCTGATGCAGTAAATGCCTGCTGTAGGCTTGCAGATACCCTGATACCATGTCAGTTTTGAAGCTTAATGAGAGTGAAGGTATGGACATCTATCATGATATCCCTGAGAGCAAGAGCTGCCCACTGAGAGAGCAGGAGGTTAGACTGCAACTTGTACTAATGCCCTCAGTGCTTGGGTAGCACCTACAGTTTGACAACACATCAGCCCCACTCTTTCTTTCCGTTTGATTTCCGATTAAAATCTCTTTTTTTCACTCAACAGATGAAGGAAGATTGTTTCTCACACTGTGTCAGTGATTCTTGACAGATAGATATATCAGTCCTGGTTTGTACTTCATATTTGCTTAATGTATAAAACTAACTCACTTATGAATGCAATTTTAATATCTGCATAAACCTTGTATCTTCTGTTTTGACTTTTTTTCTTTTCTTTTCCTAACCCTAGAAAGAAAAAAGGTCTTCAGACTTAAAATGGTAAAAAAAGCCCTGCATTGTGAAGGATTTTTTCCTTTTCTGTGACTTGCTAACTGAATATTTCAGCTGAAAGATGTGTTTCTCTTTCATTATGTTCTCCATCCTGCTTCATGACTAACAAGAACTGCCAACATTAATTCAAAGATTGGAGGGGAGTTGGAATGTTTCCTTCATGAGGAATTCATAGATTTGGGGAAAGTTATTCTGGACAATATAAAATAGAAAGATGTTCCACATATCTTATGACATGGAATTACCATAATAATTCTCAAAACATGGAAAACACCCAATGGTTGTTTCAATTTTAAAACTTTTCAGTTAAGATTTTATAACAAAGTAAAATTAATTTTGAAATGTAACTCAAAACATATAGATAAGGCAAAATCAATGCACGACTCACTACCAAAAGCTTTGTGTTTCATGTTTTTCTGTTTTTTATAGATATATTTTGTAATTAAATCAGCTTGCTTTTGGAGAGAACCGTTCATTCCCACAAACAACTGTTTCCTAACTGAAACACACCTGATGAGAAATTTGCAACTGAATTTACGAATCCTCCCCAACCCCACACAGCAATTGTGAGTGACAAGTGCTGTTGGAACAGCCAGGTACGAAATGCAAGGAGGAGACTTACTATTTAGTTAAGAGGATATCAAAAAGAGTATGAAACCTTTAAAAAGGAATATGTTATATATTACAAACTACTCTGTCAGTGTTCCCATGATGCTAAAGTCCATTGCACTTTAAGGGGTATACCTCGTAGGGAGGGCATGCCACGGTCTGCAGACTTTCCCTGGTGGGCTGTCTCCCAACCCAGCAGATAAAGCTTCACTGAGGTCCTGGGTAGTCGCAGTGACCCTCTCTCCAGCTCCTCAGAGGTGTGTCCCTGTCGTGCAGTAGTGCACAGGAGCTGGGAGCTGGGAGAGGAGAGCTGCTTTGGCCACTGTCTTCTGGTTCGTGCAGCTCTGACAGCAGAAGAAAGGTGGATTTGTACAACTGTCAGCTTTATGCAGGTCCCTGAGGTGCCACACAAGTGAGGACAAACAGCAGGAGTGGGGGCCATGGGTCTGCCTCTGTGATATCTGTTCAGCTCAGAGCTCAGTGGGATGGTGATGGGGCCAGCACTGAGCCTTTCTGGGACCTCTCCCTTGCAATTCAGCTGCAATTCCCTGCCCTGCTCTCCCCCTCAGGGGCCTGAGGACACTGATTCTCACACTGTAAACTATTTTCCCCAGATAACATCCTTAATTACTGCTAATGATGCTGAGAAACTTTTGATATCTTCTGAGGCAAAAAAAAAAAGATCACCAAAGGTTGAGCACCTTCCTGGCAGAAAGCTGACTTTTTTTTTTTTTTTCCTGACACCTGGAGCACCTCAAACACTAGAAGTGTGTAAGGTTGATCTCTGTGGGAAACCCAAAGTACAGCAACACACCCCAGCTGGAGTGGCAGGGCAAGAAAAACTGCTTTTCTCTCTTCAGCTCTCTGTCCTGTGACTTTGGAGAGTTAATCTTTAAATATAGTATACCTCTGTTAATTTTCAATAGTTACCGACCGTGGAATTGGATTATCCAAATGCAGCAGGAGAAGAGTGTGGTTTTACAAACCCGGAGAGAACAGATCTTGTACCAAAATGATGCAACCCTATGAGACACACGGTGTTTCTCTTGCAGACTGAGCATGCTGGATAAAGCCATGTACCCTTTTAATAGCATCTTCCTACGACCATAAAAAGCAAAAATGATTAGGCAATACAAGTGGCATTAAAACCAATGATGATCGCCTGTTATGACTTAGTTCCCCCGGGGATTCCGGAGGAGGTTCTGCAGCACTGAAAAAACCCAGGGGAACAGACTCACGGGAAGCAGCAGCAGTCCCAGAATTAAATTACAACCTTTATCAAGCCCTGTCCCCTACACAGCCTTGCGAGGGTGTCACAAGCAGTTACGGCCCGTTGTTTGTATGTAAGCCTTCTGGAAAAAGAGAGTTCCTAATTGCTCTGTGTACGCTGTCAGAGGGCGCTTGCAGAAAATTTACAGTAATTTACCAAATGGACTGTGGGATCCTTTTACCTCAAGCACATTAAGTAGAGGTCAGGCTGAAGTAGAATTGGTGTGCAGGGTTTATAATGAATATAGAGAGGGCTCTTTAGGCTTGATTGTGTTGTCGTTTAATTCCAGCTGGCGACTAAGCACCACACAGGCACTCACTCACTCCTGTCTGGTGGGATGGGGGAGAGCATTGGAAGAGTAAAAGTGAGAAAACCTGTGGGCTGAGATAAAGGCAGTTTAACAGGTAAAGCAAAAGCTGAGCACACAAGCAACGCAAAACAAGGAATTCATTCACTACTTCCCATCATCAGGCAGGTGTTCAGCCATCCCCAGGAAAGCAAGGCTCCATGACATGTAAATTAATTTAATTTTCAGCATTACTTGGGAAAAGTAAGCTATAACTCCCCACCTTCCTTCTTCTTCCCCCAGCTTTATATGCTGAGCATGATGCCATATGCTATGGGATATCCCATTGGTCAGTTGGGGTCAGCTGTCGCAGTTGTGTCCCCTCAAAACTGCTTGTGCACCCCCAGCCCACTTGCTGGTGGGGTGAGGAGCAGAAAAGTCCTTGACTCTGTGTAAGCACTGCTCAGCAGTAACTAAAACGTCCCTGTGTTATCAATCCTGTTTTCAGCACCAATCCAAAACACAGCCTCATGCTAGCTACTGTGAAGAAAATTAACTCTATCCCAGCCAAACCTGCACAGACTGAAAAAAGTGAGACAAGTTTCTGAGTAGGGCCTGCTAATGAACCCTGGAGCCTTTAACCTTCATGTCACAAACAGACAGCAGTAAAGACAGCGTGCTACTTCTCCCATACATGGCATATGCACATATGCAATGGCATATAAGGTGCTCTAGGACCAAGATATCAAGGAGAAACTTTTGACAGTTATTTTGTTGCTGAGTTCCCAAGGAATTGTTGGTGTGTCTGCAGGCAACACAGGCAGATCTGTGGAGGAGAAACAGTGGGCTGGAGCAGAAAGGTCTCTGACTGCCCTCTCACTCCCATGGCACCAGCCTGATTTAGAGCTGCTGTGTTGTGTTTGGACTGTATATAGTTTCACTGTGTGGAATCAGCTGAGTTAGGAATTTGGAATTGTAATGTGAAAGAGTTTGCAATGTTTTAAAACATGAAAAAATGCAGGGGCATTCTCTCTCTCTCTCTCTCATTATCTCCACCCTGCTATCACTTACAAAACCACTGCATCTTCTCCCATCCAGGTCACACATGGATCTCTCCTTGAAATAGGTGCAACGTAAAAAGTTCTGGCAAGGTGTAAGATATGAGACTAACAGTTAGAGTCAAATATTAGATTGTGAATGTAGAATAGTATCATGATTTATATCTTATTATTTACAGGTTATAAGAATCCCTATAGCAAAGTTAAAATTTATGAATCAGAGATAAATACTGTATGGAAAAGGTAAATACTGTATGGAAAAGGTAAATACAGTAGTTTTAGTTTTTACTCAGAAATGTCTTCAAGACATAAAGAAGTGGAAGCTTGGGAGAAAGAATCAAAATGAGGGAAGAGAGACAAAGACAAACTCTTTGGGAAACTCTAGAAGGAGAAAGTTGTAATAGGAGGTCTTCTCTAACCACTAAATGAAAGTATTTTGGAAGATGTAGCAGGTGTGAAGTCAGGACAGCGAAAAGCCTGAAGGTTTCTGAGCAGATCCAGGAGGATATTCTGATTTATGTCTATCATAGGAACTAATGAGTGGAGGAAAATTGGGGTCAAAGTAGACAATACCATTCACCTAGAATTAATGGCAATTTCAGCACTGCGAGAGACTAGGAAAACCATGAATTCTAAAGACTTTGAGACATTTATATGCTCTTGCATGCCTTTGCTTCCATTCTGCAGTTCCACAGAACTGAGAGAAGATATGATGGTACAAAATTTGTATAATGAGGTGATAAATTGGGCTGTTACTTTGAAGAGGGGAAGGGCTGTAAAGAAGTAACAGGCTTGATTAGCAGCCACTAGTTTATAGCCACAAGAAAATGCCAATGGATATTAAATGTCTAATTATCATATCTAGAGCTAAATTGATGCCCTAGACTCTTGCATAGATTTCCTTTAAAAAGAGAGTGATCAGCTTAGTCAAAATATCCTGGAATGATAACTTCATTTCAAATCATGATGTAATAACAATTTGGTCAAATTCAGTGAACTAAAACTCACACTGCTTTATCAAATCCTTAGTAAAGGTTGCCCCTAGACAATGATTTCCATCATTTATATCAGCCCTTCGGAGCAATACATGTATTTGCTCTGTAGTTGGTGGGTCTTAAGAAACTTGCAGAAATGTGGGTCTCTAAAAGAAAAGTAGGCAGAGGCTACTTAGCTGAAACTGTCAAAGGAGCTCTACATGATGTTGGTCTGTATTGTTTTTACATGGATACATTATGTTCCTCAGCTACCATGCAGCAAGGACCCCATGATACTGCTTCTCTTTTTCATATGTCTCGTACTGTGGACATTTCGATATTATTTTAAAGACAGGCTATTTTTGAAAGCCCAAGGCATCCTCTCCTACTTCTCTTGAACTCCGTGGGAGCAGGATAGTCTCTGATGATTAAATCCCTCCCAAACAGAGAGGAAGAGTGACCTTTTGTTACTTAGCTCCCAGTGCTGGCTGCTGTTAATCTGCATGTATATGTCTTTTCCAGAGACATAACGTATTCTTCAGGTTGCTTTCAACATAAATCTGGTTTAAACTTGATGGATGGGAGTGAAACAGAGTTCCACAGAAGACATTACACAGGGTATATTCTTTATGAAACTCTTCTGGCACCTCAAGAGTTTTGGACGAGTCCATGAAATGACAATATTCTCTTGCTTGCATTTTAAGAGTACTTTTTCCCCTGTTGACTAAAGCTGACATATGACATGAAAACCAGACGGTTTAAGAAAACAGCCTGAGACATCTGTTTTCCTCTCCCATGGCAAGTGATGAAGTACTCAGGTTTTTTACTGAACTAAACCAAGGAACAACACCTCTGTGAATGACTTGAATAAAAGCAAATGCAATGAGACAATAAATGCAATTATCATGAAATCCAGAAGGATTAGTGAAGCTGTGAACATAAGGCTCCTTACAGGAGGATACCAAAGCTCTGAAGCAGATATCCATTACCCTTCCCTTATTCCTGTATGCCAGGCAAACACCAAAAGACAGGACTGTGCTGTTTTGGGTGCCTTCAGAGTGTTACTCAGAGCAGAATTCTTGCAAATCCCCCAAATGGGGCTTGATCAACTTTAAGAAGAGCACTCTACATTTGTTCACTAATAGCCAGAGTACTTGGGCATTTGATATAGTCCAACAGTTCAGTAGAAATACTCTAGAACCTCACAAAGAATATATGGACTGGTGTGGATGCATGTTTCAAAGTGGTTAGGCCTCAAGTCTACAACATAGCTTGCATGGACTTAGACGTTGATAAACACAAGGCTCCAGCGTACCATGGGCTCATCATCATTTGAACAGACACATATTACACCCATTCCTCCAGCCAAGATTCTCTGTAGTGCTCCCGATGTTGCCTGGACTCTTCTCAGGGTGGGAACAGTGGGGATCTCAGCATCCCACCCTGTAAGCTCTCAGCAGTAGGTTAACATTAAGGTTAGCAATAGATTGCTTGTCTCTCTTCCCAGCACAGTAAACAAAGCTGAAGAGACAGAGATGTGGAACACATCCACAAACCTCCATGTCCCCTCTCTGAATGTATCCAGGATCTTTTAGGTGTGTAGGTGCATCCTGCACATGCCGAAGAACACAGGGCATACCTAAAAGATGTAACTCCTTTCCATCACTCTTCTTTCTTTTGGAGGACCAGAAGGTAAAGAAAATAAATATCACAAAATATATAGTACCTGTAGATAGGATGCATAATTACATGCATTGGAGGGAATGACAAGGAACAGCATCAGAGTTTCAGCCTCACCAGGTGAGCATAGAGGTATCATATCTCAAATAGAAGTGAAGCTATGGGTTTTAATTCAAGGAAATGACCGTAGTCTGGCCGAATACAAAGGCATGTGTTCTTGGAGCTTTTTTTTTTTAATTTTGTTCAAAAGGAATACTAATTTGTGTATACACAGTGCTTAGTACTTCCATGTAGGGCTACCCAACTTCTGAGGTAGCTATTTACATGTTTCAACTGCAGCAAGGAAAGGCAGCAAAGACAGCTGAACAATTTTCAGATATTCTTCTGCTAACAAAGCATCTCCCTGCTTTCTATTGCCAAACTATTCTCATCCTAATCACAGAGTCAGAGCTTCCCAACCACATCTCCTGGGAAATCCCTGGATGATCTCTCCAGAAGTAAACACTCAGCTTGAAACTTCATCAATTCACATCTTTGTAAAATCACATTGCGGGGAAAAGTGATTAAGTAATATTCACAAATGAGAGACAAATGTCTGATATTGTTAACACAGACTGTGCAATCAGCTTCTTAATACGTGGGAAGGCAGCCAAGACAGCGATCTTCTCTTTAACAGTTTTTAAGGTTTAGATGCTTCAAACCAAACCAATCCACTGATGGGAAAGGCAGTTTCCTCCAGAGCTGAATGTTGCCAATCAATTTTTTTAAAATACATTTTTGTTATGTAAATGCAATTTTTATTTTTCCTCTTTCTTGGAGCAGGCAGAGCTGAACGAACAATAGACACCTTCGTTATAGGAAGCACATACCATGCAGTAGGGAGAATTATAGGTTGGTTTATCAAGTATTTTGTATCCAAGTAGTTTTAAAATATATTCCTTTGTTCCCATTTACATCCCAGTTTTAATGCCTATGGATGCTAAAAAGTCTTTGCCTTAAGCACTGTCATTTACAGTGACAAAATTATCTTTCAGACTTCTCTTCAGCTCAAAAAAAAAAAAAAAAAAAAAAGCCAGCTTCACGCTGGCATCTTTGTCCAATAGAGGAAATCAGCACATCTTTCTGGCTTCCTCTTGAGAAATTCAGTGCTTCCCTTCACTCCTTGTTCACTCGCCAGCACAGACTTTTTTCTTCAGACAGATGGGGAGCGGGTGTCACTCACAGCATCACGTTTTCTGCCTGAGGCTACTTCTGCCACAGCTCAACCTCAACATTTTCCTTCCTGAGGGGTGCAAAAAAAAGTTCAGTGTGCCACCTGAAGCCCATAGCATTGGTTTGAGCTCTCTATGTAGAAATCTCCTGGTGAAGGTAGTTTATTATTTCAGCCTATAAAAGTAAAGGGGCATAGATAAAACTACCTGTTGGTTACCTTTTCATGGTTTGGGCTATGAAAAATCTGCATTTGGGGATGTTTCTCCCATTAGGGGAGGAATAGGAAGAATGAAGGTTAGCTGAAATATTATCAAATGTATATAGCCAACACAGACACAATTTAAATCCAAAAATGGAATTCATTCCCTCTAATGTAGGTTACAAAAAATCATGTATTTCAGTCAAAAATAGGGACCATAAGCTCACCCTATAAATAATGGGCAGAAAACTTTAACCCTATGGGACATTTATTTATTCCTAAGCCAAGGTCTAGGGCAGCTCAGTTGCATCACCTTACCAGAGTCTACTTCATCATTCGTGTTTCTGCTGCCCATGTCTTACCTTGGGGTCAAGTCCTGTTTGCTCAAAATGTAGAGGAGGACAGGATCCATCTATATTTTCTACTCTGAAGTTGAATGCATGCAGCTGAGTTTTTGCTTTGGGGAGAAAAAAATGAGAGGCAGTTATAAAATTTCTAACATTACCTGCTAGAATCTATGGCTGAATAAAAGACTGTTTCAGGCAATAAAATGCTCAGATTCTTCCGTGTGCTTGAAAACAGAAATTAGAAAGTTCAGGTTAAACCACAGCTTCTCTGCATCCATGTGCTGCTGTTATTGCTCTTTCATGGGGCTGAGATAAGCTCAGCTGGTGAGAGCCCCAGCAGCTTCTCATGGGTGCCTTTGCAATAGGAACTCAGACCTCTTACTAGTTCCCTGGTCAGCCACATACCTTTGGCTCAAACGTGCTTGTGTAGGTGAGACCCAGGATGTCCAGCACCACTGACTTCCTCCATTCCACACATACATCCCTTCACACCTCAGTCCATTGACATGGTATGTTTGATTCAGGGACCTGACAGCATGGTTAGGCAGATTTTCACCCCAAAATGAACTGTAGAGGGCCCCAAGAGGAGAGTCATCTGCCTGTATAATCAAATGGGTCCAAATGATCTGCTTAAACTTAAAAACAGAGGCATTTTACGGGTGAGAGCATCTTAAAGACAAATGATGCTCTAGGCACAGCAAACTATTTCACCTTCATTTCACTTTTGTTAGAGAGTGTGCAGAGATGAAAAGAGATTAGGTAAAACAGCCTGTCTTAAGACTTGGTCCACCAGCATGACACCGCATAAAATTTGCATCGGTTCAGGTTAGAAGGTGACCCGTGGGGCTGGGATTTATTTGCATTCATTGACTCCCTTTTGAAAATACATTCAGAAAGTTCTGTGGGAAGCCAAACAAATCATATTGACCTGCCCTGGTACAAAATAAATAATGGGAGCATATTAGTATTATTAGGTCTGTTGGCTTTTGTATCTCTTGAGGGATCAGACTTGAGGACAGAAAGAGAATGACTGTTCTTCTTTTCTCTCACTGTACAAAAATCTCCAGACTTTAAGAAAGAAATCAGTCCTTGTTTGTTGTTTTGCTATTTTTTCCCCTGCTGTTGAATTCAATCCAAGCATAAGGAACAAACAGAAATGTACAGTATATGTCTTTATATATACCTGATTTTGAAATAATTCTGTAGTTCCTATGAATTTCCATGAAGTTCTACTGAACAGGCAGAGAAGATAACTCTCAGCGCATCTTTGAAGAATTTTGTGTTCTTGTTTTACTTCACAATTAATTTAAGCAAAAGCCAATATGCTTACCATGATAGTGAATATATTTACATATAGCTTTAAACTAAATGAATCTCATCAAAACATCTGTCCAGGTGACTAAATCAGTTGTGAAATTTCATTGAATTCACAAAGTTTTGATGACATCACAGAATTTGGCACACTATTTTTCTTCAAGGATAGTAGAACACGTGTGAGGCTTATCATTCAAAACCAGAAGGTATGTCAGAGTTGTGAATCCCCAGGCACTTTTAGAAAGCTAGACCTGGAAATGAATCAGAGGAGGAAGCTGATCTAACTCCTGTAAATATCAACATTTGACCTGCTTCCTTGAGGCTCCCTGTATAGTCAGTGGAAAAAACAGACACTTCTAGGGTAGGATTCACCTTATCATAAAGCAAGTAGCTGGAACAGGTCAGGTGAGTTATATCCTGAAAAACCAATTCCTCTCAAGAGACTACAGAGGGAAGCTTGGGTGTCTAGCTCACATCATTGTTGGTTTTATGCCTTGTAGACTCTCTAGGTCAGGTGAGGCCAGAAGGTTCTGTTGCATCATCCACTCCTGAAAACCCTACGGTCTAATATTCCATCCCATTGCCTCTATATTGTGCCTGACTAAAGCACACCTGACTAGAGACACTGAAGCATCAAGATTTGAGACCTTAATGGATGGATTTGTTCCAATGGTTAATCTCCCTCCTGAGGCTCAGACTTTTAATGTATCTGATCAGCTGAAATTTGAGGGACAATACAGCTTGAGTATAAGTCATTTATTGGCACATGCAGAGAGATGCTATATACAAAGAAAAAAAATCTGTGCTTTAAATGTCATCCAAAAGATAAGCAAACCATCCTGAGGAACATTTAATATTTCTGTTAACTTTTCTATATGCATACACACATGAGTGTGTATTAGACATAAGACTACCTTACTGAATCAGACAAAAGGTCTGTTTAGCCTGATGTCAGGTCTCAGTGTGGCCAAAGTGAATGCCTAGGGAAATGAGTAAAACCAGGACAAGTGTTTATGGTGTCTCACCCATATACTCTCCTTGCCTTCTACTCCTTGAGGTTGAAGGACTTCCTGAGCTAGATATTTTTCCTGTGATACTTCTAATCTCAATGGACCTTTTGATACTTCTGATCTCCTAGTCCCTTCTTCACTGAGCTCTCCTCATCTCCAGAACTTTCAGTATCAATAACATCTTGTCCTGAGGTGTTCTGGAGCAAACCTTTATGCTAGGCAAAAAGTGAGTTGCTGCTTTTCTGGTGTGGAATGCAGCACCCACCGTTTTATTTAACACCTCATTCTTGTGTTGAGAAGAACTGAAAAGTGAGTCCTTATTCAGCCTCCCAGTTCTGCTCATGAGTTCAGAGAGTTTCACCCTGTCCTCTGCCAATCACCTATTTTTCAGATGGAGAGAGGCCCTAGATTACTCAGTAGCTCTTTGCATGAAAGTCCCTCTGTACCTCTACTGCCATTGCTAACCCTGAACCTCCCCAAGCTCTGCCCCATCAAAGCACAGTCAGCGCTTCATCTGTGGCAGCCATCTCTACTGCGGCAATGGTAATCTGCACTGAGCAGTCAATATTGCAAACTCTTACCCTGGATGTGACCAGGAAGATGAGAGAGGGAAAGGAAGGGAGCAGCCCTTCAAAGCATCCTTCAAGGGAACATACACCCACCGCTTCCTATGCATGCACATGTTACAAAGACCTGATGTGTCCTGCTTAGCCCCAGCTGCAGCACAGACTTAGTCTTGGTCAGAAAAATATGCCAATTTTATGGGTGTCAATTCTGCTATTAAATAAACTTGGAATTTTTCTCCCTTTTTACTTCTTCAGTGTAATCAAGAGTCCCCTGTCTCCAACCACAGAAGCTGTACTGATATCCCTATCATTCAGACAGACAGAATCACTGTTCACATGCAACCTGTTCTGCTTCTGTTGCCAGAAACTAAAATTTCGCTTCATTTCTGTTTAAACTCTGATGAACACACCTTTGTGATTTATGTTTTTACCAGTGCTAAGGTCTGGCCTGTCAGTCATTTGAATTTGGCCACATCATGACAGTAACTTTGTCTTTGGTGTCTTGCCAAAGATAGTCACAAAATCTGTCCTGTAAACCTGGTGAAGTCTACAGACTCAGAAATATTTGGTGATACCATGAAGGGGTTAACTCTGATGTCCTAACATACCCCCCTTGGAGAAACAATGGGGTCAATTTGCTGCCGGTTGCCTTTGCAGCAGGAGAAATTATAGGCCCAAATATTTATTTTGCTCTTTGACACTGCCCAAGGAATCATTTAATAGACCTGGATGAATACTATAAGCAACTTTTCCATGGCTGCTTATTTGATTTCTCCTGCTTCATTGTTGTTCCCATCCCTTTCTGCAAGTAGGCTTACGCATTTGATGCCTTCTGGCACGAATGCTCAGCACAGCTGGGAATTCTGACTGAACAGGAGCAGAAAGCAAATTCTGAATCTCTAATTACTTTCATCACAAGAAAGGGGACTCTTGGAGCTCTTCATAAATAGTTCTCTTCTGTGTGACCCAGTGAATGTCATTAAATCACGGAAGCTAGCACCTCAGTCCCGAAGAGCTAACAACCTAATCCAAGATAAGACTTAAGAAGTCACTTGCAGCAAACCACATGGGAAGAAGGATGCCAGGGCTGGCTGTGATAAATGCTGTATAGTTCCAGAAAAAGTTTGTAAAGCCACAAATTGTTCTAAGTTTTGCTTTCTTGCTTTCAAATGTAAATAAATGCAGGCATGTTCCCCTGGCTATGAGCAACCGGTAGTTTTCTTCACTAACCCAGTCAACATGGATCACAAAGACAATCAGGAAGAAACAAAGGGCAGTGAGTTCAGAGATTAGCACAGGGAAAGACTTTCTTTTGAAGAAAGCAAAAATGGAAGTGAAGAGATTGCTATTCTGCTGGCAGACCAAACAGCAAATAAAGTAATTGAACATAGCTCCATGCGGGACAGGCGTCGCACTAAAAGGCAGCAAACTTTTAAATAAAATAATTAAGCGTCAGGAACTTTTCCTCATTCTTGGTGGGGTTTTCATTTTTCGCCACACTGAAGCTATGCTTTTTCCCCTTATCATTTGTGATGGATGTCATTGCTAAAGCTGCCAGCTTCCCTCCAGCTTGGTGCCGGTCACAGCCTCAGAGGCTGTGAATGCTCAGCACAGGCACCACTGGGGATGTCCCCAGTGATGGACACAAACAGCAATTCACCAAATAATAGAGCAGTATGAGAAAATGTGCCAGAAGAAAGTTCAACCCAACCCAGAATGATTGTGCTTGCACTCCCAACATGTTCTACTGCATGTCCCTTCAGTGCAAACACAGACCTAGAAGTGGCATCTCCTGAGATATTCACTTACCCAGGATGCTGATTTCAGGACTTGCTCAGCACAGATCTAGTTCTCTAAGGCAGGACCGGGCTACACAGTTTATTCAGTCCATGGGGATTTAATTCTGAATTTATACACTGGGGGAAAAAAAAAAGCTTAAGTCAAGTATGGTTGCAGTGGATCTCACAGATGGCTGCACTTTCTCTGTGTTCGCTGTGTGCCTGACACAGTAGGCTCTCAATTTTGACTGGGGCCTCTGAATATGGCCATAAAGAGAGAAGGTGTCAGATGGCAATATTGCAAAGCCACAAGTCCTAGCAGAGAGGAACTGAAATTTCTGTGTTTGTTTACAGTTAATAATTACAGAAGGCTGCCTCCGCACTGAGCAAGACATGTTCGCAATGAAAATTAGTCTTTGTGCCAGCCAAAGGTAGGTTTTGATTCAAAGAGGATACTGGGGGTGACCTGGAAGTTACCTGGAAATAGAGCTCACCATTAGTCATTTATGCATTCTTCCACCAGGTATGGTACTGCCTTGATATTAATATTTAGGAAGAGGCTAGTGTACACAGCAATGTCTGATAGGTGAAACAGGATGAACAAGTGACAGGTTACGTCAACTTTACAAGTGAAATATCACTTTATTTGAAGGAGGAGTGGATGAGATAACAACTGAATAGGGGACTGACATTTTGATGACAGAGCAGAACCAGGAAAGACAATCTGAAAACATGGGAGAGGTGAGAGACCTGGTGACACCAAAACCACACGAGACCTGGTGAAGCTGCTGTAAGGTAAGTTCTACTGTTTGAGGGGTTTCTCTGCTTACCAGCAGTCACTTTTCCAAAAGCGTCTCCTCATGTGCTAACTTATTAGATCCCATGAAATAAAGCAGCCACTACCACTGTCAGGGTTTACCTCCACAACACCTTTCACTGTGTGACCTGTCCGAGTGATGGGGAGGTTGGAAAAATGACAAACAGTTAAAAACCAAATGAACATATTTTCTTACTAAATCCATTATTTATATTTTCTCTTTCACTTCCTAAAAATTTCCAGTAGAAAGTTAAGTTATGACTAACACTTGTGGGATTTTTCTTTTTCAAATAAATCCTTTCTTTGGGTACATCATTAAAGGACGTGTTACTGTCAGGTCTGGTGAAACTGTAATTACAGTGAGTGCAATAAATAAAAGCATAATGGCTCCACTGAATAAATAATGGCTCATTATCCCAGTTTTATTGGTGTTTAGTTTGCTGAGCCAACAACTCTTCCTGCATACGCAAAGAAACGGTTGTGATCAGAACAATTTAGGCTATGTTAAGTGAAAGGGACAAAGGAAGAGCTTATGTAGGACACAGGACATCTAGTGATGTTGGTAGCCCCCGTGCATGGGCTTGCACCTCTCACCCCAGCTGAAGAGATGTGGCAGCATCCCACCTTGCCATGATACTTCCCAAGGGTGGTACCAGCACAGCAACCCACTGACTTGACAGGGTGCACCCAGCGTGGGTAACCCCCTAAAATCCCTGCCACAGTCAGCCTGTGGGGTTTTTGGGCCTGGTCACAATGCTTTGTGTCATGAATATTGATGGGAGAGTAGCTCCAGCTTGAGCTTCAGGAGGAGCAGGAGGATCAGGTTTTCTCATATCTCCTATTCACTTGCCCTGCTCTCCAGGGCAGGTATGATTTAGCCCTGTAAGGCAGGCAGGAGCTATGATCAAATTTTGGTCCCACTGCCCTCATGGCATGGCATCAGAGTCTGAAAGGACTGGAGATCACTCTGCCTTTTGTCACCTGAATTACAAATACAAAGTAGAAAACCCAGGCTCAGCGGTAAGTTTCAGCATTCAAGCAAGGAAGAATCGTGAAATGTCAATCCTCAGTCAGAGATGTACTTGGATGTTCAAAACTTGCGGTCATACAGACTGCTTCTGACATCTGAGTTCATGCTGAGTGCTGCTTCCCCACTGCAAATACACCCATGGACGGCCACGGGACTGCTAGCACCAAGAGGGGACAAAACCAGGCTCCAGATGATTATTCATTACTCAGTGTTAAGTGCCTGTGTGATGGGGACATGTTGTTCAGCTCATCACAAATGCAAGACACTCAGTGGTAACAGGTACACCTTCAGGCTAGACACATAATCAGATTACCCCAGCGGAACAAGTTATCACATGTGACCTGAGGCCTGGTAACATCCCATGCCTACGCTCCTTCCCTGTGGCGAATGGAGCACTTTGCCTTTGTCATGAGCCAGAAGTGCCTATGGACGTTTTCCCTGGCCCAGATGAGCACAGTGACCCAGCAGCTGCGGTGCCTCCCCCAAGGCCAAGCCACTTGCTTGCAGAAGGAGGTTTTAGCCTCACTGCCAAGGGTGTTGCAGCTCCCACAGGTCAGACGCTGGCCCCCAATCTCCTTTGGCGGCTGACACTTTCCTAGGGTCGGTGCCTCTCCTTCTACCAACATGCTCTCCTTTCCTGGTGACCTTGGATGATCTGGGTCTCCCCTAGTCTGATCTGAAAACAAGTCATCAGCAGGATGGTCCATACTTACCCATAAAATGGGTGAATAATATGAAGTTTTGTACCATTATCAAGATCTTCTGTGCTGGTTTTGGCTGGGATAGAGCTAATTTTCTTCATAGTAGCTAGTATGAGGCTGTGGTTTTGATTTGTGCTGAGAAGAATGTTAACACTGATGTTTTAGTTGTTGCTAAAAAATGCTGACATTAAGTAAAGGACTTTTTCCAATTCTTGTACTGCACCTGTGTTGCCAGCTTCTTTTCTACAAGAACCTGAGAGGAAACACAGCCAGGACAGCTGACCCAAACCGACCAAATGGATGTTTCATTCCTTAAGACATCATACTCAGTATATAAGGTGAGGGGAGTTGGCTGGGGGGATCGCTGCTTGGAATCTGGCTGGGCATTGGTCAGTGGGTGGTGAGCTGTTGCATCACTTTTTGATGTTGTTTTCATTACACATTATTATCATTTGTACTAGTAATAGTAGTTTTATTTCAATTACTAAACTGTTCTTATCTCAACCCACAAGTTCTCTTATCTTTTTCCTCTGATTCTCTCCACCATCCCACTGGAGGAGGGGAGAGGTGAGCAAGCAGCTGTGGGGTGCTTAGTTGCTGACTGGGTTAAACCATGACACCTTCTGATATTCTCTTCAGGTAATCAGTTTAAGTTATGATCACTAGTGCTATGAAAATAGCATTTAGCACGAAATGGATACAAAATGTTAAGTTTCCTCTTGCATACTGACAGCCATGGATGGTCTAGTATTTCTAAGCCAAACCTGAGCCCAACACAACCTGCTCCAGGCATTTTCATGTGTTCTTCATTGGGTTGTATGCACCACACTCCTCAACTCAAGTGACTGCATGACGAGAGCTGAATTATGAGCACAGAGCTGCTCATCGCCCCTTCCCAGGGCAGTAACCTCATTGCCAGCCATCCTGGACTCCTGCTAAATGCTTCTCTCTGCAGCTTGTCAGGCTGGCTCAGTTCAGGGTACCTAGCAAACAGCTCTGAGCACGGCTGTTAGCACTATGGATTTCACTCACACTGCTGGCCTCTGGGCTTTCAAGCATTGCCATGGTGAGTAGCACAAAGCCCTTTCTGACCTTCTTTGGGGTCCCACCTGCTGGCTTGCATCTTGAGGAAGCTGCGTAAGAACCATCACACTTCACCACGGTCCCTCTTTCTTTCATACTACGGCATCCCGTTTCTTCTATTTTCATCCCATCTGCCTAATAGTGGATTCACTTTCCAGAGCTGACTTTAGCTCAATGGTACATGTTTTCCCTCATGATTGATATTTTGCACCAAGGAGGTGCCAGTTCTTCCTCAGCGCAAAATAATTGTGTTTAATACATTGCATTCATCTGCTTTCCAAGTGGTTAGATTTGCTGTAACCACTTAAATCTCCTCTGCGTGACCCTCATTTGGGGCTTTAATGAAGAATTGCTGAATTGCTTTTCTGAACTCTGTGTACTTTCTTTCATGTATGCTCCCATGTTTACAGAGTCCCTGCATAAAGTCATTATCAGTGTTTCATAGGGGAGCTGAAACATGAAATTGCCCCTAACCTAGCTGTTACTCAGAACATTCGGTTTAGATTGTGTTATCACTTATCATGGGGAGTTTTTTACAGAAGGCTGTAAATTATGGCACAGAAAAAACATAATCCCTGAGTTTCTACTATAGTCCATCTCAGAGCTAGAAACACCCTTTTTAACAGTCTGGGCTGTGCCTGGTAAGTCATGAACACACTGCAAATGATATATAAACAAATAATAAACGTTAGGCTACAGAAACTCCTGTACTCTTGGGAGCGAATGCAATCTTGGGCAATTGTTGTGTTTTGCTGGAGTTGTCAGTATTATTCATCTAAATCATTGTTTCAAAAGGAACTGAAGGTCTTGCCTTCAATATACATCTGATATATGTTATTTCTAGGTGGCGGCTAATGTGTCAATTTCTTTTTTTTCAAAAGGAAATATATGTAGGGAAAGAACGTGATTTCTGTTATCATAAAAGATTAAAAAAAACAGTGCTTATTTAACTGCTATTATATAGTTACCGTATCATTTTTTGAATAGCACATTACCAGTAATAGGTTTAAACTTTATAGCCATATTTTCATCACATCCATTATCTAAGCAGATTTGAAGCATGCTGGCAGTGTGCAGACAAACAGAGCTCGTTGAACACATACAGTGTCATGAACCAAGTTTGCAAGAATTTACCTAGTGGAAAACCCTGTTTAACTTTGCCAAGTTATCTCCAATTGAACCACTTTTCTGGGACCTAGATGCCCTGCTACAGCAGCACTACTACTGCTTCCTGGTAGTTTTCACGGCTGAGCACTCAAATCCAAATGAAAAAATGAACAAGACCTCAGGCATCCTATGTAATGAGTTAATATTTCTTACTGTAAAATGATTTAATGACTGATTACAATTCTCCTCAAGTATATTTAAGTTCAGATAGCTGTCTTGTTGAGGGCAATCTATGGAATGATTGAGATAAGCTCAGGGACTGGCAATCAACCCTTAAAATCTAATGCAGGCTGGCAGTGACCAAGAGAGACAAGCAAATCATTTTTTGTTTTCAGGAACAAGATTGGATGATATCTAGATTTGCTTATGAAGATGTCATTACATGCAAATATTAGTCATGGCTATCTCTGGAGCTTTCTCAGTGCAGCAGACTCAGCAGCTATGAGCTTTCTTCTCAGGATGTAACTTTAATTACAATAGAGTTTAAACTAATCTTATGAGTTTTTACACCTTTATGGGGAATGGTTTTCCCTTTCTAACTGAAGATCCTTGAGACAATCCCACTGTTTCCTTTGACTGGTAGAACAGCCACAGGCCTCTAGAGCTGGAGTTTCTGCTCTGCAGCCACTGGGTTTCAACACTCTCCATGGGTAGAGGAATGGTAGAGGCCAAGGGCTCCTTATGTAGATGCCATGCTTTATTCTGACCTAGTGAAAAATCACCATAAGCACCATCACCACTGCAAACTAGGACCCCCATTGCTGTTTCTTTCCTTCCCTGAATCTTGCAGGACTGAACACCACTTACACTGAAATAAGAAGAAACATCCATTGCCTGATTTCCATAGTGCATTCAGGGCACAAGTCATGACATAAACCTCTAAATACCTTACAGTCATGCTTTAACCCCAACATGATGACCTAGAATCATAGAATATCCAAAGTTGGAAGGGACCCAGGAGGATCATCAAGTCTAATTCCTGACTCCACACAAGGCAACCTAAAAGTTAAACCATACATCTAAGAGCATTGTGCTAATGCTTCTTGCACACCAGCAGGCTTGGGGCCATGACCTGGGAGCTCCCTGGGGAGCTTCTTCCAGTGCTTGAACACCCTCTCAGTGAAGACCTTTACCCTAATATCCAATTTGAACTTCCTCTGATGTAGCTTTAAGCCATTCATAGAATCATAGAATTGTTCTGGTTGGAAAAGACCAAGACAAGATCAAGTCCAACTATCAACCTAGCACTGCCAAATCTACCCTAAATCATGTCCCTAAGCACTATATTCCCTTGTGTCCTATCATCAGACACCAGAAAGAAGAGGTCAACACTACCGTCTCCACTCCCTCCCTTGAGGAAATTGTACACAGCAGGGTGGTCATCGCTCCGTCTGCTCTTCTCTAAGCTGAAGTAACCAAGTATACTCAGCCGCTCCTCATAAGTCATGCTCTCTAGTCCTTCACCATTTTTTCCCCTGCTTCGGGCACATTCTAATATTTTACATCTTTCTTATATTATGGAGCCCAAAACTGCACACAGTACTTGAGGTCAGGCTGCACCAATGCTGAGTATAATAAGACAATCAGTTCTTTCAACAGGTTAGCTATACTGTGTTTAATGAACCCCAGCACAGTCAACAAAGAGGAACGGATTTGTGGTCTTTGAAGAGAAATGTTGCCTGGTACCACTGAAAGCAGGTAAGAGGAACCCACACACATCATGACTTGTTATTTCTTGGGAATATCACTACATATTAGAAGAGACAAACAGAAAAAAAGGAAAATTTCACCTATCACAATGATGTAACAGCTGAGAAGGAAGAAACAAGACCTACATGACTCCCCACTACTCTCCGCTGTCATTTCCACATGGTATTTTCAGCCTTCCTCACCATCATTGCACCTTTTCTGCAGGATTGTTTGTTATACCAGGAGAGAACAGAAAGATGAAGATGAAAGACTGCTGGGAGGTGGGGCTGCCATGGTCACCAGATGCCTAGACACCATCTCGTGGTGGGGATAGGTTCAGCAACATAGCAAGGACAAGCTACTCAGATTCAATGATGGGAAAACTAGACCCTGTCCTTCTTGGGTCCCTCCAGGACAAACTGGCACTTCACAACATCATTTGTAGAAAGACAGCTTCAATTCTAAAAATTATGCTTTATTAAATAATCCCGGAGTCATTTATAAAAGGGCAGAGATTTAAAAAGAACATTAAAAACGCCTCATCCCCTGCTGAAGTCACCTGAATGTTATCCTGAGTTACAACTCATTACTCTAGAGTACGCTTAGCATTACACATTTCTGCCTGAAATATGCATTGCCTTTATTTTTAACTATAATGATGTCTAAAGCTAGATATTTTTAGTATAAAGACTCTGCACTACTTATTAGTAGAACTGCACTGATATTACTGCTTTTTTTCCTTACTCATTTCTCCTTGATTCCAGGAAAACACCATCCTTCCCTGAGAACATGCTTTTATTTTTTCATCCAGCTGGTGAAGTCAGCTGTGCTTTTTGCATGTGAGGAGCACCTACCTGATACCAGCCATTTGTGAAAATTCGTGTTAGACATACTCCTCACCTCAAGCAATCTTCCTGAAGGAGAGTGTCTCAGCAGACCCCCGACACCAGGGCAGCTTCATCTGAAGGGCCAGCAAGTCAGTGGCCACAGCCTCTTCTTATCCCAGCAGCACCTGGAGGAGAGCTAATTACGTACCTTTGAATTGTTTGACCTGATGTTTCTTCTCATGATGTTCTTTGCTTCTATGAGTAGCTTTGAAAGAGTAAGGAATGGGGGTGGAGAGAAAACAAAAGACTAAAATCACACTTTGCTTTTTCATTGAACACACATATAGCAGACTCAGAAAGGGATCCAGTTCAGGCTGCCCATCCCAACAGTAGTAAAAGAGCCGATCCAGTGTATACTGGTGGAAAAGGTAAAATTGGTGTATTGAAAACAGTATTCCCTTCTACTGCCTTGAAGAAAATTTCGAGTAAATTCAGAGTTTTAGTAATGCTTTGCACATAATCAGAGCTGTTTAATCTTGTCAAACATGTGCCCTTGGGCAAACAGGCATTTCCAAGGAGCGCATCTGACTGTCAGCTGCGTTTTAGGAACTGGTGGCAGAAACACCCGGTAAGAATTGCACGAGGGGCTTCCTTCCAGCAACAGTGACATTTAAGCAGTTCTTGTTCCTCAGGCAATTTTAGCTTCCAAGCATAGGGTGGTTTTTTTCCCTTCTATTATGAATAGTAATAAATTGTACCTCTATAGTTTTGTGAAGCCCATGTCCTGCTGTGCAAGGTCTTCTAAAACTCCAGGGGAAAGCAGTGCACAGGCTGCTATGAATGCCGTGAACTCCTTTTTCCCAGTGGGCATCGGCTCTGTAGTTCACAGCCATGGCTCATGAAATGAATCTGGCCTTTCTGCCACTGGTAGGCTTGGGCTCTGCAGTGTTTCTTCAGGGTGCACTTGTGACAGGTCCCACGGGTGTACTGAATTGTGATTTCTCCTTTGGAACCTGTCTTATACACTTTCCTGCTGATGCACAGAGGGAACAGCGATGACGTCAGCTGTACCGGAATGCACACAGGAAAGAGCCATCTCAACTTTCCCTGCTGGAAGCAGAGGGCTGCATCCATATTATTCATGGGGAAAGTCACAATTTCCTCATTTTAACCACTAGCCTGTATCAGTAGAGCAAGATGTTTAAAGGTAGGTAGGTAGGTAGGTGGGCTAACCATGTGCCTCTGTGTTGCAGATGGTTGAAAATTGCCCAGTTAAGCACTTTCAAAGTGGGCTGTTGGTAAAATTGGGTTCCTTCAAAAATTTCCTCCAGATGCCTATATACATCTTTACACATCCATATCCCTTGGTCGGTTTATATCCATCCCCATGAGGGATATTGATTGAGGACATTTCCAGGCACATGGGATCTCATGATGTCTTAAGCAGTATAGCCTAGGTAGGATGCTGGCAGGAGAAAGCGTTTGGAAAACAGACTGTTCCCCTCCCTTGTGTCTTTGCCTTGTGTCTTCTAGTGTTTTGGAGTGTTTTTTCCTTCCCTCAATAACCATTGTGAAATTACTTTTTTCTATGAGGCATTTTCTTTGCAGTTTCCAGAAATTATCTCACCATAATGAGCTGCAGTTCCTGTCCCTACTGTCACAGGGATCCTACAATTACCCTCCAGGAGGTTCCCTGTGCTGAGGATTGGAAAGCTCTGCAGCAAAAATGAGGGCAACCTGAGAAGACGGAGGCACCTGGCATAGCTGGGAGTATCAGGGCCATGTCACAGCTGGAAGTGTTATAAGCCTTTCACTAACCACGGTGTGTGCAACTGCTGAAGTACACCATGGAGAGTCAGAGGAAAGCCAGACAATGCAGGATCGATGTTCCTCTTCCAGACCAGCAGCAGGGCACAAGACTCCTCGCTTCCTCTCCAAAGGCATCTATTGTCACTGACTTGGTTGTACAACCTCACTTCTGACCTTCTCCTGCGTCTCCCTGGCCTGGCTTTCCCATTCCAGCACCACTACCAGCCTTGACCGCTGCATCCAGCTGTGAAAGACCTGTACAGCTCCCTTTCCCATGGTTTCACAGGGCTGGGGCTGCTTCCCCAGGCTGGTCTGCAGCCCAGCAGCTCCCCTCCCTGAGCCCATCGCTCCTCTGAAGCTGCCAAGAAGCTGCCAGTTGCTAATGGGCAGGCAGTGGGACCGCCAGGAATAGAGGCGTCATTAAGTTAGCACTGGCTGGTTTGTGGCCTCAAAAGGCAAATCTGAGTACTGCATATTCTCTACACTCCATAGGCAGGGTTTTCTGTTGCTGATACCTTTCTTTACCCTCCCATGCTTTTGTTGTTTGCTTTGCCAGCATCTTGCCTTGCCCAGGGGGTCCGGCAGACAGGGACCATCCCTGCGTTATGGCTGGAGGAGAGCGCTCAGCATGCCCCCTCCCCACCCCAGCCCTGTGCATTCATGAGGTGGGAGGTAAATAATACACATCGTAACTGTCATCTTTAAATAACGTGAATAAAATGCCTGAGCTTGATGCCTGCAGGTTATCATTTCTTTGGCAAAACTGAAACCATGGGACACATAAAAACAGAGGTGCATGTATAAAAATTGGCGCTGCTTTCCTTTAGATCAGCTTTGTGATTTTGTAGCCAGCTGTGAAAGAGGCACAGGCAAAAGGACAAAGTGGGGCAGAGTTGGGTGAATTGTCATTCTGGTTCCTGTCATTCCCATGCCTCCTGAAATGATGCCATAAAGCACAGAGTGCTTCTGATGTTGCAGCCTCACTAGGAGATGTCATAGCTGTGATAGCCTAATGAGCTTGAAACGACTGAAGAGTGTCAATAGATAAAATCTATTGTGGGAAGATTTCTAATCCTCGGTGCAGCAGGGAAACACTTTCTGAAATCCCAGCACATTTGCCAGTGACAGCTCAGACTGTAAATTCATGCAGTATGGATGTATATTCAGTACTCTAATGCAACGCATTTTCATTTTTATGAATCCAGAATACTGACGAAATAAAAACAGTTCTAAACAACATCTGAATATGGAGTATTGTAAAGTGAAATACACTCTAGAAACTTGAATTTTTGAAGGTTTATTTTTTTAAGAATTTTTCTACGTAACATTCAATAGAAGGAGCAATTAAGTCCTCAGAAGTAGAACAAACAGCATTCTCTCCTCCAAAGACACACGGTCAAGCTTTATATGTTAAAACGGTGTCAAATCAACTAAATTATGTCCTGCAACCTCATAACAGTCCTTGTGAACAGGGGTGAAAGACGACACATCACAGCTTGATTTTATTAAAGTCTCTTGGAGTTGTTTCAATTACTTTCTCATAAAGAGGCTAAGGAAAAAACGGCTAAAACTTGTAACGGATAGATGCAAAACTGAGTCCATGCCCTGACCCAGAGATCTTGCTATACAAAATTTACTGTCAAAATGAAAGGGTGAGAATTTACTCTTTCTGGGTCCAGCACAGATCCTTGTTTCTGGTAGGCACTGGGATGACAGAATACACGGATGTGAATCCAAAGGGCCAAGTGCAGTGCCTGGTGGGAGATGACTGATGTTGGTTGTGTGGGGTAAAAGACGAGCTGATGGAAGGCAGACAGGGTGCAAGAGATGGACAGTCGATCACAAGCCCGATAAGACTTCTTCTTACAAAAAAAGGCTACCATATCACTGAAGGCAGAAGCCGGTGTTCAGCACATGACATAGTCCTTCAGCTCTGCTTGGCACTGGTAAGGCCCCATCTGAAGTACCACATCTATTTTGGGGCTGTGTGCTTTAGGAAAGGCATGGGGCACTTGGAGAAAGCCCAGAAGATACCGGTGAGCATGGAGGTCAGAAACCATCCCTATACAGAAAGATTCAGAACAAAGAACTGAATAAAAGAGGGGAATTGTGGTACCAAACAGTTCAAATTCCAAGGAGATCCCCCAAGAGGAGGTTAGACAAGCATCTCCTGGGACCAGCATGGGTGCAGGTAAACCGAGTGATGGCAGAAGGGATCAAGAGGCCCTGAAGGTGCCCCCAACCTTCTCCTTCTAAGGTAGCACAAAAGTGGAGCAAATCAAAGGGCAGAACATCAAAACAAAGGGCAGAACACCTGCTTGTCCACAAACCTGTTGGCCAAAAAGCCAGACCAAACCCCGACCAGACCCTTCCCATGAGCAGGGTGTTCCTGAAGTGGGGGACAGGGGCATGAACCAACAGCACTTTCCAAAGGTCAGGGCAGAACCGTAGCTGGTTGTACTCTCCATAGTCTCGATGCAGAAAAGTCTGTCACCTGTCCAGTAGCTGATGCACAGGTTTTGCCACTTGGTTGTATTAAATCCGAGAGAACAATACAGACGTACTAAGAAATTATTAAAAATCCATTACTTCTGTGTCTGTGTAAGCAAGGAGAAGTCAATTTTCTCTTGAGTTTGAGAAGTGAGTCTTTTTAAGTATCACAAATACATGTGGTTTTCCTTCATGTTACTCCTTCACTTTCAAAGCTGCCTCTGACAAAAAAGCTAGTCTCCTTGACAACAAAATGAAGCCTTTTACACAGAGGGATCATGCTGTATGGCTCTTCACAACTTTCAAGACACTGTCAGTGGACAAAGGCAACTGTTATGGCAACAATTTCCTTCATAGCCTTTCATGGGTAGTGATAAGGATTACAAACCAGAGAAATGTCAGGATAGTGAGCTAAATATTTTTTTCAGGATCAGATAAAGCATGGTGGTACACTGATGGGTTTTTTTAACCTGGGATCCTTACCTGATCCTTGTTCTGTTTCTAACGAGGAGTGGCAAGTCATAGAAGTGCTTTAGAAAATTTCTTTTATATTCATCTTATACTAGCAATCAGCTGTGTGAGACACAGCATCTTATGACATTAGGTAGCTGTCTCCTGACTTTTTTCAGGCAGTTAACCCGTTTTTTCTGCTTTTTAGTCTGGTGTAAAGAACAAGTATTGATGTTGTCAATTGAAAATTCAGAAAACTAATGATAGCTCTAATCTCAGTCCTTTCATTTCCCTCACTCAGTTTTTCTGCATGTGTACTACAAATACATTGGCATGCAACAGTGGAAGTTGGATAAATTAATTAACACATTAGCAGTGGAAGTAGAATAAATTGATTAACACTTTTCTCATTTTTGAATGAGAAAAGCTCTGGAAAGGAATACTGTCATTTATGAGTTTAATCTCATTATTCAAGTTTAATAATGTGACAGAGCACTTAGACCCAGAAAGCTAACTAGATATTCAACTGCTTCCATGTGTTTCAGCTTTTTCTGAAGTGTCATTTTGTTGGTCTAAAACAGAAGAGAACAAAAGAAAAATCCTCATATTTTTCTGGATTTCTCTGAGAAGAAATAAGCTTCATGAACCATAAGTAATTAGAGCCTGGTTTTAATACCACACTAAATTTACTGCAGTCATCAGAATTTTTGCTTAACTCTGAAAACCACATTTGTCATCAGGAGTCAAGAAGTTTCAGAGACAAAGACTTCTGAGCAGCCGCGATTGGGCTGGCACAGGCAAACAGAGCATTTGGCTTCCGCTCTGAAGGGAAGGCACATCTTTAGAAGGATGAAGAAGCGTTGTTCTCATTTTCTCAAGCTTGTGTGGTTGCTAAAGGACTCAGGCCTTTCTTCTGTCGTCTCTGGTCACTCAGGGAATAAAGGGACAAGCAGAAAATAAAATTTATTATTAAAACAAGATATATGTTATCAATTCAAACAGGACCAAACAAATTACATGCTACACAAAGCCAGGATCAGGGCAACTATTTTTCTTGAGTTACTTCATCTGTGAGCTGGATGTTGTTACTAAACCAGAAAGTGAGTCAATGAAATAGAAGAATTAGCCAGTGGATTATGATTTAATGTACTGGGAAACATATGCAAATAAAGATACAAATTTAATGGTTTTTGCAGGAAATAGCGTGTTTAAGTTATGAATATCTAAAGTTTGCTCAAGGTCATGTCATCTATGCCTGCTGCTTGTTTTCTTCTCCCAGGCCAAGAAAGTGATGAATATGAAGAGGATAAAGAAGCATTTGCAAGGTTTTGCTTCAAAAGAGTTCACCTTTCATGTGAACAAGAAAGAACTCAAACCCTGTCTCTCAGTTTCTGCTCTCGTGATTTTTGGACACGCTATCCTGTTAACAATAATTAGTCGAATCCAGCAAAAGTGAAAATTAAGCTTTATCCAACCTCAGTCCAATCTCACAGTCAAGGCTGGAAAGACCTAGCTCCTGACAAAAGTACGCTGCAACACAACGTCCCTCCCAGGTTTCCGTGCCCAGCACAGAGCCTGAAGCCAGCACGAAGCAGGGCAACCTAGCCAAATAAACATCATGTATCCAAAAAACTCTGATAATTACAAACTGGCAAACCATTCCTCTGCCTCTGTGTCGGTCACTGATACTCACTGCCTGCCCCGCACCCAAAGGCACGGTTGGCCCAGCAGATATGCTCTGCGCTGCCCTGCGGAGGTGAGTGTATGCCTGCAAGTGCTTTACAGGCAGGAAAGGAGAGAAGAAGCGCTGGCAATGGTGCTTGAAAATGTTAGCAGTAGTGGCTGCAAGCCCATTTGCTTCAGATAACCATGAAGGTGCATTTAAGTGTGGTTCAGAGACAGCAGGACAAAAACTCTTAATCTGAACTAGAGGGAGCAACGGCATGTTGCAGGGGAGACAATGAAAGATAAAAACCCAGAGATGCAAAGTGCATCCAAAACACACAGTCCTCCCCTGCCCCTCCTCTCACCCATGGGGAATGGTTTGGATGTACTTCTTTTGGTCTGAAAAGCACAGAGATAGCAAGGAGCACAGAGCATTTCCACCCTCGCTGTACCCTACTGCTTCCTCTGTCACATGTATTCCTCCATCCTCTCCCTGAAACCGGTGCCACACTGAACTCACTGCAGCAATCACAACTGTTACCTTACTCTGAAAGCTGCATTCATCAAGAGTCAAGAAGTTTCGGAGACAACCATTCCTGTGCAGCAGCAATCAGCTTGGCAGAGGAAAACAAACCATCTGGTCTGTTTCCATGCTCTTAGATTAAAAGCTCCTGTTAACAAGAATGCAGAAGCATCACTGTAATTTTCTCAACATTGCTTTGTTGCTAAAAGTTGGGTCTTTCTTCTGTCGTCTCTGCTCACTCATTTTCCAGAGGAAAAAGAAAGACAAAGGTAAAGATTCCACATATTTCCTAAAGGATGGAGGCCTTCTAAATAGAGAACAGGAGTGGTTGGTGGCAGCAGTTTCCAGACAGTGACCCACACACAGCTGCCAAGTTTCCCATAGAGCTCTCTGCACACACATCATCCACTCTGTAGAAGAAAAAAACAGAATCAAAACAGTCCTGAGGATTATTGCCTGTCCTCATTTGTGCACCACAGACCACCACTTGTAGGCCATCATCTGAAGGATAAACCAAACAAGCCCGAAAGACGGGTGACCATGTGTCTAAACACAGCTTCTCTGTGTATTTGCTACAAGGACTTCAGCAAACAAATCAAGCCTTTTATTTTTCATTTCTCAGGATTTAAGGATTTAACTTATAAGTAGGATGTCAGGCATATGGGCCAGGGTGATGAGTGATATAGCTCGTTGAGAAGGTGGGAGGTGGAAGTTGGTGTCATCACTGGATGCACCAGGACATCGACACATAGAGAATAAGCAGCTGTCAGGAATATCAGGAACCATCCAGACTCCTGCAGGGCAAGGATACAGGCATGGATGTGATGATGGAGACAGCTGGATGCTTCCCTGTGTTTTCCACCTGCATCTGCTGAAGTCCTTCTTCCTTTCCACCACATCATTCTGTTTCTCCCAGTGGTTTGAAGTATGTGTTTCTACTCAGTATTATTATTTTCTGGCACTTTTCTCATCTCCCATTTTCTCTTTCCTACATAGCACGCCTTTCTTTTGTTTCAGCAGCTTTTCTCATTTTTATCCCAGCTTTGTTCCCTGTCTGTTCCTGAATTAACTTATCCTGTTGGCTAGCCATTATGTAAAATATTGTGGGAACAGGACGTTCCTTTGATACACAATTAAGGATAGAGTGTGAGCAGCTGATCTTCTGGCATTTTCACCAGGAAAAAAAAAAGAAAAAAAAAAAAAGCTTTTCCATTGCATGTCTATTTTCAATGAGAATTTCACCGACAGAAGCCAGGTGGTGCAGTGACCTCAAGTATCCTCTAAAACCTTTATTCTTCTCAGGCTAGGATGAGGAGCATTCTCGAAGTCAGCTTCATGCACTGGTATTTTCATGGTTCCCTCAAAATTAAGACACGCAAATAAGAGGAATGAGTGAGGACAGAAATCAGTCTGCTTTGGCAAGGAGTCTTTTGGTGAAAAAGGACATGCAGTGGTGGGTCCAGTGCAGAGACCTGGCTTCTTGTGGGATTGGAGCTCTTTCTCCAACCAAACCTACAGCCTAAAGACATACCTATGTTGTGGAGGGAGGAAGGTATATGGGCACAGAAAATTTGCTATGAGCATGACTTTGAGGAAGGTGGGTGGACGGTGGTAACCAACCCTCTAAACGTGAGCTCTCAGGACTAGGCAAAGAGAAATGCACAACCTTTAGATCTACAAATGGAAGAGAAAGATGAAAAATTGGACCAAGTCCACAGTGAAGTTTGAGCATTGGCACTTTGGAAAACGTTGAAACACTCTGGGAGCTATTAAACAGAGGTTAAGAACTAACTTCATCACAAGATTATCTTACCCAGAGAAGGGACACTCAAAATAAGCAGCTGGTTTTAGCCTCAATAAGTCAGATAGAAAACAAAGATGTACAAATTTAGTGTAAAGAGGAGCTAAGCACTGTAACATGTTACTAATGGTGATGGCAGCTGCCCCAGGACCAGAATTTTTAAAGAAGAAATTAATTGCCTTTCTCAATGCTGTGGAATACTCCAAGCAATGATTAATCTGGGATTGTCCTCCAGCCCGTGCTGGGCAGCACAACAGGCAAGGTGATCACAGTGACCCTTTTAGGCCTTGTTCCCTACCACACGCACCCAATAAAACTATATTGTAAGGCTTCCTGGCACTGGGCCATGTATGGTGGACGTGTTCTTAGAGCGTATACGAGATGTATGTGTTTTTCAGTGGGTGGGATCTGAAGCAGGAACAATCTGCCTCAAACTTCATAGGGTTGAGGAACAGTCTGAGAGCCCACGCAAGCATGAGCATGGAGAATTTGGGAAAAGGCAGGAGACACAAGGGCCACAGACTGAAACACACTGTCCAGATGCTTTCTCAAGTGAAGCGATGAGGGTTGCTCTGAGCACTGGAGACGGTTCAGCATCTTGGATCCTTGCGGATTGAAGCCACGCAGCAGGTCACCACCACAGCTTTGCACAAACATCATGTGATGTAACCTACTCAGCTGCATGGATATCAAAACGTAAGCAGAAAAGGCTGAGAAATAAATCAGGCTTTGTTCTTTATCAGAGCATTCCCACCCTCTGCTGTGTTTCCCCTGATTTGTTAAACATTTCATACGCTATATGTTAAACAGGAACATTAGGAACCAGAGGTGCTATCATCAATCTTCATAGAAAATGTACTAATCATGAGGGACACAAGCTATTGTCATCATCCCCTCTGCTCTTGGAAGTTGAGCCATTGTGAAAATGTCAGAGTAGGCTAATTTTATGCTGCGTAATATATTTGACCTACCCCTTTCACTCAGATGCATTTGAAACTATTCAGCTGATCCTAAATAAAACTTGCAATGAGCTCTAAATACCCAGTGTTATTGATTTATGTTTTTATTGCCCTATATATGATTATAACTGTAGAACACTATTCAATAGGTCAAGCACTCTCTTTGCTTAATTAATATTTGTCACAGCCTGTAACCTGAAGGCGTCTCAGTCAATCTGGAAAAATGCAGCCTCTAAGCTTTGTGGAGATAAGAAGGTATTTAGACTTCCTTCACATCCTGCATTAATCTTCCATCATATCCTGAGACACATACAGTGAGTATTTTTTGGTCAACTGTAGAAATGCACAGAATCTGAATGTTACTAAAAGTTCTCTGCTTCTGTGTCACCTACAAATAACCGGATGCTTAGTCATAAATACACCCACGCCTCATGGTGTCATCCCCTCGGTGCAGCCCTTCATCCTTCACCTTCAGGTGGCTCCATTTTGCCAGCCGGTGATGCCAGTTGGTCATGCCGTGTCTAGGTCTAGCCACATGCATGCTTCCAAAACTGTAGTGTCAGGCTTTAGCTTCAAGCAAGAAGAGCTGAGGGATTTTGCCCTGTCGCTAAATATGCACCATGGATCCCTAGAACAAAATTTTCACAAACATTGTGGCTTTAATCTTGCAGACAACCGACAGCAATGCTGTACTTCACTGCCAGGAGGTCCCAGCACCACTGGCAGTGGTCCTGTTCTGGAAGCTTAGCATCTCCACCAGGTTTCAGTAGGTGTCTGTGTCTGAAACAGGTCCAGCAAGTCACTTAATGTGCCATGAGACATCCAGACAAAACAGCAATACCCAGCCCTTTGGGCAGGTCTGTGCGAGCCGATTATGCACAGACACCTTTTCTGGTGTGCTGGTGGATTTATTAGCTTCCTGCTGCAGTCCAGCCAGGCTGCCCCTGTGCCGATAAAGCCGCTCCATGCTCATGCAGACAGGGCTCTGGAGATGGGAAGAGCTGATCCGTGCCAACCCCCTTACACCTAACAGTGGTGTGCTGTGTGCATCTCAGAGGGGGCAGGACAATTTTCATGCAGTAGCCCCTGAACAGGCAGACTAATTGTGAATTTACAGGTCTCTGACCTTCCAGGAGGTTCTTAAACACAAGTTTTAGATTTTTTTGTTCTTCAAGGCTGCGGTGTCATGGTGTATGTTCAGTTTCTCCATCAGTGGAAGCTGAAACAGCGTCTTTGTCACACTGGGCAGCAGAACATACCTGGCCTGCTTCCTTTCATTTATTTTCACAGGCAAATTCATAGTGTTTCTATCCCTCCATCACTATTCATGGTGACATTTGACTCTTCTCCCACCACATTTCCAGTTAAATCCCACTGCTTTCTTTTCTCATATATTCTTTCTTAGTTGTCTTTTGAATAGATGTTTTGCAGTTGGCCCTTAGGGGAATATCTATTTTCTCACTTTCTTCCAGGAAGGGGACAGGAACTGAATAGCATGGGAAGAAGGAGAAAGGTAGAGATGTTCCTTTTAGCGAGCAGGGAGGTCACTGTGATGTTGTGAGATTTGTCTGCCCCTTGTTTTACAACCTTCTTGTACAGACATTTCTTGCAAATCCATGAATCTTCATCAGCTGACGTCTCTTCCTGCACTCTGCCTAGGTTGTTTCAAGCAGATATCACGGCATCCTCATAAAAAAGATATCAGTGGCTTAGAACTACAGGCATCTGACTGGGGATGGTAAATCCTGCTCAAGCTTCAGCAAGCATCTCTAAACCGGCTGCTGTACCCATTCCCTCTGCCTCCCATGGCCTGTCCACAATGCTGTAGCTACAGCTGTATTTCTCTTCCCCTTCCCACCATCCATGGCTTTTTACATTTTTTGATGGGTTGATGCCAACTTCATATCCCACTACCACTCCTTTCCCTGTCTGAGGATGTCCTGCCTCTACTCAGATCTCTAGCATCTTGTTTTCCCCTTGCCCTCTCTATTACTCCCCTAAAATGCCCAATCCTCCCAATTTTCCACTCTCTCAAGCAATGAATCTTTTTTTCTTTTTTCTGCCTATGTCTGAGGCATTTCTTTGTCATCAGAATATTGGAATAAATCTCCCCAACACTAGATGTGTTAGAAAGACAGTATTGTTTTATTAACAGCTGGGGACATGAGGGATATTTCCTCCTAACATGTCCACCCAACCTCTATTCTAGCTATCCTAAATTTTCACTCACGGGGGAACATCTTCTTCCTTCTCCCTCTCCGTACTTCAGCTCAGTTCTGGTGGTCGCAGTGGGAAACCTCATGCTGGTCCTTTGCAGTCATTCTGCATTTTTTCATCATACTCCGGTAGCAATCCCTGCATTTTGAATACATGACCCTCCACAGCTCAGTTTCCAATAGATCCTAGTCTTCAGTCAGTCAACAATTTTCTATAAATGTTCAATGATACCTCTGAATGAGTCTCTCTACATCAGCTTCTTTCTGAAAAATTTCTTAATGGCAATTCCTTTAAGCAAATATTTAAAACTTTGAGCTGTATCAGGTATGCTCCTGGACCATTGCTCAGACAATTTACCCTCAGTGAAGTTGCTGGACTTGCGTTTCTCAGCAGGTCATCAGCCTTTCTTTCCCCTTCATATTTCTACTGAACTGATATTGTTGCTAGTGCTAAACCAAAAAGGACATTAATAAAACATGTGGAATCATAGAATCTTTTATGTTGGAAAAGACCTTTAAGATCAAGTCCAACCATTAACCTCACACTGCCAAGTCCACCACTAAACCATGTCCCTAAGCACCTCATCTACATCTTTTAAATACCTTCAGGGATGGTGATTCAACCACTTCCCTGGGCAGCCTGTTCCAGTGGTAGATAACCTGTTCAGTGAAGAAATTGTTCCTAATAACCAATCTAAACCTTCCCTGTCCTGTCAAGAGGAATTACCCTATTCCCAGAATAATTCTTCTGCAACAAGATCCTTCTTGCCATGAGAGCAGTTTGTTGTAACCCCAGCATCTCTCCCTGATTTGCTGCAAAATGACTGCACTACAAAGATCCTCTAATGAACACAATTTTTTTAAACTTCATACCAAGCACTTCTTTCTTCTGCAGATCTTATTCTTTTTTGTTCCTGTGAGTGACCATGAGCCTTCATCTACCACTGACTGTAACGGGCATGTTGTGAAAATACAACGACGTATCCCTAATAAGACTGGAAGCAGGAGGTGGTATTTATCCCTCTACTTTCTAACAAGCCCAAAACTCTAGCCACAAAAAAACCATCACAACAGGGGAAAAAAATAAAGTCTCCTAGCTGCCTTGCCAGTTTTAAAGTTTTCAGCAAAAGGTGCAGCTGTAAACAGCCAGATAGAGACTTTTGGAAACAAACTTCTGAAAGTAATATTAAAAACTACATGAAGTATCATCACTATTATTTTTAAGACTTTGGGGTCAGTACTACTCACCACGATATGTTTACTTTCAGAAAGAAAAAGGATACTAGTAACTTGGCTAAAATACTGTTGTTTAATATACTGTTTAACAGAATAAACAATAAGCTATAGAAAAAAACACATCAGACTCAGGAAAACATTCAGACAGAGCACAATATTTTTCCTATGGCACCAAAGTGTTTACGAGAAGTCGGCAGAGCCCAAGTGAAATGGATAGCTTCATTTTCAGTTTACTAAATTCAGGGGTAAAACAAGTGGAAAATGGTGATTCTTGAGAAACAAATTATATTATAAGAAGGAAAAAAAAAACCCAAACTTTATTAGTGTCGTGGTTTAGCCCTGTCTGGCAACTAAGCACCACCAGTCGCTCCACCACTCGACCCCCCACTCTCTCCCAGTGAGGAAGGGTCAGAAGAAAAAAACAAGGGAGGCTTGTAAAAAGTTGTGATAAGAACTATTTAATTATATAAATGAAACTTATGGAGTCACTACCAATGCTATTGCTCGTAAGTAATAAAAGAACAGAAAAAAAGAACGAATGATACCGGATCTCACCACCCGGGGACGTACACAGCCAGGTTCCAGAATGGCAAAGCAAAAAATAAATCCAAAACCTCAAGCCCAAAAGCAGAGAGAGAAAAACCCCCTCCCTGAGCCCGGGAGCTGAAAGCAGGGGCAAAGAAAACTTCCAAACCCCCTTTCCCAGAGCAATTTCCCTGACAAAAGGCGCTACTTCTCTGCTAGTTACCTGCCACAAGGTCCCGGACAAAGACCACCACGTTGCTGAGAGAAAACAACCAACCTGGCAAAACCAAACCTTGTAGGGGGCTTACAAAGACTCTGGGGGGTCACTTTTTACAAGGACTTGTAGTGACAGGGCAAGTTGTAATGGGTTTAAATTGAAAGTGGGGAAATTTAGATTAGATATCAGGAAGAAATTCTTCACAGAGAGGGTGGTGAGGCACTGGCACAGGTTGCCCTGAGAAGCTGTGGATGCCCCATCCCTGGCAGTGTTCAAGGCCAGGCTGGATGAGCCTTTGAGCAACCTGGTCTAGTGGAGGGTGTCCCTGCCCATGGCAGGAGGGTTGGAACTAGATGATCTTTAAGGTCCCTTCCAACCCAAACCATTCCATGATTCTAAACTGCGCTGCCACCATAACCCCAGAGCCAACACCCACACACCTTCCAGGTCGAGCCTCTGCAAGCTTCCCCCCAGCCCACTCCCAGCG
Source organism: Rhynochetos jubatus (assembly GCA_027574665.1). Classification (NCBI taxonomy): domain Eukaryota; kingdom Metazoa; phylum Chordata; class Aves; order Eurypygiformes; family Rhynochetidae; genus Rhynochetos; species Rhynochetos jubatus. The sequence continues at coordinate 86,763,692 of CM050650.1, read as the reverse complement.
CTGCTGGTACAGGGTAACAGTGACCACTCAGCTTGATGTATTATGGAATGAAACGAAATCTTATAGACTGGCCCCAGAAGAGCAGCTCATCGCTGCCTGGGACTGGGACAATTAGTTAAAGTGCTTTGGACTGCCACACTGGTTTACACTGGTTTTCTGTTGTAGCCCCCTTCTGAAAGGGGCTTCTTGCACTGAGGTTGGATTCCTGTGCAAGCACCACTTGTGGAGAAAAAGATGGAAATCAGGCAAAACTCCCAAGCCAGACCATGAAAAACATGAGTGACTGGTCCATGAAGACCATTAGCCTCCCTGAGTGCTGTCAAGAACAGATGCAAATGGAGCACAAGGAGGGGTATGATGAAAGATGAGCCCAAGCCTGCAACTCAGAGGTTTCCTGAAGCTATGGTTTTGTGTTGGTGCATAGAATAAGGTAAAATTACATATGCAAAAAATGAGAATGACTTTAATGAGCAACTTTCCAATGAATGGTCCCAATGAATCTAGAGGCACAATTATATCTCATATACAATATCAAAAATAAGGCATTGATGCTGTTCTGCACTAACTGGTGACTCCTTTCCTACTGAAACCTGTATAATCCCCCTCTGGGCTGCACATACTGCGGAGCTGTTATTCTTGTAATGTCCTGCGGCCCCATAAGGAATCAGGGTCCTGGCCTTTGCACAAACACAATCAGAAGATACTACTTTCCGCCTATCAATCTACACAATAGCTCTTTCACTGAAACATTAGACTATATAGCAGATCAGTTGTGAAGGGAAACCATCCAATTTTCTGGGCGGTGATTTGCTCAGAGGCTTTGTTTGATAGCAGGAATGACAAAGTATCTTTCCTTGAGTCCCAGTCAAGACTTTTCAAGGCAGACAAACAAAACTGTTGTTGAGAACAACCACCTGCTGGCCACAGGGGAGGCCAATCTTTGTCTACTTGTTATTGCACCTTTAAAAGTCTGATCCCACTTCTCCTGAATCAGTTTTATTTTACCCTGAAGGTACTGCGCTTCTGACAGTCTGGAGAACCACAGGCAAAACATTGCCAGTCCCCTTGATCAAGGCTCCAGGCAGATTTAAGGGGATGATCACTAGAAGTGGGGCTTCAGGAGGCGAAGTGGGACATGTCCTGTTGGAGAAGGACATCCAGGACTGATCTCCAGGAGCTGGGCTGCCCTGCACCAGGGTGCTGCTCAGACACCCAGCACCATGCATGAGCTTTCCGTGCAGGTGATGGCAGGTACCACCGTGGCTGTTTGCAGCAGTGGGACGATAGAGGATTGCAACGCCTGTGAGCCTGTGGAAATCAGACATCCCTTTGATCAGGATTAATGCAGACAACACCTCTGCACTGAAGGCTCTTGGCCATTAACCTCTAATTATTGCTGGGAAGCATATATCATCTTCTGTAGTCCACTGTCAAAATCTTAAGGGCTTATTTATTGATGAATTTAAGATGCTTTAATTCTTCACCACCTTTAAAAAAGACTTGCAATGTACGAAGAGGCTGGTTTTCTCTTGGAGGACCTGGAAACATCAGCTGCCACGTGTCCCAGTTGGCAAGTGATGGTCTACCTTTGCTTCCTATCATTACCAGCGGAGGAAGGATGGCCTTTGCTGGCATGGTAATTCTACGGGAAGTGACCAGAATATTAAAAATGGTAAGAGGAGGGCTATGAAGACTGACAATTTTTAAATTCTTGCATGGGGCTTATCTAGAAATGTCACAGATCACCAAGTGAAGATGGGAACTTGTATGCCATAGCAAATCCATGGGAAGTACATACCGTCCATCCACTGACAGGAAAGGGGACCAGGGTGACTGGCACAAACCCAGCAGTGGCAGCAGACAGGAAAGCAACGAGAAAGACTTGGCCCCAGGTTTCCTGTAGTTCTCCCATTTGATTTTTTTTCACCCTCATTTTCCCTCAGCTGGCCTCCTACTGGCTCTGCAGTTAGGCCTGGGGTGGCCTGTCATTTACAGTCTATAATGACAAGAACATGTACTCTCCTTAATCACACTTCTAAGAGCACCTCGTCGCTCTGCTGAATTGCACACACTCAGGATGTCTCGCCATTGTAGCTAATCCCCTGCACAGCACAAACAGCTCAGGCCAGCTGGTCGGTGCCCATAACTACCTAACATTTATTCCATCTAATTCCCCTACTGAAAGCAGCTTTGCAGTTAGGGCAGATCTCTACCAGTTCGTTTATAGCAGAATAGCTCATCTAAGTGCTAATAGAAGAAGTCTTTGATTACCAGTGTATTCATGGAGATTTAGACTCCAATTGAAGTAATTAATTCCTTGTCCACTATAGACAAAATGAAATGGTGCTAGAGATTGGAAATGCACGGAAGAATATTTTCATTAAAAACTGAATATAACCATTTACCAATTTTAATTAGAGTGGCATAATTTGCACTGCTATAGTTAAAGGCCTATTGGTATTTCTGGTATAAATAGTCTGCTGGTTATCATAACGTCTCAGTTTGCATTTCCACTGAGACAGAACGTGACAGGATGTATTAGCCTGTTTTTTAAAATGTTAATTTAATACATTTTCAGTGTAAGTACAAATTTAAACCCAGCTCTGAGAGGAATTAAATGTCCCTACTGTAGAGCTGTGTTGTATTGGAAAATCCTTTTAGCATTAACCAAATGAGTTTCCTGCCCTGAAAAACATTTTCTGAGTTCTCAGGTTTTTTCCTACTCTGTATTAGGATGAGGCCAAGACCCTGCCAAAGTTACTAACAACAGCAACAAATACCAGCTTTGCACAAGTCCAGGTAGATGACATTGGTTGCCCTTCCTTTATCCACCAAGGTTGCGACCCCATGGTAGAAGGCCACCATATCATATTAATGATCCTCACAGGGTATCACCTATAGCTTTGCACAGAATTTTTGCCTGTGAAACACGAAATTTTCCCAGTCTGCTGGCTTTTGCCACCAGCTGTAGTCCCAGCTCCTCTCTGCTTCATCATGCTCCTCTGCACACACCTGTGGGTGCCCATGTATGCTTTCTGGGGAAACACCTCACTCCAGGTGACCTTCCAAAGAGATAAAGAATCCCATGCCACTACCACTTCTGCTCCTTTCCTTCCACACACCTGCACTATCTACACATCTCTTTTAATTCACCTGAGCAGTAATGACAAGCCATAACTACTTATGAGTCATGTTACACCAGATCCTGTGGGAGAGTGTCCCAACCCTCCGTGTGCTTGTGAGCAGAGACCACCCAGCTTCACTTACAAATTAAACACCTAGGTGTTGTGAAAGCATGATGATGATCATCATCCCCTTTCCTGCTGTACAAAGTACTGGCTGCCAAGGTGTAGCCATCTGCCGGTGGAGCTCATGGTATCTCTGCTTAGGTTTTGTTGTCCTGGTTTTGCCTGGGAGAGGGTTAATTTTCTTCATAGTAGCTAGTATGGGTCTGTGTTTTGGATTTGTGCTGAAGACAGTGTTGTTAATATAGAGATGTTTTCATTACTGCTGACAGTGCTTACACAGCTCCCAGAATTGTCAGCCCTGGACACTGGTGTGCTCTTGTGGGGGCAGCTGAATCAGCACAATTTTAGGGAGCCACGTCGGTTACTGAGGATGTCAACTAGTCATGCACATACCCAAGTGCATCCCAAGAGCACAACATCATCAAAGATGGCTGCATAACTGTGCTGGGTTCAGTCAGGAAAGAGTTAACTCTCTTTACTATGTCTGCTAGGAAGCTGTGTTCCTGGATGCTGAGAGCAGCGCTGACAAGGTCTTAAGCTGATGCTAGGGAATGCCTGTACTGAATTCAAGGTCTTTCTCCACTTCTGATACTGCAGCTGTGTTCACAGCTCTTGCTGCCTCGCTGCAGGCAGTGTAGGGGACACACAGTTCAGACAGCTGACCCAAACTGACCAAGGAGGTATTTCATTCCATAGTACGTCATGCTCGGGGCTTAGGCGAGGAGGGGTCCAGGAGACATTACTCTCTCCCTTACTCAAAACCCTCAAGTAGTGGCTTTGCTGAACCTCTGACTCCCTTCCTATAGTTGCATGTAGTGTTTGATATGACACCAACACTCATTGCCCTGAGGGCCAACAGCTGAGTGAATGGGATCAAAATAGTGCTGGAATTTGGCTATTCCTCCTCCCACAGGCGAAATCCTGGAGTTTGTCATATTCATGTCATATTAGCGACAAAGGCCATGTTCCGGCCAAGTTCCTGAGCTCAAGAAGCTCATCTTGAACTTGGCAGAGGAAAGCTTGGTTGGCAGCATGGAGCTGAAAGGCCTGCACTGGCAATGGACAGTGATTTGTAAGTAAAATGAAGGGTGAAATGCAAGAAGTGACATTGTTAAGTAGATCTGCCTTCTGGACAGAGGGAGATGGCCCTGAAGACACAGAAAATGGGAATCTTGTTCAAGTCATGTAAAAGTGACAGCAGCAGAAAACATCAAATTGCAGTTGAGCAAATAGGTAGCAGCAGCAAGCACCTGGAAGCTACAGGCTCTGCTGAAAATATCCATGGGAAATTCAGCACGGATAGCAGAGTAGCATGATGAAGAAAAAAACCCAGTTTGAATGAGAAACAACTCTTTCCCATCCCTCCAGACTTGTGCCCCATCTGTTTTATTTGAGGGGTGAAATCTAGCAGCACGTAAATAGGAAAGAGGTCTGCTTTGCTTGTAACTGTGATTGTGAAATGATCAGCAGTACGTTTGTAGCATCACACTAAGGCAAAGGCAAGTAAGGATCCTGCTTAAATATGAACGAATAAGTAAATAAATAGCTACATAGGCAAATAAATATTAATCTCTACACACATTCTAAGAATCACTTTTTTCTTCAGACTATCATGTATACTTCTCTGTCATACTAATTGGTACAGCTTTTAAAGCGAACTTTCCTGTTAGGCACCTAACTATGAATGCTACTGAGGTTGTTTATACCTCTACTTCTCTGTATAGGTCCATCACTTAATACAGAGAGATTTGTGTCATTAACTGAACTGGGTAAAAGACTCGGTTGTGGGTGACTTTTGGAGGTCAATTTTAAAAAAGGAAATTCCTTAAGGGATATAAAGAACAGGCTCCAATTTTGCTGACTCTGAACTCACACAGATATTCACACGCTACATATATGCCAAAGACCCTTATGTGGCCTGTCAGCATGGGAAAACAGCCCAGAGGTGTTTCTCCATGGGCAGCGTGAGGATCCACGGCTCGGGGTCCCCTCAGGTGAGGACACTCCTGCCCACCAGCTGCGGCTGCTCCTTTTCCTCGGCAGTCGACGAATTTCTGCTCTTCTCCCACCCACCTCCCTGCACAATGTGCCCCCGCCATCCTCTGAGAGACCCTCACCCCATTATCCATGCCTTTGCCTTCACAGTGCTGAACTTCATCCCCAGGTGGGCATGGGGATGAAATGGGAGACCCCCACCTATCACAGCATGCAGGTGAGGAGGGAGCCAGGCAAGCTGGATTTGGGTGCTGCTCATGATTTGTGCCATTTTCCTTCTCTCCTGCTTCCTGAAGACTGACTCAACACTGCAGAGGGACCAAGGTCCTCCCAAAATAGCATCTTCACCCACTGCTCACTAGTCCCCCAGAAAAGTCGTACCTGTTGTGCATGAGCAATCACAGCTAGACAAGGAACTCCTTTCTTTGTCAGAAAGTTCCCTCCCATGTTACCATGGATATGATGACCTGTTTCTCAACTCTTCTTTTCCCCTCGCAGTATATGATGTCTTCTGATATCTTTACATTTTGATCTATATTAAATATAATTTCTAAATGAATTACTGTTCGGCTTGTACCCTGTGATCACAAGACTGCTCTGCAATACCGTAACACCCAGTTCACCTTCAGCCAGTCTTTCCAACCAAATAGCCACTGAAAAGGCAAGGACAAGGGAAAGTTGATTGGGCTGAATGGGGTTTTTTCGCTTGTTTCTGTGAGGAATATTTTGTACCACAACAGCAAAGCTGAAATGGATGTGGTGAAAATAATTAATTTTTAACCACGTTCCCACATGCAAGCTTAAGAGATCCAGAACTTGGTCAGTAATGCTGGAGAAAACTAACCACGTTAACTATGCAGCTTGTTTATTCATCAGCTGTGCTTGTTTACATGATGTATGAAAGCAAAAAAATTTGGGAATAATAATAAACATATTCAGGTAAGAAAACGAATCCTGAATTTTAAGTATCTAATAAGAAATAATTGTGTTTGGGAATTATTTCTGTTTTTTTGATAAATGTGATGGGTATGTACCCACAGACCTCCTTCACAGAACCTTCCTTGGGCTCAAAATGTCATCCGAAGAGCACCTTTCTCCTCTGCTCTTTGTACTTGAGAGTATCCTTTCTCTTACAACAGGTCCTACAGATCTGTAGGTGGATCTGAAGGCTGAGCGCTCCTGCATTAGTGTCAGAGTGGCCCAAGGCAGCTGCAAAGTCACACACTTCTTCCTCTGTTCTGTAACAGTGCTCCCTGAAATGCTCTTATTTTGGAAACAATTTGTGCTTTGGCAGACCAGCCGCTGCTGTCTGTCCCCCCTGAGCTTTGATACCACAAGGCAGCACCCCAGTGATTCAGCACCCCAGCATCTTTGCTTCTCTCCATGCAGGAGACAGCATGCAGCGGCCACCCTTCGGGAAAGGGACCGCTGGGTTGGTGGGGATCATTCAGTCCTGCATCAACACCCAGGACATGGGAAGTCCAGGCTGAGCTGTCTGTATCCTCAGGGGATTGGAATCCCAAAGCTGGTTGGGATAGGAAACACCCCAGTGCGTGGCTGTGGGTGGTGCTGAGCTGATCTCCCCTGTGGGGCCGTCCTCCCGAGCAAAGATGTGCCCATGCCACATGAATGTGGGCACCGCAGGGACAAGGAGGGAAGCGCGTAAGCAACGGTCTGTGTATCCACTGCAGCGAGGCAGCCAGTGCCATCAGAAAGAGCCACCCCAGGGCTTTTACACTTCCCACTGGAGTGTCGTCAGATCAAAATACATAAATAATACTGCAAACAGAAGGACTGAACTGGCTTGGATCCTGGCTAACAAATCCGAAAAAATAGTGGGTGATAATAACAATAAGGACTTTGAATTTGGTTTAGCTATCATGCAAAGCTAAGATAACGGTGAGTGGTGTTTCTATAACCAAAATCTGAACAATGTGCAGAAAACAGGGTTTTTTAGTTAAAAATGCTGCTGCAACTTAAAAAGGAAGTAGCTTGTTACTGTGCTTTGTGCAGTGCTATTTGCAGCATCATTAAATCTCCCCCGAAACCTCGCCATTGGAAACTGGATTTAGCTAGGGCCCATTATGAGCCCAGACGACTGTACAAAATTGCCTGCTTTATCCGTACAATGATGCCTAAAATGTTTAGACTTGGGTGCATCAAATCAGGCATCTCTCTATTTACATTCCAAAATTAGAGTCCATTTGTTATTGATGGCTTGCTTACCTGTGGCAGATAGTTTGGGTTCTTCATAAAACTCATCCCATCCAGTCTCAGGGGAGTTTGGTGTAATCAAATATTCCTCATTTCCTAGCAGCACACTGGTCTTCCTGTAATGTAACCCACTCCAGAGGATTTGGCACTTCTACTCAGCTATCTCAGCCAACACCTAAAGATAAGAAAGGCAATAGAAGCAGGTGGGTTTAAAAAACATTCTCCTAAATATTTATCCAAATTTAATCAATTGCTCTTCATGTTTTCTATAAAAACTCTGTATTGGAATCAGTGTGTGAGGTTAGCAGAGGGTCAAGTTATGAGTTTGCTGAGGATTTGACTCACTCTGCATGCAAAGAGGAGGGTAAAGGAAAATGCAAACTACTGAAAGTACTTAAAATGTGTTCCAGAGATGAGGGGAGGTGATTGCTCTTGCTAATTTTGCCCTATTAACAGTCAGTCACTGCTGCACACTTGGTACCTATAGCAAAATTCAACCTGCTTAGGCCCCTTCGTAGGTGAAGACATTTTTCTAGTTCACCAAAGACTTTGGAAGCTTTGAGATATGATTACATGCTTTTCTGAAGGGGCAACCTACTCTATCTCCCGTGGTTTCTGGTGCTCCCTACTCTCCTGTGGGACGCCGAGAGTTCAGCTGAGCTATGCTGGTGGCCACCAGGACACCTTTCCTCCATACCAGCTCCCACATTATACGTGGTTAAACAATGCACACAGCCAGGGGAACGCACCTTGGGGGCCTCAGAGGAAGGAGCAAAGGAAGCTTTGCTGTAAGGAGTGCCCCTACGGTGCTGCTTCAGGGATCTGCACATTCCCTGTTTCGTGGCTGGCTAGAATGAAATCCTTCCCAAGGTGTAGTATTTTCTCCCTGACCCGGGATGTCCATCAGTGGGACACACACGGACACACACATTCTGGTGATAAAGCCATCCCAAGCTACTATTGCTCAGGGCTTCCTGGCTCTCCTCCAGGCACCTCTCTCCCTCTCTGGGTCATGTCTGTACGAGTCCTGTTTTCCAAGGAGGACTTCCATCTCCTGCAGGTGGATAATTCTGGCCAAATTACCTCCTCCCCATCAGTCCCTGTTTTGAACATCTGTACCCAAATCTGGTAGTTATGTAGGCAAGCTCAGTCTTGCATGCAATTACTGATGCAGCGAGCGAGGCTCTATGGGCCTTGCAAGGCTGTGCTCCCAAAAAGTCCCTGTCCCTTTCCTCTACTTATCTGTGAATTTTGGCCGTTTCTCACATAAATCCATCTCAGGCACCTCCAAAACCCAGCCACCCCTGTGGGGTCTGTGACTTTTGCCAGGTGCCTGCGCTGGTATCTGTCAGGTCCAGCAATCGTTCATGTGGTGCCCAGCTGTGTTTCCTGTGCTGTTCGCTCACCCCATCCTCCAGCCTGGACCGAACTGGAGTCTCAGGAGGGGAGCAGAGTGGTTCTGCACTGGAGGAGGAATCAGCCTTCCTGTCAGGGCAGGGCAGTGAAGCTTACGGTGGGGAGGAGAAAAGAGGTCCCTTAATTGCCAAAAAACACTGTTGCTCAAAACACATGAATGACAAATGCCCTTCACTCGCAAAAGTTGCCAACAGCTGTATGCACACCAGGAGCAATTTTGGGCTGTGTCACAAAACCAAACACGTAGGGCAGTCCTTTCTCTTCTTGGTCAAGAAGGTGCTACTGTTAATGAGCTACTGAGTGCCCCATAGAGTCACTGATAGGGAAAGAGGTTTATTCTTCCTTCTTTGCAGCTGCACACCACTGAAACAGAAGGTAGTGGCCCATAAATATTATGTAATTGAATCTTCCTCTGTGTACTGGATCCAGCCAGCGGCACCGCCTTTTCTCTCAGCCACATATCTTTCAGCACTTGCTGCCGCGATTCCACATTAATACCTCCGCCTGCTGCTGGAATATGCCTTCACATCAGCAGCTCCTTCCAGCAATAGCACTATTAAAAATAATGAAATGTCAGGTTGTGCCACTGTGCATCTAGATCCACTATGGAAATGTGCTGCAGGACCATGACAGCCTGAGTCAGTCCTGCATTCAGCCTTCGGAGGGACAAGATGCAGATAAAGACATTTATGTTTTCAATAGCCCCTTGGTTCCTCTCCATGGCTCACCTTTGTCTGAGCAGTGCTTTTCCCAAAGGATGTACAGGGTGACATTTTAGTGAAAGAGCCACCGAACAAATCTTGCTTTGCTGACAGCCCTTCTGTCAGTAGACAGAACCTCTGTTATTTTTATCCACCACAAGTGTGTGAATTAAAATGAAAGGACGTTGGAGGATCTAGAAGGAGCAGACCGGCACAAGGAGTTCAGAAGACTGGGATAAACAGGTCTAATGATGTAGGAAATAAAAAAGCAGCAGACACTGTACAGTAAGTTTCAAATACTGTTAGCTACGCTGTCAGACAAATAATATTCTGTCATTACTGATTTCCACTGGGGATAGAGGGAGGTTTTGGGGAAAGAGCAACTAAATGATGCAGAAAATGCAAGAAATGTGGAGAGTTGTTTGGAAGATACTGGTAACTGGAATTTCTCATGCAACAAATGTGCTTGAATTCTCTCCAAACCGTTTAGCCTGATTGCACAGACAAGTTCATTTCCATCTATATTATTCCTCTCACTGGGAATTCTCCACCTGCTTTCTCTAAATAATCACAGGCCAAATGAGATGAGCCTAAAGGAATACAGACTAGATGAAGAAAACATTGTCTGGTAGTGAGGAGGTGTGCAATATCCCTAGAATTACATGCAGAGATGTCCTACCTGTCTCATTTGAATTGAACCTGTGCTGGTGTTGTGAAGGAAACAAACCTGCTACTCCCTCTGTGATCCCATAGCGTCTCTTGTCACAAGGATGCTCGGGTTGTACCACTCAGCTGCATGTCGTATTGAACACTCACAAGTGCGCACACACGCAAGTGGACAATGTAACCTAGGAATGGCCTACAAAAGGGTTTGGTGTATAAATGGCGTATATAGTGGCACATAAAGGTGCTTCTGAGCAATCTGAGATTCCAGAAGCAACCCTCTTCAGATGCTTCTGTAACTTAGGACATGGTCCCCTTCCCAAGTGGGGAGGAGCTGTTGCCCATTTGCTCTTTCTGTGTGTGTGTAGAAGAAAAGCATCACAGTTAGCATTGCCCTACATATACACTCTGTTTTCCCAAGCCGTAGGGGTGAGTAAAACAGGGTGATCAAATGAAGGCCATGAGAAGGAAGCAAAGCTGTCAGCTTGTCAGCGATTTGACTGAGCAACCACCCTCAGCAGCCGGGATGCACCTGGCAGCCCATGCAGATAATCCAGCAACCATCAGCAACAAACAGCGGGCAAAGCAAATGTGCCCCGCACACTCGAGAAGCACACGACCCGTAAAAAGCACCGTTCCTAACCGCGGCGTATCCAAGCTGGACCTGTCAAGTCAGAAAGTTTACGGAGCGAGAGCGTCAGCTCCGCTGGATGAGGCTGGGCCATCGAGAAGAACAGCAGACTCACAGCACATAAGTGGCTTCTCTCCTGGTGGTGAGATGAATCATCTGACCGACCGGAGCTGTAGCACATGAAGGGTTTAATTGCTTAATTGCTTGCAGCTATTGTGCTAAAACAAGTTCTCAAAAACTCTGAATATCACCTTGGCCCGCAAATTTTTCTGCATCGTTCGATCCTAACGCATCTTTTACTGTTGGCGACAAAAACCTGCTATTTAGTGAACCTCTTCCTGGGCATTGGCACCTTTACTATGTTCTAAGTAATGTAGAACGTTACTGATGTATTTGTTAAAGACAGGATAGGGTTAGAACAGAGGATGCCTGAGCGGAGACATTCTCTGCACAACTTGCTCCAAGAGTGTGATCCACCACCAATCCATTAGACGGCACAAGTTTTCTTACCAACTTCAGCAGGCTTTGAGTGCAACTAAAAACCATGTTATAAAAGTGCCTGAAAAGACTTAAAATTAATCCAGTAGAGGTGACTATATCAAATGTCAGACTGAAACAAAATTCTAGTAATTGAGTGTTTTCATTTTGTCTTTTAAACCCATACTGAGATCCATCCCTATTAAGGGATCCTGTTATCCCCACCTCTATTTATCACCCAGTTCAACATCACCACTTAACCCTTTGACACTGGCAATGGCAGTGTTTTCAAACAGCATCCCAAATCAGTGATCTATCCCCATTACAGTCAGGCTAAGAACCATACACCATCACCAGCTAACAGCTGAAAGATATTTAATCTGCAGTACTAGAGCACCCTGTGTCATAAAATTTGCAGATATCGTAGGCACACCCCCGGTAGGACAGATACAATTAAAGAACTGCTTGGGGATGTAGCCAAGACGAGTTAAAATTTGGGGCAGTCCTTTGGAAAAAAGGAGTTACAAAATGCTTTTATTCTGGAGGATTTTATCAACCATAGCTATTGCCTACACACACACCTTTAGACATGCAGTTTTGTGTGCTCAGTGTGAAACTGATTTTGTTTTTCACCTCTTCAACCACTTTTTTTCTTTTCTAAATTCTGTGTATTCACATTTTGAATTGTGAATTACAATCATCTGCTCGATGTCTTCACAAATGTTTTTTGTTAGCTGGGAAGATACAGCGTTACGACGTTTTGAGATATGGTTTTGGCTATTCCGTATCTAGCAATGTGAAAATAATTTAGAATAATTTCATTGTGGCTTGTCAGAATAGCACTAAATTACAGAAAAATAAAAGCAGAAAAAAATTATCCTGTCACTGCACAATATGGACTAAATTGCAATCTTCAGTACACTCCAGTTTTAGCAGAGAAATTCTGAGTGTGCTCAGATATAGTGATTGCTGTACTAGCATCCCCCCATACACACAAATTCATGGAATAAGTTTGGCATGAAATTTGAACAAAATTTTAACAAACCTGGAGTTTAAACACTGACTCTTTTTAGTTTAAGAGGGATGAGTATTCCAGCAACGGATAGTCATCCTAAGGCAGTTTGTAAGCGACATCCTCTTCAATTCACTTTATTGTCAGAGAAATGTGGGCTAAGTTTAAGGTTTCATTTTCATCCATTGGTTATTTGTAGCAAAATTATAAAAGATAATGTTATAATGCTATCATTAAAGCAATTCAAGAATTAATTTTAGGTGTCAGCTAAATAAGATATATACAGTCCTCTGTCAAGTGTACTCTGTGTTGTGTGTTTGCTCACATTTTAATCAACACTAGGGGCTTTAATCAAGTCCAGAAAGGGGTCCACAAACACTCCTGCAGCAATAACAAGTACACAATTGAAAATCCAAACAAGAAGTGCCTTTTTGAGGAGTTTTGATGCCCCTTAACTGTATTTATACATTTTTTTACATCTTTTTTCAAATGCATGTGCCAGGAAAACACCTGTAATGGTTCATCAACTTCCATCTCTTCTAGAAAGCCCTCTGCACCCCGGGGCATGGTCCTACCCAAGTGTGTGAAAGGAGTCTGCACTCTCCAGAGCATGGGCAGTCAGAGCGAGGGGGTCTCCTTGCTCCCACACAAGTTCATGTTCGTGCTTTACCACTGTCCTGGCTCCAGCATACTCCAGATTCTATTTTCAAGAGGTTTAATGAGTATTGCAGAACTGCTCAACCCCATAGCTCTGCTGTATCTTGAGCTCTGATTTAACTTCTTTGTGAACACGACTCCTGCAGCCAACACGCAGCACCACGCAGCATCTTCATACAGTACCTTCAAGTGGTTCAAGCCTATGACCCTGTGAAAGGACAACGGGGTCCCCAGGCATCGCACAGTGCTTGGCACTGAGGTACTGCAGCACTAGTTGCTGCCCGCTCCATCCATGCTCTGATGAAGCTGAGGAGATGTGGGATGTGACAGACACCTTGTAGAATCCACATCTCAGTAGGTGCGATTCAGGGGGGTTGAAGCCTGTGTGCTGTAGAGCACAACACAGCCAGGTTGGCTGTGATCAAGCCAAAAGACTGTGACAAATGTCAGCCTTGGCGGAGCATTGATTGGGATATATCATATTTGGACTTCGCTAAAACACTAACCAAAGCAGATCCCAAACAAGCCATGAGCAGTAAATCAGCACAAGAATGAGCTGATAGGGTTGAGGGGATGCTACAAGATAAACGAGCCAGCAAAGTAACTGAGAGCGAATGATGGAGTAAGGGTGGTGTTTGCTGAGCATTTACCAGTGCCGCTGATAGAGATGGAAAGAAAACATCCCGAGTAGAGTACCCACATAAGATAATACATAATTTTTCTGACCACTGTACAAACAAACAAGTCACAAAGAAGCTTTGCCGGAGCGGAGCAGGGCCAGAAGGCGCTGTGCCCGTACCGTGCCGTGGGCATTAACACTTGTCTGTTAGATGCGAGCGCGTTAGGCCCGTGTCCTTTGGGCAACCTTCCTGGCCAGACCTTTGCCGCTGAGCTGACACTGCGGTTGCTCCTTTTGATGCAAGACAGCGCTGATGGCACTGGGCAGCACATTACACCTCCAAGGCATCTGAGGCTTTGGTAGTGACATGTGGACAAGCAAGGACCACAGAACGATGGCAAACTAATGACCAGGAATACAATCCTGCCAAGTTTTGGATTTCAGCAGCTTTTACTAGGATAGCATTTTTAAAAAGGGCAGCTCTGCTTTTCCCTGCAGAAGTAGCATCTGTTTGTGCTTCAGGCTCCTAGAACTACTTATGACCAGGGACCACCCAGGGAAAACAGAAGCCTGAGAGTATTTCTGAGAAGCTCAAACATAAAAATACACAGTATTTACGCTGGTATTTTTGGTATTATCTGTCGACTCTTAACTGCAGAGGTTCACCCAAATATAATGAAGATGCTGTTTTGTTAATTTGCTTATGAGGAGTAATTGCAGAGCAGTAGATTACTGGGCACTGACAGCACAATAGATCACTTTTTCATAGAGGACAAAAAAGGATTATCTGTTTAGGAAGGTAATGGGCTGGCATCCCGAGCTCAGGAAAGAGGCAGCTTTGAGAAAAGGACTATACGATTCGGGTGAGTGCCTCATACAGCATCTCATCATAGCCAGCACAAGGTGCTTCAGAGACGACTGCAAGAGCTCTTAAAATGAGTTTAAAATAACTCTTCCACTGAAGAAGAACCTGTTTCAGTGCAGACAAGAGTGGATTTGGAGTCGCCCATTTCTGAGGTCCCAGATGTGCTGTAGAGATGGGTAGGTGGGTGGGAGCAGCCCGTACGGGAGCAGTGAAATGGCACTTTCTGGAACGTGCTTGAACAACGTATCTTTGCCCCTTCCTAGACTAGCATCATCCTGCTGCACTGGGATTAACCTGACCGGTCAGCACTACTTTTATTTGCCAGAAAACTGTCAAGCAGCTCAGATTTGCCCCTAGCTAGGATTTTATAGGATACGCAGAAAAGTCTCAAGAGGTTCTCAATCCCCACTAGGTCACGACTACCACCATTACTCACGAGAAGTGAGATTCATTTCACCTCACTGTACATAGCTATACGTTAATCATCTCCATCTACACAAGTCACCCTGGGCTCCCTTCAGACTCAGTGGAGAGAAATGGGCACCTTCAAAAGGCAACTCGTTTCATCTTCCCATAGAAGCCTAAGACGGATGAGATGAGATGAGTTGCCGTCTGGAGGTGCCTATTCCTCTCCATTAACGGTAGAGAGAGCCTTAGGTGACGAGCTTACACTCCGATGATTAACTCACGATGTCAAAAGCTAAAGGCAGATGAATCCCGCATGCAGTGCATTAGCATTTCAGCAGTCAGCCCTGCTTACAGAGGGGAGGGGGTTACAGAGCACACTGCTGACAGCCACTCGGGAGGCTGCTTCTAGCTCTGTGGAGTTGTACCCACATTGTGGGTACATTGGATATTGTGACATATCCAGTGACTTCCTAGGAAAGAAGCAGCAACCTGAATGCAAAGAAAGGACTGGGGAAGAAGGGCAATACATCAAAGAAAGGGAAGTGTGCCGGTAGCAACCAGTTAACAATCCCCCAAAAGACTTTTCCTGCCAAAACTGTCTCTGTATGACCAGTTGCATGATCCAGAACCAAAGTAAGGAGACTGTGATGAACCCACAACAAGGAGGCCTCACACTGCCTTTCCTCTTGCACCCATAGTTCTGCCCTGATGGAAGTGTGGCAGGCTGAGCCAACGCATACACACATGCCTGAATGCATCTGAAATCTTCTTGTCTGAAAGGCAGGTTCCTTTTCATGGCAAGACATAAGTGACCATCTGCAAGGACTCAACACGCTCTGTCCACCTACAAATACCCCCAGGAAAATACAGACCAGGTCTGAGGAGCATTGCTGGGATGCAACAAGAGATGGTCTGCTTGTGGTGATACCTCCCTAGTATGCAAGCTGAGTACTTGTTCCCAACACCACTCTGTGGGGATGAAGAGTCCTCTTATCACCATTCAGAGCTGGGCAGATAAGACACAAAACTCTTAACTCACACCTGTTGAGCACCAGCCTGGTGCCATAATTACTGACTAATCCTCTGTAGCCTGTTGCAAGAACAGTTTTTGGCAGTCATTCCAGCTTCTTTCACAGTCACATGAAATTAATTTAATTATCAAAAAAATCTGAAGAATAATAGGATTTAATTGACTTAATGTGAAGCTTTCTGGCTGTCACTCCACCCAGCTTCTGATCAACTTGTACTCATTCAGCTGTGAGTGACTGATGTTTGTGTCTTGCATTAAGAGTCCATTGTCTCCATTTAAATCCTTCCTTCCATGCTTAATAGGTGCTTTTATTTTTCAAATCTATATCTTCATGGCCAGGCACCCTGGATGAAGGGTTCCCAATGTGGATGTGATTGATGCAGTTACCTCCTGCTCCTGGAATTTTATTCTACCTGTAACTGCAGCATGCTGGGGAAGGATAGGTGAGATGCAGAGTCACTGCCTGGGACACATACCAGAATGGAGTTACAGAATCACAGAATAGCTTGGGCTGGAAGGGACCTTTAATGTTTGTCTAGTTCAATGCCTCCTGCAGTGAGCTGGGACATCTTCAACTAGATGAGGTTGCTCAGAGCCCCATCCAACCTGGCCTTGAATGTTTCCAGGGATGGGGCATCTGCCACCTCTGGGCAACTTGTGCCAGTGCCTCACCACCCTCATAATTAAAAGTTTCTTCCTTACTGTGGTGGCTTGACCTTGGATGGAGGCCTGGTGCTCACCAAGCTGCTCTGTCACTGCACTCCTCAGCAGAACAGTGCAGGGGACAAAATAAGATGGAAAAAACCCTTGTGAATCAAGATAAAGGCAGTTTAATAAAGCAAGAACAAAGGCTGTGCACAGAAGCAAAGGAACACAAAGATTTATTCTCTAATTCCCATCAGGAGGTGATGTCCAGCCTTTTCCCAGGAAGCAGGACTCCGATATGTGTTGCAGTTGCCCTGGAAGACAAACATCAGTAAGAAATGTTCCCCCTTCCTCTTCTTTTCTCTTAGCCTTTATTGCTGAACAGATGTCATATGCTATAGAATATCCCTTTGGTCAGTTTGGATCAGCTGTCCTGGCTGTGTCCCCTCCAAAGATCTTGCCCACTCCAGCCTACTGAGGGAAAGAGGGTGGAAATGTTGTGGAGAGACGGCCTTGTTGCTGTGCGAGAACTGCTCAGCAGTAGCCAAAATACTGCTGTGTGTTCAACACTTTTCTAGCTACTAACACAAAGCACAACACTGAGGGATGCTATGGGGAAAAAATATCTCCATCTCAGCCAGACCCAATGCACCTATTTTAGTTTAAAGCCTTGCCCTATTGCAACAGGCCCTGCCAAAAAGTTTGTCCCCAACTTTCTTATAAGCCTCCTTGAAGTACTGAAAGCCGCCTCTTCTCCAAGTTGAACAAGCCCAACTCTTTCAGCCTGTTGCCATAGGTGAGGTGCTCCAGCCCTCTCAGCTTCTTCGTTGGCCTCCTCTGGACTCGATCCAACAGGTCCATGTCTTTCCTGTGCTGAGGACCACAGAGCTGTACACAGCACTCCAGGTGAGGTCTCACCAGATGGGAGTAGAAGGGGAGAATCCCCTCCCTTGACCTGCTGGTCACACTTCTGATGCAGCCCAGGATACCGTCTGCCTTCTGGGCTGGGAATGCACACTGCTGTGTCATGTTGAGTCTTTCATCAACCAACACCCCAAGCCCTTCTCTGCAGGGCTACTCTCAATCCCTTCAACCCCCAGCCTGTATTGATAACAGGGGTTTCCCCACCCAGGTGCAGGAGCTTGCACTTGGCCTTCTTCAACCTCATGAGGTTCACATGGGTGCACTTCCCAAGTTTGCCCAGGTCCCTCTGGATGGCATCCCTTCCTTCAGGCGTATCAACCACACCACTCAGCTTGGTGTCGATATGCAGCAAGCTGTTTTATTCAGTCATGCACACGTCTAAATAAATACTACGTTTTACAAGTTTTGTTTGTCTGACCATCAAGATGATGGCCCCACTGAAGATTATGTCCCTGTTATGGACACTGTATGAACACATAATATCTTTCCCATCTCCTCTAACCCCCAAACATTAATAGGAAATGTCAGAAACTCTACAAATAGTCTTGGACAGAAATCTTCTTCAACACTGCTGACCATAAAAAACACTGCGAAATCGCATTACTTTGTTGTTCAAAATTTGAGGAGGATTCTACCACGTGGTTAATGAGATCCTGAGATTTTTGCTCTTCTTGGTCTGTGCCATCTCCCACTCTCACTTTAGACCATGGAGCCCTCCAGCAGTGCTGGACACATTTCACCAGAAAGCACCAGGACAGGAGATATCTTTCTTTTCTCTGTTACTTCCGAAAAGCAGGAGAGACAGGAACACTTAGTGAAAGGACCTTTAAACCAGCAACGCTCCACACTGAAACAAAAGTTTCTAAAGCTGTGCAAAATAATATGATTAGTGACGACTTCCTCGGAGAAAGCAGAGGTTCTTTTACTTCCACTCTTCACTTCTTGTTTCTCTTGCATCCCATGTATCCATCCTTTCTTAGAAAAGCAGAAACCTTTTAAGGTTCTCCTGTGGCATGTTTATCCAAATTGTTTGATATGCGTGGAAGCTTCCATCCCATCCCTTTTGCCAGAAAACATAGCATCAAAGTTGCATTTGACAAAGTAAGCATTGCTAGTAGAAATCGTGTCATTCCCAGAGGGAAAAGCTACTCGATTTTGAGCATCTAAACTCTCTATATGGTACTTTCATGGGGTATATATCACTGTGTACAGGGTATAATAACGCACAGCTGAGTGACTTTCGCTCCTGTGTCTTCAGCCAGCGTGGATGCAGCGTTACAATCGCGAAACACGCTCTCAGCAGCGCATGGCTGCACATCCCTGCAGCCCCGCCTGGTCCAGGGGTCCACCTCCAGCCCCGATCAGCAAGGGATGCTTAGGGACGCGCTGCGGGAGAGGGCAAGCCCCACGCCGACCCTCCCGGCTTCCAGAGAGCCCCTGAAGCCGAACCCAGCAGGTACCAGCCCACGGATAGGGCTCTGCCCGCCGACACGCCTACTCTCCGGTGGCTGCCCGAGCCGGGGCGGCCTGAGCTCCACCCGGCAGCGGGGTGACCCATCCCCGCAGCTGGGCTACACGCCGGGCTGCAGCTTCCCCGCAGGGGAAGGACAGCCCCTCCGACACGGCTCCGGCCCCCCCGCATCCCTGGGTCGTGCCTCAGCACCGGCCCCGGCGGCGGGACGGCGCTGCCCGCGCCCCCCAGCACCCGGCGGTACCCGGCGGTACCCGGCGGCGGCGAGCGGCGGTGCCCCCTGGCGGGCGCGGCGGGGCGGGGCGGGGGCGGCGCCGCGTCCCCCGCCGGAGCGGAACGGAGCCGCCGCATCCATCCCTCGGCCCGGCCCCGCCGGCTCCCCCTCCACGCCCAGGGGGGGCGGGAAAGGCAACGGGCTCAGCCCGCAGCCGCGGCGCGCCCCGAACTGGCCGTGCACGGGGTGTGTGTGTGTGTCCCCTCTCCCCCCGCCCCGCAGCCGCCGATAAATCCCACTGCCAGGGGGCTGCGCGGCACTTGGCGGCTGCCGCGCTGCGGGGAGGCGGCGGGGCACTGCCCACCCACCCCCAATTCCCTTCCCCCTGGGGCAGCGGCCCCCGCCCAGGGGGCAACAGGAGCTGCTGCCGAAGGCGCCCAGGTGAGTAGCCGGGGCTGGGGGCGGCGGGAGGAGGGAAGGGACCGTGCGGGAGGGTGCCTCGGCTGGCATCCCCGGCTACTGCCCCGAGGGGACGGGGGCAGGGGCAAGCCCTCTCCCGGAGCGGCGGGCAGGCAAATAACCCTTACGGTTACTCCTGAGTTGTCCTCCGTGGACTTGAGGGGTCCGTGCGGGGCTCCCGTCGGGGGTGGTGGGAATGTCGGATGGGCGGCGGGCTTCCCGCCGAGCGCGGCATCCCCTGCCGTCCCGGTCAGCAGCCGGTTCTCCCGCTCTGTCGGGGCATCCCCACGCACTGTTCGTGATGCTGCCGGGTCGTCCCTGAAGCACCTCGCCCTTCCATTCCGTAGGTAGAAAGGGCAGGTCTCTGCCCTCTGCCTTCTCCCCCACCCTCCGGAGGGGGACTGAGCGGCTGCATGATGCACAGGGTGTGAAAATAGTTATTCTCAGCTCTGCGCTCCTCAGTTCGGAACTGGACCTCCGGCAGCGTGAAATACAGCTGTCGGACTGTCCACCTACCTGTTGGTCCCTGTGGTCCAAAATATGCATCAGGTGGAATAGGGAACCTTCCTTGGTCACTGGTGTGGAGGTCCTTGAATGCGGGTAGAGAGAGATGGTGGGGCTGAGAGCAAGGCTAGTTCGTTCTATTGCTGAGAACCAATCCTATGCTCAAAGTCTATGATTTGGGTCCACACCCTGACTAAATAATAATTAAAAGCATAGGGTGTTTCATCTGTGTTTATATGTTTCCTGGTGGTTGGGAATCTTAAAACACTCCTGAAATTTTCAGTTTTAAAGGACCAAAGCTGGAATTGGTGTGCAGTCGTACATTCAAAAAACTGTGTCCTTAAGCTAACGAAACCCACAAAATACACAACTCTGATGACACAAAACCTGCATTTATTCCTGCAGAGAAACATCTAAGCACGGCTTTCACCCAGTGAAGTGCCGGTTTAATTCAAGTGAGGGCTTAGGTGCCATGAGATCAGTGGAATAGCTCAGCAGCTGAAGGCAAACATGTGCTCCTGTGCCTTCCCAAACCAGGGTTTAAGTGCGGCTCTGAGCAGCTTTCAGCCGCATGAATCACGCTCGTTCACAAGTTCAAGGCAGACCAAATCAGGGACATCAGGGGCTGAACAGCACCGCTAGCCCCACCAATGCTGTGGATTTTCCCTGTGATCTTTAGGAGGTCTGTAACTACGGAGCAAGCTGTTCCTGGCTCCGGCTTGAAATGCAGATCACAGCCTCCACCACAGCCTCCTAAGAGCCAGTAGCCCTCCAACAATGGGTTGGTTTCAGCCCACCTTTGCATTTCAGTTGTCTCTCAAATTTTGGGACTTAGGAGGGCAGCTCTTACATGATCTTCCCAATTAAAAAAAAAAAACCAAAACCAAACAAAAAAACCCAACAAACCAACAAAAACCACCCTCCCCCCCCCCCCCCCCCCCCCCAAACCCAACCCAACAAAACCCCACAGAATCTCTTACATGGTAAAATTATGATCTGCAATTAATTTACAAGCACCAAACACAGAGATGATTGTCAGGAACGAGAGCACTTTCCAGCATATAAAAGAGAACATTATATAATTAAGATGTCCAAAGAGTAGCATGTATTTCTAAATAGCTTGATTCTTCTGTAGGGTACTCTGATTCCTTTGAAAATCAGAGAAAATTCTACTTAACTGTTCCCTGGTTTTCCTCTGCTGACAAAGTCCTGTGCATGCTAAAATCCTCTGTATCCTCCGGTATCCTTTCTTTTCGGGAAGCAGATAAGCATGCCTGCCTTTGGAGCTCCCAAGAAAGTTGAGATGCATTTTTGCTTGTATTGTTCTTTGACAACTTCAGGAGCGTTCAGGGAGAGGCATTGGTGGTTTAGCAGCTCTGTTGCTGTTGAGGATCCACCTTGGAGCTTTGTTGGTTTGGTTTTTTTATCATTTCTGTAAAACCCACCAGATTCACTAAGTGGCCACCTAAAGATAGTGAATGGTGGCTTTAAATTTCATGTTCCCCTGATCTGGCATTTCTGCTGAAATCCAGATGCTCCTTGCTGTCAGTCGTAGAAGGGGAACCTGATAGTTGTACCTCTTCTGACCGAGGGGTTTGAATTTAGCAAAACTTCCCTGTAAGAGTGATATGTTTAAGACATGAGGATCTCTTGACAAAGATCTCAAAGCAAATAGTGAGAAAAGCCTTAAATCAGTTCACCGCTATTTGAAATGTCATTGATCAAAGACTGGGAAGACACCATGCTAAAGACAAAGGTCACTGGGCCAAACTCATCTTCCTCTAATTACATTAAGTCTGTCAAACTAATCCCTGGCATAATTTGTCTGAAAATATCATTCTGGTTCTCCTTAATAAGGTGACCAGTATATTAAAATGCTTGACACGGATTCCCCACGTACTCAAGTATGTAAATATGGCTGCTTATGAGCAGCCCTCATAAATTCAACAGGTTTGACCTGGGCAAAGTTAACCACCTGCCCAAGGTTTTACTTCTGCAAGCAGCTGGTGGATTAGTCCTTCTGAACCTTTTTAAATAGCTAATTTGGAGCTCTTGATGGTCCTGGCAGTAACAGATGTGGAGCCCATGGAGGACATAGTGGTGGGAAGTTTGACAGGTGCAGATGTGGTCAGAATTTGAATGTAACCCAGGGGAATTGGAGATCATAGAATCATAGAATGGTTTGGATTGGAAGGGACCTTAAAGATCATCTAGTTCCCAGACATGATCTCCAGATCTGGGTTCAGGAAAGCCAGGTAGGAAGCATCACACTGAGCTGGGAATAATTCACTGCACAAATCTAGGATGGGAAGCAACTTGCCTGGTAGCAATTCCACAGGAAAAAAAATCAGTGCTTAGAGAAAGGCAGACACCTGAAACAGCTGCACAAGGAGGATTGCACCCTACAAAACATGTGGAGGGATTTGGTCCTGCAGCTTAGCATCGGTGAGGTCTCAGCTGGAGCACTCTGCCACTTGGGACAGGGATGCTCAGCATGTCAGCTACCTGGTGAGGGCAGAGAAGGGCTTAAAAACATGGTCAGGGGAGGATTAATCAGGTTCTTTAACCTGGAGAGTGAACTGAAGCAGGACATGCTAATAGCCTTCATATCAATAAAAGTCAGCTCCAAGAGGAAGGGTTATCCATTTGCCATGTAGCTGGAATGGGCTGGAGCCCCAGTACAACCATGGTGCTGGACTGCCAAGAAACTTCCCACAGGGAAAGTTTCTAAAGGCTCAGTCACATTCTCAGTAGTGGCTGCACTCCCACCCAGGCAAGGAGATACCCCTGAAAGAGCCACAGGGTGTCCTAAGACATTCTGGCTTTGGGTAGGACTTGGCACAGACCAAGGAGGAGCTCCTACAACAACGGGATATTTTTCCTTAGCCCCATGGGCAGCAAAGTCAGGTTGGGCAGAACTGTTTGGGCTGTAAATTATTTAGAAATCCGAGAAGCACGCTGATCAGCCCCAACATCTAAGTCCTCTGCTCACACAGAACTACCCTTTGCATTACTGTTCCTTCACATCCAGAATCAGAACAAGGAGCCACAATGACAACATTAAGGCCACGCTCTTAAAGTCAAGGCTCCTGCCAGGGGCTTTCTGAACACCAGTTGCCTTTGCTGGCTGGATCCTTTCACCCACCTGGCAGCTTCATGAGCTGTGCAGAGTCTGCTTGTTCCCCCCAGACCTGCAGGGAAAGCTTCTCCTCATCCCAGTGCTGGGGCTAGGGTACATGCTCCTATCTCCACGCTGGACACCACTCCCTGCTGCCAGGGTTTCCTTTTCCATCACCTATAAGTGCCCGTTGCCAGGCGCTTCCCTCCCCAAAGGGCCTGTGGGACATGGGGCGCAGCCTTTCCCTGCCCAGACCCACTCTTGTGGGAAGACACAAAGGGACATCTCCACCCAGAGCAGGCAAGTATTTATGTCTGTCACAGATGCTCGTAGCACAATCGCCTCTGAGGATCACCCATGTCCTCCCAGGGGTCTGTATGGGATCCTAAAGATGGAGTTTTTGGTAGCACCCAAACCATCGTTCGATCTTTGCAGTGCTTTCAGAAAGACACGGCAGTACAATATCAGCAGCTCACCAAATATGATTTAAAAGCTGGGAAACGGCAGCGTATTACTAGTCCACTGAATTGCCACTCAGTTGCTGCCACTGGCAACCCTCCTCCTTCACACTTCTGGCCAAACACTGCGTCTTCAGCCTGACAGTAACAGGCTGCACCAGGACCTCGGGCATCACCCTTGCTATTTTTGCCTGCAAAACTTCCCAGGTTTGGATGTCCTGGAGAGATATCATGCAGACAGCTTCTAATTACGCTGCTAGTTGATTTATGCTCATTGCAAGAGCCAGAAGTCACGGAAAACAAGGAAAGATCCTGCACCTCAGATGAAGCGGCACCTCTTTGACGGAGCCTTTCAGAGGAGGGGAGTAGCCCTTACCCCGTTCCCTGGCTCAGACAGCCCCAGTCCCTGCATGGGCCACCTGAGCCCTTGGCTCTTTCCCATCCCTCCAGACACCCTCGTCGTGCCTCTGGGTGTTTTTGCAGTTACCTGTGCTGTGACAGCATCTCACCATTTTCCACTTTCAGTCCAGCTCCAGTTCCACCCTTTCTAATCTGTTTGGAAAGGAGATTTTGTTTTCTATTTATAACACAAGTAGCAAAAGGAAAAAAAAAATAAAGCAAACAACCTACACATTTATTTACTTTCAGATTAACTTGTTCCTTCCCACAAACTAAATGAGATAGGTTTTCCCATTAAGGTATCATTGGTTCTGATCTACTTTTTTTCTTTTTAATCAAGCAGACCAGGCTATCTGCTAACCCAGAGGGCAATTACCACCTGCCCTGCTGTTTCTCTCTTTTTAAATTTTTTTTCATTCTGAAATACCCATTTCAAATACCCATTTGAATACCCATTTCAAACTAGCATAGGAGCATGAGAATGAGGCCCTACGTAGCAAAATACTCTCTTGAACTGTTCTCTGTGGGTTGTGTCCTGTGCTGCTGCTGCCTCTGAGTGTCTTTCCTATAGGAGAGGAATTTGAAGCCAAGCACATAAATTGAAAAATACCATTTGGAAAGAGATTTACGATCCGGTTTCATCAGGGATGCTTATGTGGAATTATTGCCTGCCTGAAAGCACTGACTCAGATCTCACATGTAAATTGCCAGGGTAATTCCACTATTCTGTGTTTCACAGAACTGAATGTTTTCTGCCTTGCATCAAGTGTTTTGTTGATGAAAATCTTTCCGTTTTCTCCTAGAGAGAGTTTCGTAGACAGCTGAGCTGTAACTATGCCTTCCTGACTTGCAATCTTGCAATGCCTGCCAGTCAAATAGGTGATATCTTAATTTTGAAATGGACAGCTTCCCATCAGCACTGCTATGTTCTTACAGTAATGCTTTCGAGTAGTAGCATTTTTCATGCGTGTGAAGTTTCGCATGAGGGGAAACACTTGGAGCTTAGCAAAGTCGTATCTGTAATGTGTCTTAACTTCACATGCCCAGAAAATCCAGAAGTGCAAAACCAAAGGTGGTTGCCCAGCGACACCTGCTCCCAGGAGTAGGTGATGGTAATACACTGGCACGATTCATATATTCATACAGCCAATAACTTAATTTTGAGCCGTTTACCAAGACAATTCATTATAGCACTGAAATAACAAAACAAAGTGCTTCTCAAACTGCTGAAACAAGTTAGGTTCAGTAGTTAGCACCCAATTTGGAAATTACGAGTGAGGTCTGAAATGGGTCACGCAAACAGGCACAGCTACGTTTTGTCTTTACTAGGTATTTTCCAACTGATTCCTCCAGGCTTCTGAGGATCAGATCAGCATGTGCCTGCTCCCTGGTTCAGAGTGAAGTGGTCCAGCTGGGTATGTCTATGTGCCCAGCTCTGTTGGATGTGTCTGGCTGTGATAGCTGTGCAGTACAGCTGCTCAGATGGTTTTCCACGCAATTCAAGTTTCCCCGAGTTGTGAAAGTCAAGTATCCACCTTTCACTTTTTTGCCGAGACTAATGACTTTGTAGCTGTTATGTTTCATAGGCGAGCACAGACTAGCCAAGCAGTCTCACAGAGCTGTAAATATTTGATAAAGCTGCTTTGCACAGTGTGAGTGTGAATTCCACGCTGTAAGAGACAGCTAAAAACCAAATGATGCTGGACATATTATCTTCTTGAATTAAAAACGCAGATAATCACTGGTTTTGTTCCCCGGACTGAAACAAAGATCTGAAAATCCTGGACAGTTTGACAAATTACACACTAGGGGCTGGTATGAATAGAGCACTCACCTGGGTTACGATGGCACTTTCCTGCTCTGTGTGTCTGAGCCTTTCTCTGGGCTGCATTTCACACAGTGTCTGCTTGCTGAGTCTTAGGAGGGCTTTCAGGGTTTCAGGGATATTAAAACACACCGTGTTCCTCTGGAAAACAGCGATGGTCTTGTCCATATTTGAATTCCTCCCACAGGTCTTCGCAAAAATTAACCCATCAGACACAGGGAGGGGATGGGGGGAGGTCTCATTAGCTGTTTGATCCTTCTGCCTGTGGTTTCCTTCCGTGAATGTTTTCCAGTTGTGTCAGGTAACGCATGGACACAAAAGAAAAAACTCCCCTAATTACAGAGGAGAACAAAACAAACAAACAAACAAAAGGAAGCAATAGTAGGAAATTCTTGTTCCAGTACAAGAAATAGTAGTTATCCAAAATCATTACAATTTGTGCTTGGAGCCCAGGGTCAGAACACCTCCCTCCCATGGCCCGACTATGCTGCCTGGCTGAGCCTTGGTAGGGTCTGGGAGGTCCGAAATGATGCACCTTTGGTTTGAGGACAAAGACTATGGGCCTAATTGCTCCCACTTGTGGAGAAGTTTGGAACCATAAATTAAGGAAATTTCTACATGCAATTTTTCTTGTCATTTATATAGAAGTGGAACAAGCCCTGCATTTAACCTGTTGGTTGTGACGGTCTCTGTCCTGGAGAGCTTGAGGCAAACACAGACTCTCTCTTCTCTCTAGTAGGCACAGAATTGTCTGCAAAACAGGGAGAAATCTTCCATTAACAGCAATGGGTGCCAAATTTGCTCTGAAACCTTCTCATATGAAGTGGCAATTGACACAGTGTAGTCCAACTGTCTCCTTGACAAGGGTACAGTATTTAGTCAGTATTTAGTGTCAAAAATGTTGGTTTTCCATAACTGTCATTTATAGGCTCTGACTTGTGATTTAACATATATACTAAGCTGCTGCAAGGAAATGCATGCTAATAAAAGTTAAGCTTGCTTGTTTTCCCCAAGTACTTGAAAATAGAATTATTTTCCAACACTTGGCTAAAAAAAGCAAAAGAGGAAAATACTTGCAGTATCATAGAATCACAGAATGGTTTGGGTTGGAAGGGACCTTAAAGATCGATCATCTAGTTCCAACCCCCCTGCCATGGGCAGGGACACCCTCCACTAGACCAGGTTGCTCAAAGCCTCATCCAGCCTGGCCTTGAGCACTTCCAGGGATGGGGCATCCACAGCTTCTCTGGGCAACCTGTGCCAGTGCCTCACCACCCTCTCTGTGAAGAATTTCTTCCTTACATCCTGTCTAAACCTACCCCTTTTCAGTTTAAGCCCGTTACCCCTTGTCCTGTCACTACAGGCCCTTGTAAAAAGTCCCCCCCAGCTTCCCTGTAGCCCCTTCAGGCACTGGAAAGTGCTGTAAGGTCTCCCCGGAGCCTTCTCTTCTCAAGGCTGAAGAAGCCCAACTCTCTCAGCCTGTCCCCCATAGCAGAGGGGCTCCAGCCCTCTGAGCATCTTCGTGGCCTCCTCTGGACTCGCTCCAACTGGTCGATATCCTTATGCTGAGGGCTCCACAGCTGGACACAGCACTGCAGGTGGGGTCTTACAAGAGCAGAGGGGAGAATCCCCTCCCTCGACCTGCTGGCCACGCTTCTCCTGATGCAGCCCAGGATACGGTTGGCTTTCTGGGCTGCCAACAATAAAATAAAATAATAATAAAACTAACAAGAAAACCACATCAACCATGCACAAGGGGTTTAGGCACAGCTTGCTTTGAGGTAAGTTGGATATGTGGGTGGGAAATAGATAGGTATACTGGGGCTTACTGGTGGAGGTCTTTGCAGCTTTTGTAGCTAGCTGTCAGTAAGAACCTCATGAGTGTTTGGAAATTTATAATCACGCCACTTCTGTTAACTGTTCCTGTTAATAAGTGCCAGTAGAGAGCCCTACCCAGCGCTGCTGAGGAGCAGCCAAAAGAACAAGTGCAGACTTGAGGTGAGAAAGTCCTGGCCAAGCTCAGGGGGGGAGATGAGCTTGAGGCTCATGTTAAGTTACTGCTCTGCATTACCCAGAAGGCTTAAATCTAGAGTGCAGGAAGTCCAGAGACCTGGTGCAGGGGAAAAGTAAGGATTTGGCCCAATCACAGCAGCATACTGTAAGAAAAAAAAATCATGCCAACTTTCCTGAGCCCCTGCTATCTGTTGAAATTCACTGCGTGTGCTTCTGGGTTTTGTCTGCGTCTCTTAGGCACTGTAGATGCTCACTGGAGCCAGTAGATATCTGGGAACTGCTGAGAACATAAATGAATTATTAATACATAATCAGACAGGGCAGAAAATATTACTTAAATGTCTTCCACATCTTAAAGAGTTTAGCTTTTCTTAAGCCAAGTTTCTTTATTTTCTGGTTGCTGAGGGAGTTTTCTAAGGGACTCATTACTAATGTTATTATCCTGGTTCCTTTATAGTTGGGGGAATACAGCAAATGTGAGCAGAGCTAAGTGCAGGCTCTTTCCCAACCTATTCAGCTGTGAAGGAGTTTTTGCATATCCTGTATGTGAGATCCAGGCTGTGTCACAGTGAAAATGATCCTGTAGCTTTCCTTCATGGACAGGGCGCTCTGGTATTCATCACCACCTCCCCACACTATGCCACCCTGTGAGGTTTGTGTCTAGGGCACAAGTGTCTCATTGCTCCCCGTGGCTGTATCCCCCTTGGCCATCCCTTGCCAATGCTTCTGCCTTGGGTGTCAGAGGAGAACTGGAAAAACCGAGGGATTGCAAGGCTGGTTCCTGAACAACCAGCACCAGCTGATAAGGAGAAAACTGAGAGTTTGCATCCTTGACTTTCCAAAAGTGAGTAACATCGAGTTGCGTCCCTCTCCCATGCTTTATGAGCGCCCCAGGCTATGACCAGCTCTTGTGCCACTGAGTAGCCCAGTACGGGGAGCTTATGGCTCTACCTGCCACAGAGCTGTGCCCTGGGACCTCTGGGACCTCCAGCTGCAGGGGGGCATGTAGCACAACAGCAGAGAGCAAGCAGTAGAGCTGTTACCCTACAGTCTTCAGAGCTTGAACTTCAAATATAAAATGTAGGTGACAAATGCAGAGGCTAGCATTTACCGCTTCTCTTGGTTTAATTTTTACAGCGCAGCTTAATTTGATTTTCCCTATTTTTGCTTGACAGTATATAGCACATTCTAATGAACCATTTAATAAGACGTTCCCATAGGTTAAGAGCCACAGTAAAATAGTCCCTTATTTACTGACAGATTTATACCTGAGAAGGCAGCATGCTGTGAGCTGTAATGATTTTAATGTGAGGGTGGCATTTTCATGGATAAAATTTCCATTATTTCATAACTGAGCTATTGTTTTCTAATGAGGCACACAATGGACATTATTCGGGGGGGGGGGGGGGGAAGAGATTATAGTTATTTCAATAATTATACATTGGGTGCATGTTGTATCTCTCTTCGCTGTGTATTTAATTCATTATACTGTTGATACCATAGTCAATTTTCAGAAAAATACATTTTTTCTCTGGAACTGGTTTATAAAATTACGCTTTTTTAAATGCTATCTTCAGTAGACAGAGCATGGAAGTAATTTTATTTTGGTTATTTCAAGCGTAATGCTTTTACATTGTTGATTCAACAACAAATATCTTAACGGACCTTTTAATGTAACAACCTTCTAATAATTTTACTATCTAGCACAGCAGTACCAACGCTGATCTAATTTTGGGCCATATTAGATAGAATACTTCGAGCTGTTCCATGAGGCAAGAAATCTGGCGTATGTGGTTCCAACTGTGTGCAGTGCAAGGCTGAGCAATACTGCGTGATCTTGAAAATGATTCTGAAAATCCATCAATCTGAATTTTCACTTGGGCTAGAATGTTTTTTGGGCAGGTAGAGGGGGAAAAAACATTGTATGTTATAGAGTCAAAATACATAATGTAGAGCTTGAGATGTACAGTGCATGTAACAATAGACCTTGGACAGTGAAGCCAGATGATGGGAAGAAAATCAACAAGCTGCTTGCTGATGAGTGCGACATCCTGGCCATTTACCTGTGCCCAGCATGATGGAGTTAAATTGCCGAAAATTCCTTGATGGTTCCTTGCATTTCTGCACTCAAGCATCAACACATAGAGACCTAGATAGTCATTGTAGAGGTCTGGAGAGTCATTGTAGAGATCTAGACAGCCACTGTGGAACCAATACTGTCTTCAGAAATGTCCCTGGAAAACTGACTAGTAGTGGATTTCCAAAATGGTGTCTCTACCTGATTCCTTTGATCCCTCAAAATTTGGGTTCATTTTCTACTACATACCTGTCAGGTATGCTACAAAATGGCATCTCCAACTGCTAGTTTCGACAGCTCTTTTAGATATAGATTTCCCTGGAAGCCATTTCCAGGACACTTTCAATCATTCCTTAATAATTTGGGCAGATACATTGACAAAGTTGCCTACTTCCAGTCACACTCCACTGTTAACCTCCTTGTGCCGTCGTTTGTCCCCAGGTGCATTATCCTTTGCATTGAGTTCACAAGTGGGTATGGGTGCAGCCAGCACTTTTGGAAAGAACCAGAGTGCCTCTGATCATGCAGAGATGTCTCACCTTCACCTGTAGACTCTTTCTCCTAATCAGTGTCATCCAGACAAAATAAATGCTTCCCATGACCCCTACAGCTTTCATTTTCCTGACACTTCATATGCCAAACATAACCTAGCAGAGGAGAAAGCCTCGTCTTCTGGTACTGATGGGGATCAAACGTGAGCTCTGTTTTCCTAACAGCACCTGCCAGAACTCTGTTAATATCCTCATAAGTAGGAAATACTTTGCATCAGCTATTTTTGTTTTAATGACCCCATCTCCATTTACTAGAAATTATTGCTCTGTATATATTGCTTCTGGGACTACACCAAGGAAAGGGTCTGGGGGTTTGGGAGTGATCAGTCCACTGTCTCTTCTACTCCTGAGGTTTCTGAGAGCAATGATTGTTTTCAGGATTCCCAGAGAGAGGGCAGAGATATCAGTCAGTTCTGGTTTTCTTCTCCCGTTCCAGAATTCAAACATTGGTGGGACCTTCAACCACATTAATATTCCTTGAGTGGGATTTTTCTTGTTTTCCCCTTGTCCTGTGGTACCTGGTCACCCGTTTGCAGGCCAGTAGCAGGACCACTTACCCCTGGGAGGAATCAGTCCTAAAAGCCCAGCTCTGGGTAAGAGGAGACACGGGCTGTGCTCCCAAACCAGTGGTGCTTTGGCTAACCCTGCTTCATGCAGAGGCCAGGTCACATCGTCCCTTGAGGTCCCTTCCAGCATGGTATTTCCAATGTGATTTGGTTCCTGGGGTTTTACATCATCACGTAAGTGGCTTCTTCATGTTCTGCAAGGAGGCTGCCAAAACTCCCACTTTATTTATTGTGGAGAAGAAAAAAAATGTTTAGTATCTCTCCTCCCAGCCCTCAGCAATTAAACTTATTTCCTCTTTGCTGATGCTAAGTAGTCTGACAAAGTTCTTGCAGAGTAGCATGTTGTCTGAAAACTGTTCATCCAGCTTCTCTCTCGTTCTTTGCAACATAATCAGGGAAGATGCACAGCGCCGTAAAGAAGCACTCCAGAGCAGAACAAACACTGAGTAAGGGAAGACTGCTGGAGAGGGAGAAGCAGAGAGGGAGAAAAACTTCCCGCTAGCAAGCAGGGCCAGCCTCCCTGTGAGTTCCTCTTTTAGCCCTATGCATGCCCCGCTGCCCCATGCAGAAGTGTGGGGGTAGGATCCCTCGCTCCCTGCCCCAGCAGTGCACGGCCAAACCAGCACTCACAGTGAGACACCCTGCTCCCTGGATGCTTGCTTCTAGCTGCAGGCTCCTTAAAAATGAGTTACAAAAGACTGTCTGGAATGTTTTGACACGTTCTTCTGATTTAAGGACATCAAATTCAGTTACTGTAAGATCTGGCGTGGCTGTTTTTGCTGTTTCCCTCAATTCCCAGCAGAAATTAAGCAGAGGAGCTGGGATTCAGACATTTGAGATTAATGGGATTGCTCAGGTATCGAAGCGGTGACAAAATGGAAAGTTATTCCTAGCAGAAAAAGTAATTAGTCCCTTTCAGATCTTCAGTTTGACACTAGCGTTAGCATCAATTATTCTCTGTTGGGAATATTACATCTTAACAAGGTTCACTGTAATAGCATCCTTTCTCAGTAGTAATCGGGAGAGAGAAGGCCTCTTCAAATCATTGTCTTGCTACCTTGAGATTTTTAACATTTAAGCCTCCCACTTATCAGTTGATACCTTGCATTGACTTCAGCACCTAAACAATTCCAGGAGTCTCATGTGTCTGGAAATCAAGTCTTTCTTTTTTTCCCCCCCTTTTTTTGGCAAGAGTCTGCAGTGAAAATCAACAACGTTTTCAAGCTAAAAGGTATTGTTACAAGTGAAGTTAAAACCCTCAGGGTGGAGAAAACGTGTCAAAATAATATGGCAAAGCTGTGAGATTGGGTCTCGGGGAGAAAGGGTGGCTCCGCTGTGTTGGTTTCAGCTTCATCAGGAAACCCTGTCAGCTCCCGGTCCCAGCTCCTGCGGGTCCCAGTAATTCTGAGCGGAGCACGCTATCCATGGCTGTTTCTGAAGGTGTAAAGCTGTCAAACTCCAACTGGCCCAAGTGCAACATACGCTGTATTTTTAAGAGCGGCGCTGCTGTCCTAGCGCACACTTCTTGGGGAGTTTAATAAAGCCTGGTGCAGCCTATGCCCTTTGGTTTTCTCAAGGCAAGGAGATCCTTCCTCCATTCATGGTACAAACTCACAGCCAGTTGCCCTAGGCAGAAGTCACACCTTGGCTTAGTTTCTAACCCTGGTGCTCCCTCTTCCATTTCACCATCTGTAATCCAAAAATCCCATCTCCAATTTAACAACATGTGTTTGAGACTGCTGAAACATGGTTAAGGAGATTTAGATGCACAGCTGTGGGACTAAATCCCCTACACAGGTTTGATAATCAGCCTTTGCACACAGGTCCAAGTTATTTTGACTAGAGGACTGCTGAAAATAACCAGGAAAAAAAATCAAATGTAAGTGACCTCCTTTCCTGTGCCTCCAGATTAGGACACTCTGTGGGTAAACATCTCTGAATAAAGCTGTTCTAAATTAAATAAATTGGTGGCTTTGGTGGGTATAATATGAATCTGGCAATAAAAGCCATTTAAAATCCCATCAAGACGCTGAAGTCCTAATCCAGAATGCGACGGGACTGGCATGTGACGGGACTGGCATGCACTGCTGCCAGCACGCTTGGCTGTGGTAGCTGTCTCATGGACCACCGTACCCCGATGTGGCCCACTTCTGCCTACCTGGACTTGCCATTCAGACATCCAGGGCAGATCACTAGCTCCTTGCTCGAGGAACACCTTGGGAGGCGGTGGGATAAAATTAAATCACTGTTGGGACCACAAAGTGCAGTGAGGGCATGACTGCCACAGCTGGAGAACATCCAGCTCCAGCCTGCGGGGCCTCTGGGAGGGTTACAAAGTGGGGTGTTTCTGAAGGTCTCGCAAAAAGCGTTGGGTTCGGCAGGGAAGCTGTGCTGCCTCTGCAGAAGCAAAGGGCTCCTGCGGAGACGTTCCCTACGGGCTCCTAGTATAGGGCCAGCCCAGCTGTCATGGGGCCTTAGCTAAAAATGAAAAGGCGTGTTTGAAACGAGTTGTGCTGAATCCTTTAACTTGATTGTTGGAAGCATTTGTAATAATTGTATTGTAACCCTCATTGATGTGGTTGTTTTTGCAAACTGTTAACATTTGCAGGTCACCTTTGAGATGGAAGCATCTTAGCATTTGTTGTACAAGCTTTTTAAGAGTAATTCATGTCTTATTTACTTTGTCACCAGATCCTTTCATGTGCTAACGCACCGGGAATGTCAAACTGTGCTGATAATAGCAGAGTTTTCCTTCTACTCCTTTTTATTCCCGTGCCAGTATAATTAAGGCAAGAAGTGTCTTAGGGTTGCCTGATCACATGCATTAAATTAGCTCCCTTTTTGCCTCCTAAGGCAAACACACCCTGTACTGCAAGGTCTGTGGGCAAGAGCCATGGCTTGTATCTGTTAGGGTGGCACCTCGCACGCTTGGCTCATGGCTCAGCCTCTGAGCCCACGCCTGTGCAGGCAGTTGTTGAGGGTGATTCACCGCGAAATAAGGGTCCAATTTTCAGCAGGGGAACAGCCCCAGCAACTGCCTCTGGAAGTATTGGCATATTTCATGTGAGGCTTGGGCTTAAAGACTTTCTGAATTCAGGTTTATATTGCAGCAAACAGGGAATCTTGAGAAAATTGGTGTTTGGTGGATCTGAGACTTTGGGAGTGATTTTTTCCAAAATTTGTGGAAAAATTGAAATCTCTCCGCTAGCTGCCAAGGGCTTTGTATTAGCCTGTGAAAGAAGGTATGAAGTGATACCAAGGGGACATGTGTCTGCATGTCTATGAACTGGAGCCAGTGTGACAGCAAAGCTTCCATGTGGCACCGGGAAGAGTACACAAGGGCACACTGAAGACATTGGGGATGCAGGGGGGGACAATCCTAGGATAGAACTATATCTTAAGAGTGAATTTTACAACTTGCTGATCTTTCTCTAAAGACACTCAAGGAACTATATCAGTATTCAATGGGGCTTTGGCTGGGCCTGAGGCACTTGAGGGATAACTTCAGGCTTCAGTGTGTCAGAGACCAGGCACTGACAAAGGTTGACTTGACCCCAGGCTACCTAAAAAGCAACCATTTGAGTTACTCTCACCACACAGATGGAGTAATTTAGGCAGTGACCCGTGCGTGCTGACGACTGCTGCCAACCAGACAGGTTCTGATTAAGTACCCAAGAGTGGTTTCAGATGCCTCATATAAGACCTTTTTAGATAAGGAGCCTACTTGGCCAAACCACTCCATCACTACATCATATAATTTGATACATATAATTTGAGGCATATGATTTGACCCTGTGTAATCCATCAGAGTTCATCTATCTTGACTAAAAATGACCTTGTACGTGAATATATGAAACTCTAATGCTGTCCCATTTTCTAGTTTCGCTGTTCTCATAAATTAAATGTGTTCAGTAGAAGACTGGGGATACATAAGCGACAGGACTCAGCTCTCTGCCCTTTTAGGCTGACAGAAAAATTGTAGCAGACTACAACTAAAATGTAATCATAACCTGTGAGTCACAGAAGACCCTAAGGTGAACACAATTAGGAAAAGGAAATGAATGGTATATTGTCTATGTATGTTGGAACTCCAGGCAGGCACTGAGGTGTCAATAACCTGAAGCAAGAGTAGCTGCTGTTGCTCGGTTTTTTTCAGACTACTCCAACATCCTGTTCAAAATAATTTCAACAGCCTCCTGCTCTGAGGAAATACGTAGGCAAAACTTACTGCTACCAACATACATTCAAAGAGGAGGACAGAGTAATGCTCTGTGCTACTCACTGTCAGCATACTGTTGAATTGTCAGTGGCACTGGATGATAAACCTAGTGTCTGAAAAAGCACTGCATTTCTGTTGCTGTTTGCATGGCTTTGTTTAGGCTAGTTTCGTCATGGTAGCAGAATATCAGCTACAGTTGTCTTACATCGGTTTCAGCAGACATACGGACTGGAATAACCAGTCCATATAATAATGCTGCACAGGGGTACAGGGACAAAGATATGACAAGCCATAGTAAGATCAGTAGTATGGCAGCATCATTAACCTTTCTCCCCCCCCCCCCCCCCCCCCCCCCCCCCCGCACTAAATTTTCCACAGACAAGAGCATTAGTAATTTTAACTTTGATTGAGAACTGCTATTATCCACTCTCAGCATGTGGGAGCAAACAGGCACTTGGATAAATCACAAAAAAGAAAACCACTTAGCGTGCTGCTTTCCTCAATAACACCTTTTGCTGAAGGTACAAGGCTGAGTACTGTAGGGAGAGTGCGTGTGAAGAGAAAAGCAAGGCTGCAACAGCCCGCTGAAGCATGCTCAAGGTCAGCCCCTCTCACAGAAGACCAAGAGGTCACGTTTGACTTAGAAGGTATTCTGATATGTTTAAAAAATTTAAGTAATTAAATAATTCACTGAATGGAAGCCATCGGGATTCTAATGCAGTGTTAATGGGGTCTTTCAGGAACCTCGAAGATCAGCTTCATGAGTGACATAACTGGAGCCATTAGCAAGCTCATCCAAGAGTAATCATCCATCAAAGGTGAGTGCCTGCATCTTCGATGCAGAGGAGCTGAGAAGCAGCACGAACATTCCTGCTTGCAACTGCTGCCGTGGGACATGTACGAATAACCTCTGAATTGCCCCGTTTTCCTCCTGCAGGTGCCCAGCCCAGGGGTGTGTTGGCCACCGTTCAGCAGTGGGTGAAGCAGGCAGTGATGCGGGAGATCATCTTCTCCACAAGCGCTGCTCCAGCAGATCACTTAGGTGAGAAGCAAACCAAAGTGATTGGAAACATGGAGTACTTCTCACATGGTCATTGAGAGGAAGACTTGCTGGACAGTCCCCATGAAACTGCAGCACTGGTTTGGATTGGTATTTCCTGCTGTGCGTCAGCAGTGCCAGCGTGACAAAAGACAACTAGGAGTAAGGGCTCCAGCTGCTCCTCTAATATTGCTGGGACAGTCTCCAGAATAAATTTCCAGCTCCTACTATCTCCTACCGGATGTATCTTCTATGCCAAGGCCTTTGGAAAGGACCTGAAGCGGAGGAGGTTTGGCACTTCATCTGTGCTGTGTAGAATCCAGCAATAAATTGTTCCGATATGAAGGTCTAATACAGTTAATAGAGCATATAAAACTGTCTGCTGTGTTCCATCATATTTAATTTGCTGTAGCAACCTGCAGCCATCTAAGCTGCCTCCCTTTTACAACCCTCCGGTGCCCCGAGAGATGATGTCCCATCTGAGGAGTCCCTGTGTCATCAACGCCTCTGCATCAACAGCGCGGTGCCATGCCTCCAGAGCATTCAGCTTCTTCTCGTCCTCCAGCACAGCCCAAAATGAAGCAGCTCCCTCGCCAACACGGGGAGAGCCACACGGGACCCCGTGGCCTGGCCATCCCCACAAAGAGTGGGCAGGCAGGAAGGCAACGCCAGCCTCCAGCCACCCGTAGCTGTGACCACTTCTGGGGCACGAGTTTTGGGAGTGCCCGGGCTACACGGCAGGTTGGTGCATCTCTCCAGGGATTTCTCCAGACACACCTTCTGTCACGTTTTGTGGTTTGTGAGGGATATGATTCACTACCCCAGCCGCCTACGGCGCTGCTGGTGCCCCATGACAGTGGTTAGCAGGACAGGAGTGCCTCACCGGTTTCCCCCCAGTCCATGGGATGGTGGAACTTTGCTTCTCACAGGGGCTGGGACATCGCAGGGTCCAGTCCACGCCTCCCAGTCTTTGGTCAGATGGGCTTACCTGCCTCAGCTTGGGGCACATGGCTGTGGCAAAACAGGGATGTTGGGATGAAGGGAACAAACCAACCTTAAGCTCATCTAATAAAAGCCACTAGTCTACTAGCTGTCTGCCCAAATAAGGTGTGGTACTGGTGCCACTGTTATCAATTTAAGCTGTTTTCCATTTTTTTTCTAAAAAACTTGCCTAGGTAGACAAGGATTTCCCTTTGAAAGGTTGAGATGACTGGTTCATGCATATATTTTCTTGTATGCAACAGTGGCTGTAATCACAGTCATGCATCATGTAAGTTGGGTCTTCAGGGGTCATCTAGTCCAGGCTCTTTCTCCAAGTATAAAATACAGGTCTCCTGCAGGCTTGTTGTGCTGTGTGAGGGATCAACGTGAAATGATTTTTCAGGAGATCGCAAGGTATGTTGGAAAAGGGAGCAGCTGAGTCATTACCTGGTGCCACCAAGGATGCTGCAGGTGGAGACAAGGGAGAAGAGGGGCTAGCCACATAGCAGAACCTGCCTCCAAACCTCCCATCTCCTTCCTCAGGATGTTGGGGTGGTGCAGGACCAGAACAAGCTTCAGGCAGACGGTGGCTGTGCCTTGGACCGACTGGGGGAATCCTCAGCACGGCAGGGCAGACTGAGTGCCCTGAGCTCTGGGGCAGGCTGATGGTATGGTCCGTTTGAGCAAGGCCATTAAAAAAATGTGTTGGTTGCTCTCATTTCTTCCCAGGTTGTTTACACAGTCTCTTTCCTCTGATAAAATAGTGATGCCCAGCCCAGGCCCCCTGATCCCCAGCACAGGTAGAGCACTCCTGCACAGGCCAGCCAGGATTCACACTGGTCTGGTGCATGAGCCCGGAGAAGGTGGGTTACCAAACAAAATGGCTGGGCACTGCTGCCCCAAATACTACCTCAGCTGCCCCTGTCTCTCCTGCCCGGCGTGTAGCCTGCGTGCTCCCAGCCCAGCACAGCCTCCCTGCATCTGCATGGCACCAAGCAGCCCCCTGAGCATCCATCCCCATCTCCGATGTCCCATCTCGGCTCCACAGTAAGGCGATGGGTTGCGGTAACGCTACACACGGACACACTTTGGTCCGAGGGTACAGGTGAGGGAAGTAGGAGTACATATAGCTAAGGATTACAGCTAATGTATCGCAAGTCTAGCACTACTGGTGTCCATCAAGGAGACAAAAATTCTCCCATAAAGTATTTCCAAAACTTTGTTACCGTGTTCCAGCCCAGTGGTATGGAAAGCATCCTGTAGCACATTTATGTGCATTGTGGCTGCTCTCACCTGGCCTGGGTTAAAAGGATCTTATCCCAACCGTAGGTAAACAAGAGCTCTGCTCACCAAGACATGCCCCATAGCTACTCAGCTGGAAAGCAGGGATCCTGCTCATGCCTTTCAATCGATACAAAGCATGCTGCTGAACCTCTGGTAGCTGGGGTTTTTTTTCACTTAAATTATTTGATGACCATAATTGACACATGAAATACTTTAAAACACTTATTTTTCATAAGCTATGACTTACAGTCATTGTCACGACAGTAAGTCCCGTAGCTAGCCTTAGATGACAGGCATAATTTGAAATTATTTGTTGTCCACTCTGTGACCTAACCGTGAAAGGGGATAGAGTGAATACAGAGGTGTGGAAAGAAAGGATGGCAACAGTAAATGGAGAGCAGATAGTGGAATGCCCAGAAACTGAGTGTAGGTGCCTGACCTCTGCATTTTGCAGCCCTTGCAAGGGGGCTGCCTTTGGGTTTGGACAAAGGATTTAACCCCCCCACTGCAGTGGACAGCTGTCACCACAACCTTCCCTGCACTCACTGCATTTTGAGAC
Organism: Rhynochetos jubatus; assembly: GCA_027574665.1. Classification (NCBI taxonomy): domain Eukaryota; kingdom Metazoa; phylum Chordata; class Aves; order Eurypygiformes; family Rhynochetidae; genus Rhynochetos; species Rhynochetos jubatus. Next base: position 86,724,450 of record CM050650.1, on the reverse strand, counting down.
TGGCATTTTGGCCGTACCCCCGCCATGCAAAATGCAGCACTGACCATTTCAGCTGGGGCTGCCGGGACTATGAAGGCAGCAGCTAGAGAACTCTATGGTGTCCCACGCTCCAGAACAAGAAAAGCATTTTTGCTGCGGTAAGTTTCAACATTAGCTGCTATAGGAAGTGTATTTGCTCACTTCCAGGTTTGGTTATTGGTTGCCAGTGCAAAACAGGGTAGGGTCTTGATTGCTGCTGGTACCGTTAGGGACGGCATGTAAACTGAGAATGACATATTAGAGAGCTTAAGCTGGGAAAGGGAAGAAGACTTTATCTGCTTTCTGGAGTCTGATCTTGAGTCAAGATCAGTTCGTCAATGATTGGTAACCCAGTTTGGAGGATGCTAAGTATTGGCAGTGAGTTTACGGAGCTACTACACCCTGAAAACTACGTAGTTCTGCAAATTACATTTTCACACTTGCAGCAGTGGTCAGAATAATGCACTCCCATGAGACAGCATGTAATGCGCTAAAGTACACTCTGGCAGTTAATGGGTGTGAATATATGAAACCAACATGTCTGAGGTTATCGGGACGTTTGATTAATCTCTGCAGACAATTTACGGAGGAAAGATGGTTTGTGTTCCATAACTGTAGAGATATGTTTCCTTGCGTGCTGTTGGTTTTCAGTAACAGAGGGCAAAACTGATAGCACTAGAATCAAACAAAAAGCTTTCTTTTGTAAATCAAAGTTTTATACAGCTCTTGCTTGTAATGTCCCAGCACACTAATACCCACAAACAGTATTTTAAGGCTGTATTTCATAAATGCAGTCCACGTCTACACAGAGCAGAGAAATGGATATACGATGTTTGTGGTAAAAAAAAAAAAAAACCAAAAAAACCAAACCCAAGAAATTAAGGGAAAAGAAAAGCAATGCTAAAGTGAGGCTAAAAGATGGCTCCTCTTGGATGCTTCCATTATAAATCTTTCACTGTTTGCTTCAGTACTGGGATTTGGTGGTGGAGGTGGTGATTCTGGCATATTGACACAAAGCAGGTGCATAGGCTGAAGAAATAATTTCATTTTTCCCCTTTCTGGGTGAGTCTCTAGCATTTCTGTGCTGTGTTGTCCAAAGACTGGTGTTGCAATGGGGCAAGAGTCAACACCTGATCAGGAAGATCATTGCTATGGAGAAGTCTGATTTCCTGTCTCTCAATTCGCGCCCTCTGCAGCTACCCACCTTTCCCTCTGGGCTGAAAATTCCCATGCTTCTGCCTCCATGTGACATTTTGCAAGTCTGAGCAAGAACATCACCTCCTCCGGTTTTGCTAGCAGGGAAACAGTTTTATTTCTCCTGCATGGTGCAAACACTTTCCCAGATCAGAAGTGGCTGAAGGCAGCAACTTCGAACTGCTGGGCTGTATCCCTCCCAGAACAGCAGAGGAAGAACCAAGTCAAGCTGAAATCAAAGAGATCATTCAGCTCAAAGTGCTTTGTAGTTACGGGCAATGCTTTGCCTGCTCACATTGGATTTTTCTGCATATGTTCCTGCTGCTTCTTGCCCAGTCCAAGAGGGCTAAGCACATGCTGATCCAGACACTTCATTTCAGCATCCTTCAAGTCATTTACATTCATTGTGTCTGGTGGGAGAGCAAGTCTAAACACCCTGTTAATTTCAGGAGATGCAATAGCAGGTCCAAGAGGATAAGAAGGGGTAGATGTAGATTGGATGTAAGGAAGACATTCTTCGAGAGACGGTGGTGTGGCACTGGAACAGGTTGCCCAGAGAAGCTGTGGATGCCCTATCCCTGGGAGTGTTCAAGGCCAGGCTGGATGAGGCTTTGAGCAACCTGGTCTAGTGGAGGGTGTCCCTGCCCATGGCAGGGGGGTTGGAACTAGATGGTCTCGAAGGTCCCTTCCAACCTAAACCATTCTGTGATTCTACGAAGAAGAAATGAGGCTGTCTGTAAAGCTACTAAGCTAAACACATCGGAAGTATGAGTATCTGCAAGCGTTGGCTCTGCTATGGTTTCAGCGATGCGTCACTCCACACGACTGAAGTGGGATGCTCACCAATCATTTGCTGGGCAGACCAAACCTCCTCTGGGCACACCAAGAAGCTGAAATTCATCTCACCACATATTTGCCATCTTAAAGTTAAGAATCGCATTTGAAACTCATCTGTGTACCTGCAAGCAATAGAGAGGGCTAGGCATTTCAAGCAGGTGGCTCAGCTAATCCTGAAAAGGGGCTTAAGGCAGGAAGAGTAAATGTCTCTCTTGCCCTCCAGAGATATCTCCGTCTTAACTATAGAAGGAGCCTAGGTAACAAGTTTAGACTAGAAGCTTAAACCAGAGCTTGCTAAAGGTTGGTAGGAGGATTCCCACCAAACAGTAATGTTAGTAACTATTCTATATGCCCATTAGCAAAGCTTGCTCCATCCTGAGTCCAGTGGCTTTAATATTCACAGCAAAATTGTATATTGGACATCTGATGCTATAGCCCTCCCTGGCCAGACTTCCTAGGTGTACATGATGGTAAAGAGCAGGTGGAGCAATTGATGCAGGAAACATGGCTTTCAATCCCAGCTCTTCCATGACCTCTTTGTGTGACTGGAGAAGACACTTCACCTCTCCACCCCTCAGCTTGTCCATCTATGAAAAGGAATATTGGTGCTGTTTCACTGTTTTTTACACTGCCAGGATCCTCAGTGCAGTCGTTCACCTTGGTGACATGAGTGTTGAGGGTTGCTTCTGTTTCTTGCTAGGCATCACAAGACGTATTTCTCTACTGCCTCCCAAATCTGTGTACGCAACTTAGTGGTGGTTTGGACATCTAGGAATGGTGTTAGAGTGCTGGGCCCTGCAAGACTCATCTATTACCCTAGCCTGAAATGTTGATGCCTAGCCTGACGGACTGCCATGTTCTTTACCAGCTACCAGAAAGCATGCCTAGCCCAAGCCAGACCAAGCCTCCTCTTCGAAGAGACCAAATGCAGACACCCCCCCCCAGTTATAAAGGTGGCAGAGGCAGGTAAACAGGAAGGAAAATCACATCTTAGCTACTTAGCCTTATATTTTCTGCAAAGGTTTCTCTCACTCTCTACTGCCTGTCTGACTATTAATTTAGGAAATAAACTCACACAAACATTTTGGAGATCCAGTTCATCTATACCTGTAGTTAAAACTGTAGGATTTCTGCTTGGGGACAGATATTTCAACCTATTTCCTAAGCCATTCCTTTTGATCTATTCTGTTTCGATGCTTTCTGAATTCTAAATTCCCCATCATGAGTGGTATCGTGTCAGCCCAGAAATAAACTTGTGTATCAGTGGCACAGAATCACAGCAGCTCCTTTTCTTACCCCAAGCTCTGCTCTGTTACATTGGTATGATGTCTCAGAGATTCCACTAGTACACAAGGCCTATTTACCTTGAAAAGTTTAGACAGAGAAAAATTTATTCAGTCTGGCAGGTTTCCAGGACCATCCCATTCATAAACTAACTGTCTGTCCAGGTAATGTCCCTCAGGTCAGCATGTGCTTGCTTTGGAGATAGAGATGTGTTGCCTAGTGAGCAATGTCCACATTTAACAGGGCAGGAGGGGGGTTAGGGCTGTCAGCCTGTCCAAAGAGGATCAGTATTTTTGCCTGGGTGGATGCTGCCCACCATTTCTCACTGCAGGCAATGTTGGGCTGGATATCAGCTGCAAAGTTGATGGGATCCAGAAAGGGAGATTGCAAGTCTTCCCATGTGGCACAAGGAAGCCTCAAATGCTACATAAGCATTGTCCAGCCCTTGCTGGGGTGAATAGGGGCCACACAATATCAGCTCCTCTCCTTTTGTCATCTTGGGGGCAGGGGAGTCAGCACAGTTGCAGTGTTCATGATTGGAAATCAAATTCTTAGTCTGTTGAGGATCCTCAGACCCTCAGATTCTCAGTAAGTATTTAAGGAAAAGCATACTGCTTGTACGATTTCATGGTAATAGTGTATGCACACATGCCTACATATGCATACACACACATTTTCAGTGTCTGTATGAATGAGAATGTATGCTGTTTGAATTTTATAGAATGGATGAATTTTGAAATATTTTGCTTTGCTGTATTTACCTCTGATCCCACGGTAAGTTTTACCCAAGCCTGCATCTACCTGAATTTCCTGAAGTAGATGTCTGGTAAAGGGAAAAAGACAGACACTCTCCATCTTCTACCCCCCTCATTGTCTCCTTCATTTTCTGAAGCTGAGTAAATCAAAACTTTGCTTGTACAGGTGATTAAAGTACTCTGGTTTATTCCAGAAACTAATATTGCTCTTAATGGGAAGAAGATATTTGAATTGCACATGGTAGGTGTGAAATGTATCATGCCTTTAGAATCAGACTTCTACCACTGAGACAGGCACCTTGAGTGGGGGGCAGGGACTCTGGTTGATTTGGGGTTTGTTTTGTGATGCTTTTCCTGATAGCATGACATTAAGATCTATTTGTTATGAGCATTAACTGCTGCAGCAAAACCCAACCAAGGGCAGGACAAACGTTAACATAAGCATTTGTCTGTTTAATAAAGGGTTATGATGTGCTAGTAGTCATAGGATGGTATTAGCATGAATGACAGTCTTCTGTGTTTCAAACCAACCTACTACAAAAAGGCAAAATAGAAATATGGCATATATAATACACAGCTGAAAAAAATGAATTCCAATGGCGTTCTGCTGAGAACTGGAGCCCAATTCTGTCCTTTCTCTCTCTCCAACATACACAGCAACTCCTTCTATCTTAGTGTACGTTATTTCCAGCACAGTTTGATTCATAATATTTTATTACACCTGTTAAAAGACAGCTCAGTCTTTATAGTGGATGAACTTCTCTAATTACTCTATATTTGTGTTGTATTTGTGGGTTAATTATATTGTGCTTATGGGTTTTGACAGCTAATTACTCCTAATTCATATAATGACATGTCTGAAATGCTTGATATTTGATTGTTTTCATAATGATGTATTTTGCTTATCTTGTATTTACATGGTAATTGCTCCAGATACAGTTACAGTGCTTGTTATGTGAGTTTAGGTGCAACTAAAAGTCTCCAAAAGCAGAGATACGGTTTAGTTGTCCCAGGCAATGGACAAAATTAAACATTTTAGCTTGTTTGTGTATAGTAAGGGTCTCAGAGAGAAAGTATGCCTTGTATGAAAGCTACTACAGCTAAAACTAGTTGCCGCTAAGGCCCTGATGAATGTAACTGCAGTATCACAACAGTGGCTGTATTATAACCAAAAAATTGTCATTATGTGCTGTCAGCTGAGTGACTGTCTAGCACCGATCTCTCGGTTCCCATGGCGTCCACTACCAACAGCAAAGTTCCAGAAAAAAAAAGCAGTAATTTTCTTTTTCATGTGATTTTTCAGGAGCTATTGACCAGGTTTAGCTTGAGATTTTTGTTTAAATAGCCGCACAGGGCTCCAGCCCCATGAGTGTTTGCCTTAAGATCGCGATGGTAGCACGACTCCAGTTCAGATACATACAAACTCACGCTACCATAAGCGTACTGCAGCATCCTTGTGACCCTCTTCCCACATGGAATCAGGCCACCATGGAGGTCAGAGCCCAGCCAGCATCATACCTGAATGTCTCTTCATCAGCGAGATTTGCACCCAGGACTTGTGGCAAGAACTGCTTTTCCACACTAAACGGGACCCTGTCCTCAACCTTTAGGGTGTTGCACACCACGTGGGCTGCCAGTAGTTCATTTCTCCTGCGCTCGCAGCAAGCACGCTGGCCAGATGGAAATCCCACGCTCGTCTCATGCCACCAGCGCAGTGCCTTTAACCCATGTGAGACATTTTTCAACGTGAGTAAAGACCCGCAGAGCCTTCTGCTACAGTAAAACCATTTGTTCAGTCACACAAAATTTTCCTTTCAGAGCAAGTCTAGAGCCATTGTGTGAGTCATCTGCTTTATTTTATCAGCAAGAAATAGGGCATATATTCACTAAGGCTTAATCTGCAATCTTTTGCTCACATTGGAAAGATTTCCATTGATTTCAAAAGGTCTCGGTTCAAGGTTCAGGATCCTTAATACACAATTAAGTTTTAGTCTGTCAGATTTGTTCATTTGGGGCCCTTATGAATTGCAGAGCGGTTGTGTACAGAAGCGAGTCGTGTGGAGATTAAATAAACCCCACCGACATCAGTCTCCTGACACAGAATAGCAGCAAGAAACAAATATTGATTTGAAAAACAATGCATGTACAGTGACATTTAGCTTGTAGAAAGTGATAGTCTCCATATAAATACAAATAGCACCATTTCCCCAGAGCTGAATAAATGATATTCATTGGTAAATATGTGTGTGTCTTTGACACGTCTTTAAGCAGCAAGATGAGAAATTGAGGTGGAAAATGCATTTGTAGGTGAAAATTCAGTGCGGATCTTTCTTACAGTTTTTCTTGACGCATTTGGGAGACCTTGAAAAGCAGATGCTTCCTTTCCTAGTTAGTGGTTTAAATGCAAAGCAACAAGACTATAACAGACCACGGCATAACAGGTTCCCGCCAGTAGTTTCCTGACCCTGCCACTCACGCTGTGCTACACTGCAGGGCTCCAAGCCTGAAATCACTCCTCAGAAAGAAAATCTAAGGTAGCTAATTAATTTAGGAGCCTCATACCCATATTCAGAAATGATTTATGCACCTGAGAGCCAGTGTTTCACTGTCTTTATATGGGAGTAAAGGATTTTATGGACCAGGGTTTCTTTGCGGTGGGAGTTAAGTGGGTCCAACTGATGACAATAGAGGTCTCTGAAACCACAGGTGACACGGGAAAGGTGTCTGGGCAACAACCGTTCACCACAGGGAACAAGTCTGTCCTATGAGGTGCAGTCTTAGAAGCATATTTGGGTTCCCTTTAGGCCATAAGACAAAGGGGGACTTCAGGCACGTGCCTAGAGAGAAGTCCAGTTCATTGGCAGATTACAGTGCTGCTGAATTTCTAGGGCTGGCTTGGCGTTCACGCATCTGGGGCTACGGGGCAAGTCAGTCCTGTTGTCGTTACAGGGCTGCCCACTTGCAAAGTGCATTTCTCCCCCGAGCTGTTAATAAGTGACGAACGGGACAGTGTCTCCCGCAGGGCCTGTGTGCAGTATGTGAATTTTTAGGCTTGCAAACTGCATCAGGATCTTCAGCTCAGAGAGGGTAAAAATAAGGATTGCCAGCTGGGGAGAAAACCCAACTGTTCCTTCAGACACTTTTTCTAGTTACATTAGATGTAGTCCTTTTACTCTTTATCGGAATTTTTAAGATGTTCCAGTGAGGTGCTTTAGTAGTTGGCAAATGAAACAGACTGTTTCTAATGAAGGATTTTTAAAAAAAATACTTTTTCCACATAGGATTTTTCTCCAGCAAAACAGCCTTTATTTACAACAACTTTACAAAAGTTCTGCATGATTTCTGTTCGAAAAGGACCATGGGAGGAGGGTCACAATGAGGCAGTTTTGTTTCTAGTTACAAAGCAAACTAAACATTATATTAGTTCAAAGGATACTAACCTTCAAAATAGCTTGCATTGTTTTAAAATTTACCACTCCTGAATCCCTGTGGATAGTTCTTCCATTCTCCCTATAACTGCAATCTCTGGGTATGTCAAGAATTAAAAAAAATAAATAAAAAATAGTAATTCATTAATCAAAATGTGACTTGAATAATGGATTTTCTTTTTGTAAGTCCATTCAAAAGGGGAAACGAAGATTTCCCACTGCAAGTGATTAAATTGTTAGTGACCAAGGGGACACTGAAATATTTTGTCCCTGGAACTATTTTTTTAAAGCAAGAGTATTTTTTTCAGAAGATAGTAGAGCAAACTCCTCTCCTCCCAGGTCCTCCAGCACCTTGTTGTGTCATTCTCTATTTCCTTCAAACACCCAGATGCTGTTTATGCTATTCCCAGCTAAGAAATGTAGTTCTCTTCAGTGCTGCTCTTCCCGTTTCCTGAAAACGTGGTCCCTACACTTAGAAGTAATGGTGTGGGGGTTTTGGGTTTTTTTTTTGAGGCAAATGTGACTGTAGTTCATTTTGCTTTGGGAAAATGTTGCTGGGACTTGTTATGGGTGGATCTGCATCTATCTGCTGCCTGGCTGACCGAGGGATGTGGCCGCAGGCAGACACCTGCTCAGGACCATTCACATGCCAGCGGGAGATCAAACATTGAGGGGCTTCACTTTAACAGTTAAACCTCACTAACCAGCTTCAAAAAACCTGTCCCTAGGCCACCCATCAGTCAGACATCATCCCAGGTGTTGTTCCTCTTAGGAGAGCTGGAAGTGCTGGGAGCAGCATGATCCTCTGCCCTCCTCCCTTACAAATTACACAGAGTGACTGCAGAGCTTAGCTGCCGATGTATGATACGGTATCTCATTATCCAAGCTGTCCTCCCACCTGTATTTTATCTGATTGCCGGTCTTAGTCATACAGTCAATGAATAAATAGTCTGAATGGAAGTTTGAGCGGGAGGAGGAAGGACTTATGGAGGACCCCACGGAGCTGTCAATACTCAGCATCTGCGCTCTCTTGGTTTGTGCCTCCGTGTGTGCCTGGCTGAACCATTCAGTAAAACCTAAGGAAAGCACAGAGCAAAACAGGCCAAAACCAGCAGTGGGTACCGCAGCAGCATTAAATATGGGGTAAATCTCTTCCCCTGGGACGGCTGCCCGTTCCACAGACAGATGCTTGGGTCTAGCACCAGATCTTTAAAGGTTATATGCTTTCCTGAAGCAGGTTTTGTGTTTGTCATCTTCAAAAATCCATAGTGAGGATCAGTGCTGTGGTCAACCTTATAAAACAGCATAGGCTAAAAAATTAAAAGCTTTAAAAATTTCGCCAAAAACACAGGAGAGGGAATGTTGGTAATGTGGCATCTTGTAAAGATGTGTGTACAAAGACAGGTAAAACAGGAAATGCAGAGAAAAGGTCTACTTTACTGGTGAATAACATTTAGAAATATGAAGTTCAGATAAGACAGTCTTAACCACAAGTTTTCTAAAGAAAAGAATTAATCAGAGAACAACCTTTCTACATGAGAGTAACTGCTAAGTGTGAAGGTTGCAAGGCTCAGCAACCTGTGCAGACTGTATTTTTCTTCCCAGATGAGAGGTTAAGTGTGCAGGTTACACATCCCCTGGGTCTGGCTATCTACTAAATTAGGAAATCACCAGGATCGAGAGCCCCTCCTTTGCACTGAGATGAGACCTGCTGATAAACACAGCTCTGGAGCAACCAAATGCTGCTGCAGGGCCATCAAACAAGCTTGCGTGCCTCTGTTAATGCAGATGTCCCACGTACCAGGGATGCTGACGCATGTCAGCTAGCTTTAATCAGGTTAACTCACATAAGGAGGCTGTCTAGCTGCAGGGACTGGGAACTCCATGGTAGAGAATTTACCTTATTGCTTCCTGGGTGAATTAACCCGTTCAGAGAGAAGGTTTTCCTGACACAGTTTGGTGGGAAAGGCAGTACTTACATGTTTTGACAGTGTAGGGTTGTACAACTGATTTACTACAGATTCTGCTCAAAAAAAGGCTACAGTATCCAGCTAACCATGTGTTCTGGCTAGAGGGTATGGAAATACAGCCTGAATAGTTAAGCATTCATAGGTTAAGCATTTCAGGATTTAAAGTAGTTCATGAAAAGGGGAAAGTGAAGTGAACTTCGAGGAATAAGCTGAACCTTACATGGGTATTTTGTGTAATGTAAAATAAAAGGGACTGTTTAAAACCACGGTGTTAAGGGTCTAAAGCATTATGAGTTTCTGATGAGTTTAAAAGTTATTTTTAATTCACTTGTCTCTTTAAAACAAATTTGTATATATATTTAGAGTATTATTTATTGCAAATTATTACAGATTAGTAGCATCTACTCTTGTTGTTTACAAGAAATCTGGGTATTTTACCAAGAAAGAGAATTTTATTTATGTTTGACTAAAGACAGGATGAAATCTGCATTGAGTCCTACTTTGTATCAGATTGCAGCTCAGCAGCATCTTATGAGCTTTCATTGCCTAAGATTTACTAATTTTTTTATTGAAAGCAGATAAAAATGAGTAATGATCTGTGAATGATAATTATACCACCGCTTGTGGGAGGAAGCATGGTTTGATGATCGTCACTAATTATTGTTTCTCATTTACATGTACCAAGATCTACACCAAAAAATCTTACCTCTGAAGTGGGATCCTGGGAGGATTTCTTTAAAAATAACTGCAAAACTGCTGCCCTGTGGCCTTTCCTTGATTCCAGACCAGATCGATTCAAGCCCAAGTTTGCAGTGGTTAGGCAAACAGGTGGATTTTCAAATTAGTTCGTTACACCACGGCAAAACTCATCCTGGAGATTCTTAAATGAGTTTAAAACAGGTGGTTGCATCAATTTGGCTTGAGAAGGTGCCTTGCCATTCAAAAACAAATAAATAAGCCCAGCCTGAAGTGTTCAGCTGACAGCATGCAGTTGCTTATAACCAGAATTTCAGGTTAGAGTATAATTGTTTTCAAATATGGTGATGCTGAGACTTGCCAACACGACAGAAGCATTTACAAAGTGGATGTAGTCTGTAGGAAGCTGCATACCTGTAGCAAACTGCATCCCTGTATAACTTTTGTTAGAGTGCAGCCAGGAATTTCAGCAATGAAAAAACCACATTTCCCCCACTTTGAGGGTATAAGGACTGGGAGCTGGGGTGTACTGAGGGAGATGAGTCTTGGACCTGACCTCTCTTGCTCCTCCAGAGAGAAGGTATTGATGGGCTCCTGACAGCACCATGGCTTTTTGGGCGGCAGCACCTTGTTTCGCCTAGAATTCTTCTCTTAGGCTCCTAATTGGGAAGGAAATCCTCCAGGCTTCCACTGGAATGGAAGGTTAAGCTGCCCTGACAAGCAGGTGTAGATCCACTTTCCATTGGCAAGAGAGTTAAAACAGCATGGTCATGCTGGTATTCATCCTAAGCTCTACAGCAAAAGAGCTGGAGGGCAACAGAACAGCAGATCCAGGGCCAGAAATAGCAGTGCTACAGCAGCCCTTCGCAGCGTGCTGTTTCCGAAACCCCGCAGACAGTGTTTAGGTTTCAATGGATGTTATGCAGAACAGTTAGAGTAAATGCACACGCACAGACAAGAGGACACAGTCATATCACATCACCCCGAGGAGGTGATGGGTAGCTACCAGCACCATCAGATCTGGTGCAGGCATAGACACAGCGGCACCAGGGTGCTGCACCCCTCTGTCCCGTGGGTCCCCATGCTGGCCAGTATGGGGAAAAGTACTTGTCCCCCCTGGGCCTCCCAACCACAGTGAGAGGTTTGACTCACATGCTCTGGTCTGAACAAAAGTTTGGGTTACTGCCCTGATTTTGGCATACCCCCCTTTATCCTCATTAGCCCTTCTCCCACTTCTTGGCCTTCCTTTTCACCAACCTTGAACCTCCCTTTCTCCATCCTAGCCTCCTCCCAGATGGACACCTCTGCCCAAATTAACTCCTCCCCATCGGTCCCAGCTTTGTAACATCCACATCTAAATCTGGTATTTCTGATACGGTTGTATAGGCAAGCGAAGCTTTATATGAAATTACTGATGTGGTGACCAGGTTGCTGTGGGTCTTGCAAGGCTGTGCTCCCCAAAGGGTCCCAAACATCCCTCTCCACTTATCTGTGGAGAGCCACCTGCAAAACCCAGCCATGCCAGGGGGCACTATCTGTGACTTTTGCCAGGTGCCTGCGCTGGTATCTGTCATGTCCAGTGATTGTTCATGTGATGCCCAGCAGTGTCCCCCATGCTGTTTGATCACCCCATCCTCCAGCCAGGACTGAGCAGAGGGCTCTCTGCTGCCTTAGCTGTCATCTTCATTACACAAAGTGATGAGGCACTGGCACAGGTTGCCCAGAGAAGCTGTGGGTGCCCCATCCCTGGGAGTGTTCAAGGCCAGGCTGGATGAGGCTTTGAGCAACTTGGTCTAGTGGAGGGTGTCCCTGCCCATGGCAGGGGGGTTGGAACTAGATGGTCTTTAAGGTCCCTTCCAACTCAAACCATTTTGTGATTCTATGATATATCTTTGAATACAATGTACTGTGCTCTGCTTATTTATGTCACAGTGAGTACATGTATGGCGTTAGTTGGATGCCCACAGATACAAATACAGAAACAGCCATGCCTCCACAAGCCTTGCTTAGTGCTGAGTTCCTCCAACCTCCCTTTCTGTCATGCTTCTTGGTTCATCAGTGTGCACAGGGAATATCTAACTTGAAGGTCAAATTCATAGCTCAGTTCATATAAACTTCATAGCATCTTCATTCTCGGGCTCATTCATTGTGTAGAAAAAGACTGTGTCCTTAAACCTGCAGCCCCATAATGCAGCTAGGAATTTCTCAGAGAGGTTCCTAGAAATTTTCAGATCTCACACAAAAATAGCCATTTCAGTTACCGTCCTACTCCAGTTTACGCTGTTGTAAGGCAACCACGACCCACCTTCTGATAGTTTGCCTTCATTTTGCCTACAATACAGCTGGCATCAAAACCTCATGCTGTGAGCGTAAATATGAGCTTCCTGGTGACAGCAGGATTTTATTTTGCTGACAATCCCGCCACAGATCGGTGTGATTCTGACCATCTTCACTTTCTCAGCTTCTGGGGACCTACTTTTCCCAATATGACATGTTACAAACAGCATCAGTGCCTATATAAATTGCAGTCAATTAAGACTGCTGCCATAGCACGACCTCTGCAGCACTGAGATCCTCAGAAGCCCACAGCAACACCAGCATGCCAGAATACAATACAAAGTACTTGGAAACCTATAATCTTTAATTAAACTCAGCTCTGTCAGTTGGCTACCAAGGAGCCATGAAGTCCAAGAACACAGGGTGACTTTACAAGTGCAGGATGATCTAGAAAATTGCAAGATCTTGCAAAATAAATTTTAATTGAAAGGCTTGAATGTCAGTGCTTTATGTATGAACTTGGAGGAGACAATCTCTTTGAGATAACAAGAGTATTGGGATTTTAGCATCTTTGAAATATTAACATCATAAATGTGCTAAGTCATATTTTCCGTAAGCTAACCACCTGTTTCACAAAGCATGCCACAGTTCTCTTCACGACTGCAGGCATGGAAATATTCAAAGGGGAAAGCACTCAGACCAATTCAGGGCGTAACGGAGTCAAATCGACTTGTTGCTGGCAAGGGCACAAAGATGTATCACTTGCACAATGCTGTAGTTGCTTAAAGGAAATGTAAAACCGTGGATGTGAAAGAACTAACCTGCCCAGGACACACACGTGTGCAAGCCCATGCACACACACATGTGTGCCCACACATGCACACGCATGTGCAAACCCAATTTCCCTTGCTCTCTACCTGATGATGTTATTTCATTTCTTATAAAACAATGAAAAGTTCAGTGGCCAAGGAGTTGGGGTCAAAACCCTTCACCAGGAATTCAGAGTATTCTGCTACACAGTGGTCCTTTGCTGAGTAGGTGGAGATATTTTCTGGCAGGAGCAGACATGGACATTGCAACCTCACAGCTTAAAGCTGTCTATTTGCTTTTAAGGAACAATTAATCATTCTCTTCCCCCTTTCCTCCTCCCAGACAGCACTCAATGCCATTACTGATAATCAGCTAATATGAAATGTGATTGATTCCCATTTGGAGGAATTCAGATGAGTTTCTCCTACCAAATCAGTAAAATTAGTCTGAGTGTGTAAAATCCACTCTGTATGAAATGACTGACAGCCTAAAGGGATACAGCTGCAAAACATAAACATGGCAGTGCTTTTAGTGAGAGTACTTTAAATGAGGTAACTATGTTATTAATGTCCCTTCCAAGAAGCCACTTATAAAACCACAATCAATTACTTTAGTGATAGTAATATTATCTATAGCATGGTGTGCAAGTGATAGAGATACTGAAAACCAGCTGTTAGTGACTAGAGAGAGTAAAATTCTCCTTGTTAACATACATGGCTTTTTCACCAGATCCTTGGTAGCTAGTGTGTTTGTCATAAATGACCTAAAACTCAGAATGTAAATTTTCCAGTGCTGCATTTTCACAAGACCCAATCCCAGAGTCCCTTTGCCCCTTCCTCAGTGCCCCAGCACTGGTACCTGAGCTGGCCACGCCAGCCCTGCCTTTCATGCAGCCTCAGCTGGGATGCAAATCATGGAAGTGCCCTGGTGAGACCAGAAAATGAGTGTGAACAACATGAAGCCACATCAGTTCCCCAGTTTAATCCTAAACTAAGCGACGTGAATCTCTCGCACCGGGATTACCCCAGCAGGCTTTGCCTTCCTGAATCACAGTCTGGGTTCTTTCACTACGTTTTGGACGAGATGGTCCATGACTCTGCTCAGGGGCTGCCAGGTACCCCCAAAGACAGACAGTAAACAAAGAATTAAAATACAAGATGTACAAAATATATGGCCACAACCACATCTGCATTTTTAAAGATTAATTATAAGTAGCATTTAAGTCCTGCCCTAGATTAATAAGCAAGGTCAATCACTGACACCTTCTAGTAAATCACTCCCCATTTTAAAACCCCATCCCTTTTCTCAGTCAAAATATCCGATGTCGGTGCCTTCTAACACAAAAGCAGAGAGACAAAAGCTGGACAAGCGAGGACAGTGGGTGACAGCCTGGGGCACAGGCACCACAGGAGGCTGGACACGAGCCCTGGCGGAGCTGCTGAAGGTAGCAGCAGAGGTGGCAGCAGCAGGTCAGGGGATCCTCAGGCTGCTCCAGCACAGGAGGTGACCTGGGAGGCAAACAGTGAGGGTTCAGGGACTGTGTGAGCTCTGGGAGTCAGGAGTCGGGTTTAGATCGTATAGAGACAAGGATGGCTTGGAGAAGGGCACAGCAAGGGAAACAGCAGGAGAAAGGCAAAAGTCAATGTTACTGATTAATGTTATAATGCCAGTGTGTATCCTCATAATGTGGGTAAGAGATGAGGAGAGGAGCAGACTTCAGCCCAACATCTCCAGACTTTTCACCATCTAAATATGAATGATGTTGGTTTAATACAGTTCTTGTACGTGGTATTTATGTCGTCTGAATTGCTAAAGGCTCATTTCCTATAAGGAGCACAAGAATTAAAAGCAAATAACTCCCCAGTGATTGGTTTTGACATGAAGCGACGGGCATGCCTGGTATGAGGTACCTGCAGGCTGGTGTTCTGCAGGGAGGATTCTTGCTTTATACTTTTCCCCTGTATTCAATTATTGCAGTGGTTTTCCAAGGAAAATAATGGCTCTGAATGTACCCCTTTCCTTCTTCTTCACCCAGCTTTATATTTTGAGCATGATGTCATATGGCATGGAGTATCCCTTTGGTCAGTTGGGGTCAGCTGTCCCAGATGTGTTCCCTCCTAACAGCTTGCCTACCCTCAACCTACTCGCTGGTGGGGTGGGGTGAGGAGCAGAAAAGGCCTTGGCTCTGTGTAAGCACTGCTCAGCAGTAACTAAAACATCCCTGTATGTATTATCAATGCTGTTTTCAGCAGAGATCGAAACCACAGCCTCACACTAGCTACAGAGAAGAAAATTAACGCTATCCCAGTCAAAACCAGCACATGGTGTTTGTGTAAAGACAAGTTCATTAAGGAAAGGAAGAATTCATTTTTCAGAGTATCCTTGTGGTGTAGAAAAGGGGTAGGGCTCAAAAAGGATTTCCCTGGGGCTACATGTGATAGGCCACTAGGGGAGAGAATGACAGCAATTCAGTTCCTACAGGTTTAAAGATGCTCAGCAGGGAATGCAACAGGGACCATGCAGGGTGGGGAGAAATCCCAGGGCCATGAAACCTCAGAGGTCCCAGGAAAATGAAGGACAAGCAGAAAAAAATGCTGCTTACATCAAGAAGAAGCAGGAGCTCTCTTGTGCCAGATCGCTAGATGGTTGTGGAGGACATGTGTATCCCACGGTGTCTTCCAGTACCTTTGAGTGTGCTTGTGGAGCGGGGGGACTTGCTAAGTGATGATACTGAGGAAAGCATATGGACTGCAATTGTTTCTGGTCCATGCCGCAGGAGTTCAGAGAGGTAGAGAAAGCCTCTTTGCTTTATCCTCTGGTCAAAGCATCAGACATAATCAGGGAGCAAATTAACAAAACCAAGATCTGGCTTGACAGAGAAGACTCCCATGAAAAATCTGTGAAGAAAGTTTGAGCTAAAGTTTTGGCTTTAGGCCTAAATGACCAAATCAGTATTTCCAATGCAGTAACAACCTGAAAACTGATAGATGAATTTCCATCTGGCTTGTACAGTCTGTTCTCAATCATCAGGACTGATATTTTCTCCAACGCTGTTCATACCTTAAAGCAGTTTCTGAGTGTGGTTTGAAGGGAGACTTCTGCTGTCCCATGGGTAGAATTTAAAAGTCACACTTTGTTAACCCACAGTCTCTGACAATACAGATCTGTTTTCCTTGGGCCTATCTGCAAAGAACAAGTTTTTTTCTGAAGTTTCTATTTTTGATTGTTCCTCATTCAGCTCATTCAGAAAACAGCACTCCAGTTTCTGAGTAAGAGCACATGTATACATGGCTAAGCAGCTGACTAGCTTTAAATTCGTAATTCCTCATACAAATTCGTAATTCCTTATTAGCTTGCATGTGCAAACTCTCTCTCAGAGCCTAATTCAAGTCCCACTGGTGTCAATGGGAATGGGTTTTACCTCTCAAATTTAGCCATCTAAAAATCAGGCATGTATTCTAAATGCAACTGTGGAAGAGCCACTTGTAGTCAAAACAGAGAAAGATCAGCATTTCCAGGATGTGATTCACACTGTCTGCCTTAAAGACTTGTCTTGAGAGAGGACGAGTGTATATGTGGCAGCCGCTATCTCAGTCCCCTGCCTATTGAGGGAGACTGCACAACTAGCCTAGAGGACTCCTTACTCTTCAATAAGTGAAGCCAAGGGAAGGAATCTTTCTATTTATTTTAATGGAAAACTATCCGGGCTTTCAGTTTTCTACATCCTTAATGCCAAGATAAACTACGAATGAGTAAGCGATGCCGCAGAGGGTATCCCAAGTTGCACTTCGCAGACTGCTAGCTCTGGGTTCATTCAGCATCTGGGATGTATGGAAAAGACACATGAACTCCTCAAACAGAATTAAACCTTGGGGTTTTTTAATTATTGTTCATAGGTTACAGGTACACAGGGAACCTGATGGGGAGAACAATTGGATAGAAATCTCAAAGCAATGGCAAAATCTTTTTGTCTATCTCCTCTAGAGACGCACACAGTGGGATATGTGAAATGTCAGGAATAATTAGACATAACTGTATAAGCTCCTAGCAACACTAATGTGCTGTGTAAAACTAAGCATTTGCCGTAAAGCTTTAAATATTGTTTGAAAGCTGCAGGTTAAAGGCAGCCTGAGTAATTTTTAAGTACTGTTTCCAAGGTATTGATACAGACACGAATATGAAAAAGCAGACTAGAGAACTATGAAATGCTGGCATGCCTTTGCTGAGATGGGCTGCTCTGTATCTTTTTTTCCAAAGCTGATATATAGAAGTAATTGATCCCTCTCATATAGCAATTAAAATGAAAAGTCAGATTTCCTCAGCTCTTCGTCTGCTGGTGCCTATTTAACTAGCAGGAAAAGGACTAGCTCCCAGCATCAATAATGCGCAGAGATCACAGAAACATTTGTTGGGAGGCACCTCTGGAGGTCACTTAGTCCAGCCTCCCACTTCTACTGAGATCTTCAAAACCTGAGGAGAAACAACCAGTTCACAACATCAGGAAACCTGGCCCTAAGTGCCCTTTAGAGAAGAAAAAGAAATGAACTATGAATGCAGATGTTGTAGTTTAACCCATCAGGCAGCGAAACATCACGGAGTCGTTCACTTACTCTCCCCACCCCCAGTGGGATGAGGGAGAGAATCAGCAAAAAAAAAAGTAAAATTTTTGGGTTGAGATAAAGACAGTTTAGTAGGATAGAAAAGGAAGGGAAGATAATGATAATGATGATGATGATGATGATAATAATAATAATAATAATAATAATAATAATAATAATAATAATAATAATAATAAACAAAACAAGTGATGCACGGTGCAACTGCTCACCACCCACTGACTCATGCCCAACTTGTCCCAAGCAGCAGCGCCCCCAGTCAGTTTTCCCCCTAGTTTATATGCTAAGCCTGAAGTCATATGGTACAAAAAATCCCTTTGGACAGGTGGGGTCAGCTGTCCTGGTTGTGTCACCTCCCAGCTTCTTGTGCCACCCCCAGTCTCCTCACTATTGGGGCAGTATGAGAAGCTGAAAAGTCCTTGACTTGGTGTAAACACCGCTCAGCAATAACTAAAACATGAGTGTGTTACCAACATTATTCTCATGATAAATCCAAAACACAGCACTGTAGCAGCTACTAGGAGGAGAACTAACTCTATTCCAGCCAAAACCAGGACAGCAGAGAAAAAGAGGAAGAAAAAGAAGACAAGAAGGAAAAACAGACCAAAATTTTTATTTGAGGTGGTAATATTAGAAGCTTAGGACTTTTTGCCAAAAGGCAATATTTATCTAGGTTCACCACCAGATGTGTTTTTATCTTCTAGGAAAACAATGAACAGGAGGAAACCTGGAAGCTTTTTGCTGCTCTGCTGAATATGGGATTATAAAAATAATCGCACCTGGAGGAGGAGCATCTCTGTCCCTCTTTAAAACGTGTGACTTCTGAACCTGGACCTATTGGCGACCTGAAGCAGCAACAACTTCTTTCACTGTGCATCTTGGAGGGGAAAATGAATTTCACAAATTGCACCACTGAAGCCAATGTGGCTGCGAAGCCAAAAACAGTAACTGAAAAGATGCTCATCACCCTGACCTTGGCCACAATAACAACCTTGACTATGCTGCTGAATTCTGCTGTAATTGCGGCAATCTCCACAACCAAGAAGCTCCACCAGCCAGCAAATTATTTAATATGTTCACTAGCTGTGACAGATCTCCTTGTTGCTGTTCTCGTCATGCCCTTGAGCATCACTTACATAATGATAGATAAATGGACTTTGGGATATTTCATCTGTGAGATCTGGCTTAGCGTCGACATGACCTGTTGCACGTGTTCAATCCTTCATCTGTGCGTCATTGCCCTGGACAGGTACTGGGCAATCACAGACGCTATCGAATACGCCAGGAAAAGAACGGCAAAAAGGGCTGGGCTGATGATCGTCACGGTGTGGACTATCTCCATTTTCATATCAATGCCCCCGTTGTTTTGGAGAAATCACCACAGCGTCAGCATTCCCAGTGAGTGTCGCATTCAGCACGATCATGTCATCTACACTATTTATTCCACGTTCGGGGCATTTTACATCCCCTTGACTTTGATCTTGATCCTGTACTACAGAATTTACCATGCTGCAAAGAGCCTTTACCAAAAACGGGGTTCGAGCCGCCACCTCAGCAACAGGAGCACCGACAGCCAAAACTCCTTTGCCAGCTGCAAGCTCACACAGACGTTCTGCGTCTCAGACTTCTCCACGTCCGACCCAACCACGGAGTTTGACAAAATCAACGCGTCCGTGAGGATCCCTCCTTTTGAGAATGACCTGGACCTGGCTGGCGACCGGCAGCAGATCTCCACGACGCGGGAACGAAAGGCTGCTCGCATTCTGGGGCTGATTTTAGGTGCTTTCATTTTGTCCTGGTTGCCCTTTTTCATCAAGGAGTTGCTTGTGGGCCTCCACGTTTGCAGTGTCTCTCCAGAAGTAGCGGATTTCTTGACCTGGCTTGGATATGTCAACTCCCTTATCAACCCTTTGCTGTACACCAGCTTTAACGAAGATTTCAAGCTGGCCTTTAGAAAGCTCATCAGGTGTCGAGAACATACTTAAAAGTACTGGGAGATGATGACATGACTCCTGGCCTTAAGAAAGAGCAAAATAATTTGACTCTGTCACCATTCCCTTCATAAAGGGGATTTTTGTGTATGCCTATTTGCCTGACTTATCTTTAGCCTGTAATTCGTTCTGCCATTTTTTTACCTCTAGTGTTATTCATGGTAAAGAGTTTGAAATAAATTTATTCTACAAAGGAACAGATTTTTTAGCGTTCAAACAAACAAACAGACAAACAAAAAGAGTAACTATTAGATACTCATGTTTAAGACATTTTGTGTAATCAATGATTTGAGAAGGATACGATACTTACTTTTATACTTTTTTCATTTAAGAATCAAATGTCTAAATTATCATGCACTGTAGTAATATAAAAGCTTATAAACTGAACCCCATAAATACATATTCAAAAATTAATAAACACTTCATGGTGATGACAGTTAAACAGCAAATCTTTACTGCGGCATTCTGAAAAACCTGTAACAGCCATTTAGAAGGAAAATAACCACCCTATCCAGCTTGGGCTAAGGCAGAATAAACCATTCTATTCTTCAGGAATACACTCCCAAAACAGAGAACAAAGTTCAGTTCATTCCCTCCCATTTTGTACTCTAAAGTACTAAGTGGCTCTTTTTGTGTAAGATTCCGGATTTACGTTCAAAGTATTGGACAGACATCTGTGCAGTTTGTTTGGCAATTGAGAGGGCGCAGATAACAAGCGGCACACTTGTATGACCAGCTGCACATCTGACTGGTCATGTTTTTAATACCACTAGCCGTATTTCTTCAGGGCTCAGCCCTGTGCCGTGGTTTGTTCTGGGGTGGCAGTATTCACCTCTGCCACACTTCACCTGGACTTTATCGTGCACAACCCCATGAACCAATTGGTCCTACTCCTCAGACTTAAAGAACTGGATACCTTCTCAGCAGGCCAGCAATATACAGAAATTCAGAAACATCATCCAGAACCAAATTATTTTCTATTTGAACAGCAGAAGAACAAAATAGGGAAAATATTTTTTTTTTTAAATAGCAATCTGCACGTCTGCCTTATCATCATCTTACAAATCACAATGTCATCCTTGTCAGCTTAACCTATGGTCAGGTCCTCTAACAGGATTTCTTGTTCCAGGAGTCCTTCATGGAGTTACTTCCCTTGTCTTTGGAGACAGGCAGAGAGTCCTTTGTACCCAGTTAAAATGTCCTTGTTCAGATATTATGGAAATCAGGCTGGGAAGGGGCAAAATCAAAGCTGAAAATCTG
Organism: Rhynochetos jubatus; assembly: GCA_027574665.1. NCBI lineage: Eukaryota > Metazoa > Chordata > Aves > Eurypygiformes > Rhynochetidae > Rhynochetos > Rhynochetos jubatus. The sequence continues at coordinate 86,703,314 of CM050650.1, read as the reverse complement.
GTATTGTCCCATTAGCAACTCCTAAGCAACGTTTAAATATCGATTGCTTACCTTGCACCATAATTTTCTTCCCTGTCCATTTTTCTGGACAAATTCTTTTTGAAGTATACCGATATACCATATAGAAAATACCACATACATCAACCTGACGTGCAATAACAGTGAACTATAGCATGGCAGCTCCAAATCCATCAAAACAAATATTAGAGGTAGCAAAAGTGTTGTAACAGCACTGGGAGCCATCTCTGAAAAATGTTTTGAAAATTTACAAGATGACAATCATTTTTCTTATCAAGAGTCAAGGAAGTGTAAGTAACATGTGAGTAATAAACTCCAGATGGAGCTGACAAATGACATCCTTATTTCTGAAAGAAATAATTTGGTTGGAAAGATGCAGTGCCACAAGTTGAGTGTAAATCAAGTTTGAAGGTGACAAAAGAAGTGTGACCTACCGCTTACCCACATGCAGTGGGATTCTGCTTTAAGCACTCCAAGTTTTCCATGCCTGAGTTTAGGAGGTTTATTTCCAGATGCCTTTCTGAATCTATTGCCACAGCTGCCTCCTCCAACTGCCTTTAGGTTCCCTACTAGCTAACATAAAGATCTAAAAAGAGGGAAAAAATAATCTCAGCCACTGAAAATGTCTTCTAGAGAGGAAGCCCAGAGATCCATGTTTCTTTCCTTTATGTTTCTTCTTTTTTTGCAGCTTGTTGGAGGTGGAAACTGCTGATTAAAGCTGGGGAAGAGTGGCCTGACCCTGCCTATCCATAAAACTTCCAAAGCAGCTCCCCAGAGTACATACACCATTAGGAAAACAAAATAGCTGGGAATTAAAATAAAAAGTACTATTTGTAAGAGCTGCTGCAGAATAATTTTATTTTTTCTTTCAGCAAGCTCAATAGAAATGATAAATAAAGAACAAGGATTGTGCATAGTTTCCCCAAACACGGTGACTCCTGCAGGGAAGACCGGATGCACAGGCAGCAGTTGCTAGAAGAGAGCAGGTTTTGGTGTCCCTTGGGCAGTATGCTGCTCTGCTACAAGGGTGCCCAGCTGCACTAATGACCACACAGGGAAAAGTAAACATGCAAGACTGCCCCAGCAGACAGTCAAGAGTCACTCCAAGGCACTTGGCTAAGATGAGGCAGAAGCTGCACCCCAGGCAGCTTCTTTGGGGCTGTCCCTGGGGTTTGGGTTCAGCCACAGGATGGGCCGCACGGGGGTCTTCTCTAGGAGAAGGGAAGAGGTGGGAGTAACAATGCTGGTGAAAGGTGTTTCTGAGTGGAAAACCAACAAAATGAGATAAGCTGCCAGCTCTGACTGCTACTTCTAAGGGCACATCAGCACACAAAATAATTTAGATTGGAAAGGATCTCCAGAGGCCAACTACTCCAACCCCCACTAACAACAACCCTCCAAGTGGGACCAATCCCACAGTGAAACGCTGCTCCTGGCATGCGGTGTGCAGTCACGTTTCTCATGCAAAAGTAACAGCTCAGTTAACTCTCTTGCCTATACCGATGCTCATTTAAAGCCACAAGTATGGCTGAAGGACCAGAAATGGTGAACAGGACCTCCACAGCAGCTTTGTAGGTAGGTAGAAATATTTAAGAGACAGATATGACAGCCATAAAACACAGGAGCTGCATCATCTTCATTTCTACTGTTTGTTTTTCAGTATCTGATCACTATTACTGCTCAAACTACCAATCAGGTTGAAGACTGTATTCAATTTTAATATTCAGAGGTAATTAACAGGAAAAAAACAGATGGATGGCTAATTTTCGTGCTTCCCTGTTAAATACAGACTCACCATTCACTGCCAGCTGACTACTGCTTTTCTAATTAAGTCATTAGATAAACACACTGGAGCTATGTTTTCCAACAAACGCCACTAGACTGATGAAGATGTGGTATATGTTTTCCTCATGCTCAGACTCAAAGTCAGGAACAATTTAAAGGATTGTTTACTTAAAGCAATTTAACTTGATCAGAAATTACCTGTCATCTCATGGAAATAAAAACTTTTGCTAGTCTGGCACCATTGTTTGGCAACTTCATTTTTTGTCTGTGTTAAGTATTTGCAGATTTTACAAAGGGTTTGGAGACATTTCCTGAGCTTTGACTTCTTGTCCATGGCAACTCCCCATTCATTCCCATCCTGGATCAGGCCCAGCCACACCATGTGCTGCAGTGCAAGGTCTTCCCAGCAAGCTCTTACTGATGTATCCAAGACCTTCAGCCTACATCCATCTTCCTCAGCCTCTCTAAAACATCTTCCCAAAGTCTTATTTTCCCTAATGCTCCCCTTGCATATTTGTCTTCCTACCTTTCTTCCTATATTTCTCTGAAGTTTTTTCCTCCCTTCTCCTTCCCTCTCTACAGCCGGGTTCACACAGACCTGCCTATTCAGCCCCTCTCCTCACTTCTGCACCTTTTCTCTGAGTGCTACTTCCTCCTGTTGTCACACCCCCAACTCACCATCCTGCCTGTGGGTTTCTGACTGTCTCTAGTCCCTACATTTGTCATGGTCCAACCGCAAAGAGCTCCTGCTCTCCCTCCTTGTCTCAGCGCTGTTATCAGGATTCCCATGACTGTGGGTGTTCACATCTGTCAGGTTTTACTCTCTTACACGTGTCCAGGCCATATCCAGAAGTTTTTCACTCTGTATAAGCAGCCAGCGCTTTGGACTGTATTCATACATCTCTAGTCTGGAAGACTGCACCCACCAAGTGGTTGGCCTCCCCACAAGGCATACTCTTCAAATGCTATTTTTATCTTGTCACCCTCCTTCTTTACCCTCTCTTTGTTGCTCTCTTTCTACTATATTAATATGACCCTCGTATTATCATTTAGGGACCTGTACCTTCACTTCTAGGGATCTGTACCTGCATGGGTAACTCAGGCTGCACTCAGCTCCTGCTCTTCTGCCTGTGCCAACCTCAGATCTCTGCTCTGCAAACTGTCTTCACCACCTCCATGCAGTGCAGCACCTCTCCTGTTCCTTGCAGACAATGTTTTCTTTCCTTCCCAAACCCACTTCTGACATGATTCCCAAAAGAAAAACAGTCAACATGGGCAGTAGAGGAATTATTGTGCATGTATTGTCTTTTTTCTCCGTCTTTCCCACACAGAACACATCAACTCCTGAGGTGAGCTCTCTCTCTAGTGCACAGCACATCCTACACACAGCAAAAACATGTTAAGAGCTGCCTACGTCCTGAGCCAGTTAGATTTGGCTCATCCATATCCCTTTAAAGCCGGGGGTTCCCCACCAAAATCATGTACCGAGCTGTTCGCAGCAAGTGAAATAAATTTTGTTGAACTTCCTGAATGTAGGCAGATGATGGGATTGAACTTTCCAAAAGGGTTTAAAACAAAGTCCCTGATTCATAGAATTATCCAATGGTTTGGGTTGGAAGGGACCTTAAAGATCATCTAGTTCCAACCCCCCTGCCATGGGCAGGGACACCCTCCACTAGACCAGGTTGCTCAAAGGCTCATCCAGCCTGGCCTTGCACACTTCCAGGGATGGGGCATCCACAGCTGCTCTGAGCAGCTTCACCAAGTTTACATTAAAGGCTGTCACTATCCAGACTTGACTTCACTGCCGTGTACCTGAGCTGTCCAGTTTTCCATAGTCATCCCTTCTTATTTCCCTATACTGCCAGCAGACTCTGTGTTTGCATGCACCAAGAGGGAACAAACAACACAAAAAAAGGCTTTATTTGGGCTAAGATGTTAAAAGAATAAGGGAATCTTTCCTAAGGACTCTATTTCCACTCTTTTCAGCCCCAGTTACCAGAAGTAAAGCGTATTGCAGTGCTGAGGGGAAATACAAGCTTCCAGCACAAGCACAGAGGTGGTCCTTGTGCCTGCATATTGTTTAACCATTGCCTATATCAGTAACAGACAGGCTGGTTCATGTTCATCTTTTACACACCCAAATGATTTGTATGAAGAATTATCTTAAATTGCTTTATTGTTTAAGTAGACATGGTAAATATTGTGATATCCTTTTTTGGTCTAGCCAATACATTACAAGTAGTATGTCATATGAGTCCCATAAAACACATACTCCCTTTGTAATTCATGTCTGTTTTTCTCTTGAGGTTAATAAGAATAAAAAATTTTTAAATTACCTGAGTTTGGATAAATGTCAGGTTCATCAAATGTAAAATTATTCTTTAACATTCTCTATTTTATGCTATGTATATAATATTGCCAACATTGCTCCCTTGCCCCCGCCACTGCCAGGGGATTTTTACTTTTTCATGAATCCCACGTAGGTGATCACACACAGATGACATTATATGATGAAATTAATCCTTCCCACTCAGTCTAAACTAATCAGTGCTACATTCAAATGAATGTAAACTGGAAATGATCTCCTGCTGTGTCTATCAGCCCTGGAGAACAATTTACAAGATTCCTCCTGGTTTCGTGTGTCCCTACCCAACTATACAATAACTCCACTGCCGATTGCTGCTTGCTAAGTGCGACTGGGAAGAATTCTGCTAATTTCTATGATGAGCACTGAATCAGCCCTTAAAGGTAAAGTTTTAGTGTTGTTACTGTAAATAGCAGATGTAACCATGAGTGAGCTGTGGGAAAAAACATATACTAGCAAATGATAGGAACCTCTGCTCAAAGACACAAGGAAGAATTATTTGTTGCAACTTTTTTTCTTCTTCATCACTTTTCTTTCCTCCTCACCTCAGTATTTCCTGGTTTGTGGCTCCTGTTCATTATCTTCTCCCTCCATTTCTTATTTCTCCTTCCTTTCCTTTGCAGCCTTCCTCTGCACCACAGTGGCATCTCGTAACCTGTAGCAAGGAGCAAGGCACCTTGTGCGATGCTGATACACACCACTTAAGTGTCACTCTGCTCTTGATTTTAGGAAATCGGGTTGCAGGCTCTGTTCCATGTCACTGCTCTGCACAGCCTCTGCTACTGTTTTATTGCTGTTTTACTACAAATCAGATTCCTAACACGCGTCAAGATTCTTCCAAATGAAAGATGCTGTATGATACACCATGATGTCTTCCCCTGTCTCATGATTTTTTAAGATCTCTTTTTAATAATTCCCTCTCCTTTCCCCTCCCATGGAGCTTCTATCAGTAGAAACTAAAGCCACAGCTACTATGGTTCCCAGATGCAAAAAGCAGTGCTGGAAATGCCCCCCCGCACCACTTCTCCCACCTTCCCCCATATTTCACCCTCTTCCAATTGCTTGCACTGCATTCTTAAAATACATTTGCATATAGATCAGCTCTCTGAAGTTTTCATGGATTAATTTCCTGCATGACAAATTCTCACCCTCGTTTCTGTCTGGTGCAGGATCCCGTGTCATTGGGGTACTCAAATCTTCTAAACCACTAAATCTCGAATACTCGTTTCGTACGCCACATGACTGCAAATGGACACATTTCGATGAGGTGAGGCATAAAGCGCTGTCTCCTTTCAACAATGCTTTATAAAAATGCACATTTTGTCTATTAAGAAACAAACCTTAACTTTGGGGTAGAGGGAGGATAGAATTCCTATTCCTTTGTAAAGTGTTGTTTTGCACGTAATTTGAGATGACTCCGCTTCTGGCTATTAATTTTAAAGGAGCGCTAAGAAGCAAACCATGGAATCACACGTGCTCGCCTGAACTACCTGCAATGAGCAGAGGGACCTTCCAGTGGGTTTTGCAATAGACAAATTGTTCCCCTCCAAAGTTTTCTACAACAACCTTTTCAGGGGAATAGAAAGTTCTGCACAAATGACTGCCACTTGCATGATGACCCTAGAACTAATATCTCAGCCCTTTACAGGAGGAACAGCCTGACAAACTGCTACAGTGCTGGGACAAGCCTCAACAAGCCTATTTTTCCAATAAATAAAAAAATCAGGCTAACACCTCCTGCTTGAGAGTTTTTAAATTGGAGAATTTGACCACTGAAATCAAACCTATCACCTAGAGCTTTATTTTTATTCATACAATTCCGGTGCAATTCTTCATTTTTGTATTGCTGAGTATGAGAAATAAATTTAATTTTAAATTTAAATTTAGAGTAATAATAAAATATTCTACCTCTTACTTTTGCAATTTCAGGAGAAGACTTTTGTATTATGTCTGGACGACCATTCGGAAGCAGGCAGAGAGAAAAAAATAATCCAATTAAGTCACAGAAGTTAATCTAGGGTTGCAAAATTAAGCATTGTTGTCTTGGTCCGATGCTTGCATATACACACAAGTCACAGATCATAATCCTTTAATTTTTCACTACAGCAGTTTCACCCCTTGCTGAAGAGCAGCTTATCTGTGGTTTTAATTAAGACCAGTAGCAGGCTGTTCCCCTTCCTACCATGCATGCAGAGCCCATGGGAAGGAAGGGGATTTTGACCCGGATTTCGTGGCTGGCAGAGGCTGTGCCTCATCTTCCCATGGACACTGGGGACATGATACCACCGCTATCGCCTGCCTTCCTCAGAGTCTGGTCTGCCCCCAGGCAAACTCCTGCTTCCACCTGCATCCAGGGGATGCAGGGCGCCTCTGGCCAAAATAAAAGTGAGGGTAGTGAAGGACAGGGCCACTGCTCCCCTGGGCGGTGCGCTAAGCAAGTGGCCAGAGCTGTGCCCCCAACCCCGCTGCACCAGCACACGGGTGACTAAGCAGGACCAGCTTCCAGACAGGTGACAGATGGCGAACAAGCCGCCTGCACCGCCGTTGCGCCCCGGACACCTCTCTGTGAGGCGCAGCCACCATCCCTCTCTCTGTGGTGTGAGCCAGCACACCAAGCCTGCTCCACACCAGTGGCTCCACTCAGACTGGATGGCTCCTCACAGGGTTGTACACGTGCACCAGCCCATGCAAAAGCTCAGACCACAGCATCTTGCCCAGCAGTACCACAGTAAACATAGAAAGGACACAGTAGCGCATGTTATGGTGATGCTATTGCTCTGCTCAGTTGACCTGCTTTTTTGACAGCAAACCCTGCTTTGTACCGCAGGGAGGCATGTATCCCGTGGGCACTAACAGACCAACTCAGGTGGTGAAACAGCCACATTGGGGACAGTTTCTAAACCTCTCTGTTCCCCAAAGCAGATTGACAAGTCCTGCTTTTCCACAGAGTAAAACGCTACCAAGCAGCAGACTCAAACCCTCAGTGAAAGAGAGCTCTGCTGTTCTCTACATCCACCGTCCCCGGCTGGAAAGAAGCCATTTGCTTCGTACAGACCTGCACCCACTGTTCGGGCTAACAGAGGTACCGACAGTGCATACGCATTACTGAGACCAAACATAGCCTGCACACGGAAAACCAAAGCACACCAGGCAGTACCCATCACCAAGGCGTTTAAAAGGTTGTGTTGACAAAACCGAAGGAGGGGTTGATAACACCCACCACGCAGTGACACCATTAAACCCCCCACACCACAGCCGGTCTTCCCGACACCTTGCGCAACAGCCACCGATGTTCACAACAGCAACAACTGCCAAGACCGTACCAGTCATTGAAGGGCCTGTTTTGGTGACAGAGGCTTCTCAGCTCAGCACACAGCTTGAGCAGCCAAGGAAGTGCAATGGAAGAGACCAAATGCCCTTTCCAAATGCTGGGGAACAGCAAGATGGTGTCACTGCAGGCCTGAAGGAACCACAGACCAGTGGCCTTGCTGATGTCCACCTCTGTGTGGGCCCAAGCATAGGATAAGGGACTTTTGGTCACAGTTGATAGCTTAGGTTGCCCTTAAATGTGCCGTGTGGCAACCACCAAGAGCAGCTATGGCACTGAGAAGTGTGTAAAGGCATATGAACTAGCTCATGGGGCACAGAGAGTGATGAGCACTTCCCACTGGCTCTCCTGGTTGACACCCTCTCACCTTCTTCCACACCCCTGTTTGCTCCTTTTCCTCTCCCTCTTTGGAAAATCAATCATCATGGACAGATCCTGATGGAGCCAGCACAGTTACTCCAAAGGAATGGTAATGACTAACGGCACACAAAGGTCCTCTGGGCCAATTGCGCTATGGAAATTAGAGTTGTTTCTATATTGAAGAAACAGCCTTTAGTGTATTTTCTAAAGAATAAGTGTTTTGAGAGGACAAAGTTTTGAGAAGTTGTGAGGCATGGTGATCTGCTTGTCATGTTAATGGTTTGTATATTGCACAGCCATACAATTTGGGGAACTGGATCCAAAGTCACGCAAGTTGATGGTAGACTTGGTGCTATCTTCAACTGCCTTTGCATCAGTTTCCTTATACACAACATTTGGAACTACTTTTGAAAATTGCTTGAAAAGTTGACTTATAATATACCTTTCAGGGTTACAGTAACCAACAATGTCGGAAGGCTGATTATTTCAGATGAGAGATCAAGTCCCTCCTTCTTACACACATTCCCCCTTTTTCCTGTTGAACGAATGTTTTACTGTGAACTAGGGCCAGTCAGTTTGACTTCAGCAGCAGCACACAGATTAGCATGTGGATTCCTCAACCAGTTAACCAACAGCCACAACAAACATGAGCAACAGGACGTGAAACACAAGCAGAGGTAGAACATACCAAGAATGAGGGTTGATTTGTCCTCCTGATTTGCTCCCTACAGGTCCTCCCCGTATTTCTCAGCAATTCTGTATCTCTGCCAGAGCACTCTGCACTTTGTGGTACTCCAAGATCAACACTTCTGTCACTGGAATGACAGGGAAAAAACTAAGCAAGCTGAAGAAGTGACAGGTGAAATGTATTATGCTTTTACATATATATGTGCACCATTAGGGACAGAACTACCATCAGCAGCATGAAAACCACGGGCTGCTGTCATCTGAGCTAACAGGCATACTTTTCTAACAAAAAGGCTTGTCTCCTTGGCAGGCCAGCAGCTGGAGGCAGACATAATTTCACACCCCCCCCACAGACCCCTAGCATAGGAGGCAGGGGTGGGTTGACCATCCCCATCCCCAGCCTCAATATTAGGCCGTCACGGAGCAGAGACCTGCTGCACTGCCACCCCCACAGCACTTGTCAGCTTGAGCACTGACACAGCTCGAGTCCAGGTTTAATTCACAGTTGTCAAGTATTGTCTTCCTCTGCAGGGGGATTGCAGAGTGGAGATGATAGGTTCAGGGGAAAACAGAGGTATGGCAGTGACTCTCCTGCCAAAGCCTGTTCCTTATTCATCCAGCTGCAATGGATTTTGCCATGGGGCTGGGGACCCCAAGGAAGCAGAATGTAGGATTATGCATCCTGGTCTCCCGTGTGCTATAAGCTACAGAAACCGCACTTTTACCAAGTTTGACCTTGTTTTCCCCCTTGCGATGGACATCATATATTTTTTGTAACATCACTAAAAAGTCTGATTCTAAGAGGCAGCCAGCAACCAACCCCAGCAGGCACAACCCGCTGGGTTCAAAGGCATGGCTGGTAGCCCCAGGAGCATGTCATGGATGTCACTGCCCTGCACCAGGGCAGGCAGCGGGATAGCAGCGTGGGCAGCGGGAAAGCAGCAGCTACACACCCGGCACCCGCAGCTGAAAACGTCCCTTTCTCAGGATGTCCATGAGATGGTCACTTTTGGAAACATCCTAAACAGCCAGCGGGCTTTGTAGTGCTAGCAAGTGCCTGTGTCAGAGCTGCAGTACCCTGAGGGGAGTTTGGGATGAAAAAGGAAAGGTACTGTTCATTAAGTTAACTAATAAGTTCTGTTTATTAGGAGGGTGTATTTCACAGATATAATTTGTTAGATATAGAATTTGCCAAAACATTATCAAAAATTAACATGCAGAAGGCTAAAAATCAAGCAATTCCCATCTAAAATGTTCATTGAAAGCAGCAGAAAACCAATATTGCTGAGGGCATTTTAAGCTAAGTAGGAGGAAACAGCCAGGGGTGCTCCAGAGATCAGTCTGTTCCTATAGACCTTCACTTATGTTGATGAACTGCATCTTCCCAGTTACTTTACACTGAATACTTTCCAATGGTAGTTTTCTGGCTTTTAACCAACTTAGTACACACATTGTTTTCACTGCTCATCAGGTGTGTTAGGCACACAGCTCTTCAAGTCAGTCTTTTCATTCTTCCTGGTAACCCATGATTTAATGACCTATCTACCATTTTATGTAAGGTGACTGATAAGGGAATATTTTAATCAGCCACATTAATTGAAGTGCAAAAATCAAAAGCTTCCATAGCTGTAAGACCTCTCATTGGCTCTAAATCAGCTTTGCCACTTATTTTTCTAATAACACCTGCCAAGGTGATTGCTACATTATGCCTTACATGGAGCTAATTTTCTTGCTAGGACAGGAAAGGTTAGCACTTGGCTTTGTGGAATACAGAAATTTCAGTGATCCAAAGGCCTTTGGTGCCCAATTCACGAGCACTTTGTTTTCTAAACAGAAAAGTGAAAGGTCTGATTGTTTCACAGTCTTCTGCTTAAAAAGGAGAGAGCGTAGAATTTAGTTGCTGTTTGCCAGCAGATGAAAACAAATTGACATCTCAAATGGTCAAGGCTGCATCATATCCCCAGCCCAGTGAGGCTAAGATTGGGAGCACAAGGGGGATCTCAGGCAGTTTCTGGAATGGAGACAGACTGGGCAGGATGTGGCTGCAGATGAAGACACCCAAATTTAGATGTATACTGCGAAGTTCTTACATGTGTGCTGGGTTTGTCTGCTCCCATTACAGCCAAGAGAGATCTGTCCAACACAGCCTTTGGAGTCAGGAGTTGTGATTCATTTCATCCTGGAAGAGGTGCCTGCACTCAGGCTCGACGGAGGCCTCACAGATCCTTGCAAATCAACAGCAGGACAGTGTAGGGCACCTCAGGTATCACTAGATGCTTACCTGTGGGAAACTGAATGAAGCCCTAGATTGTCACTGGCTTCAACAGGAGCTTGGAATCCTGCCTTGTCAGTAGGCAACTGCACATGCACACTTGAATGCTGAAACACTGTCATCTGAGAATGAGTTTTCTAGTTTGCTCTTTTTCAAATAAAGTCTTTAAGAAACATGGTCTCTGTGAACAGCACATCTTCTAGAGAAAGATTGTTTTCTTTTTTTTTCCCACTAAGCACTTGCTTTGGTCTTTCTTTGAATCACATAAAAGTATTTTCTACTTCACTTCTTCAGAACAGTCCTGTATAGATCAACAGGGTGCTGGAAACAGCAAGGCTGCCCAAGGAAATAAAAGTGAGAATATATGTTCAGATGAAGGAAATAGCCACCTTTTTTACAGTGAATACATGAGCACACAGGGGAAAAAGGGTGCAAACAAAGCCAGCCTTATGGGTCACCTAATTCCAAGCAAAAGACATGAAAACCTGGAAATGAGAGTTTCTGCACAAACAAAACAAAACAAAACAAAACAACAACAAAAAAAACCAAACAAACAAACAAACAAAAAAAGGCTTAAAAATAATTGTTGCAGCCAGGGCAGAACAGCTTCTCTGCTCACGAACTCATGCGCTACATGTGGCTGTGTTAAGACAATTTTCCTTCAGGGTATTTTTTTTTAACTGATGGTGCAGCTGTGTTGTTGAAATATTTGCTAACAGGCTATATAAAAACATCCTTGGTCTATAGGCAGACAGAGGAAACGCAAGCATGGTGGAAGCTCCTGCCCACCCACAGGTTCTTGTTCTTGCTGAGTCAGCCTCCCTTACCCACTCAAGAATGAGGAGAAAAGCAGTAGGAGATCTTTGCACACTCCAGGTCCATGGGGCCGTACCACAGTGCTCTAGTGCAGGTATCCCAGGGGTATCCTAGGAGCTGGAGCCCCAGCAATCCTGACCCATTGCCAGGAGTTGTTCCCGTGAGTTGCAGACCCGCTCTGTCTTGACTGTTATGGATGTGTCACAAGCACTCTGCTGGGACTACCCTATACTTCTGGTTTGGGATAGTGCTAGGCCACTAATTTGAGGACGCAGATCTTCATGGTCCTGGGTCCAGAGCAGTCACCAGCTTTGCAGTGGCAGCTCACCAATGTGCAGCCCTCAATCCCCATACAGATATGGGTAATCGCTCTCCTCTAAAAGCTGGTGACACCAGTTTTCTAACCCCCTGCCCCATATTAGGAGCTTACCATCACTAAGTTCATGGTGGCCATCCTTATCATGGACACCTACAAGCCATACTGTCATCTGCTGCCTCTCCAGCTCATTCCCCCCCCGTCCCAGCCCAGGCCTCACCACCCCATCCCAAAGAAGCAGTATGCCCGACCATTTCAGAGCTGTTGACTGGACACCTATATCCCACCTGGTATCCCTCAAAGGGAAGTAGCAATTATTGAACTCATGGGAGGAGCAATTTCTTCGTATGCTGAGGCCCCACCAGTCACTGCCACAATTCACACACATCAACATCATTCGCAAATATGATGCTGGCATGCTCTGGAGCCTGGCTTTTCTCTAAGACGTGTACCTATACTGACACCTAGGGTGTAATAATGATGGCACTTGCTGATTTGACTACCATTTTTACCACCATTCAGCATCCACGGTGGTCACTGGGAGACTGACCATGTTTTCATTTCCCACCTGATGCTGTCAAGCACAGACTTTAGTGGCCAAAGGCCAGCTGGCACTAGCCACAAAACCAGCCAGAGCTGAGGAGGCTGACTAGATCACTGTGAACAGACGACATGTTTCACACCCCATGGGAAAACGGTGGGAAGCAGACTCTGAGCAAGCTGGACACTGTGAAGGGCCCTTGCTCAGTCAGCTGGCCACCTTGGACACAACTTTAGTTCACGTGGCTCCTGGAAGGGACAGATAGCATGCCACCTGCCGCTCCGTTCAAAAGCCCAGTGAGAGAGGGAGAGCCAGGGAGCACACGGAGAAGGGGCATCAGTGCAAAAAGCAGCAACAGGAAGATGCCACAATTCATACAGGTCTGTCTTACACCACTCAGGTCCTACCTGAGTCGAGAATAACTCGCACTTCAAAATCAAAACAAATCACCAGCCCCAGCATAGTTCTTTAGAAAGTGCAGTGTTGTATGACCCAGCCTGCAATATTAGAAACAGTAAGTGTTACATTCAGATCTCTTAAAATAGGATTCCCCAATCCCTCACTTCATTTTAGGAAATTAATCCCAATTGAAAATGAAGCGTTAAACTCAGGGCTGTTAGGCTTACTCTTTGCACTCCGTAGTGGTCTAACGGTATGACAAATACACCGCTGTGGTGTTGATGCCAACAGACTTGTCCGAGGCAGATAATCCATCTCAGGCAGGCAGCATATCATAAAGCTGGAAGGGTCTCATCCATTCCCCGGCCTCAAGACAGGGTCACCTACAGCCATGACACTTCTGACAGGTGTTTGTTCAATCTGTTCTTAAAGTCCTCTAGTGATGGAGATGCCTCATCTTCCCCAGACAGCCTATTTCCCTGCTTCATTTCCTTCAGCAGCAGAAAGCTTTATTCACTCTCTAAGCCAAATCTCCCTCGCTGCAATTGCAGCACATTGCTTTTCACCCTGTCTGCCACAGACAAAGAGAAAATAAAATGCACTATCCTTTGCAGCAGCCTCTGAACACTTATCACCTGACATATCTTCCTTCCTATTCTGCTTACATCTTGCCCATAAAGAGACTGCAGCTATTCAAACATTATGGTTGGAAAGGTTTCCCCCAAAATGTGTATTTTTAAGGTTTCCAGTCTGAAGGGTGCTGCTTAACCAAGGAGATGTATCAGGGGTTTGTGAGCAAACCCCTGCCACATCTCCTTGGTTAAGACATGGAAGAAGGCATTAATACTTACACTCCAGCTTCTGCTGAGGATGTTTGCTGATAGCAAAGTTCAAATTTGCTTAATATTAATATTTGCTGAGTAAACTTTGGCTGCACAAAAGCTTATGGGAAGCAAGCCAAAAAGTTTGGCCGTAGGCAGACTTTTGATGTTCAGTACAAGAAACGACATATTGCAAAAGGAGGTATTTAACACCAGGCTTTACCATCACCTCCTGCCTGTACCCTTGCCGAGGGTCTGTCTCCTGGGCTGCTCAGTGCTCTGGGCCTCCTGACCCATCAGCCTCCTTCTTGAGGGACCAAGAACCACCAGGAACCACTTCTTCTTCCTCAGTGTTCTCCTTCTCTGCCTCAGGCCCCAGAGGTGCCACTGCAGAGCCCAGACTACCATGCTGAGCACAGCTCAGTAGGGTGGATGCTGCTCAACCATCATGAGGTATAATAGTGGCAGCACTCTGAAGTTCCTCTCACCAGTTAGTGCCTGGTGTTGCAGGAAACACTCAGGTGGAATTCATTTCACCTAGTTCTGGCCATCCAGAAATGAGGCACCGGAGCTACCCATGCAGTCTTCCTCGCTACACAACAAGGAGACAACTGACTCCCGTACACGGACATATCTCTCTTCACTGGTCATAGAGGTAGCCCTAGTGCCTAAGTGATTTAACAAATTCCACTTCTAGTGAAGAGAGATAGTTTTCATCATCAATCCCAAAGCCATTGGATTTCACATGGTTTCCAATAAAACTCAAACAGGAGCAGAGCCTGAACAAAATACGACTGTCTCTGTCATGGTTTAACCCCAGCTGGCAACTAAGCACCACACAGCCGCTCAATCATTCCTCCCCAGGAGGATGGGGAGGACGATCAAAAAAAAAGGTAAAACTCATAGCTTCCGATAAAGACGTTTAATAGGACAGCAAGAGGCAAGAGAAGAGAAAACAATAATAATAGAATATACAAAACAAGTGATGCACAATACAATTGCTCACCACCTGCTGACTGACACCCAGACAGATCCTGAGCCACAGGCACTGCCCCCTGGCCAACTCCCTCTAGTCATATGAGCATGACATCATACGGTAAGGAATATCCCTTTGGCCAGTTTGGGTCAGCTGTCCTGGCTATGCCCCCTCCCAGCTTCTTGTGCACTTTCTTGCTGGCAGACCATGGGAAGCTGAAATGTCCCTGACTTAGTAGCCAAGTACGGCTTACCAAAACATCAGTGTGTTATGAACACTATTCTCATGCTAAATCTGAAACACAGCACTATACCAGCTACTAGGAGGAAAATAAAATATCCCATCTGAAACCCAGACAATCTCACACCTAATAAATAAGAGGTCAAGGCCAGTATCAAAACCTCACTGCACAGACAAGCCGTTTCCTTAAGATGCTTGCTTTTCTGCAGATCTTAGGAGCCCAAGACCCACGAGGCATCAGTGAAAAAGAGGACCATCATCTTTCCCTCAAGTCAGCAGGAGTAGAAGACAAGAAACCAACGTATATTCAATATGTGATTCAGAATGACACATTTTTTATTGCTATTTAATTGAGTGCCTATTACAGGAAGTATTTACAAGCATGAAATGCCCACACAGCATACATTTAACTATCAGAATAGTCTTCAGCAGCTCTTCTCTCAGGAGAGAAGTATTCCAGGAAGCACTCCAGCTAAGCAAGAGTGTTTTCCCCAGAAAAAGAAATACCTTTAGCAGCAAAAGAAATCTCTTATCTCTGAGCTTTTCATATGCCTCACATATATGCATGAAAAGGTTGCTTTTCAGTGAAGTACATAAATATAAAATAACCATTTATCCTCAGGTGGCATTCTCAAATATCCCTGGTAGGCACTGACTAGGGACCACGGATTAGGGAAGGGACTAGGGAAGACTAGGCACTGCCTGCTCAACTAGAAGATGGGATGGCAATCCCGGAAAATAGTTATACAATAGTGCCAGCTCTTCTCACTTGATTCTGTCTCCCTCCTTGTTCCACATTCACTGGGTAGTAGAGCCAGTCTGAGGTAAGAGAGAGCATATCCACACACCTAGGACTGGAATGGGATGTCTGTGCCTCTTCCCTGATGTTGTCCCCCAGTGCTGTATCATTTCGGGGACAACATGCCACCTCTTTTACAAACAGACCACATGGCACCTTAGACTAGTTTCCCTATTTCTTTTCCCACCTCAGAACAGGAGTTTCTTCCAAAACCTCACTGATTTGTCAGTGTGAGCTGGTGGGAGCTTGAAGCTCAGTGTTCCTCAACCCACGGGGCACCTCATCAGCAGCCATCTGGTGGCATTATGGATCTGGATTATGGTGGACATTGTGAAATTCTGATCTTTCAACATGTTGTTGTATGATTAAATATGACAGTTTGCTATTTGATTCTTAGTTCTTCTGGGGGCTCCCAGTACAGGAGTGCTTGCTTAAACACAGCCTCGGCTATCACAGACGCAGGGGGCATACGCCTACATAACACTGTCGGGAAAGCTGGGAGACTGAGCTCTCTGTGACATAGCCTTCTTCTTTAAAGAACTTTAGGACTGTTCCCCCAAATCAACTCCCAGAAGTTGGCAGCCAGACATGTGAAGACATCCATTCTTCCAAAACATCTGAGCCTTGCCATTATACTGGGCAGTAACTTCTTCCTTCTAGCCCAGGGGCAAACCAAGGCAACTCCAAGGACTGCTGCATGATGCCAGCGTGCCAGGACTTCTGTTGCATCATGTAGACACACCCCAGAGACCTCTCTCCCACCTCTGTCTCAAGGGATGGTGAGATTCTGTCATGTATATACTTCACAATGGAATAGACCTGAGTTTGTCTCTCCCCATCCCTGGACCACAGCACTGACAGAGGGAGAAAACTCAAGTCCATTTACTAGCTATCCAGAGGAAAGTTCCAGTTTAGTCACTTTTCTGAGCTTTTCTGCAAAGGTATAAAGGAAATCACAGCACATAAGGCAGCAGAGAGCCACAACTTTCAGGTTCCCCGTCTTTGCAGAAGAGTAAGAATTCATCCCCTAGCATGCCTGACATAAGGTTTACCTTGTAGTGATCAACACTTAAATTAGCACCCACTTCAAAATATTTGTCTACCCTCACTGGCTATGATTTCTGTGTAAATAGTAATGTCCCACTTCTTGCTTCTGCGCCCACCTCACCTCCCTCTTCAGGGACAGCAGCAAATCCACTCTCAGTCCCCAGTGTATTGAGCTTTATGAATTCAGACATCGACCACATTCAGCGCCTCAGACTGTTCTGAAAAAGTAATTGTTTTTTTTAATTTTGCTATGAAACTCACAAAGAGAAAAGCTCTAGTTTTCTTTCCACATGGTGGGGCAGGGAATGCCTTTTATTGTTCTTCAATACAGCACCCATCACATTTGGTTATTGCTGGGAGACCGTAACAGCTACTAATGGCACAGAATGAGCAAGGCATGCCGAGATGTCAGGAGTTGTCCTAAACATGCTATTTAAGGAAAACATCCTGCGCATACCTCAGTGTGTATTTTAGCTGAACTCTATGATAGTAACTATAGCATTTCAGTTGCAATACATAAATATGGGCATGTCCATCTTTCTCACCTGAATGCATAATTTGGACATAGAATCTGAACTTCCCTCTACCTTTTAAATCTGTCATAAGATACCAGCGTGATAATCAAAATCTCAGACTGGATAACCCAGCCTCTCTCATCTTCTAAACCTCTTACCAGAGTTCACTGACTGATTTTGGGTGGTAAGTTCAGCTGGCGCAGCTGTAGCTCCTACATGTGTTCCCCACCTCTCTTCCCCAGGTTACCCTTCCTGATACAGGGATGGCTTCAGAGGACAAATATCTCCTCTTGAGCAGTTTCCAGTTCAGTGATTTAATAATGCATGTAACATAGCATTAATGCAATTGTATACATTCTCCTCTTCCTCCTACAGGGCAGCACAGTGCAGTGGCAGCTGCAACCAGTGGGAATTTAAAAGGACATCAGACAGACTAGAACTAAAGTCCTTTTTCAAATATTTAATTCCTCTCTTGGTGAAAAATTAGGCAAAGGAATCTATTTCAGGACATTTTCAACACAAACCAGCAGTATGGCCCTCAGCCACGCATGCTTTGGGCAACTCGAAACGGCAGTCTTCCCAACTAACCTCAGTGTTAAAACACTAATGCTTATTTGTCAGATTTTAACAGTTCCTGGAAAAGAGTTGCCATGAAACAAGTGGCAGAAATGCCATGAAAATGTGTTTTCAGAACTGGCAGAACCCCCAGAAAATCAAAGTCCAGGCTCCCTTTGTGGCTGCAGAAGCAACAGAAAAGGAAATTACTTGATGAAGAGTCACCTACAATTTGGGCTTGTTTGCACTGCGGTAGAGCACTGACCGGCAACATTTGCTGGGGAAGCTCCGCAGATGATCTCTGGACGAGAGTACTGATGCACTTTCCAGCAAGGCAGTAGGAAAGGTTCCCTAGTTAAAAATTTAAACAGACAGCCACAAAAGAGTAACTTCTCATGCAAATTCTCCCATCCATCCTTGGCAGACGGAACTCACCTTCCACAGGGAAGATGTTTCAGCCCTGGGTTTCTCTGGACAAAGAAACTAGAGTGCGAAATGGTACAGTCGTCCTCTACAAGGAGACAAAGCCTTCCAGAATGCAATCTGATTTGGGTCTTGATCCTGTGGGGTTGTTTAGGTTCAGACGACTCCAGTCATCAGGGTCTGCAATGCCAATGGGGGAAATACCTCAGTGCTAGATGTGGTGCTGCTGCAGAGAAGCCCACATTACTCACCAGAACAGACGGGACAGATGGTGAGCCTGAGGCGTGCTGCACCAGTGTCCTGTAGCTCAGCCTGCTGAAGGACAGGACAGAGAGCAGATGTCTAAAGTTGTGCGTCTTCCCTGGACACTACACAGATGTGAGGCCTTGAAAGATACTCCTTGCAAAACTGATTCGCAGGCAGAAACTGCTTTCATAGCTTATAGCCCTCAGCTGGCAGGAAAAAGAAGAGCTGCCTTTTTCACAGTGGCTCACACATCAGAGTAGTCATCCAGAATTGGAAAGATTTGGGGCTAAGCTCTCTCTAGCCCACCGAGATTTAAAGCTCCTGCTTCCCAGGAGCATTCCCAAACTATCAAGGTCGAGCCTAAGCTCTTCACTGACTGAGGTCACCTGCTCTCTCGTACTAAATTTGGATTACTCTGCAGTACCATTTTTCATCCACTATCCATCGACCCCAGCCACGTACTCAGATCATTCACTACCACTAGACTTCCAGAGAACAGTCCAAAGAAGAACAACAAAACCTTTTCAGCTGATACCTGATATCTGATATCAGTTGGGCAGGCTGGGCTCACGGGAACGGGACATAAATAAAACTCAGGTGCAACTGAAGGAAACAATTAATTCAGTCATTGCTGGGAACATACGTGGGACAGGGCTGTGCAGTTTCCGAGTGAAAGAGGGTCTCCTCCACCCCTGCACTGATGCTGCCCCAACCACCCCTCAGCTGCTGGCTGGGGATGCTCAGTCTCTTCCTCCCAGTGAGGACTGAAGCAGACTGTTTCAGCTGCCTTTGTACCTGCAAAGTTTGCTCCCTGATTTTTTAACCTATATCTACCTGGCTGTACTTTAAGTCAATATTTTTTTTCTTTTCCCAATCCACCACCCTTTCTATTGATGTTTATATTAGAATTTTCTGTCTGCTATAAGACTATTAAGTTCCCTCTAGTCCTCTCTGTCCTGGGCTAAACAAGCCCACATCCTCCAGCTTTCCTTCACTTCTGACACGTCCTGCACACCTGATGAGACACAGTCTGCCCAAAACCACTTTCACTCCCAGAGCTGAACAGAGCCAAGCAAATACCTTTTTCTCTCACACACTCCTACCCGGCTAATTCAGTTCAAGATGTTATTTGCCTATTTTTGAGTTAGCAATGCCAGTTTTATTCCCATGCAGTTTGTGACAAGAAGCTTCTTTCTATTGCTGCAGTGCTTTCATGTAGAGAGTTATTTTAAAATACGTGCTTCGGCATTAGACTTCCTAAGTGTTGCGCTTTCACTTGCCTTTGTTTTTAATTAATTTCTTAATTTTGGAACATTTTCCCAATTAATCAAAATGAGTGTGAATTCTTTCTTCTCCAAGGTACACAAACCCACTGACCACTTAATGTCAGCCACAAACTCTGCAAATAACCCATCTAGTTTATCATCCAATTCATTAATAAAAATAATGATTAGAACTGCCCTCAGGTCTTGTTCCACACGATTGCATTTGCAAAGTTCTCCCTCTTTGACAGTGAAACCTTGAAAATTATTTATAACCACAGTTTTTCTGCTAGCTGTGCACTCATTTAAGAATGAAAATTTTCTCTAGATCCAGGCATGATCTGAAAATAATATATCCAATAGCTGTACCAAAAGTTTGACTTAAATGCAAGGTAAATTACATTTCTCGCTTCCCCTCATAGAGTAGGCCATTATCCTGTCAAAGAATGAAACTGGTTTTCTTTGACACAATTTATTTTCAACAAATCTGTGCTGACTGCTTCTTTTTACTTGAGGAGGTGGATACAGATTATTGCTTAAAAACGTGTCCTACATCTTCTCAGGTGTCAGAGTTAGTCTCCATCTGTAGAAGGTTTTTCTTTTTTAGGACTGATATTTTTCAAGTCTTATTTGCACTTTTCTAAATGCAGACACATTCAGTCTCCCCACGTTCCTTTCATTCGCTATGATAGTTGTTAATTACACAGAGGTGGCTTTGACTAGTTCTTTCCATACTTGTTTAATCAGATGCGGTCAGTCTGAAGACATCAAACTTACATGTTCCTTAACCTGTTCTTTGAATTATTTTTAGTCTATTCTTTAATCACTCCTTCCCCTTTCTGGCTTTGTTGTGGAGAAAACAGAAAAGAAGCAGGGCTGTCTTCCCCTCGTGAACCTCTAGCTTCTTGCTTTTGAGTAGTTTTCATGGCATCTGCTGGTAGACACAGGATATGCCTCTGAGAGGTAGAGAGGAGCCAGTGCTCAGACACAGACCATCAGTAGGAATATCTGCACTCCCAGCGACAGAAAATAAAGCAAGACACAACTGTAAGGATAGCTCCTGGTGAAAACAGGGTGGGGATTTTTTGTGAGGAAATTATCTCCACTCAGCATCCAAGCTTGTTCCTGTGCTGCTGGGAACGAGAGTTTAACTCCACTACATGCAAATAGAGAGGAACACATCAAACAGTTCATAAATACTAGGAGAGGCTTTAGGCAGAAGCCCTGTCACAAGGCAGAAAGCACGCTTGTGCGGCACTAGAATGGCACAGGTCTCGACGTGGCTGTGCAACGTACCTGTCAGCTTCTTCAGACATGAAAGCCACGGCCTCTGATTGTGCAGGACTGATGGAAACGCAGGTGTACCTGCATGAACTATTGTCAGGATTAACGCAGTGTAGAAGTCCCATTCCCCCTCTGCTTCCTGAACCAGTTCCCTCTGTCCCTCTACCAGGAATTAGTGGTTAACCCCAAAAACGAAGAGAGATGCTGAAGCCCCTGGGCAGCCTGAAGAGGACAGCCAGCAGTGGGGAGGGGAGATGCTAGAAGGAGCAGGCACCCTGGACCACAGGCAGCCCTTGCCTGCCTCTCTGCCCTTCTCTCTCCGCTTGAGTGCCTTCCTCTGAGATGTACAAGGAAAGCAGAGAAGCTTGAAAATATGATATTGCTAAAGGCTATAAAACTAGCAGGCAAATAAACTTACAATCTGTTGCTGCTAATAATTTCATTGCTTTTATGCTAGGCTCTTAATTTTTGAGGCTTGATCTGTGCTTATTTTTCAGCACTTGGAGAACTGCTACGAATCCTGGTTTCTAAGAGCACTTTGTTCCTGGAAAGATGCAGCAGATAAAAGAGAGATGTGATTTGCTTCATCAAGAGAAACGTATGCAGGGTCTTCATGAAAAAGGCATTGAGAATGTGCCTGTCAGAGCAAAGGGTAAAGAAAAGTAACACCAACTGAACTGAGTGATACCTCTTTTCTGGGATTAGTGTTCAGAGACAGGCTGATTTGAAGCACTAAGCCCAAAAAGTACGCCGCTGTTGTTGCGACAGCTTCCCTGAAAATTACACCTGTGGAAGTCATTGCTGATCCCATAGTCCTCATCCCACAGCAGTCCTGCCGAACATGCAAATTGTTTAAACACTCAGGAGGAAATGAAAACAGGAGTAGGGATCATGTTGTGCTTCAGCACAAAAGCTAAGGACTGAGTGGCCGTTAATGTTAATGCCAAACATAACCATAAACACTGTTTGGGATTCAGGATTTATTCAAGTGAGTACTTTATTCTGCCTAGGACTGCTACACAAAAGGTACAGACACTCAGCCACCTAACAGTACAAGTCCTTGCTTCCCGCTCCTGAAGCCAGGTGGCATGGTCTGCCTTCCAAACCTGTCCTCCAAAACTGGGGCCATACTGCAATAATCCTCAATGCTCACTCCTGAACCAGGTCTGGGATTTGTGTTAGATGGCACAAACCACCACAGTGCCACTGAGCATGACACCAGGTCACCAGTGTGAATGAACAGATCCGATAGTAGCGAGGGACAAGGGATCTGTTAGGTGGAGACAGCATGAGTATCTGTTCATCTCTGCGCTCCAAATCCTTGCAAGGCAATTAATTGTTGAGGAAAGGTCCACGTAGGAGCCTGAGACTTCAGGACAAGGGCTGACCCTCAGTGTCAAACTGGTGGCCCAGCACTGGGCAGTGTAAGTGGTCCCAGCTCATGGTGCAAGTGCGGAATCTTGCTGAAGGGCAAGAAATCAGAGTTTGATATGGATCCCAGTGAAAAGCAGAGGGACTGGGCAGGAAATATTTCAAATAGGAAAATTTGCCGCAAAATAAAGGAATTTTAAAAGACTAAAAATCAAAGTTTTGTAGAGATATAAAAAAGATGCTCTTCTTTGTAAGAAGTAACAAAGTAAGAAAATGTCTTTTTTTGTTTTTTTAATTGTTACTTTCTGTTTTCTGGCCATTTACCTCTTTGCTAATTCTGTATCACCATCATTAAGTCATAGGGATGGGGAAAAGCAGAAACCGGGTGAGGAGAGAAAATGGTGAAAACCTGACATTTTAAATTATGGTTTAAGAATTGAGCAATAACTGTTTGAAGAACTGTGCTTATTCTGTACATTCGTTCTTTTTTTTTTTTTAATCAAAACCAAACTTTTAAAGAAGCTGTATGTATTTTTCACTCCCAAAGAAACATGGTGTTTATTCGACTGGCTGAACTGGTAAGAGTTTGTTATTACCTGCAGTGTGTGTTTTTGTAATTGCATAGAATCAAATCCTTATTAAACCAACACCATAGGAAAGTCACAAAATACTTTTATTTAAGTAACAATGTACCCTCAACAAGGCATATTTTTCAATCTCTGCATGTCAGGTTTCTGAAATACCCAGTTATTCCAAAAGCCTGCATGGAAATGGTTAATGAAGCAGACTCCCTCCATGTGAGCTCCCATTGTAGCTCTCCTGATCTAGCAAATCCCAAGAGAAAATTCTGCCTAAAAAAAACCGTGACGAAGATGAAAAAGTCAGCCCTTGAAGTTGTTTAAAGCTTGAGTTTTAAAACCAGATAAATTCAAATTAAAAATAGGGTATATATCTATCTCACATTTTAAAGAACTGTGAGACACCAGATGGCTTTTCTGTAGCTGTGACCTGCCATATAAAATATATTTTTATGGTTCCTGATTTCTCTACAAATAGAGCACAAGAACGCTATGCTGTTAATGTAAAAATGATTTTACGTGTGAACTTGCCGTGGCAGGAGGCAGTTTATCAGCAGGCTGGGAGATGGCCTTGCCTTTCCACCACTGGATGGCATTCAAGGGCCATCATACTCACACTGAGAACTGCAGTAAAAGAAAAATGCCTCCTGGAAAATTAAACCACAAAGCATCCAAAGCCTTTGGATTCTCGGTAATGTTTCTGTAATATATTCATGTTTTTAAAGTTCCCAGGAAATAAATCCGGAAAAATGAAAAAAAACCACTTTCTGAGGAGAAGGGAGCTTTCCTCTGAGATGCAGCTGAATATGAATGTAGGACACAGGACAGAAGATCTGAAAGCAGTGTTTTAATTAGGAGAATCCCACAGTCATATCTATGTCCATCAGCATTAATACTGGTTGATAGGAGACAACTGGATGGGACTTGTGTTTTTCCTTCCAGGTATGTACCCAACAGGGAGACAAAAGATGTATTAACCTGACTTTGTGTCTACACAGACGCGACACCCCAGTTCTGCAACACCTGCACACAACAAAAAGCCCTTCAAAGCATTTCTGCCTTTGTCTTCCTTCTTTAAAGCTCAGCCCCATCCTGCTGCCAGGCAGCATCATTAAAAGCCACCCGATCTGACAGCCGAGCTGGTGGTGAGCAGGAGGTCGGCCCAGGGACCTCCTGGGGTCCCTTCCTACCTGAACCGCCCTGCGCTTCCACAGCCTCATTAAGAAGAAAGACAGATTGACACTTTTTTTTTTATAGATAAGAGGAGCAGCCCACAGAGGTAATAGTATTTGTGGGGCTGTAGCCTTAAGGGTCTGGGAGTGCGAGCAGGGTCAGGTTTGCACAGAGGCAACTGCTTTTAGGTGGCAGCTGATATACCTGGGAAAGAGGGGTGAGGTCTGGAACAGATGAACGTCTCCTCAGGTCTGAAAGAGCATAGCAAGCTCCAGGCTAGCTGCAGACAGGCAATATTTGCTGTTTCACTAATTAAAGGGCTTCAGAGAAAAGGATAGTTTGCACCTCTGTGGTACAAAGGT
The DNA here is from genome assembly GCA_027574665.1 of Rhynochetos jubatus. Classification (NCBI taxonomy): domain Eukaryota; kingdom Metazoa; phylum Chordata; class Aves; order Eurypygiformes; family Rhynochetidae; genus Rhynochetos; species Rhynochetos jubatus. The sequence continues at coordinate 86,678,772 of CM050650.1, read as the reverse complement.
TCGGAAGCAGAGAGGTGACAGAGTCACAGCCTCTGCCATCTAAAGACAGGGTACAAGCAGTGAAAGACTCACCAGGAAAAGCAGCGGTACTCTAGGAAACCAGCATTCCTGTCAAGCCTGTAATTTTCGCTACCAAGCCTAGCTATTAATTTTAGTTCCCCCTTTAATTTTTTAAGTCTGCCTTAGGAAACCACTGTTCCTGCCACTTGCTGAGAGTGTGATGGGTGGTGGTGGTCTGGTCTCACTTGCACAAGGGTCTCCAGTGAGCTGCCTTTCTCAGGCTGTACTTCCTGTGGTACTTGTCGCAGTGTTTCTAGCCATGCGGTCAAGATTTGTGGCTCTGCTGCAGTTTAGATCCATTTGGGATATGATGGCAACAGGATACGTTTGCTTCTGGAGAGGATTTTGCCATGGCCCAGAGATGTGCTGGTTTTGGCTGGGCTAGAGTTTGATGCCTGAGGATAAAAGGGAGGGACCTGAGAATACCTAAGTTAAAATGCAATCTTCTTCAGTTATTGTATATGGCACTTCGCAACCAGGAGTAGTGTAAAGCAGATGGGACTTCATCTTCCTGTTGTACTAAATGTGTATGCACTGTTCAGGCAGCTCGTACATATATATATGTGTGTACATATATTCATGTCCCTGGAGATGTGTCCTTTGTTCAGAGAAGAGCCCCAGCAGTGCTCAGAGTACTCTCCTGCTTGCTGCTTAGGGAATGGCTGTGTATCAGTTGGCAGGTGGTGAGCAGTTGTATCACTTTCTTTTTTCCTTTTTCTTTTTTTTCTTTTTCTTTTTTTTCCTCCCCTTTCCATTACATGTTATCAGTATTAGTATTATTTTCATTGTATATTATTATTTTTAGTAGTAGTATTTGTATCATTACTTTATTTCATTTATTTTCAATTACTGAAATGTTCTTATCTCAACCCACAAGTTCTCTTTTCTCTCCAATTCTACCCCACCCCACTGCGGGGGAGGGGACAGGTGAGCACGTGGCTGTGTGGTGCTTAGTTGCTGACTGAGGCTAAACCACAACAACTGGGTCTTTGATATATGATAACTTGTAATTATCTCCCTGACACAGGTTATGAGGCCCAGAAAGAAGATGATGGAGTTACAGCAGTCCTGCACGTACATCCTTGTTCTCCCAGCCTGTGCACTATCCTTCACATCAGGGCTTGAGGGCAGGGAGAGGCTCTCGGGAAAAATCTTCTAGTCTTCTTTCACACCATCTGCCCAGAGGACTCCTTATCAGACACAGACCTTGTCCAAATCCTCTTCCTGGAAGGCCTATTTTATGTCACCTAAAGAGGTGGAGGTAGGTATAGTGGTTTCCAGTCCTAAATTACCACCTAACACGCACGAGATTTTCTGCACAGCTCATTGAAATGAGGTTTTAAAATAACAAAAGTAGAAAAAAACACCTTTTTTTTTTTCCCTGGCAATAAAACAGTAACAATTTTACTTGACACTCTATACTACAGTGTAATATAAAACAGAAGAAATAGGAAACATCAAGGGCAGAGTTTTGACTATAAGTACCAAAACAGTGACTGCAAATTGGGTTTTAGAAACTACAAAGCATAGTTCAAATATATAATCATTTCTAAACAGAAATGATGCACACAACAAAGGCATTACATTTTAACACATTCCTTATTTAGGATTCCCAGTGTTATCTTTGTCCTTTAGCCACTCTAATCAAATAGCTCAAAAGGAAAAAGACCTGCACTACATTTGTGGACATGCAGAATGCCATCTGCTAATAAGGAATGTTGTTTCACAGTCATTAGCTTCTGCCTGTAGCCCCCTAATGTCCAGTTCAACAGTTGGGAAATATAACTCCTTCCTGAGCTGATCCACAATGCAAGCAGCGGACTGATCCAGAGCATAAGGAGGACTTGGGGGTACTAGGGGATGAAAAGCTGGACATGAGCCGGCAGTGTGTGCTGGCAGCCCAGAAAGCCAACCGCATCCTGGGCTGTATCCAGAGAAGTGTGGCCAAGCAGGTCAAGGAAGGGGATTCTCGCCAACTACTCTGCTCTTGTGAGACCCCACCTGCAGTGCTGTGTCCAGCTGTGGGGCCCCCAACATATGAAGGATATTGACCAGTTGGAGTGAGTCCAGAGGAGGCCACGAAGATGCTCAGGGGGCTGGAGCACCTCTGCTATGAGGACAGGCTGAGAGAGTTGGGCTTGTTCAGCCTGGAGAAGAGAAGGCTCTGGGGAGACCTTATAGCACCTGCCAGTACCTGAGTGGGCTACAAGAAAGCTGGAGGGGGGGGACTTTTTACAAGGGCCTGTAGTAGCAGGACAAGGGGTAACGGGTTTAAATTGGAAGTGGGGAGATTCAGACTGGACATCAGGAAGAAATTCTTCCTGGAGAGGGTGGTGAGGCACTGGCACAGGTTGCCCAGAGAAGCTGTGGATGCCCCATCCCTGGAAGTGTTCAAGGCCAGGCTGGATGAGGCTGTGAGCAACCTGGTCTAGTGGAGGGTGTCCCTGCCCATGGCAGGGGGGTTGGAACTAGATGATCGATCTTTAAGGTCCCTTCCAACCCAAACCATTCTATGATTCTATAACCACTGGACTGATCTGTAACATCACCAGCTTTTCCCTTCCCAAGCACATCACAGAAATCTATTGCACCCATGACACCACCAAAAAGCTAAGGGGCTAATGCTGCCCAAGGATGGGGAACTGCAGAGTGCAGAAAGACTAACTGTTACAGTAAATAGTTTTGCACTGTCTCCATCGGCTACTTTATTATTGTGAGCAGTCTGCTGTTTTTCAGTCTCCTTCGCTCCCCACTGTCTGACAATACATCCAGAGCAAGATCAAGTTTTCTGTCCTGCTTGGGACAGAAAATATTCAGTAATACTAAGAAACCAGAAAGGATCCTTATTAGGAACACTGTCTCACTAGGAACCCCTGTATCATCATCCCAGCAATGGTTAATACCTCACGCACGCACAAAGAAAGGTAAACCCAATAAAAACAAAGAAAACCTACCATGAGCAAGTACTTGATTGGACCAAAATACAATAAAGAAAAACATTGCTCCCAAGGCCAACTTGCTTCTTGAAGCACTGGACTTGTTTATGCTTGCCATTATCTTTGCATCCGTAGCTGCAAATGCTACTAACGGTCATGCAATTTCCCTTCTCTTTCGAACATTAAATTAGAGCCATTTCAGACTCCTACCTCCAGCCCTGCGCTTGGAGGCCCCGTCAGCTGGAGCTCCTTCCCCTGGGTTCCCAGCAAGTGCGCGTCCCTTATCTCTTTTCAAGAATCCATGGCTCAATGTTTAATTTATTTGGTGACTTTTCAGAATTGTTTTGTTGTTGTATCCTCCTCTGGGAGTATATTTGCATGCAAGGAACATTATGAACCACTTAGGATAAAGACATTAAACAAGTGAAATGACAAACACATGTAAAAACATAGCTATTCCAAATTAAGCTAACTCAAAAATATGCGGGGGGGGGAAATAATTCTCCCGTCATGCTTTCATCTGGCCTTACCTTACTTGGCAAATTAAGGAGTGCACACTCATGTTAAGGAGTGAGAACAAGGAAGAACATCCTCTATCCTTGTCTGCTGCAGATGAGTGCTGATGGGACTCGGCACCCCCTTGAGTATCACTACGGAGAAGATGGGCAGAGAATGAGGAGGAGGAAGAAAATGGAAAGGAAAAAAAAAAAAAGAGAGAGGAAAAGAATATGTTGGCTCTTCCTCTTTAAACACTGATTATCTTACCTGTGACTGTGTGGTAGAAGTTATTGTGTTGATACAGGCTAACAGTGACTTACTATGATCATTTCTGGAAGGAGGAGAAACAGGGATAGGAGCTGTGATTGGAGTGGTGGTTTTATTTCTGGACCACTTCTTCTTTGGACTCTCTCCATGCAGAGGTGTAGGGTGTGGTGATGCAGCCAGGAAGCTCAAGTCTTGCTTTCTCTGAGCCTAACTACACCTAGGCTTGCTCCAAAAGAAAAGATCCTTATGAAATTTTCAAGAAAGGACAACTGACTCAGCTGTAAGGAGACCTGACTCAAAACCCAGCGGCAGGGTAAAGGCAGTCTTAGCAGCCTCCATGCGGTTGTCCAACCTCTGTCAAACAGCAGCTTGAGACAGCTTGAGCTGGATACTAAGATCTGGGGTGTTTTACAATTGTAACACCGCAGAAAATGAAGACATGCCAAAATAATGCTGAAGAGTGATTTTAAAAGAACTTTAATGGCCACAGGGTTGGAAGAAAGTTTTCTCTTATGAAGTAAAAGCTGGCTAAAGGATAGGAAACAAAGGATAAGGCTTAACAGGGCTTTTTACTTTCAAGGAAAAAATGTTGGAATCAGTTTTATTCAATATGTTCATCAGGGAACTAGTGAAGGAAATCCACAGTGAAATTTCCAAATTCACAGATTGTACTAAACTCTTTTTCAGGCAGCCAACTCTTGTGCTGATGGTGAAGAACCCCAGAAAGACCACACAAAATGAAACGGGCAAACAAATGTCAGATAACTTACATTTATCTACTACAAAGCTTAAGGCATCTAGAGAAAAATAAGCCAAACCACACCTACACGATGCTGGATACAGAACTGATGGCAGCATGTCAAAAAAAAAAATCTTAAGAGTCATCATTGACAATTCTGTGGTCATAAAAGCCAATACAGTATCATGAAAAAGGGTACTGAGAACAAGACACTGGGCATCATTTTGCTGCTACATACAATTTCGGTGTAACGACATGGTACAGTTCATGGTCTGCTCTCTGCATCTCAGGGAGGATGCAGTAGGGTTACAGCAGGTACGGAGAAAACCAACCACAATGATCAAGCAGCTGCCTGACAAGGGAAAACCTAAAAATGCTGGGCTCTTTGTGATGGAGACGAAAACATTAAGAGAAGGAACAGTTGACTGTTACAAAATAATGAAGGCAGTATCTAAGAAATCTCTCTAAAACAGATTAAAGTATGTATTTTTTATACTTTAACATACTGTGACAGGAGATTATGGAGGCAGATAATATCAGCAGGTTCAAACCAGACTAGATAAATTTATAGAACAGAAATGCATGGGTAAATACAGAAAGAAAGAGGCAGAGAGGTACCCTCTAATACCTCCACAGTAAACAAACGTGGATAATGGGGGTGGCACGAGCAGAACTGACAGCAAGAAGTGGCCAGACACACGTGCTGTTCAAAACAGCTGCTAACATTGTGAGAATCTGAAACAGAGCACTTGGGCTCGAAGGATGTGGGTTTTTTGACCAGAAAGGCATTTCTTATGCTTGCAGACCATCCATATCATGGATAGACAGATGATTTAAAAAAAAAAAATTATCAAAAAAAAATTTTTAAAAACCCAAATTCCCAAGAAATTGCATGGAGCAGAAATCCTCTCCCAAAGCAAATTTGCTGGCTTTTTTGTTCCCTTCAACCAAAAGAATTCTGGTTTCTCTCATACCTCAACACCCAGAATGGTTTGGCAGGACAGTAACTGTCAGATTTATTGCTTACACGTGTGCATATAATGAGCTGGCATCTTATTCCAACCCAACCACAGCCCACGTGCTGGGTTAACATATGCCAGAGACGTGGGAAACTGCAGAGCAAGAGGGAAACCCCTTAAATGGGGAAATCCTCCAGACACTAATGAAGTGATTAAGTGTTAGTTTTATTCCATCACCAAATGTGTTTACATGTTTCCTGACATCATTTTCAAATCTGTTTTTCACGGCAATCCTCTTTGACACAGTCAAACACCCTTCCCTCCACTGCAAGAGGCTCCTGCTACATAAGAATATTTTTAGGTGACTTCTACATTAGTAAGGAGCTTTCACACAGCTGTAAAGAGCAGACATGTAGCCTGTACTTATCCTCACAAGCCCTGGGATAGCCTTTCCCTCTCCCCACTATTTAAAATTATTGTTGAGACAGGGTGACAGGGAGAGAAAAGGAAGGCTACTGCTCACTTTCAGCTTCTCAGGCTTGCTAAGAGTTAGAAGTCTGGTCTGAAATTTCAGTTCATTAAAATCCCTACAGCTTGAGAGCTTTATCTTTCTGATGAGAAGACACCCTTCCTGCACTCACCAGCTACGGACTGGAAATCGCAATAGCGCTGAATCATCAGAAGCGTTTTTAACCTGGCATCTTGCAGCAGTCAGGCACTCACGCTGTCTGTCTGTCCATCCACACATCTGTCTGGCTGCTGCTCCCCAGCAACTGTTCAACCCTTTGGTTGGTTTTGAGCACTTCTGGGTGATGGGTAATGACCTCAAGCCTTGGAAAGTCTTACCAGTTTTATGAAAATCAACACCTGTTAATGGCAAAATATAAAAAATTGGGCTCTGATTGAAAAGAAGCCGGTAGCAGCCTTAAGAAAACATGCTGGAGGGACAAACAGTGGCACATCCCTGGCTCTGGCTGATGGCTTTGCAGCAGCTCAGGAGGGCATCCGGTGGGGCTGCCCAGGGAGGAGGAGAGGGGTTCGCTAAAGACATGGCGAAATGGGGTTTTGGTGAGGCAGGGCACAGATTGTTAGGAAATCAAGCTTCATTAGTCCCACTGCTCACAGAATGAATTTGTTATTAGGACTATCTATGGTGATGTACGTTCATATAGGTCACCGTGACAGTAAAAACATATCATTTTTATCTTCAGCTTGCTTGATCTTCAGCATTTTTAATCCGCAGTATCAGCCTGACTGATTTATTACTACTTATAAACCATACTGACAAGGACGTCATCTTAACTCCATGCACAAATACCCTGTTCCTAAAATATAGGAGATGCATGTTGTCTATCTCTGTAAACAAGAGATTAGAGTCTCTTCTGATTTTGTGACATTGTCACTCCGTGCCCTCTCAAATATATATGCCTGATCCACCCTCTATCTCACCCATTTTCTAATGTAAGGAAACTATATTGTACTCTTTTTTTTTCTGTTTTCCATTCCTACTGGAAATCTGGTATTTAATTCCTAGAGATATAAATCCAGATTATCTTCTACCACATATTCCCACTCATACCCTATTTCTTAACGACATGTAGCATTGTTTTTCCTAGTCCTGCCTGCATATGGACTCACTGACCCACCACCACCACTCTCCTCACTGTGGCCTTGGTTTTTACACTCATGTTCAAACACAAACAATTAAATTCTGACCTAATTATAACAGCTACAATGTCAAAATAAAGGTATTTGGATAATGTATGTTAGGGATGCAAAGGTTGACTGCTAAACCCCACAGACTCCAGGACCCAGCTATCCCTCCCTGCTGACCACTGCAGCTCACATAAAAACCAACAACCCGCACTCCAACATTAGTAAGCCCAGTCCTGTTCCTCCTCTCTGGCTGATCAGGATTGAAGTCCTCTATGAAAACACACGTGCCCTCACACACCTTCCAGATTCATAAGCACGCTTACATTCACAGGTCCTCAAATATCAGCCCAGCCTGTAAACTCCTCTCATATCCATGCCCAGATTCTGGTAAGCAGGTCTCATCCTACTCTCCAGCCAGTCCAGTTTGAAGTTTGCTGGCAAGCAGACACATGCGCTACACACTTGTCTCACAAGCGTCCCCACAATCACGGATCCCTTGAATGCTAGCACAGCTTCCCCGTCCACCCACACCCAGACCCTGCGTCCCCTTACCCAGCATGGTCTCTGACCGTGAGTCCTCCCTGAAGCAGGCTTCCTCCTGCTCACCAACTAGTCCAACTTAAAATTTGCTATATAATTGCACATACACACAGGACTCAATTCGCTGGAGGAAAAATAAACACACTTTGGTATTTAGAGTTGCTGGTATTTAGACCCCTCCCACATAAACATACACCTGGATCCCTCCAGTTGCTGACACCAAATGATTTAGTAAGAAGACAGGACAGACTGCAGGGATCAAGCAGAGGCTCAGCCAGACAAACACACTGACTGGCAGCTTGCACACATGACCGGCCCCTTTAATACCCCTCTCTTCTGTTTTCCCACGCTTGCTCCTCCCCAGTCCACCCAGATCCCCCCCACCCCCCACCTTTCTCCACCGTTGGCCCTTCCTCTCAATACCCAATAATAAAACCGAGGGCAGCACTGCTCCCCCTTCTCATGGGTTACAGAGCTCAGGCTGCCCCTCCACCGCAGGGTCATTGCTAATGGCCCATCAATCACTGGCTGAAGAGGTCTGGTCTTTCTTATTGTCTCCCTCATCGCCTGCTGTTAGGTTTGTGGATCTTCGTGTTTATTTTATCACTTTACTGTGTTATTTCTTCTAAACTCAAGAGCTGGAGCCAGATCACTTAATGAGGCGACGCCCCCCCGCCCCCCGCATTCCATTCCGAAGGCACTGCAATGCACACAGTTCCTGATGCCTATGGTTGTCTTAGGGGGAAAAGGGGTCCATGAGTTAAGTTCATGACTAAATGGCTTTGTACAAGCAAGAGGGAAAACGCGATGAAAAATAGACCCGGTATCCTAGAACGACATTGGTCTCCACCAGCTCATGTCTCCTTTGAAGCACGGGCTTCACTCTAACCGGTTACTGGTTTTCCATATTTCAATGCAAAATATGGAAGCTGATTCAGAAGGCACAAACAGAAGTTTATCAAGTCACCAGTTTGCTATTGTGGGCAGCACAGACACAGACAGACAAACAGGTATTTGATACTGCCAGAGGAGCTCACTGGAGTAAGAGGTCATCCAAGAAGTTTGGTAGCCTGAAAAGGCACATCTCCTCCGCAAGCAAATTTCAGAGAATGTGTTTCTCTGCTCTTCCTTTCAGTCCTGTTACAGTTATGAGACAATGCAATACCATTCCCAAAGGTAATCATCTTGCAGCTTCTGATTGCTCCTCTCTTGTTGCCCAGAAATCCCAGGTAGGACCTGGCTCTCCTGCAGAAGTACCTGCATCAATTACGTTTAATAAAATTGTACAACTGCTTGGAACTGTGAGTCAGCTCTAGCAGCTGCTTTCTGTGTGTTCCTGTAATGTCTTGAATGAAAACCTGGAATGAGAAAATATACTTCTCATTGTGAAAACCTGTGCTGCTGATGTTATTAAACTCATCCTAAAGAGCATCCTGCTGGCCTACTTGCCCCTTGACCAGAAGTAATGTCAAAGCAAATGAGACAGATAAAACATTAGGGAAAAACTTCCCAGAAGATTGAAATCTTCCAGCAAAGTAAGAATAGTGAAGCCCCAGGAATACCACGGTGCAGCCGATTCTGTACTAGGACATGGGACTTGACCAGATCAGTGGTTCCTAGGGGTGAGAGACTGAACCAGGGTGTTAAGACATGGAGATCAGGCTAATAAGGTTTACTGGACATACATTAAATAATGCTTCTTTAAGAACCTCATCTCCTCTGTCTATGAGAAGTCTTTTCTTCTCCACAAAGCCTCATGATTGTGTTCTTAGAAAATAGCACTCCAATAGACTGAAGGGTGGATGACCAGTTGATTAAAACCATCATTAGATCCTGCTGGCCTTGGGCTGCTCAAGTGCCCCATCACAGCTTAGCTCTGGAGGCCTGCCCGAACAATTTTGGCACTGCAGCAGACATCAGCCATGGCCGTGCCCCAGCACAGACCAGCCACGCTCACAGCCTGACCCCAGGCAGCCTTCCCTGTCCCCACTAGAAGCTCTACTGCTCCCTTCACAGCATCTGCTGCAGGGAAATCCCTCACAAATACATTGGAGGCTTTTTGAGACAGCGTATTTAAACCCTTGCAGACAGCAACTGTAGCAAGGCTGATGTTCTAACCCCAGATATTAGGGTGAAGAGTAGGGGAATTCACTCCCTTCGGTTCCCATGGGTGGACTCCAGACCTGCAAGCAGTTGCTCTGAAGACTCCAATCCAACCTGCTACAACTGAACAAGTGCTATGTTTAAAATCCCAGTTTGCGATTTTAAGGTCATGCATTCTGATACATATTCTGTGGTCCTCTTTTCATCTAACATATTCCCTACCTTTCCCATCTGTATATCTGGGTCCAGAATGTTGCATTTGGGAATCACTAAAGCCCTATACCATGCTGCTCAGGAATACCCTAAACAGCTAATACTGTTGTACCACTCCTCTATTACACCACTGCAACATGAAACTGTACAATTCTTTATAACGTCTGATTGTGCATCCATTTATCTAGCTATATGGGAGGAGATTAAGTTCAAAGAAAAATAAAAGATGGCACAGCAAGACAGAGCACTGCACATAGATGATATACCGTTAAACTTTCTGCCCTCAAGGTAAAGAAAAAACTGAAGAGAAACAGAAGAAACAAATTGTTGAGTCTTCAAAAAAAAAAAAATCTAATCACTAAATAAGGGGAAGTTATTGCTTCTTTTTCTGTCCAATTTCCCATTCCTCCCTTCCTCCTTCCCTCCCTCTCCCACAAAAAAACCCAAAAATCTAGACATTAACCACAGCAGAATCTTTTTTTTTTTTGTTTTAAGCTATTAAATCATCATTTTCCCTCAAGAAACACTGATGATTTAACTGACAGTTTATTTTAAAAATAGATCAAGCCTTCGGTTGTCATGCAAGTGCTGTATTTTATCCCTAATGGAAATAATTAAACTTACTTTAATGCATGAAGAAGCAAAGAGGAAATAAAACAGCCATCCATCTTATTCAATGGTCTACCCAATGTCTTGATCAGAAAACATAAGATTTTACACAGCAGTGCTATAAAAGCTGACAAACAAATATTCCATTCACCGTTGTCCTTGATGATTAACAAATGGACAGGCTTTAGGATTTATGATAGTAGCAGGTACTGCAGTGACAATCTGTATGGTTCTCTATCTTCACATTGTCCTTAAGGGTAATCTTAAAAGAAAAGAAAACACACATATACAACAAATAATTAGAATTTGCTACACAGTAAAAACAGCCTTCTCAAGTAAGAGATGTCCAAAGCCTTTTTCTTAACCACAAGGTACACAGGCTGTTTGTGGTATGTGTACTAGAATGGCCCCTGAATGCCAACCTGTGAAGCTGCATCATCAGTTGCTTTCAGAGCCATGAAGAGAAGGTTTTCAATAGTGACGTGCATAGTGACAGAGTTTGGTGTCCTGCATTTGACACTTCTTAAAGGGCCTAATTTTCAACAAGTGTCAAGTAACCCATCTATGAAAAATCAGGAAGTGTCCTTAAAACATTTCACATGGGGATTATAAACACGAAGACCACAAACACAACGAATCATCTTTACTTTTAATCTCAACCAAAATCTAGTTGCTGCCTCAGGGCAAGTATAATGTTGGTGGTCTAGAAAAAGACGTATGCTCTGCTCAGGTGAAGAGCCAGGATGGGTTCAGCTATAGGTGTCTATAGGTAAGTCAGGTATCTGGGCTCTCATCACAGCCAGTGGAGACCCAGAGCTGTCAAGAGAGATGTCAGAGAGGATCTCGCCAAGCCTCCAGCTGCGACTTTAGAAGGTCTTTTATGGGTCCTGTGTCTACCAGCCATACACAGATGTGCTCAGTATCCCCCAGGGTATCTCAAATGGCACTAAATCCGTGAGTGCGCAACTGAACTGAGCCTCTAGTCCACCTATTTAATGGACCTGATCCAGATCACAAAAGGATAGACACCTTAGTTTGTTTCAACTACCTCACCATTCATTACATCAAATCGAAGGTTTCCTCACTTAGAGCTGAATCACTCCCAAAATAATCAGCTTTAGCAGAATCTCTCCTTAAAAGAACCTTGCAGATGAGAGTGTTAAATGCTCAAAGCAGTTGCTCACATTTACAGTTGCCTCTTTGTTATACTATTAAAACACAATCTCAATTAATCTAACAAGCACAGATGGTTTTGGTCCCTCATTCCCATATATGTAATTGATAGTATTGACCAGCCACCTTCCCAGGTAACTCCTGCCTGTGCAGGAAAGCAGAAAGGAAAATGACTTACCAAAATCAAATACACACTGCATAGCATTTAAGGTGAGGGTACACATCCAGAAGAATTGAAAATGAGGGGACAAGTCCACCACCAGAAATGCAGGTGCCATGAGTCAAAGCAGTTTCATTGAAGTCAATGGCACTGTATCAATTTCCACATCCCAACCAAGTATCAGACTCAGGACTGGTTGACACCTTAATTTCCTCTTTTAAAAAAAGGAAGAACCCAAACACAAAGGATACAAATGCCAAGGATGCTTCCCTCAAATAGTCCTCCAATGTCCTCCAGCAACAACATATTGTTTTCTGTTCACTGCTTCAGCTAAACACTGTGTCCTAAAAGAAGCTTAAAGGGATCTCATTCACACCCTCACCTTGGTAAAAGCCTTTGCTACACAGCACGTTGCTTCTGATGTAATGTTCTTCGGAACGAGCATGGTCTTCTTGGACCTCATCGGAGTGGGATAGGCTCGGGAGAAACAGCACCCAGTGCACTGGTAAATGGGTGCTCCTGGCTTGGAAAAGAACCTGTTCTCCCCTAGCTTGCACTCTGGACAACCTGCCATAAAAATATAAGGAAGAGACTTTTACTTGGTCTCCAGCTGCATTTTCATTTTCAAAAAGAAAGGGAAAATTCGGGTGGTAAAAGGAAGCACCAGCCACGTTCTGCTACTTGACATCTGCAGAGCAGAAAAGCACAGACACCAAAGTCCTCTTCAGGGTCCTCCAACTCAGCCACATGCACCAGCTGTAAAACTAGGCTGTGGCTTTCTAGGTAAGGCACGAGCATTTTTGTATCTTTTCTGGTTTTCTTTTCAATTCTGTTGAGTTTTGGAGGATTTTTGTACGTCTACTCCACTAGCTGTCCCTAGAAAACATCCTACTAGTTATAGATAGCTAAATAGCACCAGCAGGATTTGTAGTGCTTCTAAGACATTGCCTGTTTTTAGGCAAGACCCTCTTATCAAGAGTTATAAAAGTTCCCAGTTATCCTGAGATTTCTGTAGCTTGCATTTTTTCTATATTCAGTTCGAGGCTGAATAAAAAAACCCACAACCTCTAAAACAACCCTAAATCTACCTAATATGCCTCCTTTGTAAAATACTACACCACCAACATCCTATATTCTGGGATCTTCAGAGGAAAAATATTCTGCATATTACGAGAAGAATCTATGGCACCGCTGTTCCTATTATGTTGCCACTTAGACCTCAGGAGTACAAGAAACCAAATTGTTTCTGTTGGATAATGTTTCAAGGATTAAGATCACCCACATCTACATGAGGACACGGTCATCTGTGAGACGACCTGGAGAAATCAAGTTTAGAGAAGAAATAGGAAGTATACTCAGCAAAATTATCTTGATTTATTACACCTTCATATCTCAGTGTCAATAAATGTGACTGAACTGTAAAATTTATGACCACATTTATAAAACACATGAAAGTTTAATTAATACTCTTTACAAGTAATTGCCCTGTTTTTGAAGCCTGAAAGCAGCTTACCCTGCATGAGAAACTCTCCATCTGGGAAAGCATGAAGAAGATGCAGAAACACAGACAAAACGGTCAAAGTGACAGCTGCATACTTCCCGTAGCAATCCATGATCTGTCTGGAAATACAAATACACGTTTTTAAAGGACTGTTTTGCATGGGGTACAGTACCGGTATCTAAGCTACACATTGATACAGCATTCAGTGCAAGTAACAGAGGCAATTTAGATCCGGGATTGGAAAGTGAAAATGCAGTGTACTGATGTGCATTTTATAGGCTCAGAAAATTGACTTCATCACAATAACAAAAATGTGCCTTTCTTTCTGGTCTTAATATATTTTTTTCCTGAATATTAACATAAGTCACCGCACATAAACTTCAAATGTCATAACTGTCTAATATTTATGGTAGACTGGATAAAGCCAGCAAATGCTTATGGAGAAGACGAAAGAATCTCCAGAATCAGGGACATGGAAAGATTAATTTCAGGGAAAATCATTTCCCACCAGGACATAATTTCAGAGTCAGGTTATTTGTCCACACACTGAAATGGACTCAAGTTGTGCCAGGGGAGGCTTAGACTGGATATCAGAAAAAATGTCTTCACTGAAGGGGTTGTCAGGCATCAGAACAGGCTGCCCAGGGAGGTGGTGGAGTCACCATCCCTGGAGGTATATAAGAGACACGTAGATGTGGTGCTTAGGGACACGGTTTAATGGTGGGCTTGGCAGTGATGGGTTAACAATTGGACTCAATGATACTAAAGGTCCTTTTCACCCTAAATGATTCTATGATTCTATGACTTCTTTCATGCTGAAGTCCCCAAAACCAGATTTTCACAGTCCTGTCCCTCAGTGGGAAAAAGCTCTTCCTATCTATGTAATTACAGAGGCACTAGATGCTGTGCCCCAGAGCCCCCAGTGAGGCATGGCGCCAAGAGGGAGCTCAGGAGGGCTGGAAACAGCCCCAGAGCCGACTGGCTCATGCAGGGTCAGGGTGGTCCCAAGGGAGTCCAGCATCACTGCAACCTTGTGAAGCAAGATTTCTTTTAGGCTTTGCTTTACTGATGCGGCAACTTGCCTTTTCGGTTCTGAGTACCAGAAAGTTGGTTTGGTAGAAACCAACCCTGGTCAGCTCAAACTTTTAAAAATCTTTTCAGTAGATTAATTTTGTGCAAGAAGGCTACATGCAGCACTACGCACCTGTCCTTCTACAGCTAGCGCACAAGATGAAGCGGCCCTAGATACCATATCGCCTGTTCTCTGGGTAAGTCAACTAAATGCAGTTGTGTGGTTATATTTGATCCAGATCAAATCTATACCACAGGGTAACACATATCTCTGATATGAATAACTGGGGGGACCATAGCGTTAAAGATGCTATATGTCACAACTGTATGAATATCACGTCAAACTCTCAGCTTGATTTTTTAAAAAATCTTTACTTTTTTCATTATTATTCACAATAAGATTTCATGGGGTAAAGAGGGGAACCACATGAAACCTCAGTTCTCTCTCTATCCAAACATCAGATCTACTAAGTGCGTGCTACAGCAGGATGTTTTTTGGTAATTACCACAGAACCTTTAAAATTACTCTGAAGCTTTTTGTACCAGCCTGGTCAGAGACAAAAAATGGGTCATAAACAGGTCATAAGATTAACTCCTGTTTCTTTTGAGCCAGAGAACTCCCACGTGCCTGTGGCATGGCCTTGGAAGGGCCTCCCTCTCTGGAAATTCAGGAAGGATCTGAGTTAGGCTAAAGATGTCACACACTTTTTCAGATCTTCATATTATATATATCTGGTTAACTAATGCTACTTTTAAAGAGCCTGGATTCATCTGAGCTATGAACACATAAAACAGAATACCGAACCTCACTTCCACTCTTGTCAGTAATAAAATGTATTTTATCCATGAAGTTTGTAACCTTCCTTCTCAAGCACTAAGCCTCCATACTGAACTGACAGCTTCCTTGTGCTCAGTCAAAAACTGTTTTGGGCTAGTTTCTAACTCAGAAAACATAATTTCCCCTTTAAAAACTTTTTTTCGCTCAGTGTAGACCTGAGCCTGCCCTTTAGACGTGAACAGGAATTATTTCTATCCCATTGTGGAGTAATTGGGTCCATGGAGAAAAGAGCCATATAAAGCATGCTGAAGTAATAAAATCCTGATCCGGGGCAGCCTGCAGGTGACAAAACACAGTCCCCTGGCTGGCCAGGGACAGCCTTGCCTTGAAGGGTTGAGATTTAGGATCTTTTCGTTGCTGAGACACAGAGCCCATTTCAACAGGGGGACTTTCCCTGCCCTTGCAGACCATCCTGTGAGGGATTCTGGGCTGAGCACTGATCACCTTCACCCTGAAGGGAGGGTATTTGGCTGTGGCTGTGCAGCAGCGCCTGGTACACTGGCCCCAGTTGTTCCTGACTGACTTCAGCCAAGCACCCCTGACAGCATCCCAAGCTCGAAGATCCTATTCACCAAACTATTTACCTGCCTTCTCAGAAATGGTATCTGATCATGCAGATCTCTCCACCTCTGCAGCCACACCCCCAGGCTGTGCCTGGAGCTAAACCCACAACTTGTTTGGGCTGTGCCCGACCTTATCTCCAGACTCTTGCAACTGGATCTTTTGAACAGCTTCTTCTGTGCCTGCATAGAGCCCCTGATCCCTTGACTTAAAAGACTGAAACTGTCACACAAGAGCATGATGTGCTAATGACTGATGCGCAGGATAAGGCCCCAAGCTGACAACACTGATATACACATTTTAGATACTGAAAGCAACTGTGCTTAGCAAGGAGGGAAAAAAAAGAAAAACCACAAAACATTCAATCCTTAACTGCTTAAGAGTTTCTCTTTTTCCAGATATATCAGTCAATGCTGCTACTCCATGATAAATATTCTTCAGGGACAGATCAAATTGTTTCCCCAAATGTTTCTAAAAATGAGGTGGCAATGAGAAGGACAATAATGCCAGCAACAAAGAAATTCATCTTGAGATTTGCTGTAGAGTTGTATGTATACTGATCAGAGAAGGTACTGCCAGCCCTAACCAGGAAAGAAAATCAAGTATAACTAAACAAAGATAGCTTTCACATCATGGAAATGTATTTCTTTACAGATTTTGCACCTACCCAGCAGAATCCTTGCAAGGACTGCCACAATGATGCAAACGTTCAGATAATGCCTGCTCACATTTGGAGGGAGAGGCAAATCTGAGGTGGTCCAAGAAGTGAAGCCACTTGCCTGGTATCATTATCTGACAGTGAACCTGGAGCACCAGGATGCGTGCAAAGAGATTATCAGTTAGCTCCATCACTGCACAAATTCCCAGAGATACATGGGGATGTGATCCTGCTATGCACATGTCAGCAGGTCTTGGTTCATCGATTAAACAGACGTACAATGCAGTCATCAAAGGTAGCAGTTCAGTTGGCAATGGAGCACAGGCCCTATGAGGTAGCTTTGAAACCAGGAAACAAAATCACAGAGAGCTCCATCCTTGCAGCAGTCAGAAATGATTATGCCCAGGCAGATGAGGCTGAGACCAAAGGCAGGATGACAAGAACATGGCCCTTGCCTGACTGGGGTCAGCAAAGTGGAAAGAAACAAAGTTTATGAGCAAGACAGAGATGCGGTGCTCTCCGGTACAAGTGGAGGCACAAAAGTGGAAACAAGCCTCCTTCTGATTAAGACATCAAAAACTAGTGACTGACCTGAAGCCCAGCTAGACTGAATGTCTAAGAGGCAAATGAGGTTGCATTTAATAGGCGGTATGGGTTGGGTGCTGGGTGCAAGTAACTTCACCTCCTCCCTCCCACCTGCCCAGCGAGTCAGTCCATGCTGGCAGAAAACAAAGCACAGAGGAGTTAAAGGCAGCCAATAATGAACAGGAAGAAAAAAAAACACCACAGGCAGTAATTGTGGAAGCATTGGAAAAAAGCCCTTGGAAGAGGTATCAGAAACCCAGTTCAATGTATGTACGTATGTGTGCATGCAGGCTGAATAAAACCTGTAGTTACTCATCTCTGCTTGGGCTTTTACCAAAAACCCACCCGAGAACAAGAACTAGTCTTCTGATGTTAGTCAACAGGTGGCAAAGGAAACATGGGATGCCATTAACGTGGTAGCCCAACAGGAGCATTGAACACAGCTCTCAGGATTCTGAGAAGCAGCTGCCAAGCTCTCTGTGCCTTGTTCCCTCAACAAGAGTGATCTGTGTCTGCAGGAGAAAGATGGCCCTTCACACTGTTTAGATCCACAGCCTCCTATGGTCCTGCCAAACATTTTTGGAACTAAAATGAGCTCAGCCGCGTCTATGGTGTCACACTGAATAAATTGGCTGGATCCCTCTCTCCAGCAAATAAGGGGGTTTTTAAGGTTATTTACTGTATGTGCTCTTCCCAGCCCCATATTGGGGGTGTGACTTCTGGCAGACTTGCCTGTGCTGGACACTATCCCATAGTCTAACGTGAAGCACTGTTCCATCCAAGGGGACATTCCCCACAGTGCGAGGAGTCAGCTGGAGGGGCTCACGCATCAGCAGGAGAAGACAGACAGCCTTTTCCAAACAACCCATTTCCACAGCAACCTGAGCCTTTTGATAGCCTGGATGCTCCAACAGCTACAATAAGATGCCAGCCACAGGAATAGCACCACAACCTTTGATTATGTGATTTCATGCTCTTTGCTGAAGGCACAGTGGCATTCTCCATCCTAATTTTTCTAAGAACATATAAATGCTACAGTGTGGTACATGATAAGGGTTTGAGGTAATCCCAGAGGGAAATTGTCTAAATTACATTAACCAAAAAGGGAATTGAAACTGCAGTTTTGCACTTCCTCTATTCAGTCAGTCAGGCTCATACCAAAACCACCAAAGATACCTGTCAATAAAACCCAAGGTGATCTTCTCTACACTTCCAATGCAACAGCCATGGTGCCTGATGGTCTTACTTGGTTTTTTGACTGTGCCCATGCTGCTAACCCTGTCAAGTGTCTACACTACTCCTTTGATCTCACCAACAAATAAAATGAAACATTTACTTTGCTCTATTAACTATTATATTTCTTAAGCTATTGGAACATTACAGCATTATATAATGCATGAATTTCAGCACCTCTTTAGAAAGATGGTAATTCTAAGTCTTCTCCAGCCGTTAAAAGTTTCACTTCACTATTTACAATATCTTGTCTTTTTCTGTAAATCAGTTAACATATTATCAGTTACCATCATAAAGACAGGTGATCATCTATCTGCAAACAGGTATTCTGTTCAGGTATGCATGGGACTCTGCGGAGGTCTTTACATTCATGTCAGGTTCCACCAGATCAGACGTGCCAGCCAGCTTTGTTCAATAAGCACCCTTTGTACTGATTGTATGGAATAACATTAACGCTTTCAGCATAAACTTGGGACATCCCTCTATACTTTTCCATAGGGCGACGGTGTTGTCATATCCAGCTGCAGTCACACACCTTGTACACTGTGCTAGTTTCTTTCTGGGATGCTCGGCCATGAGGTACGGCTGTGTCACAGGAATGACAAATCACAAGTGCCGGCACTTCACATGCAGCCCGGTGTCATGCATACAGTAACCAGTCAGCAAACCGCTGAAGACAGAGAAATCTTGACTCAGTTATTTTTTTCCTTCCCTTAACATAATTAATGATGACTGGCAATTTAAAGACTCTAAAACATGCGTTAGTACCACAGACTGTGTAACATTCAACGGTGATACTGCTGACCAGGAGAAAACCACAGGGTTACTGATAAAGCATTAATGCACTCAATCAGAAATCACAAAATATCACCATTTTAGCTGCATTACAATTCTAGAATCTTATTTTCTCTTACTTACAAATCTAGTTTAACCTCAAGCACTGATGTTTTATTCCCAACATAACCTTTTAAGTTAATTTTCAAAGAAAACTTTGACAGAATGTAAGAAGACTTTTGGAAAGAAGGGGAAAAGAATGTCAGAAAACATGTAATTGTTCCTCTTTAACAGCAACAAAAATATAAAATATATTACCTCCCTTGTTCAACAAGAATAAATCAGACAGCTGAGAAACTCTAGGATGGCGTTTAAAGGTGAGCTGTCCTTGATGCCTGAATGTACGTTCCCGAAACTGATGTATGAAAAAGTTGCAGCTTTCTTTTATACCAGTAAAGCTAGATCATATTCCTCGCCCACACCTAAGCCATAGGATCAACTGTACATTTTATCTAATGACTGAACATTACTTTATCTAATTACCAGCCCACCATGCTGATCTTATCTTTGACTTGACTTTCATAAAGATTGGGTTTTTTCTTATATAATGAAAAAGGGTCAGCTCGCGAGCACAAACCTAATGACATCTGAGTTTCCTGGGGAACTCAAATATTGAGCATTCAGTCATTTGCTGCACTTTCCAGTGAACAGAATCTCATTTTAAAAAAGGAAGAGTTACTAAGGTTTGCCAATGTTTCCTATTAAACTGGAGAATATTTTTTTTCAAATCATAAAACACTTCTATAGCAATGTCACTGTTTTAGCAAAGAATAACAAACCAAAAAGCAGCAGAAATCTATACAAACATTTAAAAGAATAATCTCCATTGGAATTTAATGCCCAGAGAATGAATGCATGGATAAATATAGAAGGATTACCTTTTTAAAGATAAGATTTCTGGCAAGACCTTATCTTGTTTTCAGAGGAAAGCTAATGCAATGGAGGTACTTTCAAAAATTGCACCAGGGAGCAGATCTTTAAGGCTTAGGGACTTGTAAGTCCTCATTTCCAAGTAACAGAGTCTGTATTGGTGGTGGCTAAATAAGACAGGTCCCACTCTGCCTTCTGGCACCGAGACCAAACAGCACAGCCAGGCTTGCATCCACTCAACTCCTCACTTTCCCTTCACAAAGTGGAGGCACACATCCAAAGGCCTAGTGGGAACAGCCCCTGGCAATGCAGACAGTCCCAGTTGGTGCTCAAGGCCATTCCTGTAACACTATTGTGTTTTCAAGTCCTGGAGACTTGAGGGAGATTCACTTCAGAGGTGAGAAGTTCACTTCAGAAGTTAAGTGCCCAAACCTGAGTTACTGCTCTAGGCTGCCTTAAACATAGAGAAGTTTATACGATGAATAAAACATAGAGAAATAGCCTTAAACATCAATTTCGATACAAGACTAAGTCACTTTTCCAGTGTGCCTATTTTTCACCATTGAGAGCCTGTGATAACCAGCTTGGACTGCTCACTGTCCTTCCATTAAAGCTTTACAAATAAATATTTTATAGCTTTAAGAAACTCCTAAACATCCAAAGGCTTAAAACTACTTTTTACGCACCTGCTTTTTCTCACTCACTGTTGGAGATGTGATACAGAAAAAAGCTTTAGGGGTCTCTTTGTTCCTATGAAAATGAGACTTTGATTTGTGATTCAGTCTCTTCCCTGTTTATCGTAGAGCTGGATTTGGTGTATCGCACCTGCCCAGGTTTCCACCGTTCACTTTTCTCATCCCTTGTCTCAACTCTCTTTTTAATAACAGCAGCACATCCAGACTGTTAGCTACTTCAGACACACTTATGGCAACCTTATCACCTCTGCCCTTCACTAACATTCTCACCTGCTTCAAGGTGTTGGACACCTTTTTCTCTTCTATTTGTTCACCTGATCACTATAACAAAGTTAAAACAACTGTCCTCAGCCTACACTTGGCTTGAAATTGGCTTCTGTTACAAAACAGAAGATGGATTTTTGCACCTGGAAGCTTGTCTGGTTTTTATCCAACAGTATGAGCTGGTCTAATAAAAGATAAATAAAAAGGTCTCTCTTCCTACGTTCTTGCTTCATTTAATAACAAGAGCAGAAGGTTGAAATCTGAAAGCTATTGGTAAACACAGTTTACTGAAAAATATTCCCCTAGAAGTCAGAAGAGTAATATTTCTTGTCATTCAAAGCAAAACTGATGAAAATTGTTGAAGTTTACAGAGTGCCTCTGACTTGGCTCTGTCCTGAGACATAATCACACCAGCTTGCAGTCCTATGGGAAACGCAGGATGACTTGTGATGCTTCACAAAACCCAGAAACCTATCTTCATTATCAGGAAAACAAGTAATGACTGTATTTTATATTCATATCGCAAACTTATTTACCTCTGTATTGTAGCATGTCATCAACTAAACAAAAAGAAATGCTATACAAAATAGTTCTTCCATCAGAAGGACTCAAGCACAGTGACAATGTCACCCCCACAGCATAAAAGCAAAATAAAAGTGCTCACAACCTGGTACTCTTTTCCTATCAGAATGTATTAGGAATAAATCTTGTGAAGACAATGGAATTACACTGGTATAAAAGATAGTTTAAAAAAAAAGCTCCTATTTTTATTAAGAGGATTTCTTACTTTAGCCGCTCCAAATCTCCAACTAAAAATACTTGGTCAAATCTGTCTTAATGTGTAACTGAATGAGAAATGAGAGAATGTGGCTCACTGTTTCAGATGGGGGAAAACAACCTCTAGTTTATTAAACAGGGTGGTTTCATTTTGTTTTCTGTTTCTAGAAGCAGAAAAAGTCATTCTGAGGTATAAAAAGGCAACAAGCTGCTAAAATTTTCAAGGTTCTTTGAGGCCACTGCGCTCCTAAATTGGACTGGGAATCTATTAAGGAGCATAAATTAAAGTAAATGTAACATTTGTTAAGACTGAAATCAGTGTGAGCACAGCACCTAAGTATTACAGAGCCTCAGAACTTCTCAGTCTTTTCTAGGAACTGGGTCCCTACAGCTCCTCTGTCTTTCTCTGGAAAGGAGGGTTCATGTCTCTTCCCCTGCTCTGCCAGATGCTGTCTCAGGGTATCTGTCCTACTTCCCTACTTAGCAATATCTGCTTATCTACAGGCTGCTTCCCAATGCTGCTGGAGGAAAGCTTTTCTACATTGTCACTCAGTGGAACTGCAGGGCATCCCCCAGCGCTGTCAGTATAAGAATGGGAAAGGGCTCCCTTGCTTCAGAAAATAAAATCTTTCACTCAAAAGTAAAAACTCCACTTTATCAATAAACAGACACCCCTCCCAAGTGTGGTCACAGATTAGCACTATCAAACAGAATTTACCTGCTTTTGGTAAGGGTAATACACGGTTGGCTATACCATATACCAGCAGAAGGGACAGCACAAAGCACGCCTACTTTTTTTTTTTTAACCACTGCTGCATTCTTTCAGAACCATTTCTGCCTTCTTTCTTGATTTTCCTAATCTTTATAGATAAGCAAATGAGAAGAAACAAGCTTTAAAATGAAGTTCTGATAGCATTTTTGGCTTGGATGGACAAGAAGGTTGCGTTATGGAGGATTTTTTTTTTAAATAATAACTAAATCACATTTCAGAACTCCCCCCAAAGGCAGCCAAAATCCACCTTTCATCATTCGTGCAAACTCAGAAAGCAGCAGCCCCCCTTCTGAGAATGGAAGCTATCACACGCTCACCAAATGCAGGAACTCCTCTTCCCCTCACCATCTTTGAATACCTCCTTGGCTTCTCTCTCCAGCCCTGCCCGACAAACTGACACAGCACCCACAAGTCCGAGCCTGCACCAGGCCCTGCACCAGAAGGCATCCCCAAGCACTGGTACTACCCTCTTGCATTTTGGGTGTCACCTCCTTCATTTCTCGTGTTATCTTCCAAGCATCCCAGGAGGAGAGAGGCTCCCATATACCACAAGCTGCTCTGCACTGATGCAGGCGAGTTATCGGAGTTGCTGAAGAGAGTTAACGGAGAAAGGTCCCACTAGAATGACTGAGAGCAAGATTTGCTGGGGATTCAAGGAAAAAAGAAGCAACTTAAAGATACACAGGTACTGCAATATTTTACTGAGTGTCCCAACTCCTTCCCAGTTTGCTCACAACTTTTCCAGTTGCCATGTGTCTATTCCTGGAGACAGGAACAGCAGCTTAGCAGATACGCACTTCAACACGGCTCCCCAGGACAACGGAAAACACAGATATACACCATTCTGAAATAAAAGAGCTCTTGTCTGCCAAAATACTTCATACCGTATTATGCAGAGTCAAGTTTTCTGTTCTTCTACCAACGTTTTCAACTGATTATCTAAAATTATCTCTCAAAGCAATACTTTTTCGCCTCATCCTCCTTCACCTAAAATCAATAGGAGTTCTGCCATTATTTCAAATGACACTGAATCAGGACTTTTAAGATTAGCTATTAGTGTTCTCAAGCTTCAGCCAAACATTGATTATTCTGAGATAATAAGGCTTTCAGTACTTATTGCACATAAATAATTGACTGCAAAGCCTCTCCTATTCTAAAACCATAGTGTAAAGAGGGTTCACTCATACATATCTTTTTTTTATTTATTTTTAAAGGAATTAGTCTTACAGATTATGGTACTTCAGAAATATGTGAAATAATCATTATTTCACCAAAGCTAAGAAAAATCGTGCCTCTGAAGAAAAACAGTAAGATTATAAGTAATACATACACTTTTCCCCTCTTTTTTACTGTAACTTGTCAAGGTCAAAATGTTTAATCATGGCATGTTATTAGGCAACTTATGGTACTAACATGATGATGGCTTCTGTTTAGCTCTATTTTCATGCTTCTTTTTGGAAAAGGTTTAGCTGAAATCCAATTCCTTTGAGAAAAATTAAAATAGATAATATTACAACTGTCCCAGCATTGTGGAATGGCGAACAAAATGTCATTAACGTGCAGGTTTGACCTCAAGGGCTTTAGAGATTGTATTTCAATATTCTTTTTCTCTACTTTTAATTACTAAAAGTAACTACATCTCATGTAGTGACTAAACCAGCTCACAAGGTCAGGAAGGACTATTCCTGTTACGTATAATGTTGCTCAGTTGAAGTAACCAGGTTTGTTAGACTCCTGAAACATGAAGCGCTTATTATCAGACAGAGGTAAAACACTGGACTAGATAGACTACTGATCAAACTGATTATGCCAGTGAGCATGTTCCTGCACCGTAAGGGTAGAGCAGGGGTAGTGAGATAGATAATGCAGCCTTACTTTAAACATACTTCAGTATTTAGCTTTTTTCATTTAAAAAAAAAAAAAAATCACCTTATGAATGGATCATTGCATGTCAGGTTTAGATCTGATAAATAGCCATGTAAAAGTGAATTGCATACTTCCAGTGAAGCTAAAACAAAGAAGCCTAATCAATAATGCAGGATGTCTCATTTACACAACTAGCGATTTCAACTACTCTCATTATCTAATACAGAAATAATTGTTCAGACAATTAGCTATTATCTTTCTCTAGCCCCAAATCTCAACACTTTCATATGCTCGCTGTATCACCTCTTCTATTAGTAGAGATTTCTATTATGAATTGCTTGCACATTTCATAGAACCTTAGTGCTTGATTTTTACAAAGGAAAGCAGAAAAAACGCTTAAGTTTATCAAATGCCCATCAAATCGCAGCAAGCAAGAAGTAGCCTATAGTGCTGATGATAAAAAAAGGCACTGACAGAAATGTAGATAGAAAAGGGATTCTGAGGAAAACAATTTATTTCTGTCACATTACCAAAGGCTGGTTACCAGATTGCTGCTACCCTGTCTCCCACCACAGCACGGAGAAACCTGGTTGCCTGGTCATTCAGCTGAACAACTAATTCACCATACTTTACAATTCCTACTGCTGCAGCACCTAAGAAACCCGCTCCGAGACCAGGCAGTCGTAAGCAGCACGGCACCATCCCAAATAGCAGCAGACAGGTCTCAATGAACCAGACTGTCTCATTATGCCCCTGTGTAACAGCCACGAAGACATGGTCTTCCATCCCAGAGAACTCACCATCCCATACCAGGTTTGCAGAACTCAAGTCATTCCCCCAGCTCCTCATGTTCCACTCTCCTGGACATTTTTATGAAGACATCAGATCTCAAACCAATGTTCTGGGTTTCACCAAAATTTTCAGATGAGTTTCTAGGTCTACATAGAGCAGCAGGTCAGTTCCCGCACCCACAGTGGTCTCTTCTGATCACACATCTAAGCAATCGCTTCACACAGCCACCTGCCCCTCTGGAGGAACCGTGGGTAGCACGTTTCATATTTGTGAGAGACTTTCAGAGTGATGAACCAAGGGAATTATACATGGCATTTGGTTATCTGTGTGACTCAGCACGTGGAAAACAGGCTGGTGCAGCATAACTAATGCCATACTGGAAAGTAAAGCAGGCCAATATTGCCCACCTCCATACAGTTACTTTTCAGAAATAAAAAAGGCTTAACATTTACATAATAAGACTTCAACATAGATCTTACGGTGCTTTGAAAGCTGGATCTTGAGAGTTGATTTCTCATGCCATTGAAATTGAGCCACTCTGAAGAGGCAAAACAGTAGCCATTCACTGCCAGCAACACTACACGGCTGTCCTCAGAGGGCCAGCAATGAATCATAGTAACGACTCAAATTTAAGCTAAATGTCTAAGTAGACTGTAAAGGTCTAAGCTGTAAATTTGCAGGGAGGGCGAGGGCAGGGAAGGAGGTCTGAAAACCAGTACAAATTTAAAAGAAGCTATTATATATTATTTTGCAGTCAGGGCTGTTTCTTCAACTAAGCTCAGATTATAAAATGAAAGTACCGAGAAAGGACTAAATAAAATCTCCCAGTTAAAAAGGTCTAGATGGTGTACACGTCTTCTTTCCAGACATCAGAAACGCAGCAGGAAATGCTTCAGGGGATCATTCCCTGATAAAATGCAGCAATTATTTTGTTCATGCAAACTTCAGCCTGCACTTCAACCTCAAGAAGCATAGGTTATCGGTATTTTACCCTTGCGCAACAGCACAGGAGAAAAGATACCACCGTCGGTTCAATCCCCCACAACTTTAGACATCTGTGGACAATGCCCAACCTGGTTGCTCTAGCTACAGTCAATGGGAAGACACAGGCACCTTCAGGGTGCAGCTCGTCTAACCTATTTTAGCACTCTCCTTAGAATGAATTGGATGATGCCCCACAACTGCTTGTTTCTCTCCACTGGTTACAGACGGGTCAAGAAAACTGGCTTAGAGAGTCATAACCATTTTTTAAGATATCGGTACTTGACCAGATGAATCCAGCCCAAAGCATCTTTCATTTTATGGCTAATATTCCAGGAATAGATACAATCATGCCTTTTTTTTTGAGGCTTATACAATCTGAGGTCCATGCTGTTTCCCAAGTTCTCTGTGACTTCCCACAGCCCATCCAAGAGGTTAGGAAAGGGAGGAAGGGGAGAAGTGATCTTATCAGTTAATTGCCTCCTAGATGCTTCCCTTTTATCTGTGCTTTTTTGTCATCTCTTGTCTTGTATTTAGCTTGAAAATCCTCTGAAACAAAATCTATCCTTCTATCCAAACTACTTTCAGCCATGACAAAGGCTCCTAGGCAGCGTAAGTACTACAGACCAACACTCTGCTTGCTTGATACCAAGAAGGGAACGCACCACATCCTTTTAAAGGATGGTGCTGCAAGTGTAGCTGCTGTGATGACAGTAAGCAGACTTTCAGAAACATAATCACCTTCCCAGAGCTATTCCCAGGTAGGGATAACTTCACAGAGACCTAGAGCCTGACAGGCATAGAGAAGCCCATAGACTAACGCAAACCGCATTTAACAGTACTTGTTTTGGTTTCACAGAAACACGTATTGAGGTTCTTCAGCTTTCAGAGCCTTTGGTACAGGCAGATACCCAGAGACTGGTGATAAACTATGCTGGTAAGTGTCGCGCAAGATCCTGCAAGCAAACCCTCAGCTCCAACTTTGGAATGTTGAGGTCTTTATCAGGAGTGCACTACACACTACTCCAAGAAGTCAACCAGAGCTTCTGGCTAGCAATCTAATAAAAACATTTCAAAGCCACCATTCATGAAATGACGGTACTTTTTTCCTGGGAATATCCTTCAGAGTTGTTTTGGTATTTTTTAAACATTTAAAATGCCCTATCTAAATGTTGGATGGGAAATTCAGAGACAACACTCCACTTTTGCTACCTCTGTTGGCTAATATGAAATACTACCAAGTGAAGTGTGACTGGGTAACAAAGGCTAATATTTGATATGCCTTATCAAGATGAAACATGCATTTTTTTTATTTTAAACAGAGCTTCACTGCAGCACTGAAGCAGGCAGAGCATACTGGCCAGTGAAACTAGATTTGCTGCTGTTTGATACACTGCAGAACATGGCAACACAACTGATTCAGTCCAGCAAATAAGGTCACGAGTTTGCCATTGATTTATTGGTTTAAAGGGTCGCGTGTGTGAAATCAGCTCACTCTAACAGGGAAAAGTAAAGCTCAGTGTCAGTGTCTTTGTGTTTTAACAGTTTCCTGTCTGTCTGCTTTAGCTCTTCCACCTATGTTGTTTTAATGTGCAGTGAAACAGAGAAAGCAATGTCCCTGGGAACTTTTTCAGCCCTGATACCCATACCATCGTGCTTTAAAAAGCTGTATGAAGCAAATCATAAATTAGGACTCATAGACACATGGTCCGTAGTCCTCAGAGCACAACTGACAGAATCGCTCTGTGCAAACAAGCGGGACAGGGAGCACAGTGCACAATGGGTTTGCTTTCCTGGGGTGTACAAGAGACCGTGCCTGCCTTCAATTTACATTAGAGTTACACATCCTGCTGACTGTGAGCCACTGCTGGGTCTCAAGATATCTATCTGGGTGGTGGTCTAGAAAATGTTTGCAAGAAGAACTTTAAATCCTATGCATATGCCTCCCTTCCCATTCAACCAAATCCTACGTACAAAGTTGGAATCAGTACCATCTACAAATGAGGAATGAGCAAGCACTAACCACGGAGAAAGTGATTCATCAGTCTAGCAAATTAAAGTCTAACAAAATAAAATTGAACGCAGATGAAAGAGTGGGGAAGAGGAATTAGAAACAAAGCAGGCATGGATACGAACCCATACTTTCATGATTTACCACAAGTGGTATGTATCTTTGAGGGTATGGCTACACATATTCTGCAAAATTTACTTGAATAAGCCAGAGATTTGTCTGATTGAAGGCAGGCAGCTGCAATGCCATACAGACACCTGAGCTGTCTAGATTCCCTCAGAATCAAAAGAGAAAAAAGGCATTTTTAGACCTGTACCTCAGGACAAGATAAACTGATCGCTGTCCTTAGTTATAAGGGGAACCTAGCCATCTAGCTCAGACGTAGGCATCTACAGCTGCACCGCACATTCTTACATTTGGCCAGATAAAGCTCACAGCAAGTCCCAAAAGACCCAAAACTCACTTTTTAGCAGCCTGCCTAAAATTAATCTATTTATTCCCTATTTCAACCACCACAGCTTTACTCAGAGCATTACTACAGATACTGAGGTTCTGCAAGCAGGTTAGGAAAGGCCAAGGAGGGTATCGACACAGGATCTAGAGGCATTCTGCTAGCATCGAATGGTGCCAGGACATCCACCAGCATGGTATCGCCCCGTACAAACACACCAGCTCAGTCCCCAAAGAAGCAGAGACATACCAGCGTGCTGCCACATCTGAATTAGTAAACTCAGCTGAGAAGCAAGGCTTGACACAGAGGTATCATGGGGCAACTGCATTGCTTCCACATCTGGGACGGGCACAGCTGAGGTGCCTCTGCACATGCTTCTCTGCCTGGCGTGGAGCTCACCCCACCAACCTGCCCAAGGCCAAAGACAAGACTTGGGGCTTGAGGCTAGGCTGGCACTCACCCTAGTTTAACACCTCAGCACGCAACCCACTCACACCCAGCGGTGACTTTGTTCGCCTCTGCTCTCTTTCCCCACCTTCTATCCCGGTATGCAGATAGAGAGATAATTTCCAACCGCACGTAGACATTCAAATACAATCTAGGGCAGGGAATCCTGCCCCAAACCAAGTCCCTGACTGAGCAGTCTCTGGTTGTTTGCAGAGCAGCCACTGGTGTGAAGTCTCATTAACTTTGGTAACGTAGCAAGTCCCAGTGATTTCAGAAGCATTTAATCATGAACTTAGATGTTAGCTGAGCAGGGTGTACATAAGCACACATGCTTGCTGATTACAGCAATTTTTTGGACACAAAGCACACACACTGCAGAACGGTATCGGGATTGTCAAGTATGAGCTTAGAGAGCCCAGTCCCTGATCCCATGATACTTAGCGGGGGGAAAGAAAAAAAAAATTAGAGGTGTTTAAGTTATCAGGCTGTGACAAAATTCACTGCAAATGGTCTGAGAACTAGCTGAAGTAATGTTTGAAACATTGATGATCACTTTCAAGAAATAACAGCAAGCAAGGAAGGTTCAATCCCTAGAAAACTGTAAATGCAATACTTATTTTTAAAAGATAAGATAGAGCAGTTTATACCTGTCAACCTAACTTCTATCCCTTGAAACGGAACAAATTATTAAATAAAGAATTTGTAAATACCTGGAAGATTATGATAATTATTAAAAAACAATTGAAATGGATTTGTCATGAAAAGAATCGTATCAACTGATGCTAATCTCCTTCTCTGACAGGATAATTGCTCTGGCAAATAACTGCAAATAGCAGATATGATGCATCTTGACGAGCTTTTGACACTGTCCCACACAGCACTTTCCCAAGTAAGCCACGACAGTGTGTTCCAGGGGTAATTAGCAAGTCAGTAGGTGCACAACATTTGAAAAATTGTTCTCACAGTGCAGCAGTTTGATTTTTGCTGTCAATCTGGGAAGGTTTCTCTGGAGGAGAGCCACAGGACTTTGTCCTGGGGCCAGTTTTATTCCCCACATCCATCAATGGACTGGGAGATGGCACACGGGTGCGCTGCCACAGTTCGGTGGTGACATCAGGTTGGGGAAAGTGGCAAAGTGCTTTGAAGGATGGAAATAACACTGAAGATGGGCTCCAAAAACTGAAGCAGCAGCCTAACGTCAACCAGACAAAATACAAACCAGATGACGCTTTGGTAATAGAAAGCTAATGAGGGCAGAAAGTTAAATACAGAATAGGAAACGACTGTGTAGGCAGAAAACAATGTGGGAGATCACACACTAAAGAGTCAACAATGTAATAGATGACACAAAGAATAATTATTCCACTTGACTCAGCTCTGGCAAAGTCCCAGCAAGCATAGTTCTGGGTTCAGCACTGGTCACTGTATTCCAAGAAAGAGAATGGCAATCCATCGATGACAGCAAGGAGAGTTTAGGAAATACCAGCTGTGAGGAAAACTGCAGCAACAGTTTAGGTGGCTTAAAAATAGAGCAGTAAATTGAGAAGTCAAGAGATCAAGGTGGAACATTATAGCAGCACTCCAAAACGTAGAAAACTGTCATAAAAGATTTGGTTGCCATTGTTCCACTGTTACAACTAGAGGAAGAACAAAGATCAGATGAATTTGCTGCAGAGATTTAAGTTGGGTATTACAAATCCATTCAGTTAGGACTGTGAAGCACTGAAACAGGCCGTTTCAGAGGCTATGAAATCTTCCTTCCAAAAGCCCCAATCCCACTTTTTTTGAAACAGCACATAGCAAATTGGTTTGTATGAATAATAAAAATACTCAAGGTGTACATGGTCATCACTGAGTTTGAAAGGTCTGTTTGGTCTCTGCAAGCCAAAAGTTACTTTATTCCTAATAACTGCATCACTACAACTCCACATTGCAACGATTTTTCTGTAAGCATGGGCTTGAACGGCAACAGGATCAGACCTACATTTTTCCTTACACAATGGTGCCTAAGTAATGGAATGCGCATCTCAGATCTTTTAATGTAACATAATTTAATGCAGTTTTTGTATTTGAATAGTATGCATAAATCACTGCAAAAAGAACTGCTATCTCACTGTAAGAAGAAAGCTACTAAACTGTGTGTCCTAGACAAAGGAAATATTTTTCAAGTGGTTTGCCTCAGGGGGGATTTAACAGAGGAAGTTAATGCATTCCAGCAAGAATCTCCATCACTATAATACCAGTGGATTAATTGTAAGTAAAGCTAAAGCTGGGAGTGAGGAAAATGTGCAGCATAAGGAATGTTGATGAAAAGTGTGGGATGGCTGTTGAAGATAAATACATAATTTGAAATGAATTTCATTTAAAAATGGTTATATTTTTTCAGCATTTTGTTATTCCCATGACTAACTCTCAGCTACGAGTTTTTCATTTTATTCCAAGAAATCATTTTTGAATCAAGAATTCATTACATTTCCATCTTTTCATTTTCACTGCAGCGGTTTCTTTCTCTGTGCAATGATTTTATCATCTGATTGCAATCAATATTGCTGTAACAAGCAGTACATGTAGTTCATCATCAGTCAGAGAACAGTAAAGGATTACAGAGCATTTATACTACCCATGCTTAAAATCCATCCCCCTACGTCCTCCTCCTGCCCTTTACAGGATGTACCTTCTTTTCCTTTTATTGACACTGGGATATGTATCACACCAAAGGTTTTCAGTACTAATTTGCTGAAAAATTCAATGAAATACTGTTTTTTAAAATAAATAGGTTGCTGTAAAACATAATCTCAAGAAGCATTTTTATGCTTTATCATGAAGAGCTGTTTCTCACTACTAAGTAATAAACTGATTATAAAAGAGATAAATCACAGAGAGTCAGGAATGCAGATCAGCACGAAAAACAAAATCTTCTTTTAACTGACCTCACACCTACCAGCAAATACTTTTTTTACCTCTTAGCAGGATAGTCACAATTGCTAATTTAAATAAACTCTCTCCCCACCCTCCCCGAGTTGTTCACAACTGCCCTGTCCTGACGCCCAATTCCTCGTTTCTGTGCTTATGAAAAAGTTCCAGTTCTTAGACACAAA
Source organism: Rhynochetos jubatus (assembly GCA_027574665.1). Lineage (NCBI taxonomy): Eukaryota > Metazoa > Chordata > Aves > Eurypygiformes > Rhynochetidae > Rhynochetos > Rhynochetos jubatus. The sequence continues at coordinate 86,646,554 of CM050650.1, read as the reverse complement.
ATTAAAAAAAAAAAAAAAGGGCAAACAAAGTGTTTCTGTGGATTCCTTGTAATTTAATGCCTATCTTGTCAAATGGGAAGGAGAATGAAAAAAGAGTGCAGTGCTGGGCAAATATATCCATCTCCAGACACCGTTTCTTTCTTTTTTTTTTTTTTTAAGTACAGCTGGAACTCTGTTAGATTCTCACAACGAGAATAAAACTATTGAGGATTAAGGCAGTGTGCACTGGGGAGTGAACAAAGGAAAACGATAAACAGAAAAGACAACTGGAAAGGTAGAAAGGCGTCATTAATTACAGGTAATGGTACTGTGGTTTGTATTATATTGTGTAACATAAGAACACAAGCACTCCCCTGCTTTTAAGATAAATCTGAAAATATTTTCTATGATACCCTTTAGAGAAAACAGCTCAAGTCATGACCCAGGCTGTATTTTCCAATGTGCTGTCCTTCTTCACCATTAATTTGCTCCCTCTGGAACAGAAAGATTCTCCAGGCAATCTGAAAGTGATTGTTCCAAAAACCTTCTCCTTTTCTCCTCCAGCCTCAAGCAGAAGACAACCTACAGACCACATTCTGCACAATTTTTTTTTTCCCCTTGCTGAAGGAAATTTAGACCACTTTGATTACTGAGTAATATACAGACCAACATCAGTGATTTTGAATCTCGGTGAAAATTGCTCCAGCCTTGGCAGAAGCCAGCAGTACCATTAAGAAAGATGTGACTATATGGGATTTATTTTCTTCCCCCTTTTGGAGGTCATGTTTCACTTGCAATCAATTTACATGATCAGATCGCCTTGCACAAGTCTACCATTTTACTGTTTCCATAAAGCTTCTTTTGCAGTGTTACAGAGGAACTCGTAAGTGCCTTAGAAATAGCACTGTTTATTGTCTAACATGATAGCTATGTCTGTTTCAACATATTCAGCAATCACTTAGCATCAATTTTTCTTCACACTGCACCACCTTCCAGCTTGAGAAGCTTTTGTTCTAACAGATGCTTACTTTTAGTGTTTCTGGACTGAAATTATACTTCTTTTCACCTTTTGTTTTACTAAGCTAAATGAACCAGTTTTCTTCTCTCATGAAACAGATTCTACATTTTACTGATCATCCTCTGAGTCCTTCTGTGTACCTCCTGCAGTGCAATCTCATCTTTTCTGAATAAAAGTGACCAGAATCGCACAAATTGTTTCAAATGAGATAAGACCAATGTTTTTATCTGGCGTAGCTAATGGAAATATCTGACCTCTCATGTCATGTGACTTCAGTAACTTTTTTTCTGATGGAAACTATCACTTGGTCATCGTCAACTAATACAAGGAACACTTTCTACCTACTGTCACTTCTAACGAAAGAGGCCACCCCCCTAGCAGAAAGTACTGCTATCAGTCTCCTTACACGTGTTACTAAAATTAATCCATTCTGTTGTTTAGGATCTCAAGGTCATCCAGTCTTGATCCCTCTCATATTGAAAGTCTCACTATTTTGTGTCATCAGTGCATTTCATTATTACAGCTCATATTTTTGTACCTACATCATTAATGGAAATTTCTGGCTGAATAAAGATCTTCTGATGTTTCAGATGGGTATGTGATAGGATTTTTGCTTTCATCTCAAATGTGGAAACATTCATTTTCATATCTTCTTTCTCATTAGCCCCTGCTTTAATTTCCTTTGTAAGGAAACTCAGCTGGACTTCTGACAATTCTCACCTTATTCTTACCCTTCTTAATATTTTTCAAGCAATCATTTTGTTCCATTCCTTTCAAGCTTTCGATTGTTCCCAATAACCCTTCTGAAGTGACTATTTATCTAGCTGGGACTGACTGTCCCTCTTGTTTGAGATATGAATTTCAGATACTTTTTTTCAGAGAGACTTGACAGATGCCAAGCCTTCTCCACATGCAAGTCCATGACCACCTAGACACTGTTGTCATCACTAACTCATTCCCTTACTTTCTGGACATTTGACCTTTGAAATTCAGAACCTTAGTTATCAACCTACTGTTGCTCCAGGTAGTATTTTTACTAATGATCTTACAAAAGGTGTTTCTCTCCAGACATGAACCCAAACATCTCTAGCACATCTTCGTGGTCTCTAATAGAAGCTCTTTGCCACATTTCTCCAGTACTGACTCAAACAAGTTCTACTTTGTCTTTCCTATCATTGTTTCTTTCTTTAGTATCTATCACACCGCAAATTCTAATCCTCCATCATTCCTCTTCACCGCCCAAACAGCTTGAGTGTTTTAATGTTTGTGTGTTCTTCTTCTGTTTTAATTTCTATTGCTGTATATTCTGTTATCCCTAAAGGATCTAGTTTTGTTGTTTGGGCTCCAAGAATGTGCAACCGTCACAGGTATTTCTTGCTAACTGTTAGATCTAGTACAGAGGAGGGTCACGAAGACGCTCAGAGGGCTGCAGCACCTCTGCTATGGGGACAGGCTGAGAGAGTTGGTCTTCTTCAGCGTGGAGAAGGCTCCGTGGAGAACTTACAACACCTTCCAGTACCTGAAGGGGCCTACAAGAACGCTGGAGGGGGATTTTTTGCAAGATCATGTAGCGATCAGGTGAGGGGTAATGGGTTTAAAAAGAAAGAGGGTAGGTTTAGACAGGATGTAAGGAAGAAAGTCTTCCTGGAGAGGGTGGGGAGGCACTGGCACAGGTTGCCCAGAGAAGCTGTGGGTGCCCCATCCCTGGGAGTGCTCAAGGCCAGGCTGGATGAGGCTTTGAGCACCCTGGTCTAGTGGAGCATGTCCCTGCCCATGGCAGGGGGGTTGGAACTAGATGATCTAAAGATCATCCAACCCAAACCATTCCATGATTCTATGAACATGCCATTCTCCCTGGAAGAGTTAATAGTCCTCCCTCAAACTATCAGCTACATACAGTCAAAGCAACATTCTCATCCCTACTCCAACCCTTTATCCTTGCTGTCCATCATCCTAACATCTTGTATTCCTGTTGCTATTCACTTGGTTTTCCTCTTCCAGCATCTTAAAAATAATAGTGGAATATCATATAACTTGTTTCTTTTTTTTTAAAGCTATTTCAAACCACTGATAGGTAAAAAACCCACATACAGGGCTTAGATCATGAGAAGTCCTTTTTCTCTAATGCATCTCTAGCCAGGCCCAGTATCCCAAAACCTACAACCAGAGCATCCGAAGAGCCATAGGATATGCCTCCTCTCGATGACAGGTTTGAGACATGAGAATCGAAGTGTGGAGCTAGGAAAACACCACACTGTGGAAATACTGAGTCAGTCAAGGAAGTGGCAAGAGTAAGAGAGCGAGCGGGAGTGCATCTGAATCCCAAAGGAATTTTAGATGATAAGGAATTTTTACTGCCACAAGTCCTTATCTTAAATCTTTATTTCTGACACACCCTAGTAAATAGCTGTCAGTTCCTCTTAACGAGAAATTCCATCTTTGTACTGGTGTAAAACTCAGGTCCATCTTTCAGTCTTCTATCCCTTTTCTGTTCTTTCTCAAAGTCTTCACTCTCTTTTTATTCCCTGGACTGTTTTGGTTCATGTTTTTCCCCTCATTGGATTCACTGACCTTCCCCATACACACACTTTCCTTGTCAGCTTCATTCTTCTCCATGTTTTTCAGTACAGCAAATGCCTTCCTTGACTCTATTTCCGAGGCAACAGTCAGCCTCATTTCTCTTACATTCACATTCTTTTACTATTGCATAGCCTGCCCCACAAGTCCATGGAGCAAACATGTATCTGGGAAGACTGTCTTCTCTCTGCAATCTCCTCTCCTGTCACCATCAGGCACCAGCTCTTCTCTTCCATGAGCTCTATCAACCATTGTGTAGTTTCTATCAGAATTCAAAGACAGGACAAATCCCCCAGCTTTGTATCTGGTCGTGCCTAGCATTTTTTCCCTATTCCTCAGGCCACTGCCATGCTTGCCTCGGTAGCTGTCATCATACGTCACTGCTTTAGTGGTGGGCTTGACAGTACTAGGTTAATGGTTGGACTTGATAATCTTAAAGGTCTTTTCCAACCTAAATGATTCTATGATTCTGTATTCTCACTGTTGTCAAACAAGAAAAAAAAACAACTCCCTTATTCAGCACTGTTTGTGGTCATTCCTTCTATTTACTAATTCCTTCCCTGGTCTCTTAGGTGTAAACTTAGCAACTAACTGCCTGTCAACTGTAATTAAAGACAGGAATCCCCCCTTGTATGAGTCACCTGAAGGCCTAAGTGCAAGTCCTCTTCAGGGTAGGACAGCTAAAGGACAGGCTCCTTTCCACTTGATCCTGATGAGAACAAAAACACCACCCTTACCCTACCATCTCCAAGTGCTAGACTTCTGCACAAGCAAGAAAGTCATGCACCACATTTCTCCTTCCTTCCTGGCCTGGGCTCAATTCAGAAAACCCTCTGGGCAAGGAGGAAACAAGGCAGCAAGCTAAAACAAGGACACACTATGAATATGAGTTTGGCTATTGTGGTTTACCCTTAAGTGAAAATAATTACAAATAGCGCAATATAGGACTGAAAGAGTTATCCAGAGGAGAAGCTATTTTAGCTCCTACAGATAAATTAGGTGATTGAGAAAGAATAAATATGTCTTTGTGCAGTTGTTTCTAGTATTTGCATCACTTACTGGTGTTATAGGTATGTTTGTGGTGAGAAACACATGCACTCCAGTTAAATTTTTCTGGAACGCTACAATAAGCCTTAAATGGGAAAGCTGAAAGTTTTCTCCACTTCTGCTTGAGACAGAATGGGTTTAATGTGCAATAAAAATCAGAAAATTTAAAAGTATCAGGTTTAAAATAGCAAATAATATATTTACTTGGTTATTTGCATGGGAAGTAGAAACATACTGCTTTGGCTTTACTGTTAGGACCCAGAAAGCAGACATTTTTGGACCAGATCCCCAGACTTGTGTCCAAAATTTTGCATATTCCATACTGCCACTATGAATGTCTACACTTGCAGACTAATGTTTCTGCAATCTCAGAGAAACACCTTTTCTTTCCAGCTCTGTGTTAGTGTTCATCCCAGGCTTCAACTGCATACAAGCAGGTAGCGCCACTTTGCCTTCGTGACAAAAACAAACCAACAACCCCAACATAATCATGAACTCAGTCCAATGGTCATACAAGAGAAGTCAGGGGGTGTAGGATATTGTATTGTCCTGGTTTCAGCTGGGACCATTAATTTTCCTCTTAGTAGCTGGTATAGTGCTGTGTTTCAGATTTAGCATGAAAATAGTATTCATAACACACCAACGTTTTAGCTGTTGCAAAGCGGTGCTTACACTAAGTCAAGGACTTTTCAGTTTCCCATGCTCTGCCAATGAGCAGATGCACAAGAAGCTGAGAGGGGGCACAGCCAGGACAGCTGATCCAAACTGGCCAAAGGGATATTCCATACCGTATGATGTCATCCTCCATATATAAACTAGGGAGAGTTGGCCAGGGGGCAGCAACAGCAGTTTGGGAACTGGCTGGGCATTGGTCAGCGGGTGGTGAGTCACTATATTGTTTGTCACTTGTTTTGTATATTCTTTTGTCATTATTATTTTCTCTTCCCTAGCTGTCCTATTAAATTGCCTTTACCTCAAATAATGAGTTTTTACCTTTTTTTCCAATTTCCCTCCTCATCCCAATGGGGCAGGGGGGGAATGAGCAAGCAGCTGTGTGGTGCCTAGTTGCCAGCTGAGGTTAAACCACAACACACATTAAACTTGGATTCAAGCAAGATTGACTGACATACTGAGGAGTCTACAGCGACAGTCTCTTCCAAGCCAGTAAAGTGTTACACCTGATTTAGTTAGTGCAAATTATTAGAGCGTTTCCTGTTTAACACAGTACACATTCTTTCACTACTGGCTGGTTAATGATTGAGTCCCAACAGACAGTCCATAACACATTTCCTCCTCAATGAACACTGGCCACACAAAGAGTGCAAAGCCATCAACCCACGCGGCTACACAAAGAGTGTAAAGCCATCAACCCGCATCAACCCATACAGTCTAGAAGATCACAAAACATTTATCCATACCAATTCGTTGTCCATCAGGTCCATCTTTTCCTCACGAGATTCAACGCCTCACAGCAATCTCCAGTACTTTCAATACTTCTGACAGGTGAAAATGGCTCCTCAGCTTCTCAGCCAGACGTAGGGTAGGTGAATGCCCATCACGAGAGCTTTCCACTGTTCTGAGGACATCGCCAGTGTGAAAGAGGGAGCTCAGCACAGCACTAGGACTACATGGGACAAAGCCCTCCAGATCTCAGTTGCTTCATTTGAAGAGCAAAGCCATACTTCTCACTTCCAACTGTAATAAAAAGCAGGATGATGCAGGTATGAAGACGACAAACCATCAGCGTCCTTGAGGCCAACGCACCTTGTTGCTCCCTGAAGAGCACAAAATGAGAGGGAACAACGTACAACCAAACTCCAGTGGTGTCGACCATGGCTGACCCAGTGATGGTTGGTGCCGTGCGGCTCCCTCAGGTGGGAGCTGGGAGGAAACAACCCTTTCAGGCTCCTGAGGAGAGGCACAGCCTCATTCCATGCAATGCAGGGCTGCAGCTCTGGAACAACCAAGCCACGTGTAAACTGCCACCGCCTTCAGCACTCGAGGGACAGCGGCGAGGGCCGCCCCGGCGAGACCCTTCCGAGACTGGCTCACCATCGAAAGCCCGGAGCGCCGCCATTTTCTGCCACTTGCCGCCAAAACCCGTCGGCGGGAGGGCGGGGGAGGGCCGTCACGTGGGCCGCGCGGGTGTGTGGCGTTGCATCACGTGATGCGCTGAGACGCGTCCCCTTTATGTCTCTCGCCCCTCCCCGGCCCAGTGCTGCGCCGCGGGGGACGGAGAGCGCGCGCACGCGTCTCCGGCACGTGACCCCGCCCCGGAACGTGGCATTGTGTAATCACGTGACCTGGTAACGGAGCGGGAGGGGGGACGCGGAGAGGCTGAGGCGAGGAGGAGCAGAAGGCGGGGGGGCTGCGTACGCGACGGAGCGGGGTGCGAAGATGGCGGACGAGGAGGCCGAGCAGGAGAGCGGGAGCCTAGGTGGCGACCTCCTGGAGCTGCGGCGCCTGCGGGAGCGGCTGGTGGAGCTAGAGACTGGGCTGCGGGAGAGCCCCGAGCCGGCGGTGCAGGCGGCTACCGAGTACTGCAAGCAGCTCTGCCAGGTCAGGCCGCCTCTCCCCTTCCCTTCCTTCTTCCCTGCCCCCGCCCGCGCTCTCCCCTCCCCCGCGGGGTGTGTGTGTGTGTGTGTGTGCCCGGGTTAGAGCGTGGGGGCCGGGCGGGAGCAGCGCCGCCCCCGCCGGGGTGCTGAGCGGGGGAGCCGGAGCCAACAGCCCAGTGCAGCGTTTGGCCCTGCCGGGGGTGGGAAACGTTGGGAGCTGGTGCTCCGGGCCGGCTATTGACGCCGCCGCTGCCGTTCATTGTGGGCTGAAGATGAGGCGGGCGCCCCCTCCCCTGCGTCGGGAGCCGCTCCGGCCGGGCCTGTAATCCCCTTCCCCCGCCTTTCCATCCTTCCCCCCCCCCCCCCCCCCCCCGCCCTCCCCGGCGGCCGCCCCGGTTCTCGCGGTCTCTAGGCCCCTTTGTTGTGCTCTGCGGCTCGGCTTATCGAAGGGCCCTTTGTTCCTGGCGGTGGCGGACCGAGGGGGCCCCCCCCGGGCCCCCCCCCCCCGCCCCCCCCCTTCCCTGGGGGGCGAAGGGAGGGCGGCGGCAGCCCGGTAGGTGGGGGCTCCCGCTCCCTCGCCGAGGGGGAGCCCTAAGTCTGTCCCGGGTCCCCTGTGCGAGGGGCTCTATGCCCGAGTAGCCTTCCCCTCTCCCTTCTCTATCTCGTACCCTGGAGGGATAGCGGAGTTTTTGCCATCCTGGGAAGGAGAAGGCGGTGATGAAGTGGTGGTGGACTTAGTTTAGTCGCCGGTGATGGTGGCAGCTCTGCTGCGATGCTGCTCACCGTTGTCTCGCCCTGTCAGGGGAGCGCAGTCCCACCTCGGGAGAGGGCTCCTGAGCTGGCAGCGTCGGAAGCACCATTGTGTGTGATTATTCTGGCTGTGACCGCCGTCGGGAACAGGCCTGCATCCCCAGGGCTTGGGCTGGTCCTTGGAGCAGGGCTGGTGCTTGGAGCAGGGTTGTTGCAGGTGTTTTTTCTGAACCGGTGACCCTGCTGAGTGTCCCTTTCTAAACAAACTTCATGGTGCTAGCTCTGTGGTTAAAACAAACCACTCCATTTTCATCACGTATGTGTCTATACGTTGCCCTGATTTCTCTTGGATGTCCTTTCCCAGCTAGCATTAGTTATGACACAATGCATAAAACAAGTCCTTTAATATTTTCAGCCCCCGAAATTCACAGCAACTGCTACTTCTGTAGCTTTACGATGGGCTTAATACATCTGATAAAAACGATAATGTTTGTTTACACATTACTGTCACCCATTCATGGAATGTAGGCAAATTTTTAAAAGGTGGAACCGGTAAGAATTAATTCACATGGCTGGTTTGAACTGTGTTTTATTTGTGAGTTTTGTATCTGTTTTCTTAAAGAGTTGATTCTTCTTGGTGGCCATTGTAGCATGCTAATTTACATGTCTGACACCTCTGGATTAAACTAGGCTCTATTTTTTTGCTAACCAGGGAGATCGGCCGCTAAATATTTTCAGCATATTCCTTTCTCGTATTTTATTTCGTATATACAGGGATCATATTGCAGGTTCTTTTTCTTCAGTCAATATTTATCCATAGTGTATTTGGGTAGAAAGGCTGTGTAGATGCACGGAAACAAGACTGGCTTATGTTGGTTGAGATCACTGTGTTCTCAGTCTGTTTAATCTTTGTGCCTACTTTCTTACATTCATACACTGGGAGGTGGAAATCTGGCTTTCCTGGCTCCGGCTCTGCTTCCAACTTGTGAATGAGCTGTTCATTGATCTGAAGTAGTTGGGTAGGTGGGAATGAAGACAGCATCCTTGGTATGCATGGAGTAGATTACTGGTGTCTAAAGCTGATTTATCACTGAAATTATTGTTGCATGTGCTTAATGAGTGGCTTCAGTAGTTGATTGACTGATTTAACCTTTAAATAAAAATTAATATTTTTCTTAGGATTTTAGTGGCTGTTGCAAAAGCCCATTGTAGGACCCAAGTTTAGTAATATTCTGGAACATACACCTTGTCAAAACAAGTTTCCTTGGACAAAACAGTTGTGTAAAAACTGACTTTGATAAAAATCCATGCTGTTTTGAATTGAGTTACTGTCCCTTCTATACCAAGATTTATAGGAAGGCTGTGGCACCAGAATACTCATTCCACCTCTTCTGCAGTTTTAATCCTTTATTGAGGCAAATACAAAATAGTATTCATGATTCAGATAGTAGGCTTAGCTACTTAGCTTGCACTGCATGACGGAAGTTATAGAAAATTCAGAAAAGCCATCTTAGAAATATCTTATAAATGACAGTTTAAAGGCATCTGCTGTGATTTCTAGAATAAAGTCTTTGAATATATAAACATGAAAGTATAATTTGCCTGGTCATATACACAAAGCTCAGAGTCTTATATACATCTTAAGTCTGCAAGTGCAATGCTGAAGAAATACTTCAGTGCTTATCTCAGTATGATTTCACCTGCTCTTTTTTTTCACGCTTAGTTTCTAGGTATGAAGTAACTACATAGAACTTGGAAAGTCATGTGTCCTTATTTTATTTTGCTGGCAGGTGACTCTGGAGCCCAGCAACCACATAGCTTGCTGCCATAAATCAACCTTTTCATTTTTTTTTTTTAATGAAGTGGGTAGCATAATATTCGAGAAATAAGTGTGTTTTCATACTGAAGGAAGCTGAAGAATGTGCAGTAGAGCATTGAAAGATCCTTAGGTTCAAAGGTGAATAAGGGATTTAAGTAAAATGAGTGGGAGTTGTACAGCCAAAACCTTTACCTGGTTTTGAAAAATCTCAATTTGAACTATTTCAGTGTTTATAACCCAAAAGTGTAGAACAACTGTTACACTGAAAAACAAGAGTTCTTGTACCTTGTGTGCAAGAAAATAAAATTGTAAACCAGTCTTCCTCTCTTGTAAGAATAAAATGTACTTGGATGTATTGTATATGCAGCATGTCATTAGCTATAAATATTTTTGTGGTTTGCTGCTGATTGCACTGTGAAATGATGCAATTATTCTTAAATTTTGAAGGGATTATAGGCTGGACCTTAATCCTGTACCACATCTGTGTGAAGGTAGTTGTGTTCCATTGTCAGCATGCAATGGAGAGCATCATCTTTAATTGTTATCAAGTGACATTTGCATCTGTACGGGTATATGTAAAATGACTTTTTAATTGATTCATGCTCTTCTGTTGCAATTTGGTAATTAGCAAATCCATGACAAACAGTTATGTTGTCACAAACAATATGTGTGCAGGCTGGGACAGACAAAACAAGTATCTTCAGCTGTAGTGTCTAAAACCTGAAAGTGTGAATTTTGCAAGAATTCAGAATGGTTTAAAGCAAGATTGCTGTTCTTGTCACCATGTGGTGGCTGGTTAGATTCTTTTCAAACTTTGCTCTTAAAGGTGATCTGTTGATTGTATTCTGTTCGAGAAGACCAAAATGTTTGGGTTTTTTCCCCTGAGAACTAAGTGAACGTGATGCTGATGGTATATTGGAACTCTTCACTGTGGGCTGTGTTCCCTCCCTGTTGGTCATTACCCAACATAACCTTTATTTTCTTAAATACCAAATTTCAGGCTGGTAACAAATTTTCTTTTGTCACTGGTTAGTTGTGAAGTCTTGGTGGTACCTCTGCTTATCCTGACTTTCTGTAGTTGACATGTTTCATCTTTCAGCTTATTAGTCTTCCCTCCATTGTTATTTTTGACTTCATATCACTTTTCTGAATCGGCTTCTGACGTGTTTTTCTTTCTCCCTCCCCTTCCCCACCCCCTCATCCCCCCTCTCCTGCTGTACTTTGTGGTATAAATTCTCCACTACTGTAAGGTGATGAGGTTTGTTGCACCAACGTACAAGTTGTTAACATATAGAGACGTATAGCAAAACCATAAGAAAATATTTGCACTGTTGTGTGGTCTTTAATAACTTTGCCTGTACTTCTTGTCTCATCTGTTGGTTGTCTTGTCATGTCTGCCTGTTATGAGAAAAATCCTGTATTAAAATGCTAGGAAGCGTGCTTATCCATTAATAGATATATTAATATCCCTCTAGTGTAGACAGTTTAGTCAATAATAACCTAGGATCTTTGTAACACTAGCAGCAGAAGTATCATGCTGAAGGAAAAATGGGGGTGTGGGTGAAGGTTTTTAGCTACTTCAAAAAAAAAATCCCCAAAACTTCTTTTTAAAAATGCTTGTTTTTAGCTGGTGTGACTGCATAGAGTTTGCTGCTACGGTTTTAAACTGATTTTTATTGAGTGTTGAGGTACTAGTGGAGTATTAGAACCTTAAGGTCCTACTCTGGGGTGTTTTTTTTTTTTGTTTTCTGTGTGCTGACACACCATGGTAGATATTGGTAATGTTGGGGATTGCAGAATCTTTTAGGTTGGAAAAGACCCCTAAGATCATCAAGTCCAACCATTAACCTAACACTGCTTATACCACTGCTAAACCATGTCCCTAAGCACCTCATCCACGCATCTCTTAAATAGCTCCAGGGATTGTGACTCAACCAGCTCCCTGGACAGCCCGTTACAATGCCTGACAAACCTTTCAATGAAGAAATTTTTCCTAATATCTATAATTTAAACCTCCCCAGGCACAATTGAGCCCTTTTCCTTTTGTCTGATCACTTGTCACTTGGGAGAAGAGACCAGCATCCCTTCTGTCTGCAACCTAATACTGTACTAATGTGAATATAAGATGTCCCTCATAAAAACAAACATACCTCTACAGATAAAGCTTTTTTAATTATGTACCTGCAATCAGTGTATGACTAAGTTACAAAGTTTTCACTAATGATTTGTTTCTGTTGGAGCTTAGTCTTATTTTCTTCTCTTAAACCTTACTACAATTTACCTTCAGTTTTTATACCTCACAGACTGCACAACTTTCTGGTGTTGTCACCCTCTTTGCTGTGATCACATTCTTCCCTTATAGTCCCTGTATTCTCAGCTTCCTCTTCAGGCTCAAGATGACAGAAATAATGTTCAGTTCTGTCCATAGAATTTGAAATAAAGCCTTTCTTAAACCTTTTAGCTGCAACTTCTGGATTTATACAAACCCAGTCTGTCTTAATCCAATGAGAAAGAAGTGTTTCAGTAGGCTGCTTTATTTTTTCCTGTAGGAGATGGAGTATGATCCCTTGCCAAGAGTCATTCTATATATAAAGACCTCAGCAGTCTTTTGAAGGGCTTATTTGCGATTTCATCAAGCACCTGCAGTTGTGATGTCCTTCCTCCTGATGTGACTGTAAGATTGGTGTTCACTGACAGTGAAAAGTGCCATCAGCAACATGTCAGGTTCCCTTTTAATGCAAGCAGAAGACCTTATTTTCTTAATATCGCTTCTGGTCTCTTACTCAGGGCAATGTTCATCAAAGTCTTCATTGAGTGTGTAGGTAAACATCCACCCTTGATTTTGTTTGGCTCAACAGCTGTGATTTTTCAGTAATATATCACAAACTGCTGAAATTTGAATGTTGGTAAGGTTGCTGTTTTTGAGCTTTCAGTTTAATAATTTCCTGTGTAACCAGGTCTCTGCCTCTTCTTTTGAGTACACACAACTTCTTCGAGTAAAAAAGGGTGAGTCCAGTGAGTGATTTCCACACTGAGCTAACCCTCAAAAGCTTCTGTTTTGATTTTTGTCTTTTCACATTTGCCTCTACAACGCTGTGTTTCTTCCTGGTCTCACAGTTGCTAGCTTTTTCTACATATGTTACCATGAGTGTAAGATTTCCATCACAACTTCTTTTATTTTTCCATTTTGCCTTCATACCTGTGACCTCCAGATGATCTGCTATTCAGGAAGGGACGTACAGCTGCCAGAAATCACAAGGAATCTGCTAAACTGTAATACACCACACAGATTCCCAAGTGCATGGAGCAAAACAACTGTCATCACTGTGTCATCTCATGCAAACTTTGAGCTGCCTCAGGCATTTTTGTGCTCTTTCATCACTGTAAGATGTGCCGTGTCAAACAGTCATATTATCTTGTGGAGCTGGTCCGAATGGTCGGACGACATCCCCTGGATTTTAAGTTAAACTGCAAGGAGTCAGGGAAACTGTCTTGCTTTCAAATAAAATAGTGCATGTGCATGTCTGGATATAATGGCTTGAGAGCAGCCCTGAGGAGAAGGACTTGTGGTACGGGTGGATGAAAAGCTGGACATGAGCCGACAGTGTGTGCTGGCAGCCCAGAAAGCCAACCGGATCCTGGGCTGTATCCAGAGAAGTGTGGCCAAGCAGGTCAAGGAAGGGGATTCTCGCCAACTACTCTGCTCTTGTGAGACCCCACCTGCAGTGCTGCATCCAGCTGTGGGGCCCCCAACATAAGAAGGATATCGACCAGTTGGAGTGAGTCCAGAGGAGGCCACAAAGATGCTCAGGGGGCTGGAGCCCCTCTGCTGTGGGGACAGACTGAGAGAGTTGGGCTATACAGCCTGGAGAAGAGAAGGCTCTGGGGAGACCTTATAGCACCTTCCAGTACCTGAGGGGGCTACAAGAAAGCTGGAGGGGGGGTACTTTTTACAAGGGCCTGTAGTGACAGGACAAGGGGTAACGGGTCTAAACTGAAAGTGGGGAGATTTAGATTGGACATCAGGAAGAAATTCTTCCCGGAGAGGGTGGTGAGGCACTGGCACAGGTTGCCCAGAGAAGCTGTGGATGCCCTGTCCCTGGGAGTGTTCAAGGCCAGGCTGGATGAGGCTTGGAGCAACCTGGTCCAGTGGAGGGTGTCCCTGCCCATGGCAGGGGGGTTGGAACTAGATGATCTTTAAGGTCCCTTCCAACCCAAACCATTCTGTGATTCTATGACAATGTGTATGTGTTTAGAAAAAAAAATACCCTGTTTAGGGTAAGTCTAACCAACGAGCATGAGGTTTTTTTAGTCCTTGTTTTCAGTAATGGCGTCAAGCCTCAGCATCATGCCAGATTGGACCTGGTCTTCATTGGAACTTCTGAGCTCTGTATGTTAAGTTTTTATTATTACAAATTTTCCTGTATCAGAGTAAGTGGATGTGATGGAAACACTTCATTTTTTTTTCTACCTGTGTGTCTCTGAAAATCAGAATCTCATTGATTTGCTTTTCTAATCATGCTAATGTCTAAGCTTTGTGCCATGCTGTCAATCTTTTTTTTTTTTTTGTCATTACAATGTTATTCAGATATGTCTGAGCATAAAAAATACCAAGATTGATACACAAGGATTTTCTTCTTATGGAGAGAGAGAAAGCTAACGTGTTCAGGCAGCAAGTTGAGTTCAGCGTATGTTTAGATAATATCTTACAAAGTGTAATGATCTTAAAAATGTAGCTTTCTGTAGTTTATTTGAATAATTTCCCAGTTACGTATTAGGTTACTTGTACAACCAGAACTGGTGCATTTAGTTTTAGATGTGTGTGGTTTTTATAATCTGCTCATGAAAAAAGACAAGTCTTTAATAATGCCTTTTTAATATTATTGTTGGGCACATGAGGGGAATCTGAAACTCATTTTGGTGACAGTTTTGAGTTAAAGATTTGCTGTAACACAAATGAAATCTTTTTGTGTTTGTAAATTGCCATCAAAATAAAAAGGAGTAATTTTTATTCTCTATTTTTGAATAAACTGTTTCTTCTCTTTTAAAAATTCCTTAAATATAGGTAGATGGTTAGGAAAGAACATTCATAAAAACATTGTGGTTTAGTTCTGAAAACTTCCTTTTTGAGCTAGCTGTGTTTGGCAGTATTTTCCCCATATGGAACATGCATCTGGAGGAGATCTCAGTCAGCTCAACCATGCTTCCAAAGCAGGATTAATTATTGGTAAGCCATAGCTACAAATGCTTGTTTAACCTGTTCTCAGAAATTTTCAGTAAGAAAAATTCCAAAAACCTTCCTGTATAATACATTTTTGTTCGGTTAACTTTGCCTTCAAACAGGTTTTTTTTAGGTGGGGTTTTTCTCCCCCTCCCCCTCACAGTCTTACTTGATCTCTAGTCTCTTGTTGCAGTTTAAGACTGCAGTGATTTATCCTATCCCATGTAGGCATGGCATTTAGCATATTCCTTTTCTGTTGGAAGCACCTCTTGGATTTTCAAGGCTGTTTTCAGTCTTTCTCCAGTTTTCACTTCTGTGAACAGAGTTTTTGCAGTCCTTGATTGTAAGTTTTTCCTTGTGATCCCCTTTTCCTTTTTGTGTTGTTACTATATCCTTGGAATTTGTGTGGTTTTGAAGTAGTTACCTGCAAGGAAGGTAACAATCTAGTAAGAATTCAGTAAGAAGTGGCAACTCATGGAAGACATAGGCTTTAAGTACTTTTCCTGTAAAACATACTGTTTATCCAATACAAATAGTCCAGAGAAGAGCAATAGTTCTTGACAGTGTAACAAATTACGGTAATTAAGAAGATGACAAAATGTAGATGGAGGGATTAAAATTAATAAAATGTCAGAATCTTTACAAAAGCTCTTCCTTCTATTTAAGGTGTTGCATATGATACTAAAATCAAGCACTCAGTTACCATGGGAAAGAAAAAGCCTTTAGTTCAGCAAATAGGTGCTTATTTTCATAGTTACTCCGATGCACAATTTCTGCAGGGCTAAAGTTACTCGATGCTTTTACTGAAGTTATTTAAAAAACCCTCTCCTATCAGCCAGCTACTACTTCTCCAAGAACACTCCTAGCCAAAAGTTAATACTTAAGAGGGTGAAAAGTGTGGTTATGGTTAGTTTTCCTCCATAATATTTTTGATTTTTATTGCCCATTCAAAGATTGAGAGTCATTCTGCTCTATACAGTTCTCAGGCATTAAAAAAAAAAAACCAGACACCAAAAATCCTCAACAAACTGAAGCCGTTATTGTAGATGTCAATTTACCCATAATAGTCAGCTATAAACAGCAGCTTCACAACTGTGCTAGTGTAACTAAATGTATTAGGTACTTTCTGTACAGGCACGTGTATTCCTGCTTTTATATTTTCTCACAAATACAAACTTTATTCTCCACTTTTGAATAATGTGTATCAGTAATGTTTAGGTTGCTTTCTAAAACTATGATGGTTGAAGATTCACTGTTTAAAAAACAGGATGCTTTCCACAGTCAATATTTCTTCCTTATTGTTCAGGACTGTACAAGGAACAGATATATTAATGTTCAGTAAGGCATCTCATTTTATCAAATTGTAGCCATTGTGTATCTCAGTTTCTTGATAAGGAAGTTTGATCTGTTTTAATGTGCAGTCCATGTTCTGTCTTTCGCTATTTTTTAAATTTCTTTTTTTTTTTTTTTTAGAAAATAAATACCTCATAAACCACAGATCTCACGGGAAGGCAGCAAAAAACCAAATACTCTTCGGGGGAATTTTTGCTTCCATTGTGACTAAGAATCAGGGAATTTCATCTGGACTTTTCTGTTTACTCTGCCATTTAAATGTCATAGTATTTTTTTAGTCCAGGCTTTATGCAGACATAGTACATATTGTACATGGTTTCTGCATAAGACTTCCCTAAATTAGGGGTCAAACTGGAACCATTAGGAGAACTGTACTGTTTTTTCAGTGTGATGTATTACCTAAACCAACACACAGGCCAAATAAACTTATTTCCATTTCATGTATGTGTGGAGCATATCTTCAAGAAACAGTGCTCCAGGCATTGATTTATATCTACCAAAGTTTTTTTGTTAGCATTGTTTTTAAAGGCCTTCATATAAATCCTTGAGCAGCTACAGTACAGTGTGTATAATTCCTTAGGGAAAGTAACATGATGTTTCTATGCCATCAGCTTATCTAATGATGTCCAACAACATGCAAATTTAAGTTTAAATAACAGGTAAACGGTGTGACTTGAAACTATGTTTTGAAATAGTATTCCCCATTTTATTAGGTCTGTGCTTTTGCATATGTTAAGAACTTAATGTCTCATGTTTAAGAAGTGTGCAGGTGTTTCTGAGGTGTGGAATTTTTTTTTTCTATTTGTCTTCACATATGCATTAAAGACAACTTTGTGGTGTTATTTCTGGGATCTTTCATCTCTGAGGATGAACTGCACTGCTTTCATTTGGGAGAAGTTAATCTAATGAAACCTAGTACTTGGCAGAAGAAAGACGTTGAGAAGGAAGGTATATGAAACATCGTAAAGACTGTGGAGCTTTATAAAATTGTTCTCTGAAAATAGGCCTGATCCAATAGGAAATTGGACAAAACTTGTAAATACGTGTGCCTGTGGTTTTTGTAAGAATAGTTTGGTCAAATTTTTTCTCCACCTTCTCTTCTGTAACTGTTTCACAGTTTTCTGGTATACAGTATTTCTGGCTTTATGGTTCCCTATATGAAGCCAAATTGTTCAAGTGGTCTTGAACACTTCCAGGGATGGGGCATCCACAGCTTCTCTGGGCAACCTGTGCCAGTGCCTCACCACCCTCTCCGGGAAGAATTTCTTCCTGATGTCCCATCCAAATCTCCCCGCTTTCAATTTAAACCCATTACCCCTTGTTCTGTCACTACAGGCCCTTGTAAAAAGACCCTCCAGCTTCCTTGTAGGCCCCTTCAGGTACTGGCAGGTGCTATAAGGTCTCCCTGGAGCCTTCTCTTCTCCAGGCTGAACAAGCCCAACACCCTCACCCCATAGGCGAGGTGCTTCAGCCCCCTGAGCATCTTTGTGGCCTCCTCTGGACTCCCTTCAACTGGTCAATGATCAACAACATAAAGAAACTCACCCTTAAATTAACTTTTTGAAGTTTTCTGTAATTATTGTTGCAATTCAGTTTGTAAGGACACTGGTGCCCTGAGCCTTCAGCACACAAGCATAAAAAGTTAACCATGCCTCTTAACCAACTCTTTCTACTTTGCTAGGCAGATAAAGTAACAGCAACAAAATCCAGGTGTGCCATCTAATGCATGTAACTTTACTTAGTGGAGAAGTACCACTGCCCCCAATTTACAGACACAAACCCAAGGCTGATGTGTGTCATCCAAAAATACAGTTCTAAGGCAGAGTGTACACCAGGGGAAGATTAAAAAAAAAATACCGTACTAGATACAGAAGCAGAAATAGAAGAAAGGCTTGTGGAGCTGCTAAAACTCTCAGTAATTATGTTATGTGCCACCACCAAGAAAATGTCACAAAAAACACAGCAGAGAGGGGACTGATTCTGGAAAGTTAATTGCTAAACACAGAACTTCCTGTTAACTGACAGAGAGATGTTTTACTCCCCAAATGTTGTCAAAAGGTACAAGCAGTTTGTATGTTTTTCACCTGGGAATGCTGAACATATTGCATGAGCTCAGATTGCTAATTATTAAATTGAAAGAGAAATTACTTTGGTGCTATTCCTCCCATTACTCTTTAGTCACTGTTTTGCTTAAGATTCAGAACCCAGCTAGTTTTAGAAAAAGAACTAGGAAAACCTAGAAAATGAATGGACAGTCTCTGCTTACATCCATAAACTGTTTTAAAACAAGTAAATTATTTAAATTGTCAGGAAGTAATGTCATTAAGCCTCATGCTTTGTCATATATGGTAGTAGAAATTATCCTTCTTCAGGCTTGCCTTTAATCTTCCAACATTTGGTATTTAATATGCTCTTTCTGATCTTTTCAGGAGCATCTGATTTCCCTCTTGCATCCTTACATAAGAAATGAACTTGTCATAGTCCTAGGCTACACTTCTCTCTGTTCAGGTTTACATTCAGGTCTCTAATTTAATGTTGTCATCCCAACCTTCATATTTTAGTCTGTTTAGTTAAAAACAGTATTCAGCAGTTGGCTATTAAACAGGCATTTCAGGAATGCGGTAGGATGTTCATTACAGTAAACTTTCATCCACTGCCAGGAAATCTAATTTACCTATTCTTTTAATTATCAGACTGGCATATGGGCAGATTAAAAATAGGAAGATAGCCAGAAATAACTGTGTCTACTGTGAAAATCTGTGCATTTCCTGCAATATAGGTGACTTGAACCTGCTCTCTCAGTCAAGTGAAATGAGACCTTACAAATATTTCTGTAGTTCATCTGCATTACCTTTTTGTATGAGCTGTCTTTAGCAGCTGAACACAACTTCTCCCACGGCTACTTCAAACCTTTTTAATTCTGATGAGAACTTAATTGATAATCTTCCTCAGTAGAAAGGTTACTTAATTGTCATTTTAAGCTTGTCTATTCAGCACAGTCAAATTGGCATCCCAAAGGATGCTTTCATCTGATCTACATTTTGTGTGAAGGAATAAGGCAAAATCTACCTGATTCAGACAGAGTCTAATAACCTAAACTGCGTCCTTATACCAGTGTCAAGGTGCTGCCACCGTGTCCGTGTGTGAGGAGGGACGGGCGGCAAGGTTATGCTTTCTCCTGAATACGCCAGCAACCCTCGAGCAGAACTGGGAGGTCCTGCCATCACACTGACGTGGTTCATGAAGTCTGGCTGGGTGTCCAAAAGCAGAGTTCACTTGCCATGCCAGTTTCAACTAGAACATGATGCATGTTTCAGGTCTGTAGAATTGGGATATTTAAGTTTTATCATCTTCACTATTGTGGATTCATAATCAGAAGTTACTTTTTACCCCAGCTATTCTTTTCATAAGAGCTACCCTCCAATGTTTAAAGTAAAAATTAAGTTCAGATTATGTCTTTTGTGATTCTGAACATTTGGTCTCTTCTTGTCCTCATCTTTGTGTTTTTCTATTATAAAACTGTGTATTATCACAAGCTCCTGAGACAAGTAGCAATCACAAGACTGAGAAACTCCTTACTCGTAACTTGATTTAGTGTCTGATCACTGGATGTACTTTATTGATTCATCAAAGCAGCATTCAGTGTATTAGATACATAAATATCAAACAGGAATTATCTGTTCACTAGAATCAATTCTCTCCATCATTTTGAGTAACAGAAGACAAAAGGAATTCTACTAAATTCTGTTCTTTAGCATGAGAAAGCAACACCATAATTGCTATCAGCTCAAATGAAAACTCTTAAGATAACTGCTGTATTCAACCCAAAAGATAGTAGAGAATTACAAAATAGACTTGGTTTCATACTAAAGAAATAAACAATTTTAATTCAGAGTTAAGTTTCACAAAACAACAAAGGCATCTGTCCAGCCGTTAGGAGAGCATGAATACTAGGAGTCAGTATGTGAAGCCAGATAGAGCTTTGGCAGAAGTTGTCCATACTGTGTGAGTCCCTAAAAGGACAGAGTTGTGTGACTAGCTCAGAAGAATTAACAGAAAAATCAAGTCAGAACTATATTAGTTAGCACAGGATTTCCCTTATTCTCTGATGAAAGATATACCAAGCATATCCTGGGCTGTATCAGGAGAAGCATGGCCAGCAGGTGAAGGAATCTGCTCTCGTGAGACCCCACTTGCAGTGCTGTGTCCAGCTCTGGAGTCCTCAACATAAGAAGGATATCAGCTGGTTGGAGCGAGTCCAGAGGAGGCCACGAAGATAATCAGGGGGCTGGAGCAGCTCTCCTATGGGGACAGGGTGAGGGAGTTGGGCTTGTTCAGCCTGGAGAAGAGAAGGCTCTGGGGAGACCTTCCAGTACGTGAAGGGGCCTACAAGGAAGCTGGAGGGAGACTTCTTACAGTGGCCTGTAGTGACAGGACAAGGGAAATCAGATAAATCTGTTCATGTCATCCTACTGATTTGATGCAGTAGTCCGAGTCTTAAGACAGCATTTTCCTGAAAAAAAATAATTCTGCTTTCTTAGCTTTGTGCTAGCACAAGCACTTGAGTGTATACACTGAATGTGTTTGGGGAGCTGATAGGAATTTAAGCTTGTTTCTTGCTGGTTAAGAGTTAACTCTGGTCAAGGATTTTCTCAAGGTCCTAATAGCCCTTACTCCATAAATGTTAGTTACAAGATGATAAAGAACAAACATCAGAAAACAGCTGTGCAGAGTACAAGTGAAGGTACTAGTAAGCACAGAATACCAACTACTTTAAACTGTCAGTAGCATCAGTAATGCTGAAAAAAGGAAAGGAAATACTACATCCTTATGGGAGTTTGATTTAGACTTTTTGTCGATGAAGGTGGTGTTCAGCATTTTGGACTGCTGGAACCCATGGGAACCATATAAGCAGTTTTCCTCATTTGAGGCACTGGATAAAATCCTTTTAGCTTTACTTTCAGTCCTTGTTCTTTAAAGCATATTAAAAACTTGCACTGTAGAGAGAGAGTGAAAAGCTGTTCCTTCTCGCTTTGTGTAAATCTATGCAAAGATGTTCCTTCCACAATGGAGTTGCATGTGGAAAAAGAAGAGAATGAAGATGTTAACCATACCCTTAAATAGGAGGAGACAGGGCAGTGAGTTGAGGTCATCCTTATCCTGTGTATCTTGGTCTGTAGTGGGAGAACCTGCAAGGGTCTTGGGTTTTTTTCCCCCAGTGTTGGAAACTGTAAGCAATAAAGACTGTGCTATTTGCCTATGCAAGAAACTAGAATTACTGATTTAAATGATATATCTACTGTGCTCCTTCTTCCAGCTACTTCTCAGGTTTTCTGTTTGAAATCATCATGACACCTCAGAATAAGAGAGGGGCAATGAAGTCATACTGTCTCAAAGTTCTCAGTCAGAACTGGTGTTTTGTGAGGAAGGGTGGTTTGCACACCATTTGAGGAGTTG
Source organism: Rhynochetos jubatus (assembly GCA_027574665.1). Taxonomy (NCBI): domain Eukaryota; kingdom Metazoa; phylum Chordata; class Aves; order Eurypygiformes; family Rhynochetidae; genus Rhynochetos; species Rhynochetos jubatus. The sequence continues at coordinate 86,624,778 of CM050650.1, read as the reverse complement.
AATATCATTACATGAGCTAACATTAGGAAAAAAAAAACCCAAGAGCTACAAATGCTTTTATTTTAAATGATAGCTAAGACTTCTGTGGGCTTTAGGCCCAGGGATCAGGCTCCAGCATCATTTTCAAGCCTCTGTTTCAAGTCTAGGTCTTCAAGAAAATAAAAGCAGTGACAAAACAAATATTTTCACAAGCTCCTAATTCTTAAAGCATGTTTTATAATAAGTGCTGTGATAATAGATGTTGCATGAAGTTGGAAATCCATCAGATACCAAAAGTCTGCATGGCTTTTGATTTAGACAACAAAAAAGTTTTGGTGAACTGTTTAAAGCGTCACAAAGTAAATATTAAATAGTCAAATTTTAGAATAGTATGTACCTTGTGTTCTTGCAGTGGCTGGCAGTGTGATGTAAATAAGAAAAACGTTTTTACTTTTGTGGTGCTGGTGCTTATTACAGCTGGAAGATCTAGTCCCGTACCAAACTACTTGTCGATCACATTGACAGGTGGAAAAATGTCAGCATTTTTTAATTTAAAAATTACAGGTGAATTTTGATTCCGGGCAGTTTGAAGTGGAAGGTTCTGAGGTTGCCTTAGGTGCTTCACTGATGCACTAGGTATTTAACTGTGTTTGGGCAGGAATGAAGACAGTGTCAAAACTTAACAAAATGTGTTACTGAACACCTTAGCTTGTCACACCCTCCTTGATAATTATTTTTGTAATTACGTAAAACTATTTAGCTTCACTATTTGATAATACGTGGGTTTGACAGAGTTTGTAGTACAGGTGTTCACAATCCTATTCTGTAGGTGCCTGTGGGTTTACACATGCAGTAAATGTGAATTGTCTTGCCTCTTGTGGTGTTGTTTAAATTACCCTACTTTCTGCCACACTGAGGGGAAAGACAACAGTCTTCTCAGAGAAAGGAGCACTGGCACAGCTACTCCGCTGTGAAGCCTGATGTTCTGTTTGCATTCATGTAACAGTTGCCCAATTAATTTGCTTATGATCGATCTGATCACATCTCTTGATACAAGCTGCGAAAGGCTCTGGTCATTAGAGCATACCTGCCTTCTTCACAGGACAGAATCTTAAACCAAGGAAAAGGTTCTTAAATCATGTGCATAGTTGATACAGGAGACCTGCCTCGCCCGTTTTCTTATGTTATCCGCTTTCTGGACTGTAGCCTTCCCTTCCTTTTGAAATTTCTGTTGGTGCTAACAGAATTGTAGCCGTCCTTGACCACCTTTGAACAAAGCTTGCCCTGTTTTATTGAACCAGACCTTTTGATGGTTCCTGTGAAAACAGTTGCTCTTCTAGATCAGTTGGTTATGGACAGTCACTGGAGAAGTGCCTAGTGGGGTCGTGTCGACCGAAGGGGAGCTCTGCCTTTGTGGGGATGTGCTCCACGTGAGCATGAAGTGGCAGAGCGATGTCACTGAGAAGCACTCTCACTCCTAAACCTGACTGTTCGCATGGAGCTTGGTCATCGCTTAACTTCGGCAGCGGCAGAGGTAGCTGACTCTGTGGAGGGTGTTCTTGCAGCCACTGTGTGTGCAGCTCCTAAAGGCTCATCTCCAGACAACCTGATTTTATCAAGCTTGTGACTCAGACTATTCTCTAGTGTGGATGTGCTTGAGGCAAGTCATGGAAATAGAGGTTTTCCTAGTTACTGGAGTACTTTGAGAGGTGTAGCTTACCTGTGTGACAACTGGCTTGTCACTTTCCCTGCCTCTTAGTCCCTTGGGAATGGAAATGGCAGTCCCAGGCATGTTCTAACATATTTAAATAAGTTTGCCCTTACCCAGATACCTGCAGGGGTGAGACTCTGATCTTAAGAGCTGAAGAAGCATGTAGATGTGGACTGTAAATGTGAAAGTCTGGTTATTAGTAAATAATGCCTTCTTTTAGTATGAAGCATTTTAACATAGCTTTGGTATTGTAGGGCTAGTTGCAGCAAAGAATGTTGCTCAGTGTAACTTCTGAAAGTAGAAAAGCATCCTCTGGTGGGTGCATTGCTACTGCCCCGTTCGTGTAAGTGTGCTTACAAAGATTGAAAAGGATAAAATGTGTTGTGTGAATATTACCTATGGCTACATATTTTCCACAGTTGAAATCACAGATAGACTGCTTATTGATTTTTATTGTACAAATTGAGGCGGTACAATTTTTTTGAGTCGTTTTGACCATGTAAGCTGCTGCTGCTGAAATAAAATGCTGTTTCGGTCTCACAGAGGAACACAACTTGCTGCTGTGCTCTGAATAACAGTACTTGGCTTGATTAACAAGCATGTCCTGACTAGGGAGATAAATAACTTAATGAGGCCCAGGGCTGGGGGTAAAATTCTTTCTTTTTATGGTTGTAAGCGGAGCACAACAGTGATTCATTAAGCAATGTGATTTTCTTTGTACAGTGGCAGTGGTGTATAGTCTGGGGACATCCAGACAAGGAAATCTGTCATACTGACGAATACTTTTGAAGGGCGTGGTGGGCGTAAGTGCTTAATATAGTTCATGTAATGGCTTGGAAGTGGCAGATCTATATATACAAGATAAAAATAGCACTATTCAATGCTGAAATTAGTGCCGCTGTGTTATAGTGGCTTGGTGTATATAGTATGTTTGCATTTGTACATGCTGCTTTTAAAGGACAGTAGTAAAAGTTCACCAACATACCAAATATTTTTTGTTAGGTGGTGGATTTTGAGAATTTGCCAGTGTGTTGATTACATCTACTTTTCTTTTGGTTAAATACTACTAAACCTCATATTTTCACAATTAAATGTTACCTGCTTCAATTTGTCCGTATACATCTGTATGTGTATCAGAGTAGTGTTGGTTGGACTTTCATAGGTTCTGCAAGGGTAGTTCTTCACCAGTCCAATTTTCTCGGATTAATGACTCCATAGTATTTTTGTAAAGTTCCTAATTGTCTGGGAGAATTCCAGCTGGCTTCAGTCATAATGGGCCTGCGGTCTTCAGTATCCTCCCTTGTGCAGATTGGATGGTGATACTGCCTAGCTGGAGATTTTTTAGCATGCTGACTATCTATAAGGTCTGTGTTTCCTGACCCATGAAACCTGAGGTCTTCTCCTCTGGTTGTCGGGGGTCTCAATGGTCACTTGGCATGGCTTGTTTTATCAATCAGTGTCTCTCTGCTGAGGCCCTTGGTTTCAGATTCTTGGTGGTGTTGCTGTCTGCAAAAGCTGGTGAGAATCCTCTTGATAATTATTCACTCACGCTTTTCAGAGAACCAATTAATAGTTACATCTCCCTGCTTACTTCTCTTTCCTCACCCCTTTCTTCTCCACTCTTCTGCTCAACTTAACACCTCAGGACTTTCAGGATATGTTGTCCGGGCTTTGTAGCTAACTTTGAAATGTCCATCACTTGCCAAAGCATGCATTAATCTTGTTGCTTGCTGTGGTCTTCTGAAGGGGACACTATTAAAGGTAGATGGGCCACATTCAAAATTAGATTTACCTCAAGTCTTTAACAGGTAAACCTAGTGTTCCTAGGATTAAACAGGACTTATGACTTCATATATCAACTTCATAAATGTGAACTTTGGTTTCTGGCAGAAGCGATTTGGCAGGACCTGTAGTGACAGTACAAGGGGTAATGGGTTTAAATTGAAAGTAGGCAGATTTAGATTGGACTTCAGGAAGAAATGCTTCATGGTGAGAGTGTTGTGGCAGTGGAACAGGTTGTCCAGAGCAGCTGTGGTTGCCCCATCCTTGGAAGTTCACAGCCAGGCTGGATGGGACTTTGAGCCACCTGGTCTAGTGGAGGGTGTCCCTGCCCATGGCAGGGGGGTTGGAACTGGATGGTCTTTAAGGTCCCTTCCAACCCAAACCATTCTGTGATTCTGTGACTTACGATGGCCTGTCCAGCTCCACCAAGTTCGGACGACTGGCTGGAGAAAACCAAACGGTAGTTGATGCAACCTGTTACTGCCTTGGTCTGATAAGTTAGCTACCATTTGGGTTCTTTTGTTTGTTTAGGCTGTTTTTTCTTCAGCTTTGCTGTTTCACTGCTAGCATACTTAACCACGTCATCTATGACAAATCAATAACTGAAATGATAATACCTCTGGCGGTATTTGGGTGGAGGGAGACTTTTTACTGGAGTTGCTTTCAAGATTCTTTGAAGCCAACTCCTTTGTTCCGATCTGATTATTCTAGTGCATTGATCAAAATTGCCAAATGGTACCAAAATAGATGTTTGCTAACATTGTTAGCTTGTTTATCCAGTCCTCCTTTGTTGCTTCTTTCATGCTTCTTGATTTCTCTGCTGTGATCTGTGGTGCTTTTTTGCTGCTGTTAGGAAAGCATCATATTGGGTATTACAGTAAAACAGGCAATATTCCAGTCAGGTTCAAGGTTCCAGCAGGGAGCACTAGATGCTGCAGAAGCATCCTCTGTGGCAGCAGGAAGGTGGAATATGTAATTTCATTTAAAGTGACTGTGCATTGAGACATCCTTTAAAACCAAAATAGTTTTATGCAACAGTTTGCCAAAAAGTGCATAGTCCTTACCTGTTGTGTCATTGACTGGTATACCTTTGGTACGACTTTTGTCTGTGCTATAACCTATTGGTGGTATTGGGACTGATAATAGCCACATTAAACAGTTTCCTGATTCATTTTAATATAGTTGACTTTTTTTTTTTACTGAGAGGGTTTATTTTGGATGCTGCCAAATACAAGAATTTTATCTATGTTCTTAATAGTACCACTACCTAACTCAGTATAGATATCTAACATAGACAGGACAATGCTGAGTTTAATTTACGCTAAACTTAATAGAGTTGAAGACAGGATTAAACCTAGTTTTGCTTTGCCTTGTCCTTTAATGTGACAGACTAGCCTTTCCTGAAGAATTAATGTTTGCTTTTCTTACTTTCTAATGCATAAAGCCAGAGAGAACTTTTCAAAGTCTGATTTTATCATATGGTTAGCATTATATCCCAGACATAGCAAGTTCATTAAGACCGTTATCTTTGCATATTAAAAATTAAACAGAATGTTAGTGTTTGCATGTTAGAATGCATCGAGAATCACTTTGTTGTGGTATTTTGTTCAAGTATGGGGGAGATTCTGTCTCAGAAGAGCTTTATTGTCCAGAGGGCTGCAGTTTTTCTCACCAGAACAAACCTTGTCAGTATTGAACCAATATTGTCAAAACTGGTTTAATTACAGCTGATGTTAATAAAAAGGAGAACTGTGACTTTTGCTAAATGGCCTTGACAGTATGAGCTATGTAAAATGCTTCCACACTGCCAAACCTGATTTCCTTCTGTGACGAAATAGTGGATTCTGCAGATGTTTTACTGCCTGACATCAGTGAGGCCTTGGACTTCATCTCCCATAGTACCCTTATAAACAAATCCATGAAATAGTCCGCTTAGGCAGGCAGTATAACGAGGTGGCGGAACCGTGGGTCTCAAAGGCTTGTGCTTAGTAGTACAAGGTACAGAGGCAGCTGGCTACTTGTGGCATCCTGTCAGGGCTTGATGCCGGAAGAAATGCTCTCCAGCTTCTGTATTACTGAACTGGATGAGGGGACAGAGCACATCCTCAGCACGTTTGCGGATGATACTGAATTGACGGGAGCAATCAATACACAGGAGGTCAGGGAGGCTGTTGAGAGGGACCTCAACAGCCCCGGCTCCATCGGACATCAAACACCTAGTGGCCCTGCTTTGAGCAGGCTGTCAGACAACCTAAATTGCTGTCTGTTGCTCTGAGCTTTCTGCCTGCTGTGCCCCCCAAGAAGCAAACAGCAAAATTGATCATCTTAATGTGACAGGCTGGAGCCTGCTGTGGTGTAGGAATTAATTTGCAGTCCGTTAAGCTGCCCCAGGCTTGAGAGCAGAGGTCCAGGGGGAGCATGGTTTCAGTGCCGTCAGGAGAACCTTACTACCTACTCCACCTTAATGAGTGCTCGAGTCCGAGTTCCCCATACACGGTGGAAATGAACAGAAGCCTTTTGTACTTTAAGGGATGGTAGTTATTCCAGCACACACAAGTTTTATTTCTAAACAATTGTTTGTAGGTATTCGTTTGGCAAAGTAGAAAAACAACTTTTTGATTAATGAGTTTTGGGTGTCTATATGCTGTCATTAAGATGCATAATTCTTACTGCTTTCAGGATCATGTCAAAGGTGATATCCTGAAGATATCTGTATTGGCAAGATGGCAGGAGGAAGGAAATGTAAAACTGTTCCTGAAAGTAGACAAGTTAAAATAAAGGCGAACAGTTTCACATTTACTTGCTTTAGATGCTGAACTGTAGAGGTGAATATCTTAAAAATGGCCTTTCAGTCCCTTAATTCTGAATTTCTGAACAAAACCCCAAGTATGTATGTTCCCAGATATGCTCTTCAGGCTTTTGTGTTTGGAAAATATGAATGTAAGCTGAATTTTATGGTGAAACCATAGTGGGGAAAGGGTCAGTCATAACATTTTTATATGATAAGAGAATGGGGTTTGTATGGTGTTAAATTCCAGTTGTTAATGACGCAGTAAATGTTAAGGAAAAAAGGCATGTTTTGAGAATGGGTAATTCATATTAAGGAGACAGAGATAATCATTAAGAAAAGTAGCCTACTAGTGAGGAGTATAAGACTAAAAACTTACATATGTTCCTGAATTTTGAGGTTGTTTGTTCCTCTTTCTAAACAGACTTTGCTGGAATATGCAGAGAAGTGGAAAACATCAGAAGACCCTCTCCCCCTGCTAGAGGTGTACACAGTGGCTATCCGAAGTTATGTTAAAGCACGACCTTATCTTACCTCTGAGTGTGAAAATGTAGCCTTTGTCCTTGAACGTTTAGCACTGTGAGTATGTTTTTTCAGTTACTAAAAACAACCTGTATGATATTAACTTTTCACTGCCTAAAAGCTTTCCCAATCCAGTTCACAATCTATAGAAATTATAAATAGGATGGGAAGCATCTTCCTTCCTCATGGCCAATGCTGTGTGTGAGGGTATCTTTGGTTGTTGGAAATGGAGCAGTCTTGAGAAGGACTGCTCTGATCTAGGACAAGCCAACATACCAGGCTTGAAATACTCTTCTACTGTTGGTCTGCTTGCAGTCTGAAAGTGCATCAGTTTACACACAGTGATACAGGGTTGAACTTCACTGAAAAATCTGGTTTTTTAGTATTATTATTATAATTGTCTTTTAGAGACTTTGCTTTTACGGCTTCTACAGGAGTGTCTATGACCACCTTTTCTTTACATGTTTAAACAAAACAGACTTTTATGGCTTTGGCATTTCAAACAAATAAATGTTTGGACACTCAGAATTAAGAATTGTTGATTATACATTTTAAAAGCCAAAAATTTTGTCAAATAATATTTCTGTTTACCTTCTAGAAGCTGTATTGAACTTCTACTGTGTCTGCCTCTTGATCTACCTGAAAATAAATGGAAAGAATTTCAGGCTTTTGTACAGGTGAGTTGATTCACGAAATGAAGACTTAGTAGCTTCTAAGGGTGATCTGGAAACTTAGGGATAGAATCATAGAATGGTTTAGGTTGGAAGGGACCTTAAAGATCATCTAGTTCCAACCCCCCTGCCATGGGCAGGGACACCCTCCACTAGACCAGGTTGCTCAAAGCCTCATCCAGCCTGGCCTTGAACACTGCCAGGGATGGGGCATCCACAGCTTCTCTGGGCAACCTGTGCCAGTGCCTCACTGCTGGGTATGAAGTACACAGCATGTCTGTAGACCTGTTTGCTGGTGGCTGATAAAGATCAACCCTTTAGCTGGAAATTCTATGTACTCTGCAGTAATTGCTGTCAGACATATCACTTGTCTGTCATACTTCATGTAGCAGCTTTGGAGAAAAAGATATGTTTAGATACTTGAAAGGAAGCTCATGTTTTAAAAGATATTTGTCTATTAACACTTAGAAATGAAATAATGTCATATAAGTCATTCTTCACTGTTTATGGTTGTACATTTGAGATTTATTACAAGTGAAAGATCTGTCAATACTGCAGGATTGTTAGATCTCCCACAGGGCACTAGTAGGTTAAAGATTAAAGCTCTGCTTTAAAGGAGGGTGTTGAAACAAGTTCTGCTCCTCAGTATTTATCAGAAGTATGTAGTGGGAGGTCCTGCCTACAGTTTGAAGAAAAAAAAACCAAAAAAGTGGGAAATAGGGAGAAGGAAGGAACAGTTACCTCAGAATTCTCAGCCTAAGTAGTGTGGTAAGATGCAAGGCTGATTTTTAGAGTGAATTTTGGCTAGCAACTGCCTGACATAAATCAGCTCTGAAGAGGTGTGTTTTGTTCTGGGAGGTTCCACAGCCTTCAGAGCAGGTGGAAAAGTAAAAGAAAAGTGAGGAAATAGAGATGAGCCCTTCTTTTTTTTTAGGACCAGTGTTAGTTGCACATTGGTATTCAAGCCACAGATTTTTCAAGGTATTTAATTTGCCCCCAAGCGTCCCTCTGTTTCCAGAGTCTATCATAGTATCTAAATGCAGTAGAAACTAATTTAATTGATTTTAAGACTCCAGCCTGCCTTTGTCATATTTGCATAGAGCCATGCGGTGAGGTCTTACAGCTTAAAGCACGTTTTTTCCACTATCTCCAGTGCGTAAAAATTGAGCTGCTGAAGACTCCCCAAAAAATAAGAGTTTAGGCAGCTGCTTTCAGACCAACATGTGAGCCAGAGAGCTTGCTCATCTGTTTTTAAAAGGAAGCCCTATTCCAAAATCTAGTTTCAGAAAATTAAGAAGTAGCCCTGTTAATAAATCGCAAGGCGAGTTTGGAGCACGCGGTCTTTTTGGTTTCTCTGCCTAAATTTTGGGCAATGGGGGCAGAAGGAAAACGTCTGTAGGCTGAGATTGAGCTTGTTTTGTTATATGTTTAACTCTTTATCTGATAAGGGGGGTTGTTTGCCATAAGGTATAAAGGAGTATAAAAGACATATGTTCTTAATTTTTTCTTAACAATACTTTGTTTTGTAAAATACATCCCTCAGGTGGCTCATAAAAACTTGATGGAAAATGGCAGCCGGGAACTGCATATTTTAACTACACTTACACAGGAGAAGGGAGTGTGGAAGAACCCAGTGTTGTGTGGAATTCTATCGCAGGAACAGTTGGATCCAGATAAAGGTAAAATATAAAATGATGATTGGTATAAAATATGCCTCATTTTTATAATATATTGAAATACTACTATGATATGTGGAAGTATTTTGTTGAGTATCGTTTATGTGATAATTTATAAGCTATATAAACAAGTATAGTTGTAAAATTATCTGAATCATTAAGACACTGTTCCTAAGAAGATAAAAATTACTCCTTGTTGGTTACTTTGCATAAAATGTAATCATAGCTGGAGACCTCTTCCTGTTTTCTTCATAAGCTGTGTGAAGGGAGATCATATGCAGGGTATTTTGCAATGGCATAAGGTCAGTACTGATAGACAAATATTATTTGACATAACCCAAAAAATTTAAAATATGCTTTTTAACAGCAGTTGCATAGAGAAGACTGTATGGTCAGCAAAGGCATACAATGGTATTTTCCTATGTATTATTTCCGTTGTTAGTGATTTGCATTTCAGAAGTGGCATCCTTGTGTTAATAAGTCTTAGCTGATTTTTTCGATTCTTTGCCTAATTGGTTTTAGAGTCTCTATGAACCATCACAACTAAGCGTCTGTGGCAGTTATACAGTTCTCACGTCAGGTAGTTCTTCTTAATGTCCGCCTCCTTTTGGCCTGATGCCTGCTTATTTTGTGTGATACTATCTATTTACAAAAGGTAAACTATTCTTACATCTTTTAGTGAATGCATCTTTTCAGTTAGACTTCTGTCATATCTTCTGTCTTTTGTAGTGTCTTTATTCCATACCATCTTCTAGCTTCGCTGTCCTGTTCGTCATATGGGGTTACTAAAGGTTTATTCAGCAGTCAGCATGTAGATGTACCGACTTTCCACTTCATTGTGCATTCCTTTTGTAATATTTCCGAATACAAGACTTGCTTCTTGACTGAGCACTGACATTTCCTAAAACCTGACTGGTTTAGTCCCAAATTCTTCTTGAGGAGTAGTACCTATTGACTTGGTCGATGACGAGCCTAGCAGCAGCAACGGTAAGTTTGGCGGCTGAGCACTAGGTTGAGGCGGACAAGGAGTTTCCCAGAGCCTGGAAACCCCAAGGTAGAGCTGAGACCCATCCAGAGGCAGCAGCTCTCGTGAGCGAGGCTGACGCAGCGTGGACATTGCCAGGAGCAACCCCAGGAGATTTAAATGGACCTGGGGAGCGCCGCAAACAGAGGAACCTGCCTTGGCAACAGGGTTGGACTAGATGATCTCCAGAGGTCCCTTCCAACCCTGACCGTTCCGTGATTCTGTGGTTTCAGTGTTAGGATTTTCCCCTCACACACAGCCTGTTTTTCTGTATGTACAGTTAGGACTGCAGTTTTGCTCCATGAAAAATCACTTTGAGGTTGTTATCAATGTTTAAGTTTTGTCTGTTATGCCACGTTACGGAGCACAGGCCTCTTCAGCCTTTTACAGTTGGCATGTTTTTACTATCCTGCTTTTATCAGCATGTTTTGTCACCTTGTTCTCTACTCCCTTTTGCAAATACTTTTTAAAATGCTGGACAGCAGAGGTCCTGGTACAGATACTTAGGGGACGTGCTGAGAGTTTGTTTTCTTTTTTCCTTTTTTCTTTTAGCTGATAATTTACCCATATAAGGATTTTTTTACTACCAAAGTAGGTTGGTATCTTTAGGAGTTTTGAGGGACTTCTCCCTTATTCTTATTATCATAACTCTGTCAGATAAGTCCAGTAAATGTATAATGTGATTTTTAAAATTTTTTTTAATTTACCAAAGTCGTGCTTACTCTTTCAGAAGATTTGCATTTTGCCACTTCTTATAATAATTTATTGTGCTTCTGATAGAACTGTTGGATTGGTATGCAGTTCTCAGAGTCCCCCAGAGTACTCTCTTATTAGTTTTGTATCAAGCATCTTCTAGTCCTCTCAGCTGTGAGGTACTTCCAAGAGAGAAGTTTGTTTAATATTTTACTTGTCTTATATTTGAGGTTTTGATGATTATTCATTTTATCAGTGTTTTCCTGCAAAGTTATTTACAGACATTTCAGGATTCCTTTTACTCCTGAATGTTGTTTACTTTAAGGATGCTTCTGCCTTGAACTGACTGTTGTTACAGTTATTACTTGTCTTGATGGTAGAAAACACTACTTAGATAAGTAGCACAGGGTTACATGTCGTGATAAAATGTCATCGAAAGTAAGAGGTACCCCTTTTGCAAAGTAGGGAATGCAAACACTGGTGCAGGTGATAATCAGGAGAAGGAGAATTCTAAAGCCACCCCTCTGCTTCTCCACTCTGGGTTCTGTTCACTGGAAAATGGGGAACAAAGCCATTAATATCAGGGTGACCAGTGCTTAAGAGTTTGTCTGACTTTTTGGTATTCGAAAGCTTCATTTGTTTCCCCATCCAGGTCACAGTGACAATGAGCAAACCATTATTGACATCCATACAAGTAATTTTTGTGAGTTTGACACTGATCCTGGATATAAGTTTAACTCTCTTTCAAGGAATTAGACTCCTCGGTGTTCCTTGTTAATGGCACTGGGATGAGTGCTGACCTCAAGCTGTAGTTACCCAGGGCACTTGTGTGGAAGACTAGAAGATGCTGGGACACTGAAGAATTGTCTTTTTCTCAAAAATTATTGAATCTTGCTGCCTTACTCTTCTGAGAGAGGGCCACATGAAGGAGCCTTCATATTTTTGTGTGAAGATGAGCAAACTTTGAAACAAAAGAAGAGTCACTGGTTTCAAGGTATTTTCTAGTTGTAACCTCATTCTGTTCAACTTTGGGGTCCAGGTTGGTAGGTTAGGTGATGTTTCTAGCCATGAGATTGTCAGTCAGCCTTCCATCATTTTCAATGGTATGCCATGTTCTCATCCATTCAGCCAACATGAACCATTGGGGTGGGGGTGGGGTGCCATCCTATGGATAAGGTTGGAGTTTTCTCCCCCCTTGTATCACTGGCGAGATTGTCATACTACATACCCCATTTTTTCTGTTACTCAGTTAAGCTGTTCTCCAGCTGTTGTCATCCTCTGTGATACTGCATTGTTTTGTGTCATCTTCTTGCTAATTTGAAAGATATTTCAGTCGTAACAAACCTCCATTGCCCAGAGGGCTGGCTTTCTTGTCTGTAATCCAGTACTCCCACTGGCTACCACTTACCCTCTTTCAGTGGACAACTGTTTCTCAGCCGTCTTCAACCTTACCCCGTTCTTTGGAATATTTGTAAACTTTGCTTACAGGATTCTGGGTTTGTTCTTCATGTTGCCTTTACCATTTGCTATTTCAGAGGTTCCCAAGAATTTAAGTAGTCAGGTTGTTACACCAGGATGTTAACATGTGGCAGATTTGACCAATTCAGTCTTTGAGTAATGGTTAGTGTAAACATTTATCTGTTGGAGATGAAACAACTAGTTGAGACTGGAGGTTTTATTCCTATTATCATCCTCTTAAGCTTTCGTTGCCTGTATTTTTTTCAGTTTTTTCTTCATGTTTGTTTTATTTTATTTCAGTCTTGGTAGTCTGAATTATGACCTATTCAGAGCCTTTGATATAACCGGATATCTGCTGAATTTTAGGTCAGTGATTATCTCCTCTTGAAGGCCTCTGTTGACTCCTGAAGGTCAGTTTACCTTTTTGCATCTCCTGTAGGAAGCACAACTGGGTGTCTGTTTCATCTCAGAGACAGATCCTTTTGAATTCCTCTATTTTCAAATTGTACAAACTTAGGACACGGTGTGAGAGACAAGTTCGTTTTCTCTAACCACACAGCATGGCTCGTTTGTTCTGATTACAACCAAGCAAATGCAGGCTTGTCCAAACTGGACTATTTCTTGCTCCCCCTCCCCTAGTTTTGGGAATGGATTGTTGCATGGATTCCACCTAATGTGATTGGGAAATACTCACTTCCTGAGATATTAGGGAGACTGTTCTATGAGTGCCCTATCATTAAGCAGTTGCCTTACTCCTGAATCCCTTGGGCTCAGCTCAGTTTTCAGATGAATGTGTGTCTGTAAGGATTCATGCACTAAGGAGCTCAAAAAGCGTAGAGGATGGATACCCAGTTATTTGAAGCACTGATGAGAAGAGCATGCCTGTCACTGGTTTCTTTGATGCTGGTGGGTGTTACTGCGTTACTACAAGATGTTCAGACAGGGCTATGATATAAAATAGTAAAATCTGTCTTGAACTGTACTGCAGGAACTACATACATAGAGTTGATACAGATTTGTGTGTGCACATATAAAATTTTTTCACACCAGACATATTCTGGACACTTGATTTGTCACCTGCTTGGGTGACAAACACCGTCATTGCTCTGGATTTTTAGCCAATCTCTCACCATGAATGTTGGGAAACCTGGCTTAAGTTACCAGATTTTGTACAATAAATGTCACCAAATAAAAGAGAATCCCTTCTTGGGAACTTTTGTAATGCTGATACCCCACTTAAGCTGTTTCTGAAGAAAATTCATCTCTCTCCCCTGCAAGTGGAACATCAGCATTGTCATTTGGGGTTGTGCTTGTTCCCACAGTGCTAGTCTGTTTGGCATGGAGGCCTAGCCTGGAAGTGGGAATGAGTTCCTAATTTGCTGAGGAATATATTTTTTTCTCATTCTTGATTGGTGACTCTAAAGAGAATTTATTTGCCAAAACAGCATTGTCAGCGGGGTCTTTGGATGTCATTTGTGGGCCCCCTAAGTGGGCATCTGGAGTTGATGGACTACCATTGGCTGCCATCTGAGAGATTTCGTGAGAGAAACTCCTTGTTTTGGTATTGTCATGAATCAATCTACATTCATTTGAAGAATTCCCAGGCAATCTTCCACTCCCTCAGAGCAGTTCAGTGCCAAAAAGAGAGAACCTTCCCCCAGTTATCGTATCTTACTGTGTCTTGCTTCTGTTCCTTGCCTACGTCTTTACCCAACAGGACCCACAACCATCACAGAATTGGGCCTGTGACTTATTCAAATTCTGCTTCCGCAACGGTATTATCTCTTAAAAGCGTGCTCAGGAGCTGTAATCTACTTGCTTGTTCATGTGATTTTTCCTCTTTTTCCACCTAAACCTGTCTCCTGTGTCTTTTGAAGAATGTCTATCAAATTTTAAGTTTGTCTGTCTAGCATCGTGGACATTCTAGACCTAAGAGATAACCCAGACACGATGCCATCGGGTCATGAGGATAGCAAAGTACCAGTCTTCTCAAACAGTATTTCTGACACCCCTCATGAGCATGTTGGTAACATTCTTTGCTGTGGAGCATCGCTCAACCAGTTTCCATTGACTTCACATAGTGGGAACAAGTAGTCTTGACACCAAATCAGAAAGAAATCCTTCAGAGCTGTCATTGGTATCTCCTCGGCTGGCACTCAGGGTGAATGGAAGAACTGTCTAAAGGAAAGGGATCTGAGATAACCCTACAAAAAGCCAGGCTGATGCTGCTCCTTTATTTATGTGATTCTTAGAGATTTAAACTTGGATGTTAAGAATTAAGTTCTTGAGTTTTTCATAAGTTTAAATGTAGTAGGCAGACTTCTGAAGAATGTCCCATGGAAAAGAGGTTCAGGGATACAAACATCACTATTCAGAGATTCTCAAGGTGGATAACAGGCAGGTTAGAATTCAAACAGCCAGCATGGAACCATTTTCATTATTCAGATCATCCGCTGCCAGAAGTTGAATGATACCAGCAGCCTCGCTCTTTTAAAAAGGTGTTTGCATCCTGGGTATGCTCCTCAAAGCAGCCACCTAGAACTTCTTTTACCCTTTCACCAGACAATATGCCATTGTAGAAGCATCCAGGATTGGTGCTGCATTCAGCAGAATTGTGCTGAGATGTTCTTTGCGTGAAGGATTCTGAGGACCAGCTTTAGGTAAATATGAATGTATCGAGTATAGATCAGTCACCCCATGAGTACAGATCAGTCACCCCACAGTGTGAATGCACATGTGGACTAACACTTGAAGGCGACTAAAGAGCTTTTGACTAGTAACTGAAGTTCTTTGAGATGGATAGTCCACATGTACATTCACCTCCTGCCTCCATCCTCCTTGGCCAGAGTGAGGTTGAGAAGAAAAAAAGGTCTGTGGCAGATTAACCTGTACCTACCCAAGAATTGGTGAAGGGTAGAGTTAGTAGGATTGTGAGTGCTTTCAGTAAGGCAGAAATTCTTTGCTTTGTGCACTACAAGTCCTTCAGTCAGCCAGAACGTGACATACATGTGGACTGTCCACCACAGAGAATTTACTACTACAGAACTGTGCTCATGTCTTATTCGTGCTCTTGTGTTTATATTTTCTCCTTTTTAATTCTTGTATGGTAGAAGCATTACTTGTGATAAAAGTTCCTAGTAGTTCTTGCGGACTTGACATGGAATCATTTGGTAGTATGACCTGAGACTCCAGCTATGGGATTCAAGGGAATAACAGGGAAACTGTGTCTAAAAGGTTAGAGATTCTGGTATCTCCAAATTTATTTGCCAGAGTTGTTAGATTGTAGTACCCTGTGTCAGGTGTCCTCTGCTTGTCTTTTTTTCCTCTCATCTTAGTTGTGTAATTTTCTATGAATTCTGCACATCTTGCGCAAAGATATGTTTGTGAATTTTAATGAATGGTGGAGCAATACACAAAAATGACATTTAATAATTCTCCCAAGAACCGTGCCATTGGTAAACTCTGTCATCCTCATTAAGTACTTCAGGTTTTGTGCTCACAGAGGTTAACTAACTTGTGCTGAAAAAGCACTTGTGCCTCAGAGCATTTTTATGAAGTTGTGTTTGTTATAGTAAGCTAACTATTTGTCTAAATTAACTTTTGAAATAAACAAGGCACTACAGAATATGTTTATAAAACGTTTCCAGAAAAAAAAGTCTTATCCTTAAGACTCTTCCCCACCACAGACTTGCTGCTGCAACCTGCACTGGTCTTTTTAATCTCAAAATGTCATACATAGTTCAGTTATGAAATAAATATAATTAAAAATTGTGTTTTCAATGAGCTTTCAAATTTGAACTGTAATGATTATAATCACTTGGATTAGAATAAAGACTTAAAAGCTAATATGTAGCTTTAACCCCAAGGTCTTCCTATATCTCATTGAGAAGATAACAGAAAATGTTCTTATGCTTATGCAGGGTAGGCTGGCTAAAGCAGTAAACACTGAAGGAAGGGGATTACTGAGGACTAGCAGATAGAACACAGTCTAAAATATCAAATGCAGTAATTATAATAATAAATCACAGTGAAATGTCTTGGTTCACCAGTATAGCTTAAAGTCTAAGGTCTTCCTGTATCTTGTTACAGAAACAAGGTACGATGTTTTTCCAGGCAGACTAGCTTGGCATAAGCACTGTGGGTGAAAGGATTACCCGTACCTAGTAGGAGGAAGAGCAAGGCTAAATTATTGAATGTAATTAATGACTGGGTCATTTGTGGGTTGACAGGAGTATGAATATTTTTATAAGGCATTGGTAATGACATTAAAGGGACATCTATTCTGCTGCTTTGAAGGCAAATGTCCTCATAAACACAAAACTGATTGCCATCTACCAGTTGTCTTAGTGCACTCTAGTTTTCCTTTGTTCCTGCATGTATAAAAATCTGGTCATATCTTCATCAACATGGAGAGACAAAGAAAGAGCTCTTCTTTGAATATTCTTACACGTCAGTGAGCCATTGCTGGTCATTTGTAATAGTGCACAAGGATCCTGAACAAATGGCTAACAAGTTGCTTGAAATGATAATTCAACCATATATCTGAAAATGCATGAGAGAGAATCACGGGGTCTAACAGGCCTGATTTTTGCAAAAGGCAGTCGTTTCTGCCCTAAGATTCTCTGCACTAAAATGATAAAAAAAGAAAGCAGTTGACCTAATTTCGATTGCAAGATGGGCTTTTAGTAATATCCTGTGTAAGTAGCTAGAAGAAGGAGAAATCATGAGGTAAAATGAAAGACAGTCATGAATCAAAAACTAACTAGGATAGGCGAAAGCAAAGAATAAAATGAGATGATCTTTTTGCTTTCAGTAAACCTCATGTTGAGTATACTAACACTCCAAATACTAGAGAGGTAATTAATTTTGCAGATGCTGAAATTAATTATTTTATCAAGACTGAACAGGACTTAGAAAGTCAAGAAAAGGATAAATTAGGTGATGGGCAACATGATTCAACTGAAATTCAAGGAGAGTAAATTAAAGAGTAAAATAATGAATGTTTCTACCAAGATGTGTCAGAAGGTGAGCACCGCAAAACCTCACATTTCAGAAAGGGGTGATGAAAATACTCGAAGGCTAGAAAACGATCTCACTTAGAAAAGATCAAGATTTTACCCTAACATTGAAAGAATATCATGAATCTGCTGCTTTTTCAAAAAAGAATGGCAGCAAAACCAGTAGAAAATTCTGTTGTTTTTAAAAGATGAACAGTGAACTTCAGATCCTTCTCCTCTTTCACATTTATCCTTCCATAGCAAGGTCTTTAGAAGGCAACTGTTAGCAAAGGTGTAGCACAGATATAAAGAAGGATGCAAAAGAAATGGTTTTATGTTGTCTTACTGTAAAACTATAATTAAATGGTATCTAAACATTTTCATATTTACATGCTTTCTAAGTCTGTTTGTATGCATCCATTTTGCCAAGAAATCAGACTTAATTAAAACTTGCAGGTAGATGAAAGGTCTCCTGTAGCAAGGAATCCTTACAATGAACAAGTACAGTTCTCAAAGTTGCTTTTTCTCATCTGTGCCTTGTACCTTTTGAACAGTTGTGGTTAGTATAAATTTTAGGGTTTAACCATGAATGAATAAATGTTCTCTGTTAAATCTGTAACCTGCTGTGAAACATGTATGTAACATTTTGGTTTGTTTTTCTTTAAAGTGAATGAATTTCTAGTGTTTGAAGGCCCTGTCCTCCTGGATATGCGTATTAAGCACCTAATGAAAACAAAGCAATTAACTCAAGCTACTGCCCTGGCAAAACTGTGCTGTGAACATCCAGAAATCAGAGTGAAAGGCAACTTCCAGCAAACCTACCTGGTCTGTCTTTGTTCAGGATCACCAAATGAAAAGCTAATGGAAGAAGTAAGTAAAAAATTAAGAAGTACTTTTAGACATTTCTTTAATGATAATAAAGATATAGGCTGTTTTTCTGTAGAAGAGGTTTTTCTTTTAAAATATGATCTAATATATTTTTGGTATTTCGTTTTTTATTTTCATTTAAGTCACTTTTAAACTGATTAGTAATGACTCAGTGTGTTTTCAGCCTCTGACACTACTTAGTTTGATTTTGCTTGAAGTATTTTAAAACTGCCTCAGATCCTGTTAGTAAGGTGAAGATAATGATTTTCCGCTCTTACTATTTTAACTATAGCTTTTGGTGTAGAACCTCATATGTAGAATGAGACCCTTTAGATGCTACTTTCAGTTCAGAGATTAAATGTAACCTTTTTTAATCCAAATGCCTGGGTGAAATTGAAGATGAAATCAGATATTTGATCTAGTTTGAAATATAAAATCCTCCTTATTTAAATGCAAAAGCCAAAGAATAGATGACAGCTTTGATTTTCTGCATTCTTTCATCTTCATTTCTCACCCTCACCCCAAAGTTTTATCTGAGATTTTTTCCTTCTTAAAGGAAAACTAACTGCAGTTGTCAGTTTCCTTGACTGTCTGTACCTACGCTGTCTTTTTGTCTGTCATCTTTTTATGTTCATAGTAAGTATTAAGCATGTTGAAATTAGAATCACAGAATGGTTTAGGCTGGAAGGGACCTCAAAGATCATCCAGTTCCAACCCCCCTGCCATGGGCAGGGACACCCTCCACTAGACCAGGTTGCTCACAGCCTCATCCAGCCTGGCCTTGAGCACTCCCAGGGATGGAACATCCACAGCCTCTCAGGGCAATCTGTTCCAGTGCCTCACCACCCTCTCCGGGAAGAATTTTTTCCTGATATCCAATCTAAATCTCCCCGCTTTCAATTTAAACCCATTACCTTTTGTCCTGTCACTACAGGCCCTTGTAAAAAGTTCCTCCCCCCATGCCCACCCACACCCCCAGCAGCTTCCTTGTAGGTCCCTTTCAGGTACTGGAAGGCTGCAATAACGTCTCCGCGGAGCCTTCTCTTCTCCAGGCTGAACAAGCCCAGCTCTCTCAGCCTGTCCCCATAGCAGAGGGGCTCCAACCCTCTGAGCATCTTCGTGGCCTCCTCTGGACTTGCTTCAACTGGTCGATATCCTTCTTATGTTGGGGCTCTCAGAGCTGGACACAGCACTGCTGCGGAGCAGAGGGGGAGAATCCCCTCCCTTGACCTGCTGGCCACGCTTCTCCTGATACAGCCCAGGATCCGGTTGGCTTTCTGGGCTGGCAGCGCACAATGGAATTAAATTGGTTTTAAAGGGATGTAAACTATACAGGGAATAGAGTAGGAAATGTTTCCTACTGTAGATATAGGCTAAATTCTAAGATGACAGCTTCTCACTGGGCATGTTCTTCTGATCCTCAGTAGAATTGGATCGATCTTACCCTCTTAGCTCTGCCTGCTGTAGGCTCTGCCAGAACAGGCTCAGGAGGAGCTGTGACAGGGCTGTGCAATCTCGTATTTGTTTGCTGAAGACTCGGTGAAACTTGGAATTTGTGAGCCTGCAAACATGCTTCCTTCCTTCATTACTCATCCCAACCGTGCTCCCAAAGTAAAATGGGCTCAGTCAGTCAATGGACCATGGCTATTAAACCTCAAATTATGTTTAGTGAAAGGTTATTAGTATATTTACAGAGTGTCATCAGTTTAGAAGAAAGAATGAATCGCTGTACTCTTCAAAACTGCTGCACTCTTTGATTGCTGGACCAGTTGTTGGATACCATGGTGCCCAACAAAGCTGTGCTGCCACCTAATGCAAAATACCAGAGTAGCTGGTGTTTGGGTGTGCACTTCCGTTTCTTGCTTTGGGTGGTGGTGTATTTTCTCACGTCCAACAGTGCTGTTGCAACAGTCAAATTATTCTTCAGCTGCCAGTGTCAAAGAATAAATAACAGCATGTCCTGCCAGATGTGCAGATTGATTCAATCAAACGAATCTGCTAAGAATCAGATTAGACAGTAGTTGTTATAACAGGTGTGCTGATTCAGTACTGATACAACTGTCCAGTACTACTGGGTGACTCTGGTTTTTCCTTTGTTTTGCTACAAAACTAAGTGCTTCCATCACTGCTTGAACAAATGAGTTACATTGCAGAGACTATGATGTTCTTGTAGAAAAGCATTTGGTTGACCTGCTTCTCACTGTACAGTTTCCCCTTTTATCTTTGATTTTATAAAATACTGGAACAATCGTGTTAAATTTGTCAGTCACCCAACTGTTGTATTAAAGCAGTAATAAGATCAGTGACTAGTAAACTGAATTAGATCTTTGTGTTAGGCTTCAATTTAAAGTTACAAATCTGCTTATTACAATTATCCTATGTAGGTAATATATATAAATAATGTAGTACTTTAATTTTTTTAGGTGACTGGGACAGTAAATACAAGTAACTCTTCTCTGTGAGGAAAAAAGTTTATATTCATGTTAATAAAACAGTTGTTCTGGTGACACAATCAGTTTTTACACTGTCTAGAAATGCACTGATTTGCTGTCAAGCTTATTTCTATCTGACAGAGCTAAATATTCACTAAGTTCTAAATTAATTTTAGATCCTTTTTATAAAGGATCAGATGACTATATGTCTGAAAATGAAACCATTTTCTTATTCTTGGTCTTGTTTTCTTTCCTCCCTTCTAGATTGCAGAAGTAGATTGCAAAGATGCTCTAGAAATGATCTGTAACCTAGAATCTGATGGAGATGAAAAAAGTGCTCTGATTTTATGCGCAGCATTCTTATCTCGCCAGCTGCAGCAAGGAGAGATGTACTGTGCCTGGTGAGTGTAAATATTTTCTGTCTACTGCAATAAAAATCAGTTTGGGGACGATAGAGCTGATACATAAGCCGTAAGCTAGCTTTCTTTAGCTGATAAAATCTGGGAGCTAAACAAGAAGGGGGTAAGGCTCTTGGAAAGCTAAAAAAGAAAAGGAAAAAAAAAAAGAAGTATTTGCCAGTGGAATTAGCTTCCACTATGGGAATTTGAAGGTTGCATGTATGAGGAGGCATTTAGAAATACCAATCAATAGCTTGTTAATAATTTTTCTTAACAGTATTCTTACACTGTAGAAATAAGGAATGTAGTATCTGCGGGCAGCTAGTCAGCATATGTCAGCATTTAATGCATGAGTACTGTTCCCATCTATCCTTATTTCATAACACAGTGATTTCTTTCTCTCACAGACTTCTAGAAAAGAAGGCGCTCTTTACTGCTATAACCAAAATAATAAGCTAGATGAAGATAGTTATTGTTTAGGGCTTACTTTGATTAATATGGGAACAAATAAGTGGTCTTGGTTGACAGATATTTGAGCTGTCAGGGGCTGAATTTCCAACTGCTAACAGTTTGGTTGTACTTTCAAACCTGTACGATTCCAGAAGGATTTGCTTTATTTGTGCACCTCCTTTGTACGTGCAACAGCAGCAGAGCATCTGCTAATGCAAGATTTTGCTTTAACAGATTCTGCTGAAGTTTCAGGGGTCACACCATTCCTCAAGCTGTACTAAATAGTTTGCACCTCAGGAAGCACGAACTAGTGAGTTAATGGAGATACAGCAAAACTGTTTGGCTTTGGGAGCTAATTTCTCAATAAATCACAGATTCAGCTCTTAAAGCAGAAGCAGTTCTAGAAAAATATATCTACCACAGAGAAAATCCATCCTCCTGTAGGTGTTAGCACTTACTAAGAATTCAGGAGTGTAAAATTCCAGGGTGTGGAGTGAAGAAGTAAACTACTTTGCAAGACTTTTTTCAAGACCACATCATGATTTTGTAAATTATGTAGCATAAATTGTGGTAATACTGGTTTTATTATGATCTGTCCTTCTGGAATTGAGTCACTGTAATAATTTTGGAAAATAGATACTAATGTGTGCGTAGTAATGAAAGCTTTTCTCTGTAAGATAAAGTTTGAATAAATTCAGATTTTGTCCTTTCCCAAAGACAAAATAGAAACTGTTCTCAACCTTGTATTTCTTGTGATCAGATTAGTGGTTGCATTGCTGGCTCTGAAATATTGTTCTCTTGTTCTAGGGAACTGACTCTTTTCTGGAGTAAACTGCAGCAAAGGGTAGAGCCTTCTATTCAAGTCTATCTAGAGAGATGTCGACAACTTTCTGTGTTAACTAAGACTGTTTACCACATTTTCTTCCTGATTAAAGTAATTAATTCAGAGGTAAGGATAATCCTGAAAGTACTTTTAATAGAATTGTAATCAGGAAAATTTATGAAAGCTGCTTAGATATTCTGTCCCTTTGTGTGGCATCAGCTTTGGGGCAGGCCTGATTGGTTTTAGGAAAGGCTGTAGCAACTTCCTTCTGCAGGTAAACTGTAAGTTAATTAATTTTGAATCATTAAAACTTCTTGGTTCCTTTGGAAAAAAGAAAAGGGGAGGGTGGAATAAACAGAAGAACTGTATGCCACAACTGAGATGAAGGGAAAACTTTAATTGAGGTTATACCCTTCTACTATTGTCTGTGTCCTCTAAATGAGGTATTCTCTGTTAGTAGGTCCTAATACTCCTCTTCGTTATTTTCCATATTTCTTATATTACAGAAAATGGAGAGGAGATGAGGGCTGTATATTAATATATAAGAAAATCACAGAAAGATTAAAAAAAAAAAAACCAGCAAACCAGAACTCACACTCCCCCCCCGCCCCTCCCCCAACACACAAAACCCCTCTTTTGAATTGCCGCTAAGAATGCAGTTTGTTTTGATAAATGCAATACTTGTCTTTTGTGCAGTTAGATACAGTGTTGTGTTAAAAGCTCTGTTCATCTCTCTCGGCTAATCTTGTCACTAATTTTCCTGGTTTCCTTTCATTAGTAGTTGCACTATTTAATGTTTATAGCTAAACTGAGCTCTTTCACAAGCTTTTAGTTGTTTAGTAGTTTAGGGATTTCTGTAATTCAGTATATTAATTCCAAGAATAAAAATTTCTTTTTTTCCTTTTACAGTGTTCTGGTATGGCTAATCATGGGCTTCTAATCTTAAAGATTACTTTTTCCAAAGATAAGAACTCAGATGGAGTTAGAGATGGGGAGGAAAATAACTTTCACAGAGGCTTATGGTATTAAGAGCTCTGTCTGCTTCATGCCATAGTGATTTTTCTCCAGAGAGCTGTGGGATCATTTCATTGATGGCAGAAATTGGAGACCATGTGGGTAGTAGACCTGCGCATTCATAAATTTGCTGGACTTTTTTCTCACATATACCACAGCCTCTCTGCATCCTTGGCAGCATAAAGGGACTGTAAAGTGGACATAAATGTAATTTACGTTGCCTGAGGGTATAAATGAGAAAAGATCACATGGCCTCTGGAACACTTCAGTGATGGAACATTTAACTATACTTACTGCTTTCAGTTGGAATGGAGCCATGAGTTCAGTGGAGGTCATTTGATTTTTGAATTGATATAATCTTTAAAAATAAATGTTTATACCTTAAATGATTTCCAGATTAGAGATCTTTTTGAAGATCACATGCTTCTGTTACTTTAGCTCTACCGCTTTTTACCATTTAAATTCTACCCAGTGTTAATTTAATGCTCCGTAGAAGCTCATCTCAAATAATGGTGACACAACTGGCAGGCTTTATTTCATGGAACAGGCTCAGCGTTGCTCTGATATAAACATCTCTAACATACAGTCCTAAAGTCCTCAAACTAGGCAGAACGTACAGCT
The DNA here is from genome assembly GCA_027574665.1 of Rhynochetos jubatus. NCBI lineage: Eukaryota > Metazoa > Chordata > Aves > Eurypygiformes > Rhynochetidae > Rhynochetos > Rhynochetos jubatus. The sequence goes on along the minus strand of CM050650.1, from coordinate 86,600,872 downwards.
GATTTGTGTTTTGGTTGTATGTAAACCCTCACATTTTTTTACCAGCATGAAGGCAAATTATGCAACTTCAAGAATAGCATCTAAAGATAAACCACTATGTTTCTTAAAGCAAAAGGTATTATTATGAATTCCAGGTGCATTTTTCTGATGCTTAGGGTTGAATAGTGATATCTTTTGTTTACAAATATAGAAAGGGTTGTGATAAGCTGACTTACTAAGATTAGTCTTGCTTTGCAGATTGACGGTGCTGGACTTGCGACCTGCATTGAACTGTGTGTGAAAGCATTGCGCTTGGAATCCAGTGAAAATGCCGATGTCAAGGTATCTATTTGCAAGACTATTTCCTGCTTGCTTCCGGATGATTTGGAGGTTAAACGTGCTTGTCAACTGAGTGAATTTCTTCTTGAACCCACTGTGGATGCATATTATGCTGTCGAAATGCTGTATAATCAGCCTGACCAGAAGTACGATGAAGAAAATCTTCCAATACCAAATTCTTTGCGCTGTGAGCTCTTACTTGTACTGAAAACTCAGTGGCCTTTTGATCCAGAATTCTGGGACTGGAAAACTCTGAAGCGTCAGTGTCTGGCACTCATGGGAGAGGAGGCATCCATTGTGTCATCAATAGACGAACTGAATGATAGTGAAGTTTATGAGAAGGTTGGAGATTGCCAAGAAGAGACTAAAGAAACAACTGTGAATGGATTCGACGGCACTTTTGGTGAAGCTACGAGCCTTCAGGACATAGGAGACGAAAAGCAGAAAAAGAGAGAAATTAAAAAACTCAGAGAGGGGGGATTCATATCAGCTAGATTTAGGAACTGGCAAGCTTATATGCAGTATTGTGTTTTATGCGACAAAGAATTCCTAGGTCATAGAATAGTTAGGCATGCACAAAAACATTATAAAGACGGAATTTACAGTTGCCCTATTTGTGCCCAAAATTTTAATTCTAAAGAAAATTTTGTTCCCCATGTAACTTTGCATGTTAAAAAATCCAGCAAAGAGAGATTGGCTGCTATGAAACCTCTGAGAAGACTGGGAAGACCTCCTAAAATCGCAGCTACCAATGAGAATCAAAAAACTGACCCAGTATCCAAACAGGAGCAGCGACCCATTAAGAAGAACAGTCTCTATTCGACAGACTTCATTGTGTTTAATGATAACGATGGCTCGGACGATGAAAATGATGACAAAGATAAACCTTACGTACCAGAGATAGTGCCAGTTCAGAAGCCACTACCTGTTAATGAATTCACCTGCCCTGTAACATTTTGTAAGAAAGGCTTTAAATATTTTAAAAATCTAATAGCACACGCAAAAGGGCATAAAGATAATGAAGAAGCTAAACGTTTTCTTGAAATGCAAAGCAAAAAAGTCATTTGCCAGTACTGTAGACGACATTTCGTAAGTGTTACTCACCTGAATGACCATTTACAAATGCACTGTGGCAGCAAACCTTATATCTGCATCCAGATGAAATGTAAGGCTGGTTTTAACAGTTACGCCGAGCTGCTGACGCATAGGAAAGAACATCAAGTCTTCAGAGCAAAGTGTATGTTTCCTAAATGCGGCAGAGTGTTTTCTGAAGCCTATTTGCTCTATGATCACGAAGCGCAACACTATAACACCTTTACCTGCAAAGCCACAGGCTGTGGAAAAGTATACCGTTCTCAGAACGAACTGGAAAAGCACACTGAGGGTCACAACAAGCAGCCTGAGACACAGCCTGAAAGCCAGACCGATCAACCTGATCTTAGTCAACCTTCCAATGAAAACACCGATGGAGTTGCTGTTAAAGAGGAATTGACATCTCCTCCGTCTGACAACCAAAGTAGTTTTACCGAAGGAGAAAACATTGTCTGGAATCCGGTCAAAGCGGAACCAGTAGGGAATGAAAATATGACCGCATCCGTGAGTATACTGTGTCAAAGTGGTTCATTGCCTAATGCTGGTTCGGAGCAGCCTCCTGCGGGTTCAGTGAAGACAGAAGTGGCAATTCCAGCCAGCAGCGTTAAGTTGCCCGCTGTTAACCAGAAGATCCGAGATAACTTTGTAAAAAGAGGTAAATTGGCTGCTACGGCTGGTAAAGTAGATACCACCAAACCTGGAGCCCAGCAGTTGTGCCCATCAGTCGACTCTTGTCTTCCAGTTTTCCAAGAGAGGATGGAAGAGGCCTGTCTCAGTGAGCCTCAGAATATTCAAAATATTTCGGTGACCTCAGACACACTAAAACCAGAAGACCTTGAACCAAAAAGCTTAGAAAGACAAGTGAACATTGTAAATCCATTCAGCGTGCAGAATCAGACAGGATATCGAACCAGCGTACCCCTTTCCAAACTTGAAATTGAAGACAGTATTAAGGCTACAGTTAACCTATATAACCTGCCTTTAAAAACTTTAGAAAGTATTACATTTATTCCTTCCCAGCCTAACGTAAATAGCTCTTTAGTTCCAGCTGTGTCACCAGCAACCCCAGTTCAGAAATTTAATTGTCAGGTTGAGGGGTGTACTCGGACATACAACTCATCACAAAGCATTGGCAAACATATGAAGGCGGCACACCCTGACCAGTATGCTGCTTTTAAAATGCAGCGTAAAAATAAGAAACCGCGAAAATCCACCAGTCTGCAAAATGTGCCGAATGATGGGAAGATTGTATTTCTTATGCCATCACAAGTGGGCAATCCCACTGATGCTGCTTTTACCGCACAGAACAAACCTAATCTGAATCCCGCCTGCTCCAGTCAAGTGCAACATGTCTCAAGTACGCTTTTCCCAACTCACGTAGAAAATTTGGCCAATCCCATGTTGCCTATAGTGGAAAGTGTCATAAATCCAAGCTTGTCTGCTCGTATTAAAAGTGAGCCTGAGAGTGTTCTTTGTTCACAAATGGAAAATTTGTCTGGTGCAACCTTGCCTTCCCAGTTGGACGATCTGGCAAAAACAGTTATGCCTCTGAATATTGACGGTGGTTCAGATCCTTTTCTTCCTTTGCCTGCCGAAAACGGTCCAATGTCTCTCTTTCCTTCATCAGCAGAGAATCCTCCAAGTTCAGTCTTCTCACAACTGGAAAATAACTCAAATAGCTTTTCACCACAGCTTGAAGGAAACACTAGTACTGCTTTCCCAAAAGAAGAAGCTGTTGATCAGTTATTTCCCTCACGACTGAGCAATGAAAATAACTGCAATGAAACTAGTTCTCAACATCCAGCTTCAGAAAAGATGAAAAAGGATCGTGGGCGAGGTCCAAATGGGAAAGAAAGGAAGCCAAAACACAACAAGCGGGCAAAGTGGCCAGCAATAATTAGAGATGGCAAATTTATCTGTAGCAGGTGTTTCAGAGCCTTCACTAATCCTAGATCACTTGGCGGTCACTTATCTAAGAGATCTTATTGTAAGCCTCTTGAAGGATCAGAAATTTCCCCAGAAGCTCTCCAGGCTAATGGACAGTCTTTGCTTGCCAGTATGATTCTTTCCTCAAATTCACTAAGCTTGCAGCAACCCCAGGAGTCTGCCTTCAATCCAGAGACATGTTTTAAAGATCCATCGTTCCTGCAGTTACTTGCAGCTGAAAATCGTTCCACAGCCTTACTGCAGACTATGTTTCCTCGGGTCAGCGTGACTAACATTAATACCGGTGGGAACGAGGAGGGAAACCAAATTATAAAACAAGCCTTGGAAACTGCGGGCATCCCGAGTACCTTTAATAACACGGAAGTAGTTCCACACGTAGTGACAACCAGTTGCATCACCGATACAACTCAGATAAACGCAGCCGTTCTCCCCAACTCGGCCGTGTCCCCTCTGCTACAGACAGTCTGCAACCCCAGTACCCTGCTAACAGACCAAAACAGGACCCTCAATGCCAAAATTGCTCCAATGAACGAATGCAAGAGTTTGCCCGTTTTTGCAACTGAGGACTTAATGCTAAAGACTGTTGAAAATGGCTTATGCCCCAGCTCGTTTTCTAATACTGTTGCAGCAGCACAAAACTTTGCAGGGAACAGTTCACGAGTTTCAGTTATAAGCAGTCCTAAGAATTCAGGATCAAGCAACTTGAACAAGAAGGGAACCAGTGCTTCAAAGAGGAAGAGAAAAGCAACTACACCCTTGCTTGCGCCCGGTACGCCACAGAAAGTAGCAGTAAATAATACAGCAATGGTGGGACTTCTAAGCAAAAGCACTGAAGGAAACATGCAAATACAGGGCGAAAATTTTCAGTCCAACTTGTTGGCGAATGGCGCTGCTCAAGTGGTGGTGGAAGATCTCACACAGAAACTCAACAACGTTGACAATCAGTTATTAATGGCCAGTATCAAAGAGGACTTCAAGACTAATCTCGAGACTCATACAACATTACCCCCTTTAACAGTAAAAACTGAAAATGGGGATTCCCAAATGATGACTGTAAATTCTTGTGTGCCAGCAAATTCAGAAGAACAGATTTCAGAACACAACGTTATGCAGACCTTTGAAAAAACCCTGGAAATAATCAAAACTGCTATGAATTCACAAATACTTGAGGTGAAAACTGAAATTCAGGATACTGTCACTACTTCAGGACAAAATTCACAAGTAAATAATGGACAGGTTTCTTTGGCAACTTCTGCACATAGTGTAAAACTACCCATTCCCGCGCAGTTTGCCGTGCACACGGGGAATGTCGCCGCTGTCAAGAGCATCTCTGCTCAGTCTGAGACATCTCAAAAGGATGATACCCAAATACTGGAGGTTTTGGAGGGCTTGCAAAAACTGAAAATAGAAGATGGTTCACCTGTTCAGATCTCAGAGACTGTTCCCCAGTGTCCTCCAGCAGATACGCTAGCACCAGCAGTTCCTGTTGTATCAACTGAAAATAAACCCCTCGTCCAGATATCTTCAGAGGCAAGTAACATTCAGTATAGTGATAAAGTTAATAAGCCTTTCGTATGTCAGGATCCAGGCTGCAATTACAGTGCTATGACAAAAGACGCGTTATTTAAACACTATGGCAAGATTCATCAGTACACTGCAGAAATGATACTAGAAATTAAGAAACATCAACTGAAGTATGCCCCGTTCAAATGTGTTGTAGCTACCTGTCCAAAAACATTCACCAGAAACTCTAACCTCCGAGCACACTGTCAACTTGTACATCATTTTACGACAGAGGAGATGGTAAAATTGAAAATTAAAAGGCCTTATGGCAGAAGATCTCAAAATGAAACTGTAAACACAGCCCCACGACCTGTCGAAATACAGACTTTGCAGACACTAGTAATAGAAAACAAACCTGCAGTTCCATTGGTTAAAGAAGCTCAGATAACGGAAGTTGTAGAGCCTGTAAAAGTCTTGGAAAAACTTCCGCCAGAAAATAATACTCCGGAAAGACTAGAAAAACCTCCCCAAGTGGTGCCTGTTCCACCGGAACAGCATAATGCAGCCTCTTTTGGTAGCACACAGGCACCACCCACAGTATGCAAGGTCAGGAGGTACAAGAAGGAAAAAGAGGAGAGAAAACGTAGGAAGCCCGTAACAAAATCTCTGGAATTTCCCGCTCGATACAGCCCGTACAGACCATACCGGTGTGTCCATCAGGGCTGCTTCGCAGCTTTTACAATACAACAGAACCTTATCCTTCATTACCAAGCTGTGCACAAATCGGACCTCCCTGCCTTCTCTGCCGAAGTGGAGGAGGAGATTGATCCAGGCAGAGAGGAACGCGACGAGGTGGAAACCAAACCCGCCGTCAGAGAGTTCAGGTGTGAGATGAGTGACTGCTCTCGCATCTTCCAGGAAGTTACCAGCTTGATACAGCATTATATGAAACTTCATGACATGACCCCGGAGCAAATTGGAAACATGAAATCGGCTCCAGAGGTGGGAAGGTTTTTCTGTGATCAGTCTCAGTGTAAGTCTTCGTTTACGACGTATCTGAACTACATTGTACATCTTGAGGCAGATCACGGTATTAAGATACGGCCCAACAAAGTTGACGATGGCGGTGTGTTCAAGTGTGACTGTGAAGGCTGTGACCGTATTTATGCCACCAGGTCTAACCTCTTGAGACATATTTTTAATAAACACAATGACAAGCATAAAGACCATCTAATCAGACCCAGGAGACTGACACCAGGTCAGGAAAACATTTCAAGCAAAGCAAATCAAGAAAAACCTTTGAAGTCCAAACAGAGAGGACTGAAAAACAGATCGGGAAAAGAAGGTAGCAGGCTGTCATTGAAATCTAAACGAAAGAAAAACATGAACATGGAAAACAAAAATTCAAAAGGGATTCAAGTTCAAGAAAATAAGGCTTATTCACTGAAACGTGGCAAGAACGTGTATTCAATAAAGGCTAGAAACGATGCCTTATCGGAATGCACGAGCAGGTTCCTAACCCAGTATCCATGTATGATAAAGGGATGCTCGTCCGTAGTTACAAGCGAAAGTAACATCATAAGGCATTATAAATGTCACAAGCTGTCCAAAGCATTTACTTCCCAACACAGACATCTTCTTATTGTGTCCAAAAAGCTGTCTGACTCTCAAGTAAAGGAAGCCTCTTGTGAGCAAGAGGAGACTGACAAAACAAGTGACGTGAAAGAACCTGAACCAAGTGTGGTAGTGAGCAATAACGATTCAAGCACACCTACATTACCACAAAAGGAAACTGAAAAAGGTGAGAAGGATGAAGTGGATGAACTGACAGAACTATTCATTACTAAACTGATTAACGAGGATTGTTCAAGTGCTGAAAGTCAAGCAAAAATCTCTTCCACTGTAAATAGCGACTCGCAGGAGACCAGCTCCTGCACCTCAGAAAAGCAAAAACCCAACAACTTAAAAAGAGCAAATAAAGAAAAAAATGTGTCTCAGAATAAGAGGAGGAGAACCGAAAAAACGGAGGAGGTACTACCCGTTGACATGAGTAGCATGCACAAGGAGGAAGAGACTGCTGTCGCCATTCAAACAGCCGAAGAGCAGCCTGCAGCTTTCGACTGGAGCTCCTTTAAGCCGATGGGTTTTGAAGTGTCATTCCTCAAATTCCTTGAAGAGTCTGCTGTGAAGCAAAAGAAAAACACTGAAAGAGACTACCATAGCAGCGGAACCAAAAGATCCCATTCCACCTCGCGAAAATGCAACGAGAAGACCTCCGTAGCGAGTAATAACATCACTTGGTCCTGTTCTGAAACGGAAACCCTCGTACCATTTGCCAACCCACCGCGGCTTCCGTGCGGCGATAACGTGAAGATAGTTTTAGACAAGACACTGAAGGACTGCGCCGAGCGTGTGTTGAAGCAGCTGCACGAAATGAAACCTGTCGTCAGTTTGAGAAAGCTCGAAGGACGTTGGGAGGATAATCCAGAAGTTGCAGCAGCAAAAGTGGTTGTTTTGAGTACCGAGGGAGGACAGTCACAATATTGAGAACATTATGTATCTATGACCTTTAATAAAAGTTATTTTGAATAGGAAGCCATCAAGCATGCTTATTACCATGGAGTTCTTTTACTTTGAAGTGATTTAATCTAGCAAAAAACATGACATTGAGTCATGTAAATTTCTTATTTGTTTTTATCCCTATGGGACTTGAAGAACAGAGTAATTGCTTCAGTTTTGTAAATACTCGATCAAAACCTCAACTTTCTATCGGATTGTCCTTTCCATGAACTAAATCTTTGTGAGTTGTCTGTGATTGGTATCTTTCACCAGGTCACTGCTCATGTATAACAGTACTCTTTATTTGTAGATACTTTTTTTGTTTGTTTTGGTTTTGTATATATTTATTATTGTAAATCATTTGCTGCCACCAGCAGTCTGTAAGTCTAAACTATTAAATGACACGTTTATATTCGGATTTTAATTTGTAACTAAGTGAGCAAGTTTTTAAAACTGTCCTTTATTCATTTTAAATTAAGAACTTTTGAACTAAAACTAGCTAAGTCTGCCATATCCAGTTTATTTTGCATAAAGCGTTTATTTACAGGAGAGGAGCTGGATAAGACCACATTTCATAGGTTAAATGTACTGACACGTTCTCATTTTTGTAAATTTTAACATCCAGTATCTATGGATGATATATGTAGTTAACTCATAAATATAATAGTTTTCTTATAGTTACATTTTTCATTGCTTTTAATTGGATACAAAGCATTTATGATTCCATAATAAAAAAAAACGGAAATGTGAATAAAAATAGTTTGCTACATTGGAGATTTAAAAACAATATTTGGTATTAAAGAATCTGTCGTGAATGTGATAGAAAATTTAGTAGTGTGGAGCAGTGTATATATTTGAGGTGGTGATTTGTGAAGTAGCCCAGTATTGCCTTAAATAAAATCACATTTCATTTCTTGTTTTATACATGTGATCTTACAAAGGTTATTTTTGTTTCTGTAACTTAGATTGGTGTATAGTTTAATTTTTGTTAAAAAAACAAAGCAAAACAAAACAAAAAAAAAACCTTCAGAAACCATTTTTGTAAATAGTGGGTTTATAAAACAGATGGTTTATTTTGATAATACCAATTTGGTATCTATCTATAAGATACGTGAGTCCTTATGCCATACCATTAAAAACTGAATAAACAAGGCACTTTCTGAAAGGGAAGTGAGATTGTGATCTTACAGATAAACTCGGTGGTTGTGCTCTCTTGGTGGCACGGGCTCCCTCCCCGCTCTTCTGCCTCCCGCTGACTGTACCTGCCAGCGCTCTCGCCACCTCCCTCCCTTCGGCACTGGAGCGAGCCTCGGAAGCGGCGCCGCTCGTAGCGCCCGGGATCGGAGCAGTCTTTCCGGACGCTGCTAGGTGAAATGACAGGTACCCGCTTGAGTAACCAGAGGCGCGAATGCCTTGGTGGGAGATGTCGGTGCCAGGAACCTGCAGTGTTGGTTTTCGGGCATGATTGTGCTTAACTCGGATGGGACGAGCCAGCTGGATTGTGGTACCAAAAAGTTTTCTTGGATTATTCTCATTACTGGGTGTGACCTACCTTCAGTAGTATGCAATAGGCTTTATCTTGGGAGAGATGGGCTCGGGTTTATTCTTTTCTCCTATAAACTTGCCACGTAAAGCTTTGCCACACTTGGTTCCTCTGCAGCTGTTCCCCTGGAATCTTTGACAGTTTACAGGAATATCACTGCAGAGGGCACATTCCAGTGGTCAAATGAAGTGACTTGTTGTGAGAGTGAGGATTATGTATGAAAGAGCGGAAAGGCAACGGCGTTTCAACGTGGGCGTAGCCCTTGGTTTGCTGTCCGGTGCTAAATCGCGTACCTTCTCAGAAAGCCCCTGCTTCCCTGTGAACGGAGCCCGATCCCTCCCGAGGGACTAAACTGGTAATTCGGCCAAGTTGGTAAATCAAAGGTGCGGTCTGAGAATGACAAAACCCAAACAAGTCCTTGCGTTTTAACTCTGGGAAAGAGCATTCTGTTGGTCGTAAGCGCACGATGCTACGCTCTACCTGCCAGCGGCCGCGTGTCTCCCTGGATGGAGTTGCTGTTGGATGCCAGCCGTGGTGCTTGTAGAGGGAATCTTCTGCAGGGGAGAGGAGGGCAAAGAACCTCTGGAGAGGATCCGCAAAGCATGCCTGAAACGGTGTACAGATGTCCCTAACCACTGCAGTCACTGCTGAGAGACCTCACTAAAGTTTTACGAGAATTTTGTGTCGTTAAACAGTTTCTACATTGGCGTTCCGGTGACAGATGCCACACCGTGTTTTAGCTTGAGAGTAGCATACAGCTATTCCCATACGCCAAAGCAAAACTCCTGAGGAAGTAGATTTGCCATTTGCATTCCGGTGTTGTACCTTGAGCGATGTATAAACCAGCTGGGGCAGCACGCCTGAACGGGCCGCTTCTCTGGGGCCGTGCCCCTGCCCTGGGGGCAGCATGGGGCTCCGGGATGGGTGAGCTGGGCAGTGCCGGCAGTGCCAGCATCGCCTCAGCCTGTGGGGTGCCCTGACACCTGTGGGTGCTGCTGGCCCTGCCCTGTGCCCCGTCTCTCTCCCTCCTCTGTGTCTTCCTGACATGTCACCCACGAACTGTGGTGCGTTTGAGCAAGGATGTCTTTGGAACCCCTTATTGCCATCAGGAATGTGCTGACTGGAGCTGATGGGGAAGGAACTGAATGGAGGAGCTTGGGTGCAGAGTACAGACCGTTCTGTGATTGAGACACCTGTAAACAGGCAGTCAGCCTCTCCTGGGGTTAACTCTGTTTATAAAGGGATCTTGCATTGTCTGAGCCCTAACTCCGTGCAAATAGGAGTGGTGGGTTTACCCTCGCGTGTTTTGGGGTGGTCATTCTCAGCAGGATGGGGGGACTGCTGGTCCTGGAGTGTTCCAGCATGGCTGTTGGATGGTGACACAACAACGGAGTGATGCTTTTAAAATGAACGCTGGAAACAGTCGTTGGCTCAGGTAGGGAAAAGCGGTTGGCTGTATTCCTTCCGTTAGTTTCTGTGCCAAAGAATTGGGCTGGTCGGGGCTCCCAGCTGCACGGGCATGCTACCGTGGGCCGGAGGAGCTGGCTGAAGCAGGAGCTGGGGCTGCGGCTCCTGCTCTGCTTTTCTCTGGGACATGTTTTTCAAACCCCGTGTGTCAGAAGACAAGGATGCTACGTGGGTTTTAAAGAAAATGAGGTTCTGTGTAAGGTATAGAACTTTTAATGTTTGCAGAGGTGTTTTGAAATGGGAATGAGGTAAATATTTTTGTATGAATGCGGGTGCAGTGATTGTGTTGGTTTTCCATTACAGTATGGGCTCAGGTCAGCTTCCTACCGGCTGCTGTGGGATTGAAGAGACTGTACTTCTACATTTTAAAAAGAAAAACACATAGCACTTGAATTGAAATTTTGTCTCTTTGTGCGAATTGGAAGTTGAATACACAAAAAAGCCCTTAAACCTTTATTTCAGGGACTGAGTCTACAAACTCATTTGAACCAAAAGTGTAAGAGCAAACGACTTCAGGGATGTGTGGGTGAGCACAAAGGAGTATAAAGGTGGGGAAAGAGCTGTGGAAGGGAGGGAGCCAGTAAAAGACCAAATGCTGGCCATGAGCAAGGGGGTGGAAAGGAGATGAATTTGTCTGTCTCAGGTTAAGTAAAACCTGACAGCGCTGCCTTGTGTGATGCTCATTTCCCTTTCATTAGTGTCTTCGTCCTTGTTCCTGTGTGAGCTGCTTTAGGTGCTCCTGCTCTGGCAGGGGGGTTGGACTGGATGATCTCTAGTGGTCCCTTCCAACCCCTAACACTGTGAATCTGTGTGAATCTGTGTCCTGTAACACTCCTCTCATTTTGCAGTACGTGATGTAACTACCAGGCTGTTTGCTACGAGTGAGTCGGGGGTTACGCAGAGGTGGTGCATAATAATTTTTCAGACCATTTCTCATGTAAGGTACTGGCTTTGTCGAAACTGAAGGATCCTCTGAGACTTGAAACCTCTTGATTTTGGAATTTATTTATTATTTTGTGACTGTTGAATATAGGAATTACAAATAAAACCTTGAATGGACATTCCAAAGAATTAAAGTTCTTGTTTCACAGGAAAATGTTTGGTGTAAGTGGGAAGCTCTGACCAGCCACAGAATTTTAGGGGGTGCTCTGAAACCTTTCAAGCCCCGACTTAACATTTTTTCTATTAGAGAGCAGCTAATGTATAAATTTAGTCAGACACCTGTGTTGGCAAAACTGTGTTTGCTTAGGACAAGGGGTAATGGGTTTAAACTGAATGCAGGGAGATTTAGATTGGACATCAGGAAGAAATTCTTCCCGGAGAGGGTGGTGAGGCACTGGCACAGGTTGCCCAGAGAAGCTGTGGATGCCCCATCCCTGGCAGTGTTCAGGGCCAGGCTGGATGAGGCTTTGAGCCACCTGCTCTAGTGGAGGGTGTCCCTGCCCATGGCAGGGGGGTGGAACTAGATGGTCTTTAAGGTCCCTTCCAACCCAAACCGTTCTGTGATTCTCTTTGTTCTCTAAGATAACCCTTGATTTAAAATGAATGAATCAATACTTTTTCATTAATGTTCTGTCTTAAAATCTATCCTCAAGGATGAAAAAGCAGTCATTTTGGAAGCCTTTTTTTTATTTTGATAGTGTTGCCATTGTCTTAAAAACAGTGCATTAGGGTACAAAAGGGAAAAGATAATTTTGGGTTTTGTGCTCGGTTACTCAAGCTGTGGCAGTCGCGGTTACACAGGGCTGATGGGCAATGGGTTTCCGTCATGCGCTGCTTGGTGGGTTTGGTCCAGTGGTTGCAAGTTTCTAACTGCGTTTCAGCCATGGGTGGCATCCTGCGTGTGTTGGGACTGAACAGAAAATGTTCAGGATTGTGGAAAGCGCATTGTCTCGACCTACACACGGATGCAGTGTCACTCGAGGTGTAAAACTGGAACTGGCCACAAGCTGGCAAGCTGGTACCTGAGAGACTGCTGGTGCTGTGAAGTTCAAGAGCAGCAAATGTATTTTCACCTTTCATTAAAGCAGGTCTATTTGAGCAAAAAAAAAAAAAGCTTGAAAATCACAGTCGAAAGAATGTATTTTGTTCAGTAGTTTCTTAAAGTTAATTCTGTAACCGCTACCCCAGTAGCAGTAATACTTTGTAACCAAAGCTGGGATTTTTTGGAATGTAAAAATAAACGTCCTTGTGCTAGTTTCCTCCTTCTCCTGGCACGAACAATAAAATCGGCTCAGTGTTCAGGCAGCAATAATAGGTAACATGCTTTTGCTACTGTTTCCTCCTCTTTATCCTGGCGTGAACAATAAAATGGGCTCGACATTCAGGCAGCTCCACTTACTGCAGGCGGTGTTTTTCTCCGAAGGGTGCATTTTGATCAGGCTCGGTGCTGAGGTATGTCCGAGGGTCTTTCATCCCAGCAACGGAAAGGAAACACTACCCTGAAATAAGTCTTTTTTTTGGCATTTCATTTCCATCATCTCGGAAGTGTAGGTTCAACAGAAGACACAGCTAACTTCTGTCCCTTTCCTGTTAGCCCACGCCGCACACAACACAGAGCAGAGGTGCGTTGGTGATTAAGAGAGGTTCTAAAATAGGGGGGGGGGGGAGGAATAGGCGATTCTTTTTTACTGTGTTTCTGCTGGAGGCTTTTTGTATTTTTAGATTTCATGTGTACTTCTGTGGCAGGAAGTGTTCAAGGCCAGGCTGGATGAGGCTTTGAGCAACCTGGTCTAGTGGAGGGTGTCCCTGCCCATGGTGGGGGGTTGGAACTGGATGGTCTTTAAGGTCCCTCCCAACCCCAACCATTTGAGGATTCTGTGAAGGAGTAGCAGTTTTCAGCCTTCCTAAAGGGAACAGGTTCTGGGCTACTGAATGCTGGCACTACTGGCTAATGTTTTGCCATACTCTGCGGTCTCCGTTTCTTTTCTCAGATCCTAGGGAATTGGGAATGATCTTTTCCCTTAAATGCCGCAGCTACGGAACAGAAGAAGAGTGATTCAGGAGCTGCTCAGTGGCCAGGAGTTAGGTCTGTACTGGGACATACGCTGCCTGTACGAGTTTGGGCAGGCGCCTTCTCTTAAGGGTTGTGTTCTGATAAATCCTCTAAAACTGGCTCAAAGACCTCCAGAAGGAAGTGCTCCACAAGTAGCTAAATAACCAGGTCTGTCTTTATCACCGTGGGCTTAACTAGATGTGTTTATCTCTGATTTTTCCATTTTTTTGAGGTGTTTGGCAGTAGTCCAGTGGAATGGGCTTGTGACTATCCAGCTCACTTCCAAGACACCAGCAGCCGCTGTATGCCAGCGCTTCCCCACCGCTGTCTCGGTGCTTCTCAGACCCACCCAACAAATGCTGTGCATCCCCTACTGTTCAGCGCCTTAACCAGTCCCAGGTTCTTCCGACTCTGCATATAAAAAGCCGCTTTGTGCTGGCACCAAAGCGATTCTGTGTAATACTCAAAACACAACTGTTTGAGCAATCGTGTCAGCGTGATTTATCATAAGCATCTGTGTTTACTTTAAAACTTCATGGAATTTTCGGACTTCTACACCTGTTGCTTCAACACAGACAGATCCAGATGATTCTACATATGCCATACGTAGTGTGACTGATTTTATTTTCCTGCATAACTGTTTTCCTACGTAACTATCCTTTCAGTCCTGTGAAGCATTGATTGGAAAAGCAGTTCACCAAATACAGCTTGGGGAACGGGAAGGTGGTTCCTAACCCTGCTTTTAAGTCAACAGGGAGCTTTTTTGGTGTTCATGCACATTCAGAGACAAGGATGGGGAGCTGATGTGGAACTGTCCTGCAACTGCTGGTCTGTTGTGACCGATGATTTCTGCTCTGTGGCAATCGCTTTTTGAACCTTGATGTTTCTTGATGTACCTACCTCCTCAGATAACATTTTATGGAGTATTTGAAAATGAGATAACTCAGTTCACATAGATTTAATACAATGCACAGGCACGAAGTTCCCGCCAGAAAATAGAGGAAGATCGTCTTCTCTGTGGGTTTGGAAATGTAGCAGTCTACAGTATTTGGACATGGTCTTACGTCACATTTCACAAGGCGTGGTACTTTGAATCCGTTGTACAATTTATAAAACAGAACAAGGAAAACTATTTCAAATCCTGTTTTTAAAATAAGGCTGATAAGGTAAGTGCACAGCAATCCACCGTCTCTCTCTCCCGGACTTCTGTAACGTTTCTGGTTGTGGCGCTTCTCTTTGTTCTCTCGGTAAGCAACGTGAAAAACAACCAAGAGCGAAGGGGTGGAGACCATAATTAATTGCAAAGCCCAAAGTCTGATGTGGGAGACAGGAAAAAAATGGTCAAAGCAGATGTTTTCACAGCCAGGCTGCCTGATATTGCATTCAAATTCATCATGTTCATATTTCCAGATGTTTTCTGCAGCTGCAACGTAAACCAGTAAGCGGAATATGAACACAACTGCTACCCAAACCCTTCCAATTCCCGTTGAATATTCATTCACCCCACTCAGAAGATCACGTAGGAATCCCCAGCTCATTTTTCTCCTCAAGGAAGGACGGAAATGCTGTATCAAAGAAACACAAGATCAGAGAGATGCTTTTTCTTGGGTGAAGTGAGAAGTTCATTCAAGGTGAAATATAATCAGTAGCTGAAGCAATTTAAAATAATTAAGCATTTAAAAAGGAAAACAACAACAAGCTGCCCTTAATTCTGATAATTTGTACCTTCTGAGGCTACTATACAAAATGTATTTGCTGTTAAATCAGGTTTTGTCAATTAGGCTGAAACTTAATCATTCTGCTAAACCGTCCTCTGCAAGTAAATGTGCCTGTTCTTCCCAGGGATCTGCCAGGCATCGGGGGGAGCCCTCTCCGTTGAGTTCAGGCTCGCACTCTGCCACTGAGGCGCACTCCACGCTCTCAGTTATGCAAACACTAAGTCAAATCAGATTTCACTTTCAGATTGATGTATAGGAGCCAAGTGTCCCTAAACAAGTTGACTACTAAAATGCAAATTGTTTGCTGTTTCTGTTTTCTTGTTGTCTAAATTCTCGGTGAACTTGTGCAGTATTTTAAATCCTGTCCTGCTTCACTGGACTTTATTTGTTATGTTACTTATTTAAGAAATGCACTAAACTTTACTCCAAAAATGTTTTTCTTTCATAGTTTCTTTTCCTCACAAGCCTTCCCCTGTCTGAGCTCTGAAACACTTCTTTTGGAAGAGCTGCCTGAGGAGTCACTGACAGCCAGACTCTCCTCAGTGTCCAGAGAGGACCTAGGATAACCACCAAGAGCAAGCAAGCACCTTCCCACACAGCCCCACCGCCGAGGTCTGCATGGCTCTTGGAGGATACGAGGCTCCTTTGTTGTGTAAGAGCAAAAAGTAGGTATATCCCCAGGAGACAGAATGCCTGGGAGATAGGAGGGGAGTAATCTGACACGTTTCCAGCAAGTACGAGTAGTGATCAGGCCACAGCATCACAAAGCTCAGCACAGATGGAAACCTCAGTACTTCTTTCGCTGTCCCTGCAGCCCATCGTGACCTCTGCCGTGGCCAGAGTTCTGCTGGAAAACAAGGCGGTTGGCTTATTTGGGTATGTCTGCACTGCTGCCGTTAGAGCTAGTGAGCTGGTGACTTACTTGAGGAGCTGAGAGACGGCTGCAGAAATTAAGATATCACTGATTTATACTGGGATGTTGAAAAAAAGATGTTTTCACAAAGTATTGTTACCAAGCTACTCCTTTATGCTGAAGAATAATGGGAATATCAGTTGGCTTGGATCCTGTCAGACGTACGCTTATATGCTATTAAATATATTTGGCAGGGTGGTGAGTTTGTATGTAAAGAGCTGTCCTCTGTGTCTACAGTTAGAGCCCAAGCAGAAGTTTATATCAAGCTCTAAAAGACATCAGCACTGGGGCTTTAGTGCTTTCTAGATAAGTAATACGCAGTCAATACATCTGCCTCAAAGGCGACGAGTAGCAAAGCATGAAGGTACTACAGTGTCCTAAAGCACAGGCAAGGAACAACGTCCACATAAGCAAGCGTGAGTAGTAACGTGTGAATGAACCTTGTGGGCGAGCTGCCCGCTGGAGTAGATGTGAAGGAAAACCTCGAGCACTATAGAAGGGAAGACTGAATTTTGTTATTCCATGGAAAATGACTATGGCTGTGAGTGGGCTTTTGCTAATGGCTGTAAGAACTGCACCATCCCTTCCTAAGGTCACAAGCCTAATGGCACCTCTCAGTCCGTGACTGGAGTTACACCAGTTCTGAGCCTGCAGCTGAACAAGCTGGGACAGAAATGAAAGACACGCTGGGTCACGAGCAAGGCATTAAAGTCAGTCGGAACCAGCACTGGTGGGAATCAGGCCATGGAGATACCTACATACAGAGAAATTCACCTGGGGGTCTCTTTTCCCAAAGCTGAGCAGCAAGAGGGATTAGAAAAGAACAACCTTGTAGCTGCTTTTGGCAGTCCCACGTTGAGGAGAAGGGTGTGAAGGGGCAAAGAAAGTCCTGCCCAAAGAAAATGGGGATCGAGGATTTGACTAAAATCTCCAGCGGATCCTGAGCAATAGGCCAATTCTAGCCAGCCAGAAGATGGCATGGATGAAATTCCTGGAAATCTGTTTTGAAAGACAGCAACACGTTGTGGTACCTAGAAGTCTGGCAGTGATGCAGCAGGGATTTCTCTGAAGATGGCTCCTGGCTATGTGCTGTGTTGATGAGAAACTGAAATTACTAAAAGACTGCAGGGCAGGTCCTGGGACCTGTGGTGCTTCTGCAGCCAGAAGCCTGCAGAGCTTTGGTTGTATTCTTCCACTTGCAGCCTCCACTTGATGTTGAGAAATGGTTGTATAGGAGTGTTGAGGCAGTCCTTGAAGGACAACCTTCAACCGCATGCCTAAAGGGCCACTGAGCCTGTTTTGTGGGATTATGTGGTGGGCTGACCCTGGCTGGAGGGCGGGTGCCCACCAGAGCTGCTCTGTCACTGCCCTCCCCAGCTGGGCAGGGGAGAGGAAATACAAGGAAAGGCTCGTTGGTCAAGGACAGGGCAGGATCACTCACCACTTACTGTCACGGGGTAAACAGATTCAACTTGGGGAAATTAGTTTAATTTATTGCCTATCAAATCAGTGTAGGATAATGAGAAAATAAAACCTAAATCTCAGAAACACCTCCCCCCCACCCCTCCCTTCTTCCTGGGCTCAGTTTTGCTCTCGATTTGTCTCCCTCCTCCAAGCAGTGCAGAGGGACAAGGAATGGGGATTGTGGTCAGTCCATCCCACAGTGTCTCTGCTGCTCCTTCCTTCTCAGGGGAGGACTCCTCACTCTCTGCCCCTGCTGCAGCCTGGGGTCCCTCCCACGGGAGACAGTCCTCCATGAACTTCTCCAACATGAGTCCTTCCCAGAGGCTGCAGTTCTTCACGAACTGCTCCAGCCTGGGTCCCTCCCATGGGGTGCAGTCCTTCAGGAGCAGCCTGCTCCAGCCTGGGTTTCCCCAGGGTCACAAGTCCTGCCAGCAACCCTGCTCCAGCCTGGGCTCCTCTCTCCATGGGGCCACAGCTCCTGCCAGGAGCCTGATCCAGTGGGGGCTTCCCAGGGGGTCACAGCCTCCTTTGCGCATCCTCCTGCTCCAGCGTGGGGTCCTCCCCAGGCTGCAGGTGGGTCTCTGCTCCCCCGTGACCCTCCATGGCTGCAGGGCACAGCCGGCCTCACCATGGGCTGCACCACGGGCTGCCAGGGAATCTCTGCTCTGGCGCCTGGAGCACCTCCTCCCCCTCCTTCTCCACTGACCTGGCTGGCTGCAGGGCTGTTGGTCTCACACCTTCTCACTCCTCTTCCTGGCTGATGTTGTTCTCTCTGTGGTTTTTTCCCCCCTTCTCAAACGTGTTATCCCAGGGGTGCTACCGCTGTCACTGACGGGCTCAGCCTTGGCTTCTTGGAGCCGGCTGGCATTGGCTCTATGGGACACAGGGAAGGCTTCCAGCAGCTTCTCACAGAAGCCACCCCTGTAGTGCCCTCCTCTCCCCACTACCAAACCCTGGCCACGCAAACCCCGTACACATTGTTTGGTGTGTAACCAAGCACAGCTCTGCTCCAAGGAGCTGCAAACATGCCTTTAGAAGGTCATGTTTGCTTCTTGCACCACCGTTGCTATAGAAGATTGTGGATGTTAATCGATGCTCTTGTATCCTTTGAAGACACAATTAATTCACTGAAGCATTGTGAAGAACACAGGGAATGGAAAACGTAAAATGGACTTCAAAGATAAGGAGTTACTCAACAGGTGAACGAGGTAATTGGCTTCATGGAACAGCGCAGGCACAGACTGATGAGAGGTTAAGTTAGCTGAGGCTGGAGAAGGCAAAGACATTATATGGGCTGTGTGAAACTCCGAGAAAGGTGAGGATTCAGACAACAAGAACAACCACAAAAAAGAAATCTTCAAGTATCACAGACTCCCAGGATGGGTTGGGTTGGAAGAGACCTCAAAGACCATCCAGTTCCAACCCCCCTGCCATGGGCAGGGACACCCTCCACTAGGCCAGGTTGCTCAAAGCCTCATCCAGCCTGGCCTTGAACACTGCCAGGGATGGGGCACCCACAAAGTAAACACACAGTTGAGCAGCAGGAAAAAGATGACAGTGACATGAGGGTTTGTAGCGCTCAGAGAAGCGGCAGTACATGTGGAAGCGGACGCTAAGAGGGTGTCAGGGCACGACGCTTTGGCAAAGGTGTGTTCTGACTAACGTAAGGACAAAAGGAAAAAAAGCAACCCAAATCCTTGAGAGCCTCGGCGTTCTGAGGAGGTTCATTTTGTGCAGAATGAATCAAAGGGAGTCAAGAAGGGAACTGGCTAAGGAAATTCAGGAGATTGTGGAAAATGTAGATGACACCAATTTGCATCAAGGTAACGTCCAGTCCAGCGCTGAGGCTAACAATGAAATGACAATTAAATGTGGTTTAAAACAACAACAAAAGGGTCAAAGGGGGATCTGATTGGCACTGTGGAAATGAAGACCGCAAAAAGAGGTCCTGTATTGGAAAATACAAAGGAGGCACTGGAGAGCCTTCAGCAGTAAAAGATTATTTGCTCCAAGTGCTCAAGAAAAAGTTGAATGGAGCAAGAAGCAAAGAGGAGGGATTTGAGGTTAGATTTACTTCAACCCCCTGCTCCGTACACGTACACACACACCCCCCAACTTGGACAAAAGCTGAAGATTAGAGATATTTGTTGTACTCACTTCTAGCTGAAGTACCAGGGATGAGCATGAAAACAAGTGCCTGGGCGGCTTCTGCTACCGGCCAGGAAATGGAGCAGGTAATCTCTTTTCCTCCTCACATACATCATTTATTCCCTAGATGTGATTCAAACAACTCCCCACCACCCCCAACACACCCCCCCTTGTCCTGTTCACTAGAGACACAAATGACCAGAAGACCCTCCACGCCCCCTGCTTCCCTCAGACATTCCAGCGGCTTGGATCCCACCCCGTTTGCTCCGCGAGCAAACAGCAACCTGAACGCACCATTAACTTCTGAGAGTGCTGAATGTAATTGAGTAAAGTGTTTGAATAATGCCACTGTTGTTGAATATATTCATCAAACAACCATTTCTGTCGTTCAGTGAGGTCTACAGAAGGTTGGCTAATGTGCACTGAGTAATGTATCCATCAAAAAGCGTAGTTGCTCAGAGAATTAGGTCACCTAGATTTCAATCAATCAGCTCTGTTAATTTAATTACTTTAAAAGCAGAAAAGGTATCTTTGTGCGGAGGAAAATGGAAAGATAAAAGTAAGAAAATGCAAGAACAAACTGACTAAGTAGAGGGGAAGCGGGGAAAGCATCCAAAGTGTTAGGAGCAGAAAGAGGGCAGGCAGCTGGGAGAGCAGGCAAATTACAGGAAGGAGGTGAAGTATTAAGGGAAATGGAGATGGAATGGGAATAAGTAACAGAAAGGACAGGAGGCTGGGAACAGTGGATCTGAATTCTGTACAATTATCTGAATTATCCTTACAGGCTGAGAGAAGGAAAAAGAGTTTCTGGTATCAACATTGCTAATGGGAGTATTTTGCTGCACCTACAACTTATGTTTTTTCTTGAGGTTTTTTGTGACAAGAAGAAAGAGAACCATAAACAGTGGCAAAGATAATAAGGCAGAGAGCAGTAGAGAATCACAGAAGAGGATATAGGATGATAAACAGGCAGAGTTGGTAACAATCTTGAGAATTCATCCTCTCCATTTTTTTTTTACAATTTAATCAAAACACCATCACAGCACTTTTTTATAAAACACCAAGGATCACGTCAGTGCTATGAGGAGAAGAAAAAACCACATTGGCACAATGGTTTCTATAGACAACCAAATAAATAATGAATCTTAACTTCAGATGTTCACTGAGTATCCGCATTTTCCCCTTATTTTCTTTGCTTGCTGATAGAAGGAAGCGTGTGTCATTTCATGGTTGCTGAGTCTTTGTGCTTGTTTCATTGGCTACTCACCGCTTCCTTACCCACTACCCGAGGTGTGAGGTCCACAGGCTGAGAACCACTGATTTGCTTCATTCTCTGGCCCTAAGAAGGCTTCCTTGTGTATATACGGTTCCTGACATACGTTTGCTCAGTCTGCTAGAAAGATCAGTGGGATGGAAGCTCCACTAGGCCCCCACCCCGGCATCCTGCATCTACCCCAGGTACAGTATAAAACGTCACTACTCGGCTGCGCGTGCACCAGCTACTCAAACTGTTGCACGTCTGTGATAGGAGCTGAACAAGTCTTGCTACAAGTCACTAACCTTGCAGTGCCTTTGTTCCTTGTTCAGTAGGGAGAGTGAGGATGGAAGGTGATTTCCAGGTCCTGATGAAAGAGCTAACGAGAGACAACAGAGCGGTTATAATACTTAACCTTGCCTTGTTCAGACAACCCCTCTCTTCTCATAAAATGAATAAAACTGTAACATTAGCACAGTTTTGGTGCTCATTGCGTTTTAAACTCTTCAGAAACAAGCCAGGTAAGGCTCAACAGCGCACGAGCAAACACAGCCCTCCTGGTCTGTGCTGGCCGGGCTGATCGCTGCTGCCGTGGCTGCTGCTGGCGGTGGTGCAGCGGAGTTCGTGGCTCTCAGGCTGACATGGGCCAAAGGTTTCCCACCGGTTTCATCCTTCAGATGCTTCCAGTGGAAGGGGAAGCTCCTAAATGGCAGATGTGAACATACTGGCAGTAGCTTGCTCTTCTCTCACGGATTGTCAAAGAGTAATCTATAGACACTTTAGATAGAAATTCATAGGTATAAACTCTGTATTAACATAAAATAAGAAATGGAGTCCTGTCCTCAAAACAGCGGCAGCCTAGATGGGGAAAACACAGGCTGTGGAGGAGATGTCCACCAGAAAGGTGATGTGGTTTAGCCAGCATCACCCAGCACATCAGAGGCAAACCTAAGAGACCAGTCTCTTCCATCTTTCTTAGCTTATCGATTCTAACCTCTCACTATATCATGCCTATTATTAACTTCTAACTCCTCGGAGAAAGAAATAAGCCCTTTGGTACATTGGGAGATAAACCTCTGGGTACTGTGATGTTAGTTCCACAAACAACGCTTAAAATATACATCATATGTAAAACCATCAGCCTAGTTATTTATTTGCCAGCAGACTACAGGAAGGAAAAGACTAGATAGAAGAGGGGTCCGCTGGTCATTTAGCACTAGACGGGAGCTGGCTGGTTTGGCTTTTACACCTGACTTTCACACACACTTCTGCAGTGGCTTGGGACAATTCTCCCTCTTCTCTGGGCTTTAGCACCTTAGCTGCCCACCGGTCACTTCTCTGGAATTACCAGTTCCAAGCTACATCTTCAGTAGGCTGCGTAACCTTAAGCACGCTTGGCATTCTTCTTTACAGACACTGGTGGCAAATTCCCATCTTGTTTTGTATTTAGGGAAACCGCAAACACCACTTAATAACCCAGCAGCTGCTGAGTGTGATGCTTTGCCAGCTGCTAATTGCTGTGGTCTCTCCTCCGCAGCGATGAATGGGTTTTGAGAGAGGGCCGACACAGTTCACTGTTTTCTTTGTTACTTTGGTAAACTGTGTAATTAAGAAAATTAAACTCAGAAGTAGCCAAAATGACTTCTTTTTTTTTTTTTTTTTTGAAGTCGCGATGTCTGTATTTCGCCCACACAAATGCTACTACATTGCTCATCACCTTCGTGCCAAACGGATAACCCATGTTCTCCCGAGGTAAACAAAACCTCCCTCTGCAGCCAATGATCTTCAGCATCAGTAAGTATTACTGCTCCGTTCAGGCTGCTGTTGTCATGCTTTAGTCAACTCGTAAAAAAACCTGAATTGACCCAGTCAAAAGATTTCCACTTGAACAAGGGATCGTCAGCGACCGCAGTTACCGTCTGTAACTCCTTGGTAGTTATAAAGCACGGCGGTAGCGCAGTGAAAAGAGGGTTATACCTGTGGTATACGCTGGCTGATGGGACCCGTTAACCAGGCCGTTGTCAAGCCTGTTTGACATTAGAAAAACAACTTCTCATTCGGTAAAACTATGGTTTATAACAAGAAACGCTAACTTACCCCCGTCTGAGTGAATGGTGAGAGCAGGAGCCCAGCTTTCTAGCGGCATTAACAATCAATGATTCATTTCCGAGAAAGGGAGTTACTGCTTTAAGCCCTGAAAATGGAAACTGCTCGTCTCCTAGGCAGTATAAACGAAAGGAGTGAAACCTGATTGTCTCTCCTGCCACGCTCTTCAAACCAGAACCGTAAGGTGTCTTGTATCGTTACAAAGATATGAGGAAAAGACAGTCGCAGGCCTTATCCGCATCTTTCGAGCGCTCCTGGGCATCAGCTCTAACGCCACACGCTTTGTGTTTCGCGTGAGCGGCGGCACAACCCGAGGACACGCACACCAGGGCGTCCGAAGCAGCGGGCAGCGATCAGTCACCCTCCATGCGACGCGTGTAGCCTGTGCACTCACAAGCCAAGAAGTCACTTATTAAACAGGCTAAGTAGATGAAATTAGCCGTTGTGAGAAAGGCAAGGGACAGTTTTCACACATTGGGTGAATGATACGAGAAGAACTTGCGAGCCCTTTGAAAAGACAAATGTTTCTCTTTTGAAAAGTCAGGTTTGACGGATTGCTGTCAGCCTGAGGGAAATTCTGGAGGAAGCTGCTTGTGACATGACCTTGGAGGACACGCTTCATTTTAGGAAGCGCAGAAGGAGCTAGGATTGCTTTTTGTAGTGCCAATTCAGTACTCCACCATTGTCAGTGACTGCCTGACTGGGACAGAGAGGGCTTTCTTGCTGGAAGGACAGAAGAAGGTTTTTGGGCTTTCTCAAAGGCATTAGAGAGAAGCTATAACTATAACCAGAATGTTACTCATTGGTTGTCCTTAATAGTAGTAGTAACAATGTTTTATTCATGTGCTCACAACGAAGTTTACTGACATCTTTTGAGATCAGTAAGGAACTTGGTTCATGGTCAGACTGGAAGGGTTGTGAGGGGCTGTTGACCTGAGCCCTTTTCATGGTTGCTTTCTTAAAATAATTGAGAATATCACTTAAGTAGTCGATTTTTGCAGGGATTTAAGGTGCTGTCTTCCTGTGACAGACATAAATGCAGCTTTTTCCTTTTCGATACTGTCTTGGGGATTATTTTCAGGGCTTGTAGGGATACGAAGGAAAGATAATTGAATAAATGTCGCATGAGTTGCTATGGACTGTGGGTAATTTTGATTCTGCTCACTATTGAACAAAATTGAGATCAGCCCTGCTTTGTGAAAAGCAATATCTTCTCTCTTAAAATCTCATCTGTCTTCTGAGAAAGCAGATTTGTTTCTCAATGTCAGTGCAGTTTGCTTTTGAAGTCCTTCCTGTGTTAACATCACCATCTTCTAAAGATGGGTCTCTCCTTCGGTGACTGTAGTGCACATCCCCCCTGTGCCATACACGAGGCTTTGCAGACTAAAATCTTTTTGTTGTTTTATTCACCACGTCAGTCTTGCACGAACACGCGCAGACAACTCCCTGCGAAACGCCTGCCTTTCATATGCCATTTCTACAGGAGTGACCTGGAGGATCCAGCACGTGTTCCATTTCAGAGGCGGCTTTATTACTAACTTTCGTCTCATCCAGCTTATGCTCTCTCTTCAATATTAACTTTACTGCAATATCAAAATAGCAAGAAAGGCCTTCGTGAAACACTTATTAACTCAACACCCCTTCATAGTGTGGCTTCTACATTTTTTTCCAAAGAAATTCGCCCATGTGAAAAACCTGAAACTGCTGCAGGGAATTACAGTAACCTTCTGAAATCGTATAACTGACCTAAGAACCTTAACTCCCACCCTGTTTGCTCTTTGACATTTTACATCAGGTTTTGTGTTTCGGGTTCTCTTGAACAAGTAAATTGTCTGCTAAAGGCAAATATTCTTTCAGGCACACATTACTCCTAACAATACATTACACAAATGTGCAGACAGGTCTTTCTATTCAAATTTTAAATGACAGTGGTTTTCCCACTTAAATGAAGCCTGGTTTTTGTTATTAAAATGTATTTTGGTTACAGTACATGCTAATCAATTCCCACATTAGACTAGGCAGCTGAGCCACTCCCCACCAAAAAGCCCCTAACTTTGTCTTTAATAACCAAGCAATGGAATAAGTGTTTTTGTCCTGCCTTATGTATCTTATCAAGCATCAGTGCTTTGGTGGTCATTTTTACCTGGGATGTGGCTACACCACTGAGTAACATTTCGAAAAAAGCAGAAAGTTTAACTCCTTGCCTCTTGAATTAATTGGTCACAGTATAGTTTATTCACAGTATAATTTATTTAGCTTAAACTTACTTTGGCTCTTATCTGGGAATTATATGTGAATGTTCGGTAGTTTTACGGAGAGGAGAGCACTGAAGGTGCCAGAGCTTGGAGCTGGACTGGAGGTAACGTGGAGCCTCCCAGTTGCTTGCTGGAGGGAGCGACCTGCCAGGCGAGTGCCTTCCTCCCAGGACTGCCGCTGAACGCCTGACAGAAGCCATGGCTGGCTGAATAAGGTTTGGTTCACATCAGTAAGTCAAAGGCTGAAATCACTGTAGGAATATTGTGTGTAGCACTGTAGATAGATAGATGGGTAGATAGATAGATAGATAGATAGATAGATAG
Source organism: Rhynochetos jubatus (assembly GCA_027574665.1). NCBI lineage: Eukaryota > Metazoa > Chordata > Aves > Eurypygiformes > Rhynochetidae > Rhynochetos > Rhynochetos jubatus. The sequence goes on along the minus strand of CM050650.1, from coordinate 86,575,265 downwards.
ATAGATAGATAGATAGATAGATAGATAGAAGCTAAAATTTAACTGTAAATCTAAACTCTATTATGGCATGAAAGGCATCTGAGCAATTGTAACTGTCCTATAGATATGGAAAAGAAAAAAGCCCCAACAGCCCATTTTTTTATTCATTGGAAGTGCGTGGTTGCAATCCCATCGCTTAAATGTCAAAGCTGTTGAAGCGTCTTTATGACACCCACAGTTGTATCCCCATCATACCTAGGATATGAATGTTAGAGACTGTCACTCTCTACTGTATTTCATTACTTGGTGGTATTTACATATTAAAAGATAACTGTAAGGTGTGGGAAATGTGAAGAGCTCCAGATTACAGAATGCCAGAGTCCTTTACTACAGAGTTCATTCTGTCAAACCTATGAAATTTCTACCCTCCAGGGAATCCCTAGGCGCTGCGTTCCCTGCCCAAGATCTGAAGGGTGCCTAGATCGGAGAGGGCACATGCTGAAGGATTTTAACTTATCATAGCTTAAGCTGACGGAGAAGTCCAGTGTTTCAGGCAGAGGTTAGTCCTGAGCCATCCCACCCCATGCTTCCAATGCCTTCCCAGCTGCATTGCGCTGCTTACATCAGGCTGTCACACCCATCCAAGTGAAAAAATAAACTTTGTTCTTTTTTCTCTTTTGGCGATGTTAAGTTTTCAGCTGGACCAGGGAGCAAAATTGGCATACTCCAAGGCTGAGCAATTCTCCATCCTCATGCAAGGAAGGCCACAGCAACCACAAGGGAAAACAGGTGTCCCCTTGCCCTCCTTTTTGGAGGTGCAGCCTTAGATTAGGTCCAGTTTGTCTTTAAACCCCACCCTAAGGCCTGTCTACTGTTCTAGTGAGCAACTCCAGTGCTGCACATGTTTCTCTGCTCTTCCTTTTCAGTAGAAACTAGCTATTTCTTACCAGAGGGGATGCTTTGAGTTTTGATGTTATTCTTTTTCCAGTCAGAAACAATTTGCCTACTCATTAATGAAAGTGGAACCAAACAAAGCGCCTTTTCCCTTCTATATTGGATTCAGTGAAAAAGATTTATAAACTTGATCAGTATTTGAAGAATAACAATTGCTTTAATCTTTGCTGGAAAGCACGGCTGGGTGATTTGTTTGTCTCTCAGAGACACAGCTGCCTAACAAGTGTTGTAGAAGACATACATAATGTTATGAAACACACAAGAATCTAACAGCTTTTTGTTTTCAAAATGCGTGTTGCCTTAGGACGGTTTTGGGTTGTCAGTGGTAGGCTCCCAACCGCTGCATGCTGCTGTCTGAAAACTCTGCTGTCTTTCAATGGGAACGATACAAACGAGCGATAGCAGCTGAAAAGCAGCATAAGGGCTCTTGAGACCAACGCGAGCTGAGCGACAACCACACGGAAAGCTCTCAGTGCCACCTCTGTACGGGTCTGTTTGCTGCTGCTTCTGCATTTATGTCCTCAGTAGGGCAATACTGTTTCACATGCCTCACTGTAATTATGGTTCCCCCCACCTTACCTGTGAGTAAGGTGGAGGAAGTACTTGTAATTCCTAATTTTTGCTTTCCTTTCTCCCTCAGACTTGTTCAGGACTAAAAAAGAAATGTCCCAGTTGTCAACTCTAATTAAGATATTGTGATACTCACAGGGTATGAAACATTGTGAAAACCAGGCAAAACAGGAATGCCAATACACACTACACATTCATGTATGAAAACCCCTAACAAACACGTGACAGGAGCTGCCCCTCTCACTACAAGCCATACCAATGCTGAAGTCTCAAATATTGATGCAAAAGGAATTTTTTTTCTGTCCAGAACAGCTCTGTAACTGTGTCTCTAAAGCAGGGATTAGCTTATCGGTAGCTTGAGGCATCCTATCTTTATTTTGAAGACAATGTGAAGCTCTGTCCTTGTGCGGTACTTGAAATAAGCGGGAGCTGTGAGGTGAATGAGCAACGACGCGGAGGCACGCTGCTGCTCCCCCGACTGCATTAGGCTGGCTATCGCATGCGAACGACGTCCGCGGGCCGCAGCATCAGATTTGTTCTGTTCCCTACAGAGGCTCAAACGATAAGGGGATGCGAGTCTCGAGAAAAGCAGAAACTGCTATTAAGTTCTGAATGGCTACGGTATACAGCACAATACTGGATGTGGAATCCCGAGGGATTTGATTTAAAAGGAACATAAATCTCAGTAACGGCCTCAGGTTTGGAAAAGGAAGTGGGTTTTGCATGGTTACTTTTCAGGAGAGGCGCTCAGATATTAAGAGGATGGGTGACTCAGAAATATCACACGTTTGCAATTCTACCCCTGTATAGAGTCTCTTCTATAAAAAGATGCCAGACAACTTTATAAGCCTTGATGGATTGAGGATTTCAGCCTCCTGTTGGGTCAGATCACAGCAACATAATACTCACATTAAAGGTGAAACGAGGCACTTTCCCACAGTCATAAAGCAAAACTAGAAACAGTAAGCAGTCCAAGCTTTCCTTCGCTGCACAGTTAATCTGGTTAGTCGGCACCTGCTCAGCGTATGCCGTGTACCGGCATTCACATCAAAACCCAATCCCGTTTCTATGTCCCTCTCTGCTTCTCATTCTATGCACAAAGCCTTATCCCACAGCTCCTCATATGGAGAGTATTTGCTCTCCAGCCAGTGGTGTTCAGTCGTACTGTGTATGAATTCTTCCCCCATCAATGATGTCTGGGACTTAGGTGTCCTTTATAAGAAGGATGGGAAGTGCTGGAGAACTAGCAGCCATCCAACAATCCTCACCACCGTTATCAGGCAAATGTGTCCTGGCATAAACCCATCCTACCACAACCTGGAAAATACTGTCATGACTTGGGGTTGGAAGTTTTATCTGCGTGGATGGGGGTCAGTTAATGACAGCCACTGCTGGGAAGAGGTGCACCTGCTGATACGGGAGTGCGCTTCTCAGTGGGGTGATGTAAATGTTCTGCATTCCCATACACAAGGTGTCAATTACCAAGACTCCTGCAAAAACCTTGCACGGGCTTCTTTCAGTTGCACAGACATGAAAACAAATGAGCACAGAAACCTTCACTCAGTGGGGACTTTCTACTGAATGGTTTCCAAACAAAATCAGCTGTGTGGCATATGCTGCCAAAACAATAGCTACCAGATTAGCAGATGGTATGTTGTGAATTGTTGACACAAAACCCAGACATACCACTCAATCCTCTCTTGACACCAAAACTTATTTCCCTACTATTTTTCTCACCTCGTGATATTTACACACAGCAAAGATACTCCATCTGGATTTAGAAAGGACAAATTAACCTGCGATATCCTATTACTCTGCCATCTTTGAAAAAAAGCAGTTACACAGAATAACAGAATGGTAAGGGTTTGTAGGGAACATCGCACAACCCCCCTGCCAAAGTAGGTTCCCCTAGAGCAGATTGCACAGGAAGGCATCCAGGCGGGTTTTGAGGCTCTCCAGAGGAGACCCCACCACCTCTCTGGGCAGCCTGTTCCAGTGCTCTGTCACCCTCAGAGTAAAGAAGTTTTTCCTCAAGCACTGGTGGAACTTCCTGTGCTCCAGTTTGTGCCCATTGCCCCTTGTCCTGTCGCTGGGCACCACTGAAAAGAGTCTGGCCTTATCCCCCTGACACTCTCCCTTTAGATATTCATAAGCATTGATGAGATCCCCTCTCAGTCTTCTCCAGGCTAAACAGACCCAGCTCCCTCAGTCTTTCCTCACAAGAGAGGTGCTCCATTCCCCTGACCATCCTTGAAGCCCTCCACTGGACTGTCTCCAGTAGTTCCCTCTCTTTCTTGAACTGGGGAGCCCAGAACTGGACACAGCACTCCAGATGTGGCCTCACTAGAGCAGAGTAGAGTGGGAGGACAACTCCCCTCAACCTGCTGGCCACACTTCTTAATGCATCCCAGGATACCCTTCGCCTTGGCCACAGGACACATTGCTGACTCGTGGTCAACTGATTGTCCAGCAGGACTCCCAGTTTGATCTCTGCAAAAAAAACCATGGAGCAAGTGGTTCTGAGAGCCTGGGTACCTCCACATTTTCGTTTGTCCTCCTCTGCCTCCATGACTGCAATAACCAGAGGCTCCACCAAAGTCCTGTCACACACTCCCCAGATGCAGAACCCCAGAGTGTAGCTGGGGCTGGCGAGTACAGAACTACGTGTGTACTAATCCTCCAGCTGGCTGCAGCTAAATCCATCACATCCCAGTTCTGCCTGCCTGTTGCCTAGGGAGGCACTAATCTGAGTCTCTCCCTACACCCCAGGTATCGTTTATTCCAAAGTATGAAGTTTCTATCCTTCTTCCTAACACGGCTGCGGCTGCCCAAAGTCAGTGGGGACAGGAAGGGAGGTACAAGCGGGAAGATGTGACCGTGTGTTGGAACGGGCTGCCCAGGGAAGCGGTGGGGTCACCACCCCTCGAGGTGAGCAGGTGTGACTGTGTGTTGGAACAGGCTGCCCAGGGAAGCGGTGGGGTCACCACCCCTGGAGGTGTTCAAGGAGCGTGTAGACGTGGCGCTTGAGGACATGGGCTAGTGGGTACGGTAGTGCTGGTGTGACGGTTGGACTGGATGGACTGGTTGGACAGGTCTTGTCCAACCTTAGTGATTCTGTGTGGGCTTTGTCTCCTCTGGACTCCAGGTAACATCATTAATTTCACCGTTTACAAATAATAGAAAACAAAAAGCGCTCCACTTCCAACCGAGCCAGCTTCTTCCTTCACCTCCCGCTTATCAGCTGAAGCTGTGCGTGGGGAGGAAAACCCGCAACCCCGGCCGAGGAGGACACGTTTCTCGCCCGCCGCCTGAGGGGACAGGCGGCGTGAGGCGGGGCCCGGCCGCTCCCCCCGCCCGCGCCGGCGGCCTCCGCCCAGCAGGGGGCGCAAGCGCGCAGGCCTGGCCCGTTCCCTCCCGAGGGGGCGCCCCGTGCGCCGTGCGGGGTGAGTAGCGGCGGCGGACGGGGCGGGTGGGACGGTGTGCGCTGGTAGTGGGGTGTTATCCGTCACCCTCCGCCTCCTGAGGCGTCCGTGGGGCACGGCAGCGGCCTGGTCTCGCTCGTTATGGCCCGGGCGGCCCCGAGGCGCTTTTGTTCTGGGAAACTGCGGCCCTGAACCGCGGCCTAAAGCCGGTAGTGGCGTCAGGAGCCCCGCCACCGCCCAGGGGGAGGTTTCTGCCCTTTCCCTCAGGGTTTGAGCTGCTCGGGGGCCGGTCGGGGGGAGTTGCTGAGCTGCTGGGCGGTTGCGCTTCACTTAGGGCTGTGCTGCCCTTGTGAAGGGGCAGTGCCTCGGGCCGTTATGGTCGCTTTTAGCCGGCCCCCACGCTGCCCTGACCTCCCTGCTGTGCCTGGAGGCCCGGGGGGGATTGCTGGGGTGGGTTTGTGAACCCTGCCCCGGAGCCCCCAGCAGGCCTCCGCCCGTGTAAACTACGGGGCAGGAGTGTCCTTAGCACCGAGTCCCCTTTGCCCCCAGTCAGGGGGTTAACCAAGGGAACGGTGTGTTCATCTTGGCTCGGCTGGCATCTCGCAGGTGACCTGCCCCTCCTGTGTGAAACTGAGACCTGAGTCCTGGGGCCACTGGGGAGGGCGGATAGTGCCCACACTGCAGCACAGTGCAGGCTCCCCTGTCACACCTAAGGCTATGTAAATAAATATCTAAATAAATAAATAGGAGCCCTGATACTGGCCTTTTAGCCTGAAGGATGCTGCTCGGTCCACAGGTAGCTAAAGCATTAGCCAAAGGCAAGTAAAAAAACCCCAAGCCCATTATCAGGGGACTTAGGTTTACCGTATGAAGATGTGCATCTCCAAAAGTTAACTGCAGGATGCACAAAACTGACAAGATGATTGAAAATCAGCCTGCTTAAGCTGGGAATGTTAGGTAACACCAGAAGGAATTGTTCAGTATACAGACAATTCATGCTGTAGGAAGGCAAGCTGAGTGTGAATTCATAATCAGTGAATGTAGTTCTTTTAGGTTTTGTTGGTAATAATGGCGCCTATTTTTCATTTTGTTTTTAGGAAGTATTCAACATTAATTAAAATGCCTTCTACCAAACCTCCAAGTGAAAATGAAACACCCACAGGGAGAAAACCGGGACTGAGGAGTGTTCAAACGACTATGCTCTTCCGAGCTGTGAACCCAGAGCTTTTCATTAAACCTGTAAGAGGCTCATTCTGAGAGAAGCTAAATATGCTTGGAGAGACATGGTTGCTTTAAAATAATCATTGCAATTTTGTGTGCATTATATAACTGTCTCTTGTTATGCAAACCGCTCAGTAATGTAACTAAAAATATTTTTACTTTTTTTTCCACTCTGATTGTTAAGGGCCCAGAACATTACATTGTTTGTTCCAGCTTTTATGTCGCTGCTATATTGTCTGATTCTTTTGTACCTAGCCAAGTTGCTTTCAGAAAGACTGTTTACAGGCATATTACCCATGTAATTTGACAGGCTAAGTAATGGAGTCCTCTTTAGTATTTAAAAAAGGAACAAATTATAAAATGCAAGCTTTCTGATATGAAAGGAGGGGATTTTTTTCTAGCTTTTCAGTATTTTGGATTTTTCTCTTTCTTGCTTTTATAATTACGTTGATGATATTCAGGTTTTATTTACACTGGTGGAATCCAGCAGAACAGGATGAAATTTCATGCATGTAATAAAAGTAGATGTTGTGATGATAATACGTGATCTGGTTTAGAGCAATATAGTCAAGGTTGCTTGGCAGGAGCAGGGTACTTTGTCCCAGTAGTGTATCCAAATGAATTCTGCTAGAAGTTTGTAATAGTTTCCTTTAGGAATTGGTTTTGGCCTCAAGCAGCATTTCCGACCAGCAGAAAGCGGAGCACTGGGCAATGCAACAAGTGTCTTCTCTTTTATATACCTTTTGGTATCAGAAAATCACATCTCCCTTCTTGCTGCTCATTAAGGTTATTTGGATCAGTCTCCAAGAAGGCAGTGATGATTTTTGCCGATGTCACAATAGTTTACTGTTCACTTTCTAAGCTAAGATTGAAGAGATTTTTGTAATGGATGAAAAATGTTTTGACCAAAAATGTACTTTTTGGTTTTTGTTTTGGTCAGAACAAACCTGTGATGGCATTTGGACTCATAGCAATTACCCTCTGTGTGGCCTACCTTGGTTATTTGCACGCAACGGTAGAGAATAAAAAGGACCTTTATGAAGCAATCGACAGCGAGGGGTCCAGGTATATGAGGAGGAAAACTTCCAAGTGGGACTGACAACGGAAGGAAGGAAGTCAGCAAATCAGTCACGGAATGTTTCAAGGCAACTACTACTTTTTTTTCTCTGTCCATTGAAATAATGGATAAATGTGTCTCTTGCTATTTAATCCTGTTTAAGTGCCTTTATAAAATGCCATGCCTGTACAAATAAATTACAATTAAGATACAGACATAAAAATGTTTTTAAGAATTGTCTGCTGTCTCCACAGTGTGTCAGAAGGCATGCGGTTAACTCAAACATGCAGTCAAGGCTGGTAAATGCCTTAGAAATTCACATGATGGTTCAGCTCACTTCTCTCTGCTTGCTGAAAACAGCGGTTGGGTTTTTTACTTTTTAAACAGGAGGCGTAATGTATTGTGTGTGAAAAGAAAAAGCGGATCTCTTGATTTGTTGAAAGTTGATCATTAACGGTGCAAGTAAGTCAAGAATGGTCTGATAAAGCAGTCATTGAAGGGTTTCATTTAACAGAGGAGTTTGTGAAATACTATCCAAAATAATCCTCAGATGCTGATATACGTTTCCTTACAAATGAAAAAAAATTATATCAGTAGCTAGATGGAGGAGTAGAAGTGCAATGAGTGCTTCTGCCAAGAGAAAGGCAGGAAGAACTCAACCATTACCTCTCCTGTTTGGCATCACACAGCAAGTCAGTGAACACACTGGTATCAGCTTGCGGATCGATACGTGTAAGTCCAGGTTAGGCAGCACTGGTGGGGCGTTCTTCACTAGCCAGCAGGACTAGTTTATTTCAGCTGCATTCAAAAATTCAGTTTCTCTGTATTGCCAAGTGCGTGATTTAACGTTAATTTATCATAGGTTGCTGAACTCAAAATATGGGAAGTCTAAAATCAAGAAGTTCTTACAGACACAGAGAATAGAACGTGCTGCACAGCCCAGTGTGTGGCGTGGAGGTGACCCTCGGCAGTACCCTGGTTGGTGCCGCTGTGAGTGTGGCTGGAGGGCAGGTGGGCGTTTACCTAGCAGGTGAGGTGGTCCCCTGTGAGCCTTTTCCTTGAACAAACTGGACAGGTGGCTGCTTGCCCATTCCAGCACTGGGGCTTTCTCCTGTGAGCTTCTCCAGCTACTCTGTGTGCCTGATGGCATCCCATTAACCAAATCCAGAACACGTGGTGGGAGGGCGCATACCAGGCCATGCCCTTTTTCCACCACCGACCCCTCTTAATGTTTCGGTTACATTTTGACACCCAGCTCCTCATATTTACAGCCCCGTCAAGGGCTCCCGAGAAACTGAGAGATCTCTTTGTTAACTCCCTTCTGGCCTGGGTGGCTTCTGTCAGACCAAAGAAGCAAAAACGTGAGGGACATCGGCTTTGCCTCCCTGTCAATTGCTTTGGGATTTGTTATCGAAAGATTTTGTTACTGGCAAGAAAAAAGGTGACTGATGGCCTGGAGGGACAGCAGTTGCTCTGTGGGGTTGCTCTGTATCTCCCTCTAAATCCTTCATTTTGAGCCTGTGATTTTCCTGTTACCTGTGTTTTGTAGTTATCTGTATCCTAAATTCAGCTGGGCTTTGATTTGGCTACCTCCTTCCTGAGAAGGGAAGTGAGCTCTACCTTTTAAGAAGTTACAAGAAACGGCATTTTTGCAGCCTTGAAAAGCACATTCCTCTCTGTCAGCCTAGCTGCCTCACAGCAGCAAGGTCTTGGGCAAATCCAAAAGCTTGCAGGTGAGGAAACTACGTGCTTTTTGACTGGTGAAGGAATTTCCAGGTGAATTGATCGAATGTTCACAACTGTCGCATGCCGTGCGTATCCTGTAGTACATGTTTTGCTTGGTAGGATGTGATGGACCTTGAGAATCAATCTGTTCTTTTTAAAAGGGTCATACAGGATTTTAGCTCTCTTCAGTTCATTAAAATGCACGAGTGTGGTATGTTTGCGTGAATTTAACTAAATTATTCCCAAAAGATTGCTACAGTAAGCATTTTAACCTATTTTTTCTGCAGGCTCTTAAAATATACACTTTGATCCTTATACCCGCAGATGATTTGATGTGAGAAGGCCCAGTCTCTCATTTTCACACATTTGGGAATCATGCAGGATTTGGATTCTCACAGTTTTGAGTTATGTTTTGTGAAGTGCATATGGATTTGGAAGTTGCTGAAGGGGGGGAGAGGAAGCAGGGCAGTGGGGCGAAAGAGAAAGGTGTGGGACTGACCTGGGCAGGGTCTAGATGATGTGCATGCCAATGGCACTTGATAGAAAAGCTGTCTGAGATGGGGCCTGGGGTAAAGCTCTGTTAACCAGATTAATTTAGAACTACCCAGGCTGAAGGAAGAGTGAATATTTAGGCTTGTGCATATTTGTAAGGAGCTTCTTCCTTTTTGTTTGTGGTCGCTGCTGTACAGGTAGCTCAGCGCTGCAGAAGTTATGTATTAAAAGGAGATAAAGCAGTGCAGATACAGAGAAAAATAGTAAATGAATGGGTTTTATAGTATCAATACTGGCATTTGCTGGTTTAAGTACCTGATTTAGATACATAAAAACTGTGTGTGTGTATGTATTAAAAGGGAAAAAAACCCACCTAAACACAACTGCATCAGTAACACAATGTGTTTGGTCAGCTCTGAAAGCACTGCTCCCCTTATGCATCTGGAAGGTAGGCGAACAGCACCGATACGATTTCTTTTGTTCTGTTTTTCTCAAGCTCATCTTCAATATAGTAATGATTCTCTACAATGGATGCTAGCTGGTTTGACGGGAACTGTGACTCAAAATGATTTCCCGGTCAGAGGCTCTTCCAGGTTTTTGCCAGTGCCCCATTGTCTGTGCTGGCTTCCACGTCTTTACCAAGAACAGCAACAAAACGCTGTGATTCAGATACCTGAAACAGTGGCTATTGTACGGCTCCTAAAATCTCTGTAGTCTACAGCGTTTGAATAGGGGTGTTGACGTTAAACAACAACAAAAAATGGATTAAGAAGCCAAAGCCTGCTGTGATGCTGCTGAGCTATTACCAGGGAAAGTTAATTCTTTGTGAGCAAAGCCAGCCCTGCCTGGTAACAGTTGCTACGCAGGGAGCTGTATGAGGCTGGGCAGGGTCACTTCTTACAACCTTCCTCATCGTCTGCCTCCAGCACGTTACTGAGTTATCAGCATGTATGAATCCTAATCTGAATGGAAATGTTTCAGCTAACTTAGTTAAGAGTAATGGTTAATGGTTTTTCCCTCTGCACCAGCTTGCATGTTTTCTGTAGGAACAATAAGCATTTTGCCTGCAAGCGAGACATCCATCAGCAAGAATTCTGACATTTTTGGTAACTGTATTACAGAAAAATGCTAGAATACCACAATGATTAGAAGTCCAGATTTGGATTCCTTTGTTTGTTGTGCTCTATGTTCAAAAATAATACCACCACGACTTTCCACTGCTATTGTTGATCAGATTTGGGAGTATAAGCCTTTCAGAACATGGTGTTACACTCATCGTGATATACGGGGTGAGTTTGTTTCTGAAATCCTTTCCTCGCAGTCTGAGATTTAGGAAAACCCCAAGAGCTGTTGTATCCGTCTGTTCTTGACAGTCGTGAAGGCATCCGCATCTTGGTAATAACAAACTATTTGCCTTCTGCATATGAATAAATGCAGTATATTCAGAGGGGGGGCAGGGTCAGCTGTCCTGTGGTGCATGAAGACATTCGGATTTGGGCATAATGAAGTGCAAAAGAGAATTAGCTGTAAGACCGTTAGCGAATATTTTCTAAGCCTAGAGTAGTTTGGGAACTGTGCTTGACTTAACGTGTGCAAAGATCAGCTCTTCATCCTTTAACGGGGGACAGCTGGAATGTTTTACCCTGAATCCTTCCACCTTAGGTGTGATTCTGGCTGCTTACCTTAGGTTGAGGCTCTGTAGAGCCCCTTGAGGTTGGTTGGTTGTTGTGGCATACCGCAGTCGTAACCTCAGCGATGAAGGAAGGCGTGTGGTAGCGTTCGTACATTGGAGGGTCTAGGAAGCATCTGAAGTATCTTTGTATGTCACGCCTAACTGTCATAGAGGTTTCTGATCAGCTGTGTGAAGTTCTCTAGAAATCCTGTTGTGCATTGTAATTAAGGGGCACTGTGAAGAGGCGTGTGCTCAGTTTCTAGTTTGAACAATATCAGGAGGTTATCGGTGCACTGAGAGCCCCGGCAGCAGTGAGAGCTGTGCGCATCTCAGAACATGAAGCTCCAGCCCTGCGTCAACACACAGTGTAAAACAGGTCCAGGAGGCCATAGACAGTCTCTTTTTAAATTATTTTCTCTTTACTACGTAATACAATGGACTGGGGAGAAGCTATGCAGTCAGAGCACATGCTTGTCACTAAGATTTATGCACTGTTGGACCTCTGTTTTGCTGATTTAAACCAGTGGACTCCGTCCCATCCTGCTACTGTTTTACGTGTGTTTTGTGTTAGCTCCGTGAGAGGAAGAAGGCTGGCGTGAAAGAGGGAGACTTAACCCTCCAGTGGCTGTGTGAAAGCTAGATCTCTTGTGGCTCTAGTCCTTTTTAGTTTTCTTAATAACCCAGAAAAATGTGGCTCTTTCAGCCCTCCTGTTGTGCAGCCTTTTCTAGAAGGGGAGAGGTGGGTCCAGCACCTTCCTATTAGATTTATGGAACTGCACAAGCAATAGCAATTGTATCTTCCTATATGTGAAATGGGGGTGTGCGGGTTTTAGCCTTCTGGTTTGTAATTCAGCCGGGGATCCATGCAAAGGGATCAGGAGAGAGGCAGGGGCTTTCTGCACTACGGTTGTTTGCTGCCCATGAACCACTTGTGTTGATTTGTGCAGAGATTGGAGCAGACGTTCAACAAGAACAGCATAAAAAGAAGGAGGCAGAGATACAAGAGCACATTGAAAAATTGAAAGCTGAGCTTTGGTCTCAGGTAAATTAATGCTCCTGTCATGTAAACGGTGACGATTCTTTGGAATAATTGCTGTAGTGTAAAGACATTTAATAAAGAACTTCGAGGTCACTGCTATAGAGGTGTCATTAATTTCAGCTCGTCCTTTGTTCATGGATTTCTGTGTGCACATACTTCCTCAGTTTCTGATCACAACAAAGCATACTTTGAATTAATACCAAATTTTACGTCTGGTCTGAAAACGGCCTTTTAAAGCACCCAGAAGATATCGGTCCTTAAAGCTGTTCCCCATAGTGCTACCTAAGATTCTGAAGCCGCTTTTTATGTTATATATATGTATTGTGGTTACAACTGTGGCAGCTCGGTGCTATTGTGTGGCCACATATTAACCGGAATCGCTGCAATAAAATTGCTAAACGGGCCAGAATGTATTTTGCCGTCTGGTTTTAAATTTAACTTGCTACGGTTTCTTAAATAGAAAGTACGGAAATATTGATTATGTAACTCTGCTTCATCTTAATAGGATGCTAACAGCATGTGAGCAGCTCTACTTAAATAATAACTTGTTTTAAAGGCTGAAATGTACAAGGAAGATGCAGTGGATAAAGCTCTCGAAGAGGCAGCAGCTAACCACAGTGCATTTATAGAAGACCTTAAACAAAATCTCGGAACGGAATTAAGGGTATGAACTGGTTTGCTTTCATTTCCATGGAAATAGCCAGCAGGACAGAACCAGGTTTTTGACAGCCCAGAATGTCATTCTGTGTTAAAAAATGGGGTTGTTTTTTAGTGCTTCTCATAAGTAGGACCTTCATTCACCTGAGATTTGAACTTTAGTGCCAGGAGAAGCCCTTGGCCTGAAAGATGGTTGGCTTTGTCTCTGTGCTAGGTGAGATGTGAGCTTGAGCTAGCTGGAATTTTTCATTCACTTTCAGCACGTTTCACATATTTTTTTGAAGTGAATGAAGTTTGTGGACTTTGTTGAAAACTCCCTGTCTGATCCTGATTCAGCCAGCCCCTGACCGATGAGCTGCATTTCCTAAGGGCAGTTAAATATGGGCTTAACCAAATCTGTCCTGAACTTTCACGTCCATGGAAGCTGGAAAGGTATTTAACTGATACGCTGAACCTACACCCTAAGTGGCGTGGAGGAGAAGGAAAACTGCCAGCCTGTGTGTATGCCTGAATGAAGCACACCAACCATAGCTTTGCATTTCTGTACATCCTTAGCATATGCTTTATATGGCTGTTTGGGTATCTGCGGAGAGACTCGGAGATATACAAAGAGAAAAGAAGGCATCTGCCTTCTGGATCTGAGCCTTCCTGTTTTCTGCACCGCTTCACAGGGCTTTTTACCGCTAAAGCATCCGAGCGCTCCCGTCAGGCGTTAGGCAGTCGGTCTAACACCTGTCATCCTTAGTCTTGCAGCCTCCCACCGGCGCACGAAGGGCGGACAGAGAATTGCTGGAGTGTTTTGCTTTGGAATTTTATTTTATACAACTTTCTAAACAGCTATCTGTTTGTACTGCAGGCAGTCAAAGCAATGTGCTTGGCATCCCAAGAGGAAAAGCAGGGAGGTTTACGGTGGTCGTAAGCTTCCGACAGAGTTCATTCCATTTTATGGAGCCGTTTTCCAAGGGAGCTCTGTCTTTTGCAGTCACAGCATCTGCCGACAGGAGTTGGCAGAAGCTCAGTTCCGGGCGTTTAACCATTCAATTACTTGCCGTAAGCCTATTATACACCTTTGTAGACCTGAGGGCTCAGGATTTGAACGTGTGCCGTTTATACCGGTAACATTGGCTCCAGTGATTAAGGACTAGGGAGCAGATACAGAATTCCACAGCTGAAACAATAGAAGAGGCAAATAGAACTAAAGCAATTGTGAGGTGTTTTACATTTGGTGGTTTGTGTTTCTTGCAGTTCATTTTAAGAGGTGTGTTAACGGTGAGTTAACTACTCACTAGCAGCCAGCTTGGAGAACTGGTGGCAGAAAATTGACTCAGCATCTGTCTTAGCAAACAGATAGTGGCAGCCAAAAAACCAATCACTGAACGAGTGATTGAAGTGGGTTTTTACATGTAGGATAGGCCAAAGACAGCTGCTTTCAGCTGATAGCCTGAGGAATGGCTTTTTGCAGCAGTACTGATGTGACCGTTCCACCACCACTAACGGTCAAATGGTTTTAGTTAGGTTTCTTGTAAGCAGGCCCTATTACTTGTCACTCTGCTTGGCAGCAGTGTCCCCAGAAATGCACAGAGTACGGAGCTCGTACGTAGGTGTGCAAAAGATTTACTGCAGACCTCGTGTGAGTCTGTGCATCCTGTATTAGAAAACCCACCAAGATCTAAGCAACCAGAGCTTTCCCAAGAGTGTCTTGCCACTTCCACAGAGGATTCCCTGGTCAGGTGGCACAGCAGTGCAGATGGCTGGGCAATGAGTTAAGTGGGTTCAGTTGCTTCACTGGATGGTGAAGTGTGGCATGGCCTATAATAGCAAGAGGTATATTGGCTTATATGGAGTTGTCTGACATTCCAGGTGTATGTATGTCCATCTAGACACCCTTAGTGTTGTCATACCTTTATGTATCAACCCAAGCAATATCTTGCTGACAAGCATACAAAGGTCCTGGCTTCTTCTCCATCTCACCCTAAAACCATGCCACCAGCCATGTGAGCTTGTGAAAAAAATACATCAGGGAACTTTTTGTGCCTTATCATAGAACGGTTTGGGTTGGAAGGGACCTCAGAGGCCATCTAGTTCCAACCCCCCTGCCATGGGCAGGGACACCCTCCACTATGGCACTTATGTAGAAAACATGGATGATGTGGAATGATGCTACAGTAAGTCACTGTAATTGCCCATAATATTTTCCTGAAGTCTGTTCTGCTGGGCTTTGCTGGTGATTGTTTAAAGACCACTGAGCAATAAGCTGCTGTCACTACTCATATCTACTTTTAACTTTGCTTAAGGAAGAGGTGAGGAAGGCAAAGACAGAGTTGCAGCAGTACATGGAGGATGAGCGGAAGAGAGAGCCTGAAGCCGCAGAGCAGCGCGTGGCTCACAAACTTCAGTGCGCTCTTATGGAGTGTGCCTGGGAGAAGATGGAAGCGGCGGCTGAAGCCGGGAAACAGGAGAGGGAGGCAGCCCTGAAGAAAGCCGCCAAGCAGCACAGGTGCGCTTAGTGTTTCCACTGACATGGCTGGCAAACATGCTGTGCTAAAGGAAATGACCAGAATTGCATCAGCATTGCTTACATGCAGGTCTTCCAGGAAAAGATCGATAGACCCTTTAGGAAAATAAGTATTTGGAAATGTCAAGTGACCAGCGAGAGTTGCAGATTCACACTGTCTTGCTGATGCACCATGTAGAAATAAAACTTACTTTGTTCCTAAAAGCAAGTATCATAAAGCCAAGCAAAGATCCAAAAGTTTTACTTTTTATGGCTGATTTAGAGTCATCAGAAATAGAGATGTCAGGGGCCTGTTGTGCCATTCATGACATCTATGCAAAACTGGAAAAGATGTGTTCATGTGGCGATCTTCAGGGTACAGGAGATTCTAGCCATATGGACTAAGCCTTCTGAATTAAGCAGCTTTGATGTCAAAATAATAACACACCCCTCTCCCTTAAGAGTATAATACATTCATTTAACAACAAAATAACACTGTACTCTCACAATGAAAAGATCAGTGGTTTGTAAGGTGCCTTTTTTTTCCCCCTGAACAGTCACATTTGTTTTGATCTGTTATTTAATACCTTCATTTTCACTATTAAAACATGCCCTTTCTGACACAGATAAATCACATCCCATATAAATTTAGCTGGTCTCTTTGCAGAGTTCTGCAGAAATGTCTCCAGCAAAGTGGAGGGAGCAATAACAGCAGAAATTGTTTTCTCCACGTTGAAGTATTTGGCTCAGTAACCTGATGGATGCCGGATGCACTGATGTTTACGTGTCCCTGAGCCAACTCTGGTGAATTGCACCCATAAAGGTTTGACTACATAATGTAAATTATATATTTTATTACTGACGTGCTGGCGCAAAGATGTTCTCAGTACCACTTAAATAAAATTACAGATTAATCTGTATTCTGGAAATCAGTTCTCAGATCTCACTTCAAGACAGCATTTTTACTTGAGGGCAGAATCATTCAAAGTCTATTTGAAAATCAGTGTGTACTTAAGTGCTAGCTCACAGAGAGACCTGGATGAAGAGTGAAATAGTAATCCTTTATATTTTTCATTTGGAAGAAAGCCTCATTAAATTATAGCTGGATGCGACACATGCAGAAATACAATCTTGTGCAGCTGCCTTTCTCTGCGTCATCAGTGGCCTTCTTTTACCCGATTTTGTTTCAGAGGTACTACATCAACTTCTGATTTTATGTATATTTATAGTTGAATAAGAGAGGTTTTACCACAACCAGAATAGGCTTACATTGGTTTTTACATAATCTTTAATTACATGTGTTCCTTACAAATATTTTTTTCTTTTTTTCTAAATAGAAAGCACTTAGAGCAACTCAAAGAAGAAAGTATGTTAGCTGAGGAACTGTATCATAAGAGTATAGAGCAATTAAACAAAGGAAAACATCATGAGATTAATATTGCCCTGAGTGTAGCACAAAAAGACAATCAGATTGAGATTGAAAAGCAGCTCAAAGAAGCAGAGACCCAACATCTTGATGAGCTGGAAAAAGTGATGGCTATGCTGAAAGCAGCAGAAGAACAGGTAAAGATTCTCACGCAAAAACTGGAAAAGATGACAGCTTGGAAGGACAGCCTGGAAGCTGAAATACAAGCAACAAGACAAGCTTTTCGAAAGTATATTGTTGCCACGTTTCCTAAGCTGTCCCCTGGACAAGTGGATTTTATTCTGCCGTTCAGAGAAGCATTTGAGCAGAAGGACACCCCAGAAGAAGCAGAGGAGGGTGACAAGTGAGATTCACAGCCACACGTGAAGAGAACTACAAATAGGTGATGCTGAGAAAATAAATTCATCTCTGTTCAGTGAACTGTATGAGTGTGGTTAGAAGGATACAGAGGAAAAGAACCACCACTATATTCAATAATGAAGTGATGAGCCATGCGTAGCAATGATGCATTAATTTGTGCTTTACAAATGCTACGGCAGAGGTTGGAACGTGCAGCACTTGAGGAGCTTCCCACTGAGTCCTCGAGAAGGAAACATCTGAAAATCTGATCGGCGAATCTGTTGCTTAGTTAAGCATCAGCACGTGGGCTCTGAGGGCTGGTGGCTCTGCCCCTGAATCCTCGGGTGTGGAGTAAGACACAAGCTTTGGAACACCTACAGCTTGGATTCTGAGACTTATAGAGCCGTTATTCTGTGTAACAGTAGGTCTATGCAGAGTACTTGCGGATGAGCGGTGACGGTCTGAAAACTCAGCTGGCTTGAGAGACAGCTTTTGGGCATAAAGTGTGCGTGCCAGCAGGCATGCAAAATGACTTTCCTGTGAGAGAGGGCTCAAGTTTATCAATTCACACGTGCTTGAAGCCTGTGTGGCTTTAGGCCAGCCTCGATACATTGACTGGATCTGAGATTCAGCCTGCCTAAACGTCCAATTTGACTTCGCTGTGTAGTAAGGCCTCACGGCATTTGCTTAATATTGACTGGAGCTTTGTGTCTATCTCATTTGTTACCTGATAGTCTGAAAATACTGTATAGCATCTTGAGTGTGAGCTGAGGAAGGTAAGGACCTGGTCTTTCCTGTAGCTGATAGATAGTATAACATGGTGAAGGAAGCTCTCCGTAGGCATCTTGTTTACGGGAATGTTTAAGAGAGCGGTCTGTGCAGCCACCTTTTCCTCATGCTCAAAAACAACAGCAGAAAACAAAAAAAGAAGAATAATCTCAGAGGTATCCATCGCTGCCATAAGAAGTGAAGACAAGTGAAGTCACTGGCTTCTCGGGGAACAGTGAATTCATAGAAAATACTTTGAACGGATACTTGTCACGCTCTGGCACTGCTGCTGACCTAAACGCCTGTAAAACCTTAGCTCACTGAACTGTGGAAGCGCTTTTTGTGGAGAGCTGATGCTCCCTGCTCATTTCCCCTCTTAGACTCTCGATGAAAAGAATCCAAGCTTCATGTTCACAGTTGTCTAATCAACTGCATAAGCAAAGCCCAAGATAAAACTTGTGTTTACATGTTAGAAGTTCTTCAGCAGTCTGAAATAAGCTCTGTAGTCATTTTAAAAAGAAAACATTCACATGTGCATTAAGCATAGAATCATAGAATCGCAGAATGGTTTGGGTTGGAAGGGACTTTAAAGGCCATCCAGTTCCAACTCCCCTCACATGGGCAGGGACACCCTCCACTAGACCAGGTTGCTCAAAGCCTCATCCAGCCTGACCTTGAACACTCCCAGGGATGGGGCACCCACAGCTTCTCTGGGCAACCTGTGCCAGTGCCTCACCATCCTCTCCGGGAAGAATTTCTTCCTGATATCCAATCTAAATCTCCCCACTTTCAATTTAAACCCGTTACCCCTTGTCCTGTCACTACAGGCCCTTGTAAAAAGTCCCCCGCCCAGCTTCCTTGTAGCCCCCTCAGGTACTGGAAGGTGCTGTAAGGTCTCCCTGAGCCTTCTCTTTCTCATAGAAGTCTCTTGAAAAAGTACACGAGTGAAATACTGGAACTAAAGTACTAGCAGCTGCATCATGAAATAGGTAAAGCCAATGAGTGCTTTCTGTTGGGTTAGCTGATTAAAGGCTCATCTCAGCACACACCATGGAGCTCAAGAGGCACAGCAGTAATTGGGGGAACCCTAAAAACCCAGTTAGAGGAACCTCCAATCCAGCCCCTCCCAGGGCATCCCAAGTGGGCATCAGCCATGTGGACTGAGAGTGAGACCCACCACCGTGAGTCAATGGGAGTGGCTTTGTGGAGCACCTTGCAGGCTGAGGGTGGATACAGCCTGGAGGTGTGGGACTCCTTATGGGATGCAGGGAAGAGCATCTTGGGATTGTATGGGGATTGCACAAAGGCTTATTATGGGATGTTTAGAGAAAGAACCAAAGGGGAGGAAAGGGGGATCAAGGTGATTTGGGACAGAAAAAGAGCAGAAAAAGAGAGATAAGGGGATGAAAGGGGCTGGCCAGTGCAGTCTCTCTTGTCTTCTCATTGACCTCCATTTCTAACTTTTCCTGCCTGCGCTAACTTTTCCAGGGTTTTCTCTGTGTGCATGTGTAGGCACGGAGGTCTACCCGCCAGCAGCTGGAGTTGGATCACAGGTGGCAGGGGCTGTTGGCTCGGGGTGTCAGCAATTGGAGAGACCGGAGTACATACTATGTGAGTACCTATGTCAGTATGTAATCACTAGGAAATATCGAGACAGGCGAGCTGACAAATTGGGTAAGAGGCGTCCAAGTGACAGAGTGGCCGTAAATCTAAAATACTGAAAAGACCAGAGTGTCTGAGATTTGGTTACGTGAGGGACCAGGTGGTCAAAGCCAGTGACTGGAGCGGCTGTGAGGTCTGAGGGTTGACTGCTAGTAAGGTCCTAAGTCTGGACCAGCTACCAGACATGCTGTTTGCATGCGTGTGTCTGTGTGTGAGACAACATCAGGGGCAATTCTGCATCTTGCGTGTCAGAAAACCAAGATGTTGACAGGTTGCTTCACCTCCCTGTGAACCAACAGTTTGAGTTCTCTTACAGTGATAGATAAGTATATTTTTTTTCATTGTTCTCTGCTGGGAAGGATATAATATAATCGTCCTATACTTTGCAATGCCTTACCATTAGCATTTGTTTCTGAATTAAAGAAGTCACCCTCTCTTACAGGGTTAGCCCACTTTTTATCTGGGATACTGTGGCAGTTACTGATACAGACTGTGGCTGTCTACAGGGGTGAATGTTCTCTGGAGTGGACCTGGGTACCTCAGTCATCCAGCCACAGCCAAGGGCTCCTGTGAGTGCCCATCCCAGGCCCTTCCTGACCTACAGCCTTGGGCGCAGATTTGGAGAGAGGCAGCAGGGGCTCAAGATCTGGTCAGCTGTGTCTATACGTACCTATACTGCAGGCACGCGCTGGGGTGGACTTAATCACCAGTGTGTGCACAGCGTATGTAACAGTCTGTGAGACACTGACGTTGCTTCTTACTGGCTTTTGGGAAGGAAAAACATTTTGGTTCACTGCTTTCCAGTGTCAAGGTGAAGTTGTGTTGGCTCTGCTTAGAACCAGAATGTCCAAGTCTGTGCACTTGGTTGTGTAGAGATGAAAGGAGCCACAGCTTGACCTAAGTGCATAGCTCTGCAGTATGAATGGATAGACAAGACAGCAAGAAGTACAATCGCTATGGGACCTGGAGAGCCATTTGCCACGGGCACTGGTATTTCAAGGATGTATTTTAGAAAGTAAAGTATCTAACTATGCCTGATTTAAGACATTTTTTTTCCTCCTTCTAGTTGTACTCACTGCACAATATTAATTATGGTTGACTGGTAAACTTTAAAAAATGGCTGGTTTTCGTATTCTGTAAGTTTCTGCATGGCAGATATTTAACTAAAGACATCTGTGAGTACATGAGCTATTGGTAGCTAATAAAAATTGCGAGTTCAGACATACAAGCAAGCCTTTCATTGCATGAAGCAGAGACAGCATGTTTGTTGGCTTGATTTTGTTCCTGTTTGAGAAGGCTTGCAGCGTGAAAAGTAACACTACCCACTTCACTTGCACTCTGAATCAGAGAGAGTGTGAGTACATGCTTTTTGACTGTTTGGATGATGCAAGCAAAGAAACTTTCAGATGACATCTGGATGCTAGGGGGCTGGTGATCGCACATATTGACAGCGGTGTGCATGAGACAAAGCCTAGAGTGGGGCAGTGCTGCAGTGAATAATACAGATAGCAGGATTTCTCTATTAGTCATTCAGGAGATGTCTAAAATTGCCAGAAAGTACACAGTCTCAGGAACAGTGAAACCTTCTGTCTAAGGCAATTCTATAAAAGACTGGAAAGTGGGCTGTCTAATTACTGTAGCTGAGCAGCTGAACTAGTAGGGAACTGTGAAGTACGGCTGATAAGCAGCTAATTAATAAACATCTTGCTTGTTAGTCCCTCAAAGGTCTGCAGAAGAGATCTGTGATGTCTTAAAAGGAGGATATGCAGATTGTGAAATCTCTGAATGCCTGGCATGGAGAAATGAAGTGTGAAAGGAACTAATGATGCTGGTAGCATTTGGAGTGTGAGCACACGCTGTCTGTGCGTGTGAAGCAATTAAGGAACCGCAGCGCCTCACGGGCAACAGACCGCAAAATGAGTACACTGTCTGTGCACGGATGTAGTGTACCCACACAGATATAAACTGAGTACTTGTGATTTAAGTTGCTGATTTGATTTCCTTTGCTGGGCTTAATTAACAACAGTTCAGCATTACGTTTGCTGCTAGTTAAAATACAGACTGAGTAAAGGAATATCAGTGACTAATCACAGAACACATCAAGTGACTGGTGGGCTATGCAGAGCTGGAACCACTGGCATTAATATTGGCTAGTAGATACAGTACATGGGTGTTTTGGGGATATCTGAGAGAGAATTCTGCCTGGGGATGTGTTGGCAATGACCAGAGGGAAAGACAAATACTAGGAGCAAGAACGGGCCAGCTGCAATGCTAGTATTGTCCTGGGGAGTGAGGACACTTCTGCATCCTCCGTTGCAATTTACTGGGACTAGCAGTTAACACACCACCTAAGCTTTGTTTGGGCCGGTGAGCAAACCAAGAGTTAGATAAACAGCTTGACTAACAACTGCTAGTAAACAAACTCTAAGGAGAAGGATAAATAAAACTGCTGTACCCCAACTGTTCCATGGCCTGGCCAAATCTTGGCTTTTCTTCTGGCTGATCATCAACAGTTTGTCTTGTTCTTTACTAAAACAACCTCTAGCACTCTGTTTTGGTTTCTTTTAAGAGTATGGCTGTCTCATTCTTATTACTGGATCTTGCCTTTCTTTTGCGTACTTAGACTTTTCCGATATACAGCTGCAGTCCTCTGTTATACTTGTCTCAAAACTTGAGTGACTAGGAAAAATCCTACCCATCGAGGTGGCTGAGCACCATATTTTTTCCATTATTTTTCACATAAGATTGCTTTCTTCCTTCCTCTAATAAGCTTTCCAAAAGGCACAGGTGCTTTCAGTTTGCTTATTTAAAAGCTTAAGCTACACTGTAAATGGAATATTGCTGGCTGAAGTTGAGCTCCACTTCCGTCTTCCCTCACAGCGTCTCGGGTACTCACACTGCTGATTGATTAATTGCAGGGCTCTGGGTACTATGGCTGCTAGCCACAAAATGTGCAGACCCTTCCTTGTGCTGTCTGTGGCATTCCACAATGATTCCTGATTGTTTGTGGGGTGGGTTTTTTTCCTTACCTGCCAAGTACTGCAAGTATTAGGTTTTGGGAAAGAGTAGTTTAACTCTGAGGCTAGCACCTGAGCTACTTTGACTCTATACCTAAGGTGTTAACCATCTTTGATATGTTTCTGATAGTCCCTCTCCAGTATGACATTTATAATCCTGATTTATACCCAGTTCTGATTTTCAGTGTGGATTTAAAAGCCGGTGACCTGGACCTTCAGCCTTGAACATCTTATCATTTCCTTGTATAGGTAGGAATCTGATGCTGAGACACTCAGCTGTTCTAGTGAGCACCTGAAGCCCTTGTGTGACATTCCCTTTCAAACACTAAATCTGTCTGTCTGCAAGAAATGCTTATTTCTGGGTCAACTGACTAGATGCTTCCATCTCATCCATAAAACTGGTTTTCTGCTCTCCTGCTGAACAACCTCACCATTCACATCTGATGGCTTTCCAAGTGCTGCCTCTCAGTTACAAAGGACATTTCTAGGGGCAACAGTAATCTCTACTTGAATGTACCCTTTCCTATATTTTGAGGAAACTTTTCTGTGTAATGTATTATAAACACCTCCTTTGTATATAGGAATGAAATTTGGAGACTTTTGAAATAAAGGTCATTATAATAAGGGGAGATTAATTTATAGAAAGGTTACCTGAACTAGAACATTTAATTGCATTAAACCTTCAGAGCTGACTGTCACGAGGAAATGACAGGGGACTTGACTCTCAAAATACTGTTCAGCGGGATACACCTTCTCGTATGTTCCCAGCCTGACTTGATAAATAATCTACATAAGCTGTTGTTTACAGACAGCTTTAAATAGCCTTGGAACGTGTCTCTGGAAGCTCCTAAACATCTTCCTCTAAGATCTAACGTCTTACTTCTGACCACCAAACACTTGCTCTTTCTGACTTGTGACTTTCACTGGCTGCAAGGATGGAGGAATCGAGATGCCAGCACTTGTTCCCTAAAGCTAGCTAGAAGGTCTCCCTGACCATATTTTCTAGATTCAGAGCTTATTTCAGAGCTGTTCAGCAGGTTTTCATAAAACATCAGTCCAAACAGAAGTGCTCTTAGATGGTGCAAGTAATGTGTGTGCGAGTGGTTGCATCACTGCTGTGCTCGTGCCCCGTTCCCTTTGGCCTGACTTCTAACCCAGGACATGATAGGTATGTTCCTTTGTCCCCTGTGTCACCGAAGTGAGTCCTGGGCAGACCACCTCGATACAAGCGTATCCTTGCTTATGAGTGCTTGCTTATGAGAATGGGAGTGAAACCAATTCTGTTTTAAATCAAATTTGCCCATGAAAAGTAATACACAAGAGCCCTTTGTGTTTGAGGAGGAGGAAGGTATAACGCTGAAAAGGTACTGCAAACGGAACTCATAATGCTTCAAGTCTTTTCATTAGTTTGTGTTTAGTAAAACCAACACATAAGGTTTTGTGTAACTGCACTCTCAAAGCCAGTGTTCTCTCCATTCTTGTTTAGCTAGATAAAAAAGAGCAGTTTTTCTCTGGGGCACTGGGTCACAGTATTTAAAGCACTTTATGGCTAAGGCTGCTTTACAATCTTTATGGTAACACACGTGGGTGCAAGATAATGAGTTAGAAATTAATCGTTTATACAGCTCAGCTGATACTTCAGCAGAAGAAATATGACAAATCCATAGCAAAAACTTGGGGAGGCTCTTGCCAAGTTACAGTAGGCCCTGCCATGGTTGAACACGCATGCAAGTCATCTGAAGATGGGCGGTCCTAGAAAAAGGAAAGTGTAGCCGTGACACTTGTGAAGAGGACCTTTATGAAGAGTTGCTGGCAAACACTACAGGAGAGTGTCAGAAAATACCTGAAGCCTGCAAAAGAGCCAGGATGCATGTGTCTCAGGTATGTCAAAGCACTAAACTAGGCTTGAAATATTGGCATGGCTAGTATCTCAGCGCCAGCTGGGTCAGCACGGAAGCTCAAGTGTACTCAAGGTACTGCAGGGCTACAAGGCAGCATTAATGACAGGATCCTTTGGGAGTAACTCTTCCTACGGATTCTCCCCATTTGTACAAAAGGAGGGTTTCCTCATTAAAACTGGAAAGTTTCTCTGGAATTGGAGCTGTATGTCGGAAACAGACAGCGCCCCTTCAAGTAAGGCCACATCTTTCACAGAATGAAGTGTCCCGTAGTACAGCGGGATTAAAGAATTGTCCTCCACACCCTCTTTTTTTATTCTGGCCCAACAGTTTGCGGTGATGCTGTGAACTGGATCAGGAATCTGATTCATCTTTAAAAGGGGAGAGTTGAGAGTCTAGGCAACACAGATATATGTAGATCTTTCGTTATAAAACGGGACCTTTTCTCTTGATTCGATAGAGGACAAGGTAAATGCTCGCTGGCATGTTTAATGCATTATCATCAGTCACGTAGGGAATGCAGAGGAGGAGCTGGCCACTGCTGTAATGCCTGTGTTAAGGTTTTCCTAAACTCTTTCACCTCTGACATGAACTCTGTTTTGTTTTGTGTTTGGTTTTTGTTGTTGGTTTGGTTGTTTCCCACAAAACCTGTTTCTCCAGTGGATACTAAGTCACGTCAGCGGTCACTCGTGAGTAATAACTTGGACGAGTCTAGGTTTAACGTTAACTACCTGGGGTGTGTTTCTTCACAGGGCAACTCTTGAATTCCACAGCAGAAACTAAACCAAACTGTAAATGTATTTGACTTTTGACTTTCATCTATAAATATATTTAACCCAAACATTCCATCCTTGTGCTAATGGCGAAGAACCAGAAAGCAAAGACTACAGATGCCATCACTGTGATCAGGAAGAGGAGGCAGTTCAAGGAAATAAAAAACAGTTGCATCTCCCTTTTCTTTTCTTAATGTGTTTAATCACTGTCAGAAAGTAGCTGTTAAACCATTATTCTTGTAACCAGCTTATATTAGTGACCCATTCTATTTATGGACTGATTAAATATAGATAGCAATTTGTCTATGGATAATTGAGAATGGAAACTGGGTGACATTCAAGAGTATATATACATTCAATAATATCCATCTCTTGGTTATTAAACAGGTAGTGGTCTATACAGGACTGGCTGACCTCTCATGGATAAAGATGCCTAACTGGCTTGGAGTAGTCTATTCGTTAATGAGAGAAATCTGATCTCCCTCACAAACTGGACTGATCCTTTCTTCTGTTACAAACCACGTTAGGTGAAACTGATTGCTGTAATCAAGAGCAGAAACTTCCCATGCCGTCTCACAAACCATGTGAAAGAAACTGTCTTTCAAAGCCTGACATAGGATCAAGCTGTAATACTCTGTTCGGTTCAGTAAGCTGAGCTTTGAAAAAGCTTGGAATTACTAACTTTACTGCCAAGGAAAAGTTCTTGCACTTTTAATTCTGCTGCCAAAAGGGGCTGTATTGGCGGGGTACTGGAGAGTCGCTGGCTGACTTTGCTGGAAACCTTGCAGTGTTACAGAAACCACCAGCCACCCAGTCTGCTGCATGAGGGACATGAACTGTAATTCACTGACACTATTACTGGTCAATTAGGGATGCACCCATGTGACTGAGGCCGTGATCCGTGTCTGTGCTGTGCAAGCTGACACAGGCTCATGCAGGCTTGCCAGTTCTGAGCTGAGCTCTGTAGAGACCGGGCTTTCACTGAGGACAATGAGGAGTTGGATTCCTTTCATAGGATGACGTGGGATCGCTATGATCTCACCAGAGGATTCTTGGGAAGCTGCCAAAACGACAGCAAAATTTTCTTTTATTCCATTCAGAAGGAAAATAACCTGGGATTCTCTACGCACACCAGCAGAGCTCTTTCAGTACGTGCCCCCAGTCTTTGTAGCTTTAAATCCAAAGTTAAGATGCGAATGTGCACTGTTCAAAGATCCTCCTGAACAAAAAGCTTCTAATACTGTAAAAGCCTGAAAGCCTTACCTTCATCTGTTCCTGTGCTTGGTTCTATCTAAGCAGCAATATGCTGAGTGACTCGGAGTGGGTCTTGAAAGTCTGGCAGTGGAAGAGGACATTCATGGGTTTGAAAGACTGCTTGAAAGAACTGAGCTCATTTGGAAGTGAATAATATGGGTTCAACTCTATGAGCCCTATAAGTTTCTAAAGTCCCTGCTGCTTGCTTTTTGTTGTTGTTGTTGACTAAAATTATTTTTCCTTTGAGAATACTAAATCTGCATATCTTTCTTTTCCTCTAGTTAGGAAAATGGCTTTTGGATATTGTAATCATAAACATAAAATCAGTGTACATCTCATTTTAATTGCCTTGCAGCCTTACTTAGGACAAAAAGATCTGTACTTCTGCGATTCACTGATCTGTTCTCACCCAAATGCTGTCACGGGAAGCAGACTGGAAACCTGAGAGGTACGTTACTGTCTAAAGCCCAGGGGAAGAGCAAGAACCATTATGACCTCACACGAAGAATGGCAGCTGATGTTAGGGGGTGGCTTTTTCTTGGTTCTCAATAGGCTCCTGTCAGGTCTCTTACCTCTTCGACGTGAAGTGTTTTGGTTAATCAAATTTATGACATTAAGGAGTGTCTGAGTTCAAACATGCTGTGCGGATTTATCACTGTGAGCATGGCTCCCAGTGCTGCTGCAGATCTCCTTCTATAACTCTTTGCACTAGTTCTCTTACAGCACCTTCTAATGAATTATCTTTTAAAAGCTGGAGTTGTTCTTCCTGTAGAAAGTCTTGCAGGCATGATACTAACCACAGTGTACTGAAAAAGCTGCATGTCAGCTGGTATCGGTGTGACTTTTTACTGAGGCTGGCAGAACTCTTCACCTTTCCTGGCAAGCTATTTTAATAAATCTGATGTGCATGGACCAGAGAAGTGGTGAGTCTGCTCAGACTGTCAACAGTTTAAGAGCCACCTTCTTGAATGTATGCTGGAGGCAGGAACTTCTGAAGAATATTTCACAGCAGTTTCTTTCTCCCTCCCCCTGGAAGTGACTGTCGTGCGATGTCACTGTATGTGACAGTATGTGTGCAGAGGGGAGGCACCACAACATTTTTTTTTAAAGAATTTCAATGATTTTTGACTAATCTACTGAGGTCAGAGTCAAGGAACCCAGAACCAGCACAGAAGTGTGTGAAAGCTGGCAAACTAGCATCTTTGAGGAATGGCAGTAAGCACACACGATCATCTCTCGGCTTTATTTCATCCTCACACAAACCCCAAGATATATGTATAGCCCATTTTTCTTACCTGTTGTATTTTCTTCTTCCCTTCTTGGCTCCAAATGGTGGAAATATTCGCTCTGCTACTGTCAGTACAGGTAAGAGAGGAACATCTTTCCTTTAGCTGCAGGCCTCTTGTTAGCCCCAAGTCTTCCATGGGACACGGAAACAGCTTTTCCCTTTGCGTGTGGGTCAGAAGCCCCTTCTGCAGCGCATTGCAAGGCTGCTCTGAGTGACCAGGGTAGGGAATTTTTTACAAGCAAAGTAGTCTGATGACTGCCTCACCCCACAGATAACCACAGATGTGGGCGCTAGGAGTATTTGTCTTCATTAGAAGCAGGGGATGCGGTGCAGGAACAAAGCAAGAGGCTATGTCATGCCTGCCCTGAGAATAATAACATTCCAGTCTGGTATTGTGTAAATGTTTGATCTGCTGCTCATATTTTAAGGTGTGGCTTGGGTAGGTTCTACTCAATTGGGACGTAAACACATTTACTGACAGATGTGCCCATTCATATATAGTTATTAACTCAAGCTTTTGGGGAAGTTTTACACGGAAGTGTTTTTCAGGCACTTGTAGAAGTCTGATACAGAGAAAATACAGATCTTAGCAGGCTGTAAGCCTGTAGACTTTCTTTTGATAATCTGTATTTATTTACCCATTTAGATGTCCATAACTAGAATGCTGTGAAGCCTCCAGCGTAAGCAAGAGGTCAAAGAAATGACCAGTGATCTTTCAGCAAAACATCTTTCAGAGTTTCACAGCTACTTTTGAGAGCAGTTTGGGCATTCAGGGTCATCCACAAAGCTTAGAAATAAGTTTTAATGCCAGTTTGGGCTTCATTCCAAAAACTCTTAGTCTAGGAGGAAGAGGATGTTCTTCAGTGTGAAGTGAAAGGGTATGTCCTTTTGCAGAGCAGTAGCGCTGGCTGGAGGGGTTGAAGGTCTTCTGAAGTAAAGAATTATGTCAAGTGCAGCCACCAGCAACTGTCATGAAAATCCTTGCTTTGCTCAATCGTCCATTTTTACAAATCTATAAGCTACTGCTTTGATAGTGTAGGAAAAGGCTCAATCCTGAGTTTGGTCTTTGTGAAATACACTCGTGTCAGTACTTAACGTGTTGTCTTTTAAACCTTAGCCTGAAGGCCACTTACATTTGAACTTAATTCTATCCCTAATTTAACTTTGAAAAGAGGTCGTGAAGTTTCGTAGTTATATTTAAGTCCTGAATTGTCTTTAGGTTATTGCTTTCAGTGAAGCTACAGGTAAAATCTCTGGAGGTTCTCAGCCTGGTGTGTGCAAGCTTAAAGACAGCTAATGTGATGTGTCTTTTATTAATACAAATGACTTAGACCTTCAAACACTACAAACCAATAATTTTACAATCCGATTAAGTTGATAATTGAGAGACTAAAGGAACTAAACTCTCAAGAATAGAGAAACTACAAGAAATTGAGGTAGGAGCAGCATTTCAAGATTACCATTGCTAAAACATCAGCAACATGGTGACACGCAAGTGGAGAGAATTAAATGAAGTACAAAACGATGAACAAAGCCAGACTAGAGATAAAGGCCACAGAAAACCAACTGAAAGCACAGAAGAAAAGCAAAACAGGAACTTCCTTGTCTGTCCTACAAAGCTGATCATATCCAGATGATCCCCCCAGATGACCCAGCTTGACTGTTTCTAAGAACAAGTACCCTTTGTCCATTATTGGGGGGCTTAAGAAAATTGAAGTAGCATGAAGTTGCTTAACATGTGTTAAGCTAGAACTAACCACGAATAATAAAGACACGTAGTTGAACAGAGAACGTTAATGCTTTATGGTTAGCTGGTTCAAGTTTTGTTTCAGTGAGATAATCCTGTTCAGTTTTCAAAGGGAACCACAAGAGGGTTCAGCTAGTCAAAACAAATCAGGCTGTAATAGAAACCGTTGTGAGGCTTTTATTTTTGTACATAAATACTGTGTTTAAGGGTGTTTGGTTTAGCTCAAAAGACCACCTGACCACAAATCTAAATTGCCTTCTAAAGCAGAGACTAGTATTCCATAGCAGAGGAAAAAATTGAACACAGATCCTTGGAGATCTTAGGGGATTATCTGTAATACCTCTTCTCTCACGTGCAGCAAGCCCACGCTTTGCAACACTGGTGTGGGATACTCATCTAGGTAGGTGAAAGTCCTTATGCCACCCTCAGAGTGGGATGCGAGTAGCTGTTTCAGGAGTCACAAGACTTGCTAAAGCTAAGAATTCTGAAAAG
Organism: Rhynochetos jubatus; assembly: GCA_027574665.1. NCBI lineage: Eukaryota > Metazoa > Chordata > Aves > Eurypygiformes > Rhynochetidae > Rhynochetos > Rhynochetos jubatus. The sequence continues at coordinate 86,545,319 of CM050650.1, read as the reverse complement.
CGAATAAACTCTGTGCAGCTCAACCTTGAAAGGATTGCTTGGCTTCAGCCAGAGTGAAAATGAGTGATTCACTTCCCTCTTGATCTCGCCCTAAGGTTAGAAGACAGCAAGGGCACTTCTCCTGAGAGGCAAAATACTGGCCACACCTCCTCCTGGTCCATGTCTAGGTGGGCAGAGGAGTTGATTGTTGCTTAGGCTTGGATTGAAGATTTGGGCTACAAGGCGAGATCTAGGGTCTGAAAGGCAAAAACAGGAATGGAAATCAGGACGGGATTTCCCCACCAGTGAGTGAGTTCTGCAAAGTTATAAGGAAGGCTGCAGTCAGTTGAGGCCCAAGTCAGGTATATGAAGTCTTTGTTTCTAATGCAGCCAACTATAACCAGTTATCTTGTTAAAAGACATTTAAATACTTCCTAGGAACTCTGGGAGGTGTCAGTTAGGCTGCTCTGGCCTTAAATGTATTTCTTGCAGCTCCGCTTTTCTTGGGTGATGCTTCAGACCAAGACAACTGTTACCATGCTACATCCTTCATGCGCAGGTATCCATGTGTGCATGTAAAGATGTGCACAACTCCTTAATAATGTTCCTCCTAGGCACCACTACTGATACCTCTGGAGGAAATTGATTAAAATGATACTTAATATTGACAGAGAAACAGGGTGGTTGTATGGAAGTGTGGTCTGCTTTGGGACGAGGGGGTTGTGGCATTGCCTGGTGACCCTCTTGAAATTATGACTGCCTCTGACACTACAAGGGAGCAGGTCATGCTCACGGCTGATGGTCATGTCTTTTGCATCCTAATATCGCCACGTGGAGCTGTTACTAAGGAAGTGCCAGAGGAAACAACTGGGACAGCTTTGACAGCAAGAACTCAGTGCGACAGTAGACATTTTCTCTTTGCTTTTTTCAGGTAGTCCTAGATGTTGCAAATGGCCACCTGGAAAGAGCTGCCCAGGACGAGGGTTCTTGGAAACTTCCTTCATATTATATTCTCAGTAAAGCAATGTCTTTCTGCGACAAATGAGAGCATTTGTCTTGTATATCTATCAATATTTAAAACTCTTCTAATCTGCCATTAAGACTTCCTGTGCTCCTGCCAGCAGACCAGTTTCTAGCCACCCCAGCACTGTGAAGGGTAGGTGTTCTCGTCTCAAAACCCTCCTGAGCTCCGTGCCGTGGTTGTACGCTGGAGTCAGTCTGCACGTCTGTATGGCCTCCAGTTTACACCTGGAGGAAGACTTGAAGAAAACTCCAGTTTCACTTCAGCTGTCTCCTCGTCATGGGAAGGAGCTGAGTGGGGAGGTCAGAGGGAGTCAGCATGGCCTACTAGTCCTAGCAAAGCACTTTCAAAATTTCTTACAAGACATGCCTTTGATTCAAGGCAAAACTGTCTTTCTCAGATGTTTGTGCGTGCCAAGGAACAGTAATCCTGTCCTTGTTTCGGCAAGATGGACTTAATGACCATCCCTAAGTCCTGTTCCGTCACGTTTTATGTCTATGGTTAAATGGTTACTTCCACGTCACAGGTTTTCTACTTGTAATCTTACAAATTGGTTTTCTCTCTCCTCAGGACATTTTCTATCTAGATATTGTTTTAATTTCTATTACCAGGATTAGCTGACACGCCAGATGGAAAAAACCAGTCACAGCTCGCCAGTGCTGCCTCTCTACAGATAGAAAAGTCATAGAATTCATTTCTAAACTAAAAGGTAAGAAATGCTAATTCAGCAATCCTTCTGGTTTTCCAAGAGTTACCAGGCACCCCGTGATGTTAAAGTACCATTTTTTTTTTTCCAGTCCTTCGTGCTGCTTTTGAAGATGGCTACAAACAGGCACAGCTCTTTAATAAGTTATTCTGCCAAGTATTCAGCACAAACTGACAGATCTTAAGCCTTAAGAGCTGCTCTAGGGGAGAGAAGCTGCACTGGGAATAGAATTGCTTTTGGGCCGCAGAATTCAGAACTTTGGAGAAGGATTTGCAAATGTGTACTGCAAGGGTATCGATTGGGTTCCCAGCTCATTTCTTGACATGGGGAAAACACTGCGGGGAGAGCTCTGGAATAGTGAGGATAATCCTCTTGCGCTCCCTGTCTGATTCACTGATCATTCCCTTCCTTTCTGACAGAAGAATGAAGGGCATCTCTACATCTGTAGAAGTCTGTAGCTGGATAAAAGTGAGCTGAGTGAGAAGTTCACTTACAAACTATGGAATAATCACATTCCCATTGTTAGTCCATTTTTAATTCTCCACTAATGGAGTCAGAGCCATAGCAGCAGCTATCCTGTAAGATTCTTTCCTTTATCTGCATACTGGATATTTGTGTTTCCATAATTTTGGAAGAAGTTCCTATAACCTGAACTGAGAAGAAAGTCCTGGATTTCCTGATGGAGCCCATCAGTGCTGGGGTGCTGCCCAGCAGTTGTCTCTTAAACTTGTTCAGCTCGTAGGAAAATTACTGCATCACTTTTGAATTCTGGTTTTGCATACTGGTGGGATTTGGGGCTCTTGCAATGACGCAGCATTGCACGAGAAGGTGGTCTCCTGTAAAAAGCATATTAACATTTCTGACCTGTTACCGTCTGTACAGACTTAAGGACTAGTTATTATCTAGCTCCATGAAATAGCAGTGTGTGCTTCTGGCCAAACTGCAGCACTTTTGAAACATAGCTCAGCAGGAATATGTGGGAACTACCTGATCTATAGCAAGTAGTACATGATAAGTCCTGGGTCGGATTTTCACTGGCTTTTTTTAGACGGTTGATTAATGGAAAAAGCTCTTGATCTGCGTTATGTTTATTAATGCCTTTCTGATGTTAATACTGTTTAGGAGCCTTAGGTAGTGATTCATCTGAATGCAGCTGAATTTTTTGCAGGAGTTTCCAGTTGAGGCTCTCGATGATGGTATGCCTGGAATCTCTCCGCTCCCTCTGCACAGTGAATGCCAGAGCTCTTAGGTTTGAAGGACAAATAACTGTGCTCCGCACCCTTTTCTGTAACCTGACAAATACAGTGCATCCATTGTGCTTGCTAAAGAATCCAGGCTAACAATAGTGCGCTTGTTAACTGGGTTTCTAACTGGGTTTTTTTCCAGAAATGCTCAAATCAAGGGTAAACCTTTTGTTCTCTGTTAACTATGAATGATTTTTTTGATTTCTAAGTTAAAAGTCAAATTGGGCTTCTTTGTCCAGCAGAATCTTGCTGCCTTGGCGACACTTTCATCCTGGGAACAACTGTCAGCTTCCCTGATCTGAGGTCCCTGTACAATGAGTAAGTGTGAGCTCCCTGCTAGGTACTCTCATATTGCTGTGAAATTCTAATACAGCGGGAATCGGGGGAGACACAGTGCTAGCATACCCAGATACCCCTTCTTTACTGCAGCAAAGTGATGGAGCTGAGGGAAGAAAACAGAAGAGCAGTCTAACGATCCTTTACCATATTCTACAAGGGAGTCTTAAGCCCTTAACGATACCTTAAATAATTGCTATAGCTGTCATCTGGGCTTCCCTTCATGTGAACCATTAGTCTGCACTGTGCCTCAATGAGCCTGAAATGGCTATATACCTACCTCTTACCCAGCTTTCCAAGAGAGTTCTGGAAACTTAAAATCGTGCTGCACACTTTTGTGTGGATGTGTGCTTAAAGCTGAGCGGGTCAGTGCTGTCAGCTGGCACCACAGTGGCGCTCCGAGCAAGGCAGCACAAGCACAGAGGCCTCCAGTTGCTGATGTGCAGGCTTAAAGAGGAAGAAAGAGTGAAAATTCTTGCACCAAAACCTTCTTGTCTTCGAAACTCAGTTTTATTGTGAACTAAGAGACAAAGCGAAGAAGGTGGCGTAGCATGTCTGCCCTCACAATGCAGATTTCTGCCTGTGAGGCTTCTGTGTGAATCTTAGGAAAGAATAAAAGCCAGATACGCTTGAGCGTATTTCCCACTTGAAAAGAGACAGGCTTTTCATTCTGATGTGAATACAGGCTTTCCTTGCACTGCTCCATCGGAAGAACCAAGTGTAATCAAGTGAACACTGGTTTCTGCATCAAGGTGCAAGGTAGTTTCAGGACCCTGAAATGCAGCAAACAAAAATCTGCATCACACAGCTTACGTTTTAACTTCAGAGATGAAGGAAGGGACGGTAACTCGGCTTCTGCTTGGATCCCGCGTTGTCAGCTGTAAATCCCTGCACTCAGGTGTATCATCTTCAAAGAGACCTAACCGGTGCCTTGCATTGTTTCTGACAGGAGGTGGCCTTCAGGCCAGTGCTTGCTCACTAGCCTGCCACGGATCAGGTGAGATGCTAACTGAGCTGTAAGGTCAGCTTGATTAGTGTCTCTTTCAGATGAGCAATGAGTGACAGTGACTGGAGGATAATTCGCTGCAGAATCCCTTGGTGCGTGTGATGGTGTGAGTGGAGCTCAGACTCTTCCTCGGCCTAGCCTTTCCCCTGGGCACAAGGCAATGGGTTGATGCAGTGGGTCACACTAAATAGAATCATAGAATCTCAGAATGGTTTGGGCTGGAAGGAACCTTAAAGACCATCTAGTTCCAACCCCCCTGCCATGGGCAGGGACACCCTCCACTAGACCAGGTGGCTCAAAGCCTCATCCAGCCTGGCCTTGAGCACTCCCAGGGATGGGGCACCCACAGCTTCTCTGGGCAACCTGTGCCAGTGCCTCACCACCCTCTCTGGGAAGAATTTCTTCTTGATGTCCAATCTAAATCTCCCCGCTTTCAATTTAAACCCGTTACCCCTTGTCCTGTCACTACAGGCCCTTGTAAAAAGTCCCCCCCAGCTTCCCTGTAGGCCCCTTCAGGTACTGGAAGGTGCTATAAGGTCTCCCCGGAGCCTTCTCTTCTCCAGGCTGAACAAGCCCAACTATCCCAGCCTGTCCCCATAGCAGAGGTGCTCCAGCCCTCTGAGCATCTCCGTGGTCTCCTCTGGACTCGCTCCAGCTGGTCGATATCCTTCTTATGTTGCAGGCATAAGGCAACACTCCTTTCCATCCTGTCTGTCATGTCTTCTGGGGCGCAAGCTCTCCATTCACCTGGTGTGACTTCCAAGAGCTCAGGCTGAGCCCTGTATTCACCCACTGAGTCACGTTGCCAATTCTGGGTCATTTCTCCTCCAGCTCCACAGTGTAAGAGCATCCAGCTGCAACATTGTCCCCGCATCAGCAAAATGAGGGGATGTGCTGCTCAGGCTTGAGTAGCCTATCCAATAAACCCTGGCTTCTGGATGTAGCTGGAGAAAGAGGTGGCTTTCTAAATGTAACAGCCAGTCTGATGTGACAGCAGACTAATCAAATAGGTGACATGCTTTCCCTTGAAGAAAGGACTATGGTGTCAACATTTATAGTAAATTTAAAACTATTATGTTGTTTTTAATGGCTCTTCAAACATTTAAAATCCTTGACTCACACACCCAAGAACCTTTTTACGATCAGTTTTGTTAGAAGTCAATGGCTGAGGCACAGCACTAGGGGGAACAGTTTATCTGTCTTTCAGATCAGTATGAAGCAGATGCTTAGAAGCTGTGCACTGAGAATTTGTGAGAAGGGAATAAGAAGGGCCTTTAATTCTACTTACAAGAACACTGGATAAAGCAGGCCTCCCTTTCCAGGTTCTAGGTTTAAAACTTAATACTATTTCTAAGGGAGAAATTTAACTGGTTTGATCATAAAATAATGTTTTGCAACCTAAAGACTTCAGTTGCTTACCAAGTTAAATGAATTTTTGTGGTCTAACACAGGCTGCAAACCTCCCCTGAAACCCTTAAATTCTCAATAAGCTAAGCTGCAAATATATTGTTCTCTCCTTCCAGACTGCAACCTGAAAGTAATAGCCAGTTGGACATATCCTACTGGAGTTTACGGGTGTAAGCTGGCACTGGTGATGGCTTTTCACAAGTTCCACATCATGTTAGCTTCTGCAAAAGGAATGCAGCAACACTGCGATGTAGTCACTCATAATATTTGTTCATAATATTTATTTACTGATGTTCTGTCTTCTGAATCAAGTGCCCTTTGGCTTGCATGTGTCCTACTGGCCACAGCAGTGTGTGGGTTTATTGAAGAATGAAGTTCTTTCAATGGGATCGAAGTTATTTCAACTGAAGTAAGACGCTCTTTTATCTTGTTACTCCTCCAGGAAACAGTCAGTCAGACTAACATGACTGGGAATATTGGTAACTCAGACGGAGGGTGTGTGTATCAGAGTGCGTGTCAGGGTGTGTGGGGGGGTTTATTTAGGATCGAGAGTGGGTTTATGGCGAGAATCTCTTGATAACCTACTGTGCTTCGGTTTGCATAGTAGAGCGGGCTTGGAACATGTGAACCAGATTAGTTTGGGGTGAAGTTAATCTTGAAGGTGTGCTCCAGGAGAGCCCCTAACGCACTCCAGCCACCAACGTGCCACCAGTCACTGGGACCTGACGGAAGCTAGTCTGAAGAAACAACCTGCTGCAGCAGGCGTGGTGTGGCCGCCCGGCCCTCGGCACCCACTGCTGTGCTCTGCAGAGGCTGTGATGCTTGCAGGTGTAGGCACGGCCGCAGGCACCAGAAGGAAAGTGAATTTATTGAAATAGTCTGTAAATTGTCTTTAAAAAGTCTTGAAGTTGGGAAGCCAAAACTGTACACTGTTGGTTCTGCACTTAAAATCCTACCAGCGGCTTCCTGCTCTCTCTGAAAGTGTTGGGGTAAGCCTGTGAATGTGTCAGCCGTAGCCTCTGACCGTTACGGGGTGGGAACTGGCTTTCTGTGGCTGGGCATTTGCAAATTCTATGACCGTCTCTACTGCAGGTAAGGTTTGGTTAAACTCTGTAAAACCATCCTCCTGTAGCTGATAATCTTTTCAGGAGAAAGTGTTATTCTCACTGCTTTGAGCACCAGTTTTATCACTGACTTCTGAAATTTGCTCTTGTAGAGAGAACCCCAGTTGTGGCACCTCTTTTTTAATTTTTAAATCCCCAGAACTCTAGTCATCTTCTCCCCTTGCTCCTCCCCACCTGCAGCTGCAGAAGAGCTGGGGTTTGTGCGATTTATCGGGAAGCGCAGAGCGGGGGCTCAGTGACGGCCACACGCTTCTGCTCTGGGAAGGGCCATGAGAGCTTCTCCTCCTGCAGTTTGTGGGAAAAGCAGTCCTGTAGATTTTTGTTCTCTTGATACATGTCTTGCTACAATTATTGAGCTCAAGGGTATTGATTTTTTAAAATGGGAATGCAGAAGGCATTAAGAAGCCCCATTAGTTGTGCCACTAGAGTGAAACCCAATGTCCTTTGCAGGATTATTTGGATGTCAGCTCCACAGACCTTCCCAAAGCTCTTCCCACCGCTGACGCTGGGACTTATTGGTACACACACTGTGAATGTGGGTGTAATCCTGCGGCCACTTGCCAGGTATCATCTTAATGTTACTGGAAAGCATGACTTATCTGAGGTCACAGGGGAAACAATGATCTCGAGCTCATTGTGATTCTCAGCAGAGTCCTCTCTGTCTGACACCTTAAAATTGAAAGGAAAAAATTAAATCAGTTGAAAACTGGGGTAGATTGTCACCTCTCATCCCTGCGCTCCCTGTGCCTTTTGAGCTTACTTGATTGACTTTTAGGGACGTGGCTTTTAAATTTAATCAGCGTGCTCTTACTCCTTCCTCTACCTGACATGGAGAAGCTTGAATTAATTGAGTATTGACTAACGGACCTAGTTACAGCAAGGCATTGCTGTCGTCCCACGGCGTGCTCACTGATGTGTGCAAGAGCCGAGGATGAACCAGGGACCGCTGCCACAGCTGAGGGAAATGCCACCTCCAGCAGCACAAGACCTGAAAGCAAGCTTGCCCCTCTTGCTCGTGGGGCAGAGGGAAACTGTCTCATCTGTGCCACCTCTGCCTCCAGCGCTCGCTGTTTGCCGCACACACACGTTTTGTGTACACGTATATATGTGCATAAGCCTACATATTGTATGCACTTATAGGTGTGTATATGTGTTTATCTGTGCCAGGTCTGTCTGGGGTGCAGTTAGCTTTCCTCACAGCAGCCCCTGTGGTGCTGTGCTTTGGATTTGTGGCAAAAACGGTGTTGACAACACACGGTTGTTTTGGCTATCTGCTTGCACAGCCCCAAGGTGTATTTTTTCCCACTTTGCTCCCTCAGCAACTAGGCCGGACACAGGCAAGAAGCTGGGAGGGGACACAGCTGGCCCAAACTGCCCGTAGGGATATTCCCTACCATACGACACCATGCTGAGCTACAAGAACTAAGGTAGAGGAAGAGGAGGCAGGGATTGGCTTTGGGAGGGGTTTGTCTCCTAAGGTGGCCATTGCTCAGAGTCTGCCTGTGGGATCTGCTGAGTGGTTGCCTTTTAATTGCTTGGGGTTTCCTGGGGCTGATGGACGGGCCGGCCGCTGTGGTGACCACCATGGTCCTGCCGCCTCCTTCGCGCCTGGGGGAGCCTCGCTGCCTGCCGCACCCCCTCACGGGCTGCCCTTCCACCGCTGCCCGCTCAGGCCCGGGGATCTGGATGTAAAGCAGAGAATATGCAAAGGAATAAATCCTACAGCTGTGCCTGCTGCTTTTAACGGCTCCTCCTGCCCTCACCAGCTCCTTTGGAAGATACCTGTGTATGTTTTGCATATGCATATATATATGTAGGTATAGTATGTATGTATGGGTATCTCTAAATAAATATATTTGTTTTGCATATACATGTACGTGTTTATGTGTACATATACATACTTATCTATCCCTGTATATGTGTTTTGCATATACATATACATCCATATACACATTTCGGCTATTCGTATACATATATATTGTGTCTATGAGTATATGTTTAGGTACATATACCTATATATGGTATGTATGCATGTTTATACGTAGATATATATGCCTAGATGTAACCACCGACACCCACCTACATGGTTTGTATGCACATACAGATGTTTATGTACACGTATACATCTATTCCTATGCCTCTATACGCATGTGGCTGGTATGCAGGCTGGCATGGATGTGTGTACGTTTTGCATGCACGCACACACACATATTCAGTGTAAACGTGTTTTTGCATGTGCAGCTCTGCGTTGTACGATCTGTACACACACATCCATAGGTGCACTAGGCCGCGCTCCCCGCGGCGCGGCCGGGCCAGGCCGCGTCCCCATGGCAACGCCCGGTTACCGGCTGCGGGCCGCTTCCGCCCGTTGCTGCCGGCCGCGCCGGGGGGGGTGGGCAGGTGAGAGCGGAGGGTTTTGGGGGGCACCCGGGGCGGTGGGAGCGGGTGCTGGGTCGGGGGGAGGTGGGCCCATAAGCCGAGGGGTTGCTGGGCTCGGGCGGCCCCCCGGCCGGCGGTTGGGGGCGGGAGGAAGGGGGACCCGCAGCCGTTTGAGGAGAAACGTTGAAAGGCGCAACCGCCTGAAATAACCGTCAGTGCCCTTACCGGGTGTCCCCTCAGCATGGCGTGTGACCCGACGGATGGCAGCCTCAAGAAAATCATCCGCGAAATCGGGCAGGAGTGCGCCGCCCAGGGACAAACCGTTTCGGAAAGTTTGGTGGTGTTCATGGTAAGAGCAAATTCAGTGTTTGGGGTGGGCTTTTTTAATTGTTGTTTCATCTGGGCGTTTTTCTGATCACGTTCAAATCATGTTGTGATCCATAAAATATGCAGATAAATATGTGTCGGTAGGAACAGACCAGAAGTTTCAAACCAGGGTACCCATCGCTCGGCAGTTAAACCAGGTTTAAGGCCTCCGTGAGGTTGGGGATGAATTTTACATGCGAAGTTCCCCCAAAGTCACTGACAGACTGGACATTAGGAACAATGTCTTCACTGAAGGGGTCGTCAGGCATTGGAACAGGCTGCCCAGGGAGGTGGTGGAGTCACCGTCCCTGGAGGCATTTAAGAGACGTGCTTAGGGACATGGTTTAGTGGTGGACCCGGCAGTGTTACGTTAACGGTTGGACTTGGTCTTAAAGGTCTTTTCCAACCTAAACAGCTCTATGATTCTATGGCTGACACTGCTCGGGCTGAGTGATGTGCAGAGAGGACATAAATCATTCCTTTGGCCTTCAAAGTCAACAGACTTCCAGTGGCAGCTCCGCGGCAGCCTGCCCAGGCTGGGATGGTGACAGCCGAGGCTCTCAGGGGTGACTTGAACTTTGAAACATCTCAGTTTCTGATAGCCCACATTGGGAAATTTTTAAGGGTCATTCAGTGATACTCAGTAGAGAGTCCTAAAAACCTGAAAAAGGAGTTAATTCCTCTAAATTGCTGTCTGTGTGAGTATAAGGCCCTGAAAAAGCCGCAGGTACTGAGTCCTGGGAGCACTTTGAACTCCGAATGAGAGTTCTCCCTTAGTTTTCTTCTGCAGGCAGAAAAACCACTTTTTTCTCCCTAAAGTGAAAACGGGAAGCATTCCCAAGTTCTAACAGCATTTCTTCCCACTCTTCCTTAAGTGAACAAAAAGGCATGACGCACAGGTGAGTGTTTATTGCAGCAGCTATATTTATTCTTTGTCCCTTCTCCCCTCTACTGTGATGGATTATTTGAGTCTCTGTTTAGGCAGGGGCAGGTAGTATTAAATGGGCTGAATATTTGAAGGAGTGGGCTCGGATCCCGTTTAAACTAAAAATTAAATTGAAACAATCTCAGTGTTGTCCTTGGTAAACAACTAAAAGTTTCCTAAGAAGCATAATACACTTTGGCATCTCCTCTTCGGAGACACAGCACTGCAGCAGAATATGGTCTGAATGCACCTGCAGATCTGTGTCTGCAGAAAGATGGAGCTAGGTTCTTTATTGCTGGTATAGGGACAGCAATAAAATTTTACTTAGCAAAATATTTTTTCCAGGAAATCTGTAAAGGAGCTGTATTTCAATATTTCTCTACAAAGTTTGCATCACAAATAGATTTATTTATTTTTCACTTACGACTGAACTGAGATTGAAACTGGCAACGCGTGAAACAAAGCAACTTCTGTTTCATTACTGAAGTTTGCATGGAAAACCAGAATAGTACAGAAATACTGACCGCCTCTGAGATTTTTGAGAAAATAAAAGGTTAGTTGCAAAGAGTATATTTTGAGATATAAATTAATAGCTTTTTTTTGGCAATCTCTAGGTGAAAGCTGTTGTTTTAGATCTAAGAAATGACTTTAACATGGATCAAATCCTTACAAAAAAAGAAGATGTGCAAAATATTATCCAGGTAATTCGGACGTGATGTTGAGAGTCAGTACTTAGCTAAAACTCTAGCATTATCTGCTCTGTGTCCCTGTAACTAAATGCTGTTTTATTTTGATACGAATGCTCTTTAATGATACTTTATTCTCATGGTTCTGTAGCTAAAGACTGGATTGCCTGTTCCCTCATGTTAATAAATACCCTGTTCTTCATAGTGTTCATAGTATGTCGAGAGAATGGTAGGGAGGGGGCTGTACTGCTGCTGTGAAACATGTAGCACAATCGCTGTCAGCTCAGACGTTTCCCCCGTTACGAGAAAGAACTCACTTGTGTGCCTCTCTCCTTAGCTCTGTGTTACCAGGCTGCTTGACACAACCAACCCAGCCCTGAGCACAATTAAGATGCAAGTTTACTTTGATATGAACTATGCAAACCGAGGTAATCACGGTATAAAGAAATGTTTTCATAGAACAAGTTGATTCTGAATTTAGGATGATTTAATCTCTCTCTCTGTAGGGCTAATAATGATTTCTGTTAAATGACTGCTGGCAGTAAGGCAAAATAAAAATCCCTGGAGAAATGTACTATATAGGAGGATGGTGTTTCAGTATGGATATACTAGGGGAAAAAAGTACATTAGATTTCACAGGATCATAGAATCATACAGTGGTTTGGGTTGGAAGGGACCTTAAAGATCATCCAGTTCCAACCTCCCTGCCGTGGGCGGGGACATGAGAGTACACGCGTGTCCAAGGGGTGTACTGAATGTAGTATGTCAGACAGCTTCAGAACAGTTACGCTTTCAGGTGCAGTGGCTACTTGCCTCCAGCAAGAAAAACTTGCACTGTGCCTGCTGTGTGTCTGAAAAAGAACCAGTACCTAGGAGGGCACTCACGTGTCTGAAAGAGGACTTGATGTTGTATAAATATCCCGAATCGGGATAAGCAATCTTGAACAAGCGGTTACAGTTTTAACCAAGTATGTTTTGGTCTTACCAGCGGTGAGTTCGTACAGTCTGAGAATGGGAATGTGGGAGAAAAATGAGATGGGGAGAATGTCTCTGCTGTAACTGTAACTTCAGATCTCAGTGGGACAGTGGGCGCTGTCTGGGACACAGAAGACAAAGAGCAGTCAAAAAAATAAACCATTTCTGTGTGGAGAGACCGTGAAAATGTTTTCTTGTTAGCATGGATTAAAGCCAAAAAAAAAAAAAGCAGAATTGCTAAAAAAGGTGTGGAAAAAAGCTGCTCCAAAGTCTGGACTCAGTAAACTCAGTAAGTCCAGTAAGATTCTGAGATCCTGAGTAGTGTTCAGGTTTGGGCCTGTTATGTTCAGGTGTGTATGAAATGTGTGTGTGTGCTAGGTCCTACCACAGTCAGAGGAGTCCAGAGAGCCAGAGACTTGCTGCTTCATTTGGCCTGAAGAGTTCCCTGAACTCTACTGACTGATGTTAATCATGCTAATTATGTTGGTGTTTGACGCCACCATTGTTAATTATAATGGTATGGTACCTGAAACATCTCATTGACATATGTGTCCTTCAGAAACCTTAAGTTGCTGCTCTGACTGTGGAAATGAGTAACACCCTTCGTATCAGCCAAATTCCAAATAATTTAGATAGCACTTTCTAACAATCCTCCTTGCCTAGTTGAATTACTCAGCGAGCAGTACCATGTTCTGGAGAGAAGGCTGGCTCCTCTGGTCAGAGAAATCACAGACAGTCGTCCTCGTGTGCGAGAAGAGATGCAGAATATCTATTGCAAGATCGTTAGCTACATGCTGCTGCGCTGTGGCCTGGGATCCCCTCTGGATATTCGGGTTGTCAGGGAGGTAACAGGTCAGTAAACTCCCAGCTGTGAAACTAAGCTCTTCTTAATAAAAAAATAACATTTCACCATCTCTTTGATGATCTTTAGATGCAGATGTGGTAAACTGTGAGGAATGCTCACTACCTAAACTGTCACTGCTCAGCCTTGAACTCTACACTTGCCATGGGTTTCCTACTTTTTGCAGGTGTTCAGGAGAAGGTGGTTTTGCTTGTTTAATGATTTTCTTTTCTGTTCCCTCACACTGAGGGTTTTCTCACCCTTGGTAATGTTTCTAGCTGCCCTGCAGAGTGTATTCCCCCAGAGAGAGATGATTACGTTCATCTCACTCAGTAAGCAGAACAAAGAGCAACAGCTGAAAAATCTTGCCATGCTAGTCACAGGGATTCGGCTGTACCACAGGGAACGCGGGAAAGGAGGAAGCAGCATTGATGACTGTAAGTAGACAGCAGCATTTGGTCTGTGTATTCCCAATTAACTCTCCCTGGCCGCCTTCACTGGGGCGGCTCCAGTAATATCCCATCTCTCTACATAAACAGCTTTGACTCCGGCTCTGTAAACCGGAAGGAAAAGTAGGTATTTAGTATTTAATTATAGGTTTCCATGTAGGCTACTACTTTTAGCCAAGAGGGAGCCTTGTGTGGTTGATGTGGAAGGATTATATGTACTGACTTCATGCACTGATTTACCTCATGGTAACTTTTCCCTGATCCCTTGCCATTAAGTGAATTAAACGTGTAATGTTTTCCTTTAAAAGCACTTAATTAAAATCTTGAAAGGACACTGTCAATCCAAGTACAACTTCCTGTTGCATATGTGTAACGAGAAGCGATAAAAGTTGCTGGGGTGTTGTCTGTGTTCTGATAACGGAGAGTGACCTCTGCAAGTTCTTTAACACGTTCTCAGAACGCTTTTGCATTTTGAGTCCTCGTCAGTGGAAATACCCTTGTGAATGCGCATGTAGTGCTGTAGCTCAGCGTGGAGACTTCTTGGTAAGAAAGGTCTGCAGCCCAGTTTTAGAGGAGACCGAGAACTGGAAATTCTGCAGATTGCCTGAAGTCTCTCGGGAAACCTGGAGCATCACCTGAACTGCATCTACTGTAAAGCAAGTTTTCTCAGGGTCCTTGGCATGACTGTGGTATTTCCACACCTGTGAGTCTGACTGTTTGGAACCACTTGCCTAGTAAGTTACAGGGGTGAAATCTAGTGTGCAACCATTTGGAAATGCATGGATAGAAGGACAAAATTCGGATGTTTTACTGGAAGTCTACTTTGCTCAAGTACTGCGCTGTAATCTTTCGCAGTAATCATTACATTTAAATCATTAACCATTAATTAATCACTAATCCTTACATTTAAATAATTCTTCATATATATATATATCACATTTATTCTCTGCAAACAGTGCCAGCCATTCTGAATGAAGCCATTCCGTCAGCTACACAGGCTGTCAACGAATGCCTTAATACTTGCCTTACGCGAGCGTACCGGTACACAGCTCTGTTGGAGTCCGTGCAGGAAGACCAACCCAGATACGCACAGCTTCGTTCTTTTAAATTCAGAGAAGCGCTGTTCAATGTGAGACAGTATGAGGCCTTCCTTTGCGTCCTGCTGGTGAGATACCATCCCGTTACATCCCGTGGGTTTTTATGGCAGGTGGGAGGTAGTCAAGTGACCTGTTTGTACAGGAGAGAAATACAAGAGAAATGATTCATAAATAGGTAAAATAAAACGTATCTCCGTCATCGGTCATGCTCAACTCTGTACCTAACTTGCTGGGTTTGGCTGCTGTCAGGTAAAACATGAAATGAATGGTTTGCTGCAGTGCGACTGTGCTTCCATTTAATTTCTGGAGGTTTCAGTCTTTTGGCTTAATTTCATTAGCAAAGCACTCTAATAGTAGGACTTTTTTTCTTGTTTGCATATTGATAGTCACTCTGCATGAGGAGGAAAAGTCTCCTTGTTCAACCCATAAATCACCTCAGTTTCAGTCTGCAGACATCCCCAACACGCACGGAGTCATCAGAAGTCTTTGAAGAATACAACTTAAGTTCTTGAAACTTGTCTTGTTTATGAAGACCTTACCATCTGTCTTTTGAGAAACTGCAGGGTTTTCTTAGGTTTTCCTGTATATCATAAAGCTTGGAAAAATATTTCTCGCTTCATTTTTATTTTCCAGTTCTCTTCATTATAAAAATGTAGAGGTTTTCTATAAAAATTACTAGTGTACATTGGAGAGGAGCACCTGGTTTTATACCTGACCACTTAAGGAAAAATGTATCGTGTGGGAAGTTAGCAGCATTTTGTTCCTTAAAACAGTCCGAAAATAGCTGAATGAAGGGGCCCAAGTAAATACTGATTAAATAGTGGACTTTTTGGCTGTCATACTTCCTACCTGAAGCAACTTCTCTTTCCAGTCTGATGCGGTTACAAGTGCTGAAGAAGTTGCAAAGGTGAATGTGCAGTTTGCAGCAACAATGGAGCAGTTGAAAAACACAGTGCAGAGTAAGGTTTCCGTAGATACCAACGAAGTTTTTGTAAGTATTTTGAATGGAGGACCTATTTCTGCTTAATTATAAAAAATTACTGAAGTATTACCAGTGGATTTTTGCATAGTTTAAGAAAAGGGCTACGTTATTTTCTCTCTATTATAACAGCATCCGTGATTCTTGAAGGGGCAACTAAACGAAAAGATTTGATCTCAAGGTAAAAGAAAAGGTACAAAGAAGGGAAGAAAGAATTAAATGGTATTTTACTGTAAGTGCCTTGAGTCATTTGTCAGTATTCGTAGAACGACAGTGATATTTTCCTGGTTTGTGTAAATACTCTCCTGTTCCTTGCAGACGTAGTAAGAGCACAAGGATGACAGGTAACAATACATCCGAGTGTGGTTCTCTTCAAGTCCTTTCAGATAGCAATTCCTGTAATTACCGTATGACTCCTTGATATTTTCCTAAAGGAATCAGGTTTCTGTGGTGGGGGTTTCAACCTCTTCGCCCCTCCCAGTAACTTCTGAACCTCTTGGCCAGTTTCAGTCAAACCTGTCAGTCCGGAAATCTCAAAATAATGTCCTTTTCTGCAAGTTTGCTGTAGTGTTTCACCCTTCGTTGGGAGCTACAGGACATGGGAGGGAGGTGCTGGAGGCAGAGGGAGTGAGAGATGAGAACTACAGGTATTGTGAAGGAGGGTGCTGGATGACCCTGTGAAAACCTGGGGTTATGATGACGGCAGGGTGTAAAAGAAGCGGGAGATAAGGAGTGAATTAGCTTTTCGTGGAAGAGTACATTATGTTGTGTGATACGCCTGTCATTTCAACTCCCTGTAGTTAGCTGTTGAACTAGCATGCAGTTCATACACAGGCTATACCTCATTCTTCTAAACGAGTAATTAGAAAGCAAACCAAAGTCTCCTGTGGAAGAGGAGGAGTAGGAAGGAAGATCATGCCCCCACCACCTACTCCAGTTATTTTTTACACTTCCCTTAAGGACCTCTGAGCTGGAAACTCATGGGAACGGCACTTCAGCTGATGTACAGCTCAGATGTGATCTGACCCTTCAGTTTATGTGTGCTTGAGATTTTATGAGCCAGGTGTTCTCATCTGGAGAACATTCTCCCCTCTGGTCCGCTGCTCAAAGCGGGTTTTTCTCTTCCTCTCTATCTCCATGGGGCCTGAGTGGCTGATGTACGTTACCCTTTTCCCTAGAAGCTGTCTGCTGTTGTCTGCTTCCTTCCTAGGCTTTCTTCTCTCTTCAGGTTGGTTAGTGATTTGCTCTTCTCTGCTGAAGACAGAATGTATAATGTCTTTTGATTTCAGGTCTTTTGCAGGTTGAGATTTCTCTGTTAACACACCACTTAAATAGATGTTCTTGTCTTCAGCTAGTTGCAAGCAGCTGGATCCTGTACAGATGTTGGGAAGCAGGGCGTCCTGCCTTTGAAAAACTGTAGAATGAGTCCTATATTTGTAGTAAACATTTGTTTCAGAAAACAGTAGATCAGATATCAGGAAGAAGTTCTTCCCGGAGAGGGTGGTGAGGCACTGGCACAGGTTGCCCAGAGAAGCTGTGGATGCCCCATCCCTGGCAGTGTTCAGGGCCAGGCTGGATGAGGCTTTGAGCCACCTGGTCTAGTGGAGGGTGTCCCTGCCCATGGCAGGGGGGTTGGAACTGGATGGTCTTGAAGGTCCCTTCCAACCCAAACCATTCCATGATTCTAAGATTCTATGATTCACTGATGTTGTTTATTTTAGTAAGAATGATTTTGATCTTACTGCCCTCCCTTTAACTTCTTCCATTTTTGTAACC
The DNA here is from genome assembly GCA_027574665.1 of Rhynochetos jubatus. NCBI lineage: Eukaryota > Metazoa > Chordata > Aves > Eurypygiformes > Rhynochetidae > Rhynochetos > Rhynochetos jubatus. Next base: position 86,528,023 of record CM050650.1, on the reverse strand, counting down.
ATAACATTCCCCCAGCATTAGTGATCCTGATGGATTCCGGAAGTCACTCTGCTGGCTGTTCTTATAATAATGTTTTTAACGTGCACAGAATAGAATGTTGTTAGTGTGCATTCTGGGTTGGCTGAATCTCTTCCCGTTAATGCTCTGGGTGCTTAGATGGAACAGGGCACATTTTATGTCACTGTCACTGAAATCAGCATTTATCCTGGGCCGCTTCTCTATGTGCACACACACCTGTAGAGCAGCATCGCTGCTGGGAATGGCAGCTTCCAGGTTTGTCCTGAGCCCCGTGCTGCTCTGAGGAGGCTTGCACCCCATTAATCTGACACACATGATGGCCCGGGGCGTGCGGTGCCAAGTCACTCTGGAAGCGGGGCAGACAAAATAACAAAACCTGGTCGTTGGTATGTGTAGGTGTGGGTTTACTTCCTTTGGTAGTTAACCAGGGGCATTTCTTCTGGTCCTTCTAACTCCTGGCCACCTTATTTTCAGTTATGAAACCGTACTGTCAGTGAAGCGTGGTCTCACAGGAACGTGTCTGGGAAAGGCTTTGGAGTAATATGTGAAAAAACACCCTTCTGGCCTATGGGCCTACATGCTGGATGCAGGTGGGAGCTCCTCTTACCGCGCCCAGGAGCTCCCCTGGTGTTTCTGGGTCCTGAAGGCCTCGGAGACCAGCTCCACTTTGTTGACAGCAAGGATTGTTGCGCAAAGCACCTGGGTTACGCTCCAGACGTAAAACAGATCTGGATTTTGGACCATTTTCTTTATTTTCTAGCCTCTCTTTGTTGCACTTGCTGACCTCTGGACCAGCTTTCAGGATGAGGTACTACTGCTAAACTTCCTCACGAATATGACTAACAATCTGCAACAGTTCTCGGAAATCCAATCACAGCTTTTTCCTGAGGAACTGCTGACGTCTCTTCTGGAAGGAGTGACTGTGAAAACTGATGAGGAAAGGATAAAGGAAACCATGGGTACTGAAAGTTTATGTCTTTTTATACCTTTCAGAACTTCTGAAATGGAAGGGGAGGGGAGAATCAAAAAGCTAATTTAATGGGGCTGTGGTTACCAGAAGCATTTGTTGTAAGATGGTACCCCTAGCAACTAGGTTATACTCCAGGGGATTTGTAATGCATGAGTGGGTGAAAACAAAGCAGAATAAGATATTACCTTCCTGTTGTTGTCCCCTGTTCCTGAAGAAAACTAATGCTACTAAAGAAGGCTCCTGCAGGACTGATTTTTCAGTAGCATCTCTCTCTAAGGCAGGGCTAAAGCTTGGCTTTGGGGATCTTGGCACTGCAGGTCATCTTGTGGTGACCACAGTAATCCAGTCATCCTGTGACATATTTTAAACATCTGGTGTTTTGTTACTGAAATCCTTCCTTTGTTAAACCTTTTCTCAGGAACCAGAGTGAATGTTTCAGATTTCAAGCACCAAGAATGGCTTTTTCCAGAGACTACTCATAATTTTGATCACTTGCTAATCCAGTACCACAGTTTCTGTGCCTATGCAATTGGTGTGAAAGGCCTCACCCTCCCAGGTATGCTTTGTAGTTGGGTCTGTTCCATACTTCATATGGACACAGGTACTAGGGAAAATGTAAAGACGTGTTCTGGATCCGTCCTCTTGTGTCAAAGCTGGAGTCCTGTGTTTGTAATTTTCACCCCAGATAACTTATTTCCCCCATTAAAGGATTTTTCTTTTAAAAATACACCAATAAACTGCCCTAAAGAGAAGGTAGGAGTGCTCTGGGAGAAAGCAGGCACGAGCAAGCAGAGGCAGAAACAAGATGGGATGGATAAATGTTTCCTCCTGCTATATGTGCATCTGTATAACCTGCACTGGAGCTGCATGCAGGTTTGTTTACTGTGGCTGTTAATGTGTTTTACCACCAGCACAGGAAAATGGTCATTCCCTCTATTTTGTGTATCCGTGTGTTGCAAACGCACTCATTCATGCCCCCGTGGCGTGTATTTATAAACAGTTGTGATGAAGTACTAACAGTCTTCTCTGAAAGGAATGCAAAAGTGCACTTAAGTCAACCAATCATAGAAGTTTTTTGGTCTCCCCTAGGGTCATTTGTCTTGAAAGCGAGCCTGATTTCAGCTACCCTGCCAGTTCATGTTTTCTGTCTCCCTGTCCTTTATAGAACATATCCATATCGCTTTTTTTTAAACCCACGGGAGGTTGGGAGGAAAATATCCCCATTACTTGGCAGTATTAAGAAATAGATATTTGAACAAGAGTGTAAATTAATTACATTTATTTCACATTGCACATGAGAACAGCAGTCCTGGGTTGGACTGAAGGTCTCTCTAGCCCTGTGTCTCATTTCTGGATGTGGACAGTCATGAACACTTGAGAAATCAAGTGGGAATGATTATATCCTTCCCCGTTCTAGCAGTTAGTGGGTATGGGATTTCCTCAGATAAATGTTGGGTTCATAACCTTCTGTTGAATAATCCTTGATAGAGGCTTTTCATTTTCCTAATTGCTTTTTGAATCCATTTAGAGTTTGCAGGGGATATTCTTATTGTCCAGAGTCCCACAGTTGTATATACTATGAAAAGGTACCTCTTTTGGAGACGCCTTTTAAGCTCTGGCTTGATAATTTCATCAGAGACCTGATAGTCTTTCTATTAGGAAAATTAGCAAATAGTAATTTTATACTGCATGCAATTCACGGTTGTATAACCCCGTATCATGTTATTTCTTTTCAGTTGCTTCTTTTTAATGCTGAAGAGGCCTCTCTCTTTAACCCCTCCTTCTGTGATCTCTCCTAACTCCCTTCATTCTACTTACTCAGTTGTGTTGGAACAAAATGCAGTATTACAAATGCAGAACATAGGTGGTTTTAATGTTGGTTTTCCTCTCCCCAGCCTGATAATTCCTGACTTTCTTCTTGCTTTGTTGGTTGCCACTGAGTTGTGCCGTTTAGTTCAAGGCACTGTCTGTAAAGATCCTAGGTCTCTCCTGGGCAGTGATGGCTGAAGCAGAGCCTGCCACTGTCCTTGAGCTCATTTTGTGTTTTCCTATGCCTTTACTGACATTTCCTTCTCTCTGTTAATTTATTGCCCAGCTTCTCCGCTGCTTCGTCTGCGGCCTCAGTTCATTTCAGCGTTACGCCCTTGGGTATAAATGGGCTGCTGATCTGCGATCAGATGTTGGCTGGAGATTATAGGGAAAACATTTGTGGGTATGGGCTGCTTTCTTACGCCTTTGCTATAGGTGGTTTATCTGTTGGTTTTCTGACAGACAGGCACTAAGGCATGCCGGCTGTGACCTGATCAAAAGCAGTTGTACTGGCCCAGCGAAACAGACTTTTCTGTATTTAAAAAAGCTCATTTTCAGGGATTCATTCTGAGTTCAGAAAAAAGGAAATTAAAATGACTTGAGGGAAACACAGAATCTTGATTACAAATGCCTCTTGTATCAGATATCACACTGTTCACCATTTTATTCTGTGCGGATTGTTTTGGGTTTGGTTTTTTTTTTAGGAAATCCTGCTATTGGAATTTTGAAGCACAAGCAGAGATGTTATGTTTTCAGTTCCAAAGAAGCTGCATACATCTTTGCTCAAGATCCAGATAAGTACATTCAGCTGATTATGGACAAAGCGAAAGAGCACGCAGAGCTAATTCAACTGCTCGAGCTTCGCCATCAGTTCGAATACCTCGCTCCCTGTGCACAGGTACACATTGCCCGTTCCTCTCGCTGAGCAGCTGCTGAGTCACTGGTTGATCTGTCCTTTCTAGAACGTGAAGAGAATAGACAATACCCTTCTTTAGTTAAGTGTAATTGTCTGCCTGACATATGGAATGTCTGGCGGTACATCTTTTCCAGGTGTTCAGCGTGTTGACAAGAAACATTCTCCCTTAACGCTGTTCCCACCTTATCTCTTCACAGAAGAGTAAGTAGAGCCAAAGGATTGTGGCAGTGATAAAAGCTCTTCGTCCTTAGCCTAGGAAGATCCTGTGGCCGATGTTTCTTTTCCTCGTTTTTGCCAAAGTAGCGTAAAGGGACAGTAAATAAATGCAATATGACGTAAAGCAGATACCGTGTTACCTGGAGCTTTAGCTCAGCAGTTCATCGGTATGCGCTAGATGAGGGTGCAGTGATATCTGTGGACAGCGATTACGGAATATATTACAAAATGAAGTTAGTAATGGGTGGACAGTACTGCTACGGGAAATCCAAAGACTTGATTTGGACTCAGACATTCTCTGTGATCCTTTGTGAATTCTAGGTCCCTAGCAATGGAAAGAAAGAATGTCGTCTTCTCAGCCTTTGCTGAGAAACATAGGGTTTATATCCCGGCTCTGGCAGAGATGTACGCGCTTCTCATTCTGATTTTTGACTTTCAGCCCACTCATAAAGGCAAACTGAGGTGCCTGCATCATAAAATAGTGGTGGTGGTGGTGGTGAGACCCCTTTTCACCAAAATCCAATGATTAAGCACTCACTCGGGATGTGGGAGCCTGAAATTCAGCTGTGGTCTCTGCCTAAAGGGTTCTCTGTCAGAAATTAAACCCATCAAATACTTCACAGTTTCTTCTTTTCAGTGGGGGCAGGTTGAACAGAATTATTGTTGAATGTAAAAATCATTATCCACTTGTGGTTCGCAGGTTTGGACTTGCTTCTCAAAGGCAGCATATCCATATGCTGTGTTTCTTAGATGCCTGTATTCTGCTCGTTAATGCCTTGCTGGGCTTTGGTTTTTTTTTTCTTTTCTATCCAGGCCAGAAATGCAGACAAACGTTTCATGAATCCAACCACAAAACGTGACAGTAATACTCAAACTGATACTCATATCTTGCCTCCAACTATTGTGACATCCTACGAATGGAATGAATGGGAACTGAGAAGAAAAGCTATAAAATTGGTTTGTATTGTTCTTAGCAGATTTTCACTGTTGGATAAAAAAGTCCAGAATAAATGATTCTAAACTTTTTTTTCCTTGCAGCATAAATTTAACCTTATTCAAAGACACACGCTTCATTACAGCAGGCTCAGGTTGTTTGAGGTGTTTTCCCCAGCTATTTTCTCCCCTTATTTCTAGACTTTCTTATTCTCCCACTTTTTCCCTATTTTTCTCCTTTTTTTTTTGAGCCGTGCTTTCACTGCTAAATCTACCAATTCCAAATTTTTTCAGTTGCCTTCTCTAAGTACTCAGAGTTTGTAGATTAGCACTCAATTTTAAAATGGTTTCTCTACACTCAAACAAATGTAACAGACTGAAGATACTGCTATATACTTTGTGAAAAAAAGGCTGCAGAAAGGTTTGGGTGAGGCAAAACTTTATTTCAAGTTGAGCAATTTATATTGCTCACATTTATATGTTGGCCTGTTCTCCCGGGTAACTGGTGATAGGACAAGAGGAGATGGCCTCAAGTTGCGTCAGAGGAGGTTTAGATTGGGTATTAGGAAAAGTTTCTTCACTGACAAGGTTGTCAGGCGTTGGAACAGGCTGCCCAGGGAAGCGGTGGGGTCACCACCCCTGGAGGTGTTCAAGGAACGTGTAGACATGGTGCTTGAGGACACGGTCTAGTGGGTACGGTAGTGCTGGGGTGATGGTTGGACTGATCTTACAGGTCTTGTCCAACCTCAGCGATTCTGTGTAATACTCATCACCATCAAGTAAGAGGAGGAAAAATGTAGTAACTGGCAGACAGAATGGTTAGGAATAGTTTTGGAGGTGTTTGACCCTGCAGAAGCTTTCTTTGAGATAACTCACCTATCCTTGGAAGGTATCAGAGCATGAGGCCTTTTGGTTTTTTGTTTCCATAATGAAACATTTTTCATTTTATCCTCATTCTTCATGTGTGCTAAAACTAACTCTGCTTTTTTTGGGGGGAAAAAAAAAAAAGATACAACATTCAGAATCCAGGTGCTAAAATAACAGAAATAGCTTATCAGTGCATCTGTGAATTTGGTACTTTAAGGGAGCATCGGATATAGGGGAGCAGATTTTGTTAGAGATGAACTCTTGGGGTTTTTTTTCCATTGTTCATGCGTAGCCAGAAAACTTGGAGTGATACGAAGTGTTAAAATATGACTTTGTTAGGACACTTATTTGATGTTAGAAGTCAAAATTTCAGCTCCCATCTGTTTCTCTGTGCACGCATCGTTCCTTGCAGTGGCACACACTCTGTTTCCAAGAGGGGTAAACTTAACAGAGCGACAGTATCTCATGCCTGCTCTTGTTCGTCAGGAAAACCCTCAGGGAAACAGACTAACATACTGTCTGTCTTTCCATGCTATCTCTCTGTAAGTTCCTTACTCTTCCCACGGCAGGGGGGTTGGAACTAGACGGTCTTTAAGGTCCCTTCCAACCCAAACCCTTCTGTGATTCTACGATTCTTTTCTGCATTTTCCTTGATGACGCTGTGCGTAAGATTCAGGTGTACGTTAGGATACCAAAACGTGTCTGCATGTAGGTGCTCCAGCTTCCATCCCAGTTGACAGAGACCTGCCTTGTGGAGTCCGGAGAGTATTCTGAAGCATACATCAGTGCTAAAATGTCCAAACAAAATCGTGCTTAATCCCATTCTTTTTTGTGTCTTTAGGTCAATTTGCGCCGCAAATTAACTCACGCCCTGCAGACTGATCTCAGCCATATGAGAAGAGAGAACGCCACCCAAGTGTACTTGCCGAAAGACGTCGGCACCCAGACTAAGCGTGACAACTCAAGCAACGTACCCAGACCACAGACTTTCTTGGAAGGGCTCCGAGGAGCATCATCTCCCACTACTCACGTGGTCAAAGTAGACTTAACAAGAGCAGTAGATGAAACCTAAATGAAAGTGAGAAACCTACATATTTAACATATACATAAAAACGCCTGCACGTATCTGAATTGATAGGAAATATTTTACTGTGTCTGTTGATTCCAGGAGTTTATTTCATCTGTTATCTGTTGGGGCTGCTGACAGGCATTAAGGGATAGACATGATGAGCCTGAAGCACCCAGATTTTAAATAGAAATTTACGGCCAAGGCATTCCCAAAGACTTTTAACTTAAAGTAACATTTAAGTGTTTTGTGTGTTGTGCGATTTTCTTGAGGATTTAATACACTGATTGCTTGCTGAAACGCTGTCGTTAAGAGCCATGTCTTTGGTACATGAATAGTATAGTGTAAGACAACTCGCTTTTATGAGGTATGGGGCCAACGCGGCAGCTCCTAGAGAGGCGTCATTCCCACTGGTGTGAAATAAAGCTGCCAGGAGTCACCCGCATGTCACAGCTCCGCCCTTAGAGCAGAATCATCAACCAGCAACATGCCATCAGTCCGGGTCCTTGGGCCTGTCCATCTGTGCTGTCATTAACCCAAGTGTCTTTGCAGGGTCATAGGTGCTAGGAGTGCAGGCCAAGGCAGGGAGGTCGACAAGGGTCCCCTGGGGTGCTGGGGCCCTTGTGACATGTCCCTCAGCTCCCCGGCACCACTTGGCCCATGTCTTTCCGAATGCCTTCCTGTGCAGGCTCGCAGCTGAGAAACAAATTAGCCAGATAAAGGTTATGAGGGGAAGTAAATGTATAAGGAGAAGTGGGTGTATTCAGGCAGAATCACAGAATCGTTTAGGTTGGAAAAGACCTTTAAGATCATCAAGTCCAACCATAAACCCAGCACTGCCAAGCCCACCACTAAACCATGTCCCTAAGCACCACATCTGCACGGCTCTTAAATACTTCCAGGGACGGTGACTCCACCACTTCCCTGGGCAGCCTGTCATGATGTTTGACAACCCTTTCTGTGAAGAAATTTTTCCTAATATCCGATCTAAACCTCCCCTGGCACAACTTGAGGCTGTTTCCTCTTGTCCTTGTCACATGTTACTTGGGAGAAGAGACCGACATCCAGCTCTCTGCAACCTCCTTTCAGGTAGTTGTAGAGAGCATTAAGGTCTCCCCTGAGCCTCCTCCTGGCTGAACAATCCCAGCTCCTTCAGCTGCTCCTCCCAGGACTTGTGCTCCAGACCCTTCCCCAGCTCCGTTGCCCTTCTCTGGACACGCTCCAGCCCCTCAAAGTCTTTCTTGTAGTGAGGGGCCCAAAACAACACAGGATTCGAGGTGCGGCCTCACCAGTGCCCAGTACAGGGGGACAATCACTGCCCTAGTCCTGCTGGCCACACTGGTCCTGCTGCAGGCCAGGATGCCAGTGGCCTTCTTGGCCACCTGGGCACTCTGCTGGCTCCTATTCAGCTGGCTGTTGACCAACACCCCCAGGTCCTTTTCTGCCGGGCAGCTTTCCAGCCACTCGTCCCCCAGCCTGCGGCGTTGCAGGGGGTTGTTGTGACCCAGGTGCAGGGCCCGGTGTTTGGCCTTGTTGAACCCCACACAGTTGGCCTCGGCCCATGGATCCAGCCTGTCCAGATGCCCCTGCACAGCCTTCCTGCCCTCAGGCAGATCAGCACTCCCACCCAACCTGGTGTCACCTGCAGACTCCCTGATCCCCTTGTCCCGGTCCCGGATAAGGACGCTGAAGAGCAGCGGCCCAAGCACTCACCCGAGAACACGGCTTTCACCGCTGCTGTTGCGGCGCGGCCCCCCAGGCCTGTGAGGGGCGGGACGGAGACACGCTCCATCCCCAGCCTGCCGCCGCCCCGAGCTGACCCTCGCGCTGAGCGTTCCCTCCGGCCTTCCTGACAGGCTCCCACCGGCTCGCGGGGACAGTAACCAGCTCCCGCCGACTGACCGGCAGAGGCCCAGGCACCGTTCCGGCCCCGCCGCGGCCCTCCGCCAGCACCCGCCGTGGGGCGGGGCCGGGAGGACCCCACGGCCAGACGGCGCTGCGACTCGATGGTGAAACGCGTGGGGCGGGGCGCTCTAGGCGGAGGCGCCGCCTCTCTCTCTGGTGTAATGGGCGGAGCGGCGGGGCCCGGCGGACGGCTCCGGCCCGGCGGTCTGGGTGCCTTGTGCGCGCACGATGTCGGCTCCGAAAGGTGAGGGCGGCGCGGTGAGAGGGCTGCCGCGGCTCTCGGAGGGAGTTACGGCCGGAGAAGGGGGTCAGTCCCGCCCATCCCTTCCCCCCAGCAAAGACGAAGCGCGACCCGCCTCCCCCTCCGTAGGGAATGGAACTGTCTTCCCCGCCGGGGGGCTGCGGCGCCCGGGCGCCACCACCGCGGGCGCGGGGGGGTGTGTGTGCGCGAGGGATGCCGTCCTCCCCGCCCCGCTTTCCCGCCGCCTGCGATCGGGCTGCCGCCCCCCCCCTCCCCGCCGTTGGGAGCAGCCGCGGCCGGAGCGCGGCGCCGCCTCGGTCGCCGGTTCCCGCCGAGGGAGCGTTTGAACGCGGCGCAGCGCTGGGGGGGCTCAGCCCGGGGCCGTGAGGCATCCCCCAACCCAGGGGCCGGGGCTGCGAGCCGTGCCGGAGCCCTCGGGCCAGCCGGGGGGGGCGGGCTTAAAGCCTCCCGGCAGCAGCAGGCCGGGCGGGGGGTACCCCGGGCGAAGGGCCGGGCGCGGGGAGGGGGTTTCCCGCGGCGCGGTGAGGCTGGCTCCGAGGCGCCTCTGGCCGTGCTTCCCGGGCCGGGCTCGGCCTTGGGCTGCCGTGGGGCGAGCGCCGGGCGGAGCGGTTAGGTGGGCCGCGGAGATGCGCGGGAGGCCCGCGGTCGTGTCCTGAGGCTTTGGGCCTGCCTGGTGCCATCTGCCCGAACCCGCTCCCTTGGAGCGGGCTCACTGAACCCAGCGAGGGCAGCTCTGGGCGAGAAACGGCAGCTCCTTTCACCTCCCTTGTGTCCCTTTCGAAGCTGGTACAGGTTGGGGCTGATCAGCGAAAGACGCTTGCCCCAGCCCTTCCCTCCACCACTGGTGCTGATGCGGGCGCGTGAGCCGGGCTGGGGAAAACGTTCAGGCCGAAAACTACCTACACATCGCTTTTAACACGACCCCGGGGCTGTCCCGCGGAGTCCCTGGATCCACTGCCGTGTCCTGCCGCGTTGGGTTCACCGAACTGTTGCCAGCTCGGGGCACGTGTTTAGTTTTTTAAAGAGCAGTTGATAGAGGCGAGCATTAGTTTCCATTTGTTAGCGCTCAGGCTTAAAACCTTGATGCGTAAACCCACGTTATTAATGATATTTTAACGCTGGCAGGAATACGTTCTTGTCAAACTGGACTGGGTTAATTTTATTTCCTGGCTGTTATGTCCTGGATTCCCACCGCCCCCCGCCTTCCCCGCAATCCAAACTTAATTTAAAAATGGATTTCAGCTCGTACAGTCTCTTTTAAACATTGTTAGTCCAAAAACTAATTGGCTTTACCTTTTAAAAGTGGTTACTGACGTGGGTGAGATTTTTATCTATGAGGAAGTAGCTAATTTAAATGATTGCAGGAGCAGGAGGTATTAACTGTACCTTGCAGAAATGTTATGCAATAGAAGATAGCGCTGGCTTCAAAGGAAAATGAACGAAAACATCGGTTGCAGCGGATCCAGCAATTCATACCCATATGAAATGAATGAAGTTATTACAGATCTGCCCCGAGCTTATCTGTTAGCTCATTCCCTAATCAGTAGGGGAACACAAACTTACCCCAATTAAAGTACGTTTCTTTAGGATATCCAGAACACAACAGATGATGGAAAGGTTCTGCTCTATGGCACCTGTTGCGTGCCATACATAAAGAATAAGGTACCAGGTTCAAAAACGGTTTTGTGACACCTCACGCTTGCTGATGCCTCCTGCTGCAGGGCATGCCTTCACGCAGAGAAGTCCCGTGTGGAGTCATGCCCTGTTCTCCTCGCTGGTACGCACGCGGTTTAGCCGTTCCCGGGCACGGGAGCGAACTGGTGTGGTCTGGCCATCACTGGGCGATGAAACTCCCAGGCCTTAGAGGAGGGCGGCTCTGGAAAAGTCTCTCTGGTAGACCTGGAACAGGCTAACTCCCAAGCTGCGCGGGGTAGTAGTTGGTCCAGGGCCAGACTGTTAGAAGAACTGCAACCCTTGTAGGAGTGCAGCAGTGGGGAAGATCGAGGGGTAACACAGACAGCTCACAGTCCTTGTGTGAGTTAATGCACTTGAGGAGTCACACCCTTAGGGGTTCCTACAGCAAATGATTTTCAGGAAAGCCCTTTGTGTGAAGTCTCGTCATCATTCCCAGCAAAACTCTCTTCTCTCACTAACTTAGGTGGAAAATAAGGCTGAAGGAAATGCTGCCTTATGGATTAAGGTTTGCTAGAGTGAGGCCCTTCTTTGCTGATCCTGAACTTTTCCTCTCGCTTTGCTTTTGCCTCTCAGTCTGCCAAAGCTCTTTGTGTCAGAGTTCAGTATCCTGTGTGGAGAGGATCAGCTGCCGTTTCAGAGCAAACGCTGTCAGCGAGAGAGCAGGAAAGCACGGACTTTTTGATTACTGTTAGATAAATGTTAGTCTCCGCTTCGTTTTTCTAGAACAAAGGATGAGGGCAAGAGGACATCTCATTTTCAAACACCTGGTGTTCCTACGCTACCTTCTTTAAGTGACTTGAAATCTTAAACTTGGCCTTTTTATAGGAAGCGTTCCACAACATTGTGATTGTAGCATGCTGCCACAGGAGTATTTGGGACAGTCCTCCAGCTGGAGAACACCCTCAGTTCTTCATTAAAACGAAGGGCATGCTGTGTGTCATCATCTTTGGTTTTTGTTGGTTTTTTTTTCCCCAGAAAATGTCAGCTTACTGTTCAAGTTGTACTGCCTGACGGTGATGACGCTGGTTGCTGCAGCATACACGGTCACACTGCGGTACACAAGGACAGTGAAGACAGAACTGTACTTCTCAACGACGGCTGTGTGCATCACCGAAGTTATCAAGTTGCTCTTGAGCGTGGGCATCTTGGCCAAGTAAGTACGGGAATGCTAATCAGTATTTTGAAAACGAATCCCAGCTTCTAACCTCAGATTTCCAGCTACCGAAGCACGGGTACGCTTGAGAACATGGCTGGATCGTCGTCCTGTGGAGGAGTCGTTTCAGAGCGGGTTAGAGCTTGTGAGTCCTCCCTATCTGAAACTGCTTTGTAAACACCGCGCTGTTCAGGTGTGTCCTTTCTGCATATTTTCTATTTTTGTGTGCTTTGGAATAGGTTCAGAACGTCAGCATGGATTATCTGCGGTGGTTTGGGTCTTTCAAAGGGAAGATGTAGATGTGTAGATGAAAGCTGGACTGTGATCCATGGGCTGCTGATTTATATAAAAGAGTAACATTCCTACTGGTAAATTTTCCCAGGCAGTGTTACAGACAGACACTTTGCAGCTCTATTAATCCAGGCAATCAAAGCTGAAAGGCTGTGTGGTCAGAAAATATTAGTGTCTCTGTCATCCCAGAATGCTGCTGAGCACTTGCACTTTAGTCCACATGTCAGCACCTGAAGCAGGGAGGCCTCAGCCTGCTGTCTTTCCGCCCAGCTTCCCTGTGCTGCATTCTTGGGAAAATCTTTTATATTCCGGACTTTCCCAAAGCCCAGTTCTTGCTGGTTGGGTAGAACTTGTCCTTTTAGGGTCTTTGCCTATCTCTTTGTGCCTTTTGGCACATCAGAAGGCTGGCTCTTTTGTGCTAGAGTGAAGTCCCGCAGTGTACTTCAGAGTTTTATCGCGTCTTTTCTACTTAACATCAAAATGGCATTTTACTTCCTTTAGACATGAGACAACATTTGAATTTGGTAAGGCAGCTGTGGGAAACTGCCTTTTGGTTAAGCTTTCATTGAATGTGATGTGTTACAAAAAGCAGATGTGGCCGGTGGCAGACTCCTCTTTCTCTTTTTACTCGCGCCGGGCGTCTCGCTCTGCCAGCAGAAGGTGCTGTCAGAAGCGTCTCTGCTGATGAGTGATTGTGCTGTGGTTCTAGGAGTGTTGGGTCCTCATCCAGCCTGCTTTCTGGAGGCTGCAGCAGCCCACGTTTTTCAGGAGTGAGGGACCTGTGGGTGGCCTCACCTGTGTGTATCATTTCTTAAATCCCCTGGTGCACCTGGGACCCAGGCTGTTGATGGATTACCAGATTGTTCAGCAGGGTGAGCAATCTGCTTCTTGTTAAGGGTCAGTAATATCATCTTCAGTAAAACTATCAATGGTCTATTCGCTTGAAATAATTAAAAAGGCAATTACTTTTAACTCAGAATTCTGTGTTTAGAACAGCCCTGTGCCGTCAAAAATCCACGGAGCCCGTTGTCCTCCCTGCGGCAGTAGTCAGGATGCTTAGAACAGAAGTACCGGCAATAGGACGAGCACGCACTGAACTTTCCTGAGCTGGGGGCAGAAGCGCATGGATTTCCCAGCCTGGGGGCTGTCTGCACACTGTGGCTGTAGCCCCTAATGGTCCTCTCCTCTGTGAGACTGCCCCGTTCTTTCTGAGCTGTTAGTTCCTACTGTGAAATGACTTCTGCAACATAATTGGACAGTATATGGGAAAAGTACTTTTTAATGGACACTTGATCTAGCAGCTTCACCAGATTCCGTCTTCTTGTGCTGACAGACATGAATAAACTTTCCCCCTTCGTTTTTATTTTCCTGTCTCTACAGATCTGTATTGTGTTTTCATCACTTTTATTTTCTCAGCTGGGAGTCCTGGCCTGATTTTTCTGTGATCATCCTCATACCCGTCTCCTCAGCATTTCCAGTCTTTTCACATCCCCCTGAAGCAGGATCCCTTTTGAAACGGAACGTATGCAGCGTTCGGGATGTGACCGTGCCGTACGTTAGGCGGAGCAGGGGGAAGGTGCTTTCTGTCTTGGTCTCGGCTCCTGTCCTAAGGAGTCGTGATGTTCAGCTCGTTTCTCTGAGCGCAGCTGAGCCTCGAGCTGGCGCTGTCGGAATGCTACTTGCGTCTTTCTCCCGAATGCCTGTAACTGGTTTAGAGATGGTTGCTGTATTTTGGGGTTGTCGTTTCCTGTGATTCTTTCTCATTTATTGACAACTGAGCTTCATTTGCCGGTTAAAATGGGATGAATGTGGTTCACTGAGCAATTTGAAGGTTGTCACACCTGTTCTGATCTGGTCTGTGGGTGTTTTCCTCTGCAGCTGGGAGAGAGATGGGCAGCAGCAGAAACATTCATCAGGCCGTGCTCACCTCTTCTCGGTAGGACGTCTGGCTTGCTGGTGGGTCCGGGTGCCTGCCTTTGCTGCTGGGTAACTCAGCTGTGCCTCGCATGGCAACAGACCTGGTGAATTCTGGTGGTGTAGTGAGAGACCCTTTGGCAACTGTTGAAAATTTCCTTTTGGATAGCACATGTAATTGAGTGTAATCGGCAAAATGTGCTAATTTCCCAGTAATCTCCCACTTTAGATCACTTAGGAATGTGTGGAACAGCATAAATGCCAACAGTTTCCTTCAGTGTCTCCTTTACAGCTTCCCCCAGCTTTGAAGCCCTAACCAATTTGTCTCACCCAAGGCAAGGTGCCTTTGGAGTTTAACACCCAGTTAGCAGATGGGATACAATCTGTTTTCTCTGGAATGCAGGATGCATTTGGATGGGTACCCTTTTCGTAGCAGGCAGCATTGATTCCTGCCATGCACAGGGTACTGGAGTGTGACTCTTGCGCTGTTCCGGCTGCAGAATGTGTTTTCTCTCACGTTCTTACGCTACGCCTGCGCTGTGTTCACTTTTAGGGTTTCTCCTGGAAGGCGTGTTGAATGGCTGAGTGCCAAGAGGTTGTCTTTCCAAAGAGCCGTTTATGATAGTTTAAGCTGTGTTAATTGTTTACTCTGTACTCTCAACTTCTCATCTTTATTTCAAGTTCAATTAACCATCTGGTAATTACTTTCTACGATCTTAGATGGTACCTAATTACTTAGCAGTGAGGAAAAGTAGAGCTGGTTTGCCAACTCTAGTTTTAACTTCAGCTTGCCTAACACCGGCGCGTTCCCGCTGCAGAACCGATCGCTATTAGCATCTCTCACCTATTCAGACCTATGAAAGAAAACGGAACGTGTGTTTTTTAAGTCAGCTCTAGATCAGCATCAAGAAGGCTTAATTCAAGCTAGATAATTGTTTATTTTCTTATTTGATTTTTGCAGTGTACGTCTTTGGGCACCTTATTTCGCGTTGTCAGCTGTACGCAGAGGCTCGTTTTAGGTGCTTTTTTTATGTAGATTTACGTCTGTCTCCGCGTGATCTTTGTACTGAACTCAACTTACAGTTAGAGATTCTTGATAAGTGCGTGCTTCAGAAAGCACACCCACTGCAAAGATGAGGTATTAGATAGTATCAGATCTTCTTGTTCTCAAAAACTAAAGTGGAAAGGGTGCCTACTGGACCTCTGTTATCCTTCCTTGCTGAAATTCCACGCCAGAAGTCAAAGCAGACAGAAACTACTATTACTGCTGTGACTTGACTTCAAACGTGTGGTCAGCTAATTCCCTGAGCATGGTCTGGAACAGAAGGAAGTGTAGTTTAAATACTATTTTTCTTGTCCGACAGCCCACCTTGATATCCACAAACAGAAGAAGCCATCACTGTGTGGTATTTTTTGACTTCTTATTCTCACAGAGTCGAACTGTGTCTGTGCTAATTACATTTTATTTGCAGTTAGGCATGTGAGAGACGAGCACTTTAGTCCAGTGGTACTTGGGTGTTAGCAGGAACTCCGGGTTTTCTTGTAGGTCTGTCTCCCAGTGCTGAGCAATACAATAAATACATTGAGGAGTAAGTAAGTAAACCAACAATTTTGCCTGTCGTGTGAATGCCACGTAGCACGTTACGCCGTTCTGTATCTAGCGCAGTTAACCTTGGTGAGCTGTAGCGCAAACTCTTCCCCTTCCTTGTACTGGGAGCTTCGCTTGAGCGCGGCTTGTTTACGCGTTTTCATGTCAGTGCTTGTCCCCTGTGGCCAGACGTGTCTTGCAAGAGACACCGATGTGACACGCTCGGTGTCCCCAAGTCTGCCCCAAGCAAATTATCACCCTAAAGTTAGGTAAGAGCTTCGCACGTGAATTGGCTTGTACAGGAGCGTGGCAAACCGTACTCGCCCATTTGGTAACTGGGCGGGGCGAGGGGGGGGTGGGTGTTGCGTGTGTTGGGTAAGTGACAAAAAGAAGAATCCCTCGCAGCTGCCTGTGTAAAGGCTGCTCTCACTACAAAAAAACAGGAAAAAAAGAGGTCTGTGCTTGGTGCCAGGCAGGGAGGAGAGAAGCTTGGATGGAAGGATCATGAGAGGATAGTCATAGAATGACTCACAGACTGGTTTGGGTTGGAAGGGACCTTAGACATCATCTAGTTCCAACCCCCCTGACGTGGAATTTATGAGTCCATAAATCTTTGGAGAGGAAAAGTTTAAGAACGTGGAGCGGAGAGGCAGGGGTTGATCAGGGATGGAGAGTACGTAGGAACAAGGTGGTTAACGAAGGAGCCTGGGGCCTAGACAGATTGCTAATTTTGGTAATTGATAATAAGCGTTTGGGGCAGGTGGATGACATACGTTTGCGAAGAAGAAGGAAGTTGGGATGTGGGTGAAATGTGGGGAATTGGGCTTCTGGAGCCCTGAGGAGGACGTGTGCCGTTTGCTCATATGCATGTGTAACGGCAGCAGGAGGAGTGTTGAATTCCAAGAGCAAGACAGGTTGCAAGTTGAGAGGCCTGTGGGAGGGGCAGGAGTGACTTTGGATGTTGGTGTTTGCCAGTGGCCAAGCGAGAGAAGAATGGAAAGGGGGAATGTGGGACCTGGGGAGAGCTGGAAAGGGCACGGGAGGACTTGGGTAGCAGCAACAAGTAAGCAAGTAATGTCAGATCGGTGTACAGATGATAAGGGAGAACTGGCAGTGCTGAGGTCAGCTTTAGTAAGCTGAGGAGCAAGCCACAAAAGGGAACAGCAGCAAGAAGCAACACGTTCGTCCCCACTGCCTGCTCTGCACATGCCGTAATTACATGGAGATGTGTGAGGTGACAGGGAGCTGCCACGCGCCCCGCCAGGCCTCTTCACGTGGGCGCTGGGGCCGGTCCAGCATCGCTGGCAGCACAGGCGAGAAGAGGAACCCAGGGTAGGCTGAGGAATGAGAGGTGGCTGAGGAACGAGAGGTGTTTCCAGCTCAGTAGTGTGCAAGGGATTTACAATCCTTTTTGGCCTGTAGTGTGAGGCCCAGTTTAAAGGGGATCTAGAAAATCACAGGCATTTGTCATCACACACAAATGTTAATAGGAAAAAAAAAAAAAAGAGGTGGAGAGACAGGACACAGCCTTCTGTCCCACTGCCTGTAAACTTAGCAACTCATTCCACTGTTTGCAGTGTTTACGGTTGTTGTTTAATTTGTTAATGCGTGCATCTAACCTCCCGATTCCAGAACGTCGTCTTCACCTCTGGGTGTTGATGACCTCGCTGGTTTTTCCCCGTTAATTTTTCTTCAGTGCGCAGAAGGTACGACTGATTGCCAAGAACACGTTTTCAGCCTTCCCAAAAGAGTCACAGAATCACAGGATGGTTTGGGTTGGAAGGAGCCTTAAAGACCATCTAGTTCCAACCCCCCTGCCATGGGCAGGGACACCCTCCACTAGACCAGGTTGCTCAAAGCCTCATCCAGCCCGGCCTTGAACACTCCCAGGGATGGGGCACCCACAGCTTCTCTGGGCAACCTGTTCCAGTGCCTCACCACCCTCTCCGGGAAGAATTTCTTCCTGATATCCAATGTGAATCTCCCCGCTTTCAATTTAAACCCGTTACCCCTTGTCCTGTCACTACAGGCCCTTGTAAAAAGCCCCCCCCCCAGCTTCCTTGCAGCCCCTTCAGGCACTGGAAGGTGCTGTAAGGTCTCCCCAGAGCCTTCTCTTCTCCAGGCTGAACCAGCCCAACTCTCTCAGCCTGTCCCCATAGCAGAGGGGCTCCAGCCCTCTGAGCATCTTCGTGGCCTCCTCTGGGCCACGATTCATTGATTTGATTTCTGTTTTCATATACCAGTTTAAGCGAACCCTCAGTTATATTAACATTTTATTTTGCAGAGAAACTGGAAGTGTGGCAAGGTTAATAACATCTTTAAAAGAAAACGTATTCGGAAGTCCTATAGAATTGCTGAAATTAAGTGTTCCATCATTGGTGTACGGCTTCCAAAACAATATGGCATTTGTGGCTCTCAGCAACTTGGATGCGGCAGTCTACCAGGTAATACGCGTTTTTTTGTCAGTAACTGACCTGTAAATACATTTCTCCGTACTGTTTCACGAGGCGCGTGTGTCTGCCTGGCACACAGGACTCTCTTTAGGCTCAGTTAAAAGCCAGGTGATGCTCTGTTGTACTCACAGCGTATGCTCTGTTGTGCAGCTCTGGGTTTCTCAGCTAACCCGCTCACTGCTGGAGTCACTTCCAGTTCGCTTTGTTGTAACTGGCGATGGTGCAAACCCCCACGGATCTGTAGGAAATCAATGAATACAAAAATTTTACTTGTCAGTCTGCAGTTGAAATCTGTTGTATTTCTTGTTCTGGCGGAGTTTATAAAACCCCATCCTCTACGCTCTATTCCCTTCTTCTTTAGGTGACGTACCAGCTGAAGATCCCTTGTACAGCTTTATGTACAGTCCTAATGCTGAACCGTACCCTTAGCAAGCTGCAGTGGTTCTCTGTCTTCATGCTGTGTGGCGGCGTCACCCTTGTTCAGTGGAAGCCTGCTCAGGCCACGAAAGTGCAGGTGAGACTTTTTACATTTTGCCACTTTACAACGGAGAATAAGCCGCCTTATACTTCGTATTTTGCTTCGCAGCGGCTGGGATTAAGGTGAGGTCTGTTACGTTCCACACAGCAGTGTCCGTTGCCCGTTTCCAGCCACTTCATCTAGTTAGATCGTGCACTTTCGCATTTAGTGACTACCAGCTCGGGCAGGCTTGCGGTGCTGCTCCAGTCTCACTTGCTGGAAAGGCAGCTGATTGCTGCAATTAGTATAAATTACCACAGCTGTCATCGTCAGTCCGATGCACCATCGTAGGAGTATCTGAGCAATAGGATGTTTCCAGCAGTTGGCCCTGGTATCTTCGTAATTGTTGGAGCGGAGAGCTTGGAACTGAAGCACTTGGCAGAGTTAGGAGGGAAAGCCCAATGCCTTGTGGGTGTTGGGATGTCATTTAAACACACCCTTCACAGCCACTGACCTAATCCCGTGCTGGGAAGAAACAAGCGTCCTCTGTTCCTGAGGCCTTAGCGGCTGGTCAGCGAGTGGGACGGGCAGGTCGTGCCGCTGGGAGCAGATGGTGCCTGTGAGCGCTCCGAGGGTTGGTAAGGGTACACAGCGAGTGCCACGCCACGCCGCTACGCCGAGCTGATCTGGAGGGCAGCTCTAGCTGAGCGTGTGCATTTTATACTGCGATGAAATGCTAATAGTTTTGCTGTATTTAACGAAGGGGCTCTGGAATTGATTACTGTAAACTACTGAAGCGTTGCATCCTTTGTAAAATAACGGCTGATGTTGCAGGTGGAGCAGAATCCGTGGCTAGGGTTTGGAGCGGTTGCTCTTGCTGTCCTGTGTTCAGGATTTGCAGGTATAGTATGATTTCTTCACATCAAAAGGGCCGGAGAGCTCTCGGGGTGTTTGAAACAGAATGTTCTATGTTAGTTACCTCCTATTGATTATGAGATAGAAAGGGACTTTGTCCTGTCTGCCCATAATTACCTTCTGCTTGCAGTAATTATGACAAATTGATGACATGATTACTCCAGCTGGCAAGCTAATGGCTAGGAGCACATACTACTGGGTTTATGTGATGCAGCTTAGAAGGCTGGTTTGCAAGTGGAAGCGTTTTTCAAACGCTTAGGATACTACTGTGGGGAACACCTATAATACAACAGGTTTATGTGCATCAGTTTTATAAAGCTGCCTTTACAGTGAATAGCTCCCTTACAGTGATTATGCAGTAGCTCAGCCACCCTGAAACACACACTGCGTAGTCCTGTAGGCCGTAAATCTGAGATGTGGAGGGAGCAGGAGTAGGGTCGGAGAGGAAGATGAGCAGCAGGAAGCCCAGATAACGCAGAAATCCTTCATGCGGTTTGGGTGGGTTTTACAAACAGCGTTTCCCTGCAGAGCAGTTTTTCTCTGGCTTCTGCAGAAGAGGACCGGAACTTGAGGACAAGTAAAGCTGGTGCTAAGAAATTACAAATGCAAATTACGACTTCATTTGAGGTTTGGCTCGCAGGGGTATATTTTCCTGGCTGTAAGCTGGATTCTTCCCCCTCCCTAAGGAAACAAGGTACTACTACCCACCTCCAGTACCATACAGTCCTGCAAGAATAATCTTTTGCTCTGCATACACGCTTGTTACACCTGGAAAACATTCTGGTTGCTGGGGAGGAGGAAGGTGGTGTTCTTGTTTGGTGTCTTTTCAGTAAAATGGACACTTTGAAACAGAAATAATAAATAAGACTCTAGAGTTCACAGATTCCCAGAGTGTTAGGGGTTGTAAGGGACCTCTAGAGATCATCCAGTCCTGCCCCCCTGAGGGGCCAGAGCAGGATCCCCTAGAGCAGATCACACAGGAACAAGTCCAGGCGGCTGCTGAAAGTCTCCAGGGAAGGAGACTCCACCCCCTCCCTGGGCAGCTGGTCCCAGTGCTCTGGCACCCTCACAGGGAAGAAGTGTTTCTTCCCACCCTTTAGACACTGATAAGCATTGATAAGATCCCCCCTCAGCCTCCTCTTCCCCAGGCTGAACAGCCCCAGCTCTCTCAGCCTTTCCTCAGACGGAAGGTGCTCCAGGCCCTTCATCACCTTAGTGGCCCTGCGCTGGACCCTCTCCAGTAGCTCCTTGTCCTGCTGGAGCTGAGGAGCCCAGAACTGCACACAGCACTCCAGGGGAGGCCTCACCAGCGCAGAGCAGAGGGGGACGATGACTTCCCTCCATCTGCCGGCCGCGCTCTTCTTAAGGCATCCCAGGATGCCACTGGCCTTCTTGGCCGCGAGGGCACACTGCTGCCTCACAGTCCTCCTGTTGTCCACCACGACTCCAAGCTCTCCCCAGAGCTGCCCTCCAAGAGAACAGCCCCCAGTTCAACCAGCTCCTCCTGGAAGTGATAAATTTAATCATTCCAGATGCTCCAGAGCCACAAGACAAAATACAGCACTCACAGCTCTGGGAGTCCCCTAAAGCTCTGTAGCATCCTCTGATCACGCGGGGAGGTAGCCGTGCTTCTCGAGGCCTGCAAATTCAGACCATTGGAAGGGCTCACGCGGGCAGCTCCAGGGGATTTCCACACACACAGCTTTCTTCTCCAGCAAAAGCATTGCAGCTTGGGTGTTGCCTGGCTGACAACTGTAGCTTTGAGGTAGCTGGGAGGACAGAGTGTTTCATCTGTGGAGATCCTTGTGCCCTCGGGGCTTTATATGTTGAAAACATAAATCCCATTGAAACTTGTCTTCCTTCCCTCATCCACATGAAGTTAATTTGGTGTTCAACCTTCAGTTGCTGAACTGACTGTGTGAAGTGTTTTATATTATTCCAGCAAAGTCAAAAAAGGTTATGTATTCTTGTCCTTCAGAGATGGAAAAAGAAGGTGGGGGTTTTTTTTTCTTCAAACCTCTGACAATTTCCAATATCTGGGGGCCCAACAACGCTCATAAAAGCATTGGACAAATACAATGGCAGATCTTTTGTGACTTGAAACAGTACCCATTCTTCACCTTGCCTACTGGAGCGATTTTTATGCGTTTTCAGAAATCTGAAAGCATTGTTTCACTGGTTTGCTTGCCGGTTTCTTAGTTTATAAAATGTACAAGTATGGTTCATGCACAAACCAAGTTTCTGGTACATGGATTGCATCTGGTTGTGCTTGGTGGGTCTTGTCAGCGGGCAAAAATCTCGAGATAGATCACTGTGGGCTCTTCTAAGCACTGCAGTCGTTAACACTAGTTTTTTGTTGATGTTGTTTATAGACTTTAAAAATGTATGTTCATATGAGACAATATTTCCTTGGGTGGTTTTAGAACCCCTGAAATATAAATGTTTTCTGTTATTTATTCACCATAAATACTCTCTATACCGTATGAAATTATAAATTGCATTTTTCCTGAATAAAAAAGAACAGTAAGACCTTCCTCACTAGTAAGGCTTAGTAGTAGCTAAGCTTAGTAGTAAGCTAACTGAGAGGTTTCAGGAGCAGTGTGTGCCCAGGGTTTCTAACCCACAGGTCTTTTCTCTGTGCTGTCTGTCAGTTCCATATACTTTTCTCGTGTCACGTGAAGGATCTCGGGCGACGTTAATCAGCAATAAACTTTTAGTCGGTAGGACTCGCGCCAGGTCATGGAAGTGGCTGAGAAGACCCAAGTCCTGCAAACTGCTCTCCCTGGTCTGAAATGCAGAGGAAGTTTCAGAGGTCAGCAGAGCCCTGGTGCAGGAGCAGTGGTTAAGAAGGCAGGTGGTGGTGGCCTTGTCAAACGTCAGCCTCTTAGCCTGACACACACCTCCCGCGCAGAATCATGAAAATGGGGGAATTTCAGTAACGCAGAGCATGAAAGCAGCGCACGTCGGCGTGGCGCTGTGAACGCGAGCTTTAGATTAAAATGAGTTCCATTTCCTCAGAAACAATCTGTAGTTTCGATTAGCAGAAGGCATTGGTTTTGCTTTGCTCTTGTAATGCCCTGAAGCTTGTGGTTTCAGCGTGTTGCCGCTCTGCCAAGTACTCTGCAAACACAGCGCTGCCGAGGAATTTTCAGGCTTCGTACTGAGCTAATGTAGTCCCACCTCTTTTTTTTAATTTCGTACTGCTGAGGATCCCGATGGAGGGAAACACAAAGTTCTGCATCATACTGAAGTACCTGAACACTGTCCTGGGGATAAAACACCAGGTGCCAAGGTGAAACGTGTTTTTCCCTGGTGTAGACCTGTACAGGAGGAACCTTTGGAATCAGAAGCCTGGCAAACCAAAGAGAAATGAGGAGTGGTTTCGGTTGTCGATGAGGTTCACCGTTAAAACAGCTGTAAAGAGAAATAGCACCTATTTCTGATGTTATGTACCCATTAAAATGATCCCATCCTGGAAGATATGTTAGCAGGATGTGGGTTTGGGCCTTCTGCATTGGGAACTTCCCTGAAACGTAGCAGTCTGTAGGACAAGGTGCTTCCAGTAGTCTTGCCTGGCTTTGAGACACCATGGATCGTTAAGGATGAAACTTCATTAATCTTACTGACCACCCCACCCCACCCCCCACCCCTTTTTTTTTTATTTTAGGAGTTTATTTTGAGAAGGTCTTGAAGAGTTCAGATACTTCCTTGTGGGTGAGGAATATTCAGATGTACTTATCTGGGATCGTGGTGACTTTATTTGGCGTGTACATGTCAGACGGAGCCCAGGTGCTCGAGAAGGGGTTTTTCTATGGCTATACATACTACGTCTGGTTTGTCATCTGTAAGTATCTTGTGGTTTTAGGATCTCGTTACGTTGTTTTGCCGTTTTAACTATAACTGATTGCACCAAGTTACAAATTCAGTCTGACCCGTTGTTTTTTACTGTGCTTTTGAGATTATGTTTTTTTAAAGTCCTGTTTTCTTGGCAATTACGTGCTTGTTCTCTTTAAAATTGTGCTAAAGCAGCAGTCTAAATGACTGAGTAGTGAGGAGATCGTCTTTAAATGACTCGTATCTGATCTACCAGATGCCGTGTAGATATCCCATTTTGCTGAATGTTGTGTTAAATCACCAGTTATGGGGGTGTAACCCAAACAAGGAGCACACTCGTGGAGTAAAAGGTGTCATTTCAAGAGTGACCTACTGCACGTTTACTAACAGGAATGTGTTATCTGCTTTCCAGTTCTCGCCAGCGTAGGTGGCCTCTACACCTCGATTGTTGTTAAGTACACGGATAACATTATGAAAGGCTTTTCTGCGGCGGCAGCCATTGTTCTTTCTACGGTGGCATCTGTCATCCTCTTTGGCCTCCAGATAAGTAAGTGCCCTTTTGCCGTCTGATCTGAGCGAACACGCAGGTTTCCTTCCTGGCAAGCAGGCTGTACGCAGCTCCCTGTTTGCACCTCCTCTGGATTCTTCTGGTGTTCACTTAGTCTTCTCCAGGACTCCTGTGCGCTAATGTGTCATCTCTCTTGTGTCATGTAAGGTGATCCTGTGCTTCCAAAGGCATTCACCGTTCGTTCTTTCAGAGGCATCCTCAAATGGGAAGGTTCTTTCTGATTTAAACAGCTCATGAGCTTACAGTGTTATTCATGAATCACCTTCTGATGTAGTTTAGTGAGGAATGTACCCAAGCCTGCTGTTGATAAGTTACCGTTTCAGTGAATCACAGAATGGTTTGGGTTGGAAGGGACCTTAAAGACCATCCAGTTCCAACCCCCCTGCCATGGGCAGGGACACCCTCCACTAGACCAGGTTGCTCAAAGCCTCATCCAGCCTGGCCTTGAACACTCCCAGGGATGGGGCACCCACAGCTTCTCTGGGCAACCTGTGCCAGTGCCTCATCACCCTCTCTGTGAAGAACTTCTTCCTGATATCTAAAATCTTCAGTGTTTGGCTGAAAAAGGGCACCTTAAAGCACGTGACGGAAAACACAACTAGTTTTAAAAACTGACCCGGGCAGAACATTTTCTTGGTAGTTGGCACAAAATCAAACCTGGACGGGTGATCTTTCTGTGAAAGCCTCACTAACAGCATTTCTCAACCCTGTCTAGAAGCGGAAAGGCAAACAAAGTGTATTCTGACAGGCTACTTTATCCCATCCGCTCTGTCCTTATCATTCAGTTTATTGCAGAGTAAGCCTGTCAGATGGCATCTGGATCTCCAGGAGATGTCTCGCGCTTGCCGGTCTGACCATCTTGCTGATAGGAGACTAAGTGGAAGGGTGTGGGGATTGTAAACACTCAAGCTCTTGGTGACAGAGGATAATTCTAGATCCTGTGAATTATTAACAGCTTGTTGTCCTCTTTACTTTTGAGTAACTTTAATACTGCCCTTCAGATAACTTACACAGCTTAGTTTTCTGAAGGTTTCTTCTTACGTGGAGGTGTTTAAATGAACTGGTTTTGTCTCCTTTCAGCTGTTACCTTCTCCCTGGGTGCCCTCCTGGTGTGTGTTTCTATTTACCTCTATGGATTACCTCGACAAGACACCACAAAAATCCAGCCATCGGAGACGAAGAGCTCAAAAGAGAGACTTGCTACTGTGTGACGTTGTCCATAAAAATGGACAGAAAGACAAGAGGGGGGAAAAAAAAAAGACTTTTAAAAAAACTGCATTTTTTAAAAATTAGCCTTAAGCTAATCATGAGATGGTTTAAGTGGGATAGCCTAAAAGCAGAAGTTAGTTCCGTTTTACATGTGAAGTTTCCAGTG
Source organism: Rhynochetos jubatus (assembly GCA_027574665.1). NCBI lineage: Eukaryota > Metazoa > Chordata > Aves > Eurypygiformes > Rhynochetidae > Rhynochetos > Rhynochetos jubatus. Next base: position 86,502,818 of record CM050650.1, on the reverse strand, counting down.
GCTGACACTGAGGCTGCGTTACGGCCGGGCAGCCGGACGGGTGTTGTGCGGAAGGTGTTCTTCATTCACATCGGACAACGGAGAGTCCGTTCACAAGGAAAGCGGAATGAAGGAACTGACCACTCAGTTGTATATAATGTATATAACAGAGGGAAACTGGTTCTTTGTGTATTTGATAAACTGCCCTGCCCTCTGAGGGCAGAAATGACAAAAAGCTTCATAAAAATACATTAAAAAGAGCAATTACTGCCAGCATATTTTTTTTTTTAAAATAGTTAGCAATTGCAGGTTGATTAATGATGGGAAAGGTTTCTCTTCTAGCTGATACCTGTGAGATGAACAGAGTACTTCTTCAGTGTTTTTATGATGAATTAATAGGGTTTTTTCCCTCCGTGCAATTGTCTCACGTGCCCTGACACAACTCCAGGAGTAACCCACAGAAGTGATTAGAAGCAGCACTTGCTCTTTTGGTTTAAAAAGCCAGAATGAAAGGCTGGTGTTTCGCTTAAGTTGCAGGTTTTCTTTCACTTTCAGATGTTTATTTTATACCTGCTGTAGCTGGTAGAGGGATGTTCTGTGTGTTTGGTCAAACCCCAGTCGTGCGGGGGACGGTTCATGTCTTGGACCTCTGGCTTAAGTAGGAATGAGCCAGCTCAGAGTGTCAGACGGGAAGATTTTTATCTGTGCATGTTGTCTCTAAAGCTTTTTGTGCATAGCAGAGCGATGCTTGAAGAGTTCCGTAATGCACGTTAGGCTTGGATTTAACTTGAGTGCCAACTGTGTATTCTCAACCTCCTCCCTCAGCCCTTCAGCAACTGCAACTCCGCACTGAGGGAAAACTGAGCTGGGGGCTTTGGACAACGTGTTTACGTTGAAAGTGGAGCCAGAAACGTGCCCAGGCATAGGGCCTGGTTAGATTCCTTCAGACAGGAGTTAACCAGCTGGGTTTTACTTGCAAGCGGGGCACGTTAAACACAGCAGTAACAACCGTGCTTAAACCGATCCAGCAAGAGGATGCCAGCTGCTGCGTGTGTGTGAACAGCGTGCCGCTGGTGTGCCGCCCTGGTGAGTCAAGGCCACGGTGCTGGGTCCTGTGGGGCACTGCAGAGCCACCCGCGCTGTCTTCCACGTGCCGCTCCATCTCTCCTCAGCAGTGTGACGGCTCGGGGGGCCGGGCAGCACCCGCCGCGTCTGACCGTGCGTGTGGGGCTGAGGGAGCGCCGCCGTTCCTGTTCCACCAGCTGGGCGGCAAACCCTCTTCTCCCCGGCCAGCGTGGCAGAGGAACGGGCGAGGAACAGGCGAGGAACAGGATGTGACAGGGTTGGCCTTGGCTGATGGTACTGAAGGGGAGCGCGGTACAACACCCAGGAAAACATCCTCCGTCGGGGGCTGACTGATCTGGTTACGGTACGTAGAGCACCTGGAGCTGTCGTAGCCTTAAGGCCTAAGTACACAGTGGCAGCCACAGAAGGGGAGAACTTTGACTGCGGAGGCCAGCACAGTTAATACACTTCCTCTACCACGAGGATGTTAGATTTGCCAGGGTAAACACAGAGCAGTTGAATGGGAAATAGCATCTGAAGTACTCTTCTCCGACCGAGTGCCTGGGAGAAAGTGACTGTGGCAACCTTGGCCTCCCCCAGACGGCTGCGCCGCGCAAGCTCTTCCGCTGAGGGTATGACGGAGCGCACAAACCCCCAGGAGCAGGCAGCGGGTTCCCAGACGGCACGAGCAACGACACGCAGGGCAGTACGTATACTCTCTTGAGAAAACCCTTTTACTGAGAGATGTGACTTTACGTCGCGTACGGCCCCGTTACATTTGAGTCACGGGTGTGATGCCGAGAAGCCTCATCCCGTTGGCTAGAACCAAGCGTGCGGCTTGAAAGAGACAGAGCCTTGCCTGCAAAACAAGAACAGCCATCAGCTTGCAGTATCGCGACAGACTAAGGCGCGGTTCGCAGGACGGCAGTTAGGAGCAGGTGAGAACGCTGTCCCCATGCAGGGCGCTGGGATTCGGCCACACGTGACCCGAGCGCCCAGGGACACTCCAGTGCTGGCAGAACGCACGCCAGCTGTCGATGGCCCGCGGCACTGTCAGCGAGGGGAAGCTGAAAGGGGGTGCCCAGCCCAGTCTCGTATCCTCAGGGCCGAAAGACCAGAAGTGCTGCCCACGAAAGAGCCAGCGATAGCTAAAAAAGTGAAAATCTCGCGCACCACAGGCTGGTACAGCCCAAGGATGCTGCTGGAATTCCCCCTCTCGCTGTGCCTGGGTTAGAGGCTGTCAAGCAACTGTGGGCTGCTTTGGAATGTCCTAGAGCCCTTCCCAAAGAGCTCCCTGTGTACAGCTATCAACCTTACTCCAAAGAACAGTTCTTGAAAGCTGGCAGATATTTAGAAGATTATTTAAAAACATTATTTTACAAGATAAGAAACTGCAATTTTCCTTGTAGCTTGGACTGTCTCAGTTGTTCTTCCCAAGAATGCGTGGAAGCATCTCCAAAAGGGCAGGAATGCCTGTAGCATTTAAGCTCAATTACAGAGTGCAGCTCCATCGATTCCACTGACATTTTTTTCTCCCACAGCACAGCTCAACCCTTAAATGTTGATTTCCTAGCAAAATCAGATAGGTAACTGCTTTTGAAATGGATAAAAGAGGAAATTAAAAAGGCAATATAATCAGTATATCATTTACTGAGCACTCAAGGGGTCAGAGATTGCCTGGGAGATCAGCAGAAAAGAATTTGCATCTATTTGGAGCTGCACATCACCAGTTGTCAGCCTCGGTGCTTTGGCTAGAAAGGCAGCAGAGACAGCTCGGGGTATGTAGGTGGGAAGAGAGAGGAGAGAGATTCGGTTATCTCCTCATTCTTTGTCTTCCCACGTTTACTTTTGAGAAGTAAGGGTGATGAGAAGGAAAGGGCTTTGGGTTTAGAGCAGTTGTCCTTACAGAGTGTTCTGTTTTGGGAAGATGAGGCAGAGCAGCCCTTTCCCAAGGGCAGAGCTGTGAACAGCAACCCCTGCCCCCCCCAAAGCCCTGGACAGCCTGCCCGCAGGTGTGCAGTCACCCAAGCGGCTACACAGCTGGCCTGGCTACACAGCTGGCCTTGCAAAGCCCTCGTGGATCACCCCTCCCGGATGCCCTGCACAGGCTCCAGCCACGTACCAACGCTGCCCCTCGTACCTGCGCTAGTTCAGGGCCGCTGCCTTTCACAGGGAGGGTTTTGTGTGCCACGGCTGCCAGGTGGCTGGAATGGAAAAGACGGAATCAGCAAGTCCCTTGACAAGAGCAGAGCTAGAGGCTACAGAAAGCAGCAGAACGGGAAGAGCCACAACGGCAGCATGCCACAGACTGTTTTCTGACACCCTCTTTCACCTGGCTGGCGTGGGGCGTAGTTTTCTGTAAGCCTGCCTGTTGTCAGGGCATGCCATCAGCAACTTCATGCTTGTTAAAAAAACAAACACCCAAACCAATCTCTCCACTGCTCCCCCAAAACAACCTCAAAACTGGTCTGGAAGGATCCTGGAGAGCCTGCCCTGTCATTCCCAAGGTACATGATTCCTTACACGGTTTTCCTTAACTTGTTAAAGCCTTCCCCATAGGCAGGCTCTGCAGCTCCCTCAGCAGTCAGCCCTGGTGTTGCAGTGATGTAAGGGAAACGGGGTCCCCAAGGGGGACCCTGCCTGCGGAGGTCACATACGCAGCACGACTTGCAGCAATAATGTGCTTTGTCCATCTCAACACGTAGGCTGAGATCAGTGCTTGAAGGGGGGGGGTTGGATACAATTTCCTAGCTGAAATGTTGAGATTTGAGAGCATATTATCAGCTCAAATCCGCTCTTGAAGATACGGTCAGCATGATTCGGGGTTCAGGCGCTGGGTTACAAGCCAAGTGATTCTTTTTTCTTGAAAGCACTTTGTTTCTGAGGAGGCTCCTGGCCCCTTTGTTCCTGGTTCCGACCTTGCGCTCTATTACATTACATGCTATCCTAACTTTAAGCTTTCCCTGCTCCACAGAGACTGTCCCACAAATTTAAATCCTCCCACAATTTTTACCCTTCAAAGCACTGCAGGTGCTGCAGAGCCAGCTTGGGAAGACCTGTCCTTAGTGGAGCGCGACGCTGGCACCAGCCATCCCCTTACCTAAGCGTGAGGAGGTAGCTGACAACGTGCTTGGGTTGCAGATCCTGCGAAGATCTGTACAGCACCTCGTCGTACCTGCGAGGGAAGAAAAGGGGCTGGTGGGTGCTGAAGTGGCAGGAGGGCGTACTCAGACACAAGGCCCATCAGGCTTGCTTAAGCCAGAACGCACGCACAACCACAACTGCAGGATTAACAGAAATCATCTTCTGAACCAGACTTAAAGCCGTGTAATTAGCTGAGAATTGATTATTTCTGCCTTGGTCACTTATTGTTAAAGGAGATGATTGCTTCCGCTCCTCTTGGTGCAAACGCTGTGGATGGCAGAGCTCAGAGAGGCAGGGTACAGCGAAGAGAACACAAGAGCTATATTTGCTCCTGGAACGTCATGCCTGGTTTTACATTTCAACGCTAACTGTAAGCTCCTAGGAGCAGAAACCATGTATTAAATAACCAAGGCAATCGTAAGAGTCCCTGAGAGGATGTTGCCTTTAGTAAAATAGCTTAGAATTTTAAGTAGCTAAAGGGAATCTTGTAACAGTAGAAAAGACAAAACCAAAGTGGGTTTACCTAATCCTGGAATAAAATCCACTTATGTAAGACAGCATTAAACTGGATAATACAGGCAGATTCATGAAGATCCATGTTTTTTCTTCACCTGTTCTGCTGTCCACCTGTGCATGTCCTCTTTTTCACAGCCTGCAAGAAGTTACCAACACCTCTGGGGCTGAGCGGATTTCAAATGCAAAGTGGGGAGTGGGCTTCCTGGTCTTTTCTAAGCTCCCAGGCCCATCCCTGCCAGCACGCCCAAGCTAAACTTCCCTGGGACCTTCCTCCTTCAGAGGCAAGCTGGGGGGGAACTGGGGGGTGAGCTCTGATAACGAAGGCTCAGCAGTCACACCCGAGCTATGGCACCGGGGGGGTGCTCCCGTTCCCTGGGAGGGTAAGCTACACCTGCATCCAGCAGCTCATCCCTGCCAGCGTGTGCCAGGTGGTCACTGTGGTGCTTGGCCAAAGGCCTCTGCAATAAGCAGACCTGAAGCTCTATGAAAATAAAAGCCCTGTGGTGGAGCAACAAGCTCTGTTTGAAAACGTCTAGGATGCGCTGACCCCTGCAAATCAACCCGAAATACATTAACCCTGTTAGTTTTCACACTTAAGCTGGGCAGCTATACACTCATCTGATAAAAACCAAGCAGCAGCCCATGAGGTTTCTGTGAAATACGATTGCGCTGGGTAAAGAAGATACTACCGGTCTTATGTAGAGTGCTGGCTGGTCTTGCTGTTCCTGAGGAGAGCATGCAGCATGCCATGAACTGCAGAGACAGACTTCCCAAGGCACTTAGAGTTAACGGTAGGACTCTGGAACCTACAGCTGCAGGCCGAAAGGAGCCACCTGGGATTCTGACATGACTTTTCTAAGTCCGAGTGTTAAACAGATGCCCTGTAGAAGGCCTTAGAGTAGCCAAAGGATTCAACTTCTGCACTGTGCGGTGCGCAATGCGGCACGTAGGACTTCTTGCTAGGAATTCTAAAAGCCTCGATTACTTCCAACTCCATCACAGGCTGCACAACATGAACAACTCCCCCGTCTCCATATTTTAATGACAGACCTATGAAATGGAATCGATCGAGAGCAGCCCTGAGGAGAAGGACCTGGGGGTACGGGTGGGTGAGAAGCTGAACATGAGCCAGCAGTGTGCACTGGCAGCCCAGAAAGCCAACCAGATCCTGGACTGCATCAGGAGAAGCGTGGCCGGCAGGTCGAGGGAGGGGATTCTCCCCCTCTACTCTGCTCTCATGAGACCCCACCTGCAGTGCTGTGTCCAGCTGTGGAGCCCTCAGCATAAGAAGGATATCGACCAGTTGGAGCGAGTCCAGAGGAGGCCACGAAGATGCTCAGAGGGCTGGAGCCCCTCTGCTATGGGGACAGGCTGAGAGAGTTGGGCTTGTTCAGCCTGGAGAAGAGAAGGCTCCGCGGAGACCTTACAGCACCTGCCAGTACCTGAAGGGGGCTACAAGAAAGCTGGGGGGGGACTTTTTACAAGGGCTTGTAGTGACAGGACAAGGGGTAACGGGTTTAAACTGAAAGCAGGGAGGTTTAGATTAGATATTCACAGATTCACAGAGTGGTAGGGGTTGGAAGGGGCCTCTAGAGATCATCCAGTCCAACCCCCCTGCCAGAGCAGGATCCCCTAGAGCAGATCACACAGGACATCAGGAAGAAATTCTTCACAGAGAGGGTGGTGAGGCACTGGCACAGGTTGCCCAGAGAAGCTGTGGATGCCCCATCCCTGGGAGTGTTCAAGGCCAGGCTGGATGAGGCTTTGAGCACCCTGGTCTAGTGGAGGGTGTCCCTGCCCATGGCAGGGGGTTGGAACTAGATGGTCTTTAGGGTCCCTCCCAACCCAAACCATTCTGTGATTCTATGAAATAATGAAAATGGAAACTGCCCAACTTGAAGACTGAATTAATGAAGAACACTACTGCTATTAGCAGGTATTAGTCGCGCACATTCAGTAGCTCTGAAGGATGCTGAGCTACGGAATGTGCATGCACGTACTCCATTTCACCTCACCAGGAGCACTTCCTCTCCCCTTTCCCACATGACAAAAACAGAAGAGGAGGGACAAAGCAAATCTGCAGCTAATATTTATATAGAGCTTAGCATATTCTTGTGAAGACAAGAAATAATTAACAGGCTCACGGACACAGTGTATGCTCCAAATATTGCTTTTACGCTCATATGGCTTCTAAAGTCCACAAAGATTTCGAGTGAGGCCTATTGTTGCAATCAGTATGACCCAACAGACAAGCCATCGCCTGAAATAGCCTTTTGTCTCTTACGATCGTGTGGTCTGAGCCTGCTCAAGTGGCTGGCAACAAATCCAGAAGTTTATTTTAAGGGAACTGGTATTTGGAAAGAAAACTAGACAAACCTGAGAAGATGCTGAAGAACAGAGATGGCATCTGGCTCTTGCAAGCACGCCACGTTAACGTCCGTTAGCTGCTCATTCCCATGCATCTGTTCTAAACTGAAACGTAAGAATGAGAAACAAATGTTGGATGAAAAACTCGTTAGCAAAGCTGAACAAGCAAACTGGTTATTTGTGTTTACAAGAAAAAAGGGTAGGCATCTTCTGCTCAAGCTGAACGGAACACTGAGGCAGACTGACTTAAAGCCAAGAGAGAAAAATTAAAACTTGTGCTAGCCGTTCAGTATCAACAGGATTAGAGTAGTGCATGGACAACAGGCTCAGAACCTGATGCTAACAGGGCTAGGGAGGGAGGCAACACTCTAGTAATGGTACCCTAGTACCATCGGGAACAATTTCATCACCTAAAGGGTTGTCAGGCATTGGAATGGACTGCCCAGGCAGATGGTCACCCCGGGGGTATTTGAGACGTAGATGAGGTGCTTAGGGACATAGGTGAGTGGTGGGCTTGGCAGTGCCAGGTTAACAGTGGGACCTGATTATCTTAATGGTCTTTTCCCAACTAAACAATTCTATGATTTTTATGGTTCTATGAGGTTAAAATACACGTCAAACTGTCCTTCTGCACAGGAACGCTCCTTTTACCTGTGGAGTCTGGCATGGGTGTACTGCAAGAACACGCCTGTATCTCCCCGACTTTGAAGTGCTCGATCCCAGCTAAACTGATAATCGGATGACAGAAGGCCTCGGAAGTCCTGGAACAACAAATGAATGTCACCTAGATGTGGCTCTCCATCTCAAATTTTGACTCTTCACAGAAGATACAAACACTTTAGGAGGCAACTCAGACTGACCTGAATTATTAGTGCCGCAAGACCAACTTTCTCTGCTGTTTCCAGAGGGTCTTCTGTCTCTTTGGTTGCTGAAAAGAACCAGAGAAAAAGCAATCCTAAGTCTGTAGTAGTGTAATGACTCCCTTGCTCCAACTTGGAGCTGCCAATAGAACAGTGTCTTTTAAAACTGTGAACTAACACTATGGAAACCGTCAGGATGCATACAGTGAGACGTCCAGCATATGAATCTTTCTTAGAAGGTGAGATACAGCTGTTTCAGATGTGTTTTTTTCCACTTCTCCTGGTATGTGTAATGCAGATTGTAAGGTCAGAAGGGTTCATTACAACAGCCTAGATACATTACACTGAATTCTTCTTCACAAGTCTGTCTCTAAGATGAGGAATAGAATGACATGGCAGTTCAGATTTTGCTTAAAAATTCCAAGTGATAGGAAGGCACAGTCAAAGAAAGATTGTTCCAATGGCTAATGGAGCATTCGGATGTGCAATTAGGGAGTATTCACACCATCCACTGTAGATAACTAAACTGCCTATACTCAGAGAACCTGAACTGAGAGAATCACAGAATGGTTTGGGTTGGAAGGGACCTTAAATTCCATCTAGTTCCAACCCCCCTGCCGTGGGCAGGGACACCCTCCATTTCCTCAAGCAAATCCACCACACCACTCAGCCTGATGTCGTCTGCAGACTCGCTGAGGGTGCACTCAATCCCACTATGACACTGATGAAGATATTAAACAGTACTGGTCCCAGTACAGACCCTTGAGAGACACCACTTGTTACTGGTTCCCACCTTGGACACTGAGCCACTGACATACTTTGGAGATGGCCATCCAGCCAATTCCTTATCAGTCCATCCATTCAATCCGTATCTCTCCCTTTTAGAGATAAGAACATTGTGAGGCCCATACCGAAGGCCTTACAGAAGTCCAGGTAGACAACATCCATAGCTCTTCCCTTGTCCACGGGTGCCGTCACTCCATCACAGAAGGCCACCAGATTAGTCAAGCATGATTTGCCCTTCTCCGTGGGTAGACATGACAGAAACCTCTCCGAAGCTCCTCTAAGTAAATAGACTAAAAAGTCTATCATTACAAGACCTAATTAATCTGGAAGAGTCTAATAGAGAATGTCCTCACGACAGCTGCAGAGACACATCTGCAAAGCAACTGCAGCTTTTTCACAACTCCAGTGATACTGTTCAGCAGATGAGCAGCATGCTGTTGTGTACAGAAACTGACCCAAGGGCCTGTTTCATTCCCTGTCTCAGGAAGCTCACAGGGCCAACCAGTTCACCAGAAGCACAGCAAATGTGCCTACGTAACAGCACTTTAGATGCTGGATCTTCTGAGAAATCCATTACTTGTGTTTGGACCCACAACCTTGCCTAGTGAAAGGTGATGCTTTTGACACACATAACGCTTTCTATTTTTAAACTCCGATCACAGTGCACTCGACTGGGGTCTCCTCTTCCTGCCTGTCTCTACTGGAGAGAAAGGAGGGTTCTTATCATGGTCTTTCACAGGGCATATCTGTTCCACTTTAGCAAGGGCCAAGTGCATTTTATTTTATTGTGGAATACGTAATCCATTAAAATTGCAGAGTTCACCTTATGATTCCCTGTCCCAGCTGATTTGCCACTAACAGCAGGATATGGAGAACTGACCTCTTCTCTTAAGGCACCACTTCAGCTGAAACAGTTTCACAGTACGGTTTTAGTACACTTTGATTTCTGTCTTTTGCTTTGCTATTTCTTCGTGCCAGGTCAGCAAAACCAACTGAGGCAACTTGGAGTAGTTCATACTACTCACACCTTTGCTATTTACAAAATCCAGAAAGGACTAAGCTTGAACAGCGTGGGGATAGTTCACAGCCCTGAGAAGTCTCGGCCTGGCTATGCCTTCAGAAAGACAAATATGTTTACATTACATTTCGTAACTGGGATTTGTTTCCAAACAGAACAACTGTCTCAGAATTCAGGCTTTTGTTTAGATGCTGGATGAGACACAGGCAAAGCTAACTAAGAGATAGTAAAGCGGCAAAGGAAATAACAGGCATTATTCAGAGGATCCATTGAGCTGAGTAGAAAGAAGAAAAGATGCCAAGAACAGAAACTTAAGTAGCAGCACTGTGTACAGCTCATAGCAAAGAGAGAGTTTATACAAAGGTATTTAACCAGCTCCAGCTCCACACAGGCATGAGTTTTCAAGCTAGCACTGGCTGTTGGCTGCCCAGCTCCCCCTGCCTTCTCAGCGAGTGAAGCGCTTTGATGCCACACACAAGTATGGAATATCTTCCACTGCGTCTCCAAACATCTTCCAGACACTGAAGACGTCGCTATGAGTCTAGGATTTACAATATCTAATTTAAGAAAGGGGAAGGAAGGCAGGAATTCAAACGTAAGAAGGGAAATTTCTACAAGCACAGGCAGGATTTAGGATCTAACGGATAAGCTCTGGGGAATGCTGCAGTGCTATCTGAACATGTTACTTCTTTTCGCTGCTCTTCTGCCTGCTGCTTGTGCACTGGAACTCGGGTCTGTGCCTCTGCCCTGACAGTCCAGCCTAAAAATCAGCTTGCTTTGCACACCTATGGTACTAACCTTTCAGCTGAAGCCCTAAGGGCCACTCCTCTCTGCAACACAACTGTTTTGAATCGAGGGTCACCTTTCTGTCATTCCACCTGTCCCCACTTCTTGTCCACTCTGCCAGCAACATTATCTGTATTCAAACAGCCGAGGAGGCAGAGCAAGGAAGATGCCCGCAGCTTAAGCTGGTCAACTCAGCAATTCAGTTCCACACCAACCTCCAGAACGCACAAGAGAGGGCAGCATTTCCCTGGCAACTGCTTGAATCCTTACTGCATCTAGAGGAAAAGGCTCCAGAGCCACAGCTCTGGAGTTTGCCACAGTGCAGGCAAACAGTCCCTTTCAGCAGATCCTCCTGCAGAGCTGTGACCTCCCGGGGACTCCGGACACAGCCATGAGGCTGGGAGGACGACAAGGCAGCAAAGCGGAAGTCAACCCTGACAGAGCAAACCGTCAGAGCTACAGATCCTTGGGATGAACTCTGACTGTTCCCGCAACTCCAGCCCCAGCCCCGCTATTTACGAGTTTGGCCCTCCAGGAAAAAAAGCAACCGTTGGCCCCTAAAGACAGGTACTTCCTTCCCAGTGCACGAGCGCGATGAAATAATTTCCCTGAATGTTAGAATTTGCAATTCGCTGCAATTTAGGGAAGTTCACGGAGCTGCAAAGGATTATTTTAACGTTGTTTATATTACGGGAGATGCAAAAAGCGCACAGATCGGGGCATACCGGCGCGATCAGCCTGATGAAGGGAAAAGCGCAGGGTAGAAAAGATGACACGTTTCGGATCAACACAGAACAGCAAAAGAAATTAATAAGACCTGAAATAGCTAACTTTTTGCGGAAGCCATGTTTTGTAACATCCTTGAGCGAACTTCATTTAAAACGTCTTCCAGGAAAATTACTTCTCCTCTCCGAGTCTTCATCCCTTGAACCAGACCAAAAGACACATGCTGGCACCTGTGTTGAAAAGCAGCAGGACCTAAAATTACATTTTAATTAAGAGAAATGTTTGCAGTTGTTTGTTCAGAGCTGGATTCTTACCAGGAAACAGCAGTAACAGCTGAATAAATAGCGCTCCAACGTGGGGAGCTTGGCGATATAATCAGTAACTCTCATTTCAGCGACCAAAGCTCCACACTTGTTATATAATGGGTAAATTATGATCGGAATTATGATAACCTGGTCATTCGTGTGCTCCTGGGAACCTCTCTTGCTACTAGCTTTAGTACAGAGGACTCCATGCAATAAATTGAGGAGAGGCAGGATGCAGACACATCAAATTACTGTGGCAACACAGATCTGTTAATAACATTAGAAAGGGAGTCACAATGATTCTATTGTGGCCACATTAAACTAAAAGTGTAATTAATCATTGCTAATAATAAAACATTCATTGCTTCTGCTCACAATAACCCCAAGCATTATTCTGGATCCATAACCTGAGGTAATTTTAATGCAACTTGAGGAACTGCGAAGGGAGGCAGGCTAATATTCCTGAGGGCTAAAATCCTGTATTTAACCACAGAAGATATGCAGTCTGTCAGAGAGGAATATGATTTAGTCTGCAGGTCCATTACTGACCTTTGCTCAGCCTGCTAACAGGACTGGCAATTACAGTGAGTAACAGCGGAGGTACGTTTCCCTGCAATAGATGTTTCAAGCCTGAAGCGTGGTTCAACCTCAGATTCAGATCTCTGCTGAAATCTCATACTTGAAGAAGTAATCGTTTAATATGCGCTCAAACACTATCCCAGAAACTACTCCATAAAGCCTCTGAAAGATCATTTCCCTTTTTCACGTCAGGCCGTTATGAAAGACCTGTTAAATGAGAGACAGGGCTGGTTTTCACATCCTGAACACAGGGCGATGCCTCCATCCGCCAATAAAACAGACCAGCAGGGGCGGATGTACAGAGTGAAAAGGTTGGGGACCCGAGGCCCACGTTGCAGACAGTTCTGGGGGTTTGGTTTTCTTATTTTTTTCCTCCTTATTGGACTAGCATTAGTTGGATCCTACAGGCCAAATGTCTGCTTGCACTCTGGAGCTCATTCGTTGCACACCAGCAGCACACCCTGTAGCTTAGTTTCATTCAAAATGCCTACGGGATGTGCTACAGCATGGTGGTAGGTGGGCACAGTCAGATTCCCTTCAAAAGGCCACTAATTTCAATGCACGTATTACCCATCCTTTAAAAAACAAAAGTACATCGTTAAGATTCGTAACCACGTACCTTTCTGCCCAGTCATAACCCATGAGCTTCAGTATTTGGAACAAATGTTGAAAGTGATTACTTTGACTTTTATCTGTCTGAGGAACAGAATTGGTGCATATTAGAAAACACTCCCAGTTTGGTAAGGATTAGCTTTTAACACGCAAGCACGCACCACCACAGATCCTGTGCCGGTAAGTCGCTGCAAGCAGAATTAAGGCCTGTGAAGACAGGCAAGACTTAAAAGGTGTAACAGCTGGAATTCATGGTAAGGGGATTTTGCACCCTGTCAGAAACACAATCTGCCCTTCAAAAAAATGATTATTCCTAGGTCACGAAGGCAAAGCCATGACCTGAAAGGAACCTTTGATGTCCTTTAAGTTTCACATAACCTGTCAGCTGCCCATCAGGCGAAACGCCTCCATTTTCACTTCAGAGCCTTCCTGCTCGTTATATTCCCGTGCTTTACATCCCCAAACTTCAAGGTTCCTTTGGCTTAGAAAGAGAACACCTCTGTAAGCCCTCTGTCTCCAGAACCCACTAGCTTCTATTGTCTCCAGCATGATTTGTAGAGCTTTACATCATAAAGCAGGTTGATAATTACAAAAAAAAAACCCCACCGATGATCACATTTTCACATTAATGTTTCCTATTAAAGATTTTGTGCTTTTTTCCACTTCCAATCACTCTCTCCTATGACTTAAGGAAGTTTCTGATGGATGTTTTACATCTAACAATGATCTTCCTATGCGTTCCTAGCTACAGCTGTTGCTACGAAGTTCGATTTCCTACCCAGTGGCTCTGACCACATCAATCAAAGCCTCCTTTATCCCTCCTTAAAATACAACAGCAGTGATAACAAAACAACCACTATTTCCTTATTTGCTTGGTGTTCCAAGGCACAGCGTGAAGGGTTTATCTGCATTTTTTCTCAGCTCTAGCACTGCATCAAGCCTCAAGCACCTGCCTCCTCTTTCAGAGCTCCTCCTAACCTGCTCTGCTCCTGTGCATCACCTCTCTCTGGGCAGACTCCCAGGAAAGGCTGGGAGTGGTGGTCAGCATTTCAAACAAGACCTTCCAAGCTCTTTTCCACCCACTTCACGTACGAGAGAAGCTCTCTGTACCTGTAACAAAGCCAGACCCCTCTCGCTAAAAGATCTCACAGTAAACGTTACAAAGTTTAGATTAAGGCCAGCTCACTGTACTGGCCAACACTGCCTCGCTGTTTCCTCTGCTCCCCTCTAGGTCTGAATTCACCTCTATTCTCCTGTTTATAAGATATTATAAATTCCATGACAGAAACTGGTTTTGTTTAGTGTGTACAACAGCATGTCCCTCACCACCTAGACGATGATTATAGCACTTTAAAAGCCTCTTTGGAGGACGGCAGCCTTTTGTGAGCAGATATTGCGACAAATCATGACAATACTCACTGACAAGACTCCAGTCCTTCTAAGTCTTAATTGCTTCTTTATGTCTGTTCACAGGGCAGAATTTTCAGCTGAAACTAAACTACAAGCTGACTTAAGTTTATAATTACTTGTCTTGACCAATGTGTATAGCTATAGCAGACGGATGAATACTTAAAATCATTAACAGAAAATGAATACATTATTTTTATAATCCTATATACTCCCATGGAAATAAGGACACGAAAAAGAGAAGCCAACACCTATCAGGCAGTACAAGCTGAATTCCAGGTTTCACTTGGCCACCTGAAAACTAAGAGTCAAATTCCGTGGTTTAGGTATGCAATGTGATACTTCAAGCAGCATAACTACAAGTGTTTATTATGCCAGAACAATTCACAGAGTTAAAATTGCATGAAAAACAATGTGGGTAAGAAGGATGGGGAAAAAAAAAATAGTAGGAGTACCACAAAACCACATCTCTGCCTAGAAGTAACACTCAAAACATGGATGTGTAAGTAGGTAAGAAAAGATGAACCTGCAGACGCTACCATCTCATATAACTCTTTGGTGGCTTCATAGCATGTCAAGAATACAAATGCTCCCCCAAAAACGCAGATTCTGAAGAATGGCAGGGTTTTTCCTTACAGGCCCCAATAATATATGTGTCCAAATGTAGTATAAATTGTTAGCTCTAAGTTTGCAGTCTGACAGTATGGATTGTATTTAGTTCTTCACATATAAAAGAGTTTTCATCTCTTGTTTTGAGTGCAACATTCAAGTAAATTTTAATACCTCTTTAATAGGTGTCATGAATTTTATAACGCTTTTGGTATTTTGCTCAAATGCCAGCATTCTTTTGATGTAAGTAGGATTTTTTTTAAAATGCAAATTGGTGAATGCACCGATTTACAGCATTACAACTAATAAACCAATTTAACGTTCTTTTAAACGAGTTGATCTGATGAAAATACGATGATCTTACAAAGTAAGACTCAAAAGCCTTTCAATAATCTTCTTGTAACAAGATCAGGATTCTGGACATCATTTGTATTTAATAATTAAAGACTAATCATCAGTGTTCCTACTTAAACCCACGACGCCCTCACCTCTGGTAACACTGAGTAAAGTCCTCACCCACTACACAGCACTGCCACAGAACAGCAGCAGAGCTCAGCCACCTGGCAGCGCCCCTCATCAGGCCGTCTCTCGCACAAACTCTCCTCACAGTCCATGTTAGCAGCTTCTCATTTTATGACCCGCTTTCTCAGCCCGCAGAAAGTCAGAAACGATAGAAATACGAACCAGGTTAGCCAAAACCTGCAACCTTAGCAAGGCTGAGAGCGCCAGACCGGACAGGCTAATCTCTCGTTTCCATCTTGAACGAGACATTGACTGTAACATCACATCAATCGCATCGCCGTCAGTTTCCCGCATTTCTGTTGGATTAGGAGTGGATCAAAGAGGCCCAGGCAAGGAAGTGAAGAGATACGGGAGTTCAGCGATGAGCAGCCAGTCATCTAGAGGCTATTGCTTCCACACTTGTTCACCTCATTACCTTAACATGCAGCCCACATCCTAAATTGCGCCAAGTACCCACCCAACCATTTTCCAATTGTTCCTTCTCTCTAGGTCCCTACTACCTCATGGCATAACAAATGCAAATAATTACCTACCCACCTGAATTAGGCCGGAAGCTTCCTTAACTCCCAACACACTGCGCTTTCACAGCCACGCTGCTCTTTGATGCCAGTGAATCTACTATGGCCCTTTCAGCAGAGGCAAAGAAACTCCCACCAAAACCAAACAATCTCTCCCCCAAAAAACCACAACCACAAAGTCTCTGTTCTATGACCACATGTGGGAACGGCAAGCTACTTCAGGAAACTTCCTGAAGACTGAAAATAAAAGGAGAAATGTGCCTTAACGAAAAGTCGCACTTTAAACTACCCGGGTATTTAATTTAGAATCATAGAATCACAGAATGGTTTGGGCTGGAAGGGACCTTAAAGACCATCTAGTTCCAACCCCCCTGCCATGGGCAGGGACACCCTCCACCAGACCAGGTGGCTCAAAGCCTCATCCAGCCTGGCCTTGAACACTCCCAGGGATGGGGCATCCACAGCTTCTCTGGGCAACCTGTGCCAGTGCCTCCCCACCCTCTCCTAGAAGAATTTCTTCCTGATATCTAATCTAAATCTCCCCAATTTCAATTTAAACCCATTACCCCTTGTCCTGTCACAATCCTGCTATTCATTACTGATACTGTAGAATTTCTTAAAAAGCAAAATAATCAATCCAAGAAATATAAAAAGATTCCCTGTCTAAAACTGCTTAGTCCAGATTGATGAAGCGGTACTTTATGTGCAATTTCTACATAACGAAACGGAGGCACTGTTCAAAGCCATAAAAATCTACATTTCAGATAACATAACAGGACTTGAGAGTAGACTTAGATTCATTTTAGAACATTACTTTCTAAATTAGCATTTTACAACCCCTTATAACACTAACAGCTTTTTCTGACTTGTTTAAATATTAATTACAACATTTATGTAGAAAATACAATGTCATTTGAGTTGAAGTTCCTTTAAAACGAATTGCAATGAATTTTAAAAACAGAGAATAACTTCAGAGCTGACTTTTCGACCATCCTGTGGGTCATGAACTGAAAACAGAACCTAGAAACTGCCACACTGAGGCACAGCTGCTGGGCAGTGAGGGCGTCTGTTTTGTTGCCCAAGTACCATGTGCCAAAGCCATACTGGGAACAAGAGGCCCCCCTGGATTACTGGCGAGAGTCAGGCTCAAAAGCGTTCGGTGAAACTAGAATTACTTACCACATAAATCATGGTGTCCCAGCTATGCTTATTCATTCGGTCTATAGCAGCAGCGAGATCTCTGAAAGAGATAATGAGAAACTATTTGGACTTTCACTCAAACATACCTCATTATTTGCCTCTTGGGAAAATAATCCACTCTTATGGAGGGAAGAGGACTTCCAGATTAGAGGGATCCAAGTATGCCTTACAGAAAAAAAAGGATACCTATACTTTGTTCACAACATGTGTTTGAAATGCTTTTATAAACCACCAGCTATGAAAATTACTGAGGAAACGTTCTTCTGCACAGAGTAAGTCTTGTCTCTGTCTGCCTACTCGGACGATCAATCAACTGGGAAACTTGAGAGAAACAACCCTCTCTTGGAGAACTAACCCAGCGTTCAGCGCTAGGTTATATGATAAAAAGCTCATCTTCACCCTCATTCCAAACTTTAGGCTTACATAACAAATCATAGAATCACAGAATGGTTTGGTTTGGAAGGGACCTTCAAGACCATCTAGTTCCAACCCCCCTGCCATGGGCAGGGACACCCTCCACTAGACCAGGTTGCTCAAAGCCTCATCCAGCCTGGCCTTGAACACTGCCAGGGATGGGGCATCCACAGCTTCTCTGGGCAACCTGTGCCAGTGCCTCACCACCCTCTCCGGGAAGAATTTCTTCCTGATATTCAATCTAAATCTCCCCGCTTTCAATTTAAACCCGTTACCCCTTGTCCTGTCGCTACATGCCCTTATAAAAAGCCCCCGCTACACAAACACACAAAGTAGTGCAGAGAAACTACTTGCTCAAGGGCTTCCCAGGGCTGTCACAGGAGACATCAGCCCCACGTCCCAGTCTGAAACACGCCTTGGGGGTCACCAGGAGCTGCTCTTCAGAGCATCTTCTGATTGAGGGAAGTTACTGCCTAAGTGACATGGGACACATGGGATGCAAGGGAAAAGCATTTTGCCATTGCACAAAACTTATTATGGGATGCTTAGTGGAGGAACCAAAGATGGGAGAACACAAAAGGGATGGGTGACTTGCAAACCGATTGATGGTTAGTATGCTTGTCTGGTTGTGTCCTGCCCCTCATCAGCAGAGTCTGTCCTGTCTTCTCATTAAACTCCATTTCAAACTTTTCCTGGGTGAGGGGCTCTCTCTTCTGTGTGCACACATGTCTGGAAGTCTAAGTATCCGTAACTGCAGCAGGGGACTACAGGTCATATAGGCCATGCACCTGTGGTGCCAGCAACTGAAGGGACTGGGGGTAAGCGAAATTAAGGGTTAGCAACTACAGTCTGACGATGGGTCGCAGGGGCCAACGTGTCTGTGTTGCCAGTAGAGTGAAGGCACACGTGTCCACATGTGATTGACAGCAAATATGAAGCTGAACTAGCCAGCAAGTAGGTGAAGTGCCCTGGGAGCCAGGTCCATGTGTGTCTTCAACGTTGAGGCACCCAGCGGAGCCTGTACTGACGGTATCAGGGGGTCCAGGCCAACTACTGCAGAGACCATGGGGCCTGGGGATTGACTGTGTCCGTGTCTCTATGTAGAAGGCAAGAGGGGAGAGTGAGGGTGCAGGGCCAGCTGCTGGGTGGATCACTGAGTCTGTACCAGCACCTGGAGTGGGGCTATGGGCCTTGTGGTCTCACATGCCCAGGCACCAGCAACTGGGGAGAGCTGGGGACGTAGGGGCCAGCCATTTGGGCAGATGGATGCACCATCCCTGGAAGTGTTCAAGGCCAGGCTCGATGAGGCTTTGAGCAACCTGGTCTAGTGGAGGGTGTCCCTGCCCATGGCAGGGGGGTTGGAACTAGATGGTCTTTAAGGTCCCTTCCAACCCAAACCATTCTGTGATTCTCTGATGACTTATGTAGATAATATATCTCATATACATACACGCACACATATGCACACACACACCCCCAGTGTATATTTCTTCACACTATTAGACCTTCCTCCTAATCAGCCAGAGGGGAATAAAAAGAGGCCGTTCGTGCGGAGTGGTTTGGTCTGCGTTGCCATGCTTGGTTGGCTGTGTGTATATATGTGTGTGTGTTTGTACCTACAGGGAACAGGTGCTCAGCCTTACTACTGATTGGACCTCCGTGCATGGAGCTATGGCAGCCTTTCCTCTGCCTGACTACAGGACTCAGCAGCTCCCTGATGGGTAGGACTGACTGCAACATCTCTCTAATACCCTCGTCCTGAGGAGCTGTACACAGTTTAACCTGAGGGCTAGACATCTGATCTATTTACATTGCTGGCAAAAAGAAACTGTTACAGCTTCCATATTAAAATACTCGGGAGGAATTTTAGGATACTGATGAGAAGGCAGGAAAAATAGTGATAAAATAGATGGTACAGTGCTCTTGGTCTGCTAAGTCAATGAAGACATGGCTGAACAAGACATTTTTTTCCTGCATCACACTGTCAGTAAACATTTTAAGCAAAGGTTTTTGTAAAACCTTCATTATTTGTCAAGTATTTATTAGATGAAGAGATCCCAGCTTTGTTTTCCAAGTCTGGAGAAAGTACTATGATTTATGGAAAGAGGAGATTTACTAGCAGACTGCTTAAGAGGAGGAAAAATATTTAAAAGCAGTTGTTTTTCCTGAGCCATTTTAATCCCATCACAGTTACATTTCTAGTTTCAGTTACGATTACTCGTTTGTCAAGGCGTTCCATCCCAGAAACAACAAGCTTCAAAATCCGTACTATTGGTTACCCATGTACAAAAGTTGACTGGCAAAGTAAACGACAATAAACACAGACGGGCTTACTTGCCTCGTTATATAAAGAGATGTCCCATCACTACGCATGACAGTGGAAAACGATGAGAGGTCTTTCTTTTCTGAAAGATCCACGATTCCTGTCCCTTTCCTGCAAGTTGAGAGGAAACTGCAAGTAAGTAACTGCAAGTCAGATGTGATCTACAGGTACGTTCAGGTACGGCAGAGGACAGAACCAAAACAAAGGCCTCTTGCCAAGGAACCCCATTCCCTCTGGACAATCTCTTTCTTTTCTCTGAATCACTGTCTCCTTTAAATCTTTCCAAAGACTGTTCCTCCAGGTTTGTTGTCACCACTGCTGATGCCAGAAAGCTGCCTGCCCACATGCGTTACATGATTACAGCTTCCGTCCCAGCTCAGCCAGGCAGCTCATCAAAGCAAGGATCTCATCTAACTCTGCTCGTTAAATGGCACATGAAGCTACCAAACTAATGAACAGCCTAAAAGGTCATTAGGAGTTCAACACTGTCATTGTACATAACTTGTCACGGCCAGGCTTCTGTGCTAGCCACAAGAAAGGGCAAACAATTTTTTAGCACAAATCCCGTTGGTCTTCTACTAGAACAGCTACCAAAACCATCTGAAGAAAACACTTCCCCTTAGATTACGTACACACCTCACTCATCGTATCTCATTTGAAATGCAACTGAGCTGTTAGGCAAACTACACCAACAGACTGAATAATGAGTTCATACGTTGTTTTCTGTAGGAGCCCTTTATCCTCCAACATCTTTAGAACTTCCTGAGACTTCTCTTGGTAAAACGATTCTCCAGAGTATTCATCAAAGTGCACTCCTAGACGCTGAAAAGTTCCAAGAATGCGAAAGAAGGGAAATATTGTTAGATTGAGGCTAAACATTTCTTCAAGTTAAGTCAGATGACAGGTCTGTGTCACAGGTCAGACAGCGAGCAACTTTTTTTTTTGAGAAAATGTCACTGTTGTTAAAAGGAAAGGATGTTTGGACTTCGATTTAATTTATTTCTCCATTAGAATTAATCTTCCTGAGTTCAATACAGTGTTGGACATAATGTTTATGAGAAATTAGGAGTAAATTGGATGGAGCAATTAGTACAAAAATTCGGAGGTAGGTCTCTAACTGGCTGTGCTGGAGGCAAAAGCAGCGGACTGCAGAGGAGTTACTTGGGCGTGAAACCAATCCCATTTTAAAAGCATCCTAAAAGAAATTTAAAAAGCAGGAGCTGCTCACACAGAGTGCTGAGCACACAGAAATCACAATTACCAGGAGGGCTGAGGGTACACCTGAGAGAGATACGATGACCTTAACTGTCAAAACCACGTGAAATATAATAGTGCAAAAGACAAGGTTATGGACAGAGGGCAACAAAGCTGTCAGTCCATCAGCTGGATACTTACTGGTTTGAAAAGGAATTGGGAGAGAAAGATCTAGCTGTAGCAGCCATCATGTGACCAACAACGAGTGACCATCACAGTGCAGCTGCACACGCAGCACACTTACTTACAGGCCAGCTTTCCACTAGAAGTACCAAGGCTGTGACTCACTCAGGAGATCTCAACTTAGAGTACGTGGCATGAATCCAGTGATATGTTTCAGGGAAGAAATTAAAGCACAGCCAGGTTATCTGAATTACTGATGAAGGTGCAGGCCACTTCTCTTAACTTTGCAATCAAGGATTAAAGAAGACATGACCAATTTCTACAAATACATCAAGAGGGAGGAGATGGAAAAGTGCAATTTGAAGTAATGAGTAACACCAGAAGGAAGTAGTATGAAATGAGTCACAAAATCCTTGGAGCTGCGAGTTAGAAAAAAATGTCTAAGCCCATCAAAACTGGGCACCCATCGCAGAATTTCTTTGCAAGAATACGGGAAAGAAAACCACTAGCTGGTGTTCAGATAGGCTCAGTTGGATCTTGGGTAAGATTACATAGTATTAATACCAAGAGACTGAATCTGGTGACAGAAGGTTTATCTCCCAGATTTGTAAGATTCATTTTGTGGTCATTGGCACAAACATCCACCACGAAAGAGTGGGCACAGGCTCCATTCCTGACATCACAGTATGCAACAGATGGCTGTATATTAGCTCAACTCAACCTGCAGGTAACTTACGCACTGATGGCTGTCGTAAACTCCTGCTGCTATAATTACTTACACTCGATTTAATATGCAATGTACACAGCTTTGCATTAGATCAGAAATGTGAAAACAGAGTTATCTCCTAATAAAATTTATTACATGGAAACTGTTAAATTCAGGACTGTCGTGGTTTAACTCTGGCTAGCAAAATACCACGAAGCCGCTCTCACAAATCCCACTCCCCTCCTCCAGTGGAGGGGAAGAATCAGAGGAAAAAAAAATAAGGAAGCTCATAAAATTGAGATAAGAACTATTTACTAATTAAATCTAAATCAATACATACAGGTACTACTGCTAATAAATACTTAAAATAGTAGCAAATAAAACATATAGTACAATATATACAATATGATACAATATGATACAATTTCCCACCATCCACTGACCAATGCACACCCAGATGTTGAGGGATAAAAATCAGACCCAGAGAGCCTGAGAACCACAGCCCGAGAGCGATCACAGCCTGAGAGCCGCGGCCTGAAGGCCGGAGCCCGGGAGCCTACGCAGCAGATTCCGAGCAAACCTTATCACTGATAACACGGCCAGAAAAGTCAAAACAATCCACCAGCTCCCACACGAATGAGCCAGCACAGGAGTCAGCAAAGCAGCTAACGCAGGAGGGTGGGCAAATGCCCGGAGAGACGAGCAAGGGAGTAAGGGAGAGAGAGAGAAGGGAAGAGTAATGGCTACCGGACCCTCTTCCCCACCCAAAGAGACCGGAACATGACGGACTATGGGATGAAATACTTCCTTGGTTAGTCTGGGTCAGCTACAGTATCCGAAGCGGACAAAAGACCTTGAGTTCAGTACAGGCCATCCCCAGCACCAGCTGAGGCCTTATCAATATTTTCACTTACTGTCCAGCAACATAGTTCCCTGGCAACCAGAGTAAAGGGAGTTAGCCCTTTCCTGACTGAACCCAGCACAGCATTAGATCAGAAATGTGAAAACAGAGTTATCTCCTAATAAAATTTATTACATGGAAACTGTTAAATTCAGCGGGTTGTTGCTGACTTCAAAGATAAAGCAAAACCGAACGGTATTTATCTAACACCGCTTTGCTTTGTTGCTCAGCACCAGACTCCCAGCTTCAGGGCTTCTGAGAAGGGGGAATTAGTCTAAGGGCTGATTACACAGACCCCATTAAATAAAACGTATCTAGGTTGTCAGCACCTAAAGTGGCGGTCTGCTTGGATGTTAAATCAACTACCATGCTTTTTCCAAACAGAAGGGGGCAGAACCTGGCACACTGAGAAACACCTTCCCCGCAACACTGCACAGTTCACTGGAAAGGCAATGAATTGACGAGGTTACAGCAATCTGTGTTCCCAAGTCAGTTCACGGTTTGGCAGTCTCTTGGAGGAAAAGGTGCTGTGCGCTGTCAAGTAGATTGATGGAGCGATAGATAAAGAGAGACCATTTTACCAACAACACAGAAAAAGCAGTGGCTGGTTCGTACCTTATACATTCTGACGTACTCCTCGATACTGAAGTCTCTAAATTGTTTCCAAAGTGACAACGTCTGCTCATCCTGTTCCTCCAGTTTTCTAAAGAAATCCTTAGCCAGCTTCTTTGTGTCTTCATCCTCGGCGTCTTTGTTAATCTGCACATACACCTAAAATATAACATCACTGAAAATGGTGAGGAAGTATAATCCTCTCCTCCAATAAAAATAAGCAAAGTTCTGTAGGAACAATATGAATACTTTTAAAGATGACATTTGAAGCCGTGTTAAAGGAACACATTTCCTAGTTAAAGGATGAATGAGTAGTCCAAACTCCAATAGGAAAATGTGCAGCTTATCTTGAAACAAGACTAATGCCGTAATTCCTTACTGCTGTCGCTACTGTCCTCTCCATAACCTTGAAACAACTGCAGCAGCAGAATACGGAAGAACTGATTTATGCACGAAGGGGAAACCATCACAGACTTTTAAACCAGAGACATTTCTTCAGAGGACCACAAAGATGATACTCATAAGAATTGCACTACCTAAAAGCGAGTTGGCAGTTGAAGCGGCAAAATCCTAGATAGACGCAATGTTTTACAAGCTAAAAAACCCCAGCTCAGATCCAAAAGTCACTTACTTATAGTAGTGTGCACCCATACTAACACATGCCGTCTCTCTGGGGCTGAAGTCAAGCACACGACTTCAGATGACAAGCATCTGACAAGCAGATGTCAACACCTGACTGGACACACACACGTGCACCGTCAGTTTGCTAAAAGCATTACCAACTCTTGTATTAGCCAACTTGACCTATGCAGAACAAATCCGGCTCTCCTGTTTATGAACATATTCCTTTATAACTGAAGGCCAAATATTTGCCCAGACAATGATTCCTTGCCTTCCCCATGCAGAATTTTGAAAGCCAATGGAAAAGTTTTATAAAAGTTCAAGTACTGCTTAGAAATAATTAAATTAACTAGTGGTTACACTGTGTATTTAGACCCACATGGTTCAACACTGTTTAACTTCTAAGTCTTTGTAAGAGAGTTTTGATCCCCAAATCACTGCAATCTTGATAAAAAATATGTAATTATAGAAACTTCACTCCCGCCATGTTCAGAAAATGAGTTTGCCAACAATGCCTTGTTTGAATGGGTTCCGCCTGTTAAAAAAAACAGACACAAAAAAGCTTCCACAGCAAAACTCTTTAAGTTTTCCCCTTCCTTTTACATCCCAAGATTTTTAGAGATTTTAACAGGCAGTACTCCTGTCAAGCCTCAAAGATTAATGTTTACTTAGTTCTGCCATGAAAAAGAAATTTAATGTAGAGGGAAAATTCAACCTTTTCCACGAACAATGCTCCCTGTTCCCCACCCGTAGCTTTACACATTCTAACACCACCCCCGCCCTCCCCAATCTTTGATGTTACAAAGTAAAAATAATGCAAAAGGTCTATTTGCATCTGACTTGACCAAAATGGAAGGTGCAAAGATGTTTGGAAAGGTACATTGGTCTTTAGATTTCTTTATATAGAAACTGCGCTCTGGAAATTTTCTTTTGAAGTGAATTATAGGAAAGATTAGTTTCACACAACACCAGGGAAAACACCACTTTGTAACATGCCTCAGTAGTTCATATAAACCAGGAATACAGCTGAACAAACAGTTAAAAACTGGGAATATTTGAGGAACTAATTTGGTCTCAAACAACTACTGGTTTAGAACCTTTTGCAGCTTGACGGAATACTGTTCTCTACACTTGAAGGTAATTTTTTAAGGTAATAAAGCCCAGGTGCTACTGCAATAGATTGCATTTAGTGCAAAAATCAATCATTCTACATGTAAATCCTAAAAACGGACTGAAATTATAAATAAAAATTAAATATTACGCAGGAAAGCACCAACAGAAGAACATGACTACTTCTTGTCTTCTCTTTAAATCAGCCCTACAGCTCTAAAACACCTCCATGCTGAGAATCTATCAATTTTATGGAGCAGGCCTCAGGGATGAGGGAAAAAGAGAACAAAATTTATCTGTGTCAAAGAAGCTGGCAAACGTAGAACCCACTCCACCACGTAAACAATCTGCCTAATAGGTATTCAGCTGCAGAGCATCCAAGTATTCAAACACAGGTCCTTCCTTTGC
The DNA here is from genome assembly GCA_027574665.1 of Rhynochetos jubatus. Taxonomy (NCBI): domain Eukaryota; kingdom Metazoa; phylum Chordata; class Aves; order Eurypygiformes; family Rhynochetidae; genus Rhynochetos; species Rhynochetos jubatus. The sequence continues at coordinate 86,477,347 of CM050650.1, read as the reverse complement.
CAGGCAACAGGTTTCTGTGAAGCAGTACTCTGTGACACACTGTCCGAACACCAGCGTTGGCAATAGTTCCCAAATCCAGCGCAGAGGGTGAAGCACAGCTCAGCTCTGTAGTGAGAGAAGGCTTGACAGTGTCACACAAGAACCCCGAAAATACCCCATTAACATGTGAGAACTTCCTTGTAAAGGATGAGGGCCTGAACATCAGCCGTCTACCCAGCCTTCCAGTTGGATCTGTGTGGCTAAGTACACAAGACGTGTTCTCTCACGTATCGTACGTGTTACGCCCGGCACGGCTGTCAGCCAAAGATCGCTTACAAGAATCAAAAGATTGAGGAAAACCTTTTTTCTCATTGCACTGTATGAAACAAGAAGTGACACAGGAACTGGTAAAGAGGAAGAAGTAAATACTAACTCAGATGATACTAGACATATTTGAATAAAGCAAACCAACAGCCAAGACCCTGTTTCTGCTGCCACGGCCTAGTGAAACCTGTCTCTGCTGCCATGGCCCAGGCGAGCACTGGTCCTTCAAGCAAGGTTGTTTAAATCCAACATCAGTCTCATCACGACCCTGCAGACATACCATTCTGTACAAAACTGCAGCTACCTTAAATGGACCATCCTCTCAAATCCCTAGTTGGTCTTCTCTGAACTTACCTCAAAAAGGTGTTGTAAAGGACTGGATTTTAGCTTTTCTTCGTTGCCAAAGCGTTGGAAACCAACACCTAATAAGCCTTGAATAACAATTAAATACAGAGTTAGACAATAGCCCAGAGTATATTGTTTTGTTAAGTTCCATAAGCAAGTCTAATCTTAATGCTGCATGTAAGAAAACAAATGCCATACATTTTTGAACAATGTAATGGTGTACGCTACAAAAACAATTCAAAAGCATCACCTATTATTTCACTGCATGGGAAAAAAAACCAAACCACCCACAACCCAAAACTGTAATAGCTAAAAACTAGTAAGAACTACTATGTTGATTATTAAATTCCTCATAAATTGAATTTCTCTTTCTGGACTTGTAGAGAAAATTATCTTTTACACAACAACCAGCTGCAAATGAGAAGTCACACAATGGAAATTGTCCAGCAACAGAACATGCTCAAAACTCCTTGTTTTGTTTCCTCCCTTAACAGTATTATCACTTCCAGGACAACAGAACCTGGGACCCAACATGGTATTCCACATAGCCACTCATGCAATATTTTCAAGGGAACTTTTTGCTGCATGCTGAGAATACACAGGGTTTTTTTCACGTATCAAATCTGGCTTCAGCACTTTCCAAAAGACATCTGAAAAGGCAAGAAATCCCATTAACTCCTTCAGTAATCTAGCAATATTAACCCTGCAGCCTCTTTGATTTTCTGAGGCTGCTTTTAAGGTCATGTCATTCCTCTGAGCTGACAAGGACCAGGACTGATCTGAAGACAGCACCCGAGGAACAGGTATCTCTTTGAAAAGCCCTCTGCAAACAAACAAATAGCACTGTCTCAAGGGCTTCCCCCCTGGAAACACTGGATGAAATAGAAGCCGTGGCTGACTTAGGTAAGCGTTTAGGAAATAAAATGAGTCTAATCCTATTGAAAGGTAGTTTCTTTAAAGACAGGTTGTTCTATGAATAATCAGAGCTTGATTTCCTAATGATATCTCTTAGTGTACCTACACATTCCACTTTTTAATGCTGGCTTCACACTCCAACCCCCAGCAAGACTGCCAGTTTTTATTCAACCCAAACACACCCTTCCACACGTTTCTGTCTTCCCCAAACTATCCCCAGCCCTTTATTGGCAAGACGCAGCATGTGTTGGGCCTGTTTCTGACTTAGATGTGCTGACTGGTTAGCTGGCAGGCTAACCACAGAAGTTAACTTTCTCTCCCAGAGGGCATTACATTGTATTTCTACCCCTACTCGGCTGCCAACCGTCACAACACCAAAAGAAATTTGTTCTCTTGGAGACATTTTTCGTTGTCAGATCTGGCTGAAGTTGACCAATGTGTTCAAAATTTATTAGGAGCAGAGTGACAGGAAGACAGATGGACAGACGGCGTGACCGCATAAGCTTTGTTACCTTAAGAAACCTGCCTCAAAACTGCCTAAAGGTTGAGGACTTCTCTCAGCAAACTACGTTTTCAATTATTACATTTTAAGGCCTCCGACAACAGCAGCTGTAATAGAAATGCTGACAGATCGTTAATTACGGCATTGCTTCCAGGAAAGGACCATCTTAATAATATTCCTATGCTATAATTTTGTGAAGCATGGCTATATTATTTGTTACAAAACCTGGCATACATTTGAGCTGAGCCAGTCCAACTAGAGAGGGGAGCACCCGTTTTGAAAGAAACAGTTGGCACTGCTAGGGCAAAAGCATGGTTCTAACAGCTGTGTGCTGGACTACAGGTGTGCCTGTAAATAACAGGCACTTTTATACCTTAAAATACATAAAATTCCTGATATTCGGACTTAGGAATACAACTCAAAGACAGAGTGAACGAGGTCAGCCAAGAAGCCCTTTAACCAGATTGCATTTCATTGCTTAATTGTCATTGCCACATTCATTATACAACAGCACAGTGATAAAATCATGTCTGCGGGGCAAAAATGAATGAAATACGCAATGATGAAATTTACTGAATTTTAGGTGAACTCATTCTGTATTCAAGTCCTATGAAACAAATCCTAAGTGAAGCCAATATTTCTGGGAGAAGTGTTGGGATATCTTTTAAGATAGAAACTCTCCGGGCCTCAGCGTGCCAAATGCAGTTACCGTGGAAGTTAATTATGCTCTGTGAAAAATGAACTCGTTTCCAGAGGGAACAAAAAAATCCAGACAAAGAAAACGCCAGAATACGCACAAAGACAACCAAATATAAAATACAGATTTTGTTGCTGTACTGTTGCGTGTGCAGGTGTGGCACAGGTAAGTGAGCGAGCCAATTCTTCCACAGCTGCTACACACGCAAAATCCGAAAAAGGAAGGCAGTATCACATCAGACACGCAACAGCAGTGGTAATATGTATACGAGAGCTCTGCAGGTATAAACAGCACATTCAGAGAGTATTTATACTGCCCTTTAAAAATAAACCCTAAATTCCACACAGGTAACCTGAGAGAGGAGCTACTGAGGGATGGAGGGACTGCTGGGTGAATTTCCTCCTGTTATTTCTTGTACAGTAGTGTAGGTCATACTGCTGGTGAATCAGTCTGGACTGTTTTGCTCATATTTTAAGGAGATTAACTGCACGTTACACGCATGGAAACAAAATATTACTCTTCATGAGCCCAGAGTGAATCCAATGTGCCCAAAAACTCAAGTTGGAAACCTAGACTATATCATACAGTAGAAAAGGGAACAGGAGAAACAAATATCAAAATATACCAAACTGCATGCCCCAGTCACCGAGGTAATTTATCCTTGTTACTTCATGTCCCAGTGCAACTTTGAGATTTGATATGAAATTCCCTGGTAAGGAAACAAAATTGGTATTATTATTTGAAGTTGTAGGTAGTCACTCATCCCAACAGAACAGTTTCCTGGTTTTGTATGATCTGTACTCAAAATGAAGAGGGAGAGCAACCAAATAAACTACTCCACAGGACTTGCTAAAATACTTCACAACTAAAAGCAACAAAAATTAATTATTATACTTATCATAGAATCACAGAAGGGTTTGGGTTGGAAGGAACCTTAAAGACCATCTAGTTCCAACCCCCCTGCCGTGGGCAGGGACACCCTCCACTAGACCAGGTTGCTCAAAGCCTCATACTTGATACATTAAATATAATTTAGAAGTAATATATTATTAGCTGCACAGATGCCATAGCATCTTCTGCTAATACCCTACTGGTTTTAATTGTGAGAGAGGGAAAGGAGGGAGAAATAATGTTTTCCATATGCCATTAGAGTACTGCACCATAAACTCCTTAATTATTCCACTAGAAATGACAGCAACCGTGTTAGTAATACTGGCATAAAGTAATTAACAGAAAAAAGCAAGCTTTTTGCAAGACAGCCACCAGGACGTAACTATCTGACTGCTCTGCAGGCCAGTGCAAATTGGAAATTTAAAATTCAAATGACTTTCCTAACACCTCAATGAAAACTGCCCTAGGTGTCTTTGTAGGACAATTTTAAACTACTTCATTTAATGTTCGTAGTCATAAAACTGTATTACGTGTGACTTAATAAATCTGCCAGCAACACACCACGCTCTTTTCTTCACTGCATAATGAGCAGAAGGCTTTTAATTAGCAAGCTGAGCCTGACACGACCACTCCACCAGAAGAGTGAAAGGTTAGCGGTGTTCCCCTGTCAAGTGAAACAGGACGATGAAGCAGCCCTTTTAGGAGGTAGTAAAATGAAAACTTACCTACTATCGTGGAACGCAAGTGTCCAATGTGAAACTTTTTGGCAATATTAGGGGAACTGTAAGAAATTTTCAAATAATGTTTATTCAATATACGAGACTGCTGGATCACCAAGTCAAAAGAATTGCACTCGTGCATATGGCAGAAGAACAGCAATAAAACCATAATTTTCCCTTGAAATTCCCTGATTAGCTTCTGTTCTAGACAGCAAATTTTTCTCTCCAGCCAGCTTTTCATAGAACTTCCTCCAACATCAGTTAACAGCCAGTGTTACAGGGGAAAAAGTACTCCACAAACAATCCCACGCCAAAGAACTTCCCAAAACCCAACCAGACTAGTGACTATGGACTTACACCACCTTCTCACATTTTTTTCCATGTTTTGGACATAAGGATCATTTTCTCTCTAATAAAGGCATGGGGAGATCTCACACCAGAACAGAGGACCTTGTCTACAAGAATCAGTAACAGGAAACGCATCTTCTACCAATAGTGCCACCCCAACATAACCCTGTACCCACAACTGTTTACCCCAATAATAAAATGAAAGTTCAGCTATGAAAATTCACCTTCCAAATTGAAGCCAAGTGCTTACTTTCCATGACTGTGGAAGGCTGCCCAGGGAGTATAAGTGAACAAAACCATTTCTACATAAAGAGATCTGAGTCAGCCACTTCTCATTCCATGAGCAGATGACTGTAAACAAAATTGCACTGGACAGAAATTTTGGGCCCATCAATTGAGAAGATTTAGCAAGACAAATGCCTGGCTGCTTTAGCAAGTTAGGGAGGAAGGTATTAAGGTAAAAAACAAAATGGGTTAGTGGCTGAAAATTCACATGATGTTACTTGACAACAAAATAAGCCTACTTAAAAACTGAATGCTATTATGCACTGAATGAGAATCTGCTTAGTGGAGGGCAGTGTGAGGCGTGAACTCTTTAAATACCAAAAATATCTTACGGGAAAAAGCCTCAATTCCCTAATCATAACTTATATTCTACTTGGCAAATATAACAGAGTACCAGATACAGCTGAATATAATACCATAAATATGATTTAACTTCACAGGCATCATACATTACAGCAATGAATATGAATCAGCAAACATACCAATCAGCAGACAAGGCGATTTTGTCAAAGGTCTCCCCGCATGCACATACCTGAACTCAATCACTGCCTTTTGTCTAGGCACTGTAGAGAACAGTTCACTCCTTACTCCATATTCTGAGCCGTCTTTCAACACCTGCTGCAACACAGTCTAAACCACAAGGAAGAGAAACACACACACACAAAACAGCAAAATATGTTTCAATGACAGAGAGTGTGATCAGGAAAAGTGTTTACCAACCACACAAGAGTCTGATCCCACAGCCTTTATTCCCGTCAGCAATTAGGTGGCTGCTCTGCCAAGCAAACAAGATCTCATATGCAGATGAAAATGCCATTAACTTTTAGAAGCTGCAATTAAAAAGTTAGAGAAATTACAGGCAGAGACTGGTAAAAAACAGACTTTTGTAAGAATTTAAGCCTCCTCAGAACTACCAAGTCACTTAGGTCTATAACAGGAAGAGGAAAAAAATAATTCTCCTAAAGCTGCCGGGTTTTTTCTAGGCACCAAAATCCAGCCTGCTTTCTACTCCTCTAGTGCCCAAGAAATCCAGCTATTCAACCCTCATGTGTCCAAGCACCCCTTCTCCTCCCTCCCCTGAGAGTCTGTAAGAACGCTGTGAATGGTGCCTACAAAAGTGTGTCTACTTTGGCAGTACAGAGACTGCAAAATGCCTTAAAATATTTCCTCAACAGCCTGAATACAGTTTGTGGGAAGAGGAGCCCTTATCAGTAATTACCAGCATTCCTACAACAAGGTTCATACCTGGTACATACCCTGCCTACTTCAGTTTCTCACACAGATGCCAATACACTACAAAACCTAGTATGTGAAGCTGTATGTACTGGACAAATGTCCTGAAGATAATAGAGGCTTTTAACATGAACTAAAGTGGAAATCTCACTCCACTCACTGGAAATCACCTTAAAATTATTCTGCAACAGATACTGAACGAATTAAAAAATAAAAAAGAAAGGAATGCTGCCTGTAGAAAAAAAACCACTAATTCTGTCCTTATCATGGTACCCAAGAAGAGAAACTAGACACACACACAAATCACCAGATTCACCCGTAACCTAGTCTCCTTTATCAGTGAAAATCACAGCCAGGTTTTATCTCTTCCTCTCTCTGCAGTGACATAATGCAAAATTACATGTCCTAATTCCGTATTTTTTCCCTGCAAAACTCTACTAGGCCAGACACACAGCTTTGCTTGAATCGTTGAACTGACTGGAATCCCTACAGGTAAAGCACTTTGTGAAATCTTGTTCACAAACAAAACTTACCACTGAAACTACTCTTCCAGTGAATAGTCAGCTGCTACGTTCTTATCAAAAGGGATTATAAATTGCTAATGAAAAACTAAAGAGATTTTTTTTTAGGCAATAAATCAAGCAGCTGATTGATAGGTGTGCCTAAGCATTAGCAATTCCCAAGCAGAAAAGGTTTTACCATTCAGGAAAAGAGGACTTCCAGCCTAAGTGACCCAGGGGAAGACCTGATAGGAAGTGGGCTTCACCAGTATTAGGCTGAGACCTGATTTCTTGCCCCTAATTCACATGTGGTTAATTTTCTAAGACCACAGTATCATTTTCCATGGGAGTTGCTAACTCTACAGGTTAAGGCCATGAACAACACCACAACGTAGCTTGCTCCACAAGCTTAACAAAGCTTTTCATTCAGTCCCCAGCCTAACAGTACCAGCCACCCACTTATCCCTATGAAACCCCTGCAAATCATGCAGAGTACAACTGAGACACTACTCTCGTAGACTGACTGGTATCTTCCTTTCATTAAGCTACTGATTTAACAAATTAAGTTTTCAGTTTCAGTCAGGCATTGGACTTTGAGAAATACAACTTCCCTCTTTCATTTTTTGGGGGTTTTTAGCAAAGGAGGTAATGATAGATATGCTGTCAAATACTTTTATTTCATGTATCTTTTAATCATCCTTCCCTATTTTAAAAAAGAGTCTTTACACGCAAGATCAAAACTTTTGAGTTGTACAGTGTAGAAACTCAAAGCAGATGCCAAGCTTGCCTTTTAAAGCAGAGAGAGGAAAAAGAAGGTGACTTATTATTACCCGTGAACGGTAGATACATTGTTTCCTTAAAAGGATAAACTTTTGTCACCCTCATTCCAAACTTTAGGCTTACATAACAAACCATAGAATCACAGAACGGTTTGGGTTGGAAGGGACCTTAAAGACCATCTAGTTCCAACCCCCTGCCATGGGCAGGGACACCCTCCACTAGACCAGGTTGCTCAAAGCCTCATCCAGCCTGGCCTGGAACACTCCCAGGGATGGGGCACCCACAGCTGCTCTGGGCAACCTGTTCCAGTGCCTCACCACCCTCTCTGGGAAGAATTTCTTCCTGATATCCAATCTAAATCTCCCCGCTTTCAATTTAACCCGTTACCCCTTGTCCTGTCACTACAGGCCCTTGTAAAAAGTCCCCCCCAGCTTCCTTGTAGGCCCCAAATCAGCAACAGGGATCCTCAAGAACTTACAAAAGACAGTTTGGCATAGAAAATGCCATTCTAAGACAACAGTAAGTATTCTATATAGTTTTATATTGAGGAATTTTTTTTTTACCTTAATGCTCCTGAAATATAGTACTCACCTTTGCTAATAATTCCCTGTTTATCGTGAAGTTCACTGTTCCTGGACCCGCAGTGATTTCACTCACTACAGCATCACATTTTAGCTGAAAGAACAAAACAAAACAAAAACTAGATGAAAACAGCTAAATTGAAAAACTGTAATTCAATCCATTTAAAATAGTAATTTAATTCACTAGAAGCATTAAATGCTATTTATTAGTTTGAAGCAATCACAAATGGATCATTTAATCAGTCCTGTTGGAAAAGGGATGATTTTATTATTTCCAATCCATGCTTAATAGGTCTGAATGTAACTCAGCCTGAAATGTCAGACATACGGTTTTCCTTCAGGCCCTGCACATGTACAGTCTGTGTTTTGTTTTGACTGGGAGCAGTAGTTAATCACTTTGTACATACAAAAGCTGAGAGACATTTGGCCACTTACACAGTACCTGACAGAACTTTAAAAAACCAAAAAACCCAAAAAACAACAACAAAACAAAAAAACCCCACACAACCACATTCAATGTCTTCAAAAAAACCCGAGACAGAAGCTTTGGACTGCTGTTTCTTGATGTTTCTGACTTTAATGACAATGTTCTGCAGTATCCAGTGATATAAAGATGTTAAAGGCAAATTTCTTAAAATATTCATGTACAATTTCCATAAGGCACATGTTTTGAAAATTTGGAATCCATAAGGAATATTTGGGCATCCAATCCCTCAGGTCAACCTCCTCTTTACACAAATTTTGGTCTCCTCACTGGCAGGGAGTTTTGGTTCTCAACCCATCAGGTTGGAGAGTTTCTTATTAAACTGTCTTTCACAGCCAAGAAATTGCCTCAAAAAAAAGGAAGAGGTATGGAGAGCACATCAAAGACAACACAATCACTTTATTGCTTGGTTAATATCTTTGAGAGAGAGAAGCTATACGTTCCTACTGAAGCTCATCAGCTTGAAGAAGAAGTTCTCCCCCAGGTCTCCAGCACTAACTTAGCCAGGAGATGAAATCATGGTTAGCTAACCTTCACAAGCTCCAGTAACAACACATTTTAATGTTTATTCACAACCTACAGGAAAAAATATTTCTTGTATGGACTCGGCATTTCCCACCTTTTCATTTTACGAAAGGTCCTTTGTACTTACTTTATGGGGCAGAGGGAAAACAGAAATTCCCACTGGATTTTCTGCATACCATTCATGCTGCTAAACATTTTTTTTCTACATAAACTGTCATTTGCCATCTCAGTGTTTTTCATCTTTTTAAGGTGAGTGCTCATCTGACCTCTCCGTAGCTTTAACGACCTCCCATCCAAGTGCCCTACGGTTCTTTCGTAACCAGACCTCCCTGTCCCTAAGGCACGGACCCGAATGTCGCTATACAGGGACATAAAACCCCTGCAACACAGTGCCCCCTCCGCAAAGAACTAACAGTCCAAAGACGAAACAAGAACCAGCCAACCAGGAGAAATCAAAAGCCCACGGAAAACAAGACAGTTCTGACCTTCCCGACATACAATTTTCAGCACATCAGAGCACATTGTGTTTCACCTTGCCTTGTTATTTAGGCTGGTTTAGTCAATGAGAAATATTTTCATCTCTTCTGTCTAACATAAATATCTGTATTTCAAATATCATGCCCTATTTCCTCAGAAGTGACTAAGAACATACTATTGAGCCCTGAGGCACTCCCTCCATCAGCTGTTTATCGTGACAAAAACTGATCACTGCCTACATTCTTCTGTCTCTGCTATCTTTTTTATATACGGTCAAAGTTTGCTAATTTCTACACTGCTTACCTTCGTTGTGGAACAAATTACACTGAATTCATCTCCTTTATCCACTACCCAACAAAAATAAATCCATTATCCAACAATTCTAAGAGATTAATGGAATTTTTTTCCTTTAGACCAGCATGGCCTATTCAGTTTTGGGGCTTACATTGATGGTCTGGTCCTTCTTTACTGTTACAACTGCTCTTCCACGTGAAGCTGTAGGGCTAAGTGTCCCACGTTTATTTAATAAGCCCCAAACAACAAAGGAGACAATTTCTAGCTTTCTAGCCACTGGGAACAGCAGCTGGTTTTAAAGTGACACACTACACACAAAGCAAAAAAAACCATGCTTACCGTGATGTTCCAGTCATTGGATCAGATTGCCCAGGGAGACTGTCAAATCCTTGGAGGCTTTGAAAACCTGATAGGATTTCAAAAGCCCTGAGCATTCTCATCCAAAAATCCTCAACAACCTGCACTGAAGAGGAGACTGGAACAAATAACTTGCTGAAATCCTTTCCAACCTGCATTATTTTATGGTTCTAGGTCACGTACAACCTGATCTACTTGAAGATGTCCCTGCTCGCTGCATGAGGGTTGGATTAGATGACCTTTGAAGGTCCCTTCCAACTCAAACCATTCTATGATTCTATCATCTTTAACTTGTTTCAGAACTTCTGGTTGTACATCTATCCACCACTCTTACACCTGAGTCAGAATATGCATCTGTTACAAGAATGTTTATGAATACTAGTTGTTTCGTTTAAACAGGTAAGTTTTAAATAGAATGAACTGCTCAGAGTCAAACATTTAGCATTAGAGTGTTGAGAAATTTGGTACAGTTTGTTCATTACTAACTCAGCATGAGTAGCTAGATTTGCTGAAACCTTAGGCTGCAAGCTGTAAACTTTCACCTAGATATGCTTTTAGATGGGAAAGAGTTAAATTTTCTTCTTAGTAGCTGATACAGTGCTGTGTCTTGGATTTAGTGTGAGAATAATGACAACATACTGATGGTTTTTTGTTGTTGCCAAGTAGTGCTTATCCCAAGTTTAGTCTGGCAGAGGGAGCAGATGCAGAAGCAGCACAAACCAGAAGATAAGGAGGCTACAACCACCAACAAGATGAGAACAGTCAACAGCCTGCCTGAAGACAGAGAAAGAATTCAATACCGTCTTAGAAGACACCAGGCCAAAAAATCACTATTGGACCGAGAAGGCGCATGAGGGGCAGGAGCATGGATAATAAGGGTATAATTGCCCATGAATTCCTTTGTTCAGGGTCACTCTCTAGAGGCACCCAGCTCGACCTGGTATTTTTTTTCTTTTTGTTGTAACATCCGAGTAATTTTTTTTTTTTATTTTTAAGATTTGATATCTGAGACTCTGCTATGGGAAACCTAGGGCTGAGCCTGGAAGGAAAGAAGGTCTCGAGGGTGAGAATGCGTGTGTGGAAGAAGTCAGAAGGAACACTCGTTGGCTCACTGGGGTCACCTCCTGCAAAGGGACTCCGGTCCTAGCGATTAAAGACTCAGGTGGTGGGTGTGTGACTCCTAGGATGCTGTATGAGTGCTCGAGTGGTCTCCCCTTTACCAAGATTGCATCCAAGATACGGATCTCTTCAACGTCTCAGCAGTGAAGAATGAAATGGAGAAATAGTTTAGCTTCTCTGTAGTATTACAACTGGTTTTATTTGTCCTTCTTAACTCCTGATCATATAACAGGCCAACTGATTTCTTCTCAAGCTTGCTGCTTCTGATGCAGATGAAAAATGCTGTTTGCACTTCCATTATGTGAGGTAGCTCCACTTTGCAACTAACTTGGAGACAACTTCATAGTTCATACGCCTCTTAATTGGCATCAGCAGTCCATTCTTAGATTGTAAAGGGTTTTTTTCAGCTCAGATGACCCCTCAAACCTTAGCGTCACCTTTCTGATTCCACTTTTGTTCAACTTTATGGATACCAACTTCTCCACGTTTATTTCCTTCCCTTCCTTCAAGGTTTGTGTCACTTCATTTTGCACGCACGCTGTTTCTTTTTCATGCAGAAATCAGTCTTAACACCTCAGCTCCTGCCATTTCCTACACTAACCACGTCCATTTCAAGCAGTTAAGGATTTGAAAATCTGGCCTGTCTGACCCGCAAACTAAATTTCTCCATTGCCATCCTGGTGCTGGATTTTGCTGTCTTTGATTTTTGCAAGCCACTGCGTACTCAATTTTTTCCTCGAGTTTTGGGCAACAGTACAGACTATGGCATACCCTTTAGATAGGCTCCAAACTTCACAAATATTGCTTTCTCTCAAACTATTTGAAAGCAATGATTTCATAAGAACCTTAACTGAAATGGAATTTCCAATTCCCTGTGAAGATTCCGTGTACAATTACACTAGGTGCAGTTGTTAAACTACTTTGATCCAAACAGATGCATGGACAAAGAATACCGCTTCTTGTTGCACCTGGAGTCGGCAGGTTTGTTATTTCATCAAATATATAAGATTAACGCATTAGCATACCCTTTCAGCTAGCTTCTGAGCTCGAAGCTGAAGATCTTGCGCTAAGCCATTATTAGAACTGTCTTCTGTTACAGAAGCAATGGAAAGCTGGAAGTCAGCAGCATGCCTGAAAAAAAAAAAAAACACACCAAACCCCAGATTAAAATCAGGGAAAAAAGCCTGTTTAAATGATGGGGTGATTTGGCAGATCCAAGCTGATTCTGCATGTGGCAGGCATGTTCTGAAAGCTGTAACAGAACGCCAAATATTACCTTTTCTCTGAGACAATGAGAAAGTAGGTATGGTGGGAACATGATTTCGGAACGAACAAAAATTATCCTTGTGAATAAATTTACTTGCTAGCAACCCTGAACAAAGGAATTTACACCTTCAGTTGAGAGGTGAAACACCTCTCAGGCAGGACCCTGCAAAAAAAAGATCCGTAATAACCTCACATGGGTTCCAGGCAGTTTGACCTTCAGATCAGGAATGCTGAAACATCTGCCATTCAACCAGTGCCTGTGATGTGTACAGCTTCCGAAGCCGTCGTATTTCTTTTGAGCCTGCTTGAAAAATTACAGCAATTTAATCAGATTTAGCTATCTTTTTATAACTGGATCGGTATATTAGTTTAGGTTTGGGTGGGGTTTTTTTTCTTTATTGCTCTTTCCCTAAAGTCTTGTTAAGCTCTTGTTTAAGCAACAGGAAATAAACCGTAAGGCTGTAAGATAAAAGGTAAACGCTACCTTTTTTTGGAGACGGGAACTGCAGATATGGACTTTATTAAGTTTTCTGGTGGCAGATCCAAAACCTTTGAAAGCTAAAGTTGAAATAAAGAACAAAATGGGATAAGCAAATAAAGATCCAGGAAAAATATTACTCCCGGGGGGGTGTGGGGGGGCCGTTATTTATATCTGGAAGCCAATTTCAACCCAGGTCAAAGACCCCAAGTATTTCCTGGCTGTTATAAGGAACACAGAAGGCAAGGCCCGGTGGAGGGAAGCGGTGTGTAAGGGGCTGTCGGGGCGCCGGGGGTCCCGTCAGAACCTCGGGGACCCTCGAGCAGCAGCCCCCCGCCGCACACCCAGCCCCGGGGAGGGGCAGGGGCGGGAAACCCGCGCCGAGCTCCTCAGCCGGCGGGTCGGACCCACTGCGGGACGCTCAGGATGGGGGGGGGGTCTGGGGGAGGGCGCAAATGGGAGATGGCAGTTACGGCGCGCCCCTCCTTCTTGGTGAACTGCGGGAGGGAGGGGGCGTACCTGGGAAGCGATGGTCCTCCGAAAGGAACAGGCTGCCATGGCTGCGCTGCCAGGCGGAAGGTCGCGACCGCCCCTTTTCCCCCCCCCCCACGCGGTTCCGTTCCGCCCGCCCAGGGGCGGTACCATTCTCGGGACGGGGGTGGGAGGGTTAGGAAGAGCCCATTGGTTCCGCTTTGCGTGGGGCGGGCGCGCGGAGGGCTGTGCCACTGTGCGGGAGGGCGGGGGTGGGGGGAGAGCGGTGAGGCGGGCCCGTCGGGCCGGCGCGTTTCACGGGCGAGCGGGGAGTCGGGCGGGTACCGCTGGGGCCTGGGGAGCCAGAGGGGCGACATGGCCACGTGCTCCGTCTCCAAGGTGAGGGGGAGTTGGGGACAGGGCCCCCGCCACCACCAGCCGCCGCCCCGGGGCGAGGGGTAACACGGCTTCCGTGTTGCGTTCCCGCCCCGGCGGGGCGGATCGGGGCCTCCAGCTGCGGCGGGAGCGCGGGCGGGCGGGGCTGGGGCCTTCGGCCGGCCGGAGCGGTGCTCCCAGGCCGCGTGAGGAGGACAGCGGGGTTGTGTGGGCCCCGGAGGGACTCGTCCTCCCGCTCCACCCAAGGCACTTCTCCCAGGAGACGGGCAGCACACACACCACCACCACCACCCCCCCCCGGCCTGCCTCTCCGTGCTGTGGGCACAGGGAACGTGCCCGTGCTTGCAGCGACACCCCCCCCCCAGAACTGAGCGGAGGTGCTGGGGCTGTAGGTTTTGTCACTCCCAGCTAGTCTCTTGGCATCGCTTGCTGCCACCTTGTAACACCCATAGCGGCTTTTCCCCTCAAAACTAATTGAATGGTGAAATAAAAGCGCTGTTGCTCACACGTAATGTTAAATAGCTATTATCGCCTTGGTATGTATGTCCTGGGCTCTATCCAGAGCAGCGTGGTCGAGGGAGGGGATTCTCCCCTTCTACTCTGCTCTAGTGAGACCCCACCTGCAGTGCTGTGTCCAGCTGTGGAGCCCTCAGCATCAGAAGGATATCGACTGGTTGGAGCAAGTCCAAAGGAGGCCACGAAGATGCTCAGAGGGCTGGAGCCCCTCTGCTATGGGGACAGGCTGAGAGAGTTGGGCTTGTTCAGCCTGGAGAAGAGAAGGCTCCAGGGAGACCTTATAGCACCTGCCAGTGCTTGAAGGGGCTACAAGGAAGCTTGGGGGGACTTTTTACAAGGGCCTGTAGTGACAGGACATGGGGTAACGGGTTTAAATTGAAAGCAGGGAGATTTAGATTGGATATCAGGAAGAAATTCTTCCTGGAGAGGGTGTTGAGGCACTGGGACAGGTTGCCCAGAGAAGCTGTGGATGCCCCATCCCTGGGAGTGCTCAAGGCCAGGCTGGATGAGGCTTTGAGCAACCTGGTCTAGTGGAGGGTGTCCCTGCCCATGGCAGGGGCGTTGGAACTAGGTGGTTGTTAAGGTCCCTCCCAACCCAAACCATTCCATAATTCTGTGATTTCTGAGCTGAAAGCTTTTATCTGGCCCGTAGTGAGGGCTGGTAGTAGGAGCAGTGTTCATCAGTCAATATGTAACAACTTTTATTGGAACATTTCACTAGCTTCTTGTCTTGCCTGATGTTATAGTGAACGATAGCACTGGGTCATCTGTCATGGGAAGACTACTCTCCCTTTTATCATTTGTCATTGAATTGTGTTGTGTAGCTCAATCCTTCAGTGTGGAAGTCACTGGGTTATTATTTCTAGAAGTGATGGGAAGCACTTCCAAACAAAGTTAAAACTTAATGTAAAACTAGTGGATTTCCCTTTCAGAAATGGCTTTTGCCATCGAGTAGTCAGGTAATGAAAGGTGTGCCCCCTTGCCTCCCGTGTCTCACATGTAATACTTCTTTGCCATTTATATTGTGGTCTCTGCGGCTTTCAGTGGTGTAGGGAAATCCAGTGGTTGTAAAACATTAAATAGTATGTTTCATTTGACTTAAGCATACATTGTCTCTTCTTTTATATCTACGAGTTACAGGTTTTTTGGCCGATTCCAGTTGTGCTCTTGTGAATTACTGTTCTGACATATCGTGTGTGCTGTAGCATAGCTTGTTAGTGGAATTGCTCTGGAGTGTTTAGGATGTTTTTAGAAGAGGCCGATATCGTTAGCAGTGTGTTACTGTGATTTCTTATTTGTATCAGAAGGGAAGCAACATGTCAAAAGTCACCCAGCAGACTACTGCCTGTGATCGAAATTGTACATACCTCTGGAGTCTTACTTTCACGAGATCATTCTTAAGCTCGTGGCTGCACTGTCCTAGGCTGAGCTCTGTCTGGAGGAGTTCCTTGGAGCCAGGGGGTTTATTTATCTGAACCTTTTCCAAATGATTATCATTCTGTTGCTAACCATGTTTACTTTTTGCAGTTGGGATGCATTTGTCCCCTGTAGCTAGGGCGTGTCATTGGCTTCTGTAAGCGGCTTAATTAAACTCATTGCATTACTTTGGGTCACCTTTTCTATGCATCCCAGCCTCTTGCCTTTTTTTTTTTTCTTTCAACTGAAACGGCACTGAGAAAACGCTATTGATGTGCCGTCAGGGAATCACTCCTCCTTAATTCTAAGCCTGTTGGAGGTTATGAGATGTTTAAATAATCGGCTGCTGTTCTAGTTGATGGTTGAATTGACAAACGTAATGGAAAGGTGAAAAAGTTCCTCCCAAATATGCTGGAATACTGCTTCCACTAGTTTTCCAGCTTGAAACAGGAATATAAAGGGACAACGTGCAGGTTCTTCTCCTTAGAGATGCTGGCAATTCAGTTCAAATTGTTGGACTGAATTAATGGAGCACTGAAATTGAAGGAGAATGGAGTGGCCTCCGGAGCCAGTCAGATTGATGCTCATGTTGAAGTCTGTATTTTTTTTTTTTTTTGCTGTTCTCTAGGGCTGCTTTGTGTTTAAACCAAGTGCCAAGAAGAGAAGGGTGTCTCAGAAAACAGGTTAGTGCATTTTGATTTATGTCGCTATGCCTGGGTTAATCCTGGAAGGTTCACCATGTGTGATTGAATTCTGTCATAGCTGCGCGAGGATTTCTGTTGCTCCTTCATGTCAGTATTGCTGAAAACTCATTTCTTCAGAGGAACCCCAGCAAACTGTTGGCGAGTGTTTAATGTTTTTCATCTTCAGCAATCGAGATTGTATAGCTGTCTTTGTTGGCAATTTTTTTTTTTACAGAAGAACTCCTTTCCATACCACCGTATATTGTTTACTGACTGTCAGACTATTTATCTGAAGAGTCTAAATGAGCCACTTCTAAGCTATGGGGGTCAGAAGTGATAGCCCATTCATAAGTCTCGTCATATTCTCTGTAGTTTGCCTAAGTTTCTTGAGGAAAAGAAGAAAGAGAAGCCGTTTGTGAGGATTCCATGGCATCTGTCCACTAGCGTTTGTTATATTTTCTTTTCTCCAGCCTCTGTGCTGTGTATACAGGTCTCTTGTCATTTGGGGAAAGACTGAACAGGCCTGGCACAAATACTGCCACTTCAATAGTTGCTGTTTTTAGGAAACTTACTTATTCCCAGCTTAAACTTTATTTGGTCAGCATTCGGGCTGTCAAAAGGTGTGACCATTTGTGTATTAAAAAAAATGGGGGGGGTGGGGGGTGGGGTGTGGAGTTATAAGGCCATTTTTTTGTGGAAATCACCACAGGTTCATTCATTACCAGAGGGACTTACTGTAACATCTGCTTTAAAATTAATCCTGAATTATTTTTTTTGTGAGAGTCGGCATATCTGTAGGTCAGGGAATGAGAGGGAGGGAAATAGAATCCAGACCTGTAATTCCAAGTTGTTGTAAGAGGAGTAAACCAACAACCCAAACCTACTCTCTTAAACCCCATTGAAATTTTACCCCATACTGGATATTATGTTTTTGCTTTTTGCAAGATGCTTGGATAAATGCTACTAAACATGTTGCTTTAGTTAGTAAATGCTTTGGGACAGAAAAATACATTTCACTGAACTCTACCCCTAGAATGGACCATTGGCACCTATAGTTTGAGTTTTGGTAGTAGAAAAAGAAAACTATTGGTTTATATTGGTTATTTAGTATATTACCAGTAATGTGGCTGGATTTTCTTAAACTAAAAGGCTAAGACCTGTGGAATCAGAGTGAGTTATGTATTTTAAGTGATTTTTCTTAGGGATACAAATGAGGTGTTAGTTTAGGGGAGGCCATGAAAAAGGAGGATGGGGGATGCCTCTTGTTCTGTTGTGGGTGTTTGTAATGTTGTGGGAGATGGAACTTGCTTTTGGGAGAGAAAAATCCAATTCTTGTCTTGAGATCAGACCACTGCGAAGCTCTGTTGAATGGACACTAAATGAAAGTTAATAGCTAGCAAATTAAATTTTTGATATGCATACGTTTAGGAAAAATCAATTGTTATGTTTAATGATGCCCTGTAGCAACAGTTAACAGGCTGTTTACTTATCCTTCAGCCTTTGTGTTCTCCCAGGTGGTGTTAGTAAAGCATTAAAGCCACCCCACGCCTCTTAAATGTATTCTGGGAGTAGAAGGATGGTTCCAAGCCTGTGCTTTTTTTTTTTTTAAGGGAAATGTAGACTGAGTGAATGTGGGAGGAAAAACGGTGAGAAAAATCTCACTCAGTTATACTGGTTTCTATTCAGTCTCCCATTTCACTCCCGGCTCTGTCTTTCCTTCTGGTGAAGGAAGGTGGCAGAGAGTTTCTGTGGTCTCGTCTGTGAGGCAGAGCAGCACCTGAGAAGCCAGAAGTATTCAGAAAATGTGTCAAGACATTGTTTTACCAAAAAGGATCCTATTCTCCTTTTCTTTACCGGAAAGAGCCTGTACTGAAGTGAGAGGCAGTTTAGAGGTGAGCCAGAATTGTAGGCCTGGTTTGCGCTTCAGTGTTTTGCTGGCGTAGTTGTGTTGGTTAAACGTAGTTTTAAAAAAGAAATGAAACTGTATTTCATGTAACCTGACCATCCTTTCCCAGAATACCTTATTATTTTCAGGAAATCCGTGTGAGCTGCATCTTCCCTGGGGAACAGAACGGATTTTTGTCTATCTGTTCTTGCAAGCCTTTAAGGTTCATATCTGACTCTAATAGGAGGAGGATTGAATATTTCATAGGTGAAAGAGACCCACAAAACTTTCTGAAGCAAGGGAAATACGGTTTTAAATTTTACTTTAATAATAAAGGCTGTTTACTCTGATTTAACCTTTAGCTCAGCTGGGACTTGAGGTGAAGCCAGTTCTTTATGTTTTGCCTTGCGTACTTAGGTAATGTATTCTGCTTCTACCCTTGCTTAATCTACCAGATACCAGCAGTTAATTAATTAAGAGGAAAGGCAACTCCCTCAGGTATATACGTATATTAAGATAACTTTTTCGGTTGGGTGCTTAGTTTTCCTCTCAACCAAAAATGGTTTGTTTTAATCTTGTCTGTGCTTGCCTTTGCTTTCTGTCTCTCTAGCTTATGATTTCTGCAAAAGAAACGGTGATTCAGAGGATGCTGAGTTGCAGTTTGTTACTTGTCAGTCTTTATGGAATCAGATCAAATCGGAAACAGAGGTGAGTCCTTCACCTAATGCTAAAGCAGTGTTTTGCATTTAAACAACGCTGCTGTTTCTGGAGATATTCCCTTTTACACGCTTAAAAGGGCAATTCATTAAATCGATGAAAGGGCCAGAAATACTAAGATTCAAATCCCTGTTCAGAATATAAAATAGTAATAATATTCATCAATTACACGTTACTTCTAAGCACACAACTATATGCTTTTGATGCTTCAAGCCGCTGCTTCTTAGTAATTGTCCTTTTTATTAATTCCTGGCATACTGCTGTTTTCTGCCTTCAGTTCAGTTACGTGCTTGCCAGCCCTCTGAGGATTTTAGGCTGTTCCTTGACCTCAGCACTGCAGAGTTCATAGCAGCCAGGGATTCACAATGGATTTAGGTGAATACAACTGCTTGGATGTCAAACGTGAAATGACACCCTTGCAGGCACGGTCTGTTGAATTAGTACAGACAGTGTCAGTGGAGTTGTCTGGTGGGGAATCGGAGTTAATTCCAAATTGAACGGTGGCCTCCTAATTGTTGTGTGTTAGATGACATGCAGTTGTTGTGTCCCTGCAGCCAGCTGGCTTGTATTACAGTATGAATACTTGCTTCCCTACAGCAGGGATTTCCTTCTTTGTTTGATGTCAAGGATTCTGGGCAATTACTCCATATTCCTGCTTTTGGACTCTAGATATTATGAGATTTTTTTTTTCCAAAGTTTGTTTTGGGATGTAGAAGCCAGCTGGATGTAGCTTACAATCTGGGCCCTTGGGCTAAACTCATAAATTCCTCTAACTCTGTTCCTACTATTGCATGATCCAGCTCCCTTTGACCAGTCAGCATCCTTTCAAACCATAAAGAGCCAGGCTGAGCAAAGCAGTGCACTGCGTCACGGTGCTGATTATAGAGAAGTTTGTGGGGGTATATTTGGTATCTTCCTGCTTCACCTCGACGGGTTAGCTACCAGCATTGGCAGTAACGTTGGCAGCTGCACCAGAAACTGCCTTGTCAGCTACACGGTGGACGATAGGGAAGATGACATTCTGTGGCTACTTCTGGAAGACCTTTTCTTGTTTGGTTTTTCTTTGGCACAGTGTTGTACAATGCATCTACATTGCCAACAGCAGCCGTGGGATTTTCAGGTTGAAGAAGCATTGTTTGGTTGGGTTTTGTTTTTTTTTTTTGGTAGTGCTCTGCAAGAATTGCTCACAGAGCAGCAGGCACAATCCATCATAGCTTCACTTAACCACTCAGAAGCACAGAGCCATTGCCATCTGCAAAATCATCGTTCTTTTCCTGTTCTAAATCTCCTACGCTTGTTTTCTTGGAGGCTGCTAGGAGTTTGCCAAATAGTTCCTGCTGTCCATCTTCCTCCTGATGGAACACAGCTCATGCTACACTGACAGATTGTTCTGGGCCTTGCCTTGGAGTTTGATTTGCCCAAGGGCAGATTACCGGCAGTTACTTTTGTTGCTATACGTAGAATTTTCTTTATCCAGCTTCTGAGGCTTTGAGCAACCTGCTCTAGTGGAGGGTGTCCCTGCCGACGGCAGGGGGGTTGGAACTAGATGGTCTTGAAGGTCCCTTCCAACCCAAACCATTCTGTGATTCTGGGGTATCTCTGACATTTTTTCCTCTCGAGTTTTGAATTACCTTCCTTTAATCCCACTGCTGGCAAATTTGGAGGTGATAATTGTTCTTACATACAAAACTGAGATAATTCAGGTTGGAAGGGACCTTAGGAAGTCTGTAGTCTGAACTCCTGCTCAAAGCAGCAGCATCTGTGAGGTCAGACCAGGTAGGTGTCAGCTTCATCCAGTCAGGACTGTATTTCTTACATACTTTCAAACCCTGGTGTTGTAAACCTGATCCATGGCAGGATACCTGGGAAGTGTGTGGCTTGCTTGTTTGGACTTCTAAGGGTTCTGGTAGTGTGCCAAGGGAGCTTAGCAGGATGTTCTCCCATTTTTTTGCCAGCGTACTGCTACCTGATGATTTGTTGGCAGGCTGTGTAGTTGTGCTGGTCTTTTCCCAGTGTTCTCTTAGAGCACAGGGAACCTTTGTATGTCCATCATCAACTGTGGTGCGATTGTGGTAGCACCATCTCTCATCTGATGATGAATGACATCCTTTTAGGCTTCTGACAACAGGAAAAGCTGGCAAAAGTGCTACAGAAACTGTCCTTCATTTTTAGAAGGTTCATTTTGGACTTCGGTTTGTTTCAGCATTGCAAGGTATCCCAGTTTTGAAGCCTGCTGTCAGCAGCGGCCTTGCAAATGCTCTTATTGCGATATATGTCATCAAGGGCTTCCAGAAACAGTCCCTTCCTGTGAGGTGTTCCATTTGCACTGCCAGGATCTAGGCTAGAAACAAGAAGTCTGAGTGCGGGGCTGTAAGATGGTGATCTCAGCGTCTCTAATGTGCAGACAGTGGTTTTTCAGACCACACAACAGATAATCATGACCAAACCTGGTGTTTTCCAGAGTAAGTGGTGTCGTGCAAGTGAGCGAGCCGGCACTTGGACACCACCAAAGTAGTGCCAATAACGAAGTTGTTTTGGCAAGGAGAGGTTGATGGATTTTAAGAAAGCTAAGTAAACATGTAGCACTGGGGCAGACTGAATGCCATCTTCGCAAGTGTGCATCCGAAAAAATAATCTGTACTGTAACCATGCAGAGTAAGGATTTAGGTTCTTGTTAGGGCAGCTTAGTGAAAACGCACGATAATCATCAGAAGCTGAAGGTCTGATGGGTTCTGAAGCAGCAGCCTGGAGGATTATGAGGTACATGGTAATACAGGAGCTGTTACAATGCTCTTATGAAGCTGATGGTGCAAACTCTTCTTTTTAAAATGCCATGTTGCAGTTTCTTCTGAGTTCCATAGAGTTTATCAGGTGCACAATCAACGAAGTCTGGAAGAATTTTCATTTCTTAATAAGTGGAGGGTGAAAAGAGTAAGATTATGTTGTGTACAGTTTTATCAGTTGTGCAACAGGAACTTGTCTGTATAAATGAAATTGGAGCTCAGGTTTCTGAGCAGGCTCTTGTACAGTCTCATGGAGACGTGACCTTAACTCCTTTGATAGCTGCATCATCAACGCTGATAGAGACGGCCTTGGCCGCTTTGTTTAAAATCAAATTCACTGCTGTGTGCGTCACTTCTTGTTGCTAATAAATCTTGATGATGATTTTACAGCGAGCAGGAGTTTAATCTTGTTTCTACCATCTATGTTCTAGTGTATATATTGGTATCCTGAACTTCAGAGTACATTTTTCTTTGTAATCTGTTATAGCAGAAGGCATATCTTGGATTAGAGACAGATGGTCAAAGGCATGTACATAATAAAAGAAATACAAAATGCTGCGGCTGTGTATCTGCCTTGAGGAGTTTTATGTCCCTCTGCTTTCTCTCACCTTTCCATGGATTCTTGCACATACATACGCTTGTATGAAAATCATCCCGAAGGGCGAAAGACAGTGTAGCAAATGTGGAAGTCATGTGGTTTAGTATTTTTTCCTACAAAACATGCTTAATACCTTTCTCTTATTTATTTTTTTCTTTTATCCTGAATTAGATTTAGAGGCGCTGAATGTTTCCTGTCATCCAGATTTCTCAGAAAAATGTTTGCAGGTGTTTTGTAAGCCAAGTGGAAATAATAGGAATTTTCATGAATGTTCTTCCAGAAACTAATGATATTGTTGTACTCCTCCGATATCACTCACATTTTGTCAGTATGGTTTTTTTTATTCTTCTATAAAGTCTGTGGTGTGACCACACAGTTAAGCTCATTTGCTTTCCAAATTATTGTTGAGGCATTCAGCCAGAAGTTCCAAGATGGGAAATGTCTGTTGGCCACACAGTGAATAAATTGGCATGTTTATAGTTCACAGGAAAACTTGGCGTTGCTTTACATTCTACCCTGGAGTTTTAAGGATTAAAAATTATGCAGGAAAGGGACAGGAAAAGGAAGATATTCTGATGTTCCTACATTTTTATTAAAAAATAATATCTGTGTTTGTTTACAGAAAATACAGGAAGACTTGAATAAGCAATTATTTGATAACCTAGTAGGTTTTTTGAGGCAGTCTCATTCTGAGATCCAAGAGAAGACAACAGAATGGACTTGTCAGATGAAGGCCAGAGAAATACCTACTGCAGCTCTTGTCTTGGGTAATATTTTTAAGATATATTTTCTTACATCTGTGTAGAACTGACAGAGACATCAAAGGAAAATATAACCCAGACCATTCTATGATTCTGTATTGCTGACTTCCAGGAATTACTGTGAGCAACATTGGCTTCAGAAATGTTAACAGAAGAGACTGGGCTGGGAGAAGGAAGCGGAAAAAGGCCTCCTTCCCCTTTGTGTGCGTAATAGTGCAGTAAAGTAACACCTTCCCTGAAGTTTTGCCTTAGGAATCTGTTAGTGATTTGTTGGGGTTTTTTTTCTGATGCACTGGAGATGCTTTGACTCTGTCCCTGTTTCTGCCATCAACATGCTTGGTGGGGTCTATAACTAATCATGGAATTACACAGCTTTATTTCTGATCTCTGTTATTGTAGTGTGTTTTTACGTGTAGGAAAATAGTGTCATTATCTTGGTAAAGGAGCAGAGGGTGAAGAAACTAGCTGAAGATCTTATTACTGAACTTACAGAAGTTGTGAAGTCTTGTTTTGTTCATAGGTTTTTGGTTGGTTGGGGCTTTCCTCCCCTCCTTTCTTTCAAAGAGTTGTAACTGTAATTCTAATGCTGATCTAAGGCAACCTGATTACATTTTCAGTGGATCGTTTTAGGGCACCTAAAATCGGGCCTGTACTTCACATTTACCGTGTGAGCACTAACACTGCCTGGAAGGTAGCCTACATTTTTATGTAGTAGAAAGTGAGAAGTTAATGCTTTTCTGTGAAAGAAGCTGTGAATTGCCTTCTGGAGGGGCTTGTTCTGTTTCTTTCGTTGACTAAGGATGTTAACAAAGGCAGTAAGTAATGAGTAGATCATAGTAAATTCATACTGTAGTTCATACTAACTCGTAACTTTAATCCTTACATAAACCATGTGAGGATCCAGGTCTGGGGTGCATGCACTGCTCTTCTCTAGAAGGTGAATTTCATCATCTTGTGTGTAGGCTTTAGATGACTGTGGATGGCTTGTGAGGGTATGAGGAGCAGGGAGGTTAGAAAACCAATTCTATTCTGTGCAGGTTTTCACCCTTGAGAAATCTTTTGTAAAGAAACAAACACCATCTGTATGAAACATCTTTACAGAGATTCTCTGTTCCTTTTCATCAGCTACTACTTACATAAATGTCTAATCTTGTGCTAGTTTTTCATCTTTCATCATAGATGAAAGATGCTTTTTGCACACAAATATTTGAGGTAACTTCTGGTTTTTGTCCGCTGTTCAGTTTATTATTCAGTCACGTGATCACAGATCATAGGAAAAATGCCCTTTAAAATTTGTCTTCTAGGTGTAAATGTTACAGATCATGACTTGACCTTTAGGAGTCTCTCAGAAGTCCTTCAGAGTAATGTTACTCCTTATATAGCCTTACTGGAAGCCAAAGATTGCCCAGGTAAGTACGGCAATAGCTTTGCTTCTTTGTCTGAATAAGCTGTCAGTTAAGTAGAAATTCTAGCCTTTGCCTCCGAATTTAATAATAACAGGGTGGAGGACTTTCTGAAGACTTGCTCAATCCCATGTTAACATAGCAGTAATGCCTGCTGTATTTTAAGAGGTACCCAGTGCCGTTTAAAACAACAAAGATTGATAGACTACTTAGTTGTAGCATAAATGTCAAGAGCATGCTGCTTAGTGTATTGCATGTCGATACTGTAGGTTGGCTTTCCTCTAGTTTAATTGTACAGCGTGTGTACACATTCCACTTTTTAAATGCTTACAGGCACGTTATTGCAGTGAGGGAATGGGTAGAATAAAATTCTGTCCTACTTTCGTTGCTGCTTTTTTATTTTCTAAGTGAAAAGATTAAAGTCACTTAGGGCAGCATCCCCAGATGTACGGATTGGCCGCCTTATATTTAGGTCACTCTCACGCGGCTGGAGGTCAGGAAAGGTGCAGGGCCAGCATCTTAACCCGAGTTGTTGCTGTCGAGGCAAATGAATAGGATAATTTTTATTGCATTAACAACATGCATATCATAAATACTTTTCAAGCTTTCTGGAGCATGAGCTTTGCATTCTGGAGAGAGAAGGAGAATAATTAGAAAAGTGAAAAATAGTAAGTGATAACTTGGGCTGATTTTTTAGAGTATGAGTTGGAGAAGTGTTAACGAATAACCAAATGTCTTTACCGTGTGTTTAAAAATGTGTTGTGAAGGCATCAAAAACCTGATGCAGAAGCTGATGGGGCAGCTGATGAACTGCTATGTAGATGTGGACTCGGAAGATGAGGACTGCGTGCAGGTTTCTCAGAATCGAATACGTTGTTCAATGGCTTCTCTCATCAACTGGTATAAGAGTGCAACAAAGGTGTGATTTATTTTTTTAATCACCAGTTTATAAAAATACCTGACCTTTAGATGCTTTTAAAAAAGGAATGGTGTAACTCAGATTTCTGTGCTGTAGAGAAGAAGTGCCAAAGGTTAGCTTTTCATTTAATACTGAGAAGTAACTGAGATTGAGGTGATTGGAATATAAACCTGTAACATATATAACAAACGCAGAGTTAGTTTGTGATGAGGTATAAATGTCAGAATTCTGAAAACCAAGCAAAAAGTACTATTTTATCATAAATCTAATTTGGAACTGGAAGCTTAAAATGCAGTGTCAACCTCATGCCAGATGCTTTTCTCCCAGGAGTGCTGAGATATTTTGTTTATGGAAATAGAGCTTTCAGAAAGAACAGCCATCCAGCAGAAAGGCACTGCGTTAGTGCTAACGTGCCATTATGTCATCTGCAGCCCACCCTGCATTGACAGGCAGCGAGAAAACTTTCAAAATGGTTTTGTATCTTTGTATTTAATAAACCTAACGAAGTTTTAAGTTTTGGGTGTTTTTTTTTTTCATAAAAAAGCTGATTTTACGATGACTTCATCGGAGCAACGTGTTAAATAAAAGTTTAATGAGTACATGCTCTTTTTATTACTGAGTGAAGATACAGGAAATGGGCAGTGTCCATGTGCACAACTCAAATCTTCTCCCTCAATCCCAACAGAATTTCACTAGTTCTGTCCCACAGAGCTGTTCTTGTGTTTGTTGGAATGTGGGTTTTTAAAATGCGTTTTTTTCTTTGTACTTCATGTTGTGCAGACAGAAGGAAGGAAAAGCTGCAGTCCTAGATGCTAATAATAAATACAGCTGTAGCAAGAAGTCAGTCATGTCACTTCAGAGCATTATAATAGTGTAGATGTGATTCAACCTTTTTATTTTCCTGTCTTTTGTTTATTAACGCATAATGAATGGCTTTACAGAAAACAGATTCTGAAACTCCAGGCAAAAAAAGAACCTCCTCTTCTAGACACTGGCCATCTCCTCCAGTTGTAGTTATATTCAAAGACATGGAGAGTTTCACCACCAAAGTCCTTCAAGACTTCATATTCATCAGCAGGTGATGTGACCTGAAGTTTAGTTCTTCCGCTCCTTTGCCCGTTTTCTGTTTGCACCTGTTTGGAAGTGGCTGGTGGAGAGCTGGTGTCAAATACTGATGCTGCTGCTTTGCAGCAGTGATTGAGCAAACAACCTATTTGCTAGGGTTTGGGGATAAGTTATCCTAAAGCTGACTTAGGACTCTGAACCAGAGTGTCTAAGGGCTGGGTTGAGATATTGCTTGGCTGATTTAATTCTTTGCCTAAGTGGATTTAGTGGTACTAGTTGTTAGAAAATTTGTGATTGTGAAACTGGTTTTTAAGATGCCTAGATCTACCTTCTGTAGACTTCTAGAATTGGTTTCAGGGTGGATTTTTTTTGTATGACTACTGACGTAATGCTGCTTTAAAGGTCAGTAACTTATTAATAGGAGCATATAAAACTTACCCACAGAATTTCTCAGGGTTGGCCAGGGTCTGTAATGAGTAGTGGGCTACCTCAGGTGCTCTTGTGCTTCTGTCCTTCCTTAACCTGTCTTTAACTATGATATCATCTCCTGCATCCTAATTAAAAAACCCCATGCTGCTATCCAAAAAGAGCATCTTGCACTTAGTGTCCAGGTTGAAACTACAGCTGCAGAAGAACTGGGGCTGCAGTTGCACAATTAATTCAGCTGCAGTGTGCACGCCTGACGCTACCTCTAAACAAGGCCAGGTAATTTCCCTTGCTGAGACACCCACAATAAAAATGTTCTACTTCATGTCTGGCAGGTGGGTTCTCTGGGGAACGTTTCAAGAAGTAAAATCAAATACACAATTATCTGGAAATAATTAGGATGTAAGGCAGGGGAAAATGAGGTTTTAATTGTTTTTTAAGTGTTTTATTTTGCTTTTTGTGGCAAGGATAAATACCTAATTAGGAGCATGTGGAATGTAGATGAAGTGGGGTTCAGGTCTGTCAGTCTACTATTTGCAAATGCATCTTTTGCAAAGACTGTCTTCAGAAAAAAGGTTTAGAGGATTCAGATGATCTTATCACTAACAATTGTCTCGATTAAAGTAGAAGATGGGTGGAAAAGAAGCTCAGCAGAGTTGCATTATACTTTGGAAAAGTTTTTCATTTTTAAGTCTCTAGCAGTGACTTTTGAGGAGTTAAGGGAATTAAATAATTGTGGGAATAACAAAACACAAAGGTCAAAAAGTTGCTATGGTGAAAACAGAGGAAAGGAATACACTGTCAGTTTTAACCTAGAAGATATTTAAGATAGCAGAATTTGTGTCTCCTCAGAACTAATAAAAATGGAAAATAATGTTGACATAATACTGAAAGCAGTGCATTTTGTATAATTTGTATGCTGTTGACAAAGAATACAGCATTCAGTCTGGGTTATCAGTTCTCAAAGCATGTACTACAAAATTATCTGAAGAGGAAGATTGAATCTGGAGGTGCTGGAATTCTTTTAAGTATGGTGGGAACACAAAATATTACAGGGGTTGCATATCTATTTTAAATTTAATAAATGGTGTAAAATTTCTACGTTTTCTCGAGACTGTTAGCTGTTTAATGTCTGTTCTTATTTTTTCTATTTCTTTGGAAAAAATTTATAATATAAGATTTAGTTCTCAAGTCCAACTTTTTGGGAAGATAAGACCCATACAACACTCATTGAAAAGATGCTTTTTATGCCGCTTCCTGAAATCTGAATTCTAAAATATAATTTAATTTGCTTTTCCACTTTATTACTTTAAATCGCTTCCTTTCTTTTTCATTTTACCCCACATCAAATCTCTTTTGGTTTACTGGCAACAAATCTTTTAATCTACCCCCTTCTGCATCTAAGCTCAGTGCTGTAGTAGGAACACAATGCAGTTGTTTCGTGATTTCCTATAACGTAACTTTGTATTTTGTTGTTTTCTCTCTCCCTTCACCCATGATCTAGTCAGCATATCTGTGAATTACCTCTAGTACTGATTTTTGGAATCGCTACGTCTCCAATGATCATCCACAGCTTACTTCCTCACTCTGTTTCCTCTCTGCTGTGCATCGAGCTTTTCCAGACCCTTTCCTGTAAGCAGCACCTGTCTACTATAATTGACAAGGTAAGTCCCTTTCTGGTAGGAGCGTGTGTGTATTCAAGCGTAGCGAGCATGTGTGGCCTGTAAAAACAGTTTTGTGTGAAGCTTTTGAAATGGAATCTGTTCCTGAGAGCTGTGGATTTGGGGTATTTCTACTCACAGCCATAGAGTAGCTTAATACTGAGAGCTTCCTTGTCACTTCAAGGCGCGCTCGCGCGTCTGCTTTCATCTTTCATTTGCATCGACACCTGTGCATGCGAAATTGGACCATACATTTTGGCATTCCCACCTCTTCATTAAAGTAGCGCTCCGATTTCAGTTTTACTTTGTTCCAGAAGAAGATGGCTTCAAACAGAAAAACCCTTTTCAGCCCTAATTTTGCTGCCTGTCAGAAATTAGCGGAGGTATCCAAATGGTCAGGCCGTACCGACGCTGTGCCTGTGCGATTCTTGGTACACGGCTTTGTGCAGGATTTCCAGAATCGCTGTTACCCGTACTGAAAGTAATGGTACCCCTGGCTGTTACGGCAATCTCTGTTCTGTTGTTAGCAATTGTAAACGTAAACACAAAAGCGGTGTTGAGCAAAACTAACTTCAAATGCTGTGTGTTGGTAAGAGGTCCTTAGAAAAATGTGGTGAAATAAACTGAAAAGCAATCGTTGCATGGATCTTTAGTAGAAATCTTATTTTTCAGAAGTTGGCAGTGTATTTAGTATCGCACATACTGAGATGTATCAAATTGTATATATAAATTTTGCTGAGTTGAGGTCTGGAAAGAATTTCTGTTACAGCTGCTTTTTCCTTTTTGTCTCCCTTAGCTGATTCTGACAGCCCAGTTTCCCTTTAAACTGGGTGAGAAAGTTCTGCAGGTTCTCATCAACATATTCTTGTACCATGATTTTTCTGTCCAGAATTTTATCAAAGGATTTCAGGTAGGCAGTGGTAACAAGGACTCAAACTAAAGTTACCAAAAAAAGGGTAATTACTAGGCACTGAAAGACTTTTTAGTTCCTAATCTTGCTGTCACTGAGTTGAATGAAAAAATGACCTTTGGAAACAGTTTAGATCTGTGAAAAGGAGGGTGTTGTAAAGTTAAAACCTTAACCGCTAAGGTTTTAAGGGAAAACTCGTAGGACAGGTATGAAGAAGCATGTAGAAGCTTACCCTGTATTTACAGGTTCCATTTAAAAGGGCAGCCTGCCTTAGTGGGTAGAAAGACCTATAGATTAACTTGTAGCTTCTAACAGCCCTGGCAGAATTCTCCAGCAGCGATGCTTTGTACCAGGCCCTTGTACTCTGGTTTGCCATGGTGTGAGAAGGCTACAGCAGTGTCTCTTCCCCGCTTCAACTCTGCTGGCGCCGTTTATGACGGCACGCTTCGTACCTCTCCAGGGAGATAGGAGCTGTAGGCTCGCTTGCTCTGTGCCGCAGTGGTGGTGCTTGTGCTCCAAGCAGCAGTGCAGGAGTTACATTTACCCTCTCGGGAGACCGAGTGGAAGACTTCAGGGTTTCCAAAAATAGCCTACGCAGAGCATGATAATTATATTTTTATTGGGTTATACAGATCTTTGTATCTAGATGTATTTCTGTGTCTGAGTCTTCTTTTGGGGATTGCAGACAAGTTCTCCAGAGAATCCGTAGTCCTTGTAATCTGTTTTAATGCGGGATTGTGAAACTGTTTTCTTTCTTGCCTGGTTCCATGAGTGACCCTGTGAGTAAAACATGCCCTTTTAGTGTCATATGCCTTTAGAGTGCTTCAGATTCTTTGATATCTAAGATTCAGTGATTACACGTGGACAGGAGAAATATCCTGTCTGTAGTACCTCTGTGGACAGGCCTGTGGGGTCTTTCATAGGTTTCAACTCCGCGTATTTGAAAGAGTCAGCAGGATTTAATGCTTCCCCATTGGCCTGATGTGAAAATACAAGTCCTAGCCCTGACAGCACACGGCTGTGTCCGTGTCTGGTAAAAGTATTCAAGGAAGAAGCAGTTTCCGATCAGGTTTCCTGAGTGACAGATCCAAGGGGTCACCATCATCTCGTTATGTCTAGGAATGATGTTACCTAATTTTTATGTTTTAAAAGTATTTAGTGAGGTAGTCTGTTTGGCTGGGGGTTTGTTTTGTTGGTAACAATAGATGGGATGCGTGTAGGCTACTACAGGCAAGGCCCTGATGCTACAAACATTTAGCGCATCTGAAGTCAGTGATAAAGCGTGTTTGTACGTACGCACAGTAAGAGCTTAGCACTGTGTTTTTGTGTACAGGAAACTGAAATTAGGACGTGTGTTAAGTTTGCTTGCGTACAGTGGTTGCTTTTTATATCTTTAAATACACTCTTTGTTATTTGTGAGCGTTGGAGCTGAGTATGTGACCTAAACAATCCAGTAATTCACATAAGTGATTAGAAGATATTGGACAAGCTATAGTAACGTTTTGTAAGAGGGAGGGAAAGATGAGATGCTGAATATGAATAGTGCCTATGGCAAAAAAGGTGACGACGTGACTGTATTTAAGACAACAATCGGTGCCCTGTAGTGACTTACAGAATATTTATGTAGGATAAATAATATTATGTCGAATATTATTAGGAATACCATGACTATCATTGCAGTATATGCACTGTATAATACAGCATTAAAAGGTAGATGTAGCAGGAAGGATGAATTCTATTAACATCTCTGGTTCTTGCTTTGGTTTTCAGCTCTGTATTGTGGAGCACTTCTATTCCCAGCCTCTCAGTATACTGTGTTGCCAACTGGAAGACGCTAAGGAGAGAGTGAATTCTTTATCACATGATCAGTGTGAAAACATTCGAAGACTGCCCTCTTTTAGAAGGTAAAAGGGGGAAATATATTTTTTTTATAATCTTGTATTTAGTCAACTTTAGAAAAAGATAAAAGGGATCTGTGGATGACTTGTAGATATGTTTCTGTAGCAAAGGTAAATCAACCAAAAGGAAGCCAGTTCTAAATTTCAGGCAGCCTTTATCTTCTGGTCTAGAGAGTACAGCTTCTGTGATGTGTAACCGCTTGAACTTGTTCTTAATACAGAAGCAAGCTATTATGACAAATAGCCATAAATTACTCTGGAACTTAAGCTGACCTGGAGCATAATCTTGAAGGTTTTGGGGTGGCCTTTCTGCTTGGTGGTTTTGACTGTCCCTTTCTGAATCTTTCCAAATAAATCCTTATAGCAGCATAAATTTCTTTAATTTATTTTTAACCCTATAATCTTTATTCATGCTTTACATTCTAATTTTTATGTTCTTGGTTTTTCTTGCCGTCAGGTACGTGGAAAATCAAGCATCAGAGAAACAGATTGCACTGCTGACAGAAGACGACGTCTTAAAGGTAAAATTTTAAAAATGTCTTTGGAGAGCAAAAATAACTTTTCCAGTACATTAGTTTGTGGAGCATAATAAAATACAGGACTAAGATGTGTAGTTCCATATAACATCTTTCATACAGCACATATTGTGCTTCATGCCCAGTAATGAAGAATAAGGATCAGCAGTTCAAAATTACAAATATTTAGGTTTACCAGGTATACTTTATACAAAGCTGCACAACTTTTCTTACACCAACTTTTACCTACGTCTAGAAATATAACTGGTTAAAGAGAAGGTTACAAGGTTTATTTATGGCCTGGCCTTTTAATACTTATTCAGAGTCAGCGAAGTGTTTGAAGAATGAGTAAGTAATCTTGCATGTTATTTCATAACCCCTTAATCCTCCATACCCCCTGTGCAGTTTCTGATTGAACTCAGTTAGGGCAGCCTGGGTCCCGAGGCACACATTCACACGAGGCGTCTGACAGGATTAAGACTTGAAAGGTTACCTGTTTCTCTGAAGGTTTGTCAGGTGATTAAAGTCAGGCTGCTGCTTTGGGAGACCTTCAGGAATTTGCCAACAAAGATCTGTTGGTTATTTTCACCAGCTGAACCGCCCCCTGTAGAAGGATCGCTCAGGGTAAAGGGTTTCTCCTCACTCTCCGTCTCAGGTATAAGTAACCTGTCAGGCAGACGGGACTCGGAGAGATAAAGCAATTAATTTATCCTAGCAGACCTTCCTGGGCTGTAAGGACTTTTCACGTGTGAAGAACAATGTCAGTGGCTGGAAGAGCAGTTGGTGGCAGGCAAGTTCGTAAGTGCAGTGCAATTACGGTAGTCAGGGTGGGACCTGATTTATATATTATTTTATGATCCATAGCCTTCAGTGGCAAAAATAGCCTAAGCTGCTGTTCCTTGCTCTTTATTCACACCTCAGCAGATGTGCCAGCACAACTTCTTGTGGGGCTGTGCAATGAATGTAGTCAGAGAAACAATCCGATTAAAGTAGCCTGACCAAGAAAAAAAGGACAAGACATGGCTTTGCTTCTGTTGAAACAGCAGGAGGAGGGAAGGAGTGGGAATGAGCAGCTGAGAGACTGTTTTCTTTGTTTAAGATTTAAAGACCATGTAATGGGCCGCTACTCTGAAAGTTGGATACTCATCAACTTAAAGCTTATACATTTTAAACTATTATGTTTAGTAATACACTCCTTATTTCACAAGCCTCACCCTGTAAGGTCGGGAAAGAAGCTGAAATTCTTGTGCATATACTGCTTCTGACAAGTTATAATTGAAGATACTTGTTCTAATCTCTGCAGTAGGGGTAGGACTATTATCGCACTGCCAAGCCGGCAGTGTGGTATACTTGGGGAGAAAAGGCCCTGCTGCTGCACTAATGAGGTGCTGTTTATTCTGTAGGTCCTACTAATCTACAGTACCATTCTGAACCTTGGAAACACTTTGAAAGGCCCAATGGTACCTCCTCGTATTTATTTACTGTTAGTGCTCGGGACTGGGTGAACTTGCTGTTGAAGCTTAGCACCTAAACCAGCAATACCCTTTGTCAGCTGCAATTTATATTCGGTTTTGTTACCACTTTTTTTAATAACTGTGGGAAGAGTTCCACCTATTTAGAAGAATCGGTTTTAAAAGAAATTTTCCATCCTAATTACTTACAACTCTGAACATTTGCATTGCAAATTTCATTCGAAATTATATAAAGGTGACAATCTGTATTTATAGAAAGAACATTGTATAGCCTTCTAATGTTTTGAAACCCTTCTAAAACAGAATATGCCTTTTCACTCCATTATTTGGCAGAATAAATAGTCCTGCTGCACTGTGATTTGTGTATATTAACTACATCTGTGTCGAGCTGGGAGACGAGATGAGGGAAATAGAGATGCTGTAATGCTCCATGTCTGGGGAAATAAGATTAATGTAGCAGCATTAAAGACAACTTGTTTTCTCTCTCCTTTTTTGTTTTTGTGGTGGGGATAATTTTTTTTTTTATGAATCTGCTTAGAATTAAAATACAAACTTGTGAGTGTCTACCCTAAGGTCTTGGAAGTCGTTTAAACAATTGTTACATCAGTTATGTATTTTAATACGTAAAAAGTCTACGGAGAGAAATGTCTTTTAATGTTTGTAATGATCTCAAACGTGTTTAGCATCAGAAAGCTCTCTGTACCACTGTCTTTGTTACTTTCAGTACAATACATAACCTTTCCCCATGTCAGCACTTCCATATACTGACGGCAGATAAGATTTTTGCCTTTCTTTTTGGTCCGTGATACCCTTTGTTTCAGTTTAACTCTGGAGAACTTCAGTGGTCTGTTTTATTTCTCTCTTTCCATTTGGAATAGTTTGCTCAAAGGGTTGAGGAAGATTGCAGTAAAATATTTAGAGAAGCCTGTAGTTTTGTCCTCTTTATCTTTGACTGAAGGGAGGTGAGAGAAGATCTTCTGATTCACAAACTTAAATGTAACGAGCCCAAAGTACTTTCATGAGGCTACCGGAAATTTAGAGTAGGGTTTTCCAGAAGTGTTACGTATGCTTCCATGGGAAGCCAGTGACAATGAGGTGCCATCCAGTAAATTCAGTAGCAGTAGTTAATTATTTCTTTTTCTGAATACGTAATTTTTTTTTCCCTGCAGTTCTCGATCTATGAATAAACAGAAGTCAAATTCAGAGCACGTAGGAGCAGCAACTGCGTATTTCTTCATTTTCTGTGAACTGGTCTTTTTATGTATAATAAAACCAGCAGTTACCCACAATACAGAAATATGTTTTTAAGTACATGTATAATATAAAAATGCAAATAATAAGGATTTGGGTAAAAGTAGCTGTATCATTCTCATTGCCTGTTAAAGGTGTAATGTAGAGTCTTGTTTTTGCGAGATGACATACCAAATCTAAAGGCTCAGTATAGTTGAAACTGGTAAAAGAATAATGCTAATCAATAACAATTCTCCAGTGAGATGGAGGAAGCAAGTGAAGTTAACGATATGCAGTGTGATAGCAGTGAACTGTTGAAATACAGCCGTTCTGCATAGTGATCTTAATTTAACACTGGTGATTTAAATCGTAGCATGCCACTTCAGGCTTGTTTTAAGTACTTGTGAGGGTGTTAAATAAACGGATGTCAGAATGACTTATGAAACAATTATTCTGTCACTGTAGGAGACAACAAAGAAGTTGCTGGAGGACTTGGATGTTTACCATGAAAATTATGTTACAGTTCTGAGATGTCTTCATGTGTTCACATCTTCTCTTCCAAAGTATCCTTTGGGCAAGCAGGTGATGACGCACTGTTGTTCCATTTTAGTGAAACGTGGGGTTTTTCGTTTTGAAGCATGACATCTGAATAAGTATTTATTCCTTCTCTTTGTTTACAATTCCGCTGCTTTGCTCCCTACTTCTTAAAATGGAGACAGATGCTTTCTTGCTGTGGGCAGAGGGCAACAGCACGTGGTTTCTTGAGTGGTGTGGGATCAGTCGAGGAGAAGGAATTTCCAGGAGGAGGCAGATGCACAGATCAGTATGGGAATCCACACGCTGACTTCCCATATCTGGGATTATCTGTATGCAGTGCACCATTGTACACTCTCCTACCATCTCTTAGCTTGCTGGTCAAATTCAGATGGAGAGACTGAGTTTTAGCCGTCTCCTGGACTGAATTAAAAGGTAGTAAGGGAACAGTGATAAATGCTCTTAATAGCCATATTGCTCTAATGCCATTAGATCTACCTCCTCACGCTCAGCAATTTCTTCTTCCACTAGAAGAGCAATATATTCCGTGCGTGTGCGCTTGTCTGTCGGTTCTCAGTGTATTCTGCGCTGTTACTGGAATCGGTCCCTGACTTACAGAATCAGCGTGAACTGTCCCAGTACTTGAGAATAAAAAGGTGTTCTAGCTGGGGCGTTGGACTGGAGTTCCTCACTGTTCTCTGCATTTCCCTTCAGCTGGATGTTAGTTGTCTGAAAGCTGGTGCAGAGCAGCACTCGGACTCTGGCAAAAGCCATCTAGGAGCTTAGCTCTGTAATACACCAAATGCTCTCGTTTCTTTTGCGCTCATTCTGCGTTTCTGGCAAACAGGCTGCAAAGGAATTGCACGTTACTTTGAAAAGTTTGTTGTAAGAGTCCCGAATTACTTTGTAAAATACTTATCCTTTCTTCACCTTCTGCGTAACAGATCAGGGAGCTGCACTGCGCGTGTTTGGAAAACAAAGTGTGGGAGACAGAGGAGTACGAGTCATCTCTCCAGCTAGCACGGTGATTTTTTCTTTTCCCCCTGTTTTGTTTTAATATCTCTGTACACGTGGAGAAAACCAGTCATCAGTTATTCTGCAACTTAAACCTGTTCACAGCTAGTTGTAGGATTGTTTGCAAGTAAAATTGACTGCTGGTTTTAGTTTGTCTTTCTACCATTTTCCATGAAACTCAGACAGGTTCTAGTGTCTCTCATGCCCTGAGTAATTATGCTGAAACTACTGAGATTACTCTGTGTGAATGACAACATCACTTGGGTTTTGTCTTTTAAAGTATGATGGTGTTAGATATTATCAACCAACCGTTTAGTTTTAGTTGGCCTAAATTTTAATCTGTTGTGAAAATGAGAATCTGTTCCAAGTAAGTGGCTGAGGCCTTTATTTTACTGCTTTCCCTCTGCCTCCTTTGTTTAAGTTTGTACAGGGACTGAGTTAATTTTGTTCTTATTGTGATCTTAGGACTTTAGGAGAGCCACCACTTGTGTTGTCTGTCAGTGTTTAAAATGGAAAAGGTCATCTAAGCCAATGTTCTTAATAAAAAACCCTTCAATTGCAACATTGCAGCTGCAGACTTTTAAATGTGCTTTATCGTGGCAAGTGCCTGTTTCCCGATAGCTGCATTCATGTAAATAATACATGGGTTGTGTTGCACAAGGAGCTGATGCAACACCGTTGCTGTAACTGCCTCTTCAAAAGCCTCTGAGCTTGTGAGGTTTGACAGTAAAATTGCTTAGGAAAACCGTGTCACTGCTGGGTGGAGGGTAAGTTCCTGGGCTCCTACACAAGGAAACATGCTCATCAAACTGCACCTTTGCCATAGTGAGCATTTCTTGCTCATCACCACCACGCTGTATTCTTTACCCTCATCCCTTTGAAAGGATTTCATGCTTCATTTGGCATTTCTGCAAGTCTTTCCTTCTTAATCCTTCTCTGACTCTCCTGAATCTTGACAGCACTCAGTCACCTATCAGCCCTTGCCCACACGTGTCATTTTGCTTTCCTGTACCTTCTGTTCTGTAATCTCTAACTCCTGGCCATTTCTTTCTCTCCTGTTTCTCCTCCTAAGTTTAATTTTCTTTCTTAACTCTGAATTCACCTGCCTCTTCTATCTCAGAGTTGATGCTGCTGTCAGACTCTGGCTTGCTCGCCCTTTATTCCTGTCTGTTCATCTCCTTGCTGTTCTGACTCTGGTCCTGGCTACCGTTGTGGGAGCTTCTGATAGAAGCAGTGATCACCGTCATTCCTTTTATAGATAATTCTTTCTTCTTCCTCTAATACAGGATTTCTGTCATTTTTCTAACAAAACTCCTTCAACACAATTCCTTCAAATACTTGGAATTCTAGCTGTGATTATTCTTTTTTCAGCTTTTAACTTTTTCTTTAACTCTTTTCCATTTTACACATACTTCCTCTTGTTACTGATTTTTCTGCATAGAATCTTGCTGCTGTCATCTGGAAGAAAATGGTAACATGATCTTTCCCCTTTTACTCACAGTCTTCTTCCCCCCCCCTTTGCTCAGGTATGGAAATTGTTCACTGTCCCTTAATGTCTCTGCCTTCCCAGGGGTCCCGCTACCTGCTGATGTCTTTTGTTTGCCCTTTCCCATCCCTTATTCTTCTTTTCAGTGGTTTTCTGGAGTCCATCTTTTTTTCCCTTTATTTAGAAAGTAAGAAAGAGAGACGTTTTTGATTAGCTTCTTTCTCAATTTGTATCAAAGTCTCTCGTTTGCCCTTCAGGCCTTGTGTTCAAATGGGGGCGTTTCAGTTGTTGCATTGGGTTCCTTTTGTGGTCGGTTGGTCGTTTCTCTACTTCAGCCTTTCCTCGGATGGGCTTTATCTCATGGGCTAAAAGTGCTCTCCCCAAAGATGGTGTTTCAGGGGAACTTTAGCAGTCTGGACAATAGTTATTCTACTTCAATCTGGTTGTCTAGAGTCTAAAAAAACATACCACGGAGAGGCAGGGAGGGTGTGTGGGCTTTAGTTCACATTGGATTAATCCAGTCAGAAGAGAGAGAGCTGTTGGAGAGTGTCTCACTTGATTGGTTATGGGGAACTGACTGGCTGGGACATCTGGTCAAGCTTTTGGAGGGCAAAACTGTGAGGACTGTCTGTCTGACTGTCTTGTGTCTAGATACTGCACTCTGGTTTTGTCTGCTGATCACTGATGCCATTCGTCCCCAGTTGTCACAGTCCTGCCCTTCCGTGACTGTTGTCAGTTTGTTGACCAGTCTCTGTTCATGCCTCCTTCAGATCATTGCCCACCTCGGCACTCACAAGGCGTTTCTGTGGACTGCCTTCCTTTCTGCTCTTTCGTAACTCCTCTGAATCATCAGAGGCAGATTTATGATCAGAGATCTGCCTTTCTGCTTAAAGCTTGTCTCTTAGCCAAATTAAAACCTTAACCTCGCTGTCTGATACCTGGCACACCTTGCAGCAGTCTCGAGCCCAAAAGGTTGGAAAGGATCCTTTACTGTTTCCTGATGCATGAAAACTATCCTCTTGCCTGTTCTTTGGGTCCTGTAACCCCACTGTTGTCCTAAGTTCTAGAAGGACTTGCAGCTCCTTTTGAATAATATTACTAAAATAAATTGGTTCTCTCCCATGCACAGGTCTCCAGATCTGGTTATCCTCTCTGGATCTTGGGTGTTTGATCACTGCAGCCTTGTGTCTGGCCCGAAGGAGGCTGTCTTGTTTACACATTGTATCCTGCAAGGCAGTTTCAAAATGTTTGCTAGCCTTTTGTGTGGTCAGGGTCACCCTTTCTGTTGTAAACTCCTGGTGCTTTTTTGTACAAAACCTGCATCTGAAGGCAACACCTGACTTGCAAAAATCTGTAGCAAACAGAAGTTTCAAATTCTCACCTTCAGGAGCATTTAGCATCAGCTGCCAGTTAGAATCTAAAGCTGAAATTGCAGTTGCCACTCCAGGCATCCATAAAGCTTCCCCAGCCTCTTTTAAATTCTTCCTTAAATCTCTCTTCCTCAGTAGCTGATACAGAGACCCCCTGCCTGACACGCCATCACCATCATTTAAGTCTTTTGTCATGGTCCTCTGTCTTCTAAAATCCTTGAACTGTTAGCACCTTTGGTTTGCATTTTTGTATGACACCTTCCTTCTGTGTCAGACAAAGCAAAACCACAAGAACAGGCTGGGAAGGGCTCCCAGGAACAGCACAGGATGTTACCAATGTGCCATTGCTCAGAACCAGAGTGTTTAGCAATGGGAACCTCGTGAAAAACCTCACGTGCACGGTAATGGTACTGGCGTGGTGATGCAATGGCTGATTCTGGGTTTCATTTACGGCTATTTTAAGGACTTGGCTTCGGTATCTTTTACATGAGGTTTCTGAGACTCAGCAGTGCTTGGTGACGTTTATTGAATGCCCTAATACATAATTAGAAGCAGTAAATGCTGGGCTGGAGGTTGGGCTGGGTGATCTCAAGAGGTCTCTTCCAACCTAAAGGATTCTGCGCTTCTAGGGGTGGTTAGGTTTCTCGCAGTTAAACACAGAAACCAGCAATTCGGATTTTGTTTGAGAATCACTGAGTCACACAGAGCAATGGATTTTGTGGATGTGTGAATACATTCTGATCTGCTTTTTTTTTAACCATACTTTTTAAAAAAAGTCTGACTCAGTTTCAAAAATATTAACTCTATCCTCAAGGATTTTTGGGTAGAATATCAGAAAAGCTTCATTGTCAGTTCTGCAGGAAAAGGTGAAGGACGTCTATCCAAGTAGATTTATTTCTTTCTGTTAATGACAGCAAGGAAAAAACTGACCTTTTTGCAAGACAGAGTGGTTGAAATCTTGGAGGTTTTGCCTTACAAAAGGAGGTTTTCAAATTATTTTAAAACTTCTTTTCAGCTAAGAGTGTTGAAAGCTGTTTCATCATTCTTCATTTCAACTTCAGCCAACAATTGTGTCTTTTAGGATGTTGAATAAGTCTGATTTGGTAACCATGCTTCAACAGTGTGTGGAAATTTTTGTGTCATCTTCTGGAAAGGAGTTTGATAAGGCAGTAGAGAAGTTGAAGCACTTCTTGACCCGATTTCAGAAACTAGAAGGTGGGTGTGTACCATCATACATTCCATTGCAGATTATGTGAAAGCTGTTCTACAACCTGACCAATGAGTATCATTTTCCCTGGTGATAGCCTGCAATTGCCCTGGTGATACCCTGTCATTGTATCAAACCATCAGATTTTTCCGGATCGGGGTTTTTTTAAATACCTGCACAAAATTGGGAAATGCTTATATTCTTTATTGGTGTGTGGTTTATGCTTTTATAGTAGGGAAGAGCGATGTAGGATAAGAAATTGGACAGATCAGCAAACATTACTCACTAAATCTGTCATTCGTATAGTTTGAGTGTTTTACCAGATGTTGCAATCGTTAAAGTCATTTAACAAATAAAACCAGACAGTGAAAGATAAATAGGGGCAGACTTCCTTATGACATGCTGTTTCTTCCAAATGTATTTGGACTAGATGATCTTATTGTTCCTTTCCAACCGCAGTGATTCTGTATGCAGTGTTCTTTCACCTGCACCTTCAGTTAAATTCGTGTGAGGGCTGGGACACCAAGCGCCAGTCGTCAGGGCCCCGCTGACGTGCTGCAACTTGTCGGGCCCCTGTATCTGTGTGTTCCTGGCAGAGGACATATCTGGGAGTTCAGCACGGCAAATGGGTAGCAGCAGCCTTTGTCATTCAGAGGCACGTTAACAGAAACTGCCCTATTCCTTCTGAAACAGGAACATGCCGTATTCCAGCATTCTTCTGGAATAGGAATTTCATTGCTTCCCCTGAACATAGTGCTCCCATGGGATTCCCTTTTGAAGATGGAATGGTTATCATCATCTGGTCTGTTTTATGTATATTAATTTAAGTTCATTATCAGTGTGATTGCTACCCAGCATTTGGGAAAGGAGGCAGTAAGCCACCAATGCAGTCTAATTAAATTAATTAAAGTTGTCATGTAACACATGACGTGTCTTGTCATGTAACACTCCAGGCTTAACTGAGGATACTTCATAAGAACTGGCTCTTGCCTGTACCATGTATTTGTAAATAGATGTAATAGCAGGGATGTGGTACAGGACATAGGTCATCGCTTTGAAAAAACCATGTATGGCACTGAAGGTACCAGCACTGGAGGATCTGAACTACGATGCAAAACCTAAAGGTTCATCTAGTTTGGAAAAAAAGGAGTTGAAGCAAAAGGCTTTTAAGTAGTTGGATTTTTACTTTGAGGGAATAAGTAAAAAAAAAAAATATCAATAGATATTTAGATAGATATTAGACTCACAGAATGGTTTGGGTTGGAAGGGACCTTAAAGACCATCTAGTTCCAACCCCCCTGCCATGGGCAGGGACACCCTCCACTAGACCAGGTTGCTCAAAGCCTCATCCAGCCTGGCCTTGAACACTGCCAGGGATGGGGCACCCACAGCTTCTCTGGGCAACCTGTGCCAGTGCCTCACCACCCTCTCTGGGAAGAATTTCTTCCTGATGTCCAATCTAAATCTCCCCACTTCAAATTTAAACCCATTACCCCTTGTCCTGTCACTACAGGCCCATGTAAAAAGCACCCCCCAGCTTCCTTGTAGGCCCCAAGACATGCAGAACTATGAAACAAAAAGGACAGTATTTTTTTTCACTTTGGATTTGAAGATGATTTTAAAGCAGAGAAAGGTCTAATGAATCCACGAATGATCTTGAATTTGTTTTCAAAATGAATTTAAGCTGTACTGAAGAAGTGAGAAGGGGAAGTTAAGATACATTTACATGAATAAGTTGCTGATTTAGGTGACTTCTTCCTATATATTTCTGTGATGGTGTTGATCTTCAGCAAGAGTTTTCAGAAGTTTGCCAAAACTGTATGTACCCAAGTCTCCCACAGTGCCCTTTGAGTGAAAGGGTAGTCCAAATTTATTGGGTTTTTTAATAACAAAGTCTGTCTTCCCAACTACTAATGAACTGGCAAAAATATAATATGAAGCTTAAGGAAACAAAATATCCTTATTTTCAGTATATTTTGAGCTGAAGGATTTGATTAAAAATAAACAATCTCAAGTTATATGGGTGTAGTAGTGCAGAGAGGAGGTCCTCTGTGGTGAAGTCTTCAACACAACTACAAATGTCCACAAGGCACCGGGATATACCAGCTTGTTCTATGTAGGTCACCACAAGGCTTTTGTATATCATGAGTGTCACTGCTGGTTGGAGCTTTACCTGTGACGGTGAAATCTCCGTCTTGTTGCCATCTTCATAAGTAAGGCACGAAACCTGGTTACCTTGTCTTTTGATTAGCGCTCAGCCTGGCATTGACTGTGCTTTGGGAACTTCTGCTTGGTTTTCCCTAAAAACTGCTAATTCTTGGCGCAACTGATCGACAAACTTAACGTGGTTCTGACAACAAAATCTTATTATCAATTGAGAATAAAACTGAATCACGACATACCTTACGCTTTTGGTTTGCTGCTCTGGTTGCAGTTTCTGGGTTAAGTTGGGAGAGTGCTTTTCTCACTTAGTGTTTCTTGGCAGGAAAACACGCAGTGTGTGGCTTTTTGACCCCTCCCCAGCCCCAGCTGTATCTGGTACTATTCTGTCCAACTTACAAATGCTGAGGGTATGACCCGGAATGACATAAGCAGAAGTGATGTGCAAGGCTTGTGTTGGATCTGCTCAGGGCTTGAATTGCTTCGGTTACGTGATTACTGTTGGTTAAGCTGCGCTGCAGACCCCTTTGTTAACAACCTCTTACGCGGCGCGATACTCCAACGCTGCCTGCGTTAGGGGGTATGTGAAGGAGTAACTGAACGCTTCTCGGGTCGCTTGGGTTAGGGGGTTTACGTAGGTAGTCAGGAAAAGTTTACCCCACATATCAAACATTAGTTTTGTTCTAGTAGCAGAAGCTTTCCAAGAACAAGATGAGTCCGTATCGTCACAAAAGGAGCTCCAGAAGAAGACAGACCTTTATCATCTTCAGAAGGTTAGGCCTGCATAGGCTTTACTGCTTAGTTCCTTAACTGAATCTTTTAAGACGTAATTCACCATGGGTGGTTCTTCCCAGCTTGCTGGAGCTCTGAGTAAAGGTTGTGTATAAGCAACTCTTCTAAAAAATGAAGAAGTACTGACTATATATGTCAGGCCCACCAGATGCATAGAAAATTATAGAAAACATCTGTCATAAACTAGGATTTTAAAATGCAAATTAGGGGGTTTCTTCTTAAACTTGTGCGTTAAGGCAGAATGTATAATTTATGTTTCTTTGAATTTCCCAAACTCCTACCAGTTTGAGAACTGAATACACTGGCCTTAAATAAAACTAACTGCACGATCGCTCTTTCAAACGTCCTCAGCGAAGGCATGCCAGCAGAAACTAATTATACGTGTTAAACGTATATACGCTGCGTTCTGCAGAGAATAACTACCTCCCGCGTCCTTTCATGCACCGCTTTCTTTTTAAAGGCCTTGTTGGAGTTGAATGAATCAAGGCGGTCTAAGAAACTGACAAAGTTTGAACTGCTCCGTGTTGAAGTTGTTGACTACATGGACAGTCTCGTGAGGTGAGCTTTCCTCTCTTATATTCCCGCATTGGTTTGCATCCTCAGCTGCCACAAAAATTTTGCTAACACGTTAATCTTGTCAAACTTGTGTCTTGGGCCCTGCGGTACAAAGCACGCTTTTCCTTCCTATTCTTTCTTCCATGTGGGCTCTAAAAATAGTGATTTTTTAAAAATACCTCTTTTCCATAGATTAGTAGAAGAAATTGGCACGTGAATTGACCAACTTATTCTGGCTACAGGAAATTTGAGGAAGGGTTGGATGTACGTGGCAAAACAAAGTCAAGAGTTTTTACCCTAATCTTTGCTGATCTGTTTGACTTATGAAACTGGATAGATAGCAGGTGTGATATCCTGCCCGTTTTGGGAACTGGTTTTGGTGAGCAGCGCATAGCAGATAGGGTTTTGGAGGCAGCTCTGTAGCTGGA
This sequence comes from Rhynochetos jubatus, assembly GCA_027574665.1. NCBI lineage: Eukaryota > Metazoa > Chordata > Aves > Eurypygiformes > Rhynochetidae > Rhynochetos > Rhynochetos jubatus. The sequence goes on along the minus strand of CM050650.1, from coordinate 86,432,977 downwards.
AACGTGAAAGGCTTGGGGCGGAGGAAGAGATGAAGGCATTTGTTAATTATAGAGCCTTAGTGGGGGCAGAGAAGCTAACAGAAGTATGACTGTGCCAAGAAAAAAGCCTCAGACGTGAAGACAAAGGTGAGCAGAGACTCATCAGGAGGCCTCGAGATGGATAAGCAAAATCTGTGGGTTAGAGTACATGACTGGTGTTAGCATTTCAGCTGCGGCTCTTGTTCTGAGTTTGTGAGCGGCCCAGCTAGTGTTCAGTGCTAAGTCCATTAGATGTAGGGTGGATAACAACCGACTCCTCAGCCTAAAAGCTGATTTCAGCACTGTTCATCTCGGTTTTTTCAGAGATTTGTTGGTACCGGTTGGGAAACGCACATTCTTGTAGTCTTTGACTGCAGCGGACTTCGCTGTTTCCCTTGAGATAACGCTTGTATCTCCCCTCCTTCCCCCGTACCTCCTGCTGCTTTTTCAGAAGTTACCTCGTTCCTGCAGACTGGAAGACTCTGCATGAGATACTGTATTTCAACACAGCCAGCGTTCTCCGGGAGCACCTGAATGCTGCCCCGAGGATTGCGCTTCACACAGCTTTAAATAACCCCTACTGCTACCTGAAGGTAAGAAACCGGCGAGTTGTTCGTGGCGCCGGAGTGGTTCCTGAAGGCTGCATGTGAGGATGATGTGTCAGGCTTCGTTTTGCTGTTTCATGAAGCTTGGCGCACGTTCAGCTGTTTGGCAAAGAACCAGCAACATAAGTGTCGATAAGCGACCGGGGACTTCGCAAAGAGTTAGGGAATCCGTCTGGCCGAAACACAGAAGCTAATTATGGAAAGAGTTTTATAGGGAGAATCCATTTTCCAGCGCCTGTTCTAGTCACGAGCTTTTCTTTCTCCTGCAGATGTAGCAGAAAAGTCATTTTGTCCCCCATTACAAATGGGATGGCTCTCCCCGGGGGGAAAAATGCAGTGTCTGTGCCTCTCTCCAGAGGCCTTTTTTCACAGGGCTGGTGCTTATTCCTCGCTGTGTGAACTTGCTGTGAGGTGGAGGCTCTGTTCAGGCTGGGTGATGACACTAACAGTAGCGTAAATACAGCAAATTTAAAGGACTCCTTTGTTTTATTTTTGACATCTGACACTCTGCTGTGTATTGACATCCTACCTTTTCTGAGTCCGAGAAAAGGATTGCCGTTGATGCTGTTAGTTAACCCTGCCCTTTCGTAGAGAAGAAAAGCAGCCCCTTTTCCACTTGTTTCATAAATCATATTCACAGGAGGACCGAAAGGAATAGAGCGGGATGTAGAAAAGGAGTGAACGTACGTTTCTTTTTGTCCGTGATTATAGACAATGCTTGGAGTTACCCTTGTGCCCTAACACTTCCCTTAAAAATGGGATGAGCGTTTTGAAGAAAGCACTGGTTGTGGCTGTATCCCAGCGATTATACGCTACGTGAGTCAAAGCCAGCGCTTCCCAGGAACCGTAGTTTGTGAAGATCTGCCCTTGAGATCTACAGCCGGAGTCTATTGGGTTTGTTGGCGCTGTGCCTCTTGGAACGAGGGTTGTCAGTATGGCTGTGTGCGGGAGCCATTTCTAAAACCACGTAAGGAGCTGCTTTGTGAAAACACTAGTTGCCGAGTGGGCTACTTGGCCCGGTAGAGACCTAATATGAACCTCAGTAACATATTTTTAGAAAACCTGTAAAAATATAGATCAGGAAGTAAAATCTAGCTGCTGCTGTGTTTAGTACTGAGTTGACAGGATCTAAAGCCCTCTGCCATCCTGAACTTTGTTCTTCGACATACTTTTAACGTATTTCCAGTGTTTTCTGAGCAGATTGTGAAGGTTTGGCATAGTTCTATCAGCAGCAGTATTGGCTGCGTACCCTGCTTAGCATTTTAATCCATGCGACTCACATGTTTTCCTTCATTGTATCCATGACTTCTCGGCATGGCTTGTACTTTTCCTGGGCCATCACCAGAGCAAAGTTCTCTAGAGCTGTTCCTTCCAGAAGACTAGGACAGGAAAGGATCTGCTTCAGTGGAGGACCAGCAAATGATTAACGTGCGATGTGTTTCTCGTAAGAACCTAGCCTAGTTAGTTATTTAGCAAAATGTGAACCAAGGATCATACTTAACCTGGAAAAAAAACCAACCACCCACCAAACAGTACTTCTGTTTTCACTGATCCCTGGAAAATTCAACACGGCACTGCTTAGTATTGTGTCAGCACAAGGAAATCTGACCTTGGATCTTCCTGGCGTTCGGATGGTCATGCAGGTTTTGTTCCTGACCTTGGGTAAGAAGGGCGATTCGTCACACTGATCTCATGAAGATGCTCCGATTGCTATGAAACGAAAATCCTTGACTTGCAATCCCCTTCCTTCTCCCTTCATTGCTCGTGTGTGGTCCTTGGGAAACATAACAACATGGATTCCAGAGCCAGGTAGGAGTCTGTCCTCTCTCTAGCCCCTGAGGGCAGGGTCAGGCAAGAGCAGCCCCTCAGCAGCAGTGTTCAGGGCTGCTCCCATCCCTGTGCTCTTCTCTTTCTGAAACCTGCGTTCACCTCTGTGCTGCACAGGTGGTTTCACGGTTGGCTGCTCATTTCTAGGGCAGCTTCCTGCTTGTCAGCGTAGTTATTTCCTCCTGGGGACACGGCCTGCGCTGCCGCCTCGGGAAGCTGAGGTTTCCCCGCGCGCAGCTGCAGCTCCCTCCTGCTACGCTGTAAAGATTGGGCCTGGTTATCCCAGGAGAGGCTGGCAGAGACCCTGCAGTGCCACTCAGCAGTCCCTTCCCTGGATCATTCTCGGCACTTCCCCGTGGCCCAGCCAGACATTAGATGCCTGCGGACGAGCCTGCTCCAGGAGTGCAGTCGCCCTGGAAGTTGCATCCTCTCTTGGTTGTGATAACCGTTCTGGCTTGAAGATCAGAAAACCAGTGCAGTGTGTCCAGCAGGGCCAGGGTTTGGTGCACGGTAGAAAGAGGGGAAGAGAGAAGGGCGTAGGGTTATCCCTCTGGCAGTGGCGAGCCCCAGACCAGCCAAGAAAGTGTAGGTGCCCCTGTGCCAGTTAGTAGCACCGTCATGTTTGCAACTACTACGGCTCCTGAGTGGTAAGTTCCCCTCTGGACTGTAACAGTTTGAGGGTTTAGCCACGTTACTCTGAATTCACCTGGAGACCACCTGGACTAACTTGACATGTTAGCCTAATGTCTGCAGATTTTTGGGTTCCTTGTGCAGGGTAAATGAACTTGAAAACCGTTAGGCTTTCTGGACGTAGTGAAATTTCTCCTAAGTGCTAGAGCCCAAACTGATCTGAGCCTCACAAATTGCAGGGGTTGATCTATGAAAGGTAAGCTGGAGTTTCTTGAGCAAAGTTACATTCTTTGCCCAACCTCCTGTCTTATCTGGAGAAGTGTTTGTTTATCAAGGTATTCTTGCTAGGGCTTTAGGGACCTCCCAACAGTACCAGGCATATTTTACCAGCATATAAAAGCATTTCAGCAAAAATTTCTGTGAACTGAAAGGAACTGCAGCTCTGCAGAGGCTTTTGCTTCTGGCTCAAGCGGCTCTTTTTACTTCTCAGGCAAATGGTTCAGTGCTGATGACCTGAATTTCCTGACACACACAATACTTAGAGAAATCAGACTTTTGCCTTTGTAGGTGCCGAGTTTCAAGCCAGAGAGAAATGATTGTTACATCTCAGAAATAAAACTGTGAGATGAGAGAAGCAATTTTGCTTTTTAATACATCTGATAGGTCTATACTAAGACTTCCTCTCGGGTTTCAGGGCGGCGGGGGGGAAGGAACACTTTTTTGTTTTCTACATAGCACAGTCTGAGGCAAATCATGACTAGTTTCTTTTCCTGAATCCACGGAACAGACTGTTTCTCTGATCTGTAAACAGAACTGGCAAAAGAATTGGGGAAAAGCCTAGTCAGATCATCACTCCTTAGACACTGCGTAAGTGTGCAGAATGGTACAAGGGCCTAGGTGGGATTTTGGTTTTGTTTAACCGTATATTTTCTTGTTTTTCTGGGTTTGGTGGTGGTTTTTGTTTCCTTTGTGTCATTAACCACGCAACCAGTAAATATTTGGTTCAAATACCTACTCTGAATTTCCTGAAATAATGCTCTGTCTAGCCCTCGAGATTGTTCAGGTTTGAAAACTGATCCAAGTTGCTGCCTTCACTTTTTCTCCCGTCAGAATCAAGCTTTGAAAAGTGATGGAGGAAGCATTTCCAATAAAGCCCCTGACATATGCATCGTGTATAAGCTTCATTTGGAGTGTGGCAGATTGATTAACCTCGTTGATTGGTTGGAGGTATGTGACAGTGCAAACAGCATCTTCACCTGCTCTCGGTGTTCTATGTTCATGCTGCGTGTCTGCTTTTCTTTAGTGCCTCTTCTGACAGCTTAAATCATTGCACGCTTCCGTCCCTCCTGCGCAAGACCAGAGGAACTGTGATCACCAGCCCACAGAGTCTTCCCCTGACTACTGTGCATCATTTATTTCCAGCACTATTACTCTGCGGTGAAAATAATCTATTTTATGCCTGGCACAGATCAGACTTTAGGCTTCACAAAGCTACCTATTTTTTTTTAATGGGAACAGGCGAGCGCTGTTGCTTGGCAAGTGCCGGGGCTCTTGGGGAAGAGTGCTTGTGCTAGGGGAGAGCAAAAGTCCCTGTCTTGTACGCGGCCCACAGGCCAAGAGAGTGTAACAGGAGAACGTGCCCTGTTAATACAATACATTCCCTGAATAATCCCGAGCTAACAATCCTGTTTTAGCATAAAGTTTCCTAAACTGGAATGGATTGTGTGTGTTTTGTAAGCCTGCCTGCATTGAGTTACCAGTGTAACTTTTTAGCAACCACAGCATCCTCTGGCAAGAAATTCTGTAGCTTAACTACATGCAGCGCAGAGGATGTTTCTCTGAGTGCGTTGTGCTTGCTGCTGCCTTGTTTGTGTAGTGGAAATAAAAGTGGACAGAAGATTCCTACCCACCCTCTTGCTGTCCCTCAATTTTATAGATTTCTTCACAGCCAACTGATTTCCTTCATTTTTGGAGAAGGCTCCAGGGAGACCTTATAGCACCTTCCAGTACCTGAAGGGGCCTGCAAGGAAGCTGGGGGGGACTTTTTACAGGGGCCTGTAGTGACAGGACAAGGGGTAATGGGTTTAAATTGAAAGCGGGGAGATTTAGACTAGATATCAGGAAGAAGTTCCTCCTGGAGAGGGTGGTGAGGCCCTGGCACAGGTTGCCCAGAGAAGCTGTGGATGCCCCATCCCTGGAAGTGTTCAAGGCCAGGCTGGATGAGGCTTGGAGCAACCTGGTCTAGTGGAGGGTGTCCCTGCCTATGGCAGGGGGGTGGAACTAGATGATCTTTAAGGTCCCTCCCAACCCAAACCATTCCGTGATTCTCTGATTTTTCCAGAACCTTTAAGCAGCCTCACTCTGACAACATTCTTCAGCTCTCTGTTTTTTCTGAGCGTGGGTCGCAGACCAGAACCGTATCGGGATTTAAAATGCGGGCACACGAGTTCCTAAGTGCTGTCTTTCATTCTGCCATGGTAGCACATAACCTTGCTTGCTCTTCGATGGCTGCACAACTGACATCCCTCCCAAGTGACAGTCATCAGCTCAGAGCTCATTATTTCACACTCAGCTCTTTCGGTCCATGAAACAGGTTAAATCTGTGCTGCTTTCCCCTTTCTAGGCTTTCGCAACTGTGGTGACGGCAGCTGAGGGATCAAGTACAGATGCAGCTTCCTCAGACCAGGTGGATGATATTATCCAGTATCCTTTCTCTCCGGTTTGACATTCAAATGCTTTACAGGATTAATGAACCAGGATTTTTAAATTACAGCTTCACCTGCGCCGATAACTGGTTCCAGAAAAACAAAGACAACTAGTTTGAACGGCCTTAATGTGCTGAGAACGCCACGGAAATAGGTGGGCTGGGGGTGGCAAGGCAACGGCGTTTGCCCCTAGGGGCTGTTCGGGTCTGAAATAGGACCAACAGTCCTTAAAGGAAGTTGAAGCTCAGTTAAATCATCCGAGGTAGTACAAGTGCTGCACAGGGGGAGAGCATGGCAGGGGAACGAGCAATAGGATAGCTGTGACCTTGAGAGCAGAGAAGGAGAGGCAGCAGCTTGTCCTGAGCTGTTTTAGAAAATGGCAGAAAAAAAAATCTCCCCATTTCCAAGCATAAATTCTTTGTTTTTTCTGAGAGACTACAGAATTAGTCTCTTTGTAGGCTTCAAGCCTGTCTTAGCAGCGGGGAAAGGAACTCCTCTTTCATTGCCAGGCTGTATGTGTGTAGCAAAAGCATTCTGATTGGAGATTAGGGCTTCATTCTCTGCCTTTATTTCCAGCAGTTTTAGCGTGCAGCACGCTTTGTGTGATCCGCCCTCACCCTGTCTTCCCCTCCTAGAGAGAGCGGTGTCTCCATCACCCTGTTGTCATAAACGCGTACTCATTCCTTCACCGCAACATCCAGCGCTCGTTTCATTCGAGCCGTTTCTGAACTGGAACTCCTGGGCTTCGTGAAGCCTAGCAAGCAGAAAACCGACCACGTGGCGAGGCTGACGTGGGGAGGCTGTTAACGTGCCACCGAGCTCTTCACAAACCTGTTCTTTATAGCGTTGTGCCATGGCCACCTTCCCACTGAGCTCGTCCTCGCTCGCTTTGCATACTGACTCAGCGTCAGCCGTGACTGACGGCACCGACATACCTTCCCAGGGCCCGGATGGGCTTGAATAGCGATGCTGGGTTTCTAACGCTCGGGCTCCCTGGGCGATGTACCGCTCCATTAACGCTCCTGTTCCAAATACTGTATTGGTGTGCCAGTTTGCGTCTTCCTTCACGGGTGGTGTTTAACCCTACGCTGATGCAATTCGGGCTAGCAAGCCGGAAGGACAGCGCTGGCTGGGCGAGCTACGGAAGTGATGAAGCAGTGTTATTAACTCGCTTTATAAGGGGACAGGATTTGAGTCATCGCTATAAAACACCTTCCAGACCCTTGAGCTACAGATTTAAAGATCAATAAAGCCAGTATGCTAAAAAGGACAATAAGCTTCCATGTTCAGCCTCTGCTGCCTGTTCTTAGGGCTGGTTTTGGTTTGAACTCCCTAAAAACTCCTTCCCGAGGACGAGAAAGGGACAGGTTAATTTTGAAGATAGATAGAAATTTTTGCTGAGAAGAGCAAAACCAAACTGATGAAATCATTGCCTTGTCCTAGTGAAGCTGGTTAGTGCCAGCTGACTTCAGCTGCCAGGGGAACTTGGGTCAGCACAGAGTACATCGCACTTGTGCACAGTGAGGGAGGTAGTAAAATCCACACCTGGAGCACACGTAACCTGTGCTGAGGCCTTGTACTGTACACAAGCAAAGGAAGCAGCCGTGTGAAAATAACACCTCTTGGCTGAGCGCGTTAAGTGTTGCTTATCTGGCAGATCTCCAGTCAAGGCACCTTCCTGGCTGCTGGGCCCTGCGCAGTCACCGAGCCCAGGATGCGCCCTCCGAGCTCCTGCCGGCACGGAGCACCCCCTGCACCTACGTACAGGTTATCGATTACATCCCATAAGTTACCGGTTCCATGCAGCCTGTAGGAGCAGGACCGGAATGGCTCACAGCTGCTTCTGACTTGGTCAGGATAGAGCAGAGCACTGCTGTTCTCTGCCTAGAGCCAGGCACTGACAGTGCCTGATGCTGTTGCAAAAGCCACAGAGTGCTGTGCCGAAGCGCTGGAAAACTGACCGTTGCCGAGTTCTGGTCCCCAAGGACGCTGAGGTTAAGAACTTACTTACATCAGATTCCAGGCACCCAAGTAACGTGGGTATGTCCTCACCAGCCCCGTCTGCGTCCCTGGGCACCCAGAAGCCGCACTGCACGTCTCGCTGCATTCAGCTTCCCTCAGCCTCTGGGGAGCAAACATGTTTATGCTGATGCCAGTGTCCCTTGTTTTCCATCCACGGAAGAAGCCTTAGCAGCCAAAGGGAGAAGCCGTGTTTCCCTCCCAAACAGCGTGCACATCTGCGCAGCGATGAAGGGTCCCAAGGGCCAGGACACGTGCGTTTCAGTAGTACGGGTAGAGTCTTATCACCTAGGGAAGGGCTGCAGTTAGAGGGAAGGGCTTAGACTTTGTCCCTCCCAGCACACCAAGTTGAATGGTGATTCTACTTTGGCAGACTGTATTTACCTCCAAAAACCTCCCAGACTGCCTCAGCTGCCTGGGAGAGGATTACAGACTGCCCTTCTGAGTGCTGCTCCTAGTGTTCAGCTGTCACTGGCATCCAGCTGCTCCCACTTGGCCACACTGGCACTCCAGCCTACTCAGAACAGTGGAAAAGGATAGCCCGGAGCCCTGAAGATTGAATCACCTGCACAGACCTGGGCTGTATGAGGAGGGGCAAGTCCCATTACAGGAGCCTGTAACTCACCGGGCTGTTTACCCAGGAATGTGTATGAGAGGTTCGGCTCATTTTAAATACCCTCGGAGCGGGTAGGAGTCACCTGTTTTCCAACTGCTCTAATTGCAGGCCCAGCAACACTTCCTGCTCTACCTGAGGGAGGGCCCAGTTCAGTGGTGCCAGGCAAATTCCGAGGCTGAGGAGGACAAGTAGTTTATGGGCCTTGATACTGCCTGAACACGAAGCCTGGGATGTGGCACGAGGAAAACTCAGAGAGAGGATTTTGGGGATCTGAGTGGAGCTGTTAAGAGTTCCTCTCTCTCACCAAGACACGGGGGTAAACAAACCCGACTGTTCTTCACCCCAGGGACCAAGCAAGGGGCCCTGTGAAGGTATAGAGGGGAAATACTTGACTGAAGTGACGCAGGAAGGACTGTGTGATGCCGTTTCCTTCAGCAAGGAGGGCAGGAAGGTTGGACAGTTCAAACAAAACCAGTCTAGTTTCATTGGCCGCCTTTCTCCTGCAGCTGGACTCTAGTCAGCATCCTGGCTGCCCAGCAAGAGCTTAACATGGCTAAATTCTGAACTAACATCACATGCACTACAGCCATGGACAAGCACCTTATGTTTTCCTCCTTTAGTGAACAGCTGCGTGGTGCTGGGGGACTAGTAACACCAGGCTGGCCGCAGATAAGCTGGCTCCCCATGATTTATTTTACTTTTTTTGTTGTAAATAATCCAAACTCACCCTCACATATTTTACCTGAGATGTCGACTGCAAATACCCTGAACACTTTCCGCCAATGCTCCAGGAAACCACCTCTGCCTGCAATGTCCACTGAAAGCAAACAGCACAAAAGTGTTTGTATTGTGGGCACGAGCTCTGAAACGGGTAACAGTGCATAAAGCCTCAGCTCTGAACTGACAGCTGTGGAGCGTTCTTCAGTAGCCACAAAACTACCGCCAAAAATCAGACCTGAAAGTTCGCTCTCGTTGGAAGAGTTCACTGGTTTTCCCTCCTGTTACAGATGCTGTTCCTCGACACCTCTTTGCAGTACTGCTCCACTCGTACCTGAAAGAAACTTGGTGATTTTCCTTTTATCTTGGAGCCAACAGCAGTAAAATACAGGAATAAGCCAGGTGCCTGTAAAAGCCAAACGCTCACCCCAGAGAACAGCTTCCAATACAAAGGTCACGAGCGCTGGTTCACAGCAACAGCAAAAACTCTTAATGCTTTTATCAGCTTCTGTTTTTCTTCCCCACTGTGGAATAGCAGAGCTAAATCCTTCCCAATTCTCATCACTGGAACGGAGAGAGCTTTCACAAAACAGTGTCTAACCAGCGTCTGCTAATGGTCTTGCTGTTCAAGAGCACGCAGGCAGATCTCAACCCTCAGCACCCAACATGTGAATCTCCCTGAATCTCCTTCCTTTTCACCCTTGGAAAACACTGAATCACCTTAACATTCAGTGTTCACACCGAGACCGAAAAAGCAACACACAGTTGGGACGCACACGCTGCTGAAGTACACCGTGACTGACATCAGCTCCAGCAGAACTCACACGTCCCTACCTTGAGAACAGGTTAATGGAGACAGTTGGTTTTGTTCGCCGCCCTCAGCTTGTTTTGCTTTTGGAGAGACTGCAGTTACATACAAATGGCCACAGCATTCTCAATGTGGCCACCAAAAAATGTACTGCCAAGAAGTCAGTAATTACTGAATCTTAACCCATTTCTACTTGCCTCGAAAGCATTAGCCAAGGCTCTCCAAAGCAGGTTTGGTTTGAAGCACCAGCCTGCTCCACACAGCACCCTAGTTCTCCTCATTTTTTTATTGCTAATCAAGCAGCCAACCCTTTTCCTGCTAAAGAAGTGTCACCTGTCAGAACAAGCCTTTCATGTGAAACTCATCACATCAGATACTGGCACCAAGATTAGGGAAAGGAGCCTGTTTCAAGTCCAAGGCACAACAAGCAGCAGGTTAAAAAATGAAAACATTCCAAGTATGCAGCCTTGTTTTCCGAACAGTCACAGCTCAGGCATACCCCAGCTGCGATGTGCGAGCACCCAGGGTGGCACTGCGTTTAATCGGGAGAAGACTGCTTGTTATGCATTCATTGGAGCAGCACAGGAGTGGCCACGTGCTAACATGACATCACTTCTTATTTACAGCAACTCTTAATATCCCAAAGGAAAAGATGAGCTGAGGCACAGAGACAATGACAATGGCTGGTGCCTTAAATCTACCCCTATCTCAGATTATCAGTGGGGCATACCCACGTTTCAAGTCAGAACAAGGACCTACTAGAACACAGGAGAGACAGGAGATGTATCAGGATGATGGGACTGGGGTAGCACTCTACCTAGCAGCAGTGGTTTTCCTACTCCAAAGTTAACAATAAGAAAAGGTCAAACAAGGAGCAGGAAGAAGGGCTGAGAAGCCCGAGGCAGGCAACAGAAATTACAGGCCTTGATAGCTTTGTCTTTATGTTCAGTAGCAGGCCTCAAGGGGGAGTCTGGCAGAGATTCCCCATTCCTGACATTCTGAAAATACAGTAAGAAGAATCCAAATATTTAGGCCAGATAGAGTATTTTCTGCTCGCTTTCCTGAAAGCTGTTACTGTGCCTAATTCTGAACGTGTACATTCATGAATAACAGGTTCACTAAGAACTACAGCTCAGCACACGGCTTCTCTAAGCACCAGCATGAGCCAAACGACGTGTCCGCCTACCAGCTGAAGTTTCAATTACATTTCACCTAAAACTCTTCCGTTAATTTGCAGTGGTACAAAGATCTATTACACAAGAGAACTCCACTCAAACAGAATGAAGTGAGAGAAGACAGGAGTTTGTAAGCAAAGGATTGCTCCGAAACTGCTCTCAAGTCCGCCGAGCGGATAACCCTGGTCATCTGGTAACCACTCCTCCTGCCCCACAGCACACAGAGCTGGACTCGCTGTGCCGTCACCCACACTGAGACCCAAGAAGTGCAGGGACAGCAGCAGCCAGCACTGATGCAGCAAACTCCTTGACCCTGGAACGCAGATTACGCACCTTTAGCTCTTCCAATACCTACGTAGTTCCAGCTCGTGGTGCAAGCGCTGCTCTGTCTCCTACGACCAGTGCTGCTCTGATGTGTCATTTAGATCCGAAGGGAGATGAGCACAGCTGCTGGAGTCAGCTGCAGCAAGTTACATCAACAGTTCCTTGTCAGTTCTGTAATAAACGCTTCCACGACAGGAAACAATACAGTCAGGAAGATTTCTTTGCCTGAGATTTTCATCCACCTCCTTCCTCCTGATCTAAAGTCCTGATCCACCCACTGCTGCTAGTAAATAAAAGTTTTCACTTAAACACTCAGATTTAAGTTTATTCATACACAGCAAAAGTTCCACCTGCATATTAAAAACGAACAGATTAGAAGTAAATGTTTTATTCTTCCAACTAAATTCCAGTACTACAAGGGCAGTAAAACAATGATACACTGAAAAATTGCAGCAATAAACATTTGTTAAAGACTGATAGAATAAATAAAAACTACAAAAAATGAGAAATCATATAAACCCATTCTTAACCCCCAAAAAAGTCATGGAATACAGAAATGCCCTCCTTCACTATTTCACAGGCAGTACTGTGGGCTATTTGCTTAAAATTGTCCTGGGATTACATTCTAACTTAACTGTGATTACAGCTTCGTTGTAGTGCACAGTTATGAAAACCACACTAACTTCAGTCAGAAGTGTCATTCTACGTTTTTATTTACACAACCAGTGAAGGGCAACTTCTAGAACACCAGCTTTAATCCTTTACTTTTTCAAACTTATTAACATAAGAAGCCAAATTGTAATGATACAGCAAATGAGGCCACTGGTATTATTACAGGTAGCAAAGGTCCACAATCCAGGTGGTACTGACATCAGGGAGCACTCCAAAACCAGTTGCTGCATAAGAGTGGTTGCCACTGACAAAAGCTTGAAATAACCTGTGTTCACAGGGGGAAAAAATATGGCATTGCTGCAAGTCTTTACGGGGACAGCTTGCAACAATAAAACAGGGTGTATAGGGCAGCCCACATATGCAGGAAGTGTGATTCATGAAACGTCTGCAAAGAGAAGAAAAAACACCCAGGTGTTAATAATGGAGTTAACGAATCCCAGCTCTATCACAGACCTCTTACGGCAATATCGAAACCTGCTTTGGCCATAAAACCCCAGCGTGTTAAGGGAGAGAGTTTGAGATGTTTTAAACAAAAGCTGCATTTTAGCTCCCGTCTTCCTTTCAACCTCTCCGTATTACCAACCTGAAGTACTTTAACTTGGGGCGAAGCGGAGGCCTAACGGCCAACAATGGCCATTTACGCTGCCCAACGCTCAGCCGTTTCATTCTCTCTAGGAAGCAGAAGAAATACTCACAACTGGCAGGCTGTTCTCCATATCGTCGCATGATCTGATCATGCGTGAACTTCACAAATGCGTCGTATTGTTCTGCAAGCACAAAGCATCAGAAGTGTGAGTATATTAAGTTTAACCCAAGCTGAAAAATACTCAAGGCTACTTATTTTTTTTCTCCTATACATACAAATCGTATACATTAAACATGCATCCACTAACAGTAGTTTTAAGTGGCTTTACGCAGTTCGTAGCTGCCGTTTCCGTTTCATCCCCAAGAACTGCAATGCAGCACACATCCCCTTAACTGAAAGGCTTTCCCTTACAAACTTCTGCGATGGGAGAGGCAGTAACACGCTCGAAGAGAACAACGCTGCGCATACAGAGACCTCAGCGCACCCTAACGCCTAGCTGAGCATCACACACTGTACTTGGACGTCATGAAGCGCGCCCATCACACAGATCCCCAGTGGGGGCAGAGCAGTTATGCAAACGTGGCATTAAGGTCAGTGCTGGGGTTGGAAACTTAACTTCCATCTGCTCCTATCGCTACCAGATGTAAGGGAATTATTTTAATGAAATGGAAACACAGAAGTACAGGAAAGGGACTTGCTACGAAGTCAGAAATTCTCTTTGGTGACCACCAGAAAATCAGAAGCAGACGACAAACTAAAAGGATGAAATGCTGAGTGACTAACACTTGGCCAATTCCAATCACAAAAGCAGCCACAATAAGAGACATATACTTGACTGTGGACTTCATGAAAACAGCTACTGTGTAATCTGAAATGAAATTTAGATAGATATTAAACGTATTACTTTGGCTTTGAACTAGGCGCTGTTACTTCCCAGAAAGATTAGACCTTCTACACACATCCATACAAATACATTCGCAGTAGTTTATTCAGTTTTCACAGTGCACTCATCAGCAGGATAGCACCTTTCAGCATTAGGAAATTGAACAAGGAGAGTAATATCTACCAGATGCCGCTCCTCTCCATTCCCCTTCCTCCCTTGTGGAAAAATACATGTGCAGCAATGTGGGGTGTTCTGAGAAAAGGGCAAGGTCAAAGAAGGCAATCTTCAACCAAAAATGCAGTTACATTTGTAGTGGTTCCTAGTCCCACCGGTTTGCCCCATTAAAGTCCCCATCCTCTTGCTGGGATGAGCTTCACCTTCGAAGTAAACAGGGTATCAGTAATCAGCAAGTAGTGCAGCAGCCACCCCAAGTACGGACCAGACCCAACGATCCGAGGACTTTCATTCCCGACTGAGGGGGCCCGGGGTCACGGCAGCCAGCTCCCCTCTGCCCACAAGAAAGCAGGACCTCTGTTTCACTGCAGTTCTGCCTGATGGCTTTCCAGCAGCCACCCCAGGATCTCAGCCAAGCAACAAAGGAGCACAAAGAGCAGATTGATGGATATGTTGCCCAGAAACCATTTCCAAAAATAACAGCAACTAGAACTTTTCCTAAAAGTATGTATTAAAGGCCAGAAACCAACTTGCAAGCTTTCTGCTTTAAAGGTTTAAGTCAACGTACACAGCTGCTTTGTAGCATCATCAAGGTTAAAACTACAGCTCTGGAAATGTAAAGAATCCACGGTTACTAAAATTCTCATCTTGTGGCATTTGGATTTGGACAGTTAAGCAATCCAAAGGTAAGAGCAACCTACGGTGACCTGACTGAAAATTTAAGTGAATGCTGGTAAAGATACTTACATCACTGGCATCCCGTATCATATTTATTCTAAGTCGAGAGGTGGCTAAATGACACAAATACAAACAGGATTACCACACTCTAGGACCTGACCTTCAGTATGAAAAGCTGTTTTTCACAAACAGCTTCTACAACAACTTTCAAGCTGAAGTTTTACTCAGCTCCTTAACACTCCCCTCCTAGTTTTGAGATCTGCGAAGGATCTTGCAACCCCAAGTTTATGCTAACACAGCGGTTTCAGGTAACAGCAGGAGGGGAAATCAGGGCATTACAGCGATCCGAGTTTTCCACTGATCAAATGCTCACTGCGTGAAAGGCAACTGCTCACAAAGAACATGGGAGAAGAAAAAAAAAAAAACAGAAACTCAGTATCTGGCTAACCACCTACAAGAAAATCATTATTCAGAAAGGAATGAGGAACACACGTGAGATCCAACCATTCAGTTAAGTCACCTGAAAGAAGCTATTCAGCTGAGATTTACTACAGAATTTCCAGTTGCATTTTCAATGACTTGGCTGGTTTGTAAGAATGAGTATCACCTTACTGCACACTGTTTAGAGAAGGATATAATCATTCCATCAGCAGAAAAATGTAACTGGCCTTCTATGTAAGGAATCTGTAATTTCTTTTGGCAGTCTCTCTTTCTAAATTCCCATATAATGCCGAAAATACATATTATTGGCTTGATACATGGGATACAGTAACATGACCTTTCTAATAGCTCTTTTGGTGACCACCATCCTAAGAACAAGTAAGCCTAACTCATCTCACTGTAAAACCAAACCGTAACACACCCCCCCAGCCCCAAAATAGAAACCATCCCTTCCTCTTCCAAAGAGATCCAAGAAAGAGAATGTTCCCTTTGGGACTGACGGATGGAGGACATGTAAGGAACTTGGCTAGAGGTGTTCCTGCTTGTGAAGAACTGCGAGATGTACTCAGAAAGTGCCTGGAACAAATGTAAGTGGTCTTCAAATAGTTATGATGATCACTGCTGAGATGCATTTAGGAGAACACAAGACATGACCTAATTCCTAACGTACATAAATTAGGGGGAAAGAAAAGCTCTACAGAGTCCTAATTCATCAGTCTGAAGCAGGTTAAACACACAGAAATGGAACATTAGGCCTAAAGTAACATAAATACTTATGGCTCTAGTCACAGTTGTAAACAGATGGTAGATTTAAGAGGGACTTACAACCGTTTACATAGGGATGGCGGATCAGCAAGCACGGAACTCAGAGAGAGGGTCAGGTGCAGGGACAACACTGTCACAGGCAACCCACAAGCCTGGCGGCTTTCTGCACAGGCATGCCTGTACAAGGTTTTATTCCTACAGCTGAAGAGATCTGCAAACTTGCATTCTGATGTGTTTTCAGGTGGGAAACCGTAGGTATTCAGAAGCAGGTTTGCTGCCAAGGAGTGCACTCAGATGTTCACTATCATCACGCTCTTAATATTAAATTAGACATTGAATCATACTATGAAGGCACCTACCTCTGAATGCACCACAATTTCGGTGCTCAAATGCCAGCAAGATGCATAGTAACCAGAGGGCTTCAACAACCAAAAAGGTCGTATTTACAGTGCTGACATTAACATGATCCTCATGGAAAGGGAACATGGCATCAGGTGCCAAAAGTATCAGCTGAATGGTGTGAAATATAACAATTCCACACACAGCATCAGAAATGCAGCTGAACTACTGACGCTTAGGCAGACACCAAACACGGCTGGCGGCAGTGTAATGGTAAAAGAAAGGGAAATCTTAGGTACTGTCATCTTGCCAAATTCCAGAAAAAGGAAGTCAGTTTCCAAGCAGGAAAAAAAAGTCCTTCACAAAGAGCTCTTAAGCCAGTAGAATAAAAAAGTCTTTCTGGCCAAAAAAAATAAAAAGAGAAGGAAATGATCAATTCAGACATAACAAGAGAAAGTTCTATCTGAAATAAAACCACTGTTGCCACTGATTAGTAATACCCAAGAGTCATAGTTTCTATCCAAGGCAGCATAGAAGGAAAAAACCCAACTTTTAAAGATACTACACAATTTTTTTCTGTCCCATATGCAATCTCCTTCCTTAATCAGATTAAGTCAGAAAAAAAAAAATACAGCGTAACATAAAAATGAGAAGTTTGAAGCTTTCAAGTTCATCCTAACACATTATTTTGAACTGTAATATACCTGCAAGTTTTGTGGTCAAAATTTCTTCATACTCTTCACGTATTTTCTCTTCACGTTCTTTCAGCAAACGTTCACAGATCATTCCAACTTGTCTGAGAGTAAACAGGGGCTGTTCTTTTTTCAATGGTGATGATGCTGCAGATGAAGTACCTAGGATTAAATATTTGGGCATACCAGGTTATACTTACGAGTAGTTCAGAACCATTTTTATAATCACTTTTCTTCGTGTCTTTTACATTAAAGGAACATTACAGAACATTTGGAGAAGTCTTTGCCTTTTGAACACTTCTAATTACTATGAAAGTAAAATTGGACATGCAAATGGAAGATATCTACAATGGGCAACACACACGGTGTCAAAACACCAGGAGTGTTACACAAACACTGTGAACACTGTTTACATAACACCGGCCATTTACACATCTAAGTTTCTATTCTGTGCAAAAATATATTGTACTGGAATTTTTACCAAGACAGCTACTTTGCAAAAGCTTCTTAACAGTATCAGTGGCAGGGTATGGTAGTCTTTGACACTGTTCCCTATAGCATTCTTCTGGAGAAGCTGGAAGCCCATGGTTTGGACAGGTGTATTCTTTGCTGGGTAAAACCTGGCTGGAGGGCCAGGCCCAAAGAGCTGTGGTGAACGGCGTTAAATCCAGTTGGTGGCCGGTCACAAGTGGGGTTCCCCAGGGCTCAGTGCTGGGGCTGCTCCTCTTCTGACATCTCTAACAAGGATCTGGACGAGGGGATCGAGTGCACCCTCAGTCTGTCTGCAGATGACACCAAGCTGGATGGGAGTGCTGATCTGCCTGAGGGCAGGAAGGGTCTACAGGGGGATCTGGACAGGCTGGATCCATGGGCAGAGGCCAACTGTGTGGGGTTCAACAAGGGCAAGTGCCAGGTCCTGCACTTGGGCCACAACAACCCCCTGTAATGCTACAGGCTGGGGGACGAGTGGCTGGAAAGCTGGCAGTGCTGGGTTACCAGCTGGACTCAGGATGATCTTGAAGCTCTTTTCCAACCTGAACGATTCTGTGGTATCTCTTGAAAATAATGCAAGCATTGTGTCCTACTGATTCTTAAAAATGACAAGTTACAATCTTCCAGATCAATGCTAGTACTGCCAAAAAAGTGCAACAGTAACTGCCGAGGAAGTGCCATAAACTACCAGGTAACTAGGGGGAATTACTTACGCAAACAGAGTCTAAGAACACACAGTAGAATTACACAGAACTTTCTGGGTACCTGGCAAAGCTGGTCCAGTAAGGAGAAATGCATGTGGCTGTGCATCAGTAGAACAACAAGGATCTGTTTGCTGGAAGCTATTTTCTAGGTGTCTCCTCTTCTGCATGCGTTTGTACTCCTGTTTTATGTTGTACAGAATTTGTTCTAAAAGAAAAACAATAAAGAAATTAAGCCTAAAATAACAACGTTTCAGCATTTGACTTAACTTCATTTCCTCTCAAACACCAAATGCTGTAGGTAATTAACATTAAAAGCTAACCTCTTACAGCACAGCCAGCAAGACCCACCATTTTTTACCTAAGACACAATGAAACTAAAAGAAAGGTAACTCCAGACTGTTTTCACCACCAGAAGGTATAAAAAATGTTAGTTAAGGTCAGGTGTTGACACCAGAGTACTGCTAACAAAAATAAACAGCATAAGATTACAATTTTGGAACTATCAACTATACAATATGCATGGGAGAAAATGAGGCCACAGAACTTCTACTGGTATTCATCATCTTCCCTTCATTTAATTTGCAACCATCTTTCTCCCCACACACATAGAATTTATCGTTCATATAGTTAAGGGTAGCAAAAGACTCCAGAATAAAACATGTGCATGAAATACCATTCCTCTCAGTACAGTTGCTGGCATATAGGTAGCAAAGCGGAGAGGAAAACACCATTTATACAGACTGTGCATAAAGCAACTACTGCTTAAAATCTCAAAGAATTGGAAACCGACAGACAAAATACAAAAGCCTTCCACAACATTTCTGGCAGCCTCAGGTGTATGCAGACAAACACAATGGATTATCAATAGTCTCTTTTAAAGGAGTACGCCAATTTGTAGTTCAGCATTTGATTGCTCTGAATAAAATACAGCAAGTGCTTTCAATAATTTCATCTCCACTGTAAAATGGTTACATGGAAAAAAGCAATCCTTGCAATGAACCCATCAACCCTGCATGTCTTCTCTCTGGAATTCCCTGTACCAAGACGCTCAGGTACATCAGTGCCCTAACTGCATATCCTCTGGCAGTGTAAAATATTAAAGGAGAAAAAGAAAAAAATACATCTATTTTTTACAGGAGACTTTCACAGAAAGAGACTTCTGAAGACTCCCTCTTTATGAGAATTCTTACTTTCAAATGCACTTTTAAAAATTCCTACAGGGTCAGCTTCTTCTGACACGTGCAGACTTTTGGCAAAGCGAGCTTTCCAAAACCCAGAAACACACAAATCAATATGATCATGTCAGAGTTGCAAAGGACTCCTCAGTACCCTCCTAATCCTGTTCAGCCTTTTGCCAATACAATAACACGAACACCTCTCAACTCCTTTTCAGGTTTCTGAACAGTATGCTCCTGAGGTTTCATATCTGAACATTTTCTAGTAAGCAACCATGTGGAGCAAATAACTTCAGCTACCAGCTTATCCAGTCAGTGGCTGAAGGCTATGCTAGACCAAGCAAAGGCAAACATTTGCCAATCCCCAGTTCAGAGGTTTAACTGTTGCGGTGGTTCTTCAGTTCCATACACACTCCGGGGGCTTCCAATTTATGTACAGGAAGTAAACAGTTTCCAGTCAACAGGAACACCAGCGTTTTCAGCAAAGCAGGTTCTTGTTTGGATTTTGGCCACTGACGAAGGCCTTGCAGTTTAAACCTTTCCAGTTCCACGCCGACAGTGCTTGTACAATTTTCAGCTGCCTAAGGGGAGATCAGTAACTTGGTTCAAAAGAAGCATCAGATGCAGATGTAATAATGAAGCACAATAGGGAAATGAAGAGAAGGAAACAAAGGGGTGGGGGAGAAGGACAATGGTGGCTGGAAGACTCTACTTTGACTGTAGGATAAGACACATACTGGACTCCTGATTTATGTATTTCTGTACGACACTGGTTAAACCAAGGTGCAGTCAAGCTTCCAACATTAAAACAGAATCCCACGTAGACTTTATCACATGCATGCACAGTGCATCAGTCAGAGACTGACCCTGCAACACTAACTCAACAGCATTATGGTGGTAAAACAACCCTTTTCCTCACAATCAAGTGCTGGTCTAGCTAAACCAATGCTGCATCATTCTGAGTGGGAACCATGTTAGCTCCTAAGATAACATCTGTCCTAAAGCATGTGTACACTACAAAAAACCCGACTGCAAACATTCCCGTTCTATTTACATTAACTGAAGAATGTCACACGCCACATGCATCCTTCGCCACCATCAGCTGGTCTCAGGCGTACTTTCTAAATTTTGCATGAACTGCAAAAACAATCAGTCAAATTTCGGGTGTAACAACTTTGATAAAAATCTTCTTCATAGCTCTCCTTTAGATTATCTTTCTTGTGAAACATTCTCAAACCACATTAACCACCAAAATCATTAAGGAAGAAAAAACCCTAAACAGACTCTGGTCAATGGACAAAACAGCAAGAGTTAACACAACAATCGTCAGCCAGGTTTCCTCCAGCCCTAACAACCCCTGTGAATTAAACAGGGAATAATTCAGGGAAATGTTCAAATACCAGCCAGGAGAGACAGAGCAAAAGAAACATGGGAGGGTGACACAGGGAAGTGGAAAACAGTAACAACTGGGACAGAAAAGATCTGTGCACCAAGGATACACGGTTCTACGCCAAATTACGTTGAATTGTGAACACAGGAGTCTCGATATTACAGTAATTTCCATCTACTGTTAATTCAGCAACACTTTTTAACCTGCCACCTTCAAATCTTGCTCTGAAAATCAAAAATCTCAAGAAACGTCACTGACAGATACACTGGGAGATCCCCATCCTGACAAAACCGCTCTGACAGTCTGTATTACTCTAACTTCAGGTGAAGGTATAAACCAAGCGGGACAGAGAAGGGGACTGTTTAAACCTAACAATACACTGTCTACACTGCAAACAGCAAGGAGAAAAAGCCCGAAATCTGCAGGCCTGACTGAACACTTGCTGAGCATGTACATAACCTGGCTTGATAAAGGGCATTCCTCTCTTTAGACTAACAAGACTTAAGGGTATGTTGCTCAGCAGAGAGCTGGACCACCAGCTCTACTCAAGACCATGCTGCCAGCATGCAAGCTGACTGCGAGAATGACTCATCTCCTATTTCCCGATTTCCAGCATTTGTAAAATGGAGATTAATGGTCAAGAAACACAAGTTTACACAGCATCGAACTGTTCAATGACTTCTCACATGAATGAACAGACTAGTAATGCTTCAAATTAAGCAAGCACATTTTTGCAGGAGCGAAGACTTAAATGGACACTTCTATTAACACACAGTGGCATAAAATCTATGACTTTAAACAGAACTGCTTCACTGTGAAGTGAAATGTAATCTTGCAAATGTCTACGGCTGATTTTAAATTAAAACTTGAATGCCAAACTGGATTTTTTTTTTTTATTATTTTAAACAATCTAAGAGAGTAAGAAAATATGTTTAAATGCACCAAGTTAATTCTGGCTTTTAGTAACGCTTAATAAATCCACAAAAATGTGTTTGATGAACAAACATATTCCAGTCAAAATATTTCTACAGCATCTCAGCACTTGAAAGAAGCCATGAAATATTAAGGCAGTGCAAACTAGACAACTTCTGAAGAACACCTATATGGCAGACACAAACTGTAAAGCCCTCTCAAACTCTGGCCCAGTTACACAAAGCTCAGAATTAGCAGATCTCATTTTCCAACCTAATTTTGATTCCTGAAAACCTTCTTGCCTTTTTGAGTTCAGTTTCTTAACCCGCTTTACTTCCAATTAGCTCTATTCTCTCTGTGGTTACCAACTGAATTAAAATGTGCATTTAACATGTGTCAAACACAGGACAGGTTTATTTAATGTGTTCCTCAATAAGGAGGACCAAAATTATCTTTTTCAACAATGACAGGCATTTCAATTAACAAATTGGTTTATAATATGTAAAAGTTTAGAAACTAAAAGCGAACTCAGAGAAAATCTAATTCTAAGTAAGCTTCTCTAAGACCAAAACTGAAGCGAGAACTTGAATCATATATACGTTAGAACTCTTCAGATATTTTAGATAAAGACTTGCATCCATCTTACAGGTGCTTAAGTTCGAATCGGACATTGTACATCAGGCAGTAATTTCATTTATGAGATGAAAAAAGGAATATATTTAATATGATGAAACACACATCATTGTGGCTATGCTCAGGTTCTTTTTCATTTCGCTTTACCCCCTGTGCTCAGTTTTTCCTACTGGTTAGAGGCACCTCTGAAGGCAGAAAGCCAACAGGAAACACCAGGCAGAGGTGCTGAAAGTGAAAATGAGGCCTGACAAATCTAGGGTAATAGCAAGAAAAAGCCTCGCTACAATGAATTAGTACTTCATAAACGACATTTCAAATTCATGATGACTGTGAATCCCGGTCAGTTACACAAGAGTGTATTATATGCCACTGTCTCCTCTTTCAGGTTCAAGACTAAGATAAAGATGACAAAACACTGTCCCACCATGACCACTAAAGGCATAGGAGATGCGCAGATACTCTTTTATCTAGAGCTCTGTGAACTAAGAGCGTAAAGTTGAGTATGTATGTTCATGAAATACTGCATGAAGGGCAGCATTCACACCAATCGTCTTTCAGAATCTGAGAGATGATTCAGGGAACCAAAATTTCCCATTTCAGCTGCTTTCACCCCCAGTAAAGAGTGGATGAAAACATGAAGGGGGCAATTCAGAATTCAAGTTTGACATCTGAAATATGACCTGTCACACTAATGGATTACAAAACCAAATACTCATTTCCCAGGAATGATGTATTCTTCTTGCTTCCTTTAATTCATGATAAAAAGGCAAGCTATTCTTTTTCAAAGTTCTGTCATCTAATTACTTCACCCTGACCTGTAATTACCCAGAAACTATGTACGAGGGAAACAGCAGTTCAACTTGAAAAGGTAACAAGGCAAACAATTATTTTCTCCATTTTAATAACTGCTTATCAACTCTGAAGGTGCTGATTGTTTCCCCTGAAGGATTTTTTAATTTTGTAAAAAATTTTTGGGGCTTGATATTTAAACTAGCAATCTCTCATCTCAGTTCCTGGCTTCTCTCATTAAGCTGAAGGAAACTTTGGCAAAACACTTAGGAAGGTGACTCAATAGGCTGAAATCAGAGCAGCAGTTTTCCTGGCCTGAAATGGAACCTAGAGCTCAGGTTTCAGTTTGCAAAGTCACCATTCAACATATGCATTCAAATCTGAACCATGCCCGAGATTTCCTCTAAGCCAATCAATTAAATCCTATCCTGACGCCAACAGCATACACCTTCAGGGATTTCAGCTCCTGTTAAAGCAAAACTGCTTCCCTGTCCTATTTCAAACATTTCCATTAGGCCATCACCCCTATTCAACATTTAGTTGATGCCACCACGTTCCTAGTTTTGGTCTCCCCAAGCAGACTACTGACACACAACACTAACCTGAAGAAGCTGGCTTCCCCCAACAACAGCACTGCAGCAGCGCAGTGGGTAAGTGTTCTTCACCTTATCTACTTAACGAGGGAATCCACGGGCATATACAGAAATTAAAATAATCCAGATACTCCTCTTAATCCCTCACTCTGGACACAGACATCAATCATTCCAGTTACGTGTCTTAATTAGGCGTGGTCTGAGAGACTTCAGTAGTTAACAGAAGGTATACTTTTGGAAGCCATGCCCCCCCCGTCAGAGGAGCATGCTGTAAGGGCCAGAGAGAACACTAATAAAGGGGTACAGGCTGACACTTCACAGCCAGCATCTGCAGCTACAGAACGTACAGAAGCAGCTCACGATGGACTCCGTGGCACAGAGATCCAATCACTCACGGTCTTGGACTGATGAAGGTTCTGGTTCTCCCCCAAGTCAGATGCTCACATATGCATTATCTCATTCTCTAAATGTGTTATTTCAGGAAATCCCAGTTCTCCTGATCAAGGAGTTGAGGAATGAAAAATAAATCAAGCAATGCAAAATGTATTAGACACAGCAATTAGTTCTTTCTCTTCACATAAGAAAAATGTCACAATGCATTTATCGGACTTGCTGCTGAAACAAAAAATGGCTTCAACATTTTATGACATCTACAGCCAAGGATATTTAGCATTTATAGTTGCCACAGGCATCTATATAGAAATTTCTCACACAAATTAAATTATCAAGTCCATATGCAGCCATTATGTGCCTCCTACCTCCCCCCCCCCCCCTTTTTAAGGGGTGGGAATGTTTTGTTTTTTAAAATCCTAATGATTTCTGCAATACTGGAGCACAATGAGAAACTTGGCATCTCGCCAAGGTAATTTAGCAATAAATACACATGTGGATAAACGTTAACAAAACTGAAGTTAAGCAGAAGGAGATGCAGCCCTACTAATGTGTCACATTCCAAAGCCACCAGATCTGTTCATTTAAAAGCCAAACCTGTACTTGGCCACTGCCCGACCAAGTTTCAGACAGAAGTAGTTAAGTTCACTCTAGAGGGCAACTGAAAGGTCACCGGAGGACAGCCTATAGGGAAGACTAACAGTTCTTCCTACCCAACAAGGTCGAAGACATTTTCTTGCATCAACTTTGAAAATTTGTGTTAATCAGGTTTGGGTTTTTTTTTTTTTTCTGATTTTTCTGTGTCAGAAAAGGTATACGTTAAATTTATCTGCCTTCTGTCTGTAAAGTCTTTCATGAGAGAGGGACACTTACAACCAACTCCATTTGCCAGCCCGAACCAGACATCTGCCTTACAATTGCCATTAGAGCAGCAAATACCAATTATGCGTATGCATTACTAAATATGCATAAATTCAGTAGTTTCCATATTCCATCAAACTTTTGACATTATCTCTGCTTGGATTGCAACCAGCGACCCGAGTGGAAGGACTGTTCTCAATAATCCCACACCCACCACAGTTTTTGGTTTGCAACATCACTTAGTTGCTGGGGAAGTATTGAGGCAGATGAATGTTTCAGATGGAGGAAAAAAATTGCACATGCAGATGCAAAGGTCTGTGGACTTTTAAGCGATTTCACAAGATGTTTTTTAACACAACATTCTTTTTGATTCTATGAAGTCTCACTGCAAGTTAACCTCTGATTTTGGATGAGGAGTATGGAAGTTTGTCTTCCCAATTACTATGTATTATGCATTAGGAAATATAGATCCCTATATCTCCCCCTCCTCCATTTTTCCTGACTGTATTTCCCACTGTAGAAATATCCAGATGTGCAGGCTTTCTAACACTGACCTGCCTTTTGTATTTAAAATAACCAACTAGTTTATTCATCATTTTGCCCAGAATGTAGTATTTCATCGTGATAAAACTGCAAGTAACAGTTCTAAGACATCCAGCAGAGAACAGAAAAAATACTTCCATTGCTTCCTCCGTTCACCCTCCAGAATTCATTTAACAGCTTTGAAACAGGACAGGACCCTTAGGACTTCAGAGGAAACAGAGTATGTACGATGCATTATGCACAGGCATCCAGACCCAACTGCAGTTATTCCGATCAAACAGATCACTCCTTTATAGCTAGAACTTCCATGAAAGTAAAACTCGTCTGTAGTATTCCAGGAGTAGAAAACTTCTTAGAGGAGCCACTTTCAAAATAGAACCTGTGGTATCCCAAGCTCTGCACCACTTCTAGTAAACACGTTTCTAAAAACATAATGCTAGATGCAAACAATGGTATCCAAAAATAAGCAAACGTACTCAAGAGTATGCTCAAGCCAGTAAGCACAATTTCACAAAGTATAGACTGTAAAGCCACAATTACAGCTTGGCTGCCAAATTCATTGAGAAACTGGAAGTGACCTAACAGCTGTTCAAATAACCACAAAATATTAAAACACTCTTGTGAGAGATAAATTTCATCTTGAATAAGCCTACCCTCTCACACAGACATATCGTTTATTTGTCTATGACCACTCTATAGAGACAGCTGTTTTCTCATCTGACTATCACGCTGTACTCATAGTTCTCGGCACCCCCCTCCATCAATCAGAGTTCTGCTTCCAGATAATTCATTTCTGAAATGATTAACCATGTGGTTAAGAAGTTCTGGTGCTGATACAGTCTCCAGTGGGTGAAGTTAAACACTACCAGGACATAGTATCGGACAAAAGAAAAATGCTTAAGCGCGAACTTACAAGTATCAGCATCAGGTTTTATATCCAGAGCTCTGATTCCCTGTGACCAATAATTTTCATTAAACGAAATTCAGACAGACCGTTTTTAAGTGCTGGTAACCTAAGCACTGCAGTAACACGCTGAGAAAACCTTAAGGGAAGTCAACTGAATTCTGGCTATTGTTACTAAATTTCCCAATGTAAAAACTGAACAAAACGATGACTTAGTTGGGAACACTTAAAATCTGACTGGAATTCTTTTCAGACATTGAGCAAGATTTCTTTGACTGAAATGCAGACACCTAAATCAGAAATGGTCATGTAAATTCATTTTGCAGTCAACAGAGAGCAGTCCTTATTTCTACAGCACACTTTGCCTCATCCCAAGTCAGAGCTGTAGAATAAACCATCTGTTTCCTTGCACTGACTATCAAGAACACCACAAATTATTAGGTCAGATGTACATTTACAAAATCGGATGGGATGAGTCCTGCACAATCTTTCCAATGGCCCCCTTGAAATAAGCTATTTTCTTGCCGATAGTTGAAATGAAATATCACAATGTCATAATACCCCTGAATTCAACAGAAAGTAAAAACCAAGCAAGCTGCTTAACAGCCACATTTGCACTAGCCCTGTATAAAGCTTTTATTTTCCTTCTAAGAGAAACCATAGAGGGAGCTTTTAAGCCAAATCCGTGTGAATGTGCACAATTTATAAATGCTTCAAGTGTTGCAAGAGACATTTGGATTTACTGTCCTTCACTTTTCATTACATTATACAAACAGCTTACATAAAACACACCCTTGTCACTACAGAATCACCTTTTCACATGGATTACCACCTGCACCTCTGATTTTCTCAAGAGAAGGCGGGGCCTGTATCTGCTCAACTTCATCAACATCTTAGTTTTAATTTAAGAGCTTCAGAATCATTAAGATAGGAGGTTTAGGTATTACCTCAAATACTGCTGTAGGTTAAGTATGCTTAAAATTGTATTGATTTGTCTCCTTTCAACAATACACATTTACTGGCCAGACAATATTCATATTAAATATTTATAACCTCAGCTCTCCAGATCCCAAACAAGCCAAAAGAAATCCTTCAAACTAAGCAACACTCATCTTCTAAAAAGAATCAAATTAATTCTGGTTTTAATCACCTATCTCAAAGTATATGCAATGCCTCACTGTACCAGGGAGTGCCATCCATTACAACTCTCATCCCAGACCGCTGACTCATTCAAGATCTTTTCCTAGAGGTTCAAAAAAATATCAAGGCACCGATGCCAAGTACTTCCCATGCCCTCTATATATGTCCTCCATAGCATTTTTTTCATTATTTGATTAAAACCTGAAAAAAAATGTACTCAACTGTCCAGTTTTCAGAATTAAAAATGCCAAAACAAGGCAGCACCCTACATGAAGGAGATGGCAATTTGCAAACGCATTCAAACTTACTGCTCGGCAATACCAGCAGTAATCAGGGGCCAACTTTTGTCTAACAGGGAGTAGCGAAAGCAGCAGCAGAAGGAATTCAGCTGCAACAACTGCAGAGGGCTTTTTTCCTGCACACAAAGGACACAGATCCATACCTCAGCGCTAGAGCCACTCATGGCTGCGAGCTTAACCCTTCTTAAGTGCATTACTGGAAGCTACCCACCAGACTAACTGTAGCAAGGGCCAATCAATCCTGCGTGCCCCGCCAAGATTCATTCCTTTCTTCTCTCCCTACTCGCTGGTAAAACGAACTCTTGTTGATTTTTAATTGACAACAATTACACAAGCAGTCCTGGAGCTTTTAGGGCCACCGGTTGACTCATCCCTCAGACGTTAAGGCTGTAAAAGGGCTTCGTTCTCGCCCAATGTCTCCGAGACGGGAAGACTGCCCAATTCCATTTTATCTGCCCTAAAGGCAACTCTCGCCCTTGCACACAATCGCTTCCATCGCTCGGTTTTCCTGCGAAACTTTGAAGGATGCCACAGAATAGGTCATCCGGGACGGCGGCACGCATTAAGGGACTGGAAGCGGAATCACCCCTTTGTTTTATCTGCTTTTGCCTTTTCCCACTGGCGTTTTGCGGCTGATTGATGACAGGCCGCCCTCCCCGCCCTCCCTCTCCCTCCCCCCCCCGCCCCCCCAACCGTCTGAGCAATGGGAGGAGGTGCCGCCACCACGGCTCGGGCAACGCTCGACCCACCGATAGCGGCTGCAAGGGATCGATGGGGGCCCCAGCGAGAGAGGCTGCGAGCACACACACACCCCGCAGGCACACACACACACCCCCCCACCAGCGTTTCCGCAGCTTGGCTCGCCCCTGCAGCTCTCCTTCCCACATCCAGACACCCGTGCGAGAGGGGAAAAAATAAAAACCCTCCGTGCCCATCCCCGATGAAAGCCTCCCCGTTTTCCTCAGCACCGGATCAAGCCTCCCCCACCGACGACCATCCCCCACCCAGGTCCCATTCTCCAGCCTACACCTCCCCCCCCCTCCCCGGACCCCTTTCCCATGGCCACCCGCCCGCATCGGCTCAACCCGCCCCCCCCTTCCTCCCCGTCCCTCCTCCCCCTCTCCTGCTGCAAACGGCCATTTCTATTGTGTCTCTGCCGCGGCGGTGCCAAGGCGAGCAGGGATGGCCCCGGCCCCCAGCCACACACAAAACGGCTGGAGGGGAACACCAGAGCCACCCGACCTCCCCTCTCTTCTTCTTCCTCCCCATCTCCCCGGCCGCCTTCCCGGCTCCCTGCCCAGCGCACCCGCCGCCCCCCTCCCCCACCGAGGTCCCCCACCCCGCACCCCCCCACGCCAACTACCCCGCCCCGGGAGGGGGACCTCCCTCACCTGTGGTGAGCCGGGACGACACCTCTCCGAAGGGCGAGGGCTCCATGCGCAGGTATTTCTGCGGGGAGGAGGAGGCGGCGAAGGAGGAGGAGGCGGCGGCCGAGGCCGGGGCTGACAATGGCGCACATCGCCTCCGCTTCGGGGACGCCGGGCTCAGCAGCGGGTCGAAATCCAGAGTCCTTTTCAAAGTAGCGCCGCAAGCCATGGCGCGGGGCGGCGGTGGGCCGGAGGAAGGGGGATCAGAGCGAAGGGCAGGGGAGACGGCAGCAGCGGCAGCCGGCCCTGCCCACAGGCGCCTTCCCCGCTGTCTGGGGCGGGCTGGGGGGGAGGGAAGGGAGGGGGCAGCTGCGTCAGGGCCTCCGCCGCCTCCCTGTCGGCCTCTCTCTGGGGAGCGGCCCCGGCCCCCTCAACGGCTCCGGCTTGGTCGGTTGGATCCCCGCTCTCGCCGTCCGGCCCGGCCCTGCCCAAGGCCAATTCCACTCGCAAGCGGTAGAAGGGCGTGCGCTGGGCCGAGGGGAGCGGGGTCGGGCCCGGTTAACCGATCTGGGGCCGCCGATGACGAGCGATGGCGGCGGAGGCCGGGCGGCGGCGGAGACGGCGCTTCCCTCGGTGACTCCCACACCAACAATATGGCGTCAATAACAACGCCGCGGATTCGAAAACCAACGCCTACCGGTGCGCCTGCGCTCCAGGGGCGGTGGCGGCCCCGGAGGCTCAAGGGAGTCGTGGTTTTCCCGCCCCCGCCTCGCGCGTCGGCGGCTGGGCGCTGACGGGATGGGCGGGACTGCAAATCCCGACGTGCCTTGCGCCGGCCGCGCCGGCTTCCGGGTTCCCATTTAAATCCCCCTCTCGGAGGCGGTGGGGTGCGGGCTGAGGGATGGGGTGGTTGGGAGGCGAGCGCCCGCGGGGGTTCAGCGCTCGGTTTTTTTGGGGGGCGGTTGAAGGGCTTTCTCGGCACCCCGGGGGAGTGGCGCGGTGCTGGGTAAGGGGCGGGGGCTCCCCTCAGGTCCCGGTGACACAAAAGGGGGCGAGGGCGGTGGCGCCTGCGCTAGGCCCCGCGGCCTGGCCGGCTGCGGTCGGGAGCCTGCTCTTCCCGCAGGCGCCGAGCGGGTCTGCCAGCGGCTGCGAGTCCGCAGGACGCCTGTCTGTGTGTGAAAGAAGGGCAAAGTGCGTTTAGTGGCCTCCGTGATGGGGGGCAGAGCAGGGAGCATGCAGGAGTCAGTGGTACGAAGCGGGTGTAGGCGACGGCTAAGGACACGCCAGAAGAGGCCCCGGGATGCCCAGGGCCGTGTCTCAGTGTAACCAACCCATTTCCTTGCAGTTCCGTAAAGGGATTTTTTGCTTAAGGAGGGTAGTAAGGAATGAGGTTCAAAGAACTGTAGCCGCTTGTGGGAAGCGCAGGGCTCTGTCCTGTTTGGCTGCCTAATAGAAATTAACTGTGGTGCAGTTTGCCCCCGTAGAAAAGCCAGCAAGAGTCGATAGGCCCTGAAGCATATGTAATGTTCAGCATTTTTGTATCTGATCCTGTTAATTTAACTATGCACATAAAGGGAGGTTGCCTTTGGAAAATAAAATGAGGAATGTGCCCTCATAAAATTTTAACACTTAAGTGGTTTTTTGATTGTGTTGTGAAATACAAGCTGGCCTTTTGCTAATGACACAAAAAACTTTACTGACATTTAGAACCAAGTGTTTGCTTCACATGTTCTGTGTGTGGTGTATGTTGTTAACTAATACTGTTAATTGATATATTGTTAAAAAGCCGTAGCAGCACCCAGCCAGTCTAAACACAAATGTGATTTCTCTGCTGGCAATGTGGTTGTGCTGCTCGTGGCGTAACTGAGGTTTCAAGCGGTGGGGTGCCTTAGCAGAGCCGTTCTGCCCAGCAAAAATAGAAATAGCAATTAATAATTTGCTTTCTCTGACAGATAGCTCATGACAGTGTTGACACAGGTGAAGTTCATCCTAGGTTTGCCCGATTTGCCTTGGCCTAAAACTAGTTACAGCAAATAGCAAAATGATTCCTCTGTTCTTACCTTTTCCTCTGTAGAGAAAGTACTTGGTGTATTGCCCTGGTAAGGAGGATGCTGACAAGTCTTTCTAAACTAAGACAAGTTCTGGTTTTCCATAAGAAGGCTCAGGAAATGTACTGATGCTATTACTGATGTTGTTATAATTGTCCTACTATTACTATACTGGTATAACTCCTTCTGTGGACACTCTTCTTTGGAATAATGATGGCTGGTTTTCCATTCATTTAGTTCTTCATTTCCATTACATTTCCATAAGCAGTCAGTTTCCCTGTGTTTGTGCAACAGGCTCAGGTATTCTTACCAAGTGCTTCACCCAGGAAGACTGAGGCAGAGTTGTTCTTGCAGGCTTTGAATTAAGGACACCCTGGGTGTCTCTCGACAAGTCTACGATGCACTTGTTTAGTTTGGAATGCACTATGCCCGCACAGGGCCGAGGCAGCTGCTTCTGCCTTCATCTATATGCTGAGAAGTGCCTGTGTTTGGGTACAATATTTAAAAAAACCCCTAAATTATAGAATAACCAGCACTTTCCCACTGAATTTAATGTTTTATATATACATCCTGCTTTCAGAAGCAGAAAAGATTTGGTTACATTAACTCATGTCACACCACATCCTGAAGGCCATTCAGGCACAATTTAAGTCAATTAAAACAGTCTGAGGAATCAGGCAAAACTTCATCAAGATAAGCTACTAGAAAGCAAGCTTTTGCCAGCGCAGGCAGCACTGTAATTGCAAGCAATTGATTAGAACCATGATTGTCCTAATCAACAGAGTTACTCAGGCTTTATCTGACCTTTAATTTGTTGAGCTAAACTGAAGTAATTCTGATTTAAGTCAAAATAAGAATTTGCACAGCCCCCTGCAGCAAATTAAACCCAGCTAAAGCAATGTAGCTTTGCATGTAGACAAGCCCTAAGGCAGCAAAATGTCCAACACCAGTGACAAAGTGCTTGATGGTTGTCAGGGAACATGTGTTTTTACTTTCATTGTGACAGGAAACACCATAGGGTCAAGGCTGCAAACCACTGTTTATATTGTTCTTTCTTCTACTTACTTATTATATAACCAATTTGCAGTGCCCCATTATGTGCTACGTGGGGTGCCTTTAAAACTATATACTATAAGCGTATTTTTTAACTAAGTACTACCCACGAATTTTATTGATACTGGGAAGGGGAGAGCTTATTTATAACTGGCGTTGTGCTAGATTTTATTGGATCTGCACTTCAAGCATGACACCTGTTCAGAAGACAAGTCCAGATGCAGGACAACATTTCTACCTTTGTGCAGCTCTGAATGGGGTGGGAAAGTAACCCTTCCAGTGTATGGAAATGTCGTAGTTGACCAAATGTTAGTCTTTGTGCATTTTCTTTTCTTCCCCTTCCTTCTGCCATTGCTTCATTCACCCATTGGTGGGGGGGGGGTGGGGGTTGTTATGCTTCCCCCCCCCCCCCCCCCGTCTTCCTCTCATTCTCTTTCTGTACCATCTTGACTCTGCTTCCTTTCCCTTGAGACATCCTATTCATTTCATGCAGGGTCCACATCACAGTCTGTCTTTTCTTTTATGCAGTCTAACCATATTCCTCCCACTTCACACAGTGGCTCATTTCTCATTAACTGGTCATGCTTGCCAACATGGGGCCAGCGGTTAGCTGAGCTGTTTGCCAGGGCTTGCTCCATCTCACCCTGAGTGTGCAAAAGTCACTTTAAGCACTGTCATTCTGCTTGAATTTGGCTGTGCGTACTGAAGGTTTCTTACAGGCACACATTGTGGCTGAAAGTTTTGTAGCCAATGAAGTGGAGGTTATCTGTCAAGTTAACTTCAGTGAAGTATTTCTGTGGTGTCGAGTGAAAAAGGATTGGTTAGTACGTAAAAATGGGATCAGTGCAGCAATTGTTAGGTAGGAGAAAGAGCCAAAATAAAAACTGAATAAATTTCTCAGTCTGCTTTGCAGTACAGTCCCACAGAGAGTGTTGGCAAGAGGGAAGGGATACACAGGAACAAAAGGCAGAGGTCAGTGAAGGTCAGCTCTGCTTCTTTAGGTGCTAGCTGATGTTGGTAACCTGTGCAAAAATTACAATCTGAACCTGCAACATGCAGTGACCTTTAACAGGACAAATATGTTTCTTAGGCCTAAGGTACCAAGCTATTGCCAGCAGAAGTATAGGAGTATATTTACCAATGTAAGAGACATTCGAAACACCTGTTTCCTCTTAAATACTGTACGTACTTCCACTCATACGTATTCAGGAAAGATTAATTAAAACCAGAACTTGTCCAGAAAAAGGTGACTGATTAGGAAGAGAGAAATGGAGAATTTACTGCAAGAAGTTAAAGGACTGTTAGTTAAAGGTTATTGGCCCAACCAAATAACTCTTGAAGTCTATGACTTTTCTCTAAAAGCGCAAGAAGGAGATAAGCTGAGGAGTTTTTTAGGATCTGTTTTAGTGATGTGGACTGGGTTGATAGAGGAACTGGCAGTTACCTCACCCAAACTGGAAATAAGAGGAAGGTTTGTAACTGCCAGCCGAATGGGTTTCCAGAACATTCTTCCAGTAACAGCACTATGGGTGAAAATAAACAAAATCAACCCCAAATCTTTAGTTAAGGATTAGATGGTCTTTAGGTAAGGTTTAGTATCTTAAGGAAAGAGATTGTATGGTATGGTTGCTTTCAGGGGCGTGAGACTGTTGTAAATGACCCAGGAAGACCTTGCAGTCCTTTTGTAATATAAGGTGGCAACAACAGAGTCACAGTGGAACCAAACTTTTTACTTGCAGGGAGGTGAAGCATTAATAACCCATTTGAGTCAGTTCACCTATATTCAGGATAATACATTGAGGTTATAAAAGGAAAATTAATAAACTCATTGGTGTATACGCATGAATTGTGCTAACGGACCTGGATATAGAATAATTAGGAAGCAGTGAGTAAAATTTTGCAGCTCTGACTACTGCAATTACCTCGACAATTTCAGGAAGGCATGGACATTAGGGAAGTGTGGATCAGTGCGCTTTTCCATCAGTGGTCAACTGCAGTCTTGAGCAGGTTCACCAAAAGTAATGGGGTATAGGGGACATGGTGCCGTGAGATTCTGGGGATGTTGCTTCAGCCTAAAGAAAGAATGCCTTACATCCCCATGTCTTGCACACCCTTAACCTCCGCTGTCAAATGTTTTAATACACAAACATTTACATTATGTCTATCTGTTTCTTCCTTTCTTTTTCTCTTTTAAAGAATTCCCATTTTAAACCTTCATATATAATGCTCCCTGCTTGAAGTTTTGGAGAAATGCTACACCAAACTAAACTCTGCTTTGGTCTTGATCTTAAACTGCCACAGTGCTTTAGCAGAAAGGAAAACTACACTTCTTATACAAGGATTTTTTCCAAAAAGTTCTATTATATCTTTGTAGGACTATTAAGTTTCCATAAGGGATTATAAGGGTAAAAGAGCAGTATGGTATTACATATGAACTGGAGAGTAGAACTGAGTCAACCAAAATGTAATTGAACTGGAATGGTGAAAAAAAATTACAGGCCAAATATTAATCATATGAGTAATACTGAGCATGTGAATTAAGAGCCACTGAAGTTGAACATGGAGTTGTGAATGTCTTTGAACTGTTGGGGTGGACTGGAGCCCAGATCCTCCAGGAGCTTACACATCCGTGTGAAGCTGAGATGTAGGGAAGTTGGGCTTTTCTTCTGTGTCAGTACGTTAGTGAACAAACCCGTGTAGGACACAATGACAACTGAGATGTATTAATTGCTTCCTACTGATTTTCTCTGGTCTAGGAGGAGGTTTGAGAGACTCTCCGTTCTGTTCCCTCGCAACACACAGCCCTGTAGTTTGGTGTGCACACTGAAGAAATGGGCATGTAGTTTTCACTGCAGACCCGTTGCTTCTCTGGAAATTTTGCATGGAAACTCAGTGAAAATTTTGTTATTATTAAACTCAGATTTCTACAAAGAACAACAAAGAACTGAGGACTTGAATTAAAACTCTTATTTTCCCATATAATTTACTACGTGTTCAACTTCTCTGTCACTATATTACCTGTCTTTTCCATCTTCCTCTGTTTTTCAGATAGTGTCTGGCTACATTTTGTTCTCAAAACCCTCCTCACTCCCTCTGCAGCTGACCTCCGGGATGCTCCCCCGTTTCACCGGTGAGCAGTATGGTACGTATGTGCACTGTACCATTTGTACACGCCTACTGCTTAACCTGCTTCTCCACCTCTGATCCACCCCTCTGCTTCCCCATCTCTGCCCCCAGTGCAGTACCTCTCACTTAGCATACCCTTTTGTTTCATAAACCAGAAGAAAACGACCGTCTTCTGCTGGCAGATCCCTTCCTCATGTTTTCTCCACCACCATGGGTAGTTTTGTCATCCTGTGAGCTCATTTCCTCCCTTTTCTCTCCTGCATGAATGCTGGGTTTAGGCCACGCTTGTTCTTCTCTGGAGTATTTCCAACGACCTGTTTCCCCACCTCAGACCTTGTTTCCAAAATTCTTCCCCAGGCTTAGGTCACTTCTAGCCTGAAGATGCTCATAAATTACCAACGTTCTAGAATTTTCTCTCAGGGAATCTTTAGCTTCTCCTTTCCATTCAGTTCAGGGTCTCTCTGTTCCCCATTCCAGGAGTTAAAAGTTTTCACTACCCTCCTCCCCATTTTTCCTCACCGAGCAGCAGCATCTCACCACCGTTGTGCCCCTTCGTGCGTTGTTCATCCCTTCAGTTTCAGGCCTCGCCTTTTGGGGCCCAGCATTGTTCTGCTGCTGCCTTAATCTGGGATTTGTGTCTTTGCTCCCACTTATTCTGGTCCAGCCCAGCTTTCCTCTAATTGCTTCTTCCCTTCCCTCCTCCCGCTTTCCTCTGAGGGCTTTCATTCATGCTGCCCTTTTTGTTTAAGCCTGGAACAACTGTGCCTATCTTGTGAACCAAATCCGCTCCGTCTACATTCAGATCTCCCCATGAAATGTACTTCTGCCATAAAGCCCATCCAGCTTGGACTCTTCTGCTGAAATATATCCCATTCCTCTGTAACAAAAACAAATCCTGTTTCGTAACAAAACAAAAAGAACCGAGCGAGAGACTGACTATGCAATTAATTTTTGCCAGTTGCAATTTCTGCCAAGAGCAATATGCTTGTTCTTATCCTGCTCCTTAGGATTGTCCTCCCCATGTGCCTCCTGTTTGTCCTTTTGTTTTGTTACCGGCTTTCAAGTCCTTCCTGAGGGCTCCTGGCCTGAGCCTGCGCTCACGTTGGTGTCAAGCGAGAAGTAACTCCGCTGCAGCCAACGGAGCTGTGCCAAGGTGAAATTTCTGTGGAAGGCACATCAGCCCTTTGTTTTAATATTAGCTAATAAAGCCTGTGCATAGCTCCAGCACAGCACTCTGGTTTTAATTAGTAAAAATTAGCATAGACATCTACATACGCTCTTTTTTTTTCCCCCTTTGTGGGCTCAGCTACTTTGAAGAAAACCTCTTTGTATGTCTTCCTGGTTATTCTATATCTTGACATGAAAAAACCCCAAACGAATGAAAACAAAAAACCCCAAGTAACATCAACCTCCCACGCAAACAAAAGGCTTAGCTGCTGCCGGTGGCGGGGAGCGCTGGGAGCAGCCCTTCCCGCCTGCCGAGAGGAGCCAGCTTCCAGCCTGCGCTCCCCGCTGCTGGGGAGCCGTCCAATTCCCAGCCCGCCGTCCTTTCCTCTGCCTTTGCACAATCCCACTGCAGTGGCTTCCCAGTCCTAATTGGAGCCTCTGGGCATTATTGTGTTATTATTATTTAATAAACAACCACATAAAACACTGGTTGACATTTGAATAAAAGTAAAGAAAGGAAAGCTCTGACTCTTAGACTGTTTTGCTTTCCTGTTGACTTGAGTGGAAGCAGGAGCAGGTTTTCTATACAGAACGATGTTCACACAACACATGCTTACCTGTAATGGTAGAGAAAAGGCACTGTTAACGTGGCCCCAGTGCGGGTGGGAGGGCCAGGCCTGCTGCAGCTGTCAATCCCTGCTGCAACATAAAGTGTAAATATAAAGACATAACCTGTATGTTCCCAAATAAAATGCACTAAAGACTTTTCTTCCCTGAACAACCAGGAGCGAAGATCCAGCATTGTTTTCTGCAGTTACCCCCAGCATGTCCTTTTGAGTGGTTATCTGAGACCAAAACCATCAGGATGCTATTGGGAAGCATAAATAGAAAAAGGGGTTTTATTTTTGCATTTGATCGTAAGTTTGAGACGTTTCAGAGTGAACGTTATCACGACAAAAGAAAACACGAGGTGTCCTTGGGGTGAAAGCAGAGGAGCACAACTGGTTCAATAAGGTTTTGAAAGAAAACAAAGAGCTGAAGGCCAGGACTGACTCCTTTAGAAACAAGTATAAAACAAGGCAGGATTCGAAGTGCTTAAAATACTTTGGTGACAAGCAACAAAGAAACATCTGTTACTAGAATTGATTGAATTAAAGGGAGAGAAAATCTTGAGAACTTTTTTAAAAGTAGAGATTTGATGTGTGGGGAGTGTAAGAACCAAATTCTCCTGGGCCGTGACCGGAGCCCTGAATCAGCATAATTCTTTTCCTTGAAGAAAGTAAAAGCTAGAGAAGGGTGAGTACTTGTACCCTGATTATCCTTTTTCATTGTGGATCAAAGAGGAGGAATTCTCAGGGCTGCTAGCTCTCCACTTTCCTGCAGTGCGTCTGGAGTGTGGGCTGGGTTTATTTCTCTCAGGCAATGCCTCCCTAATACTCTAAATGATCAGGTCCTGTAATGGACTTCTTGTGAGTTCTGAATCCTGTTCACTGGTTTGTGTGTGGTAGGAATGTTTCTAAGGTATTCAGTAGGAGTGAAAGTGTCTTGCTTTTATAAAAATTATATACATATCTGCTTTAATTCTAGGGAGTTCACTCCTCATTCTTCCCACCATTTCATTACGTCTGCTCTCCTGTATTATATATTAAAAGCTTCATGCAGTGGCTCACTTGCATTTACATATGTCGACTGTAATAATTCTGTGATGTTGCTTGGAACTTCTGTATGAACATGTTATATAGAGTCAGTGTGGGCATGACAAATGTATTGCAGATTTTTCATAGATAAACACACTTGGCCAATGCAAATATGAATGAATTTGTGTGCAAGGTTTAATATCTAAGCAGAGCTTATAAGTGCATAACACCTGTAACCACAACTGTCAGTGCAAACAGGGAAACTAGTTTTAAGGCATTTGCCCTGATTTAAAAGCGCTGGACTTTGAAATATTTTGGCTGACGTGGTGGAGATGTGTTCATCCTCCAGTGGGTATTTAAGTGCATAAACTCTGTTATTAAAGAATACAAACTTCATGAGCAGCTGATAGTCCAAAGTCCCTGTGAAAACAAGTACCAGAATGGTAAGGACTGCCTTACGAAGCAACCTGTGGCTTTTAAAGACATTATGGAAGCCTTACGCTGAAATGGATTAAAAAGTGATGGTGGATGGTCAGAGGGAGGTGAGTGTTAAGCATGGAGAAAATTTTTTGGAATGTGAAATGGGAATGTACCTGAAGGGTGCTGGGTTTGAGTGGCTTTGTAGCTAGTAATAGGTTTGGTCTAGAAGCAGGGAGCTTGCTTAGGAAAGGCACTGCAGAGGCATGGAAGGTAAGGAGAAAACAGAGTCTGTTTGAACATGGAATGGAGAATATGAATATGGATGTTCCCCTCAACGGAGACCAAATGACTCCTCTTTGTGAGAGTACTGAGACAAGAATATATTAAATTGTTACCGAAAATGTAGAGAAGTAGTATGTTCTGTAAAGTTTTCTGGTGCATTTTAACAAAACTGTTCATGCTACAAAAAGACACATGCAAGTCCAAGGCTTTAATCAACAAAAAAGGCAAAATAAACCTCTCTCAGCCTTTTCGTTACTCATGAATACATATCTCTGCCTGTTTCTGTATTTGGTGGAGGTAAAGTTGCCCTGAATTGGCCAGCAAAATATTTCCTAGATAGAGAGTTCAGGTTCAACATGTGAAGGAAATTTGTTCTGAATTCTCTGGAAGTCAACCTGCTCATTCTGTATAACCCCGTATTAAGTAGCTGTTGAACTGCTATAAGAAAAGTTAGGTTTTGCAGAGAGAGGAAATTAAATTTGCTTTGTATTTGCATTTCTTTAGAGCTCAGTCCGAGTGGTTTGTTCATGAAAACTCAGAAGAAGACAGTCTTCAAAATGGCCAGTAGACTGAAGAAGCTGGTCTGGGAGCATCTGTGTCTTCCCATTTGAAAAACTTTCCCGTTGCTTGCTCCCGCAGAGTACCTGGGAACACCGGTAAAAACCAAATTCCATTAGTCCCATTGTATTTTAGAAGCTCTTTTGTCTGTATTACATTAGGATGATGTCAGATGTTGATTATACGTTAGGCTGTTCCAATATGAACAATTAATGTGGGGGCAAAAGCCAGTGAGGACCCTGTCAGACACTGAACAATGTTTTTGGTTTTCATGCACTGAATCATCAGTGTTTATAGGCCTCCAACATGTAAATCACCCTGAGGTAATCTGGAAGGGAAGGATATGAATAAGCCAATTAAATTGGCAAAGAGCCTAAGGAACACCCTGTTTAGGGATAAAATCACATGCCTGTCCTAGTGCCAGTAGTTTTGGAAAAGGAAATAGAGTTAAGATCTTTGTAGTTCATTTCTTTGCAGAGAGAGATAATTTAGAAGACTTTGGTGTTCTCCTTTTGTATGTGTGAGCACAGGTGACCGAGATAAGGTAGTCAGTAATGTGTTTTCTGCAGGTAGCTTATATTTTGATGACACAAAAGGATGTCATCCAGGTTGCAGAGGGTGTAGGAACTAGTTGCCTCATTTATGGAACTAGTTGCCTCATTTATGGTAATTATTTCATATCCAGTGTTATGATAGGAGCATTCAAAGGACTGAATTGCCCTTTATCTTTCCAAGTACCTCTTTTTTTTTTTTATTGGAAAGGGAGGCACCGTTTTCCATCAGGAAGCCTTCTCCACCCAACTCAGCAGTTATTAGCATACTTTAAAGTGCTCTCTATATAAATAATAACAAAAACAACTGCTCTCTTCCTACTATCTGTTAGGCCTGTGCCTTCAAAGGTGTGATGTAACGGTAAAAAAAGGCAAAGGTGAAGTAAACTTTTCATCGAAAGTTGTGCAGAGGAAAAAGTATTTCCATTCTTAATTTACTTCTCCACGGTATAAATGGGGTTTTTTGTGTTTTTAAGAGGTTTGCTGGTTTTGGTGGAATACTGTTATCTGTTTCTTCCATCCCACCCAGATCTTTGAACTTGTAGGCCAGTTCCAATTAGGTAAGTAGCTGACTGTCTAGAGGAGACATACCCTGTATATGCCTTTACTGGAGGAAAGGCCCAGGCAGAACTGAACTCATGGCTGACACCAAACATGTTATGTGGGAGTGGATCATTATGACCTCCCCAAGTGCAGAAGCTGTAATTGGCACTTGTACGTTATTAAGCATCAGAGAATTTAACTGTAAACAGAAATCCATAGGAAATCAGGAGTGACCAGTTACACTGCTCACAGAACTACTCATTTAAGGGCAGCTTTGGGGCATTTTTTAGACATCATTTAGAGCAGGGGAGATGTAACCTCCCCTTTTTTTCCTCCACATAGCCCATCATCTTTGAATGTTGAGAACTGTGTTCCTGATTGAAAGGAGGCAACTTCCTGAGAACAAAAACAACCAGAAAGCAACAGAGATGGGGTCACTGGAAAGACCACCTAACAGCCCTCTGGATGCCTTGGAAGTAACAGCATTAGGAGACTCTAGATACAAATACACAGACTGGCAAAAGATCCAGGTAAACATAGCTGTTCAAGATGGTTTCGATGCCTCTCACTTAACCCCAGCTCAGCTTCTAGCCCACGCCAGTCCTTACACCCTACAAAGAGGCACCTTCCAGGAACTATTTGTTCCAGCCCAAGATAGGTATGAAATGGGTGTGATGAACCCTTCCTTTACTGTCTGTCTGCACTGTGTGCTGAGGAGACCTAGATGACCATCACAGTTTTGTAGACAGCTAACATTTGGTGAGGTGGACCCCAACCTTAGTGTTCAGCTCCTTTGCGGTCTGACCATGTGTTGCTGGCAGCAGAGCAAACTCCCATTACTAGATGAGGACTAGAAATTTTGCACCAGGGGGTTAGTTCAAGGATCCCTTTTGTTTTGAGCAGGAACTGGAGGTTCAACTCAGCCTCTTGGACATGTCTCTGACTCTTACTCACTTGCAAGCAGTCAGGCACTGCTCAGAGCAGTGGAAAGAAACAGAAATAGCTGCTTTCACTTCTCTTGTTGGTGTATGGGCCCTGCAGAGAAACAGGAACCAAAGCAAGGTTAAGCAGGGTTTAAAGGAACAAGATAATGCTTGGTGGAGGAAGGGAAAAACGCATAAGCTGGCCAGATCTTTAACTTTAGAGCAGTGTACATAAACTGTTGCCACATCCCCAGGAAAACAAGGGATTCGGGAAATAGTTTAAGGCTAGGCTGCATGAAATACAGAGCACATGACACAGCGTGAGTCCCTCTGTCTCGATAGAGAGTGCTCTAGAATTGGTATGACCTTACTCCTGCCCTTGTTAGTCTGAAATATGTAGCACAGCTGTAGGACATAGTTCATCATTTATCAAGGGTAAATACAGTTCTGGATGGGAACATGGAGGTGAAAAGTGTTCTGCACACAGTGTTCGCTTGCATGTTGTAACTTGCTGCCCGGAAAAAAACAGAACGCTTTGTCTTTTTGTAACACTGGTGAGCAACTCCTTATCATAACCTTGTAAGAGGTTTCAAGTGCGTTCATGAATAGGAAGATGATTAAGATGACACATCAAGGTTTTCTGAATAGTTATTTCTATTCAGCCGCATCCTCATATTTTTCTTAGTTTTTGTGCCAAAACAAGGTGTTTCTAATCTCCGGTGTGATTGCTAGACCACATCCTTTCACTCTTGGTGGCCCAGATTGGTGTGAAACTCAAGAAGAGCATTGAGAAAGTGAGTTCAAATGAGGGGCTGTCAGAGCTAAAGCAGCTAATTTAGCCGAAGGGCCTTGTGATGACCTCTGCAAAGGAGGCCTCTGTTGCTCTGAGCAGTTACTGTGACAAAACCCAAGGCTAAAAATGCATCATAGAATGGTTTGGGTTGGAAGGGACCTGAATAATCATCTTGTTGCAACACCCCTGCCATGGGCAGGGACACCTTCCACTAGAAGCAACCTGACTACAAACTTTAGTGGGAGGGAAGCTAAATGGGGGATTTAGAGGATCTATTTTGTAGGGGAGAAAGAGGAAGATGGCTGTATAGCTGGGGAACAGTTGAAAGTCTTGCTCTGAACACAACTATAAATCATCATGCCAGGTATAGGGTATTTTCTCTTCCCCCAAGTATTTCCCAGGCTGGGAGTCTGCTTTGCCCATAGCTGCTTCTCTTCAACGGTCCATTAGAGCCCCAAGACTGGGTTTTGAGCAGGCCATGTAGGAAGGATGTAATACTTCTCTCTGTTATGCAGCTTGAAGAGTTAGGTCTGTAGCCTGACTGATGCGCCTTTCTTGAGGAGAGGACTCATAGTAATTACCCTACATCTAAGGAAATCTAATTTCAGAGCACAAGGACACAGAGGGAAAAAGGAAGCTTGATTTCTCCAGTGTTCAGATGATTGTATCAGTGCAGAGATTTGTGTCACAGGGAGTGCCTCTGGCCCTTCTTGCCACCGGGATTATTAACAGAGGGCAAGAATGCAACTGAGACCGATGGCTTCAGTGACAGACACCGGGGAGTGCAGGTGGTATCTTTGGCATTAGGCAGAGGGGGCTGCAGGAGACAGGGCAAAGGCTGAAATGTTTACCTGGTCTCTCATGGCTTCTAGGGCTGTAAATGAGTGCTGACCATACAGACCAACAGCACACAGTT
The DNA here is from genome assembly GCA_027574665.1 of Rhynochetos jubatus. Classification (NCBI taxonomy): domain Eukaryota; kingdom Metazoa; phylum Chordata; class Aves; order Eurypygiformes; family Rhynochetidae; genus Rhynochetos; species Rhynochetos jubatus. The sequence goes on along the minus strand of CM050650.1, from coordinate 86,390,094 downwards.
TCACCACACTTGCAAAGTGAAGTAGCTCTGCTGGTTCCCTTTTCTTCAAAGTGTTTTACGCTTTCTGCGAAGCCCCATTTGGGGTATGGGCACAACCAGTTCAGAGGAGGTGGAGGTAGTAGAGGAGGTAGGTTAAATTGACATTGTAGCCTCTTTTGCTTGATTTGACAGGGCAGAGAGAGAAATCCCGGAAGCCATGCATCTTGAGATTTGCTTGAAGTCAGTTACAAAGAGCAAATGAAAAAATAGGTATGCTTCTTGGCATTGCCACCCTGACCCTTGTGACATACAGCCCTTCCTGACTACTTTTGCAGCTCAGGCCCCTGTTCCTGCCCCCTCAGCTCCGCAGCCCCAAGGACCTAGCTTACACCTGCTCTTTGCTGTCTGGTGCCCTCTGGTGCTGCAAATACCCGTCCAGGCTACATCCCATCGCACCCTTACGCAGTTGTGGGAACTACCTTGTACCCCAACAGGGGACTTATGAACTGCTGTCTGCTTTCCTCCCCACTGCAGCCTGGCTGTGGCAAGGGTCCTCCAATATGCCATGGCACAGGTGGGACTGGCCTGGGAGGTAGGAAGAGGTAGGCCTAGCTTCTCTAGTCCTGTTTCAGTCCTTAAACAGGGAGCATGGGAAGCAGACAGGCTGTCACTGGTCCTCCCTCCATTAAACATTGAAGTCCCCCCTCCAAGTATCTCTCCCTTGCTTTACTCCTTCCCTTTCTCCAGCTTTAGTGCTCTAACTTCTTTCACCTCTTCTATCATGCATCCTCTTTTATTACAGATATCTTCACATAGTTGGCTGGTCTCACTGCAGAAAGCCTTTCTTCCTCCTCCAAGATACAGCTCCTCTTCCCCTAGGATGCTACCAGAGCCTCTGATCCTGCTCCAGACACCTCATATTGCATGGTCCATGGCTCAGGAGCCATTGTTCAGAAAACAGGATTACAATATCTTCTCTGCCCTTCATCTCTCCTCTAATTAATCAATGCTAATTGATTGATTGATGGTGGCTCTCTGGCGTAACCATCTCCCAAGTCTGAGAAGTAGCCACATGCCTATCATTCTCTTGTATCTGCCCAGAGCATACAGAACGTATTAACCTCCAGAAATTAGTTAGAGCCTCTTCTAAATTAGTTTGTACAAATTGGCAGGGCTCGTTTCTCTGGACTAAAAGAAAACTGATGACAGAGGCAGATTGCAATGACAGGCTCACAGGTTGCTGTCTTGGTTTTGGTCCAAGATTTCACCCTCATAGGGAATGAGTGGATCACCCGGTCTGCACACTGGTGGTGGGTTCTTGCCTGCAAGTCTGCTTCCCCACATCTGATGTCTGTGTCCTGTTCAGTTTAATGCTTCGTTCCTGAGATGATCAAACCCTGTTCGTGATGATGTTGTTGTAGTACTGCACAAATACATGCAGTAACAGAGATCAATTATAGGGACTGAGTCTGACCAGTCTCTGTTGGCCCTCAGCTTGCTCTGTCTCTGTATGAAACCCCAAGTTACCAAGCCCTTCTCTTCTGCTCCAGTGCTTGGCTCAGATTCCTCAGCTTTCTCTTATTAGGCTATTTTTGGTCAGCCTAGTTGCTGGGCTTTCTGAGTTGTAGGCAGATGACACTGCTTCCACGCTGTTGGTGCAGCTGGCAGTAACTGCTGTAAGGAAGGACCAGCTTCACCTACCCTGCAGGCTGAAACATGATGAGTTGCTCGTTTGCAGCCTGATTACTGTCAGGAGCCCATTTTGGTGTGGACTTCCATGGCAGATGCATGACTTGAGGACCATCAGCCTGACAAATTTCAGTTCTGTGCCATGGGAAGCAATCATAGAAAGAAAGTCACAACTTTTGCTGTTGTTGTTGTTTCTTTGACAAATTTCTCTTGGAAACAGCTGAACTTGTTGAACAGAAAGTAAGATATCTGCCCCAAACTCAACCAAACCAAACCCCAAACCTAATAAACAGGCCGTGAGCTGTAGGTAGGCACTAAGCTTGACACTGAAACTGATAAAGGGTTGGCAGAGCTGTAAGCAAACTGAAAATGGGACCTTATAATGAGAAATTGGGCAATCTTCAAAAAAGTGGTGCTACCAGTCCTGTCATTGAATACTTAGATATGGCCCTTGCAGATTGCAGGTCCCTTGATGCAATGCTCCCTGGTGAGTCATTTGGAAGATCACTAATTGAAGGATAGAAAATGGCCTGCCGTGGCCTGCAGTCATTATGAGCTGCACATTTTTTTAAGGGATGTTTGTTGCAATCCCCTCTATTTTCTGCAGATGGGGTGTGCCTCTCCCATTCCTGGAAAAGTGGCTGGTGCAGCCTTTTGGGAAAATAGGGGTGCTGTTGCGTGATGAGCTAGGCTTCCCCTTGGGGGGAAAGTCACCTTCTTCCTCTCCAGCTCAGCATCAGGGGCGTGAGAATTCCCTAAAGCACAACAGAACCGCACAGAAATCTGTCAGCTTTATCCAGTTTGTAGTTATATGGATCTGGCCTATAAAAACATCTGAATCATGTTTCACGCTACCTACCTAACTACATAAACACAACCTGATCCTCTTAGGAGCTGAGCCTTCTATTCTCACACTGTGCCTCCTTTTCCTTTTATCATCAGAAGTCTTGTGACCCTCAATCCTTGCATAATTGTTTGGGCTTGCATGAAAGCTGCTGTGTTCAAATTCCTCAGCCTGCAATCAGAAGTGGCACTGTCGCTCTTTGTTAACGCAGGCACCCAAAGTTTCTTGGCTGTGATGCATTAGAGAACTCATTCTTTGTGCAGGATGGGAGGAACACTGCACTCAGCCCCTGATGACAGACCGTGGATAGGCAGCAATCCTGCAGCTGTGCCTGTGATGGGTGAGACAACCCCCACACCTCCTTGATTACTTTTTGCCCTTCCACCACTGTGCCTTTCTGGGATCCATTCGCTTTGCCAGCTGAAGACTGCCCGGTCAGCTCTGCTGGAAGCCTGGGGTCATGGAGCAGGAGGCAGACTGTGGCACTGTGCTGCAAGTATGGGAAGCTCGGATTTAGTTTTGTGGAGGTTGCAAGGAGGGAGCGGTCTGGTGAGTATTCGCACAGACACTGCGTTCATTCTGGTAGGCAGAAGAGGAAAGGCACCCTCCTTAATGTATAGGAAGATGGAGGTTGCTATGCTAGACCAAACCGATCTAAGTCTGGTATCCTGCTCCAGACAACAATGAACACTGTCTGCTAGAGGAAGTGCAAGAAATGCTGTAGTAAAACAAAGATAAATTTACTTGATGTGGACATTGCTCATCGTCCTACTGATATCTAGGTCACTAGTTAATTATGTCACCAACTAGTGACCAGCATGAGGTGGGAAGGATGAAGGCTTTACGCTGAACGATCCAGCTGATGTCCTACATGATTCCTCTCACTTGGCTGAAACAAAAACGAAGAATGAATGATACCTTCCTCATCCTCTTCCTTCTGAAATATATGACAAACCCCGTATTGTTAGCAAAGGGGCGGGATCAAACCTGTCATTATCTCACACAGAGAACAATAAATAGCGTGACTAAGAGTTAACAGTGCGTCAAAAATGATCATCTCTAAGCCTTGTTGGCAGACTTTGTGTGAACTGAGCCAGGTTGTCAGCTGCCTTCTTCGACGACAATGCAGCAGCTACACTGTATAATCACTTTCTGTCACTGTATACTACAGGTGAAAAATGCAGGTGAACGATATTTTATGCGCACAGATGTGTAACTGATTATATTACAAAGAACTGCAAGAATGAGGCATCTATTTTTCACTTCTAGGGATTTGCATGAGGCAATCTCATTACCCAGAATCAGGATGCATCTTGCTTGGTGAATACAATAACAAATGGGTTCTTCAAATCCCTAATTCACAAGCCTTTCAGAGAGAGACAGTTCAGCAGGACAAGAAAGATGTACTATTCCTAGAAATCTCCTGACTCAAGTCCTGTCCTGTGGCTGCCAGTGATTCAATAGCATGGCAGTTATAACTGAGCACAAACATACTGCTGGTAGCAAACAGGAAAAAGCTGGGTGGAAGCACCAAAACAGAAATGGGCTGTGTGGGTGCCAAGGTGGGTGGTCACATCTGGTCAGGGCTGTGAGACTGGTATTATGGGTAAGGTGGTCAAGCTTGTGGGGGGAAAGTCTGAGTTGCTGTGTGGTGATAAGAAAGGAGGATGCACAAGGAGGATGGTAAGCTTGATGAGCACTTAACAAGGCAAAGCTGATAAGGTTGATGGGTGCTTAACAAGGCAAACCCAAGATAACAGTGCTTCATTACTATTTCTTTAACTGCTAATTCGTTTACCTTTTCCTTTTGATTGAATACTTTGTGTAAGAAAGCACTGGCTGCAGCACTAAGACATAGTGTGTAGATTTCTGTAAATTTACCGTTGTGTGAAGTGGTTGGAGAGAAGATGGATTATCAACAGGTAGCCAGCAGCCTGGGGAGAGGTTCTTGAGATTTGTGTGCATCTCCTCAACTCCATCTGGTCTGTTGGTGATTTGGAAAAACACCCCAGGATTGTGCTCTATTTATGAAAGCCATAGTGACATCAAGACAAAAATACATGATCGGTGTAGTCCCTGAAGCTAGGGATTACTCACAGGATATTGCTGGGGCATCAGATAAAGATTTTAACAAATGAGTGTAAAAATTTCACCACAAGTCTGTCTTTAGGAACCCACGAACTGCTCTTATTTTCAAAACTGTGGAATCTCTGACAAATTCAGCTGCTCTCTTCTTCCTGCTCTTACTTGGTGAATGGAGTAGGGCTTAGTCATCCAAGCTTTGTGGAAGTCGTTCTACCTGCCTGAATTGATAGGATGCATAGCAAACCAGTAGGATGGGTCAAGTACTTTTCCTGTCTTTCATTTGAAGTTCTTTAAAATTATTAAGTCTCTGCAGATCCATAAGCCATCAAAATATAAATAAACGGAAATTAAACTTCTCTATTAAATGCCTCCTTTCTCCCCGCTGCAGCCTCCTGGTTGGAAGTTCCTTACTGTCAGTCACCTCCCTGCACCAACCAGCGTGTGGACTTATCCCTCTTGCTTCCCAATGGCTCCTTGGGGGGAGAAGAGTCTGCCTAAATTATCCTAAAGAGAGATTGTGGATTCACTGATTAAACTTCTTGGAGTAGTGATGTGTCCAACAAGACTGATGACTGCAAGTGAGGCTTAATTTCAAGCGTCGTTTCAAGGGAAAAAAAGGCTCCTCCTGCCAAATTTGTTTAGTTTTCCCAGCTGAAATGTTTATTGACGACTTCCATGTGTGATAGGTCTTGCTGGTATGCTATCTTCCTCAAACAGTCTCAGTTACATTGCTCTTATTGCGCACTTCTGTGGACAGCCTTTTCGAGGGAGGAAAGGATGTCATGAATGCAGAAGTGCATCTTCATTAGTTATGTCTTTTTCTTTTTTCCCAGCCCGTGAATCTAAAACAGCCCTGCTGTCTTGTTGGTATAACTTAATCGCATGGATCAGAATTTAATTCACATTTCGTAATTTAATTCTCTGGCCTGAAATGTTTGAAGTCCGGAGCTATTCCAGAGAATAATTTTATTTCATAACAGCCTAATTTTCCCCCCTGGTCCTTAGTCTCTGTGTCATGAATGTCTCTTAATCATCTCTGTTTCAGCCATGCAGAGGCACATACCTGAGCTATTCTTTGGCTAGTAAAATGGTTTCTAGCAGTCAGCGCTTGAAGACTTTTGGAATAAGATCATTTGTAGCACAGAAACATCAGGAAGGCTGCTAGCCCACTGGGGACCCGATTGCAAGTCAGTGTTGTCCCAATTCTTCTGTTTTGTAATGTGCAGAGATCCAGCTGTCTGACAGCCCCAAATCACACTGAAGCCTTGAGCAAAGTAACTGATTTCCTGGGGTGCTCAGGGTGATCAGTATCCTGGACTAGACAGCCCAGGACATGGCTTTTCTCCTTGCCTGTGCTTTGTAGGGGTGTGGGCTTTAGGGGGGCTCCTTCTCTACTGGAATACTCCAATTACTGGAATAATTGACTTTATTATGTTCAGTAAGTTCAACAGAGGACCTTAGCTTCCAGCCAGATGTGCTGATCTGCGGGGCATGGCTGGGTGTATGACAGCTGAGCAGAGGCTCTCATCTGTGGGCCTGTGTTTGGGAAAGAGTTGTAGGAGTGCTACCAACCAGCAGCTGTTGCGGACAGCCGTGTCCATGCACGGCTCTTGAGTGTACATCCACTCCCTCTCAAGCAACTGAACAGGCATCCAGAAAGACAGACGATGCTGTGCTGTGTACACCACTTCCTAAACATTGCCCTGTCTCTAACCTGCAGCTGCCATGGCCTTTCCATGCAGCATAAGGTCGCTTTGTCTGAATAAGCAATAACAGCATCTAAAGAAGCAGTAGATTCTGAAACAGAGACAGCTAGAGCAATCATACTTTGATCTCTGGCAAAGCCCAGGGGCTTGATTATTATCCAGTGAAAGGAGCTGAGATAAATGAGTTTTCGGGAGTAGGGAACTCAGAGTTCAGGCTGGAGGTGGATTAGAGTGAAGGGTGAGCGAGTGCACCCTCTTCCCAGGATAATGAGGTCAGTCATCAGCGAGCCACAGGGTCCTCTCGGACCCTGGTACTTTACAGGGCTCAGATGCATTTTCTAGGAGAAGGCAGGAATGTTTCTTTCCGTAGACCTCTGCCACCTCCTTGGAAGCTGATCAAACCCATTTTATTAAAACCCACCATTTGACTTCTAATGTTTTTATACTGATTAAGAACATTGACTTGGCTGACTGAACAAGGGAACTGATTGTGGCTCAGCTGCTTCATGCAGGAAAAGCTTTGATGGGACTGAGTGGGAGTTTATGTTTTAAGGTACTCTACAAAATGAATTTTAGTGATAAGCTTATAAACTGAATTTGAACCTTGCACAAGCTCCAGAGAGAAGGAATAAACAGCTCAATTTATATTCTTTACAGGTACACACCAAGATGTCCCTTTAACCTTTGGTTATTTTACCTAGGGGGTCAAACTGTTTCTTAAACTGTTTGAAATTATTTGGCCAGATTAGCTGTCCATGCTGAAGATGGAGAGCTTTCAGGGTGGCTCCCAAGAGCCCTGAAGCCAGTTATAATGAATGAGTTTGGTGTTCTACTCAGAGGAAAGAAAGCTGAATGAGTTACAGAGCTGCCAGATAGCCCCAGCTCATTCACACAAACTTGTGGATAATGTGCTTCTCTTGATCCCGACACAGGATCGTTAGAATATCTTATTTCAAGGGCATTCGTGTCTGACATCTTCCCTCCCTCATTACTTATCAGCCTCTATAGTTATATACAGCAGTGAATTGCAATTAGAAGACACCGGTATTTGACAGGAAACCCTGGGGAGCATGTAGGGTTCATCTCCCCTTTCTGCTGAAGCTTCTGACCAAACTTGCAGGGGATCAAGTGGAAGCCAGGTCAGGTGCTCATCCTGTGAAATCCTCCGGTCCAATACTTCTAGGGGGGGGGTGTACATGCATCAGAGCACATCTGAAGAGTTTGGTAACTGGTCAAGTAATTATTCATCACCAGTGGTGCATGCAGCGTGGATCCCAGCATAGCCATCACCCAGAGTCTGAGGCTGCTGCAAACCCCAGGCATGAAGGAGTTGCTTGTCGCGGCAGCAGTGGGGTCTTTGTCCGAGAGATTTTCTTTAGACGGTGAGGCTGTGATCTGTCTGAACAGATATCTAAATATTTTATCAAAGGAGTCATCCAGCTGATATGTCTCACAGCTGTAGGAAAAGAGACTTCTGTTTGTGTTTTCTCAAGGCGGAAGGTGAGAAACCTGAGGTCTGCCTCTGTGATGGCCTTCTGCATACCTGCAGGCAAATCACATCCTTGTGCTGCTCCTGCAGTCGCCCCACGTTTGTTCCAAAAGGTAATTGCGGAGACCCAGCAGCACCCTGAGCTGCTGCAGTCATTCTCCTTTCCCTGCTTCAAAACAAATCCGCTTCATTTATCATAACAAAGGGAACTTTTTTTAAAGCCTAGTTTACAGTTCATGCCCTGTGTATGTCTTCATCCCTCCCACTGTCTTCTATCCTGTTGCCCAGTTCCAGCTAAGTGTAGAGACCTCAGCAATATCAACGTTATATTAAATTTCCAGAAAACTGGGAGAGCAAATAATTCAAATACCACCTCTGCTGACAGAGATACCTTACCAGATATCAGAGGATCCCAGTGGGGAAGGGGAAGGAGGGACAGAGAGAAAGACATAAGAAATGAGGCTTCATTTGCTCATTCCATTGCACATTCCATTTTATTCTGGTTTTTCTGTTTGTTTTCTCATAATTTCTAGTTATCTGAACCTTACTTGGGATTTGAAGTCTAAGTTAGTATACTAGCAACCAAAAATTCCTCCCATTAGCCCTCATTTACTCTCAGCAGGGTATCCAGACAGAACTAGAAATCACTTGGTGTTGACTCTCCAGCCCTGACAGGGGTAAAATATAAGCAGCAAGAACACTGAACATGCCCAGGGAACAAGTCTGCTAGGAGCTGGAGTGGGCCCATTCATCAACCAGTTTCCCCATATGCTAAGGGAATGCAATAATATACGTCTAAATTGGAAACAAATTGCAAGGACTAATTTGTGAAGTGGAGCCCCGTTCCTTGGAGTAAAGGCCTTTTGCTTCGAAACTCTCCCTACTGGCTTTGCCTATATAGAAATAACGACGGAAAAAGACATCACAAACAATTGAGTTCTGCAAGCCTTCTGAGGGCATTACCAACTTCTTCACATGCTCCCATGCAGGAATCACAGACTCCCTGAACACTCAGTTTCCACCTGAAAAGCTTTACTCTTAGCCTACTCTCTTCATCACACATTATTTTATTCATCTGCCCTGAAATAACGAGGTTTAATTGGCAATCTGGCACTGATTTACTAATACCTCCTTGTGCATGGAAGGAGACCTCGAATTCTATGCATTCATCCTCAATCAATGTCAGCATGGTATTAACTCAATGTTATTACATTATTGATTTTATTCATCCCAGGAGCTACATCAATTTATCATCGAATTTACACTTCTTTAACAACCAACACAAATCAAGAACATTTGTTAGGCTTGCTGTGTAGACTTGAAGGTTTTTGGAACCAGATCCTCATTTTCCTTTACATTTGTTTAGATTTCCAGTTAATCTGAATTCCTATCTTGCCCCTTTGAACTTTCAACCAACAGTAAATACTTTTGATAAATTTCCGTGCTAAAAACTGTATTGCAACATAGTTCTGGAAAGAAAAAATAAAAAGAAGAAAACCAACTGTGAAATAGCCAGTATCTTCTGGTGTATTGATACAAATTGTTTGGGGAAATAAATGGTCGGGTGCTTTATGTTATGCAGTGGCCACATGTAAACAATAAAACCTGTTTGTAACCTCAGCCATGCATTTGGTTCTGCTGCACGGTATAACCATTTGTTGGTTTAACTCATGTCTTGAAGGCGTGTAGCAAATTAAAAGCATAGCAAAGAGTTTGTCCTTTCCCATTGCATTTTACAGGCTGACTTATTTGCAACAGATGAAGAAATTCTGGGAAAGTTCACTGTCTGCTTCTGCATTTCTTCAGTCTTTCTCTCTGGCTGGATTCTGTGATGGCTGGAGAGATACTGAAAAAATGATGTCAGAAGAGCAGGAAGTGAAAGCTGATGGGAATTTTAGTCAGATGCTTCGAACTGTTGATTTTTTTACAAAAAATCTGTTAATGTCTACATAGTTGAAATGCTGATTTAGCATTTAGGAGAAAGGATGTGGGACACCAGAGCAGTCACAGCACTGGCTGGTGTTAACAGAGGTACTTTTTAGAGGGCTAAAGCACCTCTACTGTCCTCCTTCACACTGCAGAGAAACCCACCACTGGCTGGAGTGCAAGGTGCAATTGTAAATTCTGTACAGCAATTTTATCATTGCTTCTGCATGTCGAGCCTATTGCTTGTGTCTGTTACCTGTGCACAGTAAAAATAAAACTTTAAGAATACACTGTTGCTTAGTAGGCAGAGGGTAGAGACCAGTCAGAAACACAAAGATGGCGTTTACTGAAAATAGAAGGTCTAAATCATCTGCTTTTAACTCAAAGTGCGTGACTAAGCTAGAAAAGGAAGGATTGCAAAATCTGTGTGTCCATGGCAATGCCACCCTTCAGTGTTACCTAACACGGTTGGGATTACATCATCAGAACAAACTTTCCTCAGTTCATCACAGTTTGGTTATGTGATATGCTGAGTTTGAGCTCAGCATGGAAGTGATGCTTTTATGCAAATTTGTCTCTTCCAGAGTATTGCAAAGAGTGTCGGAAACACCATCCAGCCACAGTTTGCCACAAGATGCCTTGGGAGAGAAGGCCACACCACCCAAAAGTATCAAATGAAAAATTCAGAAGCTAGAGGATTTGTCTGGACTTTCTCTTTGAAGGCACCAAAGCAGGACTGTCTTGGCCATGTTGCTCAGAAGAGTTTCAGGAATGCGTAGCACCGGTAGTTCCCTCGTCAGCATCCCGCTGGTTTGGGTCTCATTGTTTCACGTGGTGGTGAAAGACGGACACCTGAGTGTTTGTGAGGGTTGAAACAGAGGCATGCAGGAGGCCGGGAAGAGAAGACCAAGAACTTCCTTTGGAATTGCCTAGGTAGATAAAGGTTTATATTCTGTTTTTACTACTCTGATAGCACAGCCAGCTTCCATCTGTGCCAGAGCCTTATGCATAGGCTGTTGGCCTAGTGGTAGCTGCGATGGTCAAAGTGTCATAGTGAGATGCCAACATTTCTTCTCAGGGATCACCAAAAAGCCAGGGCAGCCATGAACCACAGCAATGCCGTGAAGGAAACAAAGCAACTGTGAAAGGTAGGATCTGCTTCTGCCATTCCCCTCTCTCCTGGCCAAGGACAGGGGCTGAGTGAGAAGCTGCCACAGAGCTGTAGCAAAAGGTTCTGCACTTGTGCCAACGCACGGGGTTTGATGAGAGTCGAGATGGTACCCCAGCTGCTGCTTCAAGCAGCACGGGGAGGTGGCAGTTTATCCCCGAGTGTTTCCTCATACATCAGCCAGGTGCACAGGTAAGCAGGCTCTGGCCTTTGCCAGCTTCTCACACCAAGCCACGGGAAGCCCTGAATGCTCTTGTAAACCCATGCTGCAATTTCACAGGCGCTGGGCAAGAGCAGGTACACGACCGCTATTGGGTTAGCCACTGAATTTACACTGCTCGTGGGAGGATGCGATGCAGCAGAGAGGCAGAGCGGCACAAGTGAGCGGCGCCTCATCCAGCACCTGGCACGCTTGTATAAGGTTAACCCACCAACAGTTTTAAACAAGGGTGAGTAGCCAGAGCTAATTTCTCAAAGCTTTGCACAGCGTGGCATTTGGCGTGGCACTAGGCACCCTCACGCTGGCTTCAGCACGTTGCTGGGTCACAGGTTTGAGCTGTGGCTTGGCCAGGGTGTTTTGGGGGGTTGGTAGAGGTGGTTGGCCGTGTGGTGGAGGTTTCGGCATGTTCACCTTCACTTCCAGCGCTGCAGCAGCAGCTGCCCCAGCTGCTGCAACCTGTACCAAGCCCCCTGGGCTGAGCCCTTTGGCTCCGCAGGGGTGTCTGGCTTGCAGCAGCTGTGCTGTGCAGCCTTGAACATTAAAATATCTTCACTTGGTGCTCAGACTCCCTTGTTTCCCTTTCACAGTTTAGTGCCATGTCAGGAGTCCATCTGGGCAAAGGTCGCCCCAGTCATGTTTCCACACACAGGGAACACTTTTCTCACCCTACACTGTAACCATGGTGATTTGTTTTCTTTTAAATTCCTTTCCCTTAGGTTCAATGCTATCTTTAGATGTCATCCCATTTTGACAAATGTCCGTGTAGTTCCTGATACTATCAGGGAACTGTGGCATGACAAGGACTGGCTTAAGCAACAGCTGCATAACTGTCAGGAATGAATGATGCAGCCAGTGCCCCTTCTGGAAACACTCCTGTTCTTGCTCCAACGCAGTGTCTGGTAGCCAGTCATGGCCCAGCTTGCCCAGGTTTTCATTTTTCCTATTGCCCCAACCTTGTGCAAGCGTCTCGTCGCAGCAGTTTTGCTCATTTTCCGTGTTTCACAGCCTGAGAGACTGGAGAGCTGGGATGTATGAGGTTGGTGGGGCAGGTAGATGGTCACTGAAACCTGAAATGGTTAACCCTGCTGAGAGCTGGGCTGTCAACCCGTCAAGGGTCCCACGGCATGTGGCACATGTTTCCCTGAGGATGACAGGGCTGGAGTATGGGCCTAGAAATGCTCTTCCTGCCTCACAGCATGGGCCTGTTGTGTTCTGGGCATTGGTAAAATGTTCCTCCAAGCAGAGGCTGTGGAGACCAAGGGCAAGCGACATACCATGCCCTGAGATTTTGTGGTTGGCACATAGTTTATGCATCTTTGGGTTTTTTTTAAATAATTACCACTTCTGCTTTGTGCTAATGTTATGCACAACCTGGAAAACATGAAACCTAGAGTTTTTGTTGTCTTCTTTTATTCAAAGAGAACTTTAAATTGGTGGTACTGAAGCAATGCAAGCATGGTGGGTTTTTGTTTCTTACAACATTTAGTATTAAACCCGTGATGCTCTGGATATAGTTGCCTGTCTCTCTGCAGGTGTGTGTTTACCAGGGGTGACTCTAACATACTGCCTTTGCTCATTTAAAAGCCACATTTTCCTGATGCTTTTTCCTCAGTGATGCGGGTATGAGCAGGAGACACACCTATTCTCAGGCTTCCTATCCTCAGTTCTTGATTGGGTGAGGCCGTTGTGTGCACCCCGATGTTACCTGTGCAAATACAGCACATGCCACCCCAGAGAGCTGTTTTGCCAGCTAGAGGAGGTTCATGGGGCAGTGAGGCTGTGAGCCTCTCCCCAGGCGTCTTTGGCTATTTAAGCGCTCTGTGTTTAAGGGTGCTCAGAGCTCTGACCATTCAGGTTCATACTTCAGAGTCATCAAATCAAAATATTATTGGAAATCTGACCTAAATTACAGACCATACAGTCTGACATCACCTTCAGCTAAATCATAAGATGACATTTCCTTCCTATAATGGACTGTATAAACCTCAGCTTAAAATGGCGAACAAAATTATCCCATCATTACCCGGCTGATTTAATGCCAGTGTGCATTCAGAGGCGCAGAGGTGATCTTTAGCATCACACATGAACTTCATGTTTCTTTAATTAACTGCATCATACTGCATGTTGGCAAGAAGCCGTAATGATACTTCATCCTTCCATCGACCGAACAGCAGAATGTTGTAGGGATAATACTGTCAAGAGACAGACTAGGTCTTGATTTAAGAACTACTCTAAATACCACAGAACAAAAGCCTTTTTAATAGCTCAGTATTGTATACTCAAAATGATTATGCTTTATGTGTAAAGATTCCTTAGTATAAATAGTTGGGACTAAAGTCAGTGCTATAGCTGGGTCAAATGGAGCTCAATTTTTTGGGTCCAAGTAGCTACGAGCCTTGAGCGTCGTTCAGGTTGTTGTAGGTAGGAGGTGCAAAGTATGGTAAAGTCGGTCGATCATGTTTACTTACATGAACGTACTTGGCATTTTCTAAGACACAGCGAGGGTTCAGGATGTGTCAGGCTTCCTCTCCAGGTATTGCCCACATGATGATTCTCAGCTATTTTTCTGTCTGGCAATGCTTGGTACGTGCCTGTGTCCAGCTCCTTGCCTCAGCCCCATCCCTCCTCCTGCCTCCTTTTTGCTGCCCTTCACTCAGCTCCAGGAGCCCTGCTGCTCTGTTCCTGTGTATGTCCCAGTGCTGACTTGATGCTGGGCCAGGCTCAGGAGCCCAGCCTGTCCCTAAGCCATTGGGCATCCGTGCAGGGGCTCCCGCAGGACCCAGCAAGGCAGTGCTGAGGGAGCCCGGGCTGGCTCTGCGCAGGGGCAGCGCAGGTCTGGCAGAGCTCCGTGCCTCACTCCCCCCTCACACTCGGGATGTAAGGCCAAGATATAACCCACATCCCAGAAGTTGAACACTCCTGGTCTGCCCTTGAGTAGTGGCATTAAGCAAGGCTGGTGTGGTGGCAGTGCTGCTGAGAGATCCAAAAGTGGTGTCTGCTTTGCAGCTATCAGCTACATCTCCTTGAAAATAAGCTGACAAAAGGTCTCTGCTGATGGAGATGCTGGGTTCACACCCCAATTTGTTCAGGGTGGCTCTGCAGGCTGCGAAGCATGATGTGCTCACCCTGAGCCAGCACAGCTATACAGGCGGTTATATTTTCTGATCTGAATAAACAGGTCTGCTTCCATGTGTTGCTTCCCCGCTCCTTCCCCTTATGCACACCCCATTCTCAAGGTGATGCACGGGGTGCAGTGCCCTACGTGTTCCCTTTCACAGGAAGCCAGGACCAGAAATTCCCCCGTCTCCAGCGGTTCATTCCCTACGCTGAACCACCACCAACCGAGGGCATGGGAAGGGAGTCTCACCCTTCCACAAAATGCATAGGCAATGCCACCCTCCACCTATCTCTGCCCAGAATTTAGAGCAGCTTCATGCGTTTGCTTTTGTTTTGGGCTTAAAGATGTGCTTAGCTATCTCTCAAAGCTATCTCAAACGCAGGGGTGTGGTAAGACTGCCTAATCTAACCCAGCCTGGGACATCAGCCGAGGGATGGCCTGTCTCCATAAAGTTCTTTATATTTCATTTAGGTTGGTTTAAAAGCTGATCATTTAAATCCTTTGCCGTCACTCTTCTTTTGGCTTACTGAGATGCAGTCTAAGTTTGCTGGCAGTTGAGGCAAATGAAGTAAACCCCCTCAGAAACAGAAAAGGCCCCTGCAGAAGTTTGCATCAAAGCACCCCTTCCGTTGCCTTCCCCAAAGGGATCTGGTTGCGCACCAGGTCACGCTCTTAGGAAAGGAGAAGAAAAGGCAGGATGCTCTGGGTGCTGATGTGAGGGCCCAGTTCTTCCTCAGAATTTAACCCCTCATCATTTTTCATCCCAGGGTCCTGCAAATCCCAGCAGCCAGGCACGGTGCCTGCAAGGCCAGCCTCCTCCTTCACACATCAGCAGAAACGCTTGGGCATGAAATGTGAAGAGCCGCATCCCCAACCCACTGGAGTCACTGGAAGAGTGCCCTTGGCTTTCACAGGGTTAGGGTTTCAGCCTAGCCAGAGGTCTGTAGTTGAAGGGCTACAGGGCAAACACACCCACGGGATCCACAACACCTGTCTTTAGCAGTATGCCCTGATTTTAATGTATTTGCATGTAATCTTCTCGGTGAGGGTTTTCCCACTAAACTCTTGCTCTGACATGATGAGGAATGTTTAAGAATGGAAAACATGGCAAGGAGATATGAGCACCTGAACAGAGATGAGGAGGGCAAGCGTGGTTACCTTTTCCTCTGCGCAGCTTTCGCTCCTGCTGGCCCCATCACCGTGGGTTTTGGCTTGCAGTGTTACTCCACGGTAGCCCCAAAGGGAATACCTGTGGCAAGTTTGCTGGTCTTCATACTTGTGCTTTCTCGTTGTACATCATGATGTGCCACATGCTGGACACCAGCCCATCGGGTCTACATGGATACAATTTTGTGCAAATTGCTGGCTGAGGGCCACAGGGCTGTTTTCTTTTTCTCCAGGACAAGGTGGATCTCCAGATTTCCAGGAAGGGGGATTCCATTCCAGAGAGCTGCTTGCTGCCAGGGACTTACAAAGTCCAAGGGCAGTGTTATGGTGTCTGTTGGAAACAGAATGCAGGAGGATAATTACAGTGCTGTCATTTTTGATAGCGCAGGGCAATATGTCACTGAAAGTGTGTTTTTAGTCCTCGAGAATAGTCCTTGCTATTTCCACATCTCAGTCTTTTATGTCTTTTACCCCTCTGTGAGATAGAGAAGTGCTATTACCCACTTCTCATGGGATGAGGTTATAGGGCACGTGAAAAGTGAGAAACGGTGCTCTAGGTTAATGGCATAAACATGGGTCTAAACCACCCCCCTTCATTACTGGACTCCTTCTTGGGAAGAGGGAGGGAGATGGGAACCCTTTCTCAAGTGCAGTCCATCCCACCAAGCTAATGGCAGCTGCTCACATTTTTCCATCTCTGTTATTTTTCTAAGGATATATTCAGTTCACTCCTGAGGAGCAAGGGTCCTGGCCACGTGATGTCAGTCTGTGGCAGGCATTTGTGTTGTGGGTCCTGGATGGGGTCTGGATCCTCTGCAAGGTGCCCCGTGAGCACCATAAGTGCTTCTGTGGGCCCACCACAAGTGCCTCTCCTTATGCACAGGATTGCCAAGTCTCTGCAATGCTTTCCAGATGTGTGTCAAGTCTGGTCTGGAAGAACCAGCTCTATGTAGGAACAGACTTCAAAGGCCAGCTGCACACAAAATACTGATAAATGCCTTTTTTTTCCCCCAGATACAGCCCTGTCCAAGGTGGACTAGACACAGACCACCAGCAATACAGACTGTCCTTTCGTTAAATCAATTTTTTTTTCATAAAGTATTAATTTGGGATGTATTCCAACTAGTGACCTTGACTGGAAAAGTACCAGATCCCATGCTGTGTATCTTGGGGGTACCCCATTTCATTAATAAGTACCTTCATTTCAGAGTATTGTCTGTTTATTTTGGAAGGTTTACCTCCCCTCCCTGAAAAAACAGAGATGAATTGGGATAAATACAGGCAGGAAATGGTTTCCCTGGCAACACTAAGAATACATAAGAACAACCTCATCATTCACTTTTATTCCTTAGATACACTTTTGAAAGAAGTTTGAGCTACATTAAAAGACATCTCCTGTTCACAGCACAGCACCCAAGTCAACAGAATTAATCAGCCCTGATTCCACTTTCAGTGAGACGGGAACTAAGTCCCTTTAAAAAACAGGGACATAAGGTCTTAGATTCCAGGGAATGAAAGCTGAGTCAAAAGAGGAGTTCATTCAGATTCAGCGCTGGTCAAAAAAAAGCCGCTTTATGCAACATTCAGCTTTGCTGAAGTGTAACTTACACTAACGAACTTCCAGCGTGTCCTCTTCAGAGAGCCTTAGGCTTTGGTGAAGCCTGGGTTGGATTATCTGTGAGCAAAATCTAGTGTGTGACAATGCCGGGAAGGAAATCGGAGAAATTGTTTCTGAAAAGTTATTAGGGGAGACATCAAAGCTTGGTGCGATGTAATTTCTACTCCCGTCACGTTGCACTAGCACCTCCCCTTCCCCCCCTCATCTGCTTGCCATTCCTGCCAGCCTCCCCACACGCTGTAAGGTGCAGGAAAGACATTTCAGCTACTTGGATGACTTCACCTTCCATCTGGAACAGCATGTCCGTCCTCAGAAACCAGGAGAGACCTCACTGGGCACATCTTCCTCACCCAGGTTGGTCTACAGGCTGTAGGCAGGAGGGGTTGTTCCTGAGAGGAAGCCATTTGGGAAGCAGGTTTTCAGGCTTAGCCCTGCCAGATTTCTACCTCCAGGGTAGGCAAGATCTGCCCTTTCTCCTCATTAAAGAGGGATCAGATTGGTCAGCAAAGGTCATGGCATCCCAAAGACCTGGTATTCAACCTGCTTCCTTGTCTCTTGCTCTTTCTGGGATCACTGCTTCCCAGACACGATCCTCTGTCCTGTATGTGAGACCTGCTTTCTTGGTTCTGATCTGCCTAAACAGCATCAGATTTGTCTTCAATGACTGCTGGGGATCAATTCATAAACACAGATACAAATCATTATCCAAAAGCTGTGTTTCTACTGAACATGTTATTGATGCTCTAGAAGCAGGACCTGCTGCTGATGAGACCTGCAGATGATGAGAATGTTTAAGGTCAGGTCATAGGGAGGATTGGTTGTTCAGCTGGGTGCAAACAACCAACCTGTGCTTCAACACACATCTGATGTGAAGTCATAGATCTGGGAACAGAAGCGACAGCACGTTAGAAAGTCTCCAGGGCCTCCCTCTATCTGGCTCATTGGAAAGAAGGCTGAGAAGAGAGCAGATCACTGCTTACCATTGCCTGGATGAGTACAGTTATTTGATGGCAGAATGCTCTTTGTCCTGGCAGGTGAGCAGAAAAAACGGTGGAAGCTGAAAGTAGGCAAACTCAGACAAAAAGAAGATGCATTTTGTTATTGTGTCATATGATTGGATTTCAGTGGCTTGAAGTTGAAGTGGTTTCTCTCTCACAGTAAACAACATTCATAGTGTTTTTCTTAAAGGTGGACTTTGATCACTTTGAGGAGGTCTGCTGAGCCAGGTTATGTAGAATATTGGAGAAGAAAGTCATAGTGGTACCTTTCTGGTGTTAGAATCCATGGTGTGAGGAGCAGAACCGCTGGAGAAGGTAGTCCAATACCATGGCCAAGCTAGTAGGTTTAACCTCTTGGAAGGACTGATAGGAAGAAAGGGGAATATATGGTGTTTCCACATCTTGGAAGGGCTCTGATATTTGCAGGAGAGTGCTGATACACATTCTCCTTTCCTCAGGCCTGTTTGAAATGAAGACCCCCAAGAAGGAAAATGTCTTGTTTTACCATTCCTACTGGCAGAGCTCTGGTTTGTTTGTCCTTGACATCAAGCTAGCTCCATGCTCAACAGTATTATTGCTGCCTTGCATCAGAGTAATGTGATGAATTAATAGCATCTTTCCCTGAAGCAGCTCTGTGTGGTCCAGCTGATGGTGTGCAGAGAACACACCAGGGCAGCTGGTGCTGGAGGAAGTTGGAAGAGGATGGTGGTTACTGGGGAGGTTAGGGATTTTCAGAGTCTCAAAATCTGGGTCTGGTTCCCACTGACGTTGTGCCACTCTGGACTAGCTTATAATAGGAAATGATGCTGTAGCCAAAGACAGCCCTGGAAACTAATGTAGTTGCTTCCTCATCTCCAGGGGTCTGATTAAACTCAGAAATGGTTTCTAAAGCTGGTTCTGCATTCTCCATCTACATCTACAGCAACCTCAAACTTAAAAAAAAAATAAAATTCCAAAGTGCTGCAATGCCATAATGATGAAATAAATATAACTGAGGTGTGGATGGTTTTGTTCTGTAAATGAGTATGCATTATTTGTTTCAAGATCAAAGTTCAACAAGCATATCTAATAATAGAATTTCTGCTCTGTGGGGTGAACATTCTCCCCCACACAGCGCTCAGTCTCGGGGATGGGCTTTCCTTATCACCCTGTTCTCCTTCTCACAAAAAAACCATTTCTCAAAGCTATACTTTTGTTCATAAAGGACTCAGCCCTGGATGCTCAATGAACCAGGTTATGGAGACCAGGTCAGCTAACCACAGCACTCTCTGATTTTAAGCTGGAAAAGAGGACTTCCTGAGCACGAGGAGCAGGGCAGCCGAAGAGATGTAGTCCAGCAGCATGGCCAAACAGCTAGACTCATCTTCTGGGAAGGAAAGATGGGGAGAAAAGGACTGCCTGACAGAAGACTTTGCAGTGCCCGTGCACCGCGAAGGGCTCCTCAATGCAATGTGCGAGCCAGGCAGGCGGCCAGGAGCAAGAGCAGCAAAAGCAATGGGGCATGGCCCAAACTTGCATGATCCACGGTGACAAAATACATGGGGCTCCTCTTTTAGGAATGAGATCCCTAAGGGCTTGGCTATGCCCCTGCCTGGCCCAGGTGTGCGGAAGGAGGAGGTGGTGTAGATGCTCTCCTGGGCTAAAGTACAGCAGGGTTTGGCTGGAGGATCGCTAGTGACTCTGCGCCTGCCCTAGCTCTGCTGCTGCCTGGGATTAGCTCTGTAGCAAACCCCTCCCTGATTGCAGCAAGCATTGCTTGAGCCCCTCTCTCTGTGCTTCTGTGCTTCCCTGCCACGTCTCGCAATTAAGCAAAAGCCCCAGACATCCTCTTGCTCATACAATGCTTTAATTATAAAGTAGTTTGCTTCTGATTGGCAATTACTCTGCCTGGGAATGGGCCTCGCAAGCGGGTGGGCCTTCGAGACCTGGCTGTCGCTTTCATCTGCCTCGGCCCCTTCTCCATCTGGCTGCTGACAAATAAGGTCTCACAGGCTTTTCCATGAAATAATAGCACTAAAAAAATGAAGAAGTGGATGGGGTTGGCCTTTGCTGAGGCTGTAGCTCCTGTTTGTTTCTTTGTTTTTCCCTTTCCCTCTCAGTTGCTAATAGGAAATGTCTGATTCATTACTGCTGCTGGGCTAATCCCATCACACTGTGGCACCCGGCTCCTCGGGCCAGACGTGCTCTAAGCAGAGAAATGAGGTGGTGGTGGCACACAGACAACCTGCCACTGACCACCTTCTCCTAACGGCAGTGAGACTACCCTGGGAGAAGCACTTCTCAGAAGCACATTCCCAACCCCAGATGCTGGGATCTACGTGTGGTCTGGGGGGGCATCATGGGGGTCTCTGCAATGGGAAACAGGAGGGCAGGGACTAGGTGCGGGGAGCAGACTGGATCTTCTTGATCTGAAATCCCTGAGGATGTGGAAGTCTCCTCTGTATCCTGACAAAGCTGCACAGCTTTGCAAGGTGTCTTGAAGTCGGGGACGGGTGCAGGAGCCTGGGCTGGGGAAACCTGCTGCCCCCTCCTGACCTCGGCTACCCCCAGTCCTGCAGCCTCCCATCCCATGACATCCTGACTGGTGGTACAAGCCAGTCCCAGCTTGAAAATACCATGATGGCTGGAAGTGCAGCAGTGCAGGGTGAGCCTGATGTGGTCAGAGGCCATGTGCCACCAGCAGCAGTCACTCACTGCCACAGCCATCTCCTGGTAAACTTTCAATGGCCTGTGACAGCTGGGTTGTGCAGTGTGCTCTCCGTACAAGTTCACCTCTCAGACCCCATCCTAGCCCCTTCCCGCATCAGGAAGCATGTGGAGACAGAAGTTATTTCCTTTTCCGATGAAAAACCCCATGGGATTAGATCTTTATGCCATGCGGTTTTCTTTAATACAAGCACACCGGTCATAGGTAGTTGTTCAATAGTAAATATTGGCAAAGAGCAAATATTTAGTGGCTCAAAGATTAGGAACTGAGTGCATTTTGGATAAAACTCTCCCTTTCTTCAGTAGCCTATGGTGGTTTTTTTTGAGCTATTTAAATTCAGCCACTAGAGAGCAAACTTCTTCTTTTTATCAAATGGCAGTCTATATATTTCTTTAAAAAAGAATTGTGCAGTTCTTCAGGCTAAAACCCATAAAAATTGAAAACAGAGCTTTTAGTTCACAGAAGGGAAAAGAAACTCTCTTTCTTTCTTTCTTTCTTTCTTTCTTTCTTTCTTTCTTTCTTTCTTTCTTTCTTTCTTTCTTTCTTTCTTTCTTTCTTTCTTTCTTTCTTTCTTTCTTTCTTTCTTTCTTTCTTTCTTTCTCTCTTTCTCTTTCTCTCTTTCTCTCTTTCTCTCTTTCTCTCTTTCTTTCTCTCTTTCTCTCTTTCTCTCTTTCTCTTCTTTCTCTCTTTCTTTCTCTCTTTCTCTCTCTCTTTCTCTTTCTCTCTTTCTCTTTCTCTCTTTCTCTCTTTCTCTCTCTCTCTCTCTTTCTCTCTCTCTCTTTCTCTCTTTCTCTCTTTCTTTCTCTCTCTCTCTCTCTTTCTCTCTTTCTCCCTCTCTTTCTCTCTCTCTTTCTCTCTCTCTCTTTCTCTCTTTCTCTCTTTCTCTCTCTCTTTCTTTCTTTCTTTCTCTCTTTCCCTCTTTCCCTCTTTCTCTCTCTTTCCCTCTTTCTCTCTCCTTCTCTTTCTCTCTCCTTCTCTTTCTCTCTCTCTTTCTCTCTCTCTTGCCCTCTTTCCCTCTTTCTCTCTCTTTCCCTCTTTCTCTCTCTTTCTCTTTCTCTCTCTCTTTCTCTTTCTCTCTCTCTTTCTCTCTCTCTTGCCCTCTTTCCCTCTTTCTCTCTCTTTCCCTCTTTCTCTCTCTTTCTCTTTCTCTCTCTCTTTCTCTCTCTCTTGCCCTCTTTCTCTCTCTCTCTCTCTTGCTCTTTCTCTTGCACACTCTCTCTCTTTTCTCTCTTCCTCTCTCTCTGTCTCTCTTTTTTCCTTCTTTTGCTGTTTCTCTCTTCACAAGCTGCGTTTTAGGGAGGGAGAAGAATAGATGAGCATGTTGTGTTGTAGTGAAGACCCCTGCTGATGACTGCCGAAGCTCTCTTCCTCCTTGTCAATCACCAGGGGTAATTGTCCATCCTGACATTTGGCAGGCTGTGTGCCGAGCATCTCAAAAGGAGGCCTTGGGGTAGGAATAGGCACTACAGTGCTGTGCGTGCAGTTGTGCAAGCGTTAGGAGCAGTTCTGCACGCTGTCAGGATTATACCCGTCGACACTGGAGACTGCCTGTTTCTGAAGTAGCGCTGCATCAGCTGGGCTCCATAGTGGTTTAAATGCCCTCAAAATTTTAACGCAAACAGGTTAGAGAAGTCATATCGCTCCAGAGAGGAGCCTTCAGCTATGGGCTTCCCTTTGCCCCTTGGTCTTTCACAGCTCAGAGGTGCCCTGCTCTGACGGCTCCCGTGCAGCTGTGCTGGGGGACCAGGGTCAGGGGTTGGGGCAGAAGGAGACCCTTTCAATGTGGTAAGTTGGAAAGAAGAGCTCTTCTCACCTGTTTTTGCAGTGAGCAAAGGTTGTATGTGTGGATAGGAATAATTGTGAAGAATCTAAAAGCAATAATAAAAGGGTAGTGGCATTTTGCTAACTTACTTCACTGCTTCAGGAAAAAGCCCATACAAGGTGCTTCTGGGCTACAAGGACAGTGGGCCCAGGCTCTGAAGAGTCCTCTAATTTCTGTGCTTCAACTACATGTCCTTGACAAGGTAATGGCTTGTGTCAACGCTGCCTGCAAGCTCCCCTTACGCCAAGTCTAGTAACAATAAACCCTGCAGAGATGCTGAGGTGCACAAAGAGGCTGACACGATAGTGGTGGCAGAGGCAGCTCAGAGATGGTGGGGACAGGCAGGCAAATCTGTGGTTTAACAGGAGACACGTCCCGGGTATAGGCTGGGACTGTGCTATGTGTCCCAGGCTTGCCAGCCCAGGTAGCAGCAGCAGGGAACTGAGCTTCCTGGAAACCACCTCCAAATGTCCCAGAGCACGAGTGAAGCAAATGCTGGTTCAGTCAAGGTCTGGAAACCTCCATCAGCACCTGATCAAAAGCTGCTCTTCCTGGGAAAACGAAAGGGGATTTTGTGAAATACTTAGTGTTGTCAGCATTGTGTACACAGTGGGTTATCTCCCTGCCTTTCTTTGTGAAGTGGCCAAGGGACCAGCTGTAGATACACGCGTGTTGCCTAATGCTCATTGAGGTCATCCTTCATGGTGGCTTACAGGTACGATATTAGGGCTCATGGCCTGACATAGAATCACAGAACGGTTTGGGCTGGAAGGGACCTTAAAGCCCATCTAGTTCCAACCCCCCTGCCATGGGCAGGGACACCCTCCACTAGACCAGGTTGCTCAAAGCCTCATCCAGCCTGGCCTTGAACACTGCCAGGGATGGGGCATCCACAGCTTCTCTGGGCAACCTGTGCCAGTGCCTCACCACCTTCTCTGGGAAGAATTTTTTTCCTGATGTCCAATCTAAAACTGCCCTCTTTCAATTTAAACCCATTGCCCCTTGTCCTATCATGGACCTTTACAGAAGGGCCCTCCAATGGGCTGTGGGTGGTATGTGATTTGACTGCTAAGAGGGTAAGTCCTACTGTTTAATGTCCCATCGACATTATGAATTGCCCTGTGGGGTGATGTGGCCCAGATTTAATCAGTTTAATCTGTTGTACCAACCCGGGAGTTAGTGTTTTAGAGTGAAACTGCTTTATTATCTTTGTGCTGCATTAGGCACGATGAAGTGGCTATGAAATGAATTAGTTGTACCCCTACAGCATGCTGTGACACAGTTGGCAAGCCAGATGTTTTGCCAGCAAAGAGGGACCTTAGGATTTTGGACTCCATCGGAGCAGCTATGAAAGTCACGGTTGGTAAATCTCACTAGGTCAATCTGTTGCAATGTAAGTTTTTTATATATTGCTGTGAGGCCACTGATTTTGAGACCAAGTACAGCTTGGGTAAGTGCTGTACGAATGCAGGCAGCAGGTAATAAGATCCTTTCTCTTCTGCCTTGGGAATATCAAGGTGTTGGGGAGTTGATGGAGAATGGGGCCCCACCATCCTCCTTTTTGATTCAACTTTAGCTTCAGGTGTGACCTCAAAGAGCCATGCCTTTAGGGTCTTGGATATGAACGCCTTCACTGTGAGGTCACAGTGATTGCAGAGGTACAAACCCCGAGAAGTGAGGACATAAAGAGGATCGGAGTGTCCCATGCCACCAGGCATCCAAACAACCACAACGGTTTGGGTACTGACCTGCTGAGCAGTGGTCTGAGTGGGTGTGACATCTCTGAGCCTCTACTAATGCTGGCTTTGGTCTCCTCTGAAAAGAACCGATAACCCTCTGTGAAGTGCGGCTTTGGGCAAGCTCGCTTCACTGGAGAAGCTCCGAGCTGGTGCGTGCTTAGATAAAAAACA
Organism: Rhynochetos jubatus; assembly: GCA_027574665.1. Taxonomy (NCBI): domain Eukaryota; kingdom Metazoa; phylum Chordata; class Aves; order Eurypygiformes; family Rhynochetidae; genus Rhynochetos; species Rhynochetos jubatus. The sequence continues at coordinate 86,365,648 of CM050650.1, read as the reverse complement.
GCCACTGGACAAAATAAACAGCTCCTGGGGCTCACTGGCAGCAGCTGCATAGCTCATGTCTTTGCTCTGTGCATGACAGCCCAGTCTAGTGTCAGCATAAATTCAGCCCTGGGCACGTTCAAACCTCTCATACACTCTTACCTGCCCAGCTTGCTTTGAAAACTGTGTCAGAAGCAAAAGCTGATTATCAGCTTAAGTAGTGCTGTCTTTCCTCTTTGGCTGTAAACGTTGGCCACATGAAGGAGCAAAACCAGCACCCTGAACTTTCTGTAGAAGGAGCTTTTGGATAGGGACTGTTTAGGCAGTCAGCACCTACTTCATTAGTAGGTTCATTAGGGTACATTTAAGAGTGGTTTCTGCAGCTTCCATATAGGGCCAAGGATCTCTCTTTTTAAAAAGAATAGTATTGATGATTTTTATTTTATGTCTCAAAACCTATTTTCTGCAAACATTCATGCCTCTGAAATTAGATCCCATGAGCTCTGAATAGGATGACTTGCACACTTCCCCCCCAGCAACTTTCCTAAGTGCCCCTCATAAGTGTTTTCAAAAACGCTCTTTGCTTTTGAATATCTGCTTGTATTTCCCTTATCCCCTTTGGGACAGACTTCATTGCTGTTACCATGCTGCAGCTGCTGAGGTCCCCATCTGCAGCACGTGTTGGTGCTGAACCACCCCCGCGTCTGCATTTTCAGCCTTCCATGTGCAAGAACCTGTGTGAAGGGACGGGAGGGAGATGCCTGGGTGGCACCATGGGGTCAGGACAGCTAAGCTGGGTCGGGGAGTGCGTCTGCCTGTGGACTCGCTGGGGGGCTTTAAACTATGGCTTCCTTATTCAAGGCCCGGAGCTAAAGCACTTCTATGTATTTCTCTTGTCTTTTTTAGCCTGGAAATTCTTTGTATGGAAAATTTTGTATGGAAAAATTAAGGAAATTTATTCCTAAATCCTATGGAAAATATTCTACCAAGCACTGGGTTGTGCCTAGGGAACAGGATTTCATTCTTGGCTTCTGTTCACTCTAAAGAAGTCTCTTTTCCTTCCTACTTTTCACCCAAGAAATTTATTGATTTTCTTAACTTTTCTCTCTGTTTCTCTGCCTAAAATTAGACAGCCGCTTTCCTTATCTTTAACCAGCTCTATGGTGCTATCCTTTTCCATTTCTTACCTTTTTTTTTTTTTCTTTTTAAAATTTTCCCTCTGATATCTTTCTGGAAAATGTGGCTGGCAGTGAATGTTTACTAATGCTGGGAAGGAAGATAGGACAAAATAAAAACTGGACTCAATCTTGCTTTCTTTACTCTGCACGTTATGGGAATGCTGAGTTATTTGTCCTTCAGCCAACCTGTGACTCTCTTCCAAGGCCTTCCTTACTTTTGTTTCTTATACCCCAAATGAACATTAGCATCCCTGGTTTGGGGAGACGAAATCAGGACAGTGTGGGGGTCTGCAGCGCGGTGCTCTGCATGTGGGTAGTCTGATGACATTTGGTGTCTTTCCTGGCTTCGGAGGGGTAAGGCTACTTGTACCCGACCCGGAGCCTTGCTTAGCAATTCCCTTGTGCAGTTTTAGGCTTAAGCTGGCAATTAATGCTGTTCTCCTTCCAGTGTGTCAGCACGCTTGTCATGCAGAGAACACTGCTGGCTTGGAGTGGTCCCAGACCTAGCCTGGGGGGAACGAAGGGGGGAGAAGGAAACGGACGCTGAGGTTGGGGGAGAGAGGCTAATCACCTCCGGCATTTATGAAACTTATGCCCTATAAAATACTGCAATTATATTGTTTTCTAAATCCAGTGGGAACCGTTGTTTTTCAAGCAATAAATATCCTCCTGCAGTGTTGGCAGCTGTAATATGGCAGCTCTGACAACCTGAAAGTGAAACTCATTCCAGGAACATGAAACTGATGCTAGTGACTTTCCATTAGCCAAGCTGAGAGAAACAATCAAAAAAAAGGTAAATAAATTGGATGTTTAAATTTCTGTCCTTTTTCCCTTTTAATAACCTCTTTCCAACAGATGAAGCCCAAGGCCTTCACTAGCAATATGTTTGTGATAACATTTTGATAACTGGGCCTTGAAAGATGCAGAAGGAAACACTAATGACTGATAGACCCAAACCAATATTTTTTGTTATGATTGATGCTTTTTTTTTTTTATAGTTCAAATATTTCAAGGCAAGATGATGTAGGCAATCATTCATTCTTTGAACACCAACAATATTTCCTTTTCTGTTTTGGTCTGGGATATATATTGATATTCCTGTAGCAGAAATTCCAATGAATAACAAATACATAATAATGAAAACCAACATGCCTAGAATGACAGGATTAAACTGGGGTCCTAATGCAGCAAAGCTTTACTCAACTCTCAGTAGAACAGCCTTAGAGTTAGGTACTCCTTGGCACAAATGGGGATGAATGTCCAGATCATTTCACTGTAAGATACTGTCCCTAAGCCACATGCACTACTGTAGTGTTACAATAAACCATTTGATGTGGAAACATGTTTACAGATTGATCTGTCATTGATTGAATGACAAGATCTGCAATCTAGGTTTTCACATTTATGGAGAAATGTCCTTGTGCAAAATATCCCAAGTTTGGTGCAACCTTGGGCCTTCAGGTAAATCAGTAGGGTCTGTGTCTACAAACCGCGTTAACATGTATTAGACCAGATGATAAAAATGCAATACCATTGTAACTGGCTCCCTAAGGTGACTGTGCTCTGACGTGTAGCATTCCTTGGGAAAACGCTTACGCTGGTGCAGAAGATGTGGAGAGAGCTGTGATGGAGGGATGGACAGGGCCTCCCTCCTCCTCTATAAATGCTCTTGACATAGAATCATAGAATCATGGAATGGGCTGGGTTGGAAGGGACCTTAAAGATCATCTAGTTCCAACCCCCTGCCATGGGCAGGGACACCCTCCACTAGACCAGGTTGCTCAAAGCCTCATCCAGCCTGGCCTTGCACACTGCCAGGGATGGGGCATCCACAGCTTCTCTGGGCAACCTGTGCCAGTGCCTCACCACCCTCTCTGTGAAAAATTTCTTCCTGATAGCTAATCTAAATCTACCCTCTTTCAGTTTTGACCCATTACCCCTTGTCCTGTCACTACAGGCCCTTGTAAAAAGTCCCCCCCAGCTTCCTGGTAGCCCCTTCAGGCACTGGAAAGTGCTGTAAGGTCTCCCCGGAGCCTTCCCTTCTGCAGGCTGAACAAGTCCAACTCTCCCAGCCTGTCCCCATAGCAGAGGGGCTCCAGCCCTCTGAGCATCTCTGTGGCCTCCTCTGGACTCGCTCCAACCGGTTGTTATCCTTCTTATGTTGGGGGCCCCAGAGCTGGACGCTGAACAGCAGGTGGGGTCTCATGAGAGCAGAGTAGAGGGGAAGAATACCCTCCCTTGTCCTGTTTGTTGATCCACTGTTTGTTAAACTACCTGATTAATGTATTAAAGTATTTTAATTCTCCTGGTTTGACACAGAGTTGTCATTATGTTCCAGTAAAAGACAGCACAGTGGAAACAAGCCACCCTTGAAGGGCAAGGGTGTAACTGGTCTGCTCCAATGCCCCGTGTGGCATACCCAGGTGGACCTCACAACCTCACTGTTGTTCCTATGGGCTGCGAGATGTATGTGCTCACATCATCACTGCAGATCCCAGCCTGGGCAAGGCTACCCCACCAAAGACAAGGGTAGACCTAAAGGAATACAACCTCATATTTTCTAGTTAAAAGGGATGTATTTTGCTCTTCAAACCATTTTTCTCTAGCCTTGAACGCCAACCTAGTGCTATTGTTACCCAGGCATCTGAGAAATATATCCATAGTTCTCACACTAAATCTTAGTTGACAAGCTGTGTATTGAAGTAGTGGATCACAAATCAAACATTTGGTTTTTGCTCCTCTGTGCCCTACAATTTAGAAGCCACAACTGACTTTAAGATGTGCTTAAATCACGATAAAGTTTGCAGCAAAACCTTCCCTATTGCAAGAACCTTGCATGCACATTTGTAATTATTAGCCCATTACCGGAGATCTTAGTGTAGACATAATAAAAAGATTTATTTTATTTTCCTGCCAGCCCATGTGTATGCCTTAATTGCATATCGAAGATACTCTTAGAATCCTGTCTTTCATGTAAATATACTCACTGGCTAGTAAATATTAATGTTGCTCTCTGGCTCCAGCTGTGAGAAGATTTTATTGTTGTGTTTGAGGTTTTGATTAGCCTCCAAAAGGTTTCGCTGCGTCTACTCTATTTGTCTGAAACATACAGAACCGCTGCAAGCAAGGGTTGCTACAAAGAAAATCATGCACTTTCTCTCATTGTTTTTAATTTAGTCTGCACAAGCATAATTATCTCTGCCTGTTTAATGCTTTGGAGTCACCCTCTATGAAATTCCAGAGGCAGGGAAGAAACTGCCTCCTGCCTTTTAGTTCCAGTTTTCAGCAGACAGTGCTGAAGTCAAAGAAACACATGTCACGTCTTCCCATTATTCTCCCTAATTGTCACGGCAATTTACCCATGAGCTGACATGATAGCCATGGAGGGAAATGGAGCAAAACCTTTTGCATAACTCGGGGCTCCAGGAAATTGTGGAGGCAGAGGGAAGGGGGAGCTCGGTATCTGCTGGGACGCCCCGGGGAGGTGGTGGTGGTGGTGTCTGCGCCGTGAGGTCAGCTGACGGGGTCGGTGGCCTCTCTTGACCTCCCTTCATCCAGCTGAAGGAACGAAGTACTCCTCAGCTGTCCCTGCTGTATCCCTTACAGCGGGGTGTGTCGCAGCTGTGGCTTTACCCGAGCCGCCGATGCCGAGTGCCTTGTGGTTGCTGGACTGGTGTCCGTGGGACTGGTGTCCACCCTATGCAGGGACCATGCTGATGTGGCTGTCAAGGGCTTGAGGCACATCCTGTGGCTCCCAGTTTTTGCTGTGAGAAGGTTGTCCTGAATTCCCACGTCACAAAGAGTGGGAAAGCTTGTGTTACACCCTTCCTGGCTCCCCAGGGGCTTCCCTTCCTGGGGGAATGAGCAGCTATAGTGTGATGATCATCTCCAAGCCCTTGCCTAAGTCACCACAGCTAAAATACTGTGCTAATGTGAGCCCCAGCCTGTGCTTCCCGTGTAAGCTCCGGCCTGTGCTTCTTCCCAGACCACCTCACAGGAAAGGGTTTTGCAAGGAGGTGCATCTCTGAGCTGGGGCAAGTCCAGTTAGCCCTGCAGTGACGATACACCTTTTGGCCTGCGATTTGACTTTAAAACCTGAATTAAATATGCCCAGCATCGACTTCTGAGCTGGGAAGCTGGGCACTCTCCTCTGTTGACACAACATCTGGGGCCATCAGCAACATCTGCTCCGTGGGGAGCTTAAGCCAGGTCAGCCAAGGTGCGCTCTTAAGCTCCGGCTTCTGCTGAGATGGCTGGTGAGGGTTCGTGCCTGTGAGAACCTCAGACCATCACGCCCTGGCAGATAGGCCACTCGGAGCTAAAAGCTTTTCTTTACTGGTGCCTAGGTCTGGATTTGAGCCAGTTTGTTTGGAGCTGAATTGCCAGTCCCCAGCGTCTGGTAGTCCCCTTTAACGTGTTGAATCTTTATATTCACCTCACAGGCTTTTTGCGGGGGACTGTTTTAAAACTTGCTGGTGTATTGGTAGGGCTGAGCTCTGTTAGGAAGCCAGTTCTCACGTGGAGGTCACCAGCATCTCTAACCTCCGTGGCTGCTTTACATAAACCTTAAATATAAAACCACAGTACCTTTGCATGCTGAAGAATAAGTCTTGTTGGTATTATGCAGAAATTACCACGTTTTCAGCTGATCTTTCAAGTGGTTCCTAATAAAATTATTAGGTGACTGGAAAATCTTCAATAACATTTTTAAATACAATCCAGCTTCACAGTAATAAACTCAGCTTCTAACAACCCTCATTTATAACAATTCTAACAGCAAGAACTAATTTTCCCTTTGGTAATGAGGCCTATTAGAAGAATTGTTCACACAGAGCTGACCTGGATTCAAAAGTCATATGGTCTTTTTGCTGTTTTCAAGGCACACTGTGTTTAACACAGCTTTTCCTCCTGTCCTTGCCTCTACTTGTCTCTTTAAAAACTGTTTGAAGGTTGCTAAATGGAAAGCAGAGAAGTAAAATACAGTGATGTTCTATGCAAATAGCAGGTTTCTTCGTTATTCTGATGCAGCTAATTGCTGAACCCCACTACAATGTGTACTTTCACAACAGGAACATTTATCAGGTTCCCACTGGGGTTTGTTATGGTGAGAATACACTACTTCAGCTTTTAATATGGGCAAAGGACATGATTATTTTAATATGTTGACAGCATTTTATCATTCCACCTGCCTGCTGACTATAGGTTTCCGAGCTGAAAGATGTTGTCTCCTGAAAGCCATGGTGAAACATTGCTTCCCATGGAGCAAGGTGGATGAGCAGTTCCCACTGGGCCTTGTGTGCCGGAACTGGTGGTGTCCCCTCCTCGCTGGACCCCATCCAGGGCTGGAGGAGCAGATCAGCATGGGCTCTCTGCCTGTGACCTGCTCATGGCTCCTGAGTGAGGCTGACAGGGCTGGGGGCTGCAGGACCAAACTGATGCTCTTGGTCCAGGGCTGCATCTCCCTGCATATGTCCTTCACCGACGCCCAGCCTCTTGCAGAGGTGAGCTCTGCAGGTACCTACTTTCTGCTGAAAGGGACATCTCAGCCAGGAGAAACTAGGTTTGGTCCTATTGCCCTCTTGTGGCTGCCCAGAAGAGGCTACAACACTGTAGCCCAGAAAGGCTATAGTGCTCACCGGCTGACATTTGCAGATGTGGTACCTTCCCATTCCAGCTGACATAACCTTCTTATAACTTAAAAACACAGCACTGGTCCCCTAGGTGCAGCTGCGTAAGGCAAGACGGAGCGCCAGTCAGGAGATGGTGACATTTCTGAAAGGGACAGAGGGGTGCTATTCCTGCCATTGCAGGAGACCAGGTGCAAGGATGTCTTAAAGCCAAGCCTTCCTCCCCTCCTCCTCCCTCACCCTCACAGTTGCCTTGTGCCTGTTTTCCAGCCACATGGAAATGGGAAGAATGGTTTGGCACAGTACCCCCAGGGGTCTCACATCCAAAAGTGGCCATTAAAAATGCTCTGGTAGCCCTGGCAGGACTACTTACTGTCTGACCTGGAACCCCAGGCATTAACAATAAGGCATAGACGTGTGGTGAGGTTGTCCTTGTAGGTCATTGTGTGCACCATGTGAGGGGATCATCATTGAAGGATTTCACTGAAAAACAAGGGTTAGAATCAAAAGAAGAACTAGGAGGAAAGGTAGCAGAAAAAAAATATGACCGCTGTAACCATCCCAAAGCCTGAACACCTTTCTTTTGTGCATGTGGATATCCTGTGTTCAACCGCAGCTGAGCTGCTTTCTGTCTGCTGCATCTCCCGTCAGGCCAGCGGCATGCGAGGCAGCCCCCGCACCTTGTTGGTCCTTCTGATGGTGTTTACGCCTGTAAGTAGCTGGAAAATTTACTCAGAGATTCCTAAAAGGACTAGCAATAAAAGTCAAAGTAGGCTTGCATGCAAGTTAAATCTTCTAATACGGAGAGGTAATGTTATTTGGTTTTGGCCAAACAGGGCAATAAAAGCCAAGATGTTTAATGAAACTCCACCTGGTGTATATCAGTCTTGACACAGTATTTTTACTCAATACAGCCTGCACTTAATGGAAAGTCTTGGCACAGTCAGAACCAGGACTATAATATTTGTAAAATAGCTGTTGCTTTCAGCGTGATTTTCCACACTGAAATCATGCAAGAATGAAAAGGAAGATTCAGTAACAGTGTAATTGTGTCACATAAAGGCCACCCCTGGGAAGCCATGTGATGGTTTAAAATGAATGCTGAATTCAGTCATCTTTGATAAGGCACGTGGTTCCTTCTTCTGCTTCCAGGCGCAGATGTGTGCGCACACCGAAGGGCTGCCGAAGGAGAGCAGAACAAACACCATTTGCAATTCAAGTGTCTTTAGACCCCAGATGAGACTGTCTCATAGCTGCTTGCCTGCCATTCTGTAGCCTTGATTAAGGATGAAAATTATCCCTCCAGTCCCGACATTTGCCAGTGACTACGGAAGAGCTGACTCTAATCTCTCGCTAATGCAAACGACAGCCCTCCTCAAGGCAGCGGAGGCACAGATTGACATCAAACCAGTGAAATGACACCAAATCAGGCCTGGATTGGAAAAGGGCCTGCTGGAGCGGGCCATCACATACTCCTCGTCTCGCCTGCTAAAATAAGGCATTCACATCTTGGGGTTTTGCTTCTAAAATCATCACCTCAGGAGGTCAAGGAAAACTCTTTCCACCCCCAGGACCAGCCACAGTTGTGTTTGCTTGCAAGGGAAGCATGGGCTGCTAGCAGGGACAGACCTTATGTGTGGGAGTTGCTAGGCTGAGCTTTGCAAGCAGCAGACTTTCAGGCAGGTTTGCTTCTTCTGCCGGACAGAGCTGGATCTTCAGAGCCTCCCAAGCTTGTCCATGGGGTCTGCTCTGGGCTGGGCTCCCCTTGGGTACCCTGCATGCTGTCAGCAGAACCTCAGGGCTGTCTCATGCTTTCCAGGCTCTTGGTCCTTTCCTTTTAGACTTGGCACTTGATCATAAACATCAGCGAGTAACGCAGGGCATGCCATATATTTAGTTTCTGGAGAAATTAATTATTTTTCATCAAAGCCCTGACAATCTCTTGCTGTGCCTCCAGTCACTGCAGTCCCTGTTGACCCAACCTCTGCTTGGCTTTGGTCTCCAACTGTGCCCAGTCCTGTACAGCATCTCAGTTTTTAACTCTTTTGACACTGACACCCCTTTTTTTCAGAAGCCACAGGATCAGTTAAGGTCTCTCAATCACACAACATTTATTTCCGTTCATTAGCAAGGGACAGATTTTGGAGCTGATATTTTTACTGACCATTACTCATTCAGAATGTCTGAATTGTTGAACATATCTTTGAGTAATGGCAGATCATGACTGGTGTGAATCTGCCCTCATGATCCAAGGCATGAGCTTGTGCTCGCTGCTTACTCCCAGCAGCCATATGGTTGGGGAAGGAGGAAGCATTCCACGTAGCATGCTTGTAGAATCATAGAAACTTTTAGGTTGGAAGAAACCTTTAAGATCATCAAGTCCAACTGTTAACCCAGCACTGCCAAGTCCACCACTAAACCGTGTCCCTAAGCACCACATCTACATGTCTTTTGAAGACCTCCAAAGATGGTGACTCAACCAGCTCTCTGGGAAGCCTGTTCCAGTGCTTGACAACCCTTGTGGTGAATAAACTTTTCCTAATATCCAATCTAAACCTCCCCTGGAGCAACTTGAGGCTGTTTCCTCTTGTCATATCACTTATTACTTGGAACAAGAGACCAACCCCCACCTCTCTGCAACCTCCTTTCAGGTAGGTCTAGGGAGCGATAAGGTCTCCCCTGAGCCTCCTCTTCTCCGTGCTAAACAAGCCCATTTCCCTCAGTCACTCCTCACAGGACTTGTGCTCCAGATCCTAATTGTAGGGAAATGTAACCCTACACCTTTAAGGTTGGTGCTTCAATAGCTGCATATTGGCATGTGATACTTTACTGTTGGACACCACGGACCGCTGCAAGTGCAGAGTGCTTTTATAAAACCCAGTTGCATTGCATTATCTGTCCCCAGCTTCTTTCTTTCACAGGATCTTGGGTATTTCTGTACTATGCATCCCAGACATGAACAGTATTGTCAGAGGGTTTCTAGGAGCAGCAGAACCACAGATGAGGCAAGTTGCCATCTCCTGAAGAGTCCCTTGTCATGGGGCAAGCGTTATCCTTTCTTCATCTGGAAGCTTCAAATGCAGCAGGAAAAGATTGAGTTTGTTGTCTTTTTCTCAAAGACCAATGTTTTCTCTTGGCCATCCAAAGCAAGAATTGTAAAGGTTTTAACATGACTTTAAGGAAAACACAGAGCTGAAGTGCTGAAGTTAAAAAATGACCAAAAGTAGCTGGGTATTTCTTTTCAGGGGAAAGTTCTGTATATTTCACTTATAAAAGCAGAGAAGCTGCTGTCTGCCAGGCAGGCCAGAGCTTCCCCAAGCATGCCTGGAGCATCAGATGATGTGTAGTGGGAACAACTGGATTTTTTCCGCCGCAGTGGTTAAAGCCTGGGTGTGATTTAGTAGCGTCCTTTAGAATATGAGCTCTGCATGACACACGCAGCATATAATGAGGATTCATGGGCCACCACTGACCAAAAGATCAGTGACAAGGAATCCAAAGATGGGCCATTAATGTTTCATAATCCCTGCTCTTAGCATAGTGACTGTGGCTTCTTAGCATTTGGAAAGCCCCTACCACAACGGGGGCTTGTTCTTCTCTGCCATACTTTTCCTTGTTCCTGACTGATGCTTTTTCAATGCTACCCTTAAATAACCCCTGAAAATGTAAATATCTGAGAAAAAATGACCTTTCTTGTGGTCTCCATCTGTGTATGGAGACTTTCAGCAGTGCCTGGTGTCATCCTTGGATGGAGTTTGATGGGAGTTCTCCTGCTGGCTTCACAGGAAGCAAAGGGAGGCTGTTTGGTCAGCGCCAAAGTCTGTCCTTTCCACATCAGGCGGGAACGGAGGATTCCCCATTTGACAAACGGGAGGGCCTGTCCTCCCTGGCAGACTCATCTTCTGCAGAACAGACTTGTGAGGTGTACAAGGGAGTGAGCCCAGGCTTGCCTTTGGGTGAGTGGGATGTCAGAGATGGATTTTGCAATCTTATTGACCCTGGTAGCCCAACCAACCTCCTGGTAGCCTAAGCTGGTACTAATCCACACCAAACGCTGTGTGTGAGGCACAGATACATTTTAGGGTGCATGTTCTCCTGGTCCTGCTGCAGAACCTGCCTGTGCCCCATGGCTCTGTTCCAATGAAGGCAAGAAGTGCCCCTGAAAGGGGAGGTCCAAGCCTCGCTTGCCTTCTTCCACCTTGCCCGGTTGTTGCTGGGGAATCCCTGCCTAGGTCAGCATTGGTAGCCCTCCAATTTGGTGTTGTGGGAGAGAAGGGGGGGTTTAAGAGGGAAGGTTAGCCTAAGCTATAAACTCACTTTGGCTGGGTCTCTTTAGAATATTAATGTGCCCGTTAAGGTCAGAATATTAATACTGTGAGCTGTGCAAGTGTGCTGCCTGTCATTCGTGATGAATGCACTGAAACGCAGTGCTGTTGCAGTGCCCTGGCAGAGCCATTTTCTACTGCACATATTCCATTTTCTGACCATATTACTTCCACATGGACTGGGCAGTTCTCCTGATTGGGCATGTGCACTGTCCTTCCCTGCCCATGAAGGGCACATGAGAGCTGAAAATCCCTGAGTTGTTTGCATTTCATACACCCAATAAGCTTTCAAATCAAATGACAGCTCCTTTTTTTTTTTTTTTATATAATTTTGTTTAGAATAAAAAGAGTGTTTTGGTTAATGTGGGCATGAATAATACCTTTTTCACAGTCATAGTTACTTCTTCTGTTTAATTTCTCTGTGATGACTAATTGTTTTAAGAGCTGCATTCCCAAAGCAAAACATACAAACAAACAGCCCCCGTGTTTCATTTCCCAAAGCTTAAATCAGTCCAAATAAGGACAAAATGTATTTTGCCCTCTGTAACTGTAAATTTTCTCTTCCATCAGACTTTATGCTTGAAACAGATAAGGTTTTCTTTGCATAAGCAATTACGGAGCTCTCTCTTTTTCGGAGAGATCTGAATTAACCAGCATTCTAAGCCAAGATCAGAGACATAGGTAGCGAGGCTGAATGTAAGTTCAGCAAAGGAGAAATTTAGTTCAAGGAGCTGTTTATGAATTCAGACTTTCTTTATTAAATTAGAAAGGAAAATTCTCTTGGGATGCAGCAGACTTCAGGGAAAATGTGTTCAAGTCATTTGGTCTGTCTACAGGTTTCTTTTTCCCTTTGGCATTACTACAGGACAAAGCAGGCTAGCAAAAATAATTTGCTTTATAAGGCTGTATAAGCGGTTCCATAGGTGTCTGCTTTAGTAGCAGGATGCGCATTCATTATTTATGATGCAAAAAGGCTGTGTCCCTGGAGGATTTCTCTTTAGTCCATAAAACCTAGCATTTCCTTCCTTGTGGTGTTGGCCAAGCTTCCTAAATTCACTTTCTGATCTCCACTGTCTTTTCCAGACACTGCAGCTCAGAGAGATGCTATTGCAACGTGACTGTTCTGCAGCAGGTACTGGGGTCCTGGGGGGATGGTAGGTGACGGAGCAGGGCATCTTCCCAAGACGGGCAGCGGATCCACCTGCCCACCCGGCATAACCCTCGCCCGGCAATAACCCGCTGGTATCGCCGTAGGAGTGTTGACGCATGGACAGGAGAAGGTCCCACTCAAGGTTTTTTGCCTCAGGCATGTTCCTGCTTGAGAAGTGATGTCAGGGCGATGTGGGAAACCTGTATCAGTGCATTCAAGCTGGTTTACCCCACATAACTCACTTCTGCCACCCAAAAATGGGCTATGTCTGTGGAGGGAGGCAGGTATCTACAGAAGAGGTTCCAAACCACCGGACTCAAGCCTCTCACCCCTTCCCAACTGTGTTGAAGTACCTAGCTCTCTGCTGTTTGCAGCGGGGCTGGAGACAGTGAGACACCCACATTTTAGGCAGCCAGACTTAGGGGAAATGAATTCTGCCATGGCAGTGAAACTACTTTCATGTCAACCACGCTGCTATTTTGGAATAAAACCTTCAGATTTCTGGGACTTTTATGCACCAGGAAAGCAACATGATTAAGGGGTTTATGGTCCAGTTAAATAATCCACATCATTCTGTTTGTTTTATCCCATTTCCCCCCGGTTTTCTTGCAAGTCAGTGACAGCCATTTCCCAGATGCTTTCAGTGAGGAAGTACGCTGATGCTGAACCTCATCAGCCTGCCGCAAGCACATTGATATTCATGCAGCGAACTTCAGAGCCACACTCCTGAGGATGGTGAGACACAAACAAGCAGACACTTCTCCCAGACCTGTTTCTGCAGCAGACCATCTAGGGACTGGGCTTGGGTTCTGACACATGAGACCCCAGTACAGCTGGTTTACTGCCATGGGTGTCAGCAGTGTCCCAGCAGAGCTGGGACAAGCTAAAAAATAATGAATACGTGGAAGGCACCACTGTGAAAAGCTTTGGTTTGAGCACTTGGGCTGTACTCTCTTACTGGGGAGGGGGGGACCCAGGTGCCCTTTCTTTGTGCCCCTTGGGAGGATTTGGAGTTTCTCAAAAGAAAAAAATGTGTTTCAAAATGGTGCTGGAAGGTGATCTGAATGATTGTTGGGGTGAATTAACTAATTGTGAGTATTACTGAAAAATCACTGGCAGTAGGGTATCAGCTACTTTCTGAAATGGTGATGCAATTTCTGTACTCATGGACTTCAGTGCTTTCCCACTGCTCTGTCCATTTTAAGGAACCCGATTACTATTCTAGTTAATCAAAGCTTTTTAGTGGCCATTTGGAGAGGGAATATGGACCTCTTTCACCATACTCTGAGTAGCGAGAGAGTGAGCAGAAGAAGGAAAGGTGGATGGGGGCCGATGAGGGTTTTCAGCCTAACACAGCAGCTTCCTGCGTGACTTACAATCTAAAAGCAAGGAGTGCAGGTCTTTTGCCAAAGCATGGAGAAACATATGGTGGAAAAAACGTTTCTAGGAAACCGTTCCAGGTCTAAGAGCACCGTGTCCCTAGTCAGCAGCCATATGTCAGCGAGGTGCTCGGCTGATTTTATGTCAGACATGAATCATCATAACTTCCCATAAACTAGTGTACAGCTGCAATAGCATGAAGCTAACTTCATACTTTGTGGGAGATTGTGGTAGGTTTAATTAATCAGCCTTAATTGTTTGATGAGCAGAACTATGAAGGTAGTGTCAGTTATTCTTTGGCACATAGCATTAAATATAGAAAATTAAAATATGTGAGAAGTAAAAATACTGGACAAACCCAGTGTTGGGCAAAGCCGAAAAAGCTTTCTAATCATAGAATCATAGAATCACAGGATGGTTTGGGTTGGAAGGGACCTTAAAGATCATACAATTTCAACCCCCCTGCCATGGGCAGGGACACCCTCCACTAGACCAGGGTGCTCAAAGCCTCATCCAGCCTGGCCTTGAACACTCCCAGGGATGGGGCATCCACAGCTTCTCTGGGCAACCTGTGCCAGTGCCTCACCACCCTCTCCGGGAAGAATTTCTTCCTGATATCTAATCTAAACCTCCCCACTTTCAATTTAGACCCATTACCCCTTGTCCTGTCACTACAGGCCCTTGTAAAAAGTCCCCCCCAGCTGCCTTGTAGGCCCCTTCAGGTACTGTAAGGCTATGATAAGATCTCCCCGAAGCCTTCTTGTCTCAAGGCTGAACAAGCCCAACTCTCTCAGCCTGTCCCCATAGCAGAGATGCTCCAGCCCTCTGAGCATCTTCGTGGCCTCCTTTGGACTCGCTCCAACTGGTCGATATCCTTCTTATGCTGAGGGCTCCACAGCTGGGCGCAGTACTGCAGGTGGGGTCTTATGAGAACGGAGTAGAGGGGGAGAATCCCCTCCCTCGACCTGCTGGCCACACTTCTCCTGATACAGCCCAGGATGCGAATGGCTATCTGGGCTGCCAGCGCACACTGCCGGCTCATGTTCAGCTTCTCGTCCACCCAAGTCCTTCTCCTCAGGGCTGCTCTCAATCCATTCTCCACCCAGCCTGTACTTGTGCTTGGGATTGCCCCCACCCATGTGCAGGACCTTGCACTTGGCCTTGTTGAACTCCATGAGGTTGGCACAGGCCCACCTCTCCAGCTTGTCCAGGTCCCTCTGGATGGCAGAGGGACCACCTAAGAGGGACACACCTAAGGTGGTGTAGAAAAGTTTATGCTTGCACAGAAAGCCTGCTGTGCCTGCCTTCTTCCAAATCTTTCTCCATGCTGGGGATGGAAATAGCTCTACACTTGCCTCAGATATGCTGTTAGCTGAGTTAACGTAGTTCCCTCCATTTTTTTGAGGGGAGGGGCGGGGGGTTATTCTCCAATGGCATGCACAGTCTATAAGAACCCTTGCCTTTGATTTTTTTAAAATGAAGAATATGTCCAAAGCTGCAGCAGTACCAGAGGTAGGGAAGTGCACTTGTAGGTCATAGGATGGTGATGAGAAAGCTGTGATAATCTCCTTACAACCCACCCAGAAAATCTTGCTGCTTCAGTGGCTTGGCCCTGCAAATGTGAGCTTTGGCTTTCCCTTTCCAAGACACCCTCTTGTACCCTAGCTAGGATTCAGGAGAATCCTGAAAATTCCTGCATGTAAAACATTTTGCTGTCTCCAGAGGGGAAGATTCTCCTGGTTTTCACCAGGGAAGCATGCAAGAGTTCCCTGGGCTTCTCAGGCCAGAGCCAAGGCTGGGTCTGCTCTGGCCATGGTGGAGTGAGGGTGCAAGGCAGCCAGAACTCCCCCAGAACAGCACAGCCCGCTGAACATTAGGCTGTATGATGCCTGTCGCTGGCATAGCCCTGTGTGAAAGCAGGAGGAGACCACTGCAGGTGGTCTGCAGGTGCAGGTGCAGCCGCTGTTCCTCAAGGATATTCATCCATTTCCAGCGTGCATGGGGCTGCACTGTCCCTGTATCTCAATAAAGTCATTTCCAGATTAAAGAGCTGTAAAATGTCAGGTGATTTTTCTTAAAAAAGTGTGAACAAGGAAGTCCACATATCAACCTGCAGGAGACACTCAGTGCAGGCAAGCCTTAGGTCAAAGATAGTACTTCTGTGAGTACAGAGGCACTGCAACTAACCAGGCAGTAGTGATAACAGTAGCTGAAGTTTTCACATATGGAAATCTACAGAAATATTAAATGTGGAGCCTGAGAAAATCCATAGGAAATTCTACAGATTTATGAATATTATTATCTGTGAACTTTAATTACACTGACATTTAAAATGAACAGAAATGGCACTTTAATTGCACGGTAGCCACACTTCTATTGCATACATTTAAATATATTAGAAAGTAGTTAGAGCTGTACTGTACTGTATGGGACCAGTTCAGGCAGTGAGACATTAAAAATGTGGAAATAAAGGAAATTTCAGAGTTGCACCTCAGCTAGGGAAAACTGGCTCAGGGGTTTTTTCTCCATACTACAGACCAGCAAAAAGAAGTCTTCTCCCAGCTTTTTGAAATCCTCCAAGGTTGCTGCAGGGCACTGGATCCTGAAGCCTGCTTGGATGAAACTGCTTCTGAGCTTTAGATAAGCGGTCTTCTCTGCGATGCTGTCTTCAAAACAGACCGTGTTCACAGACACAGCTTTGCATAACCCTGTGTAATCGTGGCCATCGGTGTAGGAAGGGTCTCACACCAGCCTCTGAAATATCTCAGCCAGCCATCCTTAGAGCTAACGGGATGGATGAGACGGGTGGAACTTCGGATCCAGCGAGGGTCTGACATTGCCTACCTGACGGACTATGGTAGAAGCCAGACTCCTGCTGTGCTTTCAGTTTTTGGTCAGGAATGCTGCCATACAGGGTCTGATATTACACCCCTTCCCTGCAATCCTTCCTACTGCTCATGGAAGTTATTAACAAGGAATTAAAAATCAAAAAGTTCTTATCTTTGACCAAGCCTTAGAAGATACATTCTGCTAGCCGTTTTTCCTGCTGCTCTGGCGGTCTGTGTCAAAGCTTCAGCAATGGGATTGCCCTGAATCTTGGTTCAGGCACTGAAGAACTTCATTCAGTTCCTCAGTTTTCACCTGGGTGAGGGACTCCACCACAGTGGTCTCTACTCAACTGTGCAATATTAGTGGTTGCAGAACAGAGTGCTCAGCCCCAGCTCTGCAGCTGTAGAGCCATACGGGTTCTTAACTGATAAGAGTTATCTGTGATCAGAGGTATGGCAAGCTGGGCCACATAAGGAGGCTTCCTGGTTCAAAACATTCAGAAATGGAGACTACTGTTTTGTGCAGCTTCTGCACTTACAGGCTAAGACTTTGAAAGTTTGAAATGGATTATTGCACGCTCCTCTGGGGACCACAGCATTTTGTTCTTTGTCCCACACATCCATCTGGTGCCTCAAACACGCGAATCTGAATTCTACCCTCGTGTTTGACAACAGCACAAACGTCTCCACTCCTTTCGTTGCCTAAGCTATCATGTTGATGCCGCAGATCACAGACACTGCTATGCATATGGTGTCAAATGAGATCTTGCAGGTGGAAAGGTATCCGAAAGAAGTGCCTTGCTGGCCTTTTAAAGGTTGAATTGTCAATTTAATTTTAACTTGGGAAGTATTTATGTAGGAGACATTCCGACTCTTTAAGACATCCTTTCCTTGGGTGTTTTTTCTGCTTCATGATTCATTGCTTACTTATACAAGGGTTGTTGTTATGCCCTGCTGCTGTTTTGCTTCAAGATCACTTTTCAGTGGGCTAAGTCTGAGTGTCACGATTTCCAAAAC
Source organism: Rhynochetos jubatus (assembly GCA_027574665.1). Taxonomy (NCBI): domain Eukaryota; kingdom Metazoa; phylum Chordata; class Aves; order Eurypygiformes; family Rhynochetidae; genus Rhynochetos; species Rhynochetos jubatus. The sequence continues at coordinate 86,348,164 of CM050650.1, read as the reverse complement.
ACACTTCCTCATCCCACAGGTGTGACCTGCATTCTTTATTTCCAAAGATGCTTCTGATTTGCATTTTGGCGTATTAAAATTCATGCTTCTCAGATGAATCCAGTTTACAAAATGATCTAGATCTCCTCGTATAATTGACTTGTCATTATTTAGGATGTCACTGTTTGCACCACCTATAAATGTTACTGGTCACGGCTTTAGATTTTCTTCTGGATTACAATACTAATTACTACTCTATGCTATGAAGAGATGCTATCATGATGCCATAACTCTGTTCTGTGTTCCTGCTGATGATTTGAATGATGGACTAGAATATGTATGCTTGTGCAGCTGGCATGAACCTGTGAGGGACTGCTAACATGAGGAAAGAAAGGACTGGAAATTTAAAGCAGTCTTCCCAAATGGGAGGCATGGTCTGAAAATACAGAGGGTCAGTGGCAACAAGAAAAAGTGCAAGGTACCCTTGAGTAGAAATAGCCATATACAGAAATATCTAATGGCAAATACTTGGTTCTCAGGAAATCTGCAGAGAAGAGTGCAGGTTTCAATGGACTGCAGGTTCAACGAGTCAACTGTCTGTATGATGAAAAACAAAAAAAGAGGTAAATGTTACAATGGGGAATACTGACAGCTGTTCAGCCTGCAACATAAATGAACTATTCCTCCGGCTCTGGTCAGCGCTGGAAGGGCCGCTGCTGCAGCTCTAAGCTCAGTTTCGGATGCTGCACTTCAAAGACAATGTGAATCAGCTGGAGGGAATGCAGAGGAGAACACCACCACGGACAGATATCAACAACAGGGGCTCCACAGAAGGGCTAAACTAGCTGGGTCAGCAGAGTGTAAAGAATGGAGGACTGATAACAGCCTTCAGATTGTTAGCAGTATCTCTAAAGAGAAAGAAACCATTTCTTTGACATGTCTGTAGGACAAGAAGTGCACAGCTTAAATTGCAGCGACTGGAGGTTTTTACATACAGGTTAAACAAGCACCTGTGGGGCTGGTAAATGTGTCATTGACTCTTTGGGACCAGGGTGATTTGGATAACCTCTCAAGTTCCTTCTGCTCCTCTTTTGCTATAGCACAACTGTTGTCATACGGTTCTATTGCTGATCTATTTTTCTATATTTGCTATAAAGCTGAATTTCAGAATCACAGAAAAGCTTTGCTGAATGCCTTTACAATTTGCTATTGGATTCCAGCTTTATATTTAATCTTGATTTTCAAATCCATCAGTACTTTTAATGTGCGCTACGCTGATTTACGTACGTGTTAACTCTACACTGAATGCCATGGTTTGGGTGAAAATACAGTAAGTTCCTTTGGTTTTGATACACTGCCGTGGAGCACTGCCAGCACACTTTAGGTATATAGCTCTCATTTTTCTCATGCTCTAGCATTGACCCTAAGTTTCTACTCATCAAGGTGCTAACATATGCCTGTATCTCTGAACACCTTGAGGAAAACCAGTACTTTCTGAACTAATTCGTATTAGAAGTTGTTTTTTTTTTCCCATGGAATCATAGAATTGTTTAGGTTGGAAAAGACCTTGAAGATAATCAAGTCCATCCATTAAACTAGCACTGCCAAGTCAATCACTGAACTCTGTCCCTAGGTGCCACATCTACACATCATCTAAATCCCTCCAGGGATGGTGACTCAACCACCTCCCTGGGCAGTCCATTCCAATGCTTGACAACCCTTACAATGAAGAAAATTTTCCTAATACCCAATCTAAACATCCCCTGCAGCAACTTGATTCCATTTCCTCTTGTCCCATCATTTGTCACTTGGGACAAGAGACCAACCCCCATCCCTCTGTAACCTGCTTTCAGGTAGTTGCAGCGAGTGATTCTTTTGACTTAATTTGGTATATTTTCAGGGCACACTCCCTGATACGTGGATTTCATGGGACAGAGACCATGTTTGCTTCTCTTTGGCACCTTCTTTCTCAAAGTAGCGATTCCATCTGACTTGCTCTTGCCACCTTATTCTGGAGCTTATAAAATCCTGAGTAGAGCTTACCATAGGTGGAAGCAGCAGGGCACAGGGAGATGGGGAAGGTGGGATACTCCAGCTGAAGAAAACACCCAGAGAGTTTCAGATCTGAGAAGGCTTCTTGGGCTTTGTAGAGCAGCTGATTCCCAAGGGACTCGTTTGTTCTGCAGATGCCTGGCTCAAGGAGCACTGAAGCTGTATTGCTTTGGCCCCGTCACGAGGGGCCAAACATGCACAAAACCATGCACCAAACATGACCTGGAGTCTCTGTTCCCACGGCATTGTTTGCCCACGCACAAGCTGGATGGTGGCCCGGAGTTTGCTCCCGTACCGGCTGTGACAGTACGGATCAGACACTGCCATTCCTGAGGTGCAGTAACATGAAGCATCAGGTGGGATGGGAGCATCTTGGGGGCCCCTGGAGCAGTTTCTTACTTATCTGCTCCCCTGCCATGTGTGCCAGCTCCTCAGGAGTGAGTTGTTTCAGGCATGCCTCTTAAATTGGCAGTGACTGACACTTATTGCCGGCACCCAGGGATTCCCTGTCATCTGAGAACTACCGGGACCTGTCTAAAAATCATACTTACCGCACACACCTTCCCGTCCAATCTTTCCAATCCTGGTATTGTCTAATGTGATCAAAGCCTTTACCCATCACACACTCCCTCTCCACTTTGTCATTGGTGGGGTCTGATGAATTGCCCTCGTTATTATTCTGAGCCTGCAGGTCACCCAGACACTACACAGTGCCAGCACAATGGTGACAACTGAATTATAACGACTTCTCCGCTTCCTTTGCAGCACAGATACAGTATTTATGGCACTATTAATGCACAGCGCTGTCAGGATTTTTAAAATGAGAGTAACTCACCTGTCGCTGTCACACATGCATGTCCTCCGTGTTTCAGAAGTGTCAAGAGAATCCTTATCAATTTTTCTCTCTTAAGAGTCTTCTGCCATGAAGACTGAGTCAAAAATGGCAGGCCCCAGCACGGGAAAGCCTCATGGATCTTTCTGTGGAGGTACACAGCATAAAAAATTTCAGCTGTGCTGCTTAAGCAAGTGACTTAGCCTTCAGGCCATGGGGATGTATAAGCACTTTTTTTCCTTTATCCTCTGATTTTAAGCAGAATTTAAGCTCCTAAATATCTTCATGAATTTGTCCCATAACCTTACAAGGCACCTGATACTTGACAAAACCAATACGTGATGCAAGACTCACTCCGCTGGATCAGAGGGACCAAATGATGCTGAGAGCTTTACGCCAGGTTGTCTGTCAGCTGTCTCCCCAGGGCTGGCCATGGAGCTGGAATCAACCCTGCAATTGTGTGCTCTGGCTGCTTTAGCAGGAATATGACTGATTGCTGTGGACCATGAGGGATCTGGAGAGTATTTGTACTGCCAAGGGATGGGAAAACACACACATTTGGCGTGAACGAATACAGCACCTCAATGTCAAGCTCCCACCACTTTTTAAATAGGACATGGACCTTGCTAACACATAAAACTCTTGACAGTTATAAACATATGTGCAAGTTTCTCCCATGGGCAGTGAAGATAAGCCAGCAAAATGAGTTTATTTTGCTAGTATCACCTAAACTGCTTCAGAGACCATAATAACTTCTCGCAGGGAAAGAAACCCACGTGGGACACACTAAATGCACCAGAGCCGGTCCCTTTGGGGTCCCTCTGTAGCTATATGAGATCTGATTGATGTAGCTGAACGAGTCTCCACTGTGACTCACCCCATCCTAAAGTAAAAGCTAGAACAGAGCACAGGATTTAGAGTTGAGAAGATCCTGCTCTCCAGCAACTAGGAAGGAACCAAACTCACATTGTTACATCTGCACTGCGGCTACTGAAGTTAGGTGAGATGCACCTTTGCTTCTCCTTAGTCCTGGACTCATCTAGCAAATACTGCTGGTGATGACTGAACGTTTCTTAAACTTGGTTGCTGCTCATCTCCTGGCACGGTGGTCCCACAGCAGAGCCAGCAGACTGCCTTACGAAAACTGGAGCGCTCCGGTCAGGCTAAATCATTTCCCTGGAAATGGGACTGTTAATCTAGGCTACTTCTTGCTGTTCGCTTAGCTATCATCACACCTGATTTTAAACAAAAGCAGCTGATTTGCCTGAAGTTCATGTGGGATCATAGACATGAGCTGTTCTGCAGCAACACAGACAGGGCCCTAGACTCCACCTGGTTGTGGTGGTAAGGGCTTGTACCTCCAGCCAAAGGCCGTCACAGTAACTTTGGGGAAAAACCTGACCATTTCCTGCCATCACTGTGTTTCCAGCAGAAGTTTTGGTGACCAGTGACCTGCTTGTGGACTTGTGAATCACTTAGGTACTTCTGGTTTGCTCTTCCTTAGCCTTCTCCTGCAGGTTCATATACAACTCTAGGAAAGAGCCAGGGGAAAGCTGCAGAGGAAGGCAAGCTAACGTACAACTGGCCTTCCTCATAATTTGTCACAAGAGCTTGCTTTTATTTTTCTCCTTGGAAAGTCAGTTATTAAATTTCTCTCATGTCCTTGCACTGACCTGGATGACAACCAACTCCTATTATAGTCACTAAACAAATCTGGTCTCAGAGAGACCCACGTGCCAGTGGTGATGGACATTTCATGGCACGGCCTTTCACTCCCCAGCCCATCTCTTTTAAAATGACAAACCTGCGTTTAGGAAAAGAAAATTTACTGTGGCTTTTCTGTGCAGATGGTGACAAGCGTGAGTTAGCATTTGTAAGCTTATAAGCACATATGGTTTTGTACATATCAATTAAGGCAGTTGGCTAATCACTCTAATATCATTACTGATTCATCTGTATTCCTTCAAATAGGCATTTATGCTCAGCCTGATGGTTTTTCTACGTATGGACTGGATTGTGCAATCCCCCCTGTCACCATTTGTAGTCAATAACATTTCCTTGGCACCAAAGGGATTAAAAGGGTACATTTCAGAACTGTGTGGGCAAGTCGTTTGGCCCATGCCTTATGTATAAGACATGCACATAAAATATTTGTGCGTGTGTGGTTTCTTTTTAAAGGCTCTGCTAGTCATGCCGTGGGCTGAGTGACAACAGCACTATGTCTGTGCACATGGGACATACATGCAGACTCATGCATGCACTCATCCTGCTGTTGGAGAGCCTGCTGCGCATGGCCAAGCATCTTGACCCTACCAGCCTCATCTCACAGCCCTGACCGGGCTCCACCACAACAGCCTTGGCAAAGCTAATCTTTTCACCCTCTCTCCTCCAAGCAGATAGAATTCAACCCCCCAAAAAGAGCTCAAATACCACCACCTCTCTGTCTCTCTGTGGCTTACCTCCAAGCCCACTGTTCCTGCCTGCTTAGCCGTGGTTGCAGCACGGCATGTGTCGCTTGCCTCCCTGCCCATGCATAGCTCTGGGCCTGCACCACTCCTTGTGCCGTTCCAGTTCCCACTGCAGCAGCTCCTTGAGATAGGTATCTTGACAGATGCCAAGGTATACGTGTCTCTGGGCTTTGGGAGGTGTTCTGGATCCAAAAGCTGATGCGAGCGGAAGCTGTAGGGAGGCTTTAGGAATAGGATTGCTTTTTCAGTGCTGTGATGAAATGACCTGGGTCATCCCCTGGCTCAGGATTCCTGTGGGACCAGGGGCTGGCTGACCTGCAAGGCCACCCATGGACCAGAAAAGGTCCATCCCATCTGTCCTGACCCCACAGAGTTCTCAGAGCTTGTCCCTGCGCTGAAAAGACATGGATACAGACTGGAAAATGATCATTCTTGTAGCAAATCTTAAAATGGAGACATGGGGATTTTTCTGAGTTTTACCTTCAGGCTACAGATCGTTTTCACACTACATAAACACTCTTTGTTCTTTTTCCTTTCTTTCACTCTTCAAAACTTCCTGTCAGCTTGCATTCAGCTTGTAAGTGAATGGTGCCACTCCAGAGCCAGGAACAGATGCATTTTGGAGAACATTAGATTTTGGTTTTTTGGCATCTTTGCTTCTGTTTTCAAATTGTTTTTAAACCTCAGTAATACCTTTAGTCCAGTTTGTTTTAAAAAAGGAACTGTTTTTCTTAAAAAAGATATTACTGATTTTGATGCTGAAGAGCTCTTACTATCTGGGCAGAAAACTTAAGTTCTCAGAAGAAAGCAAACTGAAAATGACATAAAATTCATGAGTGGTTTGCTCTTCTAGCTGTGGTCCAAAAGAAAATTTCTGTTAGTTACTCACAGGAGTTTATTTATAGATTTTTGCTAGCCACAGTTTTAAAGCTTCTATGAAGAGGTTGCAGGATGGTAGTTTTAGCACTTTACCTAGAACCTGGCCATGTGATTTGCCCTTAATCCCCTACTGACAACATAATGTAAACTGCATTTTAGCAATATCAAAGCGAGGATGAAGCTGACAGGCCAACAAATGCCCAGCACGAAGCTCTGCTTTCACGTGGTTGGCGATGAATTTGCTTGTAAATGAGCTCTCCTAGAGCACTAGCAGTGCAATGGGTGAACTTCCACCTCTTGCCATCTCCCCCAGTATGCCATCCTTAGTTAACTGTTCAATTAACTAGACCTGTGTCAATCTAGAAGGACCTGAGCTTTAGTAAAGGTTTGAATTCCCAGTTCCTGCTGATGTTCATTGAAACCGGAGGCAGAAAGTGTCCTTTCACTGTCCTGTCCAGTGAAAGACTTGGACAGGTTCCCATCTTCACATTTGCCGTGAGACTGAGACCTGCCCTGGGTACAAATTAGACCTTGCTAGCAAACAGGTATTTTCCTATGACACTTTTCAAAGAAAGGGAAGGGGAGGTGGGTAAAACTGTTCAGCAGAACATGCTTGTGCTTTTGAGAAAGAAAAATATTTCAGATGTGAGGTGCTAGCTAGTGAGCAAGGAAGTTTAGATGTGTCTCACTCCCGCTTTGGCTTTGTGGTGTGACTACTTCTGCTGAGAATGGATCATCGTGTCTCCATGGAGGTGTCATGGGGCTCACCTGGCTGCAGACCTTGGTTTTCTGGCTAGTGGATTCGCTGATACTGCAGCACGGGAACACAAGGAAGCCAGGCTGTGTACAACACCGTAACAGCGTTTCTGAATCAAAATACCTTGGTTGTCATCTGAAAGAATAGTGTACTTGCTCATAAGTTTTTGCAACACTAAATTAAAATCTCTGTGGAAATCAGATACTGGTGAAATATTTAATAGAAATTTAATTCAAACGTTTGGGGTTTTTTTTCATCAGAAAATTGATTTCATTTCAGCCCAGAGCAAATCTTGCTATCTTGATTAAATGAGTCAGAGAGAATATTTGCTAGTTGCTCGCCTCTCTCCGGTCCCTCCTTTATTTGGCTGTGTACTTTCAGAGGGCTGAGACTTCTTGCATAATGTCTTTACAACTTGAGATCACCCCAGCTACTTCATGACACAGGGCTGAGCCCAGCTGAGACTGTTTGTGGTCTATTTTCTCCAAGATCTCTAAGTCCCATACTCTTTACTGGAGTGTTTTTTGAATGAGATGTTTCCAAATCACAGCCTTGACAGCTCTCCAAGGCCACCATCTCCTCGTTTCCTCCCATGTAAGCGTAGCTACCAAACCACCGTGCACTCCACTTGCGGTAAATGTCCAAGCCTCCTCTCCAGCCAAGCAGAGATGGGCACCTCTCAGGAAGCAGGTTCTCTCGTCTCTTTTAGGAAGGGATAATTGGAAGCACCTCTCTCTCTCTCTTCATTTCCAAGAGGCAGAGACTGACTTGTAGTTGGATGATGTCAGGTGAGAAAAATCAGACCCAAACTGGTCTGAATTTCAAGCATGTATTATATTCTCCCTGTGGCCCCTCACCGACTTCTTAGACCCAAAGGCTGACTGTATCACCCTGGGTTGGAGTGCATTTTTGTAGCCAGATGAGAGGGGTCCAAATGCATTATTAGCAGTAATAACTTAGCTTTCCTCACCCCCTTAAAAGTTGCATCGTCTTTGGCTGGTGCTGGTGCATTAGCCACGATTTTAGCATTACCAGATATTGACAGTTTCAACCCTGAATTGGAACATTTTCTTGACAGAGTAATTTGTACAGAGGACTCACAGAAAAAGCACCTGCTTGCTGGAAACTGAGTCTCACCCATGCTTTACTTAGAGCAAAATTAGTCTGTGGGAGAAATCTTGCAGTCAAGGGATGGAGAACAAGAGATTGCGTGACCCCTGTTGCAGTTCCATATTCAAATGTAAGGCCCTGTGCATCTCATACGGTTATAAAACGTTCATTGGCATCCCAGGGGGGTCCAGTCAGTCCTCAGGATGTGCCCCTTGTTATCAAGGTCATTGCAACAACATTTTTCCACTCCCACTGGTCCCGTGGAAGAGGGTCCGTTGAGTGGAGGCTGGGGCAGCATTGCCCACTTGCCCGGGGCTTCTCCCCAGTGTCTGCAGTGCCAGCGGGAAGGACCACCCTCCATCCCCATCCTCCCTAGGGCCAGGCCAGGCTGTGAGAAAATGTGGCACCCAGAACCTTGCCTCTCTGTCATTGACTTTCCAGCTGGGATTGCTCATGTATGGCAACTGCTCTTCTGAAATCCAGGCTCGCTCCAAAACAGCCATGAATTTTCATGAAAAGCCTTCAGAGATGTGTTGTATAATGATCCAATTTAATGGATAATGTATATTTCATGTTAGGGTTGCTACACCTTAAGTTTCCACAGAAAACCCATGAGCTTTGTTCTCATGGTTACCAACGTGTCCACTGAATCCCTCAATAAAGTGCGTTACAGCGATGCCCACTGGAAATATGCTACCTAAACTTCAGGAGACCAGGCCATTATCATGCTGTTTTCACTGACTCCCTCGCTCTCCTCACAGGAAAAACAATTCCTTCTTAGCTGAAACCTGGCTCACAGGATCTCTCAGAGACTGAATTTGATAATATTCACTGCAGGCATTTTTGACTTAGAGAAATACAAAATAAAACAGAGCTTGGCAGGTTTGAATTTCTTGGGGGATGCTTTTATGCGCTCACAACTCTTTTGTCTTGGTGAATTAGTTCTTTTGAAGAAATGGATCATTGATATATATCTTGTTTTATTAGGGAAAGAAACAAAGACATTAATGAGAATACAAAGATAAATAGATTATATTTTAATTGCTTTTTTTTTTTTCCTTTAGAAAGCAGAATTGTTCTGGGAAACAAAAGCCGTGCTTGTGTATTTTCCTGAATTTAAGTCGTGGAAAATACACTTTTTGGTGACACTGGCCTGCCATAAACCATAGCGCTCACATAAATAAATTTAGTCTCAAAAGCTGATTTTTCTTTCATGAACATAGTGCCTTCTGACTGATTAAAAATACATATTTTATATCCTTAGCAGAAGAAAGGTCAGTCATAGAGTGATGTGATTTTACTTGTAGAGATTCCATTTAGTATAATGCCTGATGAAAGAAATTCAGTTTAACCTTTTGAATGACTTTGGGAGCCTGAAGAAATGTCATGATGCTGTTTCCTTCAGGCGTCGTCATCGTCAGACTCTTTCATATCCCATCTCAGCTGCATCATCTCCCTGTAACAGTTGCTCACAAGAAATGTGCCTGCTTTCCTTCATAATCTTTGTTGGCATTTCAAAATTTATTGAGCCTTAAGAAGCTCTTGCTTCTGTTTATCTTTGTGTTTTGTCCAGCTTTGCTTACAACTCACCCATTTCTCTGTCTCCCCTGCTGAGCATGATGGCCACGTATTTTTGGTAGAGCGAGCGCATAACTGCTAGGAGAACAGGGGTACAAAGAAAAGAAATTGGCTTTCAAGAAAGCCTCACACTTCTTCTCCAGGTAGTTACACCCCACGTTGCTTGTGGGTTTTGCAGCTTGACATTTTAATAGGTGTCTCTTCACATTTTGCTCACTGTACCAGGTTTACAGCAGGTTGTGCCAACAGAGCAAATGTTGCCGGAGATGGAGTAGCCCCTCTTTTAGACTTTGCTAGAAATGCGTGTTGTTGCAGCCGCTCATCAAACAGACCTTCTTTTTCCTGTTTACCACGAGGATTTCTTCATAGGTGTAGTCTTCACAGGAACTGCAGTGCTGTCTGCTGAAAGCCTCCAAATTTGTGTGAAAACTTCCTGCTTACCAAAAACATCAGCAGTGCCTTTACCAGCTAAATAAATGGACTGTTAAATTCCAGATTCTCTTGGCAATATGCACTGATTTGTACTAGCTGAGCATCTCTCTCTTCAGCAGCACAGCACAAGGGTACCGGACAGCCTCGCGGTCCCTAAGCGATGGAAACCAGATTAAGGCTGCGTTCCGCTCTCCATGCCCCTGAAGGAGCTGCCCAGGGATTCAGGGGCTGTGAAAGGGGCCTCTGGAGGTTGTCTCTCTCCTTATAGCTACGGTGCTAGAGCAGAAATTTTTAGCCCATGGTCAGAGATCCCTAGGGGGGGCTGTGGAGTACTTCAAGGGGTACGTTAAAACTAAATAAGTGATGGGATGTCACTGGCTGGCTGGTTTAAGGAACCAGTTGCTCGGGTTTATTCTGAATTTACAAGTCCTGAAGGGTCACTGAATGACCAGTGATTTACGTGCGACTCCAGAGCTGGTCTGCTCAAACCCTGGGGGAACAAATGCCGGTGACTCCCGTCTGGTTTGGCCCAGAGCAGTACTCCACAGGGTGGCTTCTCTCACATGCCAGCACTGGTCACACATTTCCTGGGGGGCAGGAGGAACACTGCGGGGAGGGTGGGAGGGCACCCTGGCATTTAGGCTGGCCAAGGGAAAAGATTCCTGCCCTGGGTGCCTGACCCTTCCCCACCCAAAAAAGCTGCGGCTGTTCAGATTTTGGAAAAGGCTTCCTCCCTGAGACCTCTCCTGGTTCCCCTCCTGGTTTCCTACAGGCTGCCCCAAAGCACCCAGGTGCTCAAAGAGCAGGGACACCAAGCAAAACGTTATGACCACATTTTCCATTTCCTTCAAATACTCTAAGTGCTGAATTGCGTATTGCTCCTGCAGATGGGGGACAAATGGTACTGCCGAAAGTATCGCTGACGTCGCCGCTGAATTTGGCCCAGAGACTTCCAAGAAAATTTTGTCTGCCTACTCCAAGCTACATTTAGCACAAGCCAGTCATTTGTGACTGTCGCTTATAAATACTCTCAACTACTGGCATATACGATGGGAAATATAATGCATCTTATCTAAGGGCCGAGTGTTCATTATTTATTACAGTCATTATTCATTTCCATTATAGTTACTAATGGGGCTTTAACGCTTACTGGGCCATTAGCCCAGCGAAGGGTCCCAGATTTCCTTGGCATAGCAATCATCTGTTTTATCTGATAGGTGGTTCCTGGCTGGTAAGGACACAAAGGGGAACTGGGCATCACAAAAGGAAATTCACACTTAACAGTATGTCCCACAGTTCATTATAATGTCATAGTTCATTCATTTTTTTCTGTTTTCTTCATCAAGTTCCTTGTAGCCAGATGAGGATCATTAGCTTCTGAAATGAAACATTTTAATTAAGCTGATCTGTGCTGTGCCTTCTAACTCTTCAGATAGGTTTGCCAGATTAGGAAGGCACAATCGCTTCTGTGTTTGTGTTTAATAAATATTTCAGGACAGCTTGATAAGGCTGACAGTCCTGCATTAAGGACACTTGGAGCCATGTCCTACTGACTCACAGCTCTGTCTCTTCCCTTCAGAAGGTGGCGTGTGAGACTGAATCACACCACTCAAGCTGCGTATATACGTGAGGTTGGGCAGGGAGACTGTCAGCATGACAGGCATATATCCCTTGTTAATCTGACGGAGTGAGAAAGTGAGTGACAATTAATCATCTTCATTCACTGCCTCCAATAACCAGCCAGTTGTGTCCTGCCCATGAAAGGAGAATCGCTGTGAACTTAGCTCCTCTTCCCCTCTCTGAAAGTTCAACAGATAAAAGAAATGCCTTTTGGCATGAATGTAATGGGAAATGGGACAGCTACAAACTGATATATGTTTTCCAGTGGCTGGACTGGTGTTAGCAGCTCCTGCTTACTTTACTCCTAGTCAGGGAGCTCATTGCTTCCTGAGGTCTGCTCCTTTGTCTGCCTGCGGGACCATGTGTGGAACGGGCACAGAGATGGATCTGGCTAAAAAAAGCCAAACCAAAAGAGCAGAGGGCTATTCTCCTCCTCTGTAGGCTTGCAAATAACAGCTCCAGACGAAATGTGGGAGTGCAGCAGAGTTGGGATGGAGCGGTTGGGTTGAACCTGAAATGCTTACAGGTTGTTGCAGCCATGCCCAAAGGCATAATTCCTCAATTCCTTGGTTGTGCAGAACTATTTACAGCTGACACGCTGCCATCCTGCTCTGTCAGCATCTTTAGCTTATTTTGCACTGTGGTAAAGTGCTAGGGGGAGTGTTCAGTGACGGGGGCCAGGCCTTCACTTCCAACCAGTTAGGGCTTGTTCAAATCAGGGATGGCCACCAAGTTAGAATCAGGTCATGGCCAGAACATGAGTGGGACCAGAGAGCAATGGGGACAAGCCTGAAGACAGCAATGAAACATCAGTGACAATAATGAAACTCCGTCAGACATGACTGATATCTTCAATCTACTGGGTCCAGACCAGTAATTCATCATTTGCGTGCCCCTGGGATCCTTCTTCAGCTGCATCCCTGAAACATCCACGCATCTTGAAGAAGCCCAGACGAAACTTTGGCGGAGTACTTTGCTGAGCCCAGGCAATAGGAGTCACACTCGGGGACTGGTTGTGGCTCCGAGCTATGCAATGGGAATGTCACCCCAGGGAAAGGCAGAAGGAGCACCCGCTACTGTGAGTGGTGGTGGCGTAGCTGCACTGAGCTGAGCCACCATCGTACACCCGGCTCCCACTTCTGCATGCTTATGGAAAGAGCTCGACCGTGGACACGCTGAATTCTACCCATTCTGTCAATACTGGTGTTTCCCAAGTGCTGCTGTTGTGCTGTAAGAGGTACAGGACGTGGAGGCAGGTGCGATACCTTCCCTAGAGATGTCACATCCTTATGCCATCGTGCCCCCATGGAAGTCCATTGATGGAACCATTTATGACTGTCTTTGGAGAGGGACATACAGTCATAGGACAGAAAGTAACTTCATAGACTATCATCAAATCCAGTCATCTACAATCACAAGCAACTACATCCCTTAAGTGATGGCAGACTCCACCCTGAAATCAGGCTTCTCTGCCGTCTGTCCCAGAATCCAGAACCAGTTTAATTAGAAGAGAAAGTCTCTAGCTACTCGATGATCACATTGTACCTTTACCTAATCATCTTCCCGATCCTCCCCACAGGCTGGAAGTTGAGGTATCTTGCTACTGACATTTCACTCCGAACTTCTTTGCGGTGCAATAATGCAGACACGGTTTCTCAGCAGCACTTCCAGAAATGGAGACCTGATTAAACCTCACTTGAAAGTCAGACCCTGAGGTCCTACTCCGCAAGCTGGCATGTACCAGGGATGGAAGCTTGTTTACCAGCGCTCTGAAATGCCTCTTCACATTGACATTCGCTTAGTGTCTTTGTCACCCTAGCTCTGACTTTTTTTTTTTTTTCTGTCTCCAGTGAATCATTTATGCACTTTGCTGCTATCAAAGAAAAGTCTTCATTTTCAGCACACCGTCAGGAGAAATTCCTTTGAAAAATCTTACTTAGGCAAGCCTTTCAAATGAAAGCAAAGATACGTAGCACCACTCCTGCTTCTCAGGTTTATAAAAAAGAAAGACCTTTTTATGTAATTTTTATTTCCATCTTTCTGCTGCTACAGGACTATCTATTTATTAGCATTTTCTCCAGGGTCAATTCAATAGTTTTTCATGATGATGTTTCCAACACATTCCTCTAGGGATGAAATTACTCCATAAGCTGTGGTGGTCTGCTCTTTCTCTGCGTAGAGCAGTTGACAGTTCTGATGTCTCCTTCCTAGGTAATATCTATTGCATGCTTTATTCCTCTTCAGTCTTTGTCATCTAGCAACTGCCCATATAACTTTACTAACCTTCCCACAGGAGTCAGTACGTGCTATGCATAGGCTGTCATAACCATGCCTGAGCTCGGGAAGTAACAAAATTGGCCTGGTTTTATTGGATTTCTCACTGGTTTCCTAGCTCTTTTTTGAACTCCTGCTTACTTAGCAAAGCCTCTTTTTTCAGAGGGGTGATCTTAGCTAGAGAGTGGTTGCATTAAGAGTATCACTCTGCCAGAGCAATTACACATGGTAATTTTCTGTGTGGAGAGGTCGTATGAGAGAGAGCCCGTTACTGTGCAAGACAGAAAATATCCTGTCTTCCAACATAATGTCCCTGCTGAAGAAGCCCTAAATGGTATTAATCTTTATTTGTCTCTAAAATTCATTGTAGGTTAATATCCCCTGAGCATTGTCACTGCTTGGTCTCTTGGCATTGCCGCCGCTTCACGGACTGCTCCTTCTGGTGGGATGTTTTTATTATGCATAACTGAGCCTCCTGGTGTAATTTCATTCTGCCTGTGACTGTTCCTCTTGATTAGTGAGGAACGTGGGCTGGAAAGGACTGTGTGGGTCACTGAGTGCAGTCCTTAGCAATTTCAGGCAATCGTGCCTTAGAGTGCCAAATGGTCCCAAAACAGGAGCTTGTACCTTTCCACATGTTTCCCAGACACCCTCCAGCTCCCTGGTAAAGGAATTTTTAACCCCAAAGACCCATGATTGTTAGTGTGACTGAGGCCTGGCTATAAACAATGTGGTGTTGGACACTATGGCAAAAGCAGTGCTGGACAGATTCACAGATTCCCAGAGTGTTAGGGGTTGTAAGGGACCTCTAGAGATCATCCAGTCCAACCCCCCTGAGGGGCCAGAGCAGGATCCCCTAGAGCAGATCACACAGGAACAAGTCCAGGCGGCTGTTGAAAGTCTCCAGGGAAGGAGACTCCACCCCCTCCCTGGGCAGCCGGTCCCAGTGCTCTGGCACCCTCACAGGGAAGAAGTGTTTCTTCCCACCCTTTAGACACTGATAAGCATTGATAAGATCCCCCCTCAGCCTCCTCTTCCCCAGGCTGAACAGCCCCAGCTCTCTCAGCCTTTCCTCAGACGGAAGGTGCTCCAGGCCCTTCATCACCTTAGTGGCCCTGCGCTGGACCCTCTCCAGTAGCTCCTTGTCCTGCTGGAGCTGAGGAGCCCAGAACTGCACACAGCACTCCAGGGGAGGCCTCACCAGCGCAGAGCAGATGGGGAGGATGACTTCCCTCGATCTGCCGGCCGCGCTCTTCTTAAGGCATCCCAGGATGCCACTGGCCTTCTTGGCCGCGAGGGCACACTGCTGCCTCACGGTCCTCCTGTTGTCCACCAGGACGCCAAGGTCCTTTTCCCCAGAGCTGCCCTCCAAGAGAACAGCCCCCACCCTGTACTGCAACACGGGGCTGTTCTTCCCCACGTGCAGCACTTTACACTTGCCCTTACTGAGCTGCGTTCCGTTTCCCCCTGCCCGGCTCTCCAGCCTGTCCAGGGCACGCTGGGTGGCAGCACAACTATGGACAACTATGGTGCCCTCCAAAACACTAAGCCATGAGGGGGTTCATGGACTGAATGCTCAAAACAAAGGGCTGCACAGAGTGCTTGTGGTGAAACAGGAGAGCAGGAATGTGTTTTGGTGGTTGCCAGTCATACCACCCTGTGCATCCATCCAACTCAGGGAGGCATTTAGAAAAGGAAGAACAAAACCTCTTGATTAATCTTTCACAAAACACACAGAATTGCCAGTGGGTCACTGGAGATCCTACAGGACACAGGGTCCTGTGGTATCAACATGCCCTAAGCTCACCGTGGCTTGCAAACAGCTTTTCTGGTACTCATGCCGTGGCCTTGCTGCTGTCTTCAGCAAATAAGGAAATCTAACACTGGGAAAATAAGTGGTTTTGCTGTAAAGACACTACTTACAGTCATGCTGAAAATATGCTCTTGAGTAGCCCTGGTGTAAAAAGCGTGCTTATTACAAAATAGTAATGTGTGTCAGACTTGGCGTGCCTTCCCCGAGCAGATGGGCCTAAGATGCAGGAACAAGGTCAATACCGGGAAAACCAGACCTAGACTTCGGGCTGAGAGCTCCCCCAAGTTTTTAACTAGGCTGATGGGAAGGTGAAAGCCAAGATGTTGTCACTGCTTTGGACCTGGGCCAATTATTTACAAAACATGCACAAAGGCCCGTTCCTCTGAACACTGCCGATAGGGGTGAAGGTGGGAAGAGTGTTTCTTTGCTCACAGCTCCCGGCCTTTATCCCTTCTCCATCCCCAAAACTTCTTGGTCAGGATGACTGTAAACCCTTCTCTGGTGGGCCCTTGTCCCTTTGTGACTGCCTCAGTGACATTTCCCACCCATCTTGTGTATCTCTGTCCTTTTCTGGGCTGGTGGGACTGGGTTTGCTTGGAGGTGACGAGCAGAATGGCCTCAGCCTAAGGTGCCCAGGGACCATGCTGCAAACCATCCTCTGCATCTACTCAGCTTTTTCCTGCCTCCTTCATCTGCTTTCCCTGCCTTGGTGCAGAAACAGGCTCCTGGACCTTCCCTGTTTGCTCTAACGAAGATCCTGGCTGGGTGTTTGCATTTGGCCATACGGAGACCCTCCTGCCTGTGCCGCCGGGTCCTGGCTTTGCCATGCGTGGTGTTTCGAGCAGCAACTCCCACAGTTTTAGCTATTTCAGCTCACACAGAAGCACTTCAGCCTTTGCAAAATACCCCAAAAAAGCTAGGCTTTTGCGTCCACCAGCGGAACGGGGAGGCGATGAGGTGACGGCTCCCCACACTTCAGAGTGCTTGCAGCGGGTTGTTTATCTTCTGCAGTTTCTTTAGTAAACAGTACGTAGTGTCAGCCAGCAATTTAATGCTTTGTGCTCTAGCATCCCCCATCGCCAGCGAAAGCAACCTTTCAGAAAAATCACCTTGTTAGCATCTTCCTAACTTACTGAGAACACAAAGTCGGTTGTCTCACAGCCTTCGCCCCACACACCCCAAACGCGACCTGAACATGGGAACACAGCGTCTGGGGAAACGAAGGGAAAATGAGTAACGCTCATCTGTATCATCACTCTCTCTGTTTTCCCTTTCCATCCTCCAGCTAAGGGCTCTGACCCTCAGAGGAGGCTCATCCGGCTGTGCCACTTTTCTTATTTCCGGAGTTGTTGTTCCATCTTGTTATAAAGGCAAGCGTCAAGAGAGGGAACAAGATGGGTTTTATGACAGAGCATAAGTAATTTGGGAGAAGAGGAAACAAAACCTTGGGAAACAAAGATAACCTATAGTGACACGAAACTATTTCTGAACACGTGGTAACCTCAGGGAAGGCAGACCTTCCGAATTAGGAACCAAATCCTGAGGCAATTGGGACCAGTTAACGATGCTTTTGTACTCCCACTCCATTAAGATTAAAACAGTTATGGACTGGAAATAATACATTTATTTACTACCATTTTTAATGATAATGTCCATAACCTTATTTTGTTTCAAAAGTTGTTTCATTTGGTTGATTACGTTGTTCTAAGCCCATATCCCAAGGTTTAACAATCACACCATATCTTCACACTCTTACATCCATAATGAATTTTTGCATGCAAATAAAATACCAGTGCTTCAGTTTCCAGAAACCTCAGAGGCAAACATTTTATTACATCATGAAATTAATTTTTATTGCCCTTCTGTTCTGCGAAACTGAAACACAAAGCAATATGGAAAAAAAAAACCAACCAAAGTAGCCTTTTTTAGCATCTTTGCAGCCATAATTTCTTTGTTAAACTCCAAGGTGATATGCTCTTCAGATCGATGATCAAAACCGAGGGGGTAACGACGCATTGTACAGACCGAGTCTACTAAAAAACTCTCCGCGGTAAGGGAGCGTTAACCATTATGGGACCTCACGGACCCTCTTGCTGACTTGCTCAGAATCGCGATGGAGTTTCTGCCTCATAAGCTAGCGGGAGATGCAGACGTTAGCGTTTGCTTTCGCGTGTGGTCGGCGGGAGAGCTGACCACATACTGCATTAGCTTTTGGGCCAGCAGACTTGGAGTCCTGCTGTAACATCTGCTGCCGTTTTGCAGTCTGACAGCTGCAGCATAAATGCTGAATTACTGGGTTTTAAAGAACTGCTTATGGTTTATCCTCTCCGTGTGCAGGGGTTGTCAGCTGGAGAAATGCGTCCGCAGGCACCGGGGCAGCGACGGTGCTGGCATTTCACAGGCAGCATTCAGGGGATGCTGTAGCTCTCGGGGATGTCAAGAAGCGGCAGCCGGGACGTGGCTCAGACAACCAGGTGGATGCTCCTGGGTGGTGACCTCCTGAGGATGTGGCAGACCGGGAGCTGCTGCTGCACTCCCAGATGTAGGCATGTGCCGCCAGATGAACTGACTACAGATGTAGCTCTTTTTGTTCCTATTTATGCAGCTGTTTGCCCAGGGAAGGAAGGCAGGATCAGACCACGCTAGGCAGGCAAAAGGGACCGTGTGTTCGCAGCGTCTGAACAACAAGATGCCTCCGGATGCAAATGGGAGCTGTGCGTGTCCCGGGCTGTAAACATGGTGATGTGTGTGTGCTCACGCATGTCCTGTCAGCGTTTGTTTAATGCTTCAATTGCACTAGCTTTTTCCCTTTTTGTTCGTATTTTAATGTGCAGGCACTTGCTGAAGTGTATCCACTTAGTGAGCATCTGGCCTTGCCGGGGTTTTAAACTGAACACACATTTTAACGAGGTCTGACTTCTCAGTCAGCACCGAGAAAATTAATAGACCTAATATCCTTTCCTAATAGACCCAATATCCTTTCCTTCCCTCCCTTGTAGGGTTGGCTGGTCCTTCTCCCCTATCAGACCCTATTTTCATAGAATCACAGAATGGTTTGGGTGGGAAGGGACCCTAAAGATCATCTAGTTCCAACCCCCCTGCCATGGGCAGGGACACCCTCCACTAGACCAGGTTGCTCAGAGCCTCATCCAGCCTGGCCTTGAGCACTGCCAGGGATGGGGCACCCACAGCTTCTCTGGGCAACCTGTGCCAGTGCCTCACCACCCTCTCCATGAAGAATTCTTTCCTTATACCTAATATACATCTATTTTGAGTGTCCTACATTGGCCTGGGTGTCGCAGCAGTTGGTCTCCGCTGGCACTTTGCTCTACAGAGATCCCACAGTGCTTCAAAAACCCTGCAGGAGTCCTGGAGTTCACTCGTGGCCTTTGGATATTATGAGCTTCTAAGGTCAATTGATTGAACATGGGAAGCCTGACTTTTCTTCAATAGACTCGCTACTTTTATTTGTTCAGTGCACCTTCAAAGGCTCACCTTAAATTAAGGATTTACTTAAGGATTTAAATTAAGTGAAGTTCTAATTAGCACAAGTATGCATTGCCAGGCAGGATGAGGTAATTTGCTTTGTTGAGTTAGTATTTAGGCCAGTTATGTGGAGTAAAGTGGCATTAATGAACAAACACAAGATCCAGTAAAAGTCCATCAGGGAGCCTTCGTCAGGCAATCAAAATCTCCCTCTCTTTGCTTGGTGTCATTTAGCGCATACCACAGCTGGCCTTTAGCTCTTACCTCACAGATCCCTAAAGGCTTAAATAATTCAAACTTTTACAGCCTTGTGCTCACCATCCTGAGCCTGTGTGAGGTGACCCTGCCAGAGGTGACCTCAAACACTAACTTCACACACTGAGATGGGGTGACACAGGAGCAAACACCTGCATCCTCAGCTAGTGCTGTCAACAGCAAGTCTCGGCTGCCCAGAATGTTGCAGCACACCCATTTCCAGGTCTGATTTGTTTTTTCCCAAGCTGGTGGCTTCCTCTCAAATAGCTCTGAAGGATGACTTGTTGCTCCTTACCCCAGCATCACTGCCCAGCCCGGGGGACCAGACTGCAGGTGCTTGCCACACGAATGGGTACACACGGACTTTGAGCTCCATCACCTGCACGACTCAGTTTCAAACTCCGCTTCCCCGGAATCCTCAGGCGTGCAGCCTGGAAATGCTGCCTTTACAAGGCTTTGTGTTGATAGAAGCCTATCATATGAATATGAAAGAAAGCAAGCGCCAAGGGAAGTTGCTGGCCAGATTCATTAAAACCTGTGAGTGACTGCATCTAGGAACATTCTGGCAGAGCTCATCTAGCTCTCAAACTCGTTAATCCTTCCAGCGCAGCCATTAGACAGGGGGCTAGTGGGGTGCTGATGATTTATTTTATCACTGTTTACCTGTGAGATGAGCTCTGGCAATGTAACACAGACCTAAGGACTCACTGCGTGCAATTTAAGGGAGCATGGTCTGGCTACCCCCTGAGCCACAGAAGACACCTTTCCTTCCCTGCTGCTAGAGATGCCCTCTTCTGTTCTCTCCTGTGTTATAGAACCACAGAATGGTTTGGGTTGGAAGGGACCTTAAAGATCATCTAGTTCCAACCCCCCTGCCATGGGCAGGGACACCCCCCGCTAGACCAGGTTGCTCAAAGCCTCATCCAGCCTGGCCTGGAACACTCCCAGGGATGGGGCATCCACAGCTTCTCTGGGCAACCTGATTGTGTTGCTGGAGAGGACCCTGATAGCCACTCTCCTCACTCAGGATCCCCTGTCCTGTGGCTGCAATTAGCTGAGAACACTCTGGGCCAAAACAAGAATTGTCAGCTGCATTCTCTGTGTTTGAAGTGCACTTTAAAGGCAAGCTGAAGGAATGAAAATCCTGGTCAGCATGGCTACTATGGATGGATGATGTAGGAGTCTTTATAGACACGGTGCAGGATGGTCCTTGCAGGAGTTGGGAGGGGACAGGCTGAGCTCTAGGCAAATGACAGGCTCTGGGAACAGTAGTCAGTTGTCCTGATATGATGCACTAACTAGTTTTACAGACATCTTCAGGAGGTGAGAGCTTTTAGAGTGAAAGACAGACATTTCCAGTTCACCTGTGTGAAGGCCCTTTCAGCATCAGCAAGGGGGATGAGAAAGATGCTTGTGATTCAGACACAAGATGAAGGAGGTTAATGAGGAACTGTAGCAGGAAAGCATGCATATGTAAATAAGTGAGAAGAGCAAATAGACCTCCAGGTACTAGAGGCTTCTGTAACACTTGAGAATTTCATCCTTACCGTTTTCACAAGTGGGTCATAAAAAGTTGCTGATGGGGTCAGTTTTCAGCTTGATATAACTCAATATAATTGATTCTAATGGGTTAGGTCATAAAAGGTGATTTCCTTTAGGTCTTCATCCCATGCTCCCTGGTAATATTTCCAAAACCCTGGATAAGTAAAAAAATGCATACTGAAGTGATTCCTAATATCCAGGACTTCAATAAGGGTGGCCTCTATTATTTTTACAAGATGGTGATGAACGCGTACTACACTTCCCTCTACTTCTTTTCCCTAGTATGCAAAAGTATGGGTATATGGCATTATAGCTGCACAATATCCAAAGAGAAGCATAGGAAAGCTAGAAATTTCCAGAATATACATTTCTTCAGTACCTACATCTAAAGGAGGGTCTGCCTACAGAGGGCATATCTCTGCTGACAGCTCAGGCTAGCCCAAATCCACCCTTCCATTCCAGAGTCATGCAAGAGCCTTAGCTAGCCCACGCTGACAGGCGAGAGGGACACCAAGCCTGACCCAGTGTAGTGTATTGGCACTGTATCACCTGCCCCATCAGGGCCTTCTCTGGGGATGGAGCATGGACAGAATCAACTGCTGCAGCCCCCTCCACCATCAGTGTCCTGCTTGTGACTCTCCCAAAGCCAGTGTTGGCCCCTTGGGTGAGTGTGAGATGCTCAAAAAATAACCCTTCCTTCCTCTTCAGTTGGATGATGGGAGGGAAAGGGCACAGGTCATGGTGCTCCATGTGCTCAAATCACCCTTAAGATCACTTTTCAACTCACAGCACAGACAGGGCCAGAGGGACCTTGGGCTTGTTCATGTCTGCAAGCCATGGAGAGCAGGCTGAGATTTTCTGCAGGCATGCCTCCACAAATTCCAGCTGTGAATCCTCTGGTGTTCTGTTTCAGGCTATTGCCATACATTGGAAAACAACCTGCTAAGATGTGGGATGAGCGCGTGTATTCCCTATCCTAAAACTACTCACTCATGGTTGGTCCTCTCTGTGGTTCCTCACAGTATTTTTCTTGTTCCATAGGTCACATCATCTTCTTGGTGAGCATCTTGGTCATCTTGGTGAGCATCTGGGTGCACTCAAGTGCAGTTCTGTACCTGCTAAGATTAAAAAGTGAATTTTTAAAAACTTCTTCATCAAAAGTAAAAGTACCAAACTGCCCATCAAAACACCCCAAATCAAACGTAAGGCAAACTTGTCTCATGTTTCTGCACGGCCCCGAGTGAAGGTCCCTGACTTTGTCAGCTACTGAGCAGAAGAAAGTGTCCAAGTGCATTTGAGAAGGAGTCACAATGGTGAGCACATCTACCAGCAAATTAACAGGGAGACCAAATTAGGAAGAGTAGGCACACCCCAGAGGGGTGCTGGTGGGGTTGTAAGATCGGTGGGATAAGGACAAGGCTTCTGCAACATCCATTACGACTTTGAAGGGAAGATGAGCTAGTGCCTCAAGGACATCTCTGATGTGAGCTCAGAGGATCATCAGGATCATGGTCTCAAGGGGCTCTGTAGCCCCTATTGCATGGAGGAGCAGAGACAGAGACCAGCCTGGCAAGGGAACAGCATCCTACAAGCACTAAATGTTACCTCAGCGTGACCAGCCCCCAAGGTTTAATTGATGTCACGCAGCAGTCCTCTCGAAGTATCAGGGGATTAGTTTAAAAGCCATGAGGTATTTTCCAAGGAGGTTAGGGCATTTATTATACGCTATCTCCCTGCCTGTTAGGCTGATCCACAGGTGCTGAAAAGGAGAAGGGACGCTAAAAATAGTGCTTAGTTCACAGACTGCACAGAAATGCAGCTCCGCCTGCACCTCTCTTGGAGCTAGCAGTCCTCTCCTGACGTTCTCCTGTGGTGCTCAGCGCCTCCCTGGAAGCATCCGTGCTGCCCCTGTGCGCTCCGTAATGCGAATCATCCTTCACTGTGTTATGGGGGCCCATTTCACAGTAACACCCTCCCAAGCGAGACCAGCCTTGCGGAGGTTCCCCTGTGGCTGCAGCCTGTCTGATGGCCCTCTCCATGCTCTGCCAGAGACCCGTCCCGGCTACCCCTCCTTCCATCGCCTCCTCACTGCTGAGCGTTGCCTGGGCATGTGTGCATGCAGTTGTTACTGTCCTCATGGGCTACTGCTGCCAGCCTTCCCACCATCCCTTTTCCTTCACCTGTTCCAAGGAACAGGGCTTTTCCTTCTAATCCTGCTCTACAGGGCAGCATGAGGAATGGTGTTGACTGGGCATATTTCTGACGTTTTCCTTTTATGGACCTAGGGGGATATGCCTGTGAATCCTTCTCTGAAGCATGCAGAGGCCTGCAAGGCAAGCTCCTGCCCACATCGCTGCCTGCTTTCACACCGCTCTGCCACATTCACCTTCTCCAACCATCCCCTGAAGCTCTGAAAGGAAATATTTACTCTGCCTATTGGTAGCACTGACCATGAAGACTGGGGCAGCTGCCTGTACTTTCCTTGTGCCCCCTAAGAGGGTTTTTTTCATATTGAATGGACTTGTGAGACGAGAAGGGGTGATTGAGTTAGACGAGAGGAGTGGTGGCTGTCAGGAGTCCTGGGGGCTGAGATCCCTGCACACAGGCTTGGACAGGAGGGATGCAGCCGAGCTACTGGTAACAGCATCAGATGAGCCCAAGAGTGGCCATACACAGTGGGGTGCTGAGCGTGGGGGGACAGAGGTGACAGCTACACCTCCCCAGACAACAGCCACTTCCCAGCACGTCCTCGCCCGCCTTCTCCCAGGCATCCTGTACCCCACAGCAGGAGGTGCCCCAGAGGGAAGAGCCACGTGGTGCGGCAGAGACATGTCTACCCAGCGCGGCGAGCTGACGTTTCCGACAATGCTGCCTTGCTGGGATGTGGGGGTCTCTGAGGGGGGAGAGGACATTAACCGTGAATAGCAATGCCGTGTGCTCCCCGGACAATTCTTCCGGGTCATTGAATGCAGATAAACAAAACCCACGGCAGAATCAAAGGCAGCCCCATAGTCTGGCCACAGCTATGAAGGCAGTAGGTTTGGGAATTGGTTTGCTTCCAGAGCTGCTAAAGGTTTGGAGAAATTAACTAGAGTATGTTGATGTGTAGATTTACGAGAGGATCAAGAAGATATGAAAATGAAAGAGTCAACAAGATCAGAGCATGACACGAGATAGTGAAGTATTTTATTTCCATTGCTTTCAATATTATCTCTTGGTTGGCAGGAAACAATCTGAGCAGGGAGACTGCATAGCAGAGGTACGGAAAATAGATGTGATCATTTTCCACAGACGCAATGAGCACCACTCTAGATATTTTATAACTTGCTGGTGTTTTATGTCGTTTCTTCAGACATCTGTGCGTTAGAGTGACTGAGAACTGCAAATGATGTATCGTTAAGATATCCCCCTATAATTAAGCTGAAATAATGCTGGATTATTCTAGCGTAATTATAGGGGGCTATTTTAACTATTAGCTCATTAAAAAGCTATGATGCAAATCTCGTTCTGAAAGGGACAAAAAAAAAAAAAAAAAAAGAGGGTATATGAACAAAATGTCAGTGGTCCTCTGCTGAGACCAGATGGAGAGGTATAACTATACTCAATTTATCAGTCAATATATTTAATTATAGCCAGGCTCGGATGGAGCCTGCAATGGCCTTTTATTATGTTTAGTGTTTGCAGACAGACGTGGTGATTCAGAAATGCTTGGGAAGGGAATGCAGTACCTAAGCAAAAGGGTGGACTTTGGCTGAAATCAGCCTGGGTTTCACATGAAGCCCTGCCACATGCTCCTCTCTAGATGGGAGCCGTCCTTTTGCCCACCTTGCGCTTCAGGTGTGGGTTACAGGAGCTGGCACTGCAAGGCTAAACTCCCTGAATCCGCATTTCGGTCCCATGACGAGGCTAGCGCCAGGAAGCATGGAAGTGCTTGCAGCCGGTGCAAGCCCCATCGGAGCACGAGGTGCTCATCTGTGTCTAATCAGCTTGGGGTCAACGTTGGTCAAGTGTTATGGAGCAGCAATGTCGCTCCGTTTTGGATAATAAAAGCGAAGCAGTATGCTTGGCTAGTCCGGTCTCTGACAAAGGGCATCCTGGAAGGGAGCTGCCTGCGCTCACATGCTCTCTTCCAGTGGATAAAAAATCCTTCTCCATCACATTATCTCTCCTGAAGGACCCCAGTGGGACCAAGGCACCCTGAGCAGCTGGAGGGAGGAGCTGCTGCCCATCTCCCCACACTCATTCCAGCCCTGGCTCAGCTGTGCTAACCAGCAAAAAGCTGTCCTGGGATGAAACCCTGATCCTGCTACACTTGCAAAGATAAGGGGCTGTCTTGCCTAGCCCTGCATATAGGGTGGGATACAGCTGAGGCACATTTTAAGCAACCAACTCCATTGAAACTCCACGTTTCAGGCTTTCTGAGACTTTCAGGATCTCTCTCTCCGCAGGAGGGGACCTGGGCCTGTAACAATATCAGTCCATGGTCTATCATTATGGTATCGCTTTACAAGGGTCAGGTTTTCCCTCCCAGTTCAGCCACTGCTGCTGCCTCGCTCAGGGTGCATAAGAAAATAGTCTGCTTTGCAAAGAGAGTTGGGCGTGCCTGCTCTGCCCAAAGGGGCATCTCCTCTCTGGCATCTGACAGCAAGCAGCAGGGCAAAATAATAGAGCAGAGGCTAAATAAGAAAAATGACTTCTTGCCCTCGAGCATTATGGCAACAAATGGTGAAGAACATACCCTCAGGGAATGGTGAAATGAATGAGATGAATGTGCAATGTCCAATAACTACATGTTGAATCAAAGAGCACACTCTTAAAGCATGAAGTTAGCAGGGGTTGTGAAAGCTAGCAGCAGAGTCAGCCAGTGAAATTTATTGTTGTGGGGGATGGCACGGTATGTAAATCTTGCCAGAGAGCTCTTTGTGGTTGCTGTTGGCTTTTGAAGGGGTAAGTAATGAGTGTAAGACTCTGTTTTATAGGAAAGCAATGAAAGAGAAAAATCAACAGGAAGGCAGGAATGGCAGCTCAGGCGAAACTGAAGTCCCACCCAAGTGTCTTTGTGGTCCAGCCCTCAGCTCCAGGGCCTGGAGGTAAGGAAAGAGGAGAGTTCCAATGGAGAAGGAAGGGGAGGCAGGCTGGGAGAGGGGATGGAGCTGGCTCCAGATGTATGTTGGCATTTTTCTTTTGCCCCTCAGCTTTCCCCCGTAGCTGCCTGCTCATCCTGGGAGCAGTGGTGCGGGGCAGATGGACCCAGTAAGGGGCTGGGAGCCATAGCACGGAGTATGTTTATGCTTGACCGAAGAACCCATGTCTAGACGTGAGTGCAAAAGGATGTTCCCGAGTTTAGCCCAAGGTGTTTTGTTTTTTTCTTCTGTATTTGTTTTCATTTGATTAAGGGCTGGGCGAAAACTAAGAACGTGACCACATACCAGGGTGAGCCGGCAGGAAGCGCGTTCGCATATGCATTACGGATGTGAGCATCTGGAAACGCTGTACACGCGGCACCCCATCGGCTTGTGCTGACCTGACAGCGCAAGGCTGCACCCCAGGACTGCAGGACACGGTGGTCGAGTGATGTGGTTACGTGAGCGAGCATCTGAACTGGCTGTGGACACCAAGTTTTGGAAAGAGCTTCGAAGGAGGCCGCAGCCTGCGACTCCCGGGAGCACAGCTCCAGGCTGGCATGTCTTTGCTGCCTGGGAGATACTCTGCGGGAAAGTGGGTTTGGGCATCCTCACTTGTGAGACCAGTAGCCAAGGCCTCGGGAGCCACTGGGTGGCGTATGAACACTTACATACATAAAAGAGCAGGATCCGTGGAAAAAAACAAGGCAGAAATATATGTGGACAATTACGTGGGCTCTCATCGGGCTGGGGCGAGAGCAGGTGAAACCAACCCGGTGTACACTGGGAAAGCGGTTATATGTCATGCCTCCTTTAACAAATAAAAGTCTGGATGATCAAGTATGGAGGAGTAAAGTTCAGACGCTGTAAAAGCAATCAGCTAATGAAAAATCACAACGCCGCCTCGCCTTCGCCGTGCAGGGCAGGAACAGGGGACCAGCCACAGGGGCAATGGTGGCCGCAAAGCCCCTCGGCAGACAGCTGCCCAAAATCGTTCCTGGTGCTTAAATGCCATGCTGACAACAGTCAGGAGTTTCTCCTGTTTGCGCCTTACTCGGCTGGGCATTGGTGGTGCCACGGCTGCAGCTATTTTGGCTGTGCGGTCCCCCTCGGCGCTGATGTGGTAGGAGGGCTGCCAGTCCCCGGGCACAGCCCTGCTCAGCTCCGCTGCTCAAGGCTTTCATTCCCTATAGGAACAGCCTCTCCTGGGCATCACCTTCGTCCAGGAGGGTTGAGGACAGCTGGCTCACCGGCAGTTGGCCCTGCCAGCCGGCTAAACCCAGGAAGGGGATTTCAGCAGGAATCCAGAGCCAGAAATATCTCAGCACCCTCCAGACTCCTCACATTTTTCTTCCCCTGCCTGGTTTGTCCCTGCCTGATCCATAACCCTCGCTGCGTG
Source organism: Rhynochetos jubatus (assembly GCA_027574665.1). Classification (NCBI taxonomy): domain Eukaryota; kingdom Metazoa; phylum Chordata; class Aves; order Eurypygiformes; family Rhynochetidae; genus Rhynochetos; species Rhynochetos jubatus. Next base: position 86,320,565 of record CM050650.1, on the reverse strand, counting down.
TCATGGGCTCCTTTCCCTGTGATTGTTTAATGTGATTAAGAAAATACTTGTAATGTTTCCATCTCGGTTTTGCTCCTTGCCCTCACTTCTCCCTGAAGGAAAGCAAGCTCTCACAGCCTCCTGCCGCTGGGCCTGTGGATGTTGCAACAGAGAGCTGCTCGGAGGAGTTATTCATTCCCTGACAGGGTAAGACCCCAAAGCAAGGGAGAACAGGGGGGGCTACCTAGCTGTGACGAGCATCTTGAGACATGTTTTATCTCCTCTTACCAACTGTCAATACCAATGAACAAGGAGCTTGCTTTGAGGATGTTTCATTTGTATGATAGTGGGGTTGGGACAGGAAAGGGGGGAACAGCGCTAAGACAAATGATACTATTGTCAACTAATTCAGATAAGCATTTGTTCTGAACAGAGCAGCATCGCTATGAACACTATTTAACACCTCTGAGAGCCCCCATATTTATAATACGGGAGCCAGCAGCATGCTCTCATGGTGGTCAGGCGCACAAGCATCTCACAAGTGGCAAAAACCTGGGAAGTGGAGTTGCCAACCAGGCTGGGGTGGTGTTTGCTGGTGTATTAGCCACGCTCTGTCGTCCACCTTCCCTCCTCCACATGAGGTGCGATCGTCAGGTATATCTGCTCTCAGCTACCAGTCGTTCATCACTCACCACCCACCACCAAGGCGGTGGCAGGCGGTGGCTGTCCCATGCCTGCAGGCATTTCAGGGGCAAGAAGGGGACTTGGGTGTGCAGGGGAAAAGTGAAGTGGGTAAGCAGAGCGGAGCGATGATAGCCTGGAAGCATACCGGCTTTCCTCTGCCAGCTAAAGGAATTGTTTTTCATCCAGCCTGGAGGAAAGAAGGGAAGTGGAGGTGAACAGTGCGCTGCAGCTTGCCCACCTCCCAGCAAACCACTGCAAGAGTGTCCTGCCTGGCCATTGGAGGTTCCCTTCCTGCCTCTGCATCTCAGTATCCCTCTGTGAGAGGGAAACCACTGTCCCCAGGAGCTGAAATCCCCACCACTCGTGACTAGTTTGAACTCCGTGAAGGGACAGGGCTCTACGACTGTCAGAAGTCTCGACGGAACAATAGGTCGATGCTGTGGCTGCTTTTCAAAGGGATGCCTGGGAAGGGGCCAGGTTACTGGGAGATGACTGCCCTTCCACAGTGACAGCCTAACATGTGAGCCCTGATGGAAGAACAACGCTCCTGCCGTGAGGGGAAAAACTTTCATCCCTAGGATAAGGGCATCTGCACTGCAGTCACCTTCCTTCAGAGGCACAAAGGTGCCATCTTGCCCGTCCTGCAGGTGGGAAGCTGAGGAAAAGATGCATTTTCACCCACTGCAGAGGAAGCCCATGGTGGAATGGAGACCAGGGTCTGCATTTCAAGTTCATGTCCGCAGCACCTCATCTTCATGGCAGACTCTCACGAAGACCACCATGGCTTGGGGGAAAGTCACTTCATCTGGCTGGAGATTGGGAAGCATCGTGACAGATTTCAACTAACACGTGGCAGCAAAATATGAAGGGAGACCCTTCCATCTTCCAAACAGGCAGATGTTTGTGCACGTCCTCATCTGTAAAGGTCTCCTCAGCATGTAGCACCGATGTAAACTCTCCTCTGAACGGCACCCAGAACACCAGCTGGCTCCGGCAGACTGCAGGAGGCACGTGAGGGAAGGCTATTGAAAGCCCGGGCACAGCAGCCCGAAAGTGAGAATCGCTCCAGCCTCAAGAAGGATTGGGAGCTGCTGATTCCTGTTGGGCTAGCAGAGGACAGTGGGATTTCGGAGGGCTGTCACTCTTTAGCTGAGCATCCCCTCCGATTGACTGACTCCTTCCTCCCAGCCGGCCCACGGCTGCAGGGTCGATCACGCTGTATGATCTTGAGTCAGCAGGAGAAGGAAAGATCATTACTTCTTGCCTTTTTTATTATTTTTTTTTATTCCTTCCAGGGTAATAGAGTCCTCCCCTCCCCAGTTTTGTTATTCACACGAGATCAGGCGTCCAAGACACTCTGTCCTTAAGGACAAAATGAAAAAAAAAAAAGCTGAAATAATGATGTAAGTCAGAGAATATTACAGTTAATGAGCAGGACTGCCTGCTTCGCCTCCCCCTGCCCTGCCCAAGAAAGTGCCGATAAAACTAGACAGATATGTGACTTGGTGCTGGTGCCTGAATACATTAGTCAATTTTAATCTTTTTATTTTGCAATAATTACGGCATCGACTGTGCCCTTTCTGTCTGAGGGAAACTTTATAATGCTTGGAAGCACCTGTGTGAGAAAAATGGGTTTTATTGATGTCTTTTCACAGCATGATTTGGCACAACGTTGCTGAGGGCCTCAGTCCTCTCAGAAGACGTATTCCCACCTGGAGCCAGCCCCAGGCTCCCGGCACCTCCGTGGGAGAGAAGGGCTGGCCTGGCTGTGGGGCTCACATAAAACGGGTTCCCCCTCCACCTCGCACCATGAGCTCATGGCCTTGCTTTCCCCACATTTTTGAATGTCCCCCGGCTCCTGTTTTGGGAGGTGGAACACTGGGATGCTGAATGTGGCCTCAGGAAATGTGTTCTCCAAAGGTCCTGGGGCCCAGAAACGGACATTTTTTGGGTGAATTGGTGGGAAATCTGAGGGGTTTTGGCCAGAGGGCCCTCCTTCCCCTTCTGCATTCCGAACAGTCCCCTGCATGGGCACCCATAATGGCTCACCTGAGCTGTGCACCATCCCTGTTTACCCCTATTTCCACACCGCCACATAGCACAAGCCCTCCACCTTCGCAGGCTGAGATCTCCAGCTCTGGGACCGTAGAAGGAGATGACGGCGACGCCAGAGTTTCTATTTGCGGGTATCACGAAACACGCAGCACAGCCTCCTTTTTAAATAGCAAATTTTTGCCAAAGCACGAAAGCCTCCTACGAGGCTCGGGGTGCCCTCAGCTTGCACTGAAGTGACTCGCAGCCGAGGGCACTTGCCACCTCCCGGGAGGTGCTGAGCGGCGGGTAGCACGGCATCGGGAAAACCGGGCTGGGGCAGCAGAGGCGGAGCTGGTCAACGCTGGAGGATGTTGTAAATGCTGGGTGATGGAAGTGTGGCTTGGCACCTGTTTCACGAGGTCTGGCTGAACTCGCTGCTATCAGTCCCCTGCTTTAACGAGTACTAAAACGCACCCACACGATGTAGAAGTAGCATCATGCCGACCAAAGTCAGCTCTGTCTCTGTTGCATCCACTTTGCTATTATTCACGCGTCACAGCTGGATCAACGCGTGACACATTGCAGCCCATTTTTCTTGCTTTGAATTGCAACTGGTTTTAATGTTTACCTGCTTGGAGAAAAAACACATTTCACCTAGTGATAAATGTACTTTATATTTATTCAGAAGGCCAACATAGATTATGAATTCAAAGGTGATTAAAGCAAGAATTAACTACTTGATGGATCAAAGTAAAGCAATATACTTTGGGTGTTGGTTACACCAGGGAGGGTGCTTAGCAGGTCAGTCCATGGAAGACGTGATATTTATTTTATTTTAACATTTCTTGATTTCAAAACAATAAAATGCTGCTCATGGGTAAACTTACTAAACAAAGGAGACTGCCAATGGGCCTGACAACGTTTCCTTGGTAACATTTCTTAGCTTTTACCCCAGTGATTGATATCCAAGGATAGCCATTTGCTTTCTGCAGAGGAGCAGGCGAATATGGCTCAATGATTCTCTTCCTGGCTCCTGAAAGCTGAGAGAGGAGAAGCAATCCATTACAGCTGATGTGGCTTTACTCATTATTAAAAGAAAAAAAAAAAAAAAAACAACAACAACCAAAGGAAAAAAAGGAGACAAATTGCACCTGGAACCTAATCCAAAAAACTCACTGTACTTGACAGAAAAACTCCTTCACAGGCTTCGGATCAGACTCGTGATGTGTGTTTAAGACTGACCGTAATCTGAACACATTTCTCTGCTGTGCTTTTTGCTTTTCTTGATTAAAACCTTTCATGCAAGCAGTGTTTCTTTTTCTGTTTGTGCTACCCAGCCCCACTGTTCATGGGGAGCCCTCAATACCACCTACCTTGGGAAATAAGCAACCATGGGGGGCTGGGACCTGCTTTGATGTCGCAGTAAGATATCCCTAAATTTAATACAGCTGAGGAAAACTGCATTTGCAAGCCCAATCAGAGCTAGTAAAAAAGCAGTTTTAGGTGTGTGAGGGAAAGTCACCCCTCACAGATTAAATCCTTTGCGTTTCTCTCCCCCTCATTTCCCTCCCATTCCCCTCCAGCAGCTTTGCAAGCGTCCTCGCTGTTTATTTGCAGGAAAACCCGAATGGTGGCACAGGTGCCCAAGCCCTTTGCAGCCACCCAAGCGATGGCACTGAGGCAGCGGTTGTGACTGCTAACAAACGTGCCCAGCGGCCAGTGCTCCGGCGGTCCTGCCAGCTTCGGTCAAAAACGGCTCTGTTTTGAACACCATAATCCGTAGCCAATTAGTCCTGAAGACCCAGGAGCCCGCTTTTCCTCCTCTGCAGGCGTGCTCCAGGTGCTCTGTGATGGCCTTGGCTGAATGGAGGAAGAAGCCTTTGGGTGGCTTTGCAGCTCCACATCATAATCCAGGGATCTGGAAGGGCAGCAGTGCTCGGGAGCAGTGACGTTTTTGGCCCCACTTGCTTCTCCTTGGTCACATCCCCCACCGCAGTCCCATTTCCAGGGGGCTTGAAGGAAGTCGTCACGCTGGCTCTGTGCAGTTTGTCACGTCCTCCTCAGGTTTCTCTTCCTTGCTAAGGATTTTTTCCTATCTTTCCCTTTTTCAAGGTGTGAAGTGAAAGCAGTTGCAGTTCTGCTCTAAAAAAGAGGGGCTGTCGTCTTCAGCAGGGCAGCGGCAAGGTGCTCCTTACGTGGGGTTACAGGAGCAAATGCAGCATGGTTGTTTGAACACCTCAGAAATCATTGCAGGCGAGCAAAAAGGGGTTAATTCATGAAAGAATTCATCTGTTTTTTTGGATGGTTGGATACCTGAGAGATTCATCCTTCCTTTACTTCTTGCAATTTACCCCTTGTGCTTCTACACCCCGATTTTAGCTTCCTCCAAGCCTCCCCCAACCAAATGTCCCTTTCTACTCCTGTGTCCTAAACCTGTCACAGGACACACAGCCTTGCCCTGTCTTTTCTTTGCCTCTGCCACAGGACCCCTCACTCTTTTGCAGCCCCCCCAGATACCACCAGTGGCCCCGAGGTCCTTGGTCACCGTCAGGAGAGAAGCAGGTGCTGGTGTGGCTGGCTAATGGTCTTTCCCCTCAGCCCAAACACCAGCCCTCATGGAGGAGGTGGCTCTCACAGATCTCGTGGCTCTTGTGGTCCAAGGCACGCGCGGCGGCCGGGAGGCTGGGGGAAGGAACGATTGGCGGGCGAAGGACAAGCAGTGGGATCACAGCACGCCTCACTTCCGTCATGGAAGGGGCTAAATCGATGAACACACAACAAATCAATGCTGTTGGGTTTTTTTTGTGGTAATGTGATCTTTTCCATTAGGATGCTCACCACTGCTCCATTAATAGTTCACATTCGACCGCCAGTGTGGGGTGGTACCCAAGGCCTGAGGAAATGCAAAATTAAGAAAATATGGACTGTAATTGATCCAGCAAGTTGTATAATCATATGATACAAGTGGAAGATTTTAGTTTTGTAAGACGAGTACCTTATTTTCTGAAGCCTGAGATATATTCACAGTCTACAGAAGCATTATATTGCTTATAAAATTATCCTGTCCTTTTTATAATCCAGCATCAGTACAGCCTGTCCCAAATAACTCTTTTTAAGATGCACTCCACAGGCATACTGTGTACATAATTATTTCTCTTTGTTTTTCTCCACTATTTGTTTCATACAGTGTCTCCCTCTTTTCAGTGACAGATTGTCTGTACCTGCAGATGTAAATAAAGCCTTTAAGGACACCCTCCATGTCCCAGCTTCAGCACGCCTGCTGCTGTTTCTCTTTCCTAGAGACATCTGGTGGATGGCTTTTGAGGGTTTGGAGTACAAGGTCATGTCCATGGAGGAAGGGAGGGGAAATCCGTGGAATCCCTTCCTCTCCTGTGCAGAAGGAGAGAGGTGACCAAGGTGCTGCAGCCTGCAGGGCCAAGGAAGGTACAGGATGCCTTTGCAAAGAGGGATTAGTGCAGAGGTTCCCTCTCCAATGAAAGGGCCTGCTTTCTGCTCAGAGAAAGGATATCTTTTTCCCAGGTTCCAGGGAAAAGGTGGTTTGGTGGGCTGAGCTCTGGGTCATGCTGCTGGGCAGCCAGCATGGTCCTGCCTCCTGACACCTGGCATCTCACCAGACACCAGGGAGAGAAATCTCACTGGGGTGACTGGCACATGAGCTTTGGGGTCATCTTCTTCCCCTTGCCCTCAAGTGATCACTGAGCACCTCAGCAGCAGGGGCTGGATCTCCAAAATGGGCTTTTGTGGGAATCCAAACGAGAATATGGCAACTCCCAAACAAGAGAAGCTCAGAAAAGTCTCTGTCAACCTACCTACACCTCCTTTAGAACCCACCCGAGCTCTTCACCCTCCAGAGGACTCGATCCCTGGTGTCACTGCCAGCCCCTACTGCCAAATCTCTGCCATACGCCTTGCCTCACCTTTCACTCCAAGCATTTATCATCTCATTACAGAATCTCAGAACGGTTTGGGTTGAAAGGGACCTTAAAGACCATCTAGTTCCAACCCCCCTGCCATGGGCAGGGACACCCTCCACTAGACCAGGGTGCTCAAAGCCTCATCCAGCCTGGCCTTGAACACTCCCAGGGATGGGGCATCCACAGCTTCTCTGGGCAACTTGTGCCAGTGCCTCACCACCCCCTCCGGGAAGAATTTCTTCCTGATGTCCAATCTAAATCTCCCCACTTTCAATTTAAACCCGTTACCCCTTGTCCTGTCACTACAGGCCCACTACATTTCCCCTGCTGAGCTGCTCTCAGAAAAGCCCATTTTCCCCCTCCTGACCCCAACTACAACCACCAGCAGACCAGAACAAGCAGCTTTCTGCTCTGCCACCCAGCTGTCCCTTTCAGCAGAGCCTAACACGCACAGCCAAGTGCAGACAAACGCCTTGCAAAAGCTACATCATCCACTGCAGACAGCGTCTGTCGGCTCACAGCACCAACATGAAACTTTGTCCATGTGCCACAGAAAAGGAGGAGGTTGCTGGAAACCTTCAGACTCTGCAGATCCTTGTATCATTAGGCCCGTGCGTCATGGTTTTACCTGCTCTCACATGGATGGGGGGCATCTGAGAAAAATGAGCCTCTGGGAGCAAGGTAGCATCTTCAGAGATGTTCAGGATCACTGCCTTGCTCCAAGGCCAGCTAGAACTAAGGTGGTTTTGTCCCATGGGTTTATAAATTACTGTTACCATCAGTTTTGAGTGGAATGTGCAGCCACTTTCCAGAGAAGGCAACTCGACCTTCAGTGACCTAGTCCTAAATATCACAAAGCAGAGGAGAACCACCTCTAGAAAAGGTGATGTCCCAGGAAAGAGACTCCCATTGAATTTGGACTATTGTCCAGGGCTTTGCTGACCTGGAAGAGGTGAGGGGACTTTCTAGCTTAAGCAGAAGGTCAGACTGACTGTTCAGAGTGAGGAAATCGAAGTTAGGCAGCCTCTATTCATATCTGGGAACAAGGATATATGCTTTTAGCCTTGTGTGTACAGCCTGAATTAGTGAAGTAAGCACACTGTAAATCATCCCCTTCCTTGCAGCACTGTTTTTCTCCAAACAATGGAAAGCAGAAACTGGAAACATGCTGATATGATAAGAGGGGGGTGGTGGAGAGGCAAGGTCAGACGTACTCTTGTTGCTGTTTTCCTGTCTGTGGACATACACTCCTCGCTTCTCTAAAAGCCGAAGAAGGACTCAGATACTTTAAAAAGCTGTATTAGTTGTGTCAGACCCTTGCCCTTTCTACCTGGATGCATATGGCACGTAACTAAGGAAACTAAGTACGCTGCAGATGCCTCGGTTTGAAATGTCTCTGCCGAGAGCCGGTTGAAACGCAGGACTTCTATTCTGCAAGAAATCCTGACATTTGCAAAAGTTTGGTTTGGCAGAAAAATGAGTCATTTTCCCCCTGAAAAGGGAAATCCGTGGGGAGGGAGGAAAAGGGAAAAAGGATTGCTTGGAAAAATCAAAGCATTCTTATTCTTTAATTTTCCCCCCAGTGCAGAACAGAGGAACAGCTGCCTCCATCTCCTGAGGATCCCCCCAGCCACGAGCCGAGCAGCCTCAAATCCCAGCGAGCCACTGTCTGCGCCAGAGCTCCCGTGGCTCTGGGCTTCCTGCAGCGGAGCCGATCCCAGCTGGAGCCGGGAGACTCCAACCTTGTGGCAGCATCACCTCAAGCCATTGGGGAACCAACCCTGCCACAACCAACCTGCTTCCGCAGCCCAGTTTTGGTTTTATCTCTCTCCCTCATGGTTTTGGGGAAAAAGTTTGTTTTGCTGGAAAATTCTTCACAAGCCTTTCTTGATACATTCGCACAGTCATTCCCAGGTTTGCTACTTCTAAAAAAACAGTATTATTTATCTGAAGGGAGGAAAAAAAACCCCACCAATGTAAACAGTCACATGGTTGTGTCAAAGTCCTGAGCCTCGCTCCTCATCTGCCAAAACAGGCCACGGTGACAGCACTTGCGTACACTGAAAGGGATTGTACCAGGGTGCTGGGAAAAACAAACTGTTAAGATGACTGGCTCACTGCTCTGCCCGAAATGGCAACATTTGAACACACAATACGCTCAAAGATGATTAAGCCGGGGAAGTGTAATGATATGTGAAACCAATTTTTATTAATACCAGACTGAAACGCGCAGTCTTGTACGAGGGAGAGAAATCTCCGTGCTCCTAGTAATGGAGATCAGAGCCTTAATGATCATTACGCGACTAAAACTGTACACTAATACCTCAGCAGGTCACGGGGGTCAGAGCAAATGCTTCTTTCTTTGTATTACATGCTTTTATGTCTTCATTTACTCCACCAATTCTCTCATTATTTCCTCCTCATCTGCGATTCACAGGCGTAATTCCTCTGGCTGACATTCCCCTCCTCTCTCGCTAAGAAACAATCGATATTACATCATCTGCCTCGCCACGATGCCTCATACGCCACCAGATACGTTGGAGCGGATTCCTCCGGGGCTTGTTTTCCAGCCCCGCTCCATCTGAATCAGTAAGGAAACGAGGATGCTATGCAAAGCCCCCAGGTACGGCTGGAGCACAGCCCCGGCAGCACTGTGGCCACCGCTTCAACCTTGCTCTCTGGGAGCGAGGTGCCCGCCCGCGAGAAATCCATATGCTGTCATTTGCTCTCGTAGCCCTCCTTAATAAGCCGTTAATGAGGAAAATAGTGTAACAAATTAATTGAGCCCACCCGTGAATTAAAAAGGTCAATGGAGTTCCCGGGGATTTACCCCAAGGTAACAAAGCAGAATCTTTATCTATTTGTCCCCCAGGAAAAAAAAAATAAAAATCTGATGGTCATTTCCTTGTCCTTATAGCCTCAGTATATGAGCAGCCAAACCTGCCCATCTCTGCTCAGTAAATACACATCACTGGAGCAGCATGACCGTTCTCACGGCTCGGTCCTCTTGGCTGTGTCACCATAAATCGCTGGGTGATTAAAGCCAGCTAATTTCCTACAGTGATGCTGGGTTTCGTGGTGTTGTCTTCTGCTCTTTCACGCGCTGCTGACTCGTAAGAGGGTGATATGAAACAGGGACCTTGTATCATTCTGAAATATATTGTCAGCTGGTTCAGGAGGGAGAACTCTTACCATGTTTTTCTTATGGTTTGGGTTTTTTTTTAAAATCTTCTCATTTTATTTCCTGATTCAATACTGCCTTCCCTTGTTCTTAACTAGCCAGCATTTCCTACTCCTGGGCTGTCTGCAAAGGAAAGCTATCTAACTCTGAAATTTAATAAAAGCCTCTTAAGTGATTTGGGAGTGCGTAGGAGACAGAGATATCTTTAAAAGCAAACATTACTGCTAGGGTGTACATGTAGCTTAATAGGATTTTCTTCTTTGTGAATCTGAGTTCTTAATAAGACAATCTAAGATTAAGGAAGAATGGGAAGATTTTATTTATTTAGGTATCCATCTAAACAAGTTTGGGCTGTTTTCAGTGAAAAGTGTGTCAAAATATACCCCACACCCTAATAACATCAAGTTGGGATTGCAAACTTTTCAACAATTTATTGGAGAACACCATTTCCCCATCGTCTCTGCCACTTTGCCTCTAATTTTGCTTTTTCCTTTTTCCAGTCTCTCCTCCAAATTTCTTTCATCCCTCTCCCTTTTCCTCTTTTTTTTTTTTTTTTTTTTTTATCCTCTAAGACCAGGCTGCTTCTTTGCAGAGGATGACTGAGCGGAGTGTGAAAATGAGTCGCACAAGTCTTACTCACAGTTTCCTCTGTGTTTGCCCTGCATTACTGGGACAGACCAAAGCTGTACAGATGAAAAGAAGCCCACAATCTACTCTGAGTAAGCTCCTGTTTAGGACCCTTTAGTGCGGTATATGTTTTTTTTTTTCCTAAAACAGGATGCTCTAAACCACCAGCCCCTGTAAAAGATAAGCAATTTAATTATAGCAACGAGATAAAAGCAGAAATGGCTCTCAGACAAAACCTCTGACGATTAGATCAGAAGTGATGTGAAAGGACACCCACCGAGGAAGAAGGAACTCGGCACTGATAACATGAGGCACTACCGCATAGATCTCGGAATATAATTTCCTAGTTTTGTCCAAAAATAAAAAGCCCTGGAGCTCATATCAAAGGGGCTCACGGCTCTGTGCGGCAGGTGTTTCTTCTCCTTTTTAGGTCCTCCCTTGCATCCAGGCCCGATCATGTTCTGATATAGTGTAGATGAAGTGTAAGAAAACAGTGGAAAATGCCGTATTTTAAAATATAATTACCGCAGCATGTTAAAACTAGATAGAATTGCAAGGAACATCAGAAGGGTCTTGACACAGCAAGATAACTGGGCAACGTTATGGCAAATGAAATGGAGTGTAAAAACTCCAGGAAGCAATGCAGAGTAGAAGAAATAATTGACTATATAGTCACTCCGAGGAAAGATTGTATTGGTATCACCAAGGGCAGTGAAATGAAAGTGGCTGGTCAGTGGTGGTCCAAAAAGTAGTTGGAGAGATGCTAAATTGTAGATGGAAAGTGTTATTGGGTAATGGTCATAAGATGATGTAAATAAATGGTGTGATCAGCCTTTAGATGCTGCTGCATATATATGTGGTCATCATACTTTGGAAATGATGTGGCAGCAAACAGTTCACAAAGGCTGGTAGAAAGGAAGGGGCATGGACAGATTTCCAAAGAGACTGAAAACATCAAAACCACCTGGCACAGAGTGCAGATAACAAGGAGAGAAAAGAAAAGAGAGAAGAGACACAGGAGAGCTGTTATTTAACTGTTCTCAAGCCTAAATACAGGAAGATGAAGCACTTGAAGAAGTTAAAACCAAGCTGAAAACCACCCCTAACCCATCACACAGCTCACCTTGGGAATTCATTGGCCTTGCGGATATCCCAGAGTTTTCCTGCTAGGAGGCCATGTGGTCCACATGCAAAGCTCAGTGAGGAAGCTGCTTGTGCAGGGTTTTTCGGTTGCCACCTCCCCTATGCGACAACATCCTTCCCAGTCCTGCGTCGCTACAGCTCGGGGTGCAACGGTTGTCCTGTTGCAGTCTGGGGCGCAGCGCTGGGAGTCTCCCGGAGCAGCCTTTGCCTGCAAGAGGTCAGCCCTGCTGCAGGTTTGAAACTGAACAGGCAAGCACACTGTGGCACAGACCTTTGGGTGAGGCACTGCAAAGCTTTCAGAGCCTGAAGGGAAGTTAGAGAGTCATAGAATCACAGAATCATGGAATGGTTTGGGTTGGGAGGGACCTTAAAGATCATCTAGTTCCAACCCTCCTGCCATGGGCAGGGACACCCTCCACTAGACCCTTCCCTGACTGAACGCAGCACACCAGGCCCTTGTAAAAATCCCCCCTCCAGCTTTCTTGTAGCCCCCTTCAGGTACTGGAAGGTGCTATAAGGTCTCCCCGGAGCCTTCTCTTCTCCAGGCTGAAAGTCAGGCTATGAGCACTATGAGTTCTCTTCCAATGGGGGTGTTTGGGGGTACAGCCCCTGACCTGGGCCCTGGCTCTCCCAATACCTCTGAGGTGGCTCAGGTGCAGGTGACACTGCTGATGTCACATCACGTGGCAGCCAGCAAGTCTTCTCACCAAGTGAATGCTGCAAGCTGATTACCTCTCCAGCAGTTTCCAGCTTTATCCCAGGAGTAGTAATTTTTGTAGCTCATTTTTTGATGAGCTACCGAGGCCCAGGGCATGATCTGCCAGCAGTGAGCGACAAGCCAGGCTGTGACCTCCTGAGAGCCGTTGCGGGAGTGTGACAAGGTGACACCCAATTCTCTGCTGTTTGGTGAAGTGCCAGCACTGGGAGTTTGTTCCTAGTGCCCAAACATGTTTGGTGCCTCTTTTCCTCAAGTCGTGCACCCACAGCAAAGGGATTTTTACTTTTTAAAAAGTGAAAAAAGAAAAAAGGTAATGTCTGTGTTCCTAAACCCTACTCTGTAAAAAAGGAATGGAGAGAAGGGATGCTTCAGTGTCAGCATGGGGCTTAGGAGAAGAAGGTTGTGTTCCCTCCTTTGCTATAAACCTTCAGCAATCCCCAAGACCCCTGCCAGTTCCTACTGGGATTTGCTTGTAGACCACAAACTGCATTTTAAGGTGTGACCCTGAATCTCTCTGAGTCTGCCCATGCCACCAAGCTGTGTTTTCCATTTTGCACTGGACCCCTGGTCTCCCAGTCACCCACACCATCAGTCTGCACAGTAGCTTTGCACTGGAGCAGGCAAAGTAGTGCTCATGGGGAGGAAAACCTGGGCAAGGAAGACTGGACAATCTGCGTTGGGATCCGCTCTCCCTCCACAAGTAAAGTCGGGAGCCACCCGCAACCCCCGAGGATGCCCCAGCAGACCTGGAGCACGGTCTGTTCTGCTGAAGTTTGAGAAATGATGGGACAGCTCTTGCAATCCGATGGTGCACGCTGTGGTTGCGCTCCGTTTCCTCAACGCACCCAAGATCCCAACAATGTGACCCAACCAGCATGCACCGCATTGCACCAACACAGCAGCCACGGGCACTGAGGGCACCGTCCCCGCTCCTGGGGTCCCACTTACAACACAGAGGTGGTGCTGGAGCTGTCAGAGCCGTGTCGCTACACAGGGTGCTACAGGGAGGAACACAGTGAGATGTCAGATACTGGAACACAGCTCCTGCGTGAGGACCAAGGGCTGATGGGCAGCGTGCAAAGGCCAGGCGTCACCTCCGGCACACGTCCCAGAGCGTGCACCATTCTGGGTCGAGAGGATGTTGTGGGATTAAAGGGGGGGATAAAATCTCTGGCACCTGCTTCTTAGCAGATCTGCCACCATGCAGTTTTCTAACCACAGTTTTGATGTCTGCCTCTCTCTTGAGGAGCAGATAACCGACCTTCCTCCCTGCCTCCTCTGTCACAGATATTTCACTCCCTAATGCATTTAATTCGCTGGTCTCCATTTCATAGGTTTCAGATGCACTTTAAGCCTTTGAGCAATTCCCTTAACTTCAGTGAAACCATTTGCAAAAGTGAGAACCATGCAAGTGAAGAAGAGTTTACCTATAATTTGCAGCAATTGCTCACATTTCAACTCTGGACTGTATAGCTTTTTGAGCCAAAAAAGATTTAGACGCTCTATATGCAGGATTGTTGCATTCTCCTAAAGCAATGAATGATTCATTCCAGTCGTGACTGAAAAGCTTAGGGCTTGCCTACAGTTGGAAATTTACCAAAATAGTTATTCTGGAAGAAGTCTTGGGGTAGCGGCTCTTCTGGAATTAAAATGCCCACACAGCATTTGATAACATCGTCATCATGATTCTGGAAGAGGTGTTCTGCTACATTTGCAAGTGTTGACTTCCTCGTGTCAGAGGTTGCCGAGCGGGTTACCCTAGCTGTGGGTTTTAAAACGAGGAGGTAAGAAGGGGTTTGTTTTGGTATCTAAACATAACAGTAAATGCGATCTGCTGCTGCATTTTCAAGAGACCCACAAAAATAAATGGGCGGAAACAACAACACAGGTTATTAGCACCAAGGTCCTCCACCGAACTGGAGGCGTAACAGCGCAATGGAACTTGGTTTATGACCTAATTTCTAGTTTAAGTTTTCCATCAGACATTGCCTGGGACATAAGGACACACGGCTATGTTTTAGTCATATTTCTTCCTGGTTTCATGTTACAGTTGCTAGCAGAGAGAAAAATTTCCTTTGGCCCTTGCTACTTCTCAACACCCTCATTTCACCACGTGTCCCAGCCCCGAACCCCTGCCCCCCTGGGTGCAGTGCAGGACCGGAATACCATTGGGCCAACGCATTGTTTCTCTGGGAACATGAAGCCTGGCTAGTCCCTCAGATGTTTTATTTCCCAGCTTTCCCCCATGGTGATAGCTGGGGGACTGAGTCCAAACCCAGCAGGGCTTGTCTTCCCTGCAGATGTTCAGAGCCACTTGTGTTGCCATGGACCACCAAGAGGGCTTGCTGCCCAGTTGCACCCTGTGCGGTGTGGTACTGGTCTTCATGGGCACCAGGTTTCTCCTGCTGGGACTCCCTTCAGACCAGGTGAAGAACACACGCATGAAACGTTATTCCAGTAAAAAAATCTGTGTATACCTGAGGTGCTCTAGCCCCCTGCCCAGCAGCATGGAGACCTGGGGGGGCCATGGTGTTACACATACCAAAACATGAGGCATTACACTCAGAGGGAAGTAATTTTGACCAAATTCTTTGCTTTTGACGTGTGTGTGTGTATAGGTGGTTTTGTGAATGCCTAACGATGCAGATGCCAGGCAGTCTCTGCTGTTAAAAGTGCTCCTGCCCCTGGGATGGCTCTTGCCCTGTGGAAGAAAAGCCTCCAGCACAACAAAGAAGGTGAGGCTTAGCATTCCTGATACTTCCACTTTAAGAATTAACAGTAACTAACAAGACAAAATAAAGCTTTTAGGTTCTCAAGATACATTTAAAAAAGTGGCAGAAGGCACAATTCCTGCCTGTCCCAGCCCCTTTCAGTTAGGCCTAAAAGCCAGCTGTTGGCAGTGCTGTGGCCAGCCCTAGTCTCCAAGTACCCTCCCCTTCCATTTAGTGGACATAGCGGAGCAGACACTGGCTGGGGAAGGAATGAGAAAGAAGTAAACCACTTTACTACCTGTGTAACAGCCTTTATTGTCTGGTTCTTAAAATATCCCTGTGGCCTAATATATGCCATAAAGGCAGTTTAGGTTCTTAATGGATAAACAAACATAAACAGCAATACATAGGCAGGATTTAAGACCGTCCACAAACAGTTCATTTTCAAGCATTGTAAACTGGCAGGGACACATTAAAATCTCTGCATATTGCTGGAGAAAGTATAACTGGGAAGGGAGCCTAGAACATCTCACATGTTCTTGCCCCAAGACAAATGTATTCCGGGCAAAGATTACCAAAGTAATGACTAAAAATTACATCCAGGCTTGGGGGAGCTGTCTTCCATGGTGCCAGTGCAGGCAGGAAATCTCCATGAGCCTCGAAAGGGGTGCAACGAAGGACTCAAACCCCTAAAGGTGGAGTAACGCTCTGCCTACATTTTGTGCTCCAAAAATATTACACAGAAGACATGAGGAGCATCAAAAAAACTCCAGGCATGACCAAGCTTGTAGCTCCAGGCTGCATGGCAGGGGGTTTCATGGGGCTTGGAGTGGGGCTGGCTCCATCATCCTCCAGGCAGCAGCAGCAGCGACAGCAATGAAGCACGTGAGGACAGTAAGGTCTGCGCAAAGCATGCCATCATATTCAAACACACCAACAGCAAGTAGGCTCTGTCCCTGCAACCCAGATGCTCAGGCAGAGCCGAAATCCCGCATTTCCTAAATCCGGAGCCGCCGCATCCCCAGGCGCTCTGCACAGTACGTGGTTTCATAGTCGCTCAAAGTAGCCCTGATGCTCAACAGCCCTTTCTGCAAAGTGTAATTACTTCCCGTCTCCTCCGTCCCATGAGGGCTGGCAGCACGGCTGTAGCATTTAACATGCAGAGCTGTGCCTGCCCTGCAAACAGAGGGCCAAACGCAGTCCTGGAGTACTCAGGAAAAACTGTTCGTTTTAATGAAACAGCACGGTTAGATTCAGCCATGGGACTCTTTAACAGCCAAATTGCAGAGAGCACTTTTACTCCTGCTCTGTTGTAGGTCCTCAGGAGTCACTTCTGCACGTCACGACGGAAACGTGCCTTCCTCAGCAGATGAAGGCTAGGCGGCTGTTATTTTCCAGATATATTTCAGCTGATTGGATTTATCTGTAAGCCAGATACGAGCGTGATGAGATAGAATGCGAGAGAGAAAATGAGCTGCATTTCACAGGTAGATTGTAAAAATGGAAATCTAACTTTTTTTTTAATGCATGTGTTCCTTCCACGAGCCTGAATTATTGGAGATAGTATTTTCCTAATCACCACTATTCTCCATGTACCCTCCTTCAGAGCATTGCATTCCCTGGAAAACCAGTGCTGGCTCATGAATAGGCAATTACTTGTTTCCTCCTTCCCTCCTGGAGGAGAGAAGGGAGGAAGGTGCCCCAAGGATGCCTTTCCACTTCTGTAAAATGGTAGCTTGCAAATGCAAATGATGCTTTTTTTTTGTTTTCATCCTCAAGGAGACTCTAGATAGCAAAGAGTTTTTAAAACAACCTAGCACAGGCTTGCCTGCAGAGGTGAGAAGCGAGACGTGCGCGGGCCGATGCGAGGGTTTTTAGCAACAGCCAGAGATCCATCAGTCCTTGGGAGAAGACCATTAGACCCACCAGCGGTATGCTGAGAGAGACCAGCTCATGGCTTACTACGAGTGGAACAGAGGATTAACGGGTGATGAGGATGCTCTGAAGGGCTGGAAGACACAAAGAGATTTCTCTGCTGTTAATAACCTGAGTAAAGCACCTGGATCCTGTCTGTGGGAGAGATGGGGTGACACAGCGGTGGCCAGAGGCTGCTCAGCCAAGTTAGCAGTTAGCAGGGTAGCCCACAGCACTGGCGTCCAAAGGCTCGGTCGGTACGGTGAGAGGGTACACAGGCTAAGCGTTAATGGGGGGTGATGGCCAGATCCTGGGGAACACGTGAAGACACCATGCCGTGCTTGCTGGCTCACAAGGGTACGGCACCAGGGGCTTACCCCACTTTCAGGCAGCAGGTCAGGGGAGAGGAGCATCTCTGCTCCTTGCCAGGAGCAAGGCTGCACAAGGGCTGGCTATTTCCAACCTGCTGAGAAGCATCTCGCCCTTGGATTTATTATTTTCCTCTGATGGGTGCTTTTATTTGCCTTTTCTGTGCAGCCAGCTAGCCAGTGTGTGGGAACAACATTTTCTTCTTTGTTTGCAGGAGCTGGTATACCTGGAGGTTTGACTCCAACTTGCTTTGGTATTCCAATAACAAGATATTAAAGCTGTTGTGTTTGTTATCTTAACAAGCTGTGGTGTTTGTTTTAGTTTAAGGCTTACATTTTTCTACAGTTCAGCATGAAACTCACCGTACCTTACGAAACATTTTGAAAAAAGCAATCAGCTCTCAGTTCTGTTTATGTATTTGTCTGTCAATCCTTTATTAAAGTGCTATTAGAAAATAGGAAGTTACATAAAAGACCCTGCATCTCTTTATTGTAAGTGTGCTGAGCGGGATTACCAGCTCAATGAACCTTTAAAATACATTTACTGACCCGTTTACCTTGCTGAAATTGATGTATGCTTTATATCCAAGCTTAATTTAATTTCCATATTAACACTATTATCTGTAAATACAAAGGGCATGAAGTCTCCCTTTATAAGAGAGAAATAGATCGAATTGCATGAAATGGTAGCAGATGTTATTTTTCTCCAAGAAATTCATTTAAATGAATTTCATGAAAATCTGCAGAAAGAATTGGGGAGCTGAGCCTATGCTTCTTCTAGAAAAATCAGTTTGTGACAGTTGTGTTCTGGAAACACGGTCTATTATAAAATAATTGAAAACTCCAGTTCCTGTAGTAAGGGGCCCATTTTTAAATACAATTGATTTCCCGGTGATGTACCCAACAGACTGAAGAACAGTTGAAAGCAAAGTCATTTTCCCAACCCGCAGAGAGTCCTTCCCCAATCTCAGAGGCCATTTGCTGTCAGGTGACTTTCAAGAACTTTTAAATCTATCCCTGACATTGCAAGGGAAAAATATGACTGCCCCAAGCGCTCAGCCATAGCTTTATCAGCAGGTTGAAGATGGCATTTCCACAGCAGAATTTCTTTCCCCCTGAACAACTAATGTATCTTTTGATGCCATCCGCACAGATACATCCTGTGGTGGCTTTGCCGAGACGTCGCCTCTGCTCAGGTGAATATTCATCAGGCTCCTATTTTTCCTATGCCTGTCTGTCCTCAAACTGCAGCGATTGCTTTTTGTGCCTGAAATGGGCTTTCACAATGCTGCGTGCAACCAGGAGGAGTGGCGGCTCTTGGTGGTTTGTACAGTGAGCTCCCCCCTCTCCCATCCCATGGCTGACAAGCATCACAAATATGATCGCACCTTCAAGACCAACGGGTGCAACAAGAAATAAAGAAAATAAAGATAGATCAGGTCTTCAGGTTGAAAAAGAGGGCAACAAGGCAAAGCGATGCAGATAAGTTCATTTATTTTTCCCTTTTCCAACCGTTGCTCCTGTAATTTAACCCAACGTTCAACCTGACAGAGAGGAAAAAGTCAAGGGGCTTGCACGATTGAGGAAAAGGAGACGGAGGATCTTCTGTTGTCAAGAGACCTGACAACCAACTACGGAGCACCAGAGAAGAGATTCCATCATCCTCCTCCCTGCCAGTGGACTGCTTCCAGTCTTGTGCTCTGTCTCTTGCTGCCTGGCACGTCTGCCTTTATTCACTTTAAAAATCTCATCACCCTAAGCAGAAGCAGAGTACACTCCAGGAATACCCCCTCTGGCGTTGCTAAACCAGACTGATGAGAAATTCACCCCTTCTTGCCTAAGATCGCTTTCCCATCCTCTTATCCTTACAGGCAGATCCAGCCCATAAGCTCAGCTGTGTCAGCTTAGCAGTTTCTTCTTAACATCAGCATTTGTTGGAAATAGAAACTGCAGATTTCCTGGTGCTTACCACAGGAGAGACTCCTCCAGCAACTTGGGGAGGTCCTTCAGAGGAGTCTCTGCATGGTGAGAGTTAGCCCACAGCACTTGTTCTCCCTATGGGCGGGCAATGGTGGTGAAGAACTCGATCCCACAGAGGTAGGATGTACCAAAGCCCCCCCCCAAACCCCAGCATTTCCAAAAGACAACAAAGCAGACCTAAATAACCTATTCCCTGCAGTGAAAAGCTTATGCAGTGGAGCTCTGTTGACCTTGGTGAAGCTCCTCACATCTGGCTCTTTAGTTATTTATTTATTTTTAATGTACACTTCTCACTATTTATAAGGGTAGACTTACTTTAGCACTATAAGTCACTCCAGGAAAGCCTTTAAGGATAATTAATTTTTGTTCAGTAAATCGGGCAACAGTGGTTCTGTAGATGAGCTCAGTCATAAGCACGAGTGTTTCACAGGACTGAGATGATCCCACACTTGGAGGCTGTTGAAAGGCATGCATGGCCTGCAAGGAGGAGGGATCGTGTCCATGGACTGTGGTGCAGAGCTAAGTACATCCATTCTCATTCTCTGCAACCCATCTGTGCTGCCCTGGCCTGGACAGGGCTGCCTGGTACCTCCAGTGCCCTGTGGGAGAGAAGACACCGCCAGGGACTCCATTTTTATTCCCATCTTCCTTGAAGACCTTCCCATCCTCAGCTTTCCAGTTATGGCTCTTGGACAGCATGGGGAAAATTGTTCCCAGGGCCAAGATGTCTGGCAACCTCTTCTTTGCGTCTCTGCGTGGGAAATGCAACACAGTGGGACCATCACAGGAAAATGCTGCCTCCATGGTCACCACTAATGGACTTTCCTATAGGGAACGGGGAGGGATTTCCCATTCCTACCTCTGAGATTTGTAAAATCATCAAGAGGTTGCTATGGGGGCAGAGCAGCCAAAAACCTGCCAGTCAAACATCCAGTAAATGCAGTTCCCTCTCTGCTTGTCTCAGCTGCTCAGAAACAGAGGAAAAGGGCTGACTACACCGAGTGCCACTTAGGTGCCATTAAGGGCACAGCTGGCAGGGAATATCTTGTCAATGCTGAGTCTGAAAGCACAATGGATCAGCTCAGGACATTTCAGGCCTTCAGAGCATGTAAAGCACTGGCTTGCTCTGGTTGTTGCATAGCAGCAGTAGCATACAAGAGGGCAAGAGTTTAGGGATGCAGTTTCTGTTGTAAAAAAGTGATATACTTTAAACAACTCTGTCCAGAAATATATGGGGCAGCACGAAGTTGTGAATTCTCATTTATTTTCCCATCATGTTTAGAACATAGTCCATGAAAACAACTCTGGAGTTTAGGAGAGGTTTAAAAGCATTTTATTATATGTGAAAATAAAGATACATCTTTAGCATCTTGTCTCATATTCAGACGAGATGATAGCCTCAACCTTGACTTCCCTTCCAACAGCACCTCCCTCCCTAATGGCACATTTTCTTTGTTCACATTTTAAAACTGAAGTGCTTAGCAGCAGTCAGAGACCAGCAGAAGCAACCATTCAGCAAAGGAGGATTTCAGTCATAAGAAGAAAGAAAGAAACAGGCTCAAGGATTTGGATAGAAAGATACCAAAAGGAAAAAAAAATGTTTTAGTATAATTGAAAATAGGTTTTTCTTTCTTCTTCTTGAAACTGGATTATCACATTTCAGAAATAACATTTTAAGACCCATTTCTCATAATATTTTTCAGGTTTCTGGCTAGGAAATATGCCTCAACTTCAAGGTAAAGTCTTAAGCGCAATATATATCTCTAATGCTACAGGAGATACAAGTTCATTGGTCTTGTTCTCTGGTTCCTGAAGCTCATGTGTGTTAAATGGGAGAGAAAGCATTATCCCAACTAAAACTGGATGCCCAGTATCTGATGCTGGGTCTGTTTAGCTTGGAGAAGAGGAGGCTGAGGGGGGATCTTATCAATGCTTATCAGTGTCTAAAGGGTGGGAAGAAACACTTCTTCCCTGTGAGGGTGCCAGAGCACTGGGACTGGCTGCCCAGGGAGGGGGTGGAGTCTCCTTCCCTGGAGGCTTTCAACAGCCGCCTGGACTTGTTCCTGTGTGATCTGCTCTAGGGGATCCTGCTCTGGCAGGGGGGTTGGTCTGGATGATCTCTAGGGGCCCCTTCCAACCCCTACCGCTCTGTGAATCTGTGGTTTTCAAAAGCTTCTCAGTCCCTCAAAGACTCAGCTCAAAAGACCTCCTCCAGCAAAACCTGGAGGTTCAAAAATGTGAGTGGACATCGGTCCCACTGACGTCAGCAGAAGTCCCACAGGCTTCATCAGTGACTTCTGTGATTTGCTTCATGCGCTCACTGTACTACAGACTTCAAAGCCACCACATCCTCCTGAAAATTAGGAATTACTCTCTTTTCAACCAGAGATAGGGGAAGCAGTACCTGGCCAGACCTGTTATGGAGGAACACGATGTTCTCAAAGTCAGTGGTGCTGCATGGACTGCTCAGACTTTCCTGACCGTGGGTTGTTCTGCACATACACAATAATGAACTAACTTGTAGCTCCAAAACCACAGCTTTTTTACACAAAAAAAAAAAAAAAAAGAAAAAAAAAAAAAAAGAGATCCTAGGATTTCATGGAGTTTGCTTAAACCTGCAAGGCTGGTGGGGTACAAGACCATGGTGGGCACATCCTGTGGCTCTGCTGCATGTTCCCTGGATGGTGTGACCAGAACTGGCTTGGTGCCAGAGGGAGAGAGTGAGCAGGTCGAGTGGAGGAGGCAGGAGCCCGTGCAGCAATACCCACTGCCAGTCCACCTCCCTTGGAGCAGGAGCAGGGAGACCTGCTATATGATTCCTCTCCAGCCCCTGTCCCAGAGTGACCCTTTCTCTTTCCTCTGCCAAGAGATCTAGTCTGCTAGTCCCTAGGACTTTGAATGCCATCAAAGATTGTGGGAGGTGGGAAAAGCAGTGCCTTTCTCCATTCCCAGCTCCCTGAGCCCCTCAAATTCCTTTCAGCGTCTCTTCATCACAATGGCCCCCGTGAAACACCTTGCAAGGCCTTGCAAACACGTGCATTTCCCTTCCCTGCAATCTCTCTGTCCCCTCTTTGCCCCAGGCTTCACCACCCAGAGCCCATTGACTCTCCCCCAGGTCTCCCACTTCCCTTCCCACTATTCCCAGTCTTCCCTGTTTCATTTTAGCACTGCCATCAAGCCGCATTTTCTTCCTCTGTGAAGATCTGTGGCTGGTTCAGGAAAAATCAGTTGTTTGCGCTGCCTGAGAAGAAATGCTCTGCAAATGTTTTGGTTGGTTTGGTTTGGTTTGGCTTTTTTTTTTTTTTTTTTACTGGTTTGCAACTCAACCAATTCTACGTTGAGTTTAGGGCTTGGAATAAAAATCTGACAGTGCTCAGTGTGCTCCTCAGTCAAAGGCAATTTCTGCTCCTGACTGGAAAGTGAAAACTCAGTATAGCCTCCATGTGAACCTATAAACCACCACAGGCTTAGAGAGGAGCTTTACGGACTGTTCAATGCACCTGGCTGCTGAGATAGATAAATGTATAACTTTACAACATTTCCAAGCAAGACGAGGTTTGTCTGTTTTGCCTACAAACCTCTCACACAGCTTCAGCTGTAACACAGAGTCCCGAACTGGTGAAAGCTGTTGCTGAAGGAATGGCCTTATGCCAGTTTGCACCATCTGAGACGAGCTCTGTCCAGTATATAAAATAGCAATTACAGTGCAGGGTGCGCTGTACATCTGACAAACTGAGCTGCGGCATAATCAATAAACTTAATTACCTATCACAGCCTGCCCACGTAGTACACAATTTTAATTCAATTATAACTCCCAAAAATGATACATAGCAGAGCAGATATATTTATCACAGAGGTCTAAATCAGCTGTGTGTGTCAAGGCTGACACTTAAAAATGAAGACGTTTATAGTTTCTGGAGCCCAAAGAAACCCACATAAAAAGGCACATTCTTTTCTTCTCAAAATAACTGAAAATGATCTGCCACTGATGGAGGATTCTCTGCCCAGAAAATGAGTCCAGAACAACAGTAAGTAGCACATTGCCTCCACAGAGCCCTGAGCATAAAAATCAACCCTCCTTCGTATACGTGGCAGTGGGGGGGATCACAGAATCATCTCCAATGAAGTGGCCAATGGACTCCCTCTGCCTTCAGGATGCAGCCAGTCAAGAAGATGCCTCCTAACCCAACGAGGCCAGAAACTCTCCCCAACCTGGCTAGTGCAATATAGAAGACCAGAAACCTTGGTCACAACTACCCCAAGTGGAAAAACTTTCCGTATGTGTCCTCACCTGAGAGTTCCTGGTTTTCATCTTTAGGGATCTCATTCATCTGTATATCTGCCCCTGCAGGTAAGCAAGTCTCAACAACTGCCTGAGTTTTTAATGTTTGTGTAGCCTTTAGGTGTGATTTAGGCAGTCCTTTCTCTTTTTCTCTCTCTGGCTTTCTCTCACCATCCGGAACAGCTTTTCCCATCTCCTGCATGACTTGGGATGTGGGCGGGGGGTGGGGGGTGGGTTAGGTACTCCTGCTCTAAATATGTCTTTCTTATGACAAATACACGGGGATGTTACACCCTGAGGAATTAAAAATGACTAGCTGGCAAGGAGCATAAAGCTAATAGCAGGAAAATTAATCGGGAACAACAGCCAGGGGATTCGCCGCACAACTTAAAACCAACGGGGTGTCCTGGTCACCGAGGCAAGTCCTTTGCTATTGTAGGCACCATGTCCCGTAATCATATTCACAAATGTATTCACGGCTTGTTCATACCCTTTTGTTCTTGTGCAAGTGCTGTCCTTCAGCATAACAGCTGTTTTCCTTCCCTGGTGTCTACCCCCAATATGTTTATAGGCAGCAATCAAATCCTTTGTTTTGCCAGCTTTAACAAGGCAAGCTCCTCCTCCTTCTTCTAAGTGAGGCTGCCTGTTCACTGTAGCACGTCCCTGGGTTTGTTCCAGTTGATTTCGTCTTTTGCAGATGTGGGATACCAGGTTGGCATGGACTGATCGAGGTCTTACTGGTGCCTTCTACAGCAGCATGGATCTTTTCCTTTCTCTCCAGCAACATACCTGCCCTCTGAATTGCTCTGACCAGCATGAGGTGGTTACAATCACCATTAAGTCAGGTGAATCAGTCCATGCCATGTCTCCAGACACTTTCCATCCAAACTCCTGCCTAGGTCCTTCCAGAGGCTGTTCGTCTTGCAAGGATGGGCCCATGCCCAAATTAAAAATGTCACCTTACTTCTTTCCTCACCCTCAGGCAAAGCCTGTTTTAAAATCCACCTGGGGTCTCTGCTCTGGAGTTGGATCTCCTTTGCTGGTCTCTGCTGTGTCTGTCTAGTGCCAGTGACTGTAATACTGGGTGCGCAGGAGCCTGCAGCTGTCCTGGAAGGAGCCACGGCCACCCCACAGGGGTGGGAATCCAGCAGGGCCTCTCCAACCGGCATTGTCTTTTGCTCCTAGCACCATAAACTAAAGCCATTCCTCATCCAGGTCTTACTCCCACAGGCTTGCTGAGGCTCATGCAACCCTGTTGCTCCACCTGTCTCTGGGGAGAAGTGCCTTTCCTGCGTGGGACAGCTGTCTTTTCCTGCTCCCACTCCTGACTTGGCTGTGGGAAGGGGGGAACCCCAGCAGCCGTTTCAGCTGGAGGCCTCCGGGTAGGGCTTCTGAGAAACTCAATCCAACGTGCCAGGAGCTGGGACAGCCAAAGGGCCCTGAATAAATGAAGCCGAGAGAGGCTCATTCCCTACAATCTCCGTCTCTTCAGAACAGAGGTGCCAAACACCTGCCCTGTTGGCTCACTGTGCCAGGATGGTTTATGGGCCTTTATAAATTGGCCTTATCTTCATCAAGGAAAAAGCCTGTACTCCTGCTACGTTTCAGCTGTAGCTGAGGCTATCAAAACAGTCTGTAGAATTAAAACAAGCCACTAGGGCAAGATATCATTTTCTCCTTCCCCGTTCTGTAAATTTTGACATGCAAACAGGCACGAAAGCTACAGATTGTCTTGGCTTCACCAGGGTTTTACCTCAGCAGTACTAGGCACAGTGACTGATGTAAGCGAACGGCATACATTTCTCTCCCTTGAAAATCTTCTGCTCTTGCAGAATCTCAACTATCATTGGAAAAAAAAAAAAAAAAAAAGAGTTTGCAGCCTTTTAAATTACAAATTAACCCCCAAATGTGAGCAGAGGGTAACTGATGCTGTGCAGGCTTCCTGCAGCTCCTGGCAGCCTGAAACAACGGCTCGGAGATGTGTGAAATCTGCTGCCCTTGTTAATGCACCGGCAGCGCTAGCACAGATACTCAGCAATAACCCTGACCCTGCCGGCATTCTAATTTCACTTTATCAGAAGGGGTGTGAGTCGGAGAGGAGCGGGAGGATATATGGTGGATAGTGAGTCCTTACAGAGAAGGGAAGGCAAAAGGAAGAAAGAGAGCAGGGGCAGGCTCCTGAGGGATCAGCATCACCACCTCCTCTCTTGCCTGGCTCTCTTGGGGGCTGTCCATCTGGAGGGGCTCTCCTGTCTGGTTACACATCATCACGGGGGGTGACCTAGTGCTAACGATCCTTTATGATGTGGTTGCCTTGTTACTCTGCCTGCGTCTGCTCCCCCATTCATTCCTCTGACACCAGCAGGACACGGTTGCACCTCCAAGGTTAGGACAAAGACTGATATTTATGGAATGCCCTGCAGACAGGGATCCAAAGACCTTCTGGAAGTGCACCTGGCAGCTCAGACTCAGGGTCTTCCCCATTCTTTGTGATGAAGAGCCAACATGCTGGGTGCAGACCATGATCTGGACATAGTCACAGTCCTTTTTAGATACTCCAGGAGATAGAAAAAGCAAAGACAGAGCGAGAAACCCAAAGAAAGCTTATATGTTGCCATTTCTTTCATTTATTCATCTTTTACCTGTGGCAGGTAGCAAGGAAGGAGATGAACTCAGGGAGCAGGTCTTACTGGATGACAGATGAAGTGTGCATGGGGAAGTCCTTCCCTGTACCGCACGCTGCCCCAAGAGAGATACAAGGAAAGGAAATGAAAAAGGCAAGAGGCACTTTGAGGAGTCTGTAGGAATTGGAGGAAAGTTGGAAAAAGGGATGTGATTACAGCTGTGTTTGGAAAGGTTTTGTGCTTGGACAATGGCAGGAAGACATTTAAACAGAGTAAGAGAAACCAGCAGAAAGAAGATAAGAGAAGGGCACAGATTAAGGTGAAGGTCTAGGAAAATGCATTTTGTCAGAAGGATTTTGGATGGCAGGTTATATGACAGAGAGGTTGGAGAATATGAGACAGTGGTGTGGAGCCTGGGATGGCTGGTCTGAGATGCTATAGAGTCAGAGGTGGCTGGAGGTGTCTCCCGGCTAACTTTGGACAGGAAGATTCAAAATCTGACCAAGTGCAGAAGAATAAATATGTTGGATGTGTGACGGGGGAGCGAAGAGTCAGATCTACCCACAGGCTAATAGTCTGGTCGCAGATGAAACGGCCGTGGGACATTAACCAGGTTTAAAAGAAATAATGGGAAGACAATTCTGCAAACAAAACTAACCTGGCACTTCTGCTCTCAGATGCAAAGATATATTTATGGTGATTACAGTGGATGAGCAATGAATGTTCAGTTTTTATATTTTCTCTCCTGACATCTATTCTGATTTGCAAATGATAGGCCAGCACTCTACTGATTACAGGATTATATGACTAACTTCCAGCAGAAAAAGAGAAATCTGTCTTTTTTTCTGCTTGAGATGGAAGCAAAGTCATCAGCACTGAAGATTTGGCATCAGGGCTCTAGTTTATTTTCAGCTGAATATTGAGAATTCTGGGCAAACTCAGCAGTCCATCACATTCAGATCTTTTCATGTGAGACTGAGCAAGACTCACGGCACTGACAGAATAGAGGAGAATGCGGGAATTATTAATGCCAGCAGTATTACGTAGTGCTTGGTACCTACCTTCTGGGAATAGTAGGAAACATTGCTGACACGCAGTACAGTTTTATTTATTTTTCACTACTCAATCTGTTTCCAAATTGCATGAATCCCACTTGCGAAGGCTGAGATGTGAGGCAGGATGATCTAGGGAGCGAAGGGGGAGGAATCTGCCTGTGTGCAGATATTCTGCGTAAGATGTGCCTCACTGTGATGTCCCGTGTGAGTCCTCATCCCAGGCGGGACTAGCATCTGCTGCTTCATCTGATATGTCTGCATCCTGTCCCAGAAGGAATATGCATCACTTGGAAATCCCCCAGAGGTCTTGAGGACAGCTTTACCCCTGCCTCTGAACCTGCCTGGCCATTACCCAGTCACCTAGCTTTCCTTTTACACTTCCATAAAATTACTCTTAATATAATTTTGAGCATCCCAGCTGTGCTGTGGGGCTAAACTCGATGATATTGGGAATATATGCTGTGATCATATGACAAAAATGACTCCTGGAGGTTCCATGGATCTGCGTACCATGGTTAGGGTTGGACGCAGGACCACAGCATCGGACTTTTAGCCAGAAAAGTCCTTGCTCCTGGGTAACACATACGGTCCCAAGAGCATGGGGTGAAGGAACTGGGGACATGTGGGAACATAAGGCAGGGGCTGGGGGATAGAGCAGAAGGGGGAGCTGTCAGCCTTCCCAGTCCTTCTGATAAAGCGGCACCGAAGATTCAACTCCTTCACAAGTCCAGTGTGGTGATGAGGGTTTGTGCAGTTCCTGGAGAACAAAATGTTCCAGGTAAGTGCTATTATTAGGTGTCCCGCAAGCATAGGAGCAGAACAAGCAAGCAGACAGCTTTGTAATCTTTGGAAACTGAATTTGAAGTCAGGAAGGACAGAAATGAGAGGGACTGGGAAAAGGAGATGCTCTGCCTGCAGACACAGAAGCTGCCCTGACAAAGACTTGCATATAGAGTGGGCTGAGACGCAGGGTAGCTGCAAGATTTGAGGTTCAGCTTAAGCGGTCTGACTTTTAAATCTGCAGAAAGCAACCTTGCAGGAGAAATACCTTGGGATGCCACAGATCTGGCTCTTTTCCACTTGGTGGAAAGAGTCACACCTAGGAAATCAGAAAAGGTGCACGGGAGGCAGTGAACACGGAGTCACCGTTTCGCGTAGCGCAGGGCTGGCGTTTCTCCTGAAACAAGCAGGCAGTGGGTCCGACACCCACTGCGTGCGTGTTTTCTCAGCCAGCGTATCGCTAACAGGGGACTCCTTGCCACAGGAAACAGTGGGGAGCAAGCCTGTTAATGGGCTCGAAACTAGACTGGACAGTTAGAAACATTAGACCCTTCGGGGGGTATGACGTGATGATCCAGGCATGATCTGCTGTGGAAGTTGATGAAGCACAGTTTCATGGAGCCTGAAAACCTCTGTCCATGGAGGGACCCCTCTGTGTGTTGGCCTGTTTTGTATTCGTAACAGACCTTTTTCAGGCTGAGCCCCAGCCTTCATTCCAGGAGTACAACAGAGTGAGAGCAGGTGAGGAAGGAGAGGTGGAGCAAGCGATGCTGCTGGGGTCCCTTCACTTTGTGGGTCACCACTCACGTGTGCTTCAAAGCAGTTCCTCTGACAACCAGCAAGCTGAATTTTAAGTTTGATCCTGGCTTTGGACCTAAGCTTAGTCCTGAGTCATCCCTAGATATCCTCTAGACCCTCGCCCTTGACTGGCAGAGAACATGGCTCCTGCATAAACCCATGCTTAATCCAGAGGTACAATTTGGCCCTGGAGGAGCACAGCCTGGCGAGTGTGGCACAAACAGGGATAGCCCAAAAGGACCTGGAGAAATTAAAGAAATGATCCCCTCCCCCCAGCAAGCCTTACAGCTGCTGCCTGCTCAGCTGCTGCCCAGGCAGCAGGCAGTACTGCCTGCAGGAGCTGGGGAGAGGGAGGGGAAGCTCTCCCAGCCCCAAGGTCTGAGGAAGGCTGGCACGGCTTAGGAGCGTGGAATGCCACATGCAGCGCTGCTGCGGCTTGCATGCCAAAACAGGACAGGGAGGCAGAGGTGTGAGGCTCCCCTGTGGCTTGTGAGCTTGCCTGCTGGCTTGGAAGAACCTCCTCAAGCCAGGCTCAGGGTGTACCCCAAAGAGCTGCTGTAGGAGCACGGAACAAAGCAAAAACCACACCTGCCTGTCTATAACCCCAAAGTGCAATGATCCCCATTCTCCCATCTCCGGGCTGTATGTGCACACGCAGACAAACCAGAGCCCCGGCACCCGAGAGCAGAGATCCCCATCTTCTTCCTGCTCTCAGGAAGCTTCCCTGAGGACTGACTAAGCCTAATGGCAGAGAACAATAATTACTACTGCTTAATCAGGACTGTTTTAGGATAAATTCTATTTAATGAGGATCCATTTTGCATGTAGCAGGTAATTAAAGGACGCTTAGACAAGTAAAAGAGGTGTGAGATTCTGAACGTGGCTTCCTGGAGGAAGAGTGTGGAACAAACACCAAGGCATATATTTTGCTGAGTGTTTCCGTCAGTACCTGGAAAGATGAAGAATGAGCCCCTTTGCAACCCACACCACTGCCCTTCCCCAGGATGGTGGTCTGTGTGTCTGTGTGTGTGTGTATACATATGTGTGCGCAGCCGCACGAGAGAGCTACACCCCAGCTCTGCAGGACACCTCACGCCTCACTTGGCACAGAACAGTGAACGGCAGCGCAGTGACCAGAAAAACCTGCGGTTCACCGTTTCAATACTCCAGGGATCGCTTCGTGAATCAGGGAGGAGTGAAATAACTGTGAATTGAGTGATTATCTCACTGCACAGGACAAATGGGGAAAAAAGAGAAGCCATCTGCAGTTTCATTATCCTTAATATGCCGTTCACCCTTGTGCCTTCCTATGCCTCCCTGCCTTTTTGGGGGCATTTTCTCCCCAGTATAGGGTGTGTTAGTGGGCAAGCAATGCTCTGACTTTGGGGGGAAGGAGGGCAAGCTGTCTTTGGGACAGGCCTCCAAGCCTTGTGCGCAGAGCATGGCATCTCTGAAGAAAGCTACACCAACAGCGGTAGCTACAGACAAAGGGAAAACTTCAGGGAATGTAGTGGCTTAAAGGATACATAAATAAAAACGACACATTCAGATTTCACCTGCCCTTGGAGCTCTCTCCTCCTCTCCTGGCATTGTCCTCCTGAACTTTCCATATCTCCGGAGGCAACATTTATAAAAACCCCCCAGAAATAGATGTGTGGGAATGAGGAATGGCTCAAATAATTTCAGTTCCTCTCAGCTGACACTCCTCAGCAATGCCAGAGGCTTCCACCCCCCCAGCAGCAAATATCTCTGGAGGGCAGCTCATACTAGCTATCTTAGGCGTTTGTAGCTGAAGGACGGCCAAGATGACCGCAACCTCTGGAAGTGATTGTTTGTCAACACGACAAGGGAATGAGAACGACCAGTTTAGATTAGACACCCAGAGAGAGATCCATCTCACCGAAATTTAAAAGCCTGTAGCCTATATCATAATGATAACAGTCTGGACTTTCTTTATAGTTGATGGAGAAAAAGCCACTTCTACATGTGATTCGCTGGATCTCTTTTAGACATATTTTTTAGGATGAGATGTGCTTACGCATCAGAAGTGCCTGTTTCTCTTCATTGCCTATAAAAGACTCCGTATGACTAGCTCAGCTGTTGACGTGTGCACTGTAGGAATCTAAATTTGGGCAGATGAATCCCATTTCCAACTTTCAGACTGCTGAAGTTAGGTAACATGAATTCCACTGTGGGCATGTGCTAAATATTTGAATAGATGCTATTTTTTAATTCACCCTCTCCTTGCAAGACGACCACATCAGTAGGGTTATCTGTGGGAAGAGGAAACAGTGTGTGTCATTAAAACCAGAAGACATCCAAATTCTGTACTTTTTTCTGGCACAGATTACCATGTGAGCAACAGCAGATTCCTTAATCCCTCTGCTTTTTAAGCTTTACCGCTGTTCGATTTTCAAATGTTAGCTTACAGTTTAATTGCTGAACGTGCAGACAATACATTTTAGCACTTCACTGTTCTGCTTTTTCCTCACAACGTTTTTATGTGAACATATAATTTTGTGTCCGGGTTCAATACGTTTTGAGTGTTTTGCCTTTCCCCCTACTCCTCTGGGAACTGCTATGCATTTCTTTCATAAATCTGAACTCTCAAGCCTGAAGAACAGCACCAATCTTTAATATCAGTGCAGTACTCCTCCACATTTGCTACTTGTGGGAAGAGTATATTTTCTCTCCCTTCTAATTTTCTTATTTTCTTTGAGTCTCCAGTTCTTTGCTGATGTGTAGGGCAGTATGTTCTGTTCCAGAAGAAGACTTGGGAACAAACGCCTGCCAGAGAAAAGGCTTTTATAATCGTGTGTGTGTGTGTGTGCCATTGTGCTACTGGGTAGTTTGACACCTATTTCTGCTTGGCTCACAGATTCTTCTAGGAAAGGTTCTTTCACTTTGGAGACTTGGGAGAGAACCATGGAGGGCAACTATTGCTTTCCAAGATACCACTCACCCCTTACCGCATATGGCAAAAATGTGACAAGGGATTTCTTGTTAGTGGCAAACGTTGATTAAAAAGATCAACGGATGAGGCTTAAAATCCACCAGAAAAGATGCTGTGTGGGGAGGCTTGTCACCATATTCAGATCATTCTGACTAAGAGCCTATAAATTTTAAACGGGGGCAAACATCATTGCAAGCACCAGCAGGATGTTCACCACCTCCGAACAAAGGAGCGGGGAAGCACAAGCGGTTCCCCAAGGAGCTCACGACTCGCAGTGCAGCCCGAAGGGCTGAAGGCACCCAAAGGTGCCGGGCTGAAGCGGGGAGGGAGGGAGCCGGGGCCTCTTGCTGAGGGTACGGCTGAATGGCTGGAATCAGTGGAGCTGGCGACAGCCTTTGAAATGAACAGGAGTATTTTTCTGAAGGATGCACACGAAAGAGCCTCAAACATGGAGAAAGTGTAGAACATGCACCCACAAAGACTAAATTTAAAAGATGTGCTTAGCAGGGAACACATGCATAGCATATGGATGCAGCTGACGGAAGAGCTGTTGGACTCCATTCAAGATACCACTCACATAGCAGATGAACTGTCATAAATTTAAGCTACACATGTCACATCCTTACCACTAAGGTTCCCTTTAGTCATGTGTGAATGCAGTTTAGTCGCCGGATTCTGGCTCGTGAGCTAACTTAACCGCTCTCCGAGCGCATAAGCGTAGTGGGCAGGGCACATAACGTAGAGAGATCCTCAGCGGTCCGTCACCTTTCGCGAGTTATTAACCCGTGGGCTTTTTGCAGCCCCTACCGTGGCGTTTGTTAGTCCCGGCACTCGCTGCCTTGTGGGTGTCGCAGGCTGTCCCTCAGCTCTTCAGCTGCTCGCTGACTGACGGGCCAACTTCTTTAACATTTGCTTTGATACATTTTCTCGTATTAAGTTAAGCTCCTTGAGCTGATTAAAAGCCTTCCAAGATCGTATCATTGCCAAGCCTTCCACGCACACGCACACATGCACAAAGACAATTATTCTGAAAAGGAAGACAAATAGTAAAACCTATCCTGGATCTCTTCAATTAGGATGCTAGTAGCTTAGTCTCTGTCCTCCGGCCAATCTTCTATATTACTGAGCCAATCCGCGTCTCTGATGGATATATAAGAATGCCAGGTTATTATTCTTCAGCGATTACTTTCTGCTATCAAAGTCTTTTAATCCAAAATACAATATACTGACAAAACTGGCAGAACAGGTAAACATTTACGGAGCCAAAATCAGACCTTCTTCCACTTCCATGCAGCACTGGAGCTGTAAGAGATTCCTCGCAGCTGCTTGCTAGGAATTAAAGTTTTAGATTTGCACTACCCTTTTGGAACCTAATTTTATAAGCAGCTGCCGACGGTCCATTAATTTGAATCCAAGATGCCCTCTGAATTAGACTAGTGCTAAAGACAGAATTAGTTTCCATTCCAAAATGCGCTTTATCACACATTCCTGCTGCCCCTTTTGCATATCTGTTTGACTCAAGGCAATAGCAGCATGGTATTTAAGCGCCAATTACATTTTGGTAATCCACACAGTATTTTAACACAAAGTGGTAGACTGAATGACCTTAAACCTTGTTAGGATAAGGAAAAAAAAAAAAAAAACAAAAACCCCCAAACCAACCAACCCAGACTTAAGCATTCACTGGAAGGATTTTTAGGGAAGTCTTGAATATTTCTTGGTAGTGAAGCTTTTTTAACATTATGCCTAACACTCAGATTTTGTGGATGTGCAAAACTAGAAATAATTTTCTGGATTTTCAGGTTTCTTTTTCTTTAATGGGTCTAAATGAAATTAAAATTCAAACACATTCTGTCTTTCTCTAAAGTCAGGTTTAAGCAGAATACTGATATTTGTCACCAATGAATATATCTTGTGGCAGCAGCCGGTTATACCACTCTTGTGATGGCAGTTTCCTTCAGATTTGGGGCTGTATGGTAGAAACACAGATGCAGAGGCAGTCATATGATTTGGGGCTGTATGGTAGAAACACAGATGCAGAGGCATCTGTGATATGATATAGAGGATAACCTGCTGTTTGATGGCGCTGTAGCTGGTGCAGGATTCAGAGGTTTCTTTGGTGGCAGATTTTGTTGCTGACGTTACTGACTTGTGGCAAAGAGGTAACGGAGAGAAATGCCATGAATGTGAAAGTAAACTGGAATGGAAAGCATAGGAAAGAAAAATTATCACTGAGCCAACTAAGAGCAGCAGTGTTTTGGGTTTTTTGGGTTTTTTTTAAAGATATTGTGCAGAGGTGAATATTAGCACCTCTGTGAATATGGAGATTTTCCCCAAATCTAAAACGCCTCATAGGAAGAAGATACATCTTTTGGATAGAAAGGTAGATGGGCAGAGTAGCCTGGAACCACCCTCAAGAAATGGCATGGTCAGTGTCATAATTTATCCAACTAAATAGAAATGGTGAAGCTAGGAAATTGAAAGGCCCTAAATGCAGAGATGAAAAATTTTGACTAATCCATGGAACACACTTGATGAGCAGTGGGTGGTGGCCAGAGATAAGTCTGAAAGATGACCTGAAAAGTTAATAATTTAAATTAACTTCAGGGAGGTAAAATTGCTAAAATGAAAGGCAATGAGAAAGGAAATATCGATGGCAAAAGAAATTTTGCTTCTGGACATTATATGGATATTATTATTTTAAGGTGAAAAAGCCAAAATCTAGAGGTAATGTGGGAGGACTGAGTCAAAGGTAACATATCTGTGCTACCGCAGAAAGACGGGAAGAAGGCAGAGTTTCACGTATAAAAACAAGCATCAGTTTACCCATCCTGAGTTTAAGATTACAGCTATGTGATAAATAAAGTCAGAAAGAAAATTAAAAAGTGTTGTCATTGGAGGTCTGGATTTGCAAAGCACGCCTGAAATTTCTCAGCCCAAAGTAGCTAAAGGGGTGCAAGACTTGAGAATGTAGGAGAGGGGCCAGAAGGTCAGGTCCTTGTTGGACTCTTGTAAAGCAGCAGAAGTACAAGGGGACCACGACAAAGTGAAGGGAAGCTGAGAATCGGTAAAGAACTGTGTTATAAACCCCTCAGAGTGAACAGGGCTTCAAGAGCAAAATGGCAGCCAAGTTTGAAAAGCAGGGGGGCAGAAGATGTAGTAACATGCTGAGGCATTGTCTTGGTCTGCACCCAGCTAGTCACAAGGGTTGTTCTTGCATTATACATATAGAAACTATACCTCAATAATTTTTATTTTGGTTTAAATTAAATTGACCAAGATGTGCCTATATAAGATTCATAATGTTTCTATCTGCCTGGAACTTTAGACTTGTGAGCCCTTGAAAAGAAGAAAACATCTTGTATTAAATTTTCTAGGCAGCCAAAATGCTCTTCATTCTTTTTCCCCTGTAGTTTAAATTTAAATTTATGTTTCTAAATTTACATATTCAAAAACTTAATGTGAAACCTGTTTGGAATTTTGGATGTCTCTTTTTATCACATTTCATTTAATTGCAGCTACTTCTTGAATTGAGGCATCACCCCTGCAGCTACTGGATGTCAAAGGACAAAAAAAAAAACCCCAAACCATTGCTTGAAAGAAAACTGAAGCCACATTTCTATTCTGTATTTGAGCTGCTGACATTTTCTAGAAAACACCAAGAGATGTCAGAATACTGGCTGTTAAAGCAGTCTATGTTTGGAGCCTATTAAGTTGAATTCTAAGAGTGAAGGGAAATGTGAAGACTTCTGAAGGGACTGACATATACCATTACTTGCTTTATTTCAATTTTATAGGAGAAAAAAAGGGAGGGTTTTTTTCCTACTTTTTTGCCCCAGAGTTCCTCTTAAAATGTGGCAGATCACCGAGAGCCTGCAATTTCCCTGTAATTCCCCTGTGTTTGAAGGCTCCACAACACAACTCTTACCCTTGTGATGCGGAAGGGCTGAGAGGAACTCCCACCAGAGCCTCTTACTCCCTGATTACTGTCAGAGGCCACTGCTGACCTGTCTTCCTCTTTGGCACCAGTAATTCTGCTTCTTTAATGCTCCCACATTATGTTGCTCCAGGGGTCCAGAGTGCCTCTTCTTGTTGATAAAGTTGTAGCTCCAGCAAGGTCTTTAGACTTACACCAGGGTAAAAGCATCTGGAAGGAGGAGGAGAGCTCTGAGTGTCTTGCTCAGATCACTTGTCAAGTACAGCAACCAGAATGGTCTTGGTCTTGCTTCCTAAGCACCCTCTTGTCTTCTCACATGGTGGTATATTTAGGGAGGAAATTGGTTTTCTATCAGCTGAATTCTCCCGGGAGCTCCTTGGGATGCGAAGGCAGTCTGGCAGGACATCCCTCCAGAGACCACATTCCTGCCCTTCAGCCCCTTGTTCCAGCTCCTCTGTCCCCTGCACAGAAAGCGATGTCCCAGCACAGACCTTCCCCCATCCACTGCACAGGCCACTGAGCCTGAGACACGCTAAGAGAAAGCATGAAGGAGTGAAGAGGCCACAACTGCAAACAGCTATTGCTTCCAGAGGCAAGCTGCTTTTCTACAAGGCTGGTATAGCCTGCTCCTCCACACTCACAGCCTTGGGAAGGGTGTACAGTGTTGGGTAGCATGCATAGGGCTGAGCAGGGTGCACATGACTGGGAAGGGTGTATTGGGTTGGGCAGAGCTGAGCCTGGATTGACAGGCCCAGATGGATTTCTTCCAGACCTAGCTGGGACGTCTCTGCCAACCTCCTAATCTTGATCTTAGGTTAACAGACAGCTGGTGGCATTTAATCAGGAGCCCCATGCATAGCCTCTGCACCAATGAGTCTCCTGGACTGTGTTATACTGGATAATGCAGGTCTAATGGCTGCTTCCTTCGGTTGCTCCCAGAGCCTCTTGTGTCTGCTGGTTTACAGATTATCTTAAATATTGTTTCTGACTTCAAAGGTAAGTGGATGTATTTTAAGGCATTTGAACATCCATCACACCTGAGCAAGAAATATTACAGAACAGCTTCTTCCCCTGCATAGCACTTGGCCAGAGGTTTTCTACTGAAGATCCTTCCTCAGCCTACACCACCCTTAGCACTGATGTTCCCTGTTTCCCTGCATCTGCCTGCTATCGTGACACAGTTCTTCAGCAGCACTGTTGTCGCCTGCCTCAGAGGCAGCAAGGGCGTGCGTCAGCCCGACTGCGGCTGCTACAGGACCGTGTAGACCCTTTGCCAAGACACTGGAAATTTAGAGGAAGCGATCTGAGCAAGCAAAGCTGCATCAAGCAACGCATATCTTGGTCTGGAAGGCTGAATCCAAGCAGAAACAGCCCAAGATGCTGAAATCCTTTGTATATGCCCATGTTACTACCATGTGAAGCAATTTGCAGCTTGTTTCTCCAAATTTAGCTTCCCAGTGATGCTTTTCAGGAGCTAATTCAGCGTTTCCCCAGTTTGGATCTTTGTGTTATGATTTGTAGTGATGAAGGGTACAAGTGGGTGGGAGTAGATAGCTGCTGTCTTTACCAGCGCTTTACCTTAACTCAGCCCCTGGGAAGATTTGAGTGAATTATAAATGGTGCAAGCCTTACTCCAATAGCTCTAGGACCCTCATTAGCTAAGCCAAGGTCAACTTAAAGTTCAGCAAAACAGGAACTACTTCACAGGGAAAACACAAGAAGCTGAATGGTTTTCACCTTAAACAGTAATGTTTGACTCTTCCCAAGAGCCAGCGATTGTCAGCTTGTACTGGCAAGCTAGTCTGGACAATAACAGGCCTCCTTCTCCTCTCAGACTGGAGTCACACAGGAGATGATAGTCCACAAAACTGGGTTGACCTAAGAGGTATAATTGTAATGCAGATGAAGAATGAGGTCCGCACAGTTTTAAGGTTTTAACTCTTCTCTCAGCCTGAAGGAAAAAGACCACCTTGAAAATACCAATAGATACTCCAAGGGAGAGAAGAGAAAAACGTGTAAACATCCCAACCAGTACTAAAGGGCCTGCAGAAGGAAAAAGTATTGCTCAGAAAACTGAGATGGTAATCCAGAGGACAAAAGAACAAAATGAACCCCTAAATTACCTTAAACCATGCATTCACAGATACAATTACATTATTTTGCTCAGTCCATTCTTTCTTTCTAATCAGATAAATAAATATATACATTGGGAAACATTAATATTTTGTATATATGGGAGCTGATTTTATTCAGTGTTTTGAAAATCCTTAAGCCTGCTGTTTATTCCGATTATTTATCATTTTGCAAAGAGAATGCAGGCACCCAGAGCTCAGAAAAAGATCAGAGGGTCCAGCTCTCCTCAAGGCTATTTTCACTCTTTAATCCTCAGGGACCCAATTGAATTTTTCTCTGTTTATTATTATTTTATAATTCTTCTGCACTTTATTTATTTATTTTGATTTATAAATTATACCACCACGCTAAGGGCAACTGTCCTCTCTGAATCATTCCTTTTCTGCCTGTGACATTTGTGCAAGCCTCGTGCCTGCCTTCTGCGTTTCAGCCCTCGGCCCCAAACTACTTGAGGCCACTGTATTGTTTAATCTTTTCCTCACTTGGCCAAGCAGCCTGAAACCAACTGCATAATATTCTACTCGACATTAAGCCTCACATATACTTTACAGTCTCTAAGTTCTCTGGGGCAATAGCTGTCTTTTTAAATTATATATAGTGGGGCCAGCATAATGGGCCCTCAGGCCCTGGGATGGCTCCCTCAGGCACTGCCACTACACAACGTCTGTTTCTAACAGCAGAGGAGATGAACCACCAGAAGAAGTGCCGAATTCTCTGTCCCTCTGTAACTTTGCATCCCCGCTGGAACACATGCTACAGCAAAACACGAGTTCAATGAGCGGGTAAATGATGACATTTAAGGGCTCGTGGAGGTCAAAAGAGATGATCCAATGGTCCCTCCCAGCCTTCGATCCATGAATCTATGAATACGGATAACAGCAATTAACAAGCAGCTCTGTGAAAAGGTCTCTGCAGCCAGTGCTGCAGGGACTCTGAGAGTTTTGGTGGAAGACTTCTTCAGGAGCGAGGCCGTGGAGCAACTGTGCTCTCAATGAACAGGCTCTACCTCCAGGGAAGAAAACACCTGCCTGGGGCTGCGGGAAGACACGTCTCTAGAATAATGTCATCTAAACTAAGCTGGAGGTATAGTGGCTCTATTGATTCAAAGTGGTGGCACAAATAAATGAATCATATTCACCACACGTCATTTTTATGAGTGAGCAACCGGAATGGTGAGTGGCATGGATGAATTTCAAATCACCCACTGTCTGTCTGTTGACCCCCCTTTAAATGTCCACCACTTTTGGAGTTGCTCATCTCTGCTGGCTCTGGGTTCATACTGTAACTCAAAATAAGTTGCAGCTAAAAGAAAAGAAAAAAAACCAAAACCAAACAAAAACCAGGATATTTTTTGCAGGAGTGGTCCAGGCAAGACAAGGACTAGGAAGCCCAGACTGCATAGCTATGGTAAGCTTTCTGAGCGAGGCAGAGAATATGCAACATCCCCAGACACCCAGCAGCAGGTCTTTGAGACACAGCTGAATTTCACCTTGTT
Organism: Rhynochetos jubatus; assembly: GCA_027574665.1. Taxonomy (NCBI): domain Eukaryota; kingdom Metazoa; phylum Chordata; class Aves; order Eurypygiformes; family Rhynochetidae; genus Rhynochetos; species Rhynochetos jubatus. The sequence continues at coordinate 86,281,234 of CM050650.1, read as the reverse complement.
TGAGCCCAGAAAAAGATTCCCTGTGGAGAAAAGGTGGGAGTCAGTATGTGCCTGGCTGTTAACTTCATGCCCTTGCTATACCTTCGCACACCACTGCCAAATGGATCATTTACGGGCATGGGAAAAAGGAGCTGCCTTTTTCAACTAGCCTACTTACTTAAGCAGCAGGCATCAGCAGTAATTGGCAACAAGAGCAAAAAATAAACTTTGAGCTACCTCACCCTCCCACCAAATCCCTTCCCAAACATGTATTGTTTTGCAAGCAGATAATATTTCTAGTAATAAAGCAACAAAGCAAATACAGTTCAGTACTCTGTAAACACAAATGCACACAGACCAATACATGAGGCTTGGAATAAAATTATTCGAAAAACCACTTCTTCAGATGCTTCCCAGTGATGGAGTACCCCCCAAAGAGAAAACGTGACTTTTCAGATATTGCTTTATAATGCAAAAGTACTGGAAATCACAGTTATGACTTTCCAGCACAAATGATGTTCAGGCTCTGCTTGGGTCAAAGATTCAACAGGAAAGGCTAGAAACGCGAGGCTGCTAGCTGGCAGGTCTTGGCTTTGACTCAGGTCCTAGGATGACCCAGCAACAATTCTTCTTCAATTGCCATGCTCGGCATTACTTTGGCACAGGAATATCCCTAGTTCTCTGGCATGATTTCATGAAATATTGTTTGAGTTTTGCCTGCACATTTCTGCAAGGCCTGCCTTGTTTCTCCTTCTGCAGCATGACACCTTCCTGACTTCTTTCTGTCAATGCTGGTGTTGCTGTTCCTCCAAGGAGACAATAAAGACATAAGTCTGGGTAACTTCAGGCTGGCTCAAGCAACCGTAGGCCCGCAGGACTCTCATGATGCAAGTCAGCTCCAGACATCTCAGAAGTGATGGCAAAATTGAATTTTGCTGCCAAAGAGCAGCAGCAGAGCCAGGGGAGACTCCTGGAGAGTCACGCTTTCCACCTCTGCTATGGCAGAGGTGTCAGGGGACCAAAGGATTGATGACAACAGCTGCGGGGAAGCCCTCAGGTCTTCACTACTGCCATCAAAGGCCACGGCCTCACTGTCCTGATTCCTCCAGCAACAGCCACCATGCTGGCTGTCGAGGGCACTCGAGTGGACAAAGGCGGCTGCAGGAGCCTGAACTCACTCTGGTTTCACCAGCAGTCTGTTGCCATAGGCAACTGCCTATTTTGCCTATACCTAGAGCTGACCCTGTGCAATATACACAGCAGGATTGTTATGATGAGATTAGCACTCTTTATTATACTATCCCTGCTCTTATCACCAACCCCAGCTCTCACAAATTCAAGATAAGGAAATTTCCCTCATGCACTTACCATGGTCTTGAACAGCACTTCAGAGAAAAGCAGTGAGCAGTCACTGTATTCATATTAACATGGGAAAATTTAGGGAGTCATTGCTATTCTTGGGTTTAGGTTCTCTGAATCCTTCAATGTCCCAGTTCTGGTCTGGTTGCTTATCACTTATCCCAGCTTGAGTAGCTTGAGGTCGTCCTCTCTGCACTAGGATAATGTCAATATGGGACCAAGGCATCATAATCCCCTCAACTGTAGCCCATAATCTTTTCCATTTATTAAAAGTATCTTCCTCCTATACCTTCTAAAACACCCAGGGATAATAGAGAGCTACATCAGGTAAGCATACCTGTTAGCTTACAGGAAGGCAAAACACCTCCAAAAATGCTCAAATCTCATTGAAAGCCAAAATAGGACTTACTCTAGAGACTCCAACACACCAGCAAATCACCACTGCTTCACTCATCGTCACCCATCAGCTGAGGAGCTCAGCTGCAGGCACAGCTGCATTGCACTACCCTGCCCGGACCAGGGGTCACCAACCGGAAACAGAGGGGACTCTAAATTAGAAACGGTGAGCCTAAACCCTTTCTTTCATATATTTTCCATTTAGGTTCCTCACTCCTTATTGAAATACCTCATTGATTCTAGGAAATACATCACTGAATGTAACCGAGATGGTCAAAGAGACTGCTTTTTAATCAGAGCGGGGCATCTAATTCCTTTGAAAACCTTAGGGTTTAGATCCTTTGATACTTGCGTAGCTCTGAAAGTCTGAGCCTCAAATTGGGTTCTGCAGAAAGATACTTATGTAATGTGAAATACTGTTGTATTAAACAACAAATACAGGCCTAAATTGACCTGACAGTGACCTTTTTAATAATAGAAAATCATCAAAATAAACAAAGCACAATGCAAATGCAGATGATTTGGTTACAGTAGATTTGATGAAATAAAACAGACAATCTAATTAACCAGTGATTAGATTAAGTAGAAGTCTCTGTATTGAGTGATGGATAATTAACTGGAATTGTATTTACTTATTTTTATTGTACTGCAGAACAAGGCATATCTTTGCCATTCTTTCTTTTCACTGCAGTCTTTTCATTAAACAAAATTATTCTGAATGTTTTACACAGAATCTAGGCCTCTAAGTAAACACGGTGAGTTGGAAAGGGAAAGGCAGCCCTACACTGAGATTTAGTAGTTGATCAATACTGTTTGGATAATTCTCATCCAACGAAACAGTTACAACCCTGGCTTTTCAGAGCTGCTTGGCATTTATAGCTCCAGCTGAGTGGAGTGTGAGCTGCAGGTGCTCAGCCCTTCGGAGAGCCATGCCCTTATTGTTCAACCATAATTTATGCTTGAGAACAAACAAACAAGCCTATTCAAGGCAACTCCTAATTTCTGCACCTGAGTCGATCAAGATTTATTTTTATCAAGGCAAATGCACATAAGGGAATGGTGCAGAGCTGATCAACATCGAAGACAGAAATGCATCTTGCACTTTGAAATCCTTATCAGAAATGGTTGTGGTGACTTTTAAGTGTAGGTACGTAAGATGCAGTCTTTTAAAGTGATTTAACTCCCTCCTTTTAAGAACTGTAATCTGGAAGATTGGTTTGGCTCCCCATCACTAGCCAGAAAACCCCATACTATCGAAGAAGCCCTTTTAATAACACAGCTTGTTAAATGTTAGGTGTAATTTTAATTTTTAAAGCGTTTTGCTAATTGCGTATTTGCCAGAGGCTCGGTGGTATCCTATAAAAACCGTCATAGCAGGCAGTCACTAGGTTCACCATGCACATGGGTTGCGTATTCACATGTTCCTCTGTTCAGAATACATCACAGTTAATTTGATGAAATATCTGCTGGCAAAATTTCTCCCCTAGCTGTGGGACTACTGTCTGTCTGTCTGTCTAGACACTCTTACTGCTCTCATTACCATGGTATCTCAGTGCATCCAGACCCATGGATATCTGAGGAGGAGTTAATAAGCATTAGCTCTTGCTAGGTCTCTTCAGAGGATGCTTCTGCCAAACTGCAGGGGACAGCAGACGAAAACAGCATGATTCCTGAAAGCGATGAGCTGCCTGACGAGAGGAAAGCTAGCAGGACAGTGTGGAAGCTCTGGCATCTATTTAGCAGTGCCTTGCAGCCTGCCTCTGGCCAGGTGGCAGGGCATTTGCGTGTTGGCTTACATGCAGGCGGTTTTCTTGCTTGTGTGCAGAGATGAGCAAAGCTGAAGCTACTGCAAGTTCTGTGCTAGCGAGGGTGCCAAGGAACACCATGCGGAGGCGGGTGAATTCTGGATGAGAGAGTGGGTAAACAGAAAGGCTGAAGTGCCAGGGGTAGCCTCAGGGGCATTCCCTTAGGGAACAAACAGCAACTGAGCTAGAAAGTAAGGCCACGCTACAGTAATTAGCTTCTCCAGCTGATCTAAGGAATTGGCCAGACTTTTAAGAGAAAGACCTGGTTGACCAGGTGATGTGCATGCCTTCAGTTGCTGTATTTTAAGGCTATATTTTTGGTCCTGAAATGCCAGTCCACAAATTTAGCCATTTACCTGTAAAACCTGTAATGTCTTTTATGGTGCAGTCTTTCTTTTCGGTGGTGCTGAGTGCAAGCGAGAAAGAGATAAAACCCCACCTTCTCAGCAGTGTTGATGCTCAGGGCTTGGGTCTTAATCCTCTTGATGTTATTAAGAAAACTTCTATTGTCCTTGTCATGAGCAGGCTTTTAATTAATTTGACTTGTTCTCACTCCCTATCTACATCTGAACAACTGCTCTGACCAAAAAGGGCTGTAACCTTGGGAGCAAAATGTGGCCTCTGGCTTGTGCAGTTGTAGTAGGCCATTTCAGCAGTCATTCCAGTCCTCAATCTCTCTCTTCTCACATGGAGTTACTGTGCCTCTAACCATTGTCACTAAAGTTTGTTCAGAGTAACAGGAAAATGGATGGGACTATACAATAAAGTCTAAATATATATATATATCTCTATATATGTGAATCATCTGATATTTCCAGCATAAAATATTTAATGAGTACTTTTGTTGAAAAAGATGGGGGTTAGGAAGGCCTGTGTAGCTCCTAAATAACATGGACAGCATGCTTTGCCCATGGACAAACCTCAGTTGGATTCCCCCATCTTCTCTTCACAAGACTGCCAAGACAAAGAATTACATACAAGCCACAGGACTTGAGAGTGTTTTCCAGTGTTCAGCAGCCTAGATACATCCTGACTGCACCTCATGACAAAACCCAGGCATGTATCTTCTCCTCCTCCCCTCCTCCTCTTGTCTTCCCTTCTGGAAGGCCAGATGTGTAGATGTAGGGCAAGAAGGTCTTGATGCCAGCAAGGAAGAAGGAGTTGTAGAAGATAAAGGAAAGCTCCTCCAGTTTTGGTGACAGCTAGGAAAGGGGAAAGTAAGTAGAAATGGAATACCAGCTCTCCTGAAAAATAGCAGATAAGAGGAAAAGAAGAAGCAGTGCCTAATTTTTCTGCTCTGTGGTGACATATGCGTGCAGACACCCGCCTAGGAGTTGTGAGGGAACTCTAATGAATCTCTCTGAGTTGTGTCTATGGTGCTGATTACCGCTGTTCCCGCAGAAGCCACTTGTATTTGTGATTTGGAGATGTTTTCAGCAGGCAATGAAGTATTATTCGCTCTTTAAAAAATGTACCACATAATTGCAGAAGATAGCATGTTCCCATTCCAATTAGAAGTGAGTAACTGTAATACCTGAAGGAGCCTTGTGCAGCATCTGTAGGTAAATACCTCTCTTTGTAAAGGAATCTACACATAGAAAAAACGCATAATAGGCTTGTGAATGCTAAGGTTTAGATGTAAACTACTGAAGTAAAAGAATCACTATCCCACGGAGAAATCTAAGCAGAGTTTGAGATGTTTTTTTTCTAAAAAAGATGCAAAATATATTGCTAGCAAATCGTGCTCTCCTTTATTGCTTGTATATCAGTATGGCAAGCAGAACACTTTCTACCTCAAAAAAGTTTGTCCTCAGCTCCTCATGTAAATTCACAAAAACATTTAGACATGGCAATGCTTCACCTTCAGCCGAAGCCTGTCTTCATACATTAACCATGCTTGCAGCCATTCTCCAACAGTGGGGTCAACTAGCGTGAGTGGCCCACATTGGCTCTTCAAACTCCCACACAGCGTGGCTGTTGCAAACTGTTTGCTGGGAATGGGACCATTCCCAGTTAAACATGTAAATTAGCTCATCGTGAATGCTGCGATGTGCCCGCTGGGTTATGTACGGGAAATGTAGGGGTCTCTATTCAACACGTACAGAGTCTTTTGGCATGTGTAGAGCAGATGGGCAGATTCTGATGATCTGCTTGTTGAAGGTGGTTGCTGAAAGTGGTGGTGCAGTGACTAAATACACGATTTTATAGATTCAGCCCTTAACAATTTATGGAAAGCTTCCATTTCACTCCCATCCTAGTATCAGTAGCATCTAATCAGCTTAAACCTATGCTGTAGCAATACGTCAGGTACTTCCAGAGTGTCCATGAACCGGCGAATGAACTTTAAATCAACTGAAAAATCCCACTGATTTGTGAAGGGAATTACATGTGGACCCTCAGCAAAGAAAATGCAATAATTTCTGCAGCTTCAGTTTATTCCTGCGTTTGTTGAGGTGTTGATAGGCCTGCAGGGGCCAAGTTCAGGGCTTTGATCAAGCAAATGTAACTCTGCTCTCTTGACAGAACTGCACTTGTCCATTGGAGGTCTGATTCTGAGCCAAGATCTTTGTACATCATGTTTATGTCACTTTTTTTTGCATAATTGTACAGTGCTGAAAGACCTTTGAACAAACTTACTTTATAAATGGGAATAGAATGATATATGGGTTATGACTGCAGGCTTGCAAACAACAGAAATACCTGAAAAACCCTCTGTTCTGCTATTGATCCAAAGGAGTGCTGGAAACATTACTATGGCAACAATTCTTACCCAGTGGAAGAAGCATGCCATTATCTGTGCATAGGAACAAAACAAGAGGAGGCGTTTTTCAGAATCTACCTCCCCTTGACCACTACAGATGTGCTGACCTTCTGGCATGAGCTCCTGCTGCAGGAGCTTTCAATGAGCTATGGCTTACAGAATTATTTATTGCCCCATGCACAGACAATAAAGAAATTCTATTGACCAACAGATTCCTGTCACAGAAAACAGCACTGCATGGAACTCCTGTTTTCTAAGAGTATCAAACATCTTCCTTACCTCGTTAACAACCTGGGTTATCGGTGTGAATAAAAGAGACAAGGCTGCTCTGGCTCACTGTAAATGTTGTCTCTGTCATGTGGCTGCACACCACTTGAACCTTTTGCAAGTACAGTTATTAACTCAGAAAACTACTGGGCATCTAATCGGGCCACGTTCTTACTGAGAACGAGTACAGGCTGAAGTACAAATCTTGGCATTGTGGTAGTGGTGTTATTTGGTCTATTAATTACCAACTAGACTAATAACGTCAGCAAGAAACCATTTTGCATTATATGGCTAAATTCAAAGTCCACATCCCATATTGCCTGAAGGTAGAATCAAGCACTAATCATATTCCGTGTGTTTGCAACACTTCAGAAGCTCTGTTTGCTGCTACGAGCTGCATCTCTCATCCTGGGTAATTCTAAGGAGTACTGTGACTCTGCCCACCGTTCCTAACCCTGGGGAGGGGAGTGATACTGGCTACAAGTCCAGGCAGACTGTTCTTCCTGTAAACAGCTGAGGGAAACGATAGTGTGGGAGATGGTGCCAAGCGAGGAAAGAAAAGGAGCAGCCTGGAAGAAAGCTTCCAAATACACATCCCACTGCAGGAACACTTTATGGCTGTCCTGAGGCTGGGGAGAAGAACAAGCAGCTGCAAGCTCTTTCCAAGCTGTTGGTTTGCCAGTCTTCTCTCTGGGCAGCCTGTCATACAGCCAGCTGTGAGAGCAACACAAGTAGGTGGAACAGCTCAGCCCACTTGGGAGCTCACTACTGCTCCACAGAGCCACTTAACAGCATGAGCCAAGTGGGTATTGCCCATTGCCATTAGTATTGTTATCTCCCTTTTTAAAAAAAAAAAAGAAAAATAAGAAGGGTCAGAAAAACACAAGAGAGCGCCTGGGCAGAAGACAGACTGTAGAAAGAGACCAAGACTAACATTAGGTTTGTGAAGTACAAGGAAGAAATGGAAATGACATTGCTACTAATAAAGTTGCGAAAATACACACAATGCCATCCAGCTGTTTACTACGTCCCTGCCTAAAAAGCTGAGTTCTTGCTTATTCTGTAGAGATGGTAAAGATCTAGTTCTTCTAGAGAAATACATAGTCCTGCTGTTCTGGAAATTATTCATCTTTCCTTCATGTAAAATGCGTCCTGCAAGCAGCCACAGTGGCACAGAATAGATGTGCATCTGTGTGTGTATGTAGGTATATATTACACGTTTGTACAGATAGGAAACTATGGTGAAAATGTCTCGATGAAAGAAAAACTAAAATATACACTTGGAATTAACCTATTTGGTCAATCTTTTTCCCTACCCTAGAGACATCTGGTTTTATTCAATATTGACTTTTTTTTTCCTAGTTCTAGATGACTTTGGCTCCTGAGGATATAGAAATAGGAGCTATTATTAAGGTTATCATTATTATTTTGGCAACATCAACTTTGACAGCTTCATGAACTTTACTGAATAAACGATGGTTCATGACCCATCAAACAGTATTTTCCCACTTCTCCAGCCTTCTGTGCCTTCAACATCTGAGCGACTCCCAAGTGTTTTATAAAAGTAGTAATCTGTCTTCTAGCCTTTAGGGAGGTGGCTTCATCAGTTCCAGGAATTTTCTTCCCTATTTGCTGTTGCACATGTGAGAGCAGCTGTCCTGTGAAGAAATTATTGAGGGTAGGCTAAGTCAAAGAGATAAGATACACGGGTAGTCTCAAATGAAGGAAAAGCTCTGCTCATTTTCAGCTCCCATGAAACAAATTTCACCCAGCCCAGATTCAGCTCTGCACTCACAGGCAACCCCCTGTTGGCTGTTCCTTTATTCCAGGGAAATGCAATTGCTGATGGAAGTCATGCTCACTGAGGAGGAAGTTCTCACCCAGATAGCTTGGGACATCTGCAGAGGCTTTCCGTATGTCAAAGCGGTGACTACAGCATGGATCCTGTGTAAAACGTGGGAGCGTCGCTCGCAAGCACCGGATGCTGGGGATGCCTCGCTGCAAGCAGGCCCGTGTTCCCTACCTGCTGGCCTGGCGTCCCACTCACCATCAGAACCGCTGTCTGACGTGCCCATTGCGCTGGACCGTGCTCCCCGCGCCGAACGCGGGCGCATTTCTTCATTTGCAGAGCCCCCCTTGGCGCAGGGCTCTGCCCTACCGGGGGTGGAAAGGTACAGTGGAAAACCGCCCCCCCCCCCCCCCCCCCCCATAAGAGTTTAAGGAACAGGAGTCAGCCACAAAGATTTGGATGTAAATGTGCCTTTGCTGGAATTTGGAGAGGCAACCCCCCAATGTTACTGTTCAGGCCCACCGCTAGCAGGTAGCCACACAGTTTGCCACCCGTTTTATTAGAAAGGGAGGCTTGCGCTCCACTGCGCAGGCAAACGCGCCCGCGACTTGCTCTCGCTGCGGCTGCCTGCGTCCACCCGCATCCACCCACGACCCCGGGGTCCCCGGGCCGGCCACGGCGGCCCACAACCGGGAGCTCCGCCAGGTCCGGGTCCAGGGCCAGGTCTGGGGACGGCCCTGTCGTGACGCTCCGGGGTTGCCGGGCGGCCTGGGAGCGCTGCGGCATGGCTCTGCGGGCGGAGAGGCTGACCCCGCTGCTATCCTTTGCTCCTGGCCTCGCTGTCGGCGGGCGCCGCGAACGGCGGCAGCGCGGAGGCGGCGGAGACCCTCGACGGGCGCGCCGAGGCGGGCGAGGAGGCTCCGGACGGTTGGCGGGCGCCGCCATTGCCCGCCACCCCCGGCACCAGCCGCGCCCTTTGCCGCCGGGGCCCTTCCCCGAGTGGCGAGGGCGCCGCGCTCCCCTCAGCCCGGGCGGCTGCCGGTTGCTCCCCCCCGTCCGGCTGCTCCTGCAGATCCGGCGATCCCCAGTCCCTTGCCCCTTCTGGAGGCAGGGGGTGCGCGGCGGGGCAGATGCTTGCGGGGCTGCCCGGAGTCGTGCTTCCCGAGCAGGCCCTCATCACGGCCAGGCCGTAACGCTCCCTCCCCGGTGTCCTACGCAGGCGGTGGGAAGGTGTCAGGCGTACGCAATGCTTTTATTAAGCCGTGCAGCATCTCAGGGCCCCTCCTGAAGAGGGGGAGGCTGGGGAGACAGGGAAAGCTCCAGATCCGCTCATCTAAGCGTGGGCTGTGGGAGAGTCGGAGACGTTCAAACCCCCACCCTCGGTTGACTGTCGAGCATCCAGCCGCGCGGGTTCACACAGTGTTGGCAAGTGCAAAGCCAAATTGCCCACGGAAAGCTTTCCGTCCAGGGAAAGCTTAGCATCCCCTTAGCTGCCCCTTGTGGGTCAGTTTGGGGACGGAGCAGTGGTGCTCCCCCTCCCCGCTCCACTCTGGCCCTCAGGACCCCCGAAGCCAGGATACTTGGCAAGACGGATGCCCAACTCGGTGAGTTCCCTCATGGTACCCGACCACGACTCCGAGTGCTCCCCGTTGACTTTTTTAGTAGGACTTCTGTGGGCTTTTTAAGTGTTTATTGAAATATTCTGCACGTATGCTGTGACGTGGCTTGTAATTAAAATGGTGTGTAATGGCAAAGATTTCTGTTCTACGTAGGTTTTTACAAGGCTTCCAAATGTAGAGAGGAATACAGGCTGCCTTTGCCGTGCTGGTACTAATTGCAGCCCCCTGACAGGAATGCAAATGCAGTTCCCTAGCACATTCTTATCTCGGCATGTGTGGGATTTACATATATAACTCCTATTAATGCTAATGGCAGCTATATACATAATTCTTTTTGCACCGGACTGACACTATATTTTTATCTGAACCTGATGCAACTGGAATCAGCCATCTTATATAAAGCAGAAAGACCTGTAGTTTCGTACTGGAAGCTTTCTTAACATTTTGGTTCATTTCTAATGTATGGAGGAAAGGCAGGTAAAGGAAGCTTTGTATTGCAGTAGTGGCATAGAAGGTTCATAACATTCACATAAGAAGTGTTATATTATCCAGATGGATTATCGATGGATCTGATCCCGTTTCCCTTAAAGTTTCTTTCTGTTGCCTTTTTTTTTTTTTTTTTTAATTTCATTAAATCAGAAAGCAGGATTGGCGAACTGATGAACTTGTTAATTTAGAACCAATCAGCTTTTAACATTGAGATGTGTTTAAAGGGTTATTTGGAGTATTTAATCCTTTTTATTTAGAGCTGTAGTCAGTTCATCATTATGAATCTCTGACAAGAGTCATGTTGCGCGTTGTGGTGCCCCTAAAGGCAGAAGCATCCTGAAAGGCTGTCATGGTTGATCTCTTCACCTATGGTTAGGAGAAGTTTGGTTCTACTGGTTAGCAAAGTCCCTCAACCTTCTGTTAGGAATATCTGAAGTTTTGTATCTCTTCTTGTTTCTAAAGCTTTTTCTTCTTCTTTTTTTGTGAATTTGTGTCTGGATGGGAACTGGCGGCTTCTCCTTTCAGATATGATGACACCCTGCTGTGGCTATACTCAGCTTGTTACCTCAAAATTGAATGACAGGAATGCCTACTTTCAGGGTAGAGGTTTTGGACTTACCATAAGCTCATAACGAATTGTCAGAAATCTACTGAGTTGAGAATTTACATCATCTGAAGCTGTCCTAGCCCTCCCTCCCCTTCATTTCTCTATGTTTACATTTATTCTGCACAAGTGAACAAGGGCAACTCTTGTTGTACCTGGTTGAAATCAGGTATTTTTAAACAGGACTGTGTTTAGACTGTAGACAGGATCCTTATGTTCTCCTCCTCTCCACTGTGCTGTGGTAGTTGTCGTTAGACAAGACCGTTGAATGACTGCCCCATTAATTTAAAAGAAGCTAAGGGAAACACGATAGGATGTCCATGGTGGGGACCATCTTATAAAGAAGTTGTTATTTTTTAAAGCTCATTAGAGATATAGTTTGAGTATACAGTAGCTGTTTTAAAGGTTGTGTCTGTTTTCTTAGGATTTTAGTCTTATCATTTTTTCCCCTTATGTTTTGGCTAAGGTTGGATTTTTTATCATTCAGCTGGATAGTTATTGTTTAAGGATTGTTGTGCATACGCTAGAACACTGTTCTGACGAGCGCAGCTTATATGTTGAAGTAAATGTCAAAACCATAGAGACAGAGAGAACAGAAGAATAAGATTTTGATGGCTCATTTATAATGTTGGGGGAAAAAAAAGAGTTCAGCATCAGTGTATCATTGCGGAGAATTCACCGTGTTGCTGTAGTATAAATCCTTTACAATGGAGGGATAAAGGTTTTATATTTGTGTATCACTGACTGCAAGAGAAATGGATCTGTTCCTTTCAACCTGAGAAATTTAAAGTTTTGGATAGTGTGTGAAAAATGTAAATGTTACTCAGAGATTTAGTAGCAAGAAGTGATATATAAACTTGCACTGCTGCACAGAAGTAACATTTTGTAAACATAAATCTTGAATATAAAAAACTGAGAGACAGTGAGAGCAAACTTTACATTGGTAAGTATTTGTTATCAGAAAAAAAATAATCTGAGTAGGCGGGACTGGCAGTGGAGACTTGTAAAAACAGTCATAGTGACTCTCTCTTTGCATTTGGAAGAATTGAAAAGACCTATTGTTTATTTAATGAACAATTTCCAAGGGAGCTTCACTGAGTTAGTTCCAGAAACTGGACCTCAGTATCCTTATAAACAAACATTCAAATTGCATGCTATTAGGAATAAAATATATAATCCAGATTTGAATCCCAGATGGAGATGAGAACCTTTTGCTTTCGTACGTTCTGTGAAACCCGTTCTGTAACCTCGAAGTACCATTTAAAAATGGAAGGAACCCAATCACAGTGATTAAAACCCCAGTACCTAATTAAAATACTGTACCTGATTGACTCATCTTTATGCTGGTTGTCTAAACCTGACCTTGAAGTGTAATGGGGAAAAAATCATGTGGGAATGTGTACGTTAGCCAGAAGGAACAAGGAAATGAGTTAAGTGAATATTGTTTAATGAAGAATTTTCTTAACTCTTTTCAGGGAAGACCTATCCTTTGCAGAGAACCTAGCCACCGCACTTCCCAGAGCATTCAGTAGGCTAATTTAATGTCATAGGCTGGTTTATAAGAAAATTACATTTTTTGCTTTTAAAGAATCGTCTTAAGGTTTTAACATGAATGCTATTCACACTGGATTTTATGATATATTTTTCACAAATGTCTTGTTTTTCTGGTCTAGTTAGTGAAAGCAAAAGTGTTGGCAAATTTCACATTGCAACTAAAAAGTAGTAAAGGTTTCAAGGGGTGAGTTTCCTGATAATTGGGCGTTTTCACCCCGTCGTTATATCAGTGATGTAACTTTAGAGTTTGTGTTCAGGTCTGAATGCCAGTGCGTCCACGGAAGTAGAATTTGGAGTATGCACAGTTACATGTGGTAAGTAGCAAAGCAGATGAATAAAACATATTGTCATTTGTTTTTTGGGGAAAAAAAAGTGCTAACTGTAGCAATTTAGCAGTTGTAATTTGCTTGCCCTCGTTCACCTCTCATTGATTTCAATTGCCAATAACTATAATTAACAAAAACAATCAGGCTGATTGTCATTAGGAGTTTAGGTCAGATCTGTTGTTTTATTAATTTCACAGCCTGGAAGCTCCTATTTTAAACCAGTTCCCTACGTTTATTGGCACATGAGCTGCCTTCCACAAAGTAACAATTTTCGCTATTTGTGAACATCTGTGAGATGTTCAGAAGATGAAAGATCTTCTGATGCTTCTCACAGATGTCTTCCCACATACAATATTGCCAAAAAATCGCTTGCCTGCAGTAGCCTGTTCTGTATTCCACATTTATACAATTTATAAATTGTGCAGTGGAGAGGAGAGGTATCATTCTGGAGTAGGAAGGGAGAGAGGAAAAATTAGATGAGCCTTAAGAAGACATCTCTGCATTTAGGGTGGTGATAGAAACTGCTGTGAGGTGGTAACTGCATTGCTAAGGAAGCAGTCTTGAATCAGAAATGCTATTAATTTTTTTTTTTTTCTGAACAAATTCAGCTTCTCATAAGACTACAATAAAAAAGAGACGAGTTTTTGCTCCCATCAACCTGATGTTGCCTAGAATATGTCTTTTCATTTTTTCTAGTCAATTTTTCATATTTCCAATGGTGGAACTTCCTTGATTCCCTCCTATTTCCAGTGTTAGGACGTTATAGTTTTAGGAGATATTTTTGCTTCTACATACTTTAATATTTCTCTTTCTTAACTTCATAATTTCAAATCTGCTTATATGTTCTGTATACTGATGCCATATATTTATCCCTATTCTCTTAATGACCTCACTTGCTCTGATGCACACATCTTTTGGATACTAAGAAATGGCTCCTTAAGTCCCCTTCCTCTAGCAGATGTCTCAGATCACAGAATCACAGAATGGTTTAGGTTGAAAAGACCTTTAAGGTCATCCAGTCCAACTCTTAACCTAACACCGCTAATACCACCTCCTTCAGCACCTCGTCCACACATCTTTTAAATACCTCCAGGAATGGGGACTCAGCCACTTCCCTGGGTAGCCTGTTCCAATGCCTGACAACCACTTTAGTGAAGAAATTTTTCCTAATATCCAGTCTAAACCTCCACTGGAGCAACTTGGGGCTGTTTCCTTTTGTCATATCACTTATTACTTGGAACAAGAGACCAACTCCCACCTCTCTGCAACCTCCTTTCAGGTAGTTGTAGAGAGCAATAAGGTCTCCCCTGAGCCTTCCCTTCTCCATGCTGAACAACCCCAGCTCCCTCAGCTGTTCCTTTCAGGACTTGTGCTCCAGACCCTTCCCCAGCTCCGTTGCCCTTCTCTGGACACGCTCCAGCACCTCAGTGTCTTTCTTGTAGTGAACACAGTATTCCAAAACTTAATACAGGATTCAAGGTGAGGCCTCACCAGTGCCAAGTACAGGGGGACAATCACTGCCCTAGTCCTTATGTTCCTTATTTTAAGGGAATTTCACTAAACGTTGTCTCAGTTTTAACTTTGGTCCCTCAGAATGTTGTGGTGGGTTGACCTTGGCTGACTGCTAGGTGCCTACCATGGCACTCTATCCCTCCTCTTGTCCACAGGACAGGGGCAGAAAATAAGATGCAAAACCCATGGGTCAAGATAAAGGCAGTTTAATAAAGAAAAAGCCACATGCAGAAGCAAACAACCAAGAAAACTTATTCTCTGCTTCCCATCAGCAGGTGATGTCCAGCCACTTCCTGGGAAGCAGGGCACCAGTATGCATAGTGGGTGCTTCAGAAGACAAATACCTTAATAACAAATTCTCCCCCCAACCCCCTCCTTTCTCTTAGCTTCTATTGCAGAGCATGACACCATATGGTATGGAATATCCCTTTGGTCAGTTTGGGTCAGCTGTCCCAGCTGCGTCCCCTCCAGCCTCTTGCCAACCCCCAGCCTTCTGGCCTTTGGGGGGTGGGAAAAGACAGCCTTGATGTTGTGGGAGCTCTGCTCAGCAGTAGCCAAAACATGGGTGTGTTATCAACACCATTCCAGCTACAAATACAAAGCACAGCACTATGAGGACTGCTATGGGGAAAGTTAATTCCATCCCAGCCAGACCCCATACAAATTGTTTAACCCCTTTAATACTGAAAATTATGTAGTCTTACTGAAAAATCAGAAAAGAGACGTTCTAACAAAAAAAGAAAAAGGTATCTTCTCATATCTGGCTTTCAGATTGCGTTTGTAGCCTTCATTCTAGTCTAGGCTGTTGAATGCATGGCATGTTTTGTCTGTTGAAAGGCTGAGAAGTGGCTTCTTGGTTCTTTCAGCAAAGCTGTATGCTCTTCGTCTCTTTCGTGTTCCTTCTATTCCCTAGATTAATCTATCTAGCCCTTTATGTTTCTTGCTTTCTCAACTGACTCAATTTTCTTTATTTTTCCCAGTAATGCTGTGGCTCAGATTCATTGCTCCTCCAGTCATAGTCCAGGCTTTCAGAGGCATTAAAGCATAATTAAAGCTTATGTTAATGATGTGTTGTCATACCTGCCTCAAATTCGCCTTAGTCTTTTTGTGGTCCAATTGCTTTGGCCACTCTTCCCTCTAAATTTCTCTCATAACTTCTGGTTTTGTATTGTTAAGTATTCAGTTCTTTGTGGATCATCCCTCTTCACCCCGCTCTCGCCACCAGTCTATTAATTCACATTTCTCTGGAGTGAATTTCATTTGGGTAATTTATTTTTACTGCATTGTGGCCAGCTTTTTGTTAGGTTAACTTGCATGACTTGTTGAAGTTAAGACTTAATTTGTTAGAGCACCTCAGTAGATTAATTTCATCAGCACTGGCAGCTACTACAAAGAGGTGGGAAATGGAAACGTGGGAATGAAAGAAAAAGCTGTCCAAAAGGAAGAGGCAGAGGAGTACTGAAAGAACTTGCAGATGTAAATAAAAGCTTTTTTTTCATCAACCCTTTGAGCATGATGTACTTCCCAAATTTTAATATTGCTGCATATAAGACATGGTGAGATTTTTCCTGATGAAGGTGACTAGAGCTAGCCCAGAGCCCAGATTTTATCAAGCCAGCCTTTTTCTCTTCATAGGTTTCCTGTCTTTTTTGTTAGCTAAAAACCCCTGCATGGCACTGAAGAAAGAGGAATGCCTTTAATAAAGGTGTCAGTTCACTGCCATTTACACCTCTGTCTCTGCATCCATGAGATGAGACATTCTCTGGAGCAGAGAACGATCCTCGTTTTGTGTCATTTTCAGTAAGTGGTGTTGTCTCCCTCTGTCACTTGAAGTACTGTTTCAAGAGTTACATGACATCTCCGAAACATTCTGAAATCCATTGGTTTATGTAATACACATTGGAGAAGGGCAGATGCATCATAAATGCAATATTCAAACCCATTTCCTATTTATTATTATTATACTTCAAGGGGGGGGAGGGTGGTTACTCTCCTCTTTCCATGCCTATTAGTAAACAAAATGCTTCTGGAAAAATGGCAAAACCTTCAGTGTTTACTGGTCCTAAACATATTATTCCTGCCTCCCCCACAAGCTGTGTCATTCCAATGAACTGTGTACACGCTGTTTGGCAAAAACAATTACACCACTTGTTTTGAATTTGTTCATGATTGTTAAAATGAGGATGTTCCCATTGAAATCCTGATAGTGACAGTGAACATTTTTGTTGTTGTTTGTGTCCATGAATATCGTGTAGGAATTTTCATTAACTTTACACGTTTGTGATAGGTTATCTATCTCCTGTTCTTTGTCTTCAGTAGGACCTTCCGTGTTGCAGGTGGGGGGGCCTGGTGGCCAACGCTTGATTTCACCTGTTTCTCATGAGAAGCCCCATGTTACCTTTGTGCTCGAGAGGCTTTGTTTTGGGGGCTGTTAGTGGTGTTCTTGTATCACTCACTGTTGGTCACTGATAGGTAACTTAAGACTATTCAATCCCAGTGCCAGGAGGTTTTTAGTGCCTTCAGTTTCTGGTGGCCCTGGTGGGAGTTGAAGACATGCAGTCACACAAGACTGGAGGCAGACTGAGCTGGCACTCCGTACAAGATTCTCTGTGCCATCTGATTTGAGCATTTGAAGGCCAGGAGCCTAAATGCTTTTATATTTAAAGTGAATTAACTGTTTTGCAGAACATATACTAGTTTAATTTCAAATTATTTTTCTGTAAGAAAAGTTCTGAATTAATTTTGGAGTTCTTTTTCTGAGACATGAGGATTCTAAGAATCTGGCTCCCTATGGTACAGAGTCTGACAGAAGCAGATGTCTTGAAATCTTAGGTACCAACATGGGATAGCTTTAGCAGGCACTCTGAGAAGATTTTTTTTGCCTGGTGTTTGGTAGATAGATCGTATTAACATCCAGGATAAAGAGAGAGAAAGCAAAAACAGATTATGAAGGAAATGCAGAAATGCAGAGTGAAATACTTCTTTATTTTTTCTCCCAAAGGGATTGGCATTCAAGAAGTTCTGTTAACCAGTGGATGCCCTGGGACTGAAGCAAAATGTATTGTCCATGCGGAGGAATGCCGGGGGCATGTGGATGTAAGTGGAACACCGTGATACGGTAATCTAGAACAAATGAGCTGATTCAAATGTTCTTGTTCTCTGTGAGTGTGGTGGAAGTGGAATGAAATGATTACATTGCACCCTCCAATCACCCTGTTAAGCAATCCAGTAATGTTTCAGATCTCATTTCTGCACCGATGTGCGCTGGATTTCAAGTCCCCGTAAAATACTGTTTTTCTGCTGTGTGCTTTGTTCCAGATATTAGACCAAGCAAAAAGTACTTGAGGTAATTTAAAGCCGAAAGCACAATTTCCAAGTAACATTCTGTGGTTTGAAGAATTATGAACTTTATGATCTATACAGAGATGTTTCATGTAGTTGATGATGTACCTATTAAAAATTCTTCCTATAGGAGGAATACCAATTTCTGAGGGGCTCATCTGTGTGAAGGTGCCTTGTATTTATATACCTCCTGGAAATAGATTTAAATATTTTTGGAAGATGTTAATTCCAGACAAGGTGAGTAATCGAGCCCCACTTTGTGCAGAAAAATTGCATACTGCATGTATTTACCACATGCTCCTTCTGAATTGTACAGACTTCTGGGCAGATTATTTCCTTTGCTGTCATAATGCAAATAAGTCCCAATTTCTCACTGGCGAGTTGGTAATACAAGGACTCGCATGGCTTTGCTCCTTTATGCAACTTCAATTTCCTGTTTATATGAGGGAAACAGTAATTTTAGAGAGTAATGTTTACTGTTATTTCAGAAAAATTGGGCATAGTGGCTGGTGAGGGAATACATGTCAGCAAGTCACAATCACACTGCCCTTCCCAGGTGTTCAAGTAGGAGGTGCTGATCAGATGGGAGAACTTTTTCCAGGGGCCAAGAGGTCCTGACAGGTGTTGGACTAAGAGCAAGCACTTTTCTGTGCATCTGACACAATTCAACTCGTCTTTGCAGATCTATCTGAAAAAATACAACCTCTTTCTTTTCTTTTACATGTGGCTAGAGAGCACACATTCTTCCCAATGATTCAGCTATTATGGAAGTTTGCAGAGATACCCATTTGGTCACCTTCCAATGTGAAACTCAAGAAAATGGAAATATAGTTGCCTCTGTAAAGTACAGTCTACACAAGAACTGGTAAGATCATAGAGATGCTTATAACCTTCTAGTGATACGGCCTTGTGGTTTTTATGTGGTACTAAATCTTCCTAAGATTGCAAGTCACCAGTAGTATGTAGGCAGGAGCTTGTGTGCTGTGGTAATGACTGTCATGAAATGCAGGCCAATAAAAGAGACTTATAAAAGGAAATGACAGAATGGGAATGAAGAGGCTCCTTGTGGTAGGAATGATTATTTTCTTTATCCTTTGTAAAAATTTAAGCTAAAATAAGGAGGGTGTCCTATTACCTGCTTATTTTTTTACCGCACCCAGGTTGGTTAACATAGACTTCTTTTTGTCTCACTAGCCACGTAGCACAGGTTCTGCAGTTAAGTTTCCTTTCTCCTTCAATACTGAAGCAGGGAAACAGTCTTTTGGGTTTTGCCTTTTAGTGGCCATCTGGAATTAGCTTATACACAGTGGATTTAGCAAAGTTTAACATTAAAAAGAATACATCGTAAAACAGTTCCCCAGTACTCCTTCTCACCTCCTCTGCTAATGGGATTTTTGCTGACTTCATCAGGAAAGGCATCAGTGTGCTGATTTTCTCAAACCTTGAGAATAACTACACAGAAACTCCATGTTTTCTAATTGGAGAAGGGGTGAAAAGTGCCTTGTTCACAGAAATCTAAACTTTTAAATGAAATAATGTAGATTCAGGTCTTATGCAAAATTATGGCAGACTAGAAATGAAGAAATCCTTGGAGATACACCCTCCATGTTGTTTACCTAGGTGAAACAGTCTGGCCTGAGAATCCTGCTTTTCCTCTCTCTTCAGTAAGATAGGCTATTTCCTTTACCTCTATTGAGGTCCTTTCTGCCATTGTACAGTAACATGGAATTTGTTTCTTCATTTTCTAAATCCATCTGGCAGTCACAAAACACCCAAAGCTTTTTTATTTTTGTTTTCTTCTACTATTCAGTCTCTACATTCCCTTTTGTACAGAGGAAGCTTCCTTTTTGAGACCTGAATTAGCAAAGCACATAATCTGTTTTAGGCTTAAGCATGCAAATGGTCCCATTGAGTTGAGTCTGTGAGTCATCAATAGGACAACTCACACACTTGTATTTAGGCTGTGACTGAGTAGTCTTGGTGAAAAGCAGACAGAGGAAACCCACCCAACAGACATATCCACTGAGAACTTCTTACCAGGATTGACACTTATGGGTTCAGAAAATGACCATACAGAAATCTGAAGAAAACAAGCTCTAAGGCTTATTAAATAGCTTAAAATGACTGGGTGGTTGTGTTTAGTGCCAGGTCAGCATCCTTTGGCTTTGTACAGAGGTGTTTCTGGGCTTTGCTTCCCCAGAAGTGCCATTATTTGGTCTTTAGAGATTATTAGCTATTAATTAGGCACATAGAAGAAGTTATCAGTTTATCTTTTAAACACCTCCAGGGATGGTGACTCCACCACTTCCCTGGGCAGCCTGTTCCAATGCCTGACAACCCTTTCAGTGAAGAATGCTTTCCTAATACCCAATCTAAACCTCCTCTGGTGCAACTTGAGGCCATTTCCTCTTGTCCTATCACTTATTAGTTGGGAGAAGAGACCAACTCCCACCTCTCTGCAACCTCCTTTCAGGTAGTTGTAGAGAGCCATAAGGTCTCCCCTGAGCCTCCTCCAGGCTAAACAATCCCAGCTCCCTCAGCTGCTCCTCACAGGACTTGTGCTCCAGACCCTTCCCCAGCTCCGTTGCCCTTCTCTGGACATGCTCCAGCCCCTCAAAGTCTTTCTTGTAGTGAGGGGTCCAAAACAACACAGGATTCGAGGTGCGGCCTCACCAGCGCCCAGTGCAGGGGGACGATCACTGCCCTAGTCCTGCTGGCCACACTGGTCCTGCTGCAGGCCAGGATGCCAGTGGCCTTCTGGGCCACCTGGGCACTCTACTGGCTCCTATTCAGCTGGCTGTTGACCAACACCCCCAGGTCCTTTTCTGCTGGGCAGCTTTCCAGGCACTTGTCCCCAGGCCTGTAGCTTTGCAGGGGGTTGTTGTCACCCAAGTGCAGCAACCGACTCTTGGCCTTGTTGAATCTCATACAGTTGACCTTGGCCTGTTGAAATGCAAAGAAGGGAAGACCACAAAATTGGTGTCAGAAATAGGACAAAAATCTCCTTTTCAGATAACCTACAGAATTGATTTGGACCTTTTCCAGCAACCAGAACTGGCCAACAGGCAGATTTCTAGTCAGGGTGAGTTGGGCAGGTGTGGTGGGCTGACCATGGCTGGCTGCCAGCCCCACCCAGTCGGGTCTGCTGGAGCTGTCTGGAACCGGCCATGTCCAACATGGGGCAGCCTCTGCCTCTTCTCACAGAGGGCAGATCAGTTTTAGTTGGGAAAGGAGTGAGTCCTCTCTATTACCTCCTAAACTGCATTTTTTTTTTTTTTTAAATCCAGCTGAGGTGATTCTGATCATCTCTTTGCCTCACTCAGATTGATAAGTCTAAGTCTGTATATTTTGTCTTTCTCTTCACCTAGATGACTCTTTTCAGTATTCCACAGATACCTTTCTTCATGCCAGAGCTACAGGACAGGACAGGGAAAGTGCAAACGTGTTTTCTCCATGGCTGGTCTTTCTTTTTGGCACTTTTCTAGTGAGAAAGCCTTGAAGTAATCAACAGAGCTAAAAATTATCAGTGCAGCCGATAAGGGGTGAATGTGTATGCTGTTGTCTCATCCTTCCTCCTCTTTCCAGCACGCTGATGTTCTACCCATGTGAACAACAGTGGCCAGATTCAGCAGCATCATCTGCAAGCCTGGCCCCAAAGCCAGAATGTGAAAATACTTAACGTGACACTTTCTGCTTCAGATTTTGGGGCGTGTGAGCTGGGAGGAAGGGAAGACATGTTGCAATAAGTCCATCTACCTGGATTTGTACAAAGTGTTTGACACCTTTCCGCACAACATCCTTGCCTCTAAACTGGAGAGACATGGATTTGACAGATGGACCACGTGGTGAATAAGGAACTGGCTTGATGATTGCACTCAGAGAGTTGTGGTCGAGGTCTGAATGGAGAGCAGTGACACGTGGCATTCCTCAGGGGTCGGTGTTGGGACTGGTGCTGTTTAACGTCTTTGTCAGCGGCATGGACAGTGGGATCAAGTGCACCCTCAGCAAGTTTGCTGATGACACCAACCTGTGCGGTGTGATCGACATGCAGGAGGGAAGGGATGCCATCCAGAGGGACCTGGACAGGCTGGAGAGGTGGGCCACTGCCAACCTCATGGAGTTCAACAAGGCCAAGTGCAAGGTCCTGCGTCCAGCTGTGGGACCCCCAACATAAGAAGGTTATTGATCAGTTGAAGTGAGTCCAGAGGAGGCCACAAAGATGCTCAGAGGGCTGGAGCCCCTCTGCTATGGGGACAGGCTGGGAGAGTTGGGCTTGTTCAGCCTGGAGAAGAGAAGGCTGAAGGAGACCTTATAGCACCTGCCAGCACCTGAAGGGGCTACAAGGAAGCTGGGGGGGACTTTTTACAAGGGCCTGTAGTGACAGGACAAGGGGTAATGGGTTTAAACTGAAAGTGGTGAGATTTAGATTGGACATCAGGAAGAAATTCTTCCCGGAGAGGGTGGTGAGGCACTGGAACAGGTTGTCCAGAGAAGCTGTGGGAACTAGATGATCTTTAAGGTCCCTTCCAACCTAAACCATTCTATGATTCTATGAACAGGGTAGGTAGAACCTCACAGGAATTTGTGTGTATTTGCTGTGTGGCAAAACTTCAAATGAGTTGATTTTAAATCTGTGCATGAAGAACTTCCATGTGTCCTTTACCAGTGATCACTGCGCTTTTCAGTGACCTTTTGATGAACAGTAGCAATGATATTTTTACATAAGTGAGTGGTCTTTAGTAATTTGGCTCTTTTGTTTTCCAGACTGTTCAGAGCTGTGGGTTCTCTTTGTCTTCCATGGCAAGAGAAACATAACAGGGGAAAAAAGTGTTTTATCTTCATCAAAAATTATTGTGATCTCTGCAAGGAAAATCCCGTCTTTTAGTAACTGACATTTCTGTATGTCCTTACTAAATCACTACCCTGAAACACTGAAGGGTGTTGTTTCACACTCCCGCCCGTTGTGTTGTTTGGTGTTTTGTGAAGACTTGGGAGCTGGAAGGCGGTTTATTCATATTCACTAATAATAGTCCTGTGAGGAGGGAGGACTCTGCAAGGGAGGAATGCGAGAGCAGAGAAGGAGCCTCATTAGGATGCTATGTGAAGGGTGTCAGCCTACTGAGATCCCAGCTGTGCTCCAAACTCCACGCTTCTCATGAGTGAGAGAACAAGTTGGGGTGTGTGTCTAGTGGTGCTTTTGTGGAGAAAACGGAGGCAATAGCGTTTCTGTGTCTCAGAGGCCATTCTAGCACCCATCTCTCTTCAGTTCATTTCCTGCTGATGGCTTCAGTGCCAGAGCTTCCATGAGAGTGAAAAGTTACATCTCTGTAACCAGCTACTGTACAGATGTAGTCAGCCTGGCCACACTGTCCTTGCAGATGCACAGAAATGAAGTGAGGAATCCCAGTGCCCAAGATTAATAGCTCAGATATCTTCTGTGTGCTCTCCCATAAGCATATATTCACCCATTTTTAATACATAGAGGAAGGTTTATAGATAATCTAGAAGGGAAACAAAAAAGCTATGCATCATCATTATATTAAAGGAAGAAAATACCAGTCTGCAGAGGCAAAATCTCATTCCTCTCTGCCAAACTGATATATGTATACTTTGTGGATATAAAAACTGGTGGAAAGACCTCCTGTTGGCTGCTGGACCATATAAACAATTGGTTGAGCATCTGCTTGTAGATAGAACACTGCTGTACAGTCAACATCATGGTCTAGGAGGAACTCCAGCTCCATGAGAAACCCAGGGGAAGAGGAGGGTGAAGAGGAACAGTGCTGCTGGCAGACGTAGTGGGTTTCCTTTGGACAGAAATGGTGCTGAAAAAGCAAATGTTCCACTTTCTTCATGTATATGATTTAAGTTGTTATGAATCTGTTTCTTATTTAAGAAATGACTGAATAGAATGCAGAGACAGAATTTGTATTGCTGGTATTTTCTGGAGGGAGATGCTAGCAGTGGTAACAGATGATTCTGAACGTGTCTGGATTTAAGCAAATTAAAGAGGAGAGAGTTCCATGAAGGCAGAGGACAGTCCAGAGATGCACCATGCTGCATATAAATCAAAGCAGCTTTGTTAGCCTGTGGGATACAATGCAAATGTAGTTGCTGGATGTGTGCTGCTATCTTGCTCCTGTGCTTGGTGTTAGGGAGGTATTTGATGTCTCTCCTTTGGCCTAAATAATAAAGAAATAACTTTCTAAGGTCCTAATGTTCTGATGACACAAAGAAGGTAAAAAAGCTGTCAAGCTTCTTAGCAGCTGGTAAGAAGTAACTTAAGTAAGAAGACACTTTTGCTTTCCTTTAATCCAGGCTGTTGTCACCCTATTGACGTAGCAGATAAGGACTGGGATACAGGGAGTGTGCAGTGCTTGCACCATTTGAGCTGTTGGAAAGGCTTCCAAGAGCCATGAATAGCACAGTCTGGGGTTTCTGCCACAGGGATGGCCTCAAATCGGCAAGTCCTGGTGGAAGTTAAATACTAAATCTGAGTATTCCTTCTTTTCCTTCCTTCCTGTCTTGTTCAGATTTGCACAAATAAATGGATCTTCCTGGTTTAGATCCAACAGTGCCTACAGTCTTAACTGCAGTGTCCCACACTTGCATCTCATTTAAATGCATTCCTTTTTTAGTTAAGATGATTAAAAATAATCAACAGGTAGAGTAAGAGTGCCAAGCTTTCGGTAGGGTTGGAGACAGTCAGCCTGAAACTGTCAGGTGTGTTACCAATCTCTTTTTTGTTTGTAGAACCCTAGAAAATTTCCAGTGGAGGTGCACATAATTTTAGGATTTTTTTACAATGTAATTGTGGAATATATATGATAGTGTTTTTCTTCATCATTTTTTATAGTGAGCAGACCCTAGTGGGCTGTAGACTTCAAGTTGAAAGTGATTGAACTATGCATGTTTCAAAACCAAATTGTTCTTCCTACTATTACTAAGCTAAGTGCACTTTTAAAAAAATGTGGTGTAAATACATCTTTGTAACCTTAACTCTAAGCGGAAGGTGTTTTTAAGGCATATTCTGGCTGTGGCAAAATTCTCACTGACTAATTGGGAGTGTTGCCTGGATTTTAGGAATGTAGTCAGGGGCTTAAAAGTGCACCTGAAATGAATCAGTCTTTGCTCATTGTAAACCAGCTTATTGGGAAGCTGCTTTTCTGTCTGCTTCCTGTCTGCATTTTAAACACGTGTGTTTACTTGGAAGGCATCCCCTCTGTATTATCAGGTTGTCCCTTGGGCAGTTCTGGTTCTTGACTATTGGAAGAATTTCTTGCCTAGAAAGAAAACCTGAGTAGATTAGCAGTGGATAACAAAACCTTATTTTCTCTTCAGCAGGTTCCTGTTACAGCCTGTAAACAGAGGTATTCTCAGAGCTCTAAATTCACATCTTGCTGAGGGGAAAATATATTACATTAATGAAATTGCAAAATCAAAGATAATTTTCATTAACCTCCATGCCCCACAACTTCATGTAATTATAAAAAGACACTGTCCAGTGTATGAAGTGAATTAGGCTAAAAGCAGTTAGCTCTACACTGGATGGAAACCCCAGTGTTCGGACTTACTATGTATGACATTCTCACCCTTCTTACCTGTCCTGAATCTTGCAGAAAGATCAGGAGAATTCTATAGACAAGCTGTGGTTTAAGAATATCAAAATGAAAATTCTGTGATGCAGGAGAGTGAAACTCGAGTGATGTGATGGAAGAGTTGCTTAGATACTACCGTGATGGCAGTGGCACAGGACTTTATATAGAAGTAGAAATGAAATAGAAATAGTTTTCCTGCATTCTGCTGCTCGGAATTCCTACCAGTGTGAACATGAATTTTCCGTACCAGTCAGCAATGAGAGAGCTCCTTGGAGTTTTAGAAACTGTATGAGGGAAAATGAAAGAGAAATTAGGGTTGGCTTATCTAAAATTGTCAAAACTGGAGGGATCTGGGAAGACGCCTGGCGGTTCACTGATTTGGTGCGGGTAGTTAGGATCTGGCGGCCGGAAGATTACGTGCTGTACGGAAAGACAGGGACCCTCCCCTGATAGCCAGTAGCGTGTAGTTTGCAATGTAAACAGACGGAAGTGACGTGACAAACCTAAGCCATATAACGCGGTGTTACACATCAATAAACGCCATTTGCCGTCCACCACATTGGTGTCTGTGAGCAGATGGCCCGAGCGGCCCGGGGGGGGTCGCCGTGCCGTTCCTGAACCAGGTCGCCACGCCTTGCGAAGGCAACAAGTGGTGCCGAAACCCGGGAAAACTCGCCTGGATTCGGGTGAACGGCGGCCGGAGCGGCTGGACCAGCCCGGCGGGGAGGACGCTCCCGGACCAACAAGGAGGATGGAAGCCCTTGTGAAGGTCGTATTGTTATTACATGAGCAGTGGGGTATTGATTGTAAACCCAAAGATTTTACTCTCGCAGTTGCGAGGCCTTTTAAAACTGGGGTCATTGACCAGCCAGTGGATATTTTCCACCCTGAGGTGTGGGATAAATGCACTAAAGCGTTAGCCGAGGAGACGATGTCCTCGGGCTGTGGGAAAAACCTTAAGTCGTGGGGGAGAGTCGTACAGGCCCTGCAGAAGACCTTAAAAGAACAGGAGACCTGGAGGGTGGCAAAGGACTGTTTGTTGGCCGCCCCGAAAACGGCAGTCGGGGCAGCCACACAGACTTTGCACCCCCCAGACGGTAATGATTCTGCTGAGCCTAAAGACCGGCAAGAGGGCGACACGCCCCCTCAACTCCCGAACCCCGACCCGCCTACGGAAGCGCAGAAACAAGCTAAATCTTTCTGGGGTGGGCTAGCCGAGGAAGCCAGGGGCGCGGCGGAGAGACCAGAGTCGCAGGAGGGTTGGGTTAAACCGCCGCCCTATACGCCCCAAGATGGCGCCGGACAGAAAGAAGAAGGGCGGGGCGAAGATGCCTGTGGTGGAGATAAGGAGGAAGCGTTAGCAATAACAAACGCGCGAGAACAAGAAAGGGAGGAGAATGGAAAAGAGAAAGAGGGCGGGGGCGATAGGGGGAAGGAGGGGAGCGTGATCGAAGGGCGGAAAGCCAATCACAGCGGCCATCTGGAGAAACGCCCCAGTAGGGCGAACACCCCGCCGCGCAGAGGGCGGGGCGACACAGGAAGGAGGGCCGAGTCAAGAGGGAGGGAACGACCCGCCCACAGAAGAAGCGGGCGGGGCCAGGTCCCAACAAAAAGGTACGGAAAACCGGAAGTACCCGGTCAGTCGAGCTCCGACTCTGAGTCAGACACTAGCTGGGACGAGCGGCTCGCAACCGATTCAAACTCAGAGGAGGAGGAAATGAGACTAGATACATTCAAAAGCCAAAATACTCCCATCCAAAATAAAAAGGGACCCCGAGAGGAAAATATTCCTCTCACTGATTGGAGGAAAATAAAAATTGCGTGTGCAGATTGGGCCCCATCAGCCACGCTAGCGTTCCCGGTCCGGGTGACAGACAGGGGACAGAGGGTCCACTCGCCAATAAACCCTAAGGATATACAAGCGATTGTTAAGGCAATTGCAGATAAAGGGCTTAATTCTGCCATGGTCTGCACCCTCATAGATGGTATTTTCGGGGGAGACGATCTGCTCCCGTTTGATATAAAACAAATGTGTAGATTGATCTTTGATGGGGCAGGAATGATTGTTTTTAAACAAGAATGGGAGGACAACTGCGTGAGGCAACTAGCCCAAGTAACCGGGGCGGATCACCCGTTATATGGGTCCGGCGTGCAGCGACTGATAGGTACAGACCCAACAATGATTACCCCCCAGGCGCAGGCCCAAGGCCTGGGGGCCTATGAAATTGTGACAACTACTCGCGCGGCTAGAGAAGCTATTCGCACCACTTCTAGAGTTATTGTCAAGCCATCACCATGGTCCACAATTAAGCAAAATGAAAGCGAGAGCTTTACGCAGTTTGTGGATCGCCTTCAAGCAGCGGTCGACTCCTCGACCCTGCCCGCGGAAGCGAAAGGCCCGGTCGTTGCAGATTGTTTACGCCAGCAGTGTAATTCGGCAACCAAAGAAATCCTCCGATCACTGCCAGCAGGGTCAAGTATCGCAGCCATGATCAAGCATGTCGCAAAGGAAGAGCATTTAGCCCCAATTCAGGTAGCTGTTCGCACCGCAATAGCTAATGTGATGGTATGTTTTAAATGTGGTCAGGCAGGCCACATAGTGGCAAACTGCCCTTACTTTGGGGACCCACCCACAGCGCCCCCCCCGCGTCAAAATCGACCGAGGGGACCGTGTTGGGCCTGTGGAAAGACAGGACATTTCGCTAAAGAATGCAAATTTAAAAACCAGGGAAACGTATGGGGGAGGGGGCACCCGGGCCGCGCACAGCCCTCTCCCGCTTGGGACATAAGGCGGCCCAGTTATGCCAACCCCAGATGGAACCTACTGCCCCCTCGAGAACCAACCAATTTTATGACTCCACCAACGAACCATCCAAACCAGTCCCTACCTCAGGAGCAGCAACAACCAGCTCCTGGGGACGAGACCTTAGGGTGGCCCTGGCAGTAAAATGCGATAGTCCACCAGTTGTATGGGGGATTTGTTCCCTCTATAATACCTTAAATGACACCACTATTAGTATCCCCTTTTTGATTGACACCGGAGCAGATGTTACAGTTATCCCTGAAACGAATTGGCCCCCCCATTGGAAATTGGAAAACGCCCCCATGGTAGGTGGAGTCAGAGGACTAACCCGAGCTCGGAAGAGTACTCAATTGGTAGCAATAATGCTTCACACTGAAAAGGGACCAGAAAAAACCATTACCCTCTTTCCATATGTCATGTCAGGAACCCCACCCCTATTGGGAAGGGACGCTCTATCCCTTTTGAAAGCCAGGGTGACAAATTTATCATGAGGGCCACTGCCGCACACCCACTTCCACCTATTAAACTCACGTGGAAATTGTCCGACCCGGTGTGGGTCGAGCAGTGGCCCCTATCAAAGCCTCGAATGGACGCTCTTCTTGAGCTAGTCGACCGTGAACTACAGCGAGGTCATATAGAGCCTTCCACTAGCCCGTGGAACACACCAGTTTTTGTAATACCCAAACGAACCAACGAAGGGTTTCGTCTCCTTCATGACCTGCGTGAAGTAAATAAGATAATTCAACCAATGGGTCCCGTTCAAACACTGCTGCCCATAAACTCCATGATACCAGAAGGGCAACCGTGTGCCGTCCTTGATATTAAAGACTGTTTCTTTTCAATACCATTGCATGAGGAAGACAAGGAGCGGTTTGCTTTTTCTGTCGTGTTCACAAACAGCCACAACCCAATCAAAGGGTTTTTCCAAACCGGCAACGACAAGGCAGACGCCGCTGCAAAAGGACTGTGGACGTTAAGAGATGCTCGTCAGCTACATGAGTCTCTCCACATCGGAGCTAAAGCGCTAGCAAAGAAATGCGAGATCTCAATTACTGACGCAAAACACATAGTAGCCACATGTCCCCACTGTCAGAAAACACCATTGTGGTCTAGCGGAGTCAACCCCAGAGGTCTTAAGGCCTCCGAGGTGTGGCAAACAGATTTCACGCTCTGTCAATTGCTGAAACCTCGAGCGTGGCTAGCGGTGACCGTAGACACATACAGTGGAGTGATCGTAGCCACACAACACCTTAAGGCCGACTCGAAAGCGACCATCCAACATTGGCTGACGGCCATGGCGTGGCTTGGCGTCCCCAATCAGATTAAAACAGATAATGGCCCAAGTTTCGTCTCTAGATCTGTCCAGGCATTTACATTGAAATGGGGTATCACCCTAACACACGGCATCCCGTATAATAGCACTGGACAAGCTATAGTCGAACGGGCGAACCAAACCCTGAAAGCTAAATTAGAGGTGTTAGCAAAAACAGAAGGTTCTACCAATGCTGTTCCCCCAAAAGACCAAGCACGCCTGCTAGCGACTGCTCTGTTAGCACTGAATCAATTCCCTAGGGGGGAAGAGGTGAATAGCCCCACCCAGAAACATTGGGCTACTCGAGCGCTAGAAGAGGGCCCGCTGGTCATAATTAGAAATGAGCTAGGGGAATGGGAACAAGGGTGGAGGCTAGTTCTTACAGGACGAGGGTATGCCGCGGTTAAAAAAGATGGAAAAGTTAAGTGGTGTCCGCTTAAATCGATCAAACCAAATCTTCAGAATGAAACTAACAAAAATTGTGAGTTTTTATCCACAGAACCGGTTTATCAGACGCCCTTATAACCCGTACGCACTGGTAGCAGGAGAAGACTGCAAGTCAACAAGCATCCTGTCCACACCTGAAAGTGCGAGAAGGATTGGAGAAGCGAAAAAAGAAGAACGAGAAGCACAACAAAACTGGTTTGCATCATGGTTTAACCATTCACCATGGCTGACCTCCCTGATATCTACCCTGATAGGGCCAATTATAATAATTGTAATAGCACTGATTTTTGGACCCTGTGTATTGAATAAGTTCATGTCATTTCTTAAAAGCCGGCTAGAAACAGTTAATATCATGATGATAGAATACCGACAATTGCTATAAAAATGTTCTTGTTCAGAATTGTTTAGCTATCTCCAGTCATACCCTGTTATTCCCAGTAACACCCCTGTTGCCTCTCACCTAGCGTGCCTTATATTTTTTATTCAAGTTCATGATATGTGTCAAAATTGTTGTAAAGCATAGCTTAAGAACGGGATACAATTCCAAGATTGCGATATACGTATTTTCGAGATTGTTACATTTTAGTCAATTTACTTACGCATAGGGAGGGGGGAAATGTGGGTAGTTAGGATCTGGCGGCCGGAAGATTACGTGCTGTACGGAAAGACAGGGACCCTCCCCTGATAGCCAGTAGCGTGTAGTTTGCAATGTAAACAGACGGAAGTGACGTGACAAACCTAAGCCATATAACGCGGTGTTACACATCAATAAACGCCATTTGCCGTCCACCACATTGGTGTCTGTGAGCAGATGGCCCGAGCGGCCCGGGGGGGGTCGCCGTGCCGTTCCTGAACCAGGTCGCCACGCCTTGCGAAGGCAACAATTTGGTTGAATGTGGCTGAACAAATAAGGTCAATTAAATTTCAGACCAAGGTGACTGGGTTTGGTTTCCAGGCATTTCTATATCCAGTGTCAAAGGATGGATGGGGGAAGTTGGTTGACCATCTTCAGCATTTTCCACTCTTCCTAGGTTGTTAGAGTCATCTCCAAACCGGTACATCTGGCCCAAGAGAAACAGCCTAAGTAATGTCAGAGCCCTCAGTTTCCTTTGGAGAAGGGTTGAACAGCCTGCAGCATTAAAAAATGCATTTTTACTTGATATCCTCACTACACTTTCCACTTAGCTTCATGTAGCTGCTTCATGCAGCTGCTCCTTTCTATGCGTTTCTGGGCCATGCAGAACATCTCCTTTCCGTGCTCAGCGGTTATTTGCTTTAGATAAAAGGCTTTGCAGACCTAGATAGAGTCAAGGAACTGAAAAGCAGCACTTAAGTCATTGAACCCGGTCTTTTGTTAGCACACTCTCTTTTGGCTTCATTATTATCATTATTATAGCAGCAATTTCCGTTGTTAGAATTCTTCTGTAGCACGGTGGTACCTTGGTGCCTCGGCCCTGGGTGATGGAGCACCTGGTACCAGGCACAGAACAAAGAAATCAGCCTGCCTCGAGTGGCAGACAGGCTGTGGCAATTCTTCTGTCTTCATCGTTCACGTGTCTTACATGGAAGTGTCTTGAAATCCTACATTAAAGCATTTCTTCAAGCAAAAATATTGTTATATTAGTCATTCTTAACATGTAGCAAATAGGTACTTTTCCCTCTCTTTAATGTTTTCCTTGTCTTTAGGAACTGTATTTCTCCGTGTTTCATGGCTATTTGGTGACATGTATCCCACTCCACATGCCTTGATCTTCATTTCTTTGCATCTTCCTTGGTTAGATATGCCTTTGCAATTTGCTGATACAGTAAAGACCTGAAGGTTGTGAAAGATCTTGGACAGTAAATAATCAAGCCCTGCTCCTTTTCAGTCATGTCCACTAGGTGAATTCGTTTGAAAATTTGAACTTAATAATGACCACGTATTTCTTTTCTTCAGAAATGCAAACAAAAAAATCAAGAGGAACAGAAACAGGGGAGTCAAGGAGAACAATGACAGATGCCCTTTTGGTCTTTTGCCTGGTAGCTGGGATCACTGTGACTGTTGGTGTGATCTTTGCCATGATCTTTATGATTCTTCAGTGGTAGGTGGACAGCATACAATGTGATTTGTGTTTCATTTGATCAAACTATGGTATTACTGTTGACAAACTAGACCTGTGGGGAAGTTTCTCTGTAGTTTAGTATTTGTGTTACGGGTAGAGAAAACAGGAACAAGCTTCTGGAGATTGGAAAGAAGCGCTTGGCAAAGCAGTTACAGTGATTGTCGCGGGGAGGGGATTCGGAGCAAGTTATGTAAACCTACTTAAAGGCATGGTTTTGTTTAATTCTTTTTTCCATTTCTGGACTCTTCTAAAATCTGTTTGGAAATCAAAATCTGGGCAAGACAACCAATACAAGAAGCTGGCCGACAAAAAATCACTGTGTAACATGGAATAAATAGCTCCCCCCTTACGGTCTGCATTGGTGTTTCGAGGAACTGGAGTCTCTGCACATACAGCTACAATGTTCTCACCATCTGCATTAGCCATAACACAAGAAGTGGGAGAGCCCTCACTCACAGAGCATGAAGTACAGGAGTCCTTCCAGCACTTGCATAATGAACAGAATTAGAAAAAAAAATTTAATTGCATAGAAACGTGACATAAAGAATATTAAACTGTGTTTGAAATACTGGTTTTAAGAAGTACTTTTAGAGTTTATTTCCTGTCTGGGATTACTGAACTGTAAGTGAAATGGGTTAAAATATTTCTATTTTAAGGTAGCCATCATTCCCCAGGTATGTTAATAGTCTGAGCACCTCTGAACTGGAAAACCAAAGCCAGATTTTTGTGTGGACATTGTAAAGGATATATTTAATATGTCTTAATTTTGTGAAGATGTTCATCTAGGCTAGATTAAACTAGGCATATGATCTAGGCAGAGACCATTTTTTGTGTTCCTTACCTCCTCAATGATCTTCAAGCACAGCACCTACTATGTAATTGCTATAATCCATTTCTTCTTGGCACGTGGAAGGATGTATAATGGTAGGGAAGATCATTAGAAGTTTCTTCATAAGTTTTATTACATTCTTAGCTGCACATTTGCAAACGTAACCATTTCTGCCACCAAGGGGACCAAAATAGGTGAACAGAAGAGTCACCACGTCAAGTCAGACCAAGGATTCATCTACCTCTGTAATCAGATCAACAGACAAAAAGAGATATCTAGGAAGAGTACAAAAAATAGACAAGGCTGTGCGATGTTTTCTACATGTATTCCTCAGCTTCCAGGCCTTTGCAGGTTTTTGAAGGTGCTTTCTGTTTGTGTAAATAAACATTGTTTGATGCAAATAAAAAACCTGAGCTGATGACACGTTGAAAAATGGACTGTGGAGTGATTAAGATGTTTAATAGATTTTATGATTAAGATTTTCTCTGGAGTATAGTAGAAGCTCTGAAAAGAGGCCAAATATTGAGCACTCCAGGGTAGAGAATGCTTCTTAGTACAGAACATTGCGAAAAAATTGCAAAAAAAAGAGATTGGAGGTAGTAACTCATCCTCTCAAAGAATTCCTGTTCTCTTCAGATCCTCGATTGCTGCAGATGTTCTAACCGCACCATCTGCACATCCTTAAAAAAACATTATCGTATTTTTCAGAGATACATCATTTTGTTTGCTCTTTAGTGAAACGATCATTTACATTCTGGCAAATAAAACACGGTATTCAAAAATGACATGCACTTAATTCTATAAAAATATCTTTTTTTTTTTTAAAGGAAATGATATTTTTGGTAACACCATCATTAGCTACATAATTTGATGTCAGTTGATGGACAGACCTAAAAGTCTTGCAACTCTAAGAAGAAAATGCGTAGAGGAGGAAAAAGCAGACAATAACAGTTCTGCCGTTCACAAAACTAGCTTACACATTCCAGGTGAGGTTTTGATCCCATGCAATCCAAGTCTGTATTGTGGTGAGTCTGGGATTAGGTCCGGAATGCTGATCTTAAAAATAGACCAAACCCAGTTGTTATTGCTCAGGAAAGTTGCTTCCACTGGAAGTATGGTAAATAAAAAGCCCTGCCGTCAGCCCTGCGACTGACTTTTGAACTCCTGCTTTCATGCTGCCATTAGACTGCAGCATAACTGAAAGAGAGGGAGCTACAATATTTTTTTCCATAACGATGATGCAAAGGTGTACGGTTACCATTTTGTATTTTAATAACATTTGCAAAGAACCTCCAGTCTTACTTGGATTGATATTTTGAAGGTTTTAAATTTCCATGGTCTGCTGGCAAATCCAGAAAAAGTAATAGATACATAAGCAGGGCAGTTCAGAAAATGAAATTCAGAAACAGCTGAACTAATCCGTAGTGGTGAGTGTGGGGGTCCTTAGGGTAGATCAAGGAGGCTTTGTTCTTTATTGCCTTATATTTTATAAAATATGATTGTCTTCTGCTTTTTTTTTTTTTTTTTTGGTTCTTTTATAACTCCTTAAAGCTACTACAAAATAGGAAAAAAGATTGCTAGAAAATTTGATGCAAAAACTGTAGCATAAAATACGGGAGAGTGCCTTGCTGCTCACAGATAGGGTAAACAGGCTGTTCTGTTGTCAAAGCTGCAATCAGAAACTCCAAGAAGTGAGGAAATTCCTGAAGTTAAGATTACTCTGTCTAAGCAGCCATCGCACAACCACCATATTATCGTTCTCTCGCCCTAAATATAAACTTGAATGAATTGGTCTTTGTATTAGATGCAGCATAAAGCACATAGGAAGTGCAAAATGATTATCTTAGCACAACCCATAGCAACCTTCCCTGACATTTGATCCCATCATCTGAAAAATATACTTATTAGTTTGGTAACAGGGTGGACAGCCGTGACGGATAAAGGGCATCCAGAAATAAGTGTTTTAACTTAAGTGTTTTTAAAGAGATAAAGAACATGTTACAATCTGCTTGAACACTTCTGGCGGGAAGTATTTACCATCTAGGATATGTAGCTGTACTAGATGCAACTCCTTTTATCTGCAGTGCCTGAGAAACATGTTTTCATTGTTACTTGCTGGTAGTGGGTTAATTAAGAGAACCAACAAGAGTTTCTCCTTTTCCACAGATTTAAGTACAATATTTCTATATCTCCTGCTTGCTGGCTGCAGTGGAAATGTTATCTTTACCCATGACCTCAAGGTACGAAAGCATTCTTATTCTCAGACTTTAGGCTTGAGCCCAGCTCCTGTTGAAGCCAGGGGTATTTAAACCCTTGAAGTGAGAATCTGCTGCATTTCTAGGAGGAGAAGCACAGAAGAAGTAGAAGCAGAAAGGACAAAGGTCACGTAAAAACATCTTCATGATCTCGGGACTTTGTGCTGCCTACAAGAGCTTTTGGCCAACACGGATTAGGCGGCCTCCCTAGCCCATGCTATAACATGTGATCTGTACAAAATACCAGTGCTTTGGGAGCTTGGGGATTTGCCCTCATTCAGACGCCCTCCTACACCACAACTTGGAGGGTCATCAAGCTCCGTTCATCTGCCAGGAGACCTTTTCACCTCCTTCACAAGGAGATACACTTGTGGTATCTCCTCCCACTACTCCAGCTGCTGGATCCAGGATACAGGGATCAGAGTGAAGGTGAAAATCTCATCATGCTTAAATTTAAGCTTGTACTTCCATTCTTTCCTGAACTAGGATGTCCTCATACACGTGTTTAAGCGATTTCCTGAATCAGGGCCAAAACAACTGTGTCATCCTTTGCTTTCACTTGCTTTGCGTTATCTAATATTGCAGCATAATCTTCTGTTTTTTGTTTTAATTTAATAGTATTTTACACATTTCCCCACTATTCTTTTATCTTCCTTATTCTTCTTAAAGAAAAATCCTTTTGGAATGCATATCTTGTCTGTATATGATCCATCATCTGTCTCAGGAAACTTAGGATGCATTTATATAGTTATTTAGACCTTGATGTATGTGCAGTTTCATTTATGTATGGTCTAATAGTATATACCACAGAAATGAATTTTTCTGTCTTTGACAGTTTTACTCTCTCTTTTTGGAAATGAAATTTTTATGGTGAATGGCAGAGATTTTCATTATTTTTTTATAACTTCATTTAGTCAAACACACTTAACAAAATAGTAAGTACTCATGTTTTTTAATTTCTCTGCTGCAATGCATACAGGAGAGAAATTGCCACAGAAATAGTGGTCATTTTTTAACCTGATGCTCCATAAAATAAAATAACAAAATGCTAGTTGAAAACAGGTTCAGTGCTCCATGATTGGTGGCAAAATTTCATCATTGTGCAACTATTACAGGGAGAAAATAAGCAAATAATTTGATTTATGATTTTATGAATCAGAAAGCTACAGCTAAAATTTAAGTCAAATATACAGCATTTTATATGGATTTTGGAAATACAGCTCTGAGGTTTCCAGTTGTTTATATGCAAAGTGTAGAAATGGATTTTTCAGGAGCTGAGCATTCAGCTTCTCCTTTATTATGAGAATCTTGCTACATTAGGGCAATAATGTTCACTTACGATTTACTAAGTTTTTTACTTAGCTGTATAGAGAAACTTTTGGCTTAGAACTGGGTCAGAGTGCTCAGAGTGGAAAATCCATTATGGCAAATTTTCAGGGCAATGCTACTTTAACAGGAAATTGTGTTTGTGGGCTGTGAAAAGATAACTGGAGAAAAACTTGCATGTCTGAAGCAATTAAACCCCAAATCCAGCATGGCTGGATATGAATAATTGGTTATTTAAAATTACTTAACCTACATGTGTTTTGCACTCTGTCCTCATGTTCTTATAATCAGAAAGTTACTGGGCAAAATGGGAAGACTTCAGCCAATTAAATCTTCATTTTGGACTGTCAGCCTTTTCCCAAAGAGATGGTTTTGTAGTATATGTGCTTACAAAGTCTTACAACATGATGTCCTGATCCTCACTGAGCGTATCACATGTTAACACAACGTAAGAGTTAAAAAATAGTATGAGGTTGTTGTGCAGAGGAAGCAGTTGCTATTTTGGGACAACATTATGTTATTCTATATACCTAGAATAATGGCAAATTGTTAATTAAGATTCCTTGATATTTGCAATGATCCAATTTTCTGTTGCTTTTAAGTGCCAATTTTTAGTCTTTAGACAGAAATTTTCCATGCTGAATATGTGATCCTCAGGCTAATGTCTTTCTGGGTATGCAGAAAATGCAGTGGAATGTTTTATTTTTTTCTGGAAACACATTCGATGGAAAAATAGGTTGCTCATCCCATCCTGACCATTTCTCTCACATTCCTAGTTTCTGCTCCTGTCCCAGTTTCCCCCAGTTTCCCAGCCTACTCTCCTGTCAGCAGCTCTTCCTTGGTGTGGTAAGACTAAGACTGAACAGGAAGGGAATTACACGGTGACTTGGAGATGATGGAGAAGTAGGAAAGAGCGAGAAGAATAAGATAGGCTGGGCAAGTATTTTGTGAGGGGCTGGTGAGAGCAGTCTGGGAGGGGGGAAGCTGGGAAAGGAGCAGAGACTGGGAGTGCTAGAGAAGTGGTCATATGGAAGGAAGGCTGAGAAGAATAAAGAAATTAAGCAGCATCCTGATATTAGTGGGATAAAGAGGCTGTGCCTAGCAACCTGATGGGAGTGAGGAAAGGAGCACATACTGTGGAAAGAGAGATGCCTGTGAGCAAGATCTTCACCAAGGGGAAGAACTGGCTCAGAAAGCCAGGCAGGAATTGTGAGGAACATGGGGAAGGAGGCTGGGATTGTGAGACCCCAGAGAGGCAGAGAGAGATATCACACAGGGAGCTGAGCATGCTGCACATGAATATGGAGAGATGAAAGGCAGGTTGAAGACATTGAAACTGGGGAAACAACCTGGGTCAGGAGAGCTGGGGGGCTAGGGTAATGAAAAATGCTGGAGGGGAAGACTAGGACTGAATGGATAAGAAAACAGAAACAGGGGTGAGAAACCTGAAGAGTGGAGACTGAAAATCACTGGCAAGAAGAGACTGGAAGAATGAGCAAGTGTGACATGGGACTAAGCGGGGATGGTTTTGGAACAGAGAAGACAGAAGAGGTCAGAACAGAGGATTTGTTTGGAGGTACCTGTGTCCACTTGAATACTCTGCCGTCACAAGCCTGGATTAAGGGCAGTTTTTCTGAGCTTCTTTGTGCCTCTGCTGCTAGCAAACATTTGTATACCCACTAGCAAACTACATCTCTTGCTCCCTGCATTCACAGTTAACTCGAAGGGTGAATATGTTACTGCGTTAGCTTAAGCATCCAGAGCCTTGTCCTGGAGCTGAAAGTCCCAATCCTGCTGATGGAGTATGTTGGTATGAGTATGGTGCTACCTGGCAAACAACCTGAATTGTTAGCAGAGTTTAAGAAATCATGGAAAACTTCAAAGGAATTGCAAGTTTGAGTGTTAAGAAACATCAGTGTGCATCTGGGCTGTACAGCCCTGGTCCAGCCCCTGTCTCTGGTGTGCACTTGAAGACAGGGCGGGCTGCAGGTTTGTTCCTGCAACACACTCACACGGAAGGGGCAGAAGACCTGGGGAGCAGAGGACCAGCCAAAGCTGTCAGGATTGGCAGGACTGGTTAAGGAAACTTGGGGAACAGACCCAAGCAGATTAGCAGGGAGACATTTTAAAGGCAAAACAGGCTGAAAGACCTTCCCTACTTCTCCCCCATTGTTTGGCCACAGACTGATGTGAGGCTGGGACTTCATCCAAGCAACTTAAAAAGGAGAAAGAGAAGGCCACTGAGGAATTTAATGGGTCAGGATGCTGAGAGACAAACCTTATAAAGTGGTAGATTAGTGTATGGATTTACTTCATGGTAAATGGTCCCAAAAAGGCAGTCAGGGTTTTTAACCTGTTTTTCACTTTTAAAGCCTGCAGACTTTTATCTTTCTAGATAAATGAATAAAGGTAAATTCCTTGTCTCATAAAAAGTTCATCAGGTGAATGATGTAGTTCTTTCAAAATGTCATCAGTCTTCCTGGTCCAAGTGGTATTCACAGCAGGTTCTCAGCCAGTGGAAGTTAAAATGCCAGCTCTCTTTGAATAGCGGAGAGGCAAGTCATGTATAATTGAATCTCTTATTTTTATTGTTGAAACACTGATTTTATCCAGGCTGCCTATGTGCTGCACTTGCTCATCTCAGGGGAAGACATCTGTGATTTTCTGAGAAAGCTTTAAAGACCTTAAGTTCGTATGTTCATAGAGCACACGTCCAGAAGGACCCACTGGATCATCTTGTCTGATCTTGTGTCTGTAACAGGCTCTTCCCTGCCTGTCTGTTACTCTTGTGCTGGGGCTGGTAACTTGACTGAGGTCTATGTTTAAACAATACCTGTGAGAAAAG
The DNA here is from genome assembly GCA_027574665.1 of Rhynochetos jubatus. Taxonomy (NCBI): domain Eukaryota; kingdom Metazoa; phylum Chordata; class Aves; order Eurypygiformes; family Rhynochetidae; genus Rhynochetos; species Rhynochetos jubatus. Next base: position 86,241,915 of record CM050650.1, on the reverse strand, counting down.
CACCCAACCTTGCTCTGGGGACACTGAAAGACTGGCAGTCCATCACTTCACTTTGCAATTTGTTCCAGAGATTTGTCGCCTTCTGTGATAAACAAGAATTGCTCCTCATTCAAAATATGAACACATCTGGATTCACCTTTCAGCCACTGGTTTTTGGTTCTTGCTAAAATCAGCAATCTTCTAGTGCTTCGTATTTTTTCTTCCTGGAAATCACCAACACACAATAATCCATCACTTTTCAGTCTACTTTTAGGACTAAGCTTCTTAAAGGTCTTCTCAAAAGCTTTTCTTTCCTGTGTTTGGGCACTTTTTCTGACAGATTCTAATTTTTCAGCATTCTCTTTTCAGCCAAGAACCATATATGCCCTATGACACTGATGTCTGTGTTCAGCTGCCTGCTACCCTTACATCCTAAATCCTTTGCAGAGTCGCATCTTTATAAAGCACAGTTACTCGTTCAGTAGGTGCAAACTACATCCCTTGTTCCTGAACCGACTTCTCATTTGGCCCTGGTAAATCACATGGGGATAAGAGTTGTTCCTGATGGTTCCATATTCTTGTCCCAGCTTCGTTTACTGCTTCATCCACCTTCATGTCCTCCACCTGTTTTGTCCTCGCCAGGAGTGGCTGTTGGAGCACAATCACTATTCAGAGAAGAATCCAAGATTCGTTGGCCTGGATGTACAAAGGTGCTAGTAGGAACACAACCCTCAATCCCATTCTGTTTGAAGGGCATACCTGTGTCTGCATTTTACATTAAACATTTGTATGTTAAAATAACAGAAGCAGCACAGACTGCTGTTTCACTGCTCACAGTCTCTTAGCAGTGAGGCTGCATATGGGCAGGCCCCAGGAATCTCTTGCGTTTCTGCACACTGGTACAATTTGAGTAGAGAGGGTGGAGTGTGGGATGCAGGGAGAAATCCTGAGTGTTAACCCCCAGCCTGGTAGCTGAGGTGCCTTCTTGGGAGACACAGGCCTGCACTTCCTTCCGCTGAGGAAATGGATCTGGGATGGAGTCTCCAGTCGCTGCACAACTGAGCATAAAGGAGGTTAGTTTATGAAGAGGGCAGTCCATTAAATTGCACTCAAAAGTGCTTTTGGGTGCTTTGTCATTGCCTGTTCTTTTTGAGGGAGACCTCTTATTCCCTTGCCTCCTGACTCATACAAAATATCGCACGATGTATACATCTGGGGAAGCTCTCCTCTGTCTCTGCCTGGAGCTAGTGCTGGTCCAAACTGGATAGATTCTTCATGTTGTATTTTGTTCTAAAGAGTGTGAAATTTATGTTTCAGCATCTTAAATAATGAAAAATCCAACTTTTTTACAAAGTTGGAACTCCATCATTCTATCATTCTCCTTTCAGGACATATAAAATGAATAATGGTCCATGGCTGTGGTTTCCCCCAGTCTTTTTTTCCTTCTCTTTTTGTTCAAGCATGTTTAACCGGAGAGGGGACAGAGTGGCAAGAGAAAGCCCAGAGACCTCTAAAGTTTCAGAAGTTAAAATGGCAAATTTACTGTCTCATTTTCACAGGTTTTGATAAAGCATGTCATGGCAGGGCTGTATTCAGGCATCACTTACAGCAGCTCCACGCCACCAACTTGGGTGGGTTTTATTCCTAACTTTTAACCCCTGTGATAAAACTTCCTTGCAAATCCTGGAAAGGACTTGCTATATCCTTCAGTGATACCTTAAATTTTCAACTTGTGTTTGGCAAGATTGGTTCATCAAGCAGTAACACATCAGACGTTAGCAGGGAAAGAACTATATCTATCTGTCTCTGGCAGACTGATTCACAGTGTTGCTTGAAATGCAAATTGTATTGCTAGAGTTTTCCAATGTGAATGAAAGCACATTAAATAGGAAGCAAAATAGAAGGATCAGAACACAGTGTAGAATCATAGAATGGTTTGGGTTGGAAGGGACCTTAAAGACCATCTAGTTCCAACCCCCCTGCCATGGGCAGGGACACCCTCCACTAGACCAGGTTGCTCACAGCCTCATCCAGCCTGGCCTTGAACACTCCCAGGGATGGGGCATCCACAGCTTCTCTGGGCAACTCGTGCCAGTGCCTCACCACCCTCTCTGTGAAGAACTTCTTCCTGATATCCAATCTAAATCTCCCCCCTTTCAATTTAGACCCATTACCCCTTGTCCTGTCACTACAGGCCCTTGTAAAAAGTCCCTCCCAGCTTCCTTGCAGGCCCCTTCAGGTACTGGAAGGTGCTATAAGGTCTCCCCAGAGCCTTCTCTTCTCCAGGCTGAACAAGCCCAACTCTCTCTGCCTTTATTCATAGCAGAGGTGCTCAGCCCTCTGATCATAGAATCCTTCTTTTCAAGTGTCACGTGTAAATGCAAGTATAATTCACCTAACCTTCCTTCCTTCCTTCCTTCCTTCCTTCCTTCCTTCCTTCCTTCCTTCCTTCCTTCCTTCCTTCCTTCCTTCCTTCCTTCCTTCCTTCCTTCCTTCCTTCCTTCCTTCCTTCCTTCCTTCCTTCCTTCCTTCCTTCCTTCCTTCCTTCCTTCCTTCCTTCCTTCCTTCCTTCCTTCCTTCCTTCCTTCCTTCCTTCCTTCCTTCCTTCCTTCCTTCCTTCCTTCCTTCCTTCCTTCCTCCCTCCCTCCCTCCCTCCCTCCCTCCCTCCCTCCCTCCCTCCCTCCCTCCCTCCCTTGTTCTTTCTTTTTTCTCTTCCTTTCTTTGTCTCAGATTTCTGCCTCTCCCCCCTTCCCTTTTCCCTTTCTCCTTTCCTTTCTTCCCATCTTCCCCCTTTCCTGCCTTCCTGCACTCCTTGGTCCCTCACCCTCCTCTTGTTCCTTTCAAAACCCATTAATGCTGGGTAAAGGGAAGCAGTTTTAAAAATTAAGATTGGCAAAGGGAAAAGTACAGTGTCCTGCCACCTCTCGTCCTCAGTTCTGAGGATTCCAGAATTGTCAAAAATAGTTTTTGAAAGCACAGAATTAGCTCAGAAGTTTGGGTCAGCTCTCATAGATATCAGTGAAAAGTCAGGTCATGATGACTAAAACTGCTCCATAACAATAATCTCACAGTAGTAATCAAAGTCTAACTCTCTGCTTTGAAAGCCGTGGCTGAGCTCCTGGGCTGCGTTTCGGGACCTGCGTTCTGCTGGCGGAGGACACAGGACGCAGCCGGCGGGAACCAGGCAGCATCTCCTACTCCTGTGGGGTCTGCAACACCTCCTGGCTGCTGATTGCCCCCAGGCTAGCGAGGGACTTCACTCACAAAAGCAAAAGAAGGGGCTTTTATCTGAGTGAGCATTAATGCAGGGGGACGCCGTTGAGGAAGGCAAGCCCTCGAGCTTCAGGCTGCTGAGCTCCCGGAGCTCATGGGGGCAAAACCTCCTTGTTTAATAAGATTTGAGTCCAAACTGGTTCCTGGTAACAGTGAAGCTACTGGAAGGTTGTGCTGAGCCTTGGTGGCTGGGAGGACCCCGGCTGCAGAGAGAGAGGTAGGGTAGGGCCAGTGCCAGCCTACGGCTGGACACATTTTGTTGCCTGTGCCCACCAGCATCTGGCCAGCTCTGGGGCTGCAATCCACACTGGTGCTTCTGAAATCGCTTTTGCCTGGGGAATAAGCTGAATTGGCACTAACTCATACCCCATTGTCCACCCACATGCTGCTCTTACGGCTGAGCTTCGCAGGCCATGGGGACAGACCAGGCATCCTCCCCCCTCGGGTTCTTCACCCCGTGCTGAGGATGAGCCTGGGGAAGCCACAGGTTTCCTTGCACCACTGTCTGGGGTCATGGGTGTCACCTCCTCACCCCAGCAGTTCCTGCTGCCGGTCCGGGGGCATCACTGGCAGTGTCTGCAGGCAATCTCTGCCAGAGAAACAGCACCTTTCTTGGGGTTGCAGCGAGATACCTGCCCTGCACACCCTGCTAGGAAGGGCTGGGGACAGGTCTCGCCTATGTGTGATGAACTCTGTTGTCTGTGTTTGTGCTTGGTACGCCTTTTGCTTTGGCTTTCTGTGTCTGATGGGCAGGCTTTGGACCTGGGCAACCTCAGGGGACTAATGCCTTCTGGCTGGAGGGGAGCCAGCTGCGCCTCATTTCACCACCTCACACGCCCCACCGCCCCACTGGGTGTGTTGCCCCAGATACCTCCCTGCACGGGAACTGCCCCCAGGGTTGGAAACGTCCCGTTGCTCAGATCTTGTGCCTCAGATGATCTCACCCTGCATCAGGGCATGCCGAGAGCTTCGGGCGGCTTTGGTGAGCTGGAGGACTATGGGATAAGCTCATGGAGTTTTCCTCCTGCCTTCCATAGTCAGCTCACAGGAATTAATGCACTGTGGAAGATGGCAGCTTTGTCGGAGCAGCACCAAAGAGCTGCTTGATTTAAATTCTGGTGTGATGAACACTTGTCAGATAGCTGACACTAATCAATACATGTCATCTAATAACCACAGACTGCCATCGGATATGGACTCTATCCATGAGACACCCACCTTGGATTTACAAAAAAACCTTGTGAGAGCAGCAGCCGGGCTTGTTACCTTTCTCGTGAACTACAGCTCTGAAATCCTTGGCTTACCTCTCTCTGCACGTCAAGGCAATTAATGTATTATTTTTTAATTTCAGATTGGGTCAGTCCACATATACCTAGCAACAGAAATGATGCCAATAGAGTCACATGGCAGGAAATATAATGTTAACTTGATCCTGGCTGTGCTTTTTATGCTTAACAAGAGAAAATCAGGAAATAAGGAGTGTTGGATTTAATTTTGAATTTCCTGGCCCCTTGCTGTTTGTAGTCTTGAAGATAACACCACCTAAACATACAGGGTCTTAAAAATTTAATTTCCTTTTTCTATTTTCTAGTTCCTATTGCTCAGGTTTTCAGGCTTCTATTGTGGTTCCTCTTGAAGTAGAGACTTTTTATAATTCTGAGCGTGTTTTGTGATTCACACTGCATTTACATTCCTCTTGTTCCTTTCCACTTTTCTCCCGAGCGAAAGCTCTCCCTTCCCGCGCACGGAGTCAGCATGTGGTGCTAGAGAGAAGGCACAGAAAGAAGAATTTGTTGATACTGCCAGACCTTTTGTATTTTCCTTTTCGCTCTTCTCTCCATGTCACCGAAGCTGGCTGTTGCCCAGCAGGCACATCAGCAGACCTTACGTAGGGCGTGTTTGATCTCGATGCCCAATACGCTCTGCGAGAGCGAGAAATCCTCTTTCCGGAGGCCAAAAATAAACCCTACCTTGTCATTACACCTCAAGAGCGACAGGCACAAGCGTAGATGCCGTCCTGGGATGCGACCAAGCTCATTGGTGTCATCGCCAGCCGCTGCCAGCTCAGTGGAGGAGGGACCAGAGACCTCTGTCAGGATTTCGGCCACAGTTGTGTCCTTGCTGGCCTTGCTGTGCAGGGGCTGGCGGTTGCCCATTGGCCATGGATCTCACTTCCCATCTCACAGTGGGTTCTTCACAAAGAAAGGTCCACACATTCAGGGGGATTCTGACGAGGAATGTGGTTGCTCCACCCTTGCTCAGTTAAAATACAGGGTCCGCAGGCAGAAAAGTGTCTGCTGTCCTCACACATTTATCTCGCAATCTGTGCTTTTTTTGTGCTGACTCCTCCAGTGACTTAACCCTGCACAATGTTTCCCATCATTCGATTTTTTTATATGAGCCATTCTTTGTATCGATGGTAAAAGGACATCCCCTGCTCTTTCCATGTGGCCTGGCAATCAGCACTCTGCAGAGGGGGAAATAAAGCCACGTTTTCATCACAGAGGGTCTTCTGCTAATCCTAGCCAGGCACACTACTTCCCACTTAAAATCTAAAAGAAATTAAAGCAAATGGCTTGGTATATGTGGAAATTATTTTTCTAATAATGGGTAGGTATTCTTGTTTATTATTTATGTGCATATGATTCCGGTAGCAATTAACATCTTAATGAAATCTTTATACAGAATAAATTTTTTAATGAAAACACAATTGTGAATATGATTTGCTGCTCCTAGCAAACGAAGCATAATTAGATCCTGTTTAATAACGTGCAAAACTATTAACATATGAAGAATGTACTCTGAAAACATTCCTGTGATGACACAGGATCAGCAGAAGAAGCTGAACTTACTTTTCCCAGGGTCCTGCAACACAGATGAGGCCGAGACGCTGTCGCAGTTACATCACGCTGATCCCATTGGTGAGATACTCAGCTGTTTATTTGCCGAAAGCCTGTGCACTGCGAACCCTTATTTGCCTTTTCTCGCCAGAGGGATTTTACCCCTTGAGCAAGGGATGAAGCCTCTTTCAAGTGTGGATTTCAGGAAACTCAAAACTCAGTGAGAAATTAAGGTATTGTTTGGTTTGGGGATTTTGCCATATTATATCCACCGGTGCCAGCCGCTGATGGGGCTTTGTCAGCGCTGTCCCCAAGTGCATACAGGCGAAGCTGCTATTTGCACTAGTGGAGATTAGCTGGACCCCAAACAGGAGTGAATTGCACAAATGCAAATGGCAGCTTGCTGCGCCTTGCTGACCCACATAAAGGGTTTCGCAGGAGTCAATACGTTGGCTCTGCAAGCGGAGCCTTTCTCCAGGGCAACCAAAGGCTAATGGCTAGCGGGTATTTGGATGTGACATATCACAGAATCACTAAGGTTGGAAAAGACCTCTAAAATCAACCATGTAAGTCCAACCATCAACGCAACACCACCACACCCACTAGAGTATCACGCCTAAGGCAGAGTGGTGGAGAGGACAGGCAAGCTACGGACCACGCTTTGGGATGGCTTGACGCGCACACGGGCCGGGTGACTCAAGGCCTACCAGCTTCCCCCACAGAGTACACGGGGGCCTCTGCAGACCTTCTGATAAGCCTGTTCCCAAGATCTGAGCTTATAGCAAAGCTTTCATGACTCCTGTCCAGGGTTTTGTTTGATTTTTTTTTTAAATGAAGTAATCATCCTGTTCTGCTCAAACTCACACCAGGCAGACTAGGAAAGGACTGAGGTGGGAATCCTCTCTGGATGCCTTAAGAGCTTAGAAGCCATTAGAGGCACTTTAGCAGGCTTTGGTTAAATCCAGGTGGGCTTTCTCTTGCTGAGATCCATTTTGCCATGGCCTCACAATTATTTATACATCAGGACGCACATTTTCCAGTGTGGCTGCGTTTTTACACACCTAATTAAGCCCAGAAATGCATGTTTAGTGTTCTAGCAATGACAGAACCACCCAATAATCTTTAGCACTTATGTACATATGAAATGGTGCATACAATATCAAAGCTGTGTACACACATTAAATAATTCATTCTTATAATAACCCCCAGAGGCGGCGGGGAGAGGCATTAGCTAAATAGCTCATCCCCGTTCCTGCAGCAAGTCACTGGCAGAGTCGGGGTTAAGCGCTGCGAGGGTTCCGTGCCGAGCTTTGTGCTTCATCTATTAGCTTTCACTTCTCTGCCATGGATGCACGTAGCAGCTTGTATGTTATTTGGAACATTTCCTACTCCAAGACATTCTCCTGTGGGAAGCAGCTACAAGTCTACATGAACAAAATATTCCATAAAAATAAACGTAGCGATCCCCCGTTTGGAGTGGCTGATGCTGTCGAGGAGAGGCAACGCTACACAGATGAGCGATGCCGCTCGAGTCACGTGTGACGCTGACACCCACCAACGTGTTGTGATGCTGGGGGGGCCGCGTGCTCACCCGCTCCAGCAGTGGGCAAGGGCACCTGGGGGCAGGAGCATCGGGAAGCACGGTGTGGAGGAGGAGGGCTGGGTGCTGGGTGGTGGAGAAAAACCCAAACCAAGATGAGCGTGGCGGCCGTGTCAGTGGCTTTCTGCTCTGCCGTGCTCACGGCCAAAGGGTGCAGCCTTACCTTGGTCTCCTTCCTACTCGCTGTCATGATCGAATTCAATCAGTTATCACCAAAAATGACAAAAAAGTGACCCCAAAATCCCTTTCAAAACATGAGGGTTTTGAGACGTGTGGGGGCTCCCTTCCCTCCTCCCTCAGCCTTCAGCCGAAGTGAGCAAACAGAGCACTGCTGGAAAACTGCATTTCTCTGCATGCATCCTCCAGCTCTGTGATCAGGATGCATCCTCTCGCATGATATTATTTGCACAGTTCGGTTCTGTGTCACATGCGTTGGCTTTTGTTTGTCTCTTCCCCTGAGTGGTGAGGTGTACGACACCTCTGAAAAAGCCCATCTGCAGAAGGCAGCTTTCTGAGGCTGGTAGAGACGGTATCCAATGCTCTGGGAAAGAGCCAGCTCAGATGCAATAATAATTTGATGTTTCACTGGCCGAGGACAGTAACTCTTGCTATTCTGCTGGCAATTTGCAGGGATATGTTTCTCCACGTTGTGCGTTGCTGACAGACACGGCTATTTTTCCAAGAAGCCTTTGGACTTCTGACATTATAAATGTGTTGCTGTTTTATTTTAATCTAGGTTGCCACTTGCTGTCGTTATCTTCCTGCTCAATACAAGTTTACTTGTGAAGTTTATATTGCCCCTTTGGGATGTTAGCACCGAGTCCACATATTCTTTAAAAAGCCACTTCGTCTTCAAAGAAAACATCCTAAAATTCCTGTATGTATTCCAGAGCTTCGCACGACATACAAGAGGCTCTGGGGAGACCTAGATAACAGGGACCCTTTTCTATCTAGATATGTTTGGACATTCCTTTATAGAGCATGTGGAAATATATTCCACTTTCAAATAGATACACCCTCCTCCTGTAATATGAGTCAAGAGGAGAAAGCCCACACAGTTGTTTTGGTTACTTAGGAACTTCCATGCCTGATTAATCAGTTTCTCTCTTCTGCTTCGAGGAACCTAATTGAACTTGTCATTTTATTCCTCTGAAATGTACTCACAGATTAAAAAAAAAAAAAAATTCTGGCATTTCTAATATTTATTTTCCACACCGCAGATGCCAAACGTACCTCCCTTGAGGATAAGATAGATTGGCTTCCACATTAGCTAAGATCATCCTAGGCATCTTCTGGTTCTTGCCTATGGGGAATGGAGCATCTTCTGCTCTCTCGGTGCAGTTTGGCAGGAACTGAGCCCATTCCTATACCATGGGGTCTTCTGTATCAGCAGTACAACCCCTTCTCTTGCTCCCACCATATCTTTTCCCTCCAGCATCTTCCAATTACAGTATTCCTTCCATTACCATTAAATTTAATATAATCCATCAAGAGGTCCCAGAGGGGATATCTTTCACTTTGGATTTATCTGCTAATAGACACATGGTAGCAGATGATATCTCTCTCTCTCTTTTCTGGGAGATTATTAATTACTAACGCAATTGTATCGCAGAAACCTGACAGTCTCCAAACATAGTCCTGTATCTTTTCGTTTTATTTGAATTTCTCCAGTGTAAATTTCTGCCTGACAGTCCTGGTTTCTATAGGTGCTCATTGAATTCCAGCATAATTCATGTAAAATAGAAATAAATTATTTTATGGGTGTTTTTCTTCTTCCTTAGCTCCCCATCCACCGTTTGATTCTATTCTCTATGGCGCATTTATATACTCATTTTTCACAGGTTTATAAATGTTGCAGTGGGGGCCTTGGATTAAATTCTCAGCTTTAGGCGCAAGGCTCCCATCTAGAAGAATAGCTTCTTAGGTTTAAGGCCAGAAAAAAACATTAGATCATCTGTTCTTACTTCCTGTATATCACAGGCCATTACATTTCACACAATTACCCACGTATTGAACCTAATAGCTTCTTTGGCTAAAGTACATCTTCTAGAAAGGCATCCAGCCATGATTTGAAACTCTCCAGAGATAAGAATCCACAGCCTCCCTTGAGGATTTGTTCCAGTGGTTAATTACCCCCACTCTTAAAAATATATGCCTTATTTCCCATTTTAATTTGTCTGGCTTCAGCTTCCAGCCACTGGCTCTTGTTATGCATTTTTCTGCTGGTTAAAGAGCCTTTTAGTAGCTGGTATTTCCTCCTGTGGAAATGCTTCAGATGCTACAAGAGAGTCATCTTTCAGTCTTTGATAAAAAACCAAATGTTACTAGCTAGGTCTCTCACAGAAAAATGGATTCTCAAGCTATTAAATCATTTCTATGGCTTTTTGGTCACTTTCTCCAATTTTCTCTCACAAGTAATGACATTCACATGTCATTGTGACGTGCAGGAGGAAGCCTTCCTGCTCCTCTATCCATTTAGGATATAGTCCAGGTGCCATCAAGACATGGCCACACGTAAACACAACACTTGGGCCCGGTCTTGGCAGGTGATGAGCTTTCTCAATCAGTTCAGTACAGCCTGAAAACTGTTGTCCTTCCCAGGACAAGGAGCGTTGGAACGGTAACACGGTCTTTATCCAGATGCGTATCCTCCTTCCTGCTCTCCCAACGCATTATGAGATGGGCAAGAAGGGCCATGCTGCCATGTGCTCCCTTGGCCAAGCTGGCTGACAGGCCTGCTGCACCTGGCAGCGTGTCTCTCCAGGGCCAGGTATGCGTCAGGGGACTCTCCTGGACCCTGCTGCTTGCCTTCTGAAACAAACCTCCTGTCACGGTGTACGAGGCATGGGGTGATGGATGAGCGAGCACAGTGTGGTGTGGGAGATGGGCGTAGTCCATCGGGGATCCACCACGGAGAATCCCTTTTGGGTTTTTTTGTGTTGTGCTTTGCTCCCCCAAGAACTGGCAGCTTCTCTGTAAATAATGGTACTCCCAGAGAAGAGACTCTCGAGTAGCCATGCCCGACCGGTACTCGGGCAAGGAAGAAGCAGTATTGAACAAGTGCGCTGATGTACCTAGCCTGTCCAGGCCTAATGTTTATTTTTATTTGCGATAAGTAGCTGTGAGTGTCTCTGAATGTCTCTTCTAGATAATGAAAGCTTCACTTCAAAAAAAATACAACCAAACAACAAATAGCTTTAAGGAAGTTTTATGACCGAACTGGGAAGCAGTGTTGTTTTTGCGGCTTGCAGACCCCAAGGGGAAGCAAGGACTGGAAGCACTTTGCATCAGGCTCAGGCAGCCTCAGTTCCATCTGTGTGCAATTAAATCCTGTCCCGCTAACAATACCTATCGTCATGCCTGCTGCTGGACCCGGCCCTGCTGCTGCCAGAGGTTGGATGTGGCTGGAGTCTGAGGCAGCCAGCTCTTGCCCATCTATTCACACCAGGACCAGGGTGCCACCTCGGGGCTCCTATTTAGGTGCTTATAAACCTTTATGGTCCAGAATTGTCCCTGCCCATGGCAGGGAGGTTGGAACTAGATAATCTTTATGGTCCCTTCCAACCCAAACCATTCTATGATTCTATGATTCTGAGAATGGAGGTGCTCATGGTGGTCGCTAATGATTTTAGGTGGCTTTAAATATTAGATGCTACCAATGTATGCTGCACTGATGAGGCTTAGGGTGCCAGAAGTTGGCATATGGTGGGATGTGCTTATGGCTGGTGACAGCACAGGGCAGGGACGGCCTCAGTCAGAGTTGCCTGTGCAGGGATGCATGGCCCCAGCCCTGTGTCTGCCCTGGCTGTGCAGCGTTTCATGGAACTGTCTTCTAGCATGCATGCAGGGATGGTGACAGGTGCCTCATCCATAGAATCATGGAATGGTTTGGGCTGGAAGGGGTCTTAAAGACCACCTAGTTCCAACCCCCCTGCCATGGTCAGGGACACCCTCCACTAGACCAGGTTGCTCAAAGCCCCGTCCAGCCTGGCCTTGAGCACTGAGGCAGAAAGTGCCAGGTAGTTCCCTTCCACCTGTGCCAGCCAGCACTGAGAAAGATTGGCTCTGCTCTTTGAGCTTCATTAACAGGTTCCAAGCACACATCCCCAGCCAGGAAATCAAAGACACTAAATATATTCAGAGTCTCGAAGCAAGGTGAGACACTGTGAGGGCACTGGAAAAGATTGTGTTTGTAGGCTGCTGAAGGCAGCGGGGAAGGCAGAGGTGATGCTGGGTGCTCTGCAAGACTGGTCGTGGCTGACAAGCCATCAGCCTCAAGGTTTGGTTTTCAGCTTACATCCCCACCAGAGAGACTGAGATGCGGTTTTCTGTGTCACTCCCAAGTACCCCTTTGGATCCCTGAGCTCATGGATGTAGTAGTAAGAAAATGTCTGCTCTAATCAGTCCTTAGATCTCGGCCTTCTGCAAACCTTGTGGCCACGCTCTAAGGTCCTTTGGAGAAGGGCATTTGGAGAAGGGAAAGGTGAGGCAGGCAAGAAGCTTTCTTTGATGTTGAAACATTTTATTTTTCAGGGAGGGGGGATAGCTATTTATTTACTTTTGATGGAGCCAGGGCAAACCATTTGTTTGATGGATTAGGCAGTTAGTTTTAATTTGTCAGGTTGCCTAGGGTACAGGACAGGCAGGTTAGCTGGAGCAATTGTCTCTACAAATGGAAAGAATAATGTCCCGAAAAGACAGCATTAAGGGGACGGCTCTCTCCTCTGCAGACCATTCCACAATACTTACCCTTTAAATCCCAGTCAAGTCTCTTGAGAAGACCTGAGTTAGCAGTGAGAAGTAAAGGCTTCTGTGGCCTTTTAGCTGCAGACTAAATACCGCTCTAATAATGCAGCCTTTGACATATGCAATGCTGAGATTTTTTTTTCCTCATATGAATGGTTTGATAAAGGCTGTTTGTTTGGGTTTTTTTTTGGTTTTTTTTTTTTTTTTGTGCTGTTGCTAATATCCCAAGCCTTTATTACCACGAGTTGCCAGGTGTAACAGCAATATATGCAAAACCTGGCCACTAACTCGGTGACTTGCAAAGGAGTCTGCTTCTCTTTGGCCAGTGAGCTTACATGTTACCAGAAATGTCTGGTTCTTTTGGCCCCCAGCGGAGGTTAGAGTGGCTTAAGGGTACATGAGGTATACGTGTATGTTACTGTGGGGACAGTCCGGACTGTCAGGGATGAGGATGACTACCAGCTTTCCATGAGCATCGTTGCACCCCAGGGAAAATGTGTGTCCTGTGAAACGATTGCAATTACTTTTCATGGAGTAGACACATCCACATTCAGCAGTGTGACCGACTGATGTATGACTGGCCTCTATCGCTCTGCTTGTGAATGTGGTAGAGCTTTTCTAATTTATAGCAGCTTCCCTTCCTGATTTATTTACCAGCCCAGCCTCCAGAGGAGATTGACTTTTTTGATGCAGAACCAGACAGTTTCTTTTTTTAACAATACAGGCCTGTAAAATCAAAGTTTGACTTGTTTTTATTAAGAGTGAACATTTCCCAAGTGCTCATGTTGCCATTGTTCGGGATTCAAATAAAATCTGAGGAGCAAAAAGGCCCCGAGTGCTCATGCTGCTGAAGAGGTTGCAGTGGCTGTCCTGCCCGAGCGCTGTGGATGCACCTGAGATGTAGTTTGCTTCCACGATTGCCCAACAACCGGTCAGCAGCTCCTTCTGCAAAGCACCTCTGCCTCTGCAGTGATAAGAAACTAACCGCTTCAATTCCCAGTAACTTACCACTTTGATTCCCAGTCGTAACATTGCAGAAGCAGAAACAGCAGTGCAGAGACAGGCAATGTGAAGCAGGCAGTGAGAGGAGTTTGCCCCACTGGTGCTCGGCACCCAGGCCAAGGGGTGCTAACGCTGCGATACGAGGGCCACTGCAGCCCCCAGCTCGCCCTGCCTGCCCTGGGGCTTTGTGTACTGGTGGGGAGAGGTGTTCATCACCGCACGCCCATTGCAAGGTGTGCCCACAGCAAGCCAGCCCTGTGGCTGATAGGCCTGATGACTTGCATGTGTCACCCATCCACCTGAACATGGGCATTTCCAAAGACTCAACATGGGTGTAGGTATCTTTCAAGAGAACAAAAAGACACAGGGAATTTTCCAACCCAACAGTTACTTTTGCTGTTAAAAAAACCCCTCATGCATTCATGCCAGCAAAGTCTGTTGTGCTGAGAATGGGGAGAGTTTTCTTAGCTCTGGTGAGGACGTTGCCTTTGAAGGAGACAGAGGCAGCCCCTTCAGTTTTGGTGCTTCAATGGTCTCTGAAACTCAAATTTCCCTCAGCACTCCTGTTTGGAAGTGCAGAACACTTTTTGACTGCTCTGATAATGAACAAGACCCTGAAAGTCCCATTACATGCTTGTCACAGCAGGAACCTGGTTTGATGGATCTGTTGAGTTGCCCATGTGACAAATCCTGTGCCAGTTCCCAGCTCTCAAACGCAGGTCACGCAGCCTGGAAATGATCTGGCAGGCATAACATGTCCAAAAAAGAAAAGAAAAAGAAGTTATTTTTTAGCTGGATCAGTTCAGCTGGATCTGACTCACCAGGCAACCATGCAAGCACCTGTCTTGGTGCTATGGAGGAGGCAGCATAGAGAAGGAACAAACTGCCAGAGGGCAAGGGACCACTGAAAATGTACATCAGCCCATGTTCTCATGCTTTGCCATTGTTCACTCTCCTACAAGAAACACTTTGGTATTCATTCCCACCTCCACACTCTGCTCTCCAGAAGGCAAGTGCCCTGTTCCGTTTTGAGACTTCAGTCTACACTTTCGTAGTCAGCAGAAGGATTTAAGCCTCAGCAGGGGCCAGCTGACACAGCAGCTAAGATTAGATCCCAAACAACTATTTAAAACCCTCCTGTAATCATCAAGAAAGGGCAAAGAGCAAAAGCGTAAGAATAGAGCAGCACTGAGTTTGAAGGCCCCTTTTGTCCTTCCTTATGATAGCCAGTAGCTTCATCATGTCTGCAATAATAAAATGAAGCGTCTGCAGGGCCCAGTGGTGTTTTGAATGGGGTTAAAAAGAATTGAAATGATGGACACTCTCACTTCAAATCAGGGCTGAATAGATTGAATGAGAGAACCCAAAGGTCTCAGCGTAGGTATCTGTTTAGGTCAGCTGTTGGTCACTACAGCAGTGGTCCTTTCCAGCACCAGATGCAACCGCTGTCTGCACTGGCATTACGTGAGACAACTGAGTCCTTTAACTAAGCTAAACCAGATCCTCAGCTTTCCCAAGAAAAAAAGAGGTTAAATGGTTTACCTGCAGATATCGCTTGCATAGACAACCATTTGGGCCCAAAGTTGGGCCCAACTAAATGCCCAAGTTGTAGGTGGATAATGTGGTCTTATTTGAGTCTTTCATGGTGTTTTGCTGTTCAGCTACTCTTCCTGTAATCGATCTGTGAGGACTATTGATACGTGGGGTTTTTATCATCTGCACACAGACCTGTTTTGGACAACTCCAGGCTCCCGAGTGAGGAACACCAAAGCTGAAAGAACAATTTGGGGTAAAAAAGCAGACATTCAAGCTATACACAATCCATACTTATGGCTGCGGAAGCACAGGCAGGAAGAAGGCAGCTCCCTTTGCATGTGCCTCGCCATGGACATTAACCCTTGGGTGCAACAATTTTGGCCATGTCCCTTGACAAGAAGCCTGTCACCAGCTGCTGAGGTGGGAATGGGGGAGTTGAGCCTGGAGCTTTCCTCCCCACCCAGCAGCATCTTTTCTCCCAGGTGACAAGCGATAGAACAAGAGAAAAGTTGCTCAAGTTGCTCCAGGAGAAGTTTAGACTGGATCGTAGGAAAAATCTCTTCACCAAAAGGGTTGTCAGCCATTGGAATGGGCTGCCCAGGGAGGTGGTGGAGTCACCATCCCTGGAAGCATTTTAAAAGAGGTGTAGATGTGGTGCTTAGGGACATGGTTTAGTGGTGGGCTTGGCAGTGCTGGGCTAACAATTGGACTTGATGATCTTAAAGGTCTTTTCCAACCTAAACAATTCTATGATCTACCCAGCACCTCCCTGTAAGGGGATGTAGGATGCCCCTGGGGAAGAACCTGTGCCCCAGAAGACTTTGCTCTTTTCTCATCTCCTGCTAGGCTTGCTATGAAGTGGCAAATCCTCTCTCTTCCCCTCCTTGTCCAGATCAGTGTCTTGCAGTGCCCAGGTGCCCTGGCACCGCTGCTGCAGGCAACTCGGCAATACCGCCGGCCGCATGCGGACAGACGGTCCCCTCCCTCTGCAGAGCTGTCAGGTTTTGCTAGTGCTATAATAAGAATAAATAAAAGCCCTCAAATAAATAGAAAGAGATAAGGAGGCAGATAATTGTAATTCTCATGACTGATAGTATTACTCAATTTAGACATTAACATTCTAGCTGAAGCTTTAAGCCTCGGATTTACTGGGCATGCCTGTTATTAATTTTGCCTGCTCAGACTGCATTGGTAGCAGGTAGGTGTATAATTTTAAAATTACTTTGAATTAGGTTACAAGTTAAAGCATTGCAGAGACAATGATTATAGTTTTTTCCCCAGGCTGCTGATGAATTTGAATGCTGATGAATCCTGATAATCCCAGGATTTATGTGAACCTTGTGAAGGTTTGGGAGGAGTGTTTACGGGATGGATCCATAGCCTGTATAATTCCACGTTCGTCTGTTAAAATGATACCCCTAATCCTTGTTCCTTAACTGAGACATGACGCATAGCAGGCCCCCACCTCTGCATTATTATCCTGCTACATCTTAAATCCTTTCTTTTCAGCGTTTCAACCATAGACGATTATTTTTCACCCCTTTTGATGAGGTTTCTGCTCTCAGACAGGTTACAGCAACCACCAAGCCCTGCCTTGGAGGACAGGGACACCGCTGGGGAGTCCCCGGAGACCCTCGCAGCATTACACACACAGTGGTGCCCTTCCCTTCTCCCTCTCTTCAGCTCAGTGGAAAGCAGAGTACCCCTGTGGTGCTGAGCCCTGGAGGGACTTTCAGTGAGATCCGTGGGGCACAAAAATAGCAATGGCTGGGTTTGAGCCATCCACCTGTGGCTATAAATGGCAGAAGAGGTTTACCTTTCTGAAATCAGTGGCTGTGAAGTTGCTTCACTTTTTTCCATTATTATTATTATTATTATTGTTAATAATAATAATAATAATAATAATAATAATAATAATAATAATAATAATAATAATAATAATTTGTTGCTGTTGTGGTTATCGTCATCATCATTACATGCAGAAAGACTTCTTTATTTTGGGGATAGATTTTTGAATATGGGTGTAGCCAGCTTTCAGCATGCACACACATAGAGGCATATATATGGAGGGAGGGAGAGAAAGCAGCATCAAAACAGCATCAGTGCAAGCGGTCAGGAAGTGACTGTCAGCATCACTGTGACAGCAGTTTCGATCATGATGTTCTCTACCCCATCTGCACACATATGGATAAATAAATTGCTTCACTCCCATGACAAGTCCATTGAACTCCTGCCAGACTTTATGATTCTGCATTGACCCACCAGAATTCAAAATAGATTATCTTGGAGGTAAAAAAAACCAACCAACCAACCCAATGAATATAGGGGCTGCTATTTGTTCTGTCTCATCTTTGTCTTAATGTCAGTGAAAATGCAAATACAATGGAATATAAAATTGCACTTTCCAAATGCAAACTCATGGTTTGAAAATCTAGGCTAAGATATAATTTCTCCTGAAGTCAATAAAAAGTTCTTAGTGACATTGTTGAGACAGGATTCCATCCCTTAATATGCTTTAACATTAAACTGAGTGCCGCTCGGAATACCAAAGATGATTTATTGGAAAGCAATACCAGGGCATGTCATACCTACTCATTAAGATTACCTTGGGCTTATTATCACTCTTTCTGTTAACTGAATGTTAAAGATGAGTATTAACTGAATTTTAAAGATTAATATGAGATGGCTGGTCATATTAAGGAGCCCTGTGACAGGCAATCGTGTTTCATACGTTGTGCTGCTATTTAAAGAAAACTCTGTTCATGTCCTTTATATCCACTACCTAAAAAAGCCAATGGACAAAGACAAAACAGAGGAAGACGTGTTCTAAGCTGTCAAATACCTTCCCCCCACCCCCACCCCTGCTTTCTTAAACACAGGAAAAATTAATTTTTTTCTCTTCCTTTATAATCTATTCCCAGATATTATGATTTAATTTTTAAATCAAGCCAAATCTGGACGTTCACTGAAGACAAAAATGTATTTTTTAAAAATACCCAACAAAATGCAGACGTTTTATTGATGATGTGTGGGAGCGCTTATACTGTGACTTCTGAAAACAACTGTCAGAAGAGCGGCAACAACAACGGACGCTAATGCGAAAGGCTGAAACGATGGCAGCGCGTTTGCCCGCACACTTCCTGAGCTGGTTTAGTGTGAGAGAGCGGTTGCTGGGAAAGCTGTCGTTATTTCCTCTCCTGTTGTTTAGAACACACTCGGGTGTTACCATCAAGAGGAGCTGTCGGTTTGCGGCAGTATAGCCCTTATTTTCTAGCCAACAGGTGAATACGGTGGGAATTGTCTCCTGGCAGCTCTGGATGTGACAGCTTTCAGCAGAGATCTTCAGACTTCTTCATTTAAGTGTAGCGTGCAGCTGAAGATTCAGAGCTCATCTTTCATTTCTAGTTGCTTTCGTTTTGCCAAGGCTTTCTCAACTCATCAGTGACCTAATTCTGAAAAATACAAATACTGTGGCGCAACCACGATCCAAGGCCCCAGGACACGCTCCCTGCGTCTCCTAAGGACCTCCACTGTTTTTGAACCTCAAATGTGGAGAAGGAAAATTGCCCAAGTAACGTGAATCTGAGATTAAGTCATACGAAAAACTGATCCTCTGAAAGGGGCAGGGACCTTTCTCCAGCATTTGGTGGGCTCTGGATGGGGCGTGCAGGACCACAAAGAGATTATAAGTGTTTTTTTCAGCCCTTCCTTTCAGTTTTGGCACTTCAGTGTGCCCCGTGGGCAGCGTCATGGCTCAGCTTGCTCTCCCTGCACAGCTTTTGGGCATCCCTGTTGGATCACTCCATCACCAGCCCCGCCCCCACTCCCCACACTTCTATCCCCACTAGCACTGGCCAAAACTTTTTGTTTGTCTCAAGCCTTTGATTGCAGTTACAACCCCCAATAACTAATTTAGGTCGTCGTTGCTGTTGGCAGCGCTATTTTAGTTTGTATTCCTTTCTTCTGCTCTTTTGTGTTTTATTTTTTTCTGAAGTATACTGGTTTGTCTTAATGTGACGTCTCTGTGCAAACATATGCATCTGAGGAAGGCAAAAGAGATTTATTGCATTTTGGCTAATACAGAGGAAAGGGGAAATTGCCTACATAACGACACAGGAGATTCAGTTTTAACTATGTCATTTCTCTCTTGTCTCCATAGTAGTGAATACAGAAATCTGAAATATATAATCTACCTCCTCCTTCAAACATATCAACGTACAATTAAACCCCACAAAGCTTGACAACCTGTCGTCAAGTTGTTTAAGCAGTTGTTTCAGAATCTGACAGACAAACTTATAAACAAAACGTAGAGCACCAGATTGTGGGATGAGGCAGCAGCATCACGTGGCTTCCTCAGTTATCTCAAAATTTGGAAAAAACAAACAAAAGAAAGAAGTAGAGGAATACTTTTTCTCCTTGAATAAATAACAGTTTAATTACATTATAGAAATAAAATATGATATGGTAGGAATACACTGGAAATCTTACAGAAATACTATTCTGCTACTGGTAGGTAAATGGTCAAAGCTACTTTTCATGACAATCTGAACAGTACTTGTGTACAAACTATCATACAGGTTGCTAATGAAAAATATTGCAGCAGTTGCAAGGATGTTACCAGCTCAAACAAACATCTAATGATACAATATTCTTCTAAGAGGAAGTAATAATGTTAGATTTACAGACAATAAAGAGTTATGTTCTCCACTTTGAAACACTGGAAATAAAAAGCTCAGGTAATCCAATTTCTTTACCTCATATTATCACAAGGAAAGATTTTCCTTTCACTATGAAACAGCATCCCAAACGACCCTGTAAACAGTTTATTCAAAGGTAGTATTTGAGATGTCACAGCAACTTCAACAATTGTCCTAGTCTACAATTACAGACTTTTTAGGCCACTGCTTGTACAGATGACTTTTTTTTTTTTTTTTTTTAATTTTTCACTTATTTACATACATTCAGCCCAATAACAGCAGGTCAAATGCGCCGTCTATCTCACAATAGACACACTAAAATTGTCATCGAAAGGCCAGTGCAAGAAGATGTGGATAGTGATTGCACAGCGTCGAGGAGATTATATTATACAAATATACAATTAGACTGTTGAGAATCTAACTCTGCACGCACGTGACACGGATGGTCTTCTCGGTAGATACGCGACACTTGGCGTTGGTACGTGTACATAACTGCAACTATCATTGGTTGGCTGACGACGACGGTGTGGG
Organism: Rhynochetos jubatus; assembly: GCA_027574665.1. Classification (NCBI taxonomy): domain Eukaryota; kingdom Metazoa; phylum Chordata; class Aves; order Eurypygiformes; family Rhynochetidae; genus Rhynochetos; species Rhynochetos jubatus. The sequence continues at coordinate 86,221,711 of CM050650.1, read as the reverse complement.
TGGCCATGGGACACTGTATCGTTTGGCTGTGCTATCACTAAGTGAAGGTAGGCAACTGCAAATTAGGAATACCTAAAGCTGAAGTTAAAGTACAGCTTATCTTCGAACGGCAGCAGATTTTTCTACTGAAAGAGTAGTTCTACTCAGTGCACAACGTGCAGGGAAATCGTTGCCACCTTCCTTAATAAATGGTTCTAAGTGAACCGACACAGTTCCCAGAGCTTTAGGAAAACTCATTATGCAAATGAAGGTACTGATGATAGACAGTAACATTTCACAGGATGCTATTTCTTATTATATCAGTAAGCACCAAGTTAAGTGCCAAGACAGCCCCATTGTCCCATGATTTATCATGTAAAATTTAGAACTCGAATGCACAACGAAAGTCCACGAAGTTTGCATTTAATTCACAAGAAGATAGTTTCAAAAATGGCTCTTAAAATACCTTTACAATTCAAATGGGCTTCCCCCTCCCCTCACACCTCCTCCACGAGGACTGTTTTAGGATGGGCTACACCTAGACAGGAGGAAGATCTTTCAGAAGGAGGGCTTGCATGTCCTCCAGGAACCCTCTGCCACTTCTACTGCCCTCGGCCGACTGCCGCGACCCCCTTGAGTGTGGTGCCCTGTCCCGCCATCCAGGTAGGCTGTAGGGAGGGAGTGGAGGAGGAAAGCACCCGCCCTGTGTCTTCCAGCTGCTGCTCAGCACCTCGCCCGATGAGATCTCTACAACGTGACGCCCCTCACCAAGCCTGGCCGTGGGCCACTTAGGCCCCCGCAGAGCCACTGCCTGACACCAGCTGGGCCCACGGTGCTACCGACTGCTCTGGCCCGCGCCGAGGTATCGGAAAGGCCTTGGGACACCACTACGGTGGCCAGAGACCCAGGGCTGCCGCCGCCGCCCCCGTCGCTCTCCCCACGTAACCCCAGGGATGCGCGGCAGGACAGCATGGATTTGGCTCCACTCGCCCGGTGCCACGGAGTCAGTCACCTCTCCGGCGGCAAGCGTCAGGACGCTGACGGGCTAAGCCGCCTTCGCAGCTACTGTGGCAGACATCAGCCAGAAGAAGGGTGAGGAAACGGTCCAAAAAAGCAAGGCAGCAGAGAAGAGGACCCCATACCTTCCGATTCAGAACGGAATTAGAGAATATCCGTGCCTCAAAGACTATCTGGTGACATGCTCCTTGTGAAAGTCCCAGGCGGCAGAAACAATCCCACCAGGGAACAGAGGTGCCGTTTTCCTTCACTAAGTTCTTCCTCAAAGGCAACAGTGTCAAACGTCTTCATTTGTATCCTGATTTCACAGTGAGACTCACCTCATTTTAAGCTATCAGATTTGAATACTGCCGGTCTTAAAACAAATTCCCCTTTATTTCTGGCTTTCTCAGTTTTCAGGAACACCGTCAGCAGCCACGGCAGCCGTCCGTGCGGGCTCATGCCACGCTCTGCCTCTCGTTTCCCCTTATTCCCAAGTACAACCGAAAGGTTGCTTTCTCTAGCACACGGCTAGACCTCTCAGAGTGGATAGGGATGTTCTCAATACGGTACTTTCATCAGTAATCAGTTGGAAGAACTCAATTTTAGAAACAGAATTCGTGTGCAAAGCGTGCAACAAGAAATACAGTTTACATTTGGTCATAGTGTCCTATCTTAGTTATGCTACCATGACTCACACCGATTAGTACACTTACACACACGCGCGCGCGCACACACATACACACACATAGATATTTATTTATATACACGCTCACACAATAAGAAAATGTCTAAGTCTGACAATATTTCCTCCTCTTTTAAGTGAAGACGGGAGTTTGGCATCTCAGGCTCGGAATCTGCTCAAACCTGGGATACAGGAATGCGACACACTTCAAGTATACATCGACTGCACAGTGATAACATCGCACATTGAGTCTGACACATGCTGTCTTCAGTGGTCCAGCACCAGCACGCGGCTTAAAACCAGTTGCCCGTTAAAGAAGCCAATATCCAGGACCTTCGCCTTTCAGTGTTCATATTCACGCAAGGCCCAAGAGCAGGGCGACAGTCTGTACAACCGTAAATGTCCTTCTGTATAAACGCAGTGGTATTTAAAAGTCTGAACCAGTGCATTCCTCTCTTACATTCCTCCTCTACTCCTCTGTTGCTGTTACTCTCGTATGCATGTGAAAGTAAAAGGTAGTGGGGAAATAATTTGAGTAGAAGAACACAAAGCCTCTCCCCTAAGTCCACAGGAGACCACTAAAAGTGTAAAATTTCCAAAATAGCTCATAGGAATTCTTCAAATACAGTAAGTGTTTTCAATGGGGTTTACATATCACGTTTCACATTATTTCCACGGAAGTCTACCTTATCACTTTGTTAAATCAGACAAATAGCCATAACACATAGTAAAACAGCATACAATTCACAGGACACGACACGTTTTACAAAACCTCTAAAACTCAGCACTGCCGCTTTTGGAAAAAATCAAAAACTCCTATTACTTACAGACATGAGATACATTTCACACGGAAATGAACAGCATGATTACAAGGCTTTTACTCGTATTTGATGGTACTGGTTTAGGATGCGTTAGTTTTCAATTAGGTTTCACAATTTTTCTTCACACCCCCCCAAAAGGAACCGTCGCTAACCTGATTATTTTCTCTGTGCTCTTTCAGGAAACTTGCTATTATTCAGTAAACACTTTTGGAGAAGTAAAAAAACTTTTGAAAATTGAGCTTGAATCCCTAATTGTAAAACCCGAAGAACCGGCTGATGGTAATGCTCTTAACACACTCATTGTTTTAGCTTACAATGACAGACCAAAAAAATATTACAGGAGGGTACAAACACGTTAAGCCATGGGGTTTGGTTTTCTGTTGTTGATTTTTTTTATGATTTTTCTTTTTTTTTTTTTTTCCAAACTAACTCCTTTTTTTCTCACAACGCTGAGAAGTCTCTGACTTACAACGCCTCAGCAGTCGTGTCTGTGGAGACAGACATGGTAACTTTGGCAATCTTAACTGTGCTCTTAATGCAGCTCTCGGCAGCCCTGTGCACGTTCCCCGCGTTGTTGGCGTGTTTGTGCTGGCAGTCAGACTCCATGCTGTTATCGAGGGGCTGCGCGGTTCCCTCGCAGGTGGGGAACATGCTGCGGAAGGCGTGTCGCAAGTCCTTGCTCCTCAGAGCGTAGATGATGGGATTCACTGTCGAATTCAGCAAACAGAGCATGCTACAGAAGGCAAAGACAGTCTTGATGAGCTTGTTCATTTTCCCAAAGACATCGTACACCATGATGGCGAGGAGAGGGCCCCAGCATATGATTAAAACGACTAGGATAAGGACCAAGGTTTTGGCTAACCTGATGTCCATACGAGTTTGATCGGGCCTAGTGATCTGTACCTTACCATCCTCCGTCGACTGAATGATGATGCTTTTCTGCGTGCCCCGCTGAATCATGCGAACAGCGTGGCTGTGAGCCTTCCACAGTATGTACATGTAGGCATAGACAATGAACAGCAAGAGGACGCTGGTGACCCCGATCCAGAACATCAGGTACGTCTCGTCGATGAGAGGGAATATGTCCGAACAAACGGAGTTGAGCTTTTTGCAGTTCCAGCCGAGCAGGGGAAGAACGGCTATTACAATAGCGATGGTCCACATCACACAAAACGCTACGACAGCCTTTGGTCGGGTAACAATCCTTTTGTACGCTAGTGGCCTGTGTATAGATATGTACCGGTCTATTGCCGTGAGGAAAAGGCTACCTACGGAGGCGGTGAAGGAGGCTGTAACTCCACCCAGTTTGAACAAGAAGACGTTGGGGCTGTCCTTCCGGTGGAACACATGGAAATCCACAAAACTGTAGACAAAAATCACACTGCCCAGGAGGTCGGCCACAGCCAGGCTGCCGATGAAATGGTAGGAGGGTCTACACCGGAGGCTTCGGGAGTGGAGGATGACGCACAGGACGAGGAGGTTCTCTAGGACCGTGAAGGTGCCCAGGGTGAGCGACAGCACGGCGATGGCCAGCTGCTGGCTGGGATTCAGGATCATAAAGCACTCCATATCCATGAAGTTCTCCCCACACTGTATGTTCTCCTCATTATCCTTAAACGTGGACAGGGACTTGTTGTAAAACTCTGTGATGTTGACCTGATCTGAGGGAATAATGCTCAACAGGGGATCATCTCCCGCAGTCATTTTTTCTTGGAAGGGATCACCCCTGAAGGAAGAGAGAGGGAACTTCTGGGGGTAGTATCCCAGCTTGGATGTCATGTCGCCCTTCATGTCTTCGTACTGGATATCGTTGGAGCCCACGTAAAGGAGATCTGTTGTGATTGTTCGGAAGGTTGTATCTGCGAGGCCATCTAGGATTGACTTCATAACCCCAGTCTTGTTGGTTTCAGAGAGACTCGGGGGAGGGAAAAATGCATCGGAGGAAATCCTAGAAGGGGAAAAGATCAGACTTCATTAAGACAAACAGGGAGACAAACTCCACGAACAGCTTAGTTGAACTGTGTGAAACAAAATTGACCTTTCTCTTCTACTCAGTGCAGGTCTGGCCTTTGCCACCTGCAGGAATCAGGGTGAGTCGAGCACTTACAAAGAAACAACCTGGATTTCACTAAAACTGAATTACATTAAGAAGTGACATGGAAACCGGAGGCACACACAATCGAGTATTCTACAGGAAAGTAATTTTCATTTCTCATCAAAACCTGCTGAGCTGCTCCACCAGAAAGATATTTCTCTCTAGATCTGAACTTGGTTTCTGTACCTTGCAGACCAATATTCCTTGGGCTTGCTTCATTCAGATAACACCGAGTGCCACTGCAGGAGCAGCATTAAACTGAATCATCACCTTCATTGCTTTTCTTCCAAAAGGCACCGAGGGTTTTGAAAACCCAACAACAGAGAGGGGACAGGGAAAGAGCCGCGTGCTCTAAGTTTCACAGTTCACCCAGTAAGCCTGTATATTAACATTGTTACAGCAACCTGAGCTCTACTAACACCCTGAATTTGTTATTGCAATTTTATTATCAAGGTGTTTCATCTACAGCAATCTGGATATAACTTGTCATGGTTTAATCCCAGCCAGCAATTAAGTACCACACAGTCACTCGCTCATAATTTCATTACTCTACTCCTTTCTTCTGCTGAGCAAAACAAGGCAACTGGGATGTTTGGACACTATGGGGGAGGTGGGCTGTGCTATGGGGAGGTGGGTTACTACCCAGCCCTGTCCACAGCCGCAGGAAAGGTGACCTGCACTGCTAAGGCATCAGTGATCCATTCTGCATAGATCGGAAGCCTCAGTCAGGGCAGCTCACGCTTGCCTAGAAAAACACGGCACCAAGTCCTGTTCAGAGGGCAGCTCTGGCGAAAACTCCAGGCTAAACGGACCAGGAGCTACTGCTCCTCTGAGAAGCCTGAAAATGTAACTTGTCCCATTGGGGACAACCTCAAAAACATTTTGTTCCCTCAGAAACGGGGAGCCCAGCAGAAGGTCCCCAGGTCTCTGGGTCCCATCACGCCCAGCCTTTGCTTGTGGATGGTGATTAACTGCAGAATGTGACTCCTGGTCAGGGTACCTTTGGGAGAGCACCCTCATCAGCATCTTACATGCGTCAACGTGTAAGACAGGTCTTACAGTTCTTCTTATGCCGTGCTCCTTGACACAGCATGCCTTCGACATGCACTGAACATCTGCTTTAGGGCCCCCTGCCACTGCCACAGTGGCTGAGACTGGTCTGAATGTACATAAGAGCCAGAATCATTGCTTTGCTGTGCTACAGCCATTCTGCATCTGCTATGGGACATCTCGATGATTACATCAGCAACAGGAGCAAAACCAAGCTTTTTCATGCTTTTAGAATGGAGGAAATTGTTTGTGACACCCAAGAAATCCCAGATGCTATGTACGGGCTTGTACTGACTTAACCTGTTCATTTCACACAGCCGACGATAAACGGCCAGCAAGGCCACGAGAGATTACCTGCCAAAACCCCGAGTAACGATCACCTCGGCTCCTAAAGAGGAGACTTGCACAGTAGGTACCACAGCTCAGTCTTCCCATGAAAACGAAAAGAAAGAAGAAAAGGATTCCTCTCTACAACAATACCAACACTTGAAACCAGAAGAAATCATGAGCATTTCCAAGAGCAGCAGAGATGATTTGGCCGATGAGATATTTATACTGCACTTACACATGGCATCTGAACACTCAGGACTTTTTCCACCGTTCAAAGTTTTCCATTTGATACAGCAGGCCTGGACATTGAGTGTCAAAGGAAATATATGAACCTAGATGTCCAGAAGACACCCCAACTTCAGTGCGACAAACAATGAGTATAAACAACCCTTACCGGGATAGACTAAACCACAACACGGGCGCTTGCCGCGTCACCTTTTGCAGAAGTGGTTGCTCAGCAGGTAATAAATAACACAATTATTAGACAAACAATCCTAAAATATATTAATGAATTTAATTTTGAGAGTCTGAGCAGTGAGGGATGGAAATGACACCGAAGCACACATCTAAAATGAACAGCAATGACCTAATACGTAAGGTAGTCTTCTTCCAGAAGGTGCTTTACAGCTGTCCTTAGCAGAATTTGCAGATGCTACATGTTGCAAAGATGACCCTGCTGACAACTGGCAAATCTGTTTTGGATGAAGTCTGGCACCTGTAAACTCTGTGTTATAACACCAGCTTAAAGCCAGAAGTGAAGAATGTGTTATTCATTCGAAAACAACCCCCAAAAAATGATAAACAAATCAAGTAGTTCTATAAACACGTAAAGATGGCTGTGCTATTCTCTGCTATTCCAGCTTAATACTGACAGAAGAAAGACAACCATTTTAATGATTAAAGCCACAGCCCCATGTCGAGAAGATTATGTTTGAGTAAAGCTTCAAAAACTGTATGCAACTGAGCACTTCTGCTAGACAGACAAACAAATTGTTACCAGGTAGCTGGTCCCTGCTGGAGTCGTGTTAAGTATAGACTTCCCCAGAATAAGGTGCAAGCCGCTGTGCAACCCCTACCTTTGTTTGAAATACAAATGAAGGAACACGAATTCCTGTGTGCTCCTTTGAAGGTGGCAGTGAGTTATGTGACAATATCACTACCCATGCATATGCTATGCTAACAACACCGTTAATGGGATCAGGAGAGGCAAGTCTTACTCTGAATTTCAATGATTCTTTTTTCCCTCTGTATTTTTACATTGAGATTATTACAGTAATTTCCACCTTATTGTCTCTGCAAAGAGAGTTTTCTTTAAGAGTACTTGGGAGTTCATTAGTGGTGTAGTTTAGGCTTTGGGGGAAGCAGCTGACATTAATTTTGTTTTTGTTTGCTGCTGGGAATATCATAATTGGAAAATTCTAGCAGTATGTGTGCATGCACCTATTCAAGTAGCAGTTGATTTTTATTAAAGTTGCAGTAAAACAGCCATTTGCCTGATCTGGAATTGCATTTTACTTGGATTTCGTCTATTTTAATTTAGATACTTGCTTGCCCCGGTGTAAGCTACAATACTGAAACGCGCCAAAGCGGTTGGCGAGGTTTGCCGTGGCTGCCTAGCGAAAACACGACTGGATCTTTGGCACTGAGGTTATCCAAAGAGTCCATGACACAGCCTGAAATGTTCCATGATTTGACATCGACTGAAAAGCTGATGGTAGAAGTGAGGAGACACTGCCCACGAGAGCAGGACACCCCACTCCACGTGGCCACAGTGCTCTTTGCAGCTGACTTCAATGCAACCCAAACCCGTATTGCCCAAGACCTATTAACATCTCCACATGAAACACTCTGGGAACCTTCTCACAGTCTCCTTAGTGGACTGGTCCCTCCTCTCTGGATAGGGCTGGGGTGATGGCTCTGTGCTGCAGCAAGGTCCCCTCGTAGGCAGTGGGGCAGGGAGGGACAGCCGAGGGAAAGCCTCCTTGACCTGCCGAAAGCCGCTCTGCTCACAGAGCCTTTGAGTCTCCAAAGCTCTCAGCTTCATCCCTACCTAAAATGAGCTCTACTACCTCACTCATTTTAAAACGCCTTTAAAAAGAACCAAAACATTGATTAAAGATGAGGAAGAGTCAGTGCCAATGACAGCACTCAAAATTTTTTGGTGTATTTCCACGACTTGCAGCAATTCACAGTAAGTAATGAATTGCGATTACGGATAAGGATCAAACAACAGATAAAACATTTTAAGCCTCTTTTATCTTGAAGACCAAACCCAGAAAACCCCAGTTGAGACTCTTCTCCCATCAGCCGGTGGCTGTTGATGGGCACTGTCAGACACTGCAGAGTGACAGCCACTAGATGGAGCGGCTTTTACAAACACGCTGCTTAACTGCGGAGACCTGGATTTAACTTTTTCTAGCCCTTTATTTCCAGTTCACTTTGCCGGGGTTCAAACATACGATGTGTTAAACATCAGCTGAGGGCTGAAGGTCCAACTTAGTAAGGCTTTGCCCTCCAAGCGAAAGAATTCTTGAAGAGTTGAGGGGGCAAGTCTTCCTACTGCCCTCCACTCTGTGGTTACATATAGCCTTAAAAGAAGCTTGGATGCTATTAGAACATAAAGACCCCTTAAGTAAAATATAAAACAGATAATACATAAAAGGCTGGTACCTCATCTTGGACAACAGGGAGAATTATACCGCCCCGAGTTGGTCCACAGAACCAGTTCACTCAGGGAACAAGGAACGTGACTTAGCTGAAGTCCTATTACCTGTCTTCTCCTGCAGTTCTGGGGGAGAGGGAGGGCTGGAAAGTTTTTATAATTATCTAAAGAAAGGGAAGAACTTATTATCATTTTTCAGACCAGGATGATTGATGGAGAAATTTTAATAGCCTGAATAGAAACAGTGAATATTTGCATTCTTCCTCAGAAAGTAATTATGAGCAATACAATGATGCTACTGATAACGGCAAAAATGTTGACGTGGCAAGAAAAGGAATCAAAAACAAGAAAGGGAAATCCACAATCAAACCTTTCTAGCTTCTATTTCAGAAAATGTTTTGATCTCCATATCTACACATTCCTTCTATGATACCCACAGCTAATTAAGAACAGGCTAAAGGACAAGTGGGTATAATTGAAGCATACTTTTTGAATGCACAAAAATGCGTAAATGCATTCTCCTTGCTTACACATTATAAGGCCTCTAAGTCCTTCAGAGAAGGGCTTTATCTTCTGATAAGTTTGCATCGTGCCCAGTACACTGGGACTCCTATCAAAGTGTGTCCACAAAGAACTGCCACAGGAGAAACAGCAGTAATTTATACTCGTGTGTAGTCAGCTGAAGAAGGGTGAGAGAAATGAGATCTACCGTAGTAACTGTTGGCCTCCAGGAATTAGAACTGTCCTATAAAACGAAAATTTATATGGCTAATAATTACCTTATCCCATATGGCGATGAACACTACTGCTTCGAGGACAGAACAAGGTTTCTGAGCCTCGGAGAAAGAAATGCACAGTCTGAGAAATGGCACTCTAAGACTCAATAACACCAAGCAAGGGAAAAAAAAACATGTTGATGAGAATGTGAGAGCAATGTTACCCTTATTCTATTTGCTACTTCATCTCCAACACTGTACTACTCCTAGGCTATAAATGCCAAAAGCGCTGTCACTCCTAATTCAGGAAAATTTGTACTCACTTCAGCAGGAATTTTTTCTGCGTGAGGGACTGGGAAGGAGCACTCAAGCTAGGAGAAGAGCAAATGAGGGATGCAATCTTCTAGTTACAGCAAGGCACTATCAGCCATGGGGTAAACTAGGGCATGCATACTGAACCCAATTTTGTTCTTATGTAACACGATGATAACTATTGCAAGTTGAACCTTAATTAGCAAGAAACCACTGCTACATGGTTATTTATCTTAATTAACATACCGTTTGCACACTAGCAGGATAGGGGCTGGATTGTTCTAATTTGGGGACAACGTGTCCCTATGTGACACACCCCCAGCATCCAGCAGCCGACAACCTGAATGACAAAAACAGAAGGGGGAAAGCAGAGCATTAATCAGCGACCAACAATGTTTTTAGAAGGGGTTAACATTATCTCCTCCCTCCAAAGTTTTGTCGGTGTGATGCATGTGATGCGTGGACCGGTTTTAGCACAGGCGGCTTGCAGGCACGGAGAAAAAGAGGCTGTGCCTTATCTCCCGAACAGGCAGGGCATACATGGGTATCTAAGGTCAGAGTTTCAAAAGCAAGGTTGAAGTCCTGCTCTGTGTGGTGCAGGCAAAAGGACTCGAACTTTGCCTTCCTGCCAGCCAGGTGAGCGGGCTGGCATCCTCTCTATCCTGCTGCCCGTCTCTAAGCTGCTCCAGTGGCCCACGCTGGATCGAGAGGGAAACACCCGGAAATAAGGGCACTAACTGATATTCCAGTAGGCAGGGTGCACACCTGGCAGGTGAGATGCTCCCCCTGAAGCCCTTCCTCTGAATGGAGCAAAACAAGGATGCGTCTCCCACATCCCACCCAGCCACAGGGGGAAGAGGGGAACAGCTGCGCCATGCACCTGTGATAAACCTCCAAAGCTCCCCAATTCACTCGAAACCCCTCAGCTTGTGAAATTCAACCCCCTACACACGCATTTCCTACCAAGTCAGGAACAAGATGAAGTACTGAAGTCACAAACCAGCAAGGGGACCGTCAGGGGAAACTACAGCACCTGGTCTGCCCGGCTTTCGGGAGAAAGGAGGGAAGGCGGAGGTGGCTATCTTAAAACAACATGGGATTTTAAGATCTTTTGCAGTTTATGTATCTTAATTTCACCTAAAGACAGAGTTTTGGGAGAGGATGACGAGGCTTGCTGAAGTATGACAGGCTCAGATGAAAGGGAAACAGTGAAGCAAGAGTGACCTGGTATTTGCTTAAAATCAGCTCCAGTTTAGGGACCCATTTCCCAAAAAAGCTGAATGAACAGGTCACACAAAAACTTTGATAAAGTGCTATGGTACTTATATTTTACAGAAAATGGACGAGAACTCATTAATCTGGTCAATTTTGAACTCTCCAACTTTTTCTTTTTTCACAAAGGGGTTTATCTTGGGTTTCAATATTCCAACAGAAATTGCTTCACTTCCAGCCTCTTTCCTAGCCACTCTCTAATGCCAGAAGTTGCAGGTGCTTATTACCGCTGAGCAGAATTGACATAAATGTTAAAGGGAGACAGAGAAGCTCAGGCAGGTGCAGAAGCGGTGGGGGCTAAACACTCAGTCTCCTGAAAGTACCTACAAGAGACAGCAGCTTAGCACACAATGTGTACTTGAAGAGAGAGATGTCGTTTGAAAGAGCAGAGGGGGACATAAAAGACCTCCACTGGATGCTAAATATTAAAGGTCCCCAGAAGAATGTGATGTCTAGATGATGAAACTGGGGGAAAAACACATCTATTTGGGCATGCGTGGGGGAGAGATAATCACTTCAAGAGAACAGCTTCCATGTAATGGCCAGAGCAGAACAATAAAGGTCAAGAATTTGTTGCAGCAGAAAGTATTAGTGAACTTTATTAAAAGAGTAAGGATTAGAGAGAGAAAGGCTGCAAAAACATTGGGCTCCAGGGAGAACTCTCATAACTGCACAGAGTGGATGTCTGACACCTCCTCTCCCCGCACCAAACTGTGGCCGTAATAAGTTTTAATCAAAGACTTTGTGAGATGGGAAGGAGGTGCTGAGAGCAAAGGTAATGCAGGCTAAGCGACTGGTGTGAAGGGGACTGGGAGGAGAGACAACTACTGTCCCCATATAGGGAATAGGACATCTCCAGGTGAGATGGGAGCAACCCAGGGAAAGTTAAGAGAGGAAGACCCAAGTGGAAGGAGTCCCTGGGAGGCAGGGATGCAGATTTTGGGGAAAGAGAAGAATTGCCTTTGTGGTTGACTCGCAGAAAGCAGATCAGGTGAAGGAGAAAACTCACGAGAGAAAACCTCCCTCTTCTTCTGAGCTACGTGAACTTCAGAGACATCTCCCTAACCTGAAGGATACAGCTAGCGGGATTTTCAGATCTCACCGTAGAGAACGAACAGACCCACTGCTCTGTAGACAATGACTCGCTCTTTTGAAAGTCCATTTCTGATCTGTATTCAAACGGCGAAGGAAGAAGCAAAGGGCGCCGAGAAGCCATCCTCGGTAAGGTCACAGCAAAGGACAGCGTGGTACGTACTGACACTTGGGACCAAGCCGGGGACACTCAGGAGAGATCAGCTGGGCAAATCTGGCCAGGGAATGAATAAAAATCAAATGGCTTAAGGAAAATGGAATACAGGATACAGACCACAGAGGGGGAAAGGAAGAGAGAGTGCCCAAACGGCGGCACCAAGTGACCCATACAGCGGATAAACACATCAAAGGGGGAAAGAGGGGCTGACAGGCAATGACAGAAAGTCAGCGCACACAAGGTCAGCGACATACGGCACCGCAACATCCCTTCCACCTCAGTCCTCTGGAGTCTACTTTGCCCGAAAATTGTTATTAGGCCACCAAGTATTGGCAGTGCTCAGAAGCTGGGGCAGAAAGGCTTTTGGTAAATGCAATGTCCCACGCCATCAGCCTTAGGGAAGGATGAAAATACGCACTCCAATTAAAACATGTAAAACATTCTTTCATTTCTGGAGCTGTCTGGCCTTTCATAAAATTTAAATAAGCCCAGATAACTCTCTTCATAGCTACATTCAGAATATAATGATATTCAAATATACTGCCTTCACACACACAAACAACTTGTGAAGTTATTTGCCAGCATATTAAGCCACTACACCAGATTGCTTGGCAATGGTGCATGTCTTCGAAATATGCAGATGCTTTTCTTTTTTAAAAAAGGGAAAGAGGGAGAGAAGACAAGAAGTGAGAAAGAATTACAGTAGAATCTGATAACCAAGTAGCCAGAACAACAAATTGCAGAGAGACTCTAACCAATATTACATCAGATTTGGAGAAACAGTTAAAAGATACTGAGGGATGAGTTATGACTTCTTATTTGTGTATATATATATATATATATTTCTATGCATAAACTTACAGATAGACATACATAAACACACACACACTTATTCCTAGAGGAATAAGTGAAGTCTCACAAACGCTGCAGTAGTGTTTGCCATGCCTAAACTCCAATTCCCAGTGCCAGAGGACAGGCAGGCAAGCTAGAAGCGTAGGTACAAAACAATACAGGCGAGATGACTGCTGAATGTCTTTTTTAATTCACTTATACGCAGATTTCCTGGGGAAAAGCAAGAAGCTAAAACGAGTACATCTATCACTGAGATCCTGTAAAAATTATTTTGCATATACAGAGAGATATAGATACCTATACACACACTCCAGAGCTATGTCACCTAATTTTCCAGGCACATGCATAGCCTGGGCTCCAGTACTGCCCTGTTTAAAACAGAGGTAGAACTGACTGAAACCAGTGATTTCTGAAAGCACATTTCACATGTTCACCAAAAAGGGAAGGTGGGAGCCCCCTAAGCCCAAACTTTGAAAGGTTTCCTAAAATGCAGCAATATGAAAATGATGCCAGCAAAGGCTAAAAGGGAACTGAGACTATTCCCTATGGAACTGCCCCTGCTCAGTACTCTGTAGTGTGTAAACACACCTCTCTTAAGAAGAACATACGAGTGCTGTAAACCAGGTTAACACAGGATGAGGTACAATTTGATTGCCATCTAACCTTGATCTACACAAACAAGACAACATCTGAAACGTATAAAACATCCAGTTTCACCAGCAGTCCAGCCAAAGTATAATGAGTGACATCATTATATTAAGACACACAGTAGTGAGATATCTATTATATCAGTGATCCGGTTATTGGGAGTTTGAGGAAAAAAAGGCAGTTCCTACCAAAGAGAGGCAGAACCGGGCTTGGTGTGTGCATCACCATAATGCCCCCGTATGAGGCACAAACGGCAGAATAAAATGTGCTCAACCTTATGTTGCAAACCCAATCATTTTTCATGGGCAACAATAGCACCTTTGGGAAAAAGGGGGAGGGAGGGGGGAAAAAAGTTCTTTCTAACGAGAAATTGATTTATAAGTCGTTATAACCATTTCAAAAGGACAGGTCGTGGCTGGTTTCAGCGATCATTAACAAAGCCACGCACTTTCAAAGATGAGCCTGAGTTCTGCGGGGGGAGAAATTCTTATCCCACCGACAGCAGCCGGATGTGTAGTTTTTGCAGCAGCACAGTGTCAGTCTAGAAATGGAGATGTAAAGAGCAGTACTGAGAAGACAGGTTGTCACATTTTTAACTTTGCATTAATAACAAATGGTGCTGCTGTCTATTCTGGCACATTTGCAAGCTTGCTTTTAAGTACAAGGGGCTGGCATGCATTTCCACTATAGATAGGAAAACAAGAGCAGCCTTGTTATGATTAAAAGGGTCTATTTCCCTCTGCCTTCTGTCTTCTGTGTCCATCTGCACAGCTGCTTTGAACTTGGCCAAATCCCAGTGTTAGGGTCGCCCGCAGTACATATTTTAGATCAGCAGCAGACTGTGCGAATTTACTGCTACGGGAGAGAAAAATCTCCAAATTGTCACTTAACTGGTTGATGAGTGGTTTTGTAGGACATTCATCCTTTCACATAGCCTAAACTATTTGGGAAATCACGGTGAAGCGTATCTAAAATCATTTACTGTTTCAGGGGAAGGCTCAGATAAAGGCAACATAGACATCTGCAAAGAAATGAAGAGCAATCACCATCGAGAAAAATGAATTCTGTGGATGCCTAGGTAGCTGATTGCATGACTAGAGAGAGGTCACAAAGTTTGCACCGGAGAAGTTACAGTAATTTCTCTTCAAACTTGCAAAAGTAGAGAAACTAGGTGAGCGGAAGAGAGTGCATGAGACCTGCACAACCAGGAATGGCAACGTGTTTGTCAAAATCCTGGGCAATACTAAATTAATATGTGGGTTTGCGTTCTCCCTTGCCTCTTAATCTCCTCTCCTACCTCTACTCAACAGAAATGAAAGCCATCCTGGCTCTCCCTCTCTAGTGCGTAACACTTTCAGCACCAAAAATCCCCAGCGGGGTGATAGTCTGCAAGGATTTTTGGGACGGCCCCGTTAAAGGCTGAAAGTCAGAAATGACTAAAAAAAAAAGTAAGTTATTTAATTTCTAAACTTCTGTTGCCCAATCAGAAACCTGTGAGCAGAGAAAGGGAAAGAAAGGTTTGCATTGGCTAAGCCCTGCCATTCCTTCAGCAGAGCGTGAAAGCCCTTAATGGGCTCCTTTATGCAACTGAGCTAGCATAATTCACCAAAGAACAACAGCCAGGATCAAAGGCGACCACCGGCTCGTCCTCACAATACTATAACCTGCTTCCACCCTCACCTTGAGTTTTGTAGGCATTTTGATTCGATTACGGTGGGTTTAGGTGTTATCGAATGGTCGATTGATGTCAATTCACAGCAAACAGTCGATTTCTTTGCCTAGCCAACTTTTTTTCCACCCTCTGGCAGTAGATGCCTGCTGGCTCAGTCAAACAATTATTGCTTTTATCAATTCTGCTTTAAAATGTTTTTATTCAAATGGTTCTGCCTCTCCTTCCAACAACCAATGGATAATAAAGCAAAGCTGTTCCTCGTTGCTACAAAACTCCTTCTAACCCCAAGCATATCAGGAATTACACATTCATCTTCTAAACTGTTTAAAGATGTTACGTTCATTTCTTTTATGGCTGATTTAATAAACTCTGCCTGCATAATAAATATTCCTCCTATAGTCACAGGGGTTTTTTTCTTTCTTGAGAAGGGAATACCCGTGCTGGCAGTTGACACGAGGTGTAATCCAAAAAGAATTAAGCACACCCAAGTAATTTTTGCAATGTTGCATGTTTTGTTATACTAAATATCGCTCTGATCCTTTGCACGATCTTGGTACATGTGAACAGCAATGCCACCCCCAGCAGAGAATGCTATATTCCTTTAAGAAAAGGTGAACAATAACAAAGAGTGAACAAGATGATACATCTAACCAAAAGAAAAAAAAAAGAAAAACATTACTACACCTTTAAAAGGTTAAAAAAGCCACAGTATCGGATTTTTTTAAACAAACTTGTAGATACTCAAGGACTATTTTGCTATCTGGCTCTATGTTATACATGTCCCTTTATCTTCTGAAAGCAGAAAACACGCGCTGATATGATCATTTGCTGCCATACAGAAAATAACACTGAAGATGATTTTAGAAAAAGAAGGAAAACTACAGACTTTGTCTTCTGACACCATTTTACTTAATCAAACTGAAATCACAGTAACGAGCTCTCTCCTCCCAAAGGCTTGGTACATACCTCATCCAGGGGTGTTCTCAATGGAGATTTGCAGACGTCTTTGAGACAAAAAGATGCCCATTTAAAACAAGCCCATCTGGTTACTCAAAATTATTTCTCAACAGCTGATGATTTTGCATGACAAACACTGCTTGAAGTTTAAAAAGCTCACTCTTTTTCTGTCGGTCGTCATCCCCGTCCCCGTCCCCCACCCCCAGACCTCCGAATTTCAGACAAAAACAAACGAACCAACCAAAAACCCTACTGGGATATTCAGGAGATGCTGGATGCCTAAGTGACATCTTTTAAGGGAACATCACCGCGCACCAAATCACGACCCGCCTTTTATTTCGGCTACAGCCTGAACGGCAGAGTTTGGGAAGGAAAAAGTGCTGGGGAAAAACGGGGCTGAACGCCACCGGCTGGAAATCACGGTGGGTTAGGACGCGAGGAGAACCCCCACGATGTCAGAGGAGGTCCTGGGGGAACCTGGGGAGGCTGCCGGCTCCGCGCACGGAAGAATAGACACGCGTTAACCGTACCGGCCCCCCCGCACCTCCGCCCGCTGCCCGGCCCCCCTCGGCAGCCGGGGTACCCCCCCACCCCCCACGGCCGGGATCGCGAAAACCAGCCACGCACCTCCGGCCACCGGCTTTTCCCGGGTGGCCCTCGGGCACCCTCCAACTCTCCCCAGCCGACCGCGACGACGGCGCGGGGCCGTGCCCGGGGCAGCGGCGACCCGCGCTCTTCCCACCCCACGCCACCCCGGTCCCTTCCGCGGCGCTGCGGGAGGCGGCGGCGGATCCAGGGGAAGGGATGCTCCCGGGTAGGGATGCTCCTGCAGGCTGCCCTCTCCTCCCCGGCCGCTCCCGCCGTCGGGGCGGGCGGTGTCACACACACACACACACCCCTCCCCCGGGGTCCCCCGCTCCGACCCACGCCGTTAACAAACTTTAAGGGGGACGACGACCGCCTGGCCCCCGGCACCCTCTCGGCCCGAGCGTCCTTACCCTCCGCACGGCACCGGCCGCGTCCCCCGCCTGCTCCGGCCGCGCCGACCCCCGGCAGGGAGCGGGAGCGCCGCCCCGCCCGGGCACCCCGGCACTGGGGAGCGCCGAGGAGGCGGTGCCGGCGAGGGGAAAGGGGGAGGTGGGAGACTTCTTCCCCCCCTTGGCTGCCTCCCCTTCTTCCCCTTCCCTCCCCTCGGCGCCTCCTCTCCGACCACCGCCGCCCTCGCTCGCCCGGCTCAGGCGGCGCACCGGGCTCCGCCGCCCCGCCGCCGCTCCATGTGCTGCTCACCCGCCCGCCCGCCCCCCCGAGGCCGCCGCCCCCGGCCGCCCTCCTCCTCCTCCTCCGCCACCCGCCTCCGCCCGCCGCCTCGGCGCGGGGAGGCAGCGCGGGAGCCGCCGGGCGCCCGGCGCGGCTCCGGCACACGCCGCCGCGTTCCCCCCACCCCCCCCGGACCCATTTATGAAGCCCCGTTCCCATCACGTGTCAGTGTGCCTTTTGTCCCGGCCCTGGCAGCGCCGGGGGAGACGGGCGGCGGCCAAACTTCGCCCCGGGGGAGGGACGCGGGGACACCGGGGGACACCGCGGGGGAGGGTGCGGGCGGCGGCGGAGAGCCGAGCCCCGGCGGCCGCAGCCGGCTCGGGCGGTGCCCCCGGCCGGTGTTGCGTCCCCCCACCCACCCCGCGGTGGGGCGGCGGGTGATTAATCGCCATCGGCCCCCGTCGTGCCGCCGCGCCGCCCGGCGGAGCGCGGGGGAGCCGTGCGGTGGGGGAGGCGGTGCGCGGGGCCTGCAGCCAATGTGGAAGGCAGCGCCTCCTCCGGCCCGCGGGGGCGGACGGCGCCTCCCAGCCGGGGGTGGGCAGCGCTGCCCCGCTCGGGGCCCGGCCCGGCCTCTCCGCCTTCTCCGCCCCGGGGGTTGAGGCGAGCGGTCGCGGGGTGCCGCCGGCATGGCGTGGGGACAGCGGGCACTGCCACCGCGCTCACCCCGCAGCCCCGGGGTTGGTGCCCCTGAGGCGCCGGGTGGGTTGGCGGCCGTTGGGCCTTAGGCCGCGTAAGGGTCCCTCAAGGCAGAGCCCCTTCCCCGTGCCGGTATTTCCCGGCAAAGGCCGAGCCCCTTCCCTCTGCCGGTATTTCCCATCAAACGCCAGAGTTCTACCATCGTTTATTTCCCGTTCCCTACCCCGGAGTCCTGCCTCGGGTGTTTCGCAGCTTAGACGACAGCCGTCATGACAGCCCTCGGAAGCGCTGGGGAATCCCTCCTCTGCGGGACTCAAGGGCTCCGAAGGTGGGCAGGAAACGGGCAAAACCAGAGAGCTGGGCTTTATTCAACAGCCTAAAGACTGTACCATCCGGCGGGCTGTGCTCCGCGTGCTTCTGCCTCTGCAGTGTCATAAATATGTATCTGCCTTTGCGCGTATTAACACAGAAACGTGATAAATATTTATCAATTGACACAGTGTCTAAAGACATCAACTGGTCCATCTACCACATCCACCCGTGGAGGAGGAATATGCTTTAGTCCTTGTTTCTCAGGAAAAAAAAGCACTCGGCTCTTCACAGGTGACGGTTAAAGATGTCTGAAGGATGTATTTTTCAGGGGTGCCCAGCGGGCGGTGTGCCTGCCCGCTGCCACTGTGTCTTCCTCTTGAAGGCTTCTCGAGCTGGACCCTCAAGGCCTGAGGCACCCAAAATCTCGGGGCATTATCCAGGGAAGTGGCGCAGATCCGTTCTCACAGTCCAGCGTTTTCCTTGCAGCAGGTCCCACAGTGAGTCTGCAAGATCATAATTACTGCCTATATTTTTTCCACCGCTGGCTCTTTCTGATGGTAATTGTTAAATTAACAAGAAAGGAGATAATTTCAAACTGCATTCCTGTGAGAAAAGTGGAGAAGAGAAAGAGGCTAACTCATTTGTGCCCAGCTCGAGTTTCTGGTATTAGTCAGTCTGTCTCTTCGGTCATTCAGAAGTGGTGGTGTGTAAAAAGAACTCTACTTCACACTGCAGTAAATTAGAACAGATTTCTCTTTGGCAATGCATTTCAGAAAGTACTGACTTCTCCTCCTCGGAAGAGTAAGACACTCTCTTAATTCCTTAAAAGAGTTTGGTACTTTTAATGTGAACATACCAGGTTAAGCTTCTTTTCCGTGTTCGTGGAGGGACACAACCCCTCGGCAAAGGCAAGTCATATCCAGTGGACATCGCCGGACTAAAATCAGCCCACAGAGAGAATTTAAGGGCATGTGTTACTGTTCATCCCACCTCCACATCCATGGCTTGCTAAAGATCCTCACCCTGAACTGGGAGTTACTCCAATCTCGGGGTAATCCTCCTTTCTGGCACTTCTAAACTCGGATGGTTGAGAGGGAAATTGCAGTGTCGAACATATAGCCATGCCCACACACAAGGTGGTTTTTTTTTTTTTCCCCTAAAATCCCCCACAGTTGCTACTGCCAGTTCAGCCCACAGGCGCAGCAGTTCCACAGGAGACAAGACGTATGGGTAGCCAGAGGTGACTCAAGCACCAGCTTCTCAACCATCTCACGGCGGGGCGTCCTGTGACCCCTCGCGTCTCGCGCATCCCAGCCGCTTTTCCAGGATCTTGCTTTTAATTTAGCACTTTGGCAAAGGGAACGTGGTTGCGATCCTGTGACACCTGTTCCTAGCGGAGCTGGTTGGAAAACCTCTGAGAGAACAGCTTTCCACTGGAAAATGCAACCCTGTCAAGATCGAAATGCTTTGCAAACTTGTGTCGGTTGCACTGAAAATGTCATTTAAAAAAGAGTAAGTGGTGGAGGGATGTTCCAACAGTGTGGGAACATCTCGTTTTGACATTTCCAAGCTAAATGTTTCAATTTCTTCCTTCAAAATGAGTTTTGGTTTCAAAATATTTCATTTTATATTATATATTACAAAATAATACAAAATTCGAAAAGCTGAATTACATATTTCCATTGATCTAAAATGAATGTTCTCCATAACTGTTGTGAGGTAAAGAATTCAGCTGTTCTGATTTGGAGCAAAATTTTAAACCTCAAACACCTAGGCAATCTGAAATACCTGGACTCTGTTGGGCTCTCAACCCCATGACGGAATTCCAGAACCCTTTTTAAAGCGTATGATTACAAAACATTGAAAATAGCGAAGGGCTAATTGCAATCTTGTCTTTACTTGCGCTTTAAGCCTTGCTGCCGCTGGAGAGGAAACCATTCGGTAACGGAGATGAGGTGTGAGGAAAGAGGTGGGGATGGGCACAGACCCTGCCAGTTCACACTTTTCGTTTTGTTGCTCCCAGTTAACACGTTTCAAAGCAGCGCAGCAGTTGGGTGGCTGCTGGCCGCCCCCAGTACAATTGCAAATGGAATTCCCTTCGGTTCTTACTTCAGGAAGAAAAGGAAAGAGGGTGAAAGGTGGGATAACCCAGCTGACTCTATGCTCTTTCTGAATCACAGATTACACCAATTTTTTGCCCTCTCAGTTTGGTTTTTTTTTTCCAAATATTTGTATTTCACATTTTTATGAAATGCAAACAGTGTCTGTCGCTTTATGAATGTTGTCTTCCATCCATGAAGCACTTGATCTATTTAGGTTGATCAGAGGTGCCTAATGAGTGGGCTTGACGATTTACTTAGCAAAAAATCCATACAACGATCAGGTTAGGCGCCTCAGTCAGAAGAAGTTACTTTGCTTTCTTTCTGAAGTTCCATAGCTGCTTTCAAGATTTCCCCATCTCTTCGTTTCAAGAGTATTTCCTGCTGCCGCTTCACATTATAGACTTGGAGGTCTTGCTCACTTACCTCTTCATCCATAGGTAGGTACAACTATCAAACAAGACATAACTGATTTCTCAGGAGTCCCTTGGGAGCACACTGGCTTCTAATGCTCTCATCCCATGCCCTGCCCTCAGGCAAATGGGTTTTCGTGAGGTTTATGTGGTGGTTTGTTAAATAATTTTCAAAAGAGAGGCAAGATTTGGTTTTATGTCCATTCCTAATTTTAGAAGACTGCTTGTCCTGAAGGCTCATCTTTATCTATCCGGTTCAGGAGACGTTGCTGCTAGGATGGCACTGGGCACCATGGCTGCACACAAGCCCTTCCACCATTTTGCACTCATGAAATATCTGGAAAAAGTTGAAGAGGATCTTCAGTGCAAATATAGTTCAGCTCCTGCATATCTTGAGGGCCATGATAGAAATCCCTTCGGACAAGGAAAAGAAAAGTTAAAACCCAAGACCTTAAACGTGACGTCCTGCTGTTCATCTTTCTGTGGTGGTGCTCCCCAGCTGTACCATGAGGGTAACAGTTTCTCCTTTCTTTCACCACTCTGAGGCTTTTCTCTTTAAACTGTAAGGTCATCAAAGCAAGAACCGTCTCTTACGAGCAGTTTGTGAGCACCTACCGCAACAAAGTCGTAATCCTGGCTGTGGCCTCCAGGCATTAACACATTGCAAATAATAACAATAAAACTCCAATCAGAAATGTTATTGACCGGGTGTAGCTTTACGGTCATCCAGCAAATAAAAAACCCCACCCGGCCCAGGGAATGACAGAACCCATGAAAGTGAGTGGGTTACCCCGGGGGCTTTGCTAATTATCCAGCTCTGTATGTAGTCAAACGTTGGTCTCTTGTGAAAGGGTTGAGCTGGCAGCAGGCGCTCGCTGTCCGTGTCACTAGCGAGGCATGGCAGTGTCCTTGTTTTGGGCTGTCCCCACAGCCTGCCATCAGCCTGTTGCTCAGGTGGCACGGTAGCCCTGCTCCTTCCCCAAGCCTGACCCTGGCTTTTGGGCTCCGCCGGCCACTGAGAGTGGGAGATGTGCTGCTGGCTTTTGTCACGCAGATGTCCACCATCCAGGAACGGACCGAGACCACCAACTCATCTCACGCGGGAAAACGAACAGCTCTCACACAGTGATGGCTTCGTGTCACTACTGCCCCCAAACCAGATTAAAGCCAGTGATGCAGGCGTTCAAGTCTCTATCCCATCATTACCTATCCCCTGAAGCTATGCAGTTCCACATATATTATTCTCTTCAGCTTCTTGCTTTGTCCTTTGAAATTGGAGTTGAGCAATGATGAACCAATTTAGCCACTGTTCTATGTAATTTAGGTTATGAACTCAATGAATTAAGGAGAGAGACACGTAACACAGTTAAGAATGCACACGCTTTAAAAAATTTCTGGGTTTACTGCTGACGGGTGCGAGTAGCCATACCGGACAGAATGCATTTAAGCTTCATCTTCTGCTATATTGATTTTTTGCAATGTTTTGCCTATCCTGTTGTGGGTGGCGCTGCAGGGTGCTAACAAGGTTTTTTCTTTTGCTCTGATGGCAGCGATACTGTGCTGCATCACGCTCCTTCCACCAACTCCTGACAAAGATGACAGAAAAAAAGAGGCAGAAGATTGGTGAGCCCTTGCTATGGAGAAACCTCTGTTTTAAAACAAAGGCTTTCCCAGATTCGGCGGCGGGGAGTTGCTTATCTGACATCTGTTGCCTGTCACACATTCGCTGATGCCTGGGGAAGGACTCTCAGCAATGTTCCTTTGGGCTGAAGCCCACCGTCCCCTCCTTCTTCCTTGCTCATTCTGTCTCTGATGCTCATGTCTCGGCTCCGGCACACTGGAAAGAAGCTGCTGTGTTCAGTGTGAAGCCGTGACACGGTGCTCCCGTTCGGAACGGTGCCTTCTGGCTTCAGCGGCTCTAATTGGCTCTGTGCTTTGAACCGTGCGGCACTGTGTGCTCTGCTCAGTGTGCCTTGGTATTGACTCACCCTTCGTCGCACGTCTCCGGAGCAAAAGGCAGTAACCTCATGAGCTTAAAGATCGTAATTCTGGAGTCTCTTTTTCTGTGGAGTTTCAATCTGTGGCTGGAGCTCTAGGTAAGGGTTCATGAGCTGCTCTGTTAACAGTGCGTGCAGCTTCAGGCACCTGCTACTGCATTTTTGCATGTTCTTTCAGAGCTAAAAGCTGACTGAGGCACATGGGTTTCTTTTCTCTCCACCACCTGAAAATTACAAAATGCTAGTCCAGGTGGAAAAAGGAGGTTGTCAGGAGTGAGTATACTGTGTTAGAGAGGATGGGCCTCTTTGACCTTGGGGATGCTGCTTTTGAACCTTATTTTTCATATTTTTCTAACACAAAGAAAATCACTGCTGCTCCTAAGTGATCTTTCAATGCAGAGAAACACCCTCATTAGGGTTTTTTTTCACCTTCTCACCTTCTTTCATTAAACCATACTCTTTACAGTCCCAGTTGAACAGCAGGGAACATTATGAGCTGACTGAAAAGCATTTTCCTTTGTTAACATGTTTTCTTCATCATCGAGCAATAGAGCAGTAATGAGGACACAGATCATCTTTTCATTATAAATATGCATAGCAAACTATATATATTTAAAAAGTGGCTTCCTAAAATAAATAAATAAACAAAACAACTGTGTGGTGAAGGGGAGGAACTGAGAAAAACAAGATGACAAAGCTCTTTCCTGGTGTTCTACCTTTGCTAGTGTACAGAGTTCATCAAAATCAGGAAAGTCTCCAAGAGATGTTGGGTGCTCTGAATGTTACATTTAATGGAAATAGGCATAGGATTGTATCTGCAACTTCTGTGCGATGCAAATCGATACCATTCATCAGTATGGCAAAAGAAACCAACAAATAAACAAACAAAACCCAACTAAAAACAGAGCCTAAGATGACTCTAAAATAGATTGGTTCTTTCATGGAAATATACAGATTTGTTTTCTCTCTTGACTTTTGTTCGCGTTTCCCTTGTTCCTGCTAGATACAGAAACAACCCATCATGACAGTTTTTAAATAGGGACAGTATATATGAGTCTGCGTGGCATACATGTTCACTTCCAGAAAAGAGAAACAATTACAGGTTTGGATGGGAACTACACATTTTCCAGCTCAAGTTCCTTCGGAGATGTAGCTGTGCGGAGGAGGCACTGTTTCTGTGTATGTGTTTGTATGGCACTTCTTAATAAAATGAGACCGTTATTGGAGGGTGAGGGAAAGAGCTCAATGGCTATCGTAATGACTATGAAACCCAGCTATGATAAAATCCACTGAAAGCAGCAGAGTGTAAGCGCTATCTCAGGAAAAGGTGCATCACTGCAGAAGGAAAAGGAACTCGGTAGCTCAGAATCTACTCTTCTCATCCATCTCCACAGGTTGCAGAGGACTGCAGTGGGTCTTTTCCCTGTCGTAGCACCCTCTGCTCGGCGCACTGGTACAGCTGTGCTCCTGGGTAGCCCCGAGGTGTGCATGCTTAAGGGTCCCCTCAGCCTCCACTCCATCTGGGTCTTTGCTGGGTCTTCCCATTGGTCTGCCTGGCATGGGAAAGCGTAGCGAGTCTGGAGAACCTGCTTCCTCCTGCATTTCAGGAGAAACATGCAGTGATTCCAAAGGAGTAAGAAACACAAACTTCCCGCTCTTCTTTTGTGCCAACCCTCAGGCTGCATCACAGTGTGGTCCTCAAAAGGTAGTCTGGCTATTTCTTTTGCCTTGCATAGCTTTTCTATGTCTTTTCTACAACTACTGCAATTATTGTGGCTACATTTGTTCATATGGTCAAAGATTGCTAATGCTATCCTTTCCCAACCCACAGATTTTTCATTATACTGTCATATAGTACTCAGCATAAAGTGTACACTTGCATACTTGCTTTCATTTATTAAAACAGGCATTGGAACAGGCTGCCCAGGGAAGTGGTGAAGTCCCCACCCCTGGAGGTATTTAAGGTACATGTAGCTGTGAGGCTTAGGGACATGGTTTAGTGGTGGAGTTCACAGTGCTAGCTTAACGGTTGGACTTGATGATCTTGAAGGTCTTTTCCAACCTAAACAATTCTATGATTCACTTTTAATCTTGTGGCACCTGTGTGACCTAGAACTTTTCAGCTCTGTGAAGCAGAGGAGTGTGTGTGCTTTACAACTGCAGGTTTAAACAACAAAACCCAAATCACAAAGCTCAAGTCCACTCAACAGCTTCTCTACCGGGGCAAGGGGGAACTGGATGCTGACAGCTGATCACTGTAAAATAAATCCACCTTGATGGAGGTGAGATTCTGGACACAGATCAGCCTGGGATTAGCCCATGCAGCTCACCTTGCAGCATTAACTTAAGGAAGAGGACAGAACAAACAGCCGGTAGGACAGGGGATTCTTCAGCGGAAGCCCTCCTGTGATTGTGTTCTGGCATGAGCCCATTTTGAAGCCGTGTGGAGAAGAGTTACATTTTCTTGCATCATTTTGTGGTCGGGAAGGGCTTTTTGTCTTCCAGAATCAATTCACTTTATGAAGAAAACACTAAAAAAATTAAGGGCCAAAAGATGTGTTTTATCTCAAGGAAAATCAACAACATGACGTCTCCTTGAGAGAGCACTGTCTTGGAAACATCCTTTATGTCTGGCAAGGGAAAGCTGACTTCCAAACTCCAACCTGGAGAGGAGATTTGGAAATAAAATGTGCTCTTTTTGTAGCTACTTCCTTATAATATTCACAGCTCATATTGCAGAATATTGAAAAAAACAACAGGACCATTTAGGGACTAGAAGATGGACTAGATTATTTTATTATCTACGTTCCAATGCCCTTTTCCTGTTTCTGAGGCCTGAGCTTACCTTCTGCTCATCTATATTGGCTCCGGCTCGAAGGGTCATAAACCGGCAGAGTCAATAGTAAATCTTTAAGCACCAGCACCAGGAGGCGTCTTGGACAAATGGAATCGTAGATAAATTCTTCAATTTCCCCCCTCCCTCAGTCATTTGTAAAAGCTGTTTTTATTAAAACCTTCTTGGGTACTCCTGCTGCAGCTGGGAGACCATGTGATGAGCATTTTCTATTAAACCATAGAAGAAAGAGTCAGAAGTGCTTTGTTTACTTCAGTCTTGGCTTTCCTTTGTTTCTGCAATGCTTGTTTTCTTTAGGGTGACCAAGGATATTACAATGCGGCAGAAAAGCCCTGACATGCTGCAGCAGCAGAATTTCTCTGTTCAGAGGGTATTTTTAGATGAAAAGGTGTAAGACACGTTTAGCCTGTTTGTCAGAAAATTTTTACTTGGTTAACTCTTTCTAAGAGCAAGACAGAGAGACCGTCTATTTTCGACTGTTAGGTTATTTAGGAGACCAGCCTGCTGGACCACACTCGCCTATTGTATCGAGTAACAAATGAGAGAGTATGGCAGGGATGTCTTCTCTCATTAACAGTGGTGCAGTTGTGGTTAAGTTATTCACCAGAGAAAAGTGACAAAAAAACATAAAGCTCTGCCACGTATTTACACTGTCTAAAATGTGAGTCTTAGTCTGCACACTTGTCCAAGTCAGTTTTCTGCTGGATTCAGTGCAATAGGATGACCTTAAAAGAGGAATTTCTATAGCCAGGATCACAGAATCAAATTCTGTTGTGTCTGATTTTTGTCCTTTATGCAACTCTCTGTAACCTGTGCCTCCCAGTTGCTTTGTACTCTTCCCCCCAACACACACACCTTCACCCCTTTGGAATGGGTATTACTATGGAAACAATTGTGTCCTTGCTATTGTTAAGGGCAGCTGAGTGACATCCAGAAATCCCATATACCCACAGAAAATTGTAATAGTAAATCATCTGACCAGCTATTCTTAGCCATTCTCTTTCTCATGTAAGAGAAGGATGATATATAAAGGAGGATTATATGAAGGAGCTTTTTTTTTTTCTCACAGAAATTTATGACCGCTCAGCTAAAGCGTAAGAGTAAAGGTAGAAAAACCAAAGCATTTCATGAGCAGCAGAACTAATGAAGCCTAGTTCCCTATGGATTTGTGTCCCGTGGTTGGGTTCTCTGGTGACTAATACAGTACTAGCGGTCTGATCACATCTTTTCTTTTAGCTGGGACATTCAGAATGCCTTTGTGCCATGTGGATCCTCAGGTATCTAATAAGAATTGAGTTCAAATTGCAGCTTTTTGTCAATGAGGGTACGGACAATGGTCTGTCTCATCTACCCACGCACCAGTTGTCATTAAACTTGTAGCTATCTAACATCTGAGATTGCCATACTTCCATCATACTTGGTTGAAATAAACTATCAAGTTCAGAAAGTATTAGTGAGGAGCAGACAGACACAAACACATTGAATGCGTGATCTTGTGAATCTCTTTTCCTTGGGAAATCAGCCTAAAATTTTACTGCATTCTTGTTACTTGTAAAAATGTTTCCGTTCCCTGGTTCTTCAGGCTAGCAGGTGGATAATCCTTCTCTACTTCATAAAAGGTGATGTAAAGGCTTTTCAGTCTTTTGTAACAAATGATTGAAAAAGGCAAATTTGCAGCAAAGGAAATTCACATTAAATATTAGGTTTGGTTTTTTTGCGCAGTGAAGGTGGTGAAGCTGTGGAGCAGTCTGTGTAGAGTCCCCGTCTTTGGAGATACTCAAAAGTTGGCTGGGGAAAGCCCTGAGTTACCTTCACTAACTTCTGCTTTGAATGAGGACTGGGCCAGATGAACTCCAGGGATCCCTTCTGATCTAGAGTTTCTATGCTTCTATATTACTGCTTCACATTTCATTTCTGTAAGCCTCTTATCCAGCAAGAACTACAGTCAAGGTTGATTCTTCAGGAACGGGATGTTCTGATAAACAATGTGGGCACACTGGCATGAACAAACTTTTCATGGAAAAGTTCAGATTTTTGCTGTTGGAGACAAACGAGAGCTTTTTTATTGAGTCTTCAGTATTTTCTGAATATTAGTTTCCTCATCAGTTCATTTTAGCTGTGTGTAAAGCCAGTCTGAAGCTTCATATTACATAAAAATCTCCAGGTTTTGCCACCTCCTTCTCTGATAGAATGCAACGCAGGCAGCACGACTACTGGAGTCGGTGTCTCTTGCAGGTAATAGATACTCTGTAAGTTCACTGTTTTTCTTGTATAATTGCGAACAGTATGCTCTGGAAAACTTGGCTGAAGTGGAAGAAAAAAAGGCAAGACTTATTTTTATGAAACACAACATTTTATAAGGTGACTGCCTGTCCCAAGTGCAATCAATCTGTCCATTGAGCTGGCAGTGTTTAGAAGCAGATGAAAGTCTCTACAGATCTGAACACTCCAAATGTTCCAGAGCCCCATATTGGGAATATATGGACACAGGAACATTAAAAAAAAAAATAAAAATCATACAAAACCATCATAAATGTGTTTTTTTCTTACTGTTTTTTTCCTTTCCCTTGACATTAGTGCAGTCAGAGGTGGTGAAATAGTACATAAGTAATGAGCCAAATGGCCATAATAAAACATGCCCAGTGATAACACTAGCCTTAATTCTTCCTCCATTTCCTACTCCTGAAAATTTATCCATGCCTTCTCCCATGACACCCCATATGCTTGGAGCACATTGCCAGATCCTTCCACCAGAAATCCAACTTTGCTTAGCCTCAATCTTTTCACTGTTACTTAACTAATTGGATGCTTCATTGCTTATTGCTTGCCTTGTGAGAGTGTGCAGGGCCCGTGGCAGGGTTGGAGAGAGCACACTGGAACACTGCAACAGCCCCCATAACACAGGGTTTAGGAGCTCAGACCAAAGACAACAGGTGGATGCAACAAACACCCAAAGGCAGCTCAAGGTATCAATGGGGCGATTATGGCCTGCGTGACAAGCAGCTGTCACAGCACACCAGCTGCCTAGCCACCGACGAAACCGAGCCACCAGTGACTGACCCCCCTCCCCGAGCCTTACGGACAAAGACGAGTCTAATTGGAGTTGCTGCATCATTGTTTTTTGGTTACTCACGTCCTTTTTCACCTCTACCCACTTCCCAGTGGATGTTGTACCCTCATTTGTCTGTCATCTCTTGTCTTTAGGGCTAGACTGTTCCACATGAAAGGCATGAAGCAAAACTTTCCTGACCTCATCAGGAAGGAAGGAGAGATTTTAGATATTGTGAGGTGGAGGATGGGACATGACATGTTAAGGGCAGGAATAGGGGAGTAATTTTTTTTTTTTTTTTTTTTGTGTAGGACACCCTGGAACTATGTGAGCATTTACAGAGGTGAGGTTGATAAAGATCTTGGGGATGTGAGGAGGAAGGAAGGGAGAAGAGTTGCATACCCTTATTTGTGTGCTGAGACACTGCTGTACACCAGAATGGGAAGTCACTGTGGTCAGTGAACCTCAGCACAGGCTGAAACCTACATCCATCTTTTAGGGTCATCACAGCAGCAAACTTGCTCATCAGTATGATGTACTCCATGATCACACACTGGGAGTGGCTGTTGCCTCCATCTTAAGACACCTAAGCGTAAGCGACTATTTGTAGGTGTCTGCGTGTGGGGTGTCTGAGCTCCCGTGGTTGTCCATGAAGACCCAGCCAATGCAGCCAAGAGATCATGGCAAGTGACTCAGGTGAGCCACTACGGAACATACGTAACAATACAGCTCAGGTGCCATCCAGTCCTTTTTAGAGCATCCCATTGTGCCTACAGCCACCCTTTCAGAAGCGCATGGGTCTTCTGTAGGTCCTGATCATACCTGCTGCTGCAGGGTAGACATCTCAGATATCCAGGCACTTCAGATGCACCTCCTTTTGGAAACCCAGTCAAGTTCTAGGTTTATAAGTTGGAGCCAATCGAATTACTCTGCAAATTCCACTGACTGCACTGACTACGCCTCTGCTGACTTACCTTGGGGGCTTGGACACCTATGGTTAACACCTAAACACCTGCACCTATATACCAAAATGTAGTTGTCTTAATCTAGAGTTGATTCCACGTTGGCCTCTCTTGTAGTGAGACTAGAAAACAACAGATAAAAGTCATAGCAATTACTGCAAGGACACAGCTGTTTGTCGAGAAGCAACTTAAATTAGCACATGTAGAGCTCTGCCACGGCAGTAAATCAGCTTCCAGTACCTGAGCTGATGTGTTTAAACCTGTCTGATATCCTCATGCTGCATCGCTGCCTGCAATGGCGGCGCACTTGAAAATTGCTGCTCCTTAGGCCGATGTCGCTGTCGAACCACCTTCTCCGCGATCGTGAGGTCACCGCGCTTTGCAGAAGTGAAGGTTAACTTGGCGATGTAACCTTGTGGTTATCTAACTGGTACAGAAACTGTCAAACATGTAAGTTAGGATTCAAAGCAAAATGTCCTGTATTTTTCCTGCAGTTTCTCTGGGAGAAGGAAGGAAGGAAAAAAAAAGGGTAAGTGCCAAAATAATAATGTTAGCAATCACTTGATCAATACTGCTGCTAGCAGTAGTGTGGAAGGTGTCCCCAGCCAGAGGCGGATAGCAGCTTTAAGGTTACCTTCAAGCTTAAACTAGCTTCAAAAGTACATGCAAAAGGAGAGAAGATGAGCATTTGGTGATGCCAGGGGGTAGGTTAGTTCAGAACTGAAGAGTTGGGGGAAGGTAGAAACCTAGGTCTTCAATACTGTGGTTTTTAATAACACTTAGGGTTCTTTTGCTTTTTCTTGCAGCAGAATTGAGGTAGCAAATCCTTCAACACTGCCTGTAGATTAATGAAGGAAAAGCTTATCCTTCCACAGGAGTGTGGTATGAGGCTGCCCCTACTAATACTTGCCCCGGATCCAGAAGCAATACAGTACATCAGTAAAGCATGGAGCCAGAACTCAGCATGCATGGGCTTTGTTAGGCACAATGGTGCACAGGGTGGCTACTTTGTGGGTTTGACCCCAGCTAGTGTCTTTGCCGTGTAGGAATTATTTCTTTGGGTAATCTTCATCATTAATTTCGACAGAGTCTCTGTTGTGGGCTCCAATATAGACACGACCAAAACTCTTACTTGTGAATAATAATTAATACGTGGCACACATACTGACCAGCAGCAATATATCATGTTTTCTTGATGTATCTGAAAGTGTATACCCAAGACACAATCAATCACAGAGAGACATGAGTAAATGTGGTTTCGGAAGAGGAAAAAGTAGTGATTGCAGGTTGTAAGGGTGTTTGCAAATGACTTGCAAATGTCAGCCAGGCTTTATTTGCATTAACTCATTTTCAAATCAGAAATAAATGGAGTTTTGATTGGTTGAATTAAACAAGACTTGGGAAAGGAATAAGGGAAAGGAGAAGCATTTGAAAACCATAATTGCACACTACAAAGTCCATGAACATTATGCAAGGATTTACAAATCAGCCTTGAATTACTGCGTAGTAGAGACAAGCATTTTGAATTGCTTTGCTGAAACCCTCATAGAGCTTGAAAATAATTTGAGAAGGATAAAGGTGGTCTCAAAACTGATGTTAGAAATGCACCCTCATACTTCAGTTTATAAGGAGCCTCTTAAAAGTAATTCCCCATCCTTATTATTACTTGAAGTAGAGGAAACAGAAGGAAATCTCTCTTGGAATTCAGGTAGCTGAAATCACAAGCAGAACTTTTCCAGTTTGAAGATCAGGACCTCAAAATGTCTGTCTTAGCAACTGAACTCCCATCAAAACTCCTGCTACCTGCTGAAGGAGGTCTGACTGGTGGAAAAAAACCACTCAACAGAGGAATTTGTGTTTTGTAGTTAAAAGTCCAGAATACTTTCTGAAATAGATGAAGACTCAAAAATTAGACTCTTTTGTTAAGCATTGGGTCTTTTACTTTGAAACACAGGCTCTTTGTATTCAGATCATAACTTTCCTTTGGCTGCTTCCTTCCTTCTCCTTTTGTACTTATGGCATTGAAATCTCCCCTCTTGTAACTGGATGTAATCCCAGTCCCAGTTCCTAATAACAGTGGTCACTGGTGGTGAGCGGTTTTCCGGGGGAAACCATTATCTGAGGCATTTATAACAGGGCCGGATAAAGCAGTCAGAAATGTATGGGAGGGAGAAGGAACAATTCTGCAGTGCTGAGGGTTGGGCTAGATGACCGAAGGGGTCTTTTCTATCTTGGATTTCTATGCCGATCATGGAAGCACACAGTCTAATGAGCCAGATATTCAAACATCTTCAGGCAAACCATTTTAGCCAGGAATAATGTACATTGGATGCTCAACTTGATGCATCTGAAAGAAAATCAATGGTTTTCCAAAGGCCATAATAGGACAGAAATAGTGCTGGCAGTTCTCGATATTTCTCTGTGAATATTTGTACCGTCAGTTATATAAGCAACCAAGTATTTTTTGCATCAAAGGCTGTAGTGAGCAATTTTAGTTACTCTTCCCTTCAGATCTTAGTCTTGCTGTCTTTATATGGATGCCATTAGCATATCTCAGCACTCCAAAGTCTTTTTTTTTTAAAGGCACGTGGTTTCCCACCCAGCGGATTGCACTATGATTTCTCTGTATTGCAGAATGTCAAACAAGATCCCCAGTATTGAAAATGATCATCGAGTATATGGGAAATGAGAAACTATCTGTTTGATGGGATGATCCAACTTCTTTTACCATATTTGACTTCATACAGCATTAAAAATATCCCTTGAAGAGCATTATTGGCGAATATCCTGCTCTATCTGCAAGGATAAGTATGTTCAGATGATAGTTCAAGAGGGGATGTTCCAAAGCAGGATAATGAGGAAATGGTCTGCCAGGGACCATGACCAGGAGGTGTACAAATGGGTACTCTCGGGGCTGGGTTTCAGCAGGACCAGCTCAGACATGACGCTGATCCCAGGCCCCACCTGCAGTACTGTGTCCAGCCCTGGTGCCGCCAGAATAAGAAGGATATCAACTGGTTGGAGCAAGTCCAGGGGAGGCCACAAAGCTGATCAGAGGGCTGGAGCCCCTCTGCTATGGGGACAGGCTGAGAGAGTTGGGCTTGTTCAGCCTGGAGAAGAGAAGGCTCCGGGGAGACCTTATGGCAGCCTTCCAGTACCTGAAGGAGCCTACAAGAAAGCTGGGGAGGGGGACTTTTTACAAGGGCCTGTAGTGACAGGACAAGGGGTAACGGGTTTAAATTGAAAGCAGGGAGATTTAGATTAGATATCAGAAAGAAATTCTTCCCAGAGGATGGTGAGGCACTGGCACAGGTTGCCCAGAGAAGCTGTGGATGCCCCATCCCTGGGAGTGTTCAAGGCCAGGCTGGATGAGGCTTTGAGCAACCTGGTCTAGTGGAGGTTGTCCCTGCCCATGGCAGGGGGCGTTGGAACTAGATGGTCTTTAAGGTCCCTGCCAATCCAGCCTATTCCATGATTCTGTGATGATGATCCTGTGTGTTCCTATACATGATAAGTCATCTTAAAGGAGACAAGAGCTTTCACCCCTTGCACCTGTAAACTCACTCTTGATTCAGTAACATTTAGGACTCTCTTCAAGGCAGCTATGCTGATGCCATGGGGATGGGAGTGAGGTAAGTGGCTACAAAACTACCTATGTACCTGTAGAGATGTTTCGCCCCACTATCTTATCCCAAAGGGGTAGCAGGTGGGTGACAGACCAGCTCTTGAGCAGGTTTGGGTGTTGATGCCACAGGATGGAAGCCAGTCAAAAGTTCTGCATGAGAATACTTTTTTAATGGAAAATAACTATTTGCTGAAATTGAAACATTGAATGGATCTTGTTGATGTCCACAAATTTGCACTTTAAGAAAGAAGTCCTTAAAATTAGGCATTTTTCTTAAAATTAGAGATTTTAGTAAGAGTTCTTTGGTTTGGGAGCATTTGATTGTCAGTTTCCTGAACTAGCTTTCATTTCAAAATGTTACATATTTTATATTATTAATAAATTAGTGTGTTTCGATCACTTATTTTGGACTCTCTACAATGCCAATTGCTAAATCAATTACCAAGCCAATTATCTATTACAAATGACCACTTTGCTCTGTTACCAATGAAAAAACCAAATATGAATTACCAAACCAATTAGAATACCAATTAACAATTTCCATTGTAATTACCAGTCACTAGTAAGAATTACCCCAATGGCCATTCGGAACAGCAATTGCCAATTAAAATACCAATTACCAAAGCAAATACCAGTTACAGTAACACTTACCAATTAGAATACTAATGAATTATTGCATTAACATATCTGATATTGTTTATAATTAAAATAATTATTAGGCTCTATTCATATCTAAAAATTAAATTACAAAATTGAGAAAGCTCTCCAAATCAAAATCGAAGTAAAACCTTTCAGCTGATGGCAATTATATTTCCTCATAAAAATCTGCAGTATGGGAAGTTTAAACCTGGGGGCTTTTTATGCCAGTGATGAATGAAAAATATTAGAATTCCCCATAGAACGGAAATCTGAGGTTCCCATTTGTAACAGCAAACTCCAGATCCAGCGGAAAGCACACCTGCTCCTAGGCACTACGGCATCAGACCTTAGTCTTCCTAGTCCTGAATCCCTGGGGTGGGAACCAGGGCTGCCTACCCATGTGCCGTGGGAGATCGGGATGGTGGGGTCACGGCTGTCACAGCTGTCACTCTGTCCATGCGTGACGCAGAGGTGTGTGTCCTGTCCTCGGCATGAGCAACGCGCGGAGAAACACTCCCCCTTCTAGAGAAACAGCTGTTGAGGACACTGCTGCTCGCTGCCCCTGCTTCTGTGTACCAACACGGTGCTGCAGACTTGGGGTTTGGCCAGATTTAGCTGGTGCTGTGTGTTTGAGCCCAGAAATCCCCTGTTCCAGGAGAATTTTGTAGCCACCAGGATGTTAGTGGGGTGAGGCAATGCCTTCCGTTGTGCTGGTGGAACAGCCTGGGCTGGGGCAGTGAGCCTCAGCAGGGATGCATGGGTGGGGATGGAGGAGCTCCAGGGCTGAGCTGAGCCAGTACTCCCAGCTTTGGACCTATGAATGTTATCGCCAGGTGCATAAACTGGAGCAAAATAATCCTTTCCCGTCATGGTGCACAACCAGGAAAGCGCTCCGGCA
This sequence comes from Rhynochetos jubatus, assembly GCA_027574665.1. NCBI lineage: Eukaryota > Metazoa > Chordata > Aves > Eurypygiformes > Rhynochetidae > Rhynochetos > Rhynochetos jubatus. The sequence goes on along the minus strand of CM050650.1, from coordinate 86,186,614 downwards.
GTCCCTGACCCTGTCTGGAAGAGCACTACTCGATCCACATCAGTGCTTTTCCAGTGCCCTCACTAATCATTTGACAGCGTGAAGAGCATGCAACTCCTTGTGCTGGTGCCCTGGGCCTGTTTCACTAGAGGAGAAGTAACCTATGCCTGTTTTCGGTTGGGTACCCTGTGGAGCTGGGGTTTAGCGCTGCCATTTCTAGAATGGGCTCCAGGACTTGATGCACGTAGACCTGAAACTGGTGTTTTCCTTCAAATGTCCATTTCTGGCCAGTATCACACCCAGTAGTGTCACTGCAGGTCCTGTTTTCGTGGGGACATACAGGGTGCAGGACTGCCACATCACACTGTGTGAATATATTAACCTACTCCCCAGGCTGTACGAGATCCCAGCAATGCTATTGCTCATTACATAGAATCTGCGAGCTCATATGTTCAATTGATGATGTGTGATACATTATTCACCCTTGCTGTTACTTAAAAATTACATATATTTGACTTGTTGGGGCACGTAACAGCTCCTAAGCACCAGTCAGTGTGTTGGAGGCTTCTCTGAGAGATCCAAAATATTGCAGACTAGTGGTTTTTTACGTGACCGAGCTGCTCCTGTGGGATATTCAGTACAGAACATAAGCCATGGCAAAAGTCTATTGGTAGTCCGGTCTCAGGAGGCTTCTTGGCAGATGCCAGAGCTGACATTTATAACCATCCATGGCAGACCTTAGGAAATTACAGACAAGTCAGTCTGTCTGACTCGGGGATTCAGGTATTCAAAAAGTGCCTGAGCATGATGTCACTTTGCACGAACAGCAGGATGGGTGTGTGTGGGAGGAGAGGGGGTGGCGTGGGAGGGAAGGGACCAATATGGTTACGAATTACACTTGTCCCTTCTGAGTCCTCGGCTGTCCTGGAGAGCATTATGGTCCTTGGCAGTGTTTTAGAACTGCCGGGAGGCAATGTGGCATCTTCTCCAGGCTCTGCTGTGGCTTCAGCCCTGCCCTGGATGCCCACAGCATCTCAGCAGAGACCTTCAGTGCCTGGCACAGGCAGCTTCTAGTCATCTCTGCAGCGCTTGAATTTGGGGCTTGCTCCAGAGGAGGGTCAGCGACTGTGGCATCTCTGTAAAAAAATATATGGGAAAGGGCAGGAGCAGAGCAGAAACCTTCCCTCAAAGCGTCACAATGTTCAGTGACTCCTGAAAAGTAACTGAGAAGGGAAATATTTGATTAAATTAGGATTGAATCTGTGGCACACACACCCCAACAAACAAACAAAGCAAACAAACAAACAAAGAATTATCAATGTTTTACTGCAGTTCTGGCTTCCCAACAAGTACTTAATCTCTTTCCCAGACAGGGTTTAAATGAGATCTGTGTCTTTTTCCAAAAATGCAAGTGTTGTCTTCCTTTTTTTGCATTTCCTCCTACAAAATCTGAACTATAAGACTAAATGCTGGGACTCCTGAAGTTCAGCAGAAATTCGATTTTCCCCGTGCAAGTTCTGTTTGTGGCCAGCAAGCCAGCGAACGCTGTAAGCATTCGACCAGGGAGAAGCATGCCATCAGTTTTTGCTCCCATAGTAGCTTTCATCCAACACTGACAATTTACAATAATAAACTGGCAATGTTATCCACATCTTCATCATTAAAGATAGAGATTAATTGTCTGTTCCAAACTCTCATTAAAGATTAAAAGTGTACCTCTCTGCAATGTCTCTCCTACAGAGCTAAAGCAGAATGGACTTTTTCTGGATTCCTTAAATCAAGGGATGGATGATCGTATTTTACCTTTGCAATATTAGAGCATGGTCAATTAGTAGAGGTGTTTGCAGTGCTCTATTATTTCCTCTCTAGTTTATGAAAAGGCGGATTTGGGAACTACAGTGCAGGTGGCCAGCTCAGCTAAGTCAGTCCACGGGATTTTTTGGTGCCTATTGGTCTGCTTCCACTCTCAATTCTTTTAGAAATACGTAGGCAAGTGCAATGGGTTCGTGCTGCTAATGGGTCTGTTCTGGTCTACTCATTGTTCCCGCATCTCTGAAAGATTGATCTTCTTTGTCATATTTTCAACTACAGTGCCGCCTGAGTTCTTTCTGAGGTCTGCAATTAAGCATCTTTTTTCATCGGAGAGATGAAAAAAAAAAGCCCTTGCTCATCTCTTGCTTGGGGAAGTATGGGATTGCCCTCTATATTTATAGACTTCCAGATGAGTTATCAGATTGAAAAGAAAATATTTTGCACTTGGAAGGACCATACACTGTGGGCTTACCAGATTACAACATAAGAATTCATTGTACCATACTGGCTTTGGAGGCCAAACTGAATTCAGCAACTTCATGAAACTTAATAAAACTGATTGGTGGTGGAACCCTATTACTGTGCTGCGAAGTCTGGAAAAGGATATGGACAAGTTCCAGTAACGCAGTACAGGTGTAAGAGCCCATAAATCTGTGCTTGCTCCTGCGGATACCTCGGATCTTCAGCTCCATTTCTGACAGCTATGTTCTCCAGGATCCTTCAGTACCTGAGTACCTTACCACAGCTTAGCAACTCAGCCCTTACCACATGCTTAAGCCCAGTGACATCCACAAACTGTATTTTCTGAGTAGTCCACACTGGAAAATGGATTCTTAGCACAAAGTGGAGGATAGAGAGGATAGAGAAAACAGGGACATATTGTTTCCCCCCTAGCAGTGTGGGGAAGGCACTCATCTTAGCTGTGGTGAATACGGGTTCAGTTTCCTCTCCTGCCTGCCAAAGTTCAAATCCACATTTTCCCACCTTCCCGGAGACTACCCTGCTCTTGAATCTTGCCTAAAAAAGAGCCTCTTGGAGCAAGGACTGGCACCCGCATGTCCTCGTGTTAGAAGAATGTAAAATCTAACAGATTTCATATCTGGTTCTGAAGAATGACCTCTTTTAAGAGGAAGGAGTGGAGATTCAGAGAAAAGGGATTTTTGCTTGGGATCTCTGCCATCCCAAGTCCTTGACACAAGGATACTGTGCAAAAAGGGAGAAGGTAGGAAGAAGGGAACAGGGAACCCCAAATGCATTCAACCCTGTGAGCATTAATTGGTAATCATCTCTTTCTTGCAGTGTGCATGCCACTGTGTCCCATGGGGCAAAGCGGGGAGGGTGGTGGTGCCATTGTGTTATACAGCCGGTGTCAGCATTTCATATGGGGTACCCTACACAGAGCTGTATACTCAGCCCGCTGGCTCTTCTGGCTTTTATTCGGAGGTGCAGGGAACTCAGCACCTCATCTCTGGCTCCGGACTCCACTCCAAGGACCAGGCACCTCAAAATCCAGCATCAGGATTCCTAAATCCTTACCCTATCTCTAGCAGAGCACGTAGCCTTTAAATCAGTGTCCAGGTTCATGCCTGTGAGGGGCTTTGGCTTACAGGAGTCACAGCAGAAGAGAAGCCCATCATGGGGCTCAGCCCTAGCACCTCCAGGAACTTAGCTGTCCCTTACAGTTTCCTCCCCTGCTCCTAGTGCCTGGTGCTCCTCCGGGATAACTAATTCTGCTTCCAGGGCTACCCAGGGAGGAGTTAACGAGCTGAACCTGGAACAGCTGCTGGCAGGGTTTGAACTTGCGCTAAGAATATGGGTCAGCAGAAAAGCACAATTACACAAGTGCTATTTAAGGCATTTCACTAAAATATAAAGGCCGTGGAAGAAAGGCAAGGAATCTGCTGGGTCAAGCTGGGAGCCATCCGTGTCCATCCAAGGAATAAAAAAAAAATCTGTTGGGAGTTCGCAGCCAGTGTCAGTAGCCGAAAGGCAAGATGCCAGGTGGGAGTGGAGTGTGTGGCCCAGTCCTGTGTGGGTCTGAGCACTTCCCGGGAGGTGACAGGAGCTGTCAGCACCCATGAGCTCCTGCAGCGCTTTGCAGGTTTGGGTGTAGGGTGCCTGGTGCCATAAACTCCCACTGATGGCAGCTGCAATTGAGGAACTGTGAAGCGTGGGATTGAGTGTGCCACACATCCACCCCCTCGTTTCGCCACTACCCACCAGGCACCCTGCACCCAAACCTGCGGATCTCTGTGGGATTGCAGGCAGGATCTCCAGGACTGGGCCCTGCATCCGCAGGCTGCTTCTCCCTCTGCCTGGCCTTGCCTTAGTGGCTGATGGCCTTTCAGAACAGCAAACACCACTAATTTTGTACTAATTTCTTACGGGGACCCTGCCAAGGTCAACAGGCCCAAAATTTCACACACGTGTGCTACCCTAAAACATTTAATTTGGTGTTGGTTCTGTTTTTCCCGTCTCTATTATTAAGGGAAAAAAAATACCACTTTCCAAAAGGAGGGATGTAGCTTTATTAAAATCCCAGCTGGGCGAACCGCTCACAACGGATTCGGCAGATGCGGGCATGCTGATGGCAGGGTTTCACGTGCCAGCTGTGCTCTCCATGTCAGCTCTGTCACTGATAGCTGGCAAGGGATGCGGGCCGTTAGGATCCTGCGTGCAGAGCCGGAGGGACTCGTCTTCTGCTGGCTCGCGTTGGGTACCAGGGAGGAGATGTGCGTACCGAGCACAACGGTGCTAACAGAAACCCCTGTGTGCTGAGTTAACTCTTCAGCACCAAGCTCATGAGCTGTTTTTTTTTTGTTTTATCCTCCCAAAGCCTCCGTCTCGCTGCATCCTTCAGCCCCAGAATGGGTTTCTTTCTCTTGCTGCCTCAGCACGCACTTAGAAAAACCCAGCCGGTTGAAGGAGGATCAAATTTTGGTCTCGTCAACCTTGAAAATGTTCCTTTAGCTTCTCACCACCCACGCGTGCTGCATGTATTCGTACACATATGCAAATAAGCAAATATAGTCATATGCGAGTGCACACACACAGAAAGACATACACTTGCACCTACATGGGTTTTGTGTAGTAAGCATAACATTAAAGTATAAAGGACCAGAAGGATGTATAGCACAAAAAAGTCTCTGGGAATCAGTGCAGGAGGTTTAAGCCCACCAGCCTGCTTTTTGTCATCTTAATTCTCCAAATCCTGTCAGAAACTCTGCTGCCATCTTAATTCTTTCTTTTTTTTCCTTTTTTTTTCCAGAAGTCCTACAGTTACCTGTGGGATGGAGAGATAATTACAAATATTGACTGACTTTAAGGCAAAGAGCAATAAAACATTGCCTAGGGGATAAAAACCCTGCTCCTCAAGTTGTCATACGTTGCCTGAAGGCAAAGAGCCAGCAGAAAATACACGATCAAAGGGAACTATTTTTATCCAAAGACAATTTCATTTCCCGCTCTTATCCTCAGAGGCAGTCACTGTTTGTTGTTATTACCTGTAGGTCTGGTGTGCCCAAAGGCCCAGTCAGATCAGGGATACACTGTGCAAGGCACTGTATAACATTAGTGATGCTGTTGATTGTCTTTTCTCCAAAGATTACCTCCTAGAGCAGACTCCAGGGAGTAGGGCAAGCCACGAGGTCTTGTCCGCTGCCAGGAACATCCTGTGAGGAGGAGAGGAATAGCTGCATTTATCTAACGCTGTCCTCTCCCTCCTTTCCCATGTGGAGGAAGAGTCTCTGAGGTTGCAAGTTTCCCTGAGGAAGAGGGTGGGTCAGGATTTTTGGATCAGTCTCAGAAGGGGCAGCTCCATCACTCTGCTGCCACCACGGCTCCTTACTCCGACTCCAGGCTGAAGACCACAAGGGGAGCTGATGAGATGGCAAAGAAAACATGCCTTCAGTCGTCAGTGGCTCTTTCTGTTCCCAGTTCTGGTCTCCCCAGACAGCTGATAATTTGCAGTCCCAGAGAGCTGGTATTTCTTAGCAGCATCTTCCTGCTGCTGGCACCTGCACTTTATGTTCTGAGTCAGACTTCCATGCTGTATTGGCACACACGGTACCATTCTCTATGGCCAATAAAAATGTGTTTGTGCCTGTGTTCTTGGAAATGAGTTCCCATCCCTCCTCGACAGCATTTAGTTTCTGAGTTAGTGTTCAGATGGGAGGCAATTAGGTCCTACCAGGGGTTTGGATTTACCGCTAGCTCTGAAACCAACCAAATGCATGACACACTACTCCTGTTCTTCATTCCTGAAAGCTGTCTCCGGCATTTACCTCTTTGTTTCTGGCTCTTCTCCCTTTGGAGCAGGTACCACAAGCCTTTGTGTCTCAGCTGTAGTTAAGGCACCTGGGAGAGCGAGTGAGGAGGATGTTGGCATAGATCTAACATATGTTGTTAGCACAACACACAAGCACATCCCTCAGGCTACTTCACTGCCATCTCTAATGCAAGCAGTCAAGTCTTTTATAGCAGAAACATCGTGCACGTTCCCTTAGCCAGACAGAGGGTGATAGAAGGTTTGCTCTTCCGTTTCCCTGTACAGATTAAACAGAGACCCCCCACCATATGCCTCTGAACACAGAGCATGGTGCTGGGGATGAGAAAAGTAAAAATAATTACGGCAAACATTCAGGATCTGTAAACCATACTGGAGAGATATCAGTGGATGCCTGCCGCAGGTTCCCAGACACCTCAGTGGTGAGCTGAAATAGCCTAAGTACTTGATAGATAGAGATCACCGTCCAGACAGCTAAACAATTAAAATCAAATGCAGAGTTATTACTGTGAGCATGTGAGAACATTATCAGGAGTACTGGGTAGAAAAGAGCACTCTGGTGCACTTTAATTTCTCTTACACTCACGGTACGTGCCTGTCTTAACTCCTGCAATAAATCCTTATCAGTTGGTGCTCAATAGGTTGTGCTGCCCCAGTGATGCACATTAACATTTTTTAACCTTTCTGATTCTGCTTTTGTAATTAACCCAGTGTTTTGAAGCCTCATTTGCTGATTCTGTGTGATATGTTGATGAGGTAAATCCGAGGGCTTCCAATATGAAATGGCAGAATGTGGCAGCCAGAGCAAACATCACTTCAGCCCATGTACAGGGAGATTCTCTTTAATGATCATAATATATAATTGCAAATTTCACATCTATATTTGTACACATTTATGCACACACACATATTTACATATACATGTGCACATTTCTTACAGTGAATGCTGAGAGGTAGATAGAGAGATACTTGGTATATACAGAACCTACTATCCTAAGAAATCCAACAGAGATATTAATTTCTTTGTGGGAGGAGACAGTTTATGAAGACCTATATTTTTTGAAGTACAGAAACCCCTGGCCAGATAAAAAGCCGACAATCTCTCTCTTTCCCCACTGAAAGAGCAATGCCAGAGCTCTGACATAAATGCACAAAACCAGGAAAAAAAAATGAAGTTAAAGCTTTTGTCCTCTGAACGTGTGTGGTATATCATACTTTCACCTTAAGATTGCTACAGTATCTAGACGTGACTAACAGAATTAAGGTCAGAACAGAAGATGAATCTCAGAGGATTTTTGTATTGGGCTTAAGGCAAAGGGTATTACTGGCTTTGCAAAAGCAGGACTAGTGGGGAAAGGTCTTTCTGTGTAGATGTCAAAGGGATGCCCTTGTTTCGTAGCTCCATGCATATGTGCGCGGCCATGCACTCACACATGCAGACACAGATGGACGTACGCTTACACACTGCTAAGAGGGAACATACTTCTGTATTTTTTATTCTATTGCATTTTTTTCTATATTTCTTAGTACTATGGTTCATGCGTTGAAAACTTGTTAGCCTAGATTTTAGCCTATCTGTAGTTTTTAGTGCTGTTGTGCGTGCATTGAAAATGTGTTCTTAATGGTCATTCGTGGAGTTTTTTCCCCCAATCCTACCATTCAAAAACAACCTTACCTACTTCTGAAATTTTTCCTATGAGGATATGAGTTTCTGTCACTAAATTGCTACTTGCATGCTATATTCCAATGTTATACTTTAGTGTTGGTTTGATGTCAGATTATTTAACAACGAGGCAGGCAAGATGATAAAGGATTGACTCTCCATACCCTAAATCTATCAGGGAGTCCTCATGGGAGCAATACTGCCCCATACCTTTTGAAATATAGCGTTTCTTACTCATTTAAATTATTTCACCTTTCACCAGTTGATAATGATGCTTAATATCACCTTCAAAGCATTAACCAGCTAACTGGGAATGAAAACGAACATCTTGGGCCGCTCTGTTTAGATTTGAGAAACTGGACACACTTTAAGAATTGAGAGTCTCATTTGACTGACTCTTCAGCAGTACAGTGCTGACAAACAGCATGACTAGCACTGAAAAAAAAATCCTCTAGGATCTCCATCTTGCTAAAAATGCAAATATCTTGATGCTTTTTTAATCCTGCAAAGAAACAAAAAGTTTCCCCTGGAATGTGTTGGCTGAGAAATATTAAAGGTTAACCTTCCCCATGCTGCAGAAGGTCAAATGTACCCCCTTGCTGGGGATTAGCGCTCTGGTAATTCAAGCTACAACAAAACATATGCCTTTGCCTCGCTTCTCCCCCAACCCTGGCTCTTCTTAGGGTTTCCTGCAGGACTCCCATCTGTTAGACCAGTCATTTTCCTGGTGTGCATATAGCCAGAGCTATAATTATCCAGGTATAGATATGTAAAAGATAGACAATACGCATAAATGATACAGATACGTATATTCATACACACGTACCTACACGTTTGTAATTCTGGACTCTTTGAAGCCTCTGACAGAATCACCACAGATATCAACAGATCCCAGATGTGTGAGTTTATTTGCAGGTGCGACTGAGCGGGGCGTTAACAGTAGCATCGATCTGGAATTTTCTAACAGAATATTCTCCTATTAGAAAATGCCAGTTTGTCCAAAGGGAAATATTTCATGAAAATGTACTAATTACGATGACATTTCTCTTGCAGACAGAAATAAAAAACCCCATATTGATTGGGTCAAGATATCACCCATTTTGGACATTCTTGGAACGGAACATACTGATACTTTTTCCAAACTATTTTGCATTTAGAAAAGTTTATGTAGCATTTGCTATATTTTTTTTCCTTAATTTAAATAACAGAAGGAAATACTGTGAGTTTATAAAAATAAAACTCCTTAGTCAACATAAATTTTTTTTGGAGGAGAAATGTTTTTGTGAGAAATTTAAGAGAGTTTTTTAGATTTTTCTGCAGCTTAAGAGATTTTTCTCTCTTTTTAATGGTGCTGGTGAAACTCAATCCCAGAGAAACTTGTCTGATCACAACCACATCTTACATGGATTTTGCACGGGGGCAGGTTTCAAAGGTCTGATCTGAAAAGGAAAGCTGAAGAGAGAGCCATGGTCATGTTTTCATTAGTCCTGCACAGGGACATCCCGGCCTTCCACTCTGCACAGCCTTTGGATGCTCTGGGAGCTCTCTCCAGAGGACCACTGACACCAAAGGCAGCTGGCTCAGGGTCTCATATGTAAACATCTTGGCTCAGAGTTCCTCTCCACCTGTATCTTGTAAAACCTTCAGCACATTTTCAGTGCTTAGCCAATACCAATATCATATCAACAAGGGAGGAAGAAACCGCTTGCAGTGCCTTTTTTTTTTTTTTTTAATGGGATAATATAGCAATAGTCATCTTTTCTGAGACACTTGCCAGTAAGAAGCTATTAGATTTTTTTTTTTTTCCTTCTTCCTTTAGAAAACTTGTGAATAGAATTATTAAATCTCATTTGCTGATAAATGTGCTACATGGCACATTGTAAGTGGGTCACGTTCAGGGCTGAATTAAAGAACAGTATGTCATGAAACTCTTATTATTTTCATCTTGGTATCTATAGTCAATGAAAGACATGCACTATTCACAATAAAATGTTATTGTTTTACTTCATTTTGAAACAATTTTGCAATGAAAAAAAATGACCATATTTGAGTCCTCAATTTTCCATTACAGATAGACAATTTTATTGTCAGGCTGATAGTTATGGGATGATGTCTTTTCCTGAAATGTTGAAAAACCTGTCACATTGTAGATAAATTTCAATCTCACTAGCAGCAGAAATTCCAAAATACACTTCAGGTGATGCTATTATGAACAGCAGAATCAATCCAGTAGTTCAGAAGGAGGCAGGATTAGGGGAAAAAAGTTAAAAAAAAAGAAAAGAGCCCTGTTCACATATGGAAATTAAAACAGTCACTGATGACTCCACAAAGAGACAGCTCAAATTATCCTCACAATTATCAGGTAGAAGACTGCAAATTATACTCCCCGTTCACAAAGAAAAAGCAATCTAGAGGAGAAGTGCTGATTTACATAATCAATATAATACAAATTCAGGGAGGCCACTTTTCAGCACACACACACAAAAAAAAGAAGGCAGAGCAGGATTTGTACTAGGCAGATAATGGAAGGAGAACCCTGCCGAGAGGAAACTGAGATAAAAGAAAAAGGACTTTAGAGAGAGGAGGCAGGACAGCACCACCTTGCCTGTGTGCCAGCCCAAGTGCCGCCTCGAAGAAAGCTGCAGCGGGGGAGATGATTTAAGGCATCTTTTTCTAAGTTTCATAATGTCATCTGCAGTGGAGAGTAAGCCCTCGGGCTGCCTTCTTGCAGTCTAAAGTGTTCTTTGTTGGAAGTCATAACCATCTGATGGTTTTCAGGCGTTATAGGCAGATCCTGAGCACATCATTTCATTGCAATATTCAAATTCTAAATGATAATGTTCAATTATAATTACAATATTCAATTACAAGTCTAATATTTCAAGTGCCTTTGAACTGTGATGATCCAATGAATCAAACCTCTTTGTTTCCCACCCCACCTCTTTTTATGGTGTGCAGGCTCCAGAAGGTGCGTTAACAGCTCGAGCAATTAAGAAGTATGACGCAAATTCAGTCCCACTGAAAAAGTCCTTCCCCTGAGGATCAGATGGGCCTGAGGAGCAAAATGTCTCACAGGTACTCTCATATGGATATTTCTACCTGCAGCTTCTCGCTGTTGAGGAGAAGCCAAGCATTCCCAGACATCACTGAAGCCAACACCCCTCTTGCAGATGTGACCTAAAATGTTGATGAAAGCGTTCATTTGGGCTTGTAGCTGAAGCTGCAAAACCTGTAAAGAAGAACAGTTTTAATTATATGGGTCCCGATTTTGCCATGTTACACCTGGCTTGATCCAAGGGCAGGAGGTGATTCCCATGGGATCATGAGCATTGATTATCAGGGAGTCGGTCCTGCAAGATAGGCTTTGGACTTTGCCCGCAGTCTAAAATGTTCTTGGACACATTTGTAGCCTTAAGCACATTTCTATGGCTCAATGGAGTCATTGGGACTCAGTGAGCTCAAAGTTGGGACCAGACCAGCTGAACTTCTGGAAAGGGATGAGAAAGGGTCAGAGCGGAGTACAAGCCCCCAGACTCATCGCTCTAGTGCTGTGTGCAGCTGGCCAGGCTTTAGCCTGTGCATGGTGTCCCCCCGCCCCGAGAAAACGTCGCAGGACCCAAGCCACAGGGAGTGTCGGTGTGCGCGTGGGCAAATAGGTCACTGCCGGCACAGCGCAGAAACGCAAGGAGCTGCGCGTGGGTCATCCCACTGCGCAACCGCAAGGACATCATTCCCGTCAGGCTTCTTCCTTGGCGCAAAAGCAGCTGAAATGCAGTGCTGGAGCCAATAGACTGGGCTGTGAAAACGTATTTCGGTGCGGTGGCAGAAACCCCCTCCTGCTTCCATTGGCAAAACTCCCTCCGATTCCCACCGGGGGGGTCCCAGCCCAAGTGCGGCACGCGGTTGTCCTCCGAAGCGGAACCGAGGCAGGTCGAAATGAGCCACCAGAAAGCTGACCGCAGCCCTCTGCCGCTCCAGGCTGCGGCGAATAATGCAATGTTCACAACCTTGAAAGGAAACTAAAAATAAATTTACAGGGAAATAATACATTCTTTCTAATCTGAGTCAAACCTAAAAATTAAACAGCTATAATTATCAAACCTAATTTAATTAAAACTAGCTACTCACCATCTGGCGTTATTTGTATAAATTTGGAAATCTACTATTTCATATTAAATTCTTCCATTTCACAAATTATGTTAGAGAATGTATTTCTCTACTATAATCATTATGTAATTGATCATTTTACAAACTATATTTCCTTCCACTTGATAGAAATATATTTTGTATAATAACAGGGCAGATGATCAACCACTTTTTTCATCAAAACTGGATTTAAAATTGAGACTTGCACCATCAATAAAAAATAATTCACTGAAGTAGAAAGATGTATGGTGAGGCAAGATTTTTTTTTATTTCTCAGCTTGGTCATTGAGAGTATAAATAAGAACTCCATGGGATTTTTTCTGCATTTGTAAGTGTACATGCAGACATATACTACTACATATATGTCTATTATGTGTATACACAGATTTTATAATAGCTAGTGAAGGACAAGCGTTAGATTGGAAAATGCTGTGTGCTTTCTGAATCGGTGTGGAAATACACAGTTGTAGACATATTGTCAAAGTCATATTTTTCTTTCTCTCCAAAGACATGCAATGATCATTTATAGAGTGATATATAAAACTGATGCTAAAATAATGAAGAAGACATCATGAGAAGATGGCAAATTGATTAACGCCTAAATATGAATGTTTGACACAGCATGGGAGTCATGGGTTTCTCAGTGACTTCTTCAAAAATTTCCACAATTTTTGACTGGTAGGTATTTCTGTAAGAACACAGAGCAGTGTATAAGTATCATTTAAAAAAAATTCTATTGTGACAGGCTCAACTGCGCATGTTCACAGAGGGATGCACGCAGTGGGCGTCCATAGGAGGATGCAGGATGGAGAGGAGCCACAGCAGTGTGTTGAGACAGCAGAACGGGTGCATTTCAGGGCACAGGCTACCTAAATCAGGTTTGGAGGCATGGAGTTTGTCCCAACTTGGCTACTGAACTGCTATATGAATTTGAGTTAACATCTCTTCACGTGTTCCCAGTCGATGCAGATTATAAGCTCTTCTGGGCAGTGGGATGGTTCTCTAGCAGCCCTTGCTCAGCACTTGGGTCAAGAGATAGGGGCTTTTAGTGACAGCCTGAAGGCAGCACTGTAAAAATAGCAGCAGAACACAAAGAAACAAGGGCATCGTTCAGACTGGATGGAGAGAGAAAGGAAAGGAAGTAATGCAAAGAAGGTGGAGGAGAAAATTTCCTCCCTAAACCTTAAAAAGACATGTTTTTTCAAAATCGTGTTTCCACCCACAGGTTTGGCATGCCATCACCTATGGCTGCAAAAGCACGAGTTAGTCCGTAAGCCACCTATTTGCAATACCCTAAAAATAAATGCAGGGAATTCCCTAAAAATAAATGCAGGGATGCTCCTAAGCCATTCACGGTGACCGAAGCCCTTCCTCAGAGTGAAGCATTCATTAGTAACAACAGCATCTAGAAACGGTAAGGGGAAGAGTGCTGACGTTTAGCTCATTTGATATACAACTCCTACGTAGGAATCTTGGCTGGTCTAAGTTTCCTGGGGCTCCCTAGCAAGCAAGATGCTTCCACTCCTCTTTCCCTGATGCAGCACCCAGTGTTTCCCGTGACCAGCCGGGGCTGAGCCCCGGAGCTCCCTCGTTGCGGTGGGCCGCTCCATTATACACTAGCTCTGTTTCACTGACAAACGACTTGCAAAGCTTCACCTCCTCTTTACTCAGCGGTATTTATAGATTAGCAGGCGGCAGCAGCCAGTCCATCACATTTGGTACTTGGCTATTTAACAAATAAACGCGTCCAGCACGGACAAGTTGCCTTGCTCGGCCATTGTTGGACTCTGCCCCGACGGGTGCCCAAATCCGCTGGCGCTCTTCGGGCACGATCCTCTTTGCATCACAAGGGGCTGAGCAGAGGAACACGCAGGAGCCCAAACGCGAGATGCTCAGATGTACGCAGAGAATGCGACATGACAAACTGCTAAGTTTGGTTAAATCGGGACTGTTAATTATAGCAGTTTAAATTGGGTTCTGACTCAGATTTTGAATTCATAGTGGCAAGATGACAGGCTGGAGAAGGTGTTTGCAAATGGCTGACTCAGAGGATGATGATCAGCACGGCGGTGCCTCCTGCCTGTGCTAGTACTATGTGTTTATAGGAGCGATGTTATAAGGTGACAGTTGCCAGTTCAGCTCCACCTCTTGGTCTGTTCAGCAGAGATTATGATGCCTGGAAAGACAAAGTGAGCAAATGGAGGAAGGAGCATATTAATTGGGTAAGTACAGAACGGCCATCCACCATCTCTCTTAGTGCTCTGTCCTCTTCTTTCCACACGTAATGCTGTTTTTCCAGATTTTTCTGTAGGCATCCAGCTGCTTCTGACTTGAGTTGATGGAATCGCTTCTGAGTGAAGAGCAAGTGTTTCTTAAATCCTCTCAGAACCTAGTTCTCCAAATTATAAGGCTGCAGACAGGGGAGACCCCAGCCACTGGTCCCCACTGGGAACCCCCGGGGGCCCAGCGCTCCTGGTGGGGCTGCAGGTGCCTGGGGGTCCCGGGACCCCTCCAGCAGCCGAGGGTGTCAGACTCTGGGAGCCGGGCAGCTCCCCGCAGGGGCTGCCAAAGAGATGGGCACCCCAGGGAGAAGCTGCCTGATAGAAGGGTTGCAAAACCTGCCTGAATTTGTGACCAAATTCTGCAAAAATTGAGCATTGATCATGGAAAAGCTGGCTGCTGACAGATCTCCAGTGTTGTCTCTCCTCTTCCAAAAGTGCTTCTGCTTTTTTCTACCAGTTTTCCTTGAAGTCCTTTCATTCATGCTTTCCTGCAAAGTGAGTGTCCAAGAGCTCCTTCCCTGTGTGCTCACGGTACAGATTAGCTAAACTGCTCGAATGGTTGCCGAAATTCAAAATGCAAATGTTGTAGGTGACTAAGTTTTGTAGCTGTAATTTGTGAGTTACAAGCAGGGGTCAAAAAAATCTAATACCACATGAATAATGGAGCTAATTCTTGCTTTGATCTTCGAAATCCTTCTACCTGTGCTTGGCTGAGTGCACTATCAGCCAGCCACCGAACGGCGAGCGGGGAGGATTTGTTACGAACTACTTGTGACTGAGCCAGAAGCCGAGGAAGTACGTACGCTAGCATCACTTATCAGCTGCTCGTAGAAATAATGTATAGCTCCTGAAATTACTGTTTTCAAATCTCTAACTCTGCTCTATTAATTACTAGAATTGAGAGACTAATATATTCAATGAATTACTGTTTTTCATCCATTGAATAGCTGAGAACAGATTGTGATTCCCCGGTCTATTTGTTATTCAAATGAATTCAACAGATACCTTTTCTAATCTTTAATGCTGTGGATTGAAAGCAAGTATCTACAGTACGTAGTTGCTGGTGCTCTGAAAAATCATATGCATCGTTTCTGTTTTCTGACAGGAACACTGTGCAAATACCTAGCCTGCATCCTTGTTTATGCAAATGTTCGGCTGGGTTTTCACAAGAACATACATATTGTGGCTTTAAAACTTGTTCCCTCGTGCCTTTTTTTTATTTTTTGTTACCAAGGGTCTATTCCCCAAACTGTCACAGAAAATGAACGCAAAAGGAATTTAAGTGGGGACAAAGCAAACTTATTTACTTTTTTTCCCCCCTGATGGAATATCTATGAACAGCCTGTGACTGAGGCCCTGGTGCAGAAAGGTGATTTATTATAGGCTTAGCTTTAAATGTGCTGCCCTGTTCCCGTTGAATTCAGTGTTACTGTGCAAGCAAAAAAATGAAGTATGAGCATTGTCTTGGGAAGATCGGGACCTAAGCTAAGATTATCTGAAAACTTTCTGAATTATTCAGCTCTAATAATCACTGTTTGGACACTACCGCTGAAAGAACTGAATCTGCCATCACCGCTACCATGTCCTCTAGAAAACCCGAACTGTTGAATATTGACACTGTTCCCCTGTGCAAATAAACCAACAGAGATAACGGTGAGCATCCACAAACGTGTGCACTCCATAAGGGAACATGCCTGAGAGAGACGAGCCCTGGACAAAGGAACAGTCATTGCGGATTTCCTGGAGGTGCCCAGTGGTATTTTTCACAACGTGATGCATTTCACCAAAAAATTCTTCTCTTTTTGTTTTGTTTTGTTTTCTTTTGTTTCAGAATAAATTTTACACTTCTTTGGAAGTAAGCAAGAGTATTTCTCAAGGGCTTCCAGCAGGATTCCACAGAGTTTTGACTGTGTGTATCTCAGAGGAGAAGGATGGGCAGATACATACCTATCCGAGATCATGTCATCCTATTCATTAATCCATAGCACAATTCCTGCAGGTGACATTGGGGAGCCTGACCGCTTGCAAAGAGTAGAAACTGATCTTTGCATGTTGACTGAACTGTACTTCTCATTTCCACAGCATCAACCCACAATTCCCTAGAAACTTTTCTCATGTTGGAAGGACTATTCTTGGTGGGTTTTGTGCCACTTCTTTCCAGTCTGGGAGGCCATCCTTACAACCACACAAACCATACTCTGCTTTCAGGTTTATGTGGCTTCTATAGAGAAGCCATATAGATCCACCATGTGAACTCAATCCGATTCTCAGCCCCTGCTGCGAAATAAATGTTCTGAAGGTGAGGAGACACCCTTTAGCAAAAGCATAAGATCAGAGTGGAGCATCTTTCCTCAGCTACAAACTTATGCTTAGCCATATGAGAAATGTTCTACATTTGTGCCTGAAACAACTCAGTCAACGGAAGGAACAAGGCATAGCTACAGAGATTTACAATTTTTGATGTTCTCAAGTGTAGAGATGTAGTGACAGGTTTACCAGTCAGGGAAAAGGCTGGGAGAGGAGGCAAGGCAGAGTGTTAGCATCTCCAGATCAACTTGCAGTCTGGATGAGCAACTCTGTTACTGTCTATGCCTGTTGGGTTTTTTTTCTCTCCTACGCATACTATCCAGTATATATATGATATATCCCAATGGTGTAGTATGGTATATCATCTTTGCCTTTCCCCTTGCTCCTCTGAACTGTGCATTTGTGGCTAAATTTGCACCAGAGAAGACACTTAAGCCAAGAATAGCCAAGCCTTTCCTTAGGGAAGCTATGATCAACATCCCTGAACTCCAAAGCAAAATGCTGCCATCACACTCAGTAATTTGGGAATGGTTTTCTGTGCCTGCCACAGGCAGGGCTGCTCCTGCCCAAACCCTTCCTGCAGTGGAGAATGTCCACGTGGTGGGGAAGCCTGCAAGAAACCCATTTCAGACCCCTCACTATGGTGAGGTGATGCAGTGGATGGAGGAGGAGGGTGTCTCCAGGAGCTGAGTGCTGCTCCAGAGAATATAAAAAGGCAGGTGGGCAGGAGGCAAATAGGGAGCGAGTGGCAGGTGCTGGGGGTGGTGTGAGGATGCTGGGGGGCACATGCTCAGCTCTTCGTGCTTGTTGCGTCTTCTCAGGGCTGATGGCCTGCAGCAAAGCAGCCGTAAAAGCAGGCATTGTTTCAAAGCACTTACCCAGACATGCTTAAAGGGTTTGTACATGTTTGTTAGAGGTTGGAAGCAAAAATGTGAGTAAAAAAACCATAAGGCAAGCCCTCGGGGTAGATGTACTCTGTGAGACAGCATAATCTGGTCCCGCTGCTTACCAGCTTTGCACCTGGTTAACTCTATGTCAGAATGAAGCTATATAGTCAAAAATGATTATTTGTGACCCCAGACAAGAACATAACCCTTCTATCTTTAGACTCCATTGAAATGGCAATACCCTGATTACAGAATATTTTTCCGCTAATTAGGAATGCAGGCTCTACAGGTCACTGGGAGTTCATACTATTCCCTTGGCATAAGCAGATGTCTCCAAGATAAACCTGTACTAAACACATCAACAGCTCCACGCTATCATGTATGCACTGGGAAAAAAAAAAAAAAAAAAAAAAAGAAGAAAGGAAAGGAGAGACAGCAGCTTGCCAAAGACTGAAGAACCAGATGACTCTAGGAGCTAGATGTTAATTTATGCACATTAAATAAATAATCCCCTCTCAGGTATTGGCTCCTGGGCTCTACAGCACGTGGCTACCAATCTGTAAGCAGGCCTTACCAGTGAGGTGCAAATCTGAAGCGAGGAAGGTGTGCTGCACAGCCTGTGAGTCCTGCGGGGCTCTGCTGGCTCCAGGCAAGGCCGACGTGGGCATCCGTACCACACTCCCAGCCGGGAGGAGGTGAGGACCGCAGCACATGGGCACCCAGTTCACCATCACCACAACAGCCTCTGCAAATTTGCTACAGCAACATCTTCGCTCCTGTTCCTTCCTGACCTCTGTTTTGCTCCTTTTACTTCACTTTATATCTGCCCCCGCCACAGTCTTCCTGTTTGCCTTCTAGCTGCTACCCAAATTCTCCAGTCCCCTTTCACATCTTCATCTTTGCTTGCCCACCTTAAGCAAACCCTCACATCTTCTCTAAACTTTATTCCTTCCCGCTCTGCTCTTTGCCTGACCTATTTTCCCATTTCTCATTCAGAGCTATGTCTTATTCCAGTTGCACTTTATCCAGGATCCTCTTCTGCTCATTGTTCTTGCTATAATTTTCTCTTTTCCAGCAAAAGGTCTCCCTCCCAAAGGTCATGTCTGCGGGTGAAGTTGCCTCCCTCTGCCCCCCCATCAATCTCTTCTGTACCAACTGCTGGGATTCAGCTGGCGAGCACCATGCACTCCTTGAAGCCCGTGACCCTCCCCAAATACTTGCTTACAGGAGGAGAGAGCATCTGGCATTGCAGTGATGGGCTCTGTGTCCCTGAGCAGCTGCGATGGCTGTACCAGTGCAGAGCTACGCCCTTACTTTCCCAACAAATAGCAAGTATTTTATTTTGCTGGCCAAGCGGGAGAGATGAAGTTTGCATCCTCATGGCTTATAAATCTTCATGTGACAGGCCACGATGGTGAAGGCATCTGCCACGCTTTGCTCTTTGGGAAGCAACTGGCTGAGTTTCAGCTGCTAGGATAGACAGTGCTGTTTAACGTGAAGGTATCCTATCTCAGAACTACTCTCCTGGCCATTTTATGGAAGTATGATGTACCGCCTGTAACCATACCCCTCGTACGTTGTTATCCTGCAAGGATGAAAGCGTTTGCTGTTGTTACAGATGCAGGACAGAGTCAGCTAGCCTTCAGGTGCTGAGCTGGGATTTTGTCCGCACTGCCGCACAGCCATTTTCACATCAAAAGGAGTGATAACTAACAACCTTTTATGTGTCCGTGGCCAGAGATCCATGGGTGAATCCTCCCCAGACGTCTGTGGCACGCACAAGTCTTAGGTACACAGGAGGATACACAAGAAGGCATCTACCCAAAGTCAGCACTAGGTGTGCATGGTGGGCACTGTGCCTGGGAAGTGGGAGAGAAATTGCCAAAATGTTGGAATTAACATTGGGCTTGAGGCGTAAAGAAGCCAGGGCCATATCTTTGTGTGCCGTAACAACACTAAGGCTCCTTGGGAGCCTGCAGCAGAGGGGAGGGGGCTGCAAGGAGCCACACACTGCTGTCAGAGTCAAGCTGAAGCAGGTCTGTATGCCGGGTCACGCCAGGATGGACACACGCACTGCCTTTTCCCTTTACTGTTCAGAAAAGCAGGCTCCTCTGTCTTGGTGCCTCTTCCTCAGCCCAGCAGAAACATCTGCACACAGCTGGTGGGGAGATAGGAGGGGCAGGTGGTACCTGTATTTTCATTAGCATAAGCATCCTCTCCAGTTTGTCCTTTTTCACCTTGATTTCTTAACACTGTTGCTTGCATAGACGATAACATTGTAATACCAGCAGTATTGAGGCATTTCTGTAAATAGGGGAATTTTTAACTCCGAGCCCCTTTTTTGTCTTCAGCAGGACAGTTTATGGATTGTTCAAAACAGGAAAAGTAAAAACAAGGCAGGAAACCTGTTTCTCAGTGGCACCTGTGATGTCTGTTAAAAAATGTGTGTGTTAGCGAATGGGAAACGTCTTCTCATGTGCCATGTAAAAGAAATTAAGAGATAACATCCACTGAGAAATATGACCCAGGTCCTGAGCAGGTCTTGTTCCATATCCTCAGATATTTACAGGATACAGCGTGGTGGCAGGGCTTTTTTCCAGATGTTGTATCTCTATACACTATCTTTTTAAACATAAATATTTTTCCACACAAGACGACTATACCTCCCTCAACACCTCCTAATGGGGAAAGTGCCCCTGACCATCTTGCTGGCCCTCTGTTGAATTTAGTCCTATTTACTGGTGCCTTCCCTGTGTATCAGGGAGCTCAAAACTGGATGCAGTATCCTATGTGGTCTAATGAGTCGAGAGGGATCACGCCTTGCCTCGGGTGTTACACACTGCCGTCACCTGTACCACACAGAAATATATTTCCACAATATATGTAAGCACCAGGCAGATAGTGATGTCCCAGTGATTTTTTTTTTTTTTGTTCCAGTCAAGCTCTTAATGGATTCCCACTTCTTGAGGCCTCTGCCTTGGAGGAAAGCACAAATGTCCTTTTCCAGCGTCACATCAGTCTTTTAAAGGCTTACATCACCGTCTGCTCTTCTTCTGCCACAAAGGAAAAGTCTGTATTAAAACGTCCCTCCTTTTCTCTTCGATACCTAAATAGCCTCTGGTGTCACAGTACTAGAGTAGGTTACAATATTTGATATAATTTACCTTTCATAGTGGTCCTGCGAGACAGGAAACTAGTTTCATTTTGAATTTATGAATATGTAAATGAGGTACAGAGAAACTAATAGGCTTGCCCGCAGAAAGGTTGTCACAGAGTAGGAGCCTGAACCTGTACCTGCTCAGCTAACACGCTCTATTCTGGCTATTTGTTCTTTCCTGCTCCTGTTTTTGTGTCCTGTTGCATTCATGGATGAGCTGACCTGTGTCACCGCACTCTGTTAAGATGAGCTGCAAGCTGCAATCTGATGCCACGCACCTATGGAAGTGGGAGAGGGCTTGGGCTAATCCATCAGCTCATCAAAACTGAGAGCCCCAAGGGATGCTGAACTTTGCCATCTCCTTTTTTCTTATGCTGCCTCAAAATGAGCCGGTTTCTCATGCTATAACATGACAATACAAGGCATTGCAGAAAGTTAATTCTTCAAATGCTGAACAAGGAATACCAGCAGAATAAGCACGATCTTCCTTACAGCTCTTGTGCTTTTTCTGTTTGTTTTTGGCACAGAACCTTTTCTGTCCCTCTTTGGCTTGTTTCAGTGCACGAACCGTATGTGGACCTCTCCAGCCTCCGCTCCCCATTTCATCAAAAAAAACCCCCCAGAGCATGAAAGGTCCGCAGAAGCCCTGGAGGGAAGTGACACAATCCCAGATGTTGTAGGATCTATGTCCCAGCTGCAACGAACCTGCATGTGGCAGCTGCTTCTGCACAGCCATCAACAACAGCAGCTGGAGGGGCTCTGCTGTTAATGGCTCATCCCCCGGGAAGGAACTAGTGTGAGGAAAAGCAGCAGGCATTACGTACAAGATATCCCATTGCCACGCTTTACTTTGCCTTTGGTTATAAAACAAGGAAGAAAGCAGTGAAAAAAAGGGGAAACCAGACATGTTCCTTTGCATCCTGCTTTGCTCTAGCAGTACCATGAGGTATTAACCCCCCAAATGATGCCCTTTCCTTTCTTATTGAGTCCATAGGAGATCAACGTATTTGCTATTGTCTGACCGATTCTAAATATCCTTCTTAAAGTGGTGAAAAATAAAGGTGGCCTATAAGCAAAACAAAAACGAAAAGAGAATCATGAGCTCTGGAGCCTGTCAGGTGCATGTGTATTCCTAGTGGTTTTTTTTCTCATCACTTGAGAAAAAGACGTAGATTAGGAGAAATAAAACAAAATAGAGGTTTATATCCTCACTAAAGAAAAAGCAGTTTCTGCGTTCATTGTCACTGTGTTTTGATAGATGTTTAGTTGCATTATGTCCTAGGATCATCTAATTTCCATATAAAGTGTAGCTACTTTCAGTTTTACTATATAGTGTTCAGGGGAGACTTTGATTTGTGTGCCCTAGGGTAGATCTGAGAAATGCATAATTTTCTTTAAGTCCCTTCTGTCATGCACCATCAGTAAATTCCTGTACAGATTACAACATGGATGTTTAGTCAGAGGTCTGCACTCCCACGGAGGAGAGTGGGAGGGAATAATAAATGTGTGGACCAAAGTCGGGGGGGGAAAAAAAGGGTAAAAGAAAAGAGAGGAAGGGAGAGAGAAATTCCATTAAGGAAGGTTACTGAATCAAAAAGAATTTATCAAAAGTAGACTGGTGAGAGTGGCTCTTGAATTTTTATGAATTTGTGGGGCACGCAAGTCAGTCTGCTTTGGACTGTAATTTCAGGTAATAGCAGAACTGGGACCACTGGGACATACTCTGTCACTGTTTCTAATCTCCACTGCTCTGGAACACCAGTTAGGCATCAATCCAATTAATCACCGGTGATAACAAAAGTTGTTTTTTTCCCACTTTAGAAATGTTGATTTTTTTTAAATTTTTTTTTAGTGCAGAACTCTATCAGACACAATTTCTTTTTCCCTGGCGAAGAAAAGCTTAAGTTCATTTATACAGAGAGGATAAATCCCATCTCCTACTGTTTTCCCCTGTAACCTAACATGAAATATGGCTTATAGCTCCGCTAATTCTCAACATTTAGTGCAGACTGATGAAAGTAGTTCATCACTCACAGGGACACACCACGCTCCGAGCAGCACATACAGATCAAGAGGCACGCGTGTGCCAGACCAGGGAAAGTACACTCAGCAGCGTCGTGGCATGACACACATAGTCTCAGATACACCACGGCACCCAGGTGTCTTCATACCGTTACTTGGGGATACAGAGCATTACAAAAATGAGTACTTCCCATTGTACAGCAAAACCCTCTCTCTTCCTTGTCACTCTTCCCCCTCTACAGATTTATCTCCTTCTGTTAATTATTCCCCTTTTTCAATTTGTGTCTCTCTCTGACAGATAATACTTTGTCTCCCTGTTCTCCTGGCTTGGTGTGTCTCTCACCTTGTTTGCTGCTCATTATTTGCACTCCGGCAGGATGTAGCTACAAGAACTCGCCCATAATCAGTTCAATAATTCCACTTCAAATCCAGCGTTCTGCTGCCACATATAATCCTGACAACTCATTATCCACCAGCCCGGGTAGGTCTGGCTCTTGCATATTAGCTGTGCTGCGACCTCAGCCTCCTTCCCTTGCCTTCTACTCTTTAATTCACTATTAAACTCCTCTTGGTGAGTTTTGCCCTCAGCTGCATCACTGCAACGGGAAGGAAAGGAGTGCGGCAGAGATGCCAGACTCTTCCTAACTCCCTGAATCCCACTTTTCCTTGTGGGAGTGCACAAAAGTGTATTTCCAGCTCGTGTCATATATGTTATTAGAGCTGACATTTACACCATCTCCTAGCTGAAGCCTTGAAGATACACTTGCCAGCCCGCAAGGCAGGCAGGTGGGATCATCCCCCCATGATGGAAGGGTAAACTGAGGCACGGGGTGAGGGCACAAGCTTGCCAGAGTCAGTCAGCCCTGGACATCACACCGCTATGTGCAGCTCTAAGACAGGTGGCGTTGGGGTGAGCTGGACTTTGGCTGGGTCATGGATGCACCAGCGTGCCGCAGTCCAGGAGCCAGATGGTGGGTCTGTCCGAGCTGGCAGTGCAGTGTTTCACACTGCCTAGGGGCAGTGGCTGGGAGTGGGGCAGGGTGATGGCCCCCGAGGACCCCCAGGCAACTCCCTGGGCTGGGGAGGTTTCCTTGCTGCAGCACACAGGAGGATCTCATCTTGATAGATGAGACCGAGGATGGTCTCCATGGCAAACAAGAGGCTCTTGCCACATCCCTTGGCAAGAGATGGGGAAGTCAGACATTTAATAAGCTGGGCAAGGACCTAGCCACAGCCTTCACAGTGAGGCAGGAGCATACATGTGCGGTTATTGTGTCAGTGTGAAAGCAAAAGGTTCAATATGAAGTTTAGTAGTCAGCAAATATGTCTGTCTTGTATATTCCTCTCTCCTTCAGCCAGGAAAGAAAAAGTCCATTTTTAATCACGGAGACCTTATATATAACTAAACACAGTGTTTCTTCATGTGCAGTAGAGGACAAGCAGAATTTCACAGCCCAATTGCTCTCAGACGGTGTATGTAAGCCTCAAGCGTGCGCTTGAAGCTGAGCGTTCACGTACAGCTCAGCAGACGAATCAGGGTTTTGGCTCCAATTCCCCTTCGGAGACAGCAGCCCTGGCTGTGCCATCAGCAGTGGCTCTTACATCACTCCTCCAAGCGAGAGATGTCCCTGACTCCCTGCTTGTGCCAGGCCATACAGCACTACCTGGCTCAGGATTTCCGGTATTGTCTCGGCACAACGTAAAGAGGTGATGTGCCCCAAAGTAGCTTTGGACACTCAGTGGAGTCATCGAGAAACTCAGCTACCATCACCCTGGGGTGGCTGTGAAGTTCACAACCGGGGGCTGTGCGCTCCAGCACCGTAAACCTTGGGTGCACATAGACCGCTCCCTTTGGTAACACCAACCTACGTGTCCCGCCCCATTCCTCTGCATCCCCAGAAGTGCAGCCCACAAGCAGAGGCAGGCCTTAGGCCACAATTTCCAGTTCATCGCTGGTGACACCTGCAACAGTGCCCAGGGCAATGTGAAACCTAACCGCATCAGTTCTGTGTAAACATGCTCCAGCCTGTCCTTCAGCACAGGCAACACCTGCAGCACGGAGCACCGGCATGGGCAGGCTGCGGCTGACGTGGGCAGACGGGACTCTAACCTCTGGTGGGGCACAAACCCCATTGTGAACTGTACATGTGTAATTACCATCACCTTTTCTAGTCTATTTAAGCAGAAGCTGCAGTTACCCGGCTCCAGAGCAGTCACTACGTCATTGTTTACCATTCCACGTGCACCTCTGTGGCTCCCAGAGCTCTTGCAACACAGACAGGGTCATCTTGTACTCTGCAGAAGCTGCAAGTGCCTGCTCCAGAGGGGGTCCCAGGCAGATGGGTCCCAGGGGAAGAAGTAATATTTGCTCCTCAGACATTATTTTTAAGGGCTAGAACTGACAATCACCTCTAGAAATAGTGATGCACGGGTGAGTGAAGGCATTGAGGCAGGCAAGCCAAGGCAGCAGTGTCTCTTCTTGGCTCTCTGCAGGGGACAGCACTGCCTAGTTGGAGACAACACTGTTCACTTTGGGAGCGTGGAGGCAGCTGGAATTAGGAGACCTGAGGGTAGGAAGAGGCTGTTTGCACCTTTTATATTCCCTGAAGGTTTGTTTGTTGGGTGCTGGATTTGGTGCGAATGCTTAGGTCAGAGAAGACCAAAGGATCATGTAGATCCATTCTTGTGCTCCCTCCTTGTTTGGTGCCACCAGGGAAGGGTCTGAGGGCACAACAAAACTGATACCTTGAACAATGGGCCGAGGGGGTGTGTACACTCAAAATGCTCTCAGAGGACAGTAATGTGTCTCCAGGTGTTACTGTTCCTTTTTTGTCTTAACCTTTTTGCACTGTGGGGCTTTTATTCTTTTCTCTAACAGCCTTCCTAAGCCTTCCTAAGCTGAGTGCAGTTTTCTCCATACGTTTCGTCAAAAATCATAAGCTGTGCTTTCCTGAGTCTGTCTTGTGGTTGCTTTTGCATGACCCCTACAGAAAATTGATGTGACAAGAAAGGAAAAAGCTTTGCACAGTAACAGAGCAGGACTCGTCACAGCAAAGGGCCATAATTCAGAAGGCTGGTGGCTGTCTTCACGTGAAAACCAAAGCGGGACGTTAAGTGAAGGAGAGAGCAGTGGCGAGGGCTGACTGCAACAACTGCAGCAGGGCCGACTGCAGAGCGGGGCCTGTGGCTGTGGCTGAGTGTCAGGCAGGCTGAGAGCATCTCACTGTGAGTGCTTGGC
The DNA here is from genome assembly GCA_027574665.1 of Rhynochetos jubatus. Lineage (NCBI taxonomy): Eukaryota > Metazoa > Chordata > Aves > Eurypygiformes > Rhynochetidae > Rhynochetos > Rhynochetos jubatus. Next base: position 86,160,836 of record CM050650.1, on the reverse strand, counting down.
TGCAGTGATCATTACTGCTTCTCCTCTCCCACGGGAGTGCTGCTTTGTCCCACCCTCCCCTTCTTCTGGGGGGTGAGCCCGGCTGTACCCCCACCCCAGCAGGACAGGGCTTATCATGCCATCAAGATACATGCCTGACCTCTTAGTTAGGGACCCACTGGCACCCTGCAGCCGTAAAACTGACCAGACCTACCTTTTTTTCTGTTGTCAAGCCAGGGAAGTGTATTTTTATGGGATGATCAGTGTAATGCTGGTGGAGTCTCTTTCCCATCCCTTTCCATATGCAATCTGCTATATCTTTTGGTGATGTGCCAGTTTTTGTCTCCTCTTTGCTACCCCTGTGAAAGTGGCTTTCACTGACCCATAAATCTGATTTGCATTATGTTTTTCACATCCCTCGCCTCTTCACATGGCTTATCCGCCTGTGCCTTCCCCACACCCTATCCACGCCAAAGGGCGAGGCTCCCCAGGCATCTCTCAGAGGCCCAGTGTTCCTTCATACGTTTAAGAGAAATCTGCAGGAAGAAATGGGAGAAATATTAATATAAAGATGACCCAACGCTTGGGCATAGTAATTAATAATCCAGGAGCTGCTGCAACAACCTGGATGAATTAGCGGATCTGTCAGGAAGGAATGAGATGTAACAAGTATAAGCACAGCACAGCTGGGAGAGTTACAAATGCAAATACAAAACAGAGTATCCAGGACTGGACAAGAGCAGTGCAGGGAAAAACCTGGGGTAATCACTCATGAAGAAATAAGGATGAGTAGTTAATGAAAAGCCATAATTAAGAAAAGGCAAATACAGTCTTGGGATGTATGAGAGGAAAAAATCATATGAATAGTATTACCCAGAGTGTTTTGCCCCAGCAGCTACGATGCAGCTACCAGCAGTGTTGGGTTTGTACCTCTGGAAGATGAGGACAGGAACCCAGGGCTGAGAAACCATACTCAAGAGCTCCCTTCCCTCCCTATGCCAGCAAAGCCTCTGTCTGTTAACTTCCACACACGCTGCAAGGTCAACTGGTTTCCAGGCTGTTTCGGGGTCTGAAAGAGCGGGAAGAGATTAAATCTGCTTTTCTGGATCAGACAAGGGTTTTCTCATCTTTATATTTCACGTCCGTTTTTTAAATCTCTTGCTAGTACACAGAAGGGTAAGTCCTAACGCTATAGCAAACACATGCGGGGATGAAGAGTTTATCTCCTGCTCACAGCGTGCTCTTGTACACACCGTCGAAATTACGCACCAAGGTGGGCAGTGCAAAAGGAGATGTGACATTGCTGAAGTGCGGGTGGGAGTCAGCTGAGCTGCAGCCGGGCAACCTCTAACGTCTGACTAAAACCATGTGGTCACTCCGCTGGTTTTCGTCAAGTTGCTGCATCCGAGAGCTCCTGTATTGTACGACCAGCAGGATCAGGAGACAGGAGAGCTGGCAATAGGTTGAGCCTCTGAAGGCAACTGATGGAAGGAGGAATTGCAAGACTCAAAGGGGGGATTTCCAAAGCCCATAGCAGTTGCAGTTGCTTGCCTGCCTCAGCTGTTTTGGAAATCCTCTCCACCCATAAGAAGTTTTGCCACTCGGGCTACTCAAGCCACTGCCCTGGCAACAGTGGCCATGGAACTGGTCCATAGAGTGCATAAAAAGGTGATTCAAAGACAAGACAGCTTCTAAACAAAAAATAGTGGGTTTATAATGAAATAAGAATAACTTGTACTAAAGTAAAAGCAGTATGTGTAATGGAGAATGGGTAGCTGGCAACAGAGGCATTGGCCAGGTCCCAGACATGAATAGACAAGGTAGTCTAAGAATGCAACAGAAATGGAAATGCCAGCAAGTGCAACGAACAGAGCCGGAGTCATCTTAATAATGTCAGTGGGAAACTCTTCTTACCATCAGACCCTGAGGGGAAAGTGTACCTTTCCCCGATGTAACCATGCATCCCATTCTTTTTCATCGTGATGAAAAGGTGAACCCTCTCCGTCCTGTTCCCTGGGGACACTATCCTGGTCTGACTGCAACTTGACCACCCATCCGCCACTTGCACCAAAGCTGGGGGTGAGCTGGGGCACAGTGATAAAGAGGAGGGGCAAGGGTGCCTCAGGCCTTATTCCGGGGAGGACCCTGGGGCTAATTTTGCTTGCTCTCTTCCTTTACCCTGTCTTGGCCATGTCAGCAGACCATCATCCAAGGACACTGATGGAGGTTGTGCTGGGATAATAGCTGAAATGCAGGGACATAGTGCTCAGGAGAAGATGAAAATGATGAGGGAGACAAAGTGACTATCTATCTATCCAACTTCCTTAATCCTATAGAGGAAAGAAGCTACTTTAAATGTCCATATTCCCTCTGTTTCCTCACCTACCTGTCTTTGCAGTGAGCTCTTGCCTGAGTTCCTCAAAGTCCCTAAATGAAGGGAATGGAATAGGTTTGTCTTTCCTCAAGAAAAACATCCACGCTGATAACTAGTCTAGCCTTTGATGTAATGAAACTTGGGTATCTAAATATCCCCACAGTAAAACTGGACATGTTGGGCCCCGTGTTCATTTTAATGGCTTGGTAATTCCCTGTGCCTGCAGCTGTGGAGAGGCTGCTATGACAAAGTCTTACTGCTAATAGACAGGAGGTCAGTCCTGTCCTTCCTGTCACAGCTGGCCTACTGCAGCTGACATTGCTGTCCTAGTAGTGGCTTTTTGCAATTTGGGTGTAGTGAGTCCCTACACCCTCTGATATGCAGAAGGGAAAAGGCAAACAGGTGTTTTCCATCCATGTTTCCAAAACAAATGGGATTCATTATCAATACAGCCCTGTTAAGAATGTGTTGCACTTCAGAGCCATTAACTGATTGACAGGTCCCTGACCCATAGAGATTTCTTTCCATGTTAAAGCGTCAGAGGACAAGTAAGTATGGCAAACAACAGAAGGGTTGGATGGAAGAGGTGGAAGGGCTACAAAAATAATATTATGTGTTGGTGTGGTTCGCTACGCACAAATCTTACACGTGCTGCAACATTGCTGACACCAAGAACTCCGTAAGGTTCAGGAAAGGGTTTAGTATTTTACTGTTATGAGGAAGTTTGAGTGGTTTTTAGGAGCTTGTCTGACCCAAAAACCTTAGTGGAACCACTGGAGAGAGCAACAGCTTTCCATGAGGGCTAAAAGAGGTGCTGATTCAATGGTGGCTGACCAAAGTGATGCCACAAATGATGGGATAATGTGATGGTCAGGGCGCATAGCGTGGGGGTCTGAATACGAATGTTGGATGGCATACTCTGGGGCTGTGAGTCAGAGGTAAAAAGATGACAAGAAATCCTTCAAGAAGCTGGAGTCTGGAAAGAGCAAGCGCAGCAAACTACAGCGTGGCTCCGGGAGAAGGCTATGAGACAGACAACCTCTCCGGGCAGCATTCCGGCTGAAAAAAAAACCCAGAGGTTTCAGATCTTGGGTAAGGAAAATGCTTCCTGTGGTCATGGCACCTAAATGAACAGGGTTGCTTCATGATCACATAGTGACAATAGTCAGGGCAAGGCAGATCATGTGCAGCAAACACAAGTACAGAAGCTGCAGGAATTAGTCAGGGGGATATCCAGCTAACAAGGTAACAAAGTCTCTCTGAAGTTATCGCCACCCTGCAGCCTCACCAAGGGCTCTTAATCACGCTTTTGCCCCAGATTGCGTATTATTCATGTACAAACTCAGAAATGTGGCATGAGCTTTTAGGTTTAAAGCTGTTGGGCTGCCTCCAACAGCTCACTTGGAATCGGGGAAACATCATGTCCGTATGTAAGGCAGGCTTTGTGCAGTGGTTGGTGGGGAAGAGCAGGAAGTGTTGACTGTGATTCATGTCATCCCTCTCAAACACCTAGCTCAGGATGCATGAACCAGCCCCTGGAAGGGCTTGTTCCTTCCTCCTCTTTATACCAAGACTCTTGGGTGCTCAGCTCTGGCGTACGATAACCTTCGGTAACGTGCAGACCTCTCGGTCAAGCGAGACAAATCTCACTGGAACTTGACTGGCAGCGGCCAGGAAGCCTTTGTGAATCTGCTGGAGAGGATGCAACGTACAGCGGTGCTCTTTCCTTCTCAGGGGCAGCTTTCACCCCGTCCTGTACATTTTCTGCTCTCTGCCTATCTAGTCTTCTGAGACACACATGGACATATTTTCTTTCACAGCACAAACCCACTTTTATTCCAAACCCAATTTACCTCTTACTTATGGGAATCTGGATGGAATTGCACTAGACAAATGTGGTCTTAATTGCCCTCACAGGCAGTACAAATGTTTATTCTTTGCTTGTTTTGTTTCATTTTGGTGGGATTTTTTCTATACAGCTACATTAAGGAGAAATACTAAACCTACACAATGTATGCAAACACATTTTGCTGTTTGAGCAAGAGGAATCAGAGTTGGGTGACATACTGTAATTCATCAAAAGGTCTGACACTGTGTTATGAAAGGATACTTTTCTGTATTTTGAAAAGCCTTTTCCCCAACAAACATTCAAGTGCATTGTTTGATCAAGCAATAACAACACTTTAATCTACCTTGTGTACTTTCTTCAAAATAAGAGGTCAGAGAATAATGGTTCTCTCTGTTTTTAAAAGGAATCCTTTTAGAAATGCTTTTAGAGGCAAAGATCTGGTGCCAGGATTTTTCTTACTTGGAGAATTTCACGTTTCGCTGGAATAGAAACCATCTCCTTGAAGTCCAAGATGACAGATAATGGTACTTATTCTTTTGGTGTCACAGATACGCATCCCACACAAATGTACTCTTCCCCTGTCCTTCAGCAAAATCAGACAATCTTGATCCTGAATCAAGGTCTGCTGAAGTTACTCTGAGCCTCTCTGCTGATACCAGTCCGCTCTGGATTAGGCTTCCAGAGGACAAAGGAAGAAGTGTCTGACCCTGCCTGTTTGCATCCTCATCCCCCCCTCGACTCAGTGTGAAATGAAGGTGATTTGGCACGTGCTGCTGGGTACTCTGCACCCTACAGAGAGTGAGGGAAACTAGTTGGGAGATGGGTAACACACGAGTGTAGAACAGCCCATGCAGCGTGGAGTTCCCCAGATTCTCATCAGCCTCACTCACAGCTCAGGGACAACACCTGTGTGGTGGAGGAGGCCTTGATCCAACTGGTACAGGATTCTCCTGTTCCTCACCTACATGTTCAGCTCCTGAACATGACTGACACAAAATATCACTGAATTCAGGCAATGATTTGGGACCACCTCAAAAACTTTGGATCAATAACAACCAACCATGATCCTACATTTTGTTTTTATCAAAAATTAAATTAATACTGGGATTCATTTATCCCAGATTTAGCCTCTGAAAAGTGCCTGTTCTAACCTAGTTCACCTGGGCTCCTTCTATTGCTACCAGCAGCAATGGGTACCTCCAGAGGCCAGTCCATCCCACCCCTCTTCCGTACCTCCATCCCCAGGAATGTAAGTTAAGACTTTTGGGCAGGCTACACGGGGTAATATAAACGCCTCCTAGAATGACAAGGGTATTGTGCCGCGCTTGATCAGGATTTCATTTACTGTAGGCTGCTAGCCTCAAAACTGCATAGCATAATTCTTTTCTCTCTTGGCCGTTCCTTTGAAAAAGATTAGGTGCCTGGCAAGTTTTCATATTCATTTAAAAATCTAGAATGCAGCCAGATAGCGCAACAGTCAATCATGACTGTTTTTATCAGGACCTCATCTGTTTCAGGATGTCAGTGGAAGTCCTGCTTAACCAAGCAGGGCAGAAGCTGCCCTACGCATTTCCCCCCCTCCCTCTGGCTATTATGTTTCTTTTTCAAAGGTTCCTGTATTTCATCTACAGTTTTAGGAACAACATTCACTGGAAGTTAGAAAAGTGAAAGCTAAAATTGGAAAGTCAAATTCAAGAACAAGTTAATAAGGAGAATTAGGCAATAGCGCAGATAAGCCACCACTTGTCTGAATCAAAAGCTCTGGATATGTATGACCATGATAGATAAGATAATGGTGGGAATGATATAATAAGGAATTCTGTAAAGGTAAGGGGTCAAAGAGGAGAGCTGAGATGTTCATTTCTACCTGTGATTTTTAAGTATGCCTAGCGACACACGATTTTTAAAGGAGGTGAGGGGAAAAGGGTCTTTCAAGTTTGCCCATTTGGCAGACATTAATTCAGCTGGGCGAAGCAACCTGGAAATGCAACTGACAAATGCTATTATCCCAGGCGCTAAGTTTTGTTCTCTTTTATTTTTAATGAACAGAAGAAGGACCCAAATTTTTTCCCACAGAAGACCACGTCTGGGGATTTGCAAAAAAATTCAGGGTCACTCCTATGTTGAGACCAGAACAAAAGAGAGCTACCTTCATCTTTAATAAGGAAGTAGGACCTGCACAGTGGGCAGCCCCAGCATGCCATGCTGAGCTGCTGCGTGCAGCAACCGTAAGCATGACTGGACGTCTTGAGGGGCTGCGGTCATGTGTTAAACATGTGTGAGCCTGCAGGACCAGTGGTACAGGCACACTGGGACCATCGCACATCAGTCTTGGCGGATACAAAACTTGCCTGAAAAGCTGTTCTTTAAAATGAAATCTGACTCTGCAAAATTACTTTTCTCTTTGTATCTTTTAACAGAGGTGAGCACCATCCTTTTTATCTTTTTTTTTTTTTTTTTTTTTTTGACCATAATTCTAGATTCTCTGTAGCATTTTAGGTAAATTTCCATCCCTTCCTTTCTGTGGAATATGTTCCCATATTTCTGGAAGGACCAAGTGGAGATTAAGTAAGTACCATAAATGATTGTATGAAGGCAAGTTCCAAGGCAAAAGCTCCAATGCACTCCAAAGTTTGTGAACCTCAAACTAATCTTCTCCTTGCTGATGCTGATGCTGCACACTGCCATTCTGAGATGGCCTTGTGTGTCTCCTTGATGTTATTGGTGGGAGAAGGTGCAGAGATGACAACCACTTTGCATTTTAAGGTCACTCTTATCAAGGGAGCTCATATCTACAGTACCAAGCTATCCCACGGCATTTTGTGGTAATAAACAAGCCCTCGAGTGGCTTTCAGGCATGGGGAAGTTGGCCTTATACCGTCGACTGGGAAGAGTTTGGTTGTGTAGGATCTCCGTGTGTCTCTGCTAGGCCATCCCTGAGGATCTGTGAAACCTGCAGTCCTCTGCAGCCTTGTGCTGCTGTGGGCTTCAGCCCCATCCTGCTGGCTAGGCAGCAACCATGGCAGCATCCCAAGGGTGTCAGGAAAAGGAGACGGCTCAGCCTCCATCCAGAGCTCATAAAGCTTCTCCACATGTGCAGGGTCTGGGTGGTCATGCGTAACCCATTACGCAGATAGCGCAAAGCAGCAGGCAGTTGGTAAAGCTCAACAGCACACAAGGAGGACCAGTTTGTTTCTATTTCAATTAGTTTATAAGAGCACTTGCACTTTTGAAACTTCATCAATGACGAAGTCATGCGCTTTTAATTCAGTTATTATGCTGTGGGATTTGCCAGAGCGCTTCAATTCAGGTTACAAACTGTATTTTCCAAACCAGCCAGGACAGGCTGCACGTTAGTCACCAGTCTATCTCGCGGCCGCCTGGGCCTGGCCGGAAAAGGAGGGAGGCCTGCACAGCAGCACAAGCTCACAGGCTCCGTCAGGCAGCTCCCTGGGACCAGCAGGAATTGCAAACCCTGTCAAGTCGGTGAGGTGGGGTGAAAACTGGCTGAACAACCGGGCCAGTTGTAGGCAAGTCACCAGCGGTGTACCCCAGGGATCAGAACTGGGGCCGGTACCGTTTTACTTCTTCATCGGTGACCTGGATGATGGCAAAGAGGGCACCCTCAGCAAGTGTGCAGACAATATGAAACTGGGAGGGGTGGCTGATACACCCCGGGGGTGAGGTGACATTCAGAGGGACCTGTAAAAAAAGCCAAGAGCACCCTGGCTGTTGCCAGCAGGCTGAGGGAGATGACCCTTTCTCTCTGCTCAGCCCTGGTGAGGTGTCTGGAGTGCTGGGCCCACGTCCGGGATCCCCAGTACATGAGAGATATGGACATATTGGGGTGAGTCATGGAATCATCTTTGTGTCCCTCTTCTGGACTTGCTCCAGTAAAGCCTGGGGAGAGGAAAACATCTCACCAGCTGAGGAATCCAGCTTGTGCTACAAGGAAGGGACAACCTGGCTTGAACTTCAATGCGGTTTTCCAGACAGCATGGACCCTTGAAAGTTGTTTGGCATGGAGAATGAAATCCCCACATCCCAGATGGATGATAAAGAAAGAAAAATCACCTGAGGAACCTGGTTTTTTTAGAGCCAGAGGGTTGTTTCTGTTGGGGGAAGTCTCCACACTCAGTCCCCACTGCTTCCCCAGCTTGACCAGGAGAGCTTGGCTGGCCTTGAGAGCCCACCTGCCTCTGCATCACCCTGATGATGACCTGTTTCCAATGCCAAAATGTCCCCAGGTTAGCAGGCATTCAGCTAGGCCTTCCCAGCAAACCAGCATCCCTAGGGCATCCCAAAGCTGCAGTGGCTAGAACGAACATCCAGACAAAACCTCCTGGATGCCAGCAGAGGGTAGAGGAATATCCATAAAGTGCTATAACAATTTTGCCACATAATGGTCAGTCTCTCCATGCCCCATAGCTGCAGGTATAGGGGGATAACAGAATCACTGTCAGTTCTGGGTAGGGTTGTGTAATTTGAACACATATGGAAAGAAAGGTTACCTTATTTTGACTTTAACTAAAAGCTATGATGATCTCTGTATCTGCTATATCATGATGGCCTCATGTCCTTTTTTCCCCCTCCACTTAAAAAGATGGCTCGTTAGCTGCGCTTGTAATAATCTATAAATTGCCAGCCATCTTTAGCTTAAGAAGAAATTTTCACTGCTCCAATTACTACTACCAGGCCCTCTCATTACAGCTTATGCTATTTACTTGTATTTATTTAAGATTTCACTCTTCTAATCATGGAAATTATTCTAAAAATCTTAAGTGTATTTGGTATTCTCTAGTTTGGCAATATTAGATTATAGCTGTGGAATAATATTTAACTTCTTGTTTATAAACCCAGAATTGTGCATCTAGGCAATGTATCATCCAAGAAATTTGGGGGTTTTTTTTCCAGTGATGAATCACTTCACACCACTGTACTCTAACCTCATAATGACATTCATTATCACAACATATTCAAAGCCTCTGCTTGTGAAGGTAGTAAGGAGCTGTGGTTATAATAAGGTTAAATGGGATGGGAAATCTGGTAGTTAGGCCTGAGCTGAGTTACAGTTACTCTTTAGGATAAGAGTTCTGCATTCATCTGTCTGTTGGAGGGTAATACAGAGTTTGGATTAAAAACCGGTGTCTTCCCCACTCTATTCTTAAAAACTATCATAGAATAGTTTGGGTTGGAGGGGACCTGTACAGGTCACCTAGTCTGACCCCCCTGCAGTGAGCTGGGACATCTTCAACCAGATCAGGTTGCTCAGAGCCCCATCCAACCTGGCCTTGAATGTTTCCAGGGATGGGGCATCTGCCACCTCTCTGGGCAACCTGTGCCAGTGCCTCACCACCCTCATAATTAAAAATCTCTTCCTTATATCTAGTCTGAATCTACCCTCTTTTAGTTTAAAACCATCACCCCATTGTCCTATCACTACAGGCCCTATTTAAAAAGTCTGCCCATTTAAGCCCCCTTTAAGTACTGGCAGGTGCTGTAAGGTCTCCCCGGAGCCTTCTCTTCTCCAGGCTGAACAAGCCCAACTCTCTCAGCCTGTCCCCATAGCAGAGGGGCTCCAGCCCTCTGAGCATTTTTGTGACCCCGTGACCTGATAACCCCAGCAAAGACTTCTTCATCCCAAACTCAGATTTTGCTCTGCCCTGGGCTCTGCAATGTCCCTACCCTGCTACAATGATCTCTGTATTTGTTATATCATGACAGACTCATTTCAGTGGCTGACATGTCTTTCCCACTGCAGATATCAACAGTCTCATGATTTTTAGCAATATACTAATGCAAATAAAAGCCAATCAGCTTGCTGAAAGGCCCAATTTAGTAGGAGGCTTTTTTGTATTTGATGTAAGGAACTGGCTTATAGTGAAGATGATACCTGGAGTAATTTGCCCTCTACCCAGAAAGGGCAAACAGCTTTATGTCAGCAGAGATGTACAAACCAACTTTGTTTTAGCTGGGAAACAGATTATAAAAGATATCAATGCTTAGTAGTTTGGGATGTGTATAGAATAAGTTCTGGGATCATTTTGCTTTAGGGAATTTTGGTAAGACATCTGCAATAGTATTATAGCAACACATACATACTATAATGATGATAAGGTAACCATGGCAATGATGATAAGACAGAACTGATTCCAACATAGATGTGTAAGCCATAGATGAGCAATCCATGAACATACACAGTTTAAGAAAATGAATATGTCAGGTACACATGCTGAGGTCTAAAAGTCACTTGTGCTTTCCCCATGAGAGTGTCCTCTTGTTCCTTTTTTTCTTGCTAGACCAGAGAAATGATGGACTTGGAGGGGACAATAGGCTGTTACTTTGGCTTATGAAGGTGCTATCTTATTGCAGCAATGGAGAGAGTGACTTAGTGCTGTGTTTGGCTTCTGGACCAGCTATACAAATATCACAGTAGCAATTTCCATGTGATTGGATGGGTGAAGCTACTACAGGACTGAGCATTTTTACTATTATCTGAGAGAAAACCTGAAGTCAGACCCAGACTTGCTTTGAGAATTAGGGACGGCAGTTTGTGTCTGGGAAGCCTGTATTATTTGCAGCTGCATTGCTGAGTCGCAGTCTCTCCCAGTTGTACATGCAGCATGCCACCCTACATCTACCACAGTGATCTCACACAGGTAAAACAGGTAAAGTATAGGAGCCACCAGCGAGGGTCTTTAGGGATGAAGAACAGTAGTTCTTCAAGCACTAACCAACCCTGTAAACCTAATGTAGAGAAGAGTCTCACTGATTTTAGCAGGGATTTTCCTGTGTTGGACTTACAGCATTCAGCTCACTGCAATGCATTTCATAAGCCTTTGATTGCAAAAATGGTCCACAGGTCCGAGAGATTGGACTAATGTTGTTAAAGACATAGAAGTTTCCACTCCTCCGTGTTTCAGGCTTGCAGCTTCATGGCAGTATCAGCTGTTGTTGCTCTTTTCCTCTTTAAACAGAAAGGAAAAATACAAATCTGCAACATTATAAATCTGGTTTGCATAAGTCCTTGGGCCAAAGCCATCTCCGATGTAACTCTGTTGCACTGAGTTGTATATATTTTCTTCCTACTTTTCGCTCCAGAGATGTAGTCACTGCAGGCAGGCAGCTGATTTGGTGAGAATGATTGCAGAGATTATCATGAACAGATCCTGATCTCTAATCTAATCAAAATCTCTTTCTAATACCCTACACATTAAGGCCAAATTCAGAGCGCTGTGCACTAAATGATGTGCTTGGCATCTCTTGGACCAGCAGCAGAAGCAGGAGATGAACGCGTAAAGCGCAAAATGGATCATGGCCAATTAGCAGTGCAGAAACCGTGGGGGGTCATTTCCAAAATAACAAATGAGCCTGGCAGGCTGGCATGTCTTTGTGCAGTGACCTGAATCAGGTGAGTGTCGAAGGCCTCATTCCAGGGCCATGGGTGGCTGCGCAGCCCAATCCGCCTGGGCCGCTTGCGGTGCTGCGAGACGGGCTTAGGTGGCCGTGCTAGTCTGCAGGCATAGCACAGCTGGGCGAGTGGAAGAACAAGAGAAACTTGGGATATAAGTCAAACTTGTCGCTGCAAGACATTTACAAATCATCTGAACTATGGTCCCCATTACTCAGAGCCTGCCTCTATCCAAGAGGGATATCTATCCAGCAGGGAGGAGGCGGGGGAAAGGCAAAGCTCAGATTTCAGCCAATTCCTTTCCCTCATCTTTTTACTCGGTTATCAAGAGGAAGAAAAGGATTTGAGGAGCTGGGAACATCTAGCTAGTTAGAGGTCCACAACCCCAGCTGAGCTCAGAGCCCAACAGGCCAGGATAAAAGCAAACACACCGTACAAGGTCCTCCGTGCCGCAGCAGGGCTGCAGCGTAAAGGAGCGAAAGAGCGGAAGGGGAAACAGAGGCAGAGCAAGATGATGGGGTTTGCCCTTGACCACAGTGCTGGGCACTGACCCGGGAGAAGAACAGAGAGGCAACATGATACCTGCAGCTCACGGCGGCTGTCCCAGTGGGCATCCGCTGGTTGGTAAGGACAGACACCCCAACGTACAGAACACAACAGTAGGGTTTTAATGTTTAAAGATGTCACCGTTAAACGGGAATGATCAAATTAGTCCATTGTAACTTTAAGTCAACGTGGAACAGACTAAAAGATGAAGGGACCAGAAGCTCTTTTTTGTGATACAAGAGGGCACATATGAGAGAGGTAAAAAGAGTGAAAGAGAACAGAGGATAAAGACACTCAAAAAACCTTTCCTCACAGCTTTTGTTTAAAAGAGAGCTATGTGTTTGTATGTACTTAATCTCTCTTGTTTTCCAGGCAAAGAACAGGTGGAAACTCAAAAGAATTGGCTACTTAAGTCCCATTATATTTGTTTTCATTTTTGAAACCTCCCTAGTTTTGCTCTATGCCACAACAGCATTTGAAAACCCTTTCAATGACCTCTTGAATCAGTTGTGCTTTAGATTACTTTCCACCATCAATGCCTTCAGCAAATAGTCTCCTCCACAGAAACACCTGGGGGATGGGAATTAAAATCTTTGATTTCTAGAAGCCAATACATGAACTGATGAACTATAGTTGGAAATGAAGATAAAGGCGACCTTCTTGCAAAAGAGGAGGTTGAAATTGCAGCTGGGAGTTAGTCTGAACAATACACATCCCTGACATCAGACCAGTTTTACTCATCCTTCTTTCTGTGCTTGTTATTGAGGCTATTACAGATAAACATGTTGACAGCTTCTCTTAGGAAAAGAAACATCTCAGCCCTGCAGAAAACCACCCTCAGAATGGGGTGTGTGGCTGCATATTCTATACTAATCCTAGGGCAGAAAACTGCATCTATTTAGATAGACAGGCAGAATAGGCATCAATATTATTCTCTAGTTCCGCAAGTCTTCAGTAAGAAACCACATCAGAACTAGCTGCAGTCGTTGTGCTGAATCATTGGGCATTTCTGTGTTGAGATTGAAGTTGTGCAGAAAATAGAAACTCTGTTTAATGCAAATTTTCAAGGTGATGTTGTCAGTTGTCACAGTGGTTAGGCAGGAAACCCTTATGCTTCAAAATTCTCCAAGAAAACTTTTTGAAGATTCATGTTTAGGTTGCTCAAAATACATTTCAGCAATAATACTTCATTTTGATTTTATTTCTCAGAAATGTTGTTACAATATAAAATAGAATATGAAATTAAACAATTCAAAGGAAGGCAATGTTTTCAAAACAAGAAAACCTGGTGTTTGATTCCAAAACTGTCAAACAAGATAGTCCGATATCAGAGCTACTTTTGTTGTTCAGGCTGCAATTTGGGAAAATTGACATACTTATACAATAGAAAGTGGTACCAGCAGTGTATTCCTATCCAGCCCTCATGGACGGCTACTAAAAGGGGTAAAATTATTAGCTATTTATCAGTATTAACATTTTCCTTGTTGTACAAGAAGTTTTAGCAAATAAGTAATGTAACAGGCTCGATGACATACTTTTAAGGGAAAACAGCACCTTCTATTAAACAAAATCTTATATTGCTTACAAAAGATTTTTTGCAGGCACACCTTTTAAAAACTGCACTAAATGCCACAAAAGATAGGGGAAATTAAAAAAAAAAAAAAAAAGTGTCAAATACTCAAATGATTTATTTAAAGACCACACATACTCTGTAGGAGATTGTACTAGTTCTGTAGTAGGGTCATAACGCTATTTGAGCCTATGGTACGGTAGCGAAGTGACACTGTCACGTTACACTACCAGCCTCTGACACGATAGCTGCGTAGATAGGGTGATGGGAAGTTTTAGGAGCCAAAGAGACCCCAGGAGTTCAAAAAATGTATGCACAAAATCAGAAAGTTGCCCTTCATTAAGTAGACCCAGATACTGTTACTTATGACCCATGAACTTAGAGCCGTGGAGGAAGTCTGGGATCCGTAGTGAAAGAAGCTTTCTGAATGCGAGATGGTCATGAACTGGAGCTGTACAAAGGCAGTGAACTCCAGAATAATACACACCCTGGGGAAAACAGGAAATTCAGTAAGTCAAGAGCAACGGGAGGGAATATTAGAAGTTGGGAGGCATCACCCTGGGAAGCAGGACCAGGGCAGCCTTCCAAAGGAGTGGGTTGACTGAAGGGCTGTGTTAACTCATGGGCTAGATGAACAGAAACAGGAAGAGGGGCGATAGTGCAAAATGGGAGTTTATGCACTTAAAAAAGCCAATGCTGTAAGTTTAAGTTTGTTAATTGGAACGACAGAGAAGAAAGAGCTGGGTGGCCTCATTTAACCGTAGCTATGACATTACCATAGGTAGGGTAGGCCAACTGAGCTATTTCCATTCGATACGTGAAAGAACTAATAGCACAGCATAAATTCTTTTATGGAGAGTACATCTGCACTTTTGCGTGCAGCTGTAATTATTCATGTTCCAGAAGGTGGCTTAAAACTAGACCAGGCAAAGGAAGGGTGGTTAGGATGATCCAGGGAATGGGAAACAACTATGCAAGAGAAATCGAAAAGCAGTTATGTTTATGTTGTAACGAACCATAAATTCAGGTACTCACAGTTATGAAAATATGGTGTTTTCCCATGCAAAACCCCATGCCTGGGACAGCTTGCTAAAAGCTAATCCAGCTGTTTTCACACTGCCCTTTATCAGCCAGTTTATGGAAGAGTTTGGCATGTGTAACCTCGGAAAGCAAATGCTGAGATGGGATCTGATTGCCATCCATAAATATGCTGAAGGAGGAAAAGGGGAAGCAATAGAGAGGAAGAGCTAACAAAGCTCAAGGGCTATGCTGGCACCTGGACAAGTGGTAAAAACTGTCCATGAGCAAATTCCAACTAGAAATCTGAAGGATTTGAACTGTCCAAGCAGGATAGCTTGGGAATGACCTTCTTGTAGAAAAAGCAGGAGAAAAAGACTTAATTGATTTTACAATTTCATCAAACTAGAACTCAATTAATATTTTAAAGGGATTTCATGGCACAGCTGTTTGAAATAATAGAGATCTGGATTCAGTGATCCAGAAGATTGCTTCTAATCTTATCTTACTAAAATACAGCTGTAAATATGCCCAGAAAACATGAAAGTCCACAAAAGAAATTATCCCCTGAAAAAACCAAAATGGCTAAAATAAAAAATAGGTGTGAAGGGCAACATCATGGTACCAGAAGAAAAGAGAACCTGGAGCAAGAGATGCATGAGGAAGGGAGAAGACATTAGGCAACGCAACAGAGTCATCAGGTAAAAAACCAGGTGCTGTTGGTGTCAGAAACATTGTCATTTAATGTCTTTATTAATAATCAATGGGGAAAGTGAGCTGCACACAATGGGCTCTCACAGACGACCCTGGCTTGGGAGTAACCAAAAGGCAAATCAGGACATGGAAATAACACAGAGTGACCTACTGAGACTGGGGACATTACTAGAGAAAATACCAAGATGAGTTCCCACTTGTAAGCATGAAAACATACCTGAGGCATAATTCTCCGAAACACTAGTAGTCAACGGCAAACTGCTAGCGGGAATGCGGAAACACTTTGGAAGGAGGGTGGGTGGCCAACTGAACATCAGTGCATATTACAGTTTGGCTGCAAAAGCGCTGATGCAATTTTAGGGTGCAGTTCCCTCGATACTTGAATCAAAGGCAATAGAGACCGATTATCTACATCATTTTAATGCAAATGTATCTGGAATAATGCACTCAGTTGGGGGAGTTGCTGCTCATGGAAAAATTGGAACAAGGATGGTGGGAAACAATAAAAATTATCAGAAATCTAGACCGGCTGTCTTAAAAGGCAAATTTAAAAGCTCTGTGTGTATGAAGAGTAAAGGTCCTTTCAGCCCTGCTTTTCTGCGACTCCACGCTAAGCAGATACGGAGTCAGAAGATAGGAATGCCAAAGGGGAGGAAACAATTTAGACTTCTACATAGACACAGGAGTGCCAAATGGGGTGAAATTAGCAACGTGAAACCACAGGCGGACCAGCAGGAAAATCTTTCAAGATGTATCCAGCTGTAGAAAAGCTGCCAGGGGACCTGGTGGAAGCCTGGTCACTCAGGATTTTTACAACAAGGCTGGACAAAACACTAGAAAATGTACCACGGGGAGCAATTCTCCGCTGGCAAAGAGCGGTGGAGCAGATGATCTAACAGGCTTCTTGCATCTCTAACCTCTACTATTCTATGATTTCTTACTGTAAAACACAGTATTTCAAGAGGAAAAAAGAAATAAATTGAAGTTAAAATATTAGATGGGTTAAAAAACCCCCACAACACACACACACAGAAAAGCTGGAGAATGAATGGAGTTCTGTCCTCTTGCCTTTCTGTATTTAAAGGAGTTGCTTCTGGCACATTGTTTTCTTGTCAGAGGCACTTCATTTTCGCTTTCTCTCACTTACCATTTTCTCTCTCGCTACAAAAGCAGAAATAGCCACTTGGGACTGCTGATGCCTTTTTGAGGAAGGATGCTGCTCTCATGCTTTGGAACAGCATCAAGGCTTCAGTCAGTCAAAACATAAAAACCTCATTGTTTTCTTTGGGAAAGTGATTTCTTTTTAAAACAAGCCCCCAGCAAGCACATGCATCATGGTATATGCACCAACATATCAGCCCTGCTCCCCTCCTGCATCGCCTTCTCCCTCATTCCAGTACATCCAGTACTTTCCCACTTCGTTCACCCTCTCCTCGCACAGGTACCACGTGCTGCCTCCTGCAGTTGGAACACCTTTTCCCAAATTGGTCCAGTCACCTTTGGGTTTTTGGGCTGCATTCAGGCATTTCTTGAAACCTGCTTATTTCTTTGCAAAGGACTAATTAGCTCAGTACGGTCAGGCCATTTATAGAATCACAGGGTGTTGTAGGTTGGAAAGGACCTTTGAATAGCCTCTGGTCCAAACCCCTGATGGGCCAACTTCAGAGAGGGCTGCTCAGGGACTTGTTTAGCAAGGACAAATTTTTGGCCAAATTTTTAGCTGCATCTCCAAGGACAGGGATTGCACAACTTCTCTGGGCAGCCTGCTCCGGGGCTTTGCCATCCTCATTGAGAAAACATTTTTCCTTTCATACAGTCATAATTTCCTTCACTGTGGTAATGTCTTCCCATTCTTTCTCTTTGCTGAACTAAGCAAACCTGCTCTGTCAGCCTCTCCTTGCACATGGTATGCTCCAGCCCCGGATCACCGTGGATTCCTGCTATCTTGTTGACACATAAACTAATAGCATGAGTTTGAATGCCTGGAAAACAGTTACCAACTGATTTTTTTTTTTCTTTACATGTCTGTTTTCACATTTATCATAAGTTCTAGGAAACTTACTATAAACTCTGATAAAACCTCTGCCTTGTCATGTTTGCATGAAGCTCCTTCAGAAGCATCTAACACACTGGGAAGAACTAAACTAATATTAATGGTGTTTTTCTCTGCGTACCCAAGGCTGGTTTTCGGGGAAGCTGAGCATTCACATGTCCATTCTAGCTTCAGGGAGGATTGTGTGCAAACAGCGCTTCCCAAAAACGGGTTCAGGTTCTTCAGTGATCATTTGGACTCATCCCATTCATCGTTAGTGGGAATTGCAAGACCTCTGGCAACTTTGAAATCTTGATCGGTATATACCTCCTGGTGACAGGCAAATGCGCTTTGAAAGGGAATAATACACTGATTTTCAGAAGTCATGACAGCTTTGACATACAAACATGTCAGCTAGATAGATGTGTAACATAAGGATCTGCGCCGCTGCCTGTTACCTCGCTCAGCCCTGGGGCGTCTTTACGCAGCACACTGTCCCCTTCTAACACCCGGGCACCGTCCACGTAAAATCAACAGGGGTAGCAAAACCTTCAGGCACTGCTTCAAAATGCTGAGTCGGAGCCTTCTTTGCCAATGTGTTGGTTGTTGTGGGTTTTTTGGAGAGAATGAGCAGAATGGGTGGTAAGTGTAAGAGGGCAGTTTGTAATTGCATATGGCAGAAAGGGTTTCCCAAAGTGGAAGCTTTAGCAACGTTTCCTGAAGACAGACACGTAATATTACCCCTCAAAAAACACTTTTAGATGGCAATAATCTGCTTTTTATCGTGACAATGCCTTTAAATGGGGTGGGCCTTTTACACAGGGAAATACTTTTTCTATTTCTTGTGCAAGTCACACTTACTTTCTCTATATGGACAAGAAGTACTCTGTCTGCCAATAAACTGCAGCCAGCTTCATCTGAGTAGCTGTGATTTACTGCAGAGCAAGGCTGCACTCGCACAGTGAGAAGGGAGCTATTCAGCCTAGCAATGTCATCAGGATCTTAGACCCTCTGCCTTAAACTGCCAAGCACACGCTGGGATAGTTAGCCTGTCAGGACCCGCTAGTTCCTAGAAAAATGTCCTCCAGCACGTGGCTGGTTTTCAGGAGATGATCAAACGTGGTAGAGCTGCTGTAGAGTAGCAGGAGGTCTGAGGCTACTTTGGGCCACAGTCATCTTCTTCACTTTGCCATGGGTCAGTCCTTTAACAGCCCAGCATCTGGAGCTGGTGCCAGCCCCACTTCAGCTCAAGATATGCTAAAAAAAAAGAGGATTAAAATCAGGCTGAACACTGAGATATTGCCTACAGCAAGCACTGAACACAGGCGGTGGAAGAGTGTAACCTCTTTGGTGTCAAACTCGTGGTCTAAGGGGTGCCTGGAGTGTCCAAGGGAAGAGGATCTGCCTGAAATGGCTGTTGTACAAGATATGGGGGAAAAGAGATTCCTGTTTGCCCTGGAAAACTACCGGCAGCGCGTACAGATTTGTCACAGTTTGTGATATTAGTGATAGTAACAGGATGTGGGACTCAGATTTTACACCTCAGCTTCACACCTTGCTGCTAGCTCTGCTCACAAACCAACTGGTTCAGATCCAGTTCGGGGAATCTTCTCACCTATTTTTAGTTACCTAAAGATCTGGTGTATGGTCTGAGCTTGCCATTTGCCTTCCCCTTAGAGGCCATGGAGAGAGACACGACTGGTGAGTTATCCCATCTTGTCCTGGAGGACTCCGGGGTTGGGTGAGGACGTCACACTGGGGACAGCAACACCCGCTGATCTGCAAGCAAAGGTGGCAGGTGCTTGAAACAGGCTGTGAAAGTGGCTTTACTCAGGCAATTTAATTTGGGAATCTGCTTTTGTGCTCAGCTAAAGCACCATATGTCAGCGAGGGAAGATGTGAACCATGACTCGACTCTCAGGTGTACCTACTGCCTTTAGAAATTACAACGGGGTATCTGATATTTTTTGTCTAGGCATGCCAGTGCATGAACAGCCTTGTTTGCACAGAGTAATCACAGGGATATAAGAAATCAATACACACCAGGATTTAGAAACACTTACTTGCAAACACCTCTTCAATCAAAATGGAAAAGGAAATGTACTGAGCTCCATCTGACTTCTAAAAGCCCCGTTTCCCTCAGTGGGTCACTCCTGGCAGGTGTGAACAGGACACCGTCCTGTTTACTGACCGCCTTGTAAAGGAAACGATAACGCATGCCGTAAATGAACCCTGATTTTAAGTTTGAGGATGACATGCATCCGAACCATCACGCTCGCGATACAGCTCCAACCACCCTCTTTACAAAAGTAAGATTGAGCCTATCATCATCTGTGTTGCTCTGTTGCTCCTGAGGTTCTCCTTGGGCTGTGTGGCCCATGAGTTCCCTCAGCACCTGGGAAAAAAAATACAGATTTAAAACAAAGCAAAACAACCCAAAATTCAGATATTTCATCCGGGGGATTAGAAGGAATATGCTGGCGACTTGTTATTGCACGCAGAGTGCCCATTACTTTTGTTGACTTCAAGGCTGTAGTCACCCACAGAGCACAGGGCGATAGTATTTACATTGGGATTTCAAGGAAGACTGCTCTTATAAATTAGTAAAAGGCGTGAGTCATCCCAGCACAGTGTTTGATCCAAGAGACTCAGTTATCAGCCCAGCACAACACTCTAGCATCTGTCCAAAACGCGCGCACCCTCATTAGCACGCTATTCCTGGGAGTTAAGCAGGCTGAAGGTTGCAAAGAGGTGCTATTGTTACACCAGGAGTAATTCTTATGTTTTATTGATACCCAATAAACTGTGTGTTAGCCTGAAAGCAAAGAGAGACAGAGGGAGCGGGCTGGTGGGGATAGCTGTTATATAACACCCAACCACAGGGAGTGGGACTGGCCAAATCCTTTTCAATTACTTTTTTTCAATAAATGTCAGGTTTGGGGAGGAGGACCATCTGAGCGATTTAATAATTAATAAGAACGTATTCATCCCGCTGTACAGCTGGACGCATCACCTATGAATAAATCCCCCAGATAATATATCTGTGGATTTTCATAATATTTTTTTCACTTCACTTTTTTTCACTTTTTTTTTTTTTTTTTTTTCCCCATTTCGGCCTTGTCCCAGTTGCCCTCGGATTTTCCCAGAAATCAACCAGGTAACCACTTGGGGGGAAAGGGGGTGGACGCATGGACCTCAGGCGCTTGCCCGTTCAGGAGCAGAAGTGGTGTTTGCAATGATTAGGGCTTCTGGCAACCCAGGGAACCTGACTGGTGAGCTGCGGAGATTAGGTGATGCCACAGGACTCCGTGAAAGACAGACAAATATGGGCACTGCGCACAAGCTGGGAATTACTGTGGGTGTCAATTAACCTCACAGATCACAGGGTTTATTAGGCTGAATTATTTATCCCAAAGATAAAACACTGAAAGAAAGAAAGAAAGAAAGGCATCATTAAACAGCACAGCCTTGCACAGAGTTTAGGCAGTGAACCAAGTTTCTGAACAATTTAATTTATTAGGGACCTAAATTGCACTAGATTATCAAATCAAGTGGAATAGAGGGAGGCAATGCATTTTATGTTCAGTGCCCAGAATGTAATAAATGTGTTATTCCATTCATGCCATGTCTCAGCCTGAGCTATGAAGAGAAGGGAATGTTTCCTCTGTAGGGTAATTTTCCATTTTTTCTCCATTTTCAAAAGCTGTCAAACAGCTGTCATGAAAGAAAAACGTTGCTAGTTTATCACTGAAGCTTGAAACCTGTTAAATGTGAAGGTAAAGTGGAGCACTACATATAGTCCCAATACAATGGGAAGAAGCTTAACTGTTTGAAGTCTGTCTTTGTGGAGATTATACCCCGGCAGAAAAGGACAATAGAAGAGTTTTGCCTTGGGAAAAGAGAGACTGACAGGTCTGCATGTTTTTCTGCAATCAATATTGTAGACGGAGCTCTTCCTACACGGCGGGGTTCAATTAAAGGAAAAAAAACACACGAGAATTTGGGGGAATTCCCCAAAGAGTTCAAATCCTTCCCGGGAGGAGGGAATGTTTTTTTCAAGATGAGCTTGCATGAAAAATTCATGCCGTGGATGGATACATTCATACAAAAAGAAATTTGATAAATAAATAATTGTCTTAATTCTTACTGCCTCACATAGCAATTGCACATCCATATTGACCACTTTAGTTTGCAAAACTACTCCTTAGTGTAAACATGTGTAAAATTAAATCATCCAGAAAAACAAAATAAGGCAAAAGGTCACACATGCTATCTGAAGCAAGTAGTTCATACTAAAGTCTCTCACAACATCCAGGAACCAAGAAACTGCCACACGCAGCCAAGAAGCTGGTACAGGGATGAACACAAAGAGACAGACAAAACACAGCAGGAAAATGGGTGATAAGCAGAGATTTTCAGCCGTCAGGAAGGGGAGAAGAGGAGGCAGCTGCAAAGACAGGAGGCCGGAAAAGATAGACGAATTGGGCTGGAAATATATACAGTTATGATAACGGCTATGAAAGAAATTACATGAAGCTGCAATTAGCTAGCTGTACTCGACTGCTATTCAGTCATACTTGCATCTCTCTCCTCCTTTTTCCCAGTATTGACTGGGTGGGGAAGACTCTTATCTTTGTTGGAGAACAGTTACATACACAACACTTGGGCTGGCCAGCCTGCTTTACGGTCTTTGCATCTCCAGGCCATGGAAGAACGCAGGAGGATCCTCCACAGGAACGCAGGAAAGCCCACTGACCAGCACAGCCTGCCTCTCCACCGCACTCCTCCTCTATTAGGAAAACAAACCCAAAGAGTTTCCTTGTCCTCCAGATTCATTGACATTTTTTCCAGCCATTTCTGTGTCTTTGGTCCCTGTCAGTCCCTCTCCTTCACCTTTTTTCCACTTCTGTTTGTTGTTTCCTGTGTTGCCTTGCAACATTTTCTGTCCTCGGCCAGTTCTTCCCTCAGATAGCTGCGGCTCCATGCACGGTCCTGGAAACCTCTCTGCACCTTTCCCTACCTGCCTGCTCCTTGTGCCAGACCCCACCCAAGCCCCCAGCCCCAGCTTCTGCTTCCACCAAGAGAAACTTTTCAGTGTGCTTCCTTCACGATCCCTCTCTTCCCGGTCATCTTCTTTGGTTGCGTGCTTTTGTCAGTGCTAAGGAAAGCCCTAGGATACAAGGTCGAAACCGCCTTTTCTTCATCGTCTTCTCCCTTACTCTGAAGGGGGCTCCCAAAGGTTTGCTCTGGGAGATCCTCTTGAACTGCTCCCCAGTGACAATGAGCTTGGCTTCCTAAGCCAACCAAAGACAGTCAGAAAAGACACCACACACCCCCTTCAAGAATAGGAATAATCCTAGAAAAGCTTTATTTTTGCCATTTTTGAAAGAAAAAACAGAATAAACTCCCCTTCAGCCTATGGTGCTACATGAGCCCATGCTCTGGTTTGACTCATGACTGGGTTAGTCATGCTCAAGTGAGGGAATATCAATGATGTGTAGCAGAAAATACTTATTTTTAAAGAGTAATCTAAAAAACTAGAGGCTGGTGGTGATGTTTAGTAATAGGATCCATTCAAACCGCATTGCTTTATCCCAAAATGTGTCCCTGACTACACTACACGTTTCACCACCAAAGAGCCACTCTGGGAAGGAGGCTGTCGGGCAGGAGAGCTGCGTGGTCACTGCAGCGGTGAAGACGGGTTTTGGCAAGTAGTGCTTAGGCAAACAGCTGGGTTTATGTGAAATGTCCCAAGTCTCTGCTTTACAGATTTGTAAAATTCAGCCTTGCAGTAAAAGGAAGAAACTCATGTGCCTGTGTATTTTTTAAGGTCTTGTCCAAAAGACCATACTACACAAACCCCATTTAATCTACCTTAGAGGGATGAAGGGCTGAGTCAACCCCGCTAGGATTTGAACCTGTCACTCCAGGGAGCCTAATTATTGCAAATGTGGCTCTTAGACCACTAAACCTTTCCCTCCTGCTCTAATCACCTCTCAAAGAGTCCCTTCTGATCCTAGAAGGTTACGCCGCACCCGTGATAAAGGCAAAGTGTTTAACAAAGTCTCCGTAAGTGGAGTATATAATTATTCATATTACAGCAGGTTAAAAAGAGCCAGGGCAAGGATGAGAACATTGTGCTGTAACAAAGATTACAGTAGCAGGACTGTCAATTGCTTCTCAGCTCCAGTCTCTGGGTTTTTTTCTGCTACACAATGGGAAAGCAGAGCAAGAGGAGGGCTGAGCTAAATTGCGCTCGCTCCTGCCATGCTGCACCCCTAACAGCATGTTTGCTTGAAGGAGGTTTCATCTCACGTAGCTTGGCCGCAGGCTAGAGGACTGCACAGCTGGATGGTGACGGTTAAGCGAGGCTTGTCCTCTTCTGTAGCCGTGCCAAGCATCTCCAGGAGCCACACAGTTGGGAACGTTCCTGCCTTGGGCTTATACACGCACGTCGGAGAGCTGGAGGCTCGGTGCGCAGGCACTGGGGAGGGTGATGGAGAGGATACAGATGCTTGCCCAGCTGTGGAGTAGCAGCTGTAAGAATATCTGCAGCAGGGACTGCTAAGGACAGGTCCTTGAGCTTCTTTGCTTGTTGCAGGGTGTTGGTAGTATTTCTGCACGGTTTAGAAGGCAGAAGTGAAAGCGGATGTCTTATTATAACAAGGTTCCTGGTTGGAGGTGCAAGGAAAAGCAGGGCTGGAAAGTAAAAGGAAGCCATTTTTTGTCAAACTCTAAGCTTTAAAGAAAACACATCCCATGCTTCTCCTCTGAGATAACATCGCAGCTAATAATTTTGTCTTTTATTCCCTGGGAGAAAAGGGAATTTTTGTCCCTCCCTCCTTCCAGTACCTGAAGGGGATGCACGCCTTCTACTGCCATGCAGATAGACTAAATCTGAAATGCTAATGGACTGGCAGTGTTTGCAGTGGGGTGAACAGTTTTCTGCTGGAAGGCTGGTTGGCAGGATACCGTCCTGCAGTCATTGAATCATTGCACTGAATCACAGCCATGTTGGCAGGATCCCATTCTGAGGAAGTTCACAGTACTGTCAAACACCTGCTGTTGCCATTGAATGGTATTATGCAAGATCTGAAATTCTATTTATCGACATCCCTATTTGATTTCTTTTTTTTTTTTTTTTATTTCCATCCTCTTCAGTCACCAGAGTCTCAAATGACTGCAGTAAAACCTTTTCCCAAGAGCATTATACAATACTCAGCCTGATGCCAGGATACCAGTTCTTATAGGGTGAAAATACACTCTTCCGGCTTCACACTGATGAAAAAATGCCAAGATAGCACAGGATACAAAGGCATACAAGCATTCCTACCATAGGGACTCTTAGGGTTGCTCAGGAGAGAAGACCAAACAGACTTTGACTCACAGAAGCTCAGCCACCCTTTCTTTCCCTTGAAAGCCCTGGTTGTACAGCCTGGTGGGAGTGGGCACTACTATACATAGGCTTTATCTCCCAGTCTTCTTAGACAGTGATTGTTTCAAGAGAAGAGATTTCTTGAGCCACCATGATGGGAAGCTTGGCTTACACACACCTAGGAAATGAAGAATACCAGGTTATGAGAGTCAAAGAGCAACTATATTCTTCTCTCTAATAGCTTATAAGATACAGTAATTTAAAGTGGTATTTCCCTGGCTGCTCCATACCTTCTGTCCTGCCATACAGTTCACTTCACCTTGAGTTTTTGGGTTCCTTTCTAAAAAGCAGTGGTTCACATCTTAAGAAATCAGCCTGAGCTCCAGCCGTCCTCTTTGGCTTTACTCCCAGCCCTGCTGGCATCAGGCACCGCTGGCACATCTCTGCCCCAGGGCAGCCCCAGCCATCCTGGCTCTCCAGCCACTTGTGTCATGACTAGATTTTCTCTTTCTCTTTACTTTCGTGGATCTGTTCTCCTCTTTCCTGCCATCCTCTGATTTTGGATATTTTACTCCACAAACACCATTCACTGGCCAGCTCTTTCCTTGACTGATGGATTTGCTCTCTGCACAGGAAAGGTCTCTTTCTGTCGAAACTAAAATATCTCTTTGGTTAGCTATTCATTAGAAGATGTCAGCGAGTTATACCAGGCTGCAAGAGAGCTCTTCCTGCCAAAGCCCAGCCTCTCCTGCTTATGGTTTCTTGGGCGATTCCATAATGCCGTTCCCTTGCATCAAGCTCACAGTCCAGGTGTGAGCTTTTCTTTGGCTTCTCACATCCAGCCCTTAGCTTAAAATCTCACCTTTTTTAAAAAACAGAAGTGAAATCCAGACTTGCTTATCCAGCTACACAAATAAAACTCTCAAGCAGGAGGTCATTATCTTGGGTCCCAGTTATTGCAGCATCCTTTTCTTTAGGACTACAACAATCTTGCCTTGCCAGTATCCCTCTAGAGCACGGCTGCCTGTCTGTCTGTCCATGTCAGCCCCCGTGGTGAACCCCTCCACTGGCTGCCCTTTCTCTTTTGTGTAAAGACCCTGCTTGTCCCTGTGCTGTCATCTTCTTTTCATCACCTAAAAGGTGATTTCTCTCTCCTTTTTGCCCACAGTTCTAGTCTCTGCCGTCCTGTCTGAATTTCAAACAAGTCCCTCCTCTTTCATCCCATGTTCACCTCCATAGTACCCCTTGGAGTTTCAAACAGCATCTACCCAGACAGGTGTAAGAAACACATTACTGTGTCCTTGAAATCTGTCCTCTACGCTCACCTTGTACAGGAGTGCTAGAAAAGCCTTCCTAATAGTTAAGCTGGCAGCAAGTTCTTCATGATGACCAGAAGACCTTCTCCAGGAGGACCTTCCCTCCTCTCACAAGAAGTCAGCATCTCTTCAGCAGGTTGTGGCAAAATAGGATTTAACAACAAAATCTTTCCAAGAGATATTCTTTAAAACCAACCAAACCAACAACAAAAAAAAAACAACAACAAAAAACCACAAAAAAACTACAAGCCACACATAATTTCACACATGTATTTTAGAACAGAGACCCACAATTTGTATTTGGAGGGGGGGATGTGACTGAACCTGCAACTGGGATATCAGCAGTGCAGAACTGTGCCCAAACCCACTTGCTCCAAGTCACGTGTGAAGCCTGTGGCAGGGCAAGGGCTTGGACCCGTCTCACAGAACCTCGGTAAGTGCCAAGCACTCAGGCATTAATCATCTGCAAACTTGCTGCGCTGTCTTCAAGCTGATACAAGCTATTCACTTACAAGCTAAGAGCTTGGAAACAATGGCTTTTAAAATCAGGAAGCAAGATGGTAATTAACATGACCTGTCTATCACTCAGATTATTAAACTGCATTATAGATGTTTTGTTGCTGAAAATTAATTATGCAAATCTTCACAGGAGTCTCACACAACTGAAAGAAATACTAATGTTTGTTCATCAGCTCTGATTTTCTTCTCTCAGCTACTTCCTAAAGGTTGTTTGAGTTCTGGTCTGCTATCAGCCTCACACAATTGCCATTAACAGAAGTCACAATGCTTTTTGCTGCGAGTCGCTAACATCTGTGGGCTCGTGGTTGACTAGAGCTTGTAATGGTGTTTCAGGCAAACACTGTCTGCATCTACAGTCATGGCAGGTCAGGAGCTGCAGCTCTGGCTGAGGTCGCATCAAATATAACCTGCTCTTCATTTTATGACCATGAGTTGCCAGGTGATTAATGGAAAATACTGCTTTGTGAAGAATAAAAGACCCTGATTCCTTAAGGCCATTGGAACCTTGCAAGTTTTGTTGGTCTTTTTCAGTGTGCAGCACAGATGTCATTTATAAAAACAACTTTTAAATCTAGCATGGACTTCTTCGAGCTTCTAATGTGCAGCTGGCACGTAGAACCAACTGAAGAAGTAGATAAGACAAGGGGCAAGATAGGACAAGGGGTAGTGGCTTTAAACTGAAAGTGGGTAGATTTAGATTGGACATGAGGAAGAAACTCTTCCCGGAGAGGGTGGTGAGGCACTGGCACAGGTTGCCCAGAGAAGCTGTGGATGCCCCATCCCTGGGAGTGTTCAAGGCCAGGCTGGATGAGACTTTGAGCAACCTGGTCTAGTGGAGGGTGTCCCTGCCCATGGCAGGGGGGTTGGAACTGGATGGTCTTGCAACCCCAGAGCCCTCCCGGACAGAAAGGAAGCTGCAGAGGCAACACCCCATTATGAATGCACAGTAAATGCTATAGGATGAAAAGAGCATTTCAGCTAAGCTGGAGGAAACCTCAGCTCATTCCTGATGTTAGGAGACCAGGAAACAAGAAGTTTAAACAGGGAGCAACTCTGCATTTTATATTACAGGGGAAGGCGAACATAGTTGGCCAAGCCGTTTCAGATTTGGGATTTCTCTTTCGTGCTGCATGCCTCACAGTCATATGACAGCCTATCTTTGCTGCAGAACTGAGATTTAAAAACAAAAAATCACCTTTGCTAAGGCTAAAAAAATGGGAAACTAATATAAGAAGTCGGTGTCTTGTTGATCCCACATGTCTCAGTACATTGTTGACCCAGAAACATAAAGACAGAAATATAAGTTACCATTGATTTTCAGTCCTTCCCTAATGATGATGTTAACAGAAAAACCCAGCTACCTTATTTGTTTTATATAATCCCCAAGCACTTCCATGGTTCCTCAGGTGCCAAACCCAGCACTTATTAACACCCTGTTCCCCCAGGCTCCAGTGGAACACTTCTTCGCTGATGCTGCTGGCTTTCAAGCATAACTGCACAAGATTAAAAACCAAGCATGTTAAAAAAAAAAAGAAAACACATGCAAAATGCAAAATTAACATGCGAACAAACAACAGGGGCCACTCTACTGATTATATTTTCACTGTCATGTTGTATTAATTAAAGCTTCCCTTCCCTTAATTAAAGCGAAGCAGCCAGAGAATCTCCACCATGTTACGCAGGGTGACTGAATCAAAGAGTCTTGATGAGGGGTTTACAACTGCACTGCCAGGTAGTAAAGAGATCATCCTGATCAATGGCATCCGGAGCTTGGATCCCAATTTCCACAAGGTATAGGCTTGTGATCCAAGGTTTTGGTCTGGCCCCGTCTTTAATTACAACCTGCCTTGGCTTTCCCTAACTCAGCCGCAGTACTTGGCATGGACCTCCCGCATATTTAGATGACAACTAATGAGGATTTTTATTAAACTTGAGCCTTGACCGGCTGGGAGGAGGCAACAGCTTTTTAGCATCAGATGGAAAAGACTTTTGCCTCTGGAATATTTCTCAGCACAGAGCAAAAAGCTGGGGGAGGAGAAGGTGATGGGAACGCTGTCAGTGCCGCCACTAATGGAGCCTGCCTGGGGCACGCTGTTCGGTATCCCTTGGAAGGTGACCTTGACTGCTAACATTTACATTTTAGCAGCCATTTGACATATTTGATTGTGTCTACAGCAAAAAATGCACAGTTCTGGGAGAGACATGTAGCTCAGATCAATGTCTCCAACGCCACTGTCTCCTCGGCACTGCCATACTCTGATGTTTGCTCTTTAGTCTGAAAGTGCATGCTACGAGAACACCAAGACACTGCCCTTTCTTACTAATGCAGGTAATCGATCTCATCAGGCACCATCCACACAGGCTAACTCAAGGCACACTCTGCAAATTAAAGACCTTCTCAAAACAATTAAGTTGTTCAAACTGGTAAGCACTGTGCTCGTTGTCCAATGAACCCAACAGCTGGCCATTATTATTTGCCTTTGGTGTCATTTATCAGCCTTGGACACGTGGGAGAGACCGTAGATGTCTGCCAGAGGTACTGCTGGGTCAGATCCCGGAAAGCTTTGCGTCTGCAGCTCCTGTCATTTCCTTACCCCACAGGATCTGTCTTGCGGAAGGTGGAGATTTGACAACAGCTCCCAGTCCTTACTGCCACATGTTTCAGAAGCTCAGCAGATGGCTGTGTGCTCCTACCACCTGGCCAAAGGGTGCTGTCGCCCTTCCAAACAAATGGCATTAGAACCTCTGAGGGACAGGCCAACCCACCGATGCTGATGTGCTTTAACTCACTATATAAGGATGGCTAAGAGCACACATGGGGCTAGATATGATGGCTTACCAGATGGGTGGTAATTTGTTAAGCTGCTATAATGCAAAAGCTTTCAATTGAGTATTCATACCCTAAGATCTTCAGCCAACATAAGAGTCGTTCGGTTTGCCTTTAATATAATTGGAAAAGATAGGAAATTAAATTCTTAGGCTATAGTGTGTGCCAATCCTTTTATTTGCTTTGAAAATAAAAATCTCCCTCTCCCTTTCCTCTCTGCCGCTGAAAGTTCAATCACTTATCAAAACAGTGATGCCCTTTGTCCTGGCACATTACTCTAATGCTAAAACATATGTTATATTAAATATTAACCAACCACTAATTGGTGCATCATTTGGCCAAGGAAAGAGGTGCCTTCATATTGTCAGTGGCCTGTTTCACTCTTCTGATGTCTCAGTACTTTGCTCTTCAGCTAGCTTATCCTGTTACTCTGCCTCTGTCAGCCTTGAGCATGAGAAGCATTTTGGCGTCGCCTGAAATCAGCTTTGTGCTTCCTTTTGCATCCCAGTTTATGTACATCAGGACTCGCCACTGTGGGCAATATGGTCTAGGGACTGAGCTGGTGGATTGAGATCTGGATTTTAATTCAGTTTGGCAACTGTCCTCCCAGGTGAACATAGGAAAATCACTTTATCTACCTTGTGCTTTGGTTTCCCAGGAGCAAACTACAGGAGAAACATTAATGTTTGAATTACTGAGGTTGGCCCTCTCATTTCAGGACATAGGTAAAAACATGTATTGTAAAATCCCATGCTGGAAATTCTTTGTCAGCATAATTGCATCCAGTTATATTGTTGGCAAATTCTTAAATACAAGATCAGTTCATTCAACGTACCTAGGGATGATGAGTGGCATACAGGCTACAATTACAGTGTGAGATTAATAACTGGCTGATTCATTGAATGGTGGTGATTTTTCAGTACAAGATGTATAACACTACCTTTATTTGCATGGCAGGAATCTCGGGCCTTAAAATAGCTTCCACGTTCCTGAGCAAACCAGGCTTCTCACTGCAGGCTGCAGCTGGGGCAGCTGCACGGAGGGAACAGTGGGAGGATCTGCAGAGTGTCCAGGATGACAGAATTCCAACCTGCTAGGGAAAAGGATGGTGCATGCTAGAAACTATGGCCGTATTGCAGTCCAGTCACTCTTTATCTTTCCTGAAGCCAGCAGAGACAAGATGTGAAAGTTTGCAATATCAGATTCATAATTAACGTTCCCCAAGCTTGTTGGCTGTGATCCTGTCCTTGCAGCCCCAGAAGTACCAAACTGGGCAACCTCTAGTCTCACAGAGCTGGCCCCATAGCCTCTGTTTCCCCCAAAACCTATTGATACTAAAACTCTGAGGCTTTGCAGCAGAAGCCACCACTAGAAACTCAGGGTTGGAAGGAAACTATCTTAATAAACAGTTTGTCCCCAGTCTGGGAGACCTCCTTGAAGCCCTAGATACCCATCTTACCGAGATAAGTGAGTAGGGTGGACGAGGGTGCTGTGTCCCACGGCGTGCCAAGTTCCCGAATTAGAAAGGGGAGGAATAAGCTGAGCTTCTCTGGCTTCACTTCCCTTCTTGCTGCTCTAGAGTGTGGATGAGAGAAGAACCACTGGGACACTGAGGCTGGGGGCAGGAGCCTGAGCTGACCATGCTGGCCATACAGCCAGGATTGGCTATCTGGTTCAGAGCCGAGCTGAGGAAAAATGGCTGTGGTCAGAAGGCAGCGAGGCGGTATGGTCTGAAGAGTCATTCAAAAGTTACAGTTCCTGAGGAGCAACCCACCCCACTGAGCCTGGGTGACCAGATCTGCTGCTGGCACAGCTCTGGATCTGCTTACTCAACACAAGCTGTGGTAGGAGGGTGAGCTTAAGCATTAGCCTGGACATTTCAACATCTAGAGGATTTGGGGACCTTTTTTCTGTTTCAAAGAGCTCAAAAGTCTTGTTCAGTTTCTGCAAAGAGTTAACTTTCTGTTAAGAAAAAGAATGCAGTAAAGAAGTCTTTCCACTGTGCAGGCTCCAAGCTTTTGAGATGCTTCAGTTGGCTCCGGGAAAATCTCTTTAGGACAGAGCCTGTCTGGCTGAGCTGTCAGATTGACTGCTAGAGGCGCAGCTGAGTTTCAAATGGACGAGCAGTGTGCGTGCGAGACGCATCCCAAAGAAGGAAGATGTTTGACAAGCCAAGTGTTTTTATTTTATGATGGAGAATGAGCAGGAACACCAGACAGGTAAATCGCCCTGCCAAGCATGAGAGTTCCTGACTGACAGGCTCATTGCCTGCCCTGCCCTGCCTGCTCGAGAGGTTCCAGCATTTATTTCTAGTGAAAAGCAACCATTTAAATTGCCATTTGCTGACTTTTCATTACTGATTATAATTGCAGCATGCAGGTTCAGAAGAGCAAAGGGAAGCCTTTCGTTTGCAGGAGCAGGAAAACGGGAACCGACTCTCCTTGAACCAGAAAGAAATGAAGGAAGGTGGAAGGAGAAAAGAAAGCTTTCAAATAATCAGAAATCAAACCCGAACAATCTGAGGGAGAGAGGCAGGGCCAACAGTGACATGTATCAAAGTTTAGCAATTACAGTCACAATATACCAATTACAATATATGTCAAGGATTGACTCCTACTAATGTGCTTTAGCAAGTCAAGTACCTTTATAGCAGAAATTTTGAACACATAGGACTGTAATTTGAGGTCATTTATTCCCGTGCTATGATACTGACATATCCCATTAAGTATTTTGTCTGAATGCTATGATAAATGGGCCCAAATAAACAAATAGACTAGAAGGAGAGCAGGAGGACACTGGATACTGCAACATGAAGTTGTTTACCCGGCTGAACGCGAGATGCTTTCTTTAGCAGCAAGTGCCAAAGCCACCAGTGAATGTGTCCTTTCAGCCCTGAATGGGTAAAGAAAAAAACCTTGTAGCACAACATCATGTATTTTGTATGGACTCTATTCAGCAAAGTGTTTAAACATGTGCTTTAATCTATTACTATTCAGCAGTTAAGTACTTAACTTGTACTAAAATCCAGGAGAAGATAAAGATGAGCTGAATCAGAGACTATACACTGCATATTTTACAGCAAAACCGTTTTGGCAATGCTTGAAAACACTTTAAAAATTTTATTGGAACCGTTCTGAGATCTCTCTGCTTCTCAAGCCCTAGTTATTGTAAGGTGAACTGTACACAGCTCAGAAGGAAAGAAAGATTAAACTTAATCAATCCAAAGTGATTCAGAAGATGTCCAGAATAACTGTGCTGTATATGGGAAAAGGTCTCAGCTTTGAAGTCCAGTACATGGAGAATATTCAGGGCTAAAGGCAAAAGCTGAATATCTCAGAAGGCGGCTTTGAAGCTCTCCTTTCCCAGACCAATATAAAGTTCACATTTCTAGTCAGAGAAATGATAAGGTATTTGATCCTGAAGCGAAGCTTGGCACAAAACTGAGCCCCGCGTGCGGTGGCAGTCAAGACAGACTAACCCCAGGGGTGAGAGCAGGGAGGATCTTTGGAAAGAAATAAATAGGCAGGATATCCAAAATGGCAGCAGCTGGAAGCTGCTCTGGGGTGGGATGTCAGGATGAACCCCCTGGGAGACGCGATACTGCACACAGGGCAGGGGAGGAGGTCAAATGTGCAAGGCCCCGCAATTTGTCAAGCCGGCTAACGCCATCATTACCTGTGTGTGCGTGCACGCGGGCATGCTTGCCTATAAATTACACTCACAAATTTCCAGGCTAAATGTCCTCTTATTGGCAGCACAGAGCGCTGCACTCCCCATATTAGGAGATACCGTTTTATAACGAGCAACGAAAGTTAGCTCTCGCGGTGTGAGGCTGCAGATGCGTCACTGCTGAAATCAGCAGCGGTGTCAATAGTTTTGATTTTTCTGCATATTACCCATATTTCCTTTTTCCTGACATCACTGGGAGGAAGAGCATAGGAAGAAGTGTGGTGTTGAAAAAGGAGCTAGAAGCAGAGGCGGGGTGTGAGTGTGAGACAAGGGAGTCAGAGAGGGGAGAAGAATAAGCCTCCTCGTAGCTATCATTATCCAATGTCAGGTTCAGGAGGGAGACATCCAGGAGCCAGATGCTTGTTGAGACCCCCTGGCAGGCAAGCTTCTGTGCTGTCTGCACTCATGCTGGACCTCTCCAGTGTCATTTTTGGCAAAAGCCCTGCTATTAGAGAGAAGCCAGCTCTCCAGGCATCAGTGGCACGGGCACATCAGCCTCAAACAGCGGGCAGAAGCGTGCTGTGCAGAACCATGCAACACTTCAGCAACGTCAGTGGAAGAAAGCAGGTGAGAGGAGATGAAAAAGGGAAAATTTGAGTATTCTTGTTCCTAGTGGAGGCAGGATCAGGCCCATAAGGAACGAAAACCAGCAGGCACTTCTGTGAGGTGACTGCAGGGAGGTCTGTCCCATTAACCTGATGGCTCCGAGGGCAGCATGACTTGTGGCTGCATTGCCCTGCTGTTCCCAAAGCCATCCCAGGCTCGGGGTGAAGGCACTTGCTGGCAGCTGTCAGCTGCCACTCTCAAAGCCTTAGAGAGTTTCCAGGACCAGGAACCTAGGAACTGCAGTAGATGCCACATGTCCAAATAAGATAGAGCCAGAAGCCTTGGCAGTGGCACTGCCATTCCTTATGTATGCTGTTGTGCCTTGGACACAGTGAGCACACCAGGAGTGGGAATAGGAGAGGGTGGTGAATATAGCCAAAGTTCCTCTGGGCCTCTCCCTCGTTACTCTCAAAATGGCCATTTCTTCATTGCCTGTTGAAAAACATCAGCTGCTGCACTAGTACCTTCTCTGAAAAAATCGATGAGGAGAGATGGCATTGAGATGGCCGACCACAAATGCAAAGTAGTGCACACTGAGAGAAACCATTTGAACTGCTCATATGCATTGCTGGGTTCTGAATTAACTGTAACCACTTAGAAAAAAAGTGACTGAGAACCTCTGCTATTTTATGCTGCCCATTGTCTCAGACTCTATGGTGGAGAATTTTTAGTATTATTTTTGTGCTATTATATAAATTGAAGGCCTTTATTCCTCTCTGGTCATTTCAGATCCCAAAAGTGATACGGCAAAAATAGCAGGGGCCTGGGGACAGGTGACAAAGAGGATTAGAGGGATGGTAAAGCCAGTGTGTAAAAGAGATTGAGACGTAGGATTTGTCACAGTTCCAGGGTTAGCTGCTCCTCTGACCTCTTTCTAGTAGAGAGGCAGGCTCTGCTTCTTCAGGCCCCCAGTGGGAGTCTGTCTGTCTGTCCCTTGCCTGCAAACAGCTCCCTGACAGTTTAGTGAACCTCTCTTTCAAGGAACTCGCTTTTTAATGTCGAGCATTCTTGGGATCTTTCTGACTCCTGGCCTTGACGAAAGAAATCTGCAGCTGGACTCTGGAAATAGCATTCTCCCAGCTCTGGCTGTCTTGTCATGACCCCTACCATGCTAATTGCTAATCTGGAGGCACTGTGCAGCCTTCCAGCCAGTGCCCTAATAGCCCTGCTATTAAACTAAACCAACGTTTACACAGAGTAATCTCCACCGCCACCTCATCACATACCTTACTCCTAGGGACTTGCAAAGCAACCCTGCATCCTCCCCAAGATGGTTCAGTGGTGGTGACCCCCGCTTGAAAACCACAAGACTTGGCTCCTATTTTCAGCTCCATCGCTGTCTCCCTGTGTGACCGTGTGTTCTTGAGGTGGGATTCACCTCATCTAACATTGGCCTGAGGTCCTCTCAATGAATTATGCCTTCTACAGTCACGGGGGAGAGAGAGCTGCAATGGATGACTATCTTAAGCCCATACCTCGGAAGGAGACAAATTACCCTCAAGAGGCTTTTGTCTCTTCATGGATGCAGAGGGAGGCCAGACGGGTAGTCAAGGTCAGGCACATCCTTTTTTATAAAGTAGGGTTTATATGTAGCTGCATTTGTGTATAGGTATGTGTAGGTGACACCAGTTCACTCCCATCTCCTACAGCCCCGAGCGGGGAGAGGACAGAGTTTTGTACACCTCGCAGCTGGCTAGTCATCTGCATCAGCAGGCTGTGGGGCCCTGGACCAACCATCTCCATTGCCTAAGACATGGACCATCAAGACTGGAAGGTTAGACCTGAAGGCTTAGGGAGTGGCAGACACAGTCATACAAAGCCTGGGTGGGGGAACTACATATCCTCTACTCCTCCTGCGCAACAGGACAGGTGTTAGCAGGCAGGCAAGGGAAATTGCTTCCATCTTTCTCACTTAAAGCTGCAGGCCTGAATGAGGATGACCAGGAGAAGCTCGACTGAAGCTGTCCACAGGGAATGTGGACAAAGTACTCTTGAGCTACCGAGAGGAATCAAACCTAGAAGGCTGAATCTAAAACCACCTAGTGTCTCTTACCTATCAGGTGGTTCCAGGTGAGTTAGCTGCCATCAGAGGCAAAGCAAGCACTGAAGAGTGAAGACATGATAAGCAATTTTACCAATACATAAACCTTCCGTCTCTAAATGCCCTGGTCTGGGCATGATTTTGTACCCTGACAATGCAATTGGGTTTTTCAACAGGCCCAAGAGAAAAAGCAAAGTGTCATAGTGGTACTTTTGGCTTCCAGTTGCTTAAATGCGTCAAACGTTGATCTGACGCCACTGAGGTCTGAGTGGCTCTCTTCCTAGGGAAGCAATCAAGAAAAATATCAGAAGAGCTCTTCTTGTAGGGCCAACCAAATCCTTGTGAAGATTTAATGGAGAAAGACGTTACTATAAAAAATAATGAGTTGTGTCTTCAAGTCTCCTCAACTATGGAAATGTAAAAATCACCTCATTTTTCATATTAATAAGACTGTTTTGCAGAACTTCCCTTCTTTTACACAAACATTTACCACGGTACATACCCTTCCT
This sequence comes from Rhynochetos jubatus, assembly GCA_027574665.1. Lineage (NCBI taxonomy): Eukaryota > Metazoa > Chordata > Aves > Eurypygiformes > Rhynochetidae > Rhynochetos > Rhynochetos jubatus. Next base: position 86,124,422 of record CM050650.1, on the reverse strand, counting down.
TCCTTCACTGTCATAAATTATCTTGTGGATGCTCCCTGTGAAGTTGCTAACTGTAATCTTGCTATTAATCTTGGCTCTTAACTTTTTCTGGAGTATATCTCCTTGCTGATCCATCTTAGGCAAGCAAGACAGCTCTGTGGTCAGGGCTCTGGTACCCCCTAGGGAGCATCATTCTTGTTAGATGTAAAATGTCTCTAACAATGCACCTTTTAATGATGCTCCCCTTTGGCTTTTACCAGACTCATAGCAAGACTTGTACTCCATTTTCCTGTAATAACTCAGCTGCCACCAGGCTGGCATTCCTGACAGTTACATCCTTACCAAGACTCTCCTGACTTACCCCAGTTGGAGCACAGAGATGCAAAGTGACTGCCGTCCTCTGGGGAAGTGATAAGGGCTCACCTCTTCAGTGACCTGGAGTATTTCCACTGGGGATACGATAGGCAGCAGGCAGCAGAAGAGCACACAAATTAATGCTCCCTGCAGCTCCCTGGGGTGGTGTTATTCACTCGTTTTCCTCCACATCCTTCTGCAGACCTGAGCCCATACGTGGTTTGTGCCATGTTTACCACCTTAACCTCTTCCTTTAGTGGACTGTATCAAACTAAAGTCAAAGAAAACCTGTTCCCTGTGTTAGATGTTCAGACAAATAGGAGAACTCTTCAGCTGAGTGAGTTCAGATGGTAAAATAATTGGTGTAACTATACTCAAGATAACTATATGCATGCAGAATGCCGTCAAAGCATTTATGCCCTTTACCTCCAAAGGACACATCTCTACCTAGTAATCTACAAGAACATTTTTGCAGGCTCAGCCAGTGGAAAGAATTGATAAACACTTGAGTAGCCCTCATGTATATTTCATCTGGTAGGTGAGGGTGATGGGTGCGCGTGCGCCCACACGCTCCAGTCGGTACCTAAAATTCTTCTATCGCTATGTAATACCTCTGACATATTTTAAATATCACCTACTTGCATACCAGAGTTGGGGGGTGGGCAGAGAGGTGCAGCATGACAAGGCAAAGACCACGTGTGAAAAGGTAATATGTGGGATCCTGTTTTAATTCTACAGGTCAGTACCTGGTTTTGGTAAAATATGTTAGGAGGGTAGTGTTCTTCCAAACCCAGGCAGACTCAGGCATGTTTGTTTCAGAGATGAAGGTAATGCCTGCAGGGTAGGATGGAGTTCAACAGCAGCCACATTAAGAACAGAAACCAGGATTTTGTTAAGAACAAAACAAAACATCCTGCTCTGAACAGCAAGACGTAGAAATGTGACAACATCCCTTCCTGGAAACATTCATTTTTCATGAGTCCAGGACTCTTGACCTCACCATGAAAATTCCTGAATGCATGAGTCTAGCAAAAGTAATCTTTCTCCCTCTCTTTTCTTGTCTCTCCATCCCTCTATATAACAGTTAATAGCCTATAATGCAGGGCATGTCACACCTACAATGATGATATTTTACATCTTGATAAAGCAGGTTAGATCACGTAGATACTCCATACCTTTCTGTTTCCTTTCCACAAGCTCTCCAAAAAATCTTGAAAATGAAAGTGCTGTGCTGAGAACGTGGGAGCACCATGAAGTCATGTGGCTGACAGTCAGAATTCCACAAAAGTAACCTCTCAAAGCTGCCCTTGCAAGGCCTGGTCACCACCCCAACATCGTACCCTACAAAGCAAAGAAGGTAGTCAGCCGTAAGTAAATTCTAGAGACTAAATACTTAGGACAGGACATTGTTTCTACTGAGGATGCTACACTGTGATTTTGAGATTTTGCTGAAAGAGGAAGGTATTATTGGTCCAAATTGAGCCCCTTCCTTTGGACATGGTCAGTGGAGGGAAGGTGGGACCACCTTCACTGGCCTACTCCCTGGTGACCTTGTCATCCCATGGGACCTGGAGAAAGGCAATAGTATTTCCTGAGTTGTGAGTGGTTATAATTCTTCTCAAGTGTTATAAACCTCGGGGCAAAATTTTCCACTAATAACAGATAAGTGCATGTAAGTCTGGTAGGCTTCAAAACCAGAGGGGGGTGTCCCTACCAAAACTCAGTTGTCAGCTGCGGACACAAGGTCCAAATTTTAGGGAACATCTCCCCAGAAAATCTACAAAAACTGTAGTGCACTTTCTCATGCTTGAAGAGGTAAATCTATTGCAAACAGTGACCAAATTGCTGATAAGCAATATTCTTACTAAAGGGAGAAAAAAACCAAGGTAGGGTAGCAATGCCTAATTGTTACGATACAACCAGAGCTCAAACAATTTCAGTCTTGTGGAGGAGGCTAGCGGATTGCTTTTTCCATCAACCTTCCCTCTCAGAGTGAGATTATTAATTTTTGACAAGTTGCAAGGCCTGATTTAGGTTGATCTGATCTGATGGGGTGACCTATTTCTATTACCTGCTCCCTCTCTCTGCCTGCTTCTCGCCTCTCTGATGGCCACTCTGGCTAACTCCCACAGCTCCGCTAACAGCTTTTGTTATTTCATCTCTTGGAAGAGTACCTGTAATGGTGAGAACCGAACACAGTTTCTCAGCTCACAGGAATTTTTAAAGCCATTTCTCCCATCTTGCACACTTCACAGGAAACTTTTACACAATATCTTCTCCTCTTTTTCCCCTCGGCTCTAGCCTTTGCACCCCCAGTGCTGGGAAGTATTGCTGTTGATTCGATGAACCCAGGCACGTTTAGGCAGAGTTTAGCTGGACTAGATTTCTGCACGCTATTCCACCTGCCAGTTTTCCCCCACTTAATGTTATCACTCCCATTGCTGCAGCAATGACCCTCAAACATGGGCAAAACAATCAGGCTAGCCCACCGGTCCAACGTTTCTACCCCCTTCCCTCTACCTGGTGCCAGCTGAGGGTCGCTCCTCCTGCGGGATCCCTACCCTGGGAACTTGGAGGGGCTGCAGGAAGCAGAGTAGGATGCGGCTTGTCCTTACTCTCAGCTCAGAGTACAGCAGGTTACACATGTCTAGGTAGGGTTTTTTCCAAAACAAGTGTGCAGCATCCTGCCAGGCCAGGAAGCTGTCGGGATCTGTCCATTCTTGGACTTCTTCTATGACTTACTGTGAGAAACAGGCCAAAACCACCAGAATTTGGGGGATTGTACAAATTTCTTTTTTTTTTCCTCCCTGTGATTAATCTTCTTTTATTGTTTGCTGGTGTGGTTTTTTTTATTATTCTCCACTCTGCAAGCTATTGCCCTTTTCAAACTGCTTGACAGAACACTGCTCCGTGACACAATGCTGACAAGCAAAATATTGAATGGTTAAATGCTATTTTCTAAAACAATATGGGACAGCTACCAGAAAATGGGCCATGGCCAGAGACACTGGAGAAACACCATCTCGAGTCAGTGCCGGCACTCTATATAACATTGTGACTTAGGGGTCTAAGTGTCTGAAAACAGGTTTCTGAGTCCTAAGAGATACAATGAAAAGGTTTAGATTTTTTTACATCTGGTCTTTCACTAGGACAAGCTGAAAGAGCTTTGAGTTTTGTTATTGATTCTGACCTAATGCGATATTGATAACAATTTTAAATGCTGTGTGTAGATAGAAAGGGTGCAATGATCAGATCAAATATAGTCTATTAATGCCAGTCCAGGCAATTTTGTATTGTCTAACATGACAAAAATTGGACAAGACCTTACTTGGTTCCCGTGTGTGAAGCTCTAGCAGGTATGTGCTTTTTATGTTCTCATGTCCAATCAATATATCTTGGTTTTTTGGACTGGTCACAGAGTCACTGCCTAAGGACTGATGAAGCTTAAATGCTGGGACTCGACTTCATGCTGCTGTTTTCCCTTCCATTTCTTTATAATCGCTGTCATTCTGGAGAGATTAGGTATTGTATATTGAGGAACATATTCACAGGCCTTTTGTGTTTGCCTTCATAATAATAATAATAACAATAACAGAAGTACTGGTGGTAGCAATAGTACAAGCAGTAATAAAAATCTAAATACTTGTCCTGAATAGCATCCTATTGTGTCTACACTCTAATCTTTGTAAATGCTGATCATCTTTTGTCTTCCTAGAGCTAGAAGATGCTTTACTCTTTCAAGTTTTTCTTCACAGAAACTCCTTTCAAGGTTGAGGCATTGTTGGAAGATAACAACAGTGGCTTTGAAATACATCATTTAAGCTGGAGAGTGACAAATACCCTACCCTGCTCCTGGGAGAGTAGCTGTGCATTCACTTAATGAGGTAGCTGAAGACATCTCTGGTCCTTTTCCCACTTTGAGCCCAAATGCCGGAGGCAAAATGGTGAGCTTTCCTTGCATGTGTTCGAAGATTTCAAGCTCTGCATCTCTGTGCACTTACAGCTGTTGTCACCTTTCTGGAAGGGTCATTTTGACTTGCATAGTTATTAAATCCTGTCTCCTTTGTTCTACCCAGATCAATCCTGGGCCAATGCATTCATTGAAGGAGCGATGTCTGCTGAGAAATACTTCTTTGTAAAGTGGAGTATGATGGTGAATATTGTTGGCAGGCAAAGGCAATATAAGCTTGACTATATCCTGCTCCCTTCTGAGTGCATGACATCTCTTGGAGAGAGGCTAGCTGGGTCTCCGTGACCATTACGCCTGCTACTATTCATGCAGAGTGGCAATAAGAGCACAACTGTACCAGTTAGATAATTGCCCGATTCAGTGTCACTGAACAGAGGCAGACAGAGAAGTATCACTTCGTGATTTTCACATACCAGCTTCTGCAGACAAGTGTATGAGAACAAGGAACTCTCCATCTACCCCAAAAGGTGCCTTGACCTGAAAAGTTCATTTGCTTCATAACCATGGCTGTGTCTTATGTGCTACTTTCTTTACAATGCACACTTCAAATATTTACTCCAAAAAGGCTCCTGGAAAAGAGTGTCTATGTAGCATCTCTGTATGTTATATCTGGAGCATATGCTCAAAGAGGATTCTTATAAATTCTTCACGTAACACTTGGATAATGAGTATGCCTGAAATTCTAAATATAGGGTAAATGTAGCATGCAGAGGAAAGAATTAATCCATGAGATACGTTACACATTTATGATGCACAGCTCATTAGGTTTTGTTATCTGATTCACCAAGGTTTCAGTGAAGACAGACTGCCAAACAGGAAAAGAAGCAAAGAAAATCCAGTCAATTTATTCTGAAGGATCCATTCTTTCCAGACGACATTGTGTTGGGGCAAGCCTGCTTTAAATCAAGGCATATGCAATTGGTTTATGCCACAGTTTGATTTGACAGTGCTTAGCAGCCCTCATCAAATGGTATTTATTTCATCAAAGCAAAGGAAACAGAAACTTGTCCAGAAATTGGAAGCCCCACTCATTAATCTAATGAGAGCTGTTCTTTCTTCCCATTTCACTTTCATGCCTGTTGGGGACAAGAAGGCTCTTCGTTTTATCATCGTTGTCCATACAGCTATCCCACACTGCAGAATCCATGATGACTGCATTTTCAAAAGAGTATCTCCCCAGGGACTGTAATTATTCATCTTTCAGGAGACACAAGATCTATAATACACAAGTGCTGCAGACAAGAACTAGTTTACAGGTTTATCTCATGACTGAAAGTATAATCCATCTTCCCTGGCATGATTTAGGAGGTGCAGCGTAAGAAAAGAAAGAAAGTGGGTCAACCCCATTTCAACTTGTAATCCCTTGTTCACATAGGTCCTATTCTTTTAATTCCTCATCGAAGAGAATTAACACTTGCATGAGCCGGAGAAATGGGCGCTATTTCCTGTGTCTCGCAACAGACCGTGTAGATGTTAGGATTGTGCCTGAACCAAATTTGGACTCCCTGTGAGCTTTCTTTCCCCAGCAGTGACCCAGCCTGACACCACCTCTGCTATGAGGAAGCCGAACGAGGAATCCCTGCTTCTGATGGAGATAGTGGCTCGAGGTCTGAAAACCTCGACACCTCCGTGAGTTAAGAATCAAGTTATTAATACAGAACTTGACTATTTTAATGGGATTTTCCTAATGATTACATGGTAGGCCTACACCTCAGAACAGGGATTCCCAAGCTTCCCACATTTCCTCTAGTGAATGATACCTCAAGACACTTTCTGGTGTCTCATCCTTCCTCTTTTCCCGACAAGTCTTTCTCTCGCTATCACCACAGAATAGCCCTGTAGCTATCACTGCAACTCCTTCCCACGGAAGTTTATTCTGAAGATGGGACTTAAGGTAGTTTAAGCTTCTTGGAATGTAATTCAGCATCTAGAGACGCCGAAGGCGTGACATTGCCATCTCTCCATACATCTCTGTTTGGAACGCTCCAGGTTGGGTGTTTAAAAGAAAATCAGAAAGAACAGGGCCCTAAACTGAGAATTTGTCTGGATAATGATATGACGCATGTGACCATATTGCCTCCTAAGCACTTATTTTTTCACCTTCATCCCCACATATTTCTGATTTCCATGTATGCTAAAATCCACATTGTAAACAACCCATTCCTCTGTGTTTGTTCTCCCCACACCCTACAATAACCATCTGTTTTTCCTAAAGTGTAAACATAGCTTGTCTTTTTCATTCTGAGACACAAAATGTTACTCAACAACCCCAAAAGATGTGCATCTTTTACACAAACCTTGCTCAGTTCTACTTTCTGTGGTCTTACCTACAGCCTTGCCCGCTTAAAGGGCAGCAAAAAAACTAATAAAGGATTGCTAACATTGGTCAACATAGAGAGCGCGGGGTCTCTAACATCGGGTACGTTAGGAAGCAGGCATTGCTAAGTATTTCAAATAACCAGAGTCAGACAGGCAGGAACAGCTAAACTGTACTCTAGACATCTAAATTTAAGGATCTGCGTTTCTCCTGATGAGGTGGCTGACATTATTGATTCTGAAAGCAACAGAAGGAGCATACATCTCTGCCTTGCTTTGGCCATTAGAGACTAAATCAGCTCTGCTGGGTCTCTGCAGGTAAAGGAGACCAAAAAGCTCTTAACATACCCGTTCAAAATTACAAACAGCAGACTTAAAGGGCTTAAATCCAACCACTGCGGCTTTAGCTATCTGAAGCTGTAGCATGCAAACACCCCTGAAATATAATAAGATGGATGGGAACCCTAAATGTAGGTGACTTTGAACATGTAAATCCAAATATCATCGTTGCTCCTTGAGGCTGTCTCTGATTTGGAGCCTGTTCCCTGATTAAAAGCATTCCAGGTAGACAGTGCTGCTATATCAAGCCACCAGTCGTTTGTTAGGCAGAATTACTGATTTTGGTAGGGAGTCACCCTTTGATAGCAATCTCATGATCTGGCCAATATTTAGGAAAAATACCCTCATCTCTAATATTTATAACTCATTCAATTTATACCATCTAAAGTGAACTAAGCTGAAAATAAATCTAATTTATTTTTCCCCGTTTCACATCAGTGAGTGAGCTGGCTGATTTATATGATCATTCGTATCACCCCAGTGTCTAGGAGAACTTGCTCACAATAACTACATTCACCATCCTGGGTCATGTGGACTACCATGCAACTGGAGCTTGCAAGTACACGGCAAGGAAACAATCACAGGCAAAAAAATAAATACAAATTAATTAGATCGTTTTCATGAGTCCTGAGTCTTGCAACACACAGGACCAGCCCACAACTAAATGAAATGTTGGGCCTCACCTACACAGACCGTATCCTTCTTAAATGATACAGCTCTTCCAAAAATCCAACTCATTTACTTATTCCAAAAGCCTTTCAGGTTTTCAGCTCACCTTCATTTTCATGCAATTTTAGGATGGTAGATTGTGACAGGAATTGATTTGCCTGGACTCATACATTGTCAGTGCTCTGTATCTGCCTCCCACGTTACTATAGTTTCTCCCTGACACCTACCTTTCTTTGACATTTTTCTGGGAAGCTGACCACTGCGCTTCAATTTATTAAGCCCTCCCCATGAAGATATCAATTGCCTCCTGGCAACAGGAACATTATATATCTTTGGGGGGCGATGGGTGTTTTCAAGAAATTTTTTTTAGTGAGATACGCCACTTGCTGTTAGCTCTTCAGGAAGGACACGATTTACCCTTTCTTACATCAAAATTACACAAAGGCAGAAATACTGCCTTTTCTGTCAAAACGGTCGCTCACAGAGAAGTGAAGAGTCAGTTTTAGAACAGGCACGTACAACAGTTGCGTCCGGGTTTTTCAGAGCAAAAAAGATGTTGAAGGAGAAGAGCATATGTGACTCTGTGCCTCTGATGATACCTTGCAGTTTGGGTCATGAAATTTGCCTGAAGCCCTAACGCAGCCAGGACGCCTAGACACCAGGGACATGCTCACTGGTTTTCACATACTATCCCTTGTTTACATGGAGGAAAACAGCAACCTGAGTCTTGCCGATGCTTTTAAAGAGCTGAATTGGGCTGTTTGGGACATTATTAAAGGACTAGACACTAATCCGTACACAAACATGATTCAGATGTGTCAGTGCCAAGAGGTTGCAGCTGTTGCAGTGCTTGAACGTATGTGTTCATGTGACTGAGTGAATTACAAAGAAGTTTTTTAAGAACATACATTGCAAAACTGACACTAACTGGACACCTCAGTTGCTGGCACTGGGGCACAGACTGAGGAATTAATGGGCCAAAAGGAAACAGAACAGTAACAAGACAAAATGATGTGACACTGCATCCGGAGAACGTGCCATATGGTTCTGGCGTCGTGTAAGTGCTTAAATATAAAGAGTGAAAGCCGACACAGAAAATCCCCTGGCAGACATTGACTTGTGAAGTCACAAGCCTGCTTGTGCCAATGCCACAGGTCCCACTCCCTTAGGACCATTTGCACACAAAACCTACCTCACAGCTGCCTCCATCGTCCCCTTATTGCCCTGATGTCTTGTGAGGACATCTCCAGGATGTCTGGCAAAGAGCAGCTCCTTGTCTGTGCAGGGTGTTGCTCAGCCGCAGGTTTCCCCACACCTGTGCAGCTTGCAGTCTAGTTTAGAAAGAAATCAAGCTTGCCATAATGAACGATAGTGGGGAGAGAGCAAAGGTAAATTGTAATAAAACCAATGCTTTCAGTGTCAAATAAAGCTCCGCATGCCAAAAGTTTCTTCATGTTCCGTGTTTCTACAGCACTGAGCAGGATGGCACCCAGGTTGAGGACAGGATATTCTGCTAAGGAGGCTGTGACAGCAGGCAGCAGCACAGAGGGAGCTTGTCCCGGCTGTCAGGTGAGGTGAAACCCCAGGAGAAGCAGTGATGTGGCATGGCAGAACCCCTGGGCACAGATTGGGCAGCACCACAGCGCAGGTGGAGAAACACTAGGGAGGATAATGAGGTCTGACTGTAGCAGGAAGCAAAGCCTAAATCAGGGGTTTGGGGTTATAGAGGATAGGAGACTCGCCTAAGAACCTACAGAGGACCATAAGGAATTCATAGATCTTGAGAAGCAACTGAAAGTTGCTGGACAGGAGCAACGAGAGAGCACCCTTCTAGAACCAGGTTTGCTTTCAAGCCTTTTATTTAATCTTGTTCTGCTCAGTTTTGTTCTTGTTGTAGCTTAATTAGCTGCAGGGATTTTTTTAATTTAGTTATGCGCATTTGTGTAATAAACCACAGCTTTGGACTTCAGATGCCTTTCCTCGCTTTTTATATGCTCGCCTAAAAGAAAATGAGAGGTGGAACCTTCTCAAAGTGTCAGCTAATTTGTTGGGCCAACCTAAAAATACAACTGATGGAACCAAAAATAAAGCCAAAGCAAACAGACTTTGCAAGACTGTACATCAAAGAGCACGTAGCAACTGATGCGTAAGGCTTTTGAGTAGCTTGCCACTGTGAGTTAACCAGGTAATCTACTAAATCTAGAAAAACCCTCCACTTCACAGGCTGTTGGATCTGCTTTGAATGGCAGATAACTGGAAAGAAGTAAGATGGGAGGGGGTGTCCATTCTTGCACTCTTGGAAGAGACGGTCCCTGGGTAATAAGTCAGAGAGGCCCTATGGGCGGTGGTACAGAGAAAGTGATTTCTTAAGACAAAATGTGGACTTAGATACCTTGCTGACCACCCATTTGTGGTTAAGTGAAAGGACATACATCACTGGAAAATATTAATAGCTAGTCTTCAGGGAAAAACAGTGGAATACAGTCAGCATTAATCACATCCCTGACTCTATCTCAGGAGCCAAGAAGAGGTCATTTTTTTTCCATCAGGAACATCTTGGTACTTAAGGGAAAAAAAATGCATTCACACTTAAAGGTTTCTGTGGTGTAACCATAGAGATGTGTTAATGTAATAATCACACACAGCCATGTAGGGGCTTGTGTTGTTTTGTGCAAAGGGAGTTAGCAAAGGCAACCTTTCTCCACACAAATACACCCTCCTAAAAGTAAAGATAAGGAAATATGTAAGTTTTGCAACACTAGAGTTTTTATTTAGAATTTAATACGCTTAGTTCCATTAAAAGTTATTTTCTTGGTGCTCTAAATTTGTGCCAGAATGTGCACATGGTGTAAATCAGTGCATCAAGGGCAGCTCTGGGGATTTGCACCTGCTAAGAAAACAGTCTATCGTTTCCTCCAAGCTCTGACATTTTAAGGACCGTGCTACGACACACGGAGCAATTCTGAAATGCCAGAGTGATCCCACTTTATCACTACGTCATCCCGCTGAGCACAACAACAAAGCTCGGGTTCTCCAGGCACATGCAGTGTCCATTTCAGCACGCAAGTTTATTTTCCTGCCATGACAGTTTGCCTCCTTCTCTGATTTTGACAGGAATTACAACAGGACTTGATGCTCATCAGGTGATACTGGCTCAGCAAACTGGTTTATTACAGCTTCTGGACAGGGTCAGAATTCATTACACTAATCAGCTCCTTTGATAATTCTGTAGAGTCCTGTTCTCGGGCATGGTGTGGACACAAATACACATATTCTTAGTGTCCAATAGCTTTATACTACGGTGAGATACTGAACTGACAGTGTCTTTGCTGATGTGTACGCATGTACAGTTAACTCTTAGCCATACTGAGCAGGCTCAGTAAAACCCACAAGAATGCGCTATTTTCCATCTTTGTAAGAAGCAAGACCACCTCTGTGGGAACCCATCCCCGGCACAGCACAGAGCCATCTGGTAGTTAACAGCAAAGCCACCAATCATCTCTGAACTCACCTAAACAAAGCCATAGCTGATGGTGACAGTCCAGCTTTGCCTTGCTCTAGGTGGCCCTTAGCAGTCTTCCTGCATCCAAGAGGAAAAAGAAACCCTTCTGTATTTGAAACGAACAGGGCGTATTTGGGGAGGGGGGTGTGAGGAAGGAATTTAAGATATTGCACAAACATTTCTAACTCACCCAGAAATCTGTCTCCTTTAATCTTGAAAACATATTTCAGTTCCAGCTCTCTGACATGTTCAAAAGCATTATTTCTCTAAAGAGTGAGAGGGTAATTACCTGTCTGGGCATGAAAAAGTATTATGATACCTTTAGCTGGTTTCCGTTCTGTATATCCACATAATTCCAGTGAGTTTGTGATTGCCGATATACACGGTGTTCAGCAACAACGTTAACTTGGTTTTCTGCTCCTAAAAGTGTTATTGGTTGTTTCTTTCCTGAACTGTGGCACCACAAAATATATATTGTACTCACTGGCAGGCAGCTCTCTGATCTTCCACTGCTTTCAGCTTACAGGAGCTCTGTTGGTTTAGATTGTATTTCAGCACTGAATGTGGACGCACTGATGAATACTGAGCCCTCTATGTGCCAGACTGCACTCCCACATGGCTCCAACTTCTTTGCCCTGGCAGCTGGATCCGCAGCTTGCTCGGACTATGCTCAGCCCATCAGGGTTGCAGAAGGAGGAAAATATGGACTATTTTTCAGAGACCTAGAACATGCCCTATGCAGGTATCTGCCCAGATAATCCTCTCTACATCGGGTTGTTATGTTCCCTCCAGGAACTTTGTTTACCCCTAGGAGCTGGCATGAAAGGTAGGGAACAGTCAGAGCCCTGACTGAGCTTCAATTCCCGTACGTTCCACCAGCAGCTAAAAGAAATACGGAAAATCTTATTGAGTATCTGCACTCAAGCAGGAAAGTAACTTATTCCAACACAAAGGTGTTTGGCCTCTCAGTGGCACCGGAAGGACTAAAAAGCAGAGAACTTGCTTCAAACATAGGCATATTTGGGGACTTTGTACAGTCACATGATTTCAAGAGAACTGTTTGACAAATGAGAGTACGGTGCGTGCTAAACAAAGGTGATCTGTTAAAATAATGTCACAGCCTGAAAGAAAATACCACTATCAGAACTAGGCAAGTGTGTGTCCGACACGACTAATAGCTCGTGTCAATCCTCCCTGAGTGACAAGCCTTGTTCTCTGAGGCAGGCGGAGCAGCGGCTGTGATGCTCTGAGCGACTGCAGCGAGGCAGCACACCAGCTGGGACCCTCCAGCTGGCTGGGGGGCTGCTGCAGCCCCAGGGACTGTGCACAGGGAGGCACAGGAGCAGGACAGGGGGAGTCCGAGTGCTGGTAAAGCATCCTTGAAAATATAGGTCACAAGCCAATGGAAAACTAACATGAGGAACCAGTTCATTTCTTACTTGACAGCTGTAATGGGTGGGGTTGGAGAAGAATTGCAGCTATGGGTCCCTGAAGAACTTGCACTGCTGCTGTCCACAACAGCACGGGTGATATCAACAAACATAAAAGTATTAACAACGCTGCAACTCTGGTAATTCTCATTAAAAAAAAAAAAAAAAATCCCCAAAACCAAACCCCAATAACCATAGCTGAAAAAGGTGCAGTGAGAGAACTGTGAATTTCCTTCCTTTTCTTGGTTTAAGTCCTGCCCAGTTCAAGTTACAGGAACACATGTATCTTGGATCTGTAAGGGCTTTGTTGTGGTTACCAGGAAAATAGAAAGGAATTACTGTGCTGGTGATTTTTTTTTTCGGTTATGAAATGAAGGGTGAATGACTATAAAAGATGAGTGACTTGTAAAGAGAATATGTGATATTTTTCCTCCTTTTCCTGACTACTGCCCTTGTAATCATATAAGTAATTGAGCAGAGACTGCACCAGCGCTTATAATCCCTCTTCAAGGCACTTAAAAGGGATGAGAACTCATTTTATCTCATTTGCAGACAAACTTCGCAATTCTGAAGGTTCCTATCCCAGAAAATCAGATTTATGAGATAGAACAACCATAGGGAGAATGTGAGTTTGGTGAAGGAGGAAGGGAGTGAAGGCTGATTAGGTTAATGGTGTGTTCACAGTGTTAACTATGTCTAAACTGAGACCAGGGAACAGGGCAATGTCCCTACCAGGCCTCCTTGATCATTTCCCTTAGAGAAAAAGGGGAAGGAAGTAGGGGAAAGAGAAATCCAAAGAAGGAACAGGGTGGAAATAGTGCAGAGCAAGTTAGAAAAAGGAAGAAATACAGGAACAGAATGGAGGAAGAGAAAATGTAAGAGGGATCACTCAGTCCAGCTCGTGGTTTGTTCTTCTACCCTTCTTAACTTTGCAGGCTGCCTGTTCAATGTGTTAAAAAATAAGATGTGTTTCTTTATTTTAGGTGGGTTTTTAAAGTTCAAACCACCTTTAAAGTGCATTACCAATCCTTTAACATTGAACACAGAGGAGAGGCCAGCTACAGTTCTTCCTCCTCAATACTCCCGGTCTTCAGCACCGTACTCTCTGCCCCAAAAATACATGGTAAGAAAGAGGCATTCTAATCTCTATGGACCCGTTGACTTCAATTGGCTTTGGATTGCTTGAGCCATTCACTTTTGTATTCTAAAGAAACCAAGAGAAAGCGCATGAAGATCAGAGGCAGCTGAACATCTTTATGTGTAAAATAACTTGAAAGGCAGGGCTTAACCCAGCAAAAGGGAGAGAAAATTCACAGTCCACCTACTCTATCCAACCATAGATTTGTAATTGTGCCACTTGTGCTAAAACTAAAAGAAAAAAGTTAAAATTACACGGGGAAGGGAGGAGGGTCATAAGGCTGAACTCAAAGCCTGAAAAAAATAATTTGAGGACTTCATCTGTCCCTACTGATTTTCTTTCAAGACTGACAGCATGTGGCATTATCTTACTCCAATTTCCTCTAAAGGAAATATATGACACTGTATTAACATTAAATTAATCAGAGGAGCCAAAACTATCTGTATGCAAAACATATCTGCGTCTCTCCATCTCAGAAAACTTTCTACCCCAACTGAGCACCAGCTGGAAGAGAAATTTTTGCAATGGAGCCCTTTCTGTTTAATCTCTTAATCTTCTCAACATCCTCAGACAGTAGGGATTCTCTCTCAAACCCGACTGGAAAGTAACATCTGCACTGTTGAAAGAAAGGAAGCACCAGAAGGCGAGCCGCTGAGGTCTCAGCTCCCTCTCTCCCACTCAATAGTTTTCTCTTGAAGATGCCTGTTAAGGACAGTTTCTATTTAATGACAATGACACAGACCAGGCAAAACCCAGGAACTGAAATATTTTCTTTTTCTGATCAGTCTTATGCTACAGCAAAGGCAAGAGAACTTTAAATGCCAATGAGATCCAATTAGCCCACAGAGATGGATTAATCCGTAAGTGTTGTTATTCCCTGAAAGGTACCAGCTTTCCTACCTTCAACCACCCTTTTTTATTACTCAAGTTCAGTATTTTGTCAGCTTGAACCACAGTGATGTTCCTCTATAGGACTTGTCCTGACTGTTAGTCCCGGGGCTTTGTTACGGGTTGCGACACCTCTTCTAGATTGGGGTTCAGTGACATGGTACTCCAGATTAGTTGAGGGGTGTTGTGGTTTAATCCCAGTCAGAAATCAAGAACCACACAGCCACCTCCCGAATGGTAGGCCCCAGTTTCATGAGTCTCCTAGTTATCCCAGCCTTACAAAATCCTGTGAGAAGTGTCTGGCTATGTCTTCTTACGGTCTAATAGAAAGAGGAAAACATCCCTCTCTAATTAGAATTATACGTAGAAGGTGTATTAATGTGTAGAATTCCTATGTATTAATGTCTTCTAAATCCCAAATCACCCTGATCTCGGATGACCAGAAGGGTCACAAATGTCACTCGCTCCATGCTGGTCTCTCTTTGAATATCTGACTTGTTTCCTCCCTGTCCCTTTTTTTCCCCATTTTCAGTTCTCATAATGCAGAAGGGAGGGGTGACTGTAGCTGGCCTTACGTTGTTAGACCGGCCTGTTTCTGAAATGGCACCCACAACCAATTAAGGCAAACTTTTTACCAACGCTCAAGAAAATTTTCACAGAAATTCTCCACACTTGCTTCTTTAACAACCTTCTAACTCTGTAATAGTAATCACTTCCCCTGGAGAAGCGAGCCTGACCCGTGCCATACCTTAGGTAAAAGCTGCTTTTTGGAAGAAATACAAGATTGAGAGTCAAAATTGGGCATATATTGAAAAGGGTATTCTTACCTCTCTGCACCTTTTCGGTCTTTGACACTTTCATTCTTCCATCTGAAGTCTGTAATTTATGATAGGATGTACTGTGACTTCTGGTGAGGATTAAGTGTAAAGAATGCTCTAGTTTAGCTTTCTGGGCTCAGAATCTGCAACCTGCTCCACGGTTGCAGTAACATTGGCACACAGGTTCAGAGCTTCCCTCAATACTGGCTGGAAAGCTTCTGGCTCCTCAGCAGGGTGAGATCTGTCCAGGAACAAGCAAGTCACTGAACTACAACACCACAGAAAAGATGCCCAGGTGAGACATTCAGATGGCACTGCAGCGGTGGTCCAGAAGGATATTCAGGGGAATGGGAACCTATGGATATAAGCTGTCCTGGAGCCCCATGAGCATGTGTAGGGCAGAGTGCCTGTGGGTATTCTCTTCGTTCAAGTGATGCTGACAACATCAACCACCTCCTCTAGAGAACACACCCCACTTTCCAGGTGATGTGTGCCCAAAACAGATCTTGAGGCAGACCTTCTGATCTCCTCTCTCTTCCAGCTGAATCCATCACACAGAAGACACCAGAGTACCGCAGACTATCGAATCAGGTCTTAATAAAATGTACAAAACACTCAAAGATAGGCAACTTGTTTCAATGGGGAAAATTCAGGTTGAGTGGGTGAAACAGATTAATTAGAAAGGCTGGTAAACAACCTTCCCTTTATCCACTGGGTCCTGGAAAGGTAGGCCCATTCCTCCAGTCCTTGTTCAACCTTCAGCAGCTTCCTGAGCCAAGCAAGTCCCACCAAGGCTTGGCATTAAGCCTGCCCCCCTGTCACAGACAGGCTTCCTTTTTCTCTTGCGTGCTTCTCAATCTGCTCCCTGCTTGCTGCCCCTTTTGCCCATCCCCCCTTTCATTTGGGAAGGCTGTACCATGCCCACCTCTTCTTAGGGAAAAGGCAATTGTACTCTTTTCATCTCCTCTCCTGAGGTTTTAGCTTGACCCAGAGGGCAGCAGTGAGGAACTTCTCGCTCTCATAACCTCTGTAACATAATGTTCAATACACAGTAGTGGGCAACAAATAAATTAGACAAGGAATACTTGTGTTCCAAGCTTGTGGTGTACTCTGCTGGTTTTATGTCTGCAGTGTTTCTAGTGGGGGTCTTTAGAAAGCCAGAGTTAATGCAATGGTTCATGAGAAATGGACTGCAATTAGTGAAAGCTCCTGGAAGCATGCAAGGCAGGAAAATCGATCTTTGCAAACCTTGGCCTTAGCCTGGGAAGAAGTGGTTTATGATCATGACGCTTTTTGACCTGTCAGCATCGTGGTAGTATATAACAAAGGCTGCTGCCATTCTTCCCTGGAGCTGCACTGGAAACAAGAGCGGGTTAGGGGGCAGAGGGCACTGTATTGCTCCCTCAGCTACCCAAATGCAAAAAGAGTTACACTGCATGGCCAAGAAGGGTTTGTAAAGTAATAGCTCAGCACTGTTGTTGACACACCACTCCAGTAAGAGTCCCCGTGGTGTTGCATTCAGAAGGTCAGATAACTTCCCTCACTGTCCCTTAACCAGAAGGCTCTGTGGTGAACTCTGATTTGTGGTCAGCATGTTTTCATTTCTCTCCTGACCCAGATCCTGCGTCTTCGCTCCAACCTGGCATGAGATTGGAAGAATCAGAGGCTACTTTGCTCTGTCGTTGGCAGCTAGGTGCAAGATTCTCCAGGTGGGGTAGAGGGGTTGCAAGAAAGGCAAGGCTCAAAAACTGGTGCCTTCACCTGGGAAATCCTAAAATGCCACTGTATAATCTGATGGTGCCAGGAGCACGCAACACACTGCCCTTGGGAGCAGGCAGCTCTGCTCTGCTGAGGGCTTTAGTGGATGGGCAATCAGGTAGGGATATAGGCACACACCCCTCTCGCTTCCACTTCTCTTGATCCCACCACTTTGATTTCCAGATTCAGTACTTTGAGGCTAAGGAGAGAAAAGAACAAGTTGTGAGAAATTTTTTTTCTTTCTTTCTTTCTTTCTTTCCTTTTTTTTTAAATCAAAATCTCTGCAAGTGTGCTGAGAATGGAGGGTTCTGCTACAACATTATTACCGAGATCACTTGTGACACTTTCTCATTAGCCTGTGTAATGGGAAGCCAATCTGCTGCTCAGGAAGCAGCACTGCGAATGATTTTCAGCCACAGATGATGCAGCCTGGCTTTGAACTGCTTAGGCCTTGTTGTAACAGAAGCACCAGCAATATTCATTTAATGTGCATTGACCTTTCCCTGACCTGGGAGACAGACGGCTCCTGCTCTGGCTTATCACCATGCCTTTCTCTGTAAAGGTTTCTGCGTGGCAGACTACAAGGAGGAAAATATTAAATGCTGCCTGCCAAAGCTTCAGTTTCTTTGGCTTCAGCATGGCTGGGGGAGAAAAGCAAACTTGTTTATTTTTCCCCTCCTATAGACACGCTGAGGACACATGACAACTTCTGAACCTTAAAGAGCAGTGACATGGGGTGAGGGCAAAGGAGTAATCTGGACAATGGGTGTCTCTAGGGCATTAAAAATAACTATTCCCCTCGCCTTGGGTTGCTGCAGTAGGCTTGCACCACTTGTCACTCACCAGAAGACATGTATCACACAGGACGAACCTGGGGATGACAGGAAGTTCCTGAATGTAGACAAATCCATCAGATCTCAAGCTTTGGACATGAAACACCTCCAGCTCCTAAACTGATATTGCTTGTATGTGCAGTTGCAGAGCCAAAAGGTTTTCATTTCTATCTCCCACCACAGCAGAAGAGAGATCAGGGGTGTGCCACAATATGGATCCCCTGACCCCAAAGAAACCTGACATAGTCCACAGTAGAAGGCCAGCGCTGCCACAGAACCCAATGCATCAACATGTGAGCACCCACAACACAGTCAAAAATGAGGAGACGGGGAAACATGAGGCTGAGGTGAAGGAGCATGAAGAAAACATGTCTTCCTTGCAAACCAACCAGAACTCAAGGGAAGGGACCACGAAGAAGCAGATAACAAGAGAAAAGATTACTGTCTGGCCAAAACCATAAGACTTCATACTTGACCTGGATAAGCCTTTGCAGACTGTACCACACCAACATCACAGTGCCCAGCTGGGCCAACTACGCCTCGAGACTCAATGCCATAGTTTTACCTCATTTGCCACTAGAAGGCTACTTTTGTTCTGTTTATTCCCACATCATTTTTGTATGCCTCCTTGCTCTACAGATTACTCTGGAAGTTGAGGAAAATAGACTGCAGTCTCCATTGCCTCATTGGAAGAAGGAGGTCATTATACTTCCATTTCCTCCTTGGCCTTTCTTGCTTCTCCAGCTTATGGATTACTGACATACTTATGTGGCCTTTGTTTTGATCTCTGCACGATATGCCAGGGCTTGGGAGAACTGATCCAAGCAGCAAATGGGCACTTGTCAGAAATACCTATGCAAAGTAGAGATGTGGTGCTTAGGGATGTGGTTTAGTGGTGGGTTAGTGGTGGACTTGGCAGTGCTGGGTTAATGGTTGGACTTGATGATCTTAAAGGTCTTTTACAACCTAAACGATTCTATGATTCTACGTCCCAGAAAGCCTTCCCTAGATGCGAAAGGGTTGTGCCACGTTGAACTGCTCTGACATTTGTTGTCACCTTGGCTGATCATGCAAGCAAATGTTGGACTGGTGCCCACTGCAAAGGGGCTGTGAAGAAAGGTCTCGCTTTTCCAAAGAGCTGTCTGACTAGCTCCAGGGCTGTGAACTCTTCCTCTTATATATGTTCAGAAACTGTGAGATTTAGAAGGGATAAGGGTTTCATTCCAGCTATTTATCCTACGTGGAGTCAGAAACCCAGAAAGACAGAGTTAAATGTGTTTCTGGCAGTAAGTCCGTTTAAACAAATTGCAGAGTCACAGGACAAAGCCTTGCTGCACAGAAAGCCCAAGAGGGGACAATACTAGAGCCAATTGCCCTTACCTGCTAACCTTGGCACTTCGGAAGCTCACCCCTCAGTGCTACTGCCAACTGCTTTTTTTGACAGCAATCTTGAGCATTTACATAAAATTAATAAAACCCAAATGTTTGTACCATTAATTTCTGGCCTCGGTATTTCTGGCATTTCTGGTATTTGTCCTCCAGTGTGCAGAAAGCTACTCCCTCTTCCCCCCTCCCCCTCCCCCCAGGTCTGTACAGGCTCCAAGTCTGATCAGCTCAGTATAATCTCTGCCCTCTGTTCTGAGATCGCCTCACAGGTCCTTTCCCCAGTTTGAGATCAATCTGAACATATCCTCTGACAAAATGACTATACCCGATCTGAGCACACTCCTGCTCCACATTCTCCTAAGTTGATTATAGAACTAATTGGACATAGGGAACAAAGCAATTTAACTTCCCTAGAAAATGACAGCACTGAAATGCCCAGAGCCATTGAGAGTAGCTCTATGCAGGAGCTAATTTTTCCACCTCACTTACCATAAGCAGCCTTCATGCGTTGGAAGTTTTAGGGCAATACTTTTCATCAGGAAGGGAATGAAGTGCTCAGAAGCACACTGCAACAGCCCAGGACATTAATTTGCTCATTCTCTAATCTGTCGAGTTGTGCCCCAAATGGCCCTTTTCACCACTGGGAAACCTAAGAACAGCAGCATTACAGATCCTGAGAAAAATGATGCAGAGGATGGAGTGAACCCGCTGCCGTTCCCTAAAGATATTCAAATTAAAAAAGGAAAGACTGATCATTTGGAGAAAACTAGGCAGAGGAATAGGGAAAGAATGGCAGACAAAAGGAGTGGCCTCTCCTTTGCTGGTGTTGATTCTTCCCGGACAGGCAGAGCAATGGCACTGAACAACTTTGGGAAGGGCTTTCTGGTCACCTGGCAAGATGCTGCTGAGTAAGGAGGAGCTGAAGCCTACTCCTGAAGTATATCCCTATGGTTTCTGAAGCCTTTCAAAGGATTTGTTTACTCCTGGTACTCAACAATGCTGGTTCTCCTTGGATGTGACAGGGAGGGGATGTCTTTAAAAAAGTTTTTGTCTCTTGAAAGTCATCTCAAACAACAGTCTGAAGACAATGACACAGGTAAATGTTATTTCAGCCTCGCCCATGGGTTCTAGCAGAGAGAACAGTGAATGCTGCTGCTTCCCATGGTACCAAGGAAGAGTTCCCTTCTGAAAACAGAAGAGCACATATACCCAAACGTCTCAGCCCATCATGACTTGAGCCCTCTCAGACACCTAAGCCCTATTCACAGCCATCCTCCCACATGAAGCTGGGGGGGGGTGCTCTGTGGTGGGGCAAGGGAGAAAGGCCCTAGGAAATGCAACCTGTTGTGTGTCAGCATGTCACCCCCCTTTCCCAAACAAAGAGCAGCTGGGAGAAAACCACTACCCCTAAATGTAGATTTATTAACACTCAGCACCAGGAAAGTCAAGGTCAAGGGTTAAAGCTCTCCTTTATCCATCACCTCTTGATATGACCTTGGTGGGGGTCTTTTTGCAAAGGGCAGGGACAGTTGACGCCGTAATGAGCTGCTCTTCCCGGGAGACCCAGCATAATGAAAAAGTACAGAACATCCACCTTCATGTACCAGTGCAAGAATACAGGTTTGATTGGTAATAAGTTTCCCATTAAAAATACATGGGAACTTACCTCAGAGAGACAGAGAGTAGACCCCACAGGATAAAGTCTGTTCAGCCAGTTTTTAATGAAGACAACTACATCCATGTATTTGAGGCTTTCCTTCCTCATTCTTCTCCAAAGAAAACAGGCTCATTTCATGGAGGAAAACTAGAATGAAAAATAAATTCACAACTGTTGTTCTTTAACTGGGTCAATTACATTTTGATATTTGAATAACAGTGATTTTAATACAACTAAGATGGTGGATGTTTAATATTTGCTTACATGCAGGTATAACAGCCACTTTTCAGAATGAAATGTGCATTAAAATCTGAGGAAATTAATAGTTTCTAAAGAAACAAGGAAAGTACAGCTTGGGTGGTCACTGAGACCGTTAATTTTAATGAGTTAACCAATATATCAAAAAATACAAGGAAGGATCTAATGCTGTTTTATCCTGAGGAACTACTGAGATATTTATTAATCGCTCAGTCAAGACTGGAAGTCACAATTTTTTTCAGTTGTTTGAACTTAAATTGAAAACACAGCAAGCAATCTGCTCTTACTGCAGTTACTTCTCTTTCTCCTGTCCCTCCCCACCAGCAGATATGGAGAACCTGTAGTAGTTTGCTCAGTGGAGCTATAGATTTTACTCAATGGATCTATGGAGTTTGCCCAGTGGTTCTGTATTTCTGAACTTGAACTCTAATCTCATATTTATAACTGATGCAATCTGAAGGATGGAAGTTCACAAGAGACAAAACATCCTCTTCTGCTCCACTGGTCCTCTGTTACTACTGACACTGATACAGAACCTTTGTAGTTGTGCAGGTAAGGAGAAGGCCAAGTCAGTCACCACTCCAGGCTGGAATGATACAAAAAAAAAAATAACCTGGGATTTCATGTGGGATACAGGCACAAAGACTGTGTACATAAACCAGTTTACACCCCTGTCTGCTAACAGACCTAAACCAGCAGATTAAATTGTTCTCATCTGTGAAAGTCGCACATTTTACCTTCTGCGCAGAACAGCATCTTCTGAGGTAAAGTTAGGGATGCAGGTGGAGTTAAAGCATCAGTCTTAGACAAGAGAGGTGCTTTGAGTACTCAGCTCACGATACCTTTAAAGGTGCCCAGCAAGTTCAGAGCAGACACTGTAAAAACCAGCTCTTTCAAAATTGTCTCCAACTGGGGACCAAAAGACGAAGGAACTGTAGTCACTACCATTTTTGAAAACTTTGGCCGTGGTTTAAAGAGCTGAACTGAGAACACGATACCGTGTGAACCATAACAGCCTCACAAACCTAAAGCAGACCCGGACTTGCGATACACTTAGTAAACGGCCAGAGATGCAGGGCCAGCTACTTCTTCAGCCACTTCCAGCAGCAGTACTGGTGAAAACAGAGGCACAGAACACCTGTCACAGCACAAACACGCTCCCATCCCAGGGACCAGCGCACCAGATGGTATAAAAAACCATGAGACAATCTAGGCAAGAGCCCTCAGCCAACAGAGATTAGAGCAGCACTGAATCTCTGCTAACTCTAAAGCTGGGTAGATTTGGACAAATGGCTTTTTGACTTTTTTCCCTCTCTACTCACTCTCTACCATCGCGGCACTGGGCTGTGTTCCCCTCCACCTCTATAAACTGCAGGGAACCATGACGGGGGAGCTACCTTGGTAGCACCCACCAGCACCCAGCCCTGCCAGGACAGGCTTGGGATTCAAATGACATAAAACTGCAAACTCCTCTGATTTCTCCCTGGGCACCTTCTGTGTTGTTCAGGCAAAGTGCCTCTCTCAGAGCACTCTATTCTATACTCTCAATATTGCATTTATAAGAGGAATTTCCTTACTTAGAACCAACAGACACTCCCACCACTCCACCCTTCCCCATCCTCCTCCCTGCCCCCCCTAAAACTATTATTTAAAAACTGGAAAAAATACCCTGGCAAACAATCTTCCCTCCACCCTCTCTGCTGTTTAAATATCCCTGGCTGCAAGACATCCAGTACAGAACAGTCATCAATTTTTAATTCATTTAATCTCTTGGTAACAGTGTTCTCGTGAACTGAAGGGCCCCTGAGGAAGCTTCAGAGAAATCTCAGACTAGCATCTTTCACTGGATCCAGGGATGAGATTTTGTGGATAGAGCGGATTCCATGCAACTGTATGGGTTAATGGGGAAAAAAACCCCAAACCTAACACCTGAGTGCCTTTCAGCCCCAGCCAAATCAAAACACATTGTAAACCAGAACCCTATACTCTAACACAGCACAGAGCGAAACAAGCACCAGGGAGAGAATTCCCTGCGTCAGATTTGTTCATGATTCAGCAAACTTGGGAAGCAGCCCTCTGAGTAAACATGTGGGTTGTCTGTGCTCCTGGTCCCGCTACTGCTTCGTTCTTGTTCCAAGAAGCTCAGAGAACAACCTAATACACTGTCAGTAATGAAATTCTGCCTGCTTAAATGCCCTGGAAGTCTCAAGAGGGGATCGTTTTTCTCCTCAAGCCTGTAAGTGAGGGCGAAGCTAATACTGTGTGTATCTGCATCTTTCTCCAAAAGCCTGCCTTTCAGGAATGGGCAAAACGGTACCTGTGTACAGCATGAATGTTATTTGGCTCTGCAGGCACTTCAGGGCAAGGAGCAAGAGGATTCTTGGTTATTTTCAATCGTGTCATATAACGGTGACACCCAAAGGCCCCAGTAAGAAGTGGCTTTCATTGTACTGGAGTGAAACAGGGAAAGACCAAATCCCTGTCCCCACTATTTTATAATCTCATGAGACAGGTTAAAAAATAATCTACAGCTCCAGTTCTGTGACAGCTAGAAAAGTGCATTTTATCTCAACCCAAGCTCTCTCATCGCTGGATGCCTAAGAACTACAGTTCTCTGGGGAGGCTTTTGTAAGGGGGAAACGGGTTTGATCACACTAGGTTTGACAACGAACTTAATGCGTACAGACACATCACCTCTACAGCATCCAAGCAACACAGTCAAAGCGTGCATGCACACGCAGCTCTGGCTATCCAAACCTACTGCCCTCTGCCACTAGATATCACAGACAAATGCAACGCTAACAAGGGTGGTAGGAGAACGAAGCCTAAAACCTGCTCTTCCTGCCTTCGCCAGCCTGCCTCCGCAGCAGGAATCCCCGTCCAGTATTTCATTACTTATAACACCTGGCAAGCTGCTCTGTAGCGATGGGCATGACCCAGTCCCGCTTGGCTTCTAGAGGTCGATGTTGAATAGCTAATTCAAGCAGACTCAGTTGTAAAGAGACCATGACTTGTTCACAGTTACAGTAAATCACACGACGCAGTTTCCTGTCTTTCCACATGTACCTTAACGTAACGGAGAGGCTCTTCCTGTCATGACAGGCAGCAGCAGAAGATGAGGCATTATGCTACAGAGCTACACAGTAGATGAATACGTTTTTCTTGGGCTTCTTGAGATTATAGGACATTTGGGGGTCTATTTCTCCCAAGAATGGTGACTAGAAAATCGTGATGCAAAACGTGGCCTCAGTGATCAGTGCTAAAGCCCTTGTCACGACACCCTCTGGTAGTGCTGCAGCTCAGCCAGACACATGGATGCTGGGACAATTTGCATAGTTACTATTTCTTCCTCTAATCTGTGATGCCTTTTTCTAACCAGGTTATTTGTCATTTGCCAGCAGCAACCCCTGATTCTTTGCCTGTGAACCTCCTGCTCTGTTTCACACTATTAAGAACATTATTTTCCATTCTCCTGTCAGTGGAGAGTGCTGGTGATTAGCTCTGCAATATCTGGTCCCCTTTATTGAAAATGTTAATCCTTCCTTTTTGCAGGGTTTCTTTAGCCAGGGGTGTTAATACTTGGTTAATAGAATCAGGCTGCCTTTTTCTTCATCTTTTGTGTGCATGTGTGTTAGGGAGGGATTTTTTTTTTTTTTAATCTTTTGGTCAGAATTTATTATAGTTTCTCTTCTGATTATTTTTTTTCTCCAGAGGTGCTGCTTTGACTTTCCTTGCTTCTTTTTTCTTTTTTTTTTTTTTTTTTTTGTCATGATTATCTTAATGCTTTTCTAATATTTAGTACCCAGAACACTCATTGTTCTGTGTCTTTTCTGGTTTCTATAGTCTTTAAAGGGTGTCTGAGAGTCTGCCCTTAAAAGAGGAGTTACCTGTGTTCATCATCACCTCTCCACACCTCAGCAGGAAGAGGCCTGAGAGCTGGGAGCCTTTCCTGACCTGCTGCACAAATAAGGCTTTCTTTGGCATTCCACACACCTCCCTTCAACCTGAAGATCCTTTCAGCATTGAGATGGTAAATGGCATCACAGATCTTCACCCACCACTCATCATAGATTCTTCCATGGAGTAAGCATGATGTGAAGCATGGATCACCTGTAACTCCAGACATCACAGATTCTGTGGAAAGGTGAGGCTGCCAAGATCCAAACACAGGCCAGAGAAGGCTGCAGGATGAAGCACAGGCAGTTTTGTGTTGTGTTACAGCAGTAAAGTCTTTTCATACAAATCAGGTAGTAGTTCAGTGAAAACTCTTGTTTTGATGTGAAGAGCACAGATCCTATCTCACACAAATTGCTGTTGTGATGACTTTAAAAGGAAAGGCATCACCTGGAGCAATGTAATCACCAAAGGGAGAAAAGTGCCAAGTCATCTGAAGCTTTGTCTCTCCTGATTGCAATCATATTTTATTCTCAAGTAAAGAGAAGCCGCTGTGGCAATGGAGCTAGGGAAGCAGTGGCTGTTCAGCATCTGTCCGTTGTGGATATTGGACTCCAAGGCCATCTCCAAGGTAGCACCAGTACACAGATGCTCCCCCACTGGAGACAGTTTCAGCAGGCACACCTACAGTGGGACAGAGCTATGGGAAGTGGTTGGCTCCCTCTCTCCATCCAGTCAGCCAGCTGTGGAGGCCAGGAGCAACGGGACACAGCGGGGGCCTTCCTTGTGTCTTCTACAAATAAGAGCACGAGGTGGTCAGAGTTGTCTTTTTACTCCTTCCTTCTGAATCCCCATCAATGTGTCTGTGTTACAGATAGGACACCCCCGCACATGAAGACGTGGAAAGGTGTCGCTGGCAGAGGTGCACAGCTCCTGGTACCTGACCCACTTAGCAATGCAGCAAGCTCCTTAGGACCCCAACCATCATGATGGCACTTCAGGCGCCTGCAGAAGATGCCATCCAGTGGCAGGAAGGCTACATTGCAAGAGCAGGGAATGCAAGCGGCCTTTGACAGCACCATCCTTGAAAAAGTTGTGACTTAACTGCATAATCGAAATAGCCAGGATGTCTGTGGGCTGTGGCGAAGACTTGAGTGACATCCATCTCTAATTATGTTAATTGGAGAGCTTTTTTTTTTTCCTCTCCAGAAACCCTTAGGCTTATGTTTGCAGGGGATAAATAAAGAGGGATTAGTCACCTTTATCTGTGTTTTCCTAAGTCTTTACAGAATAACTGTTACGTGTAATTAAGTAATTTGACTGTCCTTGACCAAGCTGATAGCAAATTACTAGTGTAGGGTAAGATGTTACTTACAAGGTCCCATTACATTTTAAGAATAGATTACATGGATCTGGGATTTATTGATTTTTATTTATTTTTTGACAGGAACAACTGGAAATAATGGTCTTATGAAGGTGAAAATCCAATGTCCTTCGACAAGCTGTCTTTGTCTAGCAGCATCGCTTGGCTGTATGTCTGTCTTCTCCACAAAGGCTTTGCCCTGAGCCAGCTGCCTAGCAAGTCTTCTCATTCACAGCTTTCCCTTGGCCAGGGTCAAACATGCACTGGTGGGATATATTCAGGTAATCTTCGCTAAGCAATATCATCCTGGATTTGCTCTCTGTGATCCAGTTAACTGATACGTAAATAATTTACACTCTTTGAGGATCCAGCTTAGCTGCTTCCCTTATGCTTTGCTGCCTCTCAAATCACTAATCCATATACTTTTTTTTTTTTTTAAATCTGCTTCCAGTGAGGTTTCCCATATAATTGTCACCACAGATCGATGAGTTTCTCTTCAGGAACCACGAAGCATTGATGTGCATACAGAACGTAATACCATCTTGTCTTAAAATAGATTCTCTTGTCCAAGATACAGATACCATTTCATTTGCCTACTTTGAAGGTACTTTATCGAGCACGCTAAACCCTTACAGATTCCCAGGGAATACGTTCTCTTTACAACAGAGACCAGACACTCCAACTTAAACTTTACTAATCTAAAAACCTTTGGGTTTTTAGGTATCTTTTAATTAGTATAATCACATAAACATACTTCATACTAAACTTATGCACCACTCAGCCAACAGAGGGCTTGGAAGCATGTCCACATCTCCTGACAAATGGCAAGGAGGAAAAAAATCTTCCAAAGAAACACTGCCCTGATGCATTTGCCAAAAGGCCTGGCCAGAATAGGTTACGGCCAACCACTGTGCTCTAGAGAGTGTGGTATCAAGGCTAGGTTGTCAAAATCGAAAGGCAGCAACTAATCCTAATTAAAGGGTAGGGTTTTTTTGTCTTCCCCTGGGAACTAGCGCGCAGGGTGGAAAATGAAACTCTTTCACTAAACCCCATTGTGTGGCTTTGTCTTCCAAACACACTGGGGAAAATCAGGGGAGGAGACTCAGTAAGTGCATCTATGAGAAACTTGAGATACAGCCAAGAGTCGTGATCTGGACAGTGCCAAGACGACAAGCAGCACGGAGAGGAGGGGCTGCTTCCAAAAGAAGTTTTGTAGAGATTTTATCCCTGCCAAACCCTCCTCCCAACCCTGTAAGTAAGCCATGACAGCTATGTCTTTTTTAGTACATGCAAAACCTCTGTTCCAAGCAATCAGAATGTGGCGGTGATGTTTCTCTTTTTTGAGGAAACCTAAGCAGGTTCCCTCAGGTAAGTAAGCTGCACGCAATGACAGATGTCAGTGCACAGTGGTTTGGGTATTCTTGGTCTAGGGGAGTGTGGGGCACAGCCCCTGTCTGCAGACACATGGACTAACTGGTCTAGCTTCCTGGGACATGGGATTTCAGGGTTTGTTTCTCTGCTGACCTGGCCTGGCAGAGAGGCAGCAGAATATGCTCCAGGAAAGGCAGCTACATTGAGTAAGAGAACTGGGAGAAGGTGGGGTTCCCCAGCCCAGCCTGGGGAAGTAGCAAGTTGGGCTGAAGCACTGGTTACCCACTGCTTTGGGTGAAGATTACCAAGGTGGGCTGAGCTGCCCCTACCTGCTTGCTGGCATGGCCAAAGGGCAGTCCTTCTCCCCACTACTCTCCTTCTCCCTCCCCTGCTTGCACTTGCATGTGTGTCTGGCTGCTTCCCCTGAGCCAGCTCTGACTCCGTCTGCCCCTGGTGAACTGATTCAGCTCATTAAACTGGCTGAAGGATAAATAACCATGCCTGTGAGGGGAAAAGGGCACAACACACTCCTCAGGGACAGGGAGCAAGGGCCCCAGAGACATTTCTTCAGGCTGTAAGAGTGGCCAGCCTTGACCAATCCTCCCTTTCAAGTGGGCCAAGGAGGGATAAGCAATCAGGATCCTTCCTTTCTTGAGGTTACGTGCCCTCTCCCCCTACTTGCATCCAGACTGGCAGCCACCAGGGAACTTCACCTGCCCCGCACACACCAGACAGACCACCTTCACTATGCAGGCTCCTCTCCTCTCCTCTCCTTGCCTCGCCTCGCCTCGCCTCGCCTCTCCCGGCTTCGCCTCGCCTCGCCTCTCCCACAGGGAGCATCACTAGTCCTTAGCACTTGCCAGAAGTCGGCCAACAGTAGCCACAGTTGGTTGCTAACTTGTCACCTTAGCCTGAACAGAGATGTCCAAGTTTTATTCCCACTGAGATGTATGTGAGGGTTTCATATGTGCCCCTGAGGAAGGATGCTAATTATTTGGCTTATTTTAGGAGTTTCTGTAATGCTGGCCTAGCCATTGTCAAAACCACAGATCAGAATATTAGATACATTGTCCTTTTTCATCAAAGAGAGCTCAAACTTAGTTCAGTTTCTTTCCTCCTTGCCATGGGGAGACGCAAAACCTGTTTCTTCAGTATCCCAGTCACTGCCCCTTTGTTCTGTTATACAAAGCAAAATAAAAAGAATCCTGAGGAAGCAAACAACCACATTAATCTATGTTCATATTCTCCTGACAGAGAGCAAGCATGTCAGAAACCTTTTGCTTTTACCCTTGGAACCTGTTTTTTTTATGTAGGCACTTCTTAAAACAGGATAAAAAATAGAAAGTCCTCATTTCATTTCCCTTTCAAATTGGAATGGAGGGCAAATCACACAACAGAAAGTTCATTTTCCTAAACGGTCTTTTACAACCAGCAGCATGGCAACTTAGAGCTGACACTGTCCCTTCAGGTCCTTGGGTCTTTGCCAGTACACTGGAGAGAAAAAAATATCCCAGCATGTTTGGGTTCCTTGCAACAGCTATTCTAAGTGGCTGCTCCTGCTGTTCTGCAGCTGCTGCCCCATGCTTCACTGGAGAACACCGATATCCCATGAGCTGCTCATCTGCTCCTCAGCCCTGTGTGCTCAGCCCGGCAGCCTGGCCGCCCGTGCAATGCTCTGGTCTCCTGCGTGCACGCGTGCCCTGACGCCATACATCATCGACTACCTCCCCCGCACGCAAGCTGACCTGGCAGAGGCTCTGCACACAGATGTGGATCCCCTGTTCACTGCCCCTTCCGTCTCTGAACCCAGCCAGTTGCTCCCCACGGTCTCTCTCGTAGCGATACGCATGGGGTGGCACGGCTGGCTCAGGTTCTGCTCACTGCTGGGCCTGGCCATTTCTCCCCTGGCAGTATTTTGCAAGGCTGCCAACCCTTACCTCACTCCACTCCATGGGGTCCACCCTCTGCTCCCCTCCCATGGGGAAAGGATGGCCATCACTGAAGCCCAGCCCAGCCATGAGCTTGAGCATAAATACAGCTTATATTGGCCAAAAACATTCACAAACACCTCACTGTGGGTCTCATTCTCACCACACAGACTTCCTTTCCTTGTCTGAGAGCCTCGTGGAGTAGGCCTTAGTTAGTCCTCGTGTCTCCACGCTTTCACTGAAAAGCTCCAAAGCTGGGAAGATGCTGTAGAACAGCTCTGTCTCTCCAGACACCTAGCCTGGGTCTCTTGACCTCAGTATCAGTGGAATAGAGGCCATATATAACATATTTTTCATACATCTGATTGCTGACTGCATGGAACTCTGCTGTAATACCTTCTCCCCATTCAATTTTTAACAGATTTGGACACAATTCCATTCTATTCAGAATGTATCATCATTCCTTCTGAAATCCTAGAGTGTTTGAGGGTAGTTTTTCATTTGGACTCTCTCCTGGTTTTGAGTTTTCAGCTGGTGCAGGGATCAGGGACAAACCCAATGGATAAACACTGAGTTATGTGCTCGCTGACTGAGCCTCTCCTATTTAAAGATAGTTCCATCTTTGTAAAGGTTTGTCTCTTGACAGAGATGCTTCATTCTCATATTTTTAATGAGTATTTATTACAATGCTTGCATTTGTCAGTGACTTGTACGTACTGGGCATTGTGGAGATTTCACTTAGAGAAAAATTTCAGACAATTGACTCAATTCAGGTGATGATTGACTGAATTCCTGGTGAAAGAGCAAATACTTGTAGTCTCCTAAAACCAGAAAACCTTACTTAGTTCTTCAGCTTTTCTTACATGGCAGCACCCATTCTGTTTTACATGGTGCCAACAAGACACTTAAAAATTTCCTGGACATAATAACCCCTTCTACCTTGGCAGGTCAGCAAGAACAGCTTTCTCTGAAATCTCCCTAATCAATTGACTTCGCCAAGTCTTTCGCTTAACAAATCCTGCAATTGCTTCCAGCATTTTCCCACAAGTGATACCAAATTAATGGGTTTGTAGTCTCCTGGTAGGTCTCTTGGCCTTTCATTGTCTTATTAGGCACACTCTGGCCTGCTGGGAGAAATGTGCTGCATTGATAAAGATGCTGGATGAGGTTCATTTCATACCCCACTTTCCGTTTGCATTCTTGGACTCATGCATGTCAAAATGGTATAACAAATATGGGTAAGACAAAAAAGCTCAAAGTACCTCAGTATGGGCACGTTTCACTTCATGATTAATCCAGTGTCCTACATGTCCTATGAAGTCAACGCATGCTATTCCAAATCTGTCTTGGCCCAAATTCAGAAGAGTATATTCTTAAAATATATTTGGGTGCTTAACTGTACATACAAATAAAATGTTCATAGGGGCAATTTAAGGACCCAGCAAATCTAATTTTATGCCTCTCTCAAATGATCCAAAGCAAAACAGTATATGAAATCATTACATTTTTAAGCAATGATATTTTGAGCAAACAACTGCTTTCTGAATGCTATTTTCTCTGTCATATGTTTAGAGTCACTGTCCTTAAACAACAGACTTTTCTTAGAAAGAACAGCAATAAACAGGGGTTTGTTCTTTTTCTAAACAGTTTCAGCTCCATTCCTGCCTTGTACTAGAAATAGTTTCTTTTCCAGGTATTTCGATAAATCCCAGAAATAGATCATGTTTGCACCCCCACTGTACAGGAAAATGCTCACACTTAACTTTCCACACTCCTTTTGGCCCCCAGTCATGCTTCTTCCTTCAGAGAGATGCCTCAATGAATCAAAACACCAAGAAAACCCCCTACCATAAGCCTCAGGCACAAGTTCTTTCACAGAATCCATATTCAGACTTCTAATCATTTCCAGTTCACTTAATTTATGTGCCCAACTTAACTGCTCCCCTAGAACTGGTAGGTACCTCTGCCTAGGCTTCCCTCAAGGACAGATAGTGATTGTTTGGTTGGAGAGGTGCTCTAGGACCTGAGGGTTCCGAAACCACCCTCTTTGATGTCCTTGGACAGACATCCCACCACCAAGTCCTTGCACACCCTGGGCAGAAGAGGTCCCCACACCTTCTCGTGGTGCTGAGCCATTGCACAGCCAGGAATACAGCCACAACAGAGTGAGAAAGAAGGGCAGGCACTTCTGCCTAGCATCTTCATACTTTGGTCAGCCTGAGTGTTGAGATACTGACCTGGGAGGGGAGAGATACAAACGCCCTGAGTTGTTTCTGTGTAATTTCTTTCTGACAACAGTCCAACATATAGACAGGAGTGCAGCAACTAGCACTCTAGTTCTGGTCCTTGGGGTGGATGCTGCCTGTTCAAGACAGTGTTGGATAAGGTGGGAGCTATAAACCATAATATGTGTTTGGCTTTGCATGCCAATCATACATTCACAGATTATAAACTACATTTTTAACAGTGCTGCTCTGCAGTATTCTTCAGTCAGCAGTTAATTACTTTGTTCCCCCTAAACCACTGGCCTGGAGAAAATAGGGATTTGAAGCACCCTCTGGTTACAGTTACAGGCAGTGTATCTGAGGTAAATGTCCCTGTTCACTCAATAGCTCCTACGAACCTGATCACCCTTCTTTAGTTCGGGAGGTTAGTATCACAGGTAGATCTCTCGATCTTGCTATCAAAAGCCTCCTTGGTTTGGTTTATTTTTTCCTTCTGAAAGGTTTGTTTCTCCTGTATGTACCTCATCAATGATACCTACACCAACCTTCCCTCCACCTCCTTTTTTCACCCAAAGGTGAAGGTAACATTTGCTGGAATGGAATTCTAGGGGATTCTCACCATTTTACCTAGTAGTGAGCAGTTGGATAAATGTCGCTTTATGTCCTGGAAGATGTCCTCAAACTCTTCTCGCTAGTTTTGATCCCCCACACCTCCAGCAATGCTCTCTCTTGAACAGGACTCAACACTTGATCCATTTTACCTCCAGTGACTACCATTAGTGCATCTCTTGTGGTTTATAACTTACCCTTATGCCAATCTCAAATAAACCCTCAATGGGGATAGAATCTATCCTCTCCCTGATAGCGGTTTGAAAATGTCCCTCTGTGCCAGGAGAACCACCTCTGGCAGCCCGTGTGGCTGTTCCCACCAGGCTGGCTGGGACATTTCTCGTACAGCGAGAAACTCGCTTGGTTTCAGGTCAGTCCATTCCACAACTCCTCCATCACTCTGAAGAAGAACACCTCTGAGCAAATGGACCTGATGCCATTCTCTGTGACATCGTTTACATTCACTCTCGGGCAGTGACAGTGTTAGGCAATCACTGCCACATCCAGAGCAACGTCTGGCACCACTGCAGAGCAGCGTCAGCCCAGGCAACCCCTATGGCCACTGGGACCTAAAAGGGAACATAGAATCACAGAACGGTTTGGGTTGGGAGGGACCTTAAAGACCATCTAGTTCCAACCCCCCTGCCATGGGCAGGGACACCCTCCACTAGACCAGGGTGCTCAAAGCCTCATCCAGCCTGGCCTTGAACACTTCCAGGGATGGGGTATCCACCACTTCTTTGGGCAACCTGTGCCAGTGCATCACCATGCACTGCATGCCCCTGGGATGCAACCAGGGCAAGAAATGTACATCTGTCCTTCCAGCAATGTCTGTGTCTGCATTTTGTTGCATTTCATCATGCAGGATACTGGGATTTGCTTCTGGCACCAGGGCAAAAAAAAAAAAAAGGTACAACAGAAACTTCTCCTCCTTCCTAACTAATGTGAGGAGGAGAAAGGAAAGGGTAGAGCAAAAAGAGATCCCACTAAAGGCATCAAAATGCTCTTTCTGCTGTCACGACTGCTGATGCCTGCATGTTCTGGCAAGACAGGAAAATCATTGCAAGTCCTGGATATTTCTTTTCAGTCACTGGCTATTATCATGCCTTGTGCTTTTCCTGTACTTCAGGCAGCTCCATGATCTGTTTTTATGGTGTCCGGGTTTATGATCTGCTTTTTTCTTTTCTGCCTCCAGACTTTCTCCCTCAGATATTTCAGATTCTCTGTAAGTCAATATTATGGGAGTATTAACATTTGCCCTAAGCTTCAATATGAGCGAGGCAGCTGCCCTTTGTGCAAGAATTTTTTATTTTGTTGTCAAGGGTTAATTAGCTTTACAGTAGTCCTTCTTTGTCTCCCACTCTCACTGTCTTGGAAATGTAAGGATTTTTTTGTTACAGATAGCAGCCTGCTGTTCTACCAGTTCTGAAATTGCAAGATTGACTCAGAAACCTTAGATCAATCGCAAACTATGTTAGGTCTTCACCTTCTTTTTACACTATCCGTTTAAAAACATACTGCTCATTTTAAGGGCAGTGCAACACTTTTCAAATATTCATTTTATAGATGACTACCTCTGTCTGAATGGATACAAATTTATTCAGTTCCTCAGGACCACCTATTGTCAAAAATAAAGCTGCCTACTGTCTCCTGTTCCTTCGCAGAGATGACCTAAAGCTGTCTTTGTACCTTCCTTAGTTATCTACCATTTCAGGTATTAGCATTCACGGTTGTGTCAGGGTGAGGGAAGTCAGCTCTCTCTGGTGGAACAAGTTGGCTGATCCAAGGCACTGGAGGAGACCCTAATGGACACCTTCCTGGAGAAGATCCTCAGTCCCTGTGTGACTGTTGTCTGTGTCATTCCAAAACGGCTGTTTGTCTTCCTGCATCTGAGTTTTGCTGTTAAAGATTTCCTGGTATTTCTTTGCCCTGTCCATACTCCTTGATCCAAGGAATACAGTATCTGTGTGTGTCCATCGACTCCACCTTTTGTCACATTTTCAGCCTGGCTACCACAAGAAATGGAAAAACTGAGCAGACGTCTGTGGATATACCGAATGTAAACCCCAACTGGATTTTCCCCAGCATATTTCCTTTAGTATGAAGTGACAGTCTCCCTTGTGTAGGGGATGAGGCGCTGCTGAACCAAATGGAGAAAGCTGTAAGAGTATGTTACTGTCAGTGGGGAAATTTGAGACCATTTATCTCATTACCAATTAGTAGTACATACACATTTCACGGTGCTGCATAATCTGTCACCAGCAGAGACAGGACTGGGATAACATCAGTAGGCTGGGGTGAACCAAATATGGAGATATTTGGTTCTCCATATGATATGAAGCAGCCTTCCTAAGCCAGAAACTGCTTTTCTCCTGCCTGAAACATCAAAATGCTGGATTTTGAAATAGCAGGTTGCTAGGTTGGGTCGTATGATGAAAGCTATGTCCTGGGAGTGTGCCTCTGAACAGAGTGCTGTGCTAGGTGTTAAGGTCCCCACCAGCAAGGTGCCTTGGTCTCTGCCCTGTTCTGGATCCCTCATGCTAGCTGAGTCTGGTCAATGAACGACCAAGGAGGGTGACCACTGTCACAGAGCAGTGAAAAGCCTCAGTCTTCAGCTGCAAATGACTGAGAAGCAGGTTTGCCTACCATCCAGCACAGGGTTGAGAGCCAGCTGTGTGATGCTCCTGTCCAGCTCAAGAGATTTGCTGCATCACTGAGATAAAGAAGTGGTACATTAGCTCAAGGGACTTTGAAGAGAAGAACCAAAAGCTTTTTGGGTTAGATCAGCTCAATCAATTGGAACCGGACTTCTACAGAAAGCACCCACTGAAGCATCTAGTGAGAATGGTTGTACACCTGGCTTACAACCTAAATTTCTGAATATCACTTGTATAGCTTCATTGCTGTCCCAAGGAGAGGCAGCAGCAGAAAGAACTTACGCAGGTATGTGATAGGTTTGCAATTCTTCTCCACATCCCAGCTGCTGAACAGGTCAGAGAACTTCCAAATGCAGTTATGTACCCAGTTCAGCTGGCGACTGCCAGCAAGGTAAATGAAAAAATCCCAACCCCCCACATACCCTTTACTAAGCCCTGTAACATATCACCTCCTCCCCTAAATTTCTGGTGTCGTCAAGTCTCATCTGTAGGAAACTTAAAAGTTGGAAAAGTACTACAGCTCCTTTTAAAAGTTACTCTTGTGTTTTTAGTGAACTGCAGTATCGGGAAGCATTTTTCAAGTGTGTCATGGAAAATTAATTTCTTGCCACATTCCTTAATTGGATTGCATTTTAATCCACCATTTAACCAATAATGCAACACATTTATATTTGGGGATTTTCTGTCTCAAAAACAACTCCTCCTCACAGATCCCATTTTTTCATAGCCGTGAATCATGACATCACAGCCATTTCCATGGAAAGACACTTACCTCACAATCTTTGTTGCGTTATCAAACAGAAGCAGCTGGGTAATGTGGGTGAATAATCCTGTTCTGTAAATTCAGCAATAGCAAAATGAATACTGAAAATTACTAGCAAACTAAATAGCTACTTCTATAAATACTCTCT
This sequence comes from Rhynochetos jubatus, assembly GCA_027574665.1. Taxonomy (NCBI): domain Eukaryota; kingdom Metazoa; phylum Chordata; class Aves; order Eurypygiformes; family Rhynochetidae; genus Rhynochetos; species Rhynochetos jubatus. The sequence goes on along the minus strand of CM050650.1, from coordinate 86,088,169 downwards.
TTTCAAAAGTTCACCCTATTTTAAAAGCCACTTGTTAAACGCTATTTAGTATATATATAAAGTGATGGATGAAGACCAACGTCCTTGAAGCAGACACAGGAAAAATACCTCATAGCTGAGAGTAAAGTAAACTCCCCTATCAGTTCGCCTTATTTGTATGACTTTTTTCCCATCAGCTGTGAAAAGGCATTTTGCTTTCTGTCACTACCAAATGCTTGGGCATTTTAGATAAAAACCAGAAATGCAAACAAGTGTCCTGTACATCAGTTACCATAGCACTTTCCACCACTGCCTGTCATTCCTCTCCACGTTGACAGGTTACATTAAGCCCCTACTCAGATTTAGAGCCACCCATTTCCTCCACAACAAATGGAGACAAGTAGGCAAGCGATAAGCAGCGAGTGATGAGCACAAAAATCTTTTCTGGAGAGTCAAGGAACTCTGTTTAATCAGTATCAGTGGAAAAGGGTGTGAGCTACAGTGGAAAAATACCTCAACAGTTTCAAACCAACCTACCTGGGGCCAAATGCAAAGCTGAGACCAGTGAGCACGCCACCTCCTAGTGAAACAAATGCCTTTCTGTACACCATGCTCTGAATTGCTCGGGCACTCAGCACGACCACCCACCCTGTTGTCCCGACTGACGATAGCACTGTTAACAAAAGAAGAGAGGCCAACAGCATCCGGGCAGCACGATACCACTCATTCTTAGAAAAGCTATCCTGCCCTACAAGTGGAAAAACTTTGTGCTACTGAGACATGTCCTGTCTTTGTGCTTAGATTATGAAGTAATTTCTTCCAGGACTTAAGGCATACCATGCATATTGGATGCAAAATCCAAGACAATGATTTGTCACTGAAGGCGAATCTGTCCGCACGTGGAGAGAAAATGTGCACCAAGTAGCGCTGAAAGCTCCAGAGGTGATTTTGGATAATAGAGCTATTCCCCTTCCATCACACTGAAACAAATGAATGTGATCTTCTTCCCCCGCTTCTCTCTTGAAAATATTAGAAATCATTACCAAATCTTGGCTATTACGTTCCCTGCGCTTGAAAGCCCCTGTTTTCTTCTTCGTATGAAAAGAACGTTGAATGCATCACATTTGCCGCTGAACAAATGCATTTGCCAGTTCTCTTAAATGCCAGCACGATTGCTTTAGCAGAGTTAATAAGGGGGGTGGTAATCTGAACAGCCTTATTTTTGTCCTTAGCGTTCACCCCAAAAGGAAATGTGTTTCTTACTAATAATAGTGTATGTGACAGAAAATACCAAGTACATGCAACTGTTCCCATTCACTTGCCAAAATGGATCATTCACATCAGGGCTTAAAAAAGTAAAACAAAACAAACAGAAAAACATCCCAAGTAAACAAATTAACCCTTCCCCTCCTGCCCGTAATTCCTCTAAACCTGAAGCTTGAGTCTAAATTATTTTGCCAGTGACCAGAGGGTGAGTTAAAGGGAAGAAGAACAGAGCCTGTGTTTATATTCCCTGAGGACCATGTACAAAACCATCCTGTCTGTCACATTTTTTTCTCCAGCCAACCATAAAGTGCACCCTGCCAGCGTAAACCAGACCTGTGGAGGAAACAGCTTATTCACACCTAAATTTATATCTAGCCATCCATTTTTTTGTAGTGCCCAATACGATTCTGACAGGCTCAAACATTTAACAGTCATAAATCCACTTTCCTCCTGCTTCCCCCTTGAGAAATTGTGTAACGGGGCTTGGAACCAGAGAGGCTCAATTGAAATTTATTAATATACGTTGCAGGGTTTTGTTTCGTTTGGTTCCTGATTTCTGAAGTTAGATGCACTCACAGTCGCACTTCTGGGGTTTTCTGCAACCACAATGACAAGGAATGATGTTCTTTACACCCCCTTATTTCCAGCGGCCGAAGCCGTAAGGGGGAAACCAAGGTGATTCAGTATCATACAACTCCAGATGAAACTGAGATGTGGCAATGCTGCTGCCATGGTGGTTCAAGCCCAGTATGTTTAAACCATAAAACACCAGCATAATGTCACAAATAATTCAAGGGAACAAAACGGTCTGAGACATTTGGATGAGGGTATACACCTGCATCTCGTTAACAACTTGTCTCATATTAGCAACCAACTTTCCTCAGAGAAAATCTTCTGCCTCAGGTTTAACAGGTAGCGTCCCCTCTGCTACCTAACCAGGTCTTTCTTCCCCTAACGGCAGAGACTTCACCCCAGCAGAAGGACTGTTCTGACTGACATTGCCAGGGGGACCCTGTGCCCGGGCTGCCTGACACACTGCTGGCCGCACCGCATTCCCTGTTCACCGGGAGCCTGCTCCTGCAGGCTGGACACGGACCCAGCTTGGGGTGCCACGGCCAGGCAGGGCAGGGCTGTGGGTAGCTGGAGACCAGCCCTGCTGTGGCATCGCTGGGGCAGGGACTGACGGCCTAGGAAGGCTGACGTGGGGTCCTGGGATGTGGGCGATGGGGGCAGCCCCAGGGGGTGGGCAAGGACGGGCAGGGCTGGCAGTGCCCTTAGGGCTGGCACAGTCCGGCAACAAGACCTCTCAAAGGCTCTTTTCCCTTCAGTAGGAAGCGTATAGACATGTTTCAGTGTTCTACCATGTGCATACAGATATCTGAAGATACATGAAGCCTTCCCCCTGAGTAACTATAGATACTCCTGTGTGAAAGAGAATTTACGTACTAAAGAAACCCTGAGTTGAGGCTTGTAACAAGTACACTAAATCCCCACCGTCTGCTACAGGAAATGCACCCTGTGACTTTTACCCACGCTCCTGGTCACAGCATCACAACGGGAAACTGTAGTCCCATACTGTGAGTATTCTCCATGGAGCAAGGGCTCTCTAAACCCTCATGAGACTTTGGTTGAATCCACTTAATATCAAGCAGCAGCTTAGCAGCCAGGTCCTGAAAATTCATTTTTGACAGCCCAGGGCCTGAGAACAGATTCTCCCTTTCATAGAATCACAGAATGGTTGGGGTGGGAAGGGACCTTAAAGACCATCTAGTTCCAACCCCCCTGCCATGGGCAGGGACACCCTCCACTAGACCAGGTTGCTCAAAGCCTCATCCAGCCTGGCCTTGAACACTCCCAGGGATGGGGCATCCACAGCTTCTCTGGGCAACCTGTGCCAGTGCCTCACCACCCTCTCCAGGAAGAATTTCTTCCCGATATCTCATCTAAATCTCCCCGCTTTCAGTTTAAACCCGTTACCCCTTGTCCTCCCCGTTTTTGCTCTTTGCAGGGCAGCACGCTCCCCGAGGTCAGTCTTCCCTTGCTATCAGGGGCTGCTCTGCACTGACCATTGCACACTGGGCTCTGCTATGAGAGGTTCATTCATGGTCAGGCCCAGGCCCACTTCCCAGCAGCTCCCCTCTGCCTGACAGCTGGACAGTGAAACCACACTATTTCTCTCAAAGACTCATCTTATTTGCTCAGCAGGACCCCAAAGGCTGGCCACAGCACAGCTCTGAAGCCACTCTACTCTCTGGTTCCTGTATTTATGTATTTATTCCCTGTAGGAATGCTGTTTTCTAGTTTAATCCTCCAGGAAGAACACGGCAAAATAAAGTAAGGAGTAAGGGCTTACTAAATAAAACTCTTACCTTTGTCACGTTAATCTTCAATAGTAGAAAGCATTATCAATCACTGGTGGGAAAAGAGCTGATCTCTTCCTCCTCTTCCTGCTTGGGCAGGGTCGGTCCAGGCAGTGCGCAGGACTTCTCTCCACGCCACTTTAGAAACACTTGGCTGTGATTTACTAAGGATAGTTTCCTTTAAAACTGTTCATGTTCTACACCTGCCTTGCAAAGCAAGGATCTCCAGGCTGCCTTTGCCTGGCACACTTGGATCTACTCTCCCACAGAGCTGGAAAGGGAACTAGCGAACATTCAAAGGCAACGACCTGTGCTGGCATGCTCGCTCTCAGATCTCTTTGGGGCATCCCACACCTCAGCTGGAGTCTACAACGGACAGAATAAACTGACACCATCCAGGCTGGCTTAAGATCTAGACAGAGGCAGCCTTGCAAATGCAGCGTAGCAATCAAAATGACGTTCACTGTCCAGCAGAGAAGTATCCCCCATCTGTCACAAATGGACTGTTTTATTTATTCACCCCCTCAGTGAGCTCCAAGCATTAGCAAACACAAGTCGATCTCCACAGCTGACTAGGTTTTGGGGTAGGTGGCGAGGATCTGGGATCTACAAAGCGAGAGACAAGCTTATGGGCAGTAAATAAGGGGGCAGCATTAACAGCCCTTCTACCAAAGAGCATGGAGCACCAAAATCCTGCAGTGAAAAAAGTGCCCTTCTCTCATACATGTTTGGGATGAGAAACTAGCACAACTGAGAGCTTGCTGGGTGCCCGTCTTACACCAGCGCTGGTGCAAGGGTGTTTGCCATGGCTGGGTAGCAGTGAGGCAAGCTTAGGGCCTACGTGGTAGGAGAAGTTGAAGGTGGAAGAAAAATTCCTTTTTAAGGAATTCCTGAAAAAAACCCAGACACAGGTAAAATCCTAAATATTAGGGCCATTCCGAGTCTCGCTAAGTTTACAGTCATTCCCAGCTCATGTATAATGCTAAGCAGTCTAACAATTTTCATTGTCAAGTGTAAAAATGCAGTATTCAAAGACACCTCATTTCAGGTTGAGAGTTTGAAACGGGGAAAGTGCTAAGAAAAACGAAACAAAAAAAAACCCCCCACAAACAAAATGAAAGCCCTATATGGCTTTTTTGGGTTTTCGGTTGCTGTAGGTTTTTTAGACTCTCTTTCATCTTCTTTCTCTTTCAGAGCCTAGTTTCTCCTTTTGCCGCATTTTGAAGACATTTGTTCAATGAGAAATAGCGGCATGGCTCTCTGGGCAGAGAGCTGTCAGCAAACCCAAAGAGCTGCCACGCAAACCAGGCCCCACATGAAAACTTGCCACATGTCTTGGGGAGCTGTCTCAGGGAGCAGCCGTTTTCTGGGGAGAATATTTCCTCCTTTCCCCATTTCTTTCACCGTCCATATTTTTATGGGAGCCCTTTTAGCACAGCACTTATTTCTGACTCATACAAATCAGCTCCAAAGCTTGGGTAATGCCAAAAATGGGCTATTCATATTCATTCACGCTCTTGTACGCATCTCTGCTCTCATAAAATGGAACATGTGTCTGATGAGCTTATTTGCTTTCTAAATGTGTGGCTAGGAAGGATCGAGAGCGTGCAAGATATAATGGTAGTAGCACTGGAATAACACCAATAAGGCATCTGCAAAAAGTTTGCCTGACTTCTGCCAAGCTCCATGCAGACTGGTTATAATGGTGTGAAAGAAACTCTTTGGTGTAGATTTCATTGTTATGCCCTTTAAAATGCACAGACACGTGCTCCATTGGTTACTTCCCAAAATAACGATGCTGCTCAGTACAGAGATGACTCATTCCTAAGATGCCACTTGACTGGTTGCTGTTCACTTCCACAGGGAAGAAAATGGTTAAGGTCATCACCTGTGCTGTCAGGTAGATTCCCTAAGGGTCTGGGGCTCCTTGAGTACCGCCATCCACAGCAGGCTGAGTCTGCTGTGACTCATCCTACACACAAAACTTACAGTCAGCTCCCATGCCACAGTCCTGCTGGATAACGCAATACAGAAAATGCTTGGGGAGCAAATTTCTCCACTCCCACACATGACATACACCACCTCCCACCACTGACAGACTGTCCCAGTGCACATTCTCACCATGCTGAGCTGCAGCCAGGAGAGCGTTCCCCTAATAAGATCCCATAGTCAAAGGGAAGATGCTTCCCACCTAGCCACCATATCTCAGGACCTCAGCAGCAGCCCTTCTCCTGCCGTCTGCCCTGCCCGTCCATGTGACAGGCTACAGCTACAGATGCCCAAGAAGGCGGCACGGGGGAGGTGTGTCTAGCTACCTTGGTCTCTCCATGGGGTACTGCATAGCTGTCTGCATTAGACTGCACCATGAACTGCCAGGCTGTCTTCTCTCTGTTCCTTTTATCTGTTTGCTTTTCCTTTTTCCACTGAAGTGTCAGTAATATATAAAATTCTGGTTGGTTTCTTTAAAAAAAAAAAAAAAAAAACCAAAAGAAAACAAAACCAACCATAGAAAACACATTAAGTGAGACAAACTTTCCCTTCTCTTCCTCTCCCATCCCCTCCAGTTTTCCTTTCCCAGGGACACAGACATAAAAATATTCTGCTCAATCTCAGCCGAGGGCGCACAGGGGAAACCTGAACAAGGAAGAGCCTGCTATCTCTGTTGCCTTGGCCTGGCAAGCTGATGCCCCAGCACATCTCCCGAGCAGCACAGCCATGGGGCACCTTGTCCTCGTGCTGCAGGAGGGCAGCCCAGCAGGCTGGTTGTGGCACAGATTCTGAGAAATGGCATCAGTATCTGCCAACGTCTCTACTCTGATTTCTTTCATATCCCCCCCAAAAAAGTCTGAAAGACTCCAGCATCCTGCTAACACACCACAATGGGATTGTTGAAGTCAGGCTCTATAAAATATGCAGTACTTTTTGCCACGATGTTGTATATACATTCTGTCTATGTCTCAGAAACCTCTTGATATTAATAACCATTTTTAAAATAGCCTTCAAGTTTCTGTGAGGGCAACCACCGGTACTTACCAAAGCTGTGATTTTTGGTATTGCTTTTATTTGAATCATCTTTTCCTTGCTTAAGCCAGTAAGGATTCCAGAATGAAAACATCAGGTGACACTGCAGACCTCTCTTTGTGTGGTATAATATCAAAATGTGCCCATGAGAGAGTGGTTAACTGATCAGTCCTTAGACTGATCTCTTTGGCAATAAGATAGCATCCTAGACAAGCCAATGTCTACCAAGATGTCACAGTAGCAAATGACACTCCTTTACTTTTTCCAAAAATAAGGAACATGATTCCAGGTTTAGCAAGGATGTTCTTTCCCCACATTCCTGACATGGTGTCCCCTGTGTCACAGGGATACTTATATTTGTGTTAAAAGGATGATGGAACTTAAAAGCAGGATGCTGAAACATCCTTAGGGCCTTATTTTGTAAATATGTATTCAGTGCTGTAAGTCCGCTTCAAAGGCAAAAAAGTAAAAAAGAAAGGAAAAGGGAAAAAAAAAAAAAATTCAACTCTTCAGAAGTATTTTTATGAACCTCAGGGATGAGTCATCTCTGGCAGAGGAGATTTAACAGGATGCAGAGAGGGGCTGACTCCACACCGAAGCAGGGAAATCACTGTTTCTTCACTTTGATGGCTGATTTTGATAACCAGGGCTCCCCTTACCATCACAAAGGGACCCCCCAGTATGTGACTGACAGCCAGTCCTCCTTGGTTCCGCACAGTACAGCGCCAACTTTGCTCATAACATGGGCTGGGGGTATGAAATAACAGTGACAGGAATCCTTTGTTATCTTGGAAAGGATCCAGAATGGCAGTTTCCTCCCTGTCCCCACACCACCCCACACCCCACCCCACCCCCCCCACCCCCAAAATAAGCAGCTTCTCTGATAAACACCCTCACCTTTCTTCCTCAGGCATGGCAATTCAGTATCAGACAGAGCCATCTCTAATCTCTCAAGTATCTATCAATCTGCTTCCTACTAGGGCACTAAGATTCCCCTCTATCTCTGTGGCAGATAAAATGAACTCAAAGCTACGCTTTCAGGGGTGTAGGTCAGTTCCCGGATACATCTAGACAGAAGCCTGTAATCACTTGAGTTTTTGTCCAAGCGAGAGCCGAGAACACGCTGCATTTCTTAAATCTACTTATTAACACGATAACTAATCTAATGGATGCCTTCAGATGCTTGAAAGCCGAAGCAGGAGCAAGCGTGCATACATATCAGGACAGCTTCTTCATTTTTAAGCCAATTTGCTACTCGCCTAGAATTAAAAAGAGGATGGCAAGTCCAGATCTGCAAAGAGTTTAATGGGAGGTAGCAAACCCTACGGCTGACGGGGGGATGACGTCTTCCCTACCGCACGTAGGATTTTCTGTCACGCTCTTAAATCTTTTGAGTCTAAATCTTAAATAATGTATTTCTGTCTGCCATTTGAATGTTTGCATACAGATTTCTGTGGCAGAGTGGCAAGAATCCGTCCCGGTTCATTCTTCAACCAACAGGTGAAAGGAAAGACAAAGTGTTCCCAGCTACTCTTCCAGTGCATCTAGCAATTGTAACAGCAGAAAAGTCCTGCTTTTGGTGGGGACACAACAAAAACTCGCTCAAGACAGAATTGGTTAGGGGAGTTTGCTGAATGAATAGTGGAACAGTCTCACCTCCCTTGGCGGAAGGACCCTTTCCAAGTGTGAGTCAGGAACAGCTTTTCCGTTGTTCTCAGCACTGAATGGCAGTTGTCCACTTGGCTTCCCAAAAGTCCTGGCCCAGAGCCGACAGTGGAGTGTTACCTGCACGACACAATTCAGGAGGGAGGGAAGGGTGAAGCTCTTTCCTAGCACCAAAACAACACACGCTTTTAAACAAACATGCAGTTTCGTTGCTAACTCCGCACCTGGAGTGTGAAGGAGGGTCCTCCAGAGGCCCCTAAGCCTTCTCAGTTTTAGATCAAACTGCTACTCCTGGTGGGAGAAGCAGTGTCTTTCCTGCCCCAGGCACAGCTATATAGTGCCATATGAATAAACAATAAAGCAAGACGAGAGATCAGAGAAATATAACAGTGTTCTGACACCTCAAGTTTGGATTACTTACAAACTGCATTAATTCCTGGCAAGGCTGACCTCACCCGTGATCCTGAGAGCTCGATAAATTGAGTTCCACGGAGTTCACCATGTATTGGTTTTCTGATGAAAACTTTAAAAATCAGGGGTCTTTTTGCTCTCCACAGCAGTATAGTTCTAACGGTATTGTATAGGCATCACGATTTCTCTTGCTGCTTGGAGCCAAGTTTCTTTCCATGCCCCCACCATGCTCTACACCGAGCTTTCCTTGGTTTTGCTCTTCACCCCAGAGAAAGCTGTTTCAGTGATGTATTATTAAAGCGCGTATGTTGTTTGTGAGCTACCCTGCCGCCCTTCAGTAGGAAGGCACCATCTAAATGTAAAATAGCATTACCGTGATCAAAACTCAGGCACCTTTACTGTATGTATGAGATGCACATGGATGCTAAAAGCTATCCTCTTTCGCATGCAAAACACTAGTACCTTGTAGCTTCTTCACTGAGATCTGGAAGTACAGGAACAAAGTCTGACTTCTAAACGACTAACGCGTACGACTGCACTGCAGGCCTGAGAAGTTCCGTCCGCACCCGCCTGAAAACGACTGACTGGTGCATAGCAAACAGTACTTAGTAACGAGAAGAAAGGCCTGAACTGGGAAACGATCCTGCCCCATCAGTTAGTGGGAAGCTTATGAGGTGTTTTGTTGATCCATAGCACACAAAATGTGAGAACGGGGGGATGCAGAGGCGCAAAACCTAAAACGCTTCGGTGGCATTAGCCAGGCGTCTCGCGGCGCCATGGGTATAATTCCCTCACCAGGAAAGCTCTGCGGGGACTGCGTATGAGAGGCGCCGAAAGCGAGGCGGCGAGGACCCCGCTCTGCGGCACTCGTCCGACTTAATAGGAACAGCTGGTCAGTGAAGTGTTCGCTAGAAATTTAACACGGCTCAGACAGTGAGAAGCAGCTGCCAATAAATCAAAGGGGAGCGCCCGGCTAAATGAGGTTTAATTTAAATTCGTACCTAGAGCTGACAGACGAGAGCTTCGTCGCTCTTCTGCATGGCATTAGCACACGCCGGTCCGCGCCCACGGCAGCAGCAGCTCGGGGAAGAGTGGCAGCCCTGGGTCTCGGGTTAAGCGTGCAGCGACCGTGCAAAACTGCGCGTCAGATGCAAGGGGGGCTAGTGGGGAGAGGGAACGGGGCAGGCGTTTCTCACTAATGGCATTTTTTCCAAGTCATTTGAACATGATGAAAGTCACCTTGGCCACTTTTTGGCTGCACTGTGCCCTGTTGCTGCCGCCAGCTTCGTTCCGCTGCTCCCCGGCAGGGCAAGCCGCCATGTCAGAAAAGGCCGTGGCCATAGATGGAGTAGAATCATAGAATGACAGGATAGTTTGGGTTGGAAGGGACCTTAAAGACCACCTAGTTCCAACCCCCCTGCCATGAGCAGGGACACCCTCCACTAGACCAGGTTGCTCAAAGCCTCATCCAGCCTGGCCTTGAACGCTTCCAGGGATGGGGCATCCACAGCTTCTCTGGGCAACCTGTGCCAGTGCCTCACCACCCTCTCCGGGAAAGAATTTCTTCCTGATATCCAATCTAAATCTCCCTGCTATCAGTTTAAACCCGTTACCCCTTGTCCTGTCACTACAGGCCCTTGTAAAAAGTCCCCTCCAGCTTCCTTGTAGCCCCCTTCAGGCACTGGAAGGCTGCCATAAGGTCTCCCCAGAGCCTTCTCTTCTCCAGGCTGAACAAACCCAATCTCCACAATGGCAGCTGGGGATAGTGAGGGGAGGAAAGTCCTCTCATGTTTCTGTTTCCTTGCCTGAGGAAGCCCACACAACCTTCTACGAAAGGCCAGCTTTCCTGGAGATCCCAGGGTACAGTGGGTGTGGGCAGAAGTCTCTGGAAGATCAACACACCATGGGCCAAGGGTGGCCACGACTGGCACCGGGGGCAGAGGGTCATGCATCCCTCCCACTTCACTGGGCAGTTTTCGGCCTGGCAGCAAGGGTTAGATGTCACCTTGAGATGCTCTCAGGCAAACCGTGTGCCTTTGATCTCCTGGCAGATCAGGGGAGTCAGGCGGAGGGAAACACAGAGGTTCCATGGTTGTGCCTGTGCATCGCCCTGCTCTGCCATGAGCAATACGGGCTTATTTTCAGGGAAACACTCAGTCATGCCTATGAGACTGTAGTGAAAAGCTTCGTGGCGGCTCCTGGGCACCTCCAGCGCTCACAGTGGCGGTGATCTCACCTCAGCCTTTGTGCTGTAGCCAGCCCTGCTTTACACCTGTGCCAGGTGGCACGCCTGGAGGAGGCTGGCGTTCCACCACCAGCTGCGTTGCACAGGCTCCCTCGTGCCTGCGCAGGGGAGGAACTGAATTTGCTGCGTGCGCGAGCAACAGTCGCGTCCTCTTTGTCAGAAGGCCTCAGGGTGTGATCAATGGCAACAATGACTTTTCAGGCCACTGGGGTAATGCAAGCAGGCAGCTAAAATTGCACTAACAAGAATAGTAAGTGGGATGTTGCTACAAAATATTAACAATAGTGCGGGGGGTGGTGAGACAGCAGACCTACAGACCAGTGCCGAGGTGGCTGCCTATGTGCCTCCATGATACAGGGGCCTGGAGCCAGAGCAGGGCTGGGCAGCCCTGGGGTCCTCTCCCTGCCCTCCAGTACCTCTGCCCATAGCTGAAAAGCACTGCAGAGGCACGTGGGCACTCCCCTGTGCCTCAAAAGATGGTTTGTGCTGCCCAATTTTGCTTGATTTTAACGTCTGATGACACACAGTGTTTTTCACCATTCACAAACCAAGATACAGGGCTGGTTGTTCCTTCGTCTGGGATATGGAGTGACCGCAGAGGTGAAGGAGAGTGTAAAGGTGGTGAAGGGCTGGAGGATGAGCTGGAAGGTGAATTTCTTTGGGCTGGGCTGTCACTGAATTCTGCATGGCTGCTCTTTGCATGAGTTGGGCAATCAGTTCAGTTCTCTTTTCCAAGCTAAATTAGAGATGTCCAAGGCATGACACATACGACAAAGCATATCAGGGGTATTTCTAGTGCATGCACAAATCCAAATAAATGCCTCTGTAAGAAAAGCTGCTCTGTAAAAATCATGACCATTGTCTCAGTTTTACTCACTGACCTCCTGAGTGGAAGAAACGTTAAGAAACTTCTTCTTTGTAATGCTTCCCAGAAGTTTCAGATAAGAAGAGGCTGAAAATAGGGCACAAAATTCAAGTGGAAAGAGGAAATTGGGAATGACTGACTTCTTACAGATAGACTGGCATACTGATATTCCATTTCGCTTTTTACACATGACCACACACTTGCGTGCATGCACACACACATATGCACACACAAAGTGGATTAGCTGCGTTCTGAAGCATTTGACAACAGCAGCTACACTTTTCACAAGTCAGAGGAAGCCATATTCCCTTCAGAAATCATCTGGTAGGAAAATATCAAAAGCAGAATGTGCAGGATTTTAAAGAAATGTGTAGGAGCAAAACAAGCTTATTTCTGTTTTAATCCAAACTGAATCATATGTCTTATGTCAAAGCTATAAAAAACAAGGAAGGTAAAAGAGGTAATGCTTGTACTCCAAACTCTTTTTTTTAATCCTGTGTTAAATTATTTCCTTCTTTTTACACATAAGAAACAAAAAAAAAGTGGCAATTCCTAGCAAGCTAATTTCACCTCTTTCCTACCATTAAGAAGAAACTAAGGAGACACATCCTCTCTTGGTGTAGTCTGTTACAGCTCCTCAGGCTTCAAAGGAACTAGGACAAGTTTCCAACAATGGAGGACGTGATCCTCAGATCTTCAGTAAGTGAAAAAGCATCCTGTCTGAAACTATTCGGGAGAGGAAGCTTCTCCAGAGACAGCTAACAAAATCCTTTCAGCGCTCTGTAAAGGAGATCAGTTGATCCTGAGTGCAAGGCTGCTGCCGTTCACTGCCCAGCGGGAGACGCACGGCAGCCCCTGGCCCTGTTCCAAGCCCCGGCGGAGCCGCATGTGGGTCGGATGAGCTGTTGGGCTGGCAGCAGCCGCCATCTGTCCCGTTGGCCACCTCTGCCATTACGTAATGGCACGTATCTGACCGGGAGGCCCTGGAGAAGGAGGGCTCCCAGATGGCAGTCTGCTGCCGCCATGGATACTTATTACACTGCTCCCCTCTTTGGTCCGAGGAGCTTGGGGGAAGGACAGTGTCCAGAACCAGGCTGCATGGAGTCCTTAGGTGCCAGGAGCCTGCTTTCTCCCTCCTCAGGTCTCAAGGGACCTGAGATCCTGCCAGAGCATGGGCTGCACACCAGACAGTACAGTGAGCCAGGTGGTTCTGGGAAGGACAACACACTCTGCATGCAGACACTATCTGCATGGGTTTAACATCTATCGTGCCATGGGGCAGGAGATGCTCCCTGCTCCTCCCTGACATGGAAAAGATGCTTGGGATCTGCCTAGCCAGGATGATCAGACACCACAAAATTCAGCATGAGATTGGGCTAGGACACAAGGAGGATAAAACACCTAAAAACCTTTAAGGAAGCTGAGTAGCTTCCAGTAGCCTAGGAGCCATATTCAGATAGAGCCTTAGACGCAGGTGCACCAAAAGGATGCTGTCTGGTTCAGAGAGGATTTAGAGTGCCTAAATTAGGATCCTGTAGGGCCCATTTCCACCCCCTCCCTCCAATCTTACAGACAGCTTCAGAGCACCCACAGGAGGCTGAAGGCTCCAGTGGGGAGCCACATCCATCCAAGCAATAGCGCTGCCTGCTCCACAGTTGCATTGAAACATGGGACAGGACCTGTGTTCTCTCCCTCCGTTGCTGCAAATGAGGGTGAATCCACTCATTTCTTTTGACACGGCGTGATGGCAGATGAGAATAGCTGCCAACGAGGCAGGTAATGTAGTTTCAATGGCACCGGTGGTTTTCACTGAGCCCCCTTCCCTTCTCAGAGCAGACTGAGAGTTCTTCACAGCACAGCTTCTGTCCATGGGCCCTGGGCCCCTGGCCCCGATGGAGGCTCCAAGATACAAGACGAGAAATTAATAACATAAAAGCCAACAACAACAGCTCTTGCTAGTACCTTCTCCAGCTTCTTGCTCTCTCATCCCCCTCACTCTTGGGTTCTGCAGCAGTAACAACAGTGCAGAACTGAAGAGTGAACAGAATAATACTGTAAAATTCAGGTTATCTCTGGAAAATCTTCCCAGAACAGCCAGAAGTGGCCACATGATTTTAGAGAAAGTAGGAGGATGTCACCTTCCCTCCAAGGCCAAGACTAATTGGTGGGCTGGATGCATGAACACCACCTGAGCTGCACAGATCTCCAAATCTCCTGCCTCTTTTGGGAACATTAAAATAGAATCATAGAATCACAGGATGGTTTGGGTTGGAAGGGACCTTAAAGATCATCTAGTTCCAACTCCCCTGCCATGGGCAGGGACACCCTCCACTAGACCACGTTGCTCCAAGCCTCATCCAGCCTGGCCTTGAACACTGCCAGGGATGGGGCACCCACAGCTTCTCTGGGCAACCTGTGCCAGTGCCTCACCACCCTCTCCGGGAAGAATTTCTTCCTGATGTCCAATCTAAATCTCCCCGCTTTCAATTTAAACCCATTACCCCCTGTCCTGTCACTACAGGCCCTTGTAAAAAGTTCCCCCCAGCTTCCTTGTAGCCCCCTTCAGGTACTGGAAGGTGCTATAAGGTCTCCCCGGAGCCTTCTCTTCTCCAGGCTGAACAAGCCCAGCTCTCTCAGCCTGTCCCCATAGCAGAGGGGCTCCAGCCCTCTGAGCATCTTCATGGCCTCCTCTGGACCTGCTCCCACTGGTCAATATCCTTCTTATGCTGGGGGCCCCACAGCTGGACACAGCACTGCAGGTGGGGTCTCGCGAGAGCAGAGTAGAGGGGGAGAATCCCCTCCCTCGACCTGTTGGCCACACTTCTCCTGATACAACCCAGGATATGGTTGGCTGATAGGGTTGGCTTTCTGTATTTCTGTAAATTAGTATCAAACTAATACAAAAACTATCGTCACCCCAAGCCATGTTCACCCAGCACTGAGAAACTATTCCGTGCCTTTGCACTAATTATGCTGGCTTCTTATGCTACCAAAATAGCCTTTATTAAAGAGATTTAACCAGGTTCAGAACAAACGAAAGATCATTTGGCAGACCAGAAAACCGTAGAAAATCACCACCATAAGGAGGAAAATATTTCTGAGCTGCTGTCTATGTATTTATTTTCTGCATATGGAATAAGTCATTTTGTATGCTTGATAAAATCAAGGACAATTAAACTAAATTGAGCTTTAATTTCAGACTGAGGCATAAGCCTACGACTGAGCATTTCTTCCTGCAATGTCTGGAATTACTAACCAGCAGCACAGGCTAAGCTCAAATATCAGACAAGGTGGGAAAAAGTTCATCGCTCATCAAAAAAGCAGACAGTGATAAAGGTGTTGGAATACTTTGCATTACTTTCAGCAAAAAAGAGTTCACACCAGGTCTATAGTGCAGTCCAGTATACATTTAGGATGAGAAGCAGGACAGTAAATGTTTCAGGAGTTGGGGAAGGATAGGACAAGGTCAAGCAGAAATGACCCTGCTAATGAGGCATCCCACCGTTCTGTGCAAGAGGATAAATGAGCCCCATCGAGGGCTGAGTCCTCAGCATTCATGAACAGCAACACGAGCTGTGCTCTCAGCTTCCTGCGCCCTCGACATCACCTGAGCTGCACCACTGCAGACCTGCGGAGACACGATCCTTTACATGCGAACGCCTAACTGCAATAATTACTTTTAATTCCAGTCTCAAATCCAACTTTCATATCTGAAAAAACCCTGAAAATGCTTTTCTCTGCTTCTTATCATGTCTAATGTATCTCTGCCTGTTGCAGGGTCTCGCTCTTCTTCTCCGAGCGGCTGGCGCTTCCCTGTGAACTCACTGGACAAGCGATCTTCCCTACAAAGCTCGAGTACGCAGCAGACATCATTTCTGTCCCACGTTAGCTCTCTGTTTGACCCCAGTTCTCAAAGATCCCTGTTCCTGCACCCTTGATGGCAGGCCCGGGCTGGTGGTTAGCCTGGCACAAAGTGCTGCGCCTACGGTGATTTTTGATCTTTCCTCCCGAATCCTCAGCTGACCTGTGCGAAGAACAAAGCTTTTCCAAGCTGAGCAGATGGCTTGCAAGGGGATACTTGTTCAGGAAGGGCAGGCTGTGCTGATGACTTTTCCAAAGTCCCACTGTCCAGTTGCCAACAATGTCATTTCCAAAAAACAGAATCCTGTGGCAAGACAGCAAGGAAGGGCGGTTCTAACAGCGTGGCACTAGCCTTAGTCAGTATGAAAACGTTGTGAAATATTTATGGACATAAAACCACTGATCAAGCTGAGTTTTCTAGAGGTTCTGGGAGGATGAAGTCGTACAGAGGGGAGCTGAAGGGAGATGACTTATATTTTCACAAAAAGCCAAGTCAGTTAAAGCCAAAGAGTCTAAATGAATCATTAGAGACCAGAGTCAGAAAAGGATATTGATTCAATCCAAACCTTTCTTATCACAGGAAGCTACAGAGTAGGATATTACACAGCTCAGGGTAAAAAAGTAACACATCAAACTCTTTAGTAAGTCCTTCCATTCCTAAAAAATCCATCCAGCTCACTTTTTCTAAGGCACAATGGCTGGCTTCTCAGCAAGTTGCCACTCAAATCCTCCCTATCCAGTGACAGCCGTTGTACTAGGTGTGCGTGGCAGGGTTTTGGTGGCAGGGCTGGCGCTACATGGGTGGCTTCTGTGAGAAGCTACTGGAAGCTGCCCCTGTGTCCCACAGAGCCAATGCCAGCCGACTCCAAGACTGCTGGCCAAGGCCGAGCCCATCAGCACCTCTGGGATAATGTGTTTTTGAAAGGGGAGAAAACCTGAGAAAAGAAATTGTAACCAGAGAGAGAGAGATGTGAGAGCAACAGCCCTGCAGCCAGCCAGGTCAGTGGAGAAGGAGGGGGAGGAGGTGCTCCAGGCGCCAGAGCAGAGATTCCCTGGCAGCCCGTGGTGCAGACCATGGTGAGGCCGGCTGTGCCCTGCAGCCATGGAGGGTCACGGGGAGCAGAGACCCGCCTGGAGAGGACCCCACATCAGAGCAGGAGGATGCCCAAAGGAGGCTGTGACCCCATGGGAAGCCCGCATTGGATCAGACTCCTGGCAGGAGCTGTGGCCCCATGGAGAGAGGAGCCCAGGCTGGAGCAGGTTTGCTGGCAGGACTTGTGACCCCACGCGAGACCCAGGCTGGAGCAGGCTGCTCCTGAAGGACTGCACCTCATGGGAGGGACCCAGGCTGGAGCAGTTCGTGAAGACCTGCAGCCCGTGGGCAGGACTCACACTGGAGAACTTCATGGAGGACTGTCTCTCGTGGGAGGGACCCCAGGCTGGAGCAGGGGCAGAGAGTGAGGAGGCTTCCCCTGAGGAGGAAGGAGCAGCAGAGACACCGTGGGATGATCTGACCACAACCCCCATTCTCCATCCCCCTGTGCCAGTCGGGGGGAGGAGGTGGAGAAATTGGGAGCAAAGTTGAGCCTGGGAAAGAAGGCAGGGGTGGGGGGGTTGATGTTTTAAGATTTGGGTTTAGTTCTCTTTTACTCTGATTCGATTAGTAATAAATTAATTTTCTCTAAGTTGAGTGTTTAGCTTGCGATGGTAATGGGTGAGTGATCTCTCCCTGTCCTCGGCCCACGAGCTTTTCCTTGTATTTCCTCTCCCCTGCCCAGCTGGGGAGGGCAGTGACAGAGCAGCTCTGGTGGGCACCTGCCCTCCAGCCAGGGTCAGCCCACCGCAGTTGTATTACAGGCAGAGGACGTGTTAGATGTCTTACAAGAGTTTTGCAGAGCAGCTTACGCAGGGAACTGTGGGTCCTACCGATTTCCCCTCATCTCTAATGAACACCCGTGTCTAGAACAATAAAGTCTCCTCTTGTTAGTGATTGCTTGAAAGAAAAATCAGCTATTAAGATGATTAAGATACTGCTCGGGTACAGTAAAGCCTTCTAATGTCTATTTCCATCTACCTTTGAAATGCAGACTGCTACACAGAAGCAACCAAATGTCCTAGTTTAACCTCTTACGTGGTTATCAAATGAAAAGGAAGAACAGTGAGAAATTCAGCAATCAAAGGCATTGCAAGAGGGTTCAGGGACATCAAAACAGCCTCTTCTCACATGCAACACTTGTGCGGGAGAACAGGAGGGAGGAAGCGGTCCGTTCAGATCTTCAGTCAGTTTGGGACTCACTCCTATCAGCTTCTGACAGCTTCTGATATAATAAAATTTGATCCACTTCATAGGTGTGACTTATTACCAGGTCTGTTTACAGCACAGAGTGCCAAGCCAAAACCTTCCACACCCAGAGATCGGCTTCCTGCCTCAGTCTGCGATAACCAAAGTTACCAACTCAAACCCTGAATCTCTAGACAGCAGGAATCTTTTTTCCTATTATTAATGTTTTGAAGACGATAGGAATGCTATTTGAATGATTAGCTGCCCAAGAACATCAGAGAACAGAATATAAATAGGATTCACTTGCAAAACGGAGGTAGAACCAGGCACATGGAGTAAGCTTGAACAGAGTTTAATTACGCTCTGTTTCGAAGGAGTGACAAAACCATGCCCGTTCAATTCATAACCCAAGTATCACACAAACTTGCGACTCGGTAAAGTTGTCAAAAATATTAAATTATGCAATACGGACAGATGTGGTTGAGAAATTACCCAAAGATTTGTTTAAGAAACATCAAAGCGGTTAACTTCAATCACATTTTGCCTGGGCCAGTATTCTCTTTCATTTTCAGCAAGTTTAGGGAACGAACAACTGTATTGGTCAACATTTATTCAGGTAAGTTGGCCTGCAGCCCTCCTGGTTATAGCGTGAAGAGTTATTCCCTGGATCCCAGTTTACACATCACTCTACCTACCCGCCAGCGTCTTGGAGCAAAGACGTACGTGCTTAGCCCTCGTATCCAACCACGTGGATGTCATGAAGCTGACTTCCTCCAAGAGAAGCAGAGGAGGAACCAAGCGAAGCTAGAACAGCTCTTCTGAATGTCTGGGAGGTGGCTCTAACCCTGGTTGGAGTACATCACACCTACAACGCTGCTGAATGATCTGCCTTTCAACAGGACCCCTCACAGCCACCCCGCCTGTGTCAGCCTTCCTCACTTCAGCCCCCGTCCAAAATACAGCAATAGAAGGTCTCGCCTTCACGGTGTTTTGACTTTGGACAGTTTGTTACATCTGGAGAAACTGCATTTTCCCCAGTACTGAGCAAACCAGGAACAGGCAGTCTTTGTGAGCCACCAGAAGCTTTGAGTTCTATTTAGGGAAAGCCAGACGTGGCAGTGATCTAGGCATCACAGATACGAAGGAACGAGGCTGGGTTCCTGTTTGGGAAATTACAGCGTTTTAAATGTAAGGCTGAGAATGGAGATATTTTTAGTAAAATCATCTAATTACTCCAGGCTTATATGCATTTGCGTGTCCTTCAGTCGCCGTGTCCTTGGGAAAATGCAGGAGAAGGCTTTGGGTTGTCATGGAGGATAATCTTGTACTGTGTCACAGGAACACGGTGCAGAAGAGAGGAGCTATAGGTTTTGCCATGGGAATGACATCACATATAATAACTCCTCTGGCATTTTATCCCCATTTGGAAAACAGGAGAACAACTTTACCATCTCCTGGGAGCACAATCCAAAGCCAGTGGCTGTGAATACCCTCTGACCCCGGACCGGGGAGTACTCCAGAAGCACAGAATTTTATTTTAGGTATTATTGCCGGTGAACGCATTTGTGACACCAATTAAAAACCTCTGAAAGATCATCGGTGTGGAGTACTTCGAGCCGTGACGGACATTCCCAACGAGCTTGTGCAGATGCCACCTTGCCGACTTAAGCTGTACGTGCACACGCGGCGTGTGCTGCTGTCCCTGACACCGCACGACAGCCGTTCGTTTATGTTAGGAAGTAAGTGTGGGATCCTGGATGATGATTTGTTGACTGGCTAATGGCTGTCACGGAACGTACCGCACATACATTAGCTGTCCTGTTTTAATGAGGAACAGAACTCTTTAATGCTCTTCTTCTGCCATTTTTTCTTTTTTAATATGCAATTAAAAAATGACAAATGCAACCCTCAAAAGAGGTGGGACTAGACAATCTCTAGAGGTCTCCTCCAGCCTCAGCTCTTCTGTGAAACGGTGAAAATATCCTGGAGTCTTTAAACAGCACTAGGGGGGTTATTATCACCTGTGCATGAGCAGCTGGCTGAGTCACCGCCACGGCCCGCAACACAAACACGACTGTAGTGAGCCGCTTTTATCTCACACCCCAGCAGAAATGCCTTCCCTTCGTTACAGGACGTGAATGCCAGAGCTCACCGACTGCCATTTCAGACAGATGTTTGTTCCGTGTAACTTGTTAAAATTTCTCCTGGAGAGCAGGTATCCAGAGCCCTTATGCAGCTACATTTCAGCTGCTCCCCCCTCTTTCTGAGCCTTGCTCATCACCGCACACCGAACGTGCTTCTCTGTAAAGGACCGGAAGAAAATTCCCCACTGCCACCAGGAAGTGCACAAGGCTAGGGCTTAGGTACGCCCATCTCCGCTGCCAGAGCTGCAACGGGGCTGCCTGCCTTCTCGAGCGCTTGGGCTAGCGTCGCGTGCCACGGCGGCGGTGGGGGTGCAAGTTGTGGTCCTCATCCATGAGTCCAGGCTTGGCTTTTCAGTTGGCGTGGCTGATGGATGACAAGATACTCCCTTCTTCCCTGTTGTTTCATGAAGACCACTTCTGGAAGGTAGGAGACCAGTCTGTGACACGCACACTTGAGTTTTTTGGAAGTTACCTTGGTTGTTTCTTACCGAAACTTTTGCTGTGCCGTCCCTTTATGCCAACATGATCGTCCGTGGCTCACGAAGCTCATTCCCTTCTGAATAACAAGTCCAAACAAAACCTTCCATTATATCTGTTGAACAAAAGTGCTGGTGCATCCCGTGGCCTAATGGAACACGTGCAATCTCGTGCTGTAAGCCACTCCAGCGGGGTCGTAGCACAGAACGCTCGCCTGAATGTCAGAATGAATCTTTCCCATAAACTACTTGCAGACGGGCAGCAGGGGGATGATGTGACATGTCCAATACTATTCCTTTTAACGAACAACAGGCACTCTTTGGACGTGAATTGAGTTCCATTGTCACTTAGAATCTCTCCAGGAACTTGAAAACGAGTCTCTTAACGCTTCAAGTATCAGCACTGAAGTAATTTACACGGAGTATTGCAAGCCATTTTCAAGGCTTGTCTACCAGAGCTGAAAAAATACAACTCAGGAAAAGTGCAGGAAAGGTTGTCTGGAATCTTACCTGCTATGAGGTAGCGGACTGTTGGCACTGAAGAGCAGGTGGTGTTTGGGGGTAATCTTGTCATTGCATTGCCATTACCAACTATCATTTACCCCACACACCATGTTGCCAGCATTTAGTTAGCAATCAGTCTTCACATGCACAAACGACCTGCGTTTTGCAAGAAAACCATTCCATGACCATGTTAGGTGATTTTGAAAGTAAAGTTACTAGCGCTATCCAAATAAGGGAAGCTGGAAAGAGCTGTTTAGATGCATGGCTCTACCCACCCATCGCCACAGCACTCACTTCATCGTAAGCTTTGCCCCATGCCATGGTGTGTCCCTGGCAGGAGGTCCATAGGATGTACCAGCTATGTCTCCATTGCCATGTCCTCCTGCAGCCAGACGGCAGGCGTGACAAACACCCTGCGCTGGGACACTGACTAGCACTGCCAGATTCCATAGACCGGCCATGAACGTGTCCATTGCTATAAATGGGCTGAAAACATTCACCTTCTTGGGGGTATGGAATGAATCATAGAGTCACCAGAGTCTTTTAGGTTGGAAAAGGCCTTTAAGATCATCAAGTCCAACCGTTAACCCAGCACTGCCAAGCCCACCACTAAACCATGTCCCTAAGCACCTTGATCCACACGTCTCTTAAATACCTCCAGGGATGGTGACTCAACCACCTCCCTGGGAAGCCCATTCTAATGCTTGATGACCCTTTCTGTGAAGAAATCTTTACTAATATCCAATCTAAACCTTCCCTGGTGCAACTTGAGGCCGTTCCCTCTTTGTCCTGTGAAGGAATGACCTGTAACCTGTATTTTCTGTAAAGGCAGGCAAAGCCCACATGACTTCTAACATCTCCAGCAAGCAGCTGTGCTCGGAACGGCGGTGAGAATATGAGTTTAGCAAAAGGCAGGCAAGCCTTTCACTGTGATGATCCATTAGGCTGAATCTGCCTGCTTCTACTCCACAGACTGGGAAATGCGCAACCAAGGCGCATTGCAGGAGGTGACAATCTCTTCAGCTGTCAGTCAGCTCAAAAGAGTGAGCGCACCGGAGAGGGGCTAAAGGACTAACACCAGTTCACTCAGGGAACGAAGCTGCTCTGCGAGGGGGGAGGGATGCGTAATAAGAAATGACTTTTTGAGAAACGAGCATAATTGTGAGACATTTTGTAGTTGTAATGCCTCACGGATACATTTGCATTTGCATATCACACACTAACCAGTCCCTCGTGCATCATTTAAACTCGCTCCACACAGGCAATGCTCTGTCGGTTTTCATAACCCAGCTGCCTGTACAAGAATTGTTCTGTTTTCCCTCCCGAAACTGTGTGTGAAAGCAGAAACGTTCTGCGCTCACAACTGGCTTTAGGGAATGAGTATTTTTGTCAAATCTCCGCAAATTGTGAAAATATTTTGCCTACCAATTTAACAGGAGCTGCTTCGTAACCACAGTGAATCCTGGCTTTTATACTTGGCAAGAGCTGTTCGTTTTTCCTCTCTGCGGCTATCGTTAGTAAACGTTCCAGGCTGATACCTGCTGCAAACTCTTCAGCACAGACAAGGGCATACACGCTGAACTCTTTTCTCCGTCGTCCCAGCGTTGCAGGCTGCTGTTCTCATTCCATTTCTGCAAGCCTCATCATCGCTCCTTGTTCCTCCGCAGTTCTGAGACAGCACAACCAAGCCTTAATGTGTCTGTAATTTTCTGAAAAGCCTCAGGAAGCCTCAGTGGCACAGGCAGACTCCAAAAGAACGACAGTTATTATACACACATGCACGAGGCTTTAGTATCTGTGCATCTACTCTGTATCAGGGGCTTTGTGGCTCCTGTAAACGGGAGCGGTACGAGGGTTACAGGAGTTAATAACTACAAAGCTCACAGCGACCTCCTTTTGCTTCAGACCCGTGTGCCTGCACGTTTGCGACTGATGGCCTGTTGGCCCATTTCCACTAGCCAGGATGGCTCCCTCACGCACTTTGCCTCTCACTGGAGCTATACAGCCTCCCTTCCTGCCCTGGGATCAAGCTGCCTCCCCCGTTCACACAGCGGTGCCCTCGGGGGAAAGACAAAGGGGTGTTTTACCACCCCGCCAGACCAAAGCATCCCCTTCGGACACCCGTGTCTGTCTGCTGCAAAGCCTCGGGCCATGGTGGGGGGAGAGCGATGCGCGTTACCGAGCTGCGTGGTCAAAAGCTGAGCAGTGGGGAAACACACAGCGGCCCCTCGGTACCCGAACGTCTCGGTACCTGAACGTCTCAGCCCACTTCACGGGGCAATGCCCGTGTAAGGCCGCGCTGGAAGCGGCCAAGCTTAGGGAGGGGGCGGTCCTTAGGGATTCATGCTGTCCCCAGCACGGTTACCTGGTTACACTGGAAGCCTCTTGGGAAAAGGGAGGTGTCGAGCCCGGCCTCGTGCAGCTGTAGCGCTGCAGGAGTGGCAGCGCGTGCCTTCCCCACCCTCCCCGTGGGAGCCAGGGATTTAGGGAACACAGAGCAAGACCTTTCCTGCAGAGCCAGCAGAACAAGACCAGCCACAGGAAGGGAGGGTTGGTAACAGTTTCAAGCCATTTTTAAAATTTTTCTGCTAGTAATGCTGGAGGGGATTGGGCTCCAGATGTCAAAAGGCTCTTTTCAGATATTTGAGGAAAGGAGGGTGCAGCACCAGCCTTTTCCCTCACGCTGCCCCGCTCCTCTCGCTGGGCCTGGGAGAGTCCAGCGCTGTTTCTAATGGGTGCACCAGGCTCAGCAACTGGAAATCACCATCCTCATTTAACTATTCTGAAAAAAATGACTTGGCTGTGGTACCAGAACCAAAGGAGGTTGAGTTTTCCTGCTTGAGGTTTGCAGGATAAAGCGAACAGCCAGCCGCTACTCAAACTGGCTGGCAGAGGCTCCTCTTGGTTTCAGGGCTAACACACACAGCTTTGATGCAAGCAGCAAACGGTGAAAAGCGCAAAGCCAAACACAACTGCTGCCAGCTCCGGCATTTGCCTGCCACCCATGATTTTTGCAGGATACCAGCGGGTCACTCACTCGCATGGGTAAGGATTACCTGGCAGCAGAATTATCATCGATTTCATACAATTGATTTCTCAGCCCAACAGTAACATGCTAAATCTTGTCTTTTAAAAGAACAAACTGTCATGGCAGGAGAAAGTAAATTATTCCGGGAACCCACTGCTTTAAAGACCAGAAAGCCTTTCAGAGACGTGAGTTTTTCACTGCTTGATGGAGAAGAGGGACTTTTTAGCTCCTTAGTGCTTTGCGAGCAGTTATTTTATAGGTCTCCAGCCTCCACGCTGTCAAACCAGAATTGTTCATTAAAGGGATCTCACATAAGATTGTCTATAAGCTGAACCAAAGGAGCTTATACGTACTAAAATGCACAGTGAAACAGCACGGACGGCCAAGCAAACTGACGGGGATTTCAAACTAAGATCATTTCTCTATTCTTATCTTACCTCATTACAAGTCAGTTTTTGTTTACCCTGGGGACAGGTTTCTGGTTTTGTACACCTGCTGTGCCACTGTGGATCCGTCCCCTCGTCCCCGTACTGCCAGCGCTCTCAGCAGCCTTGCTTCTCCCACGGTCCGCTGGAATGGAAATACTGCACAGCAGCGCTCATGGCCTGTGTTGTGGGCTTCGTACACCGGGGTTGGTCAGAGCAACGTTTGACAGAGGCAGCTGCCTGGCATTTCTTTTTTTACCTCCCCAGTCCTGGGGTCAGCTCAGTCCTTCAGCTTAAATTAGCACGTGCGCTGGGAAAACGCACGTGTTCATTGGCAGGACAGAGGGAGAGGGGGAAGTGGAGCCTGTGGTGCCCTGGTCCCACACGGTGCTCTGTTTGGAGCCCAGTTTGCCCTACCCATGCAGCTTGCTGGCTGAGTAGGTGGCAGGAAGGCAGAGGGCATACCCAGCTGCTGCAGTAAGAGATTGCTCAAGGGTAACCTGGAGTTCTCTTGGCACTCGGTACTGCAGATACGTCTTTACAGCACTGATTTACCTAAAAAATGGGCTCAAAAATGTCCCCCTGCTGTGACGCAGGGATGTCGCTCGCATACCCACAACTCCCAGCGATGTGAGAGAGTAATGCTGAGTGCCTAACAGTGCCCCAGAGCTTTCAGAGCTCAGGAAT
This sequence comes from Rhynochetos jubatus, assembly GCA_027574665.1. Classification (NCBI taxonomy): domain Eukaryota; kingdom Metazoa; phylum Chordata; class Aves; order Eurypygiformes; family Rhynochetidae; genus Rhynochetos; species Rhynochetos jubatus. Next base: position 86,062,951 of record CM050650.1, on the reverse strand, counting down.
AGCCTAACTGCTAGGAAAAGGGAAACAGCTTACCTCTTACTCTGCTCTTTTAGGAGCTCCTTCCATTCACTTTGGCTGTTGGTCCCCCCTCACTGCTACTGCCCTGCTCGAGAGAAAGCACATGTAAGTCTTCTGGCTGAAGGACAGTTCCTTGTCCCTCACACCAGCCCTCGCTGCCTTCTCTGGTTCTGCCCTCCCCAGTCACCATCATCTTGTACTGTGTGAATAAGCATCTCTTTTCTCGGCATCGCGGTTGTCCGCTGTCGTCTGATCTTCCCAAGGAGTTCCCTTTTCTGAGAGCCAACCTCACCTCGGTTTTACCTCTTCCCTGCAGCACACGAGACAGTACCAGTTCTGGCTGGTTTTCACACCCATTCTTCCACCAGACCAAGCTTGTAGCATCACTATCGGCGTCCTCCGTACTCTTGCCTGGTCTCCCGTTGCTCTCACGGTAACGCACGGCTGATCTGCAGGCCACGGAAACACTCAGCATCCCCTCCCACACCCACAGCACCGTCTGCCCATGGACACCTGTAGTCTTTGAGTTTTTCCCTATTAAACCACCCTACCTTTTTGAACAGAATTTTTTACCCTTTGGAATAAAGTTTCCCATCCCTTGATGATCAAATTAGTACAGAAACTCTTTGAAGTATGTTTTGATAAGAACAAAATTCTGTTCCTCCAATATTCCACACTAGGCGTTTCTACAGACCTATTTAATATGATAACCTTGTCATCTCCTCGCATTAGAGGAAGTTCTGAGTAGAAGAGTTAATCAAAATTTAATTTTCTCAAAATATCATAGACGAATGCTCCTGAACCCAATTTGTGCGCTTTCTGCTAGTCAAACAGTCACAACTATACTGAAGGAGGGGGAGGAGGAGGGAGAAAGGGGTCCTGAGCAGTATTTCTGATTAAATGAATTCCTATCATGGGAGTCGATTTGACTCTAACTTCATTTTATTAATGTTTATTATTTTTACATCCAGCGATTTGTAAGAGAAGTGCAAAGGGGTTGTACTTAGATTTTACTTTTAATTTTTTGCGACCCTGAAAAAAGAAGATGGATGTTCCCTCATCGAATTCACAGAGCATCTTCCACATTTTCACACTTCCGGATGCGCCAACATCACCGGAAGGTTCTCACACTAGTGCGGGTTGCCACATGCTCATGTACTCCCTTACTGCTGACCATGGCCTGAAATACAACACATGAAAAGAGCCTGACTGCAGGAAAACTCTACTGTAAATGCCTCGGTGAACTTCCAGCCTCAGCCCGACAGGTTTCTGCCCCTGAACGGAGATTTTGGCTTGTTGGGAAGCTCAGCGACTCTCACCAGGGAATTGGAAAGAGTGTCATCCTCTATTCCCGTTGCAAACATTAACTGATCGATCCAGGTGTCAGGACAAAGAGTCTGACTTACCTTTGTACGGGAATGAGGGAGACACGGCCATGAGAGGGGGAAGGGCTCATCTGCTGCATATCAGCACTGAGGTAGACGCTGCTTCAGCTTCCCTGGGCAAGCCCAACCTGCAGGAGCAGTACCGCCCTATCCAGCCATGGGCGAGGCTGGCATCACACGGGGATGAGCGTAGAGCCTTGGAGTGGGGCACTGCCCCCGAGGAACATGAGCGGAGGGCCAGCCGCCGGGCACAGGTTCCTCTGTGTCACAGGCGATGACAGGACGACTCGAAAAGCAGGTAGGCAGGTCTGGCAGAGGAAGGCAAGCTCGAGGAGGTACGCTGTATGCACAAGGCACAGAAACCTGACGCTGGAAACAAAGGGATACAGGTGAAATCTAAACCCTGTAGGGTTTGGGAACCTCGGAACGTGCAGCAGCCCCCAGGCAAGGCGAGAGCAAACCTTGTGCCACGGCGTAGGGGGATGGAAGTGACAGTGGTGATGTAAGGTGTTTCAGCCAAACGTCACTCTCATGCAAGTTAACAGAACTGCTTGGATTTAGGACTTGACTAGAGAGGTCCGAAGGAAAGCAATATAATCTATGGAAAATAAATAGCTTTTGAGCAACTGATTAGATGCTTTTGATGAGACTATAAACCAGATTGACCCCTGCAGGAATGCTGATGCTAAGAAAATGACCCTCAACAGAAATATTTAACACTGTGCTCACAAAATCCTAATGACCCAGGGGAGTAACATGCAATAAGACACGTCATATTGATAGAAAAAGCACTGAGAGGAAACACTTTAGAGCCAGACATCCGCAGGAGGAACAAACTGGACTTCTGCTCTCATTCTCTCAGTGCTGACTACAGATGAATCCCAGGAAATCAGCTTGTTGTGCAACACCTTTGTGAGCACTCTGAGGCCGTGAGATACAACTGTGCATCACGCGCTATGCAAACACAAAGTCACACCTCCTGGGCACAAACCAGAGGAGCTGCTATGCTGAGGAGCGGAGATCCTGAGGGACTGGCTCCAGTGAACGGGCAAGCAACCACGAACCAGGCAGTGCGAGATGCTGGCTGGGCACATCAACCTGCTTCCTTAATGCCTACAGAGGGGAGGGCTGAGCAAGGGTTAGAGAAGTCATCACACCTCCCCAGGGGTGCTCCAATGCCAGATCTGGTTCGACCTTGATATTCAAACACTAGAAAATCAGAAATGGTTGAGAGAAGCACCATGACAATTATAGACATAAGAGGAACATACCAGCAGTGGAGGCAGGATCTAAATTAGAAGGAAATTTCCAAAGTCAAGATGGGATTTTTACTTCCTTTCCATTCAACTACACGTAACACCGAATGGAGAAGCTACACAATGTGAACCTGCCATAAAACACGTACTTCACCCACCTTTTGGGTTTTTTTCTGGTTCTAGTCGCAGGAAGAGCAAATTATACTTAAAAATGGCATAATGGACCATGGCCACCACTGGGCTGGGGGGCTTCTACCTGAAAGAAACCCCTTTGACACTGGAAAATATGTAGAATTTTCTTGGTGGACTGAACAGCAGCACCACCACGGCATCCTGGTGCTTTTGCTGGTACCAGGAAAGCACAAGCATCAAAAGTAAACACAACCTTAGCAGAAGTATTTTAAACCATTGACTTTATTAAAATACTTAATACACAGGTTGTAGAGGAATGTACTTACATTTTCTGGAAACTTCACTGAAACCAAATTTTAATTATTTAACAAATGACGCAACAGTGGATGAATTCATGCTGTACACCAAAGAATAGACAACTTAGGGTTTTTTTTTTAATCATCATTATTTTCCTGGCACAGACTCTTCTTCGCTCCTTAGCTTCAATCTCTTGAATATCTAGTAGCAGAGAAAGGAGGTTTGCATTTCTCAGCATTAAACCCGTCTGGTCCAAGTGAAATTCCATTTGTTTTCCTCAGGTTCTTCATTCAACCCATCCCCAATAGCTTCCTCTTCAAGAAAAGCAAAGGCGATTGACGTCTCTGAAAAGCTACGGGTCATAGTGCAAGAAGAGTTCAACAATCAAATGTGAACGTGGAGCTCTAAACTTTCTCAGAGTCATTACTCTTTCAAAATATCAGTTTCAAGCTGAGTGTGGAAAAAAAAGACACTGTCAAAATACAAGGGCCACAGCATTCATGGACATGGTGGAATGCACGTGGAAGACAGCCTGCGGTGCTGCCGCTCTGAAGTGAAAGGTAACCAAGAAGCCAGGTCTTATTGAAATACAAGATGCAAGGGCTGGGAAGGAGAAAGACAGAAATAACCCGGACACATCCTTACGAGAATGAAATGTCCTACCCTCGTGGAGAAGGCTGTAATCATCATACACACTGCGACTGCCACGGAACCACGGAGATCAGCGACAGAGTGTACGTTACGACAGTCTTGATGACAAGTATAATCTGGGGGAAGCGATTTATACTGAGTGAAGAAATAATTAACTGTGTGTTTCAATGCAAGATGCACAGAGGCTGCATAGGTTTTCACATCAAATTCATAAGGCTCTTTTCAGGAGATAATTTTGCAACCTTGCATAGGTGATATATCATTTCTATAGATAATATGCAGAAACTATGTACAGTTGAAAAAAAGAACTTGGATGAACACACTTTTCCCCTCAAGTTTCACCATAGTATAAAAAGTAACATATCTAGCTCCTTCAGCTCTCTAAAACACATAGGAATACCTTAGAAAGAGATGCTAGCAATGCCATCTAAATGATGCTGTGTGCATTTACACAACAGGTTGAAACAACTAGAGAAGCCACCACAAAACACAGTCCTAAAGTTTCCATATAGGAAAAAAAGGAGTTAAATTTTGCTTACAAACATTAAAACTCATTTAAACAGAAATGCATTTTACTTATAACAAATTAATGAGCATCACTAATGAGATGGCTGAATGAATGGATGACTCACCCACTAAGTAAACTATGGAAAGAGCCGATTCGATCCCTGCTTGATAAATGTACAGTAAACTTTAAAATCTGCATTTGGTTTCCAATTAACGCCAGCTCAGAACAACCCCTCCGTTAGACAACCAGAATGCAGCTTCCCAAAACCAACGCTAAGAGCATCCGCCAGTGCGCTGCCACAAGAGCCATCAGGGCACTCACGTGCTTCCTCCTCCGGTACGAGAGAAAGTCAGGCGGGCGACGAGCGTGGTGCTGTGGGACAGCCGACCCCGCCGCCTTTGAAAGTGAGCGTCCTCTTCCCTGCGACACCCGTCCACCCCACTAAATGCCCCCAGTGACCTAAACCAGAAGACTTTCCATCTGACGTGGCGCTCTGCTACCTCGGCTACCTCCTCCGTCACACAGGACTGGTCTGGCATTTCTTTTGTTGGTTTGTGCCTGGATCTTAGCCATCAGCAGCAGCACTGGTTATTACTCTTGGTATCACAGTGATGTGTACTTTTCAGTAATATTTACAATGGTATCACTGTGGAGAACTGAGCCCTGTACTAGAAACAGTCTCTTAACGGAGACTTTAACACTAAGGATTTGGTGTATTCCTTATCTACAGACAAACTTAAAAAGGCAAAGCTAAAACCAGCCCACTATACATTTGGTGTGCTAGGTTCAAACAGGGGGGAAAAAACAAACACCCGGCATGTTTCCTTTCAAAAGGATGCTATTTACAAGAAGGATTCGCTTTTTTAAATATTTCAACAACAAAAAACCCAGCTAAATATGAAATCAGTGAAATCTAAGGCTGCTTAGTTCGTAACCAACACAGAGCACAAACAACATTGCAGTTTGCTGCTAAACACAACTCTCGGAAACGCGGGGAAACTATGCTCAATTATACTATGGGTGACACAGGGCAACCAGTTGAATAACAATAATAAAAAAACACTTCTGCTTTTTTTCAAACACAGCCTCTAAAAAGTACAGCATCCCAACGTTATCTCAGTTCCAGATTGCTGACATTATAAATTAAAGGTGAAGAGAGATCCGTATATAAACAAGGCAGCTTTCCACTGACTTCCCTGTACTGTTCTTGTCTAAACCTTTGGAAAATTCGTCTTCAAATACCATAAGGTAAGGTTGAATTTATCTGTTCCAAAACAATGTCCATTCGCACATGGAATTTGGAAGAAAAAAAAAAAGCCAACAAACAAACCAAACTTAAAAAAACTCCCACACCCACGTATTTACAGCAATTCAGGTTTTTTTCCCAGCCTTCACACTCGCGTTTCACCTTCTGCAGAACTGTAAACACGCTACGCGCTGAGGCCAAGGCCTTATGTTATGGTACGCGGCCTTTTGGGCGGCGGGGGCGGCATGAGTTCAGTGTCGGGATCGAGGTGATGTTTCCGCGCCTGTCCTTGAGAAGCTGCCGTGCATCTGTCAATGAACTCAAACAGCATCTCCTTCGTGACGGGATTCTGGATGCTGTTGCATACAGCTGGGAACAGAAAACGTATTCTCAAGTTACTAAACCCGTTTGTTGTAGTCGGCACTTCAGTGAATTCATCCCCTCTTCAAACTGAAAGGTATCTAAGTCCAAAAGCCAGATGGAGACAGGTATGCATTTTGTTGCTATTTCAACCATGGAGAAAAATAAGTAGTATTTTTCACCAAGGGAAAGCAAACAGAGGAGAAAGGAACTAGAGAAGGGGACAACGGAAGTCTCAAATGAGAAAATACAACTTCTGGACATTTTGAAAAATGGTCAAAAGTGAAAAATTAAATTAAAAAAACCCCTTTCTGTGCTGAAATTTCCCACGAAAAACTTGAAATGTTTCCCACAAAACAGTTGTTCAGCCAGCATTTAGTTTTCTTTTAATTTTTATTTTTAGAAAGTTCATTATACTTTGGCAGGAAAAAATCAGGAATAACATAACTGCTCTACAGATGGAGAAAATGGGAAGACAAAAAGTGTCGCTGCATGTGCTCTTAAGAACGAAGAACAACATGCCACTGCTCAAAGAAGAGAAAACTGACTACTGAAACAAGTGAAAGAGAGAAATGTAGGTCATGGTGACAGAGAGATGTTACTGTACTTCTGTACACTTTGGTGTGGCCCATTCCTCTTTCCTGACAGGACTGTTCAGCAAGTATTTCAGCCACATTCTGTGCTGGTTCCCTAACGTGCCAACAAATTTATTATCTCCTGGCAAAATGACCACAGGTTGTTATTCAGGAAAATCTACTCACTGCTCAGGCAGGAATACAAGTAGAATGGTTCAGAGAAAATCCTACATCATCTGTGTATGTCCTAGTGAATAGCATGGTCTTAAACACGATTAAACTTCCCTGTGGCACTTTTAACAAAAGTCAGTATCCGCGTGGCTATTGTTATTCAGCCTCGCACACTTCTACTCAAACTCTTATACTTCACCTGAAAGTAAACGACATCACTTCATTAACAATACTTGGCAAAACGTGGTTTTGGTAGAAGAACACAAAGCTCACAATTCTGCAGGGATATACCCACACCTTTCATTGGTTTGCCTCTTCGTTGTTTGTACGACTAGTGTAGAAACTTAGGATGACATTTTCTCCTATTAATTTTCTAGCCCATGGGCCAAATAACAGTTTTGGTGTTTTGAATAGAGGTGAAATTATAATGGATTGTTTTGTTCAACAAATTCAACTCCTCGAGTGGCAGTTGGCATTACATCCTGACAAGCCAACACAGCGCTAGGAACCGATGTTAGTTAACAGCTGTTGCAATGCCACCTTCTCAGGTCTTGCTTAAAAGGCGTGCCCTGCCACTTAAAGTCTCTTTCGGCAAGAGTCTGCAGATCTACAAAGACTCGGGAACTTGCTTCTGCGTTATCTGTTAAATACTGCATCAGAGTTATCTGTTTAACTGACTTCATCAACGAATCCTGAAGGTGAAGGATTCACGTTAAATAAAACCTCAACACCACCTAAGCTTTTGCAAGATGAGGTATTACTGTCACAAGCTATGAGAAACCAGGACTCAAACCAGAAATGAGAACACAGAGCCCCTTCCTCCTTAAACAAGAACAGAGTCAAAAAATTAAAATTTGAGCCTGGAGAACTTTTAAAGCGAACTATTCTACTCACCCATGGCAGTGCTGTAGGCATTTGGAAAGCTTTTGTCTATTCTCTGTCTCATGAAGACCCAGCTGTTGTTCTCAAACTTGCATTCTATAATTTTATTGTCGTACTGTTTCAGTTCTTTTGTCACCTGTTTAAAAAAAAACATGTTTGGGATAAGCATATTGTAAATGCACTTTTTTTTTTCTTTATTTTAGGGATAAATAATAGAAGATCAAAAGCTGCCCTGCATTTTTCAGCAACGTGCCTCCATCCTACACAGAAAGACTGCACAGACTACGTCTCCATTATACATATGCTCAGCTACTCAACATTTTAAAAATACTTTTCAAATCTGCTGTCAATATACAGCAATTATATTATGCTAAAACATCAGCAGCTCGAACAGAGGGGGGAAAAAGTCACTTCTGGCCCAAATGCAAATAGGTTTCCATGGGAATACACTGCTTCCAGTGTAAGTGCTACTGCCAGCCTAAGTGCACGAAATGTATTATCCGTGTTTCATCAACCTTCTTTGCTGAAGGTCTCAAAGCCAAATGTCAGATTTCAACACCAGAAAGAGCTTATGGGAAATCATTCCACTCCTTACATTACTGAGGATTTTTTTTTTCTTTAAAAATTAAGATTGTAACTCCAAGATAATGCGGGATTTGAAATCACACATGTTCTAGATCTCCTTCAAGCCCCTATTTATTGATTTATAGATTTGTCAGCAGCCAATATCCTGAGCTATTTGTCTTTCTATTTGGCAATGCTGCGTGGTTTGGAAAATGTAGTTTATATGCATTGGACTTCCTAGTTGTTTTGGCTATTTCATCCTATGCATCCTAATCTATGATACAATGCAAAATTGTCAAGTAACCATGGTAACCGCAGAACCTTATCTAACGCCTTAACAATTTTACCCATATACTTCACTTTGTTCCAAAGTGCCTCTTCAGAAGTATAAAGCTGTATTTAACGGCTAGCGGCGTTTAGTTCGCTACGGTTTACCAAGGAAAAGCTGTACGAGGTAACGTAACACTTCGGATTCAGGATCTTATGCGTAAGCGCTCTCATAAAAAGCGACTGCTTATTGCAATTCATTAGCATAATTTTTCTCCTCTGTTGTCTGCTTGCTCCTGAGCGGTGACACGGGAATTTACTACTGTCAGAGGGATGCAGATTTGAAAAAGGCCATAACCGTCTGCAGACAGCTTAATAGCACATACAGTGGAAAAGCCCATGAACCTCTTTTCCATTAATTCCCAGATAAAGGCAATTAATTCATGAAAAGGTCCCAAGAATGGGCTGAGTCCTCCAGTACTGCACCGTACAGGATTTATCCTTCATTTGATAAGCAGAATCCTGACATTTTTCTTGGCATTTACTCTGAATACTTGTGTTCATTCCTGGATAGGGAGCCCTGGGGTGGATTTTACTTGCCAATCCAACATGGCACTACAAGACAATTTTGTTAAACCCGCTTACAACCGCGGCCCATCCTGCTGCAGGACTGATGGCGTCACGGGCAGGTTTCCGCATCACACATTATTCCTTCAGCCAGTCCATTACCTGCAACGAGCTTTTTTCTTAAGATCATTTAATCCCTAAGTGAAGTTTGTGCCTGCTGCCAATCACTCGGATGAAATAATCGACTGTCCAGGTCAGCAGTCTTTTCCTTCGCAGCGTGCTCTGCACAGCACGTCACTTCATTCCATCCGCATTGGAAGGCTACATACAGTCCAAATGTTTGACTGACACACGTGTGGACATATTTATGTTCCATTAGGCGTATGCAGGAAAACACAACACCCTTTTCTAGCGCACTATGGATACATAAACCCAGGAAGAAACTCTTGGCTGTGCAGTGCCTTGGAAAGACGTATTACTGTGAAAACAGCTGCCTAGTGGAAGCGGGGGCAGCAGGGGGTATGACCGTGTGTCTGATTTTCTGCCCAAGGAGGGAAATACTAGAAGGATCACCTGCTAGAGAGAGAAATGTATGAAACTGCAGGCAGTGACTTCAACTAACCAACCATCTCACACGGCTTTCTCATTCTTCTAGTGTTCAGATGCTCAGAATGGCAATAAATTATATGGCAGTTTATCTGACTGAGGCAATTAAGCAGTATTATTAACTATGTAGATACTTGCTCGGCCATTCATTAGCAATCTGGAAGATAGATCTTTCCACAGAATATGAACACTTGCCAAAGCACTGACTTAAACGAATTTTCCCGTTAGAAAAATGGTGATGATAGTCTTTAACAATTGCAAGCTGTAGTAATTACTCTACAAAGGAAGAAATACAGCGCATACTCTTCCCTATACTTTGCTAAGTGACCTCAGTCTCGTAATATTGATGAACATTTTAGGAACTGCTGCACATTTGATCAAGACCGCAAGAACTGTGAGCAAACCACACTTTTCAGCATTAAAAATACTCTTCTACTATTGCGTCTTAGTAGACTTAATGGGTATTGTTTACGCACAGGACTGAACAAGCCCATAGCAATCCTTGTATCCATAATTCACACCCTACATCTACTTATAACTTGCATGCTCCATTCTGGTATTTTGGCTTCCAAGCAGAACAGGGAAACTATCAAATTTAACTGTCTTGAATTTCCTTCCCTTTGGGAATTCATTCTGAGTTGCTCAGAGCAGCGTCTTCTCGACTCTCCCTTTGCAGTAGAGGGTTCATCCCTCCTCCCCAGTAAGTATTACAGCCCATAGGAGTATCTGAGTGATGCACCATCGGTTCTCTTCCTGAGGGGTGGTACATCTAGCTAGCGCTTCACAGAAACGGGACAAGTGTCTTAGGAATGGTGGCAGTTCTCAGCCAAAACGTTTATCCTTAGCAGCAGCGATGCTTTTGGTAGAGTGCCAATGCTTTTGCCATATTCCTGATAATACACCTTGAAACAGCATTCAGCAATTTCAAGACAGAAACTGCCACCACACAAAGGACACCATGGAGCCTCCCTTAATCAAATATTTATTCGCTAGCCTATTTTTGGATAGCCAGTCAGAATTAGAAGCCCAGAAGACCACGTCTCGGACACAGGGCTGTCAGAGGTGGGTGCATTGGAACAGGACCCCTGGTCTGGGCCATAACTGTGTCCTGGGCAAGGAAGAACACCAACACCAACCTGTACACTACTTTCCTTTCAGGAGGAAGGAAATTGTCCCTCAGCAGGAACACTCACCGTTCCTGACTGCATCCGATCTAGTTATCAAGAACCAGCCTACTTTCCTAAAAGAAATCAATTCCCAAAAATACAGATGAGCTTCCTCTTGGAAGCTGCTTCACAGCATTACTGCTAGATTGCAAGATGCGATCGGAAAAAAGCAGGCAAGAGCTGCATCCCCATTTCAGCAACAGCTCAGTATCAAATAAGCCTGGATGTAATATGAGACCATTGCCTAAAAATGTCAGATTACGTGAAGATGACAGCTGTCTTCCTCTCCCTGCCGCGAAAAGCTTGCCACTGCCATAATCATCTGGGCTATTCACTAGGAAAAAACTTTGGTGGGGTAAGCTTATTCCTTTTCCTAAGATGAGACTTCACTCAAACATTAGTCTCATCACCCTTAATCCTGAAGGAGAGTGAAATTACTGGGCAAGGTGCTATTTTACAGAAGAGGTACTGAAAACGAGAAATTAGATGTTAAGGTAATTAAGTTAATATTTCAGAAAGCATGTCTACAATGGACAAGCTTCAACTCTACAAACGCATCTACCTTCCCCACATTCAAGTTCTTTAGAAAGAAAAAAGGAGGTAAGCTTTTAGATAAATGGAGACTTGACTGAAAGAAGCCCTATGTTTCCACATGTGTATTTTTTTCAAAGCAACTGAAATGATTTTAGCTCAGTAAATAATCTCCTTTAAAAAAAAGTGATGCTTGTAAGCAAAATCTTAACACATTCTATTTCAAATCCTTTCTCTCTTTAAATGCCTTTTTGTTGCACTTTCCCCTCTATTACCAATCATTTATAGAAAGAAAATCATTCTTCAATTCACCTATTTCTATTGCTTATTCTACATCCTTAGTCATCAGCCTATTTCTAAGATCCCACAAGAAACAATCGTAACAGTAGGCGCCAAAAATGTTAACTTCCATGAGAGAACAAATGAGCAAAAGCAGCAGTTGAAATCTTATGAAATTAAAAATATCTGTATTTCTGAATACAGAATTAAATAAGGAACCGTAACACACAGGCAAGATAGAAAGCCATTACATTTAGAATCTATTTTCTACGAAGAATCTGCCTTTTCTGTTTATAGATGGCAGTGCAATGAAGGCATTTCTTTCTGATATGCTCAAGTACACAAACTGTTTGTTTTCTCTTTTTTAAACACAAGTTTCAATACCTGGAGAGGTGAAAAATTTCCAGCTGCCACATAAGGCCTGGAAAGTCATTCTTCCTCTCCCTGATATCATAACTAACTTTTCTCCATGAGGATCCATTCTCCCAGCCAAAGCAAACAAACAAGCGAAAGCAGCACGTCCCAAAATAAAGAAGCAGCTGTGTGTTTGTAAGGGACAAACCTTTTGGTTGCTTCCCAGTCTCCTGCTGCAGGAGAACTGGGGCCCACACCTTCTCTAGTCAGCCATACTGAAAAAATGAAACACGTTTTTCTAAGAACCGTCCAAAACCCCATGATATTTGTGAGCTCCTTGTCCTGAGGGCACGGGGATACATTCAGCCATGAATGACAGTTTAGGAAATAAAGCCGCTCTAGCAAAACAGCTCACCTCAAACCCTGCTTTCTGCATGACACTCAAATGCTGTGACTGCCCACAACTGCCAAGTACCGTAGACTCTACTTCTAAACTTCCTGAACAACATGGAATGTGCTGGATGACAGAATTAACCTGCCCACTGGTGCTATGACTCCATAGCAGCAAGGGCATCATCTGAAGACCAGGGAGAAGCAATGACAACAGCCAGGGAACAAAGAGAACAATTACATGGGAATTAGAGGAAACGAAGAGGGGTCAAGACTCCCTGAAAGAATAGGATGGAGATGGAAAAAAACAGAGAAGCAGCAGTAACAAAATAAACAGCTTCTGCAGATATAAAGATAAGCCAGACTCAAAATGAGATCTTTGTGAAGACTGAAGACTTAAAGGTGACAAACGAACTCCAAGGACCTCCATGTCAAACCAAGGTGATTGAGAGGAAATGAGGGTGTGAGAAACAGGGCTCCCATTTACTTTGAGAATACACCTGAAGTGAAGCATCAAAGTGCGTGATCTTACTGCATGCCCAGCTCTCCAGAGGTGCATGTGTATGGGCAGAGACTGTGCTGAGAAAGCACTCTTACACAGGGTTACAGAGGAGGACATAATGTAAGAAATTCTAGTGAATTGATGAAGAACATCCTATAGAGAGTCAGTAGCCATGTAGAGCCCCCAACACTGACAGGGCACAATGCAGCACCTAATACAGTTCCCAGGTTGTTCCTTCAGTGCTTTTTCCTAATTCTCAGAGAGCTTGTTCAGATGCTTTTAAGGAAGTTTTTTCCCCATTCACATGAAGTATCTCATGTTTTCCACAGCAGAACTTCTCAAAGAACGATAAAAAGTTAAGAACATGCTTCTTAAATGTCTGTTCTTACCGTTAGTGTACACAGGACCACAAATATTAATACTGTCAACTGGCAGAAGTTAATCACTTAAATAATCTGTTTCACATTTTTGTTCAAGCCAAAACAAATTTTTTAATGTAACTAATATCCATTCCTTCATATGATTCAGGAGACTATTTTATCAAAAAAACCAATTTGTCGAAAGCAAAGTAAGAGCACTGGTAACCAACCCTGTTGCTAAATTAAACACGCTGATTTTGTGTTTCCTTTTGAGTAATGTATTACCCCACAAATGGTTATCAGCTTGAGTAAACACAATGCAGTTGATACGTTTATTTAACATTAAAGAAGCCTTCTAAGCGTAACTATGCTGCTTCTTGTTTACAGAGGAAATGGAAATCCTCCAATTTTGAGATCTCATTCCTGGAAAGCAGCATTAAGAAATATAAAAAAAATTAACATTTTTGTTCACACTGTGTTTTGGATTTGTGCTGAAAACAGTGTTGATAACACAGGGATGATTCTGTTACTGCTGAGCAGTGCTTACACAGAGTCAAGGCCTTTTCTGCCCTTCACCCCACCGTCGAGTAGGCTGCGCAGTGCCTTGGGAAGGTATATTACTTTGAAAACAGCTAACAACAAGGAGCTGGGAGGAGCCACAGCCAGGACAGCTGACCCCAACTAACCAAAGGGATATCCCATACCATATGACGTTATGCTCAGCAGATAAAGCTGGGGGGGGAGAAAAAGGAAGGGGGAATGTTCAGAGTGATGGCAGTTGTCTTCCCTAGTAACTGTTATGCATGACAGAGCCCTGCTTTCCTGGGAATGGCTGAACACTGCCTGCCAATGGGAAGTAGTGAATGAATTCCTTGTTTTGCTTTGTTTGCATGAGTGGTTTTTGCTTTACCTGTTAAACTGTCTTTATCTCAACCCACAAGTTTTCTCACTTTTATTCTTCCCTTTCTCTCCCCCATCCATCCCATGGAGGGAGTGGGTGAGTGGCTGTGTGCTGCTTAGTTGCTGGCTGGGATTAAACCACAACAAACCACAATTGCTAACACCAAACACTGGAAAATCATGGATTAAAAAAAAAAAAACAACAAACTTATGTTTTAAAATCACCACAGTGAGGCTTTTTTAAATTGTGGATTTTGTTTGCTGTTTTCGACTTGCAGTGTGTAGCACTCGTAGTTCACGATTTATTCTTTTAAATATATAGTATTTCCTCAAAGAATCTCTCATTCTTACACGTAGCAAATTCAAATACAGATACTGTTTTCTCATATATTGAATGGGTTGGAGTCCTGGGGTTTTCCTGACAAGTGACTGATGGAAACATCAGAAATAAAAAGCCTTCCTCTATCAGTGATATAACAAGTTTAATAACTTTCAGCGCCAGCTCGAAATAGATTTCTTGATGTATCCGGGATGGTCTCCTGTACACCTGACCTTTCAACACCACGTGAACTAACTGTAACAAACTGATGCTTTTCCAAGCTTTGTTCAGGATGCTCAGAGGAACACTGGTACCTAACAACTGGTAACTGCTAAGACCAGGATGTGGAAATACATCTCTCTGCACAAAACGCTTTGCTCGACGATGCACGCCCCTGAAAATGTTGTTTTTCTGTACCTCCTGTTTCACTCAATGGGAAAACCTGGTCAGCCTCAGCAAAGCAACAAAGCCTTTGAACACTTCTGGGCATTGTAACTCGGGCATCCGCAGTACTCAAAGAGCAGCTGACCTTCCTGCCAGACTTTGCCATCTCCACCTAACTCCTGAGGGAACGTTACAGCTTTTCAAAAGCCTGTTTTCTTTTAACCATAGTCAAGAATGGGAAGCAGAGATCTGAGGGTCCATACACATCTTGAACATTAAATGAAACAAAGTAATAAATGGTTGTCCTTCTAGATCGATATCCCTTGCCCGGGCACTCTAATCAGCGCAGGTCTGTGGATTAAAGAAAAAAGATCTTTCTGTACATGTTCTGTAAACGCAGAGAAACGAAGAATCCTGTGCTGAGGTCTCATGAACCCGGCACACCCCCACTGCGACAAGCTCTTAAATGAAGTCGTATTGAAAGAGCAGCTGATATAATTCCGATCCTCAGCATGTGCTGATGAAATGGGAAGAAACTCCAGGGGATGGGGGAACCGCGGCAAACACCCAGGCAGTACGAGAGCAGTAGCAGAGCTCCCAGAGCAAGCGTCAGTGTGAACTTACTGTAGAGGGGATGCGCGTTTGGTGCAAACAGAGCTCCACCTGCTCTACAGCTCATGAATCTGTACAAAGAGATAAGAACAATGCTTCACCGCAAGCACCTGGGCTAACTTTGCAGAGGGCAGAGACCCACCTTGGAGTTGGCACACCAAGAATAACTGTGCCACTTATAATCCACGGGGTCAGGACTGAAACTTGAGGGTGTTGTCAAACTCCCACACAAAAACAAGCAGATGCAAGCAAAGTAGTAAAATGCCACAGCAAACCCAGAACTGTTCTGCTGGTTATGCAAAACCACAAATAAACAAAAAAAAACCCTTTCAGTGAAGGATAAGGAATCCACTGGGGGTTTCTGAAAAAAGCCACCCCTCACCAGGAAGGTAAGAAACTGTACAGGAGGGGAAGACAGAGCAAGGATATACAGTGCAAGTTGATAGAAAAAGCTGTAATCATAACACAGAAACGATTCCAGGAGGAAACATTTCATCCACAGCCTGGTATGTTTGGAGGACTGTATTTCTACTTGGCATGAGCGAGCTTATGAAAGCCAGTCTTAACACTCATTTGTGTTTTATTCACCCAGACTCCCTGGAAAAGGGAGGCAGCCCCAAACTGAGAGCACTGCATGCTAAGACACAAAGATCCAGGAGAAGGAGTTATGCACCAGTAGCAAAGAACACACTTTGAGAACACCACTTAGCTCATTCATAAATTATGAATTTCATAAGGTTTATTATTCTCAGCTTGCAAACAGGGAAACAGAGAGAGATGGTCTGTGGTCACACAACAGGGAAAGCATTTACCCCCCATTAGGTTCTCTAAACTCGATCTTAATTACCCCTCAGGTACTTACACTCATGCTACCAAGAAATCCTGTGACACAGGGCAGCTGAGATCAATTTAATAATTTATCAGTAGAAACCCAAAAGAAAAAATCTTCCAGAGACAAAGCAATGCTGTCACTATTTTACAACCTTTGGCAATGCGATTTCTATACCTCAAAATAAATGAAATCTAACCTAGATGACTGTGTCAGAGTAGGATGACGAGGTTTTCTGACATTTTCTGCCTTGCACACGTTGGATTTCACCTCTATAACGATGGCTGTCTTGACAAATGTGCGTGTTTATCACACAAATGTTACAGTGTACTTTCTTATATGACTGCATTTCATCTTTTCTTTGTACCTGAGCTATTGCTGCAGTAGGAGCCTAAATTAATCTCATTTTACCTGTACTTCTTACACCCTACAAGGGACTCTGTTGCTGGGGATGGGTTTCAGGGATGCTCCCCGCGCTGGGCCACCAGGAGCTTCCCAGCAGCCTTTCTACATCACCTGAGGAAAAACCACGTTCATGAGTCAGACAGTGCCTGATCGCTATTCGAGTGGGTCCCGGCTCTGCCAACTCTTACCCTTACAAGTTACTCACCTCTGAGCAGCTTCACAAGAACAATCAGCCCGCGCTAGTGTTATCAGGATCGGGCCCTAAACCTAATTCTAGTCACCGCTTATCTGGCTTCTGAAATGTTCTCAGAAACCGGGGGTTTTATACTCTTTCGGAAAAACGCTAAACGATACTAGAATAAACCGAAAGAAATTTAAACTAGAATCCAAAGTAGCGAGTAATTGCGAGTGAGTCTTTTAAACCCACTTTTACTTGTAACAACACGCAGCTTTCAAATTACAGCCATTATGCATCATATTCTCTTCTTCCATTTAGATCCCAAACAGCCAGCTTTATACCCTTCAAGGTTTTTTTCCCCATAAATCAAAAGTCACTGAGAACAACTGTGTTAACACTACAAGGAAATTTGTTTGCTTTGTTAAATTGAGCTTCAAAAGCTTGAATTGAACGTACATTTTGTGATCACAAGTAATGCCTCCTCTTATACCCATTCAAAATGTTTACTTTATTACAGCTTATTATAAATGTACTGTCTAAAATGCAGCAGCATGAGTGTTCAATTTCCAGGCCGTAATTTTATGATAATCACATGTACTATATTCATATGTCTACTCCACTGCCTAACAAAGCCCAAACCGGTTTCTTAGCAGCTCTGCTTTCCCCATGGTTCAAATTTCTTTGCCTCGGAACGTTACTGAATCACAGCATTAAGAAAGATATAATCAAGATTTTACTTTGTATTCTTCACTATAGTAGGCAAACAAAGAAATGTATAACACTGGAAAATGCATTCGCATACTGACTTTATCAAATACTGGTATCTAGGCGATATGTAAATTATTAAACATGCTATGCAAGCATTATTAGAAAGGTGGGGGTAGGGAGCAAGATTATAAATTTATAAATGATTTTAACATCTAGAAATCCCATTAGTACTTGAAAACAATGAGATTGTACAGAGAGAAACTGGCGCATAAACTAAGACCAGAACTAAGCAAACTTGCTTTTAATCTCCTATATTTAACACGTGTTTCAGTTTTTGCCCAGGACATATTTACAGAAAGTAGTAAATTTGTTTTTCTTCATATATTTCAGAGCCAACTCCTAGTTACTCTTAAATCTGATACTAGAACACAGAGGCTTACAAGAGTTGTAGGAAATAAAAATTCAGACAATCCCCATCCACTTCACTAGACTGAATGGTTTGTCGTCAACCAAGTCTCCTACGAACCAAAGGGTCGAGCCAAAGAGGAGAGCTCAGTCTTGCTCATCGTAGCTTTTATATGGTCTGTGTAATAGTATTTTTAAAAGAGTGCCAGATCTTGAAAACACACAAGATCTTACAGCAGAAAAACACCTTATTTTTTACAGAAAATTTTCAGGTTTTATATTTGTATTGTAAAAGAAAGCAAGCACTTAGAATTTTCAAATACAGGATGATAAAAAAAAAAAAGTCAAACTACAACGACTTTTAAAGCCTCGCCATGTAGAGGGGGCATTCTTAGACCTGATTGCTGAGATTGGAGTTCACAACCCTGCTGACTCAACCTTCATTTTTGTAGCTAACGACACAGGATGAGTTTCTGGTGACTGCCAGAACCATTCAAGTGAGGGAGCAGATAAATGCCTTGTTGAAACACTGCAATAATTTAAAACACAAAGCCAAGAAGAGCCAAACAACAACCACCAAAAAAATCTAGTCAGCAGTGCTATAAAACAGAAATAATACAGCAAAGATGTGTGGGGGAAAAAAAGCTGCAAAAGCCATGTCAGGGATTTTTCATTGTATTTTTCATCCTTCTAAGATTTCAATTAGAAGGAAAAGAATATTATTTTTTTCCATTGCTGTTAATACATCACAACAAAAAGATTAACGGCTGCTGACGTAACGCAGACTTTCAAAAATTAGCTTTGATCAAGGTAACTGCTGTAGTGAAAGTCAACTCACTTCTCAACTGCCTTTATAGCACAGAGCTGGCTTGAACTCCCTCCATTTCTTGAATAGTTTGCCTTAAACTTCAAAGCCTAACCTGGCTTTGAGGCTTAAATCACGGAAAGCTTTTTTCCTCCTTCTTCAAAAGCAATTAAAGACGTTCGGTATAATCTGACCTATAATCTAAAAATCTAAGCAAGCAGGTCTTCTTGATCATTGTGGGGTTACAGAATGGAAAGGGCTAGATAGGGAAGTTAATTGTGGCTCAGACACCACAAATGGCTTTGTGGTGCCTGCCAGCTGATGAGGTCAGTCCTCTAAAAGAAAGGTAAGCAAAGGCTAATCTATCAATGGCACAAATTTGTCAGTAAATGAGGCTGTAGAGGGGTGCTTACTGCTTTACCTTTCATTGCAAGCCCCTTCTTCCTTTCCATTCCTTGTTATTAATGATTCTGCAGAGTTAGGAAGCCAGATTTCCCAGGACACCAGGGTAATGGATGTGGGGTGGGGCGATAGACTGCAGGAATCACAAGGCAGACCAACAGACCATATTCATGGACTTGGAAGAGTGACATCTGGCTTCAGAGGATTTTATGGATTTTGCCAGAGGTGGTCTGAGAAACGTATGAACTTTTTGGTCTGTTTGGGCAGATGCATTTCTAGACAAATCAATAAAGATTTTATCTGAGTTCCAGTTTTACTATCAACTAAACAGGACTACAACTCTGAATGGCAAGTGCCAACAACAGGAAACAATGAATGGTTTGATAGTGGGTCATGCCAGAGCCCTGAAAGACAGGAAATCTGGGAAAGCCTGCTGTACAGAGCACGCTTTTCATGGCTTTGCTCATATACTTTGCTACTGTATGGTAGATCAATACCAAAATAAGTGAGCAACAGTATTTAGTCTACGTTCTCATATTACAAAAGGACTTCACACAGTTAGCCTGCAAGAGCTAAGGCGAGCAAAGCCAAGAAAAGCCTCCTGAATTTTCTAACCAAATGACCTCTCCAAAAAACCCCCCATCATAAAGCTGCACAGACCTATGCCTGGGCCGATTCTTAAATTCTCCAGAATTCAGAGCTTAAATTGAGCGCTCTGCTCAGGTGTAACGGTTGTGTTTGAGCAGCCGTCCTCCCCCCACCTGAGGCCCAGGACTGAAACAGCATTAGTTCTCTAACAAATACAGCTGAAAACATTCATTTTGCTTTACACATGAGGTAACAGCATTACAAGTTACAAGGCCAGGCTGGATGAGGCCTTGAGCAACCTGGTCTAGTGGAGGGTGTCCCTGCCCATGGCAGGGGAGTTGGAACTAGATGGTCTTTAAGGTCCCTTCCAACCCAAACCATTCTATGGTTCTGTGACTCTAAGTAACACCATAAACCCATTCTAGAGCCAGCCAACATCACTAACAATTCCAGCCAGGAAAAATAAATTTTTAGAGGCTCTTCTTTAGAAGAATAGGCAGCATTGGAAAGAGATAAGGAAAGAGAAAACCAGGTAACAGCAATGGCAACTCTGTACCTGTTGCCCAATAATCTCAAAGCGTATTTTCTACGTTAAACCAACTTAGTTAATTTGCTTTAGATAGCAGTTCTACATACATAATTCTACCATTGAAAAGCCCAAGGTAAAAGGCAGTTGATTTGTCAGGCAAGAGTGCACAGAGTGGGGAAATCCATGAACTGAAACGGAAAGCCTTGGTTTGTAGTTTCCTGCTATAACTACAAGCACTAATTACTAATTACGGATTTTTTTTTTCCCTTAAGATCTGAATGAAATATTAACAAGCTAGTATTTAAGTAATTCAGGGTCTGTTTGCTTTAGTGTTAGCTTCAGTCCAAAACCTCTGACTCACTGATCTATAAACATCCTTCTAAATTATTCAGAGATGTCCTTTGTTTTCCTTCTATTGAAGCTGTTACTCTGAAACCTCCTTCTACGCGTTAATGGCATCCAAAGTGTAACAGGTAGAAAGGGAACGTAATGATGTAGCAAAACACAGTAATTGCACCTTGCATTATTGTGTGAAAGAACAAAAACATTCTTGCCTCTAATTCTGCTCTTGCGTATTTCCTTCACATTGCTTCAACTGCAGACCAGGCTCTTCCCTTCATCCCAGGCAGGTTTCTTCAGAGGTTGCGTTTGTGTAACAGAAACACTACAACACGTAGCGAATCTGCTGGCGCAACGGTCAGCACCCAAGCGTGGCTAACCATGACCCACTAACGAAACGAAGCAGAAGCTGAGTTGCACTTGCCTGCGTTACTATTAAATTACAAGTGGGTAGGTTAACATCTGACACTGATCGGGCAGTTTGTTTCTTGGGCGGTGCAGCGTTAATACGTAGGCAATGGGCAGCTCCCCCAGGCAGGGAGGACCGTGGTGGACATCAACCACCTCTGGAAGACTGTCGAGTCCTGGCAGACTGAGCTGTTGGATCAAGAGGCTTTACAGCAGCACTGTTTTGCTGTAGCCTCATTCCCTTCCTCATAGAGCACGGCCAGGGTCTTGGCTGAGCAGGTGAAAGCAAGCCCGTGGATAACTGCTGCAGAGCTTAAGTGAGAGAACTGTCCTCCAGCAGAACCCAGGTCTGTGTTTCCCTTCTGTATCGACGCTTTGCTGCTCCCCGCATGAAAAATAGATAAAAATCTCACATCAGTGCCTGTGCAGAAAGAATCCGGCAAGGCATCTGATGAATCTACCGACTGAGAACGTACTCAAATATTTTTTATTACAGCACATTAAGCTAAAATCAATAGATTCATTTACCGAAACGGATTTAATACTTCAGCTAATCAAGGGAAAGTAACATTTTTCTGAAAAGAAGTGACATTTCATTATAGCATTCGGTTGTAAAGTCACTGGTGGAAATTTTTCTGTATACCAATTAAACAGTAACTCACTGAAGTTAGTAACATAAAAAGCAATATTGCATATTTAGTTTCCTCCCCAGTAAATAAAAACATCTACAGTTCTCAGCAATACAAATCAAGTGTCTGCACAATGGTTCTAACAATGCTGCCGCAACTCCGATCTTTCCTTTTCAAATCTTTCTATGCTATTTTTCCCAAAGATATAACATGCTATTTTCTCTACAATCAACCTTTTTTTTTTTTTTTCCTCTTTCCTTTGGAGAGAAGCAGAAGTGGCATTTTGAAAACTTCAATTTGCTGAAATATAATAGCACCACTGAGCTCTGTTGTTCTTCACTTTTATTCTCACTTTATGCTAGAAAGATAAAACTGTAGTGGTTTTACTATTGTCAAACACAAAGTAAATAAATAGTGGGTTTATTGACTATTACATACCAAGATACTGCACCATTATTATTCAACTGACTTTCAATATATTTCTCTCTCCAACGTGATATTCTACAAATACTATAATCATTCCGGAACACTGCCGAGCAGAGGTATATGTGGCCCTTGCAATGAGAATTGTGAAAGCCAATTTGATGAAAAAATAATTAAGTATTTCACTGTAAATCATATAAATAGAGGAATGAATTAAAAATGCAAAAAGAAATAACCTTACCTGATTTACTGTCTACGTACAGCTTCATTTTCCCCTAGGATTAGTTCTTTCTAGGTATCAAAGGCATTCTTCAAATTGTACGGGTGCTATTTATCATTTCCTTGCGCAGGAGATAAGCATCCTTCTGCTTCTGCTAGTACGAAATTTCATCTTTTTGCCTACAGGCCAGCCTTTTATGGGCACAATCTAATTTAATTCCACCTTCCTCCTTATTTGCTAACCTTCTGTAAGAGCCACCAACATTCTCATCACAGGTCTAACAGAGCCTAAGCTTGCAGGACTTAACCCGGTTTTACAGATTATGTTTGAGGAACGAAATGGTGGGAAAAAAGGATCTCTGAAAATCTATTAGCAGTAGCTGAAGTGATATTCAAGCCACAACGCTTGTCCATGGGGAATACTGTACTGGAAATGCTCACTTGTCGTTAAAACAGCTGTACAGTAAGAAATTGGTTTTACGCCAGCCTTTACCTCATAATTGGAGAAGTCCAAAGAGATGGGCAAGACAAGTACTTGCACCACTACTTTAGGTACTTAAAATTTAGGAGTGAGTTTTGGTGTGTAATGCACTGAGAGAGACTGGCACCTCTAGAAAGCCATTTACAACACCCAGCGATGCAACTGTCAGGCATTTTCCTTAGAGATTCCCTGATTTACCCTTGGATTCAACGGTTTTCCACTGTCTATACAGGGAGCCTGTGGGGCATAGGGTGGCTGAAATTAGTTTGTGTGACTAACCCCCTTTACAGATATTATAATTAGACAGGATATTATCCACAACCCCTTTTCCTCTGTAAGCTGATATCCTGCATAATTATCTCATTTGATATTTCTTCTACCTTCTGTGTTATTGTTTGCAGGCCTATTCTTTTCCATTTATCTAAATTTAATCTGCATTTGCCTTTTACTAGCCCTAAACCAGCACAGTACCTCTAAATACGATCATTTTTGCCGTCAACTGTTTTTCTCCAATCTTATCAGTATCTGACATTTAAAATATTTCTCATTCATGATGTTCACTATGCGTTTTATATATACTATGAAGAAAGGTCTCAGAAACAATTTCCTGGGCAAAGAATTTCCCTGTTACACCATCTCTCACTCTATGCAACTTCAACATCTTGATTTATTCATGAGTAATTTATTTTAAAGACATTATCATCTGCATTTTGCAAAGGTACTACAAGTTCCTCATTTATCAAGTTCAACCTCATTTGTTCAGTTTAGACTCAAAAGAACTCACCTCTAAAAACCTTAACAAATTTAGATATACTCTGCCTACAAACTGTTTACCACAACAATATGCTCTTGCCCCTCCTCAAGCCTGATCTTGGCTGATGTTCTCATGACACTTTAAAACAATAAACAATTAGGAAATGGTTGAAAGAAGACCTAAAAGACTTTGCCCAAATAGCTTTTGATCAGAATAAATTTCTAATAGGGTAACATTTTTATAAGTTTCTAAATAAACTTTTTTTCATGTCTACTCTTTCTCTTTGACTCTCCTCCATTCCACTGCCATTATTTCGCTTGCCTACAGTCCCAACAAAAGCCTCTACTGCAGAAAGGTCTAATGTAGAGAGCGAAGTCAAAGAACTGATTAAAAATATCAGAACAGATTAATAAATAACAGTGACGATAACAAATCCAACATGAAAGAATAATTTCTAAAGGAAACAATAAGGACACACAATTTTTAGGACACTACTTTCTCTCAGAAAACAATTATCTACAACGAGTTTCCTAAATTGCCTAGAACTCTGAGAAGCTTGAGCACAAGGCTATACAGTTTGAGTATTGTATTCTAGTCAAAAGAAAATGCAAATGCAATTGCATTTATGGAAACTAAGCGTTGGGATGTCTACATCAAAGGGAAAAGCAGTCCCTGGTGCAAGTCAGTCAAGCACAGGAGCTGGCCCCATAAACAGCTGTTGTTAGCAAGGTATCCTCAATTACTCTGAACAAATTACACTCTCTGTGTGCAGAGGCGCACCCAAACCAGGTTTGACAATGCAGTTACAATACGGGAACAGCTGCAGCAACAAATTACCGTGTTCAAGAGCTTAAAATCATCACGGACGAATCATCCTCTTCTGCGAGATGATTTTTGTGAAACATAAGAAAGCCAAACAAAAGATGGTGCCAGCCCCAAATCACCCACGTACGGGAGCCAGAACGCTCTCAAACACTGAAGCCTGGGAAAGAACAAAGTGACAAAGAGGACGAGGACAATAGCAAAACACAACTTGCACTACAGCATGAGAAATCTGGCAGTATTACAATGACCTGATCAGTTATTCCACCACGACAAGTACAAGGGCTCAATGCAATGCAGATGAGAAGTATCATTATAGAATATCATTATTAGAATATCCATTGCTATAACAAACCTCTCATTCCCAATTCTATTTCCCAATTTTTTAGTTGGTAGCGAGCAATAACATTATGGTTCAGAAACACAGCTTAACACTTCTGTTTTGCTCTCTCTTCACTATGGAAAATAAACTATTTGTCTATTAATGCTTTACTTCAATGAGACATAATCTGCATGTCCTAATCCTCTCATTTATTGTAGTAACTTTTCATACCACTGGGCATAAAAAAGCTACGGTAAGCACAACCTGTTTATCACTTTGAAAATCCCGTTTTCTGTGTCACTATACTTCTTGGAATACTATCTGTATGGGGTCAAGAATAAATATTTGGAAAATTACCAGGAAAGTAAGAAAGCAAATGAATTCAATAATAAGGAATGCCGAGACAAAAAAAAAAAAAAAAGAAAATAATGAAACTAAAGTCTGATGGCTCATATATTAGCTACTGCTGGTTTCAAATGTCATTATTTATCAGATGAAATGAAACAGGAAACTCCAAATCGACCATCCCTAATGCGATAAAAAATTGCTGGTTGGCTTAATCACAAAAGTACTCCAACTGAAAGAACTAAAAGAAGAAAATATGAATGGTCTTAGGGATTAATTTTGGAGGCTTTTCCCAAGAGTCACTGTAGGTCAGTGGCACTGCTGGAACAGGGGCTGCAGACAAGTCTGGACGAGAAAGGAAGGTATCAGTGTTAGATAGCAAGAGCATGTCTTCGCAGCACATACGAGGTTTTCCTTCTGCAGTAGCCACGTGTCCCATGTTGTACACTTGGGGTGGGCTGACCCTGGCTGGAGGCAGGTGCCCACCAAAGCCACTCTGTCACTGCCCTCCTCAGCTGCGCAGGGGAGAGGAAATACAAGGAAAGGCTCCTGGCTCACGGCTCAAGAACAGGACAGGGAGGGATCACTCCGCAATTACCGTCATGGGTAACAGACTCGACTTGGGGAAATTAGTTTAATTTATTACCAATCAAATCAGAGTAGAAGAGAACTAAACCCAAATCTCAAAACACCTTCTCGCACCCGTCCCTTCTTCCCAGGCTCAGCTTTGCTCCCAATTTCTGTACCTCCTCTCCTTGACTGGTGCAGGGGAATGGGGAATGGGGATTGTGGTCAGTCCATCCCACGGTGTCTCTGCTGCTCCTTCCTTCTCAGGGGAGGACTCCTCACTCTCTGCTCCTGCTGCAGCCTGGGGTCCCTCCCATGGGAGACAGTCCTCCATGAACTTCTCCAATGTGAGTCATTCCCACAGGCTGCAGGTCTTCATAAACTGCTCCAGCCTGGGTCCCTCCCATGAAGTGCAGTCCTTCAGGAGCAGCCTGCTCCAGCCTGGGTTTCCCCAGGGTCACAAGTCCTGCCAGCAACCCTGCTCCAGCCTGGGCTCCTCTCTCCATGGGGCCACAGCTCCTGCCAGGAGCCTGATCCAGCGTGAGCTTCCCATGGGGTCACAGCCTCCTTTGAGCATCCTCCTGCTCCGACGTGGGGTCCTCCCCAGGCTGCAGGTGGGTCTCTGCTCCCCCGTGACCCTCCACGGCTACAGGGCACAGCCGGCCTCACCATGGGCTGCACCACAGGCTGCCAGGGAATCTCTGCTCTGGTGCCTGGAGCACCTCCTCCCCCTCCTTCTCCACTGACCTGGCTGTCTGCAGGGCTGTTGCTCTCACGTCTCACTCTCTCTCTGCTGCAAAATTTCTCACCTCTTCAATATTTTTCCCCTCTTAACCATGTTACCACAGAGGTGTTATGTCTGTTGCTCATGGGCTTGGGCTCAGCCTTGGCCAGCAGCAGGTCCATCTTGGAGCCGGCTGGCATTGGCCCTAGCGGACACAGGGGAGGTTTCCAGCAGCTTCTCACAGAGGTCACCCCTGTAGCCCCCACAGCTACCAAAACCTTGACACGCAAACCCAATATAACAATTTTATGCGTTCGTCTTCCCTTACTAACATCCATCATACACAACAGTTACTCCACATTCCACGCATTTACAGTCTCCTCGTCGTGTTTACATCCAACAACTACCCACTGGCTGCTCTTC
Organism: Rhynochetos jubatus; assembly: GCA_027574665.1. Taxonomy (NCBI): domain Eukaryota; kingdom Metazoa; phylum Chordata; class Aves; order Eurypygiformes; family Rhynochetidae; genus Rhynochetos; species Rhynochetos jubatus. The sequence continues at coordinate 86,036,365 of CM050650.1, read as the reverse complement.
TTCCAGCCTGTTACTCCTCAGCTTTGCTACTGACTTACCCAGTGCTGCCACTTCCAATTCCTTTTCTTCTTTGCTATCATTCTTTTAAAATTACTTACATGGCTCTGAATAATCTACAAATCTCTTAAGTTTTAGAGACGTTCCTGAGAACACCAGCTTCTCTCAGTTTCAGTTATGCGCACAGATTTTTAGTTTAAGCCAAAACCGCTTTATTCTCAACATATACTACACACTCCATTAAAAAATCCATACTGTCTCATTACATGAAAACAGCTGCAGAATGACTTCAAGGGAGGAAAAAAACCACCAACAAAATACTTTCTTCTTCTAAATAAACATTTTTGTGATGAAAACACAGCATTTCTTTAAAAGAGGACCATAGGATCTCTGGGAGGTAATGCAGTTCTATCTCTTAAAGGAAAAAAAGATGAATCTTTTAATATTTTTGATACTATGAGAAAACCAGTCACTTCTAAAGGTAAACACTTTACAAAAAAAGAGATACTAAGAGTGTAAGTATTGAAACCTTGTATAATGCAAATTATGGTCACAGTCATAGGACAAGATAAAGGGGAAGTACTGACTGCTATACTGCATGTTAATATTACAGACTGAAATTAAGCTCTATCCAATCATTAGCAGCAGAGGCTCAGAAACATCCAACTGCATGATTTCCCAACAAACATAATAAAAGACACAGTTTTATATAGCCTTAAGGACTAGTTATATTTCACAGTAGTGACTGCTTATAATCTAAAATGTCACAGAACCTGAAAAATTCAGGTTAGAAGGGACATCCAGCCATCACCTAATCCCACTTCCCGCTTTAGGCTGAGCTTCAAGGATGAGTCAGGTTGCTCTGCGCTTTTTCCAGTTAAACTTTGAAAATCCCCATGGACAGAGATTTTACAGCCTCTCCAGGCAACCTGCTGCTGTGTCCAACCCACCTCACTGTGAAAATTTTTTCCTCCCGACCCTCTTCTCCTTCCCTGAGCATGTCTGAGAAATGTCTGGTGCCCTTTTCTCTGCAATCTCAACTTTAGATGATGCAAGACTGTAATTAGTCCCTCCCTCCCCTTCTCTTCTAAACAAACCCAATTTCTTTAAACTCTCCTCACAGGCCGCATGCTCTACCCTTCGTCATGACCCCCGCAGGAACCATTCCAGTGGGGTGACTTCTCTTGCACCAGGGAGTCCAGAACAGTGCACGGTTACTGGAAACGCTTCTCACAAATGCTTGAAGAGAGAACAGGGACTTTCCTTGACCCTTGGCTATGCTCAAGCTAGTGCATCCCAGGGTACGGTTGGCCTTTACCAGTGCAAGGGTACATGGCTGGCTCGCCTTCGATTTGCTGCCAGCGGGACCCTTGGGCGCTTTTCTGCAGAGGTGCTCTGCAGCCAGCTAAGGCTCCAGCTCGCCCTGTTCCTGCTGCACTGCCCTGCGTTTGCTTCCCTTGGACTTCACGAAGTGCCTTTGTCAGCACTTGTTTTTCTAAGCTTTTTGAGAACTGAGGTATCATCATACAGATTTTCTATCGCTGGGATGTATTTGTATTCCAAAGCCCAGGAAAAGGAAGGCTTAAAAAACTGCAATCTGTTCATTGTTGCAATACTCATTAAAAGCATTTGAAGATATTTTTTTTCTTAAACAGTTAATACAGAAGTAAATAGAAAACTAAAAAAAAAAACCCAACCCAATAAATTCAGATTTACAATCAATTAGCTATTATTTTAACCTTTCCAGAAGGCTTAATTTACACTATGCTTAGCAAGAAAAAACTTGGATTGATTTTCAAAAAAAAAACCTGCTAAGAGCTGAAATAACAAAAGCTGCCCAATGGGGGAAAAAAATAAAAAAATCATAGTCCAAAACCAAGCACCAATTATTCTATCTTATTGGCAGCAACAACAGAAAACTGCAGAGGTAATCTTCCTAATGCTGTGGACTTCTATGGAACACCACATGCTTTACAAAGAACAAATTTTTTAACTGAATTCATAGGCGTAATCATGACAAAAAAGAAAATGGGGACTATCTGATCCATCAGAACAGAACTCATTAACATTTTGTTCTTAGGGGCAGCAATTGTGACAGCATACAAATCACTGCTTCAGTTTTTGCAGTGTTCATGCAGATTTTCTAGCTGTTACTCTTTTTTCTGTTTACATCACCAGTTCCAAGCCTAGATTTTTTTTTCTTCCTCAGCATGTCTACAGAGAGTAAACATGCCCACTGTATGCTGGCATTTACTGCAATATAAATGCACACATAAAATACATTATTTATACTATTGGTTTCTAACATTCCTAAGCAGGACTGAGGGCTGTAATATTCCAGGGACTATACACAAATGCACAGGCAGTCAGGGCCCTTTGCCCTTAAAGAGTTGGCGATTGCTTTTGAGAAAAGCTGTAGCAAAATATGTCAAGATGTAGAGAAATGAAAGGAAGTCAAGGAATAAAGAATTACGCTGTATGCTTCTTTTCTTTCCTAATTAATTCTCAAAGTAATGGTTCAAAAGTATCCTATTTTCAAAATGAGCTAAATTTGCTACCTTTAACAAGCATGTAACTTAGGAATGAGCAGTGGCTGATTTCTTGCTGGCACCGTACAACATTTGCTAACTTGCAGCTTGCTCAGTAAATTCTCTCTGGCACCTCCCTCATCCTCTTTATAACATATAAACTGTGTGGGTAGGGCAGTTTTTTACCTCTCAGTGTTTCTGTTACTGCTGTCACAAATTCAGAGTTTTGTTTTTGAACACGTTGAGATTATTGTTCAGGTCACAAAGTCAAAGAAAGGCATCCAGAACTTGGGACAAAAGACTGGGAGATGTGTAACCACTCCAGGTTCTGCCAGGTTCACTTCAAGTCCTTCCTGAAAACCCTCTCACTGCTGAGAATTAACTTTATTTTTAACATAAAACTTTCCCGCATTCCTGAGGAAGGCAAACACAGCCCTATGCCAGGTAACTTTTCATATATCCCAGACTATGCAAATACCCTGAAGATAAAAATGAAGATACTGAGTTTGACTCAGTCCTTTATGTGAAATCAGAAGAAAGGGAAGAGTGGAAAAGGAGGACAGGTTCAGGCACCAGAAGGCACTGTATGACTTCCCATGAGAAGACTGTACATATCATCCTGTAACAATAAACATTGGGAACAAAGCTTAAATTCCCACTCCGCTGAGAACTTTATTTTGAAAGATCACCTGGCAGTCAGCCTCACTTTTTAAATGTTGGTGCTAAAACTGTTTCCATGACTTCTGCGTGACACACAAATACAGGTGGTTTCCACAAAAGACAAACAGAATAAGGATTTCCTTTTGCAGCTTCTCAGCCGCCCAATACTAGCCGTTCCAACAATGCCCAGTGCAGCTTCCACTTCTAGCAAGATGATGTGAAAATCCTGCTGTAACATCCCAAAAATCTCTATAAACCATTAGAGCCTCCCCCCGCCAAGTTCTATTTAGAGCCTGTTAACAAGAATAAATAAAGATTATTAATGTTGACAGCTTTATCCTAAAGATAAAGTTTAAACCTCATAAGAGGTAGAATATCATACAGATTTATCTTTAGTTTGTGTGTTTTAATTCAGAGTGACTGTGTTTAATGAAACGAGGGGACTCAGATTATCTGAGTTTATCTTCTTCTTTCACAGACATCAATTCATATAATTATCACGTTCTTTCTCAACACTGTGTGTGTTCCTAGTGGAAGCTGGATCCAGATCTGTAGCTCTCAAAAGTATTCTTCAGCTTTCAGAATAAAATTATTTCTGTCCAGCATAACGCATTTGTTCTCCTGTCATTATTTTCCTAGTTTAAAACAATCTCCCCTTCTTCCCCTCACTGCCCATGTTAACTATGCTAACATGAAGATGAAATAATCCTTCCCTGACACTATCTGGCTGAGCTAACCAAGCAAGTGACCACTATTTTTCTTTAATTTGACAGGCCTCTGTTCATCCCAGTGGTGTCTCTTTCAGTTTGAAATCATTTGTCTTCAACGTGAACAACCAGTATGAAACACCTACAGATAAATTTGTATTTCCTTTTTTTCCTCAGGAATGTCTCACTCCAGAGATTCTAGGGCTGTGTTTGTCTTTTTAGTCAAGCTGAAGACATGATATCCTTATGTTTTATTCTATGGCATTCCGTATCACAGACAATACACTAACAGCACAAAATAATAAGAAGGGGAGACAGGCAACAGAAACAAAACTCTGATTATGACGTCATATTAAACTAGAAACCCTTTCCTGCTGTGGTAGGGAAAGCAAAAACCTCTATCAATATGTAGGAAGTCCAATAAGCAAAGCATCCAATAATTAGGGCCACCAACATACTCTTAGTGGTTGTCAAGAGGCACAGAGGGAAAACTTTTACACGTATTTTGCTAAAAGACTGTACAGACCTTGTTGTCGTCGTTGTTGTTGAGCTCTGTCAGGATAGCAACTGAGTGTATGGGGAAAGCTGGACTAATACCCCTGCTAAATTTGGAGTAGTCTGAAGTACCCTAACAAGGTGTTCCGTATCTGTCCCCTGTGATTAGAGCATGGAGGTCTACCCATTTTGGGATCACTAATTGGTAGTAGACGTCATTGTCACTCAGGGAAGAAAAACATGCCAGCTTCAGTGTAGAAAGCAGCAGCTCCTCCTATCTTAAAAAATTAGCTCTTGAAAGCAGCAAGTTCCCCAGTTCATGCGTTTGGCCTCTTCTTTCAGGAAAAGATTCAGGCCAATCACTTCAGTAATCATTGACAGACGTCTGCTGTTGCTGAAGGAGTCATGAATGAGGTCTAGCCTGGTTCTCAGACACCAGGCCAGCCTCTGCGTCCGAACAGCAGTAAAGCGGCTGTGCTGACGATGTTTCAGCTCTTGGGAACATTACCAGTAAATTCTCTGAGGCACTGATGAGTTGCTTGCGGATCTTAAAGTAAAGGTGGATGGATTTGTGTTTGGAGGGTTCTGACGGGGTATGATCAGAGAAATTATTCTGGGGCGATTACCTGCTGCAAGGCCTGTCTCTGGCAGAACTCCACTATGCTTCATCTTGTTTTAAGTTAAAAGTGTATTTGCCAAGGGAAAAATGAGGCAGCTGGGCAAATAATAGCTTAGAACCAAACTGCGTTCCCGGCGTGTAGGCGGTAGGTTTAGCTGTCTCAGCAATCAGCAATATTGTTCTCAAGTTTAATAAAATCACAGATAACGGCTACTGAGCTGCAGGTCAGAGCAGAGAGCTTGATTCCTTGCTAGTCACTGCTGTAACTACAGCAGCAAATTCTCCAGAAGCAAACTTAAAACTTTTAGAATCTTTCCACTGGGCTCCTACCATAGAAATGAAATACTAAGAACACATCACTATTTCCAAAATATTCTTTTCACCATAACTGGCCTCATCTTCTATTAAATCAAACAATTCTATTTTGAACAAAGTAGTATTTATTATGAAACTTTTTAATAACTACTCTTAAAATACTAAAAATAAAATAGCAGTAATTAATCTTTATTTAAATGGTAATTTAATGTGTTAAGAGCCCAAAATGAAACTAGTCATTAGCTCAATAGTAAAGACTGCCAGAAGCTTCATTACTGATTAATAATGGAGAACACAGTGTACCGAACAGTTTCCCCTAATCCCAGAAGCAACTAAGAACTGAACTGAAAAAACTTTCAATCCTAATAAATTGATTAAGCAATATAATTGTCTTCGTAGTTTTAATTATGGGATATAGTGTAGCAAAGTTGTCATTCTAATCTACATTAATCAACCTGTATTTTAAAAACAATGTGTCATATATGTCATGAAGACTTCTTGTTCTGTAAACAGATTAAAAAAAACCCCGTAACATAACCCTTCCATCAGTGACTATTATAAATGCTGGGGTAATGGATTTAGTTACTTCTAATAAATACAGAATTTCTATGATAAAATATTTGCTTTAATAGCTTCACTGTTAGTAAAAGAACACTCACAATATTTCTTGTAAAAAAATGTAAGAAAGTTTGCCAGTTAACTCCAGCTGATGTCAACACTTTGTCTTGCTGATCAAGATTGTCACTTACAGAAACCTTTTTCGTTTCATCCAAATCCAACCACTTAAGATCCAAAGAAAGCTGCAAACCACTGATTTGCTCCAAAGTTCTTTGACTGAACACAGACTTGTACGACAGGAACCACTACTACTACTACCACAGTTACTTCAGTGGGAAAAGATACAAAAAGTAAATATGAAACTGTTCGACACCCTCTGAACAGACACTAAACAGTAATTTAGAATAATTACATTTAGAAAGAAAATAAAATTATTAAGAGGAACTACCCTCTGTGAAATCGATTCACGCAATATAGCTTTAAAGAACAGTCCCCTGGAAATGAGAATTCATTGCCAGAGAGAATTTGACTTTCAAATCATTAATTAATTTAGTATTCTCAGCAGCTAACTACAATAGCCATCATTTTTATAAGCCACTGAACTTACTGAAACTCACTGAATATTACCAAAGAACAAAAGCAATCACAATGACTAGGCAATAACTTCAAAAAGTATCTATCATGAACTCAAAGTAGCAACATAGGAAATCTTGCTGTCTTATGAACTGGCACATTATTGGAAAAGTTTCAGGCAGATCCTTCTAGTCAGGAAAACACTCTATTTTCCATTTCTTCTAATCTATCTGCTACCAGATTCAAAAGCTTGAGGAGTGAATGCTTCACGTTTCTTTTGTATAATGAAGTACAGAGATCAAACATCTATCAAGCACTACCACTGATACCACTGAAAGCCAGACAGGAGGAGGAAGATCAGGTAACTTCGGTTAATCTTACCAGTTCATCTATGTTTCAGAAACATTATAAATATTAATACCTATAAATATTAATGAATTATTGATATGAAAATGAAAAGCATTGAAAGATCAACCTAGAAGAGATGTTAGTATTTCTAACTCCTTTCCCAGACTTGCCATCTACAGCCTTCATCATCAAAGACACCGGTGCAATTATCTCTTGCACAGTCCTGGAAAATCAAACTTGTTTGCTTTTGGGAATGGATACTTTGATAAGGAGTTTCTCTCTTTGCAGTTTTGCAAACACACATAGATTGAAACATGAATTTATGAGTACTAGCATGGCAGTTTATATGGTTACCATGAATATTTCAAAGGCCTGGTAACATTCCTATTTGTCCAACTGAAAGTGCACTAAAATGCACTGGAAGTCCTGCTGTATAATAATGGTTCGCTCTGAGTAATAAATCTACAGCGACAGAGGAGTGCAGAGGTTTGGGGCATTCCTTAATGCCCACGTTTGGCAAGAAATGCCATACCTTAACAGAATGCATAATGCTTGGGATGTTTGCAAATGAACGAGTGGATAATTTATGTAACGAGAGAGACCAATCCATCACACAGTGAGCAAAAGCATATCTGAACTAAAAGGTTACAAAGACTCTGCCTTGTATATATATATTCCAGCACCAGGTGTGGTTCACTGGCCTATTAACTGGTGGAATCGTTAGCAACCACAAAGGAAAGACCTGAAGAACTGCTGGGGGAAGAGTGAAAGAAACGTGTGCCAACAGTTACAAAAGACCAATGTATACACCCAGAGTACATCAATTTCTCTTCGCAGCACCAACTCTCAATGTGAATTATTACCCCCTGGTTTTGGTGCTGAAGATCTCTGTGAAGTTGCGACCCCACCACTCTACACCAGTTCCTCCAGCTGTCATGCAGGCAATATCCTTCTAGAATCTCCAAGCAATCAGACAGAGGCCTCCGTTCAAAAAGCTCATTGTTTTTAACAACTGTACACCATTTCCCAGTTGCAGCTAATAATACAAGCCACAGAAAAGATGACCCTGAGACAAATCAGCTTACCACTTCAGGACCATCTTTAGCATCAGAAACAAAGCAAAGCAATGGTGTGCAAATATATGCCTGTATATATGCCTATAGCTCCAAAAATAAATGCTGTTTTACAGAGTACAGCTTGTGTAATTAGCTTACTCAAACATGTCTGTGTGATTTACGGTAATTCAGTAGACAATAAAGTTTATTTTACCTAGGTAGTAACCGAAAGTCATTTTGAATTTCCACATTACCTATTTTGTGGCAAACACATCATTTAGGATGAGGCTACACTAGCAATATAGTACCAGAAAGTCTAATATTAACTTACTCAAATTAAATGTATGTCATATATTTACCAAGCATTGTACCATATATAATGTAAGAACAGCAAACAGAACCAAAAATGTTACTGTGCCCGTATCTTGAATACTGTGCTGTTCCTTACCTTAAAAAAAGCAACGGTAGAAATGCAGAAGTGTACAAAGAACAAAAAAGGTGTTGATTGTAGATAGTGAATGGCTGGATACAGGGAGCAACTAAGTAAGATGAAGTTTTTGTGGCTTGGAAGATGCAAGATTGGAGTAATGTGGAAGGGAAGATAAAGTCAGGAATAGAGAATGACTGCTCACCTGACGTAAGGCCTAGGTTGAGCCAACAATAAGTTATTAGGCATCAGGTTTAAAAGAAATAAAGCAATACCATAACTCACAGTAACAGTATGGCTTTGTATGTTGAAAATTTAGTGGAAAATCCCTTAGACACATCCATGGAGGAAGGTCCAGCTGAGTCTATTAAGCATCGGGATGCAGATACAACCTTCAGTACTGAAGGCCCTGCATGCAAATTGCAGGAAACTGGCTGTGTACTTTGTATTTATCCTGGTTTTGCACTCTTTTCCTAAGCATTTGCCAGTGAGATGATGCTCAGTCCTGCAGTTTGATCCTGCCCAGCATCTGCTTTGCAGCTGTCCTGTGAGCAGAAGGGCCTCTCTCTGGCAGTAATTGATGGGAGGAGTAAGGCTGCTGACTGCAAAGGGCTGAAATCGAGTGCAGTAGACCCCTCTTCCCTCTCCAATGCACCCAGTGAACTTACAAACTCTTCCCAACCACGGGGAAAACCTCCATATTTTGCTGCCTGTTATTAGAAATGGATGGGGCAGGTGAGGGAGGGAACGGGGCCTCATTTAGAAAGAGAGAACAGTGTGAGAGAACCTTTACAAAACATTTAAACAAGCACTATTCTGAATGGTTAGCACCAAAAATACACAAGATTGCAAGAAGTTTCACCACAAACAACACAATGTTTCTTGCATGAAACCTTTTAATAGGAACTGGAGAGATGGGAGAAAAGGACCAGGGAAGATGAAAAGCACGCATCTGTTCTTCTAAAGTAATTTTAAAACAGCACTAAGGTTTAAGTTAGAAAAGGCAAGATGCAGTTGGGAATACCATTCCTTTGTAATTTAATTAGGGATGGCAAAGGAACACATCTGAGTTTTAGAAATTAAGTTTCACTTTGATGTAAAACAAAACCAAGGCTTTTAAAATTCTGAGCTGCAGAAGCACGTGTTCACGACGGAGGGAACAACACTGCCAAGAGTGTGGAATATATAGTAATTACAGGTGTTATCTGGGACATGGGAACATTTCACCATTCTAAAACATATACCACATTTTTTCATGGAGAAATATACAGAGTTCTTCCCAGAGAGGGTGGTGAGGCACTGGCACAGGTTGCCCAGAGAAGCTGTGGATGCCCCATCCCTGGGAGTGTTCAAGGCCAGGCTGGATGAGGCTTTGAGCAACCTGGTCTAGTGGAGGGTGTCCCTGCCCATGGCAGGGGGGTTGGCACTAGATGGTCTTTAAGGTCTCTCCCAACTTAACCCATTCTCTGATTCTATGATTTCCACATTGCAGTATAATGACTGACATGCCAATGCTTCCCTCTCTTTGCCGTAAGAAAAATCCCAATGAAACTCATCAAAATCAGTCCATATATTCTTATAAAATATTTTTTTTTGCAAGTGACATGATAATAACTGATTAGCAACTGACAATTGGTAATGTGAAACTCTTACAGTTCAACTGAAGGAAAAGAAACATTAAGTCAAAAAAGGCAAATGAATTTCCAGCAATCGTATGAGTCTTTCATAATATATCTAATAATACTGGGAAAACAACCTGTGCTTTTTACTGCAGCGTCTTCCCTGTCAAGGATCACTTAAAGAGTTCCAAAAGTAGCTTTGTTTTAAAATGTTAATGACAAGGTAACGTAAAAACAAACAAAAAATTCTTTCTGATAATTGACCCAAAGTCAAAATTAATCAAAAGATGCTAAGAAAATCTAAACTTCTAAGTACACAGATATAACTAGAACCAAACACAGGGTACGGTAAACATCACCAAAGCAGCACTATTTCCCATTATTTTTCATGAAGCTGTATTGGTAACTTGAAATTCTCTAAATAGAGACTTAAATCACACAGCAGTTAAATAACTTCAATAGCCAACTCCCCTTCCCCCTTCCCCCAGCTTATTATTCATACCTTAATTTGTGCAAAAGGTCTGTCAAAGTTTCCAACATAAAGAAGACCAACATTCTGGGTGAGTAGCCTAAAAAAATGAAAGAAATCTTTTAAGATATCACTTTACATCCACAAGGGTTTTTTGCATCTCCCATAGCTGTTACTGAACCCTAGAGGGTAACCAGTCTCCTCATGATAGCAAGAGCTACCTTTGCAAAGCTGATTACACGATTCTATTTGAACTACCACAAAAAAGGAAAGACATGTATTAAAGATGGATGCACACCGGTAGTTTGTGTTTATGGTGCAAGCAGCTCTGCAAGAAAATCATTTCACAGGCTTCTTTGTGATGGATGTCACTCGGTAACATGGAAGAATGACAGGTATGTGCCTCTTCTCTTTATTGGAGACCATTAGAGACAAAGGGATAGCAGGAGAAAAAACTAGTAAATGCACAGTCAGAGCAGCAGGCCTAAGAGTTAAAACAGATCAGGGCAAACAAAAGTATGCACAGTAAGACAAAAACGACATCACTACAAGTAGAGAAATAATAGAGAATCTGCAATATTAGCTCATGGCTTCCTAAATTAAAAGCCCCAGATACAGTTTGTGCCTGCTATTCTCTTCAACTCTTCATAAAGTTGTCACATACACCACCAAGATCCAGAGGGACAATGGGAAAAGGTGACTCAAAGGACTGTTGGCGCTTCTGGAAAAGCGTTAGTTTGATTCCTGCAGATACCACGCAAGTCAGTGTTATTGCTACACAAACTCCAAATCCCAGGGAAGCATTAGGGTGGCGCTGCTATCAACGAGCCGGCAGGTACATCACTGGCCAGTGAAAAGGTTGGGAGAGGACTGTGCTGTTCAAGCTGGAGAACCACGATGTTTCTCGTTGCTAAGCAAGGGCACAGTGCTCATCCCCTCCACTTCAGAGTCTCCAGAGGTGTTGCACTGAAGTACAGACACCCCATTCAAAACCCATCGTGCTCTTCAGCAGATTCAAGTTTTCTTAAAGTGTTTGCTATTTTGTATTTTCCTTCAATTTTATATTCCATTAGCAATAAGGCCTCGCATATGGATTAGATTTCCCCCCTAACTGGAAAATGAGGAGGAATGTAAGCATCATTCTGCTCAAATCTGACACTAAGATGTCTCTTGCTTTATATACTTTATATACCTTTAATTCATGGTGAGTTATATTTTTTTTCTATATATGAACTGGTTGTCATTTTCTAATATCTTGCCATCTCCAGGCCTGTTTTCATAAAAGAAAAGAAGCCAGAAGCTTAGTCGGCAGTAAATCATTGTTTTGACCTTCGGTTCACACAATGTACACATCTTAGTATGATTTTGACTCTTCCCAGTTTGGACAATGATATGATATATATGACCTTAAACAGGTTCACCAACAGTGGGAATTAGTGGGACTTGGCAAAATGGCAAAGTTGAAACATTCATGTATATAAAACAAAAGTAATGAACATCTGGGGAACCTTAAGACTGGTCTTCCCAGTAGACCAGGTAGCTGTCTCCACTGTTGAACTTGCTGTCACTGATGTACACCCAAAGCTTGCAAAAAAACTGCACGAATTGGCTTCCTTAATAAGATTGATATTGACACAGTACAAGCTTATTACTATTTATTCACCTTTCATTGCCTTGGCTGAAAAGTATTTTACTTATAATTTTTTATTTGCGTTCACATGGCACTTCAAAAAGGCAGTGTTAAATCAATGCAATGTTAGTAAAATTGTTAGGGAATAGAAAGTTATTTGTAACTCTCCCTTGGCTAAACAAAAGGTTGCATTCTTTGTTTCTCCAGTTTTCAAAATTTCTCTCAAGTTCTGAAGTTCAGAATCATATCACCAACATGCAAAACCTGTTGTGCATATAAACACTCAGTAAGGTTGAAATGAGCATCCCAATATGATCATAATTTATTGTCCTGAAATACTCTGGTTTTCCACCCCTAATGGGCTGAGCAATTAAAAAATTTCAAATCTCATGCCTGGTATAAACTCTTCTACTTCAGAGTCTTACTTACCAGCATCATCCCCGTATTTCAGAGACTGAGCTCACACAGAAGACTCTGGAGAGGTAAGCAGACTGTGCCAAGAGTCACTGTTGAGGCTCTGGATAGGCCAAGCTACTCCATCAGTAGTCACCAGTGCCAGCATCAAAAAACCATGTGCAAGAGGCGAGGGGTGAGACAGAGGAGCATGTGCCAATCTCCATCTCACCCACGGGAACACCACATGACTGATCTCTAAATTACCATTAAGATGTATTCCTCACCAATCAGAAAGTTCAAATTACACACAGCCATTCTTTTAGTTCTGCTTTACCACAGTAACAGGCTGCAGTTTTAAGTACCTAAAATTAACTTCATACCATAAACTTCAACGTGCCTAAATTGATAGAGATATTCTCTCCTAATGCTCTCAACTAATTACCCTCTGTCTTTAAAGACTTTCCAATGGTAGGGAGGTTTGGTTCTAAGTACTTCTATGCTTCCTTATGCCAGTGCCCTCTTAAATTGTCAGTCCTCTACTTCTTACCTTATTTCATATTTGCACAAAAACACTGCCAGCGGTACTCAACACCTAACCCTGCTAACAGCCGGACATCTCCTGGCCCAAATCAATACCAGCCTATGAAGCAGTGGTGACAGTTCCACAGTGTAATTATCATCTTTGAATTTCACATTCAAATAATTATCTTAAAATTATGAGAAACAATAATCAAAAAAGCAAATACCTACTGCCCCTCCAATACATATATTTACTTTTCCTTGAAAATATGTAACAATATACAAAGTTGCCTCAACTAATCTCATTAGCTTACAGATTGCTGTGTATTTTATTTGCAGTCTCTTCCACTCAATACATTATCAACACAATTCTCATTGTCTCTGTAAGTAGAAGGAAACAATTCTTTAAGATGTGCTGTCCCTATGTAACATTACACTCCCCCCTACTCCTGTCCCTTATACCCAAATGAGCAGATTTCTAGCCCAATGTGCCTGTTAGGGATATATCGTCACGTTTCAGCCAAACAGCAAAAAAAAACCCAAGAAGTGTCAGGTCAAACTACATCTGACTTTTGCCCATATAATGTCAAGGTCTTAAAGGCCTTCCCAGCACCAAGAAAATGCTGCTGTATAGTTACCATCAAATGTCCTATTTCCTTCAGAATTCTAGATTTGGCCTTTTCTGGGATGCAAAATGCACCCGTGTTTTCCAAATCCAAGCTGCAGAAGCCATGCCTGTGGGGGAAGTTAACAACAGGAGTGAGCAGGCAGGCACAGCAATCCAAAAAAAGTGGTGGCAAGAGTGATGCAAGGGGAACAAAGGCAAATAAATATAGGACAGGATTAAGGGCTTCAGTGAGAGGAAACCTGGAATAAAGTGGAGTGGGACAGCAGGGAATGTGGAACACGAGGGATGAGAGGTACAAAGGAGTGACAATGCAGCCTTCTGGGTTGGAAAGCATTAGGGCAGAGCTCTGGGCTGAATAAGACCAGTGGATTAGGGCTATGGGAGCAGCAAGTACCAGTTTACCCCAAAGCTCACTATTCCCAAGCACAGCTGACCTTGTTCTGGGGGCTCGCACACTCCCAGTATCATCACCCTCTTCCTACTGCCTTTGGCCCTGGGAAGTAGAGCAACCCTTGGCCATGGACTTTGCAAGGGCAGCGCATTTCAAAGGAGCCTGATCATATCTTCTTCACACACGGTCTGTTCGCAGTAACTCACCAAGAGTTGTCTGTTAGGATGCAGGTGGGTGTTTCAAGATATTCTCGACAAAGAACTAGGCACAGCTCACGGACACACCAGTGCTCCAGCCATTACGTACTTTGTGAAGGCAAAAAGCAGGAGTCAAATAGCTCCTCCATGTCTTGTTGGGAGGTATGTTTTGAGGACACCACTTCAGCTTGATCTGAACCCCATACGCCGACCCCTTCAAACTCCAAGGGCTGCCTTGAAAGTCCACTCGGGCTATCAACCAGGGCCATGCAAACCGCGGAGCTGAAAACGTAACTTCTGACCAGTTCACACACAAACCAGTTGGGAGTCTCCCTTCAGGCTAACGGGCTCCTGTTGCTGCTGTGCACACTATAGAAGGCAGGATCCAGAAAGGAGCATGCAGAGACACAAAGGCGCAGGGGGGGAGCCAGGAGCCGCCACCTCTCACAGGAGCAAGTTACTGCAGATTAGCTGAACGCGGTAACTTGCTCCTGTGCGAGGCGGCAGCTCCTGTGCTTGCTCTGTTGTTAAGGTCGGTGGCGTAGCGTGCAGGAACACAGACCGAGACTTGAAGCTCTAGGCAACAGCACAGAGGTCAGACAGGCTTGGAGAGCAGCGAGTACGGAGGGAAAAATGCAATGTGTGCAGCAGAAGGGCTGAAAAGAGGTAATTGGCATCGGAAAGGTGGAATGTGCTGAAGGAAAATGATGACCGATGAACAGGTATATGAGCTTGAGTTGTCCAGCTTTTCAGGATGAAAGCTTCCATGAAACAGGCAGTGGTGGGCATGCAGAGCTGCCTGCAGCAATGCTTCACACTACCCCTATGAAACAGAGTATGCAACTTCTTCCTTAAATATCCACAAGGACCCTCACCAAAATCCCAGAACTGATGACAACTTATCAAACAGTATCTTACACTATTTGCATTAGGTAATCCTAAAACTTAACTTGACATACAAGAAGGAATAGTTCATCATTCCACATAAATCAAGTTACTAGATTCTGTATTTATGATTTTATTCTTGACTGTTGCCTGTTTCTTTCACTAGCTCTTGCAACCACCAAAAAGCCTGACTCCAGATGAGTTTATGTTTGTTTTTAAGAGCTCAGTAAGTGCTACAGCCTTCCACCAAAGCTTTGCTAGATGTCATAAAACTTCCCTGTTATATCACATAACCAGAAAAGTATTTGAGTGCATGCAAGCCTGCAGCTTCTAAAACTCAGCCTGACGGCTGTGCATATCTGTCTGTGCTTCTAATGATGGTGTAGATGGAATTGACTGCTTTCAGCAAAGGACGAGGGGCAGCTCCTGCTGTGGTTTGTTCACCTACCTGAAGGAACTCTCTCCAGATCAGGCAGGTTTTTTTCTGGTTGATCTGAAGGAGTGAACTGATACCTGAAACACCCTTGGTGTCTGCCTGGAAGGGATATCGCTCTAGCATTTATGATTAAACAGAAATACCAATTCCACTGATGATATAACAGGAATAAGATGCATGGACTACTTCCACTTTACAGTCAGGAGCACCAACAGGTAGCTACAAAGGAGCTGGGATGTGGTCTAACAACTTCATCCTCCATATGCGGTGGAAAGACATTTGCAGCCTTCACAGAGGTTGCTGTTTGAAAGTTTTCAATCCCGAGAAGACGTGTATCAAGAGTGGAAGAGACGTGAAGCAAAACAGAAACAAAGAACAATCCTGACACTCAGAGGGGCTACTGACCCCTGTGCACATCCATATCCTTGTTGCTAAGAGCATCTCAGAATACACATTAGTGGCTGATGACGGTAAAAAATGGACTACAACCTGTTTAAAGCAGAAATTGGACAGCCAGATAATATTTTAGGAAAATCTCTGTCACCACACTCACATTCTAAACTCCCATATTTAAAATAACTATATAACAGGGATTAATATTAGTTGTGATCTGCATGTTTTTACATTTCATTTTAAAATATTCCTTTTGTGTGATAAACATATACCAAGAATTCCACTGTTACACTCTACATGTGCTTTTAACTGTCTCTAAAAATTGCTCATTTGCACATCTTAGGGAGATATGACTGTTCTAATTTACAAACACGGATGAACAACAGCCCTGAGAACGCAAGTAACACCTTTGTAACTTCAGTAACGGTATTTTCATACAGTGTTTGAATGTTTTTCACATATAGCTTTGAAGATAAAGGTAACTTTTATACACCGTTTTATAGATTTTGTATTCCATTATGCAAAGACATTAACTCAGTATGTCATTATTGCACACAATGACACGAGCACAAATAAAGCATCATGACGCAGCAGAAAGGACATGATGTTCACACAATGCAGCTGATGTCCTTTTAAGAATATCATAAACTTTCTGTATTTAACCTGTGTTCACATAAACAGTGAAGGAAAACTGTGCACTGTGCTGCAGTATCTTAACCAGAGAAAGAGAAGCAGTTTCTTAAGCAGTCTCTTGAACCATAACTTGGATTCTACTACTGTGACATTACAATTAATACTTTGCTTCTTGCTTATGAGAATTGTTTCCCACTGATATCAACTCTAATTATGTATTTTCTAGAAACTGAAAGAAAAAGCAAGAAGAAAATTAGAAAAGCATAAGTAAAGAATTATAAAAATTGGTGTTAGGTCAAAAGAATTCACTTCCTACATTCAATTTTTTTCAATATCATTAATTATTTCATTAATTTATTTTGCAGACTAATGTAAGAGTGACACAGTGAAAATACTATACCAGGTATTACGAAATATAAAAGTATATAAAAGGATTCAATACAAATTTTGGAAAACGCTAATACCAGTGTACAGATTAGCTTGTGAATTTAAACTGCCATGCATATATGGTTTGCAAACAATGTGCATTTCATTTTGTTCTAAAAGTATGAAAAGCATACAGTTGACAGAAGCAGCAGTGAACCTTGCCCACAGCACACTGACAATGGCAATGCAGGGGCTTCACAGGCAAGAGAGAAGAGCTCTCCTGCTTTCTACAGTGCATTTATCATACCACTTTTTCAGGCTATGAAAATATTCTAACAAAATTTTTTCTACTCATAGATCATGCAAGAAAACTTTTTTCATGGACAAATACAACCGATTCTAGTGCAATCATCATGGTAAAGAGTGGGTAAATAGACTATAACTGATTTAGAACATTATTCCTCAAGTTAGAGCACAAATTGAAAAAAGACATGAGGGAACTGGAAGAGATACCATGCACAGCTGGTTATATAGTAAAGATGAGAAAAACCCCAGGTTTGAACTCAAGAGGGGAAAAAAGTTGGGAAGGGCTATAAACAAGTATTAAAAAGAGACTAAACGATTTTACAATGCTAAATTCATCTCTGCAATAAAAAAAATCTCACAGAAATGTAAGCAAAACATTTTCATTCCATGAATTCTGAATTTTTAGAATATCCCAAGCCAAGTTAATGGTGAAGGCAATTAACATAAAACTGCATTCTGAATATTACTTAATATTCATGAGGAAAAACACAGTAGATAGCACAAAGTACAGACTTCAATTTAACACCCTCACAATAGTACTCCAACAGTGTGTGTTATCAGTTGTATTAATAAGCATGCTGCTTTCTGAAACACATGCAACCCAGGCAAAACTATCAATGTTATGTGCTAATTGCCCTTCAAAAGAAAAGCTCCTGTGCTTCACAGAACTACATTGCTCCCTACAGTAAATCACTGTCTGTCGTTGGCTATTGATAATAGAAATCTAGGAAGTAACTCATCCCTGAAAGACATACTTCCACTGAATAGCATCACCACTGTTATATACCAAACCCAATTAAAAATGACATTTAGAGAGCTCAGAAATGCAAATCAAGGTGACCTCATATTTGAGGTTATGTCTGCAAGTGATTCTAGATCATGGTCAAAATAATAAACTGACCAATATCAAGGTTTACTTTGAGTCAGGAGGGTTTAATTTGCATTATATTTGAACAAATGATTGGCTGTTGGGGTTTTTGGGGGGGGGTTTAGGAATATGTGTTTGTACATTAATGCTTTCCTAGAGACAGGGGGACTTTTCAAGAAACATTCTTGCACTTGATAAATAAAAACACATCATCAGATGTTTCCAAAAGCAGTTCCTTTTGTTTGCTGTGTTTATGTCTAGCGCTGATATTTTAATGTTTGTCCAGGCTTTCCCTTACAGGCAAACCACACAAAGAAGCATTTTGACTATGTTTTCACGTATCTTCTCCATAAAAAGCAGAAAGGAAAAGTAAGTAGAAACAAAAAGTACCCATTAAATAATCATGCCCATTCCTCCACCGATGGAATATTACTCCCTGTAGTATAATGAGCAATTTGGCAAGGCTGGCCATAAATTATCTGAAAATGAGGCTGCTTCCTTTTCCTTTGGGAGATTATTACGTAGCCTGAGAGATTTCACTATTAGTATCTATTTCTGATAGTAAACGTCAATTTTTCTTTCTGAATACCACCCCTTTCACCTCACTGAGATATAGGACAGGAGTTAGGAACCATTCCCAATTTGCTGTAACACCTGCTTGGCACAGGCTGTGCTACAGCTCTGCCCAGATTTATCCACATGTCACAAAGCAAGAGCCCTCACGCAGCCCTGCAGCGGGCTCACTGCAACATTTTAAATCCACGTTCTAGTCTAGGACCCCATAGCATCCTCTCACCTTGGCCATCATTTAAAATATAACAGAGACTACAATACTATCAAATTTAACAACCAGAATTAAGTGAAGAATTGACACCATAGAGCAAAGCTTTATATCAGGAGACCTGAATAAAATAAGAAGTCAAATTACAGATATTTTAAAGTCAAAACAAAGACATTTTAAGTGTCTGGGGAGATACTTAAGAAAAATGGATTTAGAATAGTAAATGAAATATGGAAGAAATAATTGAGATCAGCAAAAACCCTGCCAGATATCCAAGATTTCTGACGTTTCTTAATATGAAGGGCCTGAATTGCTATTCAAAAAACCCAAAACATGTCACTCTAACACCTAAATTACGTAATTTTTGCAAATTTCTCGGAGCCCTACCCTCTAGCACAGCACTGTTCAGCACGCCTACCTCGCCCACACAGGGCAGTGCTACTCAGGAGGTTGCACATCCCCTGCATTCACACTGTGGCTGCATCTGCCTCCCTTTTGACAGCTTTAATGAAAGAGTGCTTAAAAAGGAGTGGGGGACAGGAGAGGCACCACACTGGCATAATCTATTTAGATTGCCAAAAGGCTTCTGTTACAGCCTTCCACAGTAATTTATTTAAAAACAAATAAACAAACGAACAACAAACCCCAACATACCTACAACTAGGCAGTAGGTATTTTATATGGAAGAGGCTGCCTACTGTTATGGATCAAACCCTGATTAAGAGAATGGACAGGCAGAATAAATGGTCAGTTTTCTTCTTGGCAAAGGCCAAGTGACTGTTCCATTTACGTTACAGACTAATATATTTATTAGTGATCTGAAAAAGTCATGAACAGAGAAAGTCTGCTGATGAAGCAAGTAATGAAGCAAAGGCTGGCAACTTTAGCTAAATTACAAAGTTCATCACTTTGAAAGGAAGCTGATGTCATATTTAGAATCACCCATACAACCTTAGCATTACTTTCTTCTGCGGTGAAAGATAGGTGGTTTTTTGTGTATGAATTAGGGAAAGGTACTTACACCATTTAATTAAGGAATATATCATCATGTGTATGAAACTGGCAACTAGATCTCTGTTACTGCCTAACATTCAAAGCCTTGACTTGGAAGCTTACTGAACTTTCTTTCTACATGAAGTTTTGTTATTCCTTTGCCCTTGGTCTTTTCATTTTTTAAATAAAAAAAAGCCCAAACTTCTGTCCAGCACAACTATTCTAAATCATCAGAGCAGAGCTGGAAATTGAAATATTCAGCTATTTTAACACAGGTTGTTACTGCTAAAAACCATGACAAAGAACTGGCAGGAAAACTATGATGGCATGGTCTCATCTGGCTATAACCTC
Organism: Rhynochetos jubatus; assembly: GCA_027574665.1. Classification (NCBI taxonomy): domain Eukaryota; kingdom Metazoa; phylum Chordata; class Aves; order Eurypygiformes; family Rhynochetidae; genus Rhynochetos; species Rhynochetos jubatus. Next base: position 86,016,222 of record CM050650.1, on the reverse strand, counting down.
CCCCATTCTGCCCTTCATTTGTCAGCACAGCTGCTCCAACAGTTTCCTGGTTTTCCCAGTTCCCTGCATGCCGCACCAGCGGTGGCAGGACCTCACGGCAGTCCCAGACTCTGGCAGCTAACACTTCCAAATAAAAGAAAACAGGCCACTCTGCGGGTTGGCCATATATAGAGAGAATTCCTCTGCAATAAGGACAAGACACTTCTGCATCCGTGGAGGTGACTCTATCACGTATTGACGGTTGGACTCGATGACCTTAAAAGTCTTTTCCAACCAGAACAATTCTATGATTCTGTATTTCAAAAATCTGATGAATTATGGATGCAAAAGTTCTTGTAAACCACTCCAAAGCGCAGCATACGGTACCCTGAGTAAATCGGTTGGTACCAGTATCCATTTGACAACGCTGGGGCAAACCAAAGATTGATCAGGTGATCTATATTTCATTTCTCAAACAAAAGAACAAGCAGTGATTGAATTATGCCGATGGAGGGAGAATTCAAATCTGTTAAATACTTCATCACAAAACACGTAATTAGACGGGAGCTCATGCACACTGCCATGATGTGCAAGGGACACAGGGACCGCACATGCAGGTGCGTAACAAAAATACCTAGAAGAGTAGAATTTCTCTTTAAAATAAAACAGTAAAGAATATGAAATTCACTTGTCTACATGGATCAGAGATATAATCAGTATGAAAATTCCCACCTCCTTATTAAAGACCCTCCATGGGAAAGCAGCATGAAAGAGCCCTCTTAGCCACATGCATGTGTAATGCCGGACCACTCCAACTAATTTCTCTTTCTTTCTGTTTCCCCACACCACTTCAATAATTTATTAAAAATAAATATTAATTAATCATGCACAACCACAGAAATTATGGAATCGCAGTCTACAAACCATTTAGGTATGGGTTCCTGAGGAACTATCCCAAAATGAAGCCTGTAATGAACAACAAATTGTTTCTCTGGAATAGGGAGTGATACACACCCAGCTGCCTCTACCCAGACACAAGTGTCACCAGCAGAACGCATGAGCACCCGTCCACTATGAAGAGACCTACCACCCAAAATCAGGTAGGAAGGCTGTCAGAGACTTCATGAACTTTACTGAATGCTTCACTCTTCTTTCTGAAACCTGTATAGATGGTGCCAAGATTTAGCTTCTCTGTTCATTATAAAATTAAGTCCCACAGCGTATTCATTATATGAACTTTCAAATTAAATTTCTTTTACAGAAATTCTTCAGATAGTAATAAACACAGAATGAAGTATTCTGCAATCTCAAGTATTAAGAAATACAGTTGAAGTACTTTCCTGGGTTTGACAAAAGAAAGAACTATTACCTTTTAATACCAACGACCAAGACTGTAATACTGATTATTGTACCTGTTATCTAGAAGGTGTTTGCAGTAAAGCTGCCCTTTCTGGTGTATCACTCTGTTTTTAAAAAAAAAAAAAAATCATTATCTTTACCCATAAGACTGCTTGGTCTACAAGGAAAACCACTGCTGTATCATCAGGGTGCTCTGCCCCACTCAGAAGTGCCACATCTCCTCCAGTAGCCCCTTCCACCACTCTTGATTTCCTTTACTTCTGACTGTGTAAAGGCTTTTTAAGGTGACTGTCTCCCTCCAACACATTTTTACCCGCATACCCACACCCACCATCCTCCTTCTTTCTTTAAACTTTAGCACCATTTATCCTGACTCCCATATTTAGAGAGGGCAAGCATACTTTTCCTGGAGCTGTCAGGAGGGGAGTGGGAATGTGCTGGGATGATGGCAGCCTTGGACAATGCTAAAACCAGCAGGCAGCCAGCATACAGATTAGGAACAAGAAAACCTTCTGAGATGTCTCTGCTCCAGACACAGCATTTGCTTCACCGCGACAGCTCCCAGGTTGAGGACTACTCTTCCGGATTCTCCTGAGCAGCCATGAGCCCCATAGCAACAGAAACCCGAGGCAGCTACTAAAAACATACGTGGCACTAGCCAGGCTCCCTTCTCCCCAGGCACTTGGGGTACGGTCACATCTGAGTTCACAAACACCCCAAGAAGATCCCATGCAGCCAGACCCACTTACTTGCCCGTGCATGGGCCAAAGAGGAGGACCAGGAAGCATCACCATCCTAGGGAGCGGCCTCTACAAAATTTTGGTCCAATATAACCATTTTGCAAGCTCTTATATGCTATTGGCATTCCTAGTATCTTCTTTTCCAATGCCATCTTTTTAAACTTTACTTGAAACTATTAACCTGTTTTGTGACACACTCCATAAAGTCAAAGAAGCTGAGGTCTGGGTGAGGAGCAACTGACAAAAATGTATCTTTCCTATAAACCGTGGAAAAAAATAATTGAATTCTTCATAAAAATCACTGTATTATTATTACAGAAAGTGAGAATCTTTTCATTTACTGTTCTGAATTATGAATATTTATTATGTAGGGCACAAGTGAAAGAGCAATTATGATTAAATGCTAACTGCATAGGACAAAAAAATTAGTTATTTCCAGGACCTGGCTGATAACTACTGATTTAACTGGTATCAGGATGACCCGTTCTGTCTCTTCTTTCATCTATTTCTAAGAAGATTTATGTAACATAAATTATTAAGTTATTAATTAACAAATGTACAGTAAAGCAGAGGGATCTTTTTCCCTTTTTTGCAATATGCCTCCAAGACATCATTTTTTACTGTAAGCAATTTTGCATGTCCTTTTGGACTAGGTCTTAACCCTTGCCCCCACTCCACCCCACCCCCTCACCCCCCCAAAAAAAGCCTGCTAAAAGAATTAGTGCAACATGGTTCAGTGTATTTTGATATTCCAAGTAGAATATCCTGATGGCAGTAGTATTAGCTGTCTGTACAGATAATAAGCCTTTTTAGATAATACAGTTAACTGCAATTAATTACAGGTATTACAGGGGGGAAAAAATCAAATTGTACATTATAAACACTGTGAACTTAATTCTGGTCTAATTTAGGATAAGACAAATTCTCTAGGAAAAAGTAGTACTTTTTCTTAGAGTAGATGATACAGCTGGGAAGAACAAGGACTGGAGCATGCAAGTTAATCTCTATTATGAAGGAAAACTTTGACGTCTCAAAATACGGCTATTTTAAAAATATATATGATTAGCATAACAAAATAACATAAGCTATTGCCTTTTCCTGTATACCCAGTCTTACCTACATCTTCAGACCATCAGAGAAAGAAACATTAATTGGCATACAGGAATGCAATTTAAGTTATTTCATGGAAATCCTATGCATTTTAACCAGGACTTTAATCACTCCGGAATAGCAACTGACAGCAGGAAAAAAATAATCACCTTTACTGGGAAACCAGCCCTGAAGACACATACAAATATGGGTGAGAGAAGGAAAGGAGAACAAATGAAACTTTAGCAGGAACACAAAACTGAGTCTATCTGGGAACAGTATCACAGAAGTAAAGAGAGAAAAGGGCAAACTCATAGAGCACATATTCCCATAACAGATGATGGGAAGCCTACATTTTAACACATCCCTGCTGTCAAGTTTTACTTTTGCAACTAGGAAACCCAACAACAAAGCGTCTCGTATCTTCTAACTTGGTTTCTTAAGAGAAGTGCAATTTAGGAGTGGTTGAAGCTATTCCGTTTGCTCAGTTATTACATTTCTGTGCTCTGGATCTACCTGTCCCAACACAACTTGGGAGCAAAAAAACACGCCTCTTTTTGGAGCAATTCAACTTCTTTTGGATGTTAGGCTGTAACCTTAACATTCCTCTGCTACATTTTACGTGCACAGACTAGTAACAGTGGGATTACTTTGACATTTTTTGTCTAATGTATTTAATTTCAAACTCAGAATACTGCTTTAGCTTTGCACAACTGGCACTTACACTGCGAAACCACTTATCCATGATTGCTTTAAAATTCACAGAAAAATAATTAATTCCAGGTTTACTTTATATGGACACGCTTACTCTCCTGAATCAGTAACATCTATTAGATAACAATTAATACTAATGCTGCAAAATCAAGTTTTAATTGTACCTTCAGAGAAATCCTTTATCTGTTTAAAAATTAATTAGGCCATTCCTTACTTTGAAGCTACTTTCAACACCACCTTGTTACTATGACAGAGAAAATTTATTATCAGACAGAAAACAGGCACTTCATTCAAGCATAAATCACACAACGCCAAGATAGAATGTAATTATTATATTTGACATTTGAAAATAAAAAAAAAAAAAAGGGGAAAGAGAATTGTCTTCCTTAGGACCACAATGCAGGAAGAAGAGGTTTTAAACAAGCTAGAGAATTACTGTTCATTAAGTTGTTATGAAGACACCCAGGTTAAAGAGGAAAGACGGTGCAACTTTATACTGGAGAGCTGGTGAGAGTTGCAAAATTATGCCTTACTCAACTTGCTCAAGCTTGCACACATGGCACAAGCAGATTTTCTGCAAATGTCCCAATATCCCAGCCAGTTCTGTACCTCCAAGTCTGTTTTCACTGCAGCTGAAACAGTTCTCCTCACTATACATTGTCCTTTCTCCATTCATCAGTTTTTAATAAAACCCACCTTTGTTTAAGCTTATCAGCAGTCCTACCTTATACAGAAGGCTCAGAGGTATCTACAGAACCTCAGAGTTGGGAGGGGTGGGGGGTGAGGGGAGACAGTGGTTTCATTGTTGGTTTTGTTTAAGTACAGCAAGTGAACAGAAAGCTGCCATAGCTACCAGTAAATAAATAACAGTTTATCTAAAATGAAAGCAGAATAAGAAACTCTCTAGAATTAGTTTCTCACAGCCCACTCCTTCCCCCAACTCACCATTTCTCACTGCTAATATCATTCCATAATTTCTGAACTGCTGTCTTTGCAGGTCCACTTCGTAATTAAACTTCAGGATGAGGCTTTTTTAAAAAAAATAAACAAACCTACCAACTTCTCTGTTGACAGAGTTGCTGGTTTAGAGCTTCAGAAACCCATCCAATTTTTTTTTTTTCTAAGTATGAAGTTGTTTCCCCTCTCCCTTAAGTGAAAAAACTATGAGTGATCCTGGAGCTACAAGATACTATGTCTTGCAAGAAATTAATATGGATTCAAATTTAGTGAATCAAAGGAATAATTTAGGTTGAGCAATAATAGAGATATAACTTCTGCATTAAACAAGAACACATAATTAGATCGCAATATTTAAATATTCCCTTGGTAAACAGCTTCAACAGAGAAGTGACACTAAAAAGTCTACATCTATAGTACCTTTATGTTCTGGATTTCTGGACTGTTTAAAAACCTTTCTGTAGGCAACTTTCATTTAAAAAGATTAATCAGTTTCATAACAGCTTTCAGCAACAAACACAGATGTTTGGACCCAATGCTATATTCTATGATCCTATATAAAATCCTTTGGGAAATGAATGATCCTCAGTCTATATGATGGAAAGCACCAGAACAGACAATGCTGTACAACTTCCATATTACTTCTTTAAAAGAAAGGCTTTTCTGTACTTGTTAGGGTTCATTCCTCTTCCTTAGGCTTATCTAGTAAACATGTCTAGCAAACTTGTCAACGACATAAGATCTTAAGTAAATTGTCCCACATCTTTAAAGCATGGCATAGCCTCTACCAATTTATTTTTATTCCAATGAAACAGTTTTACAAGACCAAAGCACACAGGTTACAGGTGTGCCTCTTGCCGATACAGGCTCTATCAAACCATGAAAATTCACCAGCCAAGCTATATCAAAACAACCTTAATTGGTTGTACTTCTTGGTCAGTGAGGCCTGAGAGTCATTTTTGCTTCTCTTCCTGAATGAGAGCAGAAGGAACAAGACTCCTGAATTAGAGCTGTGTGCAGATCGTTATCATCACAAACCAAGAAGTCAGAGAAGTTATTAATACATCAGTTGAGAAGGGTTAACCATGTCCACAATTAATTTTCCCTTACAGAGGGGAGAGGATGTTTCAGAACCTTCATTAGGAGATACCCAAATCACTTTTGAATCCATCTATTCTGCTCTACTCCCCAAATCCATTGGTCTCCTACCATCGAAGATCCACTTTCAAGCAGAACTTTGTACTCTTAAAAAACTGAGCATTTGAGATTCGATATTTAACATTCACTGAAAGAGTGAGGTCCTTTTATAAACATCTGTGAGAGATGGTGGTTTGGATATACACACTTGAGATGGGAAAAAATAATGAAGTTCACTATTCTGTTCCGCTCTTGTCACACCAATCTTCTCTATCCTGTCATTAGAGGCACACACATTATATTTCATTTATAATCCACTGATAAATATTTGCTCACAGTGCAATCTTTTAATACATTGTGAAAAAAGGTTTTCTTTTTAAGTATGAAAATAGCCAAAGATTATAGCTTTGAAAATATTTAGTTGTTATAAGGGGGAAAAATGCCATCTGCTGGGTACAGCTGAGGACTGTCCTTATCTCACTAACACACTGTGCTGCCCTGAGTGAGTTTTCTCTTCACTTCAGAATTCATTTTTCCCATCCTGAAAACTGATACAGGTACATGCATTGCTTTGGGGGAGCATGTAACAGTGACCTCATTAAAACTGTGTAACATAAAACTTCTTACTGTCGTCTCTCTCAGAGATGGAGAGGTCTGATAATAAATAGGATGACTAGTGTATGAATAATGAAGCTTTTAATCTTTCAAGAACTTTAGAATTGTCTCTAAACCCCCCCAACACTTTACATGCTTTCGCATCTCCACGTATATAAATTTTACAGATAAGTAATTAAAAAAATATTCAGCTTATACATACAAAGCAGAGCAAAATGCTGGCTTTGTTTCTCTATTAGACATATACAACTTTTTTTACCCTTTATAACCCACCAACATTGGTTGGTGGAGTACAGCTGCAGAACCAGTTAGTTACCCAGCTTAAAACCATGAAACCAAGGTGCTGAAAACCATATTGCTTAAGCAGGAAAAATAACAAAAAGGAGAAGTCAAGTGTGTGCAGTTAAGAAACACACTTACATGAAAAGAGCTAAAACTTGGAAACAGCAAAGTCTGATTTAATAAAATCTTTAAAATTAAGAAGTATGACAAAAGGAGGATAGGGTTTGCACATGTAAACATGAGGAGGAAAAGAGGAGAGTTTTGTTCTGATTCGTAACAGCCAAGGGAGTTCTTTTACATTTTTGTTAGTTTTTAATTTTGCAACATAAAGCAGCAGCTGTCACCTGTGTGTCTATACACACACATATCCATACAGGTATACACATTTATAAATGAAAAATTCTGATTCATTTTATATGAAACTGAAGCAGCCGACAAACCTGGAAATGGGGATTTCAAAGTTAAAATAAAGGTTTATTTCTCATGTATACAATGATTCTAAAAAATGAAGTAGGTCCTGTGAATGAGCATGTCTTCCACGTGTTTAAGATAAAAGCCTTGAAGTTGACTTCAGAATGGAATTCAGTACAAAACCATGTTTGTATTTCAAACTCACTGTCATAAGACTGCTTTGTAAAAAGAAAGCAAGCATAAAAAGTATATGAAAAGAAGGAATTTTGGCCGTTTTAAGAACCTCTAGTAGGATGACATGCTTACATCTGTTGTCAGATGGAACCGTATCTCTACTGAAAACTATTAAAGGCTTTTTACAAAGCACTAGATATTCCCTGTCAAAGTGCAGTTGCACAACCTCCCATATCCAGCAGTTACTGGTTTTTTCCCCTATTGCTTAGGTAAGTAACAACATGGATTCTTCATTACCACTGACTCATCAGGCTTTGATTATGCAAATTGGTCCTCCAGAGAGAGATGCACACACGTATAGCCTCACTGATTTTGATGTGTTTCTACAACAGGATAAGCATCTTTTCCCAGAAAATATACTACAGTCGGAGCGTTCACCAAAAAGATAGCTAGTGTGAATTACCAAGCCTATGCTAGATCCTAAGTCATTAAAGTAACAGATATACAATTCAAACCCAATTTCTTTCCTTGGAATGCAAATGTCCCTTAAAACGTTAATTTAAAAAACCTCATTATATATGCATATATATATATATTTTAAATCAATCATCACAACCTGAATCCCTACAAAACCAGAGATAATGGATAATTATAAGAAATGATTAAGAAAGACATTTGGAAAATTCCTCTATAGTGCATGTCTCTCAATATTAGAATGAGAAACAATTGGCATACGATACACGTAAAACATTCTGTGTAACAGTATCCTCTTATTTTTAATGCAATTAAGAAATAATGATGTAGGTTTCTAACGTCTCTAAGGTTGTAAGATAAGTGCATGTACCAAGAGTTTCTCTTGGCTATCAAACAGGGAAGGTGGAACTGCTGATAATCTCCCAGTGTTCTAGAAGCCCACGGTTGCATGCATACTGTATTGATAACACTGTCATGGCAGAAATGCAAACAACCTGCATCAGGGTCATTTATTTTGTTGACATGTTTTGCTGATTCCAAAGTACTTGTGAATTCAGGAAGACGCAAAGAGCTGGGCTTCTACTTCCTAAACCAATAGCAAAAACTCTGATGGTATCAAAGCGAACTGGATGGTACTCTTGGAGTTATAACCATCATGAATTATTTTTATCTTTAATATATTCATTATTTAGTAGTTGTATCTGTTCTTTCATGATTTGTGAGCTTGGTATTATCAGAAAATTAAATAATAAAATGTTCAGAGTAAGACTGATGAAGAGTACAAAACACATACAGTATCTTTGGCTGTCCAGTCTGTTTGTTCTACTCTACCACAGCAATAATTTTTATTATTGCTCTTAGTTCGCTTTATGCTTTGAAATACACCACAGCATGCAAGGAAGTCATCTGAGCTGAGGTTTTTTCCCTTAAACACATTTCTTTAATTCCAAACACAATGGAAAATTATATACCAATCTATAAACTGAAAACAGACAATAAAATCTCATTAAGAAACAAATGGGGGCGGGGTGGGGGGACGGGGACCAACCAAAAACAAAAACAAAAAAAACCAGCACCAAAACCCGCACAAACAAAAAAACCACCCACAAAACAACATATCTCCCAGGCGATTAATGCAGGAAAATATATCCTGAATTGAGGTATCATTTATGGCATACTCACAAAATCTAGCAAATACTCTTTGTCTGAACGGGAACAAGTAGTTACTATATGCAAAAATGCACTTCAAAGAAGCTCAAATCGATTTATAAAATCCATTAAAAACACTCTGAACAGGATGTTCAAGAACACTCTCTAATAACTCCTATAATTTAAAAAGTTCATTTATATCTGTGCAAAAAGAAAGTATGTTCAGAACTGAATTTCAGTAAGTCTGAGCAGCATTTCTATTGTTCAAGCTACAGCAAAAGGAAGATGAACATTTTCCCTATTTGAATTAGACAATTTTTAAATTATGCACCTGGCAAACCTTTGTAGCCTATAACAAGGAACAATGTCAAATTTCTCTTTACAAAAAATGCATGGTATTTTACTTTGAAGCTCAAAAATCTTCTCTAAAAGGACAATCCCACAATTTGTAAATTAAATCTAGGTACAGTAAGTATTCCAAAAAATCTCTGTATATAGTAAAAAAAAAAAAAAGCTTTAAAATATTTAGTAACTAATTGTCTAACAGTTCCATATTATTTGCAAAACATTTAACATCTGATCTACAGGTAACCATAGAATAACTGACAGGAAAGGACCTTTACATGCCATCTGTCTCATGCTCAAGACAAGGTCAGCTTCCCAGTCATATCAGGTTGCTCACAGCCATAACCAGTCAACTTCTGGATATCTCCAAAGATGGAGACTCTACAACTTGCCAGTCTACTACAGAGGTTGACCTTTCTCACACAGTTTCTCCTCCTGTCCTTCTCCAGTTTGTGTCCTTTGCTTTTCATTCTTTCAACACACATCTTTGAGCAGCCTGGTTCCATCTTCTCTAGAACCTGACGTCAGGTAGCAGTAAACAGCTATAAAGTATTACATAGTTTTCTCTTCCTCAGCCTGAACAAACCCAGTGCTCTCGCCTCTCTTTGTATGTCATGTTCTTCAATCCCCTCACTGTCATGGTGGGCCTCTACTGGACCTGCTCCAGCGCATCAATGTCTTTCTCATACAGGGAACCCAAAACTAGACACGGCACTCCAGATGCAGTCTCACAGATGCTGAATAGAGGCAATAAATCATCCCCTCCATGTGCAGTCGAGGTACCAGCTGCCGTCTCTGTCACAAGGGCTAGCTGCTGCCCCAATTTCAATGTTTTGCCCTCTAGTACCCTGAAGTTCAGTTTGCTTAAGTAGTCCCTAACTTGAACTTCCTCACCCCGTGGTAGTAATTCACTTCTCCATGCTCTGCCGTGAGGTTCTGGGACCTCGAAGGCCTGAGGGTAGACTTTGCCAGTCAAGACCAAAGCAAAGTCAATAGTGAAAACCTCAGCCCTTCTCGTATCTTCTCTCACTACATCTCCTGCTACATCAGCAGCATGCCATTTTCCTTAGCCTTCCTTTCATGACAAATGCACCTATAGGAAGTCCTTCACTTATCTTCAACCCCAGCTGAGTTTTGGCTTACCTAATTCCCTCCCTCTACACCCAAACAGTGGTTTTACGTTCTCCACAGAGGCCTGTCCCTGTTTACATCTCTCATACACTTCACTGTTTGCGTGAGCTGACTCAGGAACTCACTCAAGCAAGCCAGCTGTCTGCCCCCCCTGCTTGTCTTCCTGCACACTGGAATAGTGTTATGTCCTTGTGCGTTTCAAGGAGGCTGCCCTGGGAGATCAACTCCTGGGCCTCTGTGATTTAGCGGACCTGTCACGGGATACTACCAACCTGTTCCTTGAAAATGCCAAAAGGCAAGCTATCCTGAAGCCCGACGTTACTTTTCCACTGGCTGCTTCTCTCACTTCTCTCTCAAATTCTACCACCTTACAGTTGTTTAGCTGGGGATGGCATTAGCCCTCAATTTCCATGTTCGCAAGTAGCAAGAAATCTAAGCTGCAAGCTCAAATAGGAGTATCTATCCAAATGTAAAATATGCAGAGAAGTGCATGGGAGATAAGAAAATTTTAGAGGCATATGGTCTTTGGGAGCTTTTCTTGATCTTGCTTATGGATAGAAATGGATCTTCCACAGAGTGGATAATCATTATGATAGCTGACATGTACAACTGGAAAGACTGCTTTAAGGTGGCAGCTAGTTCAAGAAAAAGGAATAGGGTCTGTAAAACATACAAGGCTACATTTACATTCCATTTTGCAAGCATATAGATAATTTTAGGATGATATGAGGCAAAGCTTTTAAAAATCTGGAGAAATGAGTAGCTAAAGTAGAATAATTATCTGACAGATGGAGATTGCCCAAGGCTGCCACTTGAACGTATAAAATGATGAGGCTGAGTTCATTTTTGAAATCCAACATTAGAAATTCCAAAAGCACCCTGAGTATTAGTTGTGGAAGGTACAACATTATGTTCAGTGTACCAGAGTATAAATAGAGGTTAGATTCAAAGCCTGATTTTGAAAATAGTTTTTAAAAACTGAAGTGATACGAAAAGGTTTTCAATATCCTCACATAAGCAATACCACATAAATACTTAGAGCATAGTACCTAGGGAAAATGTATATCTACTAGTTTCCACCGCAGTGCCAGTGATGGCAGTTCTGCATGCATATTTCTACCATGGTAATATTGTGCCTCCCCTTCCTGTGCGGCCATGCTGTCCTTTCTACACATAACATCCTCTCTCAATCAGTTTGCACAGCCCTACCCCCTCCATTTCTCCAGAGTTAGTAAGACCTACAGTTGAATGCCTGAAGGTAATAGTTAAACAATTACTCCTTTACTGTCATTTGCCACTCTTACATTCCATAAAAAGTAAGCAACTTCAAAGCACATGCCATACATGCAGTTTATATATCCAAATGCAGTTAATATATTCAGACCTGCACTCCTCCTGCTGTCATCCCAACACTGTGCATCTTTGCATCTATTTGCAACATCTTGTCCTTATTTGTTCCATAATTGCTGTGCGACATCATCTGCATTCTGCCTCACAACACCACTCTATTCCACAGCAATGCAGCCCCAATCTGGACTGTGAGCTTTGCAAACTAGAGGAATATGGGATTATTATCGCCAGGGTACCATTTGTAAACCTCCCTTTCTGTGATGGATGGCATGCGTAAGAGCAAGTGTGTGCTCTTTGATAACAGGCATTCTGCAAACAGGTGAGAAGGCAAAGAGCTCACAGCCCAAACCAACAACTTATGAATAAAAGGGGAATGGAAAGAGAGGAGGGGGGAAACAAAACACAGGCCAGACAAACCATCATGTCAGTTGTGCAGATCTTAGCCTATTCAATTAACTACTTCATGGTTTTCCAGCTAGTTACCACTTTTTTTTCCAAAGCTGTTTTTGTGTGGTAGGGTTTGGTAGTGGGAGAGGGGCTACAGGGGTGGCTCCTGTGAGAAGCTGCTAGAAACTTCCCCGGCTCCAAGTCGGACCCACCTCTGGCCATGGCTGAGCCACTCAGCAACAGCGGTAGTGCCCCTGGAATAACATATATAACAGGGGGGAGAAAACCTGCTGTGGAACTTGGGAATAGAGAGAGGAGTGGGATGTGAGAGAGACAACCAGTCAAACACCAAAAGTCAGTGCAGGAAGGCAGGGAGGAGGTGACTGGAGCAGAGGATCCCTGTCAGCCTGCAGTGAGAGGGCAGGCTGTGCCCCTGCAGCCATGGAGGGTCACAGGGGAGCAGAGACCCCCCTGCAGCCTGGGGAGGGCCCCACGTTGGAGCAGGCGGCTGAGCCCAAAGAGCCTGTGACCCCGTGGGAAGCCTGTGACCCTGTGGGAAGCCCGTGCTGGAGCTGTCCACTCCTGAAGGAGTGCACCCCACGGGAGGGACCCACGCTGGAGCAGGGGCTGAGTGTGCGGGGTCCTCCTCTGAGCAGCAGAGACAGCATCTGATGGACTGATCACAACCCCCATTCCCCATCCCCCTGCGCTGCTGGAGGGAGGAAGCAGAAAAATTGGGAGCAAAGATGAGGCTGTGGGGGAAGGTGTTTTTAAGATCTTGTTTTATATCTCATTATCCTAAGTCAAGTCTGTTTTGCCCGTGACCACAACTGGTGAGTGCTCCCTCCCTGTCCTTGTCTCAACTCACAAGCCTTTCCTTATATTTTCTCCTCCCCATCCCATCGGCAGGAGCAGTGAGCGAGCAGCCGCGTGGTGCTGAGCTGCCATCTGGGCCTAAATCACGACAAACGTGTGAGAGTGGGAAAGACTAGCTTATAAAATGGATAAGCTACCTTGTGACAGACAACATAGCTATATCAGAGCAAATCAACACCACCACGGTTATTGTGAACCAGTTGTAGCTTCCTCCCCTCTGCCCCACCTCCACCCTCTCTCCAGAAGCCTCTTCTCATTTACAGAACAAAAAGGACATCACATCTAACAACAGGAAAACATACATTTGCCTGTAGTCAGGATATCTGTATCTGGTTCTTCGTTTGTAATTACCCATGTATCCAAGATTTGAAGCCTCTTCTGTCCTTGAATATACTGTACTTTATCTCCTGGTTTTATTACTTGAAAATGCCCAAGCTAAACAGAACTTTGTCAAAACACTTCAAGGTTGGGTTTGGTTTTTTTTTCCCATGTGGCCCATGTAATCATGGATATAGTAAAAAAACCAACTATATAGACTTGCTACTAACAAAAGAGTTAAAGTTTCCTTCAGATTTCTAACTTTTTTTGAAAGAAACAAGCCTTTATTACTATTCCTCTCTAAGAAGATGAGTAAAATCCTTGATTCTTTCTAATACCTCAAGCTGCTATATAAAATTTATATCATCCTCTGATTTCAAATGGTATCAAATTGACCCAGTAAGGCGTTTATTCACAGCCAATAAAACCAAAGCCTTGCTTGTAATTTGATTTAGCATGCCTGTTTCAGATAAAATTAAGGGACTTGCACAGGCTAATTAAAAAACTAAAAGGAAGCATGGACATTAAAAAAAATCTGGTTTTGGAAGCTACCACAAATCTGGCACCATGTAGACATTTTCAGTTGATATCTGTGACATTTAAATAAGGCTTGGGGCCGGGGGGGTGGGGTGTGGTGTGTTAGGGTTTTTTTAGGAAATATTCTTAGAGTCAGACATTTTGGGAAAAAGCATCGCTACTGTTTAAAAACAGTCTTCTCTGTATTATAACTGACATATTGCACAGCAATTAAATATCCTCCACATTCTCTTCTGATAAGGTCTTTCAACTTGTAGGTCATTTGAAAATGCAACTGATGTGCTTAAGTCCCTGGTATTTTATTTTCTATGGTTTGTATTTAATATTGAAGTGATGAGAATAGATTGAGAGAGCATAAACTGGAATTCTTTCAAACACAACATAAAAAGAGTTAATCTAACCATCATCCTGATGCTTGGACAGGCTGGACTACGACAATACACAGGGGACAATTACCATGGCTCAGCTGATAAGCTGTAACTCACGAAGGCGCAATAATGCAATTTCTTTCAAATATGTGCATTGAACAGGAGTGTCAGGATTAGGTCACTGAAGTTACAGAAACCCTGCCTTTCTTTGGGATGCAATAGTACCTTTTTTTATTTATGTCTATTCTTTGTTATGCAGTTTTCATCTTTATAAAGAAGCTTATTCTAAAAGTACTTCATAGATCATAAGCCAAATCCTTCTTTTCCGTTCAATGGCAAAACTCCCTTCAATGCCAACAGTGAAATAACTGAACCCTAGATAAAAACAATGGGTCATTCATCTGTAACTGAACTACATCTGGGGTAAAACACAGCAGCTACTTTGCAGTTAGCATTACTGCTGCAGACTGATCTATGGATGGAAATGCACAACTGAAAACACAAGGGAATTTTAGGTAGATGGAAAATAATCATACTGACTAAAATCTGACCAACTCCCTAGAGGTAACTCCTTTATTCATCTGAAAAATGCATAAGATTGTTAACAATTGTTCAGGATCTCAATTGCATATGCTATCCAAAAGACATGTCCAACAGCTGGCAGTGCTCTAATCTCATGCTACTGAATAAATAATGCTCCTTTATGATTTTTTCACTATTTAAGTGAGCAGGGAACTCTAAACACAAGGACTGCATGGTTGGAGTGCTGGAGTAAAGGTTCAGCCTGTATCACTACTGGCTAGGCTTGAAGCTGTGGTAAGATCAGACACGCAGCACAGGTTTAGATATGTCCACATTTCAAGATAAAGATGAGACTGTAAATCAGAATAGAGAACTTGGAAATTACAGAGGATCCCTGATCTTACTGTTTCAAGCTGTCAAGTATTTGGGATCAATACTTTGACTTTGGCTCCTCATTTGTCAGTAAGAGATCAATACAAAAGCATATCTTCTATTTCCATAAATATTATTGCTTAACAGTACCAAAACAACACAGAAATTCTGTAATAGTACTTTAACCATATCTGTATTATTCTACTGCCAAATGCATGCCAGATTTCTTTCTGGATTACTGCAGAAGAACACTTCTTTTACCTAAAAGGTTGAAACAAATATCAATGCCCGCTTTTAATCTCAGTGGGGTGGGGGGCAGGCGGGAAGCCTAACATCATGTTAGAATTGCCAGCAGCAAGATATTCAGTTCATCAAAACAGAAATTTGAGTTATATCACAAATCAACCATTTTATTATGGTAGTGCTCATAAGTCAGGAACTGCCTTTTTATAGTCTAAAATTAAAGAAGCTTATTTTAAAACTCTAGTCAACAACCTCAAAATCAATATAATTCTGATGTTTCCTCAAAGGAGTTCAGGTTTTACCAAGCGATAAATTAGATACTCAAATTAACAACTGAGGCAGTTAAACCTGGAGTATTTCATTCATTGTTTGTGTTTAACTGGGCAGAAGTTACTGTTTCATAGGCCATTACTTAACATAAATACCTCTGTCCCAAAAATGGCAAATTATTTTCCACCCAGTACTTCATTAACTTTGCTTTTTGTTGGATGAATACACTTATGTTACTAAGAGCAGTCAACTGTCATGTGAGATAAAGTAAAACATATCTGGAAGAACTGTATTTTATTTATCAAATGTCAGATTTCCAGGATTATTTTTTCTTATGCAAGTGAGAGGAACATAAGCATTAACATATTTAAGCATTACAGTATTTACAGACTAATCCAGATAATTATTTCCACCATATGAGCCATGCACTTCTCTTCACATAACTGGAATATGGTAGAATTTTTCTAAATGTTAGAAAGTGGTTCCAGTTTCAGAATGGATCAGCCATTCTTTAATAACTTGCTACTAACTGGCCAACTTTTGAGAAACAGTTTTTTGCTGGCTCATATTTTACAACCTTTACGTGTTCTGAACAAATAATCTATGATGCAATATATTAAACGTAACACAATAGCACTGACAGTTTTGTATTTGAAATCAGTGACAACTAATCAAGCAAATGCTCCTTTTTTAATGTGAAATAATAAATCTGTTGTGTTTTGCTTCAGAAGAGTTATAAAATCCAGCAGAAATCATAGGAGTACTGTAATAAAAATCACCTTCCAATCAAATGACGGGCAATTTTTTTTTAAAGTAATCTTTCATATGACACTGTTCTGTGACTCAAATAAAAGCCAAACACACATGAAATGTTTGTAATGATATGATTCTCTGAAGTCAAACTTAAAATATTCCTGCATATACTAGCTATGTTGTTACTGAGGACTTAATACTGCATTTTGTAACACAAAAATCTGAACAGGTAATAGATAATATAATAGATCATTCTGGCCTCATGAAATGCTCAAAAGTTAGCAGTTGAGCACAGAATAAACCCCATATCCTTAAGATACTCTCTATTCACCAAATATATTCATTAACATGACATGCAAATGTCTAAAAGTTAGACGGGCCATTATTAGCACTCTGGAATACATAAGCAATACATGAATTAATTGTTTAATCGTGTTGAGTTGCCTGTGGCACCAGGAAAAAGAAAAGCTAAATGTCAGTATTTCAAACTGTCAGTTGAAATGAGTCTTAGATGTTAAAACATTAAGCAACCTAAAAATCAATTAACTTCATTTTAAACAAAATCTTTTCCAAGGCAAGCTTTAATCTAGCAATTCAATCTTCCCCTCCCTGGCACAACTGAACATGGAAATTGTCCCTATTTAATATGTGCAATGACTGATGTAGGCAAATAGCACACAGAACTGATAAAATGTAAAGATGTACATGTCTTCTACCTGTTTCTGATTAAGATTTTAACATTTTTAAAGACAATACCAAAGAGTACCTAGCCAGTAAAAATTTCAAGCTTCGTTTTTCTGTAAGAAAAGAAGTGCAGTTTGTGATTGTGCAGAATTCTAAAATGGAAGAAAGCTTAGATTGTTATTATTTTGCATAAACCCAGTGGAAAATAGTTCTTTTATATATGAACTTAAGCTAATACAGCCTGCCTACTTTCTAAAAACATAAGGGATGGTGCCAAATCCAAACAGGGCTTCTTTCAGAAATTTGATGAAACTTAGGAATGAGTAAATTTCCATCATAAACATCTGCCACTGTTTTCAGTACAACACTGGTTACAACAGTTGTCTATATTTCCAATGAACACATTCTACAGAAAATAGGAAGGCTTAGCCTCAGGAAGTGTCAAGAAATATCAGAGGAGAGATGAACTGCTAAGGGACATTCACATGAGTGTTATACATCTAAAACGGGAAGAGATTACATACCCCTCTCCACCAATTCTTGTTATCTTTAGACGGAAATCAACAGAGTTCAGGCTGGGTGGCTTCCATTTCAAAATATCATCGCATCGACCAGGCTTGTATTTCTGAAGCAAATTAAAAAGCAGTTTAATTATGCTTATTGGTTTTCACTGGTTTTAAAAGTAACAATTCAGTGTTTCAGACTGTATTAGCTGTCTCTAATGAATTACAATACTTAGTGACTGAAACAATGAATCCCATTATCACAGAGGTAGCTGTGCTTCACTACTTTATTTGCTGTTCCCTTTTATAACTGTCTAGCACTGTAGCCAAGCCACTGCGTATAATAAAAAGCTGAGAATAGAAATAAAAATTAGCATACTTCATTATCTCGCTCTGGCTAATGGAAAATTTCAAGAAAGAAAATAAGACAGCACAGGAAAAAGTGGAAACACTGATAGGACATACATACATAAAAGATACATTTTCAATAATCGCACCATTTTAGAACAGTGTTATGAGTTATATTTTTGTTATTCACACTGCTGGCTGACACAGCACGAAAAAGCCAGCAGTCACCATACTGCCTACTATCTGAAAAGGCCCATCAGAAACCTGTTCTTTCATACCAAAGGGATTCAAGTTATGTAAAGATTAAAGAACATCATGACATACAGGAACATAAATAAGGCAGCATCTGTTGCTTAAGGGAAAGGGTACATGCTTGAACCGAAAGCTGTAAGGAGCAATTTTCTCCTAAATCACAGCTCTGGTTTCTCATGGTCTCTTCTATCACCTGCTTTGGTGTAGTATGCTGCCGTTTTGTTCATTCTCAGCTAACCGTGAGCACCAACCCGCTAAGCCTTTCCTTACTAGAGTAACTTTCAGGCAATGGAGAAAAATCAGAATTAACATCAATACGACAAAAGGAAAAGAATCATTTGGAGGCAGGGAATGAGAATTTTTAGTTGTTAGATACTTATTAATCCACAATGCAATTTATATATTTATGCAATTTAACCTAAATCCACCGATAATGTCCAGTGTCTTCTGGTAACAGAGCGATCACCAGCATCACATTGTACCCATACTGTGTTAAATATTTCCAAAATGCAAAATTTACTGATGATAAATCTAACGGTTCTAGATCTAAAGTGACAGAAGCAGATGAAGAATTTTCTGTTTTCTGACATAAGAATGGGAAGTTATTATTCCCAAAATAAATGCAGCATATCTTGCTTATCATTTCTTGATGAAAAGATGGTGTATGTCTTTTGCTAGAAGGTTAAGTAAAGGCAAGCTTCACATAATCGAAACTCAAACCTGCTCCAAACATTTTTAGCCATGGTTCTGCTACACATGACAAAAATAACCTACTAAAACCTTCTGGAATTTGAACGTGGCTGGCTAGAGTGCATGATCTCTTATTTATTGATCATGGCCTTAGTTCGTTTGAGGTATTTTGTTCTGATTCCTGTGTCAGGGCATTATAAGCCCATACCAAATATCAGTATTAAAGTCACCTGCCCAACTTACTATTCTAATCATGCTCAGCTCTGCACTGAATTTCTTCACAATCTTCTCCTCAACATCTGAATAAAATGTAAATGATTTATCCTTCTCCTTGGGACAACACAGAGGAGCTACTTGTGAAACCTCTTATCTATGCCTGCTCCCCTTCCACATATTTTATTTTATTCCTTCCCAGCTATCTTCTAGTTGAAAATTGTCCCTTGGAAAAGAGTTTTCTTCAATGGTCCCTTCTCATCGGGAACTATTGCCATATCAAATCACTCAAATCAGAAAAATACTACGATAAGTGTGATAGCAAAGCTATGAAAGTATATTTTTCTTCCCTTCCCACTCTATTTCCCCTTCATATGATTTCTGTGATGTAACATCAGCAGATATTTGAAGAAGGTTGGTTGCCTGTACACCTCTCCCCAGTGGGATTTAGAAAGGTATTGTTTAAGCAATTAACAAAAAGCAGAAAATCTTTCAGCAGTAAAGAAATACTCCTTTAATTGCCACCATCTTGCTATTCTCTCCCTCATTTCTCTGGATATTTTCCATTCACCAGAAATATCTGAAAATTCCAATGATCACATCTTTAAATTCTTATAGTAATGAAATTTATCTTGCTTCTTAGTTCTTTCCTCTACATTCCCAAACTAAAAATCTGCTATCATGCAGTATGGTGTTAAAAAAACTTACGGACTCATGCCACACATACTAACTGATATTAAAGAGATAAAACAGAATATACAAAATATGATGCTCAGTAAAGCATTTGAGCTTTACAGATCATCATTTTAATGTATTATTTTATATAATGTATTTAAATACATTCTGAAGAATTTATTCAATTGGCTGTGTGCACTGAATGTGAGAATTATGACAAAGGTAGATGGCACTAAAATTTCTTTTTCAGTTAACTCTTCCTGTCATTTTCTGTACTTTGTCCTGATATAGAGAGAATTTGGAATTAAATTCTATATAACTTCTATTAATATGTCCCAGGAATAAGAGGGCAAAATACAGTGCTTGCAAAGACACAATTTGTTGCTCTCTCTCATCTGCAGTTTCTAATTTGGCCAAGGACAATTACTACTACTAGGTATTTCCTATTTGGTTCAAAGAACTATGGAGAACACTTCCATTTGTGACAAACAGACAGTGAAAATTTAATTTATGAAACAACTGCCACAGCAGGTATGAAGGAACACCGGGCTGCAGAGCTCAGTAGCTGAAGTTGTTGGAACAGGTGTGGATTTTGCTGTATGGAAATGGAGATTGATCTTAATGGTTGCTCTTCGGTCTTTTAGCAATGCTGAGGTCTTCAACCATTCCAGAAAAGTGACATTTGTCAATCATACATAAATCTTAAGACCTTGTATTAAGGCTCTGTATGGCATGGCTTCTAATTTACTGATTTGCAATAATCTTGTGAGCAAGGTTACTGGAGTGTTTACAATGATGAATTTATTAATACATACTCAAGTGACCAATTTCTTTTTAAGCAGTAGGTCATATTTTTGAGACCTTATGAGCTACTAAGACTAGACCCAGCCTAACTGACTTTAGAAAACAATCTCAGTTGGTTCAATATATGGCTCCAAACCACCCTTCTACATATCATTCCTTTAAAGAGGAGATAGAGAGGCTTTTCAAGCTCAGAGATTTCCTCATGTGGATGTGATTCAAATGCAATTCCTGAATATTCGGCGATTTTCAGTTTCCCCTGCGTGAGCTCGTCTAGCTCCCCGGTAAGGCCAGGTAAACCTCTACCAGCTGTAAAAGCCCACAGCACGTTTCACACACAGTCTGACTGCACTGCAAGAAAAAACACCACCTTCTGTTTATTTTGAACCAGTTTTTGTTGGTTTCAAAGAACTGCACTCCCTAGGGCTCCTATTAAGAGATGCTGAACAATCAAAGCCCACTGCTTCTATGTTGCTCATGGTTTCATATGCTTCTACAGTCATGAATACAGACTCAACTCAGAGGCTATCCTTTGACACGTGCAGTTACAAATTTTTTCTCCATGTACATTAATCTACATAGAAGTTCATGTGGTGTTTCATCACTCAGCCACCCAATTTTCTAAGGATTTACTACAATTCTCCACATTTAGCACCAACTCTTGCTGATCCAGCAAAAAAAAGGTTACTTTATGGTTCATCCTGTTTTCCAAAGGGCTTATGCCAGTACAGGTGACCGCCTCCCTGGTGAGGATTGAACAGTGGCCCATCCCTTGACTCCCACTTTTTAATCAATTACTTATCTGTACAAGAACCTTGCTTTTGAAACTTTGACAGAGGCTTTCTGGAAGTCTTAGCAGGGAATACCATATGATCCTACACACACGATTTTTGATCGCTTGGCATAACCTTCCTTCCAAAAAGGCATGTAATTTTCCCCAACTATATCACGTTTGACAGGTTTGAACTACTGTATTGCTCATTATAGTTTCTAATCCTTTGTCCAGCACAGACATCAAGCTTACTGGCCTTACTTCTTCCCTGATCTTCCATGACACCTGCACCCACACTCAGTTTTTTTTAGCTGGCATTGTGTCTTCTACCCTCACATGTTTAGGCAACAATGTAAATATTCTAGGTAGGAGCTACTACAGGATGTTTTCAAACTCTTTTTCCAAGACTAGCAAGTTACACTCTCCTAAGGAAAGTTAGAAACCAACTTCACAACAGACAGAAACAACTATTCCAAGATGAGTAATGAAAAGCAATGTTTTGACAGGATAGATCTGCATACCTGTAATTACACCGCTGGAGCCACAATTCTGACTCAAATTTAATCATAAAATTAATTAGCTGGCTTGCTTGAGTGGGAGTGGGGGAGGGTTTATTTTTAAGATGGAATTATCTTCCTTGCCTTTACCTCTAGAACCAGCACAGTGTTAAAGAAGCCTCAGCTAAACTTTTTGTCCTATTAATAAAAAAAAATGAGGAAAAATTATCTCTACCACTCCTCATGTCAGCCAAAGAGATCTTGCCTAGAAAGCAGAGGCAATAAAAATACACTTTTGACTATTACACTTAGTTTTGACCATTGTCAAATAACACTCTTCTCACTTCACAGATTTGTTAACACTGAGCACAAGCTAAAGGTAACAGGTAATTTACCTGTACCCTTCTGAAAAAAGGGCTTAGATAAGCAATCAGACTTCAAAGCTCACATCAAGAGCAAGTAATACAGCCCCCAGATGACTTCTGCTATCATGAAAGTCAGAAATTCACAGAAATCTAGGTTAAAATGAGAATTTAACCAAAGGCCACATTAATAATCCCTGAGAAGAAGATTCATTTTTGTAACCAGTGAGTCCATACACATGATACAGCAGTAGTAAGTTCATGAATTTGGATGTTAAGTGCTAAATCAATTTCTTTAAACAGGAGCTGGAGCCAAACAAGAATTCTGCTTGTTAAGTATGTGAAAACTTCACCTCAGATGAATCATTGCGTACTGCAGACCTGTTCTGCCTGCAGTTATTCTATATTCTAATTCCAAAACAAAATGTGAAGCAATCTGTCTGAGATCAAACTACTCCCTAGCATTTTAAATATAGCATTCATAGCAATGATATCCTCACCACCACCACCCCAACAAATACGCATATACACGACTCCTTCTAAAACACACCAGGTCCCATATAAACTCAAATATAAAGTCCATGCTTCAGTCTGATATATTTTATAGACTCATTTAGGATGGAAAAGACATTCGGGATCATCAAGTCCAACTTTTAGAACCTATGTCCACCACTAAACCATGTCCCTGAGCACCCTGTCCACACATCTCTTAAATCCCTCCTGGGATGGTGACTCCACCACCTCCCTGGGCAGCCTGTTCCAATGCCTGACAGCCCCTTTCAGTGAAGAAATTTTTCCTAATATCCAATTTAAACCTCTGTGGAGCAACCTGAGACCATTTTCTCTTGTCCTATCACTTGTCACTTGGGAGAAGAGACCAACTCCCACCTCTCTACAACCTCCTTTCATGTAGTTGTTAAGAGCAATGTCTCCCCTGAGCCTCCTCTTCCCCAGGCTAAACAACCCCAGTTCCCTCAGCTGCTCCTCACAGGACTTGTGCTCCAGACCCTTCCCCAGCTTCGTTGCCCTTCTCTGGACACGCTCCAGCACCTCAGTGTCTTTCTTGCAGTGAGGGGCCCAAAACTGAACCCACTGTTCGAGGTGTGGCCTCACCAGTGCCCAGTAAAGGAAGACAATCACTTCCCTAGTCAACCTAGTCTAACCATGGAAATTAGAGCTCCACACCAAAAATTTTCATTGACAAATCAGAAACTATCTCACATAGCTTTAAGGGACTGGACTAGGTGACCACCTGAAATCCCTTCCAGCCTAAATTACTCACACAGAGCTGCATTCTCTCTTTGGATCCTTGTTCTTTCAGCACATACTGGGTGCGCTTACACTAGCATTTCAGTTTGCGAAAGTAATGCACTTTCAAAGCAAATCCCCTAGCTGTTCCCACTTAGTGCACTCCTGTTGAGATAGCGGGGCAGCTTTGGTGCACGCAAACTGGATTCCATTTACATAAAAACAAACTTGAAGAATCTTGTCAGGGATACACTTAACGCGCTTCACCCTGCAGTACGGACATTAGAGTCCCAAGGCAGAGGCTGTACCACTGCGGTGCTACCTAGTACCTACCTAGCAGAGACGAACCTGAGATATCCCACATCCTGAAAGGCCACTTGAAACAAATAATGTGTGCTGGTTTTGACTGGGCTGGAGTTAATTATCTTCAGAGTAGCTAGTATGAGGCTGTGTTTTGCATTTGTGCTGAAAACAGTGTGGATAATACAGTTCCATGCTGCAACAGGTATACTGTGAAGTATCAGTGGCTGTGCATGAGGTCAAAGCATGTGGCCACGGATAAGCCCACGACACAGTGTCTTCACTGCTATGAACCCCCAGCCCTCAAATTTTTACAACTCTGCTACTCACTCAGCATATACTCAAGTTTTCTTCTATCTTTCTATTATTATTATTATTATTACTATAATAATAAATGACCTGCCTTCTGTGGCCATTCTCTCCTGGCAGAACCCCAATCCCTTTCCTTTCATCATTCCTTTCTTTTTCACAACCTTCCATTCCAGTCAGGACTTCTCCCAGTAGCAGTGTCAACTA
This sequence comes from Rhynochetos jubatus, assembly GCA_027574665.1. Taxonomy (NCBI): domain Eukaryota; kingdom Metazoa; phylum Chordata; class Aves; order Eurypygiformes; family Rhynochetidae; genus Rhynochetos; species Rhynochetos jubatus. Next base: position 85,991,809 of record CM050650.1, on the reverse strand, counting down.
CCTCAGCTTCCTAGAAGACTGAGCTTGGCCAGTTAGTACTTGTCAGCCTGTGCTAATGGACCAAGAGCTTCTCCAGCAGCAGAATAACTGGCAGAATCAAGGTTACCCACCTTAGGAGTGCTGCAGTGTACAAGAGCACTATCAATCAGTATCACCTTAGCTCAAAACGATGAAGGCCAGGGAGAACAGATGTGTCAGAAATAGCATGGCAAACGTACCCCTATTATGCAGATCTTGAACTTCAGGCAAGAGCACAACAATGAACCTGAAGTTCAGGTTCACATCCAATGCCCTGGGATGCAGTATCATCACTGAAGACAGCCCAACAGAAAGCACATCCTCTGGCACCCGTTTTAGGCTGCTGAATCTCATTGATTCCTAACCTCATACTCAACTCCATAGGCTCAAGGGGGTCCACTCAAGCCACATGTAGGGTTTTTTTGTTAGACTCTGACAGGCCATTTTAGCACTGCAGATCAAACTGCCCTTCCTTCCTAGGTGCCCATAGAGGGGGCAACTCTTCTTTCCTCTCCCTACAGGTCAAGGGAAAGGTTGGCCCTCAGGGAATAAAGTTCTGTTATCAGAACTTTTGCTGACACTCTTATTTGTTGCAGGTATTCCTCCCACACAGAGTTTGGTTTGGCCTGAAGCCATGTGCTTCTCAGCATTTGCATTCAACGGGTGGTTCAGCAGAAAGCTGGGCAATGGGGATGTTAGCAGCCCATTACGAGGATTTAGTTTCACTCCAAACAGTTGCTTTCACATGGGACAGACTTTGCTGCGTAGTATTTTGTAGGAGGAAGAGTGGGGTTAGTCTCTGGGACTGCATTCTGGACAGGCAGTCTGGGCTGTGGGGCGGTGTTGACTCACCATGAAGACACCCACCTGGAAGACTAACTTCAGCCAGAAGTCTAGACAAAACAAATGGTTCGTTTCTCCTAGCGACTGAAAAGGAAGAGGTGGTGGGATGACCAAGAAAGAAGTTCATGCCTCATAAAGAGGAGGAAGAGAAGGTTTCCTTGACAAGGGTGCCTCACCATCCTACAAAGCCTCTTCAGCCAGCTCTATGTCCCTAACCCTTATTAAACACCATCCTCCTGAAGTGCAGCAGCAGTTAGCACAGGCCACCTTACATTTCCTTTCCTCCACAATTCCCTCACTGCTCCCACCTCAAATGACAGGCAGCCAGCAAATAACCCAGCTCTTCCTTTTCTCCTAAATGGCACAGTGCTGCTACTTGTCAGTGATAACATCTCACCACTAAACTGGTCAGATCTAGCTCTGCAAGGGATCCAGAGGGCTGCTAAATGAGCAGTCTCAGGCACACACCAATTCAGAAAGGAGGCTGAGAAAAGGGCACAGAAGGCTCAGAGAAGATTTGTTTGAATAGCCACGCTCGCCCAAGAGGTATGGCAGCTTGAGTACCATTGGGGAAGGAGGGCAGATAGGGTAGGAGGGGACGAGGTCAACCAAGACAGCCACTGGGAACCTACTGGACTTCTTTTAAATCAAACGTTATTTGCCACATTATAGATGACATTAGCATTTAACCACACTGAGCATGCAATAAATTGCAATGAACTATTCATTGAACCTGAAATATAAATATTAGATATAAATCTTTACATGTCTAATAATTTTAAGTTTCAAAGAAGTGACCATGCTATTTCATATTTTAACACCAAGAAGAACCTTCTCTCATTACATAAATGATATTCTGATATTTAGTTAGACTTATTTACCAGGCTGAAGACATTAAAGACATTGTAGAATTCTTCAGGTTCACAAACCGTAAGAAGTATTTGTTCTGTTGTAAAATCCACCCATTACCAATATTCTGCTGTGTTTTAATTACCTTGTTTGTAAGGAACTTTGTATTCAACATGATGCAAAAGCTTTCCCTTGAAAGGGAAAAAAGTTAACTACCACAAACCTATAATAACAACAAATCTGCTCTTCTTTCCCACTCAAAACGATGGTTAAATGTTTTCTCTAAAGAGCTCTGCTTAATTCTGAGGCCTCCTAATATCCATAGGGCAGCTGCTGCTCTACCCAATTTAATAGTCTGCGTTCAGCTGTGTAAACATAAAGACAGAACGGTTACTCAAAATGTGTTTTTATTTTCCTGCACTGAAGACCCTGGATCATTTTAAAGAACCAAAAGGATCAATTATAATCAGTCATTTCAGGCGAGACCTTACAGAGAGATGAGCCAAAGAAACAGAAGTTGCTGACATTGTTGACAGATGATGCGAGTAAGTCACATCAACGGATCAGGAAACCACAAGATGGAAGGCAACCATCGTATATTCACAGATTTTTAAGACTGGAAACCATTACTGGGCTCATTGAGTCCGCTCTGTTGCATAAAGGCAGAGAAACTTGAACAATAATGTTTATATCAAGCTTATAATTGCTCTCCAAACTGTAATAATATTTGTATCAAACTTGTAATTCTATTCAAAGTACAACACAGCTCTATGAAAGATACCAAGTGATGAAGAACTCACAACAGATACCTAGGGAGGTTACCATGGCCATTTATCACACTTGTGCTTAAAAACGTATGCTCATTTCTACACTGAATCTTCTTAATACCTTAGTTTAGACCAAAACCTAGCTCTCCATGTAATTACTTCCCTTTTTTTTTTTAAGATAAAATGACTAAGTCTGTCTCACTGAGTGGGTAATTTTCCAGTTGGCTAATGTACGCATCTTCATAGTGTAATTTCACAAAAGCCTTCAGAAAAGTAGGAAACAGAACTGAACCTACTATTCCAATACTCCTTTCACTGCTTAGGTATACAAAAGAAAGTGTAGATGTACCTTGTCTTCTTTCACATTGCATTGAAAGGCATTGATAACTACCTGAAATAATTCTTTCCAGATTCACGCCTTTAGCGAGGACTTAATAAACTTGCTCCTAAATACACAGCCGCATTTGGCTGTATTCAAGCACCATCATAAGACCAACATCAGTCAACAAGGCTGATCTTTTAGGAAAACAAGGAAGTTTGCTGAAAAAGTTAGAAATAGTAACAACATGACGACAAACAATCCAAATCCAAACCCTATCATTAAACCCCTTCATTGTAACATACTTCTTTATCTGCCTTGAAAGAAGAAAAAAACCCAAACACCAAATACTAAAATCTACTTGGGAAACAAGTTATCCCACCAGCAGTTAATCTGTGACTCAGTTTCCCCAAGTATTCTGTCTTCTGTCCCTTCTAGCTTCCCTTCTCAGTTCCAACTCCTTCCATTCCTCAAAGTGCCCATACAAACAACTTACATCCTCCCCACAGACCATCACTGCAATATCCCCTGTTCTTCCCCATGAATTCTATTTTCTTTGCCTGGTAAAAAGATAAGCAAAAGGGAATGCATCCCCAGAAGAGCTTTGGTCATCGATGGGTAAATGTGATTAATGCTTGTTCTTGCTGTATATTAAGCAGGACACTAAGAACTGGAAGAGAGAGAGATACATACTAGTCTGATCACAGGCCCACAACACTCCTCAGCTGAGGAGCAGAAAGTCCAGCTTTTCTTACTGAAGTCTGAGGCAAACAGGTTATTAGAGAAGACTGCTTTTGGCAGTACACTGGCATTTATGGCATTTGGTGGTGATCACTGGTGATGAGTGAATAGGCTTCAGAGTTTACTGATCATAACACAGGGAAAATCACTTTGCGTGTTGCTGATCTAGATGACAAAGGTCAAGACTAAAAGCCTCCAGGTTCAAATGATTCAAAGGGTGCGTGATTATAAAGAGTGATTGTGTTTGGTTTTGCTGGGATAGAGTTAGCTTACTGTGGCTAAACCATAACAGTGATGCACAGAAAAAGTGACTAAATTAATCCATTGGAGTGGACAATGGAGAAACACCAGGACAATACTAACTATTAAGACCAACTATTATCAGACATTGTTCATATTAAACCATTATATTTGGTTGTTATTTACAATATATAAGAGCTGGCCAAACCGATTACCTATCACACACCAAAAATCTTTATAGAGGTCAAGATCTGCCAAATACATCCCACATACCTCAGAATCAGAAAGTGAACTCTAAGATAAATCTTCTCACTGGGGTCTGGACATGCAAATGGTCCCTGGGCATACCACAGACACTGGCTGTGCCAGTTTTCACCTGGCTCCATTCTTTATGTAGCTAGAAATAACCATCAGCATCCTTACTGCCATTGTTGTCCCATCCCAACACCGCCCAGCATCCCCTTCCAAGGGCAACCATTGCATTGCTCACAAAGTACACTCGGCCATCCCTTGTGTACATCCAAAGACTCTGAACCAGGTTCACAAAGAAATAGCTGAATCACGGAGAAAAAAACCCAGCTTCATTAAAATCAAGTTCTACACCACAATTCTGCAGCTTAGAAAATTTTCTTTAGCCTTGTAAGAGCTAATAGGACATGATTGTTAAGGATTAGAACTTTCGAAATAATTTCCAGTGAGAAACTTGTGACTGCTCCCAAGAGAAAGCATTTTTCCCACAAATAGTTTGAAGAAATTCAGTCATACTAACAAAATGTTTCATACCTATGAACTCAGTTGAGGCAACTTATTTAGATTTCTAGGGTTCCTTTTATAAAACAAACAACTCATGGTTTTCCCTGCATAGGAATAATTATGCATATGGAGGACTTTCAAGCCTACAAAACTGCATTAAGCAGTTGCCATTGAACTGAATGTTTAAGTACTCATTATTTCTGAAGGTTGAGAAACACACTTGGGTGCTTAAAATATGTATTTAGGAGCAGCACAAAATGATTACAAGAAGGCATTAAAACAATAGATTCTAAAGCTGAGAAATAAACAATATTGGTTGATCAAGTTTGGCGAGTCTGAAGAATTCAGAAGCATCTAAGAAACTTCTATCAATGAATGCAACAGATGAAACTTCGACAAATGCAGGTCAGCAAGGGAAAGATGTGTTGCATTTAACTTGGCTATATAGATTCTGCTAAGAAAAGGTACTTTAATGGAATCTCTTCAGTGGCACTCAGCACCTCAGAGATGATTAGAATTCCCTTATTCTTTGGAAAAACAAATCAGAAAACACAGTGCTGTTTTCTTTCCTGTGGATGTTTGACATAATGCCTGTAACAACCTCTTGAAGTTTTAAAGCAGGCAGTTTTTTATACACAGGACTCCATTGCCCCTATATTTACAAAGGGAAGTCATGAAGATGTGATCTGTAAGTACTCCTAAGAGTGATCAGGCTAGAAGAAACTCCTGGGTAAACACCAACTTTCCAAACACCTGCCACTTGTGAAAAGCATTTGTATAGTTGAGTGAAAACAAAAGAATCTCAACACTGAATGGAAAATACAAAAGAACACGAAAGGGGTGCAAAGCTTGTACCCCTCCAAAACATGCTCCAAACGCTTTCCAACTTCATGCAAACACTTTACAGACTTCACATCAAGTCCTTCAGCCAGTACGTGTGTCTAACTATGGGCAGGTGGCCACGATGCCCTATCTAAAAGATAATGATAAAAAGAAGCAAATTCCTCCCTTAAAAAAAAAAAAAAACAACAAAAAAAAAACCCCCACCACCGTCTTTTGACTAAAACTAAAAGAAGATAATCAATGCTGAATTCAATGCTTACTGTTTTATATTACTGGTTCAAACCACCTGAACAATAAGAGCTGCAGTCCTCACTAAACAGCAGCTTTTTGCTCGGTTCAGTGATCGGAATACAGAGACATGCTGATGTTCAATAAATATTTGATCAGCTTGACAATAAGGTTGTTAATGAATTCTAAACATTATGCAATGTACTGCTGTCACATCATAGAAAGCAAATCTGTAGACAGTAACTTTTATAGCTCATAAAAGATGGGGAAAAGGCAGGCTCCTCAGCTAAGCTCACGTCATTTCGTGTCCACAACTAAGCCAAAAGAATGGTAGAGCCAACTCCCACTGACAAAATTCTAAATAACTCACTGCTTGACAGTGAAGTCACCATACTGCTTTAACTCCCTTTACTCAAGCAGATTTTTGTCAATTCTTCAATTCCTCCACATCAAAAAGCAATATAAAGAAAATTTAAATGACCTTGTGTTCTAAGACACAATAACTTTGGTGTATTCCAAATTTTTTTCTTTAGAGAATTCAAAGACTAAGAAATAGTACTTTTTAATATATTGGTCCTGGTTAGCCAGAAATAGTAGTTTTTTATTGTGAAAATGTTACTCTACCACAATTTTTCTCTTATGAAAATGTGACTTGAAGCTATATGGAAAAAAAAAAAAGGTTATAATCAAAATGACTTCTGAAATATTAAGCTTAACTGCCACAGCAGACTGAAAAGCAAAACATGCTACTAATATGCACTCATTTAAATAGTGTCAGATTATGTTTCATACTAAGGATTTGAGGATTTGAATGTAAATCAGGTTTAGAAGGTTAACCTGCATGCAGAAATTCATCTGTTAATATTTTAATAGATATTTTTCAATTGCTTTTTCCAGAAGTGTTTCTGAACTTCAAGTTAATGCAATATTTATACTGGACTTCTATGGTAATTATTGGGCTAAATGTCTTCTACTCTTGCTCTTTAATTTAGCTTTATACCTCTGGCTTCATTAAACATCTTGTTTCACAACCATACTAATAGCTTTTCTCAATATTCCATTAAGCAAGAAGAAAAATATGAGGAAATTTTCTTCATAACTAACATAATTTACATATTAATCCTATTAATATTTGATAAATGAAGTTCAGTTCCCAGTCAAAAATCCATGTTTATAGCAATCAGAATGTAACAGCCACAAAATTACTCATTGCTCTTTTCCCGCCCGCCCCCCTCCAGCACATTACTGGAAGCAGCAGAAACCTATTCTCAGTCACTTCTGTTTGAATTCATCCTTTCACTTAATATTATGATCTGGAACTAGAAACTCCAACATTCTGAAGCAAGAAGGAAAAAGGAAATGCCTTCAAATTGTAGGTTAATATACATTTATTAGCCAACACGGAACCAGTGATGGTCCATGGATATTAGATTTATATTGTTCTTTATAATTTTGTAATTGTCTTATTTTTCACCATCTAGTACTTATAAACTCATTAAATATGTGCTGTGTAAGTCCTCAGGAAAAATTAACACAATAATAAAAACAATCAAGATACTTCAATTTGCCTTCTGCTGCCAATGTCCTCAGTGTGTAACCACCGTGTAACCTATCACCAGGATGCCAAAGTGGCTACAGAATACCACTGTGTTTACTTCTGCAGATGAAATTTTCTTTCAAATTAAGCTTTGCAACTCACTAAAGGACTTAAGTAGAAACTAATATAGTGGAAAAGATCAAGTCTACATAACTTTTCCTCAGCCATGCTTTGTTCATTTCCACCTCCCTCCTGAAACACAGATCAACAAACCCAGAGGTAAGAAGCTAAATAGCTTAAAACAACTCTCCAGAAAGACTGATGAGAGGCGCTAAATTCAAGTTTCACCCTGATTTCCAAAAGACCCTATGAAATATGGTCTGAAATCAAACTTCTTTAATTTTTATCCACTTTTTCTCCCAAAACAATCAGCCACTTCCTCTCCTGTGATCAGGAAACCCATTTCTTCCTGAAGACTTCAACACAATCATTGCAAAAACCTACAGGAGACAGCCTGGCACAAAGCCCAAAGGTTATGTTTACCTTGACTTATTTTTAAGGTGGCCTTAATAATTGAAGACTGTAGGTGAAACCCAGTCTAACTTAGGCACAACAGAACATGAGAGTTCTCGGTACTTAAAGGAACTCTCCAATAAGCACTTGTTTGCCATGTGGCAAACGGAGAAGGATGAGTATGTGAAGCTTCACATGTGTTTACATACCTAATTTAAAAGGAGACGACTCCCTGTCACTTGCCCCTCCCTGGCTGAATATATGCACTACTTAAGGCACTTCCTTTGTAAGTAACAGATCATAGAATCACAGAATCATGGAAAGGTTTGGGTTGGAAGGGACCCTCAAGACCATCTAGTTTCACCCCCCTGCCATGGGCAGGGACACCCTCCACTAGACCAGGTTGCTCAAAGCCTCATCCAGCCTGGCCTTGAACACTCCCAGGGATGGGGCATCCACAGCTTCTCTGGGCAACCTTTGCCAGTGTCTCACCACCCTCTCCGGGAAGAATGTTTTCCTGATACTTAATCTAAATCTCCCTGCTTTCAACTGAAACCCACTACCCCTTGTCCTGTCACTACAGGCCCTTGTAAAAAAGTCCTGTTCCTCTCACCCCCAGCAGCTTCCTTGTAGCCCCTTCAGGTGCTGGCAGGTGCTATAAGGTCTCCCTGGAGCCTTCTCTTCTCCAGGCTGAACAAGCCCAACTCTCCCAGCCTGTCCCCATAGCAGAGGGGCTCCAGCCCTCTGAGCATCTTTGTGGCCTCCTCTGGACTCGCTCCAACTGGTTGATATCCTTCTTATGTTGGGGGCCCTAGAGCTGGATGCAGTAGATCATACCCTGCTCTCTACATTTTCAAATTCAGATGCTCTTCTTCAAATTGTTATATTATTACATATCTGAAAGTTTCGAACATTCCTTAAATGAGAATATTTAAAAGCACTATCGCTGGTTTTTGTTATGCTATTCTTACAGACCTCATTAAGAATTAATATACCTAACAGAAATGCAATGTTTGCAAAACCAAGCCACAACATGGACAGTGAAAGGCAGAAGCAATTTTAATTCTGTTTTATTCATTAGCTGATTTGTATTATTTTCATTCAGCACTACTTGAAATTTAACAAACAGAACAGAAAAGCCTTTGGACAACTGTATTGCTAGATACCATGACAATGCTCAGCTGGTGCTTTCTGTGTGTACAAACAATAACCTTTTAAAAACTATTCTACAGTCGGTAACACTTCAAATTTTAAATGTTAATATTCTCTTTCCATTGTATGTATAACATGGCTCTATCCAAATTCATCTCCAGAGTGCTGTTTTAAGACGTTACCTCTAAATTCAGAGCTACAGAAGTGCTGACAAAGGATGAAGGGATGAGTCTGAAGTACACTGTTGGGAAAACCAAGATAATACAGAAGCACTCCTGGCCCTACTCCTTACTTTTTTTTTCTTTTAGTCCCCAGAGCAATGGTTATTATTCTTTTCTTCTCCTCCAGTAACACCACAAATCTTTGGAAGAGTCTTAGGAAGATGATCTTCCTTCTAAATCTTCCTTTCACCCTTTTACAGTGCAAAACCCCGTTATACTTGCATGAAGCCAGTGATGTTGACGAAAATATTAATTTTCCTTGCATAAAGTGCTAAGTGCAGTTACTTCATTTCATCACTTGTTTTAAGAACCTTACTGTTTATGTCTCTAGCTGTTTAAAGCTTTGCATGTGCCAGCCTAAATTATCTCTCATTTCTCAAAGCCTGATGGCCCCAATCTCTCTTTGCCTTCTCTGCTTTCATTTTACTACCTCTGTCCCAACTCAAGCTTAAGTGTAGTCACTTGAATTTACACCAGAGAGGGAAGTCAGTTTGTCAGAGGACTTATTTCTTTGTGGATGGTTAGTTTGTGATCAAAGGCTCCTAGAAACCTCACAAAAGTTGGGTTGGAGCAGCAGGAAGTATTCAGTGCTTGATGTCTGACAGCAGAAGCATCCCCAGTGTAACAAAAGAATCTCCATGAACCGAGCAGCAGCGCTCTTGGCTGACTCACTATGATAACCTGATTTGGAAGCTGGGTAATTCATCAGTATTAGAGATCACATTTGCAGGAGCTACAACCTGTAAATTTAAGGCTTCATCACAGCATTGGCTTTGCTGACATTCTTCTTAAGCTACAATGATAATCAGTATACCAGGAATAATACTTCCTGAAATCACCTTAGAGCTCCTGAAGATTAATGAAAACTACCAATTCTAAATAGAAAGATGAAAAAATATATTCCAAAATACTTCTTGAGGCATGCCAATCTTGAAAAAAAGAACAAAGCAGCCTTACATCCAGAGGCAAACAGTGGGCTATAACTGTAAGCTAATCTGAACATAAGGAGAAACATACAAGCACAAACTCAAATTGCAGCATCCTGGTCTCATACGTAGTCTAATTTCTCTTTTTAATTCCAGAGCTAAAAAGCCCCTCGAGCTGAACAGATATGCATCAAAGATGATGCACAGAATTGCCAGCAGGATTTTTTATACATGTTGCCAAACGTATGTTAGACAAAATTGTCATTAAGGGCTAGCTTATTACATTTTACAGGGCCACAAATCTCCTTGAATTAAATATTTATGAGACTTTCTTGGAATACTGAATGCTGCAGTATTTTATAAGAAACAACAGCAAGTAGCCTTTTCAACTACGTATTCTAATACATAAATTATAAATTGATGAGTTTTAATCATATTAAATTTAACATTATCTATGTCGATTAAAATAGCATGCCCCCTATTTTACATCCTTAGTTGCACAAGAAAACACTCATACAACATGAGAGTAAACCGAACCAGTAGAATGCAGCATGTGATTCGCAGTGCTTTTGCTTTGCCACTAGCAAGCTGATGTGCTTGGAGATGAAAAGCAAAGTAGAAAAAAAAAAAAAGATGTACAGTATAAAAACCAGTGTGCATTTTCTCTTTCAACTCTGCAACAAGACTAATACAATTTAAAACAGTATTTTCAAGAGAGTAATTTTGATAACGAGAAGGGAAAACTCCTCCGCTAAGGAGAAACAACATAGCATGGCGAAGGAGAAAAAGAAAGAGTCCTGCCCACTCTTTGTGAGAAATTAATCCTTGCAGTTCTAACTTAGACACAAGCAAGTCAGTGGCTCTGAGAAAGAATAGGTTAAGTTGAATAGGGCAGCTACTTCCTGAGCACTGCAAGTAAAGGGAAAAGACGTGTAGGCTGTACTAAAGAAGTCACTCAAAGAACTTCAGTGATTGTAAAGATTACTTGCTGTCCTCCTCAGGCAGCTACATTCTCCCATTAAGAGCAGTGGTTCTGATACTGGTTGTTAATCTTGCCTTGTCACCAACTTGAAAACACGATGAAACAATAAGTTTTGACCACATCAGATTTTTTTACCCCTTCTACAGAGCTTGACCACACAAATGTTGATCGGACATGCAACACAACATCTCTGGTTTGAATACTGAGATTGAGCAACTGCCATGAAGAACCTTTTCCAACCCTGCTGCTGGCAGGGAGCTTTCATTCTGTTACTGGCAGAAAGGTTTTAGACAGTTCCCAATCTCTGTCACTTTTTCCCCTTTCCCTTCTCTGAAATGTTTCCTCTCATTACACCAACCCTTAAACTAACTGCTTATGTAGCTCTGCTCTCAGTAGGGAAGCAGCTGAAGGTGCAGAGAATCAGGGGAGGGGGTAAGTGAAAGTTACCATTTGCGAAACCAAATGTCAACAGGTTTAGCAGCTTTTGACATTGCTACAAGCAATGATGGGGGAACAGAAAGAGGAGTTAAACACAGCTTTTCCACAAAGAAATGTTGAATGTACTTAGAATTGCATTACTTCAGAAAGAGAATTGCTTCTCATGTGGCCAATTCACTGCCAACCCTCAAGTGAACACTGAAATGTTGGACGTGCAGTCACTGGACAATTCTGGGAGAAGAAAGTAGACAAACTTGAGCCCCATCACAAGAAGCTTTTTTAATATCTGGTATCCTTCTAAATGAGAGATAACTACTCAGCTTCCCATGCATCCCTATCCCTAATGTCATAAAAAGAGAATAGTCCTCTCTTTATCACCTAGAATGTAAAGCTTATTATCTCCGTCACAACTAAGAATGGCGTAGGGAAAAAATATCATCAATAGAATCCTTCAAAAATGTTCTTATGCATGAGAGAAAGGCAACAGAGACGGCAGCAAAGTGAACAAGTCCGCCTGTCGTTGATCCAGCACATACTCCAAAAAGGATTAGAGACGCACGTTGAGCTACGTGTCTCCTGACACCAGAAACAGTAAGTACCACGCTCGTTTTATGAGCTGTCTTGTAAAAACCTTTTCTTCTGTATACTACATCCTCAACAGAAGAACATGACTTTTATAAGCCAAAACCATTTAATAAGCTATTTCTTGAAATGAAATTATTCTAAATCCTGGACAAAGAACATGAACCTTATAGCTAGCAGATGGGGAGTCAGCAGTACTGGGTTTGGCATAAAGATCTAGAAATGCAGTTCAAGTGGAAATCAAAGACATCTTGGCTAAATAAAAACTATAAGAGTGATTGTGACGGAAGCTGAGGGACGGTATTAGGTGAAGTACCATTCCTTATTTACCAAAACACTAAAATAGGTGGACCAAAATTTCAGTTGTCTTAAAACAGATAATTCTCAGATTTTTAGGTTTCACAGAATATTTCTACCTCAGTTGCATATGTGTGTTTGCCTTTTCAAACTGCAAAATTGGGAAAACCTTGGAAAAAAATGGATTTCAAAAGGGCAATCAGCTGAAGTCCTGACAATTGTTGCAAACAGACATATTACAGAATAATCTGTCCCAAGAAAGTATCACAAAGGATCAAAGTTTTAGACTCCCACTCGCAAACCAGGAAAAAAAAAAGACCTTTTAAAAAGACACTCTAGGACTCCAAAAACTAATTAGAACAGAAGAGTGGTATACAAAGGGAAAAACAGTCAACTGTTCATTAGGATCAAAAGGTAAGCAATTTTGTCTTAGGGGTGGCATAAGAAGACTGAATAGTGTTTAACATACTGCATCCCTCCTCCTCAGCATCCTTTGTACAGGAGAGAATAGGACACACAGCGGTGTTCAGCAACCAATATTGTTCCCTAACTCCTTATATTCAAGCACCCGGGGACCATACCCACCTGTATTTAAGTAGGTGCAATCTCACAGAAGAGAATTGTAACTAGGTGTGAACGCAATCAGAAATTTTCAGTGCAGGAGAAATGCGAAAGCTGCCTGCCGATCACCATGATATTACCATAACAGTTACTGAAGAAACTCCCCTTTATGGATAGCTACCATGTCTTTCACATCTCAAAAGCACTTCTTTCATCCTAAGAAAAAATTACTTTTCCAATTTACCCCTAGGTCAATAGCTGATTCTTAAACAGTGAGCTACATCACAACTTGATTTAAAATTTTACTGCAGCCCAAAATTCCACTTCAGTAGAAGGCAGATTTCACAGTATAAAGCCAGTAGCTATACAACTAAACACAGTTTTTTCTAAACCCAGTAAAACAACTCTGCTTTACTAGCTGTGGGGTTTTTTAATTAACCAAAATGCATACAAGCAGAGCAGTGTCTATTCAGTTAAAAATCAAGCTGGAATATCTAATCGAGTAAAAACACCCCTTGCCTTCTGGATGTTCTAAGTTTTGATAACTTTTTTCCTCCATTTTTTTTCCTGGCCAGTCCAGTCACCATTAATATTTCTAAGAAATTAATTAATAAACATCTGCAGTGAGACACTGCAGAGTTTCAGAAATAATAGAATAACACCCACCCAATTTGACAGAGGACAAACCCTACTTCTTTTGAAGACCTAGCAAAACATGCAAGCAAATGTCATGGAAACAGAAGTTCTCTCCATGGTAACATCATCCCTGGCATGGTAGCTAATCATTCTAATTTCTAACATGCTCCAAGACATGGTATTAGCTTAACTCCAGTTTCCATTTGGTACTTGTTCCATAACATTGCATACATCCAGCAGCTCTAAAGATTTATTAAAAACATTAATAGTTCACAAGCATGCAGCATCAAAGCCAAAGCTGAACATAAGTTTAAGAGCAAACTGATTAACTGTGATAAAGCAAGTCTGAGTAACACTGCCTGTTGGGAAAAAAAAACAAAACCAAGGGACTGATGGCACCATAAAGAATAATTATATTGCAGCTGGTTCCCATTACTCTATCTGACTCGGTGCAACAACTGTCAGACGTGCAACAGTGTCTCGCACAAGACACAGAGAAGGAACTATAGAATAAAAAGGCACAATTTGTAATTGCAGCTAAGCAATCCCTGTTACCTGCCTTTATATGGAATTTTAAATTTTTTATCAACTAACCCAGCAACCAAAATTCTCAGAACCAGCTGAAAACTCTTACTCACATTGTAGCCGCTCTCCACAGAGAGGGACCAGCTCAGTGCGTAGGAATCAGAGCCATCGGAATAATTTTCCATGAAAAATTTATTTGATAAATTAGGTCCTGTTTGTGAACTATCTGTATGCAGCTCATGACTGACAAAAACTACTATCCAAATTTATTGCACGATGATGCTTGAGAGTTTATTTTCTGATCTGATCATCAAGGCTAAGTTTCATCTATCTGTTACTGGATATAAGGTACATGGTGTTATAGGCCCATTCAATCCAGAAACTGAAAAGGGTCGCAGTGCAAACATGTGAAAAACCACATTTCCCATAATATTTCTGCAAGTAAAATACCAGGTCTTGCATAAACATGTACAGCAAGCATAGAAAAAGGAGCTTATCCTGCTGAAGTATTTAAAAATGTAAACGAATACTCACAAAATCTGTCCACCTGATTGTTCTGGTTCATATGCAAATTATGAAAAGGACACTTGTGTTCTTTCCCGGTTTAAATATTTTAATGAAAGGGAAAGTTTAAACCAAATCCTCTAATGATGATGAAAGCATCATGACTGTATTACTTAAGGCTTCTGAAAAAGAAAAAAAACCCTATACCAATATCCCTCATCTGAAAAATTACATATAAAGTCTTTAGTTTTGTTTGCATACCCATGAAGTGTATTTTCTACAGTCTTAGTACACAGAAATAGTACTTCACTGTATATTTTAGAGTGCTGTTGATTCTCCTCTAGAAAAATCAAACACATTCTCCCAAAACCATGTTAGTGTGCTGGAAAAAAGAAGTCTTGAAGGTTTCAGACATACAATATACCCCATATGGTCCACTACGTGCTCATTTGTATATCAGGAAAATCTGTATTACCTAAAATTCACATCAAGACAGAAAGAACAACCTAGAAACTTCTTTTGTTAGCCACACTGCAAACTTCTTTTTACCTGTTGTGAGCTTATCCTACAAGCACTGGAGGTTGGGATCAACTTACATCTGCAAAACAGCGGAGTGTTTCCACCACTACTTAGAATTATCTTTCATTTTTTCCTTATTACCAGCAGAAGAAGCCATATTTTCCTTTAACAATGGCAACATCAATTCACAATCTGACAAGTCCCTAAGACACAGGTTTTAATTGCTGCCACAAGTTAATAATTCTCTCCAGAGAATGCTGTGTTACATAAAACATGTTTTGTTCCATTGGTTGGATAAATGCACAGATACAAGACCTTCTTGGGATTTCTAGTGATCACTATTTGGAAAGAAGCAACCTACTGTTTGTCAGTCCAACTTTGTCAAAATTTTCAGATAGCATTTAGCAAGTGTACTAATTGTTTCTTTAATGAGCAATTCAAAGTGCACAGAACATCTGCATTCTGGAAGTCTAGGGTATTTCCAACTAAGACTCCAAACTATTTTCCCGTCTCAGAACAAACACAGCATCTGTACATTCCTCTATCTCAGTGGAAAGCTTCTAGACTAACACGTAGAAAAGAATTTGATTTCAGAAACAAAACTAGCAGCATTAAGAGAAAATAAGCTTTTGCTGTAGGAACATCTGCAGTAATTATGTAGGCAGTTTTCATCTGTTTCTTCTCTCTGACCTCTACAGTTATGCAATGGACTCAGGCACTGCCTTTCTACCTGTACTTACATGGTGGTTTTGGCTCTGATAGAGTTAATTTTCTCCATAGTAGCTGGTATGGGGCTGTGTTTTGGATTTGTGCTGAAAACAGTGCCGATAACACAGGGATGTTTTAGTTACTGCTGAGCAGTGCTTATACAGAGTCAAGGTCTTTTCTGCTCCTCACCCCACCAGTGAGGAGGTTGGGAGTGCACAAAAACCTGGGAGGGGACACAGCCAGGACAACTGACCAATGGGATATCCCATAGCATATGGCATCATCCTCAGCATGTAAAGCTGGGCCAAGAAGAAGGAAGGGGAAGATGTTCAAAGTGATGGCATTCATCTTCCCAAATAACCTTTATCCATGATGGAGCCCTGCTTTCCTGGAGATGGCTGAACCCCTGTATGACAATGGGAAGTGGTGAATGAATTTTTTGTTTTACTTTGCTTGCGTGCGTGGCTTTTGCTTTACCCGTTAAACTGTCTTTGTCTCAACCCCCAACTTTTCTCACTTTTTCTTTTTCCAATTCTCTCCCTCACTGCACCGTGGGGGCAGTGAGTGAGCAGCTGTGTGGTGTTTAGTTGCCAGCTGGGGTTAAACCGCAAGAACTTAGAGGAGTATAACCCATATGATATAATCACATCTAAATTATTCAGCATGCACGTCACTGGAAGACAATGGAACTTTCTCAAATGCAATCTATAGCTTTTATATCAAGCTCACGACTTCCATTTTTAATCATACATTAATGGACTTGGTTCACCATTTTGGGAATGTCAAAAACTAGGAAAGCTGATGAATGGGACAGGGAGTACAATTACAACTGTAATTGGCCTACACCAGGAACAGTGTGGCCAGCAGGACAAGGGAAACGATTGTCCCCCTGTACTGGGCACTGGTGAGGCCGCACCTTGAATCCTGTGTTCAGTTTTGGGCCCCTCACTGCAAGAAAGACACTGAGGTGCTGGAACGTGTCCAGAGAAGGGCAACGGAACTGGGGAAGGGTCTGGAGCACAAGTTCTGTGAGGAGCGGCTGAGGGAGCTGGGGTTGTTTAGCCTGGAGAGGAGCAGGCTCCGGGGAGACGTTATTGCTCTCAACAACTACCTGAAAGGAGGTCACAGAGACGTGGGGGTTGGTCTCTTCTCCCAAGTGACAAGCAATAGACTCACAGAATGGCTTGGGTTGGAAGGGACCTTAAAGATCAGGGGAGGTTTAGATTGGATATTAGGAACAATTTATTCACTGAAAAGGTTGTTAGGCATTGAAACAGCCTGCTCATGAAAGTGGTTGAGTCCCTGGGTGTATTTAAGAGATGTTTAGATGAGGTGCTTAGGGACACAGTTTAGTGGTGGACTCGGCAGTGCTGGGTTAATGGTTGGACTTGATGATCTTAAAGGTCTTGTCCAACCTATAAGATCCTAGGATTCTTACTGAAACTCAAGTTACAAGCAGCCAAAATGAGATCAAATTATCACAACTGTGTTCTGTTGTACCTCCTCAATACAGAATGTTATTCTACAGGCACCTCTAAGCCTTGCAGATCATACTGTGTTCTGCACAGTACAGTACATATGATTGTGTTGTCAGCAAATATACACAATTACCTTCAAAGATTCATCTGATAATACCTGCTAGCAACTAAAAGATTATTTTGATAATTACAAAAATTCAGTTACCCAGTTGTGATATTGATCCTCCATTTTTAAATTTACTATTTGTAAGAACAGCAACCAAGTAAACATTTCAAACTATGAATAACAGAGTACTTTAAAATAAACCATTCTACTTTTTAAAGAAAGTAAGTGGGTTTATATTAACTGTTTCGGCCATCCAAATGTCACAGTGCAAGTGTCAATACTCCTCTGAAAGCAATCCTGTTTTCACAAATCTTAGGTATGTATCTCATCTTCCTGAAATGCTGGGTTACTGCTTACGCTAAAACAGCAGGATGAAGTTCTAGCTAAACATTCTGCCTTATCCTGGTACAAATGACTTTTTGTTTTACTGCTATGTTCCTGAACAAGAAAAAATAAGAACATTTCACAAAGGATCTTCACAGAAACTTAAGAGGTCTGTTGGCCGTCTTATTCCGGCATGCACAGGCAAAAGTACTGACAGAAAACTATTGCAACAAGGTAGTTCTTCCAGATATTTTCCTCTGTCTTCTCAGTTTGATAGAAAGAGTATAGATGAATCATACATAAGGCATTCTGTTTATTGATAACTATTCTGGGATCCAAAGAAAAGCGTATTGATAAAGTACTTTTCACCATATCTTCCAGTTTTCAAAGCCATTTCTGTTCTATCAACTTCTCAATCCTGGGAAGACTGCTGCGAAATTCAGGATGAGTAGGAACACTGTCATGGAGGGAACTGACGGCTTCATTAACAGCAGCCTATGTTAAAGATCAATAGCTCAGTCAACTACTCAAATGATTCAGTAAAGACTTCTCACTGGTTCTAAGCAGAATCTCTCTTAGATTTCCATATTCAGCCAGAGAAATTTGTTTTATCAAAGCTGATCCACCACACATACTAATTAACCTAATGTCGTGGATTAGCCCCAGTCAGCAAAAAAGCACCATAGAGCTGCTCTCTCACCTTTACCCTCCCGCAGTGGGATGGGGGAGGGAATCGCAGGAAAGAGATAAAGTAACTCATGGGTTGAGATAACAAGTTTAATAATTGAAAGTAAATGAAATTAAATAATTATACCAATAATACTAATACATACCAATATGTAATGAAAATATAATAATAATAATATGTAATAAGAGAAAGGGAAGGAAAACAAAATGATACAGCTGCTCACCATCAGCTGACCGATGCTCAGCCAGTCCCTGAGCAGCGATTTCCCTCACGGCCAACTCCCCCAGCATACATACTAAGCAGGATGGTTTAGGCATGAACTGTCCTTTTGGTCAGTTTGGGTCAGCTATCCAAGTTGTGTCCCTTCCCAGCTTCTTGCAGAGAAGAAGTTGGGAACACAGGTGCAGAATCAGAAACGGAAACAGTCCTTGAGTTGACTATTGTGATGAAAATTAATGCTATCCCAACTAAAACCAGCACACCTAATTTTTGGAATACAGACTTACTCTCTTAGAAGCAGGTATGTTTTGCAGAAGCTGAACAATTGCTTTGGTACTCTCACCTGATATACTCTCACATTTACAGTATATATTCCTAACATTTATTTCTTTTAGCTACAAAGTATGTGTAATCTGACATAGCTGGAAGCACGATAGTAAGTGCACTAAACAAGCTCCTTGGCCTCTACCTTTGAAACAAAGCAGCTATGCAAAAAATCACCTTTGGAAGCCTCTAAGAATGATGATTCTGCCTATCCTAATACAAAATATATGTGTTTTCCTAACATTTAGAATAACAGCATCCGGAAAAAGCATATTATTTTTCTTCTCCTAAACAACACTTATGCAGACACCACCATATTAATGTCAACTGACAATCCTGAGGATGACTGGTACACATGGTGTAAAATGTAACAAAGATCTTTCTAGCCTAATGCCCCTGACAGACAGGATGATTAAACTGCACACCAGAAGTTCCAGAACCTATTTAGATGGCTCCCATAAATGCAATTCATTGCCTGAGAACTCAGAGAGCATCAGATGGTATAGGGCATAAGCAGAAAAATGAGAACATACCAATTAGAACTAACATTTTCCTTAGGTAATCAGACTTAAGGCACTGACATCTCTTCAGGCAGACATAAAAAAGAAGTCAAGTTAAACAATTTGGCAAACAGCATATACACTTGCATCTCTACATGCACTAAAGGACCAGCAGAATGATAAACATGGGAAGCTTTTGCTGCACCATTACTTTATTATATTCAGAGCTAAAAATCTTTCATAACTCACCACCACCACCTTTTTGTCTGTTTTTTTGTCAAGTGTGGACACTAGGGGTTTGTACGTGTAAGAAATGTTTAAATTTCCTGAGGTGTGAATTACCTCAGGTTCTTGAAAGTAAATGAGAAAAATCATAAAAATCTACTGTGTTCAAAGAGCATGGCACTTTTATGTAGGAGTCTAACAATTTAATTAAATTACCTCTAATTAATTTAACTAGACCTTACTTTTTTGTATTTATGTTTGCATTTCTGTTGTTATTTTTTCTTAATTTTTTTAGTTTTCCGATTTTCAAAAAAAAAAAGGCAAAAAACAAATCACCTCCAGACAGCAAAGACGAACTGGTATAAAAATTGTATTTGTACAGTCACAGAAGAGCTCTCAAAGAAATACTGTGTGTTGCCAATAAATTTGAGTATGTTCATAAAGCATATGATAGAAAGGTGTATTTGAGATATGACTAGCTATTTAAGAGACGAACTGCAAGGAACATTGCCATGGAAATTGAATATAACAACTGTTCATAGGCAGAAAAGAGTTGTAAAGCTCCGTGGCATTTCAGGAGATTGACAGCAAGTTCTCTGTTAAAGGAAAACCTACAACAGCACAAAAAGTGCGCGCTGACATGACAACAGCATCCCCGACTAGTAACAGAGTCAGTCATGAACATACATTCCTCTTGCAGAGGAAATCACATTCAGCAATGAGGTATTCTAACGATACATGAAAGGTTTTAGTAGGGAGGTGTGCTGGGTTCACTCAACACAAAGATGATGAAAATGATTCTCTCCAGATTCTGTTCCCTTCTGCTGCAAGCTCCAGAGGGGGGGAAAAAAAAAAAAATCAGGCAATCTATGTTAAGGAATCAAGGTGCTGACCCCTTCTCCCTGGTATCCAGTGATAGGATGTGTGGGAATGGTCCAAAGCTGCAACAGGGCAGGTTTAGACTGGACACTAGGAAGCGTTTCTTTACCCAAAGGGTGGTCAGACACTGGAACAGGCTTCCTAGAGAGGTGGTCAATGCCCCAAGCCTGTCAGTGTTCAAGAGGTATTTAGACAATGCCCTTAACAACATGCTTTAACTGTTGGTCAGGCCTGAAGTGGTTGGACTACATGATCACTGCAGGTCCCTTCCAACTGAAACATTCTATTCTATTCCATTGCCTCCAAATCTTACACGAATCACTACAAAATTAGAAAGCTAAATCCAGAAACTTGTATATCTCTTAGCAGCAAAAATTTATGTTATCACATGATTCTTCCCAAGCGTTTATGTATCAGCTCTGGTATTGGGACTATATCTGAGCCTATCTGAAGCCATCACATGCTATTGTAAGAGAAGTACTTAACAATAACTGATGGCCCATAAGGGCTAAACACCATGTCTAAGTTTCAGCAGTACACCAGCAACGGACTTGGCCTACGTTTAAAAATTCCCAGAGATTTCAATAAAAGGTAGACTGTGGAAGAAATGGCTTATCAACTATATAAGACTATTTAGGAGAAACTCCACTGCTTAATGAAACAAAACATGGCCTTTTGGAGATATTTTATGTGGTGGTACTTTTTGGAGATATTTCATTCAGTGTTAACTTCAGTGATTTTGGATGAACTTTTACAATGACAGAAAATAACACAGCCTATTATGCAATGGGAATAGCACAAATAATTAACAGGCAACCAAGCATTTCAGATCACCACTAAGTCTGCTAAGGGAGGGGAAGGACGATATATTAAAAACTCATGCAATGTTAGTCAGTAATAAAAACCTGTTCATTATTCTCCTTGCGTTGTAAAGGCTAAGCTTTTTTTTAGTATTCAATATAGAGAGTTATGTGTTAAATAATTCAGCCATTCTTTAAAAAAAACATTTCTCTTAGAAGACCAGAGTTCAGCAGCCAACCTATTTCCTTTCCCAGATGAATCCCAAACCACACAACTGGACTTTACTCCTCATCCAAAATAAAAGCACAGAGAAGTACCAAACAGAAATCAGCCTGAGCCAACACAAAACACATCACAGAGCTCAGGAGGCAAAAAAGATGGAACAGAAGAGAATAGATTCTAAGTTTTCCACAGATGCTCAAAACCTGTCCTTAGGCCTTCCTAACTGATGGCCAGTCACCTTTTAGGTGGCTAAGGTAAGAAAATAATTCCTATATCCTTATCCCAAGCAAGAGAAAATAATAGTTCTAGCCAGCAAGAAAGACAGTTATTATGAGCTTGCTAGCATAAACATTAGATGGTCTGAGATATCTAGCAAAGGTGTGATTTACAAGGCAGATAACAAAAGTAATTTCACTGATGAGTGAGCAAAGGTCAGAGAGCCGACTCTGCCATCAGACGATAAGAGTCTGTTCCTGAGATTTCCATTAAAACCACACAGGTTGGCAAACTGCAAGCGTTCTAAAACAAATGTAAGAAGCTGTTTGCTGTTTTGAAGTAACCTTTCAGAAAATAGGATTGAAAGCTTCTAACCTTTACCCAAGTATTCAGAATCTGTGAATAAGGTGTTACTTGCAGACTACTTCACTCATTGTCTGGGGCGTGATTCACAGGGCGACATACCTGTCCATGAAGTTTCCTGCTGGCCTGTTTCTCTCCTCCTAATTAGCACTTAGCTTCGGTCCCTGCTCTGCCAACCTGTTACATGTAGAGGGATCAGAAAGCTGATCAGATGGAATGGAGCTGACTTAGCCATATTGGAGTTATACCGGTAGCATCTTAAATGGATAGAAAATGATGCAGGGAAAAGAAGCGTTAGGGAGATAAAAGGGATATCAAAAGGAATGTGGGAAACAGTCTATTGGATGGAGAGGACGGATGAAAATGAAAAGAGGAAAGGAAAAGAGTACAAAGGGAAGAAGAGAAACAATAGTAAGAAAACACTGTCTTATATTTGTCTCTCACCGTGGAGTTGTTAGAGAATGGTAGGCTAATGCAGGGGATGCATGGAGGAGCACTATGATGCACACATCACATCAAGTCACCTGCAAAGCATTCTTAAATAATAAAGGAGACAAAAACCTCCATCACTTCCACTAAACATGTTCTTCTCATGACCTGTGAAAGCTTTCAGCCTCTGGACGGGAGGCAGGGTCAGGAAGGGAGGCCTCAGTCATTGCCTTTCAACTGTCATTGAGAAATTAAAGCACCTGTATACCCTGGATAACTACCAACATAAGTAACAAGTAACTCATGAAGTAGTTAGGAATAATGCTCAGTTAACGTGACTTTGTACAACAAACTAACCTGCACAGGCAGAAAACAATCTTCTTACTCCTTAAAGTTGTTTCTACCCTCATCAGTCACCATACAAAACAATTTCTGCTTCAGTACAAGAACACTGCTATTCATAGTATGAGTTTAGATAGGAAGACTAACAGAAGAAAATAGACTCTATTATATCTAACTGAAACCCTAGATTCAGTAGTAAAACTTTTTCACAAATCCCTTTTTATTAAAGCATGCCAATTTCTCAAAAGTGAACTAATTCACAGGCATTTGATGCCCAATCTCTTCAAATCCAGGAGAAAAGTGAGAAAACCCATAGCTCTTAGAGGCTAAAAGTGTAATTCCTATTCACAAATCATTTCAGGTATTTTGATTTTTATTATAAGTCAGAATTAAAAAAAAACTTAAAACCAAAAAAATATTCCTTTTCCATCTGTGTCAACTCCCAGTACCAGTGTTGCCTACAGCTAGAGGTGAATATACCCATATACTCAGGTCTAGATGCCTTTGTCTAAGACCAGAGATCAAGAGGATCATCCCCCCGTAAATCGAAAAATAAAACCAAACCAAAACCAAACCACCACAGAAAAGACTTTCAAAACAGATTGAACTAAAAAAGCTCAACATTCTTTATATTAAATATTTAGTTAATTTCTGCATTCTGCTTTAACTACTGAAAGCATGGCAAGTGTGGGTATTTTTCACCCAAAATTTTCCTGTCTGTAAATTGTCACATTCCATTTATCCTCCTCTACTGTCACTTCATCCTCCTTTGTGATTTTGCTCCAATTCCTGTCCACTTCTGATTTTTTCTCCTCAAAACTCACATGAGACTTCAGGAGTTCCCAAAAGATGTTCTTAAATTTCCCTGATCATCTAAATCTCAGCATTATTTCTGTCAGTCTCTTTTTCTGCAAGACCAAATATGTCAATAAAAATGGTTTCAGAAAATAATGATTGTTTTCTTCTGGATATGCCATGGTCTCTTCACTTGAGACAAACTGGTTTTACAAAGGTCTAAGTCTCACTATGACCAAAATTCAGGCCTCTACCCCGATCAACAACAGGAATCTTTCTCTGTAACAAGATGTATTACATCACACATACAACTGCAACTATAATACAAAAATAACAAATATTTCAGTTGCTATTCTCAAGAGGCCATTCATGTATTGCTATACTCTGTGGCCCTTGTATTGTTGCCTATTCATTTATGCTCTTTGTACCACATAAAATAAAAGAGCATTATCGGTTATCTAGATCAGCTTCACCCTTTTCTGCTGATCAGCTGTAATACTTATTTCCCAATTAACAAGTCTACAATAATTTCTTTTGCTCTATTACTTGTATTTTCTCAACTACAAAAGCCATTGAGAAAACTGCACACTGCTGGATCTAGGAAAATCAATTTAATAACAGATGCAATAAACTTACATTCCATAATGAACATTAAACTAATGTATCCCATACTTTAAAGATGAAAAACCCTTTATAAGCATTTATGCAAGAAAATTAGGGTTTTGTTGGGTTATAAATTTCTCAGTATGTTAAATCAGAAAACACAAGTTCTAGAAATATAAAACACATCAGATATTAACTTCCTGTAACAACAGCAAAGAGACACATTTTTCAGTCATTTCATTTCAAGTAGGAAAGGTAATTTCAAACTTAGCTGGAGTAATAAATTAACCTCTAATACTCAGGAAAGTAGTTCTGAGAAACCTTTACAACTCCTTTAGATCTTAACAATATCCTAAGACATCATCAGGACTGCTTATAAAAGTATGGATTTTTTTTATCCTACAAGTTTTGCTTTGAATTTGAAACAGCTATCTATTTTAAAAAAAAGCTATGTGGTCTAATTGCTCAGTTATTTTGTGGCTAGTTGATGTAGAATTTGCAATAGAGAACAGAGGTTAATCTTATTTCCAGATGGGAGTGTCATCACCCTTGCTAAGATCTATAATATAGGAAATAGACCAGAAAAAAAAATGTTTTCTCTGGAAAACTAAATACAAATGTTTTCTGTGAGTAACTGTAAGGGTAGAAATGTCTGTCAAATTTGAAATAATGCAAAACAATTCCTTATTTTACAAGCTAAGAAAAAGGTCAACATGGATGATGCTACAGCCACTGTCAATGCCACGATACAATACACACTGCAGTGTTTCTGTTGTATCAGAGTCATCAGGAGCAGTAGTAGGACAGACGAGGACATGCTACTCACTTCTTTTAAAGCCACCCTCCCCACCTGAGAACCATTTCTATTGTTTTTTCTGGTTGTATGCAGTTCTTCTGGTGACTTTTCTCCACCCCAGTCATATACCTTTACACTGGTGGATATGGCTCTAGAATATATCACGCTTTAATTACCCTAAAACAACACAAGCCACAAATTTTACTTAAATTTTAATATGTGAACATTCTTGAGAAAGAAAAATAACCCCAGAGCTCAGAAAGATTCATAGAACCCATGCAGTCAGGTAAAAAAATCCTTCCTTATTTAGCAGCACACCATAGTACACTCGCTATAAAAACATGAGCCGATTTCTGAAAACCACCACCACGGATTAATCCGAAGTCACACGCACTACAAATCAGATTGCAACTGGTTGAATTTAAGTAGTTTGAGGAACTGGAAAAAAATCAGAACCAACATTGCAAAGGAATCCTGAGCAAAACAAAGATGGAAGGATGAGTGGGGAGGGAGGGTGAGAATTTTATTGCAGAGTGAAGGGAGAAAAATCTGGTTTTATGCTACTTACTCCTGTTGGCTGAAATATCAGTCCATCCACTTCGTGGCTAACTTCTCTAGCAAAGCTTCCTTCCAGGAGCTGTAGAACAAAAGGAAAATAATTCTTTTTTCCACAGAGAAATATTTCATTTAGGAGACTGCACATCAAAGCAGATTATACGCTCCTGCTGCAATCATTTGCTGGTAAACTGCTTATTTATGGTTTCACGTTAGAGCTTGGGAAATGTCAACACAGAAAGCTTCGACAAATTAGCGGTTTTGTCAAAGAACACTCAAGGCTAAAACAAGTTTCAGGGAAACAAACCCTTACCGCATTATTCAAAGAAAAGGCCTTTGTCCAAAGAGAAATACTGAGAAACCAAGATTTTTCTATACACTAAAAGATGAAGAAAAACAATCTCTGATCTAGGACATCACAACCATTTGTGGACAAATTAGAAAGCACAACTGCCACTTTAACACGCAAGTAGCACTTACTTTCAACTGAAAATATGTATTGAAAAATATTTCAAGGCATCATTCAAAATTCATGTTTGGCAGACTCCCTAACTGGGGCATAACCCAGTAACGCAGCTGCGCTACTGTAAAACAACTGTCTGAATTAATACGGATCTTGAACATTCTGGTTTACATTTTCAAAGGTTGTGAATTCCATATGGAGGTGAATACATCCATCAAGACGGTATTTACCAGAGAAAAACCATCTAACTAAAAAAACCAATGGAACAGTAGGTAGCTGACAGTTA
Source organism: Rhynochetos jubatus (assembly GCA_027574665.1). Lineage (NCBI taxonomy): Eukaryota > Metazoa > Chordata > Aves > Eurypygiformes > Rhynochetidae > Rhynochetos > Rhynochetos jubatus. Next base: position 85,965,493 of record CM050650.1, on the reverse strand, counting down.
CAAGAATTGATGATGCACTTCCATGTTAAATTATGCCTTGTCTAAGGGAAAGCAAATAACCAGTGAGAACTACAGTTGTCAAGTAACAGCAAAACTTAGGAGAATTACCTAACGCATCTTTATTAATTTCAATGTATGTTTTACTGTGGAGATGAAGAATCTATCCTTAAGTTGTACGTGCTTTAAGTAATCTCTGAAGAAGTTTGATATGTAAGTAACCACATGGTCCTAAAACACAGCAAATACGGAACTCGGTAAATGACAGTTATAAAAACAACATTTTGGCCTGGACTGTCATTGTGGATCATGTCCTTTGTACAGTCCAACTTAACCCGGTAACCCACTGACTAAATTATTCAAACCAAGTATCAACCTTTGCCCTCAGTAAACAGCAAAACCTTTCTCCAAATACAAAAGTCTACACCTTTAAAATTAAAAGAGAAGCTTCAAATTAGCTGACACTGTAATTTTTATATATTTCTATCTTACTAAAAGGCACCAACCCAACTGGCCAACAGAAACCAATCATCTCCATTTCTGCTTATCTGAAGCTTTTAAAGGAATTTGGGGACACGGCTACTTAGGTGTTGGAGCTTACATCAACCGCGTTATTTACTCTTTCCCAAAATAAAACTTAAGACTATAGAAACAATCTTTTAATTTGGAGTGTGTGACTCACCCAGCTAACGCATAAAACTATTATTATGCACTGTTTTACCTGCAGCTTTCTCCATTTTGGTCTACGTGCAGTTAAACTACATTAAAGCACTATTACAACTTCATAAATGGGGGGAAAATGTCAATTCAAAATTTACCCTTTAAAAGAGAGATATTCTGGTATTCCTTTTTATTCACTACTCCACCAGAATTATAAAATGCAGGAGAACCCCTCACAGCAGCCTGACATCCAGTTTCAGACTTGAACTCATCCTCATTTTAGAAGTCCACAGTGTTCTTATTAAGACATCTCCTACCAAATGTCAATTAGAAATCACAGATAAAAGGATTTTAAAACCAGAACAAGATTCAACAGATAATGAAACCTCTTTGTGCTCCCAGTTATTCTGCCTTCATTCTGAGTTATTCTGCTTTCATCCTCATTAGGTCCATTGCAAGTATTTCAATGATAACATCCTAGAAAAGAATTTTTACTAGAAAGGATTAGCAATTTGGAAGAGAGGGAGTGAAGTAGGAAGGAGGGAATGAAAATTTTCTCTGAGCTTCCTCCCATACACCCTTTCTTGAGGATTAAAAACTATTTAGAGGTTTTCTGTGAACAGCAGGCTAGATACCCACTGAATATTGCAGAAAGTTTGGAATGCCAGAAGAATGAGGAGAAAAGCAATGTTTGACATATAAGCAAATATTTTTGACACTAAAAATATAGTTGGTGTAAGGTTTTCAGGTTCAGGAACTTAGCAGGCAGATATCATGGTTCCTCTTTTAAAAAATGATGTTTGATTTTCCACAGATATTAAAATTTCTAATTAACTTGAACAGTACAGTCTTTTTTAATCGGAACCATGATAAATGGCACACCTGCTTGATTGGGACGACTGCCAGGGATCAGATAAAAATGCAATGCATCTCAATGACAGTTTATAAAAGATGGGTAAATGATGCATGCGAGCCAATTCCTCTAGCATGCTATTCCTTGTAGCCTCGTGGCATCTATTTCCACTTGGGAACCCCTTTGTTCGGTTCTTGCAGCTTCCTGCTTCCCTATGAACATTGCAATAAACCTTATACTCATACTACAGTTTACCATTTAAAACTTTTCCTTTCTTACTTTAGAACTAAATTAAATTTTAAATGACTGCTACATCTAATAATACCCCTCTAACAAACAGAACGGTATAATGGCACAGAATGAGTGGAGCTGCACGATGAGGAAAAGGATTTTTTCTTGCTCTTTAGCCACTGAGCTGAGGAGCAGCAGTACGTCACCGAAAGCAGCACTAATAACCTGCAGAGGCTGATGTTGCTAAAACACTGAACAAGTCAGAAGAATTTCTTGAGCGGATAATAGAAAAAAATCATACTTTGGAAAACCCTCTATACTTATCAATAAAGAAATCACTTGGCTCCTCCAGCAGGAAGAGGACAAAATTTCGGTGCACACAGATTCCACATAACACTATTAGGTTTTTATCAGCCTGGAGAAGAGAAGGCTCTGGGGAGACCTTATAGCACCTGCCAGTGCCTGAAGGGGCTACAAGGAAGCTGGGGGGGACTTTTTACAAGGGCCTGTAGTGACAGGACAAGGGGTAATGGGTTTAACTTGAAGGAGGGAGATTTAGATTGGACATCAGGAAGAAATTCTTGTGGGAGAGGGTGGTGAGGCACTGGCACAGGTTGCCCAGAGAAGCTGTGGATGCCCCATCCCTGGGAGTGTTCCAGGCCAGGCTGGATGAGGCTTTGAGAGACCTGGTCTAGTGGAGGGTGTCCCTGCCCATGGCAGGGGGGTTGGAACTGGATGGTATTTAAGGTCCCTTCCAACCCAAACCATTCTGTGATTCTATTAATGTTTCCATAATTCTGAGGCAGCACGCATGATTCCGACGAGTTTTATTATTTTATTCATAAAATAAGTCGAATAGATACTACTGTGCCTCTTCCTTCCTTCCATTTACAAAAAAAAACCCCCTACACCTCATGGCCACACAACATGCCTGTGGGAGTTACACAATTCCAAAGCATAATAAAGTCTCTGCAAAGTCATAATGACTTTCTACAAAATAATTTGGCTAAGGTCCTCGCACACAGCTATTATCAACATGCTATGTCACAATATGCAAATACTCCTAACCATTTTGTCTGTAGTTCTGATTCAGAACTGATACCACTTGTAAGCCTAGTGAAATACTTGGAGATACACGGAAAAAAAAAATCCCATTGCATATTATAATACAAGAGAAATATATGTCCAATTGCCTTGCCTTTTCAATTTCCGAACTGCTCTATGCTTCATTCAGTTTCAAGTCAAGCTACAGCAGGTATGAAGTAATTCTCACACCCCAATAACCGTCAGGTTTTACGGACATGGGCTCATAAATCTCTGTATAGATACTGCAGGTTCTTTAAACTTATTATACAATATTCAGAAAAAGATTCAGAAGTTGCCAGCACCAATAACCACCTTTTTTAAAAGGAAACAATTATTCTGGCTCTTTCCTTCCAAGTCTCTAAAAGAGATGGACTATTCTGCTTTTAAAATGGAGTATCACTCCTGTTTTATTTTTTCACATGTATTTGTTTCATCTTGCTTGCCAGTTTCTGTGTCTTTCTATTCTTACATGGCAACCTCCTCAACATCCCCGTCTCACCTCAGGATACACTCTTTCATGAGATCATAATTATTTCCAAGTTTAATATTAAAATTCTTTAACACTGGTTGCTGATGTATTTAAGACATCCCAGAAAATGTCATACATCCAAAGTGGAAGGAACAGATGCTTACAAATGTACAGTCATTTAACAACATTCAAAAAGACACACCTGAATTTAATGTGTCTGCTCCTAAGAGAATTATTTTCATCATACTTTTCATAACTCACAAAAAAATTCACCTCTGTTCTTACATACAGACGTTTCTGAAGAAGGGATCTATGAATCACAAATTCAGCTCAAGATCTGTGTAACAAAACCATTAGTTCTACTGGGTAGCCTCCTTGGACTTAACTTTAAAACAAACAAAACACGAAAAAAACCCTGAAACCCTGCCTAACAAAACTATTTTGCTTAAAAATCAGTATTGAAATGTGGATCTCCCCTGATATGGGTAGAAGAAAAATCTATTGAAAATAACCTACTACATAATTTCTTCAGAAATCCTGGGTTTTAATGGCATAAGAAATCTTACAGAATGACTTCTGTGTGAAGTTCAGTTAAGTTAAAATAATGCAAAAATAGTCTGGCTCAGATTCATCCCAACTATCATGTTTCCCAAAATAAATCAATTAATCAGGAACAGGCGATGACGGAGCCATCAGCCACACTATTAGCATTATAAACTCCAGCTTTCAAACTTTGAGGCCTCCTAGAAAAGAATTAAGCATGCTGTCTGTGGCGTACAGGCTGCCTTCAGGATGATACACAGGCTACTGTGCTGTGCTTGAACATATTATCAAATGGAGGTTAAAGTCAGGTGAGGGAAGGTGGTCCCTCTAAGCTACGCTTGTAGCCGCTGCTCCTTCCTTCTTCCCAGAATCTTTCCAGCACCATTTCTTTTTTGGTTTGGTTTGTTTCTAAAAGCAGAGAAGGTATCAAGAATTAAACGGCTCCTTTCAAGTCTCAAAGCAAAAAAGCATCAAATAGCATGTGAGTAACTACATATCACGGGGTGGGCAGGGGGAAGCTTCATATATTATTTTAAAATAAAACTCCAAAACTTAAACTTTCCATAAATAAAAGTTGGCTAATTCACATTTTAAGAGAAATAGAGCCCAAACTAAAGCATTAAGAGAAGTTTTAATTTCGGTTCGTTGACTGAAATTACTACAAATATATGGTAAAACTTTCAAAACAGTCTTTAGTGACTCTGGGGAACTGAAGGGAGAGGAGCACCTGCTTTCTGAAAAATGGAAGTAGGAAAAATAACCAGCTCTCAGGATGCTGTTCACCTAACCTAGTGTTAGCATTTGAAGTAAAACAGCTGACCTAAACAAATCTAGTATAAATTAACAGTCTGAGGGGAGATGGGAGAGGATCGAAGACATACCTCTGGCAGTTCCACTGCTTCCTTCCCTTCCTGCCCCAAACCAGACATTGCCTGGATCACCAGTTCACACTAACTTGCAGACAGCTAGGAGGATGAGATGAAACACTCTCCTCTCACGCACATTTAAGTCCCTCCTCAAGTGATACACTCAAGTGCCAAGTAATTTTTTGGAAAATCGTGCAGTCTCAAGTTACAGCATGCTGTGATGGAGAACCACAGACTTCACTATTTTGCCCCAATGAACTACTGAAGGCACAGTTAAAAAAATTAATGCCTATTGCTCAGCAATTTTTTTCTTCTTCCTTCAACTTTTCTTCCTAATTCTTCTGTTTAATAGACTCTGATCAAGTTCAAGTGAGAGGTGTTTTTGGCAAATAAACTAGCTTCCCATTTCACAAAGAAGCAGATACCACTTTTCCATATTTCAATAGTGTCTCTTCTAAACTCAGGGTTATCATTTTTTTCATCAGCTGAAACCATCCCAGCTAGACTAGACAGAACATTCCAGAATAACCATAACAGCAAGAAAAAAATGCACTCCCTGTTCTCTCCAGGAGATCGCTGGATACATGAGCACTTGCCAAAGAAAAATTTCACTAGCCAATGGCTCGTTACAACTGGCTGCTTGAGTGAGAATGGCTCCTCCCAAGTAACCATGAAGGCCCTGAAAGCACGGCCCATGATCTCATGGGTGTGCACATGGCTGTACAAGTAAATTTTTCTGCTTGCACCCTGTGATTCCAGAAGCGGTAAGTGGCATTTCAACATCAACATTTACTTCCCTCATGCACACATCAGTAATTCATCTCTCATTCATATGATTTCATCTTTTCTCCCAAATCACCTGTAAAAATGCTGAAGAGCAGATTTTTAATCAATTTAACATGACACAGTTTCCTTTGTGTTCTTCTCATTTTCTAGTAAAAATACAATATGCTACCTATTGTCAAATAAATGAGGTAACAAACAGTATTTAATGTATTAATTAAAGTCTATATTTACAGCAGGGTAAAGGCCAATTTTATAATGCATCCTCAATTATTCACTGTATTTGGCTATATTTATCTTAAAGATTTTCGATTTTTATTTGCTGGGAAATCAGCAACAAAGAGGCAAGAAAGGAAATGCAGCACAGTAACTGATAGTACAATCAGAAAACCACAGCTTATACTAAATATTTTTAAGCTGCTATACTAAAAAAATCATGACGTTACAAAGTATTTCCTGTCCCATGCTAACAGTCTTAAATATCATAAAGGAAGAGTAGGATCAAAAACTGTAGAAAATAAATTAAGAGCTTAACTCCTTAAGAATTAATTATTTAAATAAGCTTTATAGGCTCATTAAGAACCAACACAGACTGCAGAGTAACTGCTGCATTTTGGTAAACCAGTGAAACGATCTACTTTGCCCTAACTGCGTAAGGAACACGAAGTGTAAACTTCTCACTTCCTCATTACATAAAAAGAAATGTCATGCTCTTGAGACGTAAAATCAGTGTATAATTCAAATTGCATGAAAATTCTTTAAAAAAAATTATGCTTTGAGCTCAAAATCCTAGCTTTCATGCAGCCATCCACTCAAGATTCTAACTGAAGATACAAACAGAGAAAAGCTGTAAATGTTATTTTGTCTATATGAATACATACGTGTTGAAAGCGCTCGACGTTAACCAGTAACTCAGTGCTAAACAAAAAGAGTAAAAGTAAAGTCCAAAGGTTTCCCTGTTCAACAAAATCACCACTATTTTGAACTGTGTAATTTGTGCCAACATCTGAATCATATTGTGATGAAAATTATACCAAATGACTGCACGAAGACACATGGGAATTTTCTCAGTTGATAGAATTTAAAAATACTTACTTTTTATAAAATACTATTTTATGGAAAGCCTTTCAAGTTTGTTAATTTCCTAGAAGCTCTGAAACCAACCATACCGAAAGACTAAAAATAACCTCTTTGCCAAGTTAATCACACAGAACATTTTGGCTCAAAAGACATTAAAAACACCTAATTACCACAATGGATTTGTTCCCTATAAGAATGAAAGCAGATAATGGCAGCAATGCGAGACTGATGTTCACTAATATGATCAAGAGACTAATTATTATCCATGAATCATTTGTAGCATTCAAAACTTGATTAATGTCAGGTCAAGTTTAACATGTGATAGGTTTTATTAGTAATGCTCGGCTATCCCACAGCTTGTCAGTTTAAGCGAGTACCATCTGTTAGGTGTAGGAATAGCCAACAGCCACAACAAAAGCACAGTGGTTATAACTGGTCACTGAAGTACACTTTAAGAATTCCATAAGGGAGCTACCCTAATAATTTTAAACACACTGGACCAGAATCCAGCACAAAATAACCTGCTCAAGATAGGAAACTTGTGGCCCAAAAACTGGGTATGCAAAGGCAGGCTTTTCTCATTTCACAGCTTGACCAAAGAAGTGTTTAGTACAACTGGATTTAGCTTCACAGATCAACCAGCCTCTAGTGACAACAATTCTCTTGCCAGAGGAATATGCATTACTGCTTCTCTACACTCCTCCACCATCTTCAGCAAGCATTCCTGCACAGAATACACTGCTTTACCCTTTAAAGCATCACTTGTGGTATCAGGTACACATGACCCTAGCTAATGGCTTACATAGCAACACACTGCTAGACAATGAACCAGAAATTCATACTCAAAAAAAAAAAGTTTATTGACAGACTCCCACTTGTTCTAATTACAGATAATGACAAGTAGGAATCTTTTTGCAGTAGGCTCACTTCCTAGTGTTTCACAGCGCTTGGCAGGTGGTCAGCTTTACCAGGGTCACCTCTCCCATTTGCAGCCCATTCGCAGCCCTTGCATCAGGACAGGAACTCACCTGGGCACCTCCGCTGAACCTCCACGAGCTCTGCACTAATAATAGTGGGAGCAGTAAGGCTGAAGTAACATGAAGAGGCAAGAGACAGGTGCATGCACAGAGAGGAAGGAAGGTGACCTAATCCTACCTGGGTTTGCTCCTGCACCTACGTAATCTCCTCTGGTCAAAAACTATGTAGAAACTCAGCAGGAGCACAGAAAGAAACACACATCCTCCCAGTTACCACAGCCCTCTCAGATGTATTATAGATATGTTCTCATTTGATGGCTCTCCTGCATTCTAAGTGGATGAAGCTGAAAGACTGTGGATTCAGGCTGCCACAAGCATAACCTGCAGTCTGCACTTCAGCTCCAAGTGTTGTGTTTTCTGGCTGAGACCACGATGTGCAGGGCTCCTTGACGTCTTCATGTACAAGCCAAGTATTCTGACGACTTGATGCTAGTAGGCCATAGACCGTAAATAACATCATAATTCAAAGAACCATAACTACTGTATCGTTTCTTCCTCAGCCATTTGCCCATATAATTTCACAGCCGATGACTGACAAGGACACAAACTTGCGCCTGGGCACGAGCATTCTAGCTAATGACACCACTCTTTATTGATTGTCTTTTAGAGGAGCAATTCTGCAGAAAAGTCTTTACCTGCGTCTACGTTTTCTTTCCAGAACAGGAAGGCAATAGACATTTTTGTTTATACTTATGTGATGGGAAACAAGCAACAACCCCAAGCAAGAAAACCAAAGAGACTCATCCTCTCTGTCTGCAACTTGCTTTGTGTTGTGACTGAGGCACCTCTGAAAAAAACAGCTTATTTCACATACTGGACTCTCAGAGCTTTGTCAGCTCCTATTAGAACTGCTGCCAGCTTCACAAGGGAGTGCTATAGTCTGCTTTGTTCATAACAAAGTTAAAGCAAGAGAAATCATACATATCATTTTCTGAAACCTCCTCCTTAAATCTTTTCTACTATCCCTCTAAAAGCCATTTCCAGACATATGATTACCTGGAAGTTACTGTAGTCTATGATGAGATGCAACCTCCAATATGGAAAAGGTAGAAGAACTGCACTAGCTTGAGTTCATTACCCAGCCACAATGGAAAAGAAATGCTATGGTGAACAAGAATGAAATGTACTGGGGAGGTGAAGGGGAATAAAGTGTGATGGTTCAATTTGTTTTTTCTTTTAATCTGTTTTTGGTTTTGCAGCTAATTCATTAACTTCACTCTGTAAAGGTGCTATGAACACTAACTATATGTCGTGTTGCTTAATTATTTGGATAGAGACATTGCAGAAAGAGGTAGAGCACGCTGCAGTTAAGAGTCCCACTGAGCTATCACCAGTTTGCTGGTTCTGAGTGAACACCTCCAAAGGTCACATACCTAATATATTCCAAACAATACCCAAGAATAACACCAGTGCTATGTGCGTTAATGCTTAATTTGACAGCACATCTGCATTTCTGAATTCAAAATAAGTATTAGACATTTCTCACTGTCAATCTCTTCTCCAAAACACAATTGAGAAATTGACATCAATTAACTACGATGTTTTCAAATGCTTCTTTCAAATAAGAGAAACAGGCTGCTTTGAGAAACTTTAATTGACTTTTGTGATAGCTTCAAAATGGGAGAAACACAGATTTCTCTGCGAAGGAATACCTCTCCCAAACAGCAATAATATTTCATACTTATTTTACCTGATGAAGAAACATAGCAATATATTTCACAGCGTAGCCATTTAATTTGCTGTGCTCTTCCTATTTCTGTTTCAACCCACAAGGTACCTTTACTTTTCTCTTTTAGGGACTGGGACTTTGTCCACATCTCTTTCTCCATCATCCCTGGGAGATTAAGGGTGTCAGCACATCACACCTACCTGGGAGAGCACCTCTGCCCGAGACTAGAGCCCTGTTGGAGCTGGAAAAGGTTTAATAGGTGCCACTAGCAAATTCTTTGGCCTGTTTACAAACGGTGTACAAACTGTGACATTCCTGAATGGATGGCAGATACACAGGAAAGTCTGTTACCCAATGTCCTCAACTGAGCAAGGTTCTGCCCACTAATGCCCAGAAGCTCCCCAGTACTCTGGGCTTGATCAAATACAACACTGAAAATTTCTTCTGATGTCAAAGGAAAAGATTACATTGAGTTGAGTACAACGGGGCCAAGTACATTTTCATTTTTCTCTAAATGATCTTCCAGCATTACAAACTTGATAGGGTTTATCTGTTACCCAGCACCCCGTGTAAACTGCTACAACATAATCTGGTCTCTGGTTGTCAAGAACTTGGACCAGCTTGTTTTAATTAAATCAGATAATTAAGGATCATGTTTTATTTAAGCATTTCCACTAAGACTCATCAACAAAGACAAAACTGTATGTACAATAATTCAATTAGACATGAAATGGATATTAAAGAATGTGAAGTCTTCACACATTCACTGTCACAACGCCTGATTTAAACTGAGCTAATGTATTCCAATAGGCACCGATGCAGCGATTTTAACACAAAAATTAAAATTTAACATTATCTTAAAAACATCTGATTCTTCTGCTACGCGATGGCACTTGAAGCTTTTATTTACTACAAAGCTAAATTAAAACTTGCCACTGTGAGGCCATAACAGTAAAATAATAAGATTTTATTATTTCTTGATTTTAAAGAAAAAGATTAATTTTGTATGGTTTGGGTTTTTTGGGTTTGGTTTTTTTTTCCAAAACCTGGCATACCACAAGAAAAGGAAGAGCTAGCAGGGATGCCCTATAATCTTGTAACAGAATAAATTGCTTGCAATTTCAGTCCTGTCTTTAACATTTTCTTTGTGCTTTTCTTAATTCTATCCAAATTAAGTGCATGGGTCTTGAAAATCATTCCAACAGGAGAAGGCTGATGGCTTCCCTGCGGAGCTGTATTGCCAGGAGGCAGTTTGGAAAGTGACAGGCTGTGAAGTGGCACAACGGACAATATTAAACAGTTGCCCCTCAATTAATGAGTGGAGTGACCCACTTAGTCACCACAGCTGAGTCCTCTAATTCAGAAGATATCAAATATACCAATTCAATTGCCCATACTGGGATACCAACTGGTAATTAGGTGCAAACAGATTTGCATTTTCTCTGTTTTGGTAACACACCACAAAACTGAAAGTAGAAATCACTGTTAAAAATCTTTTTTCCTACACAGAAAGTTGTATTATTTCCATTGCACGCAATACAGAAGAAATACTTTACAAAAATGTTAGAATGTTCAAAGCTAATGCTAAAATGTTAAAAGCTAAATTGAATATGTACTGTTCTGATGTTCAAACTTACCATGTGCACCAAGTATTATTCGTCATTCATATGCCTTTATTTTTCCACTAGTTCATTGTTTTTTTTCCCCCACTATAGTTCGGCAAGTCAGAATTTAATTACATATTCCACATCTGAATACTTCTACAATAATTTAATTTGTACCACTAGCAATCAATGTCTAACATGGGCCACTAGTTATGAAAATAATCCTTCATGGACATATTCAAGACTGTTTGTTTTAGCTTCAGTAGATCATTTTCCAAAAAAATGAGAAATGTAACTAATGTGTGAATAATTTCTTAAACCAAAGGTAAAAAACTATTTCTCCTTTTCCCTAACCAAAATTATACTGTGCTGAAATATTACACTTGACCTTCAACATCACAAATAATAATAATAATCAAAAGCAAGTACCCTAATCCTCTGTTGTTAACTCTAGGAAATGAACACAGATTCTTGTCCATGATCAGGTCTCCTTCAAGTGACTCCACCCAAGTCACCAAGGAGGCTGAAAGGTTAGCCATAGCCAGGTCATTTTTTCCTCTAGCACATAGGAAAATATTTTGGTGTAAACCAAGTATGACCAAATAACTGCACCCTCCCTGCCCCACAGAAAGCAAAGGCACAACCAGCAGCAGCTAAACACCCCGCCAGCCCAGACCTACAAAGTCCCGGCCATCCTCATCCTCCCACAGCCAGAAATCATGTCTACCAAACAGTATCCACGTCATTCCAGGGCTGCAGCTGCTTGCAGGAAATAGGTCCAGTTCAAGCACTGAATTTTAAGTAGTAGTAACCTAGATTCAGCTCAAAAGTAACAGTTTGGTTACCCATTTCATATTACAATTTACAAAGCTTCCACTTGGTCTGTTTGGCTGTCCTTATCTTTAAAATTCCCATGGTAAAATTATTTTTAAAAATCAGGCTGAAGTGCTACGTGCTGGGATACACAACAGCTGCCAAGTGAAGATTTCAAATTCTAATATCAGCATAAGATATCATCTTTCCAGCTTCTTACTAACCACTTGTTTACTAGGCTCCTCAGGTCAACCATTATTTGCATTTAAAGGAAGAAAAGCACTCCAAAAAGATTTGAGTGAAGGTAACCAGCAGCACAAAAGCATCTGAGGGTGGAATAAGGCAATACTGCTTTTATAACAGTTGACTCTCCATTCTGTGGGAGACGGAATAGGACAACGTGAGGAAGAAATACACGAAGTAAAGAAACAAAAGGAAACGAATTGGTAGAGGGGAGATGGGTTAAAATACAATTAAAAGGAGATGAGATGATAAATAGGCCAAAAACCTGGAACAGAAGAGATGGAGGGAGGACTACGGTGTAGGCCAGACACCGAAGAGTGACTGTCAACTCTGGGTCAGGAAATGCAGGATTGAAAGGTGAGTCGATTAAGCTACTCTTTAAGGCACAGAAAATAAAAACGAAAATAAAAACAGAGGAATCAAGTCTTTTTGGCATTAAAAAACCTCCAGATGGTAACATTCCCCTTCCACTGAGATGAAGAATTCAAAATCTCCAATAAACAGACAGAGATTATTTGACACTTGTGCTGTGGCCATTGCTGCCATTGAATTCATTCATCTTCTGTCCCACGACTGCAAATCTTCTCCATATTTTTGTCTTTAGGCTACTTGGCAACATAAGACAGTGTTTTGTGGTCATTTTCAGTCAGTTTTGGGTTAAGAGCTCTCTTGGCAGACATGGATGAGCTATGTCCTCATATTCTGCCTTTTATTTGTCATTTTCTCAGGCGACGCAAATACTATCTTACAGCTGCCTCAGCTGCCTGCAAAATGCTTCACACCAGCAAGTCACGTACTTACGCCATCCCCATCATCAGAGGTCCTCAGCCATTTAACTTTCCAAAGCAAACGACCTCAACAGTACCTATACATTTATTGGTAGAAACTTCTAAACATTCCACCTTTCCTAACTACAACAACAGTAGTTTCAAAACAAAAAATATCCAAATGTCAAATAAACCCGGAGAACAAAGTAAGTCATCTGTCAGTTCAGATTTTACTGAAACCTTTCAAAAAGATCCCAGGCCATTTAATCTTCTAGCAGAGATGCCTCACCTTCACTCTAACCCCTACAGGACCAACTGTCATTTTTAAATCAGATAATAGTCTAAGAACTGACAAGTCATTGACATACAGCGTGCTAGCATTTGGAAAAGGTTGTTCATTTGACCTGTATCATTGTTTAACCTTTAGCCCTATTGTTCCATCGAGAGTGATGGGCACAATTCTCTAGGGGCCAGGGACTGCACAGAAAGGAACTTTTTTTTTTACTGCTAGACAGCATTTTCACCGGGCAAGAGACTTTAGTGATGACATCTGGGCTGGGACTGTCCACACAAAAAAGCCTTGCACAAGAACTGAACAACAGTTCAGTTGCACAACAACCAAGAAGGGTTGGTTTAGGAAATTAAAGCCAAGACTTGCATCATTTCCAAGAGTTTAATTATTTCTGTGTACCTATACTTCCTGTTTAATATAATAAAAATAATGTCCTTGTTGAAAATCCTGAAGTATTTGTATAAATAAAAGGCTAAGGCTCCAAGGCTAAGAACAGGCAGCATATAAAGCATTAACCTCACTGGTTTTTAACACTTGGGCATCAGGGAAGCTGAAAACTCCATTTCCTCCATGGACTGCTGCTATCCTTACGTGATGGGTGGGAGAGCTGGCAGATTTGACCACGTCATCTCCTTGATTTCTGATGCACACTAATAAATTACAAGAAAACAAGCTACACGGCAAAAGTGACCAGTCATGCAAGTGTAATGCCAAACAGCAAAGAGTCAACATTGCTCAAAAATACCTCTCTAAAAGAAATTGGAAGTTACATTAAAAGGCAAAAATCACTCAGAGTACGTGTTCCCAGCTAGCACTGAAGGAGTAAACTGTGTTTAGTGATTACTTGATTACAGAGGCAGGCAAATTTAGTGATACTGCTTCCTCCATCAGCATCAAAGTTGAACAAGATAACATTTTTAGATTCCGAGAATATACAACTTGTCCCCAGGTGACTGTCCCTTTCTTTTCCTCTTACCATCAAATTGCAGTCTTACAAAAACCAAACAGAAGTCCACCATAACACCTTAAAATAAAGTTCAAGATAATGTTGTAAAGATATAACACTGTAAAAGTATAGCCCTTACTTCCAAAACGTAGTACCAACAGCAAATGTCACGGCAAAACTATAAATGCTGGCATACTTTATAACTGCAAAGTGCATTTCATTACACAATAAATTAATTTTCAGATGAGGAAAAAAAAAACCCCAGCCAGTATTCTAACTGCTATTAAAGTCCCAAATCCATAACTCTAAGAATAATATAATTATTTGACATATTATGTAACATAGTACAAAGTTTACTGCCATTTCAAGTAATTACTTCCACATTTCCACTGAAAATAGCTAAACTTATAAGGACAACATTCATTTTTCCCGATTTAATTAAAAGTTTCAGCTGCTTGTTTGGCTATTAAATATAGCGCTGAGACTCCTGGCCTTTTTGAGTAATCTTCCTACAATCCACCCAAGCTAACACACATTCCCTGATACCTGCTACTGTTCCCAAGAAGAATGGCCAACGACGGCTTTTAGTTTGGAACACTATTGTCTTAACCTGGGTCATAGAAAGGAATGATGGAGGGAGGCTGTGAAGGGAGAGCTCTACAGTATTTACTTTTGTGAGGTTCAAACAGTGTCCTGGGAATATATTTCATAAACTGATGTTTCTCAAAACAAAAATAAGATGCGATGTGTGGTTCCAGCTGTGGTAATTCAGAAGTACACCTGACTCTTCTTGACCCTAAGCAAAACATAGCTATGCTTAAAAAAATAAATCTCATATACTGCTGCTGACACAATCTACTGTTTACACCTATTACTCCAGGTACTCAAACTGAGACACCTATTTCCCTTTAGCCACAGCCATCCAGTATACATATTCCCTGCTTCTCTTCAGGCTCTGCAAGGAGCACAACACCTAATAACGCAGAGCTCTCTCCAAAACTTCCTATGCAGTGGCTAATAACCTGGGATTTTGCAAGACTAAAGGTAGGATTACTGAACAGGTACACATACTGCACATCCAGGAAGTCCAACTTCTCTCCCTTTGTCAAGTACAGTGGCTTGTCACTCAGAGTGCCCAATCACAAAGTATCACCCAGCTCAGAGGTTAGATTTCAGAGTCCCAGATAAGCTGTGATTGTAAGACCACTTTCCCACCACAGCGCCTGACACAAACTTCAGAAACAGTGAAGTACCTGCTGAAATGGCACAAAAAAGCCCTCCAAGCAATTACCTTGCAGATGGCTGTGATGAAAACGCTACTTAAAGAGACTTTGTTTGTCTTCTGAATTTTGATTAAACACATTCTGACTAGCGGTATGGGTTTTTTGCTTTTTCAGTCTTGAATATGCTGGTGCAGTTGGAGATCTACCTTATCTGCGGACAAATAGCGCTACGTCCATTGATCTGTCTTGAAAAATAACAAGCCTTGGGGCTGACCTGAGAAGATGCATCTTCTGGCTGTGAAGTACAAGAGTTGGAGGCAGGGAAGAAACCCACACCTGAGAAAACACACACTTTTCCTGGATCACTCAAGGGTGCTAGTCTTTAAGGACCTCCAGTCGAGAAAGAAAGGATCCTGTTAGATCCATTCTAAATGAAAGGTTCCTAGTGTTCTTGGAGAAGAACAAGAAAGATGGCCAATTAAACATAAGGAAAAGATCTACCTAAGTAGGTCTCATTTGTCAGTCCTTCAGCATTCAGTCAGCTGCACCATCTCTGGAGATGGGTTGATGGTGATGCTGAGTCAGTATGAGTATGAGCAGACTTAGAAGCTAGAAGAAATTCCTGTCTCCCTGCAGACCTTGCTGTGCTGCACACAGAATTGGTAAATCCTGTGAAGACATTTGTCATTGACGCAAAACAAACCCTGCTTGCTCCTTCAGCTACACTAATGAGGTAGGAAAAGGACCTTTTGGGCAAAGCAATACTATTTTTAAATAGTCCTCTTCCAGAATAGGACAATGCTTCGAAACAACAGTCTATTCTGACCATATATAATGTAAAATGCTGTTCACAAAGTTGTAATTAATATGAAGATGTAATCCCTGTTTCATTATCCTAATCAGACTCATCACGTTCACAGAAATAATGAAACAAAAAATGCATTTTTCAGGTAAATAAGAGCAACAATAATTCTTAGCCTAAATATTATTCTTTTGAGAATATATTTTTATGAATACTATTATTTTGAGCAGATATAGATTTGAAAAACATTTGAAACTATGTTTTCCCTTCAATGTTTACCAATATTGCCTTAGATAAAATTCCACATCAATACTAGTAGTACTACTTAAAACTCCCTACAGTTATCATAGGGCATACAAACAATTCTTAAATATTGACATAAAACTTACTCATTAAAAACAGTGATGAGATTTAAAGCCTCATTAGAAGTTTTCCATTATAATAGTAGTATAATGAACATGTTTTGCTAGATACCAGTCACTTTAAATCAGGACAAGGGTTGCTCAAAACCTATAACCTACATTGTACAAAAAGAGAATTTGAAAACCTATGGTTATTTTAAACCCAAATGTAGAAAGCTTTAGAGTTTGACCTGATTGCCACTTAAAAAAAACCCAAACCAAAACAAAAACAAAAAACCCACAAGACAAAACCAAAGAAAAACGACAGAGAAAGTAAAAAAAAAAACAAAACCACACCATACCAAACCTTAATATTCTAGTAAATTAAAAGCAAACAGACACTCTTATCTCAAAGATACTTTAAAGTTGGTGATAACACATTAAAGTGAAGATTTGTTGACTGAAATGCATTTGCAATATAATAACTTCAAATGCAGGTTGCAACATCCTAAAGTTTTACCCGGTACTGCAGACATACTGATATCTTCAAATACTGTTTTTTAAAAGCTTGAGATAAGTAACAAAACCCAAACAGATAGCCATGCTTCACTGTTGCAGATGCCCAGCTCTCTCAAACTGCTAAGTCACCACTATATCTGTTCCACGAGTATACTCATGGCTGACAGAAAAGCAGCAAAACTCTCAGAGGACAATGAGCCCTCAGTGAAAGAAAATGTGCCATATACCTGTACGGCAAACCAGCCATCGAGTTTTACTCACTCAGCGAGGGGAGGAAAGTTAACTGACAAAAAGAGGTCTACTTAAAAGAGAAAATCTTTCGAAACATAGTTTCATAGAATCACAGAATGGTTTGGGTTGGAAGGGACCTTAAAGACCATCCAGTTCCAACCCCCCTGCCATGGGCAGGGACACCCTCCACTAGACCAGGTTGCTCAAAGCCTCATCCAGCCTGGCCTTGAACACTCCCAGGGATGGGGCACCCACAGCTTCTCTGGGCAACCTGTGCCAGTGCCTCACCACCCTCTCCGGGAAGAACTTCTTCCTGACATCTGATCTAAACCTTCCCACCTTCAATTTAAACCCACAAACCCTGGGTTTGATAAAACCCAAGAAATTACTCTTACTTGCTTTATTTTCATACCAATTTGCTCCAATACATTCACAGAGTAGGTAAATCATAAATGCTTGAAATAATTAAAATAAGAGAAAAACAACACTGGCTGCTCACTCTGCACAGGCAATGACTCTACCCCTGATCTGTGTGTGTATCTCCAATTGCTGCATGCAGGAATATTCTTCATTAAAATGAAGAAAACTGTCCAAAAAACTGCTTAATTCTGTAATTCACAAGTTAATAAAACCTGGTCGCAAAGACAAGGACAAAATAAATATTGTCCAGGCACTAGTATCAAAAGCAAGTATAATTCTACTATGAAACAAATCCTAGACTAGAATTTTTTTCCCTCAGCAACATATTTGATGCTTTACTGCTGGGTAATCAGACAGTCAATGTCTTAAACAGTTTATGCTCAGAGCTTTGAGAAAGGCAAAGAAAGACGAGTCAATAGCATCATTTCATCGACGACTTTAAAAACTGCTGTAGTCAGCAGTTTTAAAACCCAATACATTGGAAAGTACATGGAAATATCAGAAACCTCCTTTAGGCAGGAAAAAGAAAGTGGGTGAGCATAATTTTCATTTCCTAGGTTTTGGGAAGCAGAAAATTATTTCAATAGTCATGTGTTGGGCAATTAAATGTAACTAGTGTGAGATTTGTTTGCAGATCTGTTTTATCCAGACAGTTTTCTAGGAATGCTTGCAATCACGTTCTTCTTGTGATTTTTAAATGAGGTTCAACAACCTGGAACTTCAGAACACAGCTGGAAACTATAGATTTATGTAAGAAACCAACTTTTAAGACTTATTCCTTTTGTTTTAGCTTCTTTTAATTTGAAGCTCAAAATTCTGTGTTCTAGATAAACAGCCTTTTCCCCCTCATGAAGAATTCACTCCAATTTTAGGATGTTGATCTTAAACACACAGTCCAAAAACCCAAGGACACAAACACAGAGAAGTGATCGAAACGTTTATAGAGCTTTATCCACACAAACTTCTCATAGAATCGGTGGTGACTTAAACTTTCCAAAGACTGCTACACTCTGCCAGGTTTTTTTGAAGTCTAGCTTATGCCTTATCTCTATTTACTTTTCAACCATTCCTGGTCACCCAAAATACCACTACTGCTCCTCTTGGGGCGAGATTCATTACCTGCTACAGGCTTAAAGAAATGACAAAAGCAAATGGAAGCTGACAATTTCATGTTCATTACTCTGTGTTGATGAGACACGGGACCAATTCGAACAGCAGTGCTGGAAAAAATGGCTTCCCCCAGAATAAAGTACTATCCAGGAGCCATTTAATTCACAGAAGAGAATAAAAGTATTTTACAGAATGTCAGGATATACCTATACCAAAGAAAATAGGGCAAAATGAAAGATAGGAATTCATACATGTATTTGCAAGTCATATGCATTACCTCAGAAGACCTAGGGCAGTATTTTAATAAATAAAATGGGAGACGTTAACTAGAATGGGCTCTTAGTAATCATTGCTGAATGTGAAGTGGGAGTTCAAGCACAACTCATGATTCTTATACTGTGGCCAAGTGGGGACTGGAAGTAAAAAGAACATTATATTCTTACCTATGAAGGAGGAGAGTGTAAAAACAACATGGCTCTCAGACATACCCTTGAGCTCGGTGACAGTTCAGACCTAAAGCTATTAACTTCCATGTCATCATTCAACATTACAAAACTAAAGAATCAGGGTTTGCCAAAGCACAGGCTTTACACATGGGAAAACAGTGATTCAGAAGGAATAGGTAGCCTAAAACCCCTTTTCAGAGTATCCCAAACTGCCAATCACCCTCCAAGCATTGCTGAACACTCTGTTAGCAGAGGAACTCGCTGGAAGCTCAAAAAGCTGAGGGAAAACCTGTACCCAACACTGCTTTGGCTGCCTTCAGCACCACAACACAAACAACTGAAATCAGGTTTACCTTTCTTGAAGTGTAGATGTCGAAAAATGGTTTGTTTCGAACACTGAATGGTTCCTGTGCTTTGTCGATAAGACCATTCTTCATCTTTTCATGTCGTGGAAATATAATCTCTTTCTCTATACATGCAAGTCGAATGTTAAAGTCACAGTCTCCAACAGGCTGCCCCTGACGAGTTACAAAAATCAGTATTAATACCAAACACCAAATTATTTGAACAGTCTACGTTTTCCTTACACAATATTTAGAATCAGAGACATGACAACATTATCAAATCACTACATGTTTTTGCCAAATATCTGGTTTTCAGGTTTTCAAGCATTTCTCTCAGGCTGTAAGAGTTTTAATCAAATCAAAGTCCATAGAAAGATAAATATGTATTCAAGCATATACATGTTAAATACCTAAATACTTTTAAAGTTAAGCAAAATATTTTAAATATTCCATAATTACAGCTTTGGATAGAGCAGCTACATACTTTTCCACACCGTTTTCCTCTGAAGTCATTTAGCTCATTTTGTTCATAATACTTTTAATGGCAATGCAACAATGTGATTTGCACAGTTAAGCAAACTCATTGCTTTAAATGTACTATAGTGATGCCTTGAAAGAAGCAACAATTACATAAATGTTCACTTCTGTCCTAGAAAAGACAAAAATATAGCTGCAGTTGGAAAACGTGACAATAAACAGTGGGTGCAAAAAACTGCAAGGTATGTGACGGCTCGGTCACAAGAAGGTAGTAAAAGCCCTTCTCCAAGCGTCAGTAGTGTACTCTGACCTTTCGAGACCTGAAATAAAACAGCAGCTTTCCACTGCTCTTCATACACTTGGTGCATTGCAGCAGATTAGTATCAATGTTCAAAATGTGTATTTTTCAGACTAATTCTTTGTAATGGAGTTTGTTGTATTTTGAGCAGTAGATAGTGAGGAGAAAACACTGTGGATATCACTAAGAGAAAATAAGCAACAAACAACTTCTAAAGATAGTTTCAAACAGACATACCACTTTCATCGCAATGAGGCACAGAACTCATAGATTTGCATGTTTATAACCATGATACAGCACTAGTAGTTATTTACATGAGATTTTCCCTCATTTTGCCACCCCATTCACACAAAAAAATACTTCAAAAAACTGTCCCTTTCTTCACCCACAGAGAATAATCTCACAGTGCTTTGGTTTCAAACCCAGACCTTTTCAAAAGTTGAAAGTAACAAGCACAGGAAACTGGGAAGAGATGGGACTCTAATCCTCAGTGACAATGGTACAGATGAGCAAAAGAACCAGCAACCACATATTTCCTGCACTAAACACAGCTAGAAGAAAAAGAGAATCTAAAAGCAAAAAGCCCTGCTGTACTGTGCATCAAAGAGAAACAGAACTGGTCGATCTGAAAGAATGCAAAGGAAATAAATGGCAAATGACATCCTGGTGAGGCGTATAAAGGTAAGAATGAGTAATATCTCAACAGTATCTCAATTAGGAGAAAAACGGAATGCCAATTTTATACCAACAGGAGTTTAATCAAGTTCTTTCCACACTCATGATGGCTTTCACCAGAATCTTCTGTATTTCATGGTCCCAAAGGAGCATTAAGTTCCTCTTACAATTCTCTGGAAGCATTAGATCCTTACTAGTTTTCAATCAAAAGTCCTCAATTGTTCATTGCTACAGCTTTAAGAACGACGCAGTGCTCCCATACCACAAGTAATTCACAGCCACTTTGTTACAGGACTCAGTAGGCAGAAAGGCAGCATCTGGAGCCACCATCGCTTGTGGGGGAAGCACATTCTGCACAAAGCCAGTGACAACATGGGTGAAATGTCTCCTAATCTCTCGTCATCGATCCACGCTTGTGAAGAAGAAAAAGCCTGTTTGGCTGTTAACTTTGCCTTCACCATTGCTTTCCCTACATATATGGAGGTGTTATGAATAAACAGCCATTCAAATGAATGGAAAACTAAGAATATGGAAAAATCCGAGCAGCAGGAGAGTCGCCTCAATCTTCATTCACTGCAGACCATATCTGTGTGAGCTACAGACCTTTTATCTGTCGTAGATAAAATTCTGGAGAATTGTTCTTTCTTTCTATACCCATGTACAGCATACTTGAGAACTGATCTGTACAGTGACAGAGCTTGTCCTGGTTTGTGTATCTAATTAAAACACAGAAAATGCATCTTGACCTCTGCAACAACTGACTGAAGAACTGATTGAAAATGTTTTTTGTGGGAAATGGTATACATATTTTTATTATATTAAAGAACACCATAAACTGTTCCCTAGGTAAGTTTCAGCAAGAGCTAGTACACATGCTTTCTTCCCTACAGTGACTTCTCATTTCAGCCACATTTTATGAGTAGGTCTGAAAGAGCAAATGAAGTAACTAATGTTTCAAAGAGTTGAGCTTCCAATAAGCAGTAAAGTTATTTAGAGCGCTTGTTTACAATGATTCATTCAAAACTGCTTTAGCATAATGACTTAAATTTAATTCAATCCCTTAATAGTTAAATGCTGAAACAACTTCATATGCACCATAAACCAGCTGAATGACTTTCTTTTCCTTTAAATAATCCTTTCATTTCTCCCATCTACTTGGAACTAATTATTTCCTGCAGCTCTGCCAATCATATATTTTTATTTCAAAGCTTGTTAAGCAGAAAGGTGTATTACTATAAATATATACAGTATATCATCTAAAGGTCAGAGCTAGGCTGACATAAGATTATACGATGGGAAAACAGCTAATGCTGCTGAGCAACTACTTCATCATCCAGGTAAACTAAAAAGTTAAGGAGTATTTCACTCTCCCAAAAGCACAGGACAATAGAAGTAAGAAACTTTACACAACATAGAATTTAAATCAAGGACATACTGAATAAAAGTAATATTGGAGGAGGACGACTTTTTCTTTGTTACTAGACACTTGCCATAATTACAAAAAATGTTTCTAATACACAACGTATTAATCCCAGACAGATCCAAAACCTTCAAATGGTGAAATCCTAGCTTTTAGCAAATAAGTAGGAGGGTAATGTAGTCTGCACTAAATAATTTGCAAACCTGACAAAAACAAGGAGAAATTTAGTATATAAAGCACACATTTAGAAGTTGTCCAAAAACAAGACTTTGATGCATGTATAACCTAAACCCAGGCAACAAATACTAGTATGTTTTTAGGCAATATAGTTGTTTTATTAATTTAAGAATTCAGATGTTTGAGACTGTATTTCAATATGTAAGCCTTTACTTCTCAGAGAAGGCTGAGGTTCACCAGTGCCTAACAGCACAGTTACTGGAGTGCATTACATGGTAATTCCTGTTCTAAACATTTTTAACCTAAAATAAGTTCGTCAGCAAAGGGTAAAACAAAATTAACGAGTAGCATGTGTTTCCTATCCATGCTAGAAAGTTACACTTCCCCCTCACTGTAATTAAAATGTATTCTGAAGTAAAATATCATTGAGACAAGCCTGAAGAGAGGAGTCATCTGTTGAACCAACACCTCTTCCTTCAGTGGCTGAATCCTCTTCACCTGTTGAAACTCTGTGCATTGCACGAAGAGGTCACAGCAGGAAGTGGGCTTGCAATAGATGTGACACTTTAAAATATTGGTTTGATTTTAAACACAATCCTCCACACATCCTCGAGATGTAAAATGCGATTTCTACTGAGCTTTGAAACCTACCCAGGCTTGAACATTTCTAAATTTAAACTTATATTATTTCAAATTAACTTCTCAGTAGAACCCATACACAATAAATCACATAAGAACCTAGTGTACCACTAAAAGAAATACATGTATAAAAATTCTAAAAAACAGGGTCTGCAGCTCATTAAACATCCATTGTCTTGAGGGGGTGGGGGAAGGCAATTTGTTTGCTGAAAGGTGCTAAAAGAAGAAACTAAAAAACTCAAACCAAAAGTCATAGTCCGAATAACATTACTCCAAATGGGTGCTGAGAGACTGAATTTGGGCAAGCGGCAGGCTGTTCTCCTGCCCTCCACCCAGTTCACAAAGACCTCCCTGTTGAAGTCACCACTTCATAAAAATCACAGAAGGGTTTGGGCTGGAAGGGACCTTAAAGATCATCTAGTTCCAACCCCCCTGCCACGGGCAGGGACACCCTCCACTAGAACAGGTTGCTCCAAGCCTCATCCAGCCTGGCCTTGAACACTCCCAGGGATGGGGCACCCACAGCTTCTCTGGGCAACTTCTCACACTGATATGGCTACAAGGGCTGGCAAGTAATTCAAATCCCAGGTCATTAAATACAGGAAAACGGCAGGAATCACTGAGACAGGTGTAAGAGGATAATGGGATTTCTGCCACACACCCTTCCTCCATTCCCTCTCTCACCACAAGGAGAAAGGTACCCCTGAGAGCTGCCTTCACCCTCCAGGTTTAAGTCTCCTTTCCCCTACCTCTAGGGTTGACCTTGTGGCTACAGCTCAGTAAAACTGGTGAGACTTACGCAGAAAGTCCTTTACTTAGATGGATGCAGTGCAGATAACAAAATGAGGTATGCAGGTGCTAAATCCCATTAAAGTACTTCCTCTTAGAATCTGGTATTTATCCGGCTTTTCCCCAGTGCAGCTATACTAAAAAGAGGAATAATGCCTTGGCCTATGCGCTCAGCTGATAACCAGCTTAGGCCAGGATAAACAGAATATTTATTCTCTTCCTCCATGAGATATGGTTCAAAGCCTACCTGCCAGCTAAGCACGCTCCATTTGCTTCCCCAGAGCAGTAACTTAGACATGAATAATTCAGCACATACACGCATATACGTTCCACGCACATCGTCACTTACTGAGCCGTAGCAGAACATATGTCACAACAGTCTTAGCTTTCATGATTTTGAGAGAAGAATAAAGAATAAGCTCAGGCTGATATTCTACCCTGTGTTTAACATTATTATTGACAATTCAAGGCACCCACAGCTGACATCTGCATTTCCAATGGAAGCCCATTATTAGTTCTCCCATCTTCTGAAGACCATGCGGTTTAGTATTTTGCATTCTGGCACGCATTTCTTCTGACCGTGGTTTTATAGATGCTGCTAGTTCTTTGATACACATAGCTTTTATATAAAAACAATCTGAAGGTGATATTATTACCATATCAAATCACCAAAAGGATTTTTTTCACTTCTCATTAAGTTTTCTTTTTAAAACAAGTTTAAAGTATTAGAGAAATGTATTTTTTTGTAGAACTATAACTCTCAAGTTTTTCATTTCTAAAAGCCAAAGCCAAGACAACTATTGTAAACTGAAAATAAATTTTAAAATCTGGGTTTTTCTAACTTTTATCACTCAAATATTCAAAACAAATATGATAATGGCAAGGAGTTCAGCACTTGCAAAAAGGTTTCTAAAATTTATCTTGGCATCAGTGAGGTACAGTGTGTGAAATACTGTTTCAATTGTAACAATTCAACCAGTGTGCCGCAGGAACATAATTACTATTTATATGTTGTCAGCTTATACAATGGAATATCACTTTGATTTACCACAGAATGAAAACGGTTTGGGAAATCAGACCTATTAAAAAGTTTGCTTAAGACATGTATTAAATTATTTGCATTTCCTTAAAAAAAGAAATCACTGAAAATAAATTGAAATATGTATGAATCAACAAAGGAAAGACGTTTGTAGCCCATGCATAAACATTAAGGCCTAACAGAACATACAAATATAGCTCCACAGTTTTTTTTATTAGCAAACATAACATGAACAAAACAACAGGACTGTCAAAACTGTGACTTAACAGATAAGATCAAAACAGAAAAAGTAGACTGTACTACAAACATTGCTCCATTCCTCAGTCTTCTCCTCCTTGGATTGCTCAACACAGAATACAAATTCAAGATAAAAACCATAAAACCTTACAACTACAAGAGGATGACAAGTTTGCTTCACCATTGTAAAGGTAATGCATAGAAGGCAGAATATTTACGATCAGCTGAAGTGACTGAATTATTATCCTTTACTGGGTGCAGGGACAATCACAGTGACTAAGGATTAGGAGAAGGCTGAGGTACTTAATGCCTTCTTTGCCTCAGTCTTTAATAGCAAGATGCATTGTTCTCCGGGTACCCAGCCCCCTGAGTGTGAAGACAGGGACGGGGAGCTGAATGAAACCTCCATAATCCAAGGGGAAATGGTTAGTGACCTGCTACGCCACTTAGATGCACACAAGTCTATGGAGTCAGACGGGATCCACCCAAGGGTGCTGAAGGAGCTGGCAGAAGTGCTCACCAAGCCTCTTTCCATCATCTATCAGCAGTCCTGGCTAACCAGGGAGGTCCCAGTTAACTGGAAGACAGCCAACGTGACACACAACCTCAAGAAGGGCTGGAAGGAGGATCCAGGGAACTACACGCCTGTCAGTCTGACCTCAGTGCCAGGGAAAGTTATGGAGCAGATGATTATGAGTGCCATCACAACGAACGTACAGGACAGCCAGGTGATCAGACCCAGTCAGCATGGGTTTATGAAAGGCAGGTCCTGCTTGACTAACCTGATCTCCTGTGACAAGGTGACCCGCTTAGTGGGCGAGGAAAAGGCTGTAGATGTTGTCTGCCTAGACTTTAGTAATGCCTCTGACACCATTTCCCACCACATTCCCCTGGAAAAACTGGTTGCTCAAGACTTGGATGGGCACACTCTTCACTGGGTAAAAAATGGCTGGATGGCCAGACTCAAAGAATGATGGAGAATGGAGTTAAGTCCAGTTGGCAGCCAGTCACAAGTGGCGTTCCCCAGTGCTCAGTACTGGGGCCTGTTCTGTTTAATATCTTTACCAATCATCTGGACGAGGGAATTGAGTGCTCTCTCAGTGAGTTTGCAGATGACACCAGGTTGGGTGGGAGTGTTGATCTGCCTGAAGGAAGGAAGGCTCTGCAGGGAG
Source organism: Rhynochetos jubatus (assembly GCA_027574665.1). Taxonomy (NCBI): domain Eukaryota; kingdom Metazoa; phylum Chordata; class Aves; order Eurypygiformes; family Rhynochetidae; genus Rhynochetos; species Rhynochetos jubatus. The sequence goes on along the minus strand of CM050650.1, from coordinate 85,939,195 downwards.
ATCCAGAAAGGCTGGATCCATGGGCCGAGGCCAACTGTGTGGGGTTCAACAAGGCCAAACACCAGGCCCTGCACTTGGGTCACAACAACCAACCCCCTGCAACGCTACAGGCTTGGGGAAGAGTGGCTGGAAAGCTGCCCGGCAGAAAAGGACCTGGGGGTGCCTGTTGGTGGCCAGCTGAATAGGAGCCAGCAGAGTGCCCAGGTGGCCAAGAAGGCCACTGGCATCCTGGCCTGCAGCAGGAACAGTGTGGCCAGCAGGACTAGGGCAGTGATCATCCCCCCGTACTGGGCACTGGTGAGGCAGCACCTGGAATCCTGTGTTCAGTTTTGGGCCCCTCACTACAAGAAAGACACTGAGGTGCTGGAGCATGTCCAGAGAAGCTGGAGCTGGGGAAGGGTCTGGAGCACAACAGACTTATGGAAGCAGACACCCACCATGGATGAACACCTAAGCCCTCTCTTTTGAAAATAAAGCTTCAGTGAGGCAGTGAAATCCTAGCAGCTGCTATTTTGGGAACACAGACAACTCAGTCCCCTTCATTGTTTGACTGGATGTACAGTGGCTTCATTTAGGATCTTTATAATCCTTACAAACTCTTCTGAGCCTTTGAAAACAGAACTCAGTAAGGGTATTTTACTGAGATGTAAATGATTAAGACCAGACAGAACATAATTCTTTGCCTCCCCTTAAGTAATCTGAAGAGTCAATGAACTCCCCATGTTTAATTACAGAAGTAAAAGTCATAATTCTAATAACCCATGACTATAAAATAGATTTGCCATCATGATTGGATATTTACACACAAAAAGATTGCACGTGGTTCTCACAGGGAAATATATATTTTAATAATTAAATATTTTAAATAATTTAAGTTATGTGCAAAGTAAAATATCAAACACAGGGCTTTACTGCTTCTTTTTTTTTTTTTTCCAATTACTTTCCCTAGTGTTGCTGTTGTATGTAGTATGGAGGCATCCTCACCTTAATGGCAACATGTACTAGATGATTCAGTCAATATTTTCTCTTTCTGCTTCTACCCTCCTCACATTCTCTTCCTTTCTAGCAGCCACTCATAGTGACTCTCCGTAAGAATAGTTATTGCTGGGTTTTTACAGGGCTGTCATTATGACAAAGAATTATCACTCCAGTGAATTAAAGAACCGTGAGGAAATCTACATCTTAAAGACATTTTTCAGGGCATTTCATACTTGAAAAGACTGTGGCACTGTTTTTTTTAGAATATAAAATACTTCATAGTACTTAAAAGAAGAGTGTCTATTACAGCAAGTATAAAGTCTCCTAAAAAACTAGAAAAGAAAAAAAAAAAGGTAGTAACAATCAGCACTGATTCACTAATTCTATCTTAGAAAACGAACAACCTACCCTTCCTAAAGCATGACAGAACAAAATTTCTCTAAATAAGAGAAATACTCTAAAAAGGATAAAATATTGCCTCCACATTCTCTCCTAAACTGTAACAGTCACTCAGGTTATTCAAACATATTAGCCATGGGAAAGAAAATATTAGAGACATCCTGCTTTCACCTTCATAAAACCTACCCTGAATTATATAGTTATTTTGGATTTGGCACATTCTTCTGATTAACTTTATTATTTTTTTCTTTAGTTCTTTTGCCCTAGAAAAACAGGAAAAAGATGGGAAGGCAAGAGATAAGGAGAAAACTGAAAATATGATCTATTACGGCTAGATTAATTGTAGAAAAGGAGGAATTAAAACTAAGCGAGGGAAATAAGACATGACAACATTTGAACATACTCCCACTGTTTCCATATGATATATCCCCAACCATCCTCTATTTTGCCTATAGTTTTTCCTGTTTTGATACGTATTGGACAAAAAAAAAAGCCCTGTGTTAGACTTCATTCCCAGTACTTATGAAATTGGACATGATAATGCAACTGGAAAACCTGCCTCACTGTAAAGTTTTTCACACTTTCCACTTTGGTTGTGATTACTGCCAGATTCTTGAGAGATCTGAATATTTGCCGGAGACAGAAGTTGGGTTTAAGTCCACTTGGCAGTTCCTATGGGAATGACTGTTATAAACTGTAAGCTGAGGAAGACAGTTTTTCTATTTAATCATATGTTACAGTTCCCAGCACAACAAGAAGATTAAAAAAAAATTTGCAAATAAAACCTGAGCCTTTTTAAGGCTAAAAAAATGTGAGAGGCAGAAAACTGTCTGGTAAAAACACTAAGAAAATCTCTTTAAAGAGACCTTCTAAGAACAACAAAAAAAAAAATGTTTGTGGACTTCAGTCTTGGGCTTGTATAAGGTTTGAAATATTTCAGAGTTATTTTCATTTACAATGCAACCTAAATTTTCAGGTCTCGCTTTGTATCTTTTGTAGCAAGTTTTCATGGTTTGGTGAAAAAGAGAGGCATGGGAGTAAGCAAGTAAAATCGACAGAACTTGACCACCTGAAATATATAAAGGATTTAATATCATGGCAATTTTTAAAGCTGCTCTTGGAGAACTACTTGTTCCCGAAGCTCTCTCCCAGGAGCAACACTTTGTGCCTCTGTCCCTGACAATTATACTAGCGATAATCTGCCATTCAAAAAGGTTCTCATGAAGCATGTTTCATGTTAAGGAAGCACCTTAGGGGAATAAAACAAGACATGACAAAATTTAATGCAATCCCTTTGCTTTTATATGTTATTCCAATAAGCGTTCTTTATTTTGGCAAATGTGGAAAAGAAACCACCTTCGCTGCGACCCATAGTGCTCCCTGGGTTGGCAAAAGGAGGCTCTAACTCAGAGATGCAATCACACAATCCAACCAGCAAGTAAAACACTCAACCTTCCAACTAATTACAACGCTAAAGAATGCTTCCCAACAACAAAGAGTTTATTAGGAAAAAACCTATAAAATGAAGAACACGAAAACACCAAAGATATCCTGGTCAACATGTACTAGTTACTATCACCCTTCAGCAATAATTTACTTTTTGTAGGCATTATCCCAAGAGAGTTTTAAAAAGAGAGATGCAAATAAGCATAAAAATGCTACTTTTCAGTTACATTTGCACTTTACTCAGGCACAAGGAGCAACAGGGAAGAAAACAGAAGTTCTCCGTTTGGAAGTTTACAGAATAGGTAAGGAGATTTGCAAATTTTGCTGCTCAGACATACAAGTCAGGTTTTCAGTGATGAATAAATGATGATCAACAGGGAAGGGGAACAAGGCAGGAAAGACTTTGAAAAAGACAACAAGCTAAGATGCGTATCTGTCCATCCATCTTCACAAACCCAAAAGCTTCTGCCACATCACTCTCTCACTGTGCTGATTCTCCATCTTATGAGCTCTCTCAGCCCACCATTTGTTGCCCTATTCTGCAATGCTACTTTGTTTATATAGCCTAAAGAACAGTAAAACATACTACCTGGCCAAGTTGTCCCTGCTCTCAATAAACTGTGTTATAAAAACGGGAGGAGGAGAGGAGAAAGCAGTGGCGCCAGCAGCTGCGTAACCTTACAAGTTCAAACAAAGGATTTGCAGAGATCGGACAGGCTCTGGAATTAAGGTGTCAGAGCAGCGCGGCTACAAGCAATCTTAATGCATCTCCCAGCGTGACACCAGAAAGCAAAGCGGGACACAGCTGAGTAGATGCTCTGTATGTCATTTACCTGACACCTCTGAGCCAGGACAGAACAAAGTGGTACATACAGATTTTGAGAACACAGCACGGAGTAAGAGCATTGTCACAAACATTTGGGCCCCCATTAGGTATGTCTCATCGAAAAGTAATGGAAAGGGTGTAAGAGTAAACACATGCACCTCATCCTCATTTTCCAGGGCACTATTAGGCATAAAAGCATCTTAAAATCTGTATTTTGAGGTGGTACCACTTGAGAAATAATCTCAGAATTAAAAATAAGAATCGGGCACTGGCAGTCAGGTAAATTTGTAAACAGAAAAGATGCAATTAAACACTCTGCACCTCTGGATTGTGCCCTCAAAAATTTCACAGTGCGTTTTTAAGATAAGGTTAATAGGCTAATAAATGAGAGACAGCATGTACTGTGAGCTTTACATCAATTTAAAATTAGGTTTGTAACGGAAAAGTCAGACATGGTAATATTTTACAGGAATTTAAAACAAAAGAATTTTCATGCATCAATTCAATGAGCACATTGGCTGGGGGCAGGATTTATGACCAGCATATCTGTTTACCACAACAAAGTTATCTAACAGCTACAGCATTGTTATACATAACGACAACCAAAGAAATCTTGATGTTAAGGCACAATTAGCAAATTTATTCAAAATTCTACCTCCTTTCTAAACATTAAAATCATTATTCTTTTTCAAGCATTCAGTCTATTCTTACCACTGCAATCTGGTCTCATGAAAACTTGGCTAGAGTTTAAAAATTGAAAGGCCAGGGTTAGAAAGGAAAAGGAAAGTACTACTCCTTTTCAGCGTCTTTGCTAAGAATGCATTAATTAGATACTACATTATGTCAGTGTTACTTTTTATTAACTAAGGAAAAAAAGAGTTGCTTAAGTTTAGCGTCAATATATCTATACATAGCTAATAAATACGATCTAAGAAAAAGCCTCTCAAAACAAGTTTTCGCAGGAAGAACTGCCCCAAAGATGACTGGAGAATGAAGACGTTCTTTTGTGGACAGTTGCTGATTCATAAGGGATGTGGATTTACTTGCATTTGCTTCTGGGACTGTGAATTATTCTACTGTCAGCTCCGGTACGCTAAAATTACCCACCAAAATTGAACTTTTCATTCACTATTCCGGTGAAAGAGGTAGTGCCATACAGTTACAGTTACTGTAATAATGAACCCAACTACATACAGGCACAAATCAGGAGGCTGAAAAGTAAGAGGCATTGCAGGGATTTGGCTCATTAAGACTAAACACGGTAAGGAATGTTGTGTGCCATTAGACTTTTATGTTCAGAGGTATATGAAAACTCCAGATTTCATGCGTGCAGAGCACACACACAACCAGTGACATAAATGTGGACAACACCCCCCCACCCCCCCCATTAAAATTCTAAAAGCCAAATTAAATACATGCACTTTTAAGAAATAGTATGTTTTCAATGAGAAAAATAGTCTTCTTAGAAAAAAGTTTCCATTGAGGTTGTAAGAAAACAAACTCTGTTAGAACTGATTTCTACTTCTAGAAACACTTCACCTGCCAAACATGCCTTGACAGGATAGTGACGTCTTTCCCCTATTAGTGACGTCTTCTCCATGGACAACCAGAAGTGGCATCCTAGTTTTAATGCTTCTTGGATCTTACTTTACTCCCCATAACAGAACTTTTCTCTACGTCACGACATACTACTGTTTTTATTCCACCTTACTTCCTCTCTTCAACATAAGGAACCTTCCTGTCCTCTGCCCTACACCCCTAAAGGTGTATTAATGGCAGAATACCTTACACTTCACAAAACAGCACTTTCTGAACTTCAGAGGCGAGCCCCAAGTCTGTGAACTCACGCTGGGTACATCTACACTGGTGAACAAACACGGCAAAGGCCTCGTCTCTGTCCCTGAAGGCACCAGCCGTCTGACCACATTCATACTCTTTGTTCTCCAAAAGAGGACGACGACATTTCAGAATGCCTCGTATGAATTGTCCCTGAGCAATGTTACATTTCACAATATTCCTGACAATTGCTCAAAAGTGCTGTAGCCAGCCAGGGCCAAAACTGTGGCAGGGACGAGTTTAACTACTTAAAAAAGGATAGAGTTGTAGTAGCAGGACACCACGCCTTTTATTTATTAGAATAAGTGTATGCAGCCTCTCAGGATGGGCCTTGAGAAATTATTTTATGTACTCTGAGTTGGTCTTTATAGAAAGAACCAATCGAAGTGGAAGAAATAAGGATTACTCTGGGTTTCCTCCAGGAATTGAGGTAGAAAGGTGGGCTTATTTCACTTGCATATAGATGCCTTCCTATTAATTTCCTTTAGTATGTGAGATGAAGGCAGTGACACAGCAGTGTTGTATTCTGATTTACTCTCAGTAATAATCAACATCACGATTCAGGCTGAAGAGGATTACAACAGAGATGATCTTTCTTAAATCTCCTGAATAATCAGTTCTTTTTCCTGACATAGGCATCCCTTACAATGGAGTGCGTTACCACAAGCTTCTAGAAACGAGACGTCACAGAAACAGTGATTAAAAGGAACCTTTTGACTTCTATCAGCATCCCTGAAGACTGACTTTTGCAGTAGCTGTATGTGATATGCATCAGTATTCAATACAGAATTTATCATGGAAAGAGACAGCAAAGATAGATCTCCATGTTTTCCTTAAGAACCCCAGTTTAGGTCTCTCCCAATCACTGAAACTCAATTTTTATTTTTTCCTTCTTCCTAAGACTTTTCCTGTGTAAACATCTAGAGCCAAATACACACTACATAATTCGGTCTGTTCTCTTAGTTTCCTTTGGTTCTTTCTAGAAGGCCAAAGTAACTTATTCCTGATACACCACAGCAAAATCTAAAAGCTAAGTAACAGTAAGCCTCACTGACAACAATGAGGATTAAAATTTGTAAAGGGAGGTCTTTGCCCACTCACTTTCTCTCATTTTTCTCCCTTACTGTTCTCTTTCATTTGTTTCTATAGCCTCTACTCAATGTGTTTGTTACCATTCTCTCCTGATGAACACACCATCCTTGTTTAAGGTCACTTCCTTACCTCCTCAGGGTCATGCTCAGGTGAAATTCTGACTAAGTCTGGAGAAGGATCCCATGACATACTGAGCCACTCAGCTCCATGATTCCATGGTGTTCTCCCAAAATCATAGCATTGTACAGAAAACGAAAATCATTACTTTTACTCCCAGCTGATCTGTTACTAGCAGACTGCTGCTTCTCTGAAATCTCAAACTGACACTGGTCTCTTACACACTTAACTTTTCAAATGCCAGAGCTGCAAGGAACAAATTGAACACAACTATTCATAGTTTGGAATCTTTGGTTTTCAGGCTGAAACGTTAAGCATACAGCTTTAAGAATAAACATACCCTTCTCACAATTTCTGCTCATAAAAGGCAACAGTGGCCATGGTATTTAGTTAACTTAGACAAATGGAAGCCAGGCTAAACATTTTGGGCTTCATTTAGGTATCAGTCCTATATGTCCCCTTGTTAAAAGCCAGAGAAATTGAGCGTACAACAGAGAGAAAGTTGCTCTGTCTCAAGTGCTAAACACGAATTCGACACCATTTAGCCCCCTAAAACTAAGAAAATGAAGAACTAAAATAAATAAATACACTGCAATTTTGAAGCACGACAATAGTGCTGGCCAAATAAACTGAGAATGGTTCAAAGTGATTTTACAGTAGATGACTTTGGAAGTTTTTAATTATGTGACATTATTTTACTGCAATCTAAAATTTAATTCCATTATTCACTGTACTATTTACAGTCATCCTGAGGGGTGCAAGTTAACATATATCTTACTAGAAACACATAGGAGCATTCTGAAAAACAATATATTTCCTTATTTTAGTACTAACTTCTGTATTTTTGTGTTAGTGCCAGTCATCCTGACACACAAATTCTCAGCAGTATTAATAGTGCACATATGTCTTTGGGACTCAATGTGCAATTCGTAAATGCAGTACTTCAGAAGGAAAATTTTGACAAAGCAAGAAAACTTTGTAACGCCTAGCTAGTATGGGATGGTGCACCAGCAAAATAGGTTGAGCATTTGAGAATAAGGTGAACATACCTCTAGTTCACTAGACCTGACTCAAGCAAGAGGTTTGCCTGAGCAAAGGGGTTCCATCAACAGGCTTTGTAGTCACATCTCCCCAACTGCAATGTCTCATCTCTAACAGCAGAGTTTGCCGAGTCACTGTGGAAGATGGGGATGTGCTGGGAATTTGTACTTCACATGGTAGACAGTGAGTACAGTAACTCCACCGTTCACCTTCAGAAGACACAGCTACTTTCAAGATCAAAAGAAGCCATGCTGAATTCCAGAGCACCTCATATAGCTGTCTGTCAAGTTGGGTTGGGGTTTCATTGGAGTGAGGGGGTTGTTTTGGGGAGAGGGGAAAATATTTTGGTTTTAAGCAGGACTGACGCTTTGTGTAATTATTTTATTTGAAGTGCTGCTAGGAAAATTTACATAAATCTAACTTATACAACTTTAAAAGGAACTTATCCTTTCTTGCCAATTACAAGTTTTCAATACATTTACCTCTCTCGGTGATAAAATTCTGTTGATCATTTCTTGCCAAGCCAAACATCCTCAGGTGCCCATTTTTGTAATTAATCTTCTAAAATTAACCTAAAAACCACTGTGATTTTTAATCTTCATAGTAGGACCATTGCTAATGACTTTTTGCAGCAGAAGGTCTGCTTGTACTCATACTGATAAAATTATCTTAATTTGTCCTTGACATTAAAATAGTATTACATAGTAACTAACTCCTCTCTCATTGACAGTACATTGAAAAACAAACAAAACAAAAACAACAAAAAAAAACCAACAAGAAAACAAACAAACAAACAAAAAACCACACCACAAGCTGTAAAGCATTTACAGCCCTGCTCAAATACAGACTTCTCAAACCTTAGCAATCCTCTAGAAATCCTTTGATCATTCTTCCTGTTTATCACGTGGAATTCTTCACGTTAAGCCTGGACACTTTGCTAAAAATGAGTTTCCTCCACTTCTGCCCCAAAAAATGTTTCACCAAAATAATTATGGCTGTTAGAAAGCATTATTCTACTAGGACAGTATTTGCACATCCCAAACTGAGGGAAGAAGGGGACTGTACACTTCCTATCTCAGATTTATTTTTCAAAGGGAGAGTAACAGCAGTGAATGGCAGGTTAGACACAAAGTCAGAGCAGAGACCAGGAAAGACGTCAAGGTAAACAAACACAGAACCACAGGCAGAGGAACATGTAAGAAAATGTAAAGGAAAAATGAGAACCCAGGAGTGGTTTCAGAAAACTGTAATTTTCAGAAGTCTACAAGAAATTTTTGCTTACAGAAAAGTCCTAGCATAGGAGGAATCCAGCAAACTAACATGTACTCTTCAGAAAAGGTTAAAGACAACCAAGATGCACAATTAAAATGAGTTAACAAGAAGCTTTTATTCCTAATCTAACATGTATTCCCCACAAACTATTACTTTTAAAGGCAGCTGTCTTTGAAAGTCACAGTATGACTACACTTTCAAGGACACCAAAGTAAATTTTGGTGACTAGTACCATGCCTACATTAAGCTGAGTAGTATCTTACTCAGGTCTGGAAGAGCCAACAGTAGTTTAGGAAGTCTGAAATGCATGGTGGTTTAGTAATATTGTTTGTCCTGTGAGAAGCACTGAAACAATCCTTTTGATTTTCCAGAAGCCATAACAGATACTAGAGTGGTTTTCCATGTGTTATTTAATCACAGGTCTAGTAACTAAGTTTAACGTGGTGCTGTGGCTTAACTACAGTACATAGCCAAGCCTCATGCAGCCACTCACTCACTCCCCCCAGGTGGGATGGGGGAATGAAACAAAAAGGTAAAGGTGAGAAGACTCATGGGTTGAGACAAAGACAGTTTAACAGGTAAAGCAAAGGCAGGCACAAAAGCAAAGCAAAACAAGGAATTCATTCACCACTCCCCATCGGCAGGCAGGGGTTCAGCCATCTCCAGGAAAGCAGGGCTCCATTATGTCTAATGGTTACTTGGGAAGATAAATACCATCACTTCAAATGTCCCTTCCTTCCTCCTTCTTCCCCCAGCTTCACACGCTGAGCATGATGTCATATGGTATGGGATATCCCACTGGTCAGTTGGGATCAGTTGTCCCAGCTGTGTCCCCTCCCAAATTCTTGGGCACCCCCAACCTACTCGTTGGTCAGGTGGGGTGAGGAGCAGAAAAGGCCTTGACTCTGTATAAGCACTGCTCAGCAGTAACTAAAACATCCCTGTGTTATCAACACTGTTTTCAGCACAAATCCAAAACACAGCCCCATACCAGCTACTATGGAGAAAATTAACTCTAGCCCAGCCAAAGCCTCGACACATTGTTTTCACAAAAATATTTTAAATATTGTTTTAAATATATATATATGGTTAACCTGATCCTTCCTGAAAGTCATTTTCTCTTCCTTAGACATAACACAGAAATCACTAGAAAATGTATTTCATAATAAGGGCTAACAAGTGGAATACATTGTCTAGGTTAGTTCCTCAAATAACCTTCAGTCGGAAATTCTGCCATAAGACCCCAGCTAACTTCAAGTTCCACATACATCACAACTTTTCAGGGAACAATACAAGAAATAATAATAACAATTTAAAAATTCTATAAAAGATAACATGCAAGAGCCCTTCGGTGATGTTCAAACATTTACCATATTTGAAAGCTGCTTTAAAGAAAAAAAGTTTCTCGTTTTCTGTACTGTAACAGCTCGCTCTTGTGACCATAAAGACTTTATTCCTAGCTGTCAACAAAAGCTTCTCTGTTTCCACAACTTCCACACTGTTTTTCTTTATTACATATTTACCCTACAGCGAGTGTAAACAGAAGAGGCCTGCTGTTGAGGACTTAACAAAGGACCAGTTGCCTGGTTTCAAAGAGAAATTTGAGAAAGAGGTGATGGAGTAGCCTAATAAGGAGTATTGTGATGCTCTGGTAACAAATACACCACTTACAGGCTAACTCCTCCATCCCCTCTCCATTCCGCTGCCTAAATACTTCAAACATGCTGTAGAAATGGGAAATTTTCCAACAGTGTTTAGTGGACAGTTTCAAACCGCCCTATTTTCTTGAGCAGGTGGAAATAAATCAACATCTATTACAAGGCTGCTTTCAATCTTAATTCTGATGCATTGCTTGTTATGAAGCTACAATATATCCAAGCGCTTCTGGTGTTGAAATTTACTCTGAAGCACGTACTTATACAAATAAGATTAAAATAGAAATGAGAATCAATAAGTAATGATAAAAGCAATAAAACTGAAAGTACTTACATTAAACTTAATAATGTCATATATCAAGTACCGAGGGACAACCTGTCCATTAACCTTGTCGATGATCATTTCCTTGAAAGAAAAGAGATGGCGTTTACATTTTTTTCAGGAATACAGAAGAATATCAACACATTTACACTTTGTGCATGTACCTGTAAGCATGATGCAATCAAACACTGGCCACATCTTTATTATCACAAAGATTTTACAATAAGCCATTGTTATAAAAATATTACGGTCTTACACGTCTCTCATTAAGCACTGCATAACAAGCTTGGAAGCTGTACTAAGACTCCACATTCTGCAACATTTATACATTAGCTTCCCCACAGCTTTCAAAATCACTACCTTTCTTCAGTGAAAAATGAGGTTTTAGAAACCTCAGTAAGAAGTGTGATCCTAAGTCAACCAAGCACTTTTGGAAATCTCGCCTACAACAAGAAGTACAACAGCAAGGAAGTAAAGAGCAAGGATTAACATCCATTTTCTATGCTCAGGCTGGATCTTTTCACATTAACATCATCCTAGGCAGCAGTGACAACTGCAATTTCCTTGAATGCTGCATTGTGACTAAACAGCAGGGTTCCTTCAAATGGAAATATCACAGATACTGTCTGTATCACATGAAATCAGTTAACATTCAATATATACTGGTAAACCTCTTGAAAATACATCAGCTAGAAGACTACTAACAATCAACATCCAAACACAAAAGTGTTTCCTGAACTTAATGGTACATACAAAAAAATATATACATCTTCCACGCTGGTGCTTGCATCTGTAACCCAGGCATCCTATGACACAAATTAGACATAGTTTACTAGTTTGAGAAACTAATAAAAAATACTGAGTTCCATATAAATGAGCCATGATTGAAAATGGTAACACTCAACCAACTGGTATATCTTTTTCAGAGACAACTTTGAAATACTTACTTCCCTAAATACAATCTTCACCCTCCTGCCCTCTGCCCAATCCTTGGCTAATAAGTTAGTTGCATCAGCTAACAGTTTTTTGCTCCTAATATCAAGTTAAAATTCCAAATTCATACATACAAGATAAAACAATTGGAAAAGGTGGAAATATTTCACTGTAACGTCATGAAAAATTGTGTGCTCAAGAATCATTCCAAAAGAGAACCTTACATCAACTCAAATTAATTTTGTTTAGTTTGTTTCTTGCTAGGTCAGTAGCAATTTTGTTTTACAAGCTTTTAACTTCTCTTAGAATCTGTAACTTCTACAAAGTAAACCCAAACAAGATTCTCAATGAAAGACTGAGTTTCAGTCTGTACACATACTTGAACTGGACCTAATATTTAATCACATTTGGCTTTAAAAAATAAGCAAGCAGTTAAAAAAAACATAGATTTGTTTTAAAGCAAACACAAAGCCTGTAGCATTTAAAACTGAACTAGAAAACCTGAACCTGTTGTTCTCAAAAACCATTGGGAACTGTAAATCACCTACTTAATATTCTGGAATCTCATCTTCTGTGAACACAACACTGAGATGAAGATTGGGCTTTCACAGCCAAATGCAGCATTCACAGGATCAAGACTGACTACCTGCAGTGATCTCACACAGCTTTCCACATCATTAAAAAAATGTTTTAAAAATAATAATTAATTCAACGAATGAGAGGTATTCCTTTGTAGGAATGTTTAGGTACCACAGCTATCAAAGGAACAGCAGATGCAACACGGCAATGCCTTCTTTGACAATAAATTTTATAACTGCAGAAACAGATGGAGTAGGTACACCCTAAGAGAGAAAGAAACCATGATGATCAAAATTAGAAGGGTGTAAAGAAAGAAAAATAAAAAGGAATAACAAAAGAGGGGGAGGAAGAGAAAACCACCTGGAATTCGGTGAAATGAATGACAAAGTAAAACTGGAACTAAAGAACGTTACCATATTTCTTTAAAGTTTCAACCGTGTTAGCAGGTAAAAGAAATTTTTAAAATACATTTAATTGAATGTATATTTAAGGTTTAAGGACTCATTTCCTCAGCATGCATATATTGAGAGACTCAGCTTTGATTCGCAGCTAGCATCTGTATGCAGAATGATGCCTGGTATTACAAGATTTTATGCCTCATTTTGAAAATCTGAATCTCTGGATGTTCAGTTTATGAAGAACTGTAAAATACAGTCAAGAGGACCAAGAATGATTTTTAAAACTTCTCTGCAATGCTAAGTTTTAACACCAAATTAATTTTATAAAGAAACTTTATCTCTGCTTCAGACACATATAAACCTTTTGGACTTCGGCATCCTGGGATGCCTTAAGAAGAGCACGGCCGGCAGACCGAGGGAAGTCATCCTCCCCCTCTGCTCTGCGCTGGTGAGGCCTCCCCTGGAGTGCTGTGTGCAGTTCTGGGCTCCTCAGTTCCAGCAGGACAAGGAGCTACTGGAGAGGGTCCAGCGCAGGGCCACTAAGGTGATGAAGGGCCTGGAGCACCTTCCGTCTGAGGAAAGGCTGAGAGAGCTGGGGCTGTTCAGCCTGGGGAAGAGGAGGCTGAGGGGGGATCTTATCAATGCTTATCAGTGTCTAAAGGGTGGGGCCAGGCGCTGCTCAGTGGTGTGCAGGGACAGGACTAGGGGCAACGGCCATAACCTGGGAAACAGAAGGTTCCGCCTGAACCTGAGGAAGCACTTCTTCCCTGTGAGGGTGCCAGAGCACTGGGACCGGCTGCCCAGGGAGGGGGTGGAGTCTGCTTCCCTGGAGACTTTCCAAAGCTGCCTGGACTTGTTCCTGTGTGATCTGCTCTAGGGGATCCTGCTCTGGCAGGGGGGTTGGACTGGATGATCTCTAGAGGTGCCTTCCAACCCTTAACACACTGTGAATCTGTGACTATTACTGGTCAAACTAGGCTCTTTCCTCGCATCCTCACTTCTTTTCTTCCTCCCCTGACTTTGTCCTCTTTTCACGTCCTGACTGAATCCCAGCTACCTGAGCAAATAAACAACAGCACAGTATGCCTTAGCAGTAGAGATGACAAATTCCTGTGCTGCTCCTCTCCATCATGACAACAACATTCACTGCTCCATTAGTTACGCCAGTACAACTGTCATAAGGCAAAAGCTGTAAAGTGATCGTGAGAACAATTCAGATTAGAGATAATCTAACACATCATTATTTAACAGTCTGATTTCAGAATCTTCCTTGAAATCATGAGAATTAAATACCTGAGGGAATAGAACTCATAGGCAATTTCATAGACTGTTAGGAAAACATAGTATTTGAGAAACTGATCACATTCACACTCAGTCATTCTGATCTGAGTAATAACCTGATACTATAAGGCTGTATTTCAGCCAATTTTTAAGCAACAAAACACTTAAACCCAAAACCACCCACACGACGTGATAATAGACACAAAAGTGCCCATACGACGCACCTGCCTTCACGCATTTCCTTTTACAGGCCTATGTAGATTTACAGCCACTATTGCATATTATAAAATTGCCACTGCTGGGAAGCATGATCTTTGCCACTTGTCCTTCAGTGGCTAGTTTAAGTACTAGCTTAGCCCGTGGGCTTGCAGAACAAGGTCCAGTGGCCAGTTTCTGCAAGGTAACCTGGCAAAACTGCACTGATGTTAACCTCCCTTCCTTAATCGCCTGGTGCTGCATAGTCTTACAGCGTATTAGAAACACCAACCGTGCTAAGAGCTTGTAGCTGGACAAGCACCAGAAGAACAATGCTGGAGCGACAGCTCATGGCCTTTTTCTTTAAATCACGTATCTAGCAAGGAACTTGGACTTCAAATACTCAAAAATTTAACCACAAAGGAAAGGATCTCATTTTACCAGCCACTTGCAGAATGTATTTTTTGTTGACACAGAGAATGGAATAAGGCCTAATCACACATCTGTTTATTATTCCTTTTCCTTTGGTGCCTTGCCTTTCCTTTGTCCATCTACCTTCCACACAATTCTATCCATTGCTGTATTTCAAGAATGGAAACAGCTTTTCTTTTTTTTTTTTTAATCTATTTTGCACAAAGTGCCAGCCTTTGCAAACTCAAGAAGCCCTAAGTTATGCCATTTCTGAGACAGCTTAACAAATAAGTGAGGTCTGTACTGATACAAATACATAAATCAGTCTCAATCTCGCTCTCTACTTTTGGAGTCCTTGGCCCTCCTAAGTCTTCAAGTGTGAAGAAAATTTGATATATATAAATAAAATAAAATATATACCAAATTGTATTAAAATGGTGAAAATTATTTCAAGCCTAAGAATGCCTCTGCATTTTCTACTCAAGTGTTCCAAAGCTAAGCAGAATGCCAAGAAAGTTCCTGAAAATAACTAATAAGTTTTCTTGCATGACAACCAAAACACTTGAAAAAAAATCTATGCGTTCTCTCAGATAGCGGTATGGATGCAAAACACTTGGCTTCTAAAGGAATACTTCATATTATACTAGTCACCTGTAGGTAATATTCAAATTAGCTTTAATGAGCTTTGCTGAAAACTTTCTTACATGCCAGGAGAACAATCACTACTGAAGAGCTGGAGCTGAGCAGAGTATTGCAGATCTCTCATCACCCAAGACGTAACTGATCATAGTAAGAACCGTTTGCAAGTAATTTCAGCCTGAAGTGAACCGTAAATGCATTTGAAATTCTCAAAGACAACCACATGAAAGGCTTACACCAGAAGCCTTAGAGCAAGTTAATAGATCACTGAATTCATGGAAATTGCCTTTATGAAAGTTTTATATACACTGTCATTCTAAATAAATTTACAGGAAATTACCTAATCTTACGTATTCTTAACACAACTCACTGTTTTGCTGCATGGCACTGATATCTCTGTTTTGTCTTTCCTTCTTTCTCATACTTAAGATTATTGTAAAGCAATGCAAATTGGGCCATCTCCTACACTTTCATTCTCTGGCAGAGAGAAAGCTACTTCAAGGGCAGTAAGTATAAACAACTGTGATAAACAACCTGTAATTAAAGAATTAACTTCCAACAGCCCTTCAGCAGTAATTAGCAAAATACATTAACACAAAAAAGTAAAATCTGCCTTCCCATGGATTAAAAAAAAAGAAAGAAATCACGCATATATCCTGAGTAAAGGAACAGTCATGAAATTTATCGTTTGGCACCAACATTAAATAAATATTCAATTACAAAGTTAAGCTGTTCTGATGCTTCAAATAACAGGCAAATTTTATTCTCAAACCTGTTGAAAGGAATTTCAATTGGAAAGAAAAATATTCCATCAACAGCTTTTTTTTTTTTTTTAACTGACCATACTTCAATAAATTTAGAAGTCCGTACTATGAGAAGGACATATCCATTGAAAGGTTTTAGTTTTATCCCTAGGTACTTCATTCAACCAATACTTGTTCATTTAATGACATTTTGCTTTCCACATCATGAAAAAAACAGGGAGGGGGGGGAACACAATAAGACTAATTTTATGCTAATAAAGTGAAATACTAAATGCACTATCAACAAGCAAACTTTTACAAAACAACAAATGAAGTGATGTTACAGTTCATGTCCTGGGTAACTGAGAAAACTTCATTTATTCTTTAGAAACTTAAACTATAAATCTGCGAAACACAACACTCAGGGTCAGAGCCACGCTCCTGCGTCCCACAGCCATGTTTACACACACATCTCATTACATGCACGTCCCTGTCTTCCACCACATACATGTTAGCCACCCTTTCTAAATCATTGGTTTTGGAAGGCAAAAGAAAGAGCCGCAGCCAGGACTGCACCATATGGACACTGGCAAGCCATTACTTCCTCAAGAGCCTTAGAAAGACCAGGGAAAAGAAAAAATAGAACCAGGCTTTTTATCTCAACAGTGTGGAACCTAATGTATGTCATTAAGACTATTATTATGTATGTCATTAGGAAGCTGCCTGGCTGAAGAGGCTCCTACCGGACGTGACAGCTTGTGCAACCACTTTCAAGCTGACAGCATGGCATTTCTTGCATTAGGCTCTCAATGTTTCATCGAGGCAGAGGTGGTGGAAACTATTCCATTATCTGCTCCTGAGACAGTACATTGCTCCTTGCAATAATTATCCTCACAGATTCGATTTAAACATGCTTGACATGTAAATGTGTGTTCGGTAAGACAGACCACTCACAGAAGTGACATTTCAAAGAAGGATACTGGCAGCAAAGGCCCGGGAAGGGAAAGAAAGTTAACAATTCCAATAGGGTCTCCGCATCTGAAAGGTGCATTAGGCTCCCAAAGACCAAGATGGAAGATCATCTCAGATATTCAGTACTTCAGCAAGCAAGAGTGACAGCAATGTCAAGAGCCTCCAATGCTCCCGCAACATGATAAGAAACTGCGTTCATCTGCATTGACAGGTATATAATGTAAGAGCTAACGAAGTTCTTCCGCTCATCTAAGATGAGGAGGTCAAGAAAGGAGTGATCTCTTCTTGTGGCTACTGTTCTAAAAAGCTTACCAGCAATATTGCAGACCAGCCTTCAAACAACAAACACAGATGTTTTACAGCTTGTTCTACAACTAGTTTACAAAGTTCATTAGCAAGTCTACATAATTTAAATTAGCATGACAATTCAGGAATGTTTTCGTCTTAAACAAAAGTTACTAAAGCATTTCTAAATCACAGCCAATAATTCAGATGAGCTGAAAATAAAGGTGACAGAAGCAAAGACATCAATTCACAAATCTATTAAAAGATAATTAAATCTTTATCAAATTTTAGAAATATTCACATTAACTGCATTAAATTGACCATGTTTACTGCATCAAAATATAAAGCTGTAACAAGGGATGAGGTTTTGCATTTACTTCTTTCGATTCTCTTCAAGCATTTTCTCATAGTCAGAGAATGTCATCTCAATACCTTGATTTATTTCAAAGACAAACAGCTCCCCCCAGAGCAGTCATCACTGCTATTCTGTAGTTAAGAAATGACTTATGAAGTGTGATTCCCACATTCAGCCAGTGACTGAATCCATATTTCTCCTGAAATCCCATGGTTCACTGATTCAGGCCTAAAACCTTGGTCCTGTTTCTGAACAACAGCAAACGGCACTGAAATTATTACGATGATTACACAGCATGCTTCTTACCCCATCCAGAAGAGTGTTTGCTAGATGCATGCGAAGATCCTTACGAAACGGAAATTCCAAATTAGCTACATGAAAAATTGAATTGTCTCTATCAATCATATAAACTTCATTCTTGCCATCAATCAGCATCATGTACCTGAAAAGGCAATGTTAAGATATTATACTTAAAGGTATAAATCTCTAAATCTCTACAATTTTGATTTATATTAAATGCTAAAAAAAAAAAAAGGCAATGGTGACAGACATTATGAAAAAGCATTTTAGAAGGAATTTTTTACAGTTAAAATTTTAAACCTATTGCTTCAGGAAAGTGGGGAATTTAGTTCAACTATCACAAAGAAAACATTTCAAACATAGAAGTTCAGAAGATACATGATATATATAAGAATGTTGCTGTGTCCAGATAAAATGATGTCTGAAAATCAGTTAAAAATAACACAGGTTTTAATGCTGTAAGAAATACATGGGGCTAATTCAGTCAGATCCGCTTGAAAGATCTTATACTCCAGCTTTTCCTTTATTAAGTGGACCAGAATTTTGATTGGTACAAAACTGCAGAGTTTTATTCAAAAAAACCCACCCTCCCGTTCTATCACCGGTTATCTAGTAGTGCAGTGTTGCAAAGTTCCAGTCAACTATTGAGCCAGTTTTCATTAAAACACCGACAAATTTAGCCAAGGTGCACTCCTCTCACATTACACTCAAAGAAAACCCCAAAGCACACTACACTATCACCAGCAACTTGTGAGCTTGGTTCAGTTGCAGACATACTGTATACAAGAAAAAACAGTGAACAAGTAGAAAGAAAAAAATAACAGTGGAAAAGAAGATAAAAACCACCAGAGACACTAAACAGTGTGATAGCTGTAACACACCTGAGTTACCTTGGTAAAGTTTGCTTTGATCTTTGCCACAAGAGCGCTAAAGTAGAGTTTCAGGAAGAATAACAAGGCAGTCGCGCCGACGGAGGTCTTCTCAAGCTTGTGCTTGAGCCTAGGAGAGCGCACTTTCTGACTGGAGAAAGCAGGCTGAAGACACGTCAGCGGAAACTAGTAGCAAAGGCCAGATGCCACAAGTCAGCATCTTGGCAGGGAATGAGAAGTAATAAAGGTGCTGAGCATATACCACAAGCTGCTGAAAGCGAAGCCTGGCATCTTGCATCTGGTATGGTGAAGAGAAACTTGTGGGGCTCAGAAGGTTGGCGGAGCAAACAAGTGCCTTTTTGGAGCCAACAAGACGTGAATGCACCTAGTGAGCCAGCGACAAGAGCAATACAGTTATCGAGATGCGATGGAACGATCAAATGGGAAACACCATGGCTCAACAGCAGTGCAAAAACCTACGCGTATGAGAAAAAGCTGACATGAAGACTCAAAATAAGTCCAAGCTCGGTGTCTCAGTCAAACCTGAGCTATGCCAGTTTTACTAATTACCACCCGAGCTGCTGTAATTGAACTTAGGCCTGATCATGCCATAACTAACTGCATTGGTGGTCTACACCAAAGCTGAGAGCGTGACGCCAAGCTGAGCTTTCTTTCACTGATCCATTCATTTCACCTTGCACATGGATGTGCTCAAGGCACAAGTGTTACTATGCAAGTTCCCCTGAGAAAAGTCAAAATCACAGAAACCCAGAAAGAGAAGAAAATAGGAGCACTGCCAACTGTCAAGATAGCTCAATGGTTCTAAAAGTTCCCAACATCTAATGTTCTTGAATAGCCTCTGATCTAAAATAGGGATGGGACACAAATCTTCCCAAAGCAACTAACCCGTTTGGATTACAGTACAGTTTCTTTGACAGCACAGAATAGGGAAACACTTGATGAAAAGTAAAAGATTATAGGAGTTTCACCATCCATACCGGCATACTCTCAATAAAAGGAAGCATATTTTGAAGACTCATTCAGCAAAGAACTTTTCATATTTGTAAAAGTCTTGGGATACGCAGGAGAAAAAAAACCCCAGTACTTTTTATAATTCATCCATTTCTCCTTGCAAAGTCCTAGTTAGGAAGAAATAACAAGCTACCAGGAGTCTTTTCTAAAGCTCACCACTGCTCTTACAAGTAATGCCCACCGGAACTCTGCTGTCAAAACAAAGCAGCAAGCATCCCTCAGAAACCCTGCAGGCAAATGGTCTACACAGGCAGCTGTCCTGTTGTTTGCACAGATCCTGCCTGTAGAAATCAGCAGATCTGACTACAGGAGCACGGTACCACCCACGCAGCTTAAATAAATACCTTCTTTCAGTATTATGACTATAATCATAATTCACTACAGCTCAGCTCCACACACTAGATAGTACTTCAAGACATTACATATCAGTTGCAAAAAAAAAACCAAAAAAAAAAGACAACATATGAGCAGAAAACCTGAAGTCGGGGGTGCAGGGAGTAGATTAAATCAGTGCTACATTAGGAGAGCTGAAAGCTGCACGAGATGCTTTATGAAAAAAATAATTCAATATACATTCAACTAGATAACTTGGCGCCAGTTCTTCAGAAGCAAGAATAATCTACAGACAACATTCATTTTTCAAACCATGTAAAT
Source organism: Rhynochetos jubatus (assembly GCA_027574665.1). Lineage (NCBI taxonomy): Eukaryota > Metazoa > Chordata > Aves > Eurypygiformes > Rhynochetidae > Rhynochetos > Rhynochetos jubatus. The sequence goes on along the minus strand of CM050650.1, from coordinate 85,918,565 downwards.
TTATTTAAAACCAAAACTAATTATAAAGAGCATGTTGTGTTTTTCTCAGAAATTAAAGAAACCATGGGGAGGGAAGAAGAGATGTGTAAATAACAGAAAAAAAATATATGTGCGCTACTTTACTTTTAATTCTATAAATAAGCTTAATTGACCATGTCTGCACTCCCCTATTCACTGCTGTTTTAAGTAGATGCTTTCATCGTAACTTGTTTCAATGGCAAAATAGTACCCAATGCTTCAAGAGATCTAGCACTTAAAAAAACATAGTTGCATCTTCATGACAAATGTGGTACAAAAGAGATCTTACAACTGCCGGGGGTGGGGGAGGAACCAACCCACAAATAGTTAAAAGCTTTATTTTCAGCCACCTAAAACATCTACAGGTTCAGACAACATACAGAAGATTTCATCAAAATCTATTACTTCAACAACAAAACTAAGATCAACACACCGACACTTTCTCTAGATCTTTCACTCAAAATAACGTTGATGGAAACTTACTTAAGGGTTGGTAGCTGGACAGCCCACCAACCACTACCGGTGACATTCCTTCTCTTCCAAACCCTTAACGTAGACCCATTTATCATAGGTCTAACTGAACATATTCTCTGCATGAGAAAGACATTAAACTGACCCAGATATGAAAGGATTTTGATTGTTTGGTTTTTTTTAAGATGAAAGCCTGAAAACACCTCCCCTGACCCTCCTTTTTCGTAAACTATTGAAAAAAAAGCTCTGAATGTTGGTCCAAACAACAGAATTTGTCAAAATTATAATTATTACCAACATAAGACAGAACAAATTTGGTCAAGGATGATAACCTGAAGTGTTCTATGAGCAGCTGATAATTGAAAATGTGCAAGAAGCAAAAGAGAGATACAACCATGTCAAGGTTTTGGTGAAACTGAATTTATCATGAGGGATTTTAGTTGGGTAGGTTTGTTTGTTTACTTGTTTAACTCAAAAAGCCTAAGTTCATGTGCTTAATGTCAGGCTTCAAGTTTTCTCCAGATACCACTTCAAGCTTTCTTGGAGAAATCTTGTGGACTGCTGATCAGTACCTTTCTGAATATTATTTGGATGTGCCCTGGCAGGTTATATTTTAAGAAGTTAATTAAGGTATTAGCAGCATAAGCACTTACCCCAGAACAGAGAGAGCCCCTCTGGGCAACACCACATAGGACAAGAAAGAAGAACGATGATTTCTCAAGTACGTTCAATGGGAACTAAAACAGCACATAGGAGCTTAACTGTCATGCATTGTATCACATACTACGAACACTACGTGCTATTACAGCTGTACATTTATTACAAATTATCTCTATTGTATGAGCACCCAAAAGCTCCAATTAGTAACCAGGCTCCATTGTATTACATTCTGTGCAAGTACACAAGACGACATGGCCCTGTTTCAGATGGCTCAATCTGAATTCAAAACAAGAAAGTGAATAAAAGAGCAAGAACAGAGCAGCAATAACAGAACGGCTCGTTCAGCTTTGATAACTATATGAGAACGCGGAGAATCGTGTTTGAGCAACAACCATCATCTCTCCAAACAGCCAATCCAACCACTACAAACTAGCCAGTTTCCATCGCAACAAAAGTTCTGATGAGCAAGTTAAAGAGGGTCACAGTGTCCACACAGATTAATCTCACAAGCAGATGAAGTATCTAGTCACAGAAATGTTAAAATCTAAAGTTTCATTAGAAGCTACTTTTCATTCATGTCTGGTCCCGAGGCAAGGGCCATTATTAATTCTAATTGGACATTAGTATTAACATGATAACTCAAGAAATAGGATGAAAATTTCATTACCAAAGAGTTACAGCTCTTGGCATTAGACAAGCAGACATCCAAATCACCTACCACAGTATTAATAACTTTAATCTTTAAACTTTAAAAAATGTCATCTACCAAATATTATCTTGAAAAGTTTTCTCTTCAGAAGTCCATTATTTTTATCATACACAAATAAATGCAACAGTTTCAAAGGCTCATTTGCCTCTACATATATCCTGTTTGTGTAGTCCACATCAGTTAGGCCCAAAACACATGCTAAAAGAATGATTTTTTTATGCAGAATTCTAAAGGTGACTCAAGCTACAGTGAAAATGGTAAGTTAAAAACTAAGGTTTGTCCTTTATGTGGATATTTAGCATTTTTCACCATTACATTTGAAAGAACATTTCAGGAAAACACCGTTTAAGACAATTTACTTGGTGTCCCTCAACCTACAGTCATTCAGAGTCAGGAATGAGAATAGAACTGTGTCCCCCAAGCTCCAAATCCAATATTGCAACCACCAGAGCATGCAGCCTCTATCCTCTTTCCCAGCTTATTAGGATTCACTAAAAAGGCTTTGAAAATATTCCCCAACACAGCACCTCACATCCAGCTTAGTGCTTGCCAAAACACTTTTATAGTGAAATTGGTCTCCTAGAAGTTCACACAAGTTTCACCACTCAGTTCAATTTTATGATATGTCTTACCTATGTTTAACTGATTTACTTCAGCCAAAACCCCGGCAGTTATCATACAATCACAGAATGGTTTGGGTTGGAAGGGACCTTCAAGACCTTCTAGTTCCAACCCCCCTGCCATGGGCAGGGACACCCTCCACTAGACCAGGTTGCTCAGAGCCTCATCCAGCCTGGCCTGGAACACTCCCAGGGATGGGGCATCCACAGCTTCTCTGGGCAACCTGTGCCAGTGCCTCATCACCCTCTCCAGGAAGAGTTTCTTCCTGATATCCAATCTAAAACTCCCACTTTCAATTTAAACCCATTACCCCTTGTCCTGTCACTACAGGCCCTTGTAAAAAGTCCACCTCCAGCTTCCTTGTAGCCCCTTCAGGCACTGGAAGGTGCTGTAAGGTCTCCCCGGAGCTTACAATATCCTATCCTAGCAATAGTTTTACATATGTTAATTTTGTACTTCATAGGAGTTTCAGAACTGTAAGTATGATTAAAAAAACATAGCACAGCTTCCTCAAACTTTGAGACCTCATCTTCTGAGTTTGAGTTCAACACAAAATTAATTTTCTGAAAAAAATCTACAAGTAGCAAATGGAATAGAACTATTTTTTAAAAGGAAGCTTAAAAATTCAGCTCCTGTAGGAGCTTTCTTTGCCCCACAGTATTTCTTCAGATGGGCTATATCAAAGAAGATTATTTATTTCGACACAGTACCGTCGCTGTTGCTTTTTTTTTTTCCTTTTTAAATACGCTTGTGTCTGGTTTATCACATTAAAGAATGCAAAATATAAGAAATTCTATCATCAGCTCTAAGCACAAAATACACGGCAGCTCTCCATTCCCTGGAGAGTTCATTACACAGCCTAGAATTCAGTCTTGTGAAAGCACTGCCCTCCCACACAAATAAGCATTACCCAACTCAGAATAGCAATTAGCATCACTAATATGTTCACTGATGCAGAGGCAACAACAAAATCCTGTTGCAGATAGCACTTGCAATTTCTTAATTTCCCTTTATGATTGGCAACGCTTCAAAATCATGAGCGTGTCGCCGCTCCATAGGTCGATCACCCAGGAGAAGGCCAAGCCACTTTAGCACTGTACTTCCGACCCTGCCACTCCCTCCTGGAAAGAAAGCATCAGCTTCTGGCCAGACGCATCAAACACTGTAGAAAGGACCAGGAGAATGAAAATTAATGACTGCCTTCTATCCACTGACAGTAGGAGATCATCTATCTGTGTCACTAACCCGCTGCAGTTCCATGTCCTGGCCTGAATCCAGCCTGTGCTGGATGTAGAGTAACAGTGTTAAATTAGTCGAGTTCGAAGTTGGCCTGTGGCAGATGGAGCAACACACCCTCAAGTCCCGATAAATGGGCACGGCTCAGCTTGCTTTCTTCTCTTCTATTAATCGCTGCTGGCAATGGTCACTGCTTCAAACTATGCCTCCTGAAGGATGACAAAACCTGGATACAGGGAGACTAACACAGGAAGTTATGTGAAGACTCATAATATTATTTTCAGTGTGTAAACAAAAGGAACATAATCTCTTTTAAATCAGCACACTGACAGCTCTGTCACAAATACCATTTCCAACCTTGTACACGCGTCTGCGTTCACACAAGTACATAGCGTATCAGTCAGCAAGGAACACTGCTGCGCATAAGCAGCTGCAGAATTATGGATTTGACTTGATAATCCAAATTCTAACTGAAATTTTTAAAAACCACACACACAGGCCCTCGGAAGTTAGCCTGCTCTGAATATACCAACGCTATAGTTCTCACACATGCTTCTACGTTAAATTCTGCCATCAACAGTCTCCCCAGCACATTAAACCAAAAACAACCCTTAGACTCTGACTGACAGTCATTTCCAATTAACAGCCTCCAGCTCCAGTATTTCTTATTCATGACCTTGCACTTTCTACAACTAAATATCCTTCCAGTTTTATTATTCTGCTCCTCAGTGAATTCAGTGTCTTGTCTCCTTCATTTGCTTGTCAGAACCTACTTGGTTTCTGTTTCAAAATTCTTAACGAAAATATAAAATTAACATTCAGGATCTCCACTTGTGGCTTTCTATATATTTTCTTCCACAACCATCCACTGTCATTTTCTTTGAATCCATTTTTACCTATCTTACAATACAAGCAATCTTCATTAGCCTCAGTCTCTATAATAAATCAAAATTTTGTTGAAGTCCAAGAAGCATGACATCTACCACTATTCCTGTGTCAAGAAAATTATTTTCTCTTTACATGGTATACCAACTCCTACCAATACTGTGCTCCTCGGTCCACTGATTCCATTAACTACTTCCCTTAAATTATCCAATTCTGTCATTTTAGAAAGAACCTACATTATTGATCTATTTTTATCTCTCACTACAATCATAATATTCCAAGTTTAAAGCAAAGCTTTTTCATCAATGACCCAATCTTATCTTCTATAACCAAGATTTTTATGCCTTCAGTATCAAAATCCTGTGTTACTAGGCTGCTGTGTAGTAACTAAACCTCTCTCACTTAGCTCTATTACATTCAGGAGCACCTGGATTTGTTAAAAATCTCTACCAACTCTCCATCCTCTAAAGAGGGTAGAATTCAGCTTCTGATTAAACTTCATAATTATAAGGTGTCTACTTCAGGGTGAGAATAATAGTTCCCTAGGCTTCCATAACTGTGTTGGCTAAACACTTATTACATCAATGGAGATGTAGACACTCAATTTGCCTTAGGTGTTAAATTGTGCTCATAGTAACAACTCTGATCAGGCTGGGTATCTGCAGCAGATTCAGCAGTCACCCAAGAGTTTGCCTTAACAATCCTGTAGTGATTTTTTAAAAACCAAAACTCCGTAACATTTTTTTATCCTGCAGCTATTATGAAAATGTTATCCCTCAAACATTATTTTACATCTTCCCTAAGCAATGAATGCTTTCCAATACTCACGTTACAGTCAAGAAAGTTATCCTAGTGTATCTGCTATGCCAAAGTCGAATTTAATGATAAATTAGAAGGTTTCCAACATGCGGCTTCATGTTCTGAATCCCATATTTAAGCTGCTGTTATCCTGACTTAATGCTAGTAGGGAAATATTTTTTTTTCTTTTCTTACCAATCACCTCATATATCACAATGAAAGTGCTATACCTAATTTCAATATTCACAGAATCATGGAATCATTCAGGTTGGGAAAGACTCTTAAGATCATAGAGTTCAACCGTTTACACTGCCAAATCCACCGCTAAACCATGTCCCTAAGTGCCACATCTACACATCTTTTAAATACCTCCAGGTGTTGATGAACTAATACTCATCAATTCATCCTGCTTATTCAACACCACAGCACTTCATTTCCACAAAATTAGTTAAGGTGGTATTCCCTGCAAATACACACTTTGTGCACGTTACCACTGTAGGGTACAGACAAGCCATAGCTTATACAGGTACTCAGCCTCCGCAATCTTTACTACTCATCGGTCTTCTCCACTGTTATGTCCCTCAACATGAAGCTCTTTTTCTCGCCTGGCACGAGCCTCCTTTAAACTCTGAATTCAAATTTCCCATTTCATTTGCTCCCCTTGACAACCCAAGGTCCAGCAAAGATCTTTTGTGACTGCTACTGACCCTGAAAATCATCGAAAGTGAGGCAGTGAATCTGCACTTTTGGCTACCACAGAAATCTTCTGAATGCCCCAACTGACAGTAACAAACAATGCAACTTTGGATTTCCAAAAGGTACCAAGACACAAGCAGGAAGAGACAGATATAACCACACCTCCTTGCCTTACAAGGTTCTACATTAACTCTGTCGGCTAACAAAGCTAATACAGCAGCTACTTTTTAGAGGTCAGTGAGAGCACAGAAGCCTACCTGCAGCCAAAAAAACCCCAGCATTAGGTCACAGAACTAACAGGATGGTGCATAATATGGAAATAATGTTGCATCATTATACAACTTACTGGTATCCCCTTGCCTGGGATACTGTGTGCACCAGTATTAATAGGAAAGTCAATTTTTGAATAAAGGAGTTAACAGTAATACTGTGGAGCATGGAAAAACGCATTAAAAGTGTGGCAAATGGTATCATTTCTCCTAATAAAGTGTCATAGTTTAGACTGAGCTCAAACTTTAGGTTTTCCTGTTTTACAAATCAAGGATAAAGATGCCTTTAATTAGTTTAACAGATGGCAAATTCAAAACCAATGTAAAACTACATTTTCTATCTAAAGAATTATTAGACTGCGAAACTCTGCAACAGAGCTGGTAAAACCAAGAATTTACAAGGTTAAAAAGACTATCCAGTTACAGTGTTTTTCTTGACTGCCTTCCAGGGTTTTAATTAAGTCAGAGTGCTGTGGGGGTTTTGTTTCTTTATTTCTAAAAGGATATTAAACCTTATGGGTTAAATTTGAAGTCATATTGTTATCATTATTTGACCTGTAACAAAGGGTAAATCAATCTACAGCTACTATATATTGAAGAGTTCTTATTATAAAGTATCTGGTTTAAAACAAAAGAAGAATTGTTAACTAGCTAGAAAAGATGTGACCCAGTAACAGAATCTGTATACTAACAGAATTATTTTAAATACTAGACTCTCTTTGTTTCACCCAAATTTTAATGATGCTAAGTGGTAAAGTACATTTCTACATTAGAGGGAAGAACACTATTGGAAAGCAACTCTACACTATAATGTTCTGATTACTTTTTTAAAACCTATGACATAAATGCAACAAATTATAACTCAAGTTTGACTGAACTACCGCATTCTCTTGTATTTTTTTTATTTTCATTATTATTTATTGCAGATATTGAGCCTCAAGCCTGCTTGAACTTGTTTGACTCAATTCCTCCTCCACAAATTTAATCTGAAAATATCTTGCAGATTTAGAAGAAATTCATGCCTGAAGCAACAGTATCAAAAAAAACCCAACAAAAAACTCAACCAAAGACCACAACTCAAAAACCAAAGCAGCAGTAACACAATGGTGTAAGAAAGAAAAACACATGAATTTAGCATCAGATGACAGGTGGTTACATTCCTTCTCTCCCCAAGCAAGAGAACCATAGCATCTGTCATGGAAGCCCATAATGTAACAGTCAAGAAAACCGTACTACAGCTTTGAAAAAGGAGGTTCCCTAAACTTTGAACGGATTTATGCCAGAACACATGCTGGGTCGATTCTGTCTACATCACAGAATTCCCCCAAGAGAAGCAGCAAGCATAGGACACACTGTTCCACTATTAAAAGTGGTCTGGGAGAAAGGAAAAAAAATAAATATACCAGTAATCCCTGATACTTGTCGCTTGAACATCAGGTACACATGCAGGCACACCATTTATCTTGATCTAATTAGAACATTGTAGGACTACAGTTGCATACTTTAAGATTAGTATTCATAGCACAAGCTACATAATAAGCATTTTAATGCATTAACTATTTATAAATAAACAAGAGCTTGTTTAGAAGACAATCTGTCCAAATATTCAAATAGTTATAAATGCATAATCAGTTAAGTAGCACTTTTCAAAGCGCTCAGAATTGTGACCATAAAACTCTGTGAGCTGTCAAAAGGCTTCAGAACTGTGAAGCACCAAACGAGCTCCTTCGAGAAACATACCTTCTGCATGGTATCACATCAGCAGCGCTCCTTAACCACTTAAGAAAGGCACACAAGAACAACAGCTTCCTGAGAATAACCTATAGTATGAGAAACTACAACCTAGAGTAAGAATACCTTCTTTGGCCATTTGAGTCAACCTGGACCCAGACTGGGGATGACATGTTCTGTCACACTTATTTATTCATTCCTCTCTATTGATTCAATGATTTTAAAAAAACAGACTTGAGGAGATTGAGAACAAGCAAAGTGTTACGGATGTGCCTTAGTAACAAACAAATAAATACATAAATACACTACCACCCAAAAAAACCCCCAAAACCCAACCAAACAACCACCCCAAACCACCCACTCCAAATGCAGCGTTAAGACAAAAACCAATTTCAATCCAGCCCAACAGCCATGAAACTAACAGACCTGGTCTGTAATACACATTTCTACTTTAGATAACACTGCCTCGTAGGAACTTCGTAGGAGTAAGGAGATTTATACCCAGCAGTTCCAGATATTAGTCTAACACCTTATGACACACTGCTGCCTCGTTTGACCTACAGCCTCTCAATCAACAGAGGCCTCTTGTGGTTTACAACTCATGTAGTTAAACAGAACCCATGAGTTACTTGGTGACACCCATGAGTCTGGCTGCCAAAATCTGACAACTCCATTTCTACTGTCCACGTCAGTCTGCTGGCCAAAGCCCAGGCATGCTCTCACCCCCCATACAAGAGGTAAAAAAGGAGAACAGGACAACATGTCCCCTGACAACATGCCAAGAGGTGGAAGTGATGAGGCCACCTTGTGCTAGAGCTCCTTCACCTTGAGACAGAGGACCTCCGAAATATGCTGAAAGTGCCCTTCATCTTGCCTCAACTTATCAAAGCTTTGTTTCTGTACTCTCAAATAAAAACTCAAGTAAGCAGACAATATTTCTGGCTTCTAATGGTGTGGGAAACAGGCTGATATCAGCCCTGTAATCCTAAATTTATTGCCCAACGTAACTATAAGGGATAACAAGATATAGATTGAGCAAAGACTCACATCTCAGCTACTAAACCCTCAATTTTAGTCTCAAAACACATCATTCATGCTTCCCCAGCCCATCTTTTCTTGCCTCCTACCTAAACACACAAAATAAAACCATGAATCAGGCATCTGCTTTTTCAGAAAATTAAGAGGAAAGCTATTTAGAGTGCTTAACATCTATGAATTGCTCTTTTCAGCAACCATTAGAAAGGCTGTTTATACATTATAATCCAGAATCATATGTGACCTTTACACACTTTTGCAGAAGTTTGACATTATGTTGCCATTACACACTTAAAAGCTAAACTGCAGGTTTGTAACAACTGATTAGTACTGTAGTCTCCAAAATTTATTTATAGCTTTTAATCTTAACCATAGGGGAGAAAAAAGCTTTATTATAACTGTTTCAATAACTTTCACATCTATTTCCAGCCAGAATACATGCTATCTCCAATTAAGTACATTACTCAAAATAAAGTCAGTGAAATAAATCCCACATGGATCCCAGACATCCTAAACCAATGTTCTTCCAGCTGTAGAACTACAGAACTAGTTTAAAAATGGGTGAGCTTGTTTTCTCTTAAAGAACTAGTTAAAATAATTACAAAGAAGCACCATGAGGGATTATGCCATGTAAACAAAAACTGTATTTGCCTTCCAAAGACCTTAACAACATAGTGTGCAACAAAACAGTGCAGAGTTAGGAATAGACAGCAAGCCACTTTACCCTTTTAACTAAGATCTTTGTTCCAACCCTCCTTTTCAAATACCATCCCATTCTGACAGTTGCAGGGGAATAACAGAAAACCCTTACAACTACTACTTTGAGATATTCAACGCAAATAATAACTGATGTCTGAAGAGCAGCAGTCCTACACACACGAACAATGTATAATTAGCACTCAGCAGTTGAGGCTTTGCCCATTGCTGATAGTTACATAAGCACATGACTTGAATAAAGCTCATTTAACTTGGAATCAAACCACTCGAGTCAAGCCCAATTGTTCACAAAACCTGTCACTCCTAGAAAAAAAACCATTTGCTCTTGAAAAGTCTCTTTGGCATATGTCCAAACCGCTGAATATTTCTGTCCTTTAAAATTTCAGACCACAGAAACGTTCCCCAACCACAGAGGAAGGGATATACAGAATTACCAATCAATGGTGCAAAAACGGTGAATACTTCAGTCCTTTTCTCACGATAAGTGGGGAGAGAAGGGGAAGAGAAAGAAAGGTGTGATGCAAAAGCGCCCAGATGATTCTCATGAGGGTTCTTCACCCCACCCTATCATTAGGAGGCAAGTGCTCTTTCCTCAGCCCAACACCATAAACATGTATAACTCTGAACATGACTAAGTGACAAGATGCTCAAAACAATATATAATAATTCACTTATTCACTAGCCACCTAGGGTCAGAAAGTAAGGTACCCAGAAAAGGGGTATTCATGCCTTGAGAAAAGCTCTTTACTCACAAATGGTTTCCAGTGACTAATGGCCCTAAACTTCCCTGGTAGCACCATTTCTGAAGCCATCTGTCAAATTTCAGCATCCTAAATTTTTGTCCCCCTCCCCTAAATTAGGAACGAATCCACTAACAATTGTGTCAACCTCCACTTCAGGTATTTTCCACTACGCGGCATAAAATTCTACATCCATGAGAATCTGGTCACGTCATTTGTACCAACCAGAAAATTAAGCTTTCTCATTCCCACAGCCTCCTTCAACTTCAACTCCACATTAATATCTTTGCTTCCAGGAGATAATCTTTCTGTTCTCTAGATCTGCATTCATGACAAGCCAGTCTCTTCTTAATAATGAGTTCTCAAGCTCATAGATTTGGTGTTTAATTGGATTAGTAATACTCTCCCATCTTCTCTGCCCTCCTTCACTCTCGTTATTATCCCAACTTTCTCTCCAACTTCTTCCTGTCTCTCAGGGATAAGTTTTTCTGTGCACTCATTTGAGTATCTCTTCTTTAATCCTTCGCAGACAAGCTACCATTTTTCTTCCTTGCCACCTAATTTTGGGCTGGTTTCTTTTACCTCTTAATTCCTAAAACAAAGAAAAAAATCTGCTTCTTAGTTTTCTCTGGTTTTTTTCTTTAGCAATGATCACCTTTTCACAAGTTACTCTTGCCACAAATGACTTCTGGATAACTTTTCATATTAGGAATCCACAATTTCTCAGTTATGCACGTAAGCTTCACCTCCTCATAAAGGTGAAGGACCAAAGAACAGGGAAAGAAAAAAGTATTTATCCATTCAAATTCAGGGAGAAACTTTTATCTCATCTTCATTACATTTTAACAACAGGCATAGAAAGTTATCTTAAAACACAGCCAGTAGACCTCCTTCAAGTAATGGTCACAAATGTGTTTCTGAAAAGGCTACAACTGTCAATTTTAAAGCTTTTAACAAAAATAGAAATTTTCTTCAATTTGTACAAAAAGTTAAACTAAAAAAACCTAGGATAATAAATTTGTCCATTATCACGTTTGATAATGCAGTAACTTACATGCTTTGGAAAAATCAAAATTACTTGATTAATAAATACAATTCAAAAATTTGGCCACCAGTTTTATCATACAGTTATGTGTAGCTTTACTGGTTTGATTTCGTATTATGATACCAACAAAATAAGAATTATTTAGGCAACAGGCCTTTTTCCTAAAATTTCCTAATCATGAAAAAACCAGCAAACTTCAGACATGTTCCTATTTTGTAACAAACACCTTTTAGACAATTAGCAGCAATTCTCAAAGAGCCGCTTCACATTCTGTATGCAGATATCTGCACGCCATCAAATTTGCATGAATATTTTTAAAATATAATAGCCTTTGGCAAGAACTACCTGTTCTGCAGTTTTTCAAATAGCTGCCTTACCATAATTGAACAGCCACAGTATTATGATCATATTTATCATTTTTTACTAAACCTGCATGTGTACAGATGTGGAAAATAAAAAGGTGCTCATACAAATGTAGGAAAATAACTTACGCCCCTTAATAGCTTGCATTTAGTTCAGGTCACATTTTACCATTATAAAACCTAGTCCTGTTTGATTGTATTAATTTGAATTATTCCACAGACATCTTAAAGCTTTTTATTATTCTTAGTGGTAACAGTCTTTTTATTTTTTTCTTCTCAAAACTGGTGTCTCATTACTTTACCAGCCCTACTCTTGTCTGAACATTCAGCTCCACTCATTAGAACAAACATCTGCTACAAACAGGATTAATGAGATACATATCAAGGGATACAGCAAGCCGCTAACCACCTGGGTTAATCACTGTACAGTACAAAGTTGGTAACACAGAGCCGTACAGTATGCCTTGAACACGCTGTTACAATTATTTCATTCAGATAGCAACTCCTATTTCAGAAACACCGCGCTACAAAATTGGATACATTTGTAAAGCTGCGCATACCTTGTAGCTACTGTTACCATACAACCTATATTTCATCTCCACAAAGCCGAAAGGCATGATTTTAGTACAGAGAAATTTGCCCTTTGGAGTTCTGCGCCTTATGAATAGATTAGCATTAAAAGTATTTTGAAGACACCAGAGGTTTGACAACTGTTCCAATAAATATACAGGACAGAATTCACACCAAACGAGGCAGAATAGCTGCATACTGAAGTGTTTGGGTTTTTTTATAACAATAATTTAAAGCAGTATGATTTTAGAGGTTTGGTTTGTTTTTTTTTTTTACCTAAAGCAGAATGAGTTGCATATAATATTTACATACACACACACAGCTGGCACAAAGGAAATACTTTTCCAGAGACAGGCAATGCTGAGTGAGGTTCAGCACTCTTAATCTAAAGTTCATTTGTCTAAACCTGAGATGCAAATGTACACATCTTTACACACAGGCATTTATAAACAGAAGGGGAAAAGTATTCGTTCACACTGCATTTCCCTTTGGAGCCAAGACGCTCCCGAAGGAAAACTGGAGGGAGAACAAGGAGTCGGGCCTTGCTGATGCTCATGGAACAAGGGCTCTGGAAACAAGGGACAGAACAGGCGAGACCACGGTGTAGACACAAACTCTCCAAATGGAGACAGACTAAGCAAGGGTAAGTCAAAAGATGTTGAACTCAGGGCTCCGGAGGAATGGAGGAGGATGAGTTTTGACTCAAACCAGACTCAGAACCCACGCATTTACAAAAGTGTGCTACTCCAGTAAATTTCCCCAAAATATTTTATAGAATGTCAAATAATTTATTGATCAATTTCACAATATTTAGTTAAAGCAATATGATAAATAATGCTTTTTCATTTAAGGATATTTTTTTTTAGTGATGGATAGAAAAATGTAATACTTAGAAAGTAAGAAAACACGCACTGTTCTTCCACTGAAAACCAAAAAAAAAAACCAACAACACAGCTCTTACACCAGAAGGGTGAAAGTTCAGCTCCAGCTGAAATCTAGGAATAGCAAATGCCTTTGGAGAAAAGGAAAAGTCCTCAGTGAAACTGCTGACACTACATGTCAGTTAAGACAATCTACAAATAAAGGCTTCAGCCATTAAACCTCTAGAGAAAACTAATGCTGCAGGAATAAAATGCAGGTATTTAACAACGGTGAAATTTAAGAAGTTTGGCTAAGTCGAGCAAATATTGCTATTAACTGAGATGAGAGTGTTTTGCTTCAGTGAGAAAAGTATAATATGAAGTTATTAGTTAAGCCTCTGCTTTTCTGTAAGCCAAATGATGTTGATGAAACAGCAGCGTTTGCACGCCGAATAATACTGTAATAGGCAAACCGCAGGCTGCTGCATCTAAACCGCACTTAACAGAACAGCTTCAGAGGTATTTGATGGCGCAGTTTCATCCCCAGATAAAGCAAGCACGGGATCCACAAATGGATCTCCACTAACTGATGTCTTAATATGAAATTCAGGAAGGTCACGCCTGTCAACACAAGCATTCAGAATAATTAATGAAAATCTGTTTAATTGCATATGGAGTCCAGATCATTGGAGAACAACAAAGTAATTAGAAGCATATCTAATGTAAAAACTGCCATGGACAGTTTTCATTCTTGCTTAGGGCAGCTATCATGCACAGTGTCTAACTGTCCACATAATAGCTCAGGTTTTCACCTTTAATCTCTGACAGCACTCCTTCAGCTGAACTTCATTAACATCAGATCTGTGCAGCACCATTCTCTTCTCTGAACATACCTATCGGTCTGTGTATCACTCTAATCAACTGTAAGTTACTACACTTAGAGAAAATTTGGAACTACTTAATTTTCTCAGTTTTATTTTTCATCTATTCTGCTTTGTCACCACTCTAGAACTCTGAAAATACTACAACGTCCAAAATACTGAAAATCACTACAAGAAATTACATGTGCACTTTTACTTCTTTCACAAAAGGCAGTCTTCCAGATGCACTATTATTCAGTAGTATTCAGAATGTATGCATCCTGTACATTTGAATAAGAAAATAAGAATATTCCATAAGACTTCTATTTTCCAAATGAATAACATATGACAAAGAAAGACTCTTCATTTTGGAAAATACAAACAAATGAAGTAATGTGGAAAAATAGCTGACATCCCTAAAGAATAGCACCAAGTGCGATTTTACAGCATCTCACTACTTGTTTGAAGACATACCAATCTATATCAGCTAAAGATCCACCGTTTTGAACAGATTACTCTTCAGTGGCAGTGGACACCAGAGACACTGCAGGTGAAGTAATTTTTTTGCTTTAATATCAAATGGCCTTCTATAAAGAAACTATTTTAAAAACAGAATTAATTTTCTGCTATTACTATTTCTCAAACATTTCCATAAACTGCCTTTAATACCTACTAAAACACTAGTGTAAACCAGTGCCTAAAACAAAAGCTTCCTGAAGGACTGAGCTATGAGTAAAGGCAAGGATGACCAATACCTGCGCCGCACAGGACATTAATACTTTGTAAACATATTTCCATAGTTTTACAAGTCAAGTCCATGGGCAGTATATCGAGACTGTGGATTAAAAGCATAATGCATGCAAAGACACCCATCTGGCTCTTTGCATGGTCAGTTTAAGTTGGCTGAGTTTACTTGTTTACGCTCAGCAGCTTTTGAACGCACTGCTGCTCAGAGGATAAGCCTGGATCTCCCAAAACCATGTTGCTGTAACCTCGCACCCTGAGAACACCTGCATCGCATTACCCAAGTGCTTGTGCATACAGCCAGCCCATGTTAATGGGACAAATATTCCCACCCATTTCTTAATGCTTGGATGTCATACTGAGTGCAAGCTTACTTTGTATTTTCACACCATGCTCTGCCCAAGCTAAACAACCCTGGAACTGCAAACTCCACAAATGAGACACCTGAAGAGGCTTTTTTACAGGAGACAGCTTAGTCTGGCTGAATTGTGCTGAATTCTGACCGATTCCATGTGGAGCCACTTGGCGTTTCTCCGAAGACATCCAACTCCCTATATTTTCCAGGCTTTTCATTACCTAGAATATTCCATTTTATTACTAAGGATAGAAAGCCTAACAAAGCAAAGAGCGCAGGAAAAACTTCAGAAGACAGCCTTCACCATTTGTTGACTTGGTTGCAAAGCTTTACTTTGTAAGGGAGTATGCTTTCCATTGCACTGCTAGAACAAAACTTCTTTTGCCCCTATCTACACACAAAACCAGCAGTCTAACTTCACCAGTCTCAAAACAAAATTCTTACCTGTTTTTGAAAGCATACACTTCATCACACAACTCATGGCTTCTAACTCATACACACGCAGAACACTGAACTCTGCTGTTAGTCTAAAGCGCCGTGAACAGATGAGCGTAACAGTCCTCCTCTCACTATGTGTGCGTGCCCACTGTACCTGTGCTTTTTCTGATCAAGCCAAAGCAGGTTAAAAATGTATTCATTTGCTCTAATTGAGTAAAAACTAAAGTCATTGCACTTAGGGCAGATTACAGTTGCTTAAATACTGCTGTACGTAAAGAACACCTTTTAGAAATAAAAATCAAGCTATTGAAATTAATGAGACGTGTCACACAAATTAAATTCTTCCTGTTACTGAGACACTATCGACTATGATGTAAGAAATTACATGATTAATTACCTTAAGATAGAGCCTACAACAAAAAGGAAGATTGTGATCTGAATGCTGTGAGTAGCATAGGTCAAAACCTATTTCCATTAATATCTGAGAGCCTTGATTGTAGTTTTGAAACCAGAAATACTGAAGAAAAACAAAGTTAGAATACCAATCCCCACTGTTGATGATTTCAAAACCTCAAGAAGATAGTCGTAATTTCACAAATGTAACAACCAATTAAAAAATATTGAGTCCTATGAAAATACGGTTTGGAATTTTACTCAAGAACGATCTGTTTGTATGAACAGCCACAGTACCTCCCTGCAAGAACACAAGGAAACAGGGTACCTAACAGTTGCGAGGTTATTTTGATGTGAATAGCAAATACTTTCTATGCTTCATCCAAGCTGCTGGTGTAGAGGCAAGAGACCCTGTGTGAGATGGCTTTGTCAGATGAGACAAAGCAATGAAAAGGTACCCGATGATACCAGATGCGCATGTTTAGACAACTGAGTTTCATGCATTTCAGACCCACCTATAACCAGTTACAATCAGAGAAAAAAAAGTGTTTTGCCAGTCTGTATTCAAAGATATACAGGGTTTCTCCTACTTTGAAATGCTAACATAAGAATTCTGGAGAAATTAAACACAAGGATGCAATTCAAACCAGAAATAACAACGCTGAAGAGGTTAAACGCACCAACCCGATCAGGTCATACTGTGTTATTAACAAAAGTGATCCCTATAAGAGAACTGGCAAGGCAAGATGAAACTATTGACTTGTTGGCTGACCAGAACTACAAGTTTGAACAAAGGATCACAGTACAAAGTAGAAAAAAAGAAAAAGTATGAAATTTCCAATACTAGTCTGCTTCTGAAGGATAAACTAGAGGTTTTAATTTAGCTTTTATAAACAAATTCTTTAGCTTAACAAACTCTTACTGTTATCTAAGATTATTCTAAGACCTTGGAGATGATCCTTGGCTGATGGACAAGTAAGGGTCATGGAGAAGAACAAAACCATGTACATTTAACAGTCACTGGGCAGAACAGCTGCTAAAAAAACTTGGCCACAAACTTCAGCAAATTTTGGGTAGCAAGACAGCAAAAAATTTATCTCTGGAGTCAGTTTTGTTGTTAGAACACGCTTTGCCCTTGTACAAGCAAATTCACTTTCCTGAGAAAAAACAAACCGTCTACCCAATTTACTGGGTGTTTCTTTTTCATTACTTACCGAGTGCCGTCTGCTTTCCAGCTAACTTTGTATGGCTTCTGCTCCAAAAATTTAATATTTTGCTTGTCCATGGAAACAGGCTGTGCTCCAGGGAATCCAGATCTAGAAAAAAAGAATCATGTTTTTATTGCAGAACATTAATATAGTCACACAAGGCAATACTTTTTTTTTTTATATTCAACTGAAGTCATACCTTGTACCAGACTAGCAAGGTTAACTTCAAGTTAGAACATCTTCTTGAATAAGGTATTTTGCAAGAGGAACAAATGCCTAGCTGGTAAGAACAAGGCTATTTGTTTATGACAAAACACTAAATTAGGTAGAACTTTTAAGTTTTAACTTTGGAGGAAGAGATATTTGAATTCAAAATTACAAGCACTTGAAGAACTATAAGCATCAGGAAGTTAGGAAGTACTGTGAGCAACTCCCTGGATCATCAGCTTTGGAAAAGAGGAATTCAGAATACGAGACATTAAAACCAATGTTCTCATTAACATCGGACACAAATCCAAGTTGGCTATAAAAAAAAAGGAGTATCACACCTCACAAGCACTAAATTTTACACATAATTTGAAATTCTGTGTAAAATTTTAAACACCTGGACTAGACTACAACTTGAATTTGCACAACAATTCAAAACATTACGTTGTATCAATGGAAAAGCAGTTCTAGAATCCTGTTTCTTAGTTATCAACAGCTGATCATCCTATTTCCTAGTAGAATGCAAGACCCCCATCTGTTTCACTGTGGAGTGGATTTGAGGCTTGCCTTTTATTTTAAACAATACATCTAAAAATAGTCACCTCTGTTTATTTTTACAATGAGCCATTTCTGCAAAACTGGAAACGTAACACTTATTTCTAGACAGTATAAATGAACGAGTTCTAAATGTTCTCATACCCTTCCCATCCACAGAACTGCTGACATTTTTGCTGTATTCCTCCTAACTTTGGTTGTGTCGTCACCTGGGTCACACATTTAACTGTTATTCCTTCCAAGAAAATTGCACCCTAAATAAATAAAATAAAAAAAAAAGAGTATTTAAGTCTTCATAAAAGCAGATCAGAATATGTCAATACAAGATCAAAGGTGTTTTTACAGCACTAGACCTTCACGAGCAATACTAGCTTAAATATTCCTTAACAATTCTCCCCCAAATACCAAGATGTATCAGCTGAGCTTTGCCAGTAAACTCACTGGTGAGCCATATCATAAACCCAGAAATGGAAATGAGGTACTTATGGGGGGAAAAAAATAATTAAAAAGAAAATTTTACAGGTGGTAAATGGTAAGGGTACAGACACTGTTTAGCTAATACTCTCAAGAAAGTTCCCGCATCAAGCTACGGCATCAGTCTGACTCATTATTTTTCGTTTGTAACTACAACGCTTTTATTTAAAAAGAAAGTGCCCTAGTATCAAGTATGTAGTAGTATTAAGGATAGGATATCAATAGGATCAAATTAATCATCCTTAGCACACAAAATATTATATAATAATAAGGTTGTGTAACACACCAATTTATGAACGAGAATCTGAACCTAAACAGCATTGTAAGCCTGGAGAAAAATCACTGTACATTAAAGGTCACAAAACTCTTGCTGGCAGAGGCCTCTGTGACACCATCCTAGGTGTATCAAAAAGTGTGGCCCCAAAATTAGTAAACTGGAAACTAAGGGCAAAATTAACCTATGAAATTAAATTTTAATTTAAAAATTTTAATACATAAATAGTACTTTTAGACCAACAGTTCCGTGCTTTCCTCAAGCACAGCGCTGCTCACTATCAGCAGAGATCTAACATGTGATGTAAGCATAACTAGCTTGGTAATTAGTGAAAGTCACTGAAAGTCATCTTCAGACACGAGGGTTTTGGTGCGTTTTTTTAAACAATAATCTCAGCAGATGAAGACATTAAGTCCTATTTTTTTCCCTTCAGATCTTTGAAATGCATGATTTCAATTAGGTATGTTAATTTTATCAGACCTAGATGGTAATTCCAGTACAAGAAGTTCAACTACATGGATTTTACCTCCACCTGGGTAAACTACCACGTTATGTGTCTCAAAACTTAAACTTCCACTGTAAGGAAAACAACTGAAATAATGAATGCACTCATGCAGGCAGAAAGCTTAAAGGGTTCTCAGTTGATCTAGGACAAACTTCTTAACAAAAGAGAAAACATAAACAGCTGGTTTGTGATGAAATATCTGTGTAAAAACATACTTGCATAATTTTGTTCTTTTACTATTTATTAAGCAGGTTACTAAAGTGGACGTGCTATCCTGAATGCCACAGAAAAGCCTAAGTAGAGATCAATAAAAGAACACTATAACTAAAACTCTAAAGTAACTTGTGTATTCCTGAAAAAGACTGGTGCCAAGTGGAATAAAACCAGATTCTGGACAACAGAACACAATAACGCTGTCAGGTCTACAAAACCACATAAAGGCTTCTATAGAGATCCCAAACAGATCAGACTTATTTCAGCAACAACTCAAATTCTCAGTGCAGGCTAAGAAGGTCAAAGCATTAAGTTTCCACCTGTTGAGCTATAAATTCTGCAAATGAAGATACAAGTAGTTCATATCTGTTCTCTAAAATTCTTGAAACTTGCCTTAAAAAATCTAGCTGCATGCTACTGAGCCTTTTTGCTCCCTTCCCCTTCCACACACTGCGGCACTCCTCTGGTTCTACTCTTAAGCAAGTCTAAGAACTAAGTTGGTGAAAATAACATCATAAATTAGTAATTTTCTGCCAAATTAGCACCCTAAACTAGCTCACCGTAAGATGAGTCAGCACTAGCACCAGCACAAGGGAAACAGAAGGAACACAAGGAGTGAAGGGAAAGCAGGACTGCAGTTTTCAGCACAGGCTGCATTTAGCTAAGATGGGCTCAGCTGCATCACCAAATTGCATTGTGAGAACAGAACATCCTAAAGAAATAAGCTAGTTCATAACCTTAATTACCCTAAGCTCCACAGACTTTTGATGCGTCCCTTATCCTGTATTATTTAAGTGGGCACCAGCAGGTGCAGCAGCACACAGGTGACCGGGTGAGAGAGGCAGACAGCTACACATGCCTGGCCAACATGCTGGCTGAATTCTGAGTAAGTGGGTAAGAACACCGTGAAATAAAGGAAGATGGTTGTGCCTTGACTTCTCAGAATAACAGCAGAGTGCAACAGCTGCACGACACTTAAGATTGAAGCAAAAGACAGGCTACAGGAACAATTTTCCAGAAAAGAAAAAGTCATAAACATAAAACTGGTGCCTGCCTCTTGAAAGTGTCTCTTGCAGATAATCTGATTAAGAGTTATCACAGAACCACAGAATGGTTTGGGTTGGAAGAGATCTTCAGGAACATCTAGTTCCAACCCCCCTGCCATGGGCAGGGACACCCTCCACTAGACCAGGTTGCTCAAAGCCTCATCCAGCCTGGCCTTGAACACTGCCAGGGATGGGGCACCCACAGCTTCTCTGGGCAACCTGTGCCAGTGCCTCACCACCCTCTCCATGAAGAATTTCTTCCTGATGTCCAATCTAAATCTTCCCACTTTCAATTTAAACCCGTTACCCCTTGTCCTGTCACTACAGGCCCTGGTGAAAAATCCCCCCTCCAGCTTCCTTGTAGGCCCCTTCAGGCACTGGAAGCTGCTGTAAGGTCTCCCTGGAGCCTTCTCTTCTCCAGGCTGAACAAGCCCAACTCTCCCAGCCTGTCCCCATAGCAGAGGGGCTCCAGCCCTCTGAGCATCTTCATGGCCTCCTCTGGACTTGCTTCAACTGGTCGATATCCTTCTTATGTTGGGGGTCCCAGAGCTGGACAGAGCACTGCAGGTGGGGTCTCACGAGAGCAGAGTAGAGGGGGAGAATCCCCTCCCTCGACCTGCTGGCCACGCTTCCCCTGATACAGCCCAGGATGCGGTTGGCTTTCTGGGCTGGCAGCGCACACTGTCGGCTCATGTTCAGCTTCTCATCCACCAGCACCCCCAGGTCCTTCTCCTCTGGGCTGCTCTCAGTCCATTCTCCACCCAGCCTGTACTTGTAGTTGGGATTGCCGCCACCCATGTGCAGGACCTTGCACTTGGCCTTGTTAAACTCCGTGAGGTTGGAACAGGCCCACCTCTCCAGCCTGTCCAGGTCCCTCTGGATGGCATCCCTTCCCTCCAGGCTGTTGACCACACCACACACCTTGGTGTCATCAGCAAACCTGCTGAGGGTGCACTGGATGCCATCATCCATGTCACTGACAAAGATGTTGAACAGCACCAATCGCAATCCCTGAGGAACACCGCTCATCACTGGTCTCCACTCAGACACTGACCCATTGACCGCAACTCAAAGTGTGACCATCCAGTCAGTTCCTTATCCACCGAGCGGTCCATCTGTCAAATCCATGTCTCACAGATTTAGAGACAAGGATGTTGTGTGGGACAGCGTCAAATGCTTTGCACAAATCGTTAAGTTGCTCTTCCATTATCCACCAACGCTGTAACCCCGTCACAGAAGGACACCAAATCTGTCAGGCACGATTTGCCCTTCCTAAAGTCACGTTGGCTGTCACCAACCACCTCTTTATTTCTCATGTGCCTTAGCACAGTTTCCAGGAATATCTGCTCCATCATCTTGCAGGCACCGAGGTGAGATTGACTGCCCTGTCGTTATGCACATACACAACCAGTTTTGCAGCCACTGATGTCAGAGCTATAGTACAGTCAAGTTTCCCTACAAAATCATTTGCATGCTGCTTTCACACCTGATGTAATTTTTAGCAATTTAGAAAATTCTCCATATGGTAAGAAAGGTAAAAAGTTAGAATGAATTAGTCAAAATTACAAAACATTTGCTTCTTATAACATAGAAATTACACTTCCTAACACTAACTGTGCTTTGTTTGTTAGTTTATTGTAACAGCTTTTAATTGTTTATTGATTTGAAACACCTGACCAAACACAACAGGCTCTCTTTGCACTGGCAGCATGTGCTCGATGTACATAATTACATATATACCATCGCGGGGGAGGAGGGGGGGAGCAATTTTTAAAGGACTAGGCAAAAAGTACAGCTTATAATTGGACAAACGAGCCATGCTTTTGTGTTTTCATCCTGGCTTCTCCATTCCCCTGATGAGGCACCTTGTAACCCCACCCCTGTAATGCTGTCAAGTTGAAAGAAGTAGAGGACTGGTGAGAGGGAGGATCAAAGTGCTGAGGACACGGGATGAAGAGGAGTCACCACTAGTGCCAGCACGTTTGCCTTCCTGCAAACAGTAAAGGCAGAGAATGTTTCCTTTGATTATCACAGCCTAAGAATGTAATCAACTCACTTATCCAGAGACTTCCATCAGGATGCTAGTTTAAAAAGCACCGTAGCCACACCAGAAGAGGCTTTCACAGAACAAGGTGAGGCATCAAGCACACTCACCAGCTAAGGCACAGCACTATGAAAACAGGGTGAGTCACTTGGGTGTCTGCTTGGCTTACTCAGCACTCCAGGTTTCATAAGGACATTTCCTTGGATAAGGTGCCAAAACTGAGACAGATCCATGCACTTTTTGCACTGTTATTGAAAACAACAATGCCCCGTGAAAACAGGACACTGGAGAGCGTGGTGCAGAGATGTAGCTCAGCAGGAGCACCTCAGGTCCTCAGCACTGCTGCTGAGCCAAGAGTTATAAGCCCTGATGGACCCAACATAACTACATGCACGTAGTATCCAGGCTCTGCACACCCTTCACACCATCTGTACTCATCAAGCTCTCCTCACCTGCCACCGTACCCCTCCACCCATCACTCAGCTGAAGGAAAAGTGGCAACGTGTATCCTCTTGTGTTGGTTCAGATCCTAAACACCATCTGGAGGAGTGGGTGGGTGGAAACAACCCCAACCACACACTTCCCTGACCCAGTGGCTATCACCAGGCCTGGGTGATAGCCATCTTCAGCTACTCTGACTTGACTGGGTGCCAGTATGCTCAGAAACTGCCTTCCAGAGGACAAGAAATGTTCCAAAACATAACCAGAAGAGAGAGTCCACATCTTCTAAAAGAGAGGGAGGGACAAAGCCAGGGACTTACACTGCTCAGTTTAGATTTAATACCTAGAAATACAGGATCAATTCATAAGAAGTGCCTCTAGGCATGTACAAGCAAAAAAGGTAGAGCCAAATCATATTGTCACTCAGTAACAACAGTGTTCAACTAATCATCTGCTTTTCATGGTAAAACTGGCTTCATAGAATTGGGAGAAGCAGGAAACGCTCCACCTTCTGATGCTGGCTTTTCTCTTGGTTTGTCTTTTGTTTGTTCATCTCGTTCTCATAGAGGAACCCAAAAAACATGGGGTAAATGTAACTTCTATAAAATAGAAAAGCAACCTGTTTCAAACCCAGGTTCAGAGGAGTTAGTGTTTCACTAGCAAAATGGAAAATATATTGAGGAGGATATGCAGGGGCTGGTTTAGGTGCAAGAGAAGTAATTTATTTCCCCTGTATTTCCTAATAGCATATTCTTATTTTTGTGACATCTGTGAATTTAGTAACAGGGATACAAACTATGATGTCACAAGAGGTCACAAAAGTAAGAATTAAGAATGGGCTGGAAAAAACACTGTGAAATTCAGTATAAATAAAGTTCTACACTTAGAAAGGAATAAGCAATTACACAAACACACACTGGTAGATAACTAGAGGAAAAAAAGATACAGAGGTAGCAAGAGACCAAAAGCTGAATTAGTATTGTTCTGTCTTGTAAAAGGCAATTATACTGAGATACATAAACAGAAGACATCTGAAATTAATTCTTCTCTATTAAGCACTAGGATGGCCTCAACTGGAGGCTTGTGTTCAATTACGGGCACCACAGTCTCAGGAAAACATAGGTCAACATGACAGAATACAAAGAATGACAAGAATGGTCAGAAGTATTAAAAAATACAGACTATGGGGAAAAAGTGAACAAATGGGCATTTAATGCGGAAAAAGAGGAGGCTGAAAGGAAATGACACCAGTATTCAAGTACATAAAATTCTGCTGCAAATTCACAAAATAGTAGCTTTCCCATGTCCATCAAGAGACGCCCATAGGCGGAATAATAAGTACAGGTGTTAAACTTCATGGGGAAAAGGTAGGTTAGACAGAGAAAGACAAAGTCACTAATATTTACAATTAAAGTACTTTGATAGTTAAATAATAAATATCCTCACTATGTCAACCGTGACCTTTAGTGGTTTCCCTCCGTCTCGCAGGTGACCACAAGACACCTGCATTCAAAATCATGAAGAAAATCCTGAACAGCTACCACCTCTTCCAGATCGTTTGAGATGTCATCACCCACTTTAGAAGCGCTACATATTACACCCTGTACTGTCTGCGAAATATGCAGCTTACAGCGGACTAGAACAGATGGCGCTCCTTAATAAACAGTAAAAGATCCGTTTGACCCACGAAAAGTTTGAAGGTTCTGGCTCAGAATTGTAACTTTTTGCTCTATTTGCAAAATAAAGTATTTTTTCCCCGGAAGTGAGATTCTAAGTGTCAGCTAATATTGTTGCTTCGATGCTACAACCATTATGCCACGCACTGACAAAGTCACGATGTGTTCGGATTTCCTGTGTAGCATCTGAGACGACAGCAAACAGAGTTGCTGCTACCTGTCAACTACACTTGCGTGATGACAGAGGAAACTGTAATGGCATTATGTACTAACTGTTCCAACAGTTTCTGTGGTGCAAAGAAGAAATGCTGTCAAGACTTTTTGACATCAAACTATGGAAGTTTTAGTGGAAGATGCCACAGTAAAGTTTGCCATCTCCAGGAATGGATTTCTGAAATGGTCAGCATGCTAACTTCACAGGCTAGCTGGGCAGTTGCTTCTGACTATTCATTGTCCTAGCGAGATGCCTGGAAGATGTCTCCTCCTCTACCCCTATGTTTCTTCTATCCCAGCAAAGATTTGGGTCAAAATGAGAACATTTCAGAACATCACTATTACACCAGCCACCTCTAGTTTGACACTGTCTACCCCTAGGTGGTTAGAGGGTAGGTCACGTTAGAATGCAGAAACATCCGGTGCAGGAAATCACCTGTAATTTAGCCCTTTAGACAGTAAATTAAAAAAAACTGAGCAAGAGGTATTTACCTGATAATCATTCCCCCTGTAGACCGCATATTTACAAGGAATCTCAAATAGATTGTATCCATCTCTACTCAGTTAAGAAGCAGTCCAATCTGCCAGCCAAGAACCATGGTAAAGAATTCTCCCCGCTCCTCCTCTTCATGTCAAAGAATGTTCCTCCAGAGCTGCAAAACTAAATTATACGAATATGCATATTAACTAGATGATTATTTATTTCATGAATTAACTAACTCATAATTAACTTCTTTGTTATTAATATGCTTATTCGTATAATTTAGCTTCCAGCTTTCAAAAAACTACGTTGGCAGATAAGAAAAAGACTGGGATGCCAGTATCATGATTCCTGTTAAGCAGACCAGTTGAGTTTTACACTTGCCAAGGTTGTTGGATCTCACCATCACACCTCAATGGCTAATGCATCAATAGGCAAGTCAAATAAAACATAGCTTTAAGGTTCTGGCCCAAAATAAACTCTTTCAGATATCAATGTTTTACTGCAAGGCTAATGGAGGTAGCAGACATATCTGTGAATAGATTTTTACTATGGATTTTAACAATGTAGACAATTGTTTTATTTCTGCTGATGGATTATTTGAAAGTTTTCAAAGTTTAATTTGCTCCATTAGATGAGATTTGGTATTTCTTTCAGGCTAATTTCTTCCACACTTGATCTGTAAACCATGTTGAACAGCTGCAGTAACAACAAAACGCATTTTCGCAGCATATTTCCTAGGAGGATTTCCAAGTGTTTGCAAACAAACACACCTCAGCACGCAAGTAAAATAATTCAGTATTATGCAGAGAACTGAGTCTATTTTTGCACTTAGCAATATTCTATCCTACTTCATCTGCAAATAAAAATAAGTTAGGAATTTGGAGAGAACTGAGGCAATACTCTACAGATAATACAAGTATATACTTTGTACTTGAGCATTCGCTCCCTAATATAGTAACTATGGTAAGTTACTTCATCAGGTTTATGCCGATTCATGTCAAAATAATCGAAGTCATCAGCCACATTTCTTATCCTTTTACAGTTTAAACAGCTTTAAACAAAATGTAATTTCATAGCTGGTTTTTAAGCCCATCTTGCTTTTTCCTAATCCAATTCTCAATCTTTCAAAATTTCCTAAAGTAAGAATATTCACCAAAATAAGCACTACATTTAAAAAACACTGGATTTCATCCACATGGATACAAAAAATAAATAAAAACTGTTTACACACCTCCCCCATAGCATTTCAACTCTACAGACAGAGTGAAAAATTAAGAAGCACTTTACTATCTCAACTTAAGCTTAAAAAAAAAAAATCAAATGTTACATCAGAAAAATTTTAAAGTCATTGTTACAACAGGAATAGCTGAGGTGTTGAATATTAAAGTTCAAGTTTCATGTAGGAAGCATCAGAGTTTGCAATGAATCTACCTGTTTTTACTGGTTAGAGACAATACTACCAGTCCTCACTTGCAAGAACACTGACACTCGTGTAGCATGTACTGTGCAGTAACTGCTGACTATGAGTTTATGGAAATAAGTTTAAAATTAGAATATGAAGATATTAATAAAAAAATACCAGTTTTAGACGTTCTTTTCTCCTCTTGCCAAAGGAAGAGCTTGATGATCCAGGTTCTGATTCTTGGCCTCCTGTTTTACCATTATCATCATCCTCCTCTTCATCGTCATCAAAGCACCACTCTGGTAGCTCAGGTGGTGACGGTGCATCATCTTCATCTCCATAGCGACGAAATAATTCCTTCAAATAGTCACCTTTATAAATACCTGGTGGTCTAGCCTGAGCAAAAGTAGCCACAGCAGCCTCAATACTGTCAAATAAAAATTGAAAATTACTCTGGATGCTTAATTAACACATTCTAGTCATGTTATGCTTTAACAAATCTAAGATCTATTGGGACTGAGAATTTAAAAAAAAAAATCCAAATGGGGAATTGCAAAAACATTCATTATATTTGAAACATCATGCCTGGCAACAGTCGTACAAGATTCTGTATATTTTTGTAGGCATTGCGTACGTTCTCAGAAGTAACCGCAGCTTGTATTGCTTTGTCTCATTGTAGCTAATAGCGGTCTGCTGGTAACCTAGGTAAAACTTCTATTATCCCTACAGAAAAGGAGTGAGGGATAGGCAAGTACCTAAGGACCCAATGACGACAAAAGAAGACCAAAAAAAGGATGAACAAACTTAATGAAGAAAAATACAAGTGTTGAAATTCAAAATTTTTCACCTTAAAAATTATCTTTCTTTCATTAAAGATTTTGCTATCACACCGGGAAAAAAACACCCTAATCTTCTGCAATTACTTCTGCTGGAAGCTTCCCATAAAGAAATGTAATTCAGGAGCCTTTTACTATGCAGGTAACATTTAATATTAAGTGCTTGAATAAGCTGGAGCCTGGAACTCAAAAATATTAGAAACCAAACTAACAGTCATGCGCCTTCACTAGCCAACCAGAAAGCACTGCAAAATACACAAGAGCAAGCACAGCACACGGGGTTTATTGTTGCTATTTTCACAGATCCCATGAAAATGTTTAACAGAAAACACTGGGCATAATTCTGTCTTCAATTTATCATGGTTGCATGGAGTAGTAATGCTCCACACATCGACATTTAGACAACTTGCTAAATAAAAGAGAGGAGACACAAAAGGCACATGCCCCGGTTAGGCTTCTTGACAAGTGCATATAAGTATCTTAAAGCTGGAACAAAAGTACATGTAACATGCAGTGAAAATAATCTTTTTCAGATAAGAGAATAGCCTGCCACTAGAACAAGGAACACATACAGCTAAAATGAAAAAAAAAATCCAAATATAAAAGGAATTTTTTTGTCTGATCTGTACAGTATGGGAAGGAACTTGAGAACTTCAAGGCAAATTTCCCAGGAAGAAACACTTCCTAAGAACCAGTAAGTCTGGTTCTCTCTTCTGATCTTTAGTAGGAGTAGAAAACAAAACATTTTCAGGAGTGAGATTATCAGAACTCAGAAAAGACAGTTTAATAATCTGAGTTACTTAGAAGGACCTTTCTTCCTCATTCTGTTTTCTAAGGCTCCTAACTTCTTCCTCACAAGACATTTTTTTATGTTGATATCTTTCTTAAATTGTTTCACGTCTTATGTAATCAATGCCATTGAAAGGCCAAAACAAAGCAAAAGGGATGAGGCCTGAATAACACTCAAATCTATCTTTGATAATAATATTAGAAGAACTCCATACTATTCTGGAATAGATGGCAATGAAAGCCAAAAGAGGCAGCACAGATTTCAAGCACAGAAACCTAGTTGAAAGAAAACATATCTAGCAAGTTCTAGAAACAGAGCAGTCTTTGGGAAAAATGACTTGTGAAAAAGAGAATCAAGTAAGGTTTCTGATCACGAGCTGGAGAGCTTTCAGTCTGGATGCCCTTTCTTTAAACAGACTACAAAATACATCTCAGTATTCACAATACATCAGCAGCACTCCTGTATCATCTGCTTAAGGAATTAACATGGATGGATTTTTCCATCAGGAAAATCTTATTTCCTCATCAACAAGTAACAGTGTCTTATTTTAAACAATGATATGGCAAATTGGATTTATCCTGATACAATGCTTAGTGTTAACTACCACCTTGCCAAATTTCATTCTATTGCTGTGGGCATTTTTCCCTTCCAGGTGATATCTGGGTGGCCTGTTAAAAAAAATCTGACAGAGATGAACAAACTTGATACAATTAACTACACCTGAATGAAGAGGGAAAAAAACACAGCTGTTAAGTTTTAAGGCTCTTCTCACTAAGGTTTGGAAATAAAAAGAGGATGCATAAGGCAAGAGATTCAAATAGATTCAAGTACAATTCCTCTTGAGAACAAAGGACCAATTATGAGCCTAATTATTTCATGCTGCTTTTAAATTGTTAGATTAAAAGCATACAAATTTGCTAGCTCATAGGAACTAGGATCATAAATATAAAGATATTTTATCTGTGTCTACTTCCTATACTCAGCTAAGATTCTGCCAGGATCCAGTCCCCCACTACTAATGGTGTTCTGTCTCTGTTACTCCAATGTCATTATTCCAAGCTGACTAACATAGAACAACAACCTAGCTGTTTGCAAACAGCTTGCACATACATGCTAAGCCCCAAATAACTGTACGTCCAGGCATAAGAAAATGCTGCAACAGAAGTAGAATTTTCTTCACTTAAAAGACCATACAAGAAATACCACTGGAATGCTTAAGGAGCTTGTTAAAAAACATGCCTTGGATGGGACCCCGTCAGCAAGGAAATAGCGTTCCACGAATACTTCCAAACATGTAAAAGTCGCTCCCACCAGCATGGCACAAGCATTTTTTTTTAACACTAATTGTATTTGAAAAAGATCATGACTCTTTATGAAGGCAACAGCATCTTTCCACACAAAAAAATCACCCAGGTGAGTCTGTACAGAAGCATGCTGTAGATGTCAGTCAAACCACAAGCTGGAAACAAGGACGCTGCCTACCCCACAACCCTTTGGAAGCAAGTCTGTTGCTCTGCTATTGCTCTAGCTAATCTCTTCTCTTCAGAACTAAACAAACCAGCCCAAACAAATAAACAAACAAAAAAAAAACAAAACAACAAAAAAAAAGTAATGCAGACCTACATGAAAAAGATCTTTCAGATATCTCTGAACTCTACATTCTTACTCAAAATGTGGGACATGTCACAGGGAAGAGAGACAACACAATAGATACACTCTTAAAAGTCCCCACACAGCAGGTACAGCTGACTTTTGACATACCAGACCTGGAAAGCTTGACAGAAACAGGCTAAGCTCTCAAGGGAGGATAAGAATAATGTTAATATAGGTTGTTTGCTCAAGATTACCAGGCAGTTTTAAAGTAACAAGCAGTGAAAACATTAGGATAGCTGTCAGGACAATGAGTGAAACATAATGACAACGCCTTTGGTCACTTCCCACAAATCCCTAGGAATTAACATTCAAAATTACCTCCAGTCCAACTTCTCGACCAAAAAGGCACAGATCAGAAATCCAGTTCTATTGAAACCATGTGTGCAATGGACACCTAGACAAGACAAGGAAAGGGCATAATCATTTACAAGTGGTTTTAACAAATATTCTTCAGTTTCACAAGTGTGGTTTTGGAACCTTCTACCTTCAGCAGTAACATTAAAGAGTTATCTTCCTTCCCATCACGGCAGCCCAGATCACATAAGGCACATAAGCCTAAAAAGCAATTAATTACATTTTTTTGCAAATTATTAGCAAGGAGTATATAATAGTTCAGTTTATCCCAGCTCAAGAGCACTACCTTAATGCAACTGAAATATGGCTTGTACAGATAAGCTTAAAAGTATTTTTTATGACAGCTCCAATGCTTATCAGAAAACAACACAATCAAATCCAATAATCATAGAATCATAGAATGGTTTGGGTTGGAAGGGACCTTAAAGATCATCCAGTTCCAACCCCCCTGCCATGGGCAGGGACACCCTCCACTAGACCAGGTTGCTCAAAGCCTCATCCAGCCTGACCTTGAACACTCCCAGGGATGGGGCACCCACAGCTTCTCTGGGCAACCTGTGCCAGTGCCTCACCACCCTCTCCAAGAAGAACTCCTTCCTGATGTCCAACCTAAATCTCCCCGCTTTCAATTTAAACCCCTTACTCCTTGTCCTGTCACTACAGGCCATGGTGAAAAGCCCCCCCCCAGCTTTGGTGCTTTTCGTGGATTCAACAAGCATTACATTCATTTCACACCACCAGGCATAAAAGTCATATCCAGATTACCTTACCTCAAACCTGAAAACGGTGTCAATAGACCACAATTCTATTTCAAATTTGCTATTACTATGCTAAGACCAGATCTATTATTGTAAATTAAAAAAAAAAGTAAACTATACATCAGTATAATCACCTTGATTTACTTATCTTTTCAATGTAAGAAAAGAAATAACTAAGTCTTCAGCATCTATTTACTAAATTCATCCCCCACTGAAAGAAGGCGAAGCATCAAATGCATAGGAACTTTTCTTTTTCTCTCTAGGCAACAGCACCATCTAGTGACGAACAGCGAGTCTGAAAATTTGTGCTATTAAAAATGTCCTGAAGGATGGAGGCAAGATGTTGCTTCTCCCTCATATTGCATTTTAAATTATAAATATCAGAGCGTTAAAGTTTCCACTAACACCAAACACTTCTTAATATTAACATATTATTCAGTTGTGACCATGAAGCAAGTCACTTAAGCTTGTATTGATTTCCTTATTTCTCTACCACAGTTAGTAAAGTACGTTTAGCAACTGTTCACTTGATGCTTATTCGCTTGATACTTACACTGACAAAATGTGAATATCTATCTTTTTTTCTATATGCTCCCCTACACTGCAAATTTGGGGTTTTTTTTACTGGAGATCCAAAAAATGCCTACAAAGAGTAGACTGATAAAACCAAAAAAAAACGTTTATATGGGTAAACAAAAATATATCTCAACTGTGTCAGGGTTTGTGTCTGCCCCACCAAGCCTCCTTTCTTAATCGAGCAAGGCAAAATCTTCTACTAATTTCTTGGATTCATCCATTCTAAACATTTAATGATATTAAGAACTGTGTAACTTGCTTCAAATTAATTTAACTTCCTTGTAGAATTTGTTCCCAGCAATCATTTCTCCTTCGTTTTCTGCTTAAGCATTTTGTTTCCTGAAGGTTGGAAGGCATACTCCAGTCCCTCAAGTTGCAAAAATAAAGTTTCCATCCCATATTCTTCTAGCTGAATAGAAAATGTTGTTCACTTATTCACATTTCGGTCTCTTTCCATATCTAATCTTGACAGTGGAAATGAAATTGCATATACCTGCTATCAATAAGTCCTGCAGCTGTTACTGCTACCCAGAAGGTTAAGTCAATAATTTTACACACATGACAAAGATAAGAAGCATCTCAGCAATGAGACCAACAGCTTGGAAGGGGAAGATCACACAGGGTGCAGTACTATCACTGCTGCAGACTGCTTCGGCTTTTGATAAAAACATCTTCCACACCCATCCCTCTGATGCTCTATCAGAGGAAACAAGTGGTAAGAACCAGAAACAACTTTTCAGTAGTTCTTGGAAGGGAAATGGAAAATCCCAACATCTCCCTTTTACTATGAAAGCCTAGACACGACAGGCTATTTAAAAGCTTAGTCAACACATTATTTTCTTAACTCTCTCTATTTGACTTTTTTCCCCATAGAGGTGAAACAATCCAAATAATGGAAAAACATACCAAAATTCATAGAAATCACAAAGTTAGTGACTCAACACCAAACACAGCATTTTAGAAGTTGAAATACCAGTTAAATGGGTCTGCTATTTATAGGATAGCACTGTGCTATCCACACTCCACTTAAATTGCTGACCATATTAATATTTCAGGTTTTTAAATATTGTTCGAGGACCAAGTGAAGGAACTGCGAAAGGAGAGTGAAAAACGAGGAACTGTTAAAAGAGAGTGAGTGGGATCGGTCATCAACTACATTTCAAGTTCTGAAATATTGTTGATGGCTGATCCCACTCCCATTTAGCAGTTCCTCATTTTTCATACCACATTCTTGCTTTACAGGTTAGAGAAAAAAAACACAGGTCTCAAACTAAAATTGCATTCTGTGTGAAATGAAGAAATAAGAAAGTATCTGGATGATGTGAAAGAGTGTAAGCCCAAATAAAATCCCCCAAGCACTGAAAAAAATTAAGATTCTCAGTGGAATCTTGTGACAGGACAAGAAGCAAATGGGCACAAACTGAAATACAATAAATTCTGGTCAAATGTAAGAAGAAAAACCTGTACATTGTAAGGGTGAGCAAACACTGGAAGAGGCTGCCAGAAGATGTGGAGTCTCCAAGCATGGAGATGGTCCAAACCCAAACGGGCACAGTCTTGAGCAAGCTGCTTTAGCTGGCCCTGCCCTAAGGAAGGGCAACAGACTGGCTGATTTCCACAGGTCCCTTCCTACTACATCAAATTATCGTATAATTCTGCATGAATCCTGAAATGTATGAACATACCAGCTTAGTTTACCAAGCTCTTGTCATGACACCTACACAAACAACAGTTCCACGCACTCTTCAGTCACACAGACACTCTGGTTCAGGAATGTGGCAGAATTATCATCAGAGAGGATAAGGAGAACACCCATTCCATCTCTGGAAACCTAGCTGCAAAGTAACTACTTCTCTCTGACAGTTTGCAGATACAGTTGAACATTAATATGCTTAACAGAAATCAGAATTAAATGGTTTTAACTAAAACTAGAAGCCACCCAAATTAAACCAAGAATTTATTTTGCTCTGGGAAAAAAAAAATCCTTAAGAACATTCACATATTCACCGCAAGACAGTACACCACAGAAGAAAGCCTCCTATCTACCACCAGTTTCCAGCAATTAATCAGCTGCTTTGTGAGATTTGCTAAAGAATCTCTGCTCGTTCAATCATCAAATATGACTTCAAGTGAGCCAGGCCATCAAACGCCAAAACAATACTTAGGCAATACACAACCAGCCTTTAGATCAGCAGAAGTTACAAAAAGACAATGCAAGTACCATGCGTTTGTAGACAGTTCTTAAGCCTGTACGCTTTCCCGCATTAAGTCGATACATTTCATCAAACTGATGGATGCAGAAGCATACTATTTTCTGTAAAAACCAGAAACATACTAGTTTCTGGAGTAAAAGCAATCAGATCTATATATGTATAAACACTATACTGAAGAAATTCCTCTGCTTAGACTTCTAAGAATAAGAGACTGCAGTTATGAGTAAATATTAAATAAATTAACAGCAAAAACTAATGATGGATATAAGATGGATATAATCGGTGTAAGAAGAGATACCTATAAGCTCTGAGGGATTCTTATCACTGAAGTGTTCACATACACGGATAAATGTTTCTGTATTCTCAGGTGTAGGGCACTCACCATGCCTGAAAAACACATGAACATGTGGATTAGGAGACAGCTGGGGGAAAGGGAAGCGGGGAAAAAAAGGAGATTAATTACTTCAGTGTGATCTTTCAAATTAAAAGGTAAATATTAAAAAAGTGCAGACAACTTACCCTTTACACTGGAGCTTTATATATTTAATCCCTTCTTTCTCTATATCATTCCTATCATAGAATCTAGTGGTGTTGGTCAAGTCTACCAGTAAACCCATTTTAACCTAAAAAAAAAAAAAAAACCCACACTTTTATATGTGGTTCAAATATCAGTGCATAAATACATAATGGCTAATAACGTCCAAATTAAAAGCAATAGCTTTTCATAAAATCTGTATTTTACCACCATCACCTGTGTTTCTTTGTGAAAGCTGGCGTCTGAATTGGAACTAGCCATTGATTCAAAAACTTCAGTTTGTTCCCACCAACGTTTCTAAATAAGAAAGCTGCTAAGAGCAGGAAAGTATCTGGTAAAGAATTATTTTAACGTCCTAAAAACCAAATAAGGTGGAATTGGGTGTTCTTATCTTTTAAGTAGAATAATATTAAACACTGGCACAGTGGAAGTATCATAAGAAAAATTAACTACTAAGACATATATAAGTACACTCCCAGAAAAAATAACTCCTCTTAATTTACTCATCCATTAAATAAGAGTACAAAACAAACCAAAGCAAGTCAACATGTGTTCAAGATTAAAACAAAAACTTCCTTGCATTCTCAGTAACATTTTATTCAAAGCTAAAATGTGAAACAACTTGCAACCTTCAAAGATGCTGTCCGTAATTAAGGTGACAGTGTCAACCACTCGGATGTCACGACGTACCTGAACTCAGGCTGCCTTGCCCACTCTACCCTAATGTGTTCCTTTCTGCATGAACTTAGTTTTTTTTAGTCTTTGGGGTTTAGAGCTGTAAGAGAGGTCTTTTAAAGCAGCCTTGTGGTAGTTACAACGCTTTCAAAAGCAAGATAGAAAGCAGAAATACCACTGCGTGGTATCCAACACACAGAGAGAACATTAGCAAAGTGCATTCTACTGAACCTTGATCCAACAAATTTCCACCTGTGATTGTACAGGACAACATGCTAGGATAGAAAATTACATCCAAAATGAGCTAGTTCTGTGAATACTATTTAAATATTTTTCCATTGTTCTACACCAGCAAACCTTTTCTTTCATGTAGCAATATGGGGTTAGGTGTAACACTTCCAAGATGTCCTCCACTGGGGAAAATTATTTTCAAAGTAAGTTTACAATTTAATGAAAACATCATTTTAAAGTAAAGGTTTTTGCATTCAGTAACAGTCTAGTAAGAAAGAAGACATTCCAAAACGTGAATTAAACTTGGAAAAACATGCTGTATTCTCAGACAGGAGAAAGGGAAAAGGAATCGTGAGGAAAACAACCTTTTATTAAAGTGTGAAGACAGATTAAAAGATAGCAGCTGTTTAATACATCACATTGTTAAAGGAGACCTACAAGAAGAAATGCAAATGTTTTGCAGAACATCGTTTCACATCCACCCATCCGAAAGTAGGAGAGAGACAATTCCATTTTAGTGTTGAACGCTGCAAGCCAGTTCCCAGCCCCACAGTTCCCAAATACCAGCAGCTTCAAATGTTCCTACTGGAAGCCTCCAAACTTCCCCAAACTCCTGTTATAATGAAGACTGACCACCGAAAAGATGTGTGAAAGCACA
Organism: Rhynochetos jubatus; assembly: GCA_027574665.1. Lineage (NCBI taxonomy): Eukaryota > Metazoa > Chordata > Aves > Eurypygiformes > Rhynochetidae > Rhynochetos > Rhynochetos jubatus. Next base: position 85,882,331 of record CM050650.1, on the reverse strand, counting down.
AAAACTAATTTTACATCAAAGGTTTTTAACTCAAAGAATTCTCACATGCTTATCCCTCAACATGTAGAAATTACTCTTCTGAACACTCACAGATCTCAGTTTCCTGACTGACATGTAGAAGCCAGAACACTACAACATACTTCAGGCCCCAAGTGTCACCATGCCTTTGGGATGCTGAATTTAATTTGAACAGGAGAATTAAATACAGCAAAGTGTCTGCTGGAGAGGAAATTCTGAACTACAGGACTCCAGGCTTGCTATTCCTTTGCAATTATTACGAATCGTTTCAGTCATATAAAAGAGACAATCTTGTGACGTGACACTGTTCCTCAGACATTTCACGGAGCAGTAAACCAAACAGGCATCTGACACAATTTAGCCGAAGCTATAAAAGCAGGTATGGCATATATAAAGTATGTAAGGTCTGAAAGCAGTTTCCTTCCTTTACAGAAAGCATAAACGTTTGCTTTGTCTGATCATGGGACCAGCTGCACGTAACACAATTTATGACACATACAATTTAGAGAATGCAAGGCAACAGGAAAAGATAAACACATTTTTAAAAAGCAGGGGGATTATGTAACATATCAAAGTATACAATTATGATGTTCCAAAAATCCATGCAAAAAACCACAGGCACCGCAAGAAGCGAAACACTGCAGTCACCGAACCAGGGTTATACTATGCTTGCCCTGACCAACCACAGTTCTTACCTATAGAACAGATTCTAGCACATGTACGTTCATCACGCAGGTGCTTTGCTCTGCAACCTTGACATTCCACTAGTCATCACTGCCATCCTCTCAGTCATGCTTTCACAGATTCCCAGAGTGTTAAGGGTTGGAAGGCGCCTCTAGAGATCATCCAGTCCAACCCCCCTGAGGGGCCAGAGCAGGATCCCCTAGAGCAGATCACACAGGAACAAGTCCAGGTGGCTGCTGAAAGTCTCCAGGGAAGCAGACTCCACCCCCTCCCTGGGCAGCCGGTCCCAGTGCTCTGGCACCCTCACAGGGAAGAAGTGCTTCCTCAGGTTCAGGCTGAACCTTCTGTTTCCCAGGTTATGGCCGTTGCCCCTAGTCCTGTCCCTGCACACCACTGAGCAGAGCCTGGCCCCATCCTCCTGACACCCACCCTTTAGACACTGATAAGCACTGATAAGATCCCCCCTCAGCCTCCTCTTCCCCAGGCTGAACAGCCCCAGCTCTCTCTCGTAAATTTGCTCCTAGAAAGTTCTTAATAGGAGCTGAATTTTGAAAGGCTATCTAAGCTAAAATAGATAGTCAACCACTGGAAAAAAAAACCCAAAACTGTTTTTCCAGCCAATGTTTTGCATGAATCACATTTTGCAGTTCACCACACCCATTGAATGACACAGCTTTGGAAGAAAGAATGATTTTAAATTGTTGAGCAACTTCTCATTAAAACATGCATTTATTTCTTACAAGGACTGTTGCAACACTGGTCTTACATGCCATATTCAAACACAATTGAAACTAGGTTTTTTTTTTTTTTGCTTCTAATTGTAGAAGATGGCTGGATAGAAGGAAGAAAAGCTCATCGACAACTTGAAATTCTCATCTTCTACATACAATATTATGAAGATCTTCATGCCACCTCCATTCTGCTCATGCTTATTTTGGCCAGGCTCTCCATGTCCTCCTACAGTTATAAAAGTCTTCCTCCTCACTTTCTCACACTCCAGCTATTTCCAGCTATTAATGCCTTCTGCATGTGCTCTTCTGCTGTTGTGCAATTAAATGGGCTTAGCTAGGTTCCCCTTGTATAACCAGAAGTTTCTTATTAGACACTGGAACTTAAAAACATCCTCCCCCGGAGGGTGAGAGCATACTACAATACACTAAATTCTCTCCAGTCCTAGGATTTTTTTTTTCCTTTAATTTCTTATTTGAGGACAACACCTTAAATCAGTGACTGAATTTATCTGTGAAAACAATGATGTGGCTGAAAACTGATAACTTGTTTTCCTAACAGGAATATTGTAACTTGAGCATACTAATTACCCAAACATTCTTTTGAGTTAACTGATGTCCTAACTCTTCATAACAGAAATAAAACTACCCCTTTGCTAAAGCATAAACACTACTAACCTACCTACCCAAGAAAGAAAGAAAAAAACCAAAATTGTTCACACCAATTGTTCTTGCAAGCTTTCTCTTTTTTTTTTTTTTTTGAGAACATTAAGATACTACGTCAGTATCAGCAATCAGAAGAAAAACATGGTTGCTATCTCCAGTCAAATCAGTTTCTAACATTCAGATTTTCAGCAACCAGCTCCATGGGAAAAAGGAATCACACAGGAAGACCGTTAGAGGAAGTTCCTCCTAGACAGAAGTGGCCTTAAATACTGAATCAGTACATTCAAAAATCTATGGTAGCAGCAATATCTCACTATTATCAAAATCCAGATGTAAAAGTTTCTGACAAAGTCTCTTATTTGGGAGATAAATTATATGGACTTACGTAGTAACAGCACTGTTTCAGAAGAGATTCATTCTGCAAAGCATTAGCAATAAAACACACTGCAGTAGAATGATGAGAAGAGAAGGCTCCAGGGAGACCTTATAGCACCTTCCAGTACCTGAAGGGGCCTGCAAGGAAGCTGGGGGGGACTTTTTACAAGGGCCTGTAGTGACAGGACAAGGGGTAATGGGTTTAAACTGAAAGCAGGGAGATTTAATTGAACATCAGGAAGAAATTCTTCACAGAAGGTGATGAGCACTGGCACAGGTTGCCCAGAGAAGCTGTGGATGCCCCATCCCTGGAAGTGTTCAAGGCCAGGCTGGATGAGGCTTGGAGCAACCTGGTCTAGTGGAGGGTGTCCCTGCCCATGGCAGGGGGTTGGAACTGGACGGTCTTTAAGGTCCCTCCCAACCCAAACCATTCCGTGATTCTATCATTCTATGAGCTACTTCTGCCTTGGGGAAATCCTCTTTCTGAGGTCTCCTCAACTGCACGTTCATCTCACCGCCAGATTGTTGGTAAACTGCTGCTCTACAAATATAGCAGTCCAGTAAGCCACTGCGTATCTAGGCACATAAAGAATCATACGTTTTCAAACAGCAAACATTTAGCAACAATACCAGGGTTCAAGACAATACAATAGATTTGATGAGAACAAGGAGTTTGAGTGAAATTATATGCTCTGCTTGTTAACCAAAATTACCAAAATATAAGTGGAGATCCTCATGCCAGTCATTGTACTATCAGATTCTAATCATCTCATGTCACTCAAGACATCACGAATTTGTAGTATTGCAATATAACTGATTGATGTGCCCAGGGGAAAGGCTCGGACAGCTCACCTTGACTTCTTTGTTGACAAATCACTAACAAGCAAATAGAAATTCTGAGTCAGTCTCTGAAGTTCTCTCTGACTTCAAAATCTATGCAGAATTTTAAATTACTTTAAACCATGAATAAGACTGAGTTTGGAAAATGCCTAGGTATGCTCATTAAAGCAAATGAAAACCAACAAAATGCATAAAAGAGGAACTCCAGTAGAATTTAGTTGCATAGATCCAGTAATTCAAGCAAGAAAAATCCTACCAGTTCAAGCACCTCAGAACAGGTACATATGCTTCACTGATAGTGTTTTTTTATCACATTAGCCCACAGGTACTTCTATCGCTGCTACACTGAGTAGCTCACCATCTACTTCACACCTAAGCTTAAATGAGATACATAAAATTAAGTTTCCCACATTTTAGTCACCTAATCCTTTTGATGTTTAAAACTCTGATATTGTCAAACAAATTCAGAATTAACATAGATCAACAGAAGAAAAAAAGAACACAGAAAAAATGTCACTAGCATGATTAGTTTTGTAAAACACAGTCAAAAAATAGTGCTAACCTTATATATAACAGCTTAATAAACAGATTAAAAGAATAGGGGTATACTTTTTTTTTTTTTGCCTGGGGGCTTAAAAATCCCATTTCCAGAAGCACTGCACCGGGGGCAGCCCTTCACAGACCTACACGTAAGGCTGGAAAGGTCCTGTTCCCCACCTCTACTGTCAAAGTCGTGCTACAATGCAGAACAACATGCAAGTTGAAGTACACAGACAAAACAGGCAAAACAGAGAATGAAGAAATAAGCCAGAAGCACAACTCCATAATCCAAGGATAAAGGTATCCACCCACCTTCCTGAGTTTCAATCCACGCTCCTAAATTATTTTTCTATTTATGCTTTTTTTTTTCTCCCCACTAAGAAGTTACTGGATAAAATTCATAAGTTTTTTTCTTCCATACTTGGGTATGACTGGTTTGATACCATAAAGCATTCAAGGCATCAAAAGAAATTGTGTGTTGAAATCACAGAAGAATTCTGTAAAATTCTCCGTTCACTTTCAAATTATTTCACTCCTATAAACAAAATTGCAACTTAACATATCCACACGCAAGTCATTTGTAAAACTACACGCTCAGAATCTGAATTTTGACAATGACACCTCTCCAAGATGCAACAGTAATACAGACAAGAATGAGATTCTTGCTGCTAACACAGTGAATGAGCTACGTAATTCTTGCCTGTAAAGAAAGTACATTTTGAAACGTAGCAGTTGCAGAGAAAACCTGAAAAAGTAAAAAAAATATATATATTTTCTGTACAAATGTCCTAAAGGAAGCCATCAACCACTTTTTACTTAAATCTGCAAAGCAACATTTGAACAAACATTAATAATGAAAACAATGTTTAAATGACTAGAAAATTTAACTTTACCTTCAGACTCTTCAAGTAGTTGGATAACATACTCGGGTGAAAACGATTTTCTTCAGCAACCTGTTCATCGTATCTTGGTCCTAACATTGTCTTCAAAGGCAAAAACTTCCCTATGGAAGACAATCAAATTTTGCAGTATTTTACGTATATGTACACTTACAACTTTGTGATTTCAAAGCAACATGCTGAGCAGATTCAGAGGTTCACCTTCAATGAAAAATAATCGCAGGAAAAGTGTAACAGCTGAATTGGAATATTTTTTAGTTAGGGAGCTCTCAGAATTCACAAGTAAGTTCAAAAGTTTAAAGGAAATAACAGTCAGCTCTTCTAAAACAAAGTAATTTAACATTTCTAGGTTAAATTTGTGATTTAAGCTGTGGAGCTACAGCACACAACAGAAGGGAGAAAATTTAAACTTGGTACAATTAAAAACATGAAAATAGCATCTTAAATGACAGTGTGTTACCCAAACATGTGAACACTAGCTTTGATTACCTGCAAACAAAAAGAACGCTGAAAAAAATTTAATTTGGTCCAGAACATCTGTGCACTACAGATCTTTCTAACATGCTCCTTAAGGCTTGCTGGAAGAGTTCTGTGGCAGTGTTGGACCTTCCCTGCAAAACATGACACCTACCTGGGGTTCAGACACTGGGGAAGTTACAAAACATGACCGGAATTCGTACTAATTCAGCTGCATCCATCACTCCCTAGAAAACTCCCAATTTTTTTTAATATTGATTTTATTTTTCATCCATCATGTCCACCACAGAATATGTGAAATAATCTCATTAGAAATCTCTAGCTTTTTCTTTCTGAACCCCAGCAAGCTACAGTTGCCTCCGAGTGCAGCAGGAACAGGTATTTGAGCAGCACATACTGACCCAATGGCTCTTCCTGCGCTTCCGAACAGACATGAACTTCGGGGCCAGGTCATTGCCACCAGCTCTGCCTGGGAAGCAGCACACCCCCTCGCGCAGACACCTGGGACCCTGCACTGCAGCTGCTTGTGGAAAATGAATGCAAATCGACAGTAAAAAAGAGACCTGGAATATCTGCCCAGCTACACCAAGGTTAATGTCATAGTCCGGGAGTAAAACTGGGAGAACCTCAGCATTTCTAAGTAGCTGTGGCAGTATTTAAATGAACTGTCTCTCAAGACTGATCAAATAAACTCCCCCAAGAAAACACAAGAAGCAGCACTGCCCCTTCGTCCCTCCTTTCTTCTTTTTATATTTTTAATAAAACTGTTTCCAAGACAGCCCTTCTAACACCAAAGGAAATGCAACCATACAATTGTATGGCACAGAAGAGCAGCAGAAATGTTTTGGTTGGTTTTTTTTAACGTAGGAAGAATTCCAAATTGGAGCACCAGATATAAACTTTCCAGAAAAAAAAAAAAAAGTGCTGCTAGAACTTAATCTTGTCAAATTCTATTTCTAAAATGCTTCTAATAGCAGTTAACCTACCTATCTCCTAAAGTGGAAAAAAAACCAAAAACCCAGACAGTTCATTCTATATATGATTACTTTCTTCTTTTTAACTTCAGTAGCTTTTAAAAATCTATTTAGAAACACAAATACCCACACAATATTTTGAACTAAGGAAAAACATAACACCCTTCTATACTACTCCTTAAACCGCCTGATGCATCTGTTCAGCTATGGAATGTAGAGTAACTGCCACCATCCACAAGTCTTTACACAGTATTTAATTCAGTTTCAGGTCCTCAAGTGAATCAGCCCACCCAGCACTAATCCTAAGAAGTTCTTCTAAAATAATCATGAACGTACTGCTTTCCCATCAAAACAAAACTTTCCCTCATAATAGAAGAAACAAAATCCTCGTTTTCAGCAAAATGAAACCACATGGACTGAAAAGACACTAAAATACGCGTTGTATTCAGCTTGAAATCAAGTTCTCAGAGAGTAGCTCACTAATCTTCGTTAAAAATAGAAAAATGTGTACCATTTCCACTAAATGAATGCAGCTAAGAGGTTTCCCCATTCAACAAATTAAAGTTCACAGAGTTCTCTGTAGCCTTAAATTCTATCAAAACATCTTACATAGCCTGAAATAAGCATTTAACTTTTAGGAAAGAGACACTATAAACCACAGAAGACAGACAGGAAACTGAGAAGCTTTATGCCACTTGTTAGCTCAGGTTGGATATTAATCAGCAACTTGAGAAACACCCTTGCTGTTTCGCTTGCCTGAGACCATTCCAACCTTTCCAGCTAAAAAAGGCAAGTACAGTACAATTGCACTGAAGACTCTCCTGTTCTCCATCTTTTAGAACACAGAAGGAACACATTCGTTCTCTTCCCAGTAGCGCACCTTGCTTTAGAGCCTGATTTTCACTCCAACTGCCTTCTAAGCAACCACAATACGTTCCTGTTCATCACCAGAAGACCAGCAAAGTAGTCTGTCAGCATCCCTGCAGCATTTCAACACCTTTACACAACTGTGGAAGTGGTAAGTATTTTAATAGAGTCCATTTACTATCACTTCCAAAGATCAAACCTAGATCTTCCGAAGTATTTAGGTGCCCAACTTCTACAAACCCCAGTCTGGCGTATCACTGAGAGACAGAGCTTATAGGGCAGCAAACAAACTACCTGTCAGGGTTAGAAAAGAGCACTGAATTCATGTAATTTGGCTCCAATTTAGGAAAATTTTATAATCAGATGGTGAAAACAATGACTCTGGGGTTTGTGGTTTGTCTTTTTCCCACTTTGGGGATTTGTTTTAATAAATCACATTTCTCTGCAATACAATTTTACGTTATTCTTACGCAGTAAGCACTACCTTCCTATTTTACATTCTGGTTTTTCTCTAAAGTGTGGCTGCTACACATGTATTAAGGATCTTGAATACGATCTCATACTGCGTTCGTCTTATAACAAAAAAACAAATTTCTCTGACAAATTTGCTACTTGTTCTTTATGCAGAAGCTTGAAAATCCTCCTTCTCTGTGTGCATACAAGTCCCTCTCAGGCAGGTGTCATTAAGCTACAGAAAATCTAAGCTTTAATTCTAAGAAAGATTTCTAACCTTTCCAAGTAATATGGACGAGTATAAAGGAGGCAGTAGCTACAATCTCTGCTACAGTTCTGGGCTACATCTTACTCTAAAGAACTGACAGTAAAACCTGATAGCAACTCAACTTAAGCCCCAATGCATAAGAATTTGAAGGTTAAATAATCACCAATTCTTTGTGTTGAACCTGGTGGTGTGACAGTAACAAGGTGGTATTTTACATGGCTATAAAAGCATGCTAAATCATTAGCATATCTACACTAAAGTATGATAATAACTGTGACTCCTCAGTCAAAGTTTCAAATGAGATTTAAACTTAATCGTGGAAGTAGGTAATTGTCAAATATCAAGGTTCTGGTAACATTTTGAATCTGTCAAATAGTTTTGGAAAGTGGATATTAAAAACCATTTTTCCAAATTAGTTACCTGTGTAACAGATGGTATTTCTTTAGGTTGAAAAATAGGTTAAAATTCTAAAAACAAGAGCCCAGTATGTCAAGAGTATCAACATCAAGTGGATAAATCTGAGAGAAATCAAAGTGAACAACATAAGACTTCAAATTTTCTACATACGCATGTTCAAGTTTTGGCACACTTGTTATGTTTCCTTAAAACTTTAATTAGAGAGCATACCAGGGCAAAAGCCACCCTTCATTTAGCTTAATTTTCTTTGCCATGAAGCTATCAACTCAGTATGTGACGGCAGCCACTAATTATTTATGACTATGGGATTTCTAGATTAAGCATTGATTAGGAAGGCTGTGTAAAGTGCCCAAGGTTAAGAAAGGGAAAACTGAGTAAGATGAAATAGTAAAATCCACAGTTAAAAAATAAAGAACCCACAACATCCTAAAAAGTTGCAGCCTTCTGTTTCACAAACAGCTGTGCTGGGTCAAAGCATCCATTTCACCTAGTATCTCAGCACCAAAGCAGGTCAATAACAGACACCTAGGAAAGAGTCAGACCATGACAAAGACAATCCAGCACCAGATTATTCTCCCCAACTACAACAAGCTACATACAGCTCAGCAACTTCCTGAACCAAAGACATTATTCATCTTTTTAAGGGGTTATCTCTACAACCATATGCAATATGGATGTTTCTAATTATATTTCAACATTCTGCATGCCATGTGTACGGGATTAATTCACATGAATCAATGGAAGGAGACTGAAAGGACAGTGCTCAGACACTTCTCATGTCTTTTCTTCAGTATGTTGCTAGTGCTCTCCACTGCAAAACCTAAACGGACTGAGGTTTTGGTGGCTATAAAAAGTAGGTGCCTGGAGAGATGGCGATGCCAAGGCAGTAAGGCTGAAGCAGCCTGATCACTTCAGATCAGAGGTCAGAGGAAGCTCTTTCCATCTAGTACATAACTGAGGTGCTACCCTAATGTAATAAATACAACAGTGTTCCATTCTGAACTGCTGTACCATAAAACCAGTAAGTGGCAGCAAAACACCAATGTTTAAAGAAGTCAACTGGAAAACAATGGAAGACACAGGTCAATTCACCTCGTTCAGAACGAAGGGTCCTGTTAACCTGAACGAACCCAATCTCACCAACAGAAGAGCTCCAGGCCTCATTAGTGCTTGTATTTGGGGTCACCAAGAAATTCTAGATGCCACAACCATAGACAAGAGGATCATGACCAAATCAAACATAAATGTGAATCCACAGAAGCCAGACAAACTTTGCTTAGCAACATTACTACTATTACACTATCAGATGGGAATAGAGTCGCACACAGACATAGAAATTCGTTTGAAACTGTAACTAAAATTAGAATATAACACATCTGGGAGACAGTACCAACATCAATAAAGTCTAAAAATTATGTCTCAAGAAAACTGTTAGATGTCTTTGAATGTAAAACATCAAAAAAGGAGAGAAGACTGATGGTTTACTATGACTTTTGGCAAGCTGCACACACAACAAAAAAAACTAAAAATCAAGTGTAGTAATACAAGAACACATTACAATAAAGCAGCCAAAGAAACGAACCAAGCACTTTCTTTTTTGTGCAGTAGCTTCTTGTGCATGATCGCACCGAATGGAAAAGAATTACCTTGCAGTTACTGAATAAACAAACACACAAGCGGTGATGGCACAGCAGATGACACGCTGATGAACTGCATTCTTGCTTACTCTATGTTACTATTTTTGAGAAGCCACGGCTTAAAGGACAGACAAACAAGCAAAACAGACAACTTCTAGAGATCAAGAACTTGCTGAGAAGAGAAACAAAGAATAAAGAGCCATTAGTCTGTTTTTGTCATGGTCAAAGGCTAACAACTTAGGCTACCAAATCTCTTCCTAGGCACATAGAAATGCATTTGCCAGTGATCAGGAAAAAAGAGATAATGGAGATGACCCGTATGAAAAGGTTGTTAGTTAACTGAGCCAAGCCCAGAGAAATAGAAGGAACTGGAGGGAAACCAGTAAACCACAAAATGAACAACTGAAATTAAATAGTGATAAATGCTAAATAATGCATATTAATGAGAAGATTAAGCCTACTGATATGTTGCACCAGGTTCTAAATAAACCTGTAAACAATCATTGGTGTTCTCAGTTCCGCAACCAACCACCGTCAAAAACGCATAAGAAAATGGTGTAGAAACGTTGGATAGAAACCGCAGGAATTGTAACTGTTAAGCAAATCATGGCACAGTGCCATCTAGAATAGCACGCCGAGTAGCAAATGTTGCATTTTGAAAAAAATACGTTTAAATTATTACAGATAGGAAAATTAAATGAGTGAAAACTAGAAAATATTGGGGGGGAAAACCCTACTGGGGATTGGAATTGCTTACCTTATAAAGAACTTGAGAAAACTAAGAAAAGAAAAGTTTGTCTACTCTGTCTTATGCTAGGCAGCAGAGGAAACATTCATCTGAAGCCAGTGCAGTGGTTAGCTCACAGTCAAGAAACGTGTGTTTATGTGGCACCTAATTCACTGCCGCCAGATGCCAGGAAGACTGGATACCCAGCAACGATCGAGATACGACAGTGTGTTGCGGGTAAAATCATCATACATGACAGCAATTAGTGACAAAGCCTGAAACACACAGAAAACTTTGGAGCGCAGCACTTAAACTCATCCTCCAGCTAAACTGCTTGGGAACACACCAGTCACTGTCAGTCGGCCCGGCAACAGATCAGCACTGATAAACACGAGATCCTTCAGGGAAAACAAACAGAAAGAGGCTGCACAGGGGGACTCGTCAGGGCTGAGGTATCCTCCACTACGGCAACTTCTGCACGTCCGACTGCCGTCCCGCTCATCAGACGTGACGGACGGGAAAAGTTTTACGCATAAACTTAACCAGTGCGAAGCGAGGACCCTGTAATAATGCTCCCATGGGCAGGAGGGGGGCCTATAGCCCTGCAAGGGAGCTCGGGTGAATGGGTTTCAAGGGCTGCCCTAGCCGGAAGGAGGGAGAGCCCCCACGCTTAAGGCAAAGCCCTGCTGCGGGCTGGGCTTTAGGGAAAACCGCCCTGCGGGAAGCCAGCGCCGGGACAAACACCGCTGCAGGGAAGTCACAGGGCGGCACGGCATCCCAGCGCCCCCGCGCCAGGACAAAGAGCCCCGGCCGAGCTGGAGGGCGAGGGGCCACGGCGGCCTCAAGGCGGCCTCCGCCCGCCCCGCGACGCTAAGGAGGAGCGGGGGGGGGGGGGGGGTGTCACCCGGGACCGGCGGGCAGGGGAGCGCAGCGGCGGCGAGGGGACAGTCCCCGCTGCCGCCACACAGCCGCGCCGGGACCGGGCAAGGCAGGGCATTACCGGGCCGGGCCGGACGCTCACCTGCCACGGGCTGCCCCCTCCTGGGGCAGTGGAGCCAGCGCGGCGGGATCTTGTTGTAGGACATGGCGGGGCCCGGGCGACCGCCGCCGCCGCTACCCGCCCGCGGGGGAAAGGGAAGGGAGGGGGTGCGGGACGGGCACGGCCCCGGAGCGCTCAGCGGCGCCGGCGGCCCCTGGCCCGCGGCGCCTTCATTCAGACCCAGCTCCGCCTCAGCCGCCGCTGGCCCATAGTGCACCGCGGCGCCCCGACCGCTTCCGCTTCCGGGTCCGGCCGGAGGCTTGCCGTGCAGGGGGTCGGCGGGCGCCCGGTGACGGAGGCCGTTGGTGGTCCGGGCCGTGTCAGCCAGGAAGGTTGTTCGCTCGGGCTCCTCGGCCTGGAAAGGAGGTGACACAGCGGGCAGTAGCCTGGGAAGAGAGCTGGTAGCCACGGACTGCCACGGGCTTCTCGGAGTCAGAGCTGTGGGGCCCGTAGTAAGAAACTACTACGGGGTAGGGATCACTTGTGTGACAGGAACCGGAGCCGCTTTCAGGGGCTGCTGCACATGTGAACGTTACTTGGGCTCCGGGGGAGGCCGCAGCAGCCTTGGGAAACGTTCTGAGCTGAAAATAGCTGGAAGGCTGGACAAACGTGCTTGTCCTGCTTTTAGTTTTCTCTCATAGCCTGGACTGGAGGTAGAAGTAGATCCCTGATCCAGCTAATAGGGCTGGATTCTTCTAGTCTGCAGGTTTGGTACTGTAGCAGAGATGCCTCTGTAAAAAGGCATGGCCAGGATTAGGCCTGCAGGTAGAGTCACGTAACAAAAACTGTGTTTCTGTACAAAATCCCTGTGAAAATTCTCCATGGGCTTAAAGTGGTTTACTTACGTGGACTTACTTGAAGAATTGTAGCCTGGAAGTGTTTGCCTAAAAGAAGGGAATATTTAAGATGGCGGTGTGGTTTAACTCCAGGAGGCAGCAAAGCCCCACGCAGCCATTTGCTTGCTCCCCCCTGCAGCGGGATTGGGGAGACAATCGGAAGGGTAAAAGAAAAAACTCATGGTTTGAGATAAAGATTAGGAAAAACAATGAAATAATTCGCTTCTTCCTATTGGCAAGCAGGTGTTCAGCCATCTCCAGGAAAGCAGAGCTCCATCACATCTTTAACAATTACTTGGGAAGACAAATGCCATCATTCAAAACGTTCCTCCTCCTTCCCCAGCTTTATCTGCTGAGCATGATGTCATACGGTATGGGATATCCCTTTGGTCAGCTGGGGTCAGCTGTCCTGGCTGTGTCCCCTTCCAGCTCCTTGTGAACCCCCAGCCTACTCGCTGGTGAGGTGGGGCGAGGAGCAGAAAAGGCCTTGACTGTGCAAGCACTGCACAGTGCTTAACATCCCTGTATTATCGGCGCTGTTCTGGTGACAAATCTGAAATGCAGCACCCTGCGACCTACTATGAAGAAAATTAACTATCCCAGTCAAAACCAGTACAGGTGGCTTTAGCGAAGCATTAAGAAACAACAGCAGTACATTATTTTCGTAGCTTACTTTCCAGTTACATACATTTCAGTACTGTTCTGTTGGGATTTCCTGTTTCACCATAAGACAGGTGTGCTGCCTTTGCAAGTCAGTAGGTGCAACAGCTTGCAGCACTTACAAGAACTCTTGTGTGTACAGATACAGTAGGAAGCTCTTAGGTTGTGTGCATACATCAAAACAGTGGAAATAATCTGATCTGTCCGGAATTTCTGACCAACTTCATTATACAGTGCCCATGTTTCCTGCTGCATTTTATCACTCTAGATTTTATTAGACATAGTTGTTTCCCTAGAATATCCTCTCACAGTAGTTGAGGTAAACAGTTAAGTAGTTTGCATATGTGAGGCATTAGGTTCTCATACTGCATTAGAAGTCTCTGAATTTTTGTCATTATCAGACATTAATCTTCTCATTCTAGCTAAAACTACAAGTCTTGCTATAGCGAAAGACTGTATTTTCCATGTAATTAGTATTTTCCCTGATAAGTTTTCCATGAAAACATTACTGTATGATGTTTGAAGTAAGGTGCTGATTGTGCCTTTACAGAACAAACAAGCCAACAGTGAGACACCAGGTGGTGCCACAGACCAGCCAGAAAAGAAAGTGAAACTTGTGTGCAGGAGTGCTCAGAACAAAAAGCAAAGAACCACCACAAGATCAGTTTCTGATTTCAGTAAATTAGGAGCAACAAACAGTAACGTCAGCAGTGTGGCAAAATTAGGAAAGAAGCTGTTTGCAGCGGTGAAGAATAGTACAAAAATATATCATGAATGAGCCATAACCTCGGTTCTCATCATCTAGCTTAAAAATTCTGATACATTTTTAAAACAAACTTGAGCTACAGAGTAAAAATGCTTTTCTGTAAAGACGTATAGTTAAACTGGGAGGATATGTACGTCCAGTTTTGTTTAGCAATGCAGAAGTCAAACAAAATGTTTGAAATTTTAAATACAAGATAGGGAGTTAAAATGAAGCATACAGCCAAAATTATCTCAACCAGGCAGTATCTATCTATAGGTTAGCCTTTTGGTGGTTCCGGCGTTGGCTGAGCGGAGTTTAGGATGTCCCTCTGGCAAACGAGCCTAACGTGAGTAGCCATTCAGCAGAGCACCTTCACCACACCAGAGGGCTCTTCCTGAGTTGTGACACTTTGGTCTGTTGGCCACACGCCGTCCATCAGGTACCAAAAATGATGACAGTTTGAAGCCAGCTGCCGAATGAGAAAGGAGTGAGACTGTTGTTCCCTTTCTTCCCCCAGTAAAACAGCGTCGCAGCTGCTGTTGCATAAGAGGAGCGGTGTTGCGTTGTTCAGTTGATGGTGACATGGGAATGGTGGTTTTCATCTAGATTTTAAGAGTTAGTGTGCTATAGATATGACATTAAGAGGTGGAATATAGGACAGAGAATATAGAAACGGGGAATAATCCCTGATGCTGTGATCATATTCAGTGTCTTTTCTTGGGGAATTTGGCATGAGGAAAATTCAGTCACCCAAAAGACCAGTGTTCTGCAGCAGAGTCACGGAGTATTCACACGCTTGAGAAAGCATTGCTGCATTGCCTTCCACTGATACAGATTTCAAGTGACTCTGTTTACTCTTAACTTGTTCCAGTGCTGCCTTGGTGGCCCGGAGTACTTGGTTATTTACAGCTGGTGTTCTGCCCATACAGTTTACACTGGGCTTTGCCGTGTTAGACACTTTGAAAGAATTTATGCAGGCACAGGATGATGATTTGCATGTTACATCGAACATCCTTTGTGAACCAACATACTTTTCCTGCTTGCCATTGACAGTACGAGTTAAGATGACTTGTGTCTGAAGTAACAGCAGCAGAGAGCACCGAGTTCCTTGAGTCTTTATGTGACTTCCAGAAGCTGACGCTTGCTGTGTTTGAACAAGGAACACATAGGTGGATATAGCGGTTCTTTCAAGGATTGCTTTGAGAAAGCGACTGCAAGTGTTTTAATAGCCTATGGTACAACCTTCCATTTTCTCCATGTATCGATTCTTTTTCATCTAGAGGCATTCGAATGCCTGTGTCCTTGTTCTGCTCACCAATTTAAATCATTCTCCTGGCAGAGCAGACGCTACGATCAAGAAGTCACTTTCCCAGGATGTGGATCATCCCCTGTGCCATGGGTATGTTGACTTCTTTGGTTTCAGCTCAGCCACATTGTTCTTGGTCGTGGAGAGCTGCAGTTGTGTTCTCCCTTGAGTAAAACCACAAAAAACACCCACCCACACTAAACTCCACACACACACTTTAAATCTTTTTCCTAATTACAAATGGAACATTTACCCAAACTGTTGTGGATGAATAATCTTACCCTTCCAATGTCATGTGTTAATACTGTAAGTAACTACATCATTTAAGTTACCTGTTACATGCAAAGTGGACCAACTAGGTATTTTGCCCAGAGGAAGTACACATGGTGTGGCCCTCTTCTGTACTGACAGAAGTCAGCAACCCTGTTACTGTTCTGTTTCAGTTGAATGTTATTTTCTCTGTTTACATAAAGTAAGAATGAATGTAATAAGAAAATAAAACTGTCCCTCAGGACGTTCTTTAAAATAGACATTTCTGACTCTATTTACTATTTTCTTTAAAAAAAAACCAAAAAAACCAAAACCAAAAAAAAAAACCCACAACAAACATTATTTGCTAAACTGAGATTACAACAGCATTTATTTAAGTGGAAGTGATTGTGAAGGATTCTAACTATGTAGAATCATAGGATCACAGAATGGTTTGTGTTGGAAGGGACCTTAAAGACCATCCAGTTCCAACCCCCCTGCCGCAGGGACACCCTCCACTAGACCAGGTCTCTCAAAGCCTCATCCAGCCTGGCCTGGAACACTGCCAGGGATGGGGCATCCACAGCTTCTCTGGGCAACCTGTGCCAGTGCCTCACCACCCTCTCCGGGAAGAAATGTATGCAAATGTGATTCATACAGGCTTATTTTTTCCACTTCATGGTATAGGTGTTCACCTGGAAAGAAACTTGACTCCGTAAACTTGCAAGTTACATGAAACATAACAATTTTTTTTTTTTTTTTTTTTTTTACTGATTCATACTTACAGATTCAAGTGAAAGTTAATATTATGGTTGCTTATGGTTAGGTTCTCTAGGTTTCTTTAAATGTCATTTTCTACATTTAAAAATGCTGAGTGTGCACGGACTTTTAAAAATCAAAAGAAGATGTTAGGAGCTCAGTGTATCTTAATTCATGCCTGCTTGTTTGGTGTCAAACTATGAAGAACCTAACTTCTGAGACAAATAAAATATTTTTCCAGATTTGAAAATTAGAATAAGAGTTATAAAGAAAGTTATTTTATTCGTTGCATGTATACAGTGTCAAAAAGGGATGTTGAAACAAAGTTTTGAGTGCTCCAGTATGTTTGAGAAAATAAAATGTCATTTACAGTGTTCTTCCTGTAGAGAGCATTGAGAGGAACTCAGCAACACAATTAACAGCCTTCAGTCTTCAAGACATTAGGGGGCACCACGACCTCACAGGCTGAAAATGATGTAAATTAAAGCCCAGTTACTTTTTTTGTCCAAAGAAAACAGGAAACAGCATAAAATGGCAAAATGAACTGCTGGATTCGTTCCCTAGTGCGAGATTATGATATAGTTCTTAATAAGATTTTCAACAGAAGACAATCCAGACATTTAGTAGAATACAGACTACACCCTCCTTTCTGTGAGAGTAATAAAACTAACAGACTAATGAAGCAATATATGCAGCTTGATTTCAAGTCTTCATTTAAATCTCACATTTTCCTTCAGGGCTTCAGTCTGGGAATTCGACATTTTCAGCTCAAGCCTCTAAGGTATTCCAGTGTTAGTTCGACCGGCAGAGTAAATCTCTGTATGGGCCGGGAGCACACAGCCAGCTTGGGATGGAGCTGCTTTAAATCCAGGTGCCTGAATTGTGTATCACGCTTGGGGTGGTCACCGTAAGCTGTCAGACTACACCCCTGAATATGGTGTGTGCTGTGAAGATGACGTGTACGTCTCACACCACTACAGGGGACATTAACAGTCTTAGCTCTGACGTGCAGACGTGGCAGGTGATTTACTTAGGAGATCTATCTGGAAAGGAGTTGGAAAGATGTGTGTCTGTCCAGGGGCTTGCTGTCCTTGATGAGGGATGACAGCTATGACTTCAAGCACTGACTTGCAGGCCTGAAAAGCAAGATGCTTTGTTGTCCTCTGCAGCTGAAATGATGATGTGCCTCATGTAACAGAAGCAGCTGGACAACAGGCTTATAAGCAAGGTGCTCATCATTCCCAGAGGACTAACACTGGTCTCCCTAGAGTCCTTATGGTTTGACCTAGACACCTGAGGCCTTACTCGAATCGGCTGTGATTTTCAGTGGAAATCTGCACTGTAAAAAAATACCCAGCTGTAATATTTAAGAATATAAAGTCTACTGCACAAAACGTAATCATGTGGTGGTAGTGTGCTTTGAGTATGGATAACCGACTAAAATTGCATGATGGAGGATGACTAGCAGTAAGTATAACATAGGAGAAACTCCTCTAATTTACGTAAACAGAAAGTGTGACTCAGTCTTTGGAGCTGGAGTGGGGAGTGATTGGATTCCACGAAGTGAAACGGCATTCTGTTGCTACACTTTCTAGTTTCCCTTCTGCCTGAATATGGACATCTTAGTAAAAACCTTGCCCCGAATGGAGGCTGTGGTTAAAACTAATGGAGTAGCTGAGGTCCTGGTTAGTGCAGGAGGCAGACTAGGGCAGTCAATAGCTGCTAGAGGGTTATCACTCCCCTACAGCCTGAAACAGTCAGGAGTGTTTCAGCCTACAAACCTGTGTACTTTATGATGAAGTTCTGGGTTGCTATACTGGCAGAACCCTTCTAGAATCATAGAATCATTTAGATTGGAAAAAACCTTTAAGATCATCAAGTCCAACCATTAACCCAACACTGCTCATACCACCACTAAACCATGTCCCTAAGTACCACATCAATTCGTCTCTTAAATACCCCCAGGGATGGGGACTCAACCACCTCCCTGGGCAGCCTGTTCCAATGCCTAACAACCCTTTCCGTGAAGAAATTGTTCCCAATATCCAACCTCAACCTCCCCTGGCACAACTTGAGGCTGTTTCCTCTTGTCACTTGTCACTTGGAACAAGTAACCAACCCCACCTCTGTGCAGCCTCCTTTCAGGTAGTTGTAGAGAGCAATAAGGTCTCCCCTGAGCCTCCTCCAGGCTGAACAACCCCAGTTCCCACAGCCGCTCCTCACAGGACTTGTGCTCCAGACCCTTCCCCAGCTTTTGCTGTGACTGGTCACACAAAGAAAAGATAATTACCCATGGGCATTCTTTCAGACCTTCTGCATCACAAATTCATGCCTATAAATATGTATACTATAGATATATGTAAATATGAAGCCTGTGAAGAATAATCTATGTATGAGCTGTAGTATAGTACCTGAGAAAATACATACAGACCTGTTTTTATTTACATGGCTGTTTTATACAAAATATGCATAACATACTGTACTGTACTGTACAAAAAAAGCAAAGACCACAGTCTCTCTGTTGAGGTGTTTGCAGTCCTGAAAATACCCCAAGAAACTGGCCAAAGGCAAAGGAAAGGAATATGGAGTAAAGGAAAGTCATCTGCCGAGCAGCCATACGGGCTTTTTAAACATCAAATCTGAATATATGTTGTATACAAATTAAATTATGGTACATTATATGTACGCGTACATGTATATAAAATCAGATGCTCAAACTTTGCTCTTGTGAAGTTAGTTTTTCTTTCTGTCAGTACGCGTTGTGGAACAAGCTTTACAAGAACACAAGCTACTCTTTCCCAAAAAAGCTTCACTCAGAAGGAAGTAGAGAGCAAGAGGAATATTGTAGCATATACATCTGCAGCACCACTGATCTAGGGAACCTTAAGACTAAGTTGGCAAATACCATTTTAGACAATGACATTGCATAGGTTGTAAATTCATCTATTCCAAGCATAGCTGAGAAAATGGAAAATACTTCTGAGGGGTTTTTTTTATTTGAAATCTGTGTTTCATTCCCTAGAAATACTCTTTTTCACATTCTTACCACTTCAGGCTTCATAGCACAGTGACAACTTAGGATGGACATTATGGAATGGAGTTTTCCTCAGAGAACGTAGTGCCTGCGGTCCATTCCTGTTCACAGAGCTACAGCTGAAATCCATGCCACTTCTTCCCACAGCTGGTTTTACCTGCTGTAACTAGGTTAAGATTAACGCAAATAAAGCTATTATTCTCATATGCAAACCTTCACTCAGTGTGGGTATTAAACTGTCCTTGTCCAGATGGACTTTCAGGGAGTTACCCAGAGAGACTGAAGTCCTTGAGAAAGGGAAGGAGGTATGGAGATGAGTCTTGACTGAAAGGGATTTCCTGGATCTCTGAGGTTCACACCATGTTCCAGTAGTTTGAAGTTTGGGGATTTGCCTAACAACCTTTATGCTCTGAAAGGGTGCAGGCTGTTACTGGAAAATGTTAAAGCTTCTTCAGAAAAGTCACTTTGTGAATTCCCATACCTACCTCTGCTCTACGGAAACTGCTTTTCAAAAATCCCTTTGGGGAGAAAAATCTCCACATATCCTTCCACGTACTGGGAGTTAGATTTTCTAAAATGAGTTTAGGACTGTATTTTTTACTGTAATTGGATGTATGGTCAGAGATGGGTACGTGACACATCCTAAGCTTCTAAACTTCAGGGAAAGGCTTTTAGCAGTTTCAGTGGACTGTGACTCAGGCCCTAACTAAACGCATTCTCTAACATGGAGGATTAGAAAAATGTGCGAGCGAATGGTACACAGCAGCAGAGAGTCATAAATAGAATCATAGAATCATAGAATCACAGAATGGTTTGGGTTGGAAGGGACCTTAAAGACCATCTAGTTCCAGCAGGGACACCCTCCACTAGACCAGGTTGCTCCAAGCCTCATCCAGCCTGGCCTTGA
Organism: Rhynochetos jubatus; assembly: GCA_027574665.1. Classification (NCBI taxonomy): domain Eukaryota; kingdom Metazoa; phylum Chordata; class Aves; order Eurypygiformes; family Rhynochetidae; genus Rhynochetos; species Rhynochetos jubatus. The sequence continues at coordinate 85,862,226 of CM050650.1, read as the reverse complement.
GCACTCCCAGGGATGGGGCACCCACAGCTTCTCTGGGCAACCTGTGCCAGTGCCTCACCACCCTCTCCATGAAGAATTTCTTCCTGATGTCCAATCTAAATCTCCCTGCTTTCAGTTTAAACCTGTTACCCCTTGTCCTGTCACTACAGGCCCTGGTAAAAAGTGCCCTCCCCGCCCCCCGCCCCCCCCAGCTTCCTTTTAGACCCCCTTCAGGTGCTGGCAGGTGCTATAAGGTCTCCCCGGAGCCTTCTCTTCTCCAGGCTGAACAAGCCCAACTCTCTCAGCCTGTCCCCATAGCAGAGGGGCTCCAGCCCTCTGAGCATCTTCGTGGCCCTAGAACTGAATAGAACTGAAGTGAATTATTAAATGTAAATTATTGAATGATGACACAGAGATAGTCTCAAACAGTATGGACACAATCCTGGTTAAACACAAGGGTACGCTGGTTTAAAACAGCTTGTTTTGATCATTTGGATCTTAGATGCGAAGTTTGATTACTGTAGAGGGAACAGGTAGAATGAAAAGACGAGGCATTTTGCCCTGAAACACAACCCACTTCATTATTTTCTATTCTTCTCTACACTGCAGTTTGTACCAGCTTCGAAATGGGTAGAGCTGTTGCTAGGTAATCTTTTTTACCCACTCAATAGCTGAAGTTTCAGCCACGCAGAAAAGAGGTTTTGTATCTCTAACTGCATAAAATTAAAACCTATGGCATTGTTTAAGGACGGCTTCCAGTGCAATCCTGCTTCTAGCTCTACGGGCCCCTTTCCTGGGAGCAGCCCAACTACCAGCACAAGCAACACGCATTTGTAGGCTGAAGGTCGACATGACTTGAGCGGTAGCAGCTGCAGAGCCCTCCCTGAGCCCTTTCCTTATCTCAGCTGCCAGCATCAGGCTTGCACACCCTTTCTTCCCCACGTCGATTCCTCCCTTGGGCTGAGCAACTGCCTGCACTCTCATGCAGCGAGACAAGTGATGCAGGGGAAGAGCAAACCAACCTCCCCCTCCCTCTTTGCTGGGCTCAGCTGAGTCCAGTCCCCACTCGGGTTCATTTCGTGGCTGCATAAACAGAATGGATAAAATCAGAGGGAAACGCAGTGGATGGCCAGGAACAAGTGGGCAGGGCAGGGGCAGAAGAGGAGCTGCTCAGGCTGCCTTAACACGTGCCTGGCATTGCTGCCAAATATCAAAACACAGCCCCATCAAAACATCCAGCCCCATCCAGGCTGGATGAGGCTTTGAGCAACCTGGTCTAGTGGAGGGTGTCCCTGCCCACGGCAGGGGGGTTGGAACTGGATGGTCTTTAAGGTCCCTTCCAACCCAAACCATTCTGTGATTCTATTGTTTCAGTTTCTCTTACATTTGTGATCTACCAAGGATCTGAAGGTCAGCTTAACGTGTGAAGCCAAACTAACTAAAGTACACAACTGACATTATTAATCCGGATCTTGAAATGAACATTTCACTCATATTTTAATAGAAAATCCCTGCGGGAATTTTATTGCTGTATCTTTTAAGATTTCCAATGTGGAAAAGACCAAGAAAAAGTTAAACTCAGGAGAGCTCTCAGATAACCACAGTCAGCAAACTATGGTTACATCCACCATTGTTCTAGCTATGTTCTTTTCCATCTGTTGCTGACACCCACCATAAAGAAGTTTTTATTTACCTTGGGGTGGCAAAACCACATGTACAAAACTTGGCAAGTGCTTTCTCTTGTTTTATTGGGTGCGGGCTGCAAAGGATGGTTCCATTACATTCATCGTCTGTTTAATGGTAAATATTACTTTTTTCTACATGAACCATGACATCCAACAGCATGATAAGTAAATGTATATCCAGTTTTGACGATATTCATCACCTCAGAGATAATGTAATTTCTGTCACTGAAGTAGACAGCAACCGCAGTGAGTATTTGCCAGCCCCACAGACCCACACTGGCAGATCTATGGCAATTCAGGCAACCTAACACCTGAGCTAGTTATCCTTCCTTCTTACTTGTAGAGAAGCAACCCAGAGCCACGCTTCTGTTCTCTGACTCCTGATCCTTTTCTGCCCTAGGAGCATGTCAGTTTTGCAGTGACTCACAAAAACACTTTTCTGCAGTGAGAATTCACGGTCAAGGATGCCTGGTACCGAGTAGGTTTCCAAAACACAACCAGTATTTCAGCCTGCCAGCACACTGGCTGTGCCAACATAATGTATGCACACGGTGTATTTGTTGATTTACATTTTTAGAGGGAGTTTAAAACAGCAGTGCTACCTAGAAAAACAATCTACTAACCAAGGACTGCTGGGAATGGGGAAAAAGGGCTCAGTTGTGGCATTTCCCAAGGGGAATAATAAGAAATGAAAAGGAATCAGAAGAAAAAAAATCCTAATAAATAAAATGGCATAATAGAGAAGCCTTTTGATATGACTCCCCTGTGTCGGTATCATCCAGCTGCCTTTTTGCAGACGCAATACACAACGTTAAAGATACCCTGTCTGGCAGGCGGCAGTGACAAGTCCTGCCGCTGAAGGAACATTGTGTAACGAGGAGCTGACTGCCTGTGTTCGACCCAGGAAACTTCTGTTTGCAAAGTATTACGCAAGCGGCTAGCACCAAGCTATCTGAATCAAAGTCTCACAGATTTGTAGAGAAACAAATGAAGTTTTGTCCCAGTCTTTGTTTTTAGTTAGTTAAACCTTGTTATTTCTGAGACAAAAGTATTCACCCCGATCTCAAAGCAAAGTTCATAAATAATCAAGGACAAAGACTATGTGCACTTGATTTCACAACCGTAAAGGCTGATGAATGAATGCTGCAACCAAAAATTTCTACAGCGCTACATAAATTCTAGTAGTCATCAACAAGTTACACAATTCTTCTGGTTTATGTTAAAATCTAGGGGAAACGTGTTCCATGACTCCCACTTTACTCAATATCCAAACCAGTTACCTCACTCGCTCACGGTTCAGTTGAAGGGTAAGAAACAGACTGTGGCATTTGGCTGGAGCAAAGTCTTTGCAGTCGTTGTTGACAGGCACTTTAATAAAAAGATTGTACGTACCTACTAAGAACTGCCTAGTTGACAATTATTAAAACTTGAATTTTAACAATTTTGAGCTTGAGTTTTTACAGCTTTTCAACTCAGTACAGCCCAACATTAATTTTCGGTTTAAAACTGACGTTTTAACACTTACGTAGAATTAGTCCTTTGGTTATGACTTGCCTTTGTCCATTGACTGTGCATGACTAAGGGAAGAATAATCTTGTTAAAAGGGAATTTATTTGCCACACTAAAGTAGGTACACATGAAACTTGTTGAACAAATGGGAGGAAAAGGTTTGGCATACCCTTTACTCCTAATATTCAAGCCCATCCTTCTTTATGACTGTTCCTTTCCAATGTTTGTGGCGAGTAATACATGTAACACATCCTATTCATGTTGTAACCTCCACATAAACATACACAGCTCTTTGTAAAGTCAGCGAGAGCCCTGCGTGTGTCCTTGCCAAAAGGAGACAGGGAGACCAGAATTCCATGTAGCAGTAGCCTCACTCCAGTATGATTAAAAGGAAAACCAACGTTGTTTGCTTTGGGGACTTGCACATATTTTATAAAGATTGCATCACCTCACCGTGTCACATGGTGTTTGGTATTCTACAGCCTCATCCTCAAGAGCCTATGTAAGCAGCAGCTGATTGATTTTCCCCGTGGCTGCCAGACACATCCCAGCACACAGAGTTGTACTACTACCATGTTGCAAGTATTTTGTTCAGTTTTATTTGCATTTGCTGGCATATCATTAAAATAGGTCAGAACCAAATAACCAAATAACCAGACCTAGCTCTCTTCTGTTAGAGATGTTTAATTTTTCTGTAATGCCTTCTGTTTAGTATAGGCAGAAATCTACTGTGTGTGTAGTTTCTCACTTGCCTACTCCTGAGGGCTGATCGAAAACCAAGACAATTGGTGGTGGGTATTCTGGGTACAAGGAGCGTTGCGGAAGACAGCAGCACAGCAAGGAAAACATAAGGTAATTTACTGAGACATTCTGAAGGGTAAAGGAATGGTTGACATCCAAAAAGAATAGGTCAGGAAGGCAGCAGGAGCTAGGCTCAGCCAGGACTTGCAGGTGACCATTCTGCCTCTTAGAATCACAGAATTGTTTTGGTTGGAAAAGACCTTTAAGATCATTGAGTCCAACCATCAACCTGGTGCTGCCAAGTCCATGCTAAACCGTGTCCCTAAGCACCACATCTACCTGGCTCTTAAATACCTCCAGGGATGGTGACTCCACCACTTCCCTGGGCAGCCCATTCCGATGCCTGACAACCCCTTCGGTGAAGAAGTTGTTCCTAATGTCCAATCTGAGGCAGAACAGGAATGAAAACCAACAAGGGCAGCAGAAAGAAGACATAACTGAGATAAATAAGAAGGCTGGTGCCTTGGTAGTACAATAACAACATCGATGCAGCTAAGTAATGCAACTGAAGACAGAAGATAAGCGGGATCAAATAGTAACACTGAACTGATGAGCCCCAGAACAAGGTTTTGCCAGGGGAAAGGCTGTACAGCTGGTGGCTGTGGAAATCGGTAAGTGGGCGGGGGGGACACGCAGTTACAACTTCCCAGTTCCTCTCAGCAGATGAAAAAAAGCTGATGGCATCAGAGCAGGAGAGATGAGAGCCTTGCAATTGCACATCCCTCTCTTTAAAGAAAGAGGGAAACAAAACCAACCTAGATCTGTATCGTCAACTATAAATGGCACTTGGGAAGGGTTTTGGAAAATGGAAAATCCCAGTGTTGCTCAGCGGTGAGAAATTCCCCCCTCCTTCCAGCTGAAGACACGTCACTGGAAAGTCCCAGCCTGGGGCAAAAAAAAATCCACTGAGTAAACAAATTGCGTAGGCAGTGAAAACAGAAAGAGGAACAAAGTCAAACCATACTTTGACTTTAAAGGAGTTTATTTTCAGGTCAGCACTTCCTTGAATGGCAACAGTTCAAGTTCAGACAAGAAGAATCTCATCAGAGTGAAAACGGCTGGTAAACGTCACTGCTGATATTACACCACAGAAAGCAAGCTCATTTATTAAAAAGCTAAGATTTCAACTTGGGATTTTTTGAGTTTTCTGAGTACAGTCGAACGATCCCAGTGACAAACCACATACCCAGGATTATTACATTGCTGTGAAACTGGAAATGGTCATCTGGCCAGTTTCCGGACTATTTTTTTTCCCCTTCATTTACATGTACTTCCAGACAAGGAAACTGTCCTTAACGAAGCGCTTCCTAACAACTCCCTGGGCACGGCTCTTTGTCTTACAAGCTAGTTCAGGGCTAGGAATTTTTCCAGCACTGTCCATAAAGAAAACAAGGAAAAACCATGGTTGGTGACACTCAGACGAGAAACACAGTGTTGGAAAAAATTCTGGGATTCCTCCCTCTCTAACTAGCATTCATGAAAATAAAAATATTGACATAAATGATTACCCTTCTCTGAAATAAATCAACTTCCAATAAAGGTACTTCACAGTAATTAAACACAGCAACACTAACGCCAGTTCTGGAACCAATTACAGTGACGGAGCTGTCTATCTGTAATCTAGGAAAATAACCAAGACAGTTTTAACTCTGCTTTTCTGCTCTGCCAGTTAACAAATGTCGCTGCATCCTGACCAAAGTACACGGCAGTTCAGCCGGGCTAGCAAACAGATCCCAGTTTTGCAAGTGTTGTGTAGCCTGCCCCATCTCCAACCCTATCAATATAATAATTAAAATACAGGGTTTTCTTTTAACTCAGGTTCTCATAAGTCTCCTCAGGATTCAACACTTCCACGAGAGCCATCTCAAGCACATCATCCTTGACACCAAATAGTTATTATTTATTAAACTGCCAACCTCTTTACATCCTTTCAGATTTGGGAAAAGGATCAATTAGCAGTCCTTGGGGGGGGAGGGTTATGGGGTTTTTTATTTTGGTTTGGTTTTTGCATTGTTTCTGATGTGTATAAATAGTAGGAGGGAACCAGAACTGCAGGAAGGTTTGAAATTTTGATTATCATTCTTCCTGTTACAAGGTAAGGGTGTAATGCTACTATTGCCATCACAGGGGGCAGGAAGATCCTGATTTCCAAGGTGGAAGCTCACGGCCCAAGTCCATTGATGACATCTCTGCTTCTGAAGCTTTGAACAGCAGAGAATAATGATGACAAAAGCTTTCCCCAGGCACCAAACCAGAGCAGCAAATGTGAAACCCAGACGAATTTCAGTTCCCGCATCTGATGCAACAACTGTGTTAAGCTTTCTAATGGAGAAATGTCATGAATCTCTCTCTCTCCCATGTGTACTCTTACATGTATGGCAGGAAGATCCAGGATATGGTTCCTGGATGGAGCCAAGGTGCGGACAGAAGCAGAGACATTCCCAAAAAATGTACATTGGACCTTTTATGTTTTTTATAGGAATGTCCTTTTCTCAAAGCAATTTCCTAGCAGGAAGAGCAGGTTGTGACAGCAGCAAACAAAATCTGTTGTTAAGGTTTGGGGTTTTTTTCCAGCATACGCACCAGTGTTGATCAGGATGAGGCAGCACAGCATCTGACAGCAAGAACCTGCCTTCTGCTGGGTAACACCTATTACAAGAAGGAGGCCTTTTCAGTTTCAGCTAACACTTTGCTACAAGAGCTGATCTACTAACTCCTCTGGAAAGCTGCTGATAATTTTGAAGCTTTAAAATGAAGATTTTGTATTCTGGTAGTACAGCCATGCTATCTGAAAACATTTCCAAACAGTTGCATCCTCAGTGCTAAGAGGTATGCTCTTGGATTCAACTCGTATGCTGTTCCTCATACTGGTAACTCAGTCAAGACCCTACTTATGGGAGTAAGTACCACCATAAATCTGGATATTCCAGCCAAAAGAGTTACATATTTTAGTGTCTAGCTGGCAGCAAGACACCGAAACAAAACTATGTATTTACTTACTGAATACCTGATGCAATTAAGTAACACTGAAAAAAAGCCTTAAGGGTAAAACATCAGCGAGGTTCATTCCAGTTTTCGGTGACTGGTTTTTTTTCAGCTGTAATAAGGTTTTATCCAGCAAAGCTCCTTTAAATAGCATAGATATGGAATCAGCTCTAAGTCAGGAAATACAAAACCTCAGGAAGGAGGAAAGGAAGAAAAAGCCCTGAATGAAGCAGAACCAACCGCACCATCAAAAAAAAAAAAAAAAAGATTTCCATAGTCAGATCTGACACTTGTCCTGAAGAAAAATTATCAAACTAACCTAATTCCCGTCGGAGTAACCTAATTCCTATCACAGTCACTGGCAGTTATCAGAGCGGGGAATTCATTCCTGGTGCACAGCTAATTCTGTATCTGGCTTTGCTTAGTGCTCTGCACGTCATTTTATTTTGTTAGCTTTCTTTGACCTTGCCCGTCTCGTTACAATGAAAGTTCACTTGGCAGCTGATGAGGAAAGGAAAACAAGACCAATTGTAAAGCCGAGTGACTAAGCAAGAAAATATATGCAAACCCACTCGAAGGTCTTGGAAAACCCAAGCGTGGTTTTACTCTGCTCATTGACGGGTTAAGCAAAAAAGGCTAAAAGAATGTGAAAGTTTTCACACTCGACATCCAGAAGTTGGACAGTGCCAGAGTTAACACAGAATATGAACAAGAAAGCCTGGACTAGGATCAAAAAAGCAGTACAAAAGCCTCTGGCTGCAGAAGGACCAAGTTCACCAGAGGCTATGGAGCTGCATGTAGCTCATGACCACTTCAAGTAAGACTTCAAGGGCAGTGCTGGCACCAGAGCAGCACTGACACAGACACCATTCCTGCGGCAATGGAGGCTGGTAGGGACAGGGGGCTGTAAAACACAGCAGCTCTGCGGTAACGTACTGATAGCAAGTGTGGTGGCACAGACAGGCTCGCATCGTTTCGGCCATGCCTGCCCCAGGGACATCAAACATCCCAGGCGGACACCTGGGAACAGGAGCCACTTCACCCAGTTCGGCCAAGTCTGCCCTTCGAAGAAGCTGAAGCTTTGGAACAGACATTAAAAAAAGAACCAAAGCAGTGTAATTACCACTTCCTTCATGCTTGTAATTCACCACTCGTTCCTTTTTCATCACATGAATGACATCACTCTCAGAAATTACTGCCTGAGGACCTAGACTGAAACCGGCTCTCCAATCACATTAATGGCTCTCTGTGCAGTTGCAGCAGCAGAGTTTAAATTAGCTTTCCAATTATTTTACCCAATAAGAAAAGCAATAATTAAGAAGTGAAACGCTTCAACAACAACTAATCACTAACAATTGAAAACATAAAAGTAATGATTTTATTCTACAGGCTTGACAATTTTAGCAGGGAATTAGCATTGAACATAGGTGACTGCAAATTAAATATTATCAAAAAAAACAATACCACACTGAAACGTACATGCTTAAAGGCTTCACCTCAGCCTGTATTAATGAAGCGTAGCTGTACATATGTGGCTATACAAATAAGCTGGCAGGTCTTTCCTGTACGTTTCAACAATGCTCACAAGTTAAGCAAGATCAAACTTTGGTTTTCACTCTTGGCATATATAAAACATACTGAGCAAAACTGCTGCATCTCCATGGTGGACAAGTTCAAACCTTCCCAAGAACACCACCCCAAAACTATTAAGAGCACAACTGTTGCTGTGGTGTTACAAAATCTTTAGTGTCTTCTAGGCCCATAGGCAGGAGCAGTTAAGTTCACCTTTTTCTCTCCACTAACCTCTGTGAGACCTCTGGTCCCTTTTCTGGAGTCACAGCTATTCCCCAGAAGACAGGCATCATGAGAGCTGTGACCACAAGCGTGACCTTGGCACAGCCTGTTTCCAGACATCTCCCACTGCTAGGGCTGAGGGCCCCCCATGAAATACATCCCTGTGCTGAGGGAAAGACATGGCCGTGTTGAGAAGCCCAGAACAGGCCAGAGACTGGTATTATGCCACCCTGGGTGGCACAAAACCTAATTATTTTGTTACTATTCAGTATTGTCTCCATGCAGACACACGGTATATCACAGCATCTGCCCCTCACTCGGTGTTTTTAGAGAGATTATGGTGGGGTATCAGCTGCACCCATCATAAACCTATCCGCTCTTCAACCGAAAGTTAGAGGATTTGTGAAGTATTTCTGGCTACCTTTGCTCCAAGGGTTCTAGGGGCCACTGGTCACTGAAAGCACCGTTACACATACATAAGATCACAGTGATCACTTCTCTGCTGAGATCTGGTTGCATTTGTGACCTAAATGGATTGCTAAGAGCATCATCGAAGAGGCCAGTTGCATAGGAACCATAGCGAGCAGAGGATTCAACTACTCTTCAGGCCTCAGAGGAAATACTTACTGATACAGCAAAATCACTCCTGCATACAGCGATGCATATACAAAAGCTTCAAGTTATACAAATAAATTCTCCCAAAGTACCCATTTTATGTCAGTCACACACCCGTGGTAATACCATCACATACTGATGTTTCCTCATCTAAATAAAGTTACTTTCCCAATTAAAAAAAAAAAAGAAGAAAAAAACCAACCCAAAATCACAGGATCATTTCACAGCGATGCCATTTAAGCTTCTACACTGTGAAAACTGTAGAGACTAATAGAGGCAAAGCATATTTTATCTGAAGGCTTTTATTTAGATTTGTTCTTATCTGAATCTCAGTTATATTCCATCGATTTTATATTCTCAGAAAGCAAGCGTCTTTGCCATATATATTAAATTTCCTCTTATCTTCTCTTACAACTGTGCCCTGCGACAGACAGCAGCGTTCTGCATGTTTATTTGCTGTAACGGCAGACGCGAGAATTACTCGTCAGGCACTAAGTCAGCTACAAACAAGCACGGATGCCTGCAAGCGTCAAGCAAGTATTCACAACCATTTCAAATTTGGTTAGAAAATGAAATATTAAGAGCTGCTTTTAATCAAGATTGGTTAGTTTTTTCCTAGCCCTCAATAAATAGAAAGCGTAAGGCATGTGGAATCCAAATTTTTTAATGGAGCTGAAGCTAAAAAGCACCGTCTGCCGTTTATCCCGCGATTTCAACTGGGAATTTTTTTTCCTTCGTCGGTTGCAAAAACTTCACTTCCTCCAGATCAGTAACCAGCGAACCGGCCACACACGTCGGCCGGTCCCGTACAGGGGCACAGAGAGAGGGTGTACAGGCGGAGAGCTGAAGACGCCGTGTGGCGGGGCTACAGGAGGGGGGGAGAGCAGCAGCCCCAGGGCCGCCGGCCCCGGTGGGAAGCCTGGCAGGGCGGACAGCCGCCGCGCTAGCGCTTGCCGGGCCGGCCAAGCCACCGCCCGCAGAAGGCCCGGCCGGTGCGCTGCCGGCACAGCAAGGGCGGCGGGGCCCTGCTTTTTCCATCCCCGGCGGCAGCGGGAAAAGCGGTGGGGCGGCGAGCCCCGCCGGGTCGGGCCTTACTTGCAGAGCCCCTCCAGCCGCTCCAGCGTGCCCTTCATGTCACGGATGCGCTTGGCCAGGGCGGGGACGGGCTGCATGGCGCGGTCCAGCTCCTCACAGCGCGCCACCAGCGCGTACATGGCGCGGATGCTGAGGTCGGCGGCCTCTCCCAGGCTCTCCACCCCGTCGCGGTAGGTCTGGATGCAGCCCACGCTCAGGGCCGTCAGGGCCTGCAGGCCGCAGTGCACGTTGCGCAGAAGCTCGTCCACCTGCGCCGCCACCTGCCCGGCCAGGGCCACCACGTCCTGCAGCGCGCCGGGATCGATGGCGGGGATACAGCCCCCGGTCCCCGCCGCCGGCTCGCCCCGCGGGGCGCCGCTCAGCCGGATCCGCCGCTCCAGGTTGTTGGCCACGAACTGGGTGAGGTGCCCCTCGCGCAGTACCGTCCCTTCCAGCTCCAGGGCGCTGGCCAGCGTCGCCCGCCGCCCTTCCGACAGCTGCCGCCCCGCTGCCGCCCCACCGCCGGCGGCAGCCAGGCTCAGCGCCTCCAGGCTCCGCTCGTCCCGCCTCCGCCCCGCCGCCTCGCGGCCCTGCCCGTCCTCCGCCGCGGCCGGGAGCCCGGCGGCCGCCGCGGGCCGCAGCGCCGGCACCTCCATGGCGGGCGACGCGTGCCTACCCGCCGGCGCGCTTCCGCCCATCAGGGGGCGCGCCGCCGCCTGTTTACGTCCCCCTCGATTGGCTGGGAAGGCGCGCTGGGGCGTGGCCTCAGCCGTTCGTGTGCCGCCCGATTGGCCAGCGGCTCTCACAAGGAGACCCGCCCGGCCCGCCCTTTCGCTTCGCACCGCGGGCCCGTGACACGGAGACTGGGGCGTGTCCCGCTGTTTGTGTCCTCCCGGATTGGATGGCCTGCGGAAGCGGGCGTGACTCCAAGTGTTTGTATCGCTTTCGATTGGCCGAAGCGGGGCCAGGGAGGCCGTGATTGGCGGCGCCCGGCGGAGAGGCGTGCCGTTCGGGCCTTCCTCGCGCGGGGATTGGCGCGGGGGCGGAAGGAGGTGTGCCGCTCTCCGGTAACAACACAGGGGCGCTGCGGGCTGCTCCTCTCACTCCCCCGCCATGTTCTCCTAGCAGCGGAACCCGTCGCGCCACCATCTCAGCCCACAAAGCCCGGGCAGACGCTCCTCAGCGACCCTACCCAGCCCGTCCCCACCTGGGCTCGACCCCTCTTCCCGGTACAGCTCTGGGTACCCACGTCCCACCATGGTCACCACCACGGCGCCGCCGCCCTTCCTGGCTCGGATCTCGGCGGGCACCGAAGACCCCAGGCGGCTCCCCTCCGCTCTCTTCCAGCGCCTCAGGCGAGGGGACAGCAACTGTGAGAACCAGCCCAGCTGCTGCCTGGCGGGCTCGGTGGGCAGCGCCCGGCCCGCCCTAAGGAGAGTCCGGCGGAGGAAGGGAAAGATCCGGCCCAGCCCCGCGGGGCTCCTACCCAGCCGCTACCAACAGTACCAACAGCATCGCGCCGGCCTGGGGAGAAGGACTCCGCTAGGAACACACGGCCCGGGCGAACTTCGCGCTCACCCCGCGCCGACTGTTTCGGCCGCCCCCGGCCTGGTAACGGACCCCCCGGAGGAGCCCCCCGTTCCCGCCCCTTCGAGACCTGCGCCCAGCAAACCCCTCAGGAAGGAGGTAAAGACGGGACTCCGCTACTTCAGCCCCTTTACCCCCCTCTCAACCTTCGCCCGCACTCCGGGAGGCCGCAGGCCGCTTGCCTGCCCCTGGCAGGGGGCCTGTTAGCGGTTCGCCCCCTCCCCTCGGCCCCTGTATGCGTGCGGACCGGAGGGGGGGCAGGGGGGGGCGGAGGAGAGAGTTTCCGCTACGCCCGCCCGGACGGGGCGGGGGGGGCAGGGGGAAGAGGGAGGGGAAACGTCGGGCGGCGATTGGCTGCGAGGCGCCACCAATCGGCGGCTGCCGCTGCACCCGGCAACAGCCGGATTTAGCCCGCTGGCCTCGCGCCAGCCCCCCCTCCACCCCCCCCCCATTTGCGCGCGCAACCGGGACGTGCGGGGCGCACAAGCGCCTCATGGCGGCCGCGGGGGGACGGCGACACCCCCCCCCCCCCCCCCAAAAGTCCGGGGGACCGGGCTCCGCGGCCCTGCGGCTCGTTGGCCGGGGGACACCTCGCTCCCCGTTTGTGCCTCCGGAGCCCGGCACAGGAGCGGTGCGGGAACGCGTCCTCCCGTCCGGGTAGCGGGTGCCCCGGTGGGGTACGGTGGCAGCGCGCTGCCGGCGGCGCCTGGGGATGAGAGCGGGGCCGGGTACGTGACGGGGATTCTTTGTCTCGGCAGTTCTTAAAGAACAAGATGGGAAAGGCTGAGAAGGCTGCCACCCCGTACGGCCAGCCTGTTCACAGCTTACACCTCTGTGAACAACCAAAGATGAACAGGCAGAAGAGCAAGTGTAACGTGCCGCTGACAAAGATCGCCTCAGCAAAAAAGATGGAGAACTTCTGGCAAGACTCTGTATCGCCAGAAATGATTCCGAAGCAGGAGAAAAAGCCACTTAAAAACACAGAGAACTTCAGAAACGCCAAGTCCAAGAAACCTATCGCCCTAACTGAAGCGAACCAAAAAGAAAATTACGCTGGGGCAAAATTCAGTGACCCGCCATCTCCTAGTGTCCTTCCAAAGCCTCCCAGCCACTGGGTGGGTGGCACAGCTGAACCGTCTGACCAAAACAGGGAGTTGATGGCAGTCCATTTGAAAACTCTCCTAAAAGTTCAAGTGTAGTTTCCGAGATCTCTCGAGTAATTGGCAAGGAAAACTCCATCTGGGAAACTTAAAACATGCCTTGTTGCAACAAAAATTGCAAAAGACTGTCAAGTCTTGTAATCGCATTTAAAAAAAAAAAAATTCTTGTATTATATTTTTTATGGTTGTGTAAATAGTGTACATCATGTATTATGTGTATATTCTTGTTCATACTTTGAGAGGTACATTTTAGTTTTGTTATGAAAGGATGTATTTTGCACTGCCTGAATGGTAGATGTCTTGTATATACAACATGGACAATTTTAAGTGTGTGCTTGACACGTGAAGACTTGACTTGATTTGCACAAGGTAATGAAAATTTCGAAAGGAGAGTACAGCTTTCTGATTTTCAAGGTTCCAGATCAAATGTGAATGTTTTAGTCATGCACTACTGACAATGGTTTTACATTCTGTGTCCCAATTGATTACAACAATGGAATTTTCATACAAATGTGAAGTTTTGCCCTCTGCTCTGGAAACAGTATCTGGAATTCCTGTTCATCTGTTTTTAAAAAATTAACTGGAATTTGAGTAAAATTCCAATCCATCAATTTGAGCACTGCTGTTTTTCTTTAAAGAAGAAAAGAAAAATAGCAGAGCTTTCTGCCAAAAAAAACAAAAAACAAATTGGTCACTAAAAATTAAATAAAACAATTTGGCCTCCCCTTAAGTACGTCTCTTGTTTTTCTTTTGTGTGTCCGTTAATTCAGCTGCGTGAACTTGACTTACTTGGTTGCCTTCTCAGTCTAGAGCTACCCAAATAATTAAGAAATTGGATAGCTCATTAAGAAATTTGATATGTCATTAAGAATTCTTTGTGGGTTTTTTTTTTTTAGAAAAAAAGGTTTCCTTTGCGATAGTCATTTTAGGTTCCTTATCCTTTTGTTTCTTGAAAATTCAGATTTCAGGAAAGTCGGGCAATTACACGTCCAGATCTGTGCTGCATTGCTGCTTAACTCTCTTCATAGTACGTAGTTACTAAGCGGGTTGATGCTGAAAAGAAACAGTGACGGGAAGGTATGGATGGGGCAAGTTAAGCTTCGTACTTTTCACCAGATTGGTGTCTTGCTGATAGCTGTGCTGGAAATTGCATCCCTCTGATCTTGGGACTGTAGATCAGTCTGACAGGCGTGTTGAGATAACAGATTTGCCGTTCTTGTACTAATCTAGTATTTAAATAAGATTAATATAGCGGGAAATCCGTGACGTTTGCATAAGATAAAAAAACCTTTTCAAGTTTTCAGATCCACTGGGAAGTATTCTGTGGTCACTAGTGTGCTGGGGAGGGTTTGTAGGAAGGAAAGGCAACAGGGTCCCAGCCGAGGCGGTTCGGCGTGGGCAACGCAAGCTCCGTTGGTGCCGCGTGCAGTACTGCTTCCGAAATACACTGCCGCTTTGTTCGTGCGTGTGTGGGATTCGTTAACGCAGCCCTGAAACGAGATCGGTCAAACGCAAGGGGAGAACTTCCTGCGTTGTTTAGAAGCGGATTGCAGAGTTGCAGTATCTTTCATTATAATCCGATTAGGCTTTTTAGCTGTAAGAGTTCACGTAGAATTTTTGGTCCACCCCAAAGCCTTCCAGGTTCAACGTCTTGCAAACCAGACCTGTGTTACTTGATTAATAATGGTACAGGCTCCAGGGAAGCGTATGGCTTCCACAGCCCAGTTTGCTGCCTAATCTAAATGCTCCGTAATTTAGCGTGCTCTAGCTTGTCTTCGAAAAACGAACGAAAGCATTCCCTTGGTTTATTTTTTAATGAACAGATTAGAGCGAATTGAAATTCTAGTGGAACGTCACTAAGGACCAAGTCCCGGTTTACTATGTCTGCTCTGTGCTTTATTGGCTCACAGATTCCCAGAGTGTTCGGGGTTGGAAGGGGCCTCTAGAGATCATCCAGTCCAACCCCCCTGCCAGAGCAGGATCTCCTAGAGCAGATCACACAGGGACAAGTCCAGGCTGCTTCTGAAAGTCTCCAGGGAAGGAGACTCCACCCCCTCCCTGGGCAGCCGGTCCCAGTGCTCTGGCACCCTCACAGGGAGGAAGTGTTTCTTCCCACCCTTTAGACACTGATAAGCATTGATAAGATCCCCCCTCAGCCTCCTCTTCCCCAGGCTGAACAGCCCCAGCTCCCTCAGCCTTTCCTCAGACGGAAGGTGCTCCAGGCCCTTCATCACCTTAGTGGCCCTGCGCTGGACCCTCTCCAGTAGCTCCTTGTCCTGCTGGAGCTGAGGAGCCCAGAACTGCACACAGCACTGCTCTTGTGCTTTTTTTCCCCCTCCCTTTCTTCTGCCTGAATGTCATCAAGCACAAGGGAAAATGCCTTTCACAATTCCCCATAGCTCTAGGCAATGGTTAATTTTGTCAGCTGAACTTGTGATGGTCTTGAATCTTGATAACTAGCTTGGCAAGAGCGAGTTTCCATCAGCCGGGTAGGTTGGCCTTATTTAAAAGGAGGTATCCTTTATTTTCCCTGATTATTATCTCTCTTACATTCTTCCCTGCCCCTCGTTGCTGACATCAAATTACGGAGTTTGAATGCTAATTGCGATGCTGCGTTAACTTCACCAACGTAACACACCTCTTTCTACTGTGATTTGCTGACACATCCCTGAGAATTACAAATTTCATTAAATGTGCCAATCGTTGTCGGCTCCTCAGCCAATAATCCTTTTAAAGCAGGCAGATAAGGCTTCTGAAGCCTTGAAAATTTAAAACTGCCCACACCTTGTTGGACCACAAAGGTTTTCGGGGTAAACACTGCTTCTTCCAGTCTTTCCAAACAGTGCAAGAAAAAGCTGCGTTAGCCTACTTCTGTGTCAGTATTGCTGGTCCTGCGGTGATCTGGCAGAAGGGTTGGGGCACTTAACGTTCACATCTGCTTAAGATCTCTGGCTTGAACCCCTTCCTGGTCAATGGGCTGGATTAGAAAACGAGGCCTAAGCACAATCTGCACTTCAACAAGATCGCCTGAAAAATCAGGACATCCTCATCTCTTCGCACCCCGTTCTGCACTTAATTGTCACTTCCCCACGTTTTTCCCTTTATCTTTCTACGGTGTTTTCTTACAGGGATTTTCACTTTCAAGTTTTCCTGCATTTTGACAGTTTTCTCATCCCAGTTCCCCAAAGGTGAGGCATTGTACGACATGCACGTGCTACTGTTTAGAGCCAGTAAACGAACCAGGAGTGTCAAGTTTGGAGGACTTCTTTGGAATAATAGAAAGTCTTTAGAAGTGAACAGCCTTTAAGGAAGAAAATAAACTCGGTGGGTGTGTTACCATCAGCTCATGTGTCTGCTGTACAGGGCTTAAATACATTGTTTATTAAACCTGAGTTCAGTCAGAGTAAGGAAACAACGTACTGCATTTTGGATAGGTAGTGAAAACCACCTCTCTTTAGAATCTTCGTTAGTGCACTGCTGGGCAGGACTGCGCGAGTGAACTACCAGCTTACTTTTCAACAGTTAAACGTCATGTGGTGACGGTCCTGAAAAATTAGCTTTCACAGAGCGCAGAAGTATCTGTTGTTGGGTTTTCATGCGTGGCTAAATTTCAGCTCATTAGACAGCTTCATTAATAACGGGTGGCTTGGTGCTCTGCTAAAGCTACAATACTTCTGCCTCCTAATGCAACAGGAGCTAGAAATCCCGTGTGCATTTGAACTCCTTTACCTTGTCAGAGATGCTGCTGAATTCTTAAGTAGGCTGCGTATGAGGCTGTAACTTCTTCCATAAATTGGTTTTTATTTCAGCTGGTTAACATTTTATCCAGGCAGTGTCATTTTAAGCGGTTCTTGTAGTTCTTTTCAGAGTGTATTTTTTTTAAGCTTTTGCATTATAAAGCATTTGATATCTGCCACACTTCTGGATTTTTTTTCTGCTTTACCCCATTTTGAAATCAAATATGAAGCCTGTAGATAACATGAAGCCTGAAGATTATAGATTGGTTTTTATTGTAATTTTGGAAATAAGTTTACTTTTATTTCTGCATACATCTTGACACTTCTGTCATGCAGTTGCACACGTTCCTTATTTTCATCTACAACCCCTTGTACTCCTTGAATTCTGATTTCACAAAGCATTTTTAAATTTTTTCTTTCATAATATATGCCTGCCTGCCTGCCTGAACTATTTCAGGGGAATTATTTTCTGTTGTAATTTTTAAGAAGGTTTTCTGTTACGAGTAGACTGGTCCTTACCCTAAAGAGGCTAGCAGGTAAGCAAGTAAGAGAAAAAGGTTTTAAATTTTTAGCATTTACTGTGAAAAACTGATGCTACCTCGTTGAACAGCAACCACAGTGTTAGACAGTTTTGATAGCAGGAAATGTGTAGTTGCTGACTCAACAGAAAAGATTAATAAAGGGAATATCCATCAATTAAGGTGGAATACATTATCCAATAAAAATACCTAACTACTGAAGTTGAGCAACAGAATGTTATCGGCAATGTAGAGGCTGTGGACTGTTTATTTTGTGTTGAGAGTGTAGAAGAGTGTTATCAGAGCTAAGACAGAAAGGTCAAAAATTCAGCTGAATTTGGAAAAAAAGTCCTCAGGAATTAATTTGCACCACGAACACGTCCAAACAGAGAGCTTTTTCCCCCGTGTTGAAGTCAGCATTCTTCTCTAACCCTTTTTCCCTATGAGGCAATAAAAATCTCATTTATTCAGGCCTTCAGATTTTGTAAAGCCCTGACTCTTGGAAGCACGGCACTGGTACTTTTGTTTTGTGTTAGTCTAGTGACATTACCACAAGTTACGCATGTTCAGGCTTGTGTGGGGCAGGTGGGGTCACTTAGAGCGGTTCACAGACCCTGGTCTTCAGTTTGAGAACTACACTGGCTGTGTGTACTCACACGGTAGGTTGCCACTGGTGTGATTTCTGTAATTTATATCTGAAAGAGGAAGTATGTGGGGATCAAGGACTCCTTGTATTTATAGGACAAGAAGTGGTGTAATCATCACTGCTGTTTGCCATTCTTAAGGTCACGAAGCATGAAGTTTTAAGGAGATTGAAAGATGTCCTTTGCTTCTTTAATGAAGCAGTGTGCTTTCATCAGATAGGTCTAGGAGCCTTAATTTGCAAATGTCCTTGTAAGTGGTGATGGCAACAGCCATCAAAATATAATTTACTTTGGTTTTTATTCCCTGAAACAAGACCTAGAGCTACATTCAATAAAAGGCTTAGGATGTAGAGTCAGACCTTTCTCTTGTTTTCTCTCATCACCTGAATCTTGTGTTCTTTACTGCCTGGTGACATAGCTGCACGAGAAAGAATAAGGTGTGTCCTTCCTTAAAATAACATATAGCTTGAGATCTGTAGTTTGCATATATATATATATACATATATATTTTTATATATAGCCTGAAGCTTTATGTAAGTTGCATTTCTAGCATCAGAATATTCGGAAATTGCATGTTGTCATATTAGAATATCAATAGGTCATTGTAAGAATTAATGGGGTAGTAAATTGATAGACCTTGTCCAAATTTTAGACATTCTTTGTATGCAAGCACTAAAGAAAGTGCTGATACATTTTTCGTGCCTTGTACTAGGAGTGATAAGGAAAAAATAATTGACGAGACAGATAGATAGAAGAAAAACCCTGAAAAACAAGGTCAACTAAGAGATAAGAGAGAAGCAGCACAGATGTCACCATTGCGTTACATGGGAAGGAAAGATACTGCAAGAAAAAATTATATCTCCCAAAGTATCTGATGTTACTGCAAATCTAGCAAATTTTAATGACTAGATGAAATGCAATTTTCTACCAATACTTGACTGAGACCATGTGGGCAAAGACAGTATGAGCTGATGAGCCTTGTAACTGACTTTTCCTCTGCTTCATCAGTAGTTATCATTCATTACTGGACCTTGCAGCTTGGCACAGCATCCTGAACGGCCAGCACTGCTGTCAGTGTCACAGGATGTTGTATGTGTGCTTACTGCTCTCAGGTTCCTACAGGTTTATAGAAGTGGTCAGACAAAGTATGCACGTGCATGACAGCAGCCTTCACGTTTTACAGCTGGGAAAACAGGCATACGAAAGTGAACTAGCTTAAGATCGCTCAGCTGGCTGGTCACTAACCCAGGAAGAGAACCACAGTTTCTGGAGCTTCAGCCAGGTTTTCCCTTTGCTAGTTCATGCGGTTGCCGTGTGATCTGCAAGTCTTCCTCATCCCACTCTGCAGTATGTAAAATGCAGTGATATGATGTTCTGCTTTGAAATGTTTGGCATTTGTAGGCGTTGATGGGGCTGGTGAGGTAAATCAGGCTGTGTTGAGGTTGTGTGTTGTCTACGGTTTTTTGACATGAGAGCTTTAGTAATATTTAAAAGTGCTTTTTAGTTTATGACATGATAGCATCAGTAATTTGCACGTGAATTCATGACATAGCTTTAGTAATTTCCACACCTGCTTTTGATCCTTTGATACAATATCTAATCTCTACACACCACTGTCATCTTCAGCTCATCCAGCAGTGGGAAGGCTGGTGGTAAGTCAGAAGTTTCAGCTTGTTGGCTGCTGCCCGCCTCTGCTTTGCAAACCTGCTGCAGCTGGCTGAGGGCTCTCATTAGATTCTGGAAGACAGAAAGAGGCCCAGTCTGTCCCAAGAGAGAGGATCGTCCTACAGGAGGACAGAAGGGGAGCACCCCAGTCTCTCTCTACCACCAACCAGTCCTTCTTAAGACCTTGAGCCTTCCCTTCACTTTCCCCTGTTTTCTTTACTCATCACTGCAGCTGTGAGTTTCTCTTTTCTTGTATTTCCCCCTAAACGCATTTCATCATCCATGGTTTCCCTCAGTTCCTCACAGATTCATACATGTCATTTATTTTGCCTGAAAGATCAATTTGAGAGTATGCCACGTATATCTGCTGTGTTCAGCGTACATTTTCTGCAAGGAAGAATGTAATTTTTCTAAAGGACAGCTACATTTTTACAAGATGCAATAATTTTCTTGGGATTTCTCCTGTCAAGATGGTATGAATTGACCTGGCAAGCATGGAGCACAGCCTCAATAACCGTAACGTGCCCCACTTGACGTCCTGGAGGGCTAGAAACAACTCTGATGAGCTGGTCCACACAGATACCACAGAATTCACCTGCCAAACACAACTCAAAGCCTCAGACAACTGTTTCCCAGAGATCAGGAAGTCTGAGAGGCCTGACCTGGGCTATATACTGGTAGGAGGACATGCCAGGAAGATAAAAATGCAGGCATCAGCTCTGAGGCACATCAACCAAGGCTTTTTATCTAGTTTTTCAGGCTGGGTCTACTGTCGGAGAACTTGTCACAAGTACAGCCTCCTTGCTGCATGTGTTCAAAACTCCTCAGCCTCCTGCTTGTAGGATGGTGCCTTTCTGCACGTTCAGTGATAGTTCAGTGGTTAGTTATATGTTTCTGACCCATTTGTGTTCCAGGTGATTTAAAATAAGAGTTTACAGCCCTCTTTTGAGAGGGTCTTATGGTTTATATTCCTTTGTTAGTTCATCACCACGTACCAGATTGGTTCAGCACCTACAAGGCCTGCTCTCCCTCAGGTACCATGGCAGAGTTAATAAGTGCCTTCCTCAAAGCTCTGAGTCATGGTTTTTAGGACAAAAAGGAAAAAAAAAGTGTTATGCTCCAAGCCTGTCTTTTATGCTCTTCAGCATCTACAGATCCCAAAGCCCGCAAGGTCTGTTCACATCTGCAGAATGATGCTCTGTACTGTTTGTATCAGTTTCCTTTCTTTATTTCTCAGTCTCTTGTCACCAATTTAATGAAAAGGGACTTTCCTTTTCAGGGAAAGGTTCCCTAACTTTACTTAGCCACATGACAGTTTGGTTAATTATCTATCCACCTTCCCATAAAATAGATCACATATAACATCCTGTTTGCTTTAATACGTATCAATACCTTATGTCGTATGTGGCTAAAATACTCTTTTAGTCCCTAAGACAGCTATCATAACTGACTTCCAAGGGGAAAGGTTCAGATCCTTTCAAGAAAGACACCAATACATATGCAAGGCACAGGAGATGGATGCATCTAAAACGCAGACATAGGTTGAGGGAAAAGTGCTATCCCACCTACTCTCCATACCTCGGGCCCTAAAACTGCTGCTTCCAGTGCCTCATCCCCTCGTGTTATTCCTTCTGACCTGTGCCACCTGTTTCTTTGGCCTCCCCCCATAGTTCCTATCCATAGTCCTCATTTATGCCAAATTATAGCCCTCCTTCCCTCACTGAAGGAAATTGTTCTCTCATAATGCCTTATTATTCCACTGCTTTTCTATCACACATCTATCTCCAGGCATTTGATTAATTTCAAAATTACTTTGCGTCCTTTGAACTCTTCTACTGAAACTACCTTTTCTCTGCATAAATTAAAACAAATATCTCAAAGGCTTTAACACAGCATCTGCAGAGTTTTCTCCCATTTTAGCCAAGGCTAGAATTTCAAATTTATAATAATACTGCTAAAATTCAGTAGCTACAATATGACTTCTTGCTATGTAGAAGTTAACTTCCATAAAGAGAAAATGGCCACACTTTGTCCACACAGGTAAGTGTGATCAACTAGCTATGCCTGTGGAGAATTAAACTCGTATTTTCATGACTTTTCATTTTCACTTTTTATTTTTTCAGTAAAGAATGTTTTTTTCTGACTACTTTGCTGTTTGGGATAAATGTCAAAGTTTTGGAGATCCATAGCTGGGTAACAAGAATGAACACGTAACATATTCATCGAAATTTCTGCCTTTAGGAAGTGTTGGGGTGAAGGGAAGGATCAGGCGAGAATCCCCAGTTCTGGTGACCCCCCCATCTGGATCACATAGTCGCTGTCCTCTGTAATCCTGTGAAATGTGCCAGATTTGTTGGCAACGTAAGCATATTTTAGAGCATTCAGAGGAGGCAGTCTTCCAACCAAAAGGGCTTTTCCCTTCACTGCCCCAGGAGTTGCACCCTGTGAAAGGGCAACCTCCAGCCCCGAACACCCCTGAGATGAAACAGAAACTTCTCTACAGGCAAGACGTCCTGGTTTTATTCTGTCCCTCTGTGGGAGCACTCAAGGGTTAGCCTGTATTGCTATTGTACCTGTTTACTTGCACTCTCCCGAACTGTTGCATTTTTATATCGTTTTTAATACAAACTTGCCCTACTTTTCAAATACGGTGAGGACACAATGGGAAGAGGTGGGGAGGAGGGTAAAAGTAATCCTGATCCTGTCTAGCAGTCTCAATCCAAATGTCACAGTTTTCTTAGGAAGGGCGTTGCTTACTTTTAATGTTACTGAGAGAGCTAGGTGAGCTGAGCCCTCAGGAGGGCGAAAGACACTGCTTTCCCACTGGACAGATGTAAGATGCTAAAGAAGGGGAAGGAGCAGGAAGCCGATATGTGATGACCAAAGGAAGGAGCTATTTGCTCACTTAGAAACCTTTCTCCCTATTGTCTTCCTCACCTGTAGCCAGCCCCCTATCCTCCCCTTTCAAGGACCTCTATCTAGTAAGTCTCCACCCTTCCTTAATTTCCTACTCCTAAGTCCCTTTCTTGCCAGAAACGCAAGGGATGTGTTTTACACACCCTCTAGTAACCAAGAGCACGTTCAGTAACATTTTGGTTCACTTCCAGAGAGCGTTGACATTGCGTAGACAAAGAAATGTTGAGGAAAGAAAAGAATTAAGAGACAAAAAGCTGAAAAAACTGCATTACTACTAATATAAAAGACGAAATGCACCCTGTGCAATACGGAAGAACGCTGGTAGGCTTGCTTTAATGGGTGGAGTGACTGTGTCTGGTGTCTTTCAAGCGTATGCGTATAGCTCTAAGTACACATATCCATACGAGCTTAAAGGTCTTAGTAAGCGAGTAGTAGGGAAATTGCAGTGCCAAGGCCTGGTCGGGAATAGGCTGAGTTCCCTCTAGTGGCTTACTTCGGCATGTCACAAGGGTGGCCCTGAAAAGACCCTTTTTGGAAGCAAGCAATCCATCTCTCCTCATTGCAGCTTTGCCCAGAACCCGTGCTTGTATTAGGAAGCTGGAGGGTATAATCACAGAGTACTTCCTGGTGAGGGCCTAATTGCAAGTTAATTTTAAGTGAGTTATGTAAACAGATTATATCAATCCTTCCCTGTGTTTATTTTTCATTAGTTCACATGCAGATGTGACCCCCCTTAAAAATTCATGCTCTGCTGCTTCATTGAGTTGATGCCCACTGCTAATACCTGCTGCTGCTAATACCTGCGTTAGGCAGAGGCTTTGCGAGATCCCGGTGAGTCAGAATAATCTATGGGATGTCGTCAGGCAGTGTTGGGGAAAACACAGCCAGCAGCAGCTGAATCTGTGCTTGCGGCTCAGTTTAAGACATTTATTTTAAATGAACATCAGGCAGTGACTTACTAGGTCAAAATACTGCTGAATTATTGCTCTATTGTTGCCGTAGAACACTGAAAAGACAGCAAACAAGAAAGAACAGAAGAAAACAAACAAACAAAAAGTTAGTGGTTTTGTTTTTCTTCAGCTGGTGCTTCACCAAAAAGGCAGCTGGAAGATTAACACAGAATGGATTAGGCAGGAAGCCTCCATTTGCAGAAGCAAACATCTGCTGCACTTTTGGCAGATAGTGTGTTTTGTGAAACACGAACTTATGACATATTAATTACTGTGTCCCTGGGGTTTTAAAAACATAGAAGAACCTATTTCCTACAGTGAACTTATGGACTTAGGAGGAAATAGCACAAACTAGGAGTAAAGCTGTGTGTTGTTACCCTCTATCCTGTGTTTTTATCCTAGGATACACAGTGTAGAACATGCCTGAAGTCGAGGGCCTTAAAGTTAGACACCTATGTCTAACCTCAGCCTCAACAGTCAGTGAACAGAAACGGGCACATTCATTGCTGGCAACTATTTTTGCAGGTTTGGAGGAGATTATAAAGACCTCTGTTTCTTAGAAGTTCACTTATTTATCTTGGTGGTACCTGTCATTGTCAAGTACTAACCTAGTCACAGCATAAAGGAGATGATAGGTACCAGGTCATTTACCTCCAAAGAAATCTCCTCTATGCTCTTAGAAAGTGGTATAAAATCTGATGCTCTTTCATTTCTCCTTCAAACTCTTCTTTTTTTTTTTTTTTTAACATATTTGTAATAAATTTTATTAACTCTGATACCCATAAAAGTGGAATATAAATAAATTGCAATACTTCTCAGGCCTGCTGGATTTTAGCTTCGGTAGCATTCTGCAGCAGTGTGTTCGATGAACTAGATGCCCATGAAGAGACAAATTCTTTTTTCAAAAAGAATAGCTGCTACGTGAATGAGGCAACCCATATGGCACAAAAAAAGCCACGAGTTGATGGGCAAAAATATTTAGGAAAAAAGAACAAGTCCTTTCAAAGTCCCTTTTCTGTTAAAAGCGACTGAATTGTAGAAATCAAGTGACTTTTAACATACCATCTCACTCTATATGAAGTTAAACTAATCAAACTGTATTCTTGGGCTGTGCCCACACTGTATGACCAACACCATCTCAATCAACACATTTCAGTTAAACCCCATACATTATCGCACCTGAAAATCCTCCTTTACATAGAATAAAACAAAAAATACAATAACCTATCAAATGTCCTTAATATTTTTAACTGGAGTCTAATGTTCCTTATTCCCCAGTAATTACCCAGTTAGTCAAAACCAAGGGGAGGTCAAGTATAAAATCTGCTACATAGACGTTTGTCCTCTAACACAACACCCTTTCAAAATACAGTTATCATACAATGACGATATCATTCAGCTCTATGTGAAAGTAATGTCAGACACACGCAAGGCTTCATTACTGCAAAATATGGATTTATGTGCATAAATACACTTTTTAATTAGTTTGACTTTTAAAATAGAGTTTCTATGTGAGATGCCAGACGGATACTGTATCTGGTTTACCTGTGAGTCCCCTTTCACTCTGCTTAACACAAGGTTTTTAACCACACCCTGTGAAATTAGACTGACTATTCGTCTAACATGGATGAGCTAACTGAAGTTTAGAGCATGGATCACCTTTCAGACATACTCATCCCAGCTTTTTGCTGAGTTAGTTACATTTTGGAATTGGCAGGTTTTGACAGGTGCTGAAAGACTTGACAGTTTAGCCTCAGCTCTGTTCTGGATGCACTTGTGACCACTTCCATGTCCTGGGCACCTAAATATCACCTAGATACAGAAAAACGGAAACTGAGGTCCTCCTTGTATTCTACTTCCCCACATGAACAGTCGTTCTGATTTAATGGAGTTCTTGCAGCATCATTGTGTCAGGCCAAATTTTCTCTTGCCTCTTCCAACACTTGCATTTAAAGAGTTAAATGTAAGCTGAAATGTAGAGTTCTGAGGAGAGGACATCCACTTGGAATGAAACACCAAATCTTAGTGAGATTCTTCATTGTATTCATTTCAAGACAGCAAATGGGTTATCATAAGCTTATTAAGTATCAGACAATCACAGAATGTTTTGGGTTGGAAGCGACCTTAAAGATCATCTAGTTCCAACCCCCCTGCCATGGGCAGGGACACCCTCCACTAGAGGACACCTTCCACAACTTTATAATGTTATGTTCTATAGTCCTGAGACATATAGCCATTTGAAATGGGTGTCAGTCATCTTCAAATACCAGTCAATAGCCAGTGGCAGAAGCTCTGAGAGCTGGAGCATAAGAATGAATCTGGATCTTGTAATGTTTCCTTGTATCATGCTTTAGTTTGAATGTCAGAGTTTCTCTGGGAAGATCGGGGTGAAGGCCTGAGCATTGAAGACAATCTTAATTTTATTCCTGAACTGGAGGACCTTCGTTGGGAGCTTGACTCTTAATTTTTCCACATGACCTTTCCTGTAGTGACTCAGGCTGTGACTTTGTCCTTCATCACCCTATGGATCTACAGCATCTTGCAAGTGATCTGGAGTGCAACTGAGACTGGCTGTGAGAGTGTCATCTATTCTCTGGTGGGCAAAACAGGCACACTATTATTACAGCACACCTTCAGTAAGATGCCAGTATTTGTTATTGCAAAAATTACATCTTAGACATGCATCCTTGAGCTATTGTGTCAATTCTGTGTACAGTGTTCATATATAGTAATTCCCATTCTGAAATGTACTGAAGTTTTTTAAGTAGCTTGGCCTCATATCTATGTACCATACAATGCCATTTTTCATATTTAACAATAGTTTCTTTGCATTAAAATTTCTGCAGTTTGACAACTCTGGATTTGTGCTACAAAATCAGTCATGTGTGGGATAAAAAATACTCCTGCCAGTCAGGTGATATAATCAGCAGAATAAATATAAAAAGAAAACATTTAAGAGTCTGTATTACCCCTACAGTCTCCTCAGAATAAATTAGATAGTGACAAGTTTTTGTGAATCTAGGCCTTTGTTCAAAGTTATTTCTTAAGACCTTTTCTACATCTTGTGTACAAACTGAATATTCCTGTGTGATCCCTCAATCTGCAGGAGACAAAAGCAAAGGAGGTAAGCAACAAATGAAAACTTAAGGCCATCTTAGCCATGAAATTAAATAAAGTTTCATTAATGATTTAATCCCTTAAAATACTGAATGAGATAAAGTGCCCCTCACCCTGGGACCTCTACTACATGTCCAGAGGGGTCTCCTGGCCTGGCCACTTAACGGAAGAACAGTTAACATCCTTCTACCAAGAGCTAATGTGCTCTGTGCTCTGTGCACATTGTCGGTTTAGGAACAAAACTCAAGGTTTGTTCCTAAAGAAGATGAACACTGGGAGACCGGTGACATAAAAGTTTGATAATAAGGGATGAGCCTCCTTGCTTATCAAAACTGGGAGGATACATGCTCATTAATACCTCAGCAGTGTCCTTGTAAGCTAAGAATTGTTTTGGTAAATCAGCAGATGTTGAAAAATCTTGTCCTTTTTGCTAAATTTGCTCATGAAAAGCTCACTATAATACTAAAAAAATCACGCTCATAGGTCAAAAAGACCCTTCCCCTGAGCATGCATATTGGTGGAAGTAATGTGGCAGCAGTACCATAATTATATGTAAATTACTAACCAATCATTGTAAAAGGGGTGGACGTGGAAAATTACTAACCCTGAAAGTTTTGTGTGTAAATATAGCAGGAAGAACCTTTTTGGTGTGCATGCTGGGAGGAGCCTGCACCCAGCGCTGCAATAAACCAATGTTGGCTTCCTAAACTGTCATTTGGTTTGGAGCGTTTTCTTGGTTACACTTTTCAGTAACACGTGGTGCTACCGTGGGTGGGCAGCGAGAATTTGCGCCTTCTTGATGGGAAGGTCTGTGCACAGCACAACGTGGGTGCAGGGCCAGCGTGGCTCCCTGGGGACTCCAACAGCCGTAGCTGATGGGATCTAGTAAGCGAAGGAGCAGAAAGAGATGTCACAGCTGTTGTAGGAAATGAGGCATATTTTGAGGATATCTGAGCTACTCAAGGAAATAATTTCTTCTCCTTTGTGGCAGGTATGTGGTTGCAAAGTGGGATATCTGAAATGTGTTTTCACGTAAGCTGAACACCAGCACTATGGGGAGAGGTGCAGGTCTATCAGCCCATCTCCATTTGGAGATTGGCTTTGACACGCCAGAAGAAAACCCGCTTTGCTAAGGCTCACCATACTGAAGTTTAATGCAAACAGTAGTTCCCAACAGCTGACCATAAGGTAGTTCAGGCTGGAAGGGACCTCAGGAGTCTTGTGGTCCATCCTCCTGCTCGCAGCAGGGTCAGCTACAGGGACAGACCAGGTTACTCAGTGCCAATTCTGACCATCTGAAATGTAGCCTGGCAGAGGGTTGGATGACTGAGTGCCTTTAACCTCTTCCTGTCATGCGGGATTCTCCTTATCAGAGAGTTTAAACATAGCTCCATTATGCTAACGGCATGGAAAAGCGTTGCCTTCAATCTGTCCCTGTTTTCTGCATGTTGAGTTAAAAGGTCTAAAATGTATAACGTGTAAGAATGAGCAGAAGGGATTAAAAATCATGATGGATCTTGTGTAAAGTGTTTTAATTATGCAATTGTCATCTAAAACCAAATGGATATTTAGCCTACTGCCCCTTGAGAGGGTTTGCCCTGGGTTGGTGGGAAAGCATATCCTTATGCTATGCATACGTAGCCAAGGATATACACCGTACGTGTAACTGAACTGAATGCTTATGCAGATTTAAATTGTAAAAATGTTAACAGATGAGGAAAAACTAAATTATCCATACTGGCTAATTAACTTGTTTCACTGTTCTTACAAACAGGATGCTCATCAGGCTTAAGATAGCACCTCCTGCTCGCCAGGTGGCAAACAGTAGTTTCGCATTAGCTGGCCATAAAATCAAGCAAATACATGCTAGTACTGTGAATTTCACAACCATTTTAGTCAATAAACAGAGCTCAGTAAAGTACCTGACCTGTCCATATATGGTATCTCACTATATTAAATTTTATCCAAGTTTAATTATCCTTTATAATTTTGGAAGGATTTGTGTGTTCTTTGTGTAAGGAAAGTTCTGGAAAAGAACAGATAAGATAGTGAAAATATGGGAAATTTACAAAAATAGCTGGTGAGGAGAGTAAGGATACCTGATATTATAGCAATCACCCAATGTAGAGATCTTCTCATTGAAATTAGCAGTTGTACTAATAGGTATTTTAAAGCAACTATAAGAGGAGAGTGGAAAAATCTGATCATTGCTTTCATGTCTGTGGTGCTCAATGAAATGACATTTTTTTCTTTGGAGAATGAAGTTTGTTTTTTTTTTTTAAAGTATCTATTGAAAGTAAAAAGTGCTACTGTAGAATCAACACCCAGCCTGACTCCAGAAAAGACATTGCTAGGCTTGGAAATTTAATTTTGCTCTTTCGACTCACTCAAACCTTGGACTTTCTGCCAATCTGCAAAGTAATCATGCTGGAGAGTCTTATGATAGAGGCACCTGCTGCTAGGGAACCCAGATTAATATTACCAGCACATATTGAGTAGGCTACAGGACAGCCAGCACATACTAATGATGCCTGGGCTGCGAAGTCAGCTGGCAGCCTCGAGACACCCCATTGTCAGTCCCCTGCCCTCCGCAGCCGCTGCAGCTTCCCAGTACCAGCGCAGGCACTCCTTACCACAGCAACTTGAGCCGCTCTTTTTTTATTTATTTATTCCAAAGTAGGTCACCCTGTGCCATCTGTTGGCACTTAAGAGCCACAGAAGTTTCCCGATTCCCTTTAGTATCTTGCTGTTTGGCATATATTTTTAATACCCTTTTGCTGTACCAAGCTGTTGTACGTAGTGAGACTACTAAGCTCAAGAGCTCATTCAACCAGATAATGTTTTTAGCAACCGGGTGCAGGCCCTGGAGTTACATACTAGAGGGAGTGTAACAGAGTGTGGAGGGAATGCAGCAAGAAAGGCCTGATGTTTTGCTGATGGTGAATCCTGCATGACACTGCTTTCAGCAAAGAAGTGCTCACGTCCATCTCCTTTCTGCTTCTGCAGCAGCCTCGTTGAAAGCTTAAGGAAGCCATCACTCCCGGAGAGGTATATAGTGGGTTTTGTCAGGCTCCAGTTCCATTTGCTTCTCTTGTTCTCTAACGGTGAGCATGTGAAATAAAGAGCATTTCATGTCCACAGCCCTGTCTACCTTCTTTTCACAGCACCCTCAGCTCTCTCCCACGTATCTGTTCAGTATGGATTACCCACACACTGCAAGGGTGATTTTTTTTTTTCTTCACTAGTGCTTTTGATTTGAAATATTGACATTCGAGTTATCCACAGGCAGATTTCTGGAAAGGCATCTCTCCATTTGGGTGAATAGGAGGTGCATCACTGGCATCGCACACCCGTCCTAGCAAGTGCCTTTGGCATGCGATACAGTAAGCAGCATCGATAAGGAGAGGGGAGTTCACACGCGAGTGATACAAAATATACATAAAACATACCACAGAGCACAGAAACACCCGGCTGGTGTGTGAACATTGTGCATGTGAGTGTATGAGATTAACTTCTGAATTATAGGAACTGGCCCTGACCACCTTGCTACTAGCTGGATGCGGTTTGAGGTATACCCATCTTCCATCTGCTCATGTTGAGCCAGCTCTGTCTCCTGCTCCATGAAAAGATTCGGGACAGTAGAAGAAGAGTCAGATCTCTATAAACGCGCAGACCAGATCTGAGATTTCTAATAATCTATGAAAAGGTAACAAACTTATGAAGTACCTAATCAAACTGCAACTCGGGGGCTCTGTGATGTGCTTAAACCCGAAAGACCTAGCTTAACTCTAGGCGACAGCAAACAGGCTGAGGTAACTAAAGGTCAAGCTCCCTTGGACACATTACCTCTGTTTGCCAGATGTCATTGGGCAATGCATGACTCGACCTCAAAATCATTTTAACCATTAGTCGAAACCAAAATGGATTGGACTACTGTGTTCAGTAATACAGTTTGACCACAACTGTTTGCAACCTCCAGTTGTTTTTTCTGGGTTTCTGGGTATGCTGGATGTCCTAGTCACTTTGGATTTTAAAAATATAAAAACATACTTGCTTCATTTCACAGGGATGTGTATGACTGCACGTGTTCAAATGACACAAAAACTCTGGCAAGGTTCTGCACGTGTGTGACACTGACCTGAAAAAATACAACTGCACTCTGGCGAGTTATTCAGATGCACAAGGTCAGCAAAGTTCATTGTAATGTAAACTAGAAATATGATTCTTTTTAATAGCCCTGCAGACACATACATATTTTCCTTTTACACCGCTCCGTTTATTTTTTCCAGAAAACTGATATAAACTCAAACAAACCTACAAATTCACTATAGCCATGAACCTCTTCTTGTCAGCAGTAAGCCCAGGCGTGTGTGTGGTGAGTGCAAACATATCCTGTGAGTGTTTATTTAACTTTGTGGTATCACATAAAATAAATACAGACTGAAAAAAAATCATCGTGTGTTATAACAGCTATTACCAGAGCGCTATTGCTTTGTATATTCCCACTGTGAATATATAAAGTATGGTTCTTCAAGTATTTACTTTGAAATTAATACCTTAAGCAAATAATCGTTATTAATGAACACCCATAAGGCTTGTTGTGTTCATATTTGCATGATTGGTACAAATCTGTTCAGTAATGGGAGCAAAAATAATTACTCTTTTTAATGTAATTTCCTAAGGTATTACAGAAAATGTCAACACTTGTATAATACAAGTGTATTTATGATTATGCAATGTATCATACTTCAGATTTTAAAAATTAATAACAAAAAAGCTTTGGGAGTAAAGAGATTTGCAATTAGACACAGTAAGCTGCTGGTTTGCTGTCTCAATAGCTCCTCAGTACCTCTAAATCCACAACAAAGTACTTAATAGTAATTTGTGTTGCCTAAAAGAAGTGATCCATGTAAGATTTCTGTGGATTGTACATCTATCACAATTTTGCTATAAAGTAGTATACTCATATGAAACAAGCTAGAGGCTTTCACATCTTTTTTAATGAGGTAAAAATCTCCATCTAGATTTAAATTGAAATTTCAAAAATAGAAAATTGAATATTGATTTGTTTGAGTTGAGTGGGCATCTTCTGTCTGTTTAACCCACAAATAGTTACTGTCTATGAACAAACAAGCTGTAACGCTTCAAAGAGTCAGTGCATTAAAAATAAAGATCTGTTGGAGCTGCAAAATACTTTTTTCCTCCGAGGGACTAAAGGAGCTGGGGCATGACTGTGGTTCTGTCTGAGTCAATAGCAGAATTAAACTTTATTTCTAATACCATAGGATGTCACCGCAAATAACGTGGCATATACATGTTAGTAAGGAGGCATTTTGACATCAGGAAAGATCAGACTTTTTGTCATTACTTTGCAAAGTTTAGCACAGGCTAGATTTCATTTTTCACTTACATTTTCTTTGTCATAAACATGAAAAACACTGTCAACCATTTGTAAAATTGCTGGGGACAGAGGAGAGCAGCAATTCAATGCATGGAGTTTGCGTAACAATTTTTTACGTCATTTTTATCTCTGTAAAGATTTGTCAGGAAAAACACCTGGTCTCACGAATACAGAGATGGATGAATTGTCTCCTTTCCAGGCAGCAGGGGGAAGCTAAGGATGACGTGCAAAGTGCCTGCCACTTTTGACCATCATACGCCTGCCCGTTTCCCGCGCGGTTGTTTCCTGTGCTGCCCACAACACAGGTCAGTGGCCTGTGAGTCGGCCCGGGAATGGAGGTGCAGGGGGAAAGCCAGCAGTAGCTGCTGATGTGCATGCTCCCGTCCTTCCGGGGGCTTGGGGCAGCCTGCGGCTCAGGCTGTGGGATTTGGCAGCAAGAGAGACTTAAGATTTGCATTTTATGATCACTTTTGCCTTCCCCTCTGTTTGTGTTTATGGAGCAGTTAGTAAGCCAAGCTATGAAATGAATCACTGAATTTACCTGACTTCAAATAAGCAAAATCTGCCTTTTAGAGAGAGAAGGGAACTAGACATCTAAGACACAATCAAATCCCCCTAATTTGTAGTAGTGTCAGTAATGGAGCTGGTTTAGCATTGAGTGTCTTGATGCTATGTGATCGGGCCCTTTTCATCCCAAATCTTTTCAAGCTGGGATAGCATTATGACAGTAATGATGTTGCTGCTACAGAAATGACACAAGCATAACATTTCACCTGTCGTATAATGTGAAATACACGCCCATAAGCTAAAATAGACATGTAAATTTAATTGTGTGAGAAATAAAAGGGCAGAGTGGAGGTAAGATTTTTTTAATGGGAGGAAGGGAAGGGGTTCAAGGCATGTTTCTGCAAGGTAAGGTCTCTCACATTTGATGTTTGCCATGCTGTTACAAAACCAAAGAAGTTGGAATATCGAAGAGAGGGCAAGGAGACAGTAAGTGTTGCGTGTTAAGAGTATTGGGTATCAGTAACACCTGAGAATTTGTTCACATTCTGCTGTGCAAACTTCAAGGAGCTCCATAATAGCTGCGAAGTTTCGTGTAACTTCAGGCTGCCAAACCAGAGAAAGAAATGCATGTTTACCTAGCCCTCTCTTTTAAACAGCTGCCTGCCCTAATTGGCAGCGCTTAACTTGGGCAATTCTTCAACTGGACTTTAACTAAAGTTTCTTGTTAAAAAAATCGCACCTCGGGTGGGAAAAGAAAAACAACAAAAATATAGAAAACAACTAAGCCCTTGCTGCACCCTTGCAGCATCCAGGGCACAAATGAAAATCTGCAGCAGATACCAGAGCAGTGTTTTGTTAAAACAGTTTAAAGCCAGCAAAGCTTATACCAGCCTCTGTGGCTAATGGGGCATGAAAGTGATTGTTTTGAAAATAACTGTCGGTTTAAAACATTACTGCCTCTCTCCCAGAGGATACCACCCACACAGCGGAGCTGCCAGACTGAAAACACAGATAATTCCAAGCTGCTTCAGAAGACAGTCTGGTGTTCAAAGCGTAAAATGCCAAGTGGCGTGGGGGCAGCTTGAGTTAAGCTCTTGGACTTCGCACTGAAACAGCTCAGAGACACTTGGGTCTCATTCTGCCTCCAGAGCTGGGGCCAGCATCTTCGGCAGGGACAAAGAGCTGGCGTCTCAGAGAGCCACAGCTGCCTTCTCAGCAAACGTATCTGAGCTCTAAGCACAGCTTTTACCTTGCCCTCTTGCACACAGGTTCACAGCACATGTCCAAATGGTGAGGTCCTAACCACTGAGTCAAATAACATATGCACAGGTGGCTGGGAGAGGAAGATGAAAAAGATCCTGAGGAATAAACATGCTGCGTGAGGAATCTGAGATTTAATTCCAAGTTTTGTACGTGATGTAACCAAATCTGAGGGGAACGGTAAGATCATGTTTTCTGACCCAGTCTGCTCTGGACAATGAAATTTTGACCCCGCTATGATTAACTCTTAAGTGGTGGAAATAAGGTGCCTACAGAGAGAAGGCTTTGCTCTTCTGAATCCACCTGTCCTGCATTTCTTTTCTCTTGATAAGCAGTGAGTTAAGACGTGGCAGCATCCTTGATCCATTAATGGTTAAAGAAGACAATATGCTTCAGCGACTTGGCCATTTCTCTCTCTGAGATCTTTAAAATTCTTCTGCTCTATGCCGATACTCATATTGCGATCCGACCAAAGCACCTGTTATCGCGCTTTCTTTTTAAACACACAATCCACTTTGGCAGCATTGAATATCTCGACACCCACTTCCTCATATAAAGCTATTTGTAAACCAGACTGGAATGTTATTTTAGGCAAGTCAGTGTTTAGCTCCTACACACAACATCAGCCCACTTTTGAATAGTCACTGTGCTATTGTTTTTAAAGCTTTGGATTTTGGCTTAAAATCCAGGCCACCCTGAATTTAGCAGCGAAACTTTCACTGTGTTCAGTCTGAACTGGATTTCAACCTAAATGCCTAATGTTGCTAATGTGGGATGTGGTAAACTTGATCATCAAGTTTTTTATGGCCACAACAGATGTTCCTTCTTTTAGACCAATCGAAAGCTACCGAACCTCATCCACCCTCTAAAACAAAAATACAAGCATTTGTTTACAGCTTGATTCCAGGAATATGAATCGAATTAGCAGCTGCAAGTTTGTTCTTGTTTACTTACAAATAAATATATGCACAATTCTTGCCTTTCCCAAAGAACCGTGATGGTGTCTTGATTGTATTTCCTCTGTTAGTA
Source organism: Rhynochetos jubatus (assembly GCA_027574665.1). NCBI lineage: Eukaryota > Metazoa > Chordata > Aves > Eurypygiformes > Rhynochetidae > Rhynochetos > Rhynochetos jubatus. The sequence goes on along the minus strand of CM050650.1, from coordinate 85,827,293 downwards.
TTTTTAACTGCCTGTGTACTGCATTATTTGTTTATAACAATGAAATATCAGCATAGTATTTTTAATCCTGTTTTTAAAAAGAGCATTCTTTTTTTTTTTCTTATGTTTAGTAGACCACAGCCACATGTTTTGGATATATATTTAGCATTTTGGAGATTTATAATCTAGATTAACTGTAATACAACATTCTCATGATCATAACCTAAGGCACAACTTACAGAAAATGAAACAAGTAAATAGAAGTGTTTTCTTCCTACTGGGTCATTCAATGAATTTTCAAATGTGCATAAAACATTGAAAGACTGGTGCTTTCTCCCAAGACAGGAGAGAAAATGTGATAGTGTAACAACTGTGAACCAAAGCTTTCTACTATAAAGAGAAAAAAAATATTGCTTGTTTTGATAGGTACCCTCCCATCTCTGCTGTAAATATCCGATAGTTCTGCCGCACAAACAATGACCTACATGCTGAGGACAATAGGATAGAATAGGAGCGAGACTAGGACGGCCAAGGCTTTGTATAAAGAACGTTTAGCATGTATCCATTGCTTATGAATAGAACCACTTCACATCCTCTCCTTTGTCTTTCCTAAACTGATCTGATTTCAGGCATCATAATACGGTTTTTATTGCAACAGAGGAGAAGTTTTTGTGGCCTTGCTTTGCCAGGAAGGGCCTGGAGGTGCTGGTGGACACCAAGGTTGCAGAAAAGCCAGCCAGCAGCCACTGCGGCTGGGCTGGGAAGAGCGTTGCTGGCAGATGGAGGGACCGTGACCCTTCCTCTCCGCTCAGCGATGGTGAGGCCACAGCTGGAGTGCTGGGCCCAGGTCTGGGCTCCCCAGTACAGGGCAAATATGGAGCTACTGGAATGAGTCCAGCGCAGGGCCACGAAAACAACCGAGGGACTGGAGCATCTGTCACATGAGGAGAGGCTGAGAGAGCTGAGACTGCTCAGCCTGGAGAAGAGAGGGCTCGGGAGGCTTTTAGCAGTGTGCTTGCATATCTCAAGAGACAACTTTTTCTCAGTGATGTTCAGTGACAGGACAAGAGGCAATGGGTGCAAACTAAAAACCTTGAAATTCAACCTGAATGCAGGAAAACACTTTTTTTACTGTGAGGGTGGTCAAACGCTGGAACAGGTTGCCCAGAGAGGTTGCGGAGTCTCCATCCATAGGGATATTCAGAACCCAAATGGGCAGCGTGCTCCAGCTGACCCTGCAGTGATGGACTAGATGATGTCTAGAGGTGCCTCCCAGCCTCAACCTTCTGCGACTCTGTGATTCTGTCATCTGTAAATCATCTGTAGATGTGATTTGTGGGTCACCTCACAAAAGTCTGTAGCATATGTGAGGGCCATTGAGGCTCCCCATGCTCCTAGGACACAGTCCATACCTTATTATCTCAGAAATGCTGCTGCTGAGGCAATCTGCAAAAGGCCATGCATTTTCTTTGTAAAAGAAGGAAAGTAAAGATTACCTAGTGTTTTTTCCTTATCTACATGAGATATATTGAAGCACATTCCTCCTTTTGCCTGCTCTATTCTATAATGAACATCTCACTCCTTTGCAAGAGGAGAGTTTCCACATCTCAAAGGGTCATTGTAAAATACCAGCATTCCCAACATGGACACCTGCTGAACATGTTGTATTTTATAGATTCAGCATTCATTAAAGTCTAACGCATTTATACGCTCCAAAATATTGTAGTTCAGAAATATCCATTTTATACAGATGAAAAATTGGGACCTAGCACACACAGACTGACAATACTGATGACAGAAAATTGTATTGTATATGGAGCGTACAAATTATCTGGGATTGTGAAGTGGAAGATATCAAAATAACATACCCATTATCGTGTTAACTGATCTTAGCACTAATTATGATACATATTATCAGTTTTCAAACATGCAAATTGGAACTGTCAAGCTGGCATAAACCTTGTAATGCTTAATTTTTTTAAATTATTTGGTATCTTATTGATGTAGGCTTCACAAATGCTCATGTCAGACTGAGGATTTTAAGTATATCCTAAGGGTTAATTTCAAATGATTACTTACCACTTACTGTGGTCACATTAGTAAGTCAACCCTGTGATTTCCTGAGATGTCTCAGTTGGGGGAAAAAAAAAAAAGCAAGCTGTGAGCAGATAACATAATCCCTAAAAGTAATTTAGCCGCTCCCCGTGAGCGGTAAATTTTCCCTGGATGAGCCAGAGCTAAGTTTGTCTCACTTTCAAATGCCCGCATTCCCGTGCACTCCCTGCTCCTTCTTCAGCCCTTCAAACGAGCGGACGGTTTGTTTGGAGGCAGCTGTCACGGTGCAATTTGCTCCGTGGCCAAGCCTCGCCATTCCTGTGCCCGTTAGCTGTAATGCCAAAGCAGCCTAAGCCAGTCCTAGCCTAGAACCAGCCAACATGCTGGCCACGATGGCTTTGCCCTTCGTGCCACGGTCAGCCTGGCCATGAGTCCTCCGCAGCGCGCTGCACTGGCTGCTCTCATCTGACCCCACGCAGAGCCTTCCCAGCCGTCTGGCAGAAAACCAACTCGGCCAAAAAGCCCCTCGCTTTCAGTACTCAAAGCACGGGCTGCATCACACGGGGAGGGCTCTGCCTCAGATGCAGGTGGAGTAGAGACTGCACGAAAAGTACAGAAGAGGTAGGAGCAAGGAGGAAAAGTAGGAGAGAGGACTTGGAAAGCTGTAAAGAAAATAGGGCTTAGGGAGCCTGGGACAGGAATCAAGTGGAGAGGTGACCTGGGCTGGCTGGGCAACAACTGGAATTGTCTTCAGCAGAGACTGAAAGAGCTGGGAAGGAGAGACTGGTGCCTGGTGGAGGTAGGGAATACAGCTAGGAAGATGGAGCAGGAGAGGAGAATTAGGATCCATTAGGTAAGGACTGCAAACACTTACTTGGAGCCTGGAGTGGCGAAATAGTACTTTTTGGGTGATGCTGGATAGTAAAGACTAGAACTGGCTGGAGGTGGTAAATGGGGCTGTAGCAAGCACCCAGAGATGGGGCAAAGACTGATGGGAGAGGCATTAGCGGAAGGAGGTGATGGCTAGGGAAAGAGGGGCGAAAGAATTTGTGTTCTGTGGAGACTACTCCTCTTCTGTACTGAAACGGAGCCCAAGGGTTCCCATCTGACTCCCACGTTTTCTCCACTGTCAGCAAACATCTATGAAACCTAATGCAGGGCTCCCCCCTCTACCCCTCCTCAGAGTACCGTGATCTGCGACGTTGCTGTTGCTTTGTTGGAGCAAATGGACAAGGTCTAGTTAGTAGGTTTAGTCCTCCTGAAGAATCGTGTGCAAGCCACTTAGATGTTGTATCACAGAATAATTTTTTTTTTTCCAGTTTACAGGTTTTAAAACTATTGCAAACACCCGCCTTTGGGTGAAAAACTATCCAGCGGGTATGTAAAGCTATACGGTGTACAGGCTGAATCTGTGCAAAAGGTACAGGGGGGCTGAGCAGGACCCTGTGTTTTTGCTGAAGAAATACAAAACTATATAGCAAACAGTAGTGCCTCAGGGAACCAGGTACTTAGGAAGAAAAAATGTATAGGATTTTCTTTTTCCCTGCCTCACTATAACTACAAGTGGGAGACAGCCGGTTCCACGAGTGTGAAAGTTGTGTTTGATGGATGCCTAGAGCGGTTGTTCCTCAAGCACGCTGGCACCATCCTCAGGAACACCCCGCCTGCTCCAAAAGGCTTCCAGTCCTAGAAATCCCTTGGCAAACAGACCTGAATTGCGTGACCCCTTCGCTGATTATGTGCCCCCTGAGCTGCTGACAAATACAAACTGCGTGTACCCATAGGGTGGTTGAAAGTTCAGCGTCTGTTTTTGGGTGGACAGCTTTATCCCAGTTGGAAGGATTTGGGTGTGGAGGGAAAGAACAGCCACAACCGCAATACTTGCCAGAGTGGGTTACAAGAGTAAAAATAGCTCATGGTACATATAAGGCATGGGAGCCTGAACTCTGTGTGGAGTGACTGAGTCATGTAGGGTTTGGCTGTCACTGGGAAAAGGACCTCCTTCTGTGGAGAAGGCACACCAAAGCACTTCTCCAGGGGACAGAAAATTTCTGGAGAAAGGGCATAGTTGATAAACCGTAATTGAAATGAAGAAAAAGTGAATTTCTGGTAATTAAGTTAATGAAGGAAAACCACCAGAATTTGTCATTCTGTTTCTGTTGAGTTCAGCTTTTGTCAAACATGGGTTAGTCAGACAGGTAGGTCCCTGCTGTCTGGCTTGTGTGTGAACGCCCCCGCCGAGCACTTCACGCCCGTTCCCTCTTCTGATAAACCACTGGTCAGTGATACGCGCACACGGGATTTTAAACAAACACCGTGTTGCACAACAGCTTCAGAAAAAACACCCCAACCCCCCCGCCACGCGTCAGATCATCGGGGCTTCATTATGCAAGTCAGCAAAGCCGCAGAGGATTACTGCTTGGGGGTTTGTGGACAACACCATGTGCCCGCATGCCACGCGGCATACGGGCACCAACTCGGGGGCTTCCCTAGGGTACTGAACATTCCGTACACGGACCGCGCGGGGCGTCGCGTGCAGCGCTGGGGACGGCGTCAGCCTTCCCGTGACTAATCCAATCGCCCGTGCTACCCATCGCTGGGGGTTTGGGTGCGTGACTGGGCACACGGCCTGTGCCCCAGAGGTGCGGGAAGAGGCCAGGCCGCGGGTGGCCCAAGCGCGGTGGGGAGCGTCTGGCGCTACCGCTGCCCAAGCCGCTCTCCCAGGTCTGGGGCTGGGAAATACCAAGGAGACATGAACGGGAAAACAAAATCCAGGCAGATGGGACTCCCGGTTGGAAAATTAAAGGAGGTGTTGGAGAGAGCTGGGCAGTCATTTCCAAGGTGTAGCCCTGCGGAGATAGGACAGACCTAGCACGTGAACGATCAAGTAACGGCACATAGAGAGCCGCCGGAGCCTGAAACGAGCGCGTTTCGATGGTAAACACACGCGTAAGCGAGGCGTGCGTCAAGCCGGCAACAAAACACAGCGGTCGGAAGCCCGCAGCGGCACCCGCCCGCCCGCAGGCCTCGCACCGGGTGCTGCAGGGCGGGTACCCGCGGCGGGGCCGGCCCCGGGGCGCGCCGGGCCGGGCGGTTCTGGCCTGGCCGGGCCGGCCCTGCCGGAGCAGCCAACTACGTTTCCCAGCGTGCCCCGCGGCGCCGCGGAGGCGATAAAAGGCGGCGGCGGCGGCGGGCTCACGGCGGTGGGCAGGTGCGGGTGGGTTGGTGCGGGGTGCTCCGCCGCTCCGTCATGAGGCCGCAGGACGGCCCCTCCGCCTCCGCGCTGGAGACGCTGAAGCAGCGGGCGTGCGAGAGCGTGGAGCTGAACGCGGCGCGGCTGGGCGCGCTGAGCAGGGACATCTGGAGCCGGCCGGAGCTGGCTTACGAGGAGCACCAGGCTCACGACTCCATGACCCGCTTCTTCTCCAGCGGGGAGCTGCCGGGCGCCGCCTGGGCCGTGCAGCCGCGCTACAAGCTGGGCACGGCCTTCCGCGCCGAGTGGGGCACGGCAGCCCCCAACCTGGGCCAGGGCCAGGCCCCTCGCCCGCTCCGCGTCGCCTTCCTCTGCGAGTACGACGCTTTGCCCGGCATCGGTCACGCCTGCGGGCACAACCTCATCGCCGAGGTGGGAGCCGCCGCCGCGCTGGGGCTGAAGGCCGCCCTGGAGAGCCTGCCGCAGCCGGCGCCCGTCGCCGTCCAGGTGAGGCGCCAAGCCCCAGCGCGGGGGCTGCGGCCCTGTGGGCCGCTCGGTCCCTGACTCCATGCCGTTGTGCTGCAGGTCACGGTGCTGGGGACGCCTGCGGAGGAGCAAGGTGGAGGCAAAATCGACCTGATCAACGCCGGGGCGTTTGACGGCCTGGATGTGGTTTTTATGGCACACCCCTCGCAGGAAAACGCACCGTACCTGCCCGATGTTGCTGAGCACGAGTGAGTGAGTGGGTTCAGATGGGGAGGGTTGGGTTGTCACTGGGCTTTTCTCCCCACCCCGAGTAGGGGAGCTGCTTTGGAAAGGGCTGAACTTAGGGCTGGGGACCTTGCAGGTGCCCTTCAGAGGAAGCATTTGCCGCCATGTCACCCTTCTGGACCCTGAGCCATTCTTCCAAAGTGCAGTGTTCAGCCTGGTGCTAGAGATCCCTGACTGCACTGAGACTGGCTTGCATGTGTCCTCAAAATCCATTCTTTCTTATGTTTCTAGGTGTTTCCTTTTATGCATCCATGTGATTATCTTCTCTGCAAAAATAAAAGTTCACTTAAACACCTGCTCTTTAAATTTTAGAGCATGCAACTGGAGGGAGTCTCATGGATCCTAGTTCCCTGCTTTGCTGGCCACCATGTCGTGTAGTTCTCTGTAGGTGTTTTATTTTAATCAGTTTTGAAAGTGTTGCAAGTTTCCCCTCCATCTTTTGAAAGAGCCAGCCAGCAGAGCCTGACTGCTGTTTGGATCCTTTTTAACTTCCAGTCTAAATTTAATCCTATTCATTTTTGTATCTATTAACTCTCACATCAACTTTTTTGAAATTCAAATTAGTTCTTGTCTTTCCTTCATGTTTACACCCAATATATATCTATAGACAGCAGTCATAGCTTCACTCATCTGGTGGGTTTTTTTGCCAGCTGCACATACAACTCCTCAGAAATTATGCCTTGTTTTCTTTGGATTAGCCCTACTGTTCAGTGTCAGCACTTGTTCGCTTGTACTTGGAGTGACTTGACTTGCGTTGAAGTACTCCTTGCTGGACATGCATAAGGAGAGCTGTAGCAGTACCTCAGGTGGAATTTCCTTCCGCCTTAGCTCATGCTGGGAGCCATAGGCGTGTCCTTGCCGTTATGGAGATGGTTACCTTGTCTGGGGCTTCCTCTTCAGTCCTTTTCAAGCAATCAATTCTTAAACAAATGCTTAGAGTAGAAGTCTGTAAATACATGATCTTTTAGAATATTTGAGTTTCATTGTGTTCTTTCTTTGCTGGTCTGCAAGGCCATGCTGTTTTTCCTTGGATATTGTAAACCTTTTCTGTTTTCATTGTGTCCCAGCAGTAGTCTGCCAGCAGGTTTTGTTACTGCATTTTATGCCGTGGTTACTAATGGTTCTTGATCCCAATGTCTTACCTTGTAGGGATTCCACTAGTAACCTTCCTCCAGTGCGATGTTTTTTCCAAGTATTAAGGTTTGGCTGTCTCTAAATTCTGTAATACTTAAATAACTGGCTTTCTAACCATTTCTGACCTGATGTACTGAGAGCTGTATCCATCTTGGTTGTGCTACCTTCCAGCTCTGATGTGGTTGCTTTCATTGGCCATTTTGCTTTTGCCAGTGCTGTTCCTGGTGGATAATTTGCTTCTGTTACTGCTAAGTTTTATGGTAAAACGAGCAAGGTTAGCAACACCTGCTCTTCCTTATCTAGCTAGGTCTCTGCTGTATTTCATCATTGTGTTTCTGAAGAGTCTTAACTGTTTATTGTAATCTCCTTCAAGACTTGTCTCAGCTTGGCTTTTGGTTGCTGTACCTCAAGACTATAGTTATAATCTTCAAGATGCAGTTTTCATGAATAGTTTTGTCTTCGTGTTCATTTCAGCTCTTGCATTAGTCTTTTGAGTTTGATACTTTAAGATTTAGCAGTCTCCCTTCAGAGGTGATCTGCTGTAGGATGCAAGTCCTAGCTAGCCTTTAACCCTTGAATGTGAAGGAGGCATGGCATTAAAGTACTGAGTGAACTGGTGAACTACCTCCAAAAGTTTTAAATACTCAGCTCATGTCATGGTCTATTTAGTTGAGATTCCAAAGCTACAAAGGCTGTTTTGATGACTTGTAATTGATCTTTTGGTTGCTTCCAAGGAATTTAAGGACTGGTGATCACTGAATTGCTAGTATTGCTACATCTGCAAACTCTGAAGCTGGCTTGTGCCTGAAGTAAAATTAACATACTGGGGTAACTGTGGTGAATACATGCCAAAATTTGCTGATTCTTACTCACTTATCCTTCATCTAATTAGCCTGTTGATCAAACAGGATCCACATTCTTCTGCTAATATTCTTACACTAGCTTAGTGTTTTGTTAGTCACCAAAATCTGGGGCTTTTTTTACGAGTATATTTGTGTAGCAATAGAAGTACAAGCAAAGGAATGCTGAAATAACATTTGTTTTTTAAGAAGCACATCTTTCTTGTGGTGGGGAAAAAAGATTGCGTTGTGACTTTCTGCTTCGCTTTGCCTTATCAATTTCTTGGAGAACATCTAGGGATCTGTCATGCTGCCTTTGAGTCGATTTGAGGCATTGTAGTCTAATACTTGGGATGTGAATGGATATGATTTTGTTGTATTGATTTCATAATATAAATATATTCATATAATAAATATAATTAAATAATTAGAACCCATACTTTACAGAATGGGATATATGCTTGTCTTGGAGGATGAGGAAGGATGGAAAAGGGCATAGTTAAAGTGGATTGCAGGCAGTAGCAGGAGGCAGTTTCTGCTGCAACAGTACACTCCTTTGTGTCCCTCTTTGCTATCCAGTATTTAAGTTCTGGTATTAACTTGCAGCTGTGGTGTGGTTCAGAGCATGAGGGGTCAGTTCAGGGTAAGTGCCTAAGTTGGCCTCTGGGCAAGACAGAGGAACAAGCAAGTTCAACTGGTCCAAACTGGGTAAGAGGCAGGTGGTGTGTCTCGGGGAACTCTGGGCTCGAGGATGGAGTTCATGTAAAGCGCTGGGTATCGAGTACAAACAGGTTGAGTTAAAATTTCTAGTATTGATAAAGAACTAATACTTGTGTTGTTTGATAAGTAATACCTTATGTAGTTGTTAGTATTTCATATTTGCCTCTTGTGTAAAGAGTTTTCATATAATTTGAAATACTAAATTGTTTTGTAAGACTAATATAAATGGCCCTCATATGATGCAGCCAAGTGCGAGTTCTTACTGAATGTGTTTATGTGCGGTATTTTGACTTCCACAAAGTTGGAGAATAACCTTTGCACTAGATTTCCTACTTACTGCAAGCCTTTCTACCAGCATTTTTGAGGCGTGCAGGGAAAGAGCATCCTCGCTGTAGCACGATAATGTGTTTTTTACACTAGATTGTCCCTTTACTACACTGTTAGAACTTGACTTCTGTTATTTAGACATGGCTTGTATATGATCTTAGCAATGTGCTTTTGCTGTTTTATGTGCTGTACACGCTTTATTGAAGTTTGACAAGAATCAGGACAATCAACTTCTAATTTTGAATCGGAGAAAAGGGTTTGTTACCCTCTGAGAAGAATGCTGGTAACTTAAAAGTCTTGGAACAGTCAGGCGATATAGAAAGGTGTTGGGAGACATTTCATGAGTACATGAAGCCTGTGCTTCTCAGGAAAAGGCTGTATAATGATATGTTACCAATAGCTCTTTTGCCTGATTGGCTCTTGATATTATTGCATTTCATTAGTTTTATAGGAATCTTTCAGCACCTTCCTGCACTCTGAGATCGTTCCCTTGGCAACAGTGTAGTACCAGGTAAACTGCTTGATGTTTTGGTGCACAAAACTTGTGCATAACAAATACTTGTGTGAACAAAAGGAACTTTTTATTTTGGAGGATTTTTTCAGTGAATGAAAAACAAATAAGCAATGCCTTTTATTTCCTAGCGTGACTGTGAAATACTATGGAAAAGCTTCTCATGCTGCTGCTTATCCTTGGGAAGGAGTTAATGCATTAGATGCTGCTGTTCTTGCATACAACAATCTGTCTGTTTTAAGACAGCAAATGAAACCGACCTGGAGAGTTCATGGTGAGATCTTCATTAAATCTAATGTCCAGCAAGTAAGAGTTCAGGTTGTTGAAATAACTAACTCACAAAATCCCACAGCTTAAAATACTGCATTATTGCACTAAATTAGTATAGTCACTTCAAATACTATGAAATAGCACCATTTCATTTAAATAGTGTCTGTAATATTTATAATTATGTCAGTGTCTAGAACTAACTTCTGAAAATAGGCTTATGGGTCAGATACAAAAGAAGACGGTACCTAGGTAGAGGCTAGAAAAAATTTCTTCACTTTTTTGGTATGTGGCCTTGAATTTCTTAAAGTTTATGAATGTGTTTTTGCAAAAGCGTAATCTGAAATGCTGCTGAAAAATGAAGTATTGCTGAATCACTTTTGTAGTAGATGTTCTATTAATTAGTTAGCATTTATACTGACGTTTAAGGAAAAGGTGTAGTGGTCTGAAGTGATTGAAGTTTATTTACTGAAGTACAAAACCCAGGTGATGGCAGAAGCCTGTAGTTCTAGTCAGTAGTCCAATCCACTAGATGTGGGCTAGAGTCTAATACTTGTCTAGTAGCCCTTGAAGTAGAAAGGTCATTTTGCAGTAAGGTATGTTAGCTGTTAAGCTTAACTCTTACACCTTCAACATCATGCATGTCTTTTTTTTTTTGTTTCAGAAATTGAGATGGAAGCTGCCATTTAGCTCTAAACCCAGGTTTCCCTTATCACATCCAACACAACTTTTTCCAAGTTGAAATTAAGTAACTCTGCTGTTTCTACAGGACTTCTGAATGTAGAACTACTTATTTAGTATACGTAGGGGCTTAAGAACACTTCCAGAAGTTCTGAGCTAATGATCTTGACTGCTTGTGCTGCATAATACATGTGTATTTCTCTCCAGGATATCTGGGTGGAGTCTGGAAGCCCTAACCCTTTTGACTGTAGATGAAGATGTTTGCAGTTTGGCTGGGCAACATACCTAAATGAATTTAGACAGTGGGCATAGCCTTAGTTCTGTCCTATTGTTCTGTAGGAAACAAGACACTTCTTTGAGTTTTGGTGTCTGAGACTCATGTGTTGCAGGTTTAAGATTGGAGGTGCCTGTCTGCTATTGGATCTAAGCCTAAAACCCTAAACACAGCTTTCTTCGTAGTTTCTGAAGGTGCCATGGGTAATGCAAGAAAAAAACCTAAGCATCTAAATGAGCCTTCTGGAGGTAACGCTTCTGAAATGGCAGCAAATTGCTGTGTTGATACAACTGCTGCCATAAACGTGGCCATCAAACTGAAAAAGTTTAAAATACCTTTGGGAAAGTATGAGCAGCCAGAATGAGATTTAATTGTAGGAGTGCTTTCTGTACAACAGCGTTGGAGGTCTTGTGTTGCAGGCTTGCAGTAACAGCTGTGGCTGACTAAAGTGATCCTAAAAATCTTAGTGTTAACCCACTAACAAGAACTGAAATAGCTTCCACTACTTGAATTTTAGAATTTCTAAGCGAACTTTTATGTGCTTGGAACAATGCTGGTTTGAGTTTACCTGATATTTGATAAGTTTATTCCCTGCTTACGAGTGGAGTAAATATTGCTCTCCTTAAATAGGAATGTAGATTTTTTTTCCTGTTCAAGTTGTGTTAAACAAGCTGTAAACCCAAAATTCTGTCTAGAAGTAGGGCAAGCGAAGTGCTGTTAGTATCCAGGCAGCCTGCTTTTAAGCTAGATCTACTGTCCAGTCCATACTGCAGTTGCTCTGAAATTTAAGTGTAGACATACTTGTAGACTCCATCCAGTTCCATTTATGAATATGTTGGAAGACACGTGAAAACTGTTCACTCATTAAGCTATTTGCTCTGAGCAAACAGGTTATGATGTCATGCAAATTCACATGATTACTTACTTGCTGGTTCCTTTTCTGTGATGTCTGTCCCTCTCATCTGTTCCTTTTGTTACGGACTAGTACTGATAGAGGTTTAATTCAGCACTTAGTTCACTTTGTGCTTGAGATTGGAAAGGTTTTACTGGAGAGGGGAGTTCATAGTCTTAATAGGTTTTCTGCAGCAGAAGTAAAGATTTGTTGCTTATTTACATCCTGAGTGATGTCTTGTCAGTCTTCAGTGATGTATCAGTAACTTTGTGAAGTATTTCCATTTAATCTTAGACTCATTTAAGTTGGAAAAGACCTTAAAGATTGAGTCCCACCATAAACCTAACACTGCCAAGTCCACCACTAAGCCATGTCCCTAAGCACCACATGTACATGTCTTAGATACCTCCAGGGGTGTGGAATCAGCCACCTCCCTGGGCAGCCTGTTCCAATGCCTGACAACCCGTTTGGTGAAGAAATTGTTCCTAATATCCAATCTGAACCTCCCCTGGAGCAACCTGAGGCCTTTGCCTCTTGTCCAATCACTTGTCACTTGGCAGAAGAGGCCAACCCCCACCTCTCTGCAACCTCCTTTCAGGTAGCTGTAGAGTGATAAGGTCTCCCCTGAGCCTCCTCCTCTCCAGGCTAAACAACCCCAGTTCCCTCAGTTACTTCTCACAGGATTTGTGCTCCAGACCCTTCCCTAGCTCCATTGCTCTTTGGACATGAGGTACCTTTAAGGTAGATGGTTTCTTAGATTCTACAGAAAACAAATCTTACTCTGCATATGTCAGTTGAGGTTAGGAGGCCAGGGGAACAAGTAGCCCATTGAAAGCAATGAGCTGGTAATGCACTGAAATCTAATGTAGAATTGAGTTCTAACATGTTTTATTGTTGAAGTACTTAAACAATATGGTCTTTTATGGTAATGCTGTAATTGAAAACTACATAGTTGTCACACATTTCCTTGAGGGAACAATTTCAATTCAAACTTCACTCTTGGCTGGAACTACATATACTATACATCCCAATATTTTTAAAGAATTATTACAAGCGATATAGTGAACTTTACACATTACTCCAGTATTGCTGAGAAATGCAACTTAATTTCTCTCCAAGCTGGCAAACTGAGTTAGAAATACTCTAGTTGAGGAGGTTTTGAGTTGGAATCCAAGGAAGCCTTTTATGACTTTCTTTTTTCAATGGCAGCCAGATTGTTTTATGACTCTAATGCATTGAATTTCAGGGGATTAATTACAAATGCTATTTTGGCTTGTCTTTAGGTTTCTGACAGATGTCTAACCAAAGAATGCAATGAAATTGTGCTGAAAAACATGTACTCGTTCCACTTAATCTGACACGATGAAGAAACTGTGCACATACTCTGTTTATGTTACGTATTTCATGCTCAGCTGATGTTTTGTTGTTTATGTATGTAGTTTTTGAGTGAAGAGTTTCATTACAGGGCTGAAGATCAAGCATTTGTATTTAACACTGTGACTTTTCCCTTTCTGCAGGTGTAATAAAAAATGGTGGTGTGAAACCTAACATCATTCCTTCTTACACTGAACTAGAGTTTTACTTGCGTGCCCCTTCAATGAAAGATCTTTCTGTTCTGACAGAGAAAGTTGAGAACTGCTTCAAATCTGCAGCACTGGCCACAGGATGCAAAGTAAGAATGGCCGTGTGTTTCTATTACGCTGGAGATAGGGTAGGCCAGAATAGGAAATTGAGGCTTACAGCATTTGTTCGAATGGTGTTTAGCCGAAATAAAATTTCTATTATACTGTTTGCTATTCTGTTACTTTGTGTCCTGAAATAAAGCTTTGGTTTATAAATAGAATGCCACAGAATCCTAGAATAATCTAGGTTGGGAGAGATGTCCAGATGTCACCTAGTCTTAACCCTTTGTTCAGAGCAGGCTCAGTTAGAGCAGATGACTCAGTGCCATTGTGGATTTCTGAGTAACTTCAAGGAGTAAATTCTATAACCTCTCTCAACAGTTCTCTAACTCATGATGAACAATGTTCTTCCTGATGTTTATACTGTGATGACTGAGCACTGACACAGGTTGCCTGGAGAGTTTGCGGTGTTTTCAGCCTTGGAGATACTCAAAAGCTACATTGATAGTGTCCTGGGCAATCAGCTCTAGGTCACCCTGCTTGAGCAGGGGAGTTGGACAAGATGCTGCCCAGAGGTGCTTCTCAGCTTCAACCAACTTTCTGTGCTGTTGTTGTGTCTTCCAGTGATTTCCTTTGTTGCCTCTTGTCATATCACTGAGCATCTCTGAGCAGTCTGGTTCTGTCTTCTCTGTACTCTCCCTGTCTGAGAACTGTGGACAGGAATAACACTTTGAGCCTAAATGTTTTCTGTGTCCACTGAGCCAGACCTGTCGTCATGAAAAACTAAGCTTGGTCTTGCACCATCTGCTGTCCTGTGAATCTGTGCTGGATGGTCACAGTCACCTTGTGATTCATGTGCTGGACATGAGTCTTAGAGGGATTTATTTGCTCTACAGTCTCCCCAGGAGCTTGAGGGTAGGATGGTCTGACCAATTTGTAACTTCCTGTCATGATCACAGAATCACAAAGGTTGGAAAAGACGTGCAAGATCAGTCCAACCATCACCCCAGCACTACCGTACCCACTAGACCGTGTCCTCAAGCACCATGTCTACACATTCCTTGAACACCTCCAGGGAAGGTGACTCCACTGCTTCCCTGGGCAGCCTGTTCCAATGCCTGACCACTCTTTCAGTGAAGTTATTCCTAATATCTAATCTAAACCTCCTCTGTTGCAAGATGAATGGTACCTTTAGCTTTTTTTTTTTCAGTGAGCTGGAGCTTCCCTCTGTTTCCTTTGCTCCATCAAACAGCAGGCTCATGTAGCAACCAAATATGGAAAATAGTGATTTTTTTTTTCAGTTAGCATTCTTTGTTTTGCTTTCAGTAAATGGAAGTGTCTCTCTCCTGTAGCCGATTCCAGCAGTATCATTGCCTTGCAATGTATTGCTAAGACAGGTGGTTCAACCCGCCCTGTAGTTACAGGTTGGTGGTTTAATACAGCTCTCTGTGCTTACCAGAACAAATCAGTGTAGTGTATATTAGTGTGAGCTAGTCAGTATTAAGGTCTAATTGAGGTATTAGATGCGGTTTTCCTAGTATAGCCTCTCCACTGTAGCTTAAAAAAGGATTTCATAAAAGCATACTTTGTGCAGAATGAAAGTCAAGATTTCTTGAAACTTGACATCAGCGTGATCTTCACATGTTTTCAAACTTGCCTGTGTGAAGTCATTTCATGAATGGGGCTGAAGTTACAGGAAGTGTGCTAAACAAAAATAGTAAAAGAATTTGAAAGACTGAATTGACTTCTATGAAAATGAAATTTTGTGTAATGAAAATCATTAGAAGCTGGTACAGGGAATATTTGCTTACTGTTTTTGAAGATACTCTCCATGGAATCCATGCTTCTGGAGTTTGGCTGTCTAGTGCAAGCTTGACAGGGCACCGGCTGTGTTTTGACCAAGGCTAATACTTGTCAGAAGGCTATGGTTTTGAAAAAAAATCTTAGCGCTTATGTCTCTCTTGTCATGGACTTGAAGTATGGACATGTATTTAACTTCACTGGGCTTTAAATTGTTTATGTTAAAGTGGCATAGCTTGGCAAAAAATTTCTAATCCTGTGGGTTTTCTTGTCTAGGTGGAAATAAAAGGTGGTGAAAATGATTACTACAATGTGCTTCCAAATAAGAGCCTGCAGAAAGTTTACAAGGAGAATGGAAAGAAGCTTGGAATGGAGTTTATATCAGAAGACTCTGTCTTGGATGGTTTGTCAGGTAACTTGATCTGCGGGTTTTTGTTATGTCTTAAGCTTAGATTGGTCAACTCTTAAGTGTATAAAATAGTGGGTTGTTAAACACAGTTTGGTCAGAAGAAAAAACCCAAATTAGAAAATCAAAGCTTTGTAAAAAGATTGTACCTCTGTGTATTTGTTGTACACGCTGAGAAATTTTCCCAGCAGGTAAGCAGTAAATAACTTGCTGATAATATTTCTGAAAATATTTTGAGTAAACAGATTAGTTCCGGGGGTGGGGGAGGGATGGAAGAACTTGTCTTACTGAGAATATGAGGATGTAGAATAAATTGTGGCTCATTCTGTTGCTTTGAATGACAGAATCCTGGTTTATGCTATGAAGGAAGATGATATTTAGCTCTTAGGAACCTTGTTTAATAATATTTCCCAAGCTTATGCGTAAACAAACGTAACTAGCATCTAACTAATATTTTAGAGGGAGCTTTTGAAGAGGTTTTTAAGTGGAAGTTTAAGCATCCCAGTAACTCTTGATTTAAACCTTATTCCATTAACAAGTAATTTTGACTCTAATTTTAGGTCACGAGTTCAACAGATTAGTTTTGCAAAGGGTGCCATTCAAGTAGGTGGTCACTTCTGGGTCTTGACTATGTCTCAAACTATTTTACTTTATTGGTTTCTCAGGAGGGTGAATTCTTGAATGTTTGGGTGGGTTTCTCATTACCCTTACCAGTGTTTTTTTTACCAGGATCTTACTGCTGGAGCTCTGTTCAAGTCTTATAGCTGCTGCTGATACTTAATAGCCTTCACTGCTGATCGTAACTATATATAAACATTTTTATTCAACTTGTGTTAAAGGTTTTTCCTTTGGTTAGAAGGAAAAGATGGCTTTCGGTAAAAGAATTGTTAGTCGAATTACACAGATTCCCAGAGTGTTAGGGGTTGGAAGGGGCCTTTAGAGATCATCCAGTCCAACCCCTCTGCCAGAGCAGGATCCTCTAGAGCAGATCACACAGGAACGAGTCCAGGCGGCTTTGGAAAGTGTCCAGGGAAGGAGACTCCACCCCCTCCCTGGGCAGCTGGTCCCAGTGCTCTGGCACCCTCACAGGGAAGAAGTGCTTCCTCAGGTTCAGGCTGAACCTTCTGTTTCCCAGGTTATGGCTGTTGCCCCTTGTCCTGTCCCTGCACACCACTGAGCAGAGCCTGGCCCCATCCTCCTGACACCCACCCTTTAGACACTGATAAGCATTGATAAGATCCCCCCTCAGCCTCCTCTTCCCCAGGCTGAACAGCCCCAGCTCTCTCAGCCTTTCCTCAGACGGAAGGTGCTCCAGGCCCTTCATCACCTTAGTGGCCCTGCGCTGGACCCTCTCCAGTAGCTCCTTGTCCTGCTGGAGCTGAGGAGCCCAGAACCGCACACAGCACTCCAGGGGAGGCCTCACCAGCGCAGAGCAGAGGGGGAGGATGACTTCCCTCGATCTGCTGGCCGCGCTCTTCTTAAGGCATCCCAGGATGCCATTGGCCTTCTTGGCTGTCTCATGGTCATCCTGTTGTCCACTGGGATTCCAGGGTCCTTTTCTCAGAGCTGCCTTCCAACAGATCAACCCCCAACCTGTACTGATACGTAGTTTGATTGCAGTACTAATATTTATATTAAATGGAGATTACCTTTGGATAGTTGAGATCTTGGTGTTTGGGGATAGAGGTCTCAACTTTTTTTGTGTAGGAGACAGCATATGTAATGATATTCTGGTTGGTTTTTTTCTTATTTCTTCCCTGCCAAATTAAGGCAACACGAGCGTATTTTCCTGCAATTGGTTTGTTGTCCTGGGTTTAAAACCAAAGTATGACTAAAGGCAGGTTTTTCTTTTTTTATTCAGTGTGGTACAAGAGAGATTTACTACTTTTTAGCCTAAGAAAGGGGCTGCAAAACCTGATTTAGAATGTTTACTGTAGTGAAACTTTCTGGAGCTCTGTTGGTTGCTTCCTTGAAACCGTTGTATTAAAGGTGTAGGCGAATACTGGTGATCCTGCTGGTTCAGAAGACTTTGGGCTTAGTACAGACACCTAACTGTAGTAGTGCTTTTTCATATGTAAGTTACGTGATGACGCTAAATGTTAAAACATCAGCTTGCTTACACCGAAACTCTCCATATGCCTGTTCTGTCCTTACATCGCTTGTTGAGTGTCAAAACGTGCTTGAGCAATTAATGTTTGTGTTGCATACTGCGGTAGGCCTTACTGAATTTTCTTTCCACAGTTGCTTCTCTGATTTTTTTTTTTTTTTTGCAGTGGGGATTCAGGAGTGATAACAAAGCCGTCTCCAGAGACATAGGAGCAGAATTTTGTATGCTGCCCTTTTTGGGAGGGGTTAAGTGTTTGTCTCATCTTTTTCACGACCTCTATTTCTGTTTAGTTTTCATACGGTTTTCAATGTTTTCTTTTAGGATATCAGTTTCTTCTGTTGAAAGGGAAGGAAGATAGCTCAGTTGCTTCTCCATGTCTGTGCAGCAGAAAAGTCGTTAAGAGATGAGCATACTCGCTGCCACCTCTACATGGGTATTAGTATCGGTCTGCTTCCAGGTATCGCTCTAGGCAGCTAAGCATTACAGAGAATTCCTTTAGCCCCTCAAATCACACTGCCTCGTGTGTGCCTTGTGCACGCTCGGCTCACGTGGCCCACAGCCAGGATGTTGTGCAATAATGCTAATCTGAGTTAGCTTTGACTAGGTGCCATGACCGGTTTCTCCTTCTGCTGGTAGGGTAGCTCTGCTACAGGGCTTTGATAACCTCCCGAGGCAGATGGCTTAGTTTAGCGTGCCTTAGCTGGGGCACCAACACTTGCGGTAACTTACTCTGGTATTTTTAGCATCCACGGGGTTCATTGTGCGCAGGACTGGTAGACAGTCACAAGAAGGAGCCAGCATGTTTTCTAAACACCAGCTTTGAAGCATGGGGCTGTATATAAATGCCTCCTGGAATATTTTGCATTTTCCCCTCTGTTCACGTTTGTGGCAATACTGGCTTCCCTTACATGCTCGGTGACTTGAAGAGGCTTCAGGATATATTTTTGAGAGGTTGGATCTCCTGATACCTTTCTGTTGAAGATAGGGCACAAGACTGTATATATTCCATTGATAACTGTGCAATCACTTACGTTTCTAGAAGGAATCCCAACCTGTACATGTATAGCAAGCATACAGTTCCAGATGTTTGTATGGAAACCATTGGAACATCTGATATTTAAAAAAAACATGCCACTAGCTTATTACCGCTAACAGGTGTAACATTTTTTCTGATGGGGGGAAGATGTGACTGTTGCACTTTTCTTAAAAGCTGCCTGGATTTTTGACTTGCCAAGCTCTACATCTTACCAGAAAACACCAAGTTTAAATGTCTTACATTCAGCAAAAAATAACTTGTAAACTGGTAGTAGATTAGATATGGATGTAAATTTAGGTGGAGTTAAGTGACCTAGGGGTGGGATGCACTGAAATTCCTAATGCTTCGTTTGCTGGGTGAGAGCAGGGAAAAGGTTGACAGTCTTCTCAGTAGTGTTTGTACTGGGATTTAGTAAGACAAGTCTAGAACTCTTGGATTAGTCCGGAGTAAGCACAGCTTCCAGACTTCTGGTTTGTCTTTCCAGACTGAACAAAGAATGGATCAATAGTGTGAACTACTGAAAATTAAAGTAACTTGTTTCTGTGCCAAGAGTTGGATTTTTTTCAGATGCATGCTGAATTTATGGGAAAAGAGAATGTTTTTGGACAAGCCTTGCTGCTTCTGTTTGAAGGCAGAGCAAATAGCAAGCTAGTCCTGTCCTCTTTGATGAGATAATGTAGCCTCTGTGGACTCACTTTTCATAACTAAATGCTTCCAAGTAAAATCTATGTTCTTCAATCATTTCGTTGTTAAGTCTTAAGGCATTAGCAATATCTTCTGTCCGTAAATTATCACTCTATGGAGGCTACTTGATGTGTTAGAAATAATTTTAAATCTTTGGAACAGTCATTTTACATGCCATCACTAAAGAAAAAAATTTTCACAGCTCTGAATGGCCTGAAAAAAGTTGAGTTCCTAGTTGGTCATTCCTGTCTTTCCCCACTAAGAAACAGTGATTCCTCTGGTATCTGAGTTTCACAATAACTGATATGGTGACTTCTCCAGCTTCTAAAATGTCGTTTTAACAAATACTGTGTGGATTGCTTGTTTGGGTGAGGGGAAAAAAAAAAAGAGGCACTTGGGAAGTAGTTGCAGACTCTTGGCTGTCTTACTATGAAGGACCTACTACTCCTGGATGGTGGTATTAAATAGGTGAGGCAGTACTCTGAGATAGGTACTGTCACAAGCTAACATGCTGCAAGTGCTAGTCAGGCATGAAAAACCCATCACTGAAATCTGCAGCATTGCTCTCGATTTTATGTCTACAGAGTACTTGTGTTTTGTCTGGAGTTCAGTTCTGATCTTGTTATTTCAGGAGTGCTTGTGCTGTTAAGGTTTCCATAACTGAGAACAATCAAAAAGCCCAGGAAAACCAGTAGTTGTCCTCAGTCTGTTTTTGTTTAAAGATAGATTGTTCCTACTTCAGAGTCCCCGACCTAATGCTGAGTACGTGCATACTGGTGACAAGTGGGAATTGTTGAGCCTGGTTTGAAGGGCTGTAGCAGGAAAGTGGCTGAACTGCCTGAAAATCCAGGGAATTTCTCTTACTATCGGGAGATGCTTGATTAAAAAAAATTTAACTGTACAGAGGAACATGCCGATACATCTTCCTCACAGTCCAGTAACTGATTATTGATCAGAAGCACAGTGGAGAGCAGCATCTGAAGACGGCTAGTTAGGGAAAACATCTTGCTGATGGGAGAGTTTTGTATGGATAATGACTCACTAGAAAGGTTTTTATTTTGGTACATGGGGCAAAGGAGAATCTGTTTTAGATATGGGCTGGAGATGATGTGTGTCTTACATTTTCTTACAGCATTCAAAACTCTTCAACACCGGTTCATTAAGAAAATCTCTGTGCTGTTTCTAGGTTCCACGGACTTTGGAAATGTTACGTTTGTAGTCCCTGGGCTTCATCCGTATTTTTATATTGGCTCTGATGCATTGAATCATACTGAGCAGTACACAGAAGCTGCAGGTGAGTGAAAGTGAAAAGGCTTAGGGGGTTATATTTGGAACCCTTACGTGTTGTAGGGACTGTTTGCTGACTCTTCACTACATCAAACCTAGAAATTTTTCTGTGCTTAAATTTAAATGTGTGTGGGAGGGATGACCACTCCTCAGACTAAAAGCCTGGCTGAGTGTACCATCTAGGCAGAAGAAATTAGAAGAATTATCTGTAGCAGCATATTCAGAGTTTCTAAACATGAGACAAAAGATAAAAGTGGTTTTTAATCCTAAAGCACAATGCTCTGGAAATGTAATAGAGATCATGTTATAAAACTGCATTTTCTAAAAAATATTTTCCTAGCTTTGGTTTTAGTTGTTTACATCAGTAGCAGGAAGTTCAGTACTTGCATGTGAAAACTTGTTTCGATGCATCAGAACCTAGACATTCTTCATGGAAGTGGGCTTTCAAGAAACCTTGCAATTGAAACTTGATCTTACTTTATAGGCTACGCCTTACGCAGTGAAGTAATGATTTGTGTGCAATACTTGTAATCTAACCTGAGACTGCTCTTTTCTCTGCAGGGTCACAGAACGCTCAGTTCTACGCCTTACGCACAGCAAAAGCTTTGGCCATGACAGCACTGGATGTCATTTTCAAGCCAGGGCTGCTAGAAGAAGTCAGGGAGGACTTCAGACAGGTGAAGCTAAAAGAAGAGGGGCAGATAAATCCCCTAGAACTGAACAAAGAATCTGGCGTTGGCATAGCAGCATGTGCATCGCGCTAAACTTCGTTAAACCTCTCAGTAGGATTGACTTAATGGAGATGCTGTATCTAAATTCCAGAAGGGGCTGGATAAACACATAGCTGAAGAAATGTTGATTTTCTTGGACTTTAGGAGAAGCAAATAGTATGATTGCTTTTAAAAATGAGCAATTTCATCTAAATGTAAAGTTTGCTGTATTCAACATAGTGACAGATTTCAGAGAGAGATCTCCAATATGTTGTCTTTAACTTGCAGTGTTGAATAAATGATAGTGTTTAGATTCCTTGTCAGTGATTTTCTGTATATTGCGTAAGTAATCTTTCTTATAGGGGATGTATAGAACGAAAATGTCCATGTAAATTCCAAAACAAGCACTGGTCACTCGGTGACCATAGGCTGAATCTGATCTGTGGAGCATTTCTGCCAGTCACTTTTTTTCTTGGGACAAGATAGAGGCTTAAAACCTGAGCGGGTTTCACTGGAGAGAAAGGGGTGTGTTTGGAAATGTGCCTGGTTTTGACAACAGTAGCTTCTAGCAATGGAAGAGAACTGTTTGTATGGAAATGTGATCCCTAAAGGCTGTTTTGTCCTGAAATGCATTGACCTTCCTCCTAATAAACTCTGGAGGTGTTGTGGAGAAGTCATGATTGGAAAGCAACAAAACATTTAAATTACTACATTAAAATACATTTAAACTACTGCAGGAAAATGCATGTGCACCTTTTTAAAAGTTCTCGTCCAAGACAATGCAAGTGTCCACACAAGGTGTTGCGTGGCTTAACTGATCGGAAGGGTGTGCGTACCTTTAGCTAAGCCAATGGAAAGCATCACAGAGATGCCAGTGTGGTGCCATGAAGCAGTAAATGAAGGTGACCATAAACTGGTGGTGTGCAAGCCCCTCTAGTAAGCCCTGAGAAGCTCGCACAAATGGCTTTACAAACCTGCTTCACAGATTCCCAGAGTGTCAGGGGTTGGAAGGGACCTCTAGAGATCATCCAGTCCAACCCCCCTGCCAGAGCAGGATCCCCTAGAGCAGATCACACAGGGACAAGTCCAGGTGGTTTTTGAAGCACGTCCTAAGCATCAGATCTGTTAAGTCTTGCCAGTAGTCCTTTGTGTGGTTAGCCTGTTTAATCGTTGTTTTGCTTCCCAGAGACATTAACGTTGCAAACTTCATCCAGGTGGTGGTCTGTGTCCAAACATGTTAGGTTTTTTAATGTGCTTGTTAAAGGATCACGTGAATGCATAGAGAAGGAACTAATCTTTTGTTCAGATACAAACTGCTGGGTCAGTGGACAGACTTGAGTGAAAAAGCACCTTACTGGTTAACGTTTCCCTAAGCACACAGGTATTGGTGATTCTTCTGAAAAGAAGTCGGGCAAACTATTCCCCAGGAAGTCAGAATACCCCAATTAACTTCAGAAACTTTGTTTTTAACAGCACCAGTCTCTAAATGATAAATTCTAGAACCCTAATCAGAATTTATATTTCATTGATTTCTATATTCAGTTTCTAATCTTGGAAAAAAGAGTTTCCTTATCTTGGTTTAGCTGTGCATTCCCTCTGCGCACTTCAAACAGAGACCTCCAGCTGCTCTTTGAGAATTCTATGGACACTTTTCCTTCTTAAAGGAAAAAAGCTGTGACCAGGTTGGCTTCTGTTTGTAGGTCATGTAGACAGTGTAGGCAACGTAACTTGGCAGTTCTTAGACTTCCTGACACTTCAGCCTCCGTGCTTGTAGTAATAGGGCACAATTAATGTATTAAATGCTCACTGTCTTTGGAAAAAGGAAGTAACTGTTTATCTCTTTCTGTAGGAACCAGAGGCAGATTAAAGGGGTTTGTTTTGTGTTACTCAAAGAGTCGACCGTAAGTTTTTCGGGTTACAAGATGGTCCGTCCTTACAGGGATGGTTCTGAGAGATGAATGAGTGCATGAAACAGATGAGGGTTGGACTCTGAGCTCTCGGTATGTCCCAGATAGTAAGTTGGATACTGAATCCAACTGAAACTTGGTCCAAGGCTTGTCAAAGAAACCTTCTCCTTTTAATTTGAACCCTGCATTGCCACTTCTCAGGCCCAATTACAATTCATCAAGTTCTTCTGGGTTAACAAGCTAGTTTATCTATTTCCTTACCATACATGGGTTTTTATTTCCTCCTGCATAAGCTGCTTAACTTCGTGCTTGGCTGTTTTTAGGATGAAGGGACAGCAACACACGCTGCGTTGTTGTGTTCCCTACCAGCTGATGTCCATTGCAGCCTTCTGTTCTCTTGGTCCAGACTAGCTGGCTGAGGGCTGCATCATGCCCAAGGTCATTTAATTAAACATTTCTGTGCTAAAAGCATGTCTTAATTTTGTTGTGACTGTTGCTGGAATTAAAATGAAACTGAAGTACTGATTAAAGATGAGTTGATATCAATAAAGTAATTTAATTGTGACGGTTTTCTTGTGCTTTGGTTAATATTGGGATGCTGCATGACTGCATTTGAATAGTGTTTGTTTCCCTCCCCCCACCCAGGTTGGCATGGGTATGTAAGAGCCAGGGTGTTTGGAGCTTTCCGTTACGGTCTGCCGTAGCGAGCAGGTTTCTGTGAGCGTTAATGCTTTTCAAATACAACGTTTAATGGTAGTCTTTCTTATCTTAGGGCTGGTTTAACTGTTACAACATGCTGGAATTCATAGAGTAATAGGAATGGTGCTTGGGAGGGGTCTCGCGAGGATCTCTGTTAGGCTGAACCCAGTCCAGGCTCCAGCTTGAAGCAGGGCTATCGCCAACACCAGATCAGCTGAGCTTGGCTTCGTTTGCTGAATCCTGAGTGCCTCCAAGGACGGAGCCTTCCCAACTTCCCCAGGCTAGAGAATCCCAGTTTGTGTCTCAGAACGTTTGTTCTTAAGGTCCAGAACTAAAGCAGTTTGGGATTTAACGTTACGATTTTACCGTCGCCATGCTATATATGAGAAATCTATTTCCTGTGGGAATCAAACTCACTGTTTTTCAGTAATTTGTGCTCATAAATCTCATGTGCATGAAAATACCTTTGTAAGTTACCCTAACTTCAGTCTTCCCCAAGCTGTTTGTAATTGTAGGATATTGGAGTATTTGTCTAGAGTAATACTTCCAGCAGTGAATCAATGAGGATGGGGTGACTGTGTCCACACTTTGTGAACAACTTAAAGCCTCTGCCAGCCTACCAGTGTTTCCTTATTTAACCTGTCTTAAATATGAGTAAAGGTATGCCAGCTTGAAAACAAAATCAACCTTGAAACGTGATGGCTTTCTTCTTAGGGGAAGTTTTGGAGGAGGTAACTTGTAACCTGCTGCGTTCAGCTGCCTGCTGTAGAAGGGTCCAGCAGCCTTCCTTCAAACAGCGAATGGGATGCAGCTTTCTGTGCTTGTCAGTTGGATTTCTGTCATCATTTTGTTCCCGCTGCTGGCGGACTCCGTACCTGATGACGCTGCAGTCGCAGGGTAAGGCTGTTCCTGCGAAGAAGAGTTGTAACACATCAGCTGTTGAAGTAAGTCTTGAGTATTCATGGAGTGACCTTACAGCTTGCTAACAGCATTCTTTAGGGCAGATTTTTATTTACAGCGAAGTGTTTAGAATTAAATAATTTTAAAATACAAGAGAAAAAAGTCAGTCTACGTGATTTCCTGGTTTTCCCTAAGGTTTCCTGCTCCTGGAGTTATGAGCTGTCTGCTTGACTGCTGCTGGCACCCGTGTTTTGTTGTTTTCACGAGGGAGCAAAAGTGCCCCCCTCTTAAGATTTCTTACCCAAACTCTCTGCTAAGGCTGAGTTAGGTAAGACTGCTGCCGGTTTAGGTTCCTTTAGGTGCTGACGAAAGCCAAAAGTACCTGATAAACTCCTCGAGGATTTTTCCCAGCCACAACTCCATCTGCATTTCCTTATTGAAAAACACAGTGGGAAGCCAAATGCCTCAGTTCTAGGAAAGAACGAAGTTCACGTGGTTGTGGGTAGTCTGACAGCCCGTTACGCAGTGCTGTCGCTGACGGTTGCTCTGGAGTACTGCACAAAGTTACCTGCTCAGCCGCTTAGTCTGAAAGGTGACTGGCACCTGCAAGAACGGCCATCTCTTCTGACCTTCTCAAGACCCTGTCAAGGGATAAAAGCACAAAAGTGGAGTGTGTGTTCTTCAGAATTCCAGTCCTGGAGTCTTGTTTCCTAACAACCATTTGACAAGTGCTTAAAATTCACCAGGAGTTGTTACTTTCCCTAGTTTCACTGTTTATGTATACTTTTGGTTCCTGGAGACGGGAAGATGCTTCGCACCCTACGGCTTGTTTGACTTCCACAGGTCGTTTCAGTGTCCAAAGGGCCCTGGTGTGTTGTACAGGCACCGAGCTGATGGTGGGACGCAGGGTTCGGGTGGTCTCGGTTTGCTGCTGCCTCAGTGCTGTCAAAGACCGGGTTGCCATGTGAGCAAGCACAGGAGGGGGGAGCCCCAGGGGTTTCCACTCGCTCCTCAGCGAGGCTTGCAGGGAATTTGGATCTGGTTTGTACTGAGAGAATCGCTTGCTGGGCATGCAGCACGTAGAGAGAGACATCTAATGATTCGATTATTATGAGAATATCCTACGGGGGAAGAAAAGAGATCACTGGTCTTCATGCTTTCTCGCTGTCTCGTGCTGACTGAAGTTTGCCTCCTTACCTCTTCGCCCTATCAGGAATTAGCAGCATCCTTAAAGACTATTAAAGGCTTCAGTCTCCAAAGCTCTTAATCTAGACGTGCAGACAGGCAGAACTTGTGTCTCTCCATAATCCACACAGACCTGCCAATTCACTTCAGCTTCTAAAAACAGCATCATCCCAGGCTGGGCTTTGGGTTAACCTCCAAGAAACTGGGTCTAAACTGTATTGCGGAGTAGCGCCCTAAGCGAGAAGGAGAAGGACTGTAACACACAGTCTGGGGTGGAAAGCTTAGGGATTCAGGGACGTTCGGTGTTTGACTGGATGAGGTCCTGAGCTAAAAAGGTCTTACCTACACGTGTAAACTCAAGTAGGTCATTCTTTTGGAGGTAGAAGACACACGATGTTGTACAAACGTGAAGTTTTACTGTGATTTTGAGTGATTCTAGAAATAAACAAAACGAAGCAAATCACTCCGATTTATTGTGGAAATGGCAAGGAGCAGAGTGCTAATGACAGGATACACAAAACATACACTGGAAGGTGAAAAGCCAAAAAACTGTACGTAAATGTGTGCCATGAGTACAGTTGCCGAGAGCAAACGCAGGCTGTATGTGACATAGTCTGTGCTTACAGAATACACCTATATACACATTTACAGAACACTGAGAAGGCACTAGAGTTTTCCCAATGAAACACAAGTAAATTAACAATGTAAATCCCAAACGTGGAGGTTGGGGAATCTGTTCAGGGAGACGCGCTGCCAGGGAAACTTTGAAAATCTTATGGGACGTTCCATAACCGGCTTCCCACTGAAACCCAGGGAGTTCAAAAGTCCAGCTCCCATGTGGATCTTCAAAATCTCCCGGAATGCTCTGGCCAGGTGCCAGATAGTGTACGTAGCATGAGATTAATGAGCCTATAGAGGAACGTATAGTACTGCAGCAAACTACAGAGCATTAAGCTTCTTAGGAAGCTGGAGAGCTTAGTGTAAAATCTGGCACTCCTGTTTGTGCTGTTTGAAACCGTAGAAGTAAGTGGGTTCTTACAATAGCGAGACTCTCAATACATTCTGTGCAAGTCCTGCCCAAGAAATCCTGGAGCAGTTTGTGGGGGGAAGGTGCAATTGGAATAAGGAATAAGGTAGGGTGGCCAAACCTGGTGCCCTGCCTTTCATCTGCTCTTGCCACAATCACCTTTCTACCTTCACTGCTTATGGTTTAAGAAAATAGGTATTTTTTTGTAATCTCTTGAAAAAATCTACTGGAGAATAAAGTGATAGGAAGGAAACATGATAAAATGAAGCTAAGGTATGTGAAAAGAAAAAAAAGCCACGTAGAAATGAGTAAAACTATTGGGGGGGGGGGGGGGGCTGTGTCTGGGTGTCTTTTAGTGATATTTAGGTTTTGTGATCCCATTCCCTGACCTGTGGAGTGTAGGCTGTAAGTGCGAGATGAGCGTAGGTAGCTCTGCGGGTCACGACTTTTGGAGTTGGGAGAAATGCCGAGTATGTTTACGTGACGTTTATTTACACAGGAAATCACAGCAACAACTAGCAGTGTTGGAACAAGTGCAGTGTCTGTGTCACGAGATCAGATCAGTCAGCCCAGGGCAGATTGCGTGTAAGGAGACTCGCTTTCCTTTGGGAGACACAACGGCTTTGGTCCGATTCTCACCTGGAAAAGACAACAGCACCTGCTGTGCAGGGAATAATGAATGTTGTAATTGGGTGGAAAAGCGTGCCTGTGTTTACCCACACCCTGTTAATCCCAACCCTTGGTTGGCTCTGTGGATGCGTGGCAGCAGAGCACCTGAGCGACCCCACTTGCTGCTCCTGTTATTGTAAAGGCCCCTCATTCTGGCCAACCGATTCTTGCTTTCCTGAAACATTTTATTAATTACTTCTGCATTCGAGATTTTGCCTTTTCCATATGGAGTATTTATGCAGACTGGCTGCTCTGCAGAAGCTGTGATGGAGAGTTGGGACTTGGTTCAATGCTGAGTGCCTTCGAGTGTCTCCTTGCTCCTGCCCTGGAGGGTGCTGAGCCTGCTCCGAGGGCACGGTGGGCGGCAGGGTGCCGGGGGGGATGGATGCAGGTGGAAAACGGAGTCGGTTAGGTGTACCCGGGTCAGCGGTGGAGCTGCTGCCTCATGGTAGAAGCTCCTTTTTGCTTCATTCCAAAGTTTTTTGCATGGTATCGTTAGTAACTCGAATATAGAGTCCCTGCTACTGCTTTGTCAGCTGCTGAGCACCTGGCTATTACGCTTTTACTCAAAAAGGATGAGCTAGGCTTTTCCTGGAAGTGAGTACAATTACCGGTGGCGTTCCAGGCTGTAACAGGTTCTGGGGCTGTACAGCCCAGTGATGCCCAGACTGTGCCAGAGGGAAGCGGCTGCTTCTGGAGTATTTTTGTTCTTTCCGTAGACACCTGATTGTCTTCAGTGGCTCATTTTTGTAGAGAAACCTGTTTCCTCTCCCAGGAAACTCAAGAGCGAAACTCCCACTGACCCAGATGAGCAGATCCAAGGAGAGCTCTTGTGTTTCCCTAAGGATTTGGTTAGTATTGCAGGAAGTCCGGCTTTTGTTCGTTCCGTAGTGAATGTACATTGCAAGTCATGTTTTGAAAGGATAGACAAAACCGCTTGGAAAGATTTCTTTGCTTTAAATATGATCAAGTCAAAGCATGAGCCTGAAAGTATTCCCGTATGGACCTGTGCGTGCAGTTCTGCCGGGTCAGCATGCCTTATGCAGCGAAAGCTGTCACCATCAACCACCTTGCCAATGTGTTTTCCTGATGCTGGATATTTTCACAGAACCACAGAATGGTTTGGGTTGGAAGGGACCTTAAAGACCACCTAGTTCCAACCCCCTGCCATGGGCAGGGACACCCTCCACCAGACCAGGGTGCTCCAACCTCACCTTGGACACTTCCAGGGATGGGACATCCGCAGCTCCTCTGGGCAACCTGTTCCAGTGCCCCACCGCCCTCTCCCACAAGAATTTCTTCCTGATGTCCAATCTAAATCTCCCCACTTTCAGTTTAAACCCGTTACCCCTTGTCCTGTCACTACAGGCCCTTGTAAAAAGTCCCCCCCAGCTTCCTTGTAGGCCCCTTCAGGTACTGGAAGGTGCTGTAAGGTCTCCCCAGAGCCTTCTCTTCTCCAGGCTGAACAAGCCCAACTCTCTCAGCCTGTCCTCATAGCAGAGGGGCTCCAGCCCTCTGAGCATCTTCGTGGCCTCCTCTGGACTCGCTGCAACCAGTCAATATCCTTCTTATGTTGGGGGCCCCAGAGCTGGACACAGCACTCCAGGTGGGGTCTTTTTTTCTTGTAATGACCATTTCTGACCTTGTCCTGCAAACACTGGAGGAGTGTATGCGTATTCCTGTATTTATTAGTATAGGACGTGGTGGGTCCGCCGAGTCGAGAGGTCTATGCGTGCATTCAGATACTTGGAGAATTAGGATTTCAGGGGCAAAAAATGGAGGATGCACCATATATAAGCAACTGGCAATTATAGTCACTTGTCAAAGTAGTTTACAGTGGCCTGTGAGGCACAAGAAGGACATAGCACAGCATTAAGTGAGTATAAAATTTTAGATTGTATATCCTGTATTTTGCTGAAACGTGAAACTTGCACAATTAGTTATGCCACAGATGAGTTGCTTCTAATAAAAAAAACCCCTAAATCCCAGAAAAAAAAAAAATAACCAATCTTCCAATTAAAACGATTCCCCATTTTCTTTCCGTTAGCCTATGAGACTGTACTCTCATTTAACGTCACAATGCTCTGTGACTACAGAAGTTTCGTGTATTTATGAAAAAATGGACCAGTATATCAAATTAAATAGAATGTATGCCCCAGGGAATATTATCCTGGAGTACTTGTCGATGGCGTGAGTGTCGATCCGCATGCTGACGTATCTCTGGTTTTTCCTCCTGCCCGAGCCCCTCTCAGACCCCAGCGCCAGCTGCACCATCATTCGGTCCTGTTTATCTCCGTTCTCGGACACGTAGTGCCCCAGCTCATTCACGTCCCCGTCGTTGTAGCTGCCATCCATCATCATGGGCCGAGGCTGAGGTAGGCTGCACGCGCAGGGGAGCTGCGGACACAGGTGAGCGCGGGATGGTTTGAGATACACAGAAAAACATGGGGTTTTGTCCAGCTATCACAGATAATTTTCTCCTTATAAAAGCAAAGGAGGGGACAAGCCTGGAGAATTCAGGCTCCTGGGACACAAAAGGGAGAACGAGGGGATGGAGATGGGTAGCAGCTTTTTGCTTCTCTAGTTTCGTGTCTGCAGGATACAGGGCAGTCAGGGAGGGCGTGGGACTCTCTGGAAAAGCGCATTTGGCTTAAGACTGGTGTCAGGGTGTAAATAAAGGTTGGGCCTGTACCTTGGAGCTGAGAGAATCGGAGAAGAGGGCAGAGGGAATCTGCAAGGAGGAATGTATGAGGCTTGCCCTATTTGAAGACAAGCGCTTAGGCTGAAATTTGGGTGGTTATAATTGGATGTAAGGAAGGCAGAAGGGGAAAATTTGGAGCATTGTTTGCAAGTCTAGACCGTGCCTGGAGAAAGGTGGGGGAAATCTGCCATGTTATCTGAAACCCAAACCGCAGTACCCCTGAAGTGCTATTCACAGGTTTGGATCTTCAGTATAAAAAAATACTTAAAGGTAAAATCTTAAAATCTGCCCAATGGATACAGACTGTGGAGAACTGCATGCAGAGGGAGTTAGCAGCCTCAGACTCTGAAGAAAGAGCAGTGAGCTTAGGAGTGGGTTGTCTGTAGCAAATCTTTATCAGCCAGAGTGCCTCGCTGCTGGTGGCTTTGCACACACTGCATTCTCCCCCGGCAGCTGAGAGCAGCACACTGTGCTTCCAAACTTTTCCAGACATTTGCCACACCTTTTCCCAGGGGCATAAAGCTACATCGGACATGGAAAACCTCACCTTGTCCCGCAGTTTCCTCTCCTTGCGCTCCTGCACCGTGGTCAGGTAATTCACTGCCGCGTATTCCAGCACTGAGAGAAAGACGAACACAAAACTGACCCACAGGTAGATGTCCACTGCTTTGATGTAGGAAACACGGGGCATGGAGGCGTTCACCCCCGTGATGATCGTGGACATGGTCAGCACGGTGGTTATCCCTGGGAATACACCAGCAGAGAGAGCCCATAAGGCACTTTGGAACCATTACAATCTCCTGACATCCCAATCTACCTTGCGGTGTTGTTCGTCACATTTGGGTGATGG
This sequence comes from Rhynochetos jubatus, assembly GCA_027574665.1. Lineage (NCBI taxonomy): Eukaryota > Metazoa > Chordata > Aves > Eurypygiformes > Rhynochetidae > Rhynochetos > Rhynochetos jubatus. The sequence goes on along the minus strand of CM050650.1, from coordinate 85,796,060 downwards.
GTGTCACTGCCTGAGAAGGGGCCAGGCAGCCCCGATTTCTAACGGGGGGGTTTCTTGTTGAAAACAGTTCTAGTTCTGGTCTGGGTGTGTTGCTAACCTGGTTCCCTGACACACCACCAGCCTCCCACCCCACGGCTGGGCAGCAACGCTTTGGCCCCACGCAGACTGCGCCCCGTCTCTGGGCTCAGGCCAGTCCCTGGAAGGGTACAAGTACATTGAGTCAGACTCGATGATCTTTATGGGTCCCTCCCAACTCGAGATATTCTATCACTTTATGATTCTGAGTGTCTCAGCTTCGAGTTCAACCTCACCACAGCAAGAGCACAAGCCTTGCTGCTTCTGCTGCTTCCACCCAGTTCCCCAGGCCTGTTTTTCCATCTGCTCCTGGGACATCCTACTTCATGGCAAGGCACTGAAGTCACAATCCGGTTCCCAAGCCTGGTCTGTGCCTTCCCTGGAGCAAGAGCAGACTAATGGGTCCCCCTCCAGGGCAATGCTGCCCCACATTACACCATGGGTGAGCACAGTGAGGCCCCCCAGGGCAATGCTGCTCCACTTTACACCATGGGTGAGCACAATGAATGCATCAGCAAGGGCAGGAGCCCTTGTAGTTCGGTGTTATCCTGGCTCTGAGGGAAGTTCTCTGTGGCCCTCCTATTTCAGGGGCTAATTATGTCACATTGATGAAAGTTGAAATGATGTGTATAAGCACAAAGGATCCACAGGAGTATCTAGGTGATGAAAAGTACTGCTGAAGGCAGTGCCTACATCTCCCAGAAAGCTGTGGCTCAAACCCTTATGCTCCTTTTAATGATGTCTCAAGGCAATGGATGCTGTTTGTAAACACACACACGAATAACTGCCTCATTGCCATCTCTGTTATGCCTCCACATATCCTCTCCACCGAGGAATGTAATCATAACTATACATAAAATCCTGAGGTGTGTTGCCTGGAATAAGCAGAAGCAATCTTGGGCTCAACGTCTGCCAAAATACAGACAGCACTTTGCTAAGGGCAAAGCATCTGCTTTAGAAGGTTTATGTCCACTGTGCCCTGGGTGACTCCTCTGACACATGGCTTCATCTGACTGAAAGGTGCTGCGAAAGGGGAAGCTGAATCCCTCACACTGCACCGTAAACTCAGTTAACAAGCTGAACAACACAGCTCAGCTGACTGTGTTACGTCCACCCTCCCTCCTCCAGCAAAACTCAATAAACCCAAATTTTGCCAGGGCTGCTAGTACTGATTTTCACCTCCTCGCTCACTGACGTCTCTGAGGGATCCCGATGCTTTGGCTCCATATGTGCCCATTCTCTGTTAACAGCCATAAAAGCAGAGTGGGACGTTTGCCCTGTGACGTGCACCGCAGGCAGCTGGTGCTTGTACAAGCAGGGAAGGCAATTCGCTTGGCAGCACGGGGCAGATGGAGAGCAGGTACCAGGGGCAGTCCCCTGCACGGGGGATACGCGTGTGGCATAGCTGATTTTCGTGCCACAGGGCAGTGCAGGGGCAGCGCATAGCACAGGGGATTTCGTTGTGATGGTCAAGGCTGCAGTTGCGGCAATTGTCACGTAGTTCTGCTGACTACAAGATCGTTTTTACCTAACGGGACTCTGGCGGGAACCGCTCGGCGGTCGATCCAGAAGGAGACCCAGGACAACATCACCATGAGGGTGGCAGGGAAGTAGGTTTGGAGCAAGAAGAAGAAGATGTGCCGGCGTAAAGTGAAGTTTATGTAGAGGCGGTTGTACCACCCTGTATAAGAGAGAGAAGGAAAAAGAGAAGTCAAACCAACATCAAGCTACTTTCAGACAAGGTGACGTTGCATTGGGGGTATAGCACCTCGTTTGCTTTTAGAAAACCACAGCTAATGATCACAGATCGTTGCAGTTTACAGTAAAGACTCCTTACTGAACCAGCTATCAAAGTCCAAGCATCTCTCAGGACCGCACCTTCCAGAGAAGGTAATATAACCCGTGCACCCGGAGAGTTCAGTTCATGTTAGGGCTTGGTGTGAAGAGGGATTGCCCTTCCAGCATAACCACCAGGATGGAAGTGCGTGTCAGGGACAACAGCCTCGGCATGGAAGACAGGCAGGTCTGATGGGCCACAAGGAGACTCCCAAAGAACAATCCTCCATGGCCAAGGTCAAGAGGAGCCGTTTGAACCTCTTCTTCCCCAAGCCCACTCTCTGGCAACCACCCCAGTACCCACCTGTGCTGCTGTAAAAGGCGAGCTTTGTGGTGGTGTGAAACTCCTGGATCAGGAACTGGGAGAGTGATATCCTCTCATCAGTTTTTAGGGAATCGTTCCCGTTCTTCCAGTAGAGCATGAGGTCATCTTCAGTGTAGGCATCTAAGGGAGGAGAGCAAACCTGAGTGCAGTGCACTGAGTCAGATGCTATCGCATCCACAGCCCGGGGTATCCTTCCAGGCTGCCTGTGAGGTCCCAGCTGAAGAAGCCAAATGCCACCGGCCAGCTGAGAGCCGCGGTGATGGTCAGCATGATTGTGGCAAGGAGTGGATTAGCTCATTGTCACAGCCGTCAGCCCTGATGCCTGGTGCATTTTGTAAACCCTTCTGTTCTCTAAACATAACTTCACACACATAATACGTATGTCGGGTAACCCACCACATCAGAACTTGAAAAACTGAGCCTTGTAATCATCCCAAAATCAGAAGCAGAGGAAAGGACACTTAGAGGAAAGAACTGCTTGGAGTGATGGGAGGAATTGGGCATTAACAGTGTGAGGCATGTGGGAGGACAGACTGTTGGGTAAACTTCCTGCCTGTGATGCACACATGAACATTACAGGTCTTGTTTTTTTAATACGTGTGGAAATATAGTAATGTTAATCCTTTCAGTTGAGGTTTAGTAACAACCCTTCCCAGAGAGGGAGAAAAAAGTCAAACATAAATACATTAAAACAGAATTAAGATTATAATTCCTTACTGCAAGCTTAAGAAGGAGAAGAAAAACATTGAAAGTTTAAAATATCTCTGTATGAAATCCAGCCAGTTCATGTGCGCATCATACCTGGGACAAAGGAGCTATGTGTGGGTGTAAACTGGGTTTAGCTCACGTAGGTATAAGAAATGTAAGAGGAAGGTGATTAATGTCGCTGCCCCGTCATGGTTTCTGCACCACAGGAGAGCAGATGGTGCACGTGGAGGGCAGGGGGTCATTTATTTATGTATTTGAGGGCACGTGGACAAGCAGGTGCCGCTGGGGATTGCTAACCTGCAAGCAAGCGGGGTCGAGGTGGCAGTGGGGCAGCCTGCCTGGCTTTCGGGGATGCTGGCAAGGCAGCACTCACAGCTGGGGTTTAAAAACACTGCGTGGTTGCAAACATCGTCTACTTCTCGTGAGAAAATATGGACAGGGAGGTTTTCTTGGTGTTGAAGTCTGCTGCCTTTGGTTAAAGCTCCCACGAATGCAACAGCAGTTTCATTATTGATATAATTATTGATATAACTAAACAAATTTGGGTGCCCATCGGATGCAGCCTTCAGGTCCCCCATGCCCCCGCTTTACTTACAGCTTTCAATCTCCAGGGAACAGGTCTGTGTGTCCAGAGGAAAGCGGCTAAAATCCATGTTGCACATTGCCGTTACTGTGACTCTAGGAATAATAAAGACCACCCCATTAAAAACTTTGTCTTCTTATGTGACTGGAAAACAGCAAAGCTGCAGGTTGTGTGTTTTGTTAAGTAACTACCTGGACAGTAACAGTCTGCTGAAAACAAATACCTTCCATTCAGCTAAAGCCATTCCAATTAAAGCCGGTTCCTCTCAGCAAACTAGTGCTAAAAAAGGTGACTGGGAAGTTAGGCCACCACAAATTGCTACTAAATGACATGAAGAATGGGGAAGAAAATGGGAAAAAGCAATGATGTAGGCACTTTTTCTTCTTTGACTACCAGCAAACTTCTCTCTGCAGAGATCTGTGCTATCAACATATGCTTTGTACGATAAAATAATTTATGTTTATCAAAGCCATCCTAGTGCCAGGAGGGATACAGGTAATTTCTCCATGCACCATGAACTTCCAGCTACTCAGTGAGAACCTGGTGATCACACCTGGGTATCAGCCACCAGTCCCTCGAGTTAGGGCTGGAGCTGGGGTGCAACGGAGACCATTGAAATGCTCTGCCCCATCAATCAGAAGCTCTGGTCTTGCCATAGTCTGATTACGTAATTTCTAATAGCATAATTTTGTGTTTGCACTGGAAGCATCCATAAATCTTGACTCAACTGGCTTGAACTCTAGGAAATTAAATGAAAATAGAATCACAAATCAAAATGGGAAAAGCATTATTGAATTATAGCAGGGCTAATGGTAGACAGACGTCTGTCACATAATGATAAAACCACAGTGCAATCTCTTATATTATCAGCCCTTCTGCATGTGCGGGTTCCCGCTGATGGTGATGTTAGAAGTGTTAGGTTAATGGCTGGACTTGATGATCTGAAAGGTCTTTTCCAACCTAAATCTATGATTCTATGTTGCTTTCCTATCTGGATTTAGTCTTTGAGTGAAAGTGCTTGGCTCAGATTTGTTGTTTAGGTGCCAGTGAGGTCCACAATGCTTTCCAAGACAAAGGAAGACAAAGTCTGGCAAAGAACCTTAAAAGGGCAGACACCAAGGAAAAACATAATCCACAGTCAAAGGCATTCAGCAAAGGCAGGCAGTAATAACCCATTCGCTCTTACGGGGAGACCAGCATTCATTCTTCCCCAGCATTCATAAAGGACTCCAAACTGCAGTTGCCACTGAATAAAATAATGAAACTGTCAATTTGCTATTCAAGACATTCACCATCATTTTGTACAGGACAATTTTTTCCAGCACAAGACTCTGCGTGGCAGGATCTGAGTAGTTTAATATTCTTCTGTTACCATCTTCTTTAGACAACCATAATGCTAGCAACGTAGATGATTGATTGGTATCATGCAGCTAAAGGAAGGAGTACATAGGCACGCATGCTATCACTGAACATTATGTCATTTTATTGTCCTTTTTTTGTTGTACTAAGGACCTGAGAAAGCTTTGCAAAGGCCTAAGGAACACCTGAACCTTGTCTAATAAGCTGAGTGAAGAAAAAGCTTTAATAACAAGAAGGTAGACACTGTTCACGCTGTGAATTCCAATGAACAATAAGATAAAAATAAAACAGAACAAGAAAATTCTTGCCAAACTGATACCCCACAGGGAATCAAGAACTGCATCACTTGCCTTCCTTTCATAAAATCATAAAACACCTCGGCAGGCTGAGAAGTTGATCTTCTCACCCCGTGGCAGTCTCAGCTCTACTTCTGCTACTCCTAAAGTTGCTAACATGCCCTTAAAGACGTCCACAGCTTTCCCAAGCAACGTGTTCTGCAACCTTATTATTAGTTAAATCTATGCATCTTGCTGATTCCAACCTCCTATCAGTCAGATTTTCCTTCTTTTTGTCCTTCAGAACACATTAGCTATCCTCTGATGTTTTGTTTACTTATCATATATTTTGCTGTCTCATTGCTGTGGAGGTGTTGTCAACACCCTTGCATCAGAATATTGTACAGCAATTTCCTCTCTGATAGGTTTTGATCGGTCATTTGGCAATAGTTGTTTTTTAATTGGATGGAGCTGCAGCCAAGAAAAACAAAAGCATGGATTTTAGTTTCTTGTGGAGACTGACAGATGCCACTCACTTAGCATCTCCAAGTATGCACGTGTTACTTATTAGAAAGAAAAAAATCCTGTTTTAATACTCTTCAGACTTAAGCCATCAATTTTCCTCTTAAATCTGAGTGACCAGTTGGAAAATAAAGCAGAAAGTGGGATCATCACTCAAGCTAGAAAACAAAATAGCATTTACCCAAAATGTGCCCTTCAAGGAACTTTCATGCATTTCACATGAAGTGTCAGCAAAAAGCAGAGAGTCGAAGTCAAGTGTTTGGGTTGTTCTAGCCATAGATGTGAGGCAGCAGGAGCTATAGATCCTTGCTCCGAAGCTTGTCACTTCATCTGCTGCAGGATGTTCCATATCACGAAGCTAAAGTTGCACTCAGTATAATTTACACTTCTTCATAATCCCCTATAAGAATAGAAATTGCACATTTTGCTAGGCCCAGAGACTTCGTTGTATGAAGTGGGTAATTGCAGCTGGTCTGGACTTCTGTTTATTGCCAGACTTTGTCCTCTTCCTCAGACTGTGCCTTGCCTCTTCAGCAGTGCCCCAGGGGGATCGCAGCCTGCTGAGCTGCCCCGAGGGGCTGCCGCATCTGGCCACGGCTTCCCGACAGCAGGAGCAGGGGCTAACCACGCACGCGAGGCGAAGGGACGCTGGTGGAACCAGCAACGTTGGCATAGAAATTGGTGTCCTGCAACAGGCACTTCAGTGAACTCACACAGGGACTCAGATGTTGGTGGACAGTCAGCACATTCATTCTTTTGTATGGGCTTTTAGTATGAAGTCATGCAAAAACACGATACAGGAATCAATTAAACGGCTTTGTCTCTCCACTAACAGCTCACATTGTCTGAACGCAGCTTTACCTGAGGCTGTAAAGTACCTTCCCATCCGGCTGGACCCGCAGCATGACGTTGTCTGTGGTGGTGTCGTGGATGAAGGAACGCTTGGAATGGACGAAGAACATATCGGGGACCCAGATCTTCTTCACCAGCCTACCGTCAAAGGTCATGCTTTGGTTGTTGGTGCTGGGGAAGGACAGCCTCTCGTCTTTCCAGTAGTGTCTCAGATAAAGCGTCATGGTGAAGTCCTGCAACAAACAAGCTTCTGTTACGCCTTAACACCTTACCAAAGTAGCAGTGACTTCTCCTCCCTGGGACAAACCACAGGCTGTAAAGCACCACTCCCGAAGGAACCAAACATTTGACCAAAATGAGGGGTTTTTTCCTCCTTCTCCCCAAATATTGTACTCTTAGATCCAAGGCATGCTCCTTCTCTTTGAGTTCTGTTGTATTTGGAGTCTGGCCCTGGAAGCAAGTACACTTGGGCTTGCCTCTTTCCTTATTTCAAAGGAACCCTTCACTTATCTCAAGATAAACTCACACACAGGTGTTTATAAGCATGGCGTCTTCCAGTGTAACGCAGGGTACTGCCCGGAAACTCAGGGAAGTGTCGAAGACTGACCAGTCTGCCCTGGTGTCTGGAGCAGAGGAAGGGTTTTTTCTGAAATTATTTGATATTTGGATTTTTTTCTTCACAACATTTTCCAAGTATTTTTAAATATGGGTCTTTCTGCCATGTTTTTTCAGTAGAAGTGATTTGTTACCTGCAGTTTATGTTATTATTACATTAAAGGTCAATACAGTTCTTGGAAATGCCTTATACCGCGTCCAGCTGAAACTCCCAAAACCACTGACCATGTCATTTCCCTATTTCTTTTAATCTGTTCTATTGCAATTTTTAACACATTTTCCCTGTACTGAAATTTAAAGATCATTCTGGGAAACCTTTTATGTTCACTCTTATGTGTTAATGTATCCTTTAAACAGCAATAAATTAACAGACGTTTGTTCTTCAGAGAGAAGCCAATGCCTCACTTTTTTGCATAAAGTTACATTTATGGTTGCTGTGGAAAAACCAAGTATTGTCAACTTTCATTAGAAATGATTTATTAACACTGGGTTTGGGCTATTAAACTGGGAATCACGATATTTTATAATATTGTGAAAATCCCCCAAGCAGCAACTATGTAATATCTCCCTCTTTTTTTGGTCCATTTTGCTGAGATGCTATTAACTCTTCCATTATATTTGTGAATTATTTTCCAGTCCTGGGTAACAATCTGCTTTTTCCTTCTTCCCATCTTTCCTCCAGATAAAACAGCTGTCCTGCACATCCTGCAAAAGCTCTGTCCATTTCAGGTTCAGTGCCCATAATAGCTATTTATAAATTTTTAAATTAATTGAGCAAGAAGAATCTGGTTTGTGACATCCTCATGAAGTTGTATAACATCCTCTGCTATTTTACCACTTTCTTGCAGTCAGAAAGTAGAAGGAAAGGCGAAATTGATATATCCAACTCCTCAAGCTTAAGTTTAGGACAAAGTGAAGATCTCTGTTGGTGATGTCTCTGCATTTGAAAAGCAAGAAACGATCTTGCAAAGCATCGTGGCCTTTTTCTTTAAAGCTGCGTGAACTAAGAAGAATGGATTCTGACAATATAAAGTCTATCCATTGGTATTTTGCAAACAGCCAAAATTAACTCAGAATGGGTTTTTTTACCCGAGGCAATAGAGTGCTTTTCTTGTGTTTCTGGGTGTTACACAAGGAGCAAAAGACAGAAGAAAGTCACTCAAAATCATAATGCTTGCTTAAAAAATGAGTAGTGTGGGGTTTTGTTTTTACTTTAAAATCCCGAACGTTAAATCCTTTCCCTTTGCCTTCACGTGCTGCAGCCTTTCAGGGGCTCTCTGGCCACCTTCACAAGCTGTCACTCAACCAGAAGGGCCACCCTGGAGAGGTGAAAGCTTGGACTCCCCATGGCTGGTGATCAGGGTGCCAAGAGCACCGGGCAAGGGGGAACAGCTGGAGGGTTCCCCGGGGCTGGGGAGAACATGGTGCGCCCTGGCTTTGCGACCCTGCTGCAAACCAGTGTTGGTCTCAGGATGGCTGTGTGGCTTCTGAGTGGGAGCCAGCTTGCCCTTGACCACCTCAGAGTACGGCCAAAGTGAGACTGTGTCTGCAGTATAACAAAGTGCCTTAAAACTAATAAAAACACATTAATTGGTCTCCTCAGAGTTTTTAAATGTCTTATCACTTCTTAAGAAAATGTAAAAACCCAAATCCTTTGGGACAGTTTTGGCATTGTTATATCCTTTTGTTCTAGAGAAAAGAAAATGCCATATTTCTTCCTTCTGTCTCAAGGGAGATGGAATGTTAGCGTAAGGTCAATAGAAATGATTGTCCACAGACTCAGATCAAACCCGAATCTGCCTCTCAGAGGCTGTGGAGTCTCCATCCTTGGAGGTAGCCAAACCCCACAGACATGGCCAAAGGCAGCTTGCTCTAGCCAGCCCTGCTCTCGGAAGGTCTTTGAGCTAGATGGTCTCCAGAGGTCCTGTTTGACCTCAACTCTTCTGTGACGCTTACCATGTCCACCTCAGAAATGCTGTCCAGACTTTCAACTTGGACATCCACCCCCACAGGAATTGCTGGGCCTGGGGAAAGAAAACAAAACCGAAACAAAAAATATTGAGAAAGTGTAAACCTGGTGAGACAAAGCAATTCACTGGTTTTCATACTTTAGAGGTAAAAATAGGTGTTCGGTCTGAAATAGAAACAACAGTAAACCAGTTGAAAATGGAAATGATTTGCATTCATAACAAAAGCCTCCCAATAAGAACCAAAATCAGCAATGAGACTGACCTATCACTGACTTTCTCTTTTTATCCTGTCATCCCACACACGCCCCTTCAAAATTTCAAAGCCCCGTGCCTCGTGCTTGGGTCCAGAGCTCGCCAGCCAGACGCCCCGCAGAGCACCCATTCACATGGAGAGCAGCAGCAGTGCAGCTAAGGGGATGTGGGAGGGTTATTCCAAATTTTGCCCTCACTTCTGCTCCTCTCTTGGGCATGCCTGAGAGCTCCTCCATGTACTCGGCTTCCACATCGCTCAGTGCTTGGCTGAGGAACAGACGGGGTGATGGAAGGGGTTGTGTTACAGGACACAGGCATGTGCCACTGAGTCTGGGGATTCCAAAAGGAAGGATTGGGCTGGGACCCCAGGTCATAGGGTTTCAATCTTTTTTCCCTCCTTCAGGCTTTGACTAGCCCTGCACATACCTCTGGCAATTACCGTACGGGAGATCTGTCAAGATAAATAGTGCTCACATTAGCGGACTGCTATGAAACTGCAACCTTTTAGAATTAATTGAACATACTGACATTTGGTATATTGAGCATTTAGCAATAAAATCTTCTTCCATCAGAGTATATAATGGTATCCTGGATTTGAATGACCATCTGTCAGCCAGAAAGGGTAGATAAATTACAACGTTCTCTAATCCGATGGGCTGAAAGAAACCGTGTTCTCCTTCATCTATTTCCCTGAAAGCTTAGGTTGCTCTAGCAGACAGCCACAAAACCATGAGCAAAAATTAACGTACAGCAGTCAAAATATTTTCTTTTGGGCTATAAATCAAATGGCCTGGTCAGTAAGCATGGTAGGTGATTTGATAATGCACTTACTATCATCTTACTTATTGCCAAAGTAAGATGATAGTAAGATGAAATTTTAGAATTTCCCCATCATTTGGGAATAAATATAAGGTGTATTTGCAGAATTTTATCAGAAGAAAGTGTCACTGAATACCAAGAATATTGTCTGTATTTGCATTTCCACGCCTTTGACTACGCTATTTGCTTATCCAAGGAAGAAGGCATTTCACTGCACCCCTATCCTACTGAGCGTGTCATGAGTTCACAACACAAAAATAACAAATATTAGAGGCAGAAAAGGGTCTGCTTGTTAATCTGCTTGTTCACCTGAGTAGGTGTTAACAATACAAAGAAGTGACAGCGTAAAACAGGAACAGTGAGAAACATGCACGTTTCATACCTCCAAAGCCTGGTCTCATGCTGAAGTCATGGTCGTCTATTCGCAGCAGCTGCTCTGACTTGGTCAACGGAGATTTGGTAATGTCCGGGCTTCGTTTTAGGATGGGGCTACCAGGAAGAGCAAAGCACAGCTATTAGTCCTGAGCAGTGCCTGCGAGAAGTACGCGCCCGCTTCACTCCATCACCCCTTAGACCGTAGCCACGCAGATGCTTGCAGTGCTTGGCGGCAGGTCATTTAAAAATGATTCCTGCACTCAACATACAGCTTAGGCACCTCTGGTAACTCTGGCACTCAGAAAACATTTGTTTTGTGGCTTTTTGACTCTGTAAAATTATCTCTGCTTATAGCACAGTTTGGAGACAGTCATTCAAATGTGTGGGCTGGAGGAATTGTGTGTGTGGATAAGGGGGGCAATGGAAATGGGGAAGAAGCATTTCTGACATTGATTTATAACAGAGCGTGAGGCCAGGAATTAGGGAAACTATATATCAAATAAGCTACTGGCTGTTGCCCAGGAACAAAATGGAGACATGCTGGGAACCAGGCCAAGAGGCAGGCCATCCCCTGACTTGGGATAAAATGATTGGCTCCTGCCCCAGATTTCTAAGAATGATAAAAAGGAGCATTAAAGACCTAGGAGGTGTCTGAGCATGAAAGACCCTGAGAGGGTCGTTCCAGAAGCTGTTGGTGTTGCACCAAATGCTGGGCAGAGGATGCTCAGCTCCTCCGCCACAACCAAGGTGCAAAATGCTGTTCAGTTCCCCAGTGCTTTGACTGGGATGGTGGTAGCAGCAGCTCCGGGTTGCTCCATCATGTAGGTGAAGCCTTGCTGCCCTCAGAGCCAGCTGCATGCCAGACATTCAGGTGGCAGAAGGAAAGGTTTGGCTGGTTCTGTTTGAGAAAAGGTGTCATGCTCAGAGAGGCACTTGTCTGAATACACACAAGTATATACACAGGAATACACACAGGAATAGATTAAAGAAAAACAGGACAACAAAGAAACTTGATGGGGAATATATTCCTGAGATAAAGCTCCTCCCAGACGAGACTGCTCAGCCGTGCTGTACTTATCACAAACTTGCTGGCAGTTGTACCATGAGAAGCCAATACAAAAATCTCTTAACAGAGACCAAAGTTGTTACCAGAGACTCCTCTCTCAAACCCAAAGCTTTATGTGGACTGTGGAATATCTTAGAAAGATGCTCAGTCTCAGTTTAATAATTTCTAGGGATGGCAAGTCGTCTACCTCCATCAGCAAGTTCTTCTAGTCATGAATTATCCCTCTCAGGTATTTTAAAAGGTGGCCCCTGCATCTGCTTTAGATTTAATTCACCCCCTGAAAGACCTGTGGCATTGTGAGCATGCACGGGGGAAGGTTTATACCTGGCTGAGACAGGAGAGCAGGTCACTGGCAAAACCTTCAACATTTGTGAGCAGGCTTGACCATGCTTTCTCCCTGGCAATGGCAGAGGGAAAGAGGAGCAGTGTGGTGGAGAGCCTGTGGAGGGGAGCTCAGCTCTGTAGAAGGGATGCTGGGAGGGCGGGCACAGCATGGGTGGCACAAACTGTGCAGCAGTGCAACAGGAAGCCCAAGGGGCCATGGCAAATGGCCATGGTATCACACCGTGCCTTCTCCAGGGCATCGGGCAATGCGGCTTCCTCTGGGGCCCACAGGATCCTGCTAATGGCACAACTCCTGCCTAAATATGACTGGCACGCTTGTGTGGAGTGCCCGTTCCGGCCACGGGGATGTGGCCATCGGGACTGGGCCATCAGCAGCCGCCAGAGGTTTTTGCCTACCTGCCTTGCTTGTGCGCCTCGCTGTGGGCCTCCCGTCTCTGCCGCTGCGGCCGGCTGCGTGGAAACACAGGAAAAGGGAGAGCTGAGACAAGCAGTCACAGGTGGGTGAGGACATCATGAGGGAGACATGGTGGGAAGCACTGCATCCCCGTGGCGTTACTTTCTGTCATGTGTGCAACGGCTCTTACCTGTTTACTGAAGGCCAGTGTCAGGCTGGGCATGGCGGAGGGTGTAGAGGATGGGGGTGCCGAGGGCTTGCAGCCAGGACATGGCAAAAGGAGGGGAATGATTATTTTTGTAAGGCAGAACACCATTTTTTTTTGGCTGCCTAGCAAAGGACCAAGCAGGTGGTTCATCTCCCTCCTCCCGCTGCCATTGCCAGCACCATCAGGGGCTCTGGAGAGAGGCTGGCTACATGGGCCAGGGTGGGCTGCCCCATGGTCCCTGCTGGCTGACCTCTGCCAGCAGGGACCACAGCCCTTGCATCTACTCACAGCCCTCACAACTACTCCCAGCCCTCGCAACTACTCCCAGCCCTCGCATCTACTCACAGCCATTACACCTACTCACAGCCATCAGACCACCAGAGGCAGTTGGTTATTTTCATGAGAAGAAAAATTTTTTCTAAGTGTTCCATGGGGTAAAAAAACAGGTAAAAAACCTGTGGAAAAATTGATTTCTGGTTTCATCCTCTCTCCCAGCTCGCTGTGGAGAAAGCTTCTCTCACGTGTTTGGCCAATATTTTATTTTATCATTAAAGGAAAGAATATTGCTTTTAGCAACTTAAGTGTTAGCTTGAGTAAAAGTAGCATTTTAAATATTTAACAGTTTCAACTCATCTTTAATTAAAGGTAAAAAAAAAGCACTTCTCTGTAATAAACACTAACTCTAATCACCTCTACTAATGAGACTTTTTTCCCATTAACATACATTTCCAATCCTGCTGTACAGACTTAGAGGCAAAACTCCTTTTGCAAAAAAGAGTGTCCCCACCTGCGCACCATTGTCCCTTTGGTGAACAGCGGCTGAACCCAGGCCTTGCAGGAGGATTTTTTCCTGGGCTGGAAACTCTCTGAAAACTGATAGTGTTGGAGGGAAATTCATCTTTCTGCTGCCACAGAGAAGCACAGAACCTCCATGTCGCCCAGACCAGGGGTAGGCAAACTGGCCTGTATCACTGGCTTGCCCTGAAGTGAAGCATTTGTCGAGTGGGATCGGTTTCTTGCCAGGATCTGCTCTGTGCTTCCCAGAAGAGGGCTGTGAATAAGCCCAATGGCAGACTACTGCTTTAGGGAACCTCAGGCCACGCAGCACCATTGCTATTGCAGGGAGCAGCTTCATCAGCACTACTTGGACCTGGACATCATAGCACAGCAAAATGTACTTGCAAATGTCAAATGCATTTTCTGGAGTCTTCTGCCTTGTTGATACGTCCTTGGGAGCTGCTGACGTGTCTCGTTGCTGCCCGCTTCTCATCTGTTGGCCATCAGGAAGTAATTTCACGTGTTTTGGGGATAAGCAGATTCTGGTGACAAGCTGACCTACTTACATGACTTTAAAGTGCCCTAGTAAACTCTTGGCTGTTCAGGAATAATGCTGGCATTCAAACAGGGATGAAGTAGGCCACGTTCCTGCAATTTCAAATTTTCATTTCTCTTTGTAGAGCTTACCCAATGCTTCACATTGGCCCTGGCCCTATCCTGCCTATTGAGGGAGCTTTCAAGACATGGCCATGAATGATTCGTGGCTGAATCGTCCATCCTCTGCACCCAGCAAACCCAAATTGTTCTTCTTAATTCTTCCAGGTGATTCTCCACTCCTTCTAAACTAAGCTTTGTTTTCTTATCACAAACCAGCATAAAATGTACCCCATGCTCCAACCACTGCAGGGAACTGTGTTCATTTCTGCTCTAGTTCATCCCCTCCACATATTTTTGCAAGACCCATTCCCATTGTCCCAGCTCTGAGGTTACCAAGCTCCCTCTGTTGTTCTGCGTCCTCCTGTGGCACCAAAATGTTTTTACCTGTTGCAAATCATTCCCCAGTTACTGCAATTTGAAGCTCCATTTCTTTCTACTCAATAAATAGATTTTCTGGTCCAGTTTCTGGGGAGTGCTCTGCTGGCTAAGTGACCGGTGGAAGCTCTATCACAGCACCCCATTAGTCTGCCCGTTTGGGCTGTGAGTCAATGCCAGGCCTCTACAGCTTCCCCTTGTGTGCCTGCTGTCCCTGAGTGTTTGTGGCAGGCAGCCACGCTCAGGAGATGCTGCTCACAGATGGGTCAGTGCAACTGTTTGCCGCCGTGGCCACACTGTGTGCCAGTATGGCTCCTGCCTCCACTGGGGTGACAGCCTGTCTTTAAAACTAACCAATGACTCCTGAGGTGAAACATAATGAATAATGGACAAGGTTTTTTTCTTTTGTCCCCAGTGCCAATATTTATCTCCTAACAGTTACAGTGCCAAGAGGCATTTCATGGCCCATGAAGCTCACTGAGACACTTTCTGAAAAAGCAACGAGCGGAGGAGAGTGGCATTTATTCACAGTGCTCCTTGTGCATTGCTAGAGCAGCTCTCAGGCCCTGATGGCCGCTGGGGTGATGCAACCTATCCAAAGTCATCATTATTCCCCAGGATGCATACCCATGAGCAAAAAAGGGTCACAGGGTTAGGGATAACCATATTTGATTTTCAGAAAAGACAGTCCAACCATGACATTGGAAGGTCCCAACAAGCATTTCCGAATGCCCAGCTTCACAACATGTGTGGCAGAGGAGTGTCAGGTCCGCATTTGCAGCCTGCACCAGACAACACACACTATTCTTCATCATTAAAATAGGAGCTTTTGGAAGAAACCACTACAAGTGTGAGAGACATCATTACCCATCTTATAATTTCTGCTTGTAATTAGTTATGCAGGATGCATTTACCACCTATAAACTATACTCTTTCCTCCACTGGAGACAACATACCTCTAGTAGACAGTGACCTATTTTATACTCTTCTTAGGATAATCTCATTAGGTTCTGAGAACATTTCCTCCTTGAGGAGTTAAATCCAGATGCAATTTCAGTTCTTCAGGAAAAAGCAAGATCTGATGTATTTTCCTCAAGAGGAAAGTCAAAGTAAGTTGCTGAAATACATTATAGGGATGTAGAGAGGAATGATCACCAGTGACTTGGCCAACTAGCTCAGGATGTGGAAGCAACTTCCACTTCTGTCACAGGATCAAGAGGAAGTATTGAAATTGCCCTGTGCTATGGATAATTATGGGAACTGCGAAGTGGCTGTGGCAATTAGTTGTACGCCAGGTGGAAACAAGGCAACACCTCGGGGGCCTGGTAAAGCATATCCACAGTCAGCAGACATCTGAAAAAACACCTTGATTTTGGAAGTAATGGAGCCAGATTCACACAGCCTTTCCCAAGTCTGAGGGATGACGTCCTTGAGGAATGGTGCTGGTGGGTTTGGCAGACTGGGCTGACACAGTTTGTCCTCTCCATCCCTTATGGTATACTTAGGTCTGCAAAGAGGGTGGTGGATCAGAGATGTCAGATCAGATCCTGTCTCAGGAAATTTTGTTGATATGTGGCTGTGGCACAATCTCTGCCCCTGCGGTTACTTGCGTCATCAGCAACAGTTTGGCCAGGGGCTGCAACTGACCCCCAACCTCCTACCCTGAGCTGCCCTGGGAAGCCTAGCAGCTACCGGTTGGTCCAGGGACACCCGGGGTGCCTGTTTCTTCTCTGCTTGTCTCATGCCAGGGCGATGCCTTCACCCCTTCTCTGGTGCAGAGACTGTGGACTCCCCTCCACCACGTGCTCATTTAGTCAGATACAAGCCCTGCAGTTCATGCTGTGCTGCAGCATGGCCAATTCACAGCCTCTTGTATCACGGACACAAGGTGAGGGAGGATGTGGAGCTTGCTCAGCCAGTCTTCAGCAGTCATTTTTAACTGGAAAGTAATTAAAGTGATGAAAACTCCCTCACCCCTGCCCGCTGTGCTGTGACACCCATCTCTGGGCTCCCCATCCTTGGGTGGACACTGTGGGACAGCTTGTACGGAGCTTCCCATCCTACACCCCCCCCTGCTGCCCAGACTTCATGCCATGCCAGGCAGGGTAAGAGCTGCGTTCTCCTCAGTCGACCTGTAAAATCCTCTCTGGGCAAGGCCCCTATGCAAGGCTGCTTGAAGCAGAAGGACCAGGAGAGGGGGTGGAGGCAGCCCAGCTCGCCACAGGGGAAAACACCTTGATGAGGAGGACACAGGAATGGCAGAGGTGTATTGGTACTGCCAAAGAGCTGTGAAAGATGTAAAGGTCTTGTTAAATGCCTAAGTCTAAATATTTGACCAGGTTTTGTTTCACCCTCTGTTTTATGACCAGTTAGTGCACGTTCATACTGTGTCAGCATCATGTTAAAGGCACAATCCAGGTGGGGGATTGCTGGGTCAGGGAATGGGGGAGAGGCAGGAAGGGGCTGGGGGAGACATGGGTTGTATGCACAAACATACAGAAGGTTTCTGTAGAGAAAAAGGAGGGCAAAGAGAGCTTGGATCTGCCACAGAGCCTATATGTGTTGAGTAAGACCCAGGAGAAAAGAGGCTGGATAGGCAGAGATGGGGAGGGAGGGAGGGGAAACAGGGTAAGGCCAGAGGGAAAGATGTCAGAAGGAGCAGAGAGGACACACTGTGTTCAAATGGTTCCTTGTTATGTTGTGGGATGACTCTGGGGCAGGGGCACCCTGGACAGTTCTGTATGAGTAGCGATGCGGGACAGAGCTATTGCCCAGTCCTTGGAGATGCATGGCCCAGCATGATACTTGCTGGGCTAATGGACTTCCCAGGTGGTGTCCCAAAGGAAGGAAAGAGGTTTGGGGGCAGGGAGTTCACAGGAAGTTCCTCCCTAACATGCCTTTGACTTGCAAATGAATTGGGAAGACCTTCTCAGCAAGCAGAAGATGCTGGTAGAGAGGTGGTGCAGCAGGTCTGGGTGAAGACTGAGAGCCCAAAGCCCAAAGAATTCCTTTGAAGCAGGAGGAAAAGTGAGGTAGCTAAACTGGGAGAAAAACCACTCAACACCTGAGGGAGGAAAGAACAAACTTGCAATGGGAGGAAGCGGCTCCTATCCAGTGATATGCTCTGCAGGAGACAGGATCCACTGTGTAAAATAGTAATTCCCAGGGATAATGCCTGAGAGAAACCCACTAATTTGTATTCACATTGGGAGAGTTACAAAGTTGTGAGCTGTAAACAAAACACTGAAAACTGAGGAAAATTAATCACCAAATGTATTTCGTCGTGGCATCTGGCAAGCTCTTGTTTGTTTGTAATTACGTTGGGTCATGTGTCCATACGATTAGCAGGTTTAAGGACGGTGAGGAAAGGTGACCCATTGCTATTATAAGTGGTTAAATCTCTGAAAAGAAGCAGGGAAAGAGTGCTGGTTTTGATGTTCACATCACAAAGTCTGAGAAACAGTGGGATTCAGAGCTGTTTTACCATCTTACTTTTGAGTGATAGAGAAAATCCAATGAGAACCCATTTTAAAACAGTATTACTCGAATATAGATTAATCTCAGAATGAAAAATACACAGAGGCAGGAGACATATATGCACCCTTTAAATTTTTCACTTCCTTTGTTCTTTGCCTGGACATCAACACCGGCAAAAGACAAAAAAGAAAAAGAGACAAGCCTGCACATATTGAGTATTCACAGAAATGTCACACCACTTGAGATCTTGGCACTGTACCTGAGGTTGCAAAAATAAAAGTGCCAAATGTGACAGAAATTGCATCCAGAGGGGGTGTGTTTGTTGGGTTATGTGCTATACGGGTTGAAAGGAAGGATCGGAGGGAGCAGGAGGGAGCGTGATGGAGGTCCGTCCTGCCAGCTGAGGGGGAGGCAGGCATGGTGCCAGGGCTCGGCTAAATGAAACAGAGAAAAGGATGAAGGGAAGGGGAGCAACTGTTAGGGCAACGCCGAACGTGATGAAAGGTTTTATGTCTGCTTCAGTCTTTGAAGCAAAGTCAACTTGTAAGCAGATGTCAGCACAGTGCAGATCGGGGAGGGCATGTTAAGGAATGTTTAGGTAAACTGGAGGTATTTAAGTCAACAGAGACTGGTGGCACGTCCCTGGGAGCACCGGGAGTACCAGCTGTTACAATCTCTGAGCTGTAAGCAGGTACCTCCCAGGACTCCTAACAGATGGGTGGTGCCCCTGAGAGAGGGTGAGGGTGACCACAAAACCTGGCTTTAAGCAGGGGACAAAAGAAGGATGTTGGAGTTTTGATATTTGGAAAGAAACTGGGACAAACTCGCGATCCATTTGTCTGCTCCCCCAGGGATAACGAGATTATAAAGATCACTCAATGTGAATTTTTGCAATAATTGACGTCAAACCAGTCTCATGTCCTTTCTGACAGTCTAACTGGCCACCTTAGTGTAAGCAGGAGGTAAAGTGGATTTGCATGAGGTTTTTAATATTTCATTCCTAAACCAGGGAAATGCGGATGAAACTGTGACTCTGAGTATGATTAAAAGACCATGATTAGAGTAACAGCTTTTAGTTTGCTGTCGAGAGACATTAAATGACGTCTCATAGTTTTCATCCTGGAAACTACTAGTCAATATTTTCAATAATAATGCAGATGACAGGACTATAAAACTCGTGCATGACTTGTGCTTGAAAGAGAAACAGACATTTTGGGGTCTAGGATCAGCCTCAACACCTTAGAGAAAAGGGTCTGATGTCAATAAGATGAATTTCAGTGAAAGGGAATACAAAGAACTGCAAGGAGTACAGAGAAATAATTGTATGAATGCAGAATGGGCCATAACTATCTAATTATCAATACTACGCTTGTCTCAGTTCCTTGCAGCAATGAAAGCACTCTGTCTTTATAAGGGCAATCAAACCCATCAACAATTAAGGCATTTGTTTGCACTACAAAAAATACAGAATTGTAACAATTCTGCTGTTGGGGCAAAGTTAAGAGTTATTCATGTTGACACAGGGCCAGAGACAGATTTAAAGTAAATTAACTAAATGGTAAGAAGTCACCAGGTTTTTTTATCCAGAAGAAAGCCAAGTAAGAAGCTGTTGAACCAGCATTTAAATAGTCCTTGATGTCACAGGACTGGAGCATGACAGCTTTCCACTTCTTTGGAGACAGAGCTGCATGTGGACTCTGAGAAGCTACAGACGGCTCCACTGGACAAATTATCTAGAAAGACAGTAAACCCCACCAATAGTAGATACCAGATAAATATAGTACATATTGAAGAAGAGTGAGAGGCAGTTTGACTTTGCTTGAGGGATGTTATGCACTATAAATATAATAAACTTCTCTACAAAGTTATTGACCTTGTAGATGAGGGCAGCCAAGATGTCACAGGGTGCCCCAGTTTTCAAAAGGGGGTTGACAGGTCCCTTCCAGAGACTCGTAAAGAAATCAACCACTCAGAAAGAAGGAAGTTCCCTGCATGTGAATGGTTAGAAAATAAGCAACAGAGGAATAATGGAGAGTATTCACTGTGAAAAAAGATTTTCAGTATAGTCATGTGGAAATCTGATAGGATCACTGTCATTCAATAGCTTTATAAATTATTTTGGAGAAAAGAATAATTAGTGGCAACAATATTTACTGAGGATATGTAACCATTCAAGGTAGTCAAAATCGGAACTATTGGTGGAGAATTAGAGAAGAATCAAGTGACCTCAGAAAAACACATTTAGTAAATTCAGAAAAGTGTACATTGCTTTGTACTTCGTATTTTTAAATTTTTCCATCGTACTTTCAAAACCAATGTTAAGATAGTGATGGCCTCCAAATCAACAGTTACTGCTTAGGAAGGAGGTCCCAGTGTCATTGAGGTTATTTCTTGGTAAAGATCACCTTAATGCTCCACAGTGCTCAGAAAGACAAACAGGAGGTTAGATGTTTTTGGGAATGGAGCAGCAAGCCAAACAGAAAGCATTTCAGTGCTATTAGAAACAGCAAGGCATGTCCACATCCAGTGCCCACAGCTGGCAAAAACAGCAGAGCAAGAGGAGAGAGTGAGCTTGGAGATAGGGAGAACTCCCCGGCGGCCTGAGCAGGACTCTCTAGGTGGGAAAGGAGACAGTGTCCAAGTGATTCAGTGCAATGATATAAAATCAGGAGCGGCGTGGTGAAGGTGAACAGGACACCACTGCTCAAGACTTTCCACAACACATAACAAGGGGAAGAAATTTGAAAGCAAGTAGACACGGCATGTTGTCACACTGTGAAGTTCACTATCACTGAAAGAGAGAGCTGAAAACGCACATGAGTTTGGAAGGTGACTGGGCAGTTTTTAGAAGAAAGACCAGGAGGAGCATTTCAGATGTAAATCCAACCCCTGAATCAGAAAATCAAATTATTTGTATGTACTCAGGAATGAGGAAACTGCCTTGCAGTATCTTTGGGTTTGTTTGGGTGGGGTTTTTGTTCTGGGCTGCAGATAAGATTTTATAACATAAGTCTGTTACGCCTCTTCACACCAGCTCATAAAAAACATTGGAGTAACGATGAGTTAGAAGACAACATGAAGCTGCTGATCCTGAGCAAGTTACACGCTGGAGACGTTGACTGGAGTTTTTATCATCAGTGTTTTACAGTAAAGTGGCACAGTATGTGGGTGTATGAGTGTAACTACAGAAGTACCACTGAGACAATATTCTGCCATGAATCATCTGAATATAGATAGGAAGATATGTGAAGAGTAGACCTGGAAAAAGTTCTAGAAAGTATGAAAGGAAGTTGGTGATAATGATGAGAGTAAAACATAATTTTCAGAGCATCATCATTTGCAATGATAAGCAGAGAGAGGATACTTTTGGCTGGGTTGTGAGAAAAAAACCCGCAAGACTTCCAAGAAGAGCTGTCAGGCAGGATTGAAGTTACTTGAAAGAACAACAGGCGTGGAAAGGCAAAGGAGAGAAATAGCAAAGCAGTAATAAAAAATAAGAACTTATAACAGGATAAAGAAGATGAGCACTGTTGGACAGAAGAAAAGGATTTCTGGAAAGCGGAAGAAGAGGTAAGACTGGCAGCAGTAACAGATGCTGGAGTAGAGAAGGAAGTTACAGAATAATACAGTTAAAAGCAACAGGACAAAACTTGGCAGAGTTGTATGACTGGGGCAAGAGATGTGCCTAGGGGCAAAGAGGAGGTCAGAGAAAGTCAGGGACCAAAAAAGAGAAACAGCAACTTGGAGAAGAGGAGAAACCTTGAATGGGCAAAAGAAAAGGAGTGAAGGAGATGGAGGCAAAAGGAGGAAAGGGAAAGGCAAGTTACCATCACGGGAGATGAAGAGACTCCAGCTGCGTTGGCCTGAAGCCCACACTGGGCCTCTCATTGCTCTCCTGAGACCCAGCACTGCTGCTGCAAATGGTGTCAAGCCACAGTGCAAACTGCTGATCCTAAAAAGCAGTGCCTAGGGAGCTGTGGGTGCTCAGTGCTCCACGGGATCTGGCTCTGATAACGTGCTCCTATAGGCAATGCTTTCAGTGGGCATTTTACAGGCTTATCGTGCACTCCAAAGATCTGCTCTAAAGACAGCTTGCATCAGTAAGCTTTGTTCGTGCAAATAAATGCTTTCGGGATCAGTCCTGAAGATAAGACAAGAGAGCAAAACTCTAGGACAAGAGAATGGCTTAAAGATTGCTGGGAGGTAGAGCAAGAAATCCTGTTAGGGATGAATTTGTACGGCCAGAGGAAGCATTAGGAAGGCAGGAAGGTAGGAGCTGCCCTACGTGTAAGAGGCAGCCTCAGTGAGGGTACCAGGATAGTCACGTGTGATTACAGAGCACTGACAGCTCACACACAGCTTGGCCAAGGTAAGGAGGACAATACACAAGCCCTATCCAAATTCAACAAAAGCAAGGGAAGGTAGCTTTAACGTTGCAGATGTTCAGCATGATGCTGAGCCTTTGAGAAAGGGCCGGGAAGGAACCGTGGCCGTAATGATGCAGGGTGGCTCCCGTCACTTAGGAAGAGTGTCACTAATTGTAATAACATCTGAAAATGTCATGAAGAGAAAGATCTTTGGCCATGGAAGAGACCCTGTGACAACAAGCCCAGGGCTTATACTAAAACCAGCACAGCTTGTTGTAGAGGATGTCATTCAACTGCTGTAAAAGACAGATCTGGCTGACAGAAACATGGACAGGGAGCTCTAGAGGAGCGGAAAATGCATTGCTATTTGGAGACCAGAGTGGGGCAAAAGGATTGTAACATGGCTAGGGAATGGTAGGGACATGACTGAAAACACAAACTGAGTGTCTTAGCTAAGATTGAACACACACGATCTTGTACAGTGAAACAACTTCTGCTGAGAGTAGTTTGTCTGAAAGGTGGCTATAATGCTGTCCAGGGAAATGTTAGTGTTAAAAGAGATTTTTTTCCCCCGCAGTTAGCTCTGGCAGAATAACCCAGGCTCAGCTCCAGGCCAGTTCTTTTCCTATTGCTCATCCTCTCCAGCAGCTTCTTCGAGTCTAATTAGCAACACAGGCTTTGGCATAAGGATGTTGTGACCTTTACTGACCCTTTGTATCCTTCTAGTGACACCCGTGCAGCCTGGTCGCTTTCCAGGAGCCTGAGCAGTTGGGAAAGCAGCAGACAGCCCTCTTGCCAGTGTTCCGGATCTCAGCTCCTTCCTGCAGGAGTTTTGGCACCGTGGATTAAACAGGAGTAAAAGGATTTGCAAACCCTGCAGGATTTGCACACAGCCGACTGCAAACTGCCAGCAGGTCTGCAAGGTGAGAAAGGTTTTACTTTTATATTGCTGCTCTTTGAAGTGAAATTCCTTTGAGGTGATTTGTCCTGCAGATTAGCAAAAATAAGTAGTTGAGTCTTTGACTGGCACACAGACATTTTTACAGTGAATTGCAACGTTGGTGGGCTCTGTAACAAGTCCCATGCAATAATCTACTTTGCTGCTTTCACTGTGACTCTGTGCATACTTTGACCTACACTTATTTGCTATTTTCTTGTCACGCTCTGCACTGTGTCCCAAAGCCTCATCAGCTTTATTTAAGGAATTATTTGGGACCTTTGGCAAAACTCCAGTCGTGCAAACCCAGTCCCCAAAAAGACTGTGGTGCACGCATGAATTCTCACGGGGGAAACCATGCCTGTCTGCTCACGCCTCTTCGGGGCTGCTCTATCTCATGCTAGAATGGCTGCTTTGGGGTACATGCAGCGCCAAAAATTGTGACAGAGAAGGTGCCTGACCCTGTGGCCCCCCATTCACCCCATCAATCACATCAGCAAGGGTGCAAAGGCTGTGGGTTCCGCTGGATTTGAGCAGGTGAAAGGACAAGCCCTGCGGCTGAAAACTGTGGAGCAAATGGTGAGCTTCAATTTGAAAGCAGAGTTCAGAGCAAGTGGGTCTCCTTGGGAGAAACTAACACTTGCAGAACAGCACCATACAAAGAAACGAGCTTCAAGCTTATGTATTTCCTCTGTCAGCTGGACCACGGGAATCAGGAGCAAAGCTGGACACATCTGTCAGGGACAGTAGGATGCTGGCAGCACACCCAAGGTGGCAGGTCTCTATAGCAGGTGCCTGCGTTGCCTGCCAACACTGGTGGCTGGCACTGTGCCCTGTCAGTAGGGCAAGCGGATGGTGTTGTGCCCCTAAAGGGCTTCTGGAGGCTAAGGAGGCCATGGATGCAAATCCAGCCACCCTGAGCGTCCCATGGTGGTGTGGAGCCAGCCTTTTCCACTTTGAATACATCTCCCCCATCAATCTCCACTGAGACCTTCAGAAGGTAAAGGCTGCAGCGAAGGGATGAATTTCCATCCTGGTCCTTACCACAAGCCTTATGGAGCAAGAGCTAACATTGCACAGAGAGGAGTAACGAAGTCAATTGCCATAACTTCTGCATAGTGGATATGCAGAGCTGAGTGTTGAAGGGAGGGGAAACTGTCAATAACACAACGCTCAGGAGCAATATCTTCACTGAGAATTTTTTCTGATGTTGTATAGCATCCCCCCTTGTTCTGTTTTTCTTCCAGGATCTAATTCTGTGATGGAAAAAGGCATTGACTTTGAAATGCAAAGGAACTGCGACTACTTCAAAACTGTCTTACATGATCAGCATCTTAACATATGGAGACCTACACGAGTGCAAAGAGGTTGTACCTCTGAGATAAGGTGTCCTGCCATACACAGATGCCCAGGCATGTTGGACAAACATGAACTTCCACTGCAGGACTGTAACAGAGACCATGACCAAAATCCCAGGACATCAAGGGGAGTAACTGTATAGAGCATCTGCATGAGGACTGTACAAATGCTGCACCCGGTCCTGATGTCAATGCTGAAAAGCAGTGAAGGGACAGAGGAAAACAAGCAAATGACTGAGTCAAAGCTTGGGAAGCATCTTATACTGAGAAATACAAGAACCTTAATCTTCTGAATATATCTAAAACGGGTCTGAAAAGGGGGCTTGATCCACCTGCAAATACCTGGATGGAGAAGAGACAAACTAGCATGAAACAGAAGCAAAATGGAAGGAAGACAAAGTTAAAAAATACTTGCGAACCTATTCTGAGTTTCTTTGACACTGAAGGTAATTATCATAAATTAGAGGTTCAGTGTACAATTCATACAGAAGGCTTTGTGCTTGTGCTTAGCCCCAAATCAGACAGATGAGCACAATCAACCTTTTTCACCTTACAAACGGTAAGGCTGATAAATCCATGGACGTCTCACTATCTATCCCATCACAGGGGAAAGTGAGCACTGTACTGGACACCACGCTGCTGATGGACAACCCTACAGCCACATGCCAGCTTTGCTCCTCTCTCCACGTCACCCCTCCTCAGCATCAGTATTGTTCTGCTGAGGCAGAAATAGGGCAGAAATGCCCTCCCAGGCCAGTGTGGGCACACTGAAAGGGCAGTGGACCTGGCTTCTCAGAGCCACGACACCTCAGGTCTTTCTGATGGGCTTGTCCCGGCACAGTTACACCGTTTATATAAAGCATGTGTGAAGAGGCAGTTCCTACATGAACTGAATAGGTATTTCTTTTCAATTTTCATGTATTTTAAACGCTCTGCTGCTGTGATTATATGGTCACTTAATTGCACTGACATTATTAAGCACTTGGTGTAGTGGGAGTTTTCATGAAGGATGTTAAGAACATGGCTGTGTGTAAGCATTCCTCTCTGCTGGACGCTATTCAGCTCAAATGGTGGTACCTTGCTTCTCACGCCTTTGTTTTGTTACAACCAGCATAACACCTATTCTGCCACGGTCATGAAGCCTTAACAAAAATAGAGGTTTCGTGGCTGTCTTGCACCAATACTGTCTAGTAATGTATCCCTATGGGATCATGAAGAGAGCCACCGCATCCATTTTACCAGTTATACCTCCACGAAGGTGTTGTCCCCGCTAAACCAATTTCCTGTGTATGAAATGGCTCGTGGACCCCCAGGTGACAATCGGGACACTGCAGTCACTCTGTAATGTAGCCCTGACTTGCTACAAGGGGCTACAGGAAAACAAAAAGTTAGTGCACTTTGCATCCCTTTCGCCTTTCAGTCATTTTTCCTGAAGGCGAACAGGAGTGGTTTGAATTCCTCAGGACTGTGAGGTTCCCGCATTTCCATCCCATAGACTTTACGATACTGATGGTGGTACAGAGTCATTACAGAACAGAAACAGTGACTACAGCAAAGCAAAAACAACATAGGTTCAGCCTGTCACAAGCAGAAGTACACAAACAGAATTTTAAACAGAAAACAGTTTAAACAGAAAACTAAATGGGTCAGCTATATTCTCCAACAAAAAACCCAGAGGATTTTTCATCCAGGTGTACCTTGTGATGTGCCTGAGTATAAAAATCCTCATACAAAGTTCCAAATATTCCCCAGATAGAATAACAGTAATCAGAATTCACTTACAGAAAAAAAAAAACCCCACCAAAATCCAAAAACACTTCCTCAACTCAAAACCTCTTAAAATGGCTGTCTACAAGGTAGTGGGAGAAAAATGTTACACAGTCTTTTAGTAAGAAAGAGAGAGATCAAGAGAAGAATAGGCAATATTTTAAATAATGTTATAATTCAAGACACTGAATGCTCTCTCTATTTCTTCTCGTAACTGACCATAGCCTTGAAGTTTCCAGAGAGACTTTATTTATTTTTTTTCCTCTCAAAAGCTTTATAAAACAAATGGTGTGGGAATAATAAAATAAATTCTGAATGTATTCATTTGAGATCTAAAGTAAACCTAATCTTCAGTGAATGTAACAATCCTCATGGACCTAAATTTCATCTCCACTTTCATGTAAGCACTCTACCACATTTTAACCACAAAAAATACAAGCAAATACTTCTCTTTTTTTGCACCTTTTCAAACTTTGAGGTGCCTCACAAACCCTTTTTTTGGGGAACAAGCAATAATTTTACTGTAGAAAATGCATTAAAACTTATTCATTGGCAAAAACAGCAACAGAAAATATTTTTGACTGAGAGATCACAGTCTGCAAATACAAACTCTAATTATCTGTTAGTCATTATATCTTAACCTGAAACATTACATTTGTCCAAACTGTATCTATTTAAATGTTAAAAAATTGAGACTCACCTGCCTTTTTTGTATGCCTCGTGTATTTCTTTTCCTTGTCGGTGGGCTCTGCATTCAGTGGATAAAACCCATCCCCACAGCAGGAGGAAGATGCTAAAATGCATTTTATGGACAGTCAACATGTTACCTGAAGGTTCTGCATCCAGAAATAGTCCGTACAGGAAGAAGAAAACCAAAATGTAGATCCTGTTCCTCTTTTTAAGACATTATCGGTCTGATCGTTATTGGAAGGATGTTTACTCATACAAAAAATCATCCTGCAGTATTTAATCTGGACAGTGGGGAAAGCAATTTCCACTAAACCTATAAATCCTTCTACGTCAGATGGCAGGGATTTTCTAGCAGTGCTGAATTCACGTATTCTCAGAGTGCAATTATTATTTTTTGTCCAAACAGGCTATTTTATTAATTGGTTTAAACTGAACCCTTTTCAAGTACCTGTGGGATATAGCATATATATATTTCTGCCTGGCTAACTGATGCAGTGCAGTTGGTCAGGCAGGTGTCATTAGTTGTTCTTTAACATATCTGTGCTGCAGTGATGTTTGTTTACAGGCATTGCAACAGATTGAAAAGTGTTAATAAACCTATCCGTTCCCAGCAAAAACTCATTTCCATTTAGCTCTACAAAGTATTTTGATCCTGTGTGGTTTTCTACATTACTTTGATATACAGTGGTGCTGTGGCTGGAGCGGTCAGTGCTTTCAGGAGTTGGGTCACGTACCTCACTGCTCTGCGGAGCAGGGTCTCTGGGAACTATCCCAGTGTGCAGCGGAAGGGCAGAGAGGATAGCATGGGGGAGTTAGCTTTCCTCTCTGCACAGGGTTGTTTGGAGGGATCCTGCTGAATCACAGAATCACTAAGGTTGGAAAAGACCTGTAAGATCATCTAGTCCAACTATCACCCCAGCACTACCGTACCCACTAGCCCACGTCCTCAAGCGCCACGTCTACATGCTCCTTGAACACCTCCAGGGATGGTGACCCCACCGCTTCCCTGGGCAGCCCGTTCCAACGCCTGAGAAGCAGAGCAGCAAATGCCAGAGCTGTAGGAGAGCTCAGGGTGCTAGTGTGCTGGGCCTCATACGGCTGAAAGAATCTTCAGCACTCATTAGTGCTAAAGAAAATAAAACAGCGTGGGCAGAAATAGCCAGTTGAGTCAGTCACATTGCCCACCTCTTTGGAGCTCACCCCCTCCACATATGACCCACACCTCCGTATTTACTCTCCTCTGTGCCTCCCCCCAAAGCCGTACAGCTTTGGTCCCACTTGTGCCTCAACATGGAGATGTTGCCACGTGCTCTGCAGACACCACCAGCCTTGTCCCATCCCGTTGCTGACAAGGCTCGTCTTCCTCTGCCTGTTACCCATGGATTCCTGGTTTAGAGCAGTCTGTCAAGTCACCCGTCGTGAAAGCCCTTTCTAAAAAGCCCTGGGGAGCAGATCTCTACCTGGTCTAAGCTGCGGTGGCTTTATCGACTTCAGTGAGCATTTACACTGCCTCAGGATCCACGGGAACAATGCATCGAAAGCCGCTGCAATTCCATTCCACCCACCAAGATTCAGTTTAATGATTTGCTGTGCTAAAACATTTCCTACAGGAAGCCACACGGGCTGCAGGAGATGGGCAGTCACCAGCAGTTTGTTGCAATGGTTAACAGCTGTTGCTGTTCAAAGAAGTTGTAACCATCTTACCTTTGAAAATTACCTGCATTCAGTTCCCACTGATCCATGTGTTCTTCTCAAGGAGAATAAAATGTACCTTAATAACTGTTCTTCTCACCTGTGGTCATATTAGACATAGTCTTCTCAGTCTCTGCAATAACCTATATGAAGCTTTATTATGTCTTTCATCAAAGGAACATTTTTTCTCTTTGAAATACATTTTTGTTACTTCATACGCATTTTTAAAAAGGTTAATCCCTTGCTTATGCACCAGAGGAGCAATGGGGATTGACAAGCAATGGATAACGATGAATTCACTTAGATGTCCTGGAAAAGCAGAAGCCCCCTTGATACTCACGAGAGGAGGGAAACATTCATCCTCTCACTAACAGAGGGAATTTACTAAAAAAAGCTATAGAGAAGGCAAAAAAAAAAAAAAAAAAAGTGGTTAATCCCCCCTTTTTGGATTATTGTTGATAGAAAAGTTCAAATATCACCAAGGGATATTTCTCTGCTCTGGAGAGACCCCACCTGCAGTGCTGTGTCCAGCTCTGGGGCCCCCACATAAGAAGGATATTGACTGGTTGGAGCGAGTCCAGAGGAGGCCACGAAGATGCTCAGAGGGCTGGAGCCCCTCTGCAATGGGGACAGGCTGGGAGAGTTGGGCTTCTTCAGCCTGGAGAAGAGAAGGCTCTGGGGAGACCTTACAGCAGCTTCCTGTACCTGAAGGGGCTACAAGGAAGCGGCAGGGGGGGGACTTTTTACAAGGGCCTGTAGTGACAGGACAAGGGGTAACGGGTTTAAATTGAAAGTGGGGAGATTTAGATTGGACATCAGGAAGAAATTCTTTCCGGAGAGGGTGGTGAGGCACTGGCACAGGTTGCCCAGAGAAGCTGTGGGTGCCCCATCCCTGGGAGTGTTCAAGGCCAGGCTGGATGAGGCTTTGAGCACCCTGGTCTAGTGGAGGGTGTCCCTGCCCATGTCAGGGGGTTGGAACTAGATGATCTTTAGGGTCCCTTCCCACCCAAACCATTCTGTGATTCTATGAAATATGAAGAATAAGCCAGAAAAATTTAATAATATATATTTTTAAATATTATCCTCTAATTTTGTTTCAGCTTGAGCTTGAGTAGATCGAGTGTTAATTTTGACTTCTTTCTCCATGAGAACAATTTAACATTAAAGATCTAGCATTATTTCACTCAGCAGGTAGAAATCCTCTTTATACCAAAGAAGAAAAGAATGAATAGTTTGCAGTGAACAGTATTTTCAACAAGTTCATCTTTTTTTCCAGTTTGTAGACTAGCTGTGAGCTAACTGCAGTATCCTCAACTTTATTATTTAAGCTTGTTAGCTGATATATTTGGGGGAAGGGACCATGGGATTTGTGTCAAAATATTTTGTATTTCAATTATTATTTAGTTTTATTTGGTTTGATAATCCCTCAGCAATTTTTTCCTGTCACCTGTCAAATTAGTGTTCACAAATATAAAATTAAACATACCCTCTGTTTTCCAGATCCCCAGCTCGTAATAACACAAGTACTAACCTTCCAACCACATCCGACAACATTCATCACATCTCAGATCAAATTTTAAAACTTCAATTGAAAGCTAAAATACTGTTGACTTTCCAACTTTCCCTTGACTCTCCTAACTTTAGCACCAGTTCTATGGATAGGAGACAGCCATCCAAATGTGAAATGATTATGCTAGATCCCTCATCGACAATAGCTGATCCAGGAACCAGTCAAGAAGTGGGGATGGACTGTAGACATGAAGTCAACTGAGCAGTGTTGAGTCTCACAATAACAAAGGCCATCTATTTCCTTTTTACAGCCAAAGCCATCTTCCCTGGAGTGCTTTTGTGCTGGAAGCCAGATACCAGGCTTATTTGGGTTAGAGTAGG
Source organism: Rhynochetos jubatus (assembly GCA_027574665.1). NCBI lineage: Eukaryota > Metazoa > Chordata > Aves > Eurypygiformes > Rhynochetidae > Rhynochetos > Rhynochetos jubatus. Next base: position 85,765,494 of record CM050650.1, on the reverse strand, counting down.
AGCTGAATGCAAATGATAATCCATAAGGAAAAAAGAACATCTCCGGCAGCTGAAACAAATTATTTTGAACAGGAAAGGTTAAAAAATTTAGAGTTCTTGCTCAAGCAGAAATGAGTAAGCTTCGAATCCTTCGTGTTGGAGGGCAGTCCCCAGCAGCTGCCTCCATGCCCAGCATCCCCAAGGATGCCACCTTCAGCTCCTGCTCAGCTCAGGGGCCCGCTCAACACCCACCAGCTGGTGTCGCTTTGCCTGCTCCAGGGCTTTATCACTCTGGTCCTCAGGAGAGTTTGATGGGACCTTGGGCTTAGTTACTGAAGCCATCTAAACGCAAGTTTCCCAGGCTGGTTGGGACTCTAATCCTGTATTTCCTGGGATTTCATTAACAAAGGAGGATAAGAAATGTCACAAAAGTAAACATTTCATTCCATTTGACCCACATGTATTATTATAATTTGTTAAATAAACAAGTTTTGAGCCAACCAAAGATACACTTCTTTCATTTGACCGCAGAAAAGTCAACTATTTACAACACATCTAACTTCAAAGTGAGTCCATAGAAGAAAAAACTGGGACTTTCTTTTGTCTGTACGTCAGCTGTGTACGGAGATGCTGAACTGGTCAGGAGCAGAATTCCAGTCTGGAGAACAGTCACACAAGCCACAGGCCACCATAGGAAACCAGGATATACTTTCAGTGCCCAAGAGGGCAAGACACAATGCAGTGTGTCTGCCACAATGGCAACTCCAGTCAAATCATGAACCATGCCTTCTCTTGTTTAATGAATTACCCAAAGTTTCAGATAGTGCAGAAATACACAGTACACACTGTGTAAGTAGCCCTGGAGCTTTAATCAGGCTGAAGCAGCCATGCATAAAAGAGCCCCTAGCATTTACATTTTCTAACCTCTTCCTAACGGGTGTCTGCCTTTAAAAGTTTTTAATGCAAACATGGATGAATATGTCACTGTATCTCTGTTGTAACTTACTTTTGCAGGGGCTGGAGAAGCACAAGGGTATCTGCGTGACTGATAGGATGCTGTCTGATTTCTGGAAAGTTATTTCCCCTGTGCAGCTCTGTTTCTTTCAGAAACGGCATTCTGTGTCTCAAGGGCATGCTAGTCACTATATAGTTTTTTACTTCTTTAGTGCCTTTACTTATGGGTGTTGTCAGAGACTTTAAAAATCAGACTTAATATGAAGTTAGTGGGGTTTGGAATCCATTACTTGTGTCCCTTTTTAAGAAGTGTGCTTCTATTCTCTGGGACATTCACAGGAGATCCATGCTCGTTCTGTGTAAGGTGTAATATGTCAGCTGGATCCTTCATCCTGTCACTAATGGGGTCCCACAGGGATCAATATCAGGCCCAACACTGTTTAATAACTTTGTGAGTGACCTGGATGATGGGATCAAGTGTACCCTGATGAGGTTTGCTGGTACCAAACTGAGTGGGGACGTGGACACTTCATAAGGGAGAGCCACCCTGCAGGAAGATCTGGATAGCCTGGAAGAGTGGGCTAACAAGAACCTTATGAAGTTAAACAAGGACAAGGGTATGATCTTGCACCTGGGAAAACATAATCCAGGAGTGCAGCACAAGCTGGGATCTACCTGGCTGCAAAGCAGCTCTGTGGAAAGGGACCTGGGGGCCCTCGTTGGACAATAAGCTCAGTATGAGTGAACAGTGTGCTGTGAACAGTGGCAAAGAAAGCCAACAGGATGCTGGTGCATCAACAAGGGCATCACCAACAGAGGTAAGTCATTATCCCACTCTACTCAGTGCTTGCCAGGCCGCAGAACGCTGTGTTCAGTTTTGATGCCTGCTATGCAAAACAGAAGTGGACAGGCTGGAGAGGATCCAGAGAAGGCCACAAAGGTGATTGAAGGACTGTGCAGCCTGTCAGATGAGGAAAGGCTGAGAGAACAGGGTTTGTGCAGCCTCGAGAAAAGAAAGCTTAGGGGAGACCCTATCAACCTGTTCCAGTATTTAAAGGGTGTCTACGAAGAAGACAGAGACTCCCTTTTTACTGAGTCACATGGAAAAGACAAGGGGTAATGGGTACAAGTTACTCCTGGGGAGATTTCGATTGGACACAAGAGGAACATTTTTCACCAAGAGAAGAATCAGCCATTGGAATAATCTCTCCCAGTGGATTTCCCAACATTGCACACTTAAGATTCAGCTGGACAGGGTGCTGGGCCGTCTTGTATAGACCGTGCTTTTGCCAAGAAAGGTTGGTTCAGATGATCCTTGAGGTCTCCTCCAACCTGGTGTTCTCTGATCCTGTGATTCATGCTTGTTTGATATAGGACCAGCCCCAAGGAGGATGTCAGTACAAATGATGAATAGAATTTGAAGAACCTGATGATAAGTGGCATATCCCCCGAGTTTCACTATGGTGGTGTCAGCAGAGCTGGTGACTATTCAAGCACTTGTAGCTCTGCTCTTCGCATGACTCGAAATCAACTTCTCCAGGAAGTTGAGAGGACAAGAGAAGTGTGAATACGTGTATTTACACTGAGATGATTAAAACTAAAGGACCCCACACAGGAAGGGAAAGAGGGCAATATTTCCTCTGCAGGAAGAAAAGGCAAATACACTGTTTTCCAATCTGTAACTCAATGTGCTGCATTTGTGGAGAGCAGAAACAAGAGCTGCTGGCAAGAGTGAGGCAAGGCAAATGTCCAAACAGGTATATTTTACTTTTCAGTGTTAAAGATTAGTGTCCGACTTGGCATAAGTGTGCACCAGGATGGGAATCATGCCACTTTATACTGTCCAAGGATTTCACTGTAAATAACTTTTACCCTTTGTTATCGTATTTGGTTTTATGTCCCTGCTCCTCTCTGGTCATTCCTTGCAACCTGGTCTCCTGGTCTCCTCTTGCAACCCTTGCTTATAATATCACATCAGAGCAGCTTCACATGCTCTTTGGGGCAAACCTTGGGTCTTCTCCAGGTGGTGACAGGGACATTGGTAGACCTCAAAAAGTCATAAACACTGACAAATCATTTGATTTCCACGCAACATGAATGGTAGGGAGAAGAGAAGTGCCAACGAACCCATGACCCCAGGCCTTCTTATCACAGAATAAAAATCAGATAGAGGCAAGGCACTGTACATGTGCCTCTAAGCCGCTATAAATCCCTAAATGGATTGTGCACTGTATGAAAGGCAAGGGAAACAGGCCAAGTCTGCGCTGGGCAGCAACCTGCAAGGCTACAGCAAACAATGTGCTTGAGCGAATTGCAGTGCTTCGGGACTAATAGGTTCAGCTGCTGTTTCTTACTGCCGAAATGCGTAACAACGCAACAGCACCCCAGCGAGGCACATCTTCGATCCCACTCTGCTTCCATTAAAGCTCTTTCCTCAGGGATGTCTTTGTCCGCTGAATGCTTCTCTTCTCTTCACATGATGCGTCGTCACGCCCGTGGAGACGTATATGACTTCGCAAGAGTCTTCCCGTGGCCGCACGCTCCGTCTGGGAGATTATGTGCGTTGCGCGCTGAGCTCTGTCCTTTCGTTTCAATTTCCCGGAGCTGCGTTAGCCGGATTAGGCAGCTTTGTGTGTAGTCAGCCGCCGGGCACCTGAGCTTTTCGCGTGGAGGTTCTGCTACTAAAACTGGAAAAAGTTGCTTTAAAAAGTCAATGATAAATAAAAGGTAAAAAGACAATTTTAAAAGGATACTTTACTGTTAGCAGTTTAAGAGGGCTGAATTAAAATGTTGAAAACGTTGAGTGCTACTGCCTCGTACAGCCTGTTGGAAAGTATTTCTATCTACTAGTGGAGGCAGGCATGGGATGCTAACAGGTGTTAAGGATTCCCCGGACACTCCCTCATACGTCCTCATCCCCAGAGCACACAGTACACCCATTTACCAGGAGGGATTGCTCCCTTAAAGGGTGTGAGTTCAGCTCTATTGGAACTAAAAGGTATGAAAGCATTCAGACTGGATTGAAATTATGTTCTGCACGTCCTGGATAAGGACTAATTTCACTCAGACTACTAGATTCTGGTCCTCACCCCTCCTATCCAGCCCATGCCATTCCCTTTTTTTGCAGCAAGTACATTTCTTACACATACAACCCTAGATAAAAAGGGTTTCCCAGTTTCTCTGGTGTTCCTGCAGCACCTCTGCATGACCCCCATGGGGAATTTATTCAGTGATACGCTAAGGGCCCCTGTCTGTCAACCAAGAAACAATTAAAAATGCTTTTCAAAAGACAGCAACAAAATGGAAGAAAAAAGAAGGGTGATGAGTCGGAAATTCTTATACACAAACACAGATTCCAACAGGGCCATCTCGAGGCAAAAGTTAACGCAGGTATGAACAACATCTACAGAACCATCAATAGCAATTCAGAGAAGGCAGAAGTGCTTAATAAGAGTTACTCTGCCAATATTCAGAGGGGATTAAAGGAACAACGGGAGTAATTACAGCCCTCAGCCTGACACTGATCCCAGCCAAAATATTGGAATGGCTGATATGACACTCAATAAATAAAGAGTTAGAGGGTAATTTGATTAATGTCAATTAGCACGGCTTTAAAGAAAAATAGATCTTTCCAAGCTAATCCTTTTTTGATTAATTTAAACTGTGTTTGCTGGAGGAAACGAAGCTATGCAATGTGCTTCTGTAAGGCATACAATATTGCACCACATGGCATTTTGATTAAGGAGCAGCAACAGTACAGTATCAAGATAAAATAACGAAGATAAAAACTGCATAAAAAAACTTACATTGAATATGACTGTAAATGGCAAATATTCATGAGGGAAAATAATTATTTCCCCAAAGAGACTGGTTCTTTATCCTTTCTGTCCTTGTCAATGAGCAAGTATAAAACACAAACTGCTTCTTGATTAAGCCTGCAGTGACGTGAAGTAGATCAGAAAAACTGAAGGATCGCTGACAAGGAGCAAATGGAATAACATAGGGAAAGGCCCTGAAACTACTAGTGTCATTTGACTACAGCTTACTGCAAAATTATTCATCTATAAGCCAAGAACGTGGTTGATAATTTTAGTTAAGGGGCAAAATTCTAGATAACACTGGAGAACGGTCTCAGAAAACTAGATGAACACTACCTTCCCATACAAGAAAAAGTGGCCAAAATATGCTAGCTTGTGTGTTTTAAAAAGGTAATATTGTAAGAGTATGAAGGTTACATTGCCTCTTTATGTGATCATGCAGACTGAATCTTGAAAGCGAGAGTTTTCCTCTACCCAGCAAGATAAAGACTTATTAAAATAGCTTTATTACAGCTGTTACAAGATCCAGTGTTTTGGAAGACCGCAGAAGACATTTCAAATAGAAATAAATTCATCTTGGGATTTTTTAAAGAATAACAATGACGTTTGTTTCCCTATAAGTGTATTTTTAAACTGCAGATACTATGATTTTCTGAAGTATATGGTCTAGTTCTCAGACTGGGATAGATCTGGGGAAGTCCAATAGCCAGTGCCACAAAGAAAAGCTGATTAGATGATCAAATAGTCAACAAGCCAGGCTCAGAACCAGCAGTTATTGGCACCATCTAATGTGGCAAATTCTAACAGTGCTTTTGAAAGACAGATGTGTTTGGATCTGACAAGATTTGCTGAATTTAGCAGTGGTAATTAACCTCAGAGGGCAGTATAACAGTTGTGTTTTACATAATTGCTGGTCAAAAGTTGGTTCTTAAACAAAGAATAGATTATAACAATTTGTATTTTTCTTTAAATAAAGAGAAACGAATATCACAATATTCTTCCTCAGTAGATGTGCTCTGAGGTACACAGTGGTTTTCCATAAGCTTCTTCCTGGAATCACCTGCTTCCATGGGTGGCCATGTGGTGGACCTACCAGCTGGCCACAAACAGCCATGGCTCACAGGGTTCACAGGTTTCAAACCTGGCTTCAGCATCAGTTTTAACTTTTACAGACAAACCCTAGGCATCTGTATATCTTATCTTGGACTTACTTACTCAGGGATGAACACATGAGCAAAGCGTTTACAAGCTACACAGTCCACTGGCATCCTTCAGGCTGCATCTGAAGCACTCTGCACCTCCCAGCATGTCCGAATTCCATACCTGCAGTATTGACAGCTACCTCTGAGCCAGCCATCAGGGGCTACTGGGGAAGTGTTTTTAGGAAACAGTGCATTTTCTCAGGAGGTATCTGTCTTAACTCAGTTGGGCGCACTGCCTTGCAGCAGAGGCCATCTCGCTGTTGAGGACAGCAGCTGGCTGCCATGGAGTGAGCTGCGCCACGAGATCCTCCTCATGGGCTTGTGCTTTTCTAGGTGTGCAGAGTCGATGATGTGATTAATGTCAGCAAGTCCCACCTTCCTATTCTTGTTTTGTTCTGACAGTACCTCGTACGTTGAATGCCCGTCGTCAACCTGTCCCAATGGCTTTCTACATATTTCCCCTCACTGGAGTCACATCAACCTTTTCCTTTTGACACAAAGAAATCTGGAAGCTTTTATTTTTTTCTGTGAATATTCTGCAGCATCTCCAGCTTTGCCAATTCTGAGATATTGCATGGTTTTTCACTAACATTGGAACATGTCTGCAGATTGGGACAGCTCTAGCAACAATATTCCTTGAATTTCTATGCTGAAATGATGTGAGCCGGAAGCTTGGATGTACTGAAGCTCTGTGCATTATGCATGGTCATTTGGAAAATTACCACTTGGCTCCTTTTCCTCTGCTACTCATCTTCATCACTATAACACCGATGCCTCAAAGCAGCAATAAAGAACAAACTGAGAAGGTATTACAAACTGCACAGAAACGCACCAGGAAGAGAACAGGAGCCACAAATCTCTAACATGCAATTCCAGTTTCAGTGGCCAACTTCTAAAAGCTGCTAGATGGGTTATTGCAGATGACCCAAATCACCCAGATAAACTTGTCTGACACAGTTTCACCACTACAGCTGGTATTGTTTACTGTCCCTGGATCTCAGACTGCCGGCAGTTCTTCTTGATCTTCAGATCTGCGGCAAACCAGAAATGCCACAGCTGAGATTCCCCACTTTAGCCTGTTGCCAATAAGTATAATCCCACTGGTGTGCAATTGCTCTGTCCTCCAGACTTACATAGGCGAACTGGAATTATTATATGACATTTTCTCAAGCAATTAATTCCCTATCAAAAGCTCTTGTACTGGATGCAGCTTGGATTTTCACTCTGTTTTTTCCAAGTGTTATTGTAACTGAAGCAATTGCCTGCTTTATTGTCTCCCAGGATCTCAATTTAGCAAAACATTCATTCGCCCAGTTTGTCTTACAGGTGTTGTTACTATCCTTATACAAATAGTGCATTGGATCCACAAAGCATTGTGGATCTCCACCAGCCTTGCGTCTGCCTCTAAGTTTCCTTGTCTGCAGAACCCATATGGTGTAATACGGGAAGATACGAGACTGTAATTTGCAGAACATTAGTCAGATGGGAATATTTAACTGAAACACAATTCTAATAAGAGGTCTTGCAGCTAGAGACTGCAAGTGTACAGGAATCAAGAGGTGGTTATGTAGCACAGAAGTCACTGTCACTGCCGAATAAGCAAGCTTAGCTCCTTTGAGTATTAAAGCCTCCTGCTTGTCCCTCTGCAGAATGAGGGGGTTCCTCAGGTGTCAGCACAGACTGTTCTTGGAAGTGGCTCATGTCTCAGAAGGAAGCAAAACCAAGCAAACAAACAAATCACATACATAAAGACACCAACAAGTTGTTCTGCCAGCCTGGCCCAAGGGAGAGCATCCTTTCAGGTCACAGAACTGGCCATCAGCCTAATGCTGGGCACACAGCAAAAACACATCAAGCTGACACCTAAAAGCTTTTCTAGGACAAGTCCGAACAGGAGACAGTGCTCAGTGTCCTGCCTGCGTCTGCTGTCAATCTCTGGTGCACTATCTTTCCTCTTCAACCACTTACAATTGGTGATCCCACCTGCACTTGGGAGCGGTGCATCTGACAACCTAAACTTTGTGCAGGTTCCCCCAGTACTTAAGATTCGTCAGCAAAGCAGATCTTTACCTGATGTCACACACTATCCATGGAGGATGCTGAGGTTTCTCAGGGATTCAGCAAAGCTAAAAGGTCACGACTTTGAATCCTGTCATTTCCCAAACTGCATGGCCAGAAGCAGCTATTAACTGTCAAGTCTTAGTGACATCACAGAGTCGTGTTTGGAACAGAGCTTTTATTGATTTTGGCTTTCATATAATTTACAATCTTTTATTAGTGTCATTTTGATGTTCCTTTTGCATCACAAATTATCATTGAGTTCTTGAGATTTTATTGAGATATTTGACAGGCTCATTTCACATCAAAGTCATAAAGTAATGGGGCTTGGATGTGAGACCAATCAGCATCAGTATCTGGTTTCTTGCTATTTCAAGAAATTGTTTGGGAGCCAGACTTTTTATTAACACACTGCGTTGGGTTTGTGTGGCAAGGTTTTGGTAGTGGGCGGGGGGACTACAGGCGTGGCTTCTGTGAGAAGCTGCTAGAAGCTGTAATTGCAGGAGTGAGAATATGAGAGAGCAACAGCCCTGCAGACAGCCAGGTCAGTGGAGAAGGAGAGGGAGGAGGTGCTCCAGGCGCCAGAGCAGAGATTCTCCAGCAGCCCGTGGTGCAGACCATGGTGAGGCCGGCTGTGCTCTGCCCCTGGGGAGGACCCCACGCTGGAGCAGGGGGATGCCTGAAGGAGGCTGTGATCCCATGGGAATCCCCCACTGGATCTGGCTCCTGGCAGGAGCTGGCCCCATGGAGAGAGGAGCCCAGGCTGGAGCAGGTTTGCTGGCAGGACTTGTGACCCCGGGGGAAACCCAGGCTGGAGCAGCAGCAGTTCTTCATTAAGAGCTGCAACCTGAGGGAAGGACTGACATTGGAGAAGGTCATGGAGGACTGTCTCTCGTGGGAGGGACCCCAGGCTGGAGCAGGGTCAGAGTGTGAGGAGGTTTCCCCTGAGGAAGAAGGAACAGCAGAGACACAATGGGATGAACTGGCTACAACCCCCATTCCCCATCATCCTGTGTCACTTGGAGGGAGGAGGTAGAGAAATCAGGAGCGAAGTTGAGCCCAGGAAGAAGGGAGGGGTGGGAGGAGGGTGTTTTAAGAATTGGCTTTAGTTGTTTTCTACTTGCCATTTTGATTCGCAGTAAATTAAATTCAATTTCCCAAGTTGAGTCTGTTTTGCCCATGGCAGTAATTGCTGAGTGATCTCTCCCTGTCCTTGACCCACGAGCCTTTCCTTGTATTTCCTCTCCCCTGCCCAGCTGAGGAGGGCAGTGACAGAGCAGCTTCGGTGGGCACCTGCCCTCCAGCCAGGGTCAGCCCACGTTACCCATGTGATTTCACCATTGTTTCTTCTTTTCCCTTCCAAAGCAGGTCAACGCCAGTGCACATGAACCCGTGCACATCCCACTAGAAGAGTCATGTGCAGAGGCCATTGAAAAGAGCCACTGAAGTGTGTGAGCATGAGGCACAGCGCTCGAGGGACCAGAGCACAAAAGGTCTGTCAGAAAGGTCTCAGCAGTTCACTGAAGGGGAACAGATAGAAAAGGCAGTGTTTATCTGACATTGCTCTATTTCCAGATAAAATAATAGAGAAAAATGGAGGCACACCTCCTCGCAAGCACACTAGCAGAATGGCAGTGTTTAAAACTTATTAGACACACCCACAAGAGTGAAAAGTCTAGACAAATCAATCATAATTAATAGTTTTGTGATAATGGGATGGCCTACATGGCACCAGGCTTCTTGGCATCAGATGGGATTCTGAGAGCACAAGAACTCAATCCCTAGGTGTAAGAAATCAGGAAAGGAAGGCAAGAGACCTGAATGATTGAGTCAACACCTGCCGGTCAACCTAAAGGGCAAGAAGGAAATGAATAGGCAGTGGAAGCAGGGACAAGTATCCTCGGAAGTGTATAGGGACGTTGACCGGTTGTGTAGGGATGTTAGGACAGGAAGGTAAGGATCAGCTGGAGCTGAACTTGGCAAGGGATACAAAGAATAATAAGGGCTTCTACAGGTATGACAGCCTGAAAAGGAAGGTCAAAGAGAGATGAGATGCCTCCCAGAGTCCTGAGGGAATTGGCTGATGCAGTTGCCAAGCCACTGTCTGTGATGTCTGTAGAGTTGTGGCAGTCAAGTGAAGTCCCTGGGGGCTGGAAAAAGGGAAATATTGCACCCATTTTTAAACAGAGTAGAAAGGAGGACCCTGGGAACTACTGACCTGTCAGCCTCACCTCTGTGCATGGGAAGATCATGGAACAGATCCTCCTAGAAGTGATGCTAAGGCACATGGAGGGCAGGGAAGTGATTTGAGACAGCCAGCATGGCTTCACCAACGGCACGTCCTGCCTGGCCAACCTAGTGGCCTTCTGTGATGGAGTGACCACAACAGTGCACGGGGGAATAGCTATGGATGTTGTCGATTTGACTCCTGTGAGACCTTCGACAGAGTCCCCTGCAACATCCTTCTCTCTAAATTGGAGAGCAAAGGATTTGATGGATGGACTCTTGGATGGATGAGGAATTGGTTGGATGGCCACATCCAGAGGGTAGTGGTCAACAGCTTTATGTCCACATGGGGATTGGTGACAAGTGATGTCCTTCAGGGGTCCGCACAGTACTGTTTAATATCTTCAGTGATGACACAGTGGGATCGAGTGCACAGACAACACCAAGCTGAGGGGTATGGTTGGCCTGAGGCTCAGGATGTCATCCAGAGGGACCTGGAAAAGCTGGAGAAGTGGAACCGTGTGAGCCTCATAAGGTTCAACAAGGCCAAGTGCAAGGTCCTGGGTTGGGGCAACCCTTGGTATCAATACAGGCTGGGGGATGAAGGGACTGAAAGCAGCCCTGAGGAGAAGGACTTGGGGGTACTGGTGGATGAGAAGCTGAACATGAGCCGGCAGAGTGCACTGGCAGCCCAGAAAGCCAACCAGATCCTGGGCTGTTATCAGGGGAAGTGTGGCCAGCAGGTCGAGGGAGGGGATTCTCCCCCTCTACTCCGCTCTCGTGAGACCCCACCTGCAGTACTGCATCCAGCTCTGGAGCCCCCAACATAAGAAGGATATCGGCCAGTTGGAATGAGTCCAGAGGAGGCCACGAAGATGCTCAGAGGGCTGGAGCCCCTCTGCTATGGGGACAGGCTGAGACAGCTGAGGCTGTACAGGTCTGAGGAGACATTATTGCAGCATTTCAGTACTTAAAGGGGGCATATAAGAAAGACAGGGACAAACATTTTAGCAGGGCCTGTTGTGACAGGACAAGGGGTAATGTGGGTACCCCCTTAAACTAAAAGAGGGTGAATTTAAACTAGATAATGAAGAATTTTTTTACAGTGAGTGTGGTGAGACACTGGAACAGGTTGCCCAGAGAGCTGATAGATGCCCCAACCCTGGAAACAGCCGAACAGAGCTCTGAGCAAATAGATCTCGTGGAGGGTGTCCCTGCCCATGGCAGGGGGATTGGACTAGATGACCTTTAAAGGTCCCTTCCAACCCAAACTATTCTGTGATTCTATGATTAGTAGGTGAGCAGGCAGCAGTGAAAGCAGGCAAGTGGGCAGCAGTGAAGGCAGCAGCAGTGCAGGCAGGCTCCCACCTGCTGGAGACAAGCAGCTCCACATCCACTTTCCTTCACTGCCTGGAGAGAGGGATGTGCACAGGATGGGGCCTGGCAGGGATATCCACACCACACAGCCCCAGCCTTGCTGCTCAGGTACTGGGGTGAGTCGGGGAGGAGATGAAGGGGGTTTTGGGAGCATCTCAGGAGGAACAAACCCAGGGCTGGTCACCCTCAGCAAATGGTGGCAGGAGTGGAAAAGGGAAGGGGACATAAAAACAATACAAAAACTCTTCCTAAGGAGAGAAATCATTTTTTGTGCAAAAAAGCCCCATAACCAGGAGACCGTTCTTTAGTATATGTGTGTCTTGAGGTTCTCGCTCATGCAATTTGATGTATCAGGGGAGTTTACCCCAGCATGAAAAAGAGCCTGTAAACAGATGTGTATTTGTATCCGGAAGGAAACAACACTTTGTTGTACCCTCTGAGGAAGGGAGAAGGTAGGGAAGGTCCCTCACAGCCCATAAAACTACCCAGGGTGGGGGAGGTATGGATAAAAATCACGTTGCTACAGTCCACAGCCACCCTAGCGCATGGATATCTGGACATTTCCAGGGATCCAGCCGAGCAGCTCCCATGGGTAGCAAAACTCACGTAAAGATGCCAAAACCAAAAAATTTCTATCCTTTCTTTCCACGCCTTTTTCAAAAGACATGGATATGTAATTATGGAAAGGTGCCCAGAATTAGTGGGTTTGTGTATGGCTTTGGTCTGAACAGCGCTTTCACTAACTCCCAGACACTTCAAAAGGGGCTCTGATTTCTTAGGCCAAATTCTTTCCCTTCCCTCTCTGGCAAGAGTGAATTTGTTATTGGAGACTCGATACTAATAGCATTTGAACGGTTTATCTTTAAAGACAAAGAATGCAATTATTTCAGAGAGAAACCCAGAGCAGAGCTAATAGAAGGGGAGACAATGGTTAGAGATGCTCTGGGCAAAGACCCAAAAAGCAGACTGTGGGGACGTGGCGTTGCAAGTTTATGGCTTAACAGCACAGCGTGCTGATGTCTGCCCCGAAACAGTCGAGGAACAGCAAAAATCTCCTCAGGAGAATCAGCCTATGGTATGTAGAAATACGATGGCTGAGTTTTGTATTGAATATCTTAAGCATAACATGTCTGGGAAAACAACATGCCCTTGCTAAAAGAAAGAATATTCTGAGATCAGACTTAAGTTTTCATTGTTACAGGAAGAGAAAGTTGGTTTTCCATGATCAAAAGTGGAAATGCGACACAATTTACACTCATCCATGGATTACAAACCTGCAGTCTCTGTAGGAAATGGAACTGCACATTTTTTTCCAAACACAGGCACTTTCAGAGTGTGGCCAAGAGACCTGGGGTGTCTCCTTGGGTTACTGGGCATAGCCACCGCTGTGGGTGAGTACGCCTTCACTGCGATGCTCCGCTCCCCTGTGCATACGGTGTCAGAGGAAGGAGACGTGTTTCTTTCAGGCCAGTGTGCTGAGCGCTTCCCCGCGTGAGAGGAGATTCCCTATGGGACAAACCTGCTCCCCCCGGTGTAGAGCGAACTCCAGGAGGCATGACTGTATTTCTGGCAGAGAGAAAAAGGAGTGGTAGAAAAATATCTGGGAGCCCATCGCAGAGGAGGAAGGTGTGGAAGAACTGCCCTGTGCACCCGTGAAGCCCCAGCACACACGTTATCATCAGACATCAGTGTGTGGTGTCACCATCAAACAAAAGAAATACAGAGAGAAAAAAAACAAAAAACAACAAACAAACAAACCAAAAAACCCACCACAGAACCATCTTCCTCTCTCCATTAAACTATTTCTGCAAGCCTTTCAAACTTCTGCATTTTGTTCACATCCTTCATTTCCCTAGCTGCTTTTAACAGCAAGACTGAGCAAGGGAATGAAATAAAACCAGAAAACCTACAAAGCACAGGTTTCTAAAGCGGCACATTTTGAGACAGAAAATGTTGGTGAAGTTTTTTTTAAGACTCGATTCTTTCAAACCCCCAAAGCCCAAGAACATATTGGCATTTCTTCAAAATGTTGTCGGTTCTTTTTTGTTCTTCATGTACACATGCTTTTTGCACATAGCTTCTGCAGCCCCTCAGAAGAGCTCATGTCTCCATTTGGCATTAAACGCACCGTCCAGTGTGCCAGAGCCAAAAGAAACATTAACAATCTCTGGGCCGGCATCCCTTTAACAGTAACTCCTTTCATAGCCCAGACAAAGTACTAGAAAATATGCAGCATTTTTGAGAGATGATTGCGATGATCTAATGGGGCTGTTCCATCACTGATGTCAATAATCAAATGTTTTCATCTCACTGCTCGCTTTGTATTGGTGTCACAACATTTTCTGATGGTTATAAATGTGGCCTGTAATTTCCATTACAGCACATGCAGATGGGTTTTGCTTTGTGCTGACAAGTACAAAGCTGCTCATGGACTTTACTGGTAAAAAACAGTGTGTGGAAAAGGCTTAGAGAGGGGGACCATTTTCTGTGCTCATGCCAATACCCAGCTCCTATTGCTTGCATGGCATCCTGCTGGGAAACATCGACGGTACCCAGGTAGCATCAGCTGATGGCCCTTGGCTGGTCAGGACTCTCTCATCTGCCACAGTGGCTAGTTTAAGCCACGGAGCGGTTTGGGGGTGCTGCTGGCCAGGCTGTTGCACTGGCAGGATGATCCCTCAGTGGCAGTGACCCTGCCGACCCATTCCCGTGGAGTCGGGAAGCCCTTGGGAGCGATGCTGTGCTCCCAGACACAAGCACAGGGCTCTTCCAGGTCCCCTTGACATGAGTTCACGTAAATGGCAAAAACTTTACGGAATCACTTAGAAATTTGCAGAGTTTAGCCTTGCTCACATAGCCTGTGTACCTCGCTCCGGCTGCACCGATTAGTTGCAAAGTTAATCACCTGCCGCGCCTCTATTGAAGTCTGTGACTGTGACAGAATCTCTGCCGCCAGCCTTTCTCCCCGTTTGAAGTCCTTTGCCTGCACAGAACTTACTTTGTTCTCCCACTTCTTACAGATTTAATCTGCTTTCCGCAGCTTGGCACCACTGCAGAAAAGCGAGACGAAACGGAAAGGAGACGAAAGAAAACCCCAACAACTGAAGGACGCCGTTCTGCCTGCTGAGGACCCACACTGGCTCAGGAGGTGGGAGTCTCGCTTGTCTTCTCCTGTTCAGATGTCACAGCTTGTGGGGCTTCTCCTACTTTATGCACTTCTATGTTGTGTAAGTCAAGACACAGTAAAGTATAAAATGCTCAGGTAAAATGGAATAATTCTTGCTGTAAGCCAAACTTGTAAAATTCCTTCCAAATTTTTCCTGTGAGATCATTAGTGGGTTAGTAGGAAGATTCCTATGAAATAATGAGTAAAATTAAATATAATTTGAAAAATCATATCAAATCAATCAAATCCTCACAAGTACAAGTCACTTTCCTGTATGTGAATCAGCTTTATTATATCAGTATCCTTAGGTCACATGATAACCATAGCAACTTTTCTCCTTCACTGGTAATTATTGACACGATTTATTGATGTGGCTGTGGATTCAACTTTCTGCTGAGTTTTGATTTTGATCTCATGGCTTTGGGAGTATGTGTCGGGGTGGGTGCAGGTGCCTCTCTAAGTCCCGCTTGTAAGGGTGACACTGGTGCAGCCTGGAGAGATGGTGTCCCCTGCAGAGGAGCCCAGGAACCAGCTCCTAAAGCCTCATCTCAAGGAATGCCTTAAGGGAGACAGAGGAAAGTCAGTGAGTCAGTGTGAAATGCATTGCTCCCTTGCAATGGATTCCAGGAGCCTCCTGACCGCTGCAAGGGTGAAAGCCTCTGTCTCTGTGTCCACTGGGCAGCCGCGTGGTCCCCTGCCAAAACCTCTGCTGCCTAAGCTGGGTTTGACCTCCTGCTTTTCACAGCTGCTTCCCTCACGGCTGCTGGCTACCCCGGCCCCATGTGCAGCCCCGTACACCTGCGTGCCTGCTCCTTGCACCTTCCCAGGGTGAGTCTGTGCAAGCCAGTGTGCCACGATGCCCGCCGGCCAGCCCCAAGCACCCACGGCTGTGCGAGAGCCCTGTCGTGCCCATGGCTGCACGAGGCTATCTATCTCCTGCATCCCCAGGGCGCGGGGGGCCACATGGTGCCACCCTGCCGCCTCACAATGCCTCCTCCGCCACATCTGCATCACCAGGCTATGGTGCAACATATTGTACTCTTTAGGAAACAAGCTCCGGCCTCCTGGAATTAGGATCCGAGTGACGCTGGCTGAATCATAACCTTTAAAAAATAGCAGGTTTTTTTTTCTTTTGGTCTATTTTTCCGTGCAGTGGAACAAAGCCGGATTTAAAGGTCTGCCGTGGGTGGATGATTGCAACCCTTGATCCCCGGCCAGAAGCATTACATTACATAAAGAGTTTTTTTCTTCATTAGGAATTAATCTGTGTTAACCAACTGTCAACTGCTGGTAATGACTGTTTATTAACATGCTGCCCTCCCCAGACGAGGGGCATTTAACTGACTTATTACATTAGATGTAATATGAAAATGCACTTATCTGTATCCCAGTCAGGCCCAGCTTTCCGCCTGCCCGCCCACGCTTGTGCTGGCACAGAGGAGCGAGGGCAAGGCTGGGGCTCAGCCTTCCTCCTGCCTCTCTGCTGGGCGGCTGTGGGATGTGGCCTCAGCTCATCAGAGCCTCCCGGCCTGAGAGTAGAGCTGATACAAGAGACCCATCCTGTGCAAGTCCCGTTTTGGATTATACTGGGGGCTTATTTGCCACCATGACAGGAACCAAAGCTGACAGCGATGCAGAAGGCACGGGGAAGCGCTTGTATGCATTTATGGAAGGTGTGAGTTCACTGATGATTAAGGCAGGAGCAGAGTTTATTTTGGCATGTAGAATTTTTTGTAAATGTTCAAAACCAGGTGTTATGCAGGTGTTATGGAAACGATGGGGATGAGTTATCACTTCAATGCAGTATAATGAGATATGTAATGAAATAACTGAAAAACACATACACAAGGGAAAAAAAGAAAAAGAGATCAAATTCCAACCTCAAACCATGACGCTTTTTCCGACGAAGAAAACGGTGGGGGTGAGCAGGGCTTGTACAGCTTGATTGCAGCAAGGCTGCTGTGAGGGTTTTCTGTAAACAAACTGGTGGGCTTCAAGGAGGGTCAGAGTGAAGGTCACCTAGTCCAGAGGAGTGAAGAGCAGTGTAAACCTGATAGATAGCTGCACAAACTTAGGTACATTAACCTTTCCTTCATATCCACTCCAGGTAGCACAAGGCGTAGCAGGCACAAGTTACAGCAAGGCAGACTCGGCCTGGCTGCCAGTAAACGCTTTCTAATTTTAAGGCTGGTTAACCACTGGTATGAACTGCCTGGTGATGCTGTGGGATTGCAGGTTTTTAAGAGCAGGCTACACAAGCACCTGTCAGAGATTATTTAAGTGCAGCCGATGCTGCCTTTAGGTGCAGGAGGTGGCTACTCGGCCTCCCCACGGCCCCGCTGAGCCTGTTTTGCCTGGCTGCTATGGCTGTGCTTGGCATGGCAGCCTTGTTCTGGTGTTGGGGATATGTCCCGAGTCTACCGTTCCTTGACCAGCAAGGTGATGGTGTGGGAGCTGGGTTGGGCCTCGCCACACCATGCCAGAACCCCGGTGCCCACCGAGCCTTTGCACCATCTGCCCAAGCACTCAGGGACTGAGCTTCGTAGCTTCACCCTCTCCAGCCTTCCCATCCCTTGAAGTTCAGGGAGGCAGCTGGGAAATGGCACCAGGGGCAGTTTAACACTACAGGGCTGAGCAGCCTGAAGGCTCAGGAGAGGTGAGCATCAGGGCATTCAGCTCCATCCAGGCTGAGCCAGGGACATGCCTAAGAGCAGCCATGAGGCTTCACGGCAGCCTCTGTACCGGGAACAGACACGCCAGGAAGCAACTGTGAGCATTTTAGGGCTTAGACGGCAGCCCAGCAGCATGGGATGGAGAAGTTGAGGAATGTAAGTCTGGATCTCAAGAGCTTCCTGGGTGGCTGCTCCAGTCCTGGGTGCACCGGTGGGTCTCCCTAGACCTGCATGCACCAGCTGTCCAGGCCAGGTCTCTCACGGCTACGTGCCGTGCCTCTGCATCGTGTTGCTTGCTACCTGAAATGAGGGTAAGCCTCAGACTTCTTTCCAAGGCTGCTTCCTCCTCTGTGAAATAAAACAGAATTTTTAGAATATTTTTTTTATTATTGGTACCAGGCTGTTTTGCCTCCTCCCAATTAAACTGCTTCAACTAATTGGTTCATTGGATTCACACGGTAAGGAAACAGCCTTATGGACAGGGTTTGTAAAGCAGCCTCGATGGTTTCTTCCTTTCCAGAGCACCAGCACAAAAGTGGTTTGCACTGGAGCTGTTAGTCATGTATTTTCATAGTTTTTGTCACCAGCTGAGACGTGGGAAGAATATTGACATGCTGTAATGTTTACGTCAGCTGCCAGAGGACTGAGAAGGAGAAAGCACAAACATTACAGCCCTGATTAAAGAAAAGATGGAGAAGTGAGGAGCAGCTAATGGCTTGGCAAAATACTGCCTTTGGCACAGCCGCAAAAACACTTATTTTCATTTGGGGGGGGGCGGGGGGGGACTTTTTTCTTTCTCTTGCCTCTTCCCTAATTTTTTTTTCTTTTTTAAGGAAGCCATGTCCTGTTAAGCACTACATGGCTGGGCCTGCACAAGGGTGGGTGGGAGGTGGGGAGAGCCCTTCTGTGAGAGGCTGAGCCTGGAGAACAGCAAGATTGTGGGCAGCATCACTGCTGGGTACCATTACCACCAGGCAGCATCACTGCTGCACACCAGGCATGCCTGTGGGTGTTACTGAGGTGAAGAGCTCCTACCACAGCCTTACTCTGTGAGTAGCAGTGAGGGCTCTGGGCAGCTCAGCAGGTGCCATCTCCATTTAGCAGTTCAGTTCAAAATTGAGTTGCACAATTATCATGTCCTCTGCCATTTAGGGCACAGAGAGCCTGAGAGCTGGGGGTGGACCATTTGACCCCAAGTAATCAGCAGGGCCGCTCATTTAGATCTTTTCCTCTGCTTTCTGTGATGTGCACCAGCCCCTCTCCAAACCAACCAGCCCTTTGCATCAAGGGCGCCTCCTCTTCCTTCTCCTGGGCCACCTCCAGGAGGAAAGGGAGGTGTGATGTGGCACGAATCCAACAGCAAACTCCTGCAGACAGTCACCACATCTACAGAGCAGAGCACTGACCTTCCTCATGGACAAAACACTCATGGAGAGCCCCCCACCACAGTCCCTGAGGAAGAATCATGTCTCATGGAGGCACTGCACGGTGGTTCCAAGCCCTGAGGAAATGTCCCTTGTCACATTACCCACGGTGGCAGTTTGCATCTGTGTCACCGTTGTGGCTGAGGGTGATGGGTAGGGTGAGGACTGTCCGAGGTGGCTAGTGTCTCCAGATCCAGCCCAAGCAGGAGTTTCCTCTCCTTCCCTCCCCATGCAGTCTTACAAAGTCCTTCTCCGCACCACACCTGAGCACCTAGCGATATGCGTTAGACACAGAGGCTGCTACCTGGTGCAAATGATACAAGAGTCTGTCTCTTGTCCTAATGGCTGAATAACTCTGCCTTTCCTGTTTTGTGGAATGGCAGCTCTCCCTAAACTCTAGATGAAAAAAGAGCACTATTTTTACTGGAAGGCTGTTGCAATTACAATCTGTGCGCAGCCCTGAAGGTCTCCTCCAAACCGTACCTATAAAAATGTGGTCATTATGCACCTTAATCAGAAAGGTTTTAAATTTCATGGTTGAAATTAATTTGGACCCTATTAAAAATCCAGATAAAATGGAAAGAGCCAGGAGGCTAGAGATTTGTATAGCTCTTATGTTATGTCCCATTTCCCAAAATATATTTGTTCAAGTAATTCAAACTGTCATCACAATTAACTTGTCCTTTCATTTCCCTCTCCACATTCCCTCTAAGCTAAACACACAATTTTCTTCTATAAATCTGCGTGACAAGTAGAGCAGTAACATTTCTTCCCCCCCCCCCCCCCCCCATCATTTATATGCATTTTCCACAGACTGAGTTGCCAGGCACTTTTCCTAAGCTAATTTCTGTGGCTTCAAGTGCACATAACCACACTCACAGCCCTCTAAAAGAACTAGTGGGAGAAGTCTAGTTTGGCCAACTGGGCAAGGCGAGTCGTGTGTTTTCTCAGAGGTAGGAAATCTTAAAAATCAGCCTTCAAATCACCTGCTGAGGGCTTTCCTGCTTGCTCCAAGGAGCAGGCAGTGCCGAGCCGTCCTGGTTCAGGGTTTTTCTTTTATGGGTACAACACTGGGTAGCATCAAAAGTCAGTGGTGTGATTCATTTAGAGAAAGTTTTGTGGATAGCTGTGGGTGCAAATATTGCTCATTTTTCAAGGTCCCCTTGCCTCAGGCCCCAGCCCATAACTAGCCTAAGCCTAGCTCCCAGCAGAAGGTAGCTTTTTCTTGCCCAAATCAAGGGGTGCCACATGGTGATGTGTGATCCAGAGTGCCTTGGAAAGTCTGGGTCCTCCGATCCTCGCTCCAGCAGAGGGCTGCGCTCATCCCGGTGGTAATGCTGCACCGCTCCAAGAGCCGGATGCCAAGAGCTGCATCTTGTCCCTAGCTTGTGTACCATTTCCCTGCCCACCCTTCTCGCTTCATCTGCAATGGTAACTCCTCTGACCAGGAAAGTAATGACCCCGATACGTTATTTCAAATGTCGTTTTTTGCAAAGGAATTAATCAGCTTAGTGTGAGACGGGATTACATTTTAATTTTAATAGTGCTAAAGTCTTGCTGGTTTTTAAATACATTTTTTCTGTTCTTTAAATTCCAGCAGGGCAGTATCTCACTTAGTTAGGCTGTACCTTGCCTTAATCTCTCCATTGTGGAAATTTGACAGACAATAGCCATTATTCCTGGGTATCCAGCCTCGCCCGTGTGCATTTCCTTTAGTCCCATTGTCTGCTTTAGGGATAATAACTGAGACTGAGCAGCCAGGAACGCAGAGAGGTTTTATCTTCCATTGGTAAGTGTGCAGACAATCTTTTCAAAGGCACAAAGGAGGAATTAAATGACAAGTTCTCATTTACAGTCAAATGGAGATTGAGAAATATACCTGCCATTTGGGTTTTTGAAAATGTGCCCTTAAATGTAAAGTAATTATTAAAATCTCTTCAGTTGTGGGCTGCAGTTTTCACAAAAGGTCTCTGTAGTTTATAGCTGTAATTAATGGCTCTGTTTTCCCAAGGAGCTTTACATACTTCAAAGTACTTGCATGCTTCTACTACATCTCTCCCACCTTTTGAGATGCTTTTTATTTAAAATCAATTACGAATGGAGTGTTTCTTCAAATGCTTTACCACTGAGCGTTAGCTCCTAGGTAACAGATCTCCAGACAGAATTAAGATCACATCTTAAAGTTCACACCACAAAATGGACTCTTTTCCACCCTTCCCATCTGTTATTTTATTACCTGGTTTGATTACAGCGATCAGCACAGTGCATTGTACCCATTGTACGTGTAGTTTAGCATCAGCCTTTCTTGCAAACTTCTCAACATTTCCTTTTTCAGAAGAAAATGTGAGAAAACCCATAATTTTTATTTATGGAATAACTTGCCAATGCCTCATTTCTTGGCTGGCAATAAGACCCTTTTTGCAATTGAACACAGTAAGTTTTCCGGGCATAATAAATGGTAATTTACATACAGTATATTACAATTTCACATATATACACTGTTCAACACAGGTAGGCGCCCCAGGGTCCTTTGTTATATGCTAAGTGCATATACATTATGCATATTTGTACATATATAGAGTTACTTTCTTTCAAAGACGTTATTTGGTTAGACGTAGGTAAATGTACAGCGGAGCCAGACGCAGAATGAGAGGGGCCAACGTTCTCTCTCTTTGCAATCGGAGCAGGTTATTCAGAGAAGGCGGATTCATTGATGGGCTTCATGTGCCCAATCCCTGGTAAACTTCTGGAAATCCCATCCTTCGGTAGGTTAATTGTCCAGATCCTTAGTGCTTCACAGAATTGGACCACATGCATCAAAGAGTATTCAGAGCCTAGCTTCAGGCACTATTTCTCAAAACATTGGTTGGGTTTTGCAACTAGAAGTTTAGACAACACTCATGGAGTCTCTTGTAATGCAGGGGAGATGAAAGATGAAATACATTCTCAATACCACGCTTCAGGTATTTGTTCTAGCTTCGTGCCTAGCCGCTTTCCTCTTAATAAGCAGAAAAAAGCAATTTGTATGCTGCCTGAAGGAGATGACTTGGTTTTATTTGCATCTATACTTCTCATCAATTGTTTTAATGAATAATAACTCTAAGTGCTGCCTAAGATAGAGATTTTTTTTTCTCCTGTAATGGAAAAATACCCTCCTTGATGGTTTTATAGGCAGTATAATTGTGTCTGGTAGAAACAGACATCAATATCAGTTATGTACACATGCATGTAAAATAACAGTAAGGTAGCCTCTCCGAAAGACGTTTATTAGCTAGCCTTTAAACTACAGGCAGCGCTAGTGCAAAGATGATAGGATCTAAAAGGACTGTCTCTGTTGCCACATAACTCCTAAGGGAACAGGAGATGTAATAAAACCAAAGTAAAGCACTAGGGCTTGTTCTTTTTTTTCCCCCTAAGCCAGGAGGCATTATTTATTGACAATATTCACTTTCTGGCTGTTGGGCTGCATTTATCTCTGGTTTAATATCATTATAACGCAGGGGAGTTATCAAGGTTAATACCATTATAAGGCGGGGGAAGATAGCCGTTTTCTTCCAGCCGGACTGATTCAGAGGACACATTTGAAGAACTCACGGGTAACTAAGACAAACACCTTTGGATTCCCTGCTCAGGAAGCATAACCGTGCCCCACACACGTGCTAGTTAAGCAAGTTAAGCCCCTCGGCACCTCATGAGGTAGACAAGTGTTGTTGCTCCCCGCTTTCCAGACGGAGGAGACAAGGCACTGAGAGGTTAAATGGCACGTGCCCTGGGTAACGCAGAAAGATTGGTAAAACAGGGGGACACGGTGACTCTGTGCTGCCTTCGCCCAGCAAAGGTCCCTTCGCTGCGCAGTCCCGCTGCCAGGCGCGGTGTTGGTCCCTGTTCTGCGCTCAGAACTGCTAATGCTGAAGAACGCACACTGTTATGTCCAGGCTTTAACCTCCCAAAAGCGGAGTGGGCTGTATCTTTAATACTTCTTGCCTCTTTATTGCAGTGATCTCTGCCCGTCGATGTGACAATGTCCAGGTTTCAGCTCCAAGAAGAGCAATGTGTGGGAAATGCACTGACCTGGTAGCTCAGGAGAGAGTGGCCAGCTGGGATACAGGGAAATCCTTCCTTTCTAATACTGTCCTTCCACAGCTCCTCTTCTTGACAGCGATTTCAGGGCTGTATTTTCTTACTTTTATGACCAGACAGAACTCCATTCACATCAGTTATCAGCATGGCTGATGAAAGGGGAACACAGTTGTTAATTTTAGTTTCTCTCATCCATTTTGTTTCCAGTAAATCTGTGCCACCATCAGTGAGACTTAGACATATTTGAGGCACAAGGGAAAACCTGGTTATGGTTCACAGCCTGGAGTTGACACTTCCCTGCCATCTTCTACAACCCTTGATATTTAGGACATGAAATCTCCTACTGTGAGTAGAGAATTTTACACACCAACAAATAGTTATGGTTTTATTCATATTTTTGTTTGCTTTTCCATGTGATTTATCTGAATCTTCATGGCCCAACCCCAGCCAGATGTATAACTTAATCTTATCATTGAGTCAGCTTCCAGCATCAGTCCTGGGTCTTCATGCCCCAGGCTTTGCTCACCCTGCTGAGTTTCAGCTTGGTAACACAATGTTTTGATAAACATAATCTCCACCACAGCCAAAAATTCATGGCATTTTCTAAAAATAAGGAGCACACAAATGTGGACATCGTTGTCTTGCCACTACTGTGTTTCTACATTTGGGTTTTGCTGTCAGCAAAGGAAAGGGAGATATCGCAGGATAAAAAATGAAATGCCAAGCACAGAAGCTTGTTACAATGCTCTCCAGTAGCTTCCAAGGACTTACATCAACCTTGGAGCCAGAGGTCAGGAAGGGTCTCATTTAGTCCCACAGTATTATTCTTGGCCATTTAATCTCTGACATGCTTGTGTTTCTGCAGAGAGAGGTTCTGGCAGGCATCTCTCCCTCTTGATCCAAAATGCCTGAACAGAAGGACAATGTCTTGATTGGGAGAGGCACATTGGGATATACGGTCTCTCTGTGGGCTGCACTTTTCTCACACGGTGAGAAAAATCCTTGAAAGCTACCCGTGCTGCCCTCACCACGGTGATATATTTCTGGAGGGAGAAAGTGACAGTCCCACAGACACTGCCCGTTTACCACCTGCTGACTGTGCATGCTACACCTCAGCCTCCCCTCTCATTTTAGAGGGCAGGTGCTTCTTGTCATGTGCTGTGCTCAAGTTATATGGAGAACACACGCCTAAACCACCCTCTCTTCATTACACACGTACCTTCTGTGAGTCTGTGGGCTTCTTTGCTCTGCTTCTTCATCACTCCTTACTTCTCATTGGGAAAATAAATGACCACCCGCTCAAACATACCACCTGCGCTCTGTAACAAACCCTGTTGATCCCGGCCAGTCAGCTGGCCTAGTGGTATCAACGAAGGTCCTGTCCAGAGAGCAGAATTTGGACCCTAAAAAGAAGTCTTCTTCATAAACCAACAGAGCAAAATATGATGTTCATATGCCAAAGAAAAATGAAAATATTTGCTCAAAAGCAGAGATTTTGAAAAGGAAAGGCCTCATTCAGTTCCCTTACAGGAGATGCTCTGTCCAGACCTCCCTTTGCAAGCTGCTTTTGTGTAACCCCTCGGGACAGCCCACGTGAGCACGGTCTCTGGTTGTCCACTGCACAGCAGGCACACCAGCGCTGCCAGCCCCAGATGAACATAACATACAGCACCTTTTGGGTAAATGGTGAGCGTCTATTTTCAAGTATGAGAAACCACATGTGTCATAAAGCAAACAGGACCCGTGGTGTGAGTCGGGAAGCAACCAGCACAGCAGGTTCCTCCATGATGCCTGTGCATGGAGTTGCCCACTGGAGGATGTAGCCTCCCCTTTACACTCCAGAGAAGCAATAAAATAATCAGTTTTCTGGCTCTGCATCCACACTGGGCTGAAAAAAGAACCAAGAAAAAGAGTTTTGCAAATGTCTTCTCCTTCAGTCACTGATGTGCCAGCATGCTTAGCTAAAGACAGACCAATATATCAAATTAAAAAATATATAGGTGCCTGGAAATATTAATCTGGAGTATTTATCAATTGCGTGAGTGTTCTGGATGATGCGCAAGCCCACATGGCCCTTCAGGCCTCTTTTCCTTGATGAATTAGATTCGTTGCTCATGGTTAAGTGCACAACCACCTTTTCTTGTTTTTCTTCCTCTGGGACCATCTGGTTTCTTGTGTATCCTGCCAGGCTGTTGGCATCAGATTCACTGTAGTTTCCATCCAGCATCATAGTTTTCGAATGAGGTATTCCACACGTACATGGAAACTAGGAACATAAACAAGAAATATAGATGAACATTGGAAGAACACATTAGCAACACACATAATGCCTTTCTGTTAACAGACAGCTTGTAAACCGTTGAGCTCAAAATTTTAGTTGAGATACTGTAAGTTTCTCTTTGAATAAAAAAGTCACTGGGTTTTTTTCCTCCTTGCATTCCAAAAAGAAGAGATGTGATTTAGCTACACTATTTGGACAAGCAGCTTCAGAAAAGATTTTAAAAATGCTTTAGCAAACACAAAAACTAACCAAAAGGTTTTCTTAGCCAGCACTGTTCAGCCTTGCTGTCTTGAGCTTCCTTATTTTGCAGTCTTTTTGTTTATAAATATTTAAGGAAATGGCTTATCTAATACATGTTATGGCAAAAAACAGGCCAAGTTCTGCTTTCACAGGTACACATTTTCTTTGCAAATCTGATTTTAAACCAAGGAGAAGACCAGTTAAAAGCCTAATGTAAATTCCCAGCTCTGTTGAAGTGGATGCCAAAACTTGGGTTGGCTTCGGCAGCACCAGCATGCATCCCACAAGTCTAAAAAAGCTAAAATGAGTACAGGCAGAAGTTTGAATAGCAAATACTGTCTTCTACTGTTTAAAATCTGCAGGGTTTCTGTCTCATATATAATATGGATTATATATCTGTATGCAATGAAAATAGACTGCAAAACCTCCTTCCTTCCTCTGATTCCTCACAGACTGCTTTCCTTACCCAATAACACTTTGCACCCAATTCCCTCCACCAACTGTGATGTGTGGGTTTTCCAAGGACTTGTTTTCAAGGATAAGTTCAGGTAAAATAATTAAGTATATATACACAGAAAAGTACATATCCTGGAAAAAAGAAATATAAAATGTACATATACCCGAATAAGTAATGTCCAGGATGCCACTGGAAAACTCTGCACTCAAGGCTTTTTCTTCAAATTATTTAATCAACAGATCACATTGCTTAATGAAAATCAATTTAAGAATTGTTTTTTGTGTTCTAGTCATAACCAAATGTGTTAGTATCAGCAGGTTGTGTGCAGAAAAAAATTATAAGTTTGTAGCCCATTTGCTTTACTTGTTAGAGCCATAACTCCAGGAATTTTTTGAGAACTCCATGGGTACAGCTGAATATCAGTTGGATTTTAAGACATATTTTATACTAAACACGTGCACCAAAAAAAAAAAAAGCCCCCAAAACACAGGGAAGAATTACATCAGGCTCTTTATCACCTGATGACAGGTCCATGAGATGGTGAGTGGGTGGAAGGGAAAGTGGTAAATGGCAATAAGCTAATTGCTGCAGGACCCAAGCAAAGGAAGAAATTCTGCAGATTCACTCTTATACCCCAGGTCAAATTCCAGTTCCCATGGTTTCGTGTACATGTGATGACAGTCACCCCCACGGACAAAGGAGCCTAACGTACTAGAAACCCACCTCCAGAGAGTCTTAAATTACACCAACCTCACGTAGGCACACACATGCAGAAGTATGCCACATAATTTTACCCTGCAGCAATTTCAGTCTATGCTAACAAAGTAAACACAGCCAAGGAGCACAGGAACTCAGCCGATAATATTATTAGAGTGTCAGAAATGTCTCTGGCTTGAATTTTGTCCAGGCCAACAACCACCAAAAAGTTCCCATGTACGGTTCAGGAATTAGCATGGGCCATGGACCATTTGCCACAGGCTGTTCACAGCAACTTCCCCAATTTTGAGGGAAAGAAGGTTTAGTTTTAGATAGTGTCTATCAGACTTCGTCCCAGGCCCATTTAATTTCTTAATGTACAAAAGATGATGTGTGCGCTGGCATTTCTGAGAGGCTGATACAAATTCCAATATGATTCTGATACAATTCCGGGAGTCAAAGGCAGTAGGTGACCAATGTTACCCGTGAACAAATGTTGGGAGTAAGCTGTAAAATGTGGTGATGTTTTGGGTGTGTGGGGACCGAAAAACTTTGGTCCTAAGCCTTAGTGTTCAACAGGTGGTGGTGTTTTGTTTAATGGCTAAGTAGGGATCACAGGTCTGTAGGATAATTCAGTCTGAAGGGGACCTCAGGAGGTCTTTAGCCCTGTCTCCTGCTCACAGCAGGGCCAGGCTGCTCAGGGCTGTGTCTAGTCAGGTCTTGAAAACCTCCAAGGATGCAGGAGAAGACCCTTCATAGCACATTAAAAAGTACAAGCATAAAGTTGACTGACTGTGGTAACTGGGAACAACTCTGCTTTTACATCCACTGAATCCAGTTTCCAGAGTACAGCTGACTGTAGGGGACGGGGGGAAGGAATTTGCTCCAAATAACACCTTTAGATTGAAAATATAGCAACTTGGCAGCCACAGTCCAGTATCAGATTTGATACTTTCCCCTCTTGTCACCCCCATGCAGTCACGGGTTGCAGATTTCCCCAGTCCAGGTCACACTCTCCTCTTCTCTGATGTTGCTACAAAGACCCATCAGACCAGCTCCTGCTTTTTCTGGCGTTAGCAACTCAGCCTGAGGTGGAGCAGTCTAAACAGATCCAATTATACACACATGGATGTCAGTGTTTTATAGACACAAACCAGTCAATATAGAAACCAAATCAGCTGTTAGAAAAAAAAAAAAAAAGAAAGAAGAAGGAAAGAAATGGATTAACGAAACAAAAGTTTTCTCACCCTCTCCCGCAGTTTCCTCTCCTTGCGCTCCTGCACCGTGGTCAGGTAATTCACTGCGGCGTATTCCAGCACCGAGAGAAAGACGAACACAAAACTGACCCACAGGTAGATGTCCACTGCTTTGATGTAGGAAACACGGGGCATGGAGGCGTTCACCCCCGTGATGATCGTGGACATGGTCAGCACGGTGGTTATCCCTGGACAGAACCAAGAGCGATACATGTTACTGACTGATACAGTCCACAACGCTCTAAAAGATGTTAGATATGAGATGAAGTTGTGATAAGCATCTCTCCTGCCAATGCAGAACTGTTCCACTGCCTGCACTTCTGTGCACAGGATGGGTTTAGTCTTGGGGAGCAATGGAGCAGCCATCATTCCCCAGGAACAGCATTTAACTCCCTCCTAAACCTCTAGGGTTTTAACAGTGCTTAGAGTCAGGTCTGCTAAGAACAGTGGTGATGAGGACTCGTTTCCCTGCTGTACCAATCTGTTACAGGCACTGTCAGAAAGCAACCCAGTATTGACTTTTGGTCACAGCTAAAGAGGATTTGATCTAAATCACTGATCTTTAAAGGGACATGCAATAATGATAAAATGTTTTGCCTGAAGCCATGCACAAGTAAAGCACTTCGTATTTACCTCTAGGAATATTTGTCTACAGTTCAAGCTGTGGGAATCAAAAGGGTTTGAACAACCACCCTTGTATTATATACACAGATGTGTGCAGGTGTATGTGTTTATAAACGTATACATGTGTGTTTATATTTATATACATATACATATGTGAATACACACACATGTGTATGTGCAGATATATATTGAGACAGCTATAGATAAAGTCCTGCAAAACAGTATATACTTTGGATCATCATGGAGAGGAAAATATTTACAAGTTCCCAAAGCCGCTTAAATAGAGAAAATAGAGCCAAAAAGCATTCATAGCAATTTCAGGCATTTCAAAACAGTGACTGCTGTAAACACAGATACTGTTCCCTTTTCATCGGGATCTGATTATTATTTTAAATAACATCCACTGAACACGTTTCTTTCAGTGGAGTAGATGCTCGGCTGCCTCTTCTCATATGTTTGCTGCAGTGCATAGCTCTCTGAGACAAACGTGAGCTAAAATACTGTTTGTACACTTCTAGTACTGGAAGCCTTACATGTTAACATTCAGAGACTTTTTTTCCTAATTCCTTTTGCCTTCCTCTAACCTATGCATGGAGTGATAAACAAATCGGCCCCTTTTATGCTCAGCTGAAAGAATTTTTTCCCGTCCTGACACAGACAAAGCTCCTCCTGATGGGTTTTAGATGTACCGAGAGGCAGATTGGTGTGTGCATGATTTTCAAGGATCTCCTTTTTTCCCACTTCCTCAAATGAGAGACCTCCCTACCCCAGAAACATCGGACCCTCACTGTGAGGCACCCTTGGGAGAGGAGAAAGCCAACCTCTGCCTCACCCCAAGGCTGGTGGCCTCTCATCCTCAGCACTGCAGATGTGAGAGGAAAGCCACATTCCCTTCACTGCCCCGCTGTTGTCTGAGACCTGATGTTACAGAGATGTCCTGAGTGTCCCCAGGGCACACCAGACAGAGGGACACCTAAGTCTGCAGGTGCTGGTAGGACCAGATCCCTTGCTGCCTTTCTTTCCCAACTTTGTGAAGGCAGCCTGGAGAAAGCCACTGGCCAAGGCACCAGTGCTGACTGGTTGGGAAGACACATGCCTGGGCTGGGACACCTGTTGTGGCAGCTGGGACATGGCAGGATCCTGCTCATGAAAAGCACTCATGAAAATTGTAACAGAAGCCTTTAATTCCTTGTAGGTGCCTAAACTCCTGTGAAACTCTACCCTCATTAATGGCAATATGTGTGTCTCAGAACTGCAGGGCTGGACAACAGGGAACAACCTTGATTCACCAACACATAAATATGGAAACCTCTCTTCTCTGACCAACTTTGTCTTTAAAAATACAGCCCCTCCTATCCTAAGCTAAGTATGGAGCAGCAGGCCAGCTTAGCGATGAAGGACTTCAGACAAACTGCAAGTTTTACATTATATTACTCATCAGATAAAGCAAACATTTGTTTGCCCAATATCTTTAACCATCAAAATGAACAGTTCCCTTTCCTGCCCAAACTTTCACGTTCAAAGATTTTCACACAGTCATGGCTTGTTGCAGTTGATCTCACCCAAAGAGACTCTGGCAGGAACCGCTCGGCGATCGATCCAGAAGGAGACCCAGGACAACATGACCATCAGGGTGGCAGGGAAGTAGGTTTGGAGCAAGAAGAAGAAGATGTGTCGGCGTAAAGTGAAGTTTATGTAGAGGCGGTTGTACCAACCTTTGAGAGAGGAGGAAAGCCAGAATCAGTGAGAACAGCCTGGGGGGTGGGCACAGAGAGGTAAGAGCTTTCCTTTGATTGTTTTATTTCTAAAGGGTAGTGAGAACAGCAACTCATCTTTCAAAACACGTATTGTCCAGTCTGTGGAGGCTACATTCCAGTAAAATATAATCCCAAGAGCTCTTTCACAAGTAGTTAATACAGCATTAGGTTTAGCAATAGCATTAAATCAGAAAAGGCCAATACCCGTGCTGCTGTAGAAAGCCAGCCTCGATGTAGTGTGGAATTTTTGTATCAAAAACTGAGACAAAGAAATCTTTTCATCAGTTTTTAGAGATTCATTCCCATTTTTCCAGTACAGCATCAGATCTTCATCAGTGTAAGCATCTTAGAGAAAGCAGAAACACAACATAGCGTGGCTTTAGCATGAAGGGTGAAAAAAAGTTAATAGATCCAGACAAAATTAACAATCACAAAATAGCATAACAACAACAACAATCCAGGTCATTCTGATCCAGGGAAACACATCCTCTTTTTACTCCATGCTGATGAAATGACAGCTAAAGAACGGTACTTTTCTGAGCATCACATATCAAAAATCATAGGCAAGGTATTGCATAAGAATGAATCAGGAAATAGCAACAGGTTAAACACCTGAATTTAGAGGAAGGGGAAACAGACACCTCAAACTATCTTAGAAAGATAAAAGCAAAAGTGACAAGTATGATTAGAAGCAAAAGTCTAGAAATATTTGAAGACTGTAAGTTAAAAATCTAAGGAATTAGAGCACTAGGTAGCAGGAATGGTGAATGGACAAAAGGGGTTGTCAAGATGACCAGAGGACTGGAGCACATGGCATAAGAGGAGAGGCTGGGGAAGCTGGGTTTGTTCCACTGCAAGAAGAGCAGTCTGTGGTGGGGTCCAGCTGCTACCCTGCTGGGGGTCATACAGAAGGTGGAGACAGGATTTTCTCAGCCTCTCCTCCGAGATGCAGAACAAAAGGACATGAGGCAAGGCAAGTAAGCTGCAGCAAAGAATTTTTTTTCCCAAGAAGTAAAACGAAAGTTTTTCAGGGTGAGTGATGTCAAACATTTGAACAGGTTTCACAGAAAAGTTGTGGAGCTTCTATTACGTTGGAGATATTGAAAACCAAACTGGGCTCAGCACTGAGCAACCCACTATAAAGTGCTCTCTGCTCTGAGCAGGGTGTTGGAGCAGCTGACTTCAAGATGAACCTAAAACTTTTCTCTCAGTCTAAACTACCCTGTGATTCTGTTGTTTGTAGAGGAAAATTTCAGTTAAACAGATGTGAGGACCTCAAAACAATTCGATGTTAGTCTTGGCAGACCCTGGAGAAAGTTTACAGAACAGCCACGAAAATCTTACTCATTATGTCAGTTTCTCCAGAGAATAGCTTCTTCCCAAGAAGCTAAGCCCAGGTCACAGTGTTTGCAGGATCAGGATTATATCATACATAAACCACATCGGTGATGAAAACTAGGGAAAATCAATGATCATGACAACCAGTTTTTATTGTGACATTTGAAATCATCAAGATGAGAAAGTGGTCACAGAATGCAATGAACAGAGCAAAACTTCTCCCCCAGATTTCTCATCATCAAGCTGCTGAGAACCAGCATATGTTGAACATTTCTGTTGGTTGGATTTTTTTTGGAAGTGGTGTCTACTAAAATTTGTAAAAGGATGCTTTCCTTTCAAATTCCCCTGTCTCGCAGCATAAGGGCTAGATATATAACATAGTAAGTCAATAGAAAGACTCTCAGTAACTCTGATGAGCTATTTTTTCAGACTCTAAAATAGGCTGTATTCTGAAATGTGTCCGGTCTGTGTTTGTGCAGCCAGCCACGAAGCACGTCTAGCTAGAAACACGGATACAACGTACAGCTTTCCAGCTCCAGAGAGCAGGTCTGGGAGTCCAGGGGGAAGCGGCTGAAGTCCATGTTGCACATGGCTGTCACTGTGACCCTAGAAGTGAAAAATGAGAAAGGTTGGTTTTTATGACGAGCAATGAAGGGGGAACGTTATCACAGCTAAGTCATTCTGCAGCTTTAAAGCCAGCAATCATGCATTATGTTAGCATAAAATCCCCAGGAAAATGCCTACCGATACCCCAAGTCCAAGAGAGATGTATTATACACAGAAACTTCAAAGAAAGCTCTAATTGCAATATCTAGCAAGAAACTTAATTACTGTCTTGGATATTACAGTAATACTAATGTCAGAACAGATACTTCCACTGTGTTTTATATCCCTCTATTTCCCTACAAGGCAACAACATAAAATAACTTCACCATTTACATTTGAAGGTTCCCTTATGTCCAGTTTGACTGTTTCCTCGTTGTCCCCATTGCTCGGTTCCCTCCATGGTCACCCCAACAATGACCCAAGCCTGAGGAACATGCCCAACGTTATTGCAAGACACAGAATTCCGCTGGTGTATACATTATAAAGGCAAAACCAGTTTATTTCAGTCCTCTATCTTTTAATTTGGGGGGTGTATCTCTGGGGCAAGGAGTGTAAAACGGGTGCAGCTGTCTTTCAACAAGTGAGATTTGCCTCTTAAGCTCATGTCTTAGCTAGAGAGCTGCAGCACTCACAGCTCCCGTTTTCAAATGAGCCCAGTTGTGCATTACATTACGTAACAAGTTTTGCAGTGGGTCACTGAACTGTCTCTCGTGGACAGATTTGCACTGGAGCTCCCGATTTAGTAGGGGCAAATCAGCTGTGAGTCATCGTTTATGTTGGCCGAGACCATTTTCTAGATTCATTACAGATGTTGATAAAGAACTTTTCTTCTGTTCAAGGGATTGTGATCCAAATCCCACTCTGACCCGCACGCTCAGAGCACACGCTGTTCATTTTGACTATAAAACTAGACCAAGATTTTGCCATATGAGCAAAACTTAAAGAAGCTTTTTGTGGATATGCTCCAGAAGGTGTATCGTAGCAATGACCTCCCATACCTGTGTGTAGCATTTAAGTGTTGTATAACTCATTCTCATTACAATGACAAACACTTTCTTCCTTTGGGGTCACCTAAACTGTGGCACAACCTGTGGTCATTAACAATTCATTAGTCAGGGGCAGCACAGAAACTCAACTTGTCAATAAGATATTCCTCACCTAACAGGCAGCGTTCATGAGGAATGAAATGTCCCTCAGCCCAGTGCCAGCCCCATGCAGACATCTCAAGACATCAGAAAGATCCTAGCACAGAAATCGCTGGCTCCAAAACACTCAAAGGTCATTAGACACTGAGAAAACATTTTCTGTCCTGGGGAAATATTCTTTTCTCTGGGCTCTCGAGCTTCTCTCCTCTGGCAGTGAATTTGTCTCCACATCTCTTTTTGCATCCTTCTGAAGGAAATCAAATCTGCTGGGGTGCTGATGTGAGCAGCCATAAAGGTGACCTGGTTAGAAAGGGGAAATTACTGAGCCAAAGAAAACGTCTGCTGAAAAATACTGACAGAGAAAGGCCTGTCAGCCTGGGATCCAGACATGTCCTTGGGAAGTGCAGCCAGACTATGAAGCACAGATGGGGTACCTAGAAACTGGAGACATAGAATCATAGAACGGTTTGGGTTGGAAGGGACCTTAAAGACCATCTAGTTCCAACCCCCCTGCCATGGGCAGGGACACCCTCCACTAGACCAGGTGGCTCAAAGCCTCATCCAGCCTGGCCTTGAACACTCCCAGGGATGGGGCATCCACAGCTCCTCTGGGCAACCTGTGCCAGTGCCTCACCACCCTCTCCGGGAAGAATTTCTTCCTGAATCTAATCTAAATCTACCCTCTTTCAATTTGAACCTGTTACGCCTTGTCCTGTCACTTCATCTTGAGATACCATCGATAAGCATGAAAAAAAAAAGGGATTGTAATGGAAATTTATTGTCTGAAAAGGTGGAAAATGGTCTGGAAAATAAAACTTGGTCTGAAAGAACAGAAAACATAATCAGCTATTGGCCACCACAGGTGAAAAATAGAAATTAACAGCACCCATTGGCTGCTCAAAGTGATGGTGTCCTAGTGTCCTACACCCCTACTATGTCTCTGTAGTATAAGGAGGACTTAATTTTTACCCAAAATGTAGCCTCTCTCTCCAACTTCCCATACTGCACATACGTCTCCAATCCTAAACAGGGTGAATTTGCTGCATGAACTTTCTACCAGCTCTTGGACTGTCACTGGGGATGCCCAGCTGACTCTAGACTCTGCGCTGCAGAGCATCTCTGAAGTGAGACACTGCCTGTTTTCTCTTTGGTCCCCCTCTGGGCCCACTTTTGAGGTTGTTTTGGTTTGTCTTCCTACCCGTGAGATGATGTGGTTCACGTGATGATGGTATCCCTTGATACCAGTATTGTACATCCATATAAGCAATCTA
The DNA here is from genome assembly GCA_027574665.1 of Rhynochetos jubatus. Lineage (NCBI taxonomy): Eukaryota > Metazoa > Chordata > Aves > Eurypygiformes > Rhynochetidae > Rhynochetos > Rhynochetos jubatus. Next base: position 85,730,867 of record CM050650.1, on the reverse strand, counting down.
TTGTAAGTACATCTGCTGTTACATTGTTGACGAGTTGCTTCACTAATGATAAGTTTGTAGCAACCTGTAACAATATTTATAGAGAGAGGATGAAGCCTCTGTGTCCTTGTGTCTGACAGAATCCCGCAAACCCACGGTCACAACCTGCATACACCCGCAGGCTGGGTAACCCTTTGGGTCATGACAGACGCGCCTCAGGATTCTCCCAGTCAACAAATCTGCTGGAAAACCCAGGGACCGCAGGGTGTCTTTAATACTGCCATTTCAGCTTCAATAAACTTAAACCTTTACATCAACATGCAAACGCCAATAAAAAAGTAAAAAAAAAACCAAAAAACGGTTTTTCTAGACAAACAGGAAGCAAAATAGGATAATTATAGAGGTCACCATCTGGTATATCAGCAGCTTCCAGTTTAATCACACACTGACCCTGGGACAAACATTCCTGCCCGACTAAGCTGACTGCAAAGAGTTAGGGGAATGCTTTCCCTGGGAGGGGATTATCCTGTTACTGCCCACAGCATGGTTTCTCGCAGCTTCCTGCATAGCATCTTGTACTGGGCATGCTGGAAACAGGGCTCTGCATCCGCGGTGGGAGTAGCAGGGTTGGCAGTAACCATCCTGGTGGTCACCCAAACCACGCTGGGAGCAAAATTGACAGCGAAGTGCAGGGGGTTGCACAGGAGCAGCAGGGATGTCCCCTTCACCTCATGCTGTAGAGGACATGGCCGTCGGGGAACACTCGCAGCATGATGTTGTCCGTGGTGGTGTCGTGAATGAAGGACCTTTTGGAGTGTACGAAGAAGACGTCGGGGACCCAGATCTTCTTCACCAGCCTGCCGTCGAAGGTCATGCTCTTGTTGGTGGTGCTGGGAAACGAGAGACGTTCATCTTTCCAGTAGTGCCTTAAGTACAGAGTCATAGTGAAATCCTTCACGAAAAAGGGAGAGAACCAGAGAGAGGTCTGTCAGCGTTGTTTGTTATCCTACCAGGTAGATGAAACCCCTCCCCTCTCAACTCCTGTTTCTTCCCTGGAGCAATGCTCTTTGTGAATAGGTTTTCCTGACAAAATAGTTTCAGCCAAAACAAAACATAAACCCCCAGCCAACGTATTACAGTACCCAGTAATGTTCAGTCCTAAAAGGCATATAAATATACCCCAAGAGAAGCACTGCCCTGCAGAAAGGATTCTTCAATCCTGGCAGAATTACCGTGAAGGACTATGGTATCGATAGTGAGTTCAAGATGAAAACCTTTCAAAATCAGCTTAACGGTCAGACTAAACACCAAATAATTGATTCCAAAAAGAACTAAATTGTTGCAAACAAAAACCAAGTGCGGGAACTGGTTTTCCTACCGTGCAATTCTATAAAGCAAGCTTTCTTTTAAGCTCGTAAAGGGGGCAGGAGCTTCAGTCACACAAAGGAAAACATCTGTTTGTTGATCCTGACCTGGCAGCTGCTGCTTTCAGAGCTGAATCTACTCTCTCATGCCGAGAGATCAAATACACTTATTTTCCTTATATTCCCAATTAAGTGAGTGGTTACAGGCAGCAGAGCTGCCAAGCCCGGGCAGGCAGCAACACAGGCTGGGATGTCCTCGTAACCACCTGACAACTGCTTCCCAAAACCACCGCCACCACCTCATTTTGCTTTGCCGATGCCAAACCATCGGTTAACTGACTGTTTCAAAGGGCTTCCCTGGCAACAGTCTCTCATGGCCAATAGGTTATTCATGAATTTGTCAATTCTCCAGCGCCAGCCATCGCCTTGCTGCCCTGCACAGGGCAGAGCTGGCCGGACGCCTCTGTTTCTGACCATGGCAGGGACCTGCTGGAAGGACATGTGTTCACCAACCTGCAGGTCCCTACCTTGGCACACTTGTCCCAGCCTACATCCCTGCTCCCCTCAGGGATGCTGCCAGCTCCGGTTTCCTACTGGACACTGGACACCTTCCCTTTAGAACTACAATTCCAAAGAAACACTTCCAGCAATTGCTGCTGCTGGCAGGACTTAAGTTGCAACCTAGCTGGAGAGGACAACTTCAAGGGGTGGACAAGGAAAGCATGTCAGCTTGACCGGAGCTGGGAAAAAGGAAAGCAAGGAAGAGACATAACCGATGATTTCTTAGGAGTCAGTGCCATCCACACCAGAAGGAAAAAAAGGAGTAAAAACAAGCCTGTCTATTCAGGGTCAGTAGGCCTGGGCAGCCCTCCAGCCGTGACACCAGAGGAGAGTCAGGCAGCCTGCAGCTGCGGCTGCAGAACGCAGCTCCATCATGGGAGCACAGGGGGACAGGGACCGACGTGGCATCAGCCAGGCACCCCTGACGTGACTTAGAGCCACCATCGCGAGGGCACAGAGACAGCGCAGGAAGGGCCACGCTGCTTCCCAGATGTGGCTCTTTCCCCATCCCGCCAGGCAGGAGCCTTCTCTCTCCAAACAGGCCTCCAGTGGTCAAGGCAAAGGGCACCAGGTGCTGCAAACATTAAACCCAAGTGGTAGCTGACCACAGCTTCTAAGTACAAAATCCAGCCGAAGGATGTTTTCTCACAGCGTCAGTCAAACAAAGTAGTTTGCAATCACTGACAGCTTGTTCCTTTCTGACCCACACAGGCATTGGTTATAAATCAAGAACAGGGGTTTATTTCACCACTCACAAGTAGGAAAACCCTTTAAAAAACAAGTCTTAAAACAAAACAACAGAACAATAGTACCTTCTGGTGGCACAGCGAATGAGCAGACAGAGTAGGACTGCGGAGCTATGTAAAGCAAAGAGACAGAGCTGACCTCAAAGCTTTTCTTTTTTTTCAACACGTAAGATTTTTGTTGAAACCAGGTGCTCCTGACAGAAAGCTCTGCAAGTTATTTACTTGTACTAATTAGGTCTCCTTGCTGCTATGACATTATCTTGATATAACAGAGCCCCCAGTCTCCTTGTGACAGCCAGTTCCTGTGCTCACAGCTCGCTCCCACACACATCATCACACGCATCCCCCCAGATCCTCCCTTTCAATCTCTGGGCAGGCGAGCTCCCTTCTTTTTATGAAGATGTAATTGTGCCACAGTAAAAAAAGATCAACTTAAAGCTTTTCCTTTAAGTTGGAGTCTGTTAGAGCAAGTCCTGAAGAGGCCACGAAGATGCTCAGAGGGCTGGAGCCCCTCTGCTATGGGGACAGGCCGAGAGAGTTGGGCTTGTTCAGCCTGGAGGAGAGAAGGCTCCGGGGAGACCTTATAGCACCTTCCGGTGCCTGAGGGGGCTACAAGAAAGCTGGGTGGGGGCTTTTTACAAGGGCCTGTAGTGACAGGACAAGGGGTAATGGGTTTAAGTTGAAAGCGGGGAGATTTAGATTGGACATCAGGAAGAAATTCTTGTGGGAGAGGGTGGTGAGGCACTGGCACAGGTTGCCCAGAGAAGCTGTGGATGCCCCATCCCTGGGAGTGTTCAAGGCCAGGCTGGATGAGGCTTTGAGCAACCTGGTCTGGTGGAGGGTGTCCCTGCCCATGGCAGGGGGGTGGAACTAGATGATCTTTAAGGTCCCTTCCAACACAAACTGTCCTGTGATTCTATGATTCTAAATCTTCATGTTTTGCCTGGAACACAGAAGGTGACCAAGAACAGGGAGGAAAAGGCAGAAGGAGGAAGGAGCCAAGAAGCTTCCTCTTCCCTATGTTCCCCTTCCCACTTCTCTTTCCAGTGTTTTTAATCCATTTCCTATACTACAGAAACCACAAAACACCAAAAACAAACACAAAAAACCAAACAGAAAAACATGTATGAACACACCTTTCACTGGGAACACCTTGAAATATGCTGAGAGTTAACAACTGCATGTATTTCTTCCTCTTTTTTAATTAATAAAAAAATAAATATCCTAAATCACAATTTAAGTTGGTGCAAATTTCCTGCACTGCAAAAGATTATTCCCCGCCACCAAATTCCACTTTGGCAGAGGCAGATCACGCTCCCCCTGGCAGTTCCCCCTCACGTGAGCTTACTCCCAGTGATGAAGAAGCGGGAGCAGCTCCTTCACATTTATGTTGCCGGTTTAGTTTTCTAATGCACTTCTTGGATTTGTGCATTTGAAACAGATGGATTCAATGGTTCCCTAAGGAAGAAAACTCTTGCAGCAAGCGCAGCTTATATGAACTTCACCATGTACCTTCAAACCTTCATACGCAGCTGTTCACAGTTTTGGTTGTGACAGATCCTTCATAGCACTGGTTATTCTCTAATTTAACATCCCTTTTTCCTTCGTACTTTTAATCTTTATCTCAAGATCCAGAGACAAGTCTGTGATTGTCTGGTTTTATCAAACCTTTTGTTCTTAATATCAGTCTCTCTGAATTTGCCAAATGCTGCCATTACTTTCATCTGACCACCAATTTGAAACCCAGAGGTTGCAAGTGGGAGAGACTTTTTATGACTAGGAGTAATTGAGCCTTACAAGAGAATTACGTACCATGTCAACCTCAGAAATGCTGTCCAAGCTTTCAACTTGCACATCCACCCCAACAGGAATTGCAGGGCCTGTAGGAGAATGAGATTTAATACGTAAATAACTGTTCTTTTATACCATCTGTGTTTAACTAGCACTATAAGGTGGCATGCAAAACATTTCTGAACTTATGTTACACCTTTATACCCATGATTCTTCATGAGGAGGCTGGGAGAAGAGTCAGAGAGTAACCATGTAAGGTCCCTCTTGAAACACCGAACCCTCTCCCCCTTGGCGCGTGCTGCAATGTCGACATTCTGCCCAGCTAATCCAGAGCTTGGATGAAATATTTGCATGTGTTTTTTAAAACTGAGCTATCCCATCATAAATTTTAGGCCTTTATGAAAAAATTTAGCCCCGAGAACAGGGGATTGAGAGGAAGAAACTGCAAGCAATGCGCTCTTCTTTGTGGGTTTCTCATTTCTTCTCAACAAGGCAAGCTACACTAAACTCTCAAGAGCCCATCGCTGTTTTCATTCACATGATTCATTGATGATGTTGGTAGTTTTCCACAGTAGTTTTAAAATTATCAACCAGAGAATTCACAAAGAGTAAAAAAGCAGCAAACATCCCACAATAAACGCACACTCTTCTATTACTAGAAACCCTGTATCAAAACTTGGTAGACTGTCCCAGGTTTCCCATGGTGTGTCCTCACACAGCTTTTCCTGCTGCCTGGTGCGCTGAAGAGCTCAGTGCCTACAGAGACATGCTCACTGAGCCTGACCCACTGAGGCAGGTCTGCAGGAACTGCTGGGAAACAGTCCAGGTGGATCCGCTGCTAGTGTGAGCCCTTTGCTTGTGGCAGTGGGTCTCACAGGGCCCACACCGAGCTGCGTACCTGGACCGTACCTCCAGCCCGGGCACTGTCAGTAAGGCAGACCGGGATGAAGGAAGTAGCAGCTCTGCAGATATGCCTGGGACTTGTCCAGCAGAAATGAGGTACTTGGGGACAACAGTGGTCTTCATGAAGGCCTTCATCTTCCTTGCAGCCCCCTTCAGGCACTGGCAGGTGATATAAGGTCTCCCTGGAGCCTTCTCTTCCCCAGGCTGAACAAGCCCAACTCTCTCAGCCTGTCCCCATAGCAGAGGGGCTCCAGCCCTCTGAGCATCTTCATGGCCTCCTCTGGACTCACTCCAACTGGTCCATATCTTTCTTATGCTGGGGGCTCCACAGCTGGACACAGCACTGCAGGTGGGGTCTCATGAAAGCAGAGCAGAGAGGGAGAATCCCTTCCCTCAACCTTCTGGCCACACTGGCCATGCCTTATCAGTTAGATGGTATTGAAGAGGTGTCACAATCATTTTCTGAATCCAGACACACATGGTGTCAGGCACAGCGGAGCCTGCTCCATGCACATATTTAGCTACAGCAGCATATTCCTCAAGACCACATCCGAAGCTCTGAATAAACTGTACCCATAACAAGACAGCAGAACTGCTGTGCTGAGAACACGGTGGACTTTCGCAAGCTGGCATCCGTCCTGCTCCTGTACCCACAGCAGCACGCACAGACTCCTACACATCTTCAGGGCTGCTTTTGAACGCAGCCGTATGTTTGCCTCTGCTGGAGGACAAAGAGGCGCCAATCCAGCTTCAGCAGGGAAAGGGTAACCACAAAACCCATGAGACAAGCTGATTACTGCGACTGGCCCTGATACAGAGTTTACTAGGGCTTTGATAAGCCACGCTCACTGAATTACAGCAGAGCGTGCTGACGGTGACACTGTCCCCCTTCCGCACGTACGGCTCCAGGCTGTTGCGCCCGTGCCATCCATCAGCAGCTGAGGTGGGTACAGGCACCCCAAAGCAAGCCCTGTGGGGCAGGACCAGGCTCCTCGGCATCACCAATTCCAATTTAAGTGACAGTTACCCTCAGCACTGAAGCTGAAACATGGCTAACCCAGCACTTTTAGATGACTCCTGGATGCTTACAAGCACCTACATGTCACATCCAGACGCACAGCTGGGCACTTCATGCTTAAAAAAATGCCAGAAAACATTTGCTCTCTCCTATTTGTGTCTTGGTGGTGTCTATCCAAGCTGAAGGGTGTTTCCCAGGAAGATTTACTTGAGGAGAAATTCCCATTAACCAGCACTGGCATGTTTTTCAGGAGCCCAGAGACTTTGGTAAGATCTTTCACTCCAATGGCACAAACCCATCTTGCTCCCTTTCCTGGTCCCCTTTCAGTCACTTATATATTATAAGGAATCACTGCAGGCCAAGGAAATTCTCACCCTGTTGGCATTCCGTTCCTCTTCTCCCAGGTATTCCCTGAAACAGGAAAAACCCACAAAGCCCCAGCGAGCTCTTGCCGATGAAACGCAGCCGTGCCGGCACAACTGTGTCCAGCAAGCCAGTCTGTGAAGGGCTGAAGACATTTTTCCTCTGGTACGCAGGGCTTCACAACACAGGGGTGCTCATTCTGCAGGCGAGAACCGTCCTCAGCACCCCCCCAAACTGCACAGGGGATGACTTTCTGCAAAGGGTGAAGTAGCATAAAGGAGTAGACTGAGCTTCTGCAGGAGCATTCAGCTCACTGACCCACAGAAAATTAACCCAGCCAAACCCAAGCCCCAGCTCAGCTCCTCGCGAGCCAGTCCCTGCCTGCCAGGCCAGGAAATGTGCTCAGTCCCTATGGATATGGCCACACGATGCGACTGTTCATCAGCCAGTGGGTTCCTTTACAGACCATGGTAATTCATCAAAGGGAGGTAAATCCACAGCAAAATTACAGGTATCTTTGCCTTGTTGGCCTTGCCATGCAGCCTTTCTTTTGACTGGCTCCTTGCCCTGGGAGGAGACGCTGCTGGTGTTCGTGGCAGATGTGTCCTTCCTAAGGCACAGTCCAGCATCCAGCAGACAACGACCAGCACGTGGCCCCTCTGGCACACCACAAGTTCTCGACTCCGTACAAACACTCCTCAGCAGCAATTAAAAACCCCAGTACTCTTCTCAGCACAAATCCACAACACGTCCTCATACTAGCTACTGTGAAGAAAATTGACTCTATCTCAACTAAAACCAGCAACTAATCATGAATATGAGGCATGATTAAACAGCGAGTATAATAGAGAGAGGGAGAAGTCATTTGAACTCTGGGCTCAGATTTGAAGTTCTTAATACAGACAGTATGGAGATGAGACTGTAAAACTTGCCTATCAGTGGAAATATTTACCATGTCTTTCTTGGGCAAAATCCTGCTACAACCAGCAGGATCAATCCCTGCTTTACCCTTTTCCCTGCTTCTCATTCAGCACCTGGGGCTGAGGTGATGAGAAAGCGCATGAATGGGAAGTAGAGCACGTTAAGACGCCAAGCCCCTTTGGAGGAGGCTTGGACAAGAGGTTGGGCTGAGCAGGGAAGAGCGGCTGAAGAACCAGTGGAGCGCACCCAAACGTTGCTGCCCGGGAGTGAGTGGCAGGAATGGAACGATCACCAGATCCCGCTTTAGGTGACGAGCATGATAATTGCATGTTCGCTTGGCCCACCCCTCTTCAAAACTTCAAAACTAAGGTGCAGTTTTGCAGAGGCGCCTGATGGAAGTGACACTGTAAACACAGGCGGTGTCTGAAGCAAAAGGGAAGCCCTGTAATGAAATACCCTCTTTAAAGCACAGAAACAAACCCTGGGTTTCCGTAAAGGGCTTTTCCACCTTGGCTGCAGCACTTACCATTGAATTAAATGGCTTTTGATCGCTCACAGGAAGACGTCAAGAGATCTTCGGTCTCACTAACCCTTGGAATCAGTCGGCACTGCTACATTTTTAATCCTGACCCTCTGGAAACTAAACTGTTCAACCACTGGGACTCCAGCTGCTTTGCCAAATTCCTCATCAAATGCTACTAGGGATGAGCAAACAGAAAAACTTATTGTTCTGAGAGGGAGCAAGGGATCAGGAAGGTGGGAATGGGAAAGGAAAAGAACCATTGAGACGGTATTTGGTGCACTGAGCAGGTAGACAGAGGACAAGTAATTTAGATTATAGCATTACATGTAGAAAAGCCCTCATCAACCAGCTTTTCTTTGTCACAAACAGTATTTTATCAATATTCAGTTTTCCTTTAGAGAGAAGAAATACAGAAGGATCAGCTTGGAGAATTACAAGCAGGAAAAGACCTGAGTACTGTAACACTGGAAAAATCTCAAGCTCAGGCTCCCCTCTAGGATGCTTACTGCTGGATGGGAAGCTAAACAGATCCACTGCAGGAGCTGTGGATTTGGCTAAGAGGAAGCAGTGCTGCGAGACTGCAGCCCAGCAGAGCTTTTCAACTCATGCTTTAGGGTCTCTGAAAAGTGTCAGCCAAATTCATGGAATTATTCAAATTAAACATGAGCTCAAATATTTATAGATCAAGGTCTAGAGAGAAATTATATAACGTTCAACTGAAGCATTTTTTCCAGAAACAGCAAACACGTCGACACCAATTATCCATCACTGTCCACAGCAATATCTTGCAGAACATAAATCCTAATTCAGCAGGACTGATACAACCAGAAAGCAAACCCTGGCCTTTTAAAAAACTTTATAAAAGTCACAGGCTTCCACTTACAACACAGAAACGAACCCAGCCATAAACTATTCCCCTTGCATCTCAGACACAGCCCAGTGCCTGCTTCCAAGCAAGCTCCAGACACTCGCACAGTCCTTAGCAAATTTGACAGTATAAAAACTGGAGATGGAAAATAGGAGATTTTTCTTTAGAAGGAGATATTTGTGTGTTAAGAGGGGATTTAAGTGACTTGAAGGACAGTCGGAGGCTGATGGAAGTGCTTCTGCTTTCTCTCTTGTGTTGGGCAGCATCCATTAGCCCCACAGTTCTGCATAGGATTTATGTGTGACCCTTGCACCCTCTCACTGTAAAGGTACAACCTTCCGAAACCGCATCAGCAATATTTTATTTCCATGAATTTCTGCATGTCAGTGCCCTTGCCTCAAATCAAATGTGGGTATTAAAAAGATACTCGGGGACCAGCTTGTCAAGGTGTTTGTGGCTTCATATGTCTTTATTCTTTTGCCAGGTTCACAACCCGGTGTCCTGAGAATTAGCAGCAAGAGTGCTCCCTCATTCCTCTTTCCCCTGCAGTAAGCTGCTCAGTTTCCTGACCTGCTCTTCAGTGAAAGCCATTACACCCTCGACTTAGGCGCTGCATATAGAAAAGGTCCTGTACAGAAGACCTTCTGAGAAGACCCACTTTGCGTTCAGTGGTTGTACAAGGAGAACAGACCAGCCCAGAGCCCAGGCACAAGTCTCTGTTCTCTATGGGTTCTGACACTGAGAAGACTTAGTGGCTTGTTTCACCTAATAAGAACTCCAATTTGAATACCAGACTCTGCCCCAGGTTGCACAGGACATCTGGTCTGGAGCTGACTCCTCCAGGGAACCCAGGTTTTCACCGGTGCAGTCCAGGAACAACTTTAGAACGTGCCCAGCGTTAAAAGCCTGTTGCATCCTGGTGTGCCTCGGCACCTAAAGCCACCCACTGAGGAGCAGCATGAAAGCTGCAGAGGGCCAGGCGGTTCCCAGCCAGAAACACATGCTGGATGAAAACATGGTTTCTATATTTTTAAGACTGCAGCAGGCTTTGGAAGATAGGGAATAGCTTTGCTACCGTGAAAATGCCTGGAGTCAGTTTTCCACTCCAGCTCTGAGACTACAGCTTTGCGACATCTCTTTAATTTTTCTCTTTGGCAGTGATTTCAAAGGCTCACTGTTTTTCTCTGAGACAGCCTCTCTGTCCCCTCGTCTATCTTTGAAGGAGCGAGGCGGACATAAACCCTGAGATAAAAATATCTACATGGGAAACAAGCAGGTTTGAGGCTTCTCTGCTGACAGATATATTGCACACACACAGAGAGGCTCTCAAATGTCCGTAGAGGATCCCATGTCTGCAAGCTGCAAAACAACCTGGATATCGACCAGTTGGAGAGAGTCCAGAGGAGGCCACGAAGATGCTCAGAGGGCTGGAACCCCTCTGCTATGGGGACAGGATGAGAGAGTTGGGCTTGTTCAGCCTGGAGAAGAGAAGGCTCCAGGGAGACCTTATAGCACCTGCCAGTACCTGAAGGGGGCTACAAGGAAGCTGGGGGGGGCCCTTTTACCAGGGCCTGTAGTGACAGGACAAGGGGTAACGGGTTTAAATTGAAAGTGAGGAGATTTAGATTGGATATCAGGAAGAAATTCTTCCCGGAGAGGGTGGTGAGGCACTGGCACAGGTTGCCCAGAGAAGCTGTGGGTGCCCCATCCCTGGCAGTGTTCAAGGCCAGGCTGGATGAGGCTTTGAGCAACCTGGTCTAGTGGAGGGTGTCCCTGCCCATGTCAGGGGGTTGGAACCAGATGATCTTTAAGGTCCCTTCCAGCCCAAACCCTTCTGTGATTCTATGAACCTTCAGTGTTTCTGCATCTATGTGTGTGTGTATGCATATGTATATATAATTTTGCTTCATGTATGTATATGTCTGGGACCTCTTAGGTGTGGGCAGCTTCCAGGGAGTCACCACCAGGATACACTCGTCAGCTGCCACAGGACTGCAGAGAGCTTCATTTCTCCACGTCTCTTCAAGGGAGAAGCAGGTTTTATTCCAGCCCTTGATACAAACCCTAAGTGAACTACTGACATTCGCCCCACCATTCATCCATCCTGACAGAAACACTGCCTGGAAAGGCAAGCGGGGACCAGCTGACGATCGGCTATTAGGCTACGAAGAAATAAAATAAAAGTACAGCATTAGGCTGTTCCTCAGCAAAGAAGATACAGCTATTTTAAGTATCAACTAAAGCTGCTTATTCACAGGCTCCCTGTAAAATATGAGATGTCATAGATGAAATGCTTAAAATGGATGTTTAAGGAAGACAGCAAAACAAACATTTATATAATCTTTGAATATTAATATTTGTAAATAATACCTGAACATCTGCTGGCTGGAACAAGGTCACTGACATGGAGATAACTCCCTAAGGGTCAAAACAACGGCAGTCCATTTTAGCTTACGGAGGCTACTTTCAACATCAGCAAAGCCAAAAATGTTTGTCATTACCACTGTACCCAACCGCCTGTCTCTAATGGGCTGAAAGCAGGCAAAACAACCATGCTTATTGGGCTGTTAATAACACAACGTACACAACATTTGCTCACTCACTTGCTCTTTACGAAGATACTTTTTCTTGAAAAACCCTTCAGCTTTCCCTAATGTTTTTCTTCTGTTTCACCTTGCGTAACACCAGCCTGCCCTGTCCAGTGGTCACAGCTGCGTTGGGCTGGCAGCTTGCTGAGCATCCTCTGCAAACCAGCAAGTCACCGTGGCCGCAACAAAGCAGCTGCAGACCTCATCCCTTAAAGTTTCCTTGAAGGGAAGTTGTAGACAGCTCCACCAATAATGTTGCGGGTTAACAGCTGCCCATTATTCCACCAAGCTTGGGCACCATTGCATTTACAGTACTGGGTTTCTTTACAGGCTAATGTCACTCACAATCACCTTATGACAGTATTTATGTTTTCCAGAGATGAGTTGCCTTTCCCACCTGCACCGTAACATCACAGGTCCAACACAACGCCATGGGGCTGGACTCTCCACTACACCATGGTCCTTGAGCTGCTCTCGGAGCGCAGAGAGGATCTCAGAGCAGTGACTGGTTGCAGTCACCCATGTCCCACAGGCTCCTCTACTCCCCTTCTGCTGCATGAAAGCCTTTTTATCCCACGCAGGTCAGACCACATCAGTTTGACTGGCATTGCGGCAGCAAGAAACTGGAAGGACTCACAGAGCATAGCAAATCACTGTGACTGCCTGACAAATAACATTACAGAAGCAAACATAAGGATTGCTTCTCACCAGGCTTTTGTTTTCTTTCCTTTATCCTTTTTTTTCCCCATGAGGCTTATCATTTGTCACTGAAAACACACTGCATAACTCCGCCGCTGTGCAAGAACCTGTAGCACCCGGCCTATCTCGGTGCGTGAGTCATGCTGGAACCTCCACAAAGCTGTCACTGTGTTTTGTTCCTTATCACGCCCGACTTCAGCACCACTTTGCTAATACCCCACCTCTGTCCCAGGTAGCTCTGCAAGATAAGGAGGATTTGAGCAAAAATTAGAGGAACACCACGTTTTTCCTTCACAAAAAGTCACCTCCTTGCCAAAGGCCGTTCGGCCATTTCTCAATGTTATAAATGTTATTCCAAGATTTTAGGCTCTAGCAGTATCCTAATGCCTGTGATGGGAGGTAGCATGGGAAAACAAGACAAGGAGAGATGAAAATGCAGTTACATTAGCACTGGGAGAGTAACCGTGTAACGATGTGCATCTCCTTGGTGCGAGCTGTGCACAAAGGTGTTCCCCATGGGCTTTGTGACACTGATAAAAACAGTAAAAGTTTGCCCTGTTTACAGAAATACAGTGCAGTGGTGACACTGGAAATCAAAACTTGAGCCATCAGCACGACAGCACAAAACCCCTCAGCTTCCCCAAAATGCACAGGCATTGTGCCCCAGACATACATGCAGCTAGAGGAAAACAGAAAGTCACAGTGGCTCCTCAGCTCCCTTCAGCCGATTGAAGGGAAGGAGTCCAGATTTCCTCCCAGAGAAGCCCCGACACCCCACCCCATCAACCCCACGAGCCAGCAGGTGTTTTGGCCAGTGGTAACGCTGAGGAGAGAGTGGTGCTTCCAGCCTGTCCACATCAGGCGTTCAGAAGTCGTCAGCCAAACCCCAAAAACTGAAGTTGGCTTTAAAAAATATAATCTGAAAACCCAACATGGCACCCTGATCTTTAATTATTTGGGTTTCTAAGGTTTTTGAGGCACATGCTTTGGGGCTTTTCTCTGCTACCTAGAAGACTAGTACGATTTCCTCTCTCACAGTGATATTTGTCACCGAAGGGAAAGCTTGATCTCCTCCCTTTGGGACCAGCAGAATTTGTCACTGACTTCACTGGCTGGGAAAACCATTTTCAGTTAAAACCAAATCTATTCAACCTGGAGTCACCAAGACAAGTAAGGGCCCCATAGCTGCTGAGCTGGCTGTTTTTCTCTGCTTTCTCTATTCCCTCACATTTTAAAAACATGTAGTATGGCTTGGATGGCCACCCTCAGTGAGACTGGTTTAGTGGTGACACCTGTCTCATGAGCTGGCAACAGCATTTGGGATTCTCCTCCTTCCCACTTCTATTATTTATAAGCCATGCATGGTCCTGTCCACTCATTCAGGGGTGGGCTCGATGATCTTTCAAAGGTCCCTTCCTTCACAAAACATTCTCTGATAAATCACTGCTGTGCCGGGCAAACCATGTGGGATGTGTGCTTCACCACAATAGCCATGATGGAGCAGCGTGCCAACAGAGCAAAGCCACACTGAAGGCAGCGCACTTCCAGCCAGCGCCTCACAGATCCAGGCTTTGCAGACACGACCTGCCCTCATGGCCTACAAGTTGAGACATGCTCAAGAAGAACAGAAGAATGGAAAAAGGAAGCCTAAGGAGTCAGGTAAAGAAAACCAAGACCAATAATTAAACAAACAGGGGACGGAGCCAACAAGGTTGGGCAACCCTGACAGTGACCATTTCCTGGCTGGATTTAGGTCAGTCCATGAGACCAATCTCATGGGTCCCTGGTCTTTCCATCTTTCAGAGGTTGCGTTCCTTCCCAAATCCACCCTACCGAAAGGCTCACCTTCCAAAAGAAGCAATCAGGCAGGAAGGGAAATACCAGCAATAAGCCTTTTCCCTGACCAGAGAGTGGAGCAGCAGTATCACTGTCAAGGAGATACCCATCTGGAGCAGAGAGGGGCCCCAAGGGCAGTGAATTCAGTGGCACTTTCACAGCTGATTCTAAAAGGAGCAAAGCATATGCCCACTAGCTCCAGATCCAGCTCTCAAAGCTCAGCACTGAGCCTCAGCTGCACGTCTGGGCTTGCCAGATGTGCTGGTACCAACCCCACAAAGATTGGCCTGCATTCCACCCAGAGGAATATTTAAGGCAAACTCTTCAGCTCTACAAATAGCAGATCAAGTTTACCACTGCTTATCAAGAAAGGTACCTCCAACGGACAGGCTGGACTGCAACCTGTTAGTAAGTGACAGTGGGTGGGGAAAAACCACTGGTGATGACACCTTTTGGACTCTGGAGTTTGGAGAAATACAGACTGTGAGCCTGAGTACAGCCCTGTGCTGTCAGATCAGCACATCTGCACTGTGGAACGAGAAACTTATTTCAGCTTGGCCAGGAGCAGGCAGGTCAGAGTAGCTGTGTTCTACGTTCTACGTGCAAAACACAAAATACCTGTGACCCCTGGGGCAGGGAGATTTTGCACTTCACCTTAGAAGGCCAAATGACAAAGGATGCAGTATTAGCCATTCAGCGAAAGCTGCAGAAAACTCTGTCCCTAGCTCTAGAGGGGCTTGGTCACGGATCTAATCAGAAGAGGGAGTTTTTATTCAGGTACTCTCTCACCTCGGCAGCAGTGAGCCTAGAAACGTCAGGCTAGCACATTCCTGTAACTGGGTATGACAGAAGGCAGAAATGCAGGTGATAGAGGCCTCCTCTCCTGCTCTTTTGGTTGCTTTAGAGAGCTTGAAACAAGATTTTATCTGGACAAAAATACTTCATTTTCTCCTAGCAAGGATGGGCTGTGATCCACCTAATGAGTTTTTTACTTTGCAATTCACTCACATCAGCTGAAAAGCTCATTGCAACTTCCCAACCACAAGTGAACATTAAAATCTGCAGCTTGTTCATCTTCTCAACAGGGTGAAAGACTTACTGGGAGGGTCTGTCCTGAGTTCTGGGGAACACTAGCCTTAAAAAGAGCCAACTTCAGCAACAGAAAGAAGTGTAGAAGCTGTGCAGAAGACTATGAGGTGAGGATGCAGCCTCTCTGAATTGCCTTGAGTATCTCCTGAGATCACCCACCATAGAATCACAGAATTATGGAATCACAGAATGGTTTGGGTTGGAAGGGACCTTCAAGACCATCTAGTTCCAACCCCCCTGCCATGGGCAGGGACACCCTCCACTAGACCAGGTTGCTCAAAGCCTCATCCAGCCTGGCCTTGAACACATCCGAAGGTCCTTTCCCTTCACACTGATGCATCTGCCCACAGATTTTTATTTTTTAAATTAGATGATTGATTAGATGATTAGATGATTTTAAATTAGATGAGCATGAAATCAGGAGAACTGTTTTATTCTCACCTCCAAAGGCCGGCCGCATGGTGAAGTCATGGTCATCAACCCTGAGAAGCTGCTCCGACTTTCCTTTCCAAGTCTTGGTTATGTCATGGTTCTTCTTGTAGATGTGACTGCAAAAGACAGCAACAGCATTGGTGTGACATCCCTGCAGCACAAGCGGCACGCTGCGGCTGGCTTCTGCCGGCCTGAGGTCAGAGCCCCAGCCCATGGAGGGGTCACTGCCAGCACCAGAGCCTTTCGGTTTTTTTTTATGGAGGGGTTTTGTCTGAAGAAGTCAGCAAGATCTGCAATCCTTCACTTCTCTGAATGTTAAGGGAGGAAGCTTTTTATTTGAGAGATTATATGATAACAGTAGAACAAGGATAACAACAAGACCCTGACAAAAGTGCAAGGAAGTCACTAAAATCACGTAAGGGGATAACTAAACAGCAGACAGGCAGATACTGCTCGCACTTCTGGAAGAAAATCCAGATCGGCATCCCTGACCGTTCCCCAGTGATGCAGGAAGGAGGACTTGGACCATTAAGGTTCTTCAACCCCTTTGCTCTGGGCATAAGATCTGGCCGAGTTATAAATATTGCTGCAAATAGCTGTTTGTCAGTATCTTACAAAAAATAATAATAATAAATAGAAATAACTTTATACAAAAGGGTTCAGGTTCATTTCTCTGTGTGGCAAAAATATTATTCACTGTAAAGAACAAAATATCTCTGGAGAAAAAATAAAGGGATTACTCTAATAGTAGACACAAAAATGAGAGTGTATTAGGTTTAAATCTTGGTCAGAAATTCAGATTTACGAAACACTCACCGCACTCCTAAGTTTGAAAAGGGATGTGCTTCAGAGTCCTGCAAAGCACGATGAGTACAAACAATGGGAGCATAAAGCGCAAATCCGAAGGAAAGTTTCCCACCAGAGCGTCCAATTCCAAAAAGAAACTATAAAAGCTCAGGGTGTTGATAGAATCACAGAACAGTTTGGGTTGGGAAGGACCTTAAAGATCATCTGGTTCCAACCCCCCTGCCATGGGCAGGGACACCCTCCACTAGACCAGGTTGCTCAAAGCCTCATCCAGCCTGGCCTTGAACACTCCCAGGGATGGGGCATCCACAGCTTCTCTGGGCAACCTGTGCCAGTGCCTCACCACCCTCTCCCACAAGAATTTCTTCCTGATGTCCAATCTAAATCTCCCCACTTTCAATTTAAACCCGTTACCCCTTGTCCTGTCACTACAGGCCCTTGTAAAAAGTCCCCCCCAGCTTCCTCGTAGCCCCCTTCAGGTACTGGAAGGTGCTGTAAGGTCTCCCCAGAGCCTTCTCTTCTCCAGGCTGAACAAGCCCAACTCTCTCAGCCTGTCCCCATAGCAGAGGTGCTCCAGCCCTCTGAGCATCTTCGTGGCCTCCTCTGGACTCTCTCCAACCGGTCGATATCCTTCTTATGCTGAGGGCTCCACAGCTGGACATAGCACTGCAGGTGGGGTCTCACCAGAGCAGAGCAGAGGGGGAGAATCCCCTCCCTCGACCTGCCGGCCACGCTTCTGATACAGCCCAGGATGCGGTTGGCTTTCTGGGCTGCCAGCGCACACTGCTGGCTCATGCTGAGCTTTCTGTCCACCAGCGCTAGCCGCTGCTAACATTGACAAGGCATTTACTTTAATAAGGAGGTGAAAAGGAAGAAACAGAATTTTTAAAATTGTATCAAAGAGATATTTTGAAGAAATATAAGCCCTTGTACTCCAGGGCACAGGCTACATAGGAAAATTCAGATCCCGCTCACCTCACTTTGGGCTCCTGTTGAAATTAGGATGTGGGAGCTAGCTGTAAAAAAGCTAGGGGAGCAGGGGGCTAAACCTAAAGCACGGGGATAAACCCAGGCAGAGCCACTAATGGGAATGGTTGGAGGCAGAAGTTTAGCTTTGAACTGCTTGCTGCAGTGCAGGGGCTGTGTTTCTCTGCAAAGGTTAGGGCTGCTGACAAAGCGCTCCGCTTCCCGATCCGCAGAGTTTCCTCTGCTCGCAAAAATGCGGAACGTGGAGAAGAATAATCTTACTCTGTCTGCTGCTGGATTTTAACCATCAGAGAAAGGCCTAAGCATCAGTGAATGTTCGATCAAATCTCTAACTCAAAGAACAAGGGGAAAAAATTCCAATTAAAAATCCAATAAAACTTTGGATTGCATGCTGTATGAGGAAATAGTATGGAAAACGCTGACGGTATTACAATGCCAGCTTGTAAATCAATGGCACAGCCTCACCGAAACGCCAAGCTCTGATCAATTCGTTTAAAAATCATCAAACAGCAAATGGCACACGGGAGAGCTGCTAAGAGTAAGCCTGTGGCTGTGGAGGCTTCAGGGAGCTGGATGGGGGCACCAACACTGCCCTAGGAAGTAAACGGAGGTTTTCAGGAGCGTCCTGAGCCAGGAGTTGCATTTAACAGCCAGCATTTAATCACCAGTTTGTGTCCAATCCGGTACCTGATGATTCAGAGTTTACCAACAGAGATCTGTCATTTAATTTTTAACCAATTTAATCCATTTACAAAGCTTGTCCACAGACCTATTTTTAACGACAGGCAATCCCCGCAGCCTTTGAAATGTATAATTACTATTTTTGTCAATTTAATCCAAAAGCAAGACCAAGTTTGTTTGAAAAAAACCCCATTCTTTATGACAGTAAGTGACATCAGCTATGGTAGTACCTTCTGATCCTCCCCGGCAGGCGTCCCGTGCCACCCCCACTGCTGTTGGGCATAGGAAGTATCTCATTATCTGCAGCCAAGGTGAACGCAGCCCCAGTGCCTGCGCAGAGCTGGAGGATGCACTGAACACCCAGCGGGCGCCTTTACCGACCATCTGATCACTGGTATCTCCTAAATCCTCCCTGATGTACTTACAGGCTTTAGCATTTCTGATTATAGATTTGTCAGGGTTTCTTTCAGCTTTACGTACTCTTTGCAATTCACCACTATGCATTTAAAGCCACACATCTCTCTTTTTGCCGTGTTTTTCATGTATCGTGTTATTGTTTACATTTTGCTCAAATGGGATGAGTTTGGTAAACTCTGTTGTGAGGGCTTGTTCCTGTTCACAGAGGAGAGAAGGGGACAGGTATCACATTAAAGTTCTGTAAAGGTTTCTCCACTATTGCCCCAATTTTTTTGTATTTTCCTTTCCAGCCACTTTTGATCAGAACCATACTCAATTGCTAAAAACAGGTCTATTGCCAAATATATCAAAGAAAATGAAATTTTGATGGCATGAGAAATCGCAGACAACAGCTCAGCAGGACTCAAAAAAGCAGCAGGTATCTATGCAGACATTCAGACCTTTCCAGAACAAGGTAAAGAACTTACACAATTGGAAACAATCCTCGTGCTGTTGGGTGTAAGGCAATGGCTAGGTGGTGAGCCTGAGAGGAAACGTGAGCTGGAGCAGGGTGGAGCCAGGCTCCGGGAGGTTTCTGCACCTCCCTCTGGAGAATTCAGCACGGACTTTGGTCACAAGATGGTATCAAATAGTCATGGGACATTGGCTCCTACTGTCCCATTTTCTATTGGGATTTGGACAATATTTCTACAGTTTCAGTTAACATCTTACACACTTTGCTATAATCTCTGGGAAAAAAACCCCAAACCCGTCAGTTGAAGATGTCATTTCCTTTGTGTGGTAGCAACAGCGAGCTGGAGGAGACACACACTGTGTAAACCTACCACCAAGAAAGGCACAAAACCTGCTGGTTTTCTAACCAGCAAAGCATACAACTGCTGCAAAGACGTCCAAGAAGGTAAACGAAAAAAAGTAATCTACGTGTGTATGACACATAGACGTGTATCTTTAATATTAATGTACACAGACCACGTGGGATCAGATACGACTGAGAACTTTCTGACAAGGTGGGAACCTCAAGGTCCTCAGTTTTGGGGTGGTCTCCTTCCATGGCCTGTCAGGGCCACCGATTCAAGGGCTTGACAAGTCCTGGCTGATGCCCCCGTAGCTCCTCGGCAAGGCAGATCCAACCTGGTATACACGGATGGCCACGCCAGTCCCTACTGCTTCCATATCTGCAGAGGAGAGGGGCTCTGTTGGCTACCCCGGATGTAACGCGCTCCACACTGACTCATCTGTGGGTTTGTGCCTGAAACAGGTAGGAAATGAAAGTGACTTTCCTCGCCAGGTTTCTAGAAAAACACCCTCAATCAGACTCTGGAAAACGATGGACACAATCTCAAAGGATGTACACAATCACTGTTACTGTACACATCAGGAACATCTCATGGTCACATGCCCAACACTTTACCATCGACTGCTTAGGACTCTCCATTTTCGCTTCGTTTTCATAAAAGTATGGGTTTTAACCAGAAAAAAAAAAAAGTTCTATGGTTGTTCATATTTTTAGCTTATTAGAGATGAATGCAGACTACATTTGCTCTTCACAGCTATAAATGTGACTTTTTAAACCAGTCATATCCCAAACCTTGCACTCCTTGCCCCCGCCTACATCCACCCAGCCCAAAGCCAACAACAGTAACATAAGCAGAGGGTAAAATTCACAAGGAGCTTTTACGCAGAGGCACTCCCTTGCAATTCTAAAAACCTCAAACTTTTATTTTCACTATTTCAGGGCAGAACTATCCAACCCGCCTGGCTGTCCCCACACCCCTGACACTGAAGACGTCATCCTGGGCTTGTGAAAAACAAAAGACAATTACAGGCCCTCCTCATTGTGAAATCAGTGCAAGCCACACCAGTGCCAGCAGAAGCAAGAGTAAACCAGTGTGTTTAATTGCAGAGGTACAGCGCTGTGGTAACAATGCTCATCTCTCCAATGTAAAGAGGCTGCCGGCACAGCGACAACTGCAAACAGCCAAGTGATGGAGATGCAGGGAATAATGGGTCTATCCCAGGGAGCCGGAGGCCACTGTTCTGCTGAAGAGGCAGGGCTGGATGCACAGGGCAGGCTGGTGAGGGAGCAGTGTTGAGGCTCTAAACATGAAGGAAGGGATTCTCCCCCTCTTCTCTGCTCTCATGAGACCCCACCTGCAGTGCTGTGTCCAGCTCTGGGGTCCTCAACATAGAAGGATAACGAATGGTTGGAGCAAGTCCAGAGGAGGCCACAAAGATGCTCAGAGGGCTGGAGCCCCTCTGCTATGGGGACAGGCTGAGAGAGTTGGGCTTCTTCAGCCTGGAGAAGAGAAGGCTCCACGGAGACCTTATAGCACCCTCCAGTACCGGAAGGGGCTACAAGGAAGCGGCAGGGGGGACTTTTTACAAGGGCCTGTAGTGACAGGACAAGGGGTAACGGGTTTAAATTGAAAGTGGGGAGATTCAGATTGGACATCAGGAAGAAATTCTTGTGGGAGAGGGTGGTGAGGCACTGGTACAGGTTGCCCAGAGAAGCTGTGGGTGCCCCATCCCTGGGAGTGTTCAAGGTCAGGCTGGATGAGGCTTTGAGCACCCTGGTCTAGTGGAGGGTGTCCCTGCCCATGGCAGGGGGGTTGGAACTAGATGATCTTTAGGGTCCCTTCCCACCCAAACCATTCTGTGGTTCCATGATCTCACAGCCTGCACGGACAACTATGCAGCTGCCGCACAGTCAGAAGGGTCAACATTAGCAACAGCAGAAAGGTCCTAACTGCAAACATGAACCAGAGCTGGAGCACACAGCCAGGATAACGCATGAGGTTTGCTTCTCAGATCTGCTGTTGCCATTTGCATGTGCAATGTCCCTGCCTGCTTTTGTTTCACATTGCTCTTTGGCCCTGCTGCGATGCTGCAGTGTTGGTGAAAATATCTCAGGAGACATCAAACCTTGTAAAAGTAGAGGCTGTGCAATGTGACTCGAACCCCAGGTAAGCAACACACCTGTAAAAAATTATCAATGTTTTAACCATTAAGCCTCTTACAAATACTGCATTTTCTGAGCAATGACCAGAGAGCAGAGGCAATCAGCAGGGGCTAGGGAGTATCACAGGTCAGAAGACTTGTCTGCTGCAGCAGGTCGAAAGCTTGGGGAAGGAATGCAGCCCTGCAAGAAAAAGGAGAGATCACTCCTGCCAGCAACAGCTGTTTTGGCAGGGATCCGCAGACTACCTGCCCCACTGGACCGCTGTTTGGAAAACAGTCCGTGCGCTGAGCCTCATGCTGCCATGCCCTGATGGTCTACTTGTGCTTCTGGGTGCCAATCTAAGGCTGGCATGTAGCACGTCCTGAAAATCACAGCTCTAATGAGATACTGGTCTAGTGGAGGGTGTCCCTGCCCATGGCAGGGGGGTTGGAACTAGATGATCTTTAAGGTCCCTTCCAACCCAAACCATTCTGTGATTCTATGATACTCCAAAACACTGACCACTTCCCAACGCCTTGGCAGAAGTCTCTAGCTAACAGAAGCTCCAAGCCACTTCTGGTTCTGAAGTGCAGCGTTTCTGCTGGCTAAAACAGGAGGCTCTGCACAACTATCAGGAGAGAGGAATAAGCAGACTTGGAGCCAGAGCGTGTCTGACTGTCCAGCACAGAGGCCGTTGCAAAGAGTGTTCACGGGCACAATTGAGATGGCAAATAGCTCCTGAGCCCTCTCTTCTAGGACAATTTATACAGAGCAATGAACATCACCAGAGCTATTATCAGCAATTTTTATAGAGTAATGAATATTAAACAAAAGCACTGTTTTTCAGAGTTTTTCTGTGCAGAAAATGTGCCCAGATGGATAGTCTAGGAGGAGGACCGGCATTCATTTCCAACTCCTGGGATGCAGTCACCCCAGCGCTACTGAAGGGTACCCTCAACTGTTTCCAGTCCAGTGTTGGACACGCCAGCAGCACTCGCCTGGCACTTCCCCGTGTGCACTTAGCGGACGCCTGCCTGCCCAGACAGGACCACCGCACAACATTCAAGCCACGAACGGCAGGAGCTGAAGACGTTCTGCACTTGCACAGCCCAAGTTAGCTTCTTGAAATCACTGTAAAGATCTTTACATCGAATTGGTATACCACAAAATATCAAACTGACCAGATGCGGATTCCCAAGCATAGGAATAAGTTTTCTTGGCTAATACGTTTACCGTAAAATACAATTACTGTATTTCTCCGGGTAACCAGCAAGAGAAATACTAAGCAGAAAATGTGATGCAGTTATTAAAAATGACACTGTTTTCACTTCTCTTACATGATTAGAAAACCAGCAAAGGTACTGGTTTTAATTGGCTTTTATTGGAACAATCCACTATTCGTTGCTGGTTTAGACAACTTTATTTTTTCTGCATAACTGGAAATTTAAAACATCAATGCCACTGCTCCATGCATTTTTTTTCCCAATATTGCAGAATTCTCTGTATTTAAAATGTCATCCACATTTGATAGTCCCTAAAATTTGATTTTATATACTTGTAAGTATATTGCATAGGAAAAGTGTGTGTGTATATATATAAAGACATAGTTCCTCAGGTTCTACCCGGCTGGAAAACTGTTCATTAAAATCATTACTCCACAGGGAACCAAAAAGGATCAGTTATTCTTTAGAGTAAATTTATTTGTATACATAATTTTAGCAGTGCTTTGACTTCCACTCTACCACAGCTTCACAAAAATAACAGCACTGTAGGAGTTGTGAATTATTTTCACAATGTTTAGGTAAAAACTCAAATAATTTTTAACCAAAAGAACGGCGCGGCTTTTGGACAAAGTCATGTTTGAAGGAAGGATTTATATTATATTGTTACTTCAAAGTAGATGATCTCGACTACAAGTGAATGGTTTTCAAGAAAATGCTACTGTTGCATCCCCCGTATTTCCCAGAAATAGACTTGGAAAAATCTTCAGAGTTAAATGGAAGATCTCATTCAGTAACGGAGATTGTCTGGAAATCAGTGGCAAAACTTCAGCTGGCTGTAGGATTTCAGGATCAGGCCCTAGCTGTTTCAGGTATGTAACATTTATGTCACCAAAAGCATATGTTACCATATTTTCCAGTAAATAGTATAAAACTGAGCGCATATTAGGTATTCTTTGCTTTCAGTTACGTCCCAACACTGCTTTGTAAAACCTTCAAGAAACACCTCCTCCAGTAAAAACATCGAACCAAAAAAAACCCCAACAAAACACACGGAAAGATGAAGGTTTATAGCCATAGTGAAACCGTTTAGTAAGATGGATTAACCCCATTTTATTTTTGAGCTCTTCAAACAATGGACAATCTTGTAAGATATAATTGCCACTGGATGACATAACTACAAAAAAGGATAACATACTTTGGACTGTCTGACAGGTTTGGAAGATTATCTTTTCTAATGCAAACCTCCGGTCAAATCTCAGCAACAGTAAATCTAATAAACTTTACTAAGACCTTTAACTCTTTCTTGTGCCTTTACTTGACTGGAAAACATGTATTTTTGTAAAGTTTCCACGTATTCCTTCAAACCGTACTTTTAATTTTACAATCCCTGAGTAACTTCCAGGGATTTCTATGTTAATAATTAATACCACACATGCTAACCAACACCCCCACCTCATATTGTTAGAAAATAAGATGCAATTTCACGTGAATGTAAGCAGCACAGATGTTCCAGCAAGCAGGGTTAATAACCTGCCCTTAAACGGTGCCGGAACAACATACAGATTTGAATCGCGTTCTATTAACTGCAACTCCTCTGAATTCTCTCTGTAATTCACATCTGGGGATAAGACTATTTTTACCACAATCCATGCTGAAGTGGTGAACTTATATGCAAAACCTGTCCTATTAAGAATTAATTATCAAACGTGTCCAGTTACAGCTGAAACTGAATATAGTATCAGACACTATTCAATCAGCATTATTCCTAAAGCTGTTTGCACATACAACGTACACAGAGGTACCGACACGGCAGATTTTTATGTACCTATAACGTGTTTGCAAGGCTACAGGAAGAGAAACGTACGTGGTTTAGTAGCCCTTACCTTGCCCTCTGCACCTCCAGCTGGCTCGTCCACCTCCTCCTCCGGTGCTTCCTGCTCTCCACAAGAAGAATTAAGCAGAACATTAATAAAAGGAGTTTTGCAAAATAAGGCATCTTGCTGGAAAGAGGAGCCGGGCACTCTGCGCTCCAGTAACCTCCTGCCGTATGAGTCCCCCCGGGTTTAAACATTGAACCAGCTCCAATTCCGGCGTGGTGCGCTCTCCGGCAGAAACGCTGCTTTCCCGGAGTGATGTTTTCCGACAGGCTTTCAAGGGCTTCTCGCTCAAAGCTTTTCCCTCATCGCCGCTTAATGATTGGCCATTACTCGTGAAGTTTGCCTCCCCAAACAGTTCCACTGGGTCCTAAAGGATATTTACTAAAGCCATTATATAAAAACCCGCAATTCTGCACGCCGGCTTTTTGCTCAATCCCCTAATCTCAGGGCAGTGCTATCCGCCTGCCAGACTCCGTAAAAGCGGGCTGTCCCTTTCCATTAGGCGTTCCAGATTTCCCGTTCCTGTGCATGGCATCTTTTTCAACTGGAAAGCGCCTGTGCCACGCTCCAGACGTGTGTATCGCTGTACCGTGTACACGGTGTTAGAGCAGCTGAGAACTTATTTCCCAGTTTGTTCTGGTTCTTTATGCTGTTGAAGATAAAAGATGAGATATTTCCTCTGAAAATGACTTTATTTACTGTTAACTTTTAAGGGAAAGTTAAAACACAGTAACCCCCAAAGCACCTATACACGCAATTGACTCTTTACATAAATCATTTCACCATTAATGTTTATTTTTTTCCCCAAAGAGGTATTTGCACAATCAGGCATTTTAACTTCTATTTTAAAAGTCCAAAATAAAAATGAAAAGCTACAAAGCAGCTATTTCTTTAACTGCAAGGAAGAGGCTGTTTTCAGAAACCATTCAAAGCCTATTTCCTCACAGCCCATCCACCTTCATTTTAGAGGCTACAGGATCTGGAGAGGATTTTTTTTGTGTTTGGGAGTGAGGTTTTTTAAATTTCTAATGTAATAAATACACAAATGGGGTAAAATCGCATCAATTCATATCAGTACCAAATTGTTCTGCAGCAGAATGGGTAAGTAACAGCTGAACTGCCTGAACAAACTTCAGACCCCTGACTGAACGTACGAAAACTTTTTTGATCTTCTTTCCATCATACCTGCAAACGAGATTATCAACAATCCACAAGAGTGCTAAAAAAGAACTCACGTTTTGGGTTGTTTTTTTTTTTTTTTCATTTCCACATCCCCTTTAGACACACAACGGGCTTCCCTTATTTTAGAAGTTATAGCTAATTTCAAAACACCAATACATACTATATTTAACAACTTAGGAAGGGTTAGGTAGCTTGATAAATACTTGCTGAGAAACAGGATGAGAATCTCACTTAGGTCAGTGCCATCACGTTTAACAGCAAGGAGACAAAAATCAGCTAACTCTTACTGTCTTTGAAATAAACATGCTAGAACACATTTAAATCTGCACAATAATACAAGAGTAAAGTTATCCCACTGATTGCTTTCTTATACTTCACCGCAACACTTAAACATTCACAGACACCACCTCGCAAAACCCTAACAATTGCAGGTCTATCGCTTGTACGTGTGATTTCACAGCATTTACGAGTATCACCAATTGTTTACTTTCTTAATAAAGTAATAATGCAGAAAGCCCCTGGGTCCAAAATTGATTTTAGGTTTAAAATAAAAAAAAAAAAACACCAAATAAAACCCACAAACAAAAGGGCATGTGATACTTGAAACGTAACCGAAGACTGGCTTGAAATTCTTTATTACTACAAAGTTTTTAATAAATACTTCTCTTAAGCATGTTCATATATATGAGAGTTTAAGTATAATAACGTTTAAATTTTCTGTAGTAAATAAAACCGCATATGAAACATTCAGTTTAACACAGTATGTATATTTCTGGTATAATTAAAAGACAATAACTCTGGGTAAATAATTATATTACATATTTATAACTATTGCAAGAATAGACATGTTTTATATAATCTTCAAATTTAAAAAAACCAAGATATACAATTGAGAGCATTAGAAGAGGACATTCAAATCTTGCAGAAGATTATCCCATCTTTCTTCCAAAGAAATTAAAAATCAAAATAACGCAAGTAGTTTCTGGCCCCTTTTTTCCTCCCCTACTCCTTTCGCCCCTATCACACGCACACAGATCAGCATCACAACCGATTTGTATGCGTTCCCCCTCCTGAAGTGTGCCATGGTAAATAAAAGTGGTTATGAAACTGTATCCCCTCTAACTTAAGAGTTCACTGGACACAAACACACAGTAGTGTTTAATTTTATACTTCTTTTTCCAATGTCAAATCTTGTACCAACTTACATGGGATGATGAATTACATTTACCTGGCATAAAAAAGTGAATCAACCACTTGTTAAAAATTGTCTTTTTCCAGTTGATAAGTTACTCAAACTGACTCCCATCCCACATGCCTTAATGTTACTACTCCGCTGCACCATTTCTCCGAGCATCTAGTGGGCACTCAATTAACACTTGTAGTTAAACGTCCAATTTGGCTTTTCTTACAAATAATGTATCTGTAGGTACATTAACATTCATAAGGATTTAAGCGTAAATACAAAAGGTAATCTTTGTAAACAGTTCTCATGTCATAGCCAATACAGAATGTTCAACGAAGCATCCAAGTCACTGCTGATACGACAGAAACAACCTTATAACTCAAATACATACTCGTTAGCCAAACATATTCTACGAAATATAAGAGCTGCCAACGCAAAAGTCAGAAGGACGATGAGAACAGTTGACCCAGTGTGGTTCATGTTGACTCTCGGTTGCTGTACCCGATTAAAGTCAGTTGAAGACGGAGCCCGTCTCTGACTCTGCTGCTGGGCGCGGCGCTGCCGAGGACTCATAGACGTGTTAGTGGACACGGGCGGAGTTCGCTCCTGACTGGCGGGTGCACTGCTACTCTGAGTTTCAGACTAAAAAGGAAACGTGAAGAGTTGTGAGGAGAGACAGTGCACAACATTAGCAAGGAATAAAGTCATTAGGGCTAAAATGTACTCTTCAGATAACTGTTAATACTTGAAAGCCTGATAATACATGTCACTAGTAGTTATGAGATCGTTATAGCCAGCATTGTTGTCCATAGACGACTTCTCAGGATAGCGTATTTCCAGCTGCAAATTAGCAGTTCTAAGGACAAAAAAATGGTCTGAAGCAAAGTGTGTCAAACAATACTTGAATTCTAGATTCGTTCCAAATCAAGACATTTCAAATATCTCCCATCTAGGATTTGCTTAAATCTTTGCAGTTCAAGAAATCTTTAATAATCCTCCAGCCAGTGAAGTCTCTGAGCATTTGTAGTGTCACCTACACTAAAGGGGAAACAAGCTGGCCGGGGGTGGGGGCAAGAAAAGGAGAAACACAGAGAGAACTGTGATTAAGCAATGCTGCATGCCTTCCTGCGGGCAGCTGGGTCCAAAAGTCTGTTCCCATCACCACCACCACCACCACCACTGGAAAAAACAAAACCAAACCCCAGAGCACAGAACACCAAAGTGATTCCAGCAGGAATTCTTGAGCTCTGTACCTAAACACGCACATACCTATTGCCCTCTCCTGGTCAACTGCTGGTCTACCATTGCAGGGAGTAAGGAAATGGACGTTGGCAACTGATCTTCAGCTCAGGAGAGTATTCTAAAGAAAATCATTTTTTGAGTTTGTAAGACTGAAACTATAGGTTCTGATATCCCACCAGCCTAAACCTGCTTGCCATAGTAAAAGCTCAATCTGTCAACTATTTTTAATATTAAAGAGAGGGACACAGCACTGTTCTTGAAAATAAAACATCTTGACAAGGTTCAATTTTAAAGTGTTTTAAAACAGTAGCTCTTACAAGTCTTTTCACATTTCAAAGAGTTTGGAGGTATTCCCACAGAAAGCAATATGCAGCTGTTTTCCAGAGTTAGCCCTCCCTGACTTCTTCTAGAAGACTGCTCATCAATCATTATGGCAGATAAAACCAGGATTCTGGTCATTTTGTATTTGCTTCCAAGCGAAAGCCTTTTAATGGACACAATATCCACAGCCCTATGCACTGTTTTGGCCAGCTACTATATCCACAAAAGATATCCATTCCACATGGCCAGATAGGGAATGTTCTCAACTGTGTATCAGGTTTAATGATCCACAAGACAGGAGGCAATACTTTGCCCTGTGAGTCTTTGGCCATGTATTCTGCACGTGGGAGAAGAATCTCCAAATCTTCACCTAATCAGTGATTGCACTAGCCCAGGGAAGTGACTGTGTTTACCTACCTCACCAATTGTATTTCCCACTGTTTATAATCAGCAAGGAAGCAATGACTCGTCACATTTGACAACTTGCCCGTTTACATCAGTTTCTTGCCTGAGCAAGCAAGCGACTTGGGTAGCTTCAAGGAAAAATGTTTTAAAAATATTTATCTTAACAGCAGAGACAGCCAAGAACACCACGAGCAGCTTGCCATGATTTCCACTACAGTGCAGAAGAAAGTCTTTCTGCTTCATGCTGAACCTACTTGAAAAGTTCCTCGTGCCAAGGAAAATAAAGACTTAGCGAAGCTGAGCCTTTGAAAATGAAGTTCCTAGAATCATCTACCCTTCCATTTTCCAGAGTGGGAGATGGAGAGAAGTGAATTCAGGAAGCAAGAACTGCAAAGTCAGCAGGCAGAGTGTTGTTACTAAGGTAACTTTTAAAAGAGGAATTTAAAAAGTCTAGAAATACTCCTAATCCTTCAAACTCAACCAAAGTAACTAGTGCTGGCTGTCACACACCTGGGTTTCTTCCCAATACTGCAAGATTTTGAAACAGAACAGAAAGACCCTGTTCTGAATGAAACAAGGTGCCATGCGCTGACATGAACGGAGCTGTAATTTGAGAGAAACCTCACTGGCAATTGCAAGGCTTTAAATTTTTCTTTTTGGGTTTTTTTTTTTTTTGAGGAAATACATAGATGCATCAGGGCAACAGGAGACTGAGTGCTTCCCCCAAAACTGAGCTAATCCCCTGTCTTTTTAATGAATCGAAGTCAGGCCAAGTACTCCTGATTGCTAGGCCATTTAAAATTGTTGCTGTAGTATTACAAGACTTAAGACACCACTTACCAGTGAAAAAAGGAAACACTTTTTTAGCAATATATCATTCAGAACATAGGATTAAAAATAAGCGCTTCCATAAACCTCATTTAACAGAACACAGCCTCATTTTCCCCACAGAAACCTCCCTCATCAGTTCAAGACTCGTTGACTTCAGTTACACTGTTTATTCACCACTCCTCATTACAAACCTTCATCCACCCAGTATTTTGGTGCAGGACTCTACTATAGTATATAATTAACAAGTGTATTGAGGTTTAATATATTCCCAGGTTATCAGAAAAAAGTCTAACAACAGTTTTTAGCTTGCCACTTTGATACCTGATGGACAAAATTATAATTCTTATCAACTATAAGCACCCAGGTGGGAGGTCATTGCCCGTCGGTACACTAGATATAGGTTGTTACAGGTGCAGTAGGAGTCCAAACTCCCATAAAAGTCCATATAGATCTAGTCAGTGCGATCAGGGGGTCAGACAGAGCAATGGAGCCTACCAGCCTCTGCTGCTCAGCCAGCACAGCGCGCTCCAGCCTCCACTAACTAGTCCCACGGGCTGCGATGAGAGGTTTGGTACTAACATTTAGGTGACCACCGGCATAGTAGGCAACAATCTAGACTCGAGTCCAACCTGAGTATCTACAATATATTCATTCAAAAGCGCTCTTGCTCAGATGTGGAAGAATCTCATTTTCTTAATGCTGAAGGCAATTACTTTTATCAAGCCAACTTCCAGCAGTACCTTGCCTGCACACTGAATACTCCAAGAGGAGTAATGTGCCATTATTATACTCTGAGTAGGCCTCAACAGCTACTACAAATTTAAACAGGCTGTAACAGGCCACAAATTAAACCGATTGGAACAGGCTGCCCAGGGAAGTGGTGGGGTCACCATCCCTGGAGGTGTTCAAGGAACGTGTAGACGTGGGGCTTGAGAACATGGGCTAGTGGGTACGGTAGTGTTAGGCTGATGGTTGGTCTGGATGATCTTACAGGTCTTTTCCAACCTTAGCAATTCTGTAAAGAAAAAGTATATATATATTCTCAGCAGTCATCTAGTCAGAGGTGTTTTGTAAGACCATTTTGCACTGGCTTCAGACTCCTCACAAGTACTGTGCTGCATACTGCTTTAGGTATTGTTTTAGCCTTAATAACGCTTAAAGCCTGTTCTTTGCAGCTCTTATCCTTTTACTCAAGCTGCTGTGGCAGCATTCTCCAGAGCCTCCATGGCAGTTCCTTTCATGGTTCTCATGCTGACATACTCATTGCCTGGCACCTGCAAACCTCAACAATGTTATGACAAGTTCTCCTGGGAAGCAACTATCACTGGTGCAAGAATCGTTCCCTTGCCCGACGCCTTCTTTCTTCAAAAGGTAAGTCATTTAAATACTTGATAAATATTCTCTAATATAGGTGCACAAAATTTTAACAAGCAGTGTGCAACATCTGCACTAGTGTTGCACACTTCAGTCATCAGAAATACATACTGAACCTGGCACTGGGAAGCTACTTAGTCCTCAGCTAGAGAGCAGACAGAAGTGGACACTGCAGTAATTTTAAGTGGAGCATCAAGATACTGGCTGTTGGCCTGGCAAAATGACAAGAGAAGGTGGGGAGGGAGGGAAGTGACTGTAAAAGAATTTTTCATGGTCTCTAGTGTAGGTTTAGATCTGAGGTTTGGGGTCTTGTAAGAAGTGCAGAAATACTGCTCAACAGGCCCAGAACGTTTGTTCTCAACCTGCTCCTTGTACAGACCCATCCAAGGCTGGTTTAAAATGCAGACAAGCTAATCACGTAGAGACAGTTTCAACACAGTGATTAATTAAGCACAGGTGCTTTGCTAGACAAAAGCAAGTTAATTAGTAGAAACTGCTTGGTTTAGCTAAACCCTTAATAGTATATCTTGGTGTCTTTCTCAGAATTGTGCAAGACAGAAATGGCAGAAGCGTGATTATGGAGATGGCAACCAAAGAAGACCCTGAAACTGAAACAAGGATTGGAACCAGAAAAGAATGCAGCTGAGACAGGGGATTGTGATGGTCTTTGATAAACAGTGAGCTTTGGGGACTGAAAGGCAGAGTGGAAATATATAAAGACTTCAGACCCTATGGAATGGGTATTGATCGAATGGTATTTAAACTGTGCGAGATCTTGGGCCATTTGCCACGCACTGAGGTCATTGCCCAACTCTTGAATTGTAAATAAAGCAAACCTAGTGGTACCCACATTGGGCATGTAATTTCCTTGAACAGTGACCTAGAAGATTAGGTCAAGCACAGGAGTCCAAAATTCAGGAACACTGAGTGCACCTCTCCAACAGTACAGACACACCCATACAACGGTTACATCGCAGAATAATTCTCTTCATGGGCAAAATCTGCAAGACTATAGCACTGCAGTATACATAATTCACCCTAAGACAGCACTGCTGTTAATATAACAACTGCCATTGCTAAAGCACAAACTACTGTTTCAAACGTAGTTCTGAAATCTAAAAAAATACGCTTTGCTGAAACACTCTAAGTGCTTCTTTAGACAGGCTATATTCCTTTTGCTAAGTGGAAGCTGACAGAAAGGAAAGTTAGTTCAAAATATCTTTTATTCTGATGGAATGAGAAATTCTCTCTTCAGGAATAAGGCCCCATGTGGAAGAACGGAAACGGACTTGAAGCGATGCCGTACCAGAGACCCATTTCAGTGTGCTCTTCACATAAGACACTTAAATCTATCCCAGGAAGGTCATCGCTGTACTCACAACTGTCCTGCCATTAGTTCATTGCAAAAAAAACTCTGTCCTTTCAAGCAGCTTAAAGGTAAAAATAATGGAATAGACAATTGTTGCTGGAAAGAACAAACTCACCCACGAAGCAGTCTGGAGATTGGTTTTCCAATCTCATGGGACCTAAGGTCCTATGACTTCAGAGTTAGGTGCAATCTACCACACCAGAAGGAATTAAGCAAGCTAATGCAAGGATTCAGCATTGGGTCTACCTCTGCCCTTTTTATTCTCAAAGGGCATAAATTTCAGATTCACAACAGCCGATTTTCTACAACAGCTTTTAATTAAACACATATTTGCGGAGTAAGTGGTAAACATTTTATCCAAGAACAGAAAAAAAAAGTTATGATATTGCCCACATCTAGCACTTACAACTCAGTAAGGCAGAATTCAGTCTTCACACAACAAGGACTAACCCAACACGCTGATTTTACACTTGCAAGAAGCCCAGCTGAGGTTTGCATGGAAACCCTTTCACACCTATTAGCAGATCAAGGCCCCAGACTCCCTACTTTGAGAAGATTTCTATTAACTTCTGCATGAATAAAAACACAAAAATAGCAAGCTCAAGTTCTCTAGTCTTTCTTGTTATATATTTCTTTCTTGCACTGTGTGGCAGTAAGTTTCCGCTCCTCAGTGGCTCCAGAAAACTCCTAACACTCAAAAGTGTGGCAGCTAAGAAACACAGGTATTGCTTCAAACACAAACTAACAATCATGATGTTGACAGTCGAATCCACTTTTCATCATTTAGAGTTTATCACATATTTATATGCTTAAAGGTCTCATTTTACACAGGACTCTTCTGCTGAAAATTAATCATTACTTATTAAATCAGCATAATTATTTAAACAAATTTCTTAGAAATGGGATTAATAAAAAAAAAAAATCATTCTTCTCAAGAAAATGCTAGTGATGCCTTGGTATTTTGGCCCGCTCTACTATATTAGCCAGGATTTGTAATAAGAAGAATAAAATAAAATGGTTTATTAAATCCTGAACAATCTGGAAAAATCCTTATTGTGGGAAAAAGTATGCTATTAGCATGTTTATATTTCTACATAGCTTGAAAATATGTTGCAAACACACAACAGATGGTCTGACGTTATTTGACGTGTGTTAGTTTTTTTTAAACTATCTACAGCCCCATCCTCTCTAAAAAGACAGCTTAGCTGGGATTTGCCTGCAATTTATCAGTGAATTTAGATTGCATTTGCCACAGTCACAACAGCAGCTGCCTTGGCCCATCACCAGGCCTCGGTCACTTCTGAAACCATTATGTAAGCCCCACACCTAGCTGCATTAAAAAGTAAGTGTCATACTTCAAATGGTAAGAATATTTTAGTCAGATATACTTAAGAGATTATAAAACCCAGGAAGAGATCCTTAATTAATATTTAAAAGCCACAAATTATCACTGAAACATTTTTTGTCTCTGGCTAAGGATCCTATTGCAAAACCTTGTGATATATTATGCAGATGATAAATTGCAGCACTTCAGACACCATAATGTTTTTATGAACTGTTAACCTATACATTAAAATACTGGGAACAAGGATTGCTAAGAAAACATTATTTATTGGTTTTAGGAGAAGGAAGGGAAAGCAAAGAGATCACTATTTCTCAAAGTGATTTAGCATACTGTTTGGTAAAGTTTACACATAGATTTTATATAAAAATATGTAGAAGTTCATTAAGAGTATGTAGTTCAGACATTTCTTCTAGAAGCCTCCAATCAGCTTAATCATACCAATTTCATGTTCAGACTATCACAGAATGGTTTGGGTTGGAAGGGACCTTAAAGACCATCTAGTTCCAACCCCCCTGCCATGGGCAGGGACACCCTCCACTAGACCAGGTTGCTCAAAGCCTCATCCAGCCTGGCCTTGAACACTCCCAGGGATGGGGCATCCACAGCTTCTCTGGGCAACCTGTGCCAGTGCCTCACCACTCTCTACGTGAAGAATTTCTTCCTGATGTCCAATCTAAATCTACCCTCTTTTAATTTAAGCACAGTATGCCTGTACTTGCACTAATAAAGCTCAAAGTCAGACCATACCGTTACGCTTGTTGGAACCTGGAACGCTCTAGCTGCGCCATCCTGCCGGGGCTCACGTGAAGCAGATGAGTGGTTCAATCCTGATGTGTTTGAGGGTCCAGCATCAGACTTCCTGGGTGAGTTCACTTCTGCCTACAAGGAGTACATACGTACACTTCAGAGACAAGATCAAAATTGCTCCAGAAAGATTCGGCTTATTTTGGAATGTGCATTTTAATGTACGGAGAATATGAAACTTACTGAGACATAATACTCAAGTATGGCAACTGCATCTCAATTACACATCAGCAGGTTTAAGAAATTCTCATTCTTTATAGACTGCAGATATACAAACAACAGTTATAAAACCAATGTTGTTTGCATATCACAGATACAATATTCAAAAAAACGCAGAAATGTATAGAGTCAAACAGAAAATTCTTCAGAAGATCCAGGACAATATTATGCCAGAAATAACAGCTTTTTTTAAAACTTCTGCTTCTCATGTCCTTAAGTGAATGCTGACTACTGTTGTTACACGTGAACTAACATAGCCTGTTTCTCAGCAGGACTAACAAGCCTCCAGTATGTGCTAATTTAATGTGGCTACACTGGTTCTAGTACCAAAGTTGCTTCATAGCCAGAGTGCATGGCTATATGCATGGCACTACCCTGTGTCAGGCTCACATCGCCCAGTTTCCAATATTTAACTTTCAGTAGAAGCAGGGCAAAAGAAAAAATACAAGCCTTATGATACTGCTTTTGTATGCATTTATAGAATTTATTAGAAACGTTTGCTCCCAGAATTTAGGTTTCGTGCTTTTGGAAATTTGAAGCAAGAGATCAGTAGTGACATGTAGATGATCACAAACAAACCTCTTGTTAAAACAGTATATATGCCTACAATAATCCCTTGGGAATGGAAAAGGACATAGCATCACGGTTCTGATCTGAAACACTTGAAAATTCATTCAAAAAAGTCATGACCAGATCCAGTTTTATCAGCAAGTCATGTATTTAGACCTCAATTTATTATAAAGATGACAATTTCAAATCCAATCTTCTTTTGTCTTCAAATGCAGACATAAGTAGTGCTGGTAGTAGCAGTAGTAAGAAATACAAACAGTGTATTAGAAACCAACGAGTTATGGTGATATGCTGGTAAGATCACAAGATAACATTCTTTCATGATGCTATTTTGTGTGAGGAAATTAAATTCCCTATTTCTTGTTCTAGATTATCCCAAAAGAATCTGAAAAATGTCAGTGAAACAACCTGAAGATGAATTGAAGATTTAAAACCACTTACAGCCTGACATCACTGCTTTCCTTTTGCACTTGACTACTATGAACTCTAATATTAGATAGGACCAGTTGTGATTCAAATATGGACCAGCAAAGCAACACAGGATAATGCATAATTTAGGCTGCACTGGAGCTCCACTGTTCAGTCAACTTATGAGCATCTCCAAAGTTGGAGACTCCACTGCCTCTCTGGGTACTTCCAGCCTCTGACAACCCACAGAGTGAATTCTCCTTTCCCATATCCAGTTGTAAGTTCTTTCCCTTGAACCTGTGACCACTGCTTTTCACGTATCTGCTTTTTCCAAGAGTAGCTCCTTTCATCTTTACTACTAATCTCTCTAAGGCACATGCACTACAAAATGTGCATTTATTTTAGTTCATGAAAGTACTAACTCTAGTATGCTAGACTGAAGTCAGACTGACATTAAAAAAAAATGCACTTGAAAGTTCCCCAAACTGAAATAACTTTGAAATAACTAGTCTGCCTTTTCTCCAGCTCTGACCTTTGCTTCCAGAAAAGCTGGAGAGAACACGGACATCAAGGAAAAAAGCATCAACATATTTAAATGCAATAATGAGATTGGTGAAATACTGCAAAATACTGAAAAATACTTTATAGCTTATGCAAAAATATTTTACTGCAAAATATGCCCTGTGATGGCAACACGTAGATAAACCATATTGTTTTACAGTAATGTATATGCTATTAGTCATTTATCCCTTTTCTTTTGGTGGAATGGAATTTATGGTATTTAGCACCTAAAATCCACAAAACAATTTGCAAGTCAATGTAAAGCTGATAAAAATATAACTTCCTATTGAAACAGACAGGAACAAAAGATGGACCCTCACAGAGCAGGAACACTGTAATGAAGAAATGTGGTTTCTTACTTTTTTCTCCTAAATTTCATATTCCTTTCTCAACATCACAAACAGGTGCTGGGGTTTTGGGGGTTGTTTTTTTGTTTGTTTGTTTTTAAAGTTGCTGTTTTGCTAAAGGCTGATATGAAATAATTTTACATAATCCCAGCATCATCTAGAAAAAGTTAGGAAATCTCTAAGGATCAAGATAATGCAGAGATTGCTAGTAGAGGGTCTCTCAAATTCTACACTCAATCAGCAATTTGATGTTAAAACCCCATAAACGGATATAAAATAGATCAAAACTATTACTATTAAACATTTTTGTATCCCTTGCTTGTAATTCATAGTATGAGTTGGAATGTCTCAACCTAACACCAATCAATAACAAAAGTGAAGCAAAGCAGAGAAGCAAGAAGCTTAAAACCAAAAAGCCCTAAGATCTGATTTGAGAAAGAGAGGTAAGGCACAACCAGAGGACAGATCCAGATCTACCTTGTAAGAAAACCACAATGGATTGTAAAAGGATGTAGAAACCAGAGGGGTTTGTTCATTTTTCCCTTGCTGAGTGCTTGTTCTTAGGAGGTGGAGTTAAGTATGTGGATACATGGAATGCACCACTATTCTTTAGAGATTGACCTCCTCAAGTCTTTCATTTTAAAACTGGAAAGGGTATGAAATGTAAGTTGACTTCTTTCTAAAAAAAAAAAAATTAGACTCTGATATTTTTAGAATTTCTGTGATTAAGATCAGCAGTTCTTATGTAAAAATTATTCTTCCTCTTTTTAATCCTTATCTACTGTAAAAAAGCCAGGAGCAAGCAGTCCATTGCTTCTCTGAGCAGCTCAACTTTAGAACTCCGTCCCTGCATGTCCTCATCCCTGTAAAATATTCTGAGATGTTTGCATCATAAGCATCGTTACACACAGACCGAACCATGTCGATGTGTCTAGATGGGAGATCACACAGGAATACGCAGGTCCTGCAAAACTGGCAGCAATGCTCACTAGGAGGCAATCTTTACTCTCATGGCACACACACACAAAACACTAGTCTTTAGGGCAGTGTTAGGAGAACCTTGGTGATAAATGGGAACATATTAGCATCCCTGACCTTAGTGAGGATGTATTCTGTGCCAATGCCACATTGTCTTGACATATTTCACTGTATTTCCCTGCCCTCATGCACAGCATCTTCCTTAGTGACTGATTTAAGAGTTTAGTGGAAAACCCAGTGAAAAACAACACTGTGCGTGCAAGACATGCAATTTTCTAAGGCACATGATTTGGCTAAACAAACCTTACTTTCACTGAAACACAAGCTAGAGAACACATTTTTGGGTAACAGCAACTTCCATACCAGAGTTCAACTTTCAGTATCTTCAGCTGCAGGGTAGTTCAAAAGAATTTGCAACCATTTTTCAGTAGGAATATGTTTTATTCCTTCCATAAGCCAAAAGGAGGAGGAGAAAAAAAAAAAAATCACAAAGGAAAAAAAATTTAGGTTAGCTTTGCCCAAACTTTCCTAACACTTTTATGATAAGACTATTTCTGG
The DNA here is from genome assembly GCA_027574665.1 of Rhynochetos jubatus. NCBI lineage: Eukaryota > Metazoa > Chordata > Aves > Eurypygiformes > Rhynochetidae > Rhynochetos > Rhynochetos jubatus. The sequence goes on along the minus strand of CM050650.1, from coordinate 85,692,559 downwards.
AGAATTTAATCAAATTCATAATGACTGAAAACATGGAAGTAAAAGCAACACAGTTAGGTAGGTCTTACCACAGGGCTTACCACTGAAATGAAAACTAATCAATCAGAGCTTGAGACGCATAATTTATTAACTGGCACATTTCAAGAGATTCACTCCTATTTTTCTCTCTCAGGCTGTCCTAAAAAACCAGGTTTCCACACAGTGATTGATGAAGGTTTATGAAATGATAAATATTTCTGCAATGTACAGGTTTTTCCACAGTGTTTGTCTGGTTGTTTTTTTTTTTTAATTCCATACCACAGAGATAAAAGTTTAAACAGTGACTTCACCTTGAAGCTAATTTGTCTTGCAAGTTCTTTGGCCTCCTTGTCTGCCTGGCTTGACACACTTCCAGATGTTAGTGGTAAAAGGGCTGTCTTCATAGATGTGCCACACATTTCACAACAGAAGTCCTGTGACCTGGCCACAAATGACATAGCTCAGAACACCATGTTCTCACAACGTTCTTGTGTGCTTGTTGAAACAAACTATTTGCAAAACAATCCACAGAAAGACAAGTGGTGTCAAGACTAGGAGTTTGAAGGTACTACCTCCACCGGCCCTAAATCACATTACCTTGAAAAAATATGTTAAGAATTATTTATTATATATACATATTCTCTCATGTTCTTTAGTAAAACATTAACAACTGACTTAATAAATTATAGGTAATAGCAACATGTAATAGAATCATAGAATCACAGAAGGGTTTGGGTTGGAAGGGACCTTAAAGACCATCCAGTTCCAACCCCCCTGCCATGGGCAGGGACACCCTCCACTAGACCAGGTGGCTCAAAGCCTCATCCAGCCTGGCCTTGAACACTTCCAGGGATGGAGCATCCACAGCTTCTCTGGGCAACCTGCTCCAGTGCCTCATCACCTTCTGGGAAGAATTTCTTCCTGATGTTCAATTAAATCTCCCTGCTTTCAGTTTAAACCCATTACCCCTTGTCCTCTCACTACAGGCCCTTGTAAAAAGTCCCCCCAAGCTTCCTTGCAGGCCCCTTCAGGTACTGGAAGGTGCTATAAGGTCTCCCTGGAGCCTTCTCTTCTCCAGGCTGAACAAGTCCAACTCTCTCAGCCTGTCCCCATAGCAGAGGGGCTCCAGCCTTCTGAGCATCTTCGTGGCCTCCTCTGGACTTGCTCCAACTGGATTATATCCTTCTTATATTGAAGGCTCCACAGCTGGACCATTTGTTACCATTTTAAAACTCACTTTATATCTGCAGCAAATTAAAATTGTAAATTATAACAATCTAATTATTATTACAAATATTAAATTGGACCCAGGAGCTCACACCTCAGATCCAGGAATTTCAGCTTCTATGAGACTATCTTTCCTCTCCTGCACACCTAATCTGTCTACAGGCCACATTGCAGGCAGCTCTCCAAGCCAGTGAGAAACTACGCAGCCGTGATAGCATGCTATCAAGACCAGCCCATTAAACCCTACCTCTCAGCAGGGTTTATTAGCTTTGACTCAGTGCCATGCTAACAGGGAAGTTGCAGCTTCTGACTGGCTCAGAGTACAGGCAGAGTAAGCTCACATCTGCCTTTAAAATAAGGTACGAATTACAATTTGGAATACAGTTATAAGATGCTTATAAGACAGGGGTGTGGTCTTTCAAGTACCTTCTTCCCAGATGGGGAAAGGAGAAAGATCAAAACACCCCACAGCTATAAGATCGCATTTAAGGATAATCACAGAATACTTGAGGTTGGGAAGGAGCTCTGGAAATCATTTAATTCAGTCTCCTTACTCAAAGCAAGGCCAAGCAGAGCACACTGCCCAGGTCTATTTCCAGTCACATTTTTAATACCTCCAAGGATAGAGACTCCACCACCTCTCTGGGCAACCTGTGCTAGTGGTTTGACCACGTTCACAGTAAAAAAATGTTTCTCTTGCATTCAGATTGAATTCTGTGCGTTTCAGTTTGTGCCTGTTGCCTCTTGTGCTGTCACTGGATGCCACTGAGAAGAGCCTGGCTCTGCCTTCTTTACACCTTCCTTTCAGATATTTGTACACCTGGATAAGATTCCCTGAGTCTCCTTTTCTCCAGGCTGAACAGTCCCAGCTCCCTTAGCCTCTCCTTGTATGAAATATGTTCCAGTTCCTCAATCAGTTTTGTGGTACTGCACTGCATTTACTCCAGTAAGTCCCTACCTTTCTTGTACCCCGACCTGGACACGGCCTCAGCACACTCCAGATGTCTCACTAGTGTTCAGTTCAGAGGAAGGATCACTTCCCTTGACCTGCTGGCAATGCTCCTCCTAATGCATCCCAGGATGCCATTAGTCTTCTTCGCTGCAAGAGCACATTGCTGCCTCACGTTCAGCTTGAGGAGCACCAAGACCCCCAGGTCCTCCTCTTCCAAGCTGCTTTCCAGCTGGTCGGTTGGTGTTATTCCCCCCCAGCGGCAGGACTCTGTTTTTCTTTGCTGAACCTGATGAGATTCCTCCAGCCCAGAGAGCTTCCTCTGGGTGACAACACAACCTTCTGGGTGTATCAGTCACCCTCCCAGTTTTGTATCCTCTGCAAACTTGCTGAGGATGCACTCTGCCCCATCATCCAGGTCATTAATGACACTGCATAACACTGGCCCCAGTATCAAACCCTGGAATACACCCGCAGTGACCAGCCTGCAGCTGGACTTTGTGCTGCTTACCGCAATCCTTTGAGCCAGGCAGCTCAGCCATTTCTTAATCCTCCTTACTGCACCCACTTGCCTAGGCTGTACTTCACAAGGTTTTCTCTGAGGATAGTAAGGAAGACAGCGCCAAAAGCCTTCCTTAGGACAAACACCATCCACTGCCTTTTCCTTTTCTATTAAGCCAATAATTTCAGAGCCACAAATTTAAAGTTAATTTCCTAAAAATTATTCAGAAGCAGTTGCTTCAGTGTTTTTTTTCTGTTGTTTCATTATGCATTATTTCCCTTAAGTAAATAATAATTGTTTTGGGTTTTCTCTCCCCCACTTACACTTACTATCAATTCCATCTGACTCGTTTTCCTTCCACACTGCAATTAACACTGTATCACAATGTTAATTACATCTCTAAGCCTGAATTTCAGACAAACCTCTAATTTGACCACACAATGCTAGAAGAAACTCAGCCCTCTCCAAGTATTTTGTTTTACCACAAGTTCAGAGTTTTCAGAGTGTTCAGGGGAAAAAAAAACCCAACATATAAGGCATAGAATTTCAGAACTTACATATTTGGAATAAATGCAAGAGAACACAGTGAAATTACTTATTTTCTACTCCTTACCCTAAAAGGGAGCACATGTATGTGTACCCACAGTAACAAACTTAGTGCTTACTTCTTTGCAAGAGCTCTTCTTTCCTCCGGTGTATAATCTAGAGATCCTATTGCTCCTTCACCTTTGGTTGGCATAAATCCAATAATGGCTAGTAAAGCTGTTCTTACTAAAATGGGAAAAGAGATACAAACAAGGTTGCAGAAACAACTGTTATTTCATCTTGCTCTACAGTCAGTACAGAAAAGTTGCAGTTCTGCCTGCAAAACTTCATTTTGCCCAAAGTAATCTGAATTTTATACAAGCAGCACTGTTTTTTTCGGTACACAGCAAGGCTTTCTTCCTTTTTAAAATTCACATTATAAATGAAAGATAAGGCCTTATTCTTCCATCAGCCACCACACAGGAAATAAGTTGTCACAAAAATGTTGCATCAATACAGAGTTCCAGACTTTAAAAATAGGTTCTGAAGGAAAAAAGGTGAGGCAGAATTACCATATAAGGGGGGGAGGGGGGAAGAAGAGGAGGATTCATAAGGTATGCTTCCTTTTGTCTGTGTTTTCTATTAGATGCAAATTCTGCAATTTAGTGCACACAAACTCAGTGGTTTTCTTATATGCAATGTACTGCAGAATTTGTTCCTTTTACATCATCATGTTGGGGAAGGAGCTTACTTAAATACTTGTAACAGCTCCTAACAGAATTGTCATCTAAACACAACTCTTAACAGTATCTATCCTTCAATTTTATTTTGCATAGTCATTAAAATTTAAGAACTCAAGACATTTTACTAGTAGATTTGGTAAATAAATATCACATGAAGATAAGTACCACAAAACAGAGATAAGATATTTACACCTCCTACTTAAAAGACAGGATTTTCTACTCCTTAAAAAAAAGAGACTGCAGAAGTTGAGGAGTAGTCTGCTAGAAAATTCCTAAGATCTTATCAACATATTTTAAAAGTGCAACTGACTCCAAAAAAGTAATTGATGTATTGTACTCATCAAAACTAAAGTTACATAACACAGAAATATTGCCTTGGATGAACTGTGCCAATTCTCAAATTCTGTGACAATGAAGTTTAAATAAGAAAAGCCAGAAAACATTCTGTTATTCTGAACTCAGACCATGCTATCTTTCCTCTTCAGTGTTCAGATGCACAGCATCAGAATTAAAAGCTGAGCTTACTCCCCACTATCATTATTCAAGCAGTTTTTAGCTGTCATACTAAAATGGGGTAAATTAATAAACATATTTTCCTAAGAAAAATTAAAAAAACCTGAAGAATTTTCTAAGTAGTCTGAGAATTCTTAATGCTTGTGCATCCCAATAAATAAGAGCTTACCATCACCCTTCAGTTTCTCAACTCTTTCATCCTGCATCTATTTAATACCGTTTTCCAAATCCTCCTGTCTCGCTCTTTCATGACTTCACATTTCCCAAATGTTCCCAGATTTTTACTCCCTCAAAATCCATCTCCATTTCCGCTATAAACATTCTCTGTGAGATTTGTCAATTTAAAGATCTAGTTGCTTGATGGGGGTAGCATTTTCCAAATAACTGTTACTTACTGCTCCATGAAGGCTGCCATGTTTCAGGATGATGCCCTGAGATGCTTAAACAAATTTTCTTCCCCACTTCAAACCTGCCATTGGCCTTCAAAAGAAGGAGGAACATACAATAAAACATGCTGTAAGTTAACTCTTGGGGTTTGGCACAAGCTGTAAAAATCATCATCAAACAAATCCATATGCAAACAATATTTGATAATTATGTTACTGCCAACCTCACAAAACTGGGATTCAGCTTTCTGAACAAAGAAATCTGCCATCCACCTTCATTCATGCATGAAGAAACTCTCAACTGACACCTCACATCCCAGTGTGATATGGTGGCTTGCCTGTTGCTCCTGTAACCCACACCCCTCCTGCAGAGAGCCTGAAAAGCTACAGCTCTATGAAACCATGCATAAATGTGGGCCAAATCATCAGTCTGCCTTCTGACATGTGACCAGCGTCTCCAACAGAGACCAAGAGGGCCCCTGGAGAGAACAGAAGGATAGACAATCACCATCAGCAATGCGATTACTCCAGGAGAAAACTTCCACTTATCAGGTGGAATATTATTTGTGTAATTACAGAATACCAAAGGCACCTTGGAAGACTCCGGGTTTTAAACTCGCACTATTAACTGTACTATGGCACCTTTCTTGCAAAGGTAACGTTACATTAATGCCAAGAATCTCTCAGACGCTCTACGGTTAAATCAATCATGTAAAAACAAAAAAAACCATGCTTACCGTTAGCAAAATAATGCTGGGTGGTTTCATGGGATATTCAGGTGGTAGTACTATTCGTCCATGATAAATCCCTCCGTCGAAATCTGAATCTGGAGGGCCTCTCACAGTAAAGTGCCATTCAAAAAGATTATCCTAAAATGCCCCCGCCAAAGGGAGAAGAAAAAAAAAGTCTGTCAAAAAAGTAGACAAATAAACACCGTTTTCTTGAAGAAGAACAAGCTAAAGAAACAGTGCAGCAGAAGTTTTAAGAATTCAAAATCAAATGGAGAGTAAGACAACCAACAGAGTTTTAAGATTCTGGTTAAAAGGATACAGTATTGTAGCTTTCTGGCAACTTTCTTAGACAATGGCTTTGTTGTAACCCTCAAATTCTTTATTCAAGCTCTTTATTTGTATCAATTGTGACAATAAGAGTTTTATTATCTGACAGATGGAAAACTGAGTCAACTAAGGAAAAACTGGGTCTTTGCTCCAGTGAATAATAATTTCTGAAGAACTGAGGGGAGACCCACCCCAAAAAAGAACATTAATGAAAGCCACCCTTCCATACCCAAGTCAACACAGGGAACTGACTCACATCCCAGAGAGTTCCCACCCTCTTTTGCTTCTCCATAAATGTATCAGGTTTGCACGGCAAGGTTTTGGTAGTAGGGGGGTACAGGCGTCGCTTCTGTGAGAAGCTGCTGGAAGCTGCCCTTGTGTTCAACACAGCCAATGCCAGCCAGCTCCAAGACAGATCCCAACGCTGGCCAAGGCTCAGCCCATCAGCGACAGTGGCAGAGCTTCTGGGATAACATATTTGAGAAGAGGGGGGAAAAACCTGTGGACAGCAGCTGGAAGAGAGGAGTGAGAATACATGAGCAACAGCCCTGCAGCCAGCCAGGTCAGTGGAGAAGGAGGGGGAGGAGGTGCTCCAGGCGCCAGAGCAGAGATTCCCCGGCAGCCCATGGCGCAGCCCGTGGTGCAGCCCGTGGTGCAGCCCGTGGTGCAGCCCGTGGAGGGTCATGGCGGAGCAGAGACCCACCTGCAGCCTGGGGAGGACCCCACGTCGGAGCAGGGGGATGCCTGAAGGAAGCTGTGATCCCATGGGAATCCCCCACTGGAGCAGGCTCCTAGCAGGACCAGTGGCCTCATGGAGAGAGGAGCCCAGGCTGGAGCAGGGTTGCTGGCAGGACTTGTGACCCCATGGGGGACCCAGGCTGGGGCAGGCTGCTCCTGAAGGACTGCACCCCATGGGAGGGACCCAGGCTGGAGCAGTTCGTGAAGACCTGCAGCCCGTGGGCAGGGCTCACGTTGGAGAAGTTCATGGAGAACTGTCTCTGTGAGAGGGACCCCAGGCTGGAGCAGGGGCAGAGTGTGTGGAGTCCTCTCCTGAGAAGGAAGGAGCAGCAGAGACACCGTGGGATGAAGTGGCCACAACCCCCATTCCCCATCCCCTTGTGCTACTGCAGGGGAGGAGGTAGAGAAATCAGGAGCAAAACTGAGCCCGGGAAGAAGGGAGGGGTGGGGGAAAGGTGTTTTAAGATCTGTGTTTTATTTCTCATTATCAAACTAATTTCCCCAAGTCGAGTCCGTTTTGCCTGTGACAGTAATTGCTGAGTGATCCCTCCTTGTCCTTATCTCGACCCACGAGCCTTTCCTTGTATTTCCTCTCCCCTGCCCATCTGAGGAGGGCAGGGGTAGAGCAGCTTTGGTGGGCACCTGCCCTCCATCCAGGGTCAGCCCACCCCAATAAACAATTCTGAAACAGCTACTGCGACTTACTTCACAACAGGTACGCTTTGAAATTTCGGATATTATTTTCATTTGACACATAAACAACTTCTAAGTACTATTTCTTTGGGGTTCCGTATTTGGTTTTGTCTATCAGATCTCATGATGTCCACAACTTCCTGAATATTTACAAGCAGAACCAAACGAGGTTTGCTGTCAGCGAACAAGATCTCTCAACTAATGCTGAACACTGTAATCAACAGAACTGTGACTGCCTACCAAGTTACAGTTTTGCAAGGTTGGGAGGTAATGTCAACATTTCCAGCATTTCCTTTCATCTGCCACTGTTTTCTTCCCAGCAAGTCACTATTCTAACCCAGAAATAAGACCTTCACATAAGTTACAAGTAATAGCATGAATTAAACCTTACATTTCACCACAGGAAGGAGAAAACAAGATACAGGGGAAACACAAGGTACAGACAAAAACTCACATGCAAAGTAGCGAATCCTCACAGATCACCTAGGCTTAAGTGTTTTGTTAAGCAACTCGCCAACTGAGTTAGATGTCAGGTTTGGCTATAAAAAGATTAACTTAAACATAATGCATTTATATAGTCTCAGGAAGGAAGAGGAGTAATAAACATATACCTGTGTGATAAAATTATTCAAGTGAAATGTAAAACTGATACTATGTACTTTTACCAACAAACTGGAACAACGATACCTTTAAAATGGAACTCTGTTCATTTCCATCATAGGAAAAAAAGAACTGAATCAATTTTTAAAGGTCTGTTAGTATCTAAATATGTACATTTTAAATACATACACATACAGAGGATTTAGAATATATATTACTAACAGCCTAATAACAAGATCTTGCAAACATATAGAGAAACAAACCTCCAAAGGTTGTGCGTGATAATGATCTGTAGGATCCTTCAGTTCTGCAGCCTCTTTCATCAAACGTTTGACAGCTGAAAAAGAGAAAGTTAACACATGAAAATAAAGAAAAAAAAAATATGCATTGCATATATAAACATTTCTTGAAGAGTTCCTTAGAGCTGACTCATCTTTTTCAGCACACCCCAGCTTCTTCACTGGAGTTAATAATCCAAGACACAATATAAATTACTCACACTGAATAAATCTTAAATGAGTTATACAAGCACAAAGTTATGAAAAATATGTTGCACTGTCATGAAGTTTCTCAACACTGAACACTGAGACTAAAGTAGTTTTACATGATTAATTGCACCAAAGACATGAGGAAAAATACAGGTGTCATTAACAGTTTCAGACTTTAAATATGAGATGCACAAGATGAACAACCTCACTATTTTATCATAAAGGACATCATGTGCATCTTTGAACAACTGCTGAACAGCTTTATCCTGGTACCTCCTGTGACTGTTACATGACTGCTTTCTTAATCATTCCAAAGGAGGTCACAATAAGATTTGAGTAGTATGAGGAGATGAGGTTTTATACTAGATTTGAAAATGCATATGCCCGTCCGGAAAAATTTACCCCAGGCCTTTGTAATTTGAACCTACTACTGACTGTGAACACACATTTTTCCATCCTAAATTCAGGGTACTCATTAGTTACCCTTCCCAATCTTCTACTTCAGAACCACCAGAATCATCTCTATTTCCTGCACCTTCCTTTTCCTCCCCCTTTAGTTACATCACTTTCTGTTACATCACTTGTCCTGCCAGGTGCCCTCATGTGGAACGTGCATGAATGCCTAATAAGGATCTTCCGCCAAACTGAAGAGCAGACTAATCAGAAGAACTACAGACAAGAAATTCAAGGATGCTGTTTCAAGAATAAGTTTAGGTAGAAAGTTCTTACTCTTTCCTACTTACTGCAGTAAGTGCAAATAGCAGCTACCTCTTTAAGCAACTACACAGGAAAAGGATCCCTTAATCCATCCTCCACATTCAGTTCAAACCACGGATGTCCCTCCCACTCATGTCATCATCTAACTACAAGAAGGAGAAACACTGCCCAAATTCCCTTCCACTGTAAGCATAAAGATACGGTGAAAGTAAACCGTAGTTCCTCAGTTTACGAAGCCTGGCATCACCAGCCAACTGTGGGCTGTGTAGCATGCTCAAACTCCAGGGCTTCACTCACTTCCGTGATGCTGTGAGGAAAGCTACTCTAACCTTCCCGCAGAAGAATTTTGATCTACTGTGAAAGCCCTTCTTGACAGCTGTAAACAACAGCTCCAAGTTCAAGGATTTCACTTCTTACAATCCAGAAAGCAAACATACTGTGCGGAAATTTGCTGCTGCCTGTTGTCCCGACTCTGCTGGTGCCAGTGGGGTGTCAATTAAACACCCTCCAGCGCCCACAGGGTCACATCACAGGCAGCAGCACCCAGGCTCTGCTGAAAAAGTTTGTCTCTTTCATCTGCATTAAGGTTTACCAGTTCATTACGAGGAGTAATAAGAAAACCAGCCTGTACCAGAAAAGGCTTCAGACCTAGCATTGCTTCACAGCCAACAAGCCTGAACACTTGCCTTCAGAGAGTGGCACCATCTGGATGAGATAATTCAGGAGTGAACACACCACAAACCAAAGGGTAACCATGAGGAAACTGAGAACATGTATAATGAAGACAAAAGAGTTATGGACAAGGTAGACAACCCTATTACTGAGATTTCCCCGATGAGGGACCAAGATAGAAGAGAAACACAGTCCCCCTGTATCAGCATCCTGTGCAAGTACCCACAATAACTGAGGGAAAGCTAACTGGAAACTGGGGAGAAAAATGACACAGTCCAGAAAGGTAACCCAAAATAACCAAAGGATTCAAACTTCCATAGCACCTCATGCTCAGTGTATAAGCCAGGGGTGGGCCGGGGTTAAACCATGCCACAAACATAATTCACAAAGTCTGTCTGCAACAAGTACATAACATTCTTAACCAAACTTCAAAGTTTAACCACAAAATATGGTTTTTCAACCCACCTAAAAATCACACTGAGATAGGTAAGTAAATGTTTGGCAATGACAATTCTGAAAGACGACAACAATTTGGGACCATTCAAAAGAAAGAACTGCAAACTGTCAATGAAGTAAAAAAGCAATACTAATTCAGCCAAAAAAACCTTCAAAACAAGGCATTCAATTTGTCAGAGACAGGTTTTAGAGACCAAACGCCCAGAGAAGCTGTGGATGCTCCATCCCTGGCAGTGTTCAAGGCCAGGCTGGATGAGGCTTTGAGCAACCTGGTCTAGTGGAGGGTGTCCCTGCCCATGGCAGGGGGGCTGGAACTGGATGGTATCTAAGGTCCCTCCCAACCCAAACCATTCTATGATCCAGACTGCAGGATCATCAGCAACACCAATTCCTATTTAAGTGACATGATTATCTTCCCAAATGGATAACAACCATTTCATTCCACCAATTTTCAGTTCTTCTGTTTGAAAAAGAATGTACATCATAAAGGAACCTGAAACAGGTGGCATAAAGCTAGAGGTCTCCTAATTTTTCAAGTTGACTTATCTGATTTGGAAAAAAAGGAATAAAACAACCAGACAGCTTTTACTGCTTCAGCAAATGCTTTCTACATTTTTTTCCCCACTCAGCTCCACTGACAAAACCAGCACAAGTAAGGATGCAATTTATTTATCGTATCCAGGTTTTGCAATGAGTTAGTAAAACATGTTTATCTGAGATGAAGGGTTTTATAACAACTCAGCCCGCTTAAGCTACGAGTAAATTACAAGCCATCTTTGTTACATGTTTGTCTATTAATGATGCTACTATCTAAAATTAAGAAAAATATTATACAGTAATATTAGAAAACTGAGAAATTGAAACTGCACCATCAATTTCAGAGAAGCACCAAGGCCCTTCAATTACATGATGACATTTTGGGAATGTTTTTTAAATCCAGTCAGCTCTGGTTTTCCCTCTCCACTTAACACCTGACCACTGCGTCAAGAGTGCCTGACCCATGGCTAGTGTAACCACCAAGTGACTTCAGAGCTCACAGCAGTGTCACCTGCTGAACCACCACCACCAGTCCTTCCAGAAGCCCAAAGCACCCAGAAACCCATTCACCCAAACTGCCTGTATTTGCATTCAAAAGAAAATCCTGTTTAGTAAAGATAAGTTTCACATTAAGGGAAAAATAACAGTGAATTTGTGTCAGTTGGTAGTTCAACTGCACAAAGATTCAATCACGCAATAAACAAGATCAGGATTAAATTTATGTGTACAGTACATAGGATTTCTCATAAGATGACAACACCCAATGAGCTTTGACGTTTTAAGGAAAAAAAAAAATCACTTTCAGTGATGTGGTCACTAAAGCATGCAAGAAAACATTTAAAGCGAAGTGTCACAGCAGACTGGAGAGTTATGAAATACTTTTACCACATAACCTTGATATGGAGAGAGGTTTAAGTCGTGCTGTACTCTCTAGAGAATGGATCATTAAATCTAAACATACTCTCTAGAGAATTGTTTATTAAATGTACACATACAGAGACTAACAGGTTCACAGTGACCTGCACAGTGTCACCAGGTAACTGTCTGTCACCTGCTCTATTGTGAATGTGATTTTCCTGGACCTGGGAATGATGTGTGATCATTAGTGAATTAAAAAAAATAAAAGAGGAAAAAAAGGGCTTGAGACAAAAGTACCCTGACATATAAATTACAATCCTTTTGCAGAATAAAGTGTCAAACCATATCTACTCTAGAAATAAACCCACGGTACCACACTTTCAAGTGAGCTCCACATTACTAATGCTCTTTTCTGCTACCTCTTCATTCCTTGTGTTTATTCATTTTGCCCCACCTTTAACACTCCTGAGTTCACGTATGCCTTTAAATAAGATTTGAGTTCCTGTATATATTTTTATATGTAATTTCACAAAAATATGACTGTATTTTCATTAAAATTTACACAGCAGTTTATAGTCACTTAATTTTAAATTAAGACCACATTTGAAGTTCCCTTAGACCAAGACCATGCGAAGATTTCCAGATTCTTCATTCTTCTGGAACTAGAAAGCCAGCAGTGAAAGCAACCCTTAATGCTAATGATCCTTCCCACACTGCCAGCAACCACCTTATCAAACCTACATCCTCCAGTGCTAAAGGAAGGGGCAAAATGAAGAAGAGCTAAGACTTCAGTCTCAGGCGAACAGCATCACTATTTCTAAGTCGTCTCTACTGAAATCTACTATAGTTTTGACATTATTCTAAACATCATAATCTGCAGAACACTATTTCTCCATACTAGAGAAATTACACTTCTGTCTAAATAAAAGCAAATGGAGCCAAGGAAGTCACTCATCACATACTGCTGCTGTGATGTTCTCTGCGAGTCAAGTTCCTACTTTATGCTGATCTCACTTAACAAGATAAAACAATTGTTCTTACAAAACCAAAACCTGTGATTGCACAACTCTAACAACTGTCTGGAGCAGCCATAGGTTTCAAAATCGCTTCTGTTTTAAAACTCAGTTTGAGGGATGCTTTGACTTCTGCTACAGTAACAAACAGCATATGCCCAGAGACAGGCCAGCTGCTTTACCTCTTCAGGATTTCAGTTACATCCCTTCCCAAGACCCACATGCCTCCTGAATAGCTGCTTTAGATCTTCACAGCCTCATGTGTATCCTTTAGTAACACGCACATGCCTCCTACACTCATATGAAATACGACAACTGTAAAAAAAGCCACAACCCCACGCTTTTAATGAGTCTATTCTCTCTTCCTCTCACCCTTAGAAACAACAGACCTTTGGTCCTCATTTCCCTCAGAGCAGCAGGAGGTACGGGGCTCTTGACATAGTTACAACTCAAAACAACAGTTCAATCAACAAAGGGAGATACAACTTATCAAATATAAGGTGCTTTAAGACCAAACAATGCCCAGAGAAGCTGTGGATGCCCCATCCCTGGCAGTGTTCAAGGCCAGGCTGGATGAGGCTTTGAGCAACCTGGTCTAGTGGAGGGTGTCCCTGCCCATGGCAGGGGGGTTGGAACTGGATGGTCTTTAGGGTCCCCTCCAAGCCAAAACATTCTGTGATATTATGAATGTCCTCAGCTTTAATCAACTTTTAACATCTATTCAACTTGTTTAAAACCCTCTATCTTTATTTCACACACGGCAGGCCCTAGGCAGCACAGTACCTACTGGCTACTTCCCATTAACTAACGGTTTTTTATTAACAGGCAACTGATGCATGCTTGTTGACAAGGAATACTTGTAAAATGCACGGAGCAGAGAGAGAAGTATGGTTTGTAGGAAGAGCAGTAAGTGATGCTTAAGGAAAAGCAGAAGACGACTGCTAAGAGGATCACAGTCTCAGCAGTTATACTCCCTGTGCATCCAAGATCCAAAAGCACTGACCTTGGGCAGCAGACACATGCACCATGTCCCCTTCCATGTGCTCTCCCCAGTTCTCCAGTGCCCTCATTAGTCAAATTCTACATGAGAAAGTCCACTGAAAACAAAGAAAAACCCCACCTAAACCAAAATAGAAGGACATTGTTGCCTGTGGACGCCGTGTGAGTCACTGTAAGTAGCTGTTCCTAACTCTCCAAGCATGTCTGTGCTAATACCGGCTCAGAAGAGTGGTAACAACCTGCATGAAAGGGGGAGACTGTCACTACAGAAACAGTGACTGTAAGATTTGGTGTTTGATCTCGCAGCAAGCTAAGGGTCACAGCTTTTGGGAGGTAAAGTAGAGATTACTCTAAGTAGCTGTCTTATAAATATCAGAAAAAAGGGATGTTCCTGAAGCATGAAGAGGATGAAGTCTGTGCCTTAGTCAGCTGAGCTTTAGTATTGATGGGTGAGCTTTATCAGCCAGATAGCCATTCACTAATCCATTTTGAAATCCTAAGACAGAACACAGCTTGCCCTTTTACAAGTGCCAAAAATAGACATAAAAATATGAAGCAACAGCTTAAAAGGCTTTGCCTTATTGAGGCAACACAAGAAAGGCTGAGGTGTGAAAATTCTTCTCTTCCAAAATTAGTGGTCTTTTGGGGCAGAAATAAAAAATACCCACATTCACGGAGAGCGTGAGGAGACAACTTCACGTGAACACCCCGCACCTCCCTGCACTCTTAGAGGGTAACTGGCAGGAGCCAGCAGCAGCTTAGCACACCACCCTCACCAAGCCCAGACCTGCAGTGGCCGTGACACGGACCCATGGTAACCCAGAGCTGCCAGAGCACCAGCTGCACGGCCTCTCATCGGCAGGGACACAGCATGCAGGGGAACAGCCAGCTTCATGTTGGGGAGTTACTGTCTTTTAGTATGTTGGGGTGAACTAACATGAGCTGGAGAAATGGGGACAAGGAATAAGATAAATACACTGACTAGCAGCAATTAGCAGCAGGACAAAGCTGTGTAGCAATATTGCTCTTTACGTGATCTATATGAAAGTACACAATAAGGAAAGGCAACTGGAGAGCCTAACTGATCCTCATTTATCCATCTGGTCTAGCACACTGTGCTGGGTTTAGGTGGGACAGAGTTAATCTTCCTCACAGTAGCTAGTATGAGGTTACGTTTTGGATCTGTGCTGAGAAAAATGTTGACAACACACTGATGGTTTTAGTTGTTGCTAAGGAATGTTTATATGAATTCAAGAACCGTTTCAGTTTCTCATACTGCACCTGTGTTCCCAGCTTCTTCTCTGCAAGACACAGCCTGCGTCCCTGTTCTGGGAGGGGACACAGCCCGGACAGCTGACCCAAACTGACCAAAGGGACACTTCATGCCATCAAACGCCATTACATATTATTAGTATAATTATTTTATTTCATTAACTTTCAGCTACTAAACTGTTCTTATCTTAACCCACAAGTTCTCTGGATTTTTTTTCCCCTCCATTTCTCTCCCCCATCCTATGGGGCAGGGAGGGAGGTGAATAAGGAGCTGTGTGGTGCTTGGTTGCTTACTGGGTCTAAATCATGACACACACCTACTCACAGAAAAGGGATCCATGTAGCCATGCGTAACTGAAGAACTTCGGCTCCTGTCATGGCTCTACAGCACAACTTGGCTTAAAAGGAAGATCAGTAAAAGCACAGGCTTCTTTTAACTATATTTTCCTATTTAAAATGTGTTTTCCTCCATAATGTTTTGGATAAATCCTACTATATCCATTAAAATAACTCATACTGAAACTGTAAGTAGTATTTGCTCTCTTTAAAACTACTGAGCAGAAAGAAGTCACCGTCTGCAACCAGAGTTCAACAGGAGGAACCTCTTGTGCAGGTACAAAATGATTATTTTCTTTATTCTGTCTCAAGACAGCACATTCCAAAGCCCTAAAGCCAACCAACACCTAAAGGTTAGCAGCTTGGTTTTTCCCCTGTTCAAGTCAGAACAAGATCAACAGGCATGAGGACAGCTACTAGTTCTGAAGCCTTAGAGCGCTCAGTTACCAAAATAATCCTTTCAGCCCACAGATGACACAACCATTTGAAACAGGAAACATGGTGGATTAGTTTTTATGTATTTCAGTGCATTTACATTAATTAAAATCGCCTTAATATTAGAGCAGTCTACATTTCCATCTTAAGCCTTCACCTGAACGGCAAGTGTAAGAAACCACCATTAAACTGCATATGTAACCATAAGAAGGTAGGAATTTCTAACACATACACAAAAATATTTAATAATTGCATATGCTTATCTACCAGGTTAGTAAAGCGCCAGACTAAAAAGCAACTGCTATACATAACTGCCATTAACTCTTTTTAATGAACAACAACTGCTGAAGAAATACCATTTATTTTAAATCTTCTTTCTTATTTAACACCTTTTTGCCCATCTTTTTAAATTAAAGATTTCACTCGTATTAAGTAGCTGCCGAAGTGGGTGATTTAAATCATATTATAGTGACTTCAATAATTTATAGACTTTCAGCATCCACATGGAAATAAATAATATATTAATATGCCAGAGAGCATGTTTAATTTCAGGAAGAAATATTGGCCCACTGTACTTTGCCAAGTAAGGTTCATTTTGCTGTGGAACAGCACAGGTGCTGAAAATCAATTCCAAGATAATTTTCTCCTGAAAACAAGGGGGGGTAGTAACAACAGAGGGGGAGAACATTTCTAAATTAAATCACAAGTATTTGCCCTCTCCACTCAGATCCCAGGAACACGTCATACAGCACACCACCACTATTTCCAATGACGTGGCAAACAATAACTAGTGACCACGTGTGTGGCTTGGTAAGTTCGCATATGCGACACATCCAGTATATCTCCTCCCTCGCTCCCACCAAAAAAAAAAAAAAAAGGAGAAAAAGAAAAGAAGTCTTCCTTTCTGATATTTTAAACTATGAGTACATCATTGCTTTGTGATCCCTCTTATCTTTCAGTTATGCAACTTGGGTGTGAGAACAAGGGACATAATTTAGCAATAGCAATAATTTAGCATTATCCAATGAGGCATGTTTTGTAAATAAGCCTCTCACTTATATTGGTAAGGCACCATTCATCACAACGTTAAGTTTCTCCCCACCTCCCATGCTGGTAATAGGACAGTATGATCAAAGAATAAAGCCACTATTCGGCATCATAATACAAAGCTGATAATACCTACTTCCCAAAACTGGATTAGGGGAAAGCAGGGGCAGGACAGCAACCGACACAAAAACCCAACTATCCCTTACAAGACATGGAAGGGGTTTTGCTTCAGCAGCCACAGGCCTCCAGTTGAGTGTGCAGCTCCCAGGAGGTGAAGCTCAGCACAGCCAGGGAAGGGGTCACTGCTCCAACACAGCTGTATGGAGGGGACCTGACCTGTCCTCAGTTTCCCTTCCTAGGAAGCAAAACCTTCCCTTCCAGTGCTGCTTCTCAAGGCATCTCTCTCACCTCAAGGATCCAAAAGAAAGTCCAGGAGTTACGGAACAGGCTGCCCAGAGAGGGGATGGAGTCTCCTTCTCTGGAGACTTTCCAAAGCCACCTGGACTTGTTCCTGTGTGATCTGCTCTAGGGGATCCTGCTCTGGCCCCTCAGGGGGGTTGGACTGGATGATCTCTAGAGGTCCCTTCCAACCCCTACCGCTCTGGGAATCTGTGGATTTTAACACGGAATCCCATGAACACACACACACGTAAATGCGGTATGTACAGCAACATTTCCATAAAACAACCTCACGCACCTACTGGAAAGGAGGCGGTACCAGGGGAACAGGGCACAGCCACCTGACAGAAGTTCAAAGGTACATTTCCACGAACCAGCAGAACAGCGTGGGCGCACACAGGCACACACACCCACACACACACAGTGTTTTGAACCCAACTGCAGCTCGGACGGAGTTCTCAGCGCCATCGCCCTAGGTAGCAGGAGCGACCCGGGCGGCCTCCGCCTGAACGCCGCCAGCTCCGCGGCGCGCAGCTGACCCGCACCCGCGGCATCGCCGCGGCCCAGGGCCCCCATCCCTCTTCCCCACCGCGGCCTCGGCCCGGTCGCTGCACCTGTCCCGCCGCGCCCCGGCAGCGACCCCCAGGGCCTCCGCGAACCGCGACAGCCCCGGGGCGGGCACACCCGGCCGGCCCTGCCACCCCTCACCCAGCCGCGGCCTGCAGGCGAAGCCGGCGCCCCACTCCCCAGCGCCCGCCGGGCCGCCGCGCCGCCTACCCGGGCTCTTGAGGTTGTACCGGGCCTCCATGGCAGCGGACACGGCTCGCTCCGCAGCGTCTCCGGCAGTAGGGGCCGGGGATGGAGGAGGAGGAAAGCCGGGCCCGGCCCAGCCCGCCTCGGGAAACTCCCCTGACGTGGCAACGGCGTCGGCGGCCCCGCCGTACCGCGTACCTGCCGCGCCGGCACCGCCCCCGGGGCCTCGCCGTCCACGCCCCGCGGGGTGGCCCTCGGCAAGGCCCGCCCAGGCCGGCCCCGGAGCAGGCCGCGCAGCCTGGGCACGGCGGCGCGGGGGCGTTCTCACGGTTGTGTTGCACGAAGGAAAACGCCCCAGCTGCCCGCCCTTCTGGCGAAGATGCCTGCCGTGTCCCCGTTTCGCCTCTGCCTTGAACCGCAGGGGTCACGGGGTGAGGCGCCTCAAGATCTCGTAGCATTAAGTAGGTTGGTTTGAAGGGGTTAGAAAAGGGGCTCCCGGGACCCTCAGACCCACGACACCCGGCCCAGAAGACTTAACCGTACCGGAAGGCTTAGTAGCGTTTTGTTTGTTGGTTTTCAGGACCGTGAAAGATGGAAATGGTGTCGTACACCAAGGACAATAAGGTTGGGCAAGAATGACCTTAAAGAGCGTGACTTGATGGGCAAATCCCCTTGTCCGTTCCACAGCAGCAGAGGAATTGTGGTGTGCCTCTACAACTTCGGTTTCTCTGCCGCCTGGTTACTAGTGGGATACTCATCCTTCTGGTTAGTTAGTATCTTGGGGTAGCACTTTCAACAATTTATAGCTGTGGAAATAATAACAAATTAAGCAGACGGTTTCCCTCTTAATTCACTACAAGCTGTAAATAAGAAACATGTCTGAGCTTTTCTTGTTTCTAGCTCATGAATTGTCCTTAATTCGTTTACGTTACTTCTCTGTTCTTCCTTATCATCTTTATAAAACTAAATTTTTCATGTTTTGATGTCTTAGTTCTCTTTTCCTCTTCTTTGATTGAACAGCAATGGAAAACGGTTATAAACACAAACAGTTGAGTAGATACAGGTTTTTACCTCCTTGTATATTCAGAATTGCAAAACAAGGCGTTAACTCTTCCCTTTTCCGTTCTGTTGCATAGTGACGTTTTGGTAACAGCAACAAATAAATGGAACAACCTTATTCCACCTGAACAAGCAGCTGAATTTCCAAAAGGGCAAAGTAATCTTCCTTTTTACGGGGCAAACCTCTACAAATAATGTATAGAGTGAATGACATTTACAGCACGGGGGAAGAGATGGGGCCAGACCTGGCGGTTCTCTCTTAGACCAAAAGCACCCCAGGGTGTATTTAATGTACAACAATTCTTGATCACATCTCAGCATTTCTGGTTAGTATCAGCTGATCAGATTTGCTGATGGCGAGCTGCAGGCACTGGGTGCCGTGTTTACAAACTGTGTTGCTCATTCTTAGCAGGTATGTCCCATCTTTCCTTGTTTGCCAGAGCCATCTTGCTGTGCAGCAGGAGGAGGGCTCCGGGACTCTCTGTGAGTAAATCCTGCCCTTCCCCAAAGTAGGAGAGCAGTATTCTGCCTTTGGAAATCGAGCTCCTTGTAAAAAGTTCTGGGATCTGATAGAAGGTAATTCAAAAAATGCTATTATAGTGTGAATAATGTCATAAATTGAGAAGGATAGTGTTTGTGAACTAAGTAGAATCACAGAATGGTTAGGGTTGGAAGGGACCTTAAAGATCATCTAGTGATCTTTAAGAATAATGTGGAGTTCAGTTGTCTCTTCTGGGCTCTGGCTGTTAATCCTGGCTGCACTGAGGATGTAATTTTATATAGTTCAAGGAGGAAGCACCTGCAGTTCACATGAAACTTGGGCTTTTAGCTAAAAAAAGAAACACACAGTCACTGTAACTACATGACAGCTAAAGACTACTGAAAATGAGCTGAATAGACTTAAATTTTAAGCAACAGAAATTCACTTTTCCCCCATTTAAGTAAGCTACGTCATGGTCTGCCTGGGTGCTGGGGTAATCACCACGTGGAATTGTGCAGATCTAGCAGTACGAGACCGCTTCATTTACAGGTGTATTATTAGTTAAAGGTCAGAGCATTGGGGAGGTGAACGTTGCCAGGCGAAACCACTGATTCCTGAGGTAGCCAGCGTAAGGGTAGAAATCTGGGGCTCAATTCCCAGCCCTGCATGTCTGCAGCTGCTTGGGGCAGACAAGGAGCAGGCACTGAAGAGGTCTTGCATGGTCAAGTGTTGCTAGGCCAGAGCAGCAGCCTCCCTCCTCTTCCTGCCTCTGGTCAAAAACGCCCTTTGGATTTGTGTTTTCATCTGCCTTTTGTTTAGACTTTTGCACGAGGAAGCCATTTTGTGCTAGAACTTGTAGGGGTTTTTAAAACCAAACGCCAAATATAGTAGCAAAATTGCAGTCAACTCCCACATGCTGGCAGCACTCAGTGCAGCTTGTGTATCCTGTCATATGATCTAACTTAGTGAAAAAATAAACACGCTCAGCTGAAGGATACAGAAACTGAAAGTTTGCCTGAACACTGCTGCAATGAAGATTTCCTTACTTCACACAAAACCTGAATATTTTTTGTTATTTAATACGAAATCTATTTAATATGAAATCTGAATCTTTGCAGAAAGATTTTTGTACAACTTTTATCAAATTGGTTTCAGGACAGCAAGAATCATCAGTTTTGACAACTCTAAGTATTAAAAAATGCGTAGCTTTGGTAAATGCTTTATATTGAAGTAAGGCTTCAGTTTAACAAAAAAATCACTAATGATTTCTAATAATGTATTTTTTTTAATTTCTAGTTTCCAAGAAGATGTGTTTCCTCATGTTTCTATGTACTTTTCTGCAGTCCTGGTATATTTATTTTTTCCTTCTAGATGAAAAAAGACTCTGGTAAGCCACCTAGCTTCAGAGCCAAGGAGCGTGTAGGGCCCTCTGTTGCAAAAGATATTACAAAGTTAATGGCAATCGTATGGTTTGATAACATGCGTAATTCTTCAATTGCAGCCATTTTTACCGTGGAAAAAAAAGGCCAAATCAGAGCAAACATATGGGCAGAATTCTGCTTGACAACTGCACACTATGGATATACATTTCTGAGCTGATTACGAGAGGCTCAATTTGTAACTAATGGAGAGAACCAGGAGCTTTTACAGCAAAGTTCATCTTGCCTGGAATCACAGAATGGTTTGGGTTGGAAGGGACCTTAAAGATCACCTAGTTCCAACCCCCATGTATGCACATACAGCTGTAGATCCAATGAATCATGCTTTCAAAGTTCCTGGATTTCTCCATTAGCTGCAAAGGGGGATTAGGCTAATTCATCTATATTCTAGACCATCCTAGTTAGGTATTTTCCTATGTATGTGTAGCTGCATCGAATACCTATAGCTCTCTGTATCTGATACAAATGTATCATGCATTTCCTCTCATTTCAGTACTATTTCAGTCAATAGAGCCTCTTATTTTTAACAGTAAGACCCTTGATGAACTGACTTTAAAGGTCCAAGAGGGGAGCTCAGCAGGTAGGAACAGGAACCACAGCATTCAGCATGTGGAGTTGGGGGGCACAAGGGTTCAGTTTTTGCACTTGGGCCTGATGCGTGTGTATATTCTTGCAGATCTCAGGGAATTAAGATAGGTAATGTGACACTGAACTATTACTTCTTTCTCTGTGCAGGTCATATAATTGTGTGAGGTACAGTCTATTTCAACATAAAGTGATTACCTAAAGTCAGTTCAGAGTGGGGGTTTGTAGGCTGTCTCATACACTCAGCTACAAATCATTTCTTCCAGAGAAGGTTTGAGATCAGAAAAGCTTATGAAAATACCATAGTTCTTTGTAGAAAGCATTCACACCCTGCTTTCACCAATTCACAAGAGGTAGCGCAGTTTGCTTCCTTTATAATGCCACCCTTTCAATGCAGTTGGCTGCAAAATTAAACTCTGATGGAATTAAGGAATCCAATATTAATATGCCTATATTATCAGTGGGAACAGATATGACTCACTTGGAAGAGAAATCATCATTGTGCTCATTGGTGACTAACACAGTTTCAGCTTTTAAAATCCTTTATGTGAGTTCGGACCTGGTAAACCTGGATTCAACAAGTGCACCTCCTCCTCCCCAGTGAAAACAAGCATGGCATTGTGTAACCTGGGCCCTCTAGCACAGATGTGGTGCTTCTCAGGGAAGTGAGTGTTGTCTTTTCTCCAAGCTTAGGTGTAAAGCACCTGTCTCAGGAGTGGCTTTGCCAGCTGATTTTCCACTGGCTTTATTTCAGAAATGGAAGAAAGAGAATGAGGGAAGAAGTTACCAGACTGCTGTAACTGCCCAGGCAAGCAAGTGGCTGATCTGGACCATCAGCGCAGAGTTTGTGGAACATCTTGCAGTCCACACGATGTGAAGTCCAAATAAATATACATATTTTTCACCTTTTTTCACACACCCACACCCACACCCCCTCCATGAAGGATGTGAAGAGTCACTTGGCTCACACCCCTCTGGCATCGTTGTTGTAATAGTTCAGACAGTTTCCTGGTTCAGCAGAGACGTGCAAAGGTACAAGTCAAAGCTGGAGCTGAGTGACAACTGTTCGTGATTCTGGACTTCCCTGATCTAGTTGCTCTATCTTTGGCAACTACAGATAATGGCAGAAACTTTCTCTGGTGCATATTCTTTACATGTAAATTGCAAAGAGCACGAGATAGGTGGAGAGCAGTTGTGAACTACTCCGATTAACAATTATTTTACTCCTGTGCCACTGTTTAGGGAGAAAATTCCTAGCATAGCCTTTGACTCATGCAGCCCGATTTCATGATCTTCCCTCTTCAGGTCCCATATTTTCTTTTTGTCACTTTTTTCCTTAATTGAGTTGCACCCCATGCCCCTTCACTTTAACTTACTCCTATAAGCTTCCTTCTGGGAAGCTCTGGTGGCTGGACATGCCACCCTCTGGCAGACTGCATTGCTCTGTGGGCTCCAGCAGACCTTACTAACCCCATCTCCCCAGGGAGATGGAGGTAGGGTTGTTGAGATAAAAGTCCAGAAGAAAAACACTGCTGTGCAAAGATATAAAATGCTGGAAGGGAAAAGCAGAGTCATAAAATGGCAGTTTGGTGACACTGGCCAATGAAGACTCACCTGGTGTCTTGCAGGGGGAGCTGAGCTTAGTCTAGTAGCTTGCTAATCATAGCCACCTCTATTAATCCATAAGTTATTACTTTACACTTCTAAATTGTGTGTATCTGGCTGCGCACTTTTGTAGCTGGTGGAAGGTATCTAGCAAAGTGACTCACGGGGGGTGCAGATTGGCAGGGGATGCAGGCTGCAGAGGAATTTTGTTATTCTGAAAGTGGAGTAACAAAAACTGAAAACAATTGTGCAGTCTGGTGTTGTCATAACTATTCAAATGAGAGATTTTGATGAGACAGCTTGGATTTTATGGGGACTATTAATGGTAGCAATACAGAGAGGGGAGAGAAGGGCACGAACGTCTCCCATCCTGAGGAACTTTTAAGGATGTGCTCGGTTCATGGATGCGGGAAGCTTTCATGGCAGAGGGTGCACTGAGAAAAGCATAAAACACATTTAGAATCTGCCAAGAGAACACTAAATTTAAAGCCAGTACTCGTTTCTGCATAATGGGCTTTGTGAAGAACTGCAGAACTTGGAATGACGACTGCTGCTTTGTAGACAGAAAACATGGAATTGAAATATGAAATGAAATTGCTGAAGGAACAGGACTGGAAACTGTGCTGAGCAAGCGGAACAGGGCTGCTGGTGGGAGCGAGCCGACTCGTGTGCCTCTGCTGCAGAGCTTGTGTTCAGCACTTGGGATGCGAGACCAGACAGCATGGTGAATGGCATACTGGCAGTCAAACCAAGTTTGAGCAGCTGTGAAGGGAGTATTGAAAGGGAAGCAATTTGTGGATCAGACCATTTGGCTTGCCAGAGGATGATTCAGTCTTTGAAAAGGGCATTGCAGAAAAGCAGAGTATGGTTCTACCTCCCAGCGCAGGGTTTAGACGAGATGTGGGCCACTGAGACCTTTTGATTTGGCTCAATCCTTTTGATTTGGCTCTCGATTTCCCAGAAGGTAGACCCCTGTTCTCACTGTATACTGCTTTGCAAAAGGAGTTGAAACATTACATTCCTCAGATGGCTCTGGTTGCTATCAGACCAGTCCCCAGAATTCATGTGGATGTGCACGAGGAACAGGGGAAAATGTAATCAATATTATTAAAAACAAACAAATGGAGGACATCAGTGGTTTTTTTTCTCTACCTTCTGGTACTCAGCAATTCTGAAATAAATCCTTCTTTCTCATAGCAGCTCCTGGTATTAAGGAAAATATTCAGTACAGTACCTCCTCTGAGAGACTCCTGAAAATCTTTGACCTTATCACAAATATGTTAGTTTAGTTCAAGGGACATTGTGACAGACTGCTGCATTAGGTATTTCCCTGGATGTATTTATCTATATGAATCTTTTATTTTAAAATATGTTCTGGAGATGATTAAGAAATGTTTAAAGTCTGACTGCCAGCATAAACTGTAACTTGAATATGAACGTGTATTTACGATGTGCATACATATCAAGATTACCATAAATATGTTGTAGCTTTTTAAGGATGCTAGCAGCATGTAATGGATTTTATAGAATTCAGGTAATTCTGTACTCCATTTTTTTCAGCAGCTTTTTGCTCAAGGCCTAGCCTGCAGCTCATAATAATGAGAAGCCAAAGAGAAGCCTGGCAGGAACTCAAGGAAACTGAGGATCTGACCCGTTTACAACAAATCATGTATACAGAGACAGCAAAAGGAGAAAGATAATGCAGAAGATACCAGGGAGAAAACAAAAAGAGTCTGAGTCTTTTGAAAATACAGCCATTTGAAGATACGTGCATGAGCTGATGTGCAAATATTAATACAGTGGGAAATCAAGTGGGATGTCAACCATATGCCACCATATCAGAGGAGCCCAAAAGAATTTTCCCAACCGAGCTTCTTCCTCATTTTCCACAGAGCTGAAATGGGTGAAGTCGATGTGGTTTGTCTGTAATGGATTAAGTTCACATGTGGCTATCGCTAAATGTTAAGAATCTGAGTAAGAAATTTTGGTGCTAGTGATGTGATTTCCCCATTGAACAGGACAGAGATAAAGCTGCAGCAACAAAAATCACTACGTAATAATGTCATGCACATAATGAAAATGGAAAGACCTCAACGCTCAATTTAAGAAAAAAAATATTCTGCAGCAACTATTGCAAGCGGTAGGGACAGTAAAAACGTCATTAAAGCAAACTGTATATGATTACCTGTTTAGGGTTGTTTTCTTTAATTCTTCATCTTAAACTGATGATGCATATAAAACTGGAGGGAGTTTATAGGTTAAAATTTCTTTTAAAAAATCACTGCAGTACTTTCCAGAATGAACTCCCTTACTATAAAACTTTAGCACAAGAGTGCAATTTCACATGCAAGAAACCCCAGAGTTTTTGTTTTAATGAGAAAAAAAAAAAGTTCCATCACAAAACATAAGCTCTCAAAGGCTCCATTTGCATTATGCTTTACCAGAGTAGTTTGCTCCTGTCAATTACACTTCTACGTAATGCACAGCATGTCTGTAATCACAGAATTTCAGACAGACATTCCAGCACTCTAACATTTTAAATGGCCACGTTCCAGCACATGCTCAAGGATGCATTTTAACTCTTCAGAGAACCCGTTAAGTAATCCGGGCTGCTGCCTACTGAACTAGAGATTTCCTCAACTCCAAGAAGCTGTTGGAACCAACGTTTTAGTTACTCAGCTCCTGACTTTGAAGTGTCTATGGTATACAACACTGCTTTGGGTTTATTCTAAACCAGTGTTTTCAAGAGACATGGCTAGCTCAGTAACGGTCCCTAGTATGTCTAGGCAACTCCGATGCTATATAAAAACAGAGACTCACAGAGCAGGTATTTTGGAAATACTGCACTATTCGGGAAGTTATTACTTCCTGCACGAGGTTAAACCCCTCCTTGTTCACCAGAAGCCAGCAAACACTGGGGGCTCTTAACTCCCCGACAGACATGCAGTGTTACGCCTATCGTGGCTAAGAGAACTCTCAAATTCCACCTCCCCTTCTGTCTCCAAGAGCTATTGTAGGTAGGGGCAGGTTAGTCATGAGAGGTGTAGCTCCCCTTACCTGCTTCTGGTGCACAGCAAGCTGCCTCTCATTCAGGTCAAGCTCTTCCCTGTCGCAAAAGCTGCTGACAACACCGCTGGACCGCGCAGGCAATTGGTTTGTGGCAGGACTGAGAAAAAAAGAGAGTTGCTCTTCCGACTAGAAACTATAATTTTGTATCATTAATTAAACAAAACCAGTGAATACAGAACTCAGAAAGTGAAGTTTTACTTCTTTTTAGGTTTGAGAGTGCTCTGCTCTCCTGGCTGATCGGTGGCAAGTCGGCCCATGCTCAATATTAAAATAAAACATAGTGATGTATGCTGATTACTACAGCAGGTGGATTATCCAGTCCTCATTTTAATGGCCTCTTCTTGATTTCAGTCACAGACGAGCCCCTGTTAGAGGGTATCAGAACCCAGTGCTCACATCCTTAGGACTTCCTATCAGTACATCAGAATGTCAGGGTGGAAATACACAGAGATTCTTCACTGCGCCAGCGGTAGATGCGCAGGCTCTCAATACAAACTTCACAATGTAAATTCAACCTTTTAGATATAACACTCTCCTCTGAAGCCTTATAAAAATTCCAGTGCAACACAGAGCCATTTTACAAAACAATTATCTTTATAGAAAGGTATTTTAGTGGTATATGCTGAGGTAAATAATAAAACCAGACCCAACGGAGGGCATGACCAGTGTTATGGAGAACTCCGGAAATTTGGCCAAAAACCTGTTTTATAAAAGCTAGTATTTACCTACCAGTTATGACCCCTGGTAAGGTGCTTATTGCTGTAATACTTCAAAATTATTCTTCAGTTTACAAATTGAAAAATATACGAAATTAGATCTGTATGAATGTTAGGTATTAGCTGTCACAAATTTTAAAAGGCATTGTACCAAGTTGTCTTATTTGTTTACTAACCAATTTGATCGTAGCAGGTAAATAAACTACAGCATACATTTTACCTGACACCATGCATCAAAGTCACCATAAAAACTAAGTTTATCAAAGTCCAACTCCACAAGGAAAACATGAAAAAGTGCAAATTATGTACCCAGTATTTCTGTCACAGCTGTTTTTTCTTAATACGGCATGAAAAAGGGTTAGAGCATATATTAAGAAAATTCTTACAAGTGTTCACCTCAATGCTTATATATACACCATTTTGATCAAAGTGCTCACTATATGAAAAAAACTGATAGGATAAAAATATTTAAACAGTGCTTTCCAAACATTCAGGGAAAATTCATATAATACATCAGTCCCGTTTGTTTTCCTCTTCACTCAGTGCAACGAGATGCAGAAGTCACATCAACTTCATGAAAACTTTGCTTGCCACAGTGCCAGAAAACCG
Organism: Rhynochetos jubatus; assembly: GCA_027574665.1. Taxonomy (NCBI): domain Eukaryota; kingdom Metazoa; phylum Chordata; class Aves; order Eurypygiformes; family Rhynochetidae; genus Rhynochetos; species Rhynochetos jubatus. Next base: position 85,665,062 of record CM050650.1, on the reverse strand, counting down.
CAGTTACAGTGGCATTCTTGGTGTCCCATTGGGAGTGGGTCTTTTATTTTTTTGCATGTGGCTTTGATGTTTTCGAGATCTTACTACTTTCATTCTTACTTCAAATACTTCTTGTATGGCTTTTCGAAAACAATGGAAATTGTAGTCTATTAATCCTACAGAGACAGAAATGTTTTCCGTATTAATAAAGACATTTATACAAATTAGGTAATGAAAAAATTGTTTATATTCTACATTTAATGAAAAACCACGCTGTCTCTCCAGAGGTCATAATCAGGGAATTTTCAAGGGTTTTTTTTTCCTGGGCTAAGCAAAAGCACATTTGATAAATACAAATAATTCAGTTGTCATTACAGTTTCATACTATGTCCAATATTAAATGTACTTATGAGTCTTAAGAGAAAACAACTAGAAGTTCATTGGCAGATAACAAAGTCTTAATAAGGAGCTTTGGAGAGGTGCTCAGTATGCTACAAGAAAAAAATAAAATCTTTCATAAAATACGGTGGCATTTTGCAAATTTGCTTTACAGAGTAACTGTGATAAAAATAAGCAGCTTCTAGTAATCAAAATATTTTCTTTTAACAATGCATAAGCTTTGAAATGGATACTTGATAGAAATATTACCCAATACCCGCCAGCTATATTTCCTCTTTCACTGTAATGAATTTGTAAGAAGTTCTTCATGGGGAGGGTGGTGAGGCACTGGCACAGGTTGCCCAGAGAAGCTGTGGGTGCCCCATCCCTGGGAGTGTTCCAGGCCAGGCTGGATGAGGCTTTGAGCAACCTGGTCTAGTGGAGGGTGTCCCTGCCCATGGCAGGGGGGGTGGAACTAGATGGTCTTTAAGGTCCCTTCCAACCCAAACAATCCTATGATTCTGTGATTCTTTGAAAAATAAAACAGTATACACGCTGTTAGATTATGTACATACGTAACAGGCAGATAATATTACCATGTGAGTGGGCTGAATGTGATCCCACAGAAAAGCTGTAAAGCCATATTGGTAGTCAATGGGAAGACTTACTGGGTGCTACAATTGTGCAATACTGCAATACAATTTTAAAATTTGGGTACTGAGCTTCTGACCTCATTCAAGGTCAATACCCTAAGCTTTCTTAACTCAAAATGCTGCAGTGTGTTGCACTTTGATTTCCCTAACAGGAGGCGATACATATTTTAAGTGGTTTAAATCCACCGTGTTACGCTTTGATTTCTTTCCCAGGAATTATTTTCCCTCTCCCTAGAGTTCTGACAAAATATTATGTGGAAGTCACCAGGCAGCAAAAGCTAATCTGCATTGTAAAACCAGAGCTGTACTGTTGAAGAGTACAGGCTACAGCACGAAGTGTCCTGAACCATTTAGACACAACAACCTGACACAGTTGTAGACAAACCCGAACGGGATGTCAATGTGGTGTCTTTTCAGCAGAAGTGTTCTTAGGAGGTATGTCAAAGTATGCTTCTGCTTCTTATGCTCGTGGCAAAAAGAGAAAGTGACCGCATCTAACATTCACAGATAATAAAAGCAATATGGGTCTTAGAGAAATTCAACCCGTTGAAGGTCTACAATGTAAAAGCTAGATCGCCTGTCAGGCAGCCCAGCAGACGCGGTGCGAGTACTGCATTCACAAACACACCAACACCGGCTGGTGGATTAGTATCACAGGATGGGGTCACAAGTCCAGGTGACGGTTCATTCTTCCACCTGATCTCAGAGCATTTCACTGAGGCCAGTAACTCGGTGAACACCGTGCTAGCGAGCAGAGCCATGAACTCAGCTTTCAGCATTGGCCTTCACCAGGGGCAAAGAGACAACCAAGAAATGTTATGTGCTTTAACTGCAAAATATGAAAGCCACCGAGTTCCCAGATATGCAGCTTCTCCAAAGTCTACTTTCAGAGATGAGAAGAGCAAGAACATACTTCTTTCTATCAGCCAATTTCAATAATTTTCCCTCGGTTATGGCACGCAAGCTGTTCCAAATGCATATGCTGGCGCCAACAGGTACAAATCTACGTTAGCCAAGGTAACTGACACGTTCTACTGTTGCAGATGGAAGATTTACTGTACTAGATGTAAACTTTCATATGCTTTCGTATCAGAAAGTTGTCAAATGCATTTATGATTTCACCTTATCTCAATGCCAGCACAAATACCTCATGCCTTTAAACACGTTATGCAAGCTCTATCAAGCTGTACTTACCTTTAATATTTGTGATACAGCTAGAGACTGTTATCAGCTAATGACAACCACAGTTATTCATTAACTTGCTAAGGGAAAAGGAATGCAATACTAGAAAAAAAGGAAAGATACCTTTTCTCTCAAAGCTTTCTTCTCTGACAAAACAAACAAGAGCAAGGAATTTCGTCACCTCTTTTAAATAAAGGACAGTTGTATTATTCAGTTTTATGATTGCCATTGATTCTTTGTCATAAGGAGTTCCAGTGCCATCATCTTTAAGCCTAAAGGGCAATATTCAAACAAACAAATAAGAAAAGATAAGCCATCAGGTGAGCTAACAAAAGCACTCCCACATTCGTTCTTTCACCAGATAAACTTCATGAAATTTTAATTTTAACCTTTCAGGGAGACTCTTCTTCAAACCACACACTACATAAACTAAGATGACATAGAAATTAAATAATTTACCTAATCACACACCACATTTCAGATCTGGGGCTAGAAATCTGATTGATTGCCAAGTATCTGAACTGAAGCCTTATTTTTATCTCTAGTAGTTGTCAACCGTTTACCACAAGGTTGTCTGTTTTCTTTTAATCAATGCACTACATTATGACTTTATCTAAAACATGTGAACTAGTAAGTCTGTGCTGGTAATTTCTAATCTAGTAACCTTGCTTGAGCAGTGGCAGCTGACTGATAGTTTAAGCCATCATGAGACTTTCCTCATGAGATACTGGATTTTGCAACATCCTTTCATGAAAAGGGATTTCACCTTCACAGATGATCTGTCATGGTGATCACTGCGTTAGTTTTATATCTCACAATTTTACCCTCATTTCTGAATGCACATGCAGATCTTGTTAATTAGGGAGTTATCACCAACCTTGCAGAACAATTAGTATCAATAACATATTAAGGTCGCAAGTTCTATAGATGCTCCAGGAACAGACAAGAAATTAAATGGAATGCCATGTCTTTAGTCCATAGTTTTAGCTAAAAACATGGCAAGCAGGTTTGTGGTCATAAATACTAAATGGTTACACGAGACAGTGGCAGAATGTAATTTTGTTAATAGAGAGCCCCCCAGGCGGTGGTGTACAGATAATAAACGCATGGTCTTTTGAACCTCACAGCAGCATCTTTCTCTGTACAGAAAAACCCCAATGCCACAGAATCAGCATCCTTGATGGTATGCCTCTATAAAACACAAGTTCTTGTACAGTTACTGAGGTGACGAACTCCACAATCTGAAACATACACTAACATGAGGCATTTTAGAAAGGTATTCTACAATTTGTTGTTCTTTTGAAGTTCTAAAGCTTAGTGCACCCCTGCACTAGGATTCGCCCTCGTACCTTCTCCAGGAGTGCAAGAAGTCTATCAGTGGGTAAGAACGCAAGGCTACCGAAGGCTACCACACTCTAAGCGTGCTGCGGTTGCGCCTCCAAGTCTATGCATCTTAGGGCACTAGTTCTTCACGTGCCCCTGCCTTTCCCAGGAACAGCTGGCATCACATCTAGCCAAAGACCAAGCCATTTGAAACATAACTTGCAAGGAGATGTACATGCTACCCCAGGAGATCTCCAGTTGCTAACATGCAAGGAGGGGAAACCAAAAAAATAACCCCACAAAGGTCATGTAGAGAAGAGGGCAAACAGAGAACAGAAGCAAGAGTGAAGCATCTCTCTGAGGCCAGTAGAGGCCACTAGCTATTAAACAAAACTAAACATGGCCCCACTTTTGGGTTTTGTTTTTTTTTTTACATAGGAGGCATCTTTCAGTTGAATTCATCCCTGGGGAACAGAAATTAAATGTTAATGTTTCCTTTTATTTTAGGCTGGTTCCTTCCCAGTCCTTCCCCCCACGTAAAATTATTGGCATAGAAAGAGGAAGGTGTTCACAAAAGGCTGGGCAGGGAACACCCTTCTTGCTGGTAGGGGATCTGTACCTCAGGGGCCTGCCATTTCCTCCTTCTCCCTTGTCCTGACAAATTACACCTTCTCATTATTTTTTATACCCACATCATTCTCAGTTTTAGGCCATTCAGATTCTAGGTACACAATTTTATGAAAAACATGAGCAATTTACTTACCCATATATACAAGAAATGTCAATCACAACATCTATCATATCACAGCAGAGCTCGTAAGTTTGCATATCCACCGGAGTACTGTCCGTTGCAATATAGATCTTACTGACTACATCAAATAAAAATGCTTTTTCAATCCCAGAATTCTATTTAAGAAAAAAATGAAAGAAAAATAAAATGGAAGCCATGTCTTCAAACTAATACCAAGCTTTTTTGTTCCCCAATTTGCCTGTTAAACAGAAAGCTGGGCTGAAGAAGTGGAAGTTAAACTGCCATCAAGCTCATTTTGAAAGAACTGTACATACAGCACTGTCGTATTTGTTGCAAACCATGATGCTTACAGGCCTTCCAACAGTTTCTCTCCCTGAGCTGCCACACTCCCAAACTTCCCCTCTCTGGAAAACATCTGGAGGTATTACATTTATTTTCAGTGGAAAATGCTGGGGGGGGGGGGGGGGGGGGGAATCTTACATGATCAAGATTTTGGGTTTTTGATTCCAACAACGGACCTAAAAAACAGCTGTAATTTATTCTTGCTGGACATGTAATAATGTAGAAACAAAGGAAAGAAAAAGCTGATGGACAAAGGCGGCAGTAGAGTTCAACAACTAATTTCTCAAGGAAACTGAGAAATTGTCCTATCGAGATCTGTAGCTGTTGTACTGTCTGATTCCTTAGAACATCTTTTAGGATCACAGATCAAGACCAGTATTTTGATGGTGCTCTTTCAGTTTTCATGTAGCACTGGCGGATAAAGCCATGTTTATAATGCTAAGGCTTCCTAATGTGATGACAGCTATGTTCCTGTCTTCCTGCCAAGCTGATTAAGACTCCCTCCATGCTGGAGATGTATCGTATTCGCAGCTCTCAGAGGCTAGCCAGGAATGGTAGCTCATACTCTTTGTGCAGATAAGTAAACTGCCATAAGCCTCTGCTTCCTGGAAAAAAGAAAATAACGTGTACTGTTTAACTGAAAACAGTAGCTTTGCTGGCTGGTATCAAGGGACTGTACCTGGGCAGCTGTCCCAGCACGAACAGAAATGACAATTTCCCAGTATTGCTAAAGCTCAAGCTATAAAATACGCTTCAGAAGCCACCTATACAAGGAAGTGAAGCAACTTTCTCCCATCAAACCGAATTTTCTCCGTATATGGGCTTCCCTTTTTAATATGGTTTGGGACTGCCGCCACAGCAGTTTTGTAACTGCCAAAAAAACACACTGAAAACCCCTAACAAGTTTTAATAACTTTAGCTTCCTTTGTACTGACAGAACTTTTCCTTTTTCTTCTTCTTGTCTAAGTCAACTGTTCAACACATAGTTAAGGTAGTAAAGTGATCCTCTCACTTTCCAAATTTCCTGAAATAGGTAGAAAAACTTCAACCCTAGGTAAGCTAGCAATATTTGGGGCACTTTCTTCTTAAAGAAGCTTAATTCTGCCACCATCGCACATGGAATTAAGGCCGGAAACACCCATCAATAGTAACAGAGCACAGAGGTGAATTTCTTGCATTTCATGATGGAAAAAGACTACGAGTGGCACATTTCAGTAATTCCTTAATAAAATAAACATTCAAAACGCAGTATACACCATGGATCTCTTAGGTACATGGGCTGAAGCACACAAATGTACAAAGAGAGTCTCCGAGAACTGGGCTTCTTAAGCCTGAAGAAGAAAAGGCTCGTTGCCACCTACAGATACCTAACGTAAGGGTGTGCAGAGATAGAGCCAAACTCTTCCCAAAGCTACAGTGTTGAAGGACAAGAGGCAAAAGACACAAACTGGAATTCTGACGTGGTACAAGAAAGAAAAAAAAATTAGCACAAGAGTGGCGAAGCACTGGGAGCATGCTGACCTGAGAGGCTGTGGAGTTTCTATCCCTGGAGACACACAAAGCTGGACAGGACCCAGTCATGAACAACCAGCTCTAACTGGCCTGACTCTGAAGCAGGAGCTGACCTCTAAAGGCCCCTTTCAGCCTACATGGCTCTGAGAGTCTACGTTCTTTGAGCACTAAGAACACCATATGCGTATTTATTTTGGTTATTCTGGCCACATGTGATAGTTCCGTAAAGCAAATTTTTAAATAATAATTCTGACAGGTCCTCACATACTACAAGAGATGTTGTCAAGTAAGATGAATCACAAGATTCGCCCATAAATATCATATAAGCATACAGCCATAATTCAGTGCCAAAATACATATTTGAAAATACAAGTCATTTTAGACAAAAGAAGTTGGCACTTGAGCCCTGTAATGTCATTCATGAGAGTCAATTATAAAATTCTGTATTACACAAAGAGAGACACGGTGATAATTTCAGCTGCACAGGTAAGATGTACCTTAAATTGTTAGGATGCCAGTGACAATATAATAACATTTAACAATGAGAAGTGATTTTTCCATCTCAGAACTCCGGCTGCTGCAGCCTGCCTGTACTTAGAGTGACAATTTAACAGGCTTTCATCTTGAGATGTTTGCCATGCCAGTAGTTATGCCTGTGGTAAGGGCAAAGCTTGGGGTCTTAACTTAAACCACGCTCGTTTTCAGTTGAAGCTAATAAATCGTGGTAAGACCTGCTGAGAAACTGGCACATATTTGCTTCTGTCAAACTTTTTATGGTGACAGAAGCCTCAGCAAAAGGATAGGATGGCATGCCAGGAGCAGTAACCACTGAACTGTACCCACACGGCTTCACAGATTTCATTTGCCAAGGGGTTTTTAGTACAACTTTAAGGGGGGGGGGAGGGGAGGGGAATAAAAACAGTTTTGCCAGAATGTTTGTGACAAAATTGCTCAAGGAAAAAAAATACCAGTACAAACAATAATGGCAAGTCATAAAAAAAACCAGGAAACAGCGGATAAAAAAATACTGTTCAAAGAGACATTACATCATTAACACTCAGCCAGGGAAAATGACAATAAGAAATCAGCTGTTTCTGTTACCAGAGCAGGAGGGTTCCTTATTAGAGAAACAAAGCAGCTGCCTTATGCAACTGAATGAAATGCTGCCATTGATGTCAATGACAGCAGGGCCAGAATAAGCAACAGTCATCTCCAACACAACCCTACAGTCTGGAAAGAAAATGCAACACGCGTGAGAAGCTCTATCAAGCACTCTGAATCCATGTAAGAGTATTCCATGGCTAATCTGAACCAAGAGAGTAATTGTGAAAAATCTTCTGCAATCAGTGTTTGAGATTTTATTATGGATAGGTAGAAACTATGAGGTAGTTGAAATTCAAACCACGTTTCTCAACTATACTGGGTTTCATAAAGTAGAAGGCAGTTTCTATGCTTTAAACGGAACGGGTTCAGTAAAACTGGTAGCATTGCTCCAATTCCTAAGTTAGGTAAATGGGCTTATCTTTTTCCTTCTTGAAAGTATGAAAAATAACCAAGAACTTGGCCCTAAAAAAGTAATTTTTAAAAGAATTTACAGAATATCACCTGTCACAATTAGGAATTAATTTCAGACAGTTATTTAAACAGCTTGTGCAGCAAACAGCAGATTTAGGGAATTCATTTCAACTTTAAATGCTATATTTGAATTTACAGATTATGCAATTTAAATCATTAAATAAACAAAAGTGTACTTAATTTTATTTTTACCATGGTATTTCGTTTGTTTATTTTTAACACATACTTTTTAACATCCCACAAAAAAAACTCAAAATGAAAATACACATTCCTGTGTCACGCAACTTGATTGCTTGGTAAGGCCACAGTAATTAAAAACCAGACATCCTTCTATATGAAGCTGATAGAGTGTTAGTCAGGTAAGATTTAGATGGGGTTTTAATGCCAAACCAACTGTTATTTTACGCTTTACAAGCACTTACATTAAAGAACGTAGAAGCAGTATTATCACATAGACACGTTCCTCAAACGTACAAGCTAACACACTGTGGCACTACAAAGTTAGGCAAAAACCTGCTGTGAACTTAAAAGAGCGATCACAGATCTATTTCTGTAATCATCAGCTTTTCGGGTTGGAAGTCTTCATGGCATAAATGAAAGCAAATCCTCATGAATATTGCTGCAAAACCCAAACTGGAACACCAACACACCCACACTTTGATATCCAGCACACTAGCTCCCTGAGGTAAGGCATGACCAAAATCCACGTCGACGTTTGTTGTCACCGAGTTGCTAAAGTAAAGAGGCACCCGCTAACCGATTCTGTGCTGGAGAATGATGCTTAGTCTTCCTGTGCTTGCAAATGAGAGTCATGTTAAGACTCTTGCCTACAGACAGAAGGGACTCGTAAAACCAGACAGCAAGCACGCTGAGGACACAGCGATGCAGCTACACCTTGCTCTAGATCATTAACAAACTGGATTTTCCTCTGTTTGGAGATAAGAAACAGTCTGAAGCTCTTTCTTTGCTGAATAGGGGAAATAGCATGCCTCTCTCTCTTTTTTGGATTTCCCATTCATTTGAAAGACTTGTTCTTCCTTACAAATTACATCGGATATCCTAGATATTATTGGAACTGCCTTCTGGGTGTTCCAGACGCCCAAGCAGCTGTCATCAGTCATCCAGGAAGCAGCTTGTGCTCGATGCATCTGGTGGTTTGGCAGAAATTCGTCACCAACTCCAAACAGTGAGGAGACCCCATACAGAGGTCTGACTCACAACATGAGTGACTGGGGTGACTGGCACAAGGAGGACTACTGTTCAGCCAGCCTTCTCTTTAAGCCCGTGTAGCATGTTTGATATCCAATTGCTCCAGATCCGCTGTCATCACTCCTCCATTAGCCTTCTGTCCTAAGCAGCGTCTGAGACTGGATGATAACTGGTATATGGTCCAGTCATTTTGGTGAAAACAGATCTTTGTAACAAACCATTCATTATTAAATCACATCATTTGTTGCCTCATAATAAGAGATGAAGTTTCGGAAAGACCTTCCTCTAATCCCAGCTCTCCCTTTCAGCAACACATCCAACTTTTCCTCTCTCTCCATTTTCACACCCTACACTGAGAAACTGTGAAGTCTAATTTTATCTTACAGGCTGTTGAATGATATGAAATGATTTCATTACTTCAAAATAACCAAAAAGCACAACAAAATACCTTGCTTAGAAATTGAAGATGGACAAATTAATGCTATAAGCAAGGTGCAAAATTAGAATACTGTGAGAATGGGTGCGGTTTCAGGAGCTGCACTGACTTGATTTAGTGACTACCAACACAGAGAGTTCCCCCTTTTCAAAACCTATTCGCTGTGTTCCGCCCTTTGCTCACAGCCACATGTTCCCATCTGATATCTCTGCCAAAACAAGAGCACATTGGACTTCCCTGTGACCTGCTTTCAACTAAATCAAACTGCATTAGTGTGTGCCATAGAGACTGCATGAGGGAACAGGCGAGTGTCAGAACCAGGACAAAGGAGAGGACCACGCATACAGGAACAGTCGAGCAAGCGATTACCTCCACAGTGATAACGAGATACATAAAGCTCTCTAATTGGCCTTGGGAGTAACTATGGAAGCTGGAAAAGTTGTGATGGACTCTACCTCTAAAACCTTCAAGACAAGAGAAGATTTTCTTAAGCGAGTTAAACTTTGACACAAAATAGAATTAATTCTAGGAAGCACTATAGACGGCTCTATGGAAAAGGTTAGACTAGATGACATTCCTTTAAGAATTCATTTACACAATTTTAAGTACTACTTAAACACATGCAGCACAGACCTTTGCAACATTCAGATTAACACACAAGCCGAAAAGTCATGGCTGCTAACCGATGTTATGTGATCCAGGAAATACTGTGAGTATCTCAGCAGCTCAGGAACACTGTTTATGGGACAGGGAGGTGAGGCCAAGCAACCCATGTGGGTGCATTTCAACTAAGTTCTGGTAATTTCTCTGAGAGTTCACACTGCTTGATCTCTCAGAAGGCAGTAAGCAAAACATCTGAACATGCATGTTGGACACAGCCGCATCTACAGACAAAGTATATAACAAGTACTTACTGAAATAAAGATGTTAAGCAGGTTTTCCAGTGTTGGGAGCTGTGGAATCAGTTTCTGTACCACTTTGCTAAATGCTTCAAATATAGAATGATCATATATGCTTGTCAGATAAAAGCTGGAAAAAAATGTCACCACATTTTCCTTTTAGCCACATACTGTGAACATGATGTACCTTTCATAATATGAGTGAAATGAAATATTGTCAAACAGCAAGTGCCTACACTTAAGCAATTACCACTTCTGATCAAAAGTCACATTATGACTGAAGCACAGGGCTTCACCTCAATACAAAAAACCCTAGACACTGCAAACTAGACCTCGATGTGGAACTTCACAGGGCAACTCCCACCTTGGCATTCTTATGAAAATATTTTTCAGACTGCAGGAAAGGAATATTACTGAGTACGCCTGCTGTGATCTACCTTTTGAAAGCTGTGAACCCGTTTATCAATGCAGTGATGCAGTGAAGTTGTTAACAGCTCTAAAGAGCTTCCATGTTCCCAAAGCAGGTCTCCCTTTTTAATATACTTGTACTTGGCTTTCAGTGCTGTGAAAGACATGACAATTTGATGTCCTCTAGTTCCCAGTCAGCCTAAGTCCACTATTTTTCGCTATTTGCTACACTTATCTGCTTTATCAGCAGACGTAAGGCAAAGATACAGCACGTGTCTTCCCAAGTGGCTCCAGGCAGGCTGCAGCAGTGAGAACTAGGGACTGGGAGTGGACCGTGAGGCAGCGGTTTCAAAGAGGGTAAAAGTGATGTAGGTGGCATTATATACTCTACTGACTGCAGCTCTACTGGTTGCTGCCACTATCCAAGCAACTTATTTCAAGACAGTAGCTGCAGCAAAAACTGGTAGGATTCTGGAGTATTTGTCATCTGGTTTTAAGCACATCTCTTCTCCACCTTTTCTTCCAAGACAGCAAACAGAAATAAGACACTTTGTTTGGCTCAGGTCAAATGCAATGTCTCTGATTATCCTTTTCCTTCATATATCACAAGCTTGTTGCCTGCTACTTCAAGAGAACAGAAAATGGTAACTTATCAAATAAGCTGCTCTCCGCTGTAGAATTCTCTGCACAGCAGGTATTCTCACCTGAGGTGAATCTTCTCCAATCCAGCATCTGCAAGGTCATCATTTGCCCTCTGGTGAATATCTCTTTGCGTTTCAATCTTGTGATCATCAGACAAACCATCCACTTTATGGATAAAGATTTCAAAGTTGATATCTGGGTTCACTTTATAGGCTCTGGTCACAGTAAGATGCAGCCGAGCTAATGCTTCCATATAATCATCCTAATGAAGGAAAAAGAAAAGCCACAACTGTAGGAAATGTCTTTAAAATATATATAAAATTTTATGATACTTACTTTTAGATAATGCCACAGTTCAACAAGAGTTTAATGTTTTCATTTCTTGTAAGCAGAAGCCTGAGCCTACAAACAGCATGTGCATCAATCTCATGCTGTTAGCACTTAGGAATCTGAGCAAGAACCTTGAGATGTTAAAGCAAATTAGTTAACTTTTGAACATACTGCAGAGAGATTAAAAATAACCAAGCAGCTCTTCAATGACTTTCTTTCAATGTGTGTTTGTGATCTAAATTACTTATTTGCTTTGAAAACAATCTATGCTTTCCAAACCATTTGTCTACTGCTGAAGGAAGAAAAGAAAAAGGTAGCTTAAACCCCCATTTTTTACCTGAGAATCAATAACAAATATCAGTGCTCCAGTGCCTCTGAAAATCATCTCATAGTCAAATGTAGGGTCAAAGAAGTCAATCTGCCCAGGAAAATCCCATATCTGAAAGTTGACAAAGGAGCTGTTGGAAACATCCTCTCTGCAGATCTTGTTTGTGCTCTCCAAGAACAGAGTCTCATTCGGCGACATTTTGTGAAAGACAACTTTCTGAATGGAAGACTTCCCACTTCTTCTCAATCCCATGAGCAGGATTCTTGGCTTAACTTCAGTACTGAAGGGATCATTGAAATCCAAAACTGAACAAAATCACAGAAGAAGAAAAGTAATATACTATGGCAATATAATTAGTAACTGCCAGATAACATGCATTTGACATTTATTTTCATGACATTTTTACTTGGACATACGCAAATGTTACCAATGTTTAAGCTCAGGGAGCAGTGCTACAGGCATTTTAACTTGAATTATTTGCCCCTTTACTATGAGAAAAACTACTTCTCACCCGTAAGATGGAGACTGCAAAAGGCTTGATTGCTCAGTCTGTATGTGTAAATACTATGTGTTATTGCACACAGACATCCTAAAATACCTAATTTTATTCTAATGAACACTATGCAACAACCCAACTTTAAAAGAATACTATCTGGTAACAAATACCTTTGACAACTGAGAGTTAGATCACACTGCTGGAATTAAAAAGCAAGTTTGTGTTAGTTACATCTGTGTGTTCTTCCTAAGGCAACATGAGGGCTTTCTTCCTCTAAAACAAATTAACAAACAGACAAACACATTCATTCACACATCCCAGGAGCAATAGGAAGAGGACAATTCCTCTATATTGGGACTTACAACACAGTACTGAGCTCATGAGGAGTCTTTTCCTAAAGGGGTCAGGATTTCACCTGGTACTGAATAACTTGTGTTACAATCTATAAAAGTTTGTCATCCAATAAATAAGATTACAGCATATCTATCCCCTGCCTATTTGCAAAACAAAGGCCTGGGAACAGAGTGATTTCATTGTGTTACCTATTCCAGTTTGAAACTGGTACCACAAAAGCAGAACATCTTCTAGTGCTGACGCAGTTATATTAACATAAAGGTAGTTACAGGAATAGACTATACTGTCATCTGTAAGCACAGGAACATATAGCTATCCACACCTGTAAGGACACCAACTTCAGTTTCAGGTATCTTTAATCCAAACAGCTACAACAGTCTCAATTGCTGCATTTAGTTGGCCTGTAACTTGGAAGTGTCCGAGCTGAAAACTGTACTAAAAAGCTTTCAGACACCTCTGTGATATCCTGTCTGCGGTATGAAACACAAGCAACGCAAAAAACTGAGCTGTCAGTGTTAAATCTGCAGAGTAAGGCTCACAGCACACAGTGGCCATCAGGTTGAATATACTGATCAGCCAACAGGCTAAACAAACTAACTGTCAGGCAGACCTTCTCCCACCCACTGCAGTACAGGTTACTCCACATCACTCAGAGCACAACATAACTGCATTTCTTTGTCTTTTTCTGCTAGGAAAGATTTGGCATTGCAGAAAACCAGCACACACTTGCTCGTACGCATCCTCTCTGCGTATGCCCCGCATACTTTAAATGAGCAACTTTACTCCCAAAGTATGAAAATCCAAAACAAGAAACCACAGCAACAACAATTTGAACCTTTCAATTTATTACACAGCCTTATAGGTTGAAAAACATGGAAAGCTTGAAGGAATCCTTTGCCTTGGAGCACATTTTGCACCCGGGGTGGTGATCACATCCATCCTCTTGGTTTCCTCAAGCCTCACTCACCACTTTCAGAAACACAAGAGCAGGATGTGCCTGCCAGGAGGGCACGGAATCTAGTTGGCACCTGTTTATGTCTCCTGAGCTTCAGTTATCCAGCTGTAGGACTTCTCATCTGAAGGTCTTGCAGTGTTCCCATAAAACATCCCTTGGCACCATCTACTGGCTTGTGAGCGGCTGTGCCACCCAGCATGGGCCCGTGTCACCACAGCGACTGACTGACTGACATGAAGCTGAAAACTCATTATTGCTGGGATCCTATCTATCTTAAACACATCTGAAAGGCCTTGACAGGCATTGCCACTTACTGTGCTCTTGCCAATTATCCCATTGAAGCACCGGCAGGCTGGAGCAGTGCACAGATCAAGCAGATCAGCAACAGGTAACTCCGTAAGAATCTCATCTTCCTAACCAGCAATAGCCAACTTCTCCTGATCCATGGACAACATGTTTAGGAAGTAGTAACCTGTAGTCAACATGCTGCTCTAGTCTTCCTGTCAACCTGAACAGTGACAGTATCCTCGTGCGGCTGCAAGAAACATGTGCCTACAATACTTCGCACTACAGAGGAAGAATCATAGAATCATGGAATGGTTTGGGTTGGGAGGGACTTTAAAGGTCATCTAGTTCCAACCCCCCTGCCATGGGCAAGGACACCCTCCACTAGACCAGGTTGCTCAAAGCCTCATCCAGCCTGGCCTTGAACACTCCCAGGGATGGGGCATCCACAGCTTCTCTGGGCAACCTGTACCAGTGCCTCACCACCCTCTCCAGGAAGAATTTCTTCCTCATATCTAATCTAAATCTATTCTAGGATGATGTAACAATATTTACTGTTTTGGGGGTACAGTCTTGTCAACAAAGAAAACCAAAGGTACAGGATTTAACAGTGTTTCCTCCACCCTCTTCTTTAACGCACAAATATTCCACAGCTGCCAAATGTGTAGCCGCAGTTTTATTAACGTGCAGATATTCATACATCATGCAATTTGCATTTTGGCCATCAGAAGGGAAAATAATTTATTCAAAGCTTTACAAGAAGTATTTTGAGTAAAACACTTTATAAAAGCATATAAAGAACAGTCTTCTGGTTGACGTTTTATCACGTTTCAAAAAACTCTCCCATTTGCTCTGTACGCAACAGAACTTACAAAGTCTAATTTGCTACGGATTTGTACTTTCTGTCCCCTTCCTCTCCCCACCACAATAACACCAACTTCCCCCCGTACGTCTTATGACATATCCTCCGAATAACAGATATGACATGCTGTGGCTGATCTGGAGCTCAATACATGCCAGTTGGCTGGAGCACACACACACACGTGTGCACACGTGAACCCCCGTTTGCCAGCTGCTGCTGGAGAGAACGCACATATCTGCTCGCCTGTCCCTCTGACAACACCCTCATTTGGGTCTCTCCTCTCTCCTGAATGCCAGTTTTCATTAAACTTGTGGGAACTTACTCTGACCTTTAAGACAGCTTTCGTTCAAATTTGGTTGAAGGTGGACAGCAGTTTCCAAAGTCCTGACTGCTGATAACACAACCAAAACACAGGCTACCTGCATCACTCCCTTCTGAGAAAAAGGCTGAAACCTCATATATCTATTTATCTATCTCAAAATATATCTATCTAAAGATATATTTTAAATAACTTAGGGTTTTACACTGTTGATGTATTAACTTATTCCAGACTGTTAGATTTTTATGGACTGTAATACTTTCTGGAAAGAAGTTGCTTTATATTAAAGCCATACTAAAAAAAATCCAGTTGCAAGTGCAAACAGTGTTAGCGATGAACACTTCTGCTAGTAAGACTGCTATTTAGCTTTTGAAATCCTGCCAGTTGAAAGCCAGGGAAATGTAAATGAACACTATCCAAACCTGACTAGATAGCAAGGCTGCTATAGCACTTTCCTCTGAGAGAGAGTTAAGAGATTACCTTATATGTAAAGGAATTGGCTGATGAGCCGCCTGCCCACATTCCTTTGCAGAGTACATGACAACTCCTTCTTTAATTTGCCACAGAAATGCCAGCAGATGTATCACTGCAACTTCCAAGACTAGGTTACTGAGTGAGATCATAATATCCTTAAGAGAAACATTAAACTCTCCTCTATTTTGTAGTGGGAAAGATAATTTTCCCTATGGTGAGATGCAACGCATTTCCTGCTTCATTCACTTTTTCAAACAGTAAACGTTATAAAATGACAGTTTCTAACGCACATCAACAGTCCTTCCTATTTCAACTTTTCCATGCAGCCATAAAGAACAGAAGTCACGCTGATTAGAGGCTGTATCCTTTGAAGCATTCACAAATTAAACGTAACAAACCCCAAAGCGTTTTCCCAACAGAGAAACACTCAATTCCTTACAAAAATTCTGTAATTGCGGTTGTGTCCTTGCTTATGGAGCACAATTTGCGTGCGTTGCAACACGCAGAAGGGCCCAGCTCTGAGGAGTTACCCGAGAACTGCACGTAGTAGTCCTGACCTGTCTCACCGGGACGCACAGTACACGACGAACACTTTAATGTCTCCTTCACGCTGCTGGAGATACTCACTGATAACTAAACCAGCTTGTGAAGCCTGTCCTGAATTCCACATCAATTGCAATTAATTGGCAAAGCGGGTGACTATCGGTGCTTTTAGGGCATATGTGATGGGGATGCCACGTCGGAAGGTGTACTTGTAGATCCCACCAGGTTTCAAAACATCCAAATAAAGCATTGCAGGTCATCTCCTCAAATGACGTCAAGCCAAAGGAAACTATTTTGCTCATGTTACCACCCGTAAGCTGACAAGCCTTCGAGTCTACATTTAAATTTCTACAGCCAATAATGATTTTTTTTTCCCAGTAATGCATTTATGTTAAAGTTTTAACCTTTTATGTGAAAAGGAGAACTAGCAATCCCACCTTCAAGCCCATTGATCCTGTAGCATTTCCAGTACTACTGTGACTGTGACACCTGCAGCGTTCTGGAGTGCTGTCAAGGCACTTGCCTTACAAAATACACACAATGGACATCTTCCACGCTAACACACAGTCTGAGCCTAAGGAGTTAATAGAAAAAGCTTATATGCAACCATAAAACTGTTCAGCTACTGCAGGTTCATGAACTGCAGAAATGCGTGGTGGAAGGAAATTCTTGTGGCTAAAGAAAAGACTCAGAACCAGAAGACCTGGTTCCACTCTGCCACAAGTGTGGCACTCTGCAGAAGGTTTCCCTGTTTCTAAATACTTTTTAATTGCGTATAACAAAAATATGACCAGGCTTTATGAAAACTATGTGCTTTAAGGTCTCTGAATATGACCCTACATGTAAAGTAAAAAGATTAAGAGGGCGAGAAATCAGTACGGGGTGAGAGATGTCCAACATGAAGTTCTGAAATCTCCCGTATGCCTACAAGCACAAATTATGCTTTTACTTTTAAGCCTGCCTTCTCCTTTCACTTTCAACAGCTGTGCATTGAAGCTGTTCTCCTTACATTGCCCTTTCCATCCTTTCTTAGTAGGAAAGCGGAGGCTGTGACACTGATTTTTGGACTACTTACTGTACAGATCCAAGAAGAGACATGACAAAAGCTCCAACAAGGAAAGCCCCTTGCCCTGCAGCCTGCTGGTAAATACACAAAACACAGACCCAAATCCAAACCCTCTCCATTACAGATGCTCTACGCCTCTTTCTCCGGAGAATTCAGAATGAAACAGAGAGCCAGGGGACCTGGACTGTTAAAACAGACCTTTGTTTTAATCCTGTGTAAAAAAGGTACCCACATGGACTGTCTTCTCCTGCTTATCCAGCTTTGTCTCTGAAAAGGTTTGTCTCTCTTAAGTACAATGAGATTTCTAGCAGTCTAACAAAGTTCTTACTGAAAAATATCCAAGTAAATTCCTCTGAGGACAGAATATGGGCTACTTCTCTACAGAAAATGCCAAGCCAGTTTAGTACTAAAGAAATATGCTAAAACACATTCTCTTTGCATCAAAATAAAGGCAATTCTTTAGCAGTTTCAAGTAAAACTTTAATTAGCCTCAGTCACAGTTCTTACATCCAAGCGTTCCCACAGCCTTTAACCAGGAAGGCTTACACGCCAAGCACTGACCTTCTCCCCCTCCCCAAAACTGCGCTAGTCAGCGCGATACCTCCCATGGCAGCCTGTGGGACTGGGCCTTTAAGGAGAAGGGCTCTTGCATGCTAATAATTAAAGTAACCTTAAAACATGTGGTCTTTCATTATGCTCTTACAAAACCCAGCAATTCTTTTTTCACTCTGAGACAGTTTTCCAAGCTCCTTTGTGAAATATCTCTCAGAAGAATGAGTTCAGGCTCTGAATGGAAGCAACAGGCTCTGAGCTGGCACTGCCTCTTTTTACTGAATGAGGCTGCTTTTCCCCAGAAGCCGATGCTTCCCATCATCGCCATCCTCACCGAAACGGCCACGCAGCGAGTAACGCGGGTCCTCATCTGCCCGGACACACGGACAGGAGACACTCAGCGGCGCCTGCCACCGTGGGGACTGACACCCACAGCTGCGGAGCGGCCCTGGACACCGAGCTGCGTGCTGCCGCTGCCTTTTATAGCCCGACACCCAGCCCCCCCCGCCCCCTCGGCACACATCCCCGGGGGCTGCGGCCACGGATAACTAGGAACTCTCACCCCAGACATGGAAAACACTGAGAATACCCCCCTTTGTCTGCACTCCGGGTACCTCCTCCCTCCCAACCCGCCCTGCTACCTGTCAGCCCCGCTCCCTGACCCCACGGCAGCGCCCCACGGAGCACTCGGTCCCCGTCCCGTTCCCTCCCACGGTCGCAGCATCCCCGCTCAGCTCGGCCTCTCACCACCCACTCCCCGTCCCCAGCGAGGCCTGGCCTCCCTCCCGGCGCCTCGTCTCCCCCCCGCACCGCTACCCCCGGCTCCCCTCGTGCCCCACTGCCTCCTCCCTGACCCACATCCGCACGCAGCCAGGCCGACCTCCCCGGCAGCCAAACCTCCCCTCCCCGGCCCTCCCTCACCCCGCAGCCCCCTCCGAGCCGGCTGCCAGCCCCCTCGGCCCCCAGCCCCGGGAGCAGCCCCACGGAGGCCGCCGATGTCGCGGGCGGCACTCACACGCCTCATCGCCGCCGCTCTCCGCGTCCCCGTCCGAGAAGGACTCGGCCCCGTCGGCGTAGCCCGCCAAGCCCACCATCTCCTCCTCCTCTTCCTCCTCCTCGTCCCCCTCCTCCTCCTCCGGCAGCTTCCTCGGCACCTGGCTCATGCCGGCGGGGCTCCCAGGGCCCCTCTGCCTCGGGGCACGCCTCGCCGCCGGCGCGGGGCGGGGGGGAGAGCCCAGGTGCCGTGCTGGCGCCCTGCCCCGCCGCCGCTCCCCGCCGCCACCGCCGCCTCTCCCCTCCCCCGCACGGCGCTCGGCGGAGCGCGCGGCGCAGCCTGCCGGCGGGGCGCGGAGCGGGCGGGGGGAGGCGGCGTGACCCGCGTCACCTGACGCGGCCGGGCCCGGCCCGGCGGGGCCTCCGCGGGGCCCGCAGCTCGCCCAGGCCCGGCCCGGTCGCTGCGGTGCTCACAGGCGTGTTTCGGGGCCTGCCGGCAGGCTGCCACCTCCCACCCCGGCCCTACGCGAGCCTAGAGACGCCCGTGGGGCCGGTGCACGCCTGTGACGCAGGGGAGGTGGCGGCCAGGTGCGCCGGTCTGCAGCGCCAAAATCACTGCGGCCGTGTTTATTACAGGTAGGCCGCCTGAGGGGCTGCGACGTCGGCCTCACCCCGCACAGAGCCCAAAAGAGGGTTCTCGGGGCGGAGGGGGGGCCTCCTGCATCACCCCCACGCGTGCCTCTGCCTCATGGGGGAGACCACAGGTGTCGGGCAGGGCCCGTGCCAGCCCCACGCTGCTCAGCTCAGAGGTTCACTGGGCCCACTCAGGGCCCAGATGGTGCCTGTGGCCTGCCCGGTGGTCCTTCTGTGCCAGCTGTGTCCCAGAATGTGAAGCCAGGCATAATGCTGGGTGGTAACGTACTTGCAGCGTGTGAAAGATTATTTTGGATATAATATTCTGGATGAATAATGGAGACGAAAGAAAGCCATCGTACTGAAACCTCCTTGGAAGAGGAGGGGATTTTGAAGCCCCTGACAGACTGAGGCGCACTCAGCTGCCTGCCATTGCTTCCTCCAGACCTGCACCGTGAAGATGGACCTTCTGCCCCCTCAGCCAGGCCCCTTTTCAGGAGATTCCAGTGCTGCTCTTGGTGTCTTGTACCAGCCTAAGCACCAGAGCGTGTGTGCCAGCCGCTGGCTGTCATCCCACACTGCCCGCTGCCGAGTTCCCAATTACCCCGCAGCACATTTTCTTCTGTTCCCGTTTCTCTCTTACTGCTACTTCCTGTCCCGTTCTCCCTCCTTGCATTCAGTGTAATGGTTGAACTTCGGTTCGGAGTCTCCACATGTTTCCTGCAGCGGGTTATTTTCCAACCTCTAAGCTGCAGGACAGCCGCCTTATCACCAGGCCTTCCAGGCTGCACTAATCCCCTTGAGATAATGGAGGTACACTTCTGTCCAGGGCGGGGGAAGAAATCCCCCTCCTATGTTCCACATGATGACAAATCTACCAATACACAAGTTTATTGAAATGCCTGCCTTTATTTTCAATTTATCGACCTGCTTGGAAGTTTTTCTTGAACAGATTAACAGTCTACCAAAATATTACGGGAAACATTTCAAAGTTAAATCCCTGACAAGGAATTAGGACTCAAGTTTGGAGCAGGAATTTTTACTGGTCGTGTTTTCAGCGTTGTGTCTTGGGACAGCCCTGGGAGGCATTAGTCAGCTGAAAACTCCTGATGGAAAGAGGAGGAGAGTTTCCAGGTCTGTAATCTGTCTCACTCACCGGCTGACCACATCTGCGCAGAAAGGGCTATTAGGTTTCAAGGCTGGCTATGGGAAGTGGGACTTGCTCAGAAATCTGGCTGTCTGTATTAGGTTTCTTTTAAACAAAGAGCTATGAAACATCACCAGTGAGAGACGGAGAACAATTTGGGGATATTAAAATACTAAATCAGGGTGTAGAAGCTCAGGAATGACAGGACTGGTTACAATGCAGCTCTTCCCACAACAGTGATGTCAGTGACCTCCTGCTTGACGACAGCTTTAGGTTCAAAGCCACGGTAGACTCCAGGCCCATCGCCAGATAGAGCAGGGCTGAAGCGCTTCTGCCAACCCCTTGGCAATATAATCTGTCCTGGACTCTATATAAGCTTCAGGACTTGCTCCTCCTCTGTTCCTTTGCCACCAAGTTGTTCTCTGTCCCCTCTGCACCTGGCCTTTTCCTTCCCTTCTTTTTCTTTTGTCAGGTCATTTGACGTGGAAGCCTGTTGCACATAACGAAACAGTGCCCAGCCTCCTGTCACAGGACTTGCAGTAAGGGCGGGTCAGCAAGGGCTTGAGTCTTTAAATACATGACATGCGCAGCATACTTTCGCTTTCAGGCATCTGAGGGAATGCCTCATGAATTTCTCTTCCCAACAGGAAAAGAAATCAGGAAGAATATAAAATTGGCTGTCTGGATTAAAAAAGGTTAAGGATAACTAGGCACAGGGAATGGTGCTACTGACACCCACACAATCAAGGGAGCCCGTCGGCATCTAGGTTTGTGGGATCGTGACAGCACCTCATCCCGGTTCTGTTAAAGGGGGAAAACTCCGGGGAAACGTCGGCTGGTGGCAGATCAGTGCCAAGAAAGCCTTTTCCTGCCATGTGTTCACGCCTTGTTTCTCAACCGTAACGATCAAACGTAGCCAAAAGTAGTCCCGCAAATATTTGGATCTATGGAACTTCTTGAACGTATAGCTTAACCGTTGCTCACGTGAATACTTCCCTTCCCTCATCAGAATTTTACACGCTATCAAGTAAAATAACGTTCCCAAGAAGTAGGCCTATCCCGAGTAGGGAACCGAGCAAAGAAAATTGTAGTGTGAGGCATAGCAACGTCTTTTTATGCGTTTTAGCAATCACCTCCTAATCTCAGTGACGACGCCAGACCTCACACTAGCGCTGTAGTTTTGACATAACTACAAAGCTATGCGAGAGCAGAGAGGAGGCAGCCCGCAACATTCGGTCGGTAAACCCTTCCTGTGGAGCACCCGGCTGTGGCTGCGAGGGGCCGGGCGGCCGCGGCTCGGGTTGCCGAGGCGCTGTCCGCCCCTCCCGCCCGCCCTCCGCGGCCGCTGGGTGTCGCCCTCGCAGCGGGCACGGCGGCGCCGCCACCTCCCGGGGTGGGGGGGCAGCCCAGCCCGGCGGCGCCGCTGGAGACGGTGGGGCTGTGCCCGGCCCCGCGTCCGACGGGAGCGAGGGGGGAGCGTGTGCCGCGGCGGGCAGCGCAGGTGAGCGGGGCTCCACCGACACGCGTGGGCCTCCGGGGGCGCACCCGCGTTCCAGCTCGCCGGGGTTGGCTGTGGTGAGGCGGGGGAGCGCGTCGTGGCGGGCGGCGGGTTGTGGGGCCGGTGGCGGGGGGGGGCCGGGGCGGTGCGGGGTTGTGGCGGGGATGCAGCTGGCTGCGGGCCCTGCGGAAGCAGTGCTCAGTGCCCGAGTGATCAGTGTGTCCTTCTTAGTGGGATCCGGGGAGGGAACCCCCTTTCCTGCGCACACGAACTCCCCGGGCTGCCCCGCAGACACGGGAGCCTGTGTCTCCGTAGGGGTCTATTGGCAGGTTTGGGGGTATAAACGAGGAGCCTTAACGCGCTTGTTCCAACTTTTAAGGCCGCGTCTGATGAGAAATGGAAATCTGGCTCAAAGTCATCCTTCCTGTTGTTGACATCACCTGAAAACTCCACTGAAAATATTTCCACTAGTTTCCTGCGGACATCGGCTTCTCCTGAGGTCTCAACACCTTGTGAGTAGGCACTGGCTCCTGGTAGAGCTCTCCGATTATAGAAATCCATGGCTACGGTGTGTAATTGTTCTGCAGTGTTCCTTTTATTGCAAGCATTAATGAAGGGCTTATCACGCCCTGGGGTGTTGTGTGCGTTGCGCCATCGGCTGTAGACAGCGCTCTGGTTTTTTGAAAAGGCATAACTGGATCTTCATATTTTTATAACTACGTGTGATTATTTGCGTTTGTTTGGTATTTCTGAAATACATATGACCAAAAGGACATGTTGTCTGCTACTGAATACCTT
This sequence comes from Rhynochetos jubatus, assembly GCA_027574665.1. NCBI lineage: Eukaryota > Metazoa > Chordata > Aves > Eurypygiformes > Rhynochetidae > Rhynochetos > Rhynochetos jubatus. Next base: position 85,642,140 of record CM050650.1, on the reverse strand, counting down.
TCATTCACTGGGAAAACACTGAGGGGGGTAGAAAATGTCTTTACTGGCAGGTGGATCAGTGAATCGTACCCCCACGAGTTGTTTAAATGAACTCAGAATGTCCTACCAATGTGAAAGGAGCAGTCTGTTGGGAAAATCAATAAATCTGTCTCTGATCAAAGATGGAAAAAAATGTGTAACAAAGACTAAACTCATACGCAGTTTTAGCTAGAGGATCTGGACCATACCTAGCAGGACTGTTTTATGGCTTCTTCTGAGGCGAATGTTATTTACTTAATTTGCTTCCATGCACCGTGGTGTGCCTGGGTGTGCAGCTAGTTTTATAACAACTTATTTTGGCAGGCTCAGGTTCCAAGTATTGTGTAATCTTCATTCTCTAGATACTTAGAAAACAAAGAGTTTCTGGAGATGTATGGTGTCGTCTAAGATCCGCAGCTGCGTTGCAGACTGCAAGACATGGTGTAATGACACTAATTCAGAACTTCATAATAATTTCTGAGCAGAAAATACTAGTTGCATCCACTGCATGTACCAAAACTACAGTTGGCTGGCTACATGAAGTATTAGGCACCTGCCTCTAGATTTCAGTGAGAGGTTAAAGCCTGTACAGATCCTTATTTAGATGCCTGCTACGTAGATGATGTGTGTGTGTTTGTGTCAGTGAGGACCTATTAGTCTGTGATAGTGGATGGGAATTCTGTAACAGTAGTAATCTCATTGCTTCTCTCCCTGTTTGAAAAGAAATGGTAATAACATTCAAAAGTGGCTTTGTGATAGTACACAGTTGGGAAAGTCTTTACCCAGACAGTGCTATCAGCCTCATGTAGGAAACTGGCTTTGAATAGTAGGTATGAAATGATCAGTAAATGATGGGTAAAAGTAAAGTGATCAACCTCCTGATCATACAGGTGCTATTCTTCAAGCTTTTTGCAGAGCTCTTTTCTTTTTCTGGGGAGCAGAAGCTGTGGAAAGCTGGCTACACAAATGGGGCTCCAATGTTGATGGATGATATCTTAATAAATCAGGTGCTTGTAGTAATGTGGTAATGAGCAATTGAGCCTCCAGCTGCATTTCTCCATCTATCTTCAGCTTCACCTCTTCTTGACTTTGCCAGTGAGTCATTTTGTGATGTAAGGAAAAAAACCTCGCTGCCCCTTACTCTCTAAATCTGTGTAATAGGACTAACAATATTTATGTGTTTGGATGGGTGGCATAAGGATGAATGTTTGTAAAGCACTTTTAGGTTTTTAAATTAATTATACCATCTGACAACTTTGTTTTATTTACTTATTCCCATTAGTTTCAGATTTGCAATTCCTCTTTTTCCTTCAACAGTTAGGACTAAGGATGAACTTCCAGAGGACTCATGGTCATATCTTTTCTTAGAGATACGTGTCAATAGTGGAAGTATTTTATTTAAAACCACAAATGAGGTACCATATTTCACTGGCAAGATTGGCCTAAGGAGATATTTTTCAAAGACATAAATGAATTGTGATTGCTTAGGGCAAATAAAAAATTGAAATAAGTCTTCTCCTTTTGTTTCTTAAGGAATATCTGACTTCTTCAAAAATGATCCAACGGAAAATAGGTGGTGTAGAGCTGCACTTTGGAATGACCTTAGTATGTAATGGTATAGCAAGGGGCTAATTTTCTTCCCTGCCTCCTGCCCAGCTGTTTAGACCCCCAAAATCTCCAGAATATTTTCTGAGTCCAATAATATGCAAATACTCTTGCATACTCTTTCTAGCTTGTGGACCCTTTAGGAAGAGCTTAGTTACTTGTTTCTTGACTACTCCACTCCCTGTTAGCAGGTGCTGCTGAAGGATAGTTTGTTACCGCATACTGATGGCAGCTGAGAGAGAGAAAAGTGAAATCCTGAAATCTGTGTTTTGCTGTGACTTTTCACTGAGTTATGTGTAGTGGCTTCTTTCTAAACTTTTTCTTCTCCTCGTCTGTATTTTGTTTGTCTCACACTGTCTTTCAAAAGACTATTGAGTGTTTGAAGACAGTTGTTCAAAAGTTAGGAAGAGCCAGAATAAATGTATGAATTCCTGGCTTATTTGTTGTGTAGCTTGCAAATGCATGCATGTTGGAATGTTTTCTGTGTATTCCTTGGCTGGAGGATGTGGTTGTATATGACAGAGTGATGCTCTGTATCCAGGGTGGTGCTAGTTTGGCCATACAGGTGTTTTTCTTGATTTCTGGAAAACCCTTGAGGTCTGATTGCAAATGTGCAGGTCTTGATAGTGAAGCTGGGAAGGATACTGTTGGTGTGTGGTAGTTCGATAGCAGGGTGAAGAATGCTATCAAAAAACCAGTTATGAAATGGCAATTTAGGACATCTTTTTGAGAAGTGTGTGATAAATGAAGCGTTAAGGTCGCACAGGACTTTGAGGTTAAAAGAAATCTGGCACAATACTACTAATAGTTAATCTGGTGTATTGAAAGAGGAAGATGTCCTGTGAAAACAGTACTGTTGTGATACACGAATCCACGTTGTGTGGCCTAACCAGTTCAGTACAACCTGAATTCTTGTGTTAGCCAGTTGTGTAGGGGTTGTCTTGTTAGCCTCAGTGATGCACTTCTGATGCAATATAGAGTGCATAGCTAGCTCACAGTATGGTGCAGGACTGTAGGTTGCTGGCTTGTTCTTGCACCATTTTACTTTTGATCCTTTGTCAGTGATTGTGCTGTGTGTGGCCTGAAATTCAAGGTCCTTGCAATCACCAGGAAGACTCTGTCTTACTGCCTGTTATCTAACCATGAAGGTATGTAAAAGAAGCTTCTTCTAGCAGTTCATCCTCTCCTTCCCACTCCTCAAACCCTCCCCCTGATCCTCCAAACCCTAGGTGCATCTCAGCCAAGCCACAGCCAAGGGGAAAGCTGGCTGTGATTGGGGATGGGATTTGGGCACATCTGTGGGAAGGGGTGAATGGAAGTATCTGGCGTGGGTGCCCGGCAGAGGGTACTGGGGCTGTGGGGTGGCTGGGGTGTGATGTGCTGAGCGTGGGCGCCCTAGTGGGTTTGCCCTAATCCTGAAAAAAAAAAAAAAATAATTTGGCCTTATGGCAAAAAACCTTTATGCTTTTTTTTCTATCTTATGTGGTGATCAAAAGCATATTTGGAGTACTCGTCTAATCATGACATTTTCTCCCTTTCAAATTATGGTTTAAAACAAGCTTCTTCTAACAGTCTACCCCTTACTTTCCATTCTCTCTCATGACTTGCCTTCTTCCTCACCTAAACACCATCCTTTTTGTGACGTGAGCCACTAAAGATAAAGTTTTCGGGTGCATGACCTGGCATGGTGTTGGATGAAAGCACTTTCATTTGCATTATGGAAAATGAATTTGGGTTTGATGGAAATTAATTCCATGAGGGTGTGCATTTTCGTTGTGTCCGCATTGCGGTGGGATCATTTTCTTTTCCAGTTGGAGACGCCGATTGCTTGAAGCCAGTCAGGAATATTTTCTGTTGGTTTTAACAGCATCTACAGTGTGACCTGTTGCTAGTCTGTTTGTATTGTGCTGGTACACTTCTGAGTCAAAATTCCCTGAATTCTCAGATGGGTCAGTCACTGAGGAAAGTGCTAGCTTTATAAAATAAAGAGCACCATGAATGTGTGGAAATCATACATCAGCTCAATATTTTAGTAACTTTTTAATAGTGATGAGGGTGAATCATTTTAGATATGTTTTACTTCTGTTAAGAGCTTGATGTCTCTACGTGCACTTCAGTGGCAGAGTCTTGGGCGGGACGTGGTCTTGTCACCATATCACTGCTGTCTCAAATAACTGCACTAATATCTGCAAGGCATACCCGTTGCTTAAGTCAGTTCATTAGTATATTGTAAAGCTTGCATATGAGTAATTTTCCTCCATTTTCTTACTGACCACTTTTGTGATTAGACTGTGTCTGGCTGAAGTCTTTGGAGAGGATTTAGAGATGGGGGGATGGGGGTTGTCTTTCTCTGGCTGTGGAATTATCTGCCTGCCATCTGCAGTCTTTCATTGACATTATTGTTCTGGTTTAAATCCAGATTTTCAAAGTACAGCACTTTCTTATCGTTTTGTCTTTTACAAACTTCACAGCAGCTTCTGAATTCTTGCAAGTGTGGACTTTTTCATAGCTTTTCACAGCTTCTGTGTAAAATCAGGCCATGCTTTTTCCAGGTGCTTTTTTTCTTCCCCTCTTAAGTAGAAATGGTATTGGTCTTTACATTTTAAAGAATCTTTACATTGTTCCTCTTTTGTTATAGTGTAAGTTCAGCCTTTGACTAGTCCCCACGATCTAAAATTTGCGTGTATGGAAGCACAAGAAGCCAGGGTAGGTTTCTGTTGGCAAGGCATCTGTCTTCAGTGGTATGTTTTTTTCATTGAAGTGTGCTGGATGATGGAGTTGGAGGCAAATGTCACAGCAGATGCTGACCAGTTTGTTTTTTCATTTCAGAGTCTAAAGGTAGTTAGAACAAGGTTCTCTTAGACACGCTGAAATCCAGTCTCTCGACTGGTCAGGGTTATGTCAGATGTCTCCCCGGAAAAGAGATTATGGAGGATCACACGTTCTAGCCCTCGAACAGCTATACATTTGCTTTTTCACAGGAGATGGTGCCCTAATTTTAATGTGTGATGATTTCTTCCAGAGGTGTGCTCCAGGAACAGCTGTTCAGTCTGGTTGGATGCCCTGCATTAGTGCAGCTGTGGTTTAAGTCTATCAGTATGAATGGGAGACTACAGTATGGTGTAAGCTGAAGCCTAAATTTAGAGTGTTTTATTAATGAACAATGAGCTACCAAGTTGGATTATTTTGTTTCACTGTAAGATTACACTTAATCTGTTTGGAGAAACCTGGGTTTAAGAAACCCTGACCTGGCATGCACTTGGTGAGGCCGTCATCCATTTCACTTTCTTTCTTGCCTTGACGGGAAAGTGGAGGTGTCTCTGCTAAGTTACCACTATGCCTGATCAAGGAGGACTGGATTTGGGGTGAATAAGGACAGCTCAATCGAGAGGGCATTGATGTTAGCTGCCTTGGTTGCTACTAGCCTCAAAATATGCATCAGCAAATCTAGTTTATTTAAAATCTAAAAACATGAAGAGTTTTCAAAAACTTACCAAGTGACGTAGACGCTTTTGACATAGCTTGGAAAAGCAGAGTGCCTGACATTAGCTCCTTCTCTGTGTGGCTATCTTCATGAATCACATTATTTCACTCAACTTGAAGGCAGGGAGACATGGAAATCTCTTGCTGACTAGATCAGGACTGTTCATCTAGGGAGATGTCTTTCAGTACTTCCTGCATGGTGGCCAGTGGCTGAGGAAGTCACCTTGCGTGCAGGTACAGTGAGCCTGGTTTGGAGGTGTAGGTGAACGCTTTCATGGTCAGTCTGGCTCATTCTCACCTCTGCTATGTTGGCTGCATTTCATGTGCAGGGAAAGAGGGCATATATTCTTCTGAGTGCCTTTTACTCTTTTAGAGCATCCATGTCAGTGACTCTCAAACTGAGGAGGGAAAGTGAGTGAGAAACAGGCTGAGAAAACCAGAGGAGGAAGGCTAGGAAAACCACAGCTTGAAAATTGCTTTGTGAGAAGAAGGGACATTTCTTCTCACTTGTTTTGAGCCTGAGATCTGCTGCTTTAATCTGATGCCTTCGAGTATTTCTCCAACCTGATTTTCCTCTATTTCTGCTTCTCATTCTTCCTGCTTGTCAGACCAGGTTGACTATTTCTACATGTAGGCCTCCCTTGCTTATTCAGAAAATACACAGTCCTTTCTCCCTGAGAATTTTACACTTTGTAGATCTGGAAGCAAGATGGGACCCAACGTGGAAAGTGAACGGCAGAATTAAGGTTGGTATGAATACTTGCGCAAAGTGGCATGTCACACCAGTACACTGAGGCAGAATTTGTAGGTATAAGCTTTGGTCCTTGGCAGAGTCTCTTAACTGAAAAAAGCTCTGTTGTGAAAAATTATTCCCAGATTCATTATGTGCCTACAGGAGTAACATAAGTCGAAAAAACCAAGCCCCAACTTTTTTCTGCCTCCTCTCAGTTCCCCTTTATCCCTGCCCACCAACACATGTGCTTGAGAAGTTTAAAATCAAATTTCTGGCTTCCACATTGCATTACACTTTCAGAAAACCTTGCCTTTCATGTCTATAACTGTGCAGACATACAAATGAGGATGTTGCTGCCTCAGTTATTAGAATCATGTGAGCTTTTCCTTCTATTTTTATCTTTAATCCTCAAAGTAGAATACTCAGGCTGGAAGCTAGAAGCATATTTTATTCACAATCTAGCATCCAGAATTTGAATGCACAGATTTTCAGCTTTTAAGAATAATTATTTTTGAAATATTGCATTAAGATGAATTTGCTTATGTATCTTATGTGGTTTTGTACATCCAACAAGTGTCTGAAAATAATTACATGGGATGAGCTGGTTTTGGTACCACACAGGCAAGCCAAGAAAACAGGTAATGGTGCATTCAGTAGAAATGAGCACAGCATTAAAAAAAAAAAACACACCACCACCACCAACACTTTAAAGGTCTATTTGTTCTCCTTCTCATAATTTGAAATTAAGAATCTCTTCTTGATTAAGCTGAAGCAAGTGTTGAGCAACTCATTAGGCTGTGGTGTAAAGCCAGTTTTACCTGGGACCTGGTCTCAGTGTTTACCAGAGGTAGAACGAAGAGTGTTGCTGAAATGGAGATCTTGCTCTGTCTTTCAGTCCTCTGTAGCTCTCATGAAACACACAGTTACTCTGGCTTGGTGGAAAAAAACACTAAATACTTACTTTCAAGTAAGTTAAGCCAGAGAGGGTTAGCAGAGCAGAGTGACACTATGATGGAATTTCTCAGCACACTACTAAATGTGTACTGCACTGTTTCACATTAACGTGATGGATTTTCCTATTATTGTAGGAGCTGTACGCTGTCCTCCTTCCTAAAATACTAATATTTTGAAATGCATTAACCATACAGGCAGTGCCTCAGTCTAATGGTTATGAATAAATTCTCATTTTTAATTTTAATCAGCAGGCAAGCATCTGTTGCATGTTTGTGCTTTTTACTTGTAAAGAAAGCAAATAAACCCTCACTTGATTAGTTCTTGCACTTCAGATTTTGAGTGTGAGTATTCATTCCTTTTCTAACAGAGAAGCTTCTCATGATTTGTGTATCTTAAACTTACTAGTTCTCCAAATAGACATCGTCTTTTGAGAAAAGCAGGATCAGACAAAAGTGCCTGTAATGCAAAAGTTATCAGATTTTTACCAAGTACCATTAAAAATCAATTCTCTTATGCTCTGTAAATGCTATTTTCAGGCCTTGCTTAGTTAAAGATCTAGAATAAAATATTAAAATAATTACTCTTAACAAAATTCTCTTGGTTTGTACTTGAATAACAGTATTGTCCATAAAGGTAATTATCAACAACTTGTGTGTAGTAAAATTATGACTAGTATACTGTATCCAATCTCAGAAGGGTAGCCCTGGAAAATAAAACCTTAAACTACTCCTTGTATTATTAGATAGCTGAAAGATGGATGCCTATTACCCTAGGATTTTTTTTAAATTAATTTTTATGCTGTATTTTGTAACGGTAATGCTGGATCAAAACCTGATTTCCCTGCTTGTGTGACTCTTCTCATTTATTTCAATGACTGTTTATGTGAATAAGACTCAAAGAATGTGGCTTTGTATGAAAAACATCCTCCCGGGGGAGCTGTAGTAGGCCTATGCTTAATATTAAAAAATCGTCAAAAACAGAAAACACAAAAAAAAGGGAAACAAATGTTTGTGCTTCCTTGTCTTGTATAACGATTTTCAGTGAAGTTTCATATTCCATGAAATTAAATCTGTAGCCAAGGTGATATGACGTTGGACCATTTCTATAATTCGGCATGCAGGTCTGTGCTGTTGAAACAATAGGCCGAGTGTTTTAAGGTGCAGATAGCCTAACTAAAATAACGCGTGTTGCAAAAGAAGTTGCAGTGCATTCTCAATAGAGAACATTCAGCAGAGATACTTGTCAACTCTGCGTGGTATGTTACTATCACGGGACTAGTTAATGAGATAAAGAATATCTCAGCTTTCTTTCTGTTTACAAAACTGGCCTTTCTGGAAGGGCTGGAAAGCAAGAATACAAATAAATAATATGCTTGCCTTTCTTCCCTGCCTTTCTTCCCTTCCTTTCTGCCTCCCTGTATTGAATAATGCAAAAATAAATGGGAAGACTAATTAGAATTAGTCCTCCCCTTCCTGAGTTTTCTCTCTCTGTTTTATATGCTGTTGAGAGCTGATGGTTGTGTGGCAGCGCAGCTCTCGTGATAGGGTATGATTCTGTCCTGTAGTGCCGACAGAGCAGAACTATGCTGTAACTCTTCCTAATCACACTGCACTAGCTGCAAATCCAAGGATGGACCGGCATATTTCAGGAGTGAAGTTTGATCTTGTCTGCACTGAAATGCCGATGCGTGTTTTAGCCGTATTAGGTCAGTCTTGTGGTTTAAAGTTAATGAAGATGTCCTCAACCTTTTCTCTATTTCATTTTCCTATGCAAAATTCCTCTTCACCTTGTTCCACTTCCAAAAGTTTCTGTGTATTGTTCCTCACCTTTGTCTTCTACTGCCCTTTGTCCCAGATGTACTCTCGCATCCGTGATCTGAGAATCATCTGGTTTTCTTTGATCTGTTCCTCATCCCTTACAAATCTCCTGTTTTGCTAGTTGTGCTCCTGACAGTGGTTAATGAGTGCTGAGTCACCCCTTTGAACCCAGGCAAACCATCAATAGAGCAAAAGGTAGTTTAACAAACCTTTAAAAACGAATTTTGAGGGTGAAAAAGGGTCTGTATCCCTCTCCCATGCTCTTCCATATTTTTCCATCTCTGACTTCTTTCAACTCTGTCTACTCCAACATCAGCAGCTCATGAACTTTACTAGTTGCTCTTCCAGCTTTGTTAGCCTTTCAGTCCTTAGCAGGGCATTATTTTTGATAACACTGGCCTACTCCGTTCCTTGGTAGGAATCATGGTGAAGGAATATCTACTTCTGTCTTACTGGACAGGAACTGCTACCTCCTTGAGATTTTTGTTGGGGTTTTTTCTGTATGTTGTAAAAGTGAAAATGGGATCTCTCTGGAAACAGTGTCCTGGAATACAAGAGGCTCAGGGGTGCTGATCTTCATGAGGGTAGGGAAGCAGAAGGCCAGAAAGAAAATCCTGCCTCGTTCTGGGAACATGGTCCAGGAACATAATGTCCTGGTAGCATGATCCTGCCAGTCTCTGTTATTCCATCATCAGTTCTGAGTTTTTTTGCTCTGTATTTCCAGTCAGGACCTTGGTAGCCTTTGTTAGCAGATATTGTGTTTATATGTGTGATTGGCGTTCCTCAGGGGTTGGTATTGGGACTGGCGCTGTTTAACATCTTTGTCAGCGACATGGACATCCCAAATACAAGTACAGGCTGGGCGGAGAATGGATTGAGAGCAGTCCTGAGGAGAAGGACCTGGGGGTACTGGTGGATGAAAAGCTGAACCTGAGCTGGCAGTGTGGGCTGCCAGCCCAGAAAGCCAACCACATCCTGGGCTGTATCAGGAGAAGAGTGGCCAGCAGGTCGAGGGAGGGGATTCTCCCCCTCTGCTCTGCTCTAGTGAGACCCCACCTGCAGTGCTGCATTCAGTTCTGGGATCCACAACATAAGAAGGATATTGACTGGTTGGAGCGAGTCCAGAGGAGGCCACGAAGATGCTCAGAGGGCTGGAGCCCCTATTCCATGTGGACAGGCTGAGAGAGTTGGGCTTGTGCACCTGGAGAAGAGAAGGCTCTGGGGAGACCTTGCAGCACCTGCCAGCACCTGAAGGGGCCTACAAGGAAGCTGGGGGGGACTTTTTACCAGGGCCTGCAGTGACAAGACAAGGGGTAACAGGTTTAAATTGAAAGTGGGGAGATTCAGATTGGATATCAGGAAGAAATTCTTCCCGGAGAGGATGGTGAGGCACTGGCACAGGTTGCCCAGAGAAGCTGTGGATGCCCCATCCCTGGGAGTGTTCAAGGCCAGGCTGGATGAGGCTTTGAGCAACCTGGTCTAGTGGAGGGTGTCCCTGCCCATGGCAGGGGGGTTGGAACTAGATGATCTTTAGGGTCCCTCCCAACCCAAACCATTCTGTCATTCTGTGAATATTCTCTATGTGTTAATGCTACCTTGCACAAGCTGGCCTTTTGCAGGAGACTCAGAAATGCTGAAATTTCAAACTATTTATTAACAATAAAGCAGGTACACTGAACTGCATGATCCTTTTCAATACTCAAAATAAGGCCAAAACATCTATTTTTGGCTGTAGGCAAATTAGAAACTTAAGGAGACTGAAATGGGTGCAACAAACAGTATCTTCCTCCGCGGTTCCCACCAGTGGCTGACCAAGGAGGTGCTTGTGCTAAAGGACCCTGACTTTACCGAGGTGCAGTAGCCTGGCCTGTGTAGTAAGGTTCTTCCATAATTTCCTTTCTTCCAAGCTGTGGGAAACCTCCACAAGCATTAAGAGGCTGAGTCTCTTTAAACCCAGCTTCAGTTCCCAGAGAGGCAGCTGCCAGTGCAGGGTTGTTCCTTTGAGTTCCTGCAGGGCTCCTAAGCGTGCAACAAAAGGTGGGGGAAGAGGGAGTGGTGAGGGGGAGTGGGGGCATTAGTGTTCGTTTTGCACTCTTGGCTCCCTGTACTTGACACAAATACAAATATTTTCACATGATGAACCTGTGACTTCTTGTGTGTAGTCGTTAGGGCAGAGTCCTCACCGGGAGCTGACATTCCATCCTGCAAGAGGAGCAGCTTTCAAGAGATGAAGTCTCTGTAGTGCACCCCTCTTTATAATCACCTGAAATGCCGTTAGTGGTGTTCCTTTTTCTCTGTGTGACGAGCTTGCTGGTGTGGGAGATTTTTATTTTACCTGATTGGGTATCGCATTTCGATGCAGCAGATGGCATGTGCCTGACAAGTGCCCTTTGGTAAGGGAGTACAGGTAGCAAGAATACATTCTAACCCATCAGTATTTTCTAAGGGCTTCTGTAACATCAAAGCACCCTTGCACGATGCTTGTTATAGTTCCTTGATGCCAGATCCAAGGTTTGTGATACCTGCTTTCTTCTGTTGTTCCTGTGCTTGTGCAGCTGGCAAGATTCTCAGGAGATGTAAGGAAGAGCAATGTGACATTCAAGGTGAGTTGTGTTAATCCAGCTGTAGCCTGCATTGAGGGAGGCTACATTAGATTAACTTCAGTTACTTGTCCTGGAAGTACATTGTGTTGACACATAGCCTTTTAAAATTAATAAATTGAGATCCTAGTTTGCAATATAAGTAGTACAGCACAGGAAGATACAGTTTTGTTTATTTTGAGCTTGGTGTGGAGGCATTTGACACCAAGTTGAATGCTGAGCTGCAGGTAGCGGACTGTTGCTCTGCGTGACCTTACCCTGCCAAAACAAATGAGTAAGGACATTTTGGGAACTGGGCTGTTGGGTGGGTTGGAACATAAGAGCTCTGGGATAGGGACATAGGTCAGACTTTTGTTACCTGAGTGAGATTTCCACCACTGGATTCCTGCATGGTGTGGGGAAGGGTCTTCTGGAGAACTTCTAGTGATTTTAGCAAGTTAAAGAAAGCATAGATGGTGCCCACAACCCACTGAGGGTTCCTTCAGCTCCATGTCTGCCATGGGATCAGGCAGGGGGATTAGTATTTCCAAAGTATTGTCTATCATGACCTGTTTGGAGATTACTTGCAAACATCACCTATACAGATACTGCTGTGAAGGACAGCTTGACCAGAAAACCTCAGGTAAAAGGACCTCTGCTGCTAATCATCAGCTGTTGTATAGCATTACAGCTTCACAGGGGAAACAAGACTATATTTTACAGATACTGTTTCGTATGATAGTCTTCTGGAAAACTTGGACCATGTCTGTATATGCATGGCATCTTGCTCTTGCTGTCCCTGACCTTTTATTGATAATGGTGAGTGCACCAAAATCTTGTTTTCTCTGGGGAATCAAGTCCCCAGTCCAGCCCCCAAGTCCAGAATTTGTTAACCTTGTTGACCTTTTCCCATTTTTTAAATTGCTTCAGACATCTGCTTTCCACCGATACTCTGTAATTACCTAGGGGTAAAGGTAAGCTGTTCCTTTCTGTTATTTGAAGCGTCCAGTGGGAAAGGCTTCAGAAAACCTTCAGGCTGATAGAGGACATAAAGCATGCATATGTTCCCTCTCTGTAATTTGCAAGTCTCATCCATGTGTTTTGTCAGACTTTTTTGAAAGGTTATGTTCCTCCCGGTTCATGACAACCACCTTGATGGGTGATTTGCTACACCAGAGCAGGTTATTCACTGACTTAAAAAATAAGAGTGAACTTATTTTTCAGGTAGTAATTGCCAATTTATCTCTCTGTATAGGATAATTCCCATGGTGGTATTCTCTCTTTTTACATCTTTAGCAATAAATCCTGTTTCAGTTTGAATTCTTTGCATTAACTGCATTATCTTTTTTGTTTCAGTAACAAAACCTTGAGGAATTATAAATCCAAATGCAACCCTATTGTACTTATCATGGTCATGGCAGTCACGGTGAGGTCCTTTAGGCATATGCTTTAAAAACCTCACTGACAAAATGAATGTGTCAGAGGAGCAGAATTACAGGGTTTTAGACTAGTGCCCCTGTTCTTAACTACCTGTGTTTATTTTACACCTTGTAAAGTACCAATAAGAACACTGTGCAAGACAGATCTGAGCATCACAGTATTGCATCCTTGGATCTGAACAGCTGATGAGGAAAATGAACTTTGATACGCCTACTAGAATTACTGACTTTGTTGTGTTTGCTGCAGAGAAATTGCCTTACTTTGGGTTGGGTCAGGTATCCTCAGATGCGTGTGGAGGAGAACATTTATGCTGTACCATTTCTCATTCAGTAGTTAACGTCTGAGGGCAAACTGAGGGAGTGGAGTGGTTCAGGCTACATGCATGGAACACTCTGATCTGGTCCTTGTTCATCTGGTGGTTGTGTCTTTGTTTTGTCAGGAGAATAAATGCTTGAATGCATCTTTTCAAATTCCTGATTTCTAACATAAGCATATCAAGGTGAATGAACTGGGTAGCTAACCAAAAATCATAAACCTGTATTGCATAAGTCACTGAGTATGTTTTTATATGGGTCACAGTTGCGTAGTGGTTGGGGTTGGCAGGGACCTCTGGAGATCATCTGGTCCAACCCCCTGCTCTGGCAGGGCTGCCTAGAGCCAGTTGCCTGGGTTACTTAGTTTCTTTGCAGGGTTTTGTATTAGTGTTATAGATCTACATGTTTGAACGTTCAGTATCTTAAAAGGAATTCATGCACCCGTATCTTCAGGCTCTGTAGTGCTTAAGAAGGGTATTTTAACCTCTCTTTGGTTGAAAAATCATTGCAAGTTTTGCAATAACCAGTGCTCCATTAGGCAGGATCATATGTCAGTTTTGGTACTGCGCAGTCCATAAAAACTGCAGATAATGGGTACACAGATGGCTTGATTTAACAGACTGGTTCATCAGCATGGCTGAGAAGGATGGAGCTGGAGGGGCTGGGGGAGAGGTTTGTCTCAAGAAGAAATTCTACAGGCAATGCCTGTTTTTTGTGGTTTAGGATGTTACTTAATACTTGGTATCTGAAATATTTGAGTGTGAAGGAGTTGAAAAGGACTGAGACCTTGGTGAACAGTTTCAGCTTTGCAGATCCCGTGCAGAAGGTGGAACAAGAGCGGGCATGGCATGAGATGGGTCAGTGCAGCCGAAGGCCTTTTGCAGAGAATTCTTCAAACTTCTGTCGGCAAGGTTATTCACTCGATGCTGGGACTGTCTGCAGAAATAAGGGTGTATTCCATAAACTAAACTTATTCCTGGGCTCTCTGTTGGAACATCTGAGTCAGCAAGTGTGTCCTAGCAATATACTCAACCCAGTATGTTTCAATGAAGCAAAGATCTTGTACCAAAACCCTGCTGCTGTCATTGTTGTGTGGTCTGTCCCAGCACACGGCCCTTTCTCAAGGGTAACCCCCGCCTTCTCCCCCCAAAATCTGCAATTGTAAAGATCCTACTGGCATGTCAACACATGTCTTCAGAGAACCCAAGGGATGTTTTTAATGAGAATAGCTTTAGAATTCCTGGCTTGATTTATGAAGAAAAGAAAAAAACCAAAACACAGCGACAGTATCCTCTTACCTATTAAAATGTTTGCCTTCTATTTATTGGTGATATCAACTTAACTTATGCAGATGCAAATTGAGTAACCAAATGTTTACCTGTTCTCCACTTACAAGTACAGACTCCTTCTCTCTGCTTAAATGCAATACCATTCCAGAGAGAGTCAAGTGGAAAAGGTAAAGGAGTAGAGGTCTTTATTCTAAATTATGGCAGAAATAAACATTCAGGACTTCATCACTGGGTGTTTCCTGCAAAATTTTCCTGGAACTTGTCTGTGGGAAATAAAGCTGAAAATATTCTTAGCAGTTTGCTGTACTGTTCTAAGGGGGTTTTTGTAACTTGTACAAGGTGACATAAGCAAGGCAACAGGTCTTGTCTTTTAGTTCCCTTTCATCAACTCAGCTGTGTTAATGTATGAATTTCATTTTTTGGTTGTGTTTTTTTTTTTTTTTTTTATCAGGGCTTTATGTTACAGCCACAGAAATAGGGCAAGTACAATAATTCTGTATTATTTATATACACACATTGATATTCATAATCATGTTTGCGGGTATAGAAATCCACTCCAGCCCATGCTGAGGACACCAATTACAACAAAGTGCCTGAAGTCTTATCTGCATCTATATTGCCTTTCAGAAAGTGCCAAACCTGTTCTCATTTATACTGAGCCCAGCCAATAGACCTCATTTCTCGCTGTTCAGTAACACCTCCCTCTCCTTTCCCCCTCCAAAAAAAATAGCTTGACTCCCAACATTCCTCTCATGTCTTACAAATATTTGTGTAAGTCCTTGGCAAGAAGCTGACTGTTCCTCACCACGCTGCTTCTGCTGCTGTGTATGCCTATGTCTTCAAGCACTTATTCCTGTAGTTCCAGTACCGGAGAAGGTGTGTACTGTCGTTTTAAACACCCTGAATACAAGCCCTGTGGATCATTAGCATAAGCAAGTAGTATGGGAGAATGTAGAGACATGGGATGCTGCTGCTGGATATATGGTTTTCTGAGGGTTTTATTTAAAAAGCAAATTATACATGAAAAACCTTAAGAAAACAATGCTGCGGTGTAAACTTTAAAGATGTCACCGTGTATGTGTTACTCTGTGGGAGGCATGCCTTGCTGGTGCACAGGACAAGCAGTGAGTGGGCAGGGCTGGGAGGAGGTAAGAGTGTGCTTTTGTGTGGAAGCTGTGACCTGGAACCCAAGAGCAGGCTCGCACCAACGGTTGACTAATTCTGGCCGTTCCTTCTCTCCGTTTGATTTGCTTTTCAGCTTTAGTGTTACATGAACTCCTTCAGGGCAAACATGTTCTCTAGGTTTCTTGTTGCACTCCCAAACCAACACATTTATCAAAAACAAGGTCATTTTCTGTACATCCATTTCTTTTACTGTGTTCTGTGCATGAATTTGCACCACACATAAATCCAGAAAAAATGGGTTTCAGGATTTTTGTTTCTTCAGTTCAATACCTCTCACTGTACTACTACTATACTGTGGGGCTAGGTCTCTGGGGAAATTTCTTTGCACTATACTAATGATGGTCAATTCACATCAGCTTAAATCCAAGGAAAGGATTAATAACAAGGTTTTGTCCCTGGTTTGATCCTGAGCAGAACTGCCTCTGGATGTGCAGAGAAGGTATTCTTTGAGAGAAGACTGGCCCTCTGCTGCAAAAGTTGCCCAGATGCCAGGTCCAATACTCGATTAAGACATTTCTTGCTTCTGTGGGTTCTGCAGACATTGTTTCAATCTCTTAATTGGTTTTTGTAAGCTTTGAACCAGAGCAAGCAAGAGCAATATTCTTCTCATAATTATGATGGTGAAGCCTCCTGGGTCTTCTGATGCGAATTCGTGTGCATCCTTATCCTCGCAGGTCTGTTAGTACATCAGCATGCAGCCTAGCAAAGGAGGAAACTTTTCAAGTAGAACTCTTCCTAAGCAGACGAAAATACAGATCTGTAGGTTTCAGTCTTCAAATCTCGCTAATATATAATCTCACATGCCTTGTAAGAGAACAGCTACAGGTCTGTTGATGTGAAATTGCAAGTATTGTTCTCCTGTGTGAATAGTCTGTCAATAAACTGGAGGTACCAAAGCAGAAAAAGTAGGAAGAAAGCTCTGTGCTCGCCAAGGGCACAGTCCTGTGCTGCTTGATGGTCCTGGCAGTAATTGTGTTTTGTAGGAGAGGGAGCAGGATCGATTTCAGATTCTTCATTTCTTTAGCCTTTGCTGCTTCCTGCACAGCTACCTTTTTTTTTTTTTTTTTTTCCAGTAGCCTGAAACACATTCCAGAAATGTCTGTGTGAGGGAGAAGAGTGCCAAGGCTGCTGATGAATAAGAGACTTTGTGATGAACCTTGTAAAATTGGACCTTTTCATTCAGACAATGGTTCTCCGTTACTGAGTCTTTTGTTGCCTGGAGGGGAGAGGAGGAGATGTTAATTGTTGTCCTGCCACACTTCCCTCTAGCCTACCTGAATTAGGGGAGGGATGAATTGCTTTGCCTGGGGGGACGTGATGGGGGAAATTGCAGATGGAGTTGATTCACTCTGTTCAATCTGAAGATGCAGCAGTATTACTTCACTTCTAAGACTACCCAGTTTTGGGAAACTTAAATTTACAATGAAACTTTGATTTTGAGCTATATTGAGCCAGGCTGAGCGATGATAATGAAAACTTTCTGTTTTAAAATCACTTGGCTTTTTAATAGATATTCAGGTCTTATTGACTCCTAGTCCCTTAGAATAAAACTCTCTTGAAGCTGAGTGTATTTACAGTTCTGAACTATTTCGCAACAATGTTGTTATTCTAACATTTGCTTTGTTAATGTATCAACTTTGAGCTTCCTACAAGGTGAATTTGGATTGCATGTATATTTTATCCAGGCTATGTCAGAATCCCAAACATACGACTTCTCCTTGTTGAATATACTGTATTTCTTACAGTTTTCCTGGTAATAACAGCTGGAGAACAACTGTGGCACTTTCGAACTTAACCAGATGACACGTAGTGTGTGGTCAGGGCTGGAGCAGCTGTGTCCCAGAAATAATCCTTGGGAAAATGATCCATCACACCTCAGATGATAGTATCTGATTACTGGTAGGTAATAATTAATCTGTAAGCATAGACGTGTGAGCTATCACTTCAAGGGGCACTCGATGCAGTGGAGGAACTGTATGAAGGAGCTGCCTGTAGTTTGCCAAATTTTAGGAGTCCTTGTTTGTGAAAGCTTGCAGTTAGCAGAACTGAGTCTCGTAGACTTTAAACCTTAGTTCTTCGTTAGGTATGACATAGTGTCACACAAATGTCTTTTGGGACAAATGCTGAAAGGGATGACATTATGCATCCATTGCTTGAAATGCCTGCGGTGCTTGTTCAGTTAAACAGCTCAAGAGAGAAGTTCAATACTTCTGCCTCTTCAGTTAATGCAAGAGCCGCTATTGCATCTGTTTGTCATGTTTCCTTCTCTCCAAGTTGAAGGGTGCAGGTCTGTTGGCAGCAAACGCCTTTCAGCATTGCCACCAGCGCTGTCACTCTCTAGCTTCAAGGGAGCTGCCCTGTCTCCACAGATTGCTTCCAGCTTTTTGTGTTGGCTGCTGGTGCCTTGGCTTGGCAGCCACCCTCGTCTGGGAGAGCCTTTTAGAAGACTCTAATCCCTATTTCATATAAAAATCTGATGGACAAAACGTCTAACTTGGTAATTAGGCGGCTGCTTTCCACACTGCATCCAAGTTCTTGTGTTTGACTTCTTTATAATGTACAAGGGGTTTGGTGGGGAAGACTGTGCTGCCTCTCTGTGCTGCTTGTCCTCCTGAACAGTTGCAGCAGCCGACATCCCTTCAGATCTCAGGAGGAGACATTGTAATGCAGCGGTAAACAGCTAAATCTTTTCAGTGCTGGGGGAACCTGCCCTGGCAGGGCGCTTGCTGGGGAGCACAGGAAGATATGTGGCTAGATGAGACCTCCTCCCCTCCTTTTCCCTCCCTACCCAAGTATGACAGGGGAGAAACCAGAAGAGGGTGCAAAAGGATTCAAAGGCAAGGCAACCTCTTCTCCCCATACCTGTGAGGGTAGCACCCCTATAGCTCATGCTGCCAGTTGATGCCAAGGTGCACCAATGCCCCTTCCCTTCTCCCTGCAGACCTCAGAGGTCAGATGCACTCTCTGCCATCCCTGATGGCTTTGTTGTGGCAGGGCATCACAGGAACACAGTCCCTCTGAAAAGCTCCCTGCGCTGGGGATAGTGGGGGGGATAGTGCAGCTCTGCCAGGCTCACACACCACGATGGAGTAAGTAGTGTATGGTGAACCTGCTCCTGATTTCTGGCCTGATGGTTTTCTGCATGAAACCATGCAGGCTGATTGGCAGGGGCGGGGAGGGCATGCGTGCTCCTCTTTTCAGAATGCTTTCTGTGACTAGTTTTGTTCTCCACCCTGCAAAAGCTGATATTACCAACATAAAGCATTTTTAAGGGAATGAATGACCTGTCATAAACCAGAATTGCTTCTTTTGCTCAATTGAGAGAATTCATTACAAAGTCTGTTTTTCTAGGTGGGGAGCGCAGCGCTGCCTTCTTGGGAGCCAGATAGCAGATCACTGCAAAAAACCAGAGCTGTGGGCACATGGTTCCATGCAAGTGTGTTGAGATACCCTTTTCTCTTGTGCTAGCCTTTTCTCTTGTGCCTGAAGGTGACAATCAGCAAAGGGACTCCTTCAGTCTTAAATCTTTAACATTACAGTGAAAGTGAATCTCTGCTCTTAAGGCAAGATGGAGGGGCTGGTATCCTCAGTTCTCTTCAGACCTTTCCCTGTTTTGTTATGGGATCATACAAGGTATTGCCTCAGGTTGGAAAATACTGAATATCGTGCAAATTGCAGTGTGCACCTGGCCAAGAAAGGTTACAGCTATATATTGTGCTTCCTGCAGAATGGTGTGGAGGGGAGAAATTTTCTGTGCAGTCTGAAAGGTTGGTTGATGTGTTTTTGTTGGTGTTTTGGGTTTGGTTTTTTTTTTAAAAAGATTGAGTTGTTGCCTGGTGTTATTGCTGCAGATCTGCAATACCTAGCATCCAGGACTGAACACGTTTTGCAGACTTCTCTGCTCTTTCATCACTGCCCTCCTCTCCGTAACCCCAGCTTGCCACTTCCTCATCCATTTAGTGAAGACAGAGGGCTCTTTATTCTATGATACTCAAAATGTAATATGATAGAGTTGCAGGAGAGGTAGTGGAGGGGTCATTACCAGATGTTTGGTGTTTTCTATTTCAGGGAGATCTGTAGCTGTAAGAATGGCATCTGTCTTCATCCCTATACAGGAAGGAAAGGCAGGTTGGGCACGCCTTGGTGTGTGGCACCTTCTGTGCAGCCACAGGCCTTCCCATGTGGATGTGGATGGTGTTGTGAGTTAGGTCCCTCATAGCCTCCTGAGGAGCAATGATGCCTACTGCTCAAACAGAAGTGAATGTGGAGCTTGGTCTTTCAACACATGGAAACCTCTGAGCTGGCAAACCAAATGGATAGGAAATGCCATACCAAATCTCCAAAAGATACAATTTTAGACCACGTTTTTTCATGAGGGAAGTATGGGCAGATCTGTCATCATACAAAGGCATCAGGATTGTTTTGTCTCTGGCCCCTCGGGAAGGAAGCAGCTAAGGTTTTGCTGTAGGATGTGCTTTTAGTTTGCTGATCAGATCATCTGATGTAGGTATTCCTGCTGTTCCTGTTTCACCTTCCGTTTTACTTCAAGTGAGCCTGCACTGATTATAGTGGTGTCTTTTCTAGTGGGCAGAGACATAAGGCAGGACTGATCCAATTGTTGTTTTATAACTGCTTCTTGGAAGACACATTCATTGTTTTGTGGACAAGTTCAATAACCAGAACATGTTTTCTTCATTTTTGAAAATGTGGCTTATGAAACACGTGTTGTTCTTTGAAAATAATAAAGTGCATTTTAATGCACAGTAAAAGTCTGACAAAGAGAACATGCATAGCCTACAGGCAAAAGTAGCTTAATTCTCCTGTCTTTAAAGATTAGTTTCATTTTGGAACTTCTCTCTCACAATAGGATTGAAATAAGACACTGCCAGGGTTGTCTTGGACAGTTGAACTATTAAGGCAGTTAGGATTTGGAAAGCTTTCTCAAAATCAGTTACCATCAGTAGCAGCCTACCATTCTCTCAGAGAAAGACATCTGTGGGTTGTTTTCTTCTATCAAATTATACAGAGATATTTTTAAAAGGCCTACTGCAAATATTCTCTTGCTGAAGGAGAATTCAACCATCATTGAATGTAATTGTATTCCCATGTGGCACTATCCTTTGGCCCATTAGTATCTTGTATGTATTCTTACATGCCATGTAAGCCTTGGAACCGAATTCCTACTACAGTTGTTGTATAAATTAATTGATTTTAATAGTGGCAATGTTTTTTCATATTCTATCAGTATAAATCCTTCTTAATATTCCCTAACCTCATTCATATCACAGACTAGTTGAGTTCGGAAGGGACATCTGGAGATCTGTGGAAACTGCACGCTTTGGATATTAGAACAGCTCTTTAAATACCTGACAAGAACTAAGTCCCCATACATCGTGCTATGCTCACTGGAGATGAAGCCACTTTTGGCTCAGAAGCTTTCAAATGTATTGCTGACCTCTCAGCAGCAGCACACGGCTATTAATTTCATCTTTAGTAATCATTTCAGAGCTACCCTTACATCATTGATGTCTTTTAGTCCTTCACCCTTGACTGAGCTTTTGAGTGGTGAGCGTCTGGTGAAGGTGGTGAGAGTGGTGAAAGTGTTAACTATTCAGAAAGAGGCAACGAGGATGTTTGCACCAAAAGATTGGTGTTGAGTGATTGGCTCCATAGGTGAATGGTGCAGCAGTGAGATCGTGTCCGAAGGTCAGTTATTCTGAGAGTGATTGGACAAAGTCACCGGAGCATTGCAAGACTTGATCTCACGTTATGAGGAAAGGTCATGCTGGTCAAAATTTCAAGCTAATAAGTAGTCCTCTCTTGATTTTTATTTTAAAAAGGGCTCAGCAGCTCCTGCTGCCACAAAGCTAGCCTCCAAAAAGCCAGCCTCTCCTCTACCTTTTCTCTCATTACTAGATGTTGAATTGGCAGACGACTACCCTGATGATTCTGCCTTTGCCTCTCTTTTCTCCATGGCAAAACTACAGCCTGCATGTACCTGAAAATGTGTGTAGGTCTTGGGTCTCTGCAGACATTCCCTCCTGTCTTACCTTAGTTGCTTTGCTATCTGTCAAATCACTAACGGTCATATGTTTAAGGAATGAGTCTTTGATTAGGTGATTTCTAAGTAACAGCACGGTAACAAACACAACCATCCAAGTTGAAAGAACAGCAAATCCAGTAACCCACCAATACTGCTCTAAGTTTAATATCCAGATGTGCCAATATTTACATGACCATGGTGACCAAGCAGGCCAGCAGGAAGCCAGGCATGGCTGTTTGGGTGGGGAGCAACTCGGACCAGCTGAGGGGCTTGGGGAATGCCTCATTCTCTCATCAGACAGTCCTTCTTTACTACTGAGCTGCAGAAGCAGTGCCTGGACTTATTAAGTAATGAGCACATCCCACCTCTGCTCCCCCTCTGTGCCAGTTCTGTCCTTGGTGTGCACAGGCATGGAAATACCGCTTAAGCCAATACCAGCCCCATGCTTATGCTGGTCAGTTGGGAACTGATTACTCTGATTTTGGAACATTTGGGTGGTGGTGTTGGAGGCAGATGTTTCCCTGGTGTCAGAGGTATGTTCTGCTCCCAGACAGTTGGCGGCTGTAATAGATGACCTTTGTCTTTACTGTTTATGAAGAAGAGATTTATTTTATGTAAGCACTCAGTTTTCTCATTTTCCAGTCTTACATTGGGAAGAAAGCAAGATTTCATTTCCTAATATGGAAAAAATAAATGGGATAGTCAAGCGGGCCACTTAGTTACTCACGGAAACTTGGGGCGAGGAGTAGGGTGGCCAAGGAGTGCCAGCTACCTCTAGATGCCCAGACTTCGCACACAAGTGTTTTTGACTGTACTTATGTGTTTTATTTCATGAATTTTTAATGTTAGCGTCCTGAAGGCTTGGGTATAATTATAAAATATATGTTTCAACTCCCTCAACCTGGAAGTGGCTTAAATTTAGGATTTCCACTCTCCTTACTTGCCCCTTACAGGAAACGGTTGATGTATTTGCAGCTTTCCAAAATGAACAAGGAGAGGGTGGTGCCTACTCATGAAGGTTGTTGTTACTTCATTAGTGATTTTACAGCCTGTCCTGTGTATCTTTTTACCTACTGTATGCTGAGTTCATCTGGATCCAGCTATTGCTGAAATAAAAGGCTGTTTTGCCACTTCTGTTCACCTGCCTAAAAAGCTACCATGAGCAGAGGAGCAATAGAGAACTACTTTGTTGGACACGTTAGGAGAGCTGTCCTGTCCCATGGTGGTCATCGTTTGGGACATGTGAGAACTGAAATAATAATTGTAATAGTCTGGTTTCTTCTACAGGCCCTCAAGGCAAGTGCTTGTGATTATTTACTATTAGATAACAAATCAGAAGCAATATGTGCATTAGGTTTTGGGAACCATTGCATTAGCCTTGTGTAAAAGGGACAAAGAGCCCTGGTAGATTCTTATGTGCTAAGGGAATTTCTTGCAATACCCTTTATCTGCAGCATAAATGTCATGAGCTATTTAAAAAAGATACCACTTGAAAACATATTGCTGAATATTCACATTTAGTAGTGGATCAGAAAGGCATTACTCTTCTACAGCTTTTGCTCCAGTATCCTGCATAGTGCTTTATCCTGCACAGGCGTTCTGCCGGGCAGCGGAAGGCATGGGAGGAAGGAGGGTCACTGTCTGCTATGAAACCTCTCGTCCAGCTCCGTGTTAACTGGCTGCTTTTTTCTGGCCTGTGCAATACCTGCCAGCTGCCCCTCATGGCATGTTTGCACAAGGATCGTTTATGCGGTGCTTTTGGCTCCAGTTTCTGTTGCAGCTGAATTACATCAACCCAAACCTCTATGCAAGATTTTTCCCTGGTCAGACTGATCTTGGGAGTAAACCTGTTCCCTGGGGCTATGTCTGGTTTAGGTATGTGCTGGTTGTCAAAGTTGCTAGCTAGTTCATGGTTTATTAAAATTAAAGCAGACAAGCTAACCCTGAGCACACTGTCTAAAGTGGTGCTGATGTTCTGCTTCATGCCACACATGGGAACCCAACCTCTTTCCTCTTACCAGTGGTTTTGTATACAAGAAGCTTAACTTGTCTTTATAATCTCTCTTGTCAGTAAAGACTGCTGTGATACGAAAGCCCATCTCACCTGGTAAAGAAAGATACCCTTTTAACCTGTTACACAGTAGATAATCAGACAATATAGAATTCTGCCTGACAGAAATGAGTAGGTCAGCTCTGAAACTCTGACAGATGTAGTTTACTGACCCTTAATGGCTCTTATCTCCTAAGCATATACCCTAGACAGTTTGGGCACTTCCCGGTGCATTAAAGGGCAGCATCAGACCTGAGTTACTGGGTGCAGCCGCTTTTGTGGATGTGATGGGAGCTGTGCTCTGGTTTTAGGACTCCTTTTACCCACACCACAGGGGTAACAGCAGCTTCTGGTGCTGGATCCTGAGCAGCTACAGCTGTGAGTTACTTCCAGCCATGCCTTTTCCCTCCTGTTTGGAAGTGGTGGTACTGTCTTTAAGGGAGAGATGGTGCGTTGGGAGGGTTCCTTGTGGAGGTTGCATCTGCTCTGTAACTCCTCTACCCAGAGTGGCACAACTTTTTGTGACTGCTGCACTCAGCTTATATCACAGCGGTCCTCGCTATGCCAGAAAATATCCAAATGAGACTTTCCACCTTTTTCTGGCTTCCTCAAGATAGATGAATTGCACCCTTGAGAGTAGTAATAAATAAGAGTTTTGAAATGCTGGCTTTATATTGCTTTTTAACTTTTATATACCTTCCTCAGCGTTTCAATTAAGGCAAATGAAAAATTAATCATAATAGGGTAATATGATAAGGTCATGCAAGTTAGCAATATAAGTTCATTGTGTATGATGGGAGCATAAAAACAAAATGAGAGGTTTCAGGGGATCTTACAATATTAAATTATCAACAGTGAGCAAAATAACAGACGGAGATTTGCTAGACGTAGTGGGATCCCAGGACGCTCAAACTGTCCACAGCTCCCAGATAAAGATCCAGACCTGTGGATGGTTAGATCACCTGTATTACATTGCCATTTTGCCAGTGCAGAAAAAACCCACCACACAAATGGGGACAAAATACTGTGTACACTTCCATGTGTATGACTGCTTTAATTATGCTGTGCTTGCTTTAATGCAGGTGCTGTTTGCTGTCTGGAGATTTATGGCTTGTTTCAGCCTCTGGAGGCTGGAATATTGGCACCACTGAGTATCTCTTATAGAACATACAATGGTTTGTGTTGGAAGGGACCTTAAAGACCATCTAGTTCCAACCCCCCTGCCATGGGCAGGGACACCCTCCACTAGACCAGGTTGCTCAAAGCCTCATCCAGCCTGGCCTTGAACACTCCCAGGGATGGGGCATCCACAGCTTCTCTGGGCAACCTGTGCCAGTGCCTCACCACCCTCTCGGGGAAGATTTTCTTCCTGATATCCAATCTGAATCTCCCCACTTTCAGTTTAAACCCGTTACCCCATGTCCTGTCACTACAGGCCCTTGTAAAAAGTCCCCCCTAGCTTTCTTGTAGCCCCCTTCAGGCACTGGCAGGTGCTATAAGTTCTCCCCAGAGCCTTCTCTTCTCCAGGCTGAACAAGCCCAACTCTCTCAGCCTGTCCACATGGAAGAGGGGCTCCAGCCCTCTGAGCATCTTCGTGGCCTCCTCTGGACTCGTTCCAACGGGTCAATATCCTTCTTATGCTGAGGGCTTCACAGCTGGACACAGCACTGCAGGTGGGGTCTCACTAGAGCAGAGCAGAGGGGGAGAATCCCCTCCCTCGACCTGCTGACCACTCTTCTCCTGATACAGCCCAGGATGCGGTTGGCTTTCTGGGCTGGCAGCCCACACTGCCGGCTCATGTTCAGCTTTTCCTTCACCAGTACCCCCAGGTCCTTCTCCTCAGGGCTGTAATTATTTATCTCTTTGAACAGATAAACTAAATGTTACCTTTTTTTAGAATCTGAGGCCGTCAGTCATCTTCTTAATAATAACGATAATGTATTTTTGTAAAGTACCTTATGTCATTTTCTAAATTCAAAGCACTGAGGCCTAAATAGCCAAGCTTCATTAAGAAGATGAAGTGAACGAAGAGAGGCATCTGGCAGAAGAAGGGAGGACAGTGTAAAAATAGAGGCATATGTGAGTATGAGTAGCATTAGTCATTTCTGATATTACGTTGCCTATGAACCTCTGCTCCACTCAAAGCAGAAGACTGAGCCAACGAAGCCCATTTTCAGGACATTCACAGAGTGTTCCTTTCTTCCTGAAAATAAGCAGCTGAAGCTTGGGGAAATTGGAGGTGCCTTTTGGCCAGCAGAAATCTTTGCCACAAGGACAATTTGATAATGTATCCTAAATAAATCTTTAAAAAGCAAATCAGCAACTTCTTTGCTGCCCTTAATTTATTTAATAATTTTTTCAATATGCTGTTTTCCTAGAACATGTGTCCCTAATTCATTGTGATCTGTTAATACAAGGATCCTGGAGAATATAATTTAAATAAACACACCTCTTATTCTCACATATTTATTTGTATAACCTGTGCAAGAGGGTAGCTTGCTTTGTGTGGGGTGTCAAAGTTTTTTTCCTTCGGCTGTAACATGGCTTGTATCAAATACAAAACTGTATTTCAGAAACATTAATGATTTTTCACACTTTTAATCTTGAGTTAAACAGTTAATTTCAAAATTTTGTCTTTAACTCCTTGTTTCTGAATGTTTTTTCTTGTGATCCTTTTTGTTTTGCCCTTTACCTCCCTTGCACTTATTTTCTCCTAATTTATATTTTCATCTTTAATGTTGCTTTTAAGAACCATAGTGTGGTGCAAACAGTAATGCATTTTCAAAGTACTGCTGTATGTCACCGTAAATCTGGACTCAACATCTTTATATCTTGTAAACCAGAAGCATAGAGAAATTAAATTACTCTCTCAACAGCACAGAGAAAGCTGCGGTCAAATGTGTGACCGGAATACAGGTGTTCTGGTCACATCACTGGACCCAGCTGTCTCTGTGTCTAATTGCTGCTTCATTTGTCTGACCTTATCAGCTTCTTGTTCTCACTGTTTTCCTAATTTGAGCTCTTCTGGTCTAGGCTGCTTCAGCCCTGGCCACTCTGGAACTGCTTTGGGATACACATTCACTTGGCGCTCCGTAATGCTCTCCATTGTGGTAGTAACGTAGGCAGGATGCCGTTTCTTCTGATAGCATGAATATGCTGAGTAATAATATGGTGGGGTATGGACAAAACACTTACTAAGAAAGACTACAGAACGTGTGTCAGGACTAGGGGCAACGGCCATAACCTGGGAAACAGAAGGTTCAGCCTGAACGTGAGGAAGCACTTCTTCCCTGTGAGGGTGCCAGAGCACTGGGACCGGCTGCCCAGGGAGGGGGTGGAGTCTCCTTCCCTGGAGACTTTCAACAGCCACCTGGACTTGTTCCTGTGTGATCTGCTCTAGGGGATCCTGCTCTGGCAGGGGGGTTGGACTGGATGATCTCTAGAGGCCCGTTCCAACCCCTACCGCTCTGAGAATCTATTATTATCCATGGAGAATAGGGGCTTCAGGATTATTTCTGGTGTATATAATTGTGTGCGCCATTATCCTAGAATCTTTTATGTTGGAAAAGACCTTTAAGATCATCAAGAGATGATACTTGAGTAGAAGAATCAATGATGAAGAATGAAGTAGAAGAATTGAGTAGAAGAGAAGAATGAATGTTTCCTGAAGTAGAGAAACTGGTTTTGGCAGTTTGTTGAAAATCCCTTCATGTCACTGACTATGTTGTACAAATGATGTGGTGGAGTCAGCAGGGGGGCGTGTTAAACAGGCAAGACACGTTTTGCTTAGTCAAGGTGCGAGAGAAATGCACTGAAATCAGGGACAGCATTGACAGTTTGCTAAAGGGAATTTTCTGATTTTAAGATTTTAATAGTAATAAATACAATCATCTTGTGTGCCTAGTGCTTCTATTTGTGAAAGATGCGCCAAAGCCAGTTCCTTCGTGTGAAGATGGTCAACATTTCTCTTTGAAATGAAGAAGCTGTTTAGCTCTGTAGGAAGCGGTGAAACTGCTGCCCGTTCAGAGTAGACGCAGGAGAGGTTCAGCGCTTGCCTTGCACCATTCTTCTTCACTCCATTTCCAGTGGGCAGCTGCAAATGCTCAGCTTTTCATGGGCATTTTTAGAATAATTTGATTAGTAAGTATGGGATGACTTAGAAGTGACTTCTCTCAGAGAGGAAATTCACTGGTGAGGTTTACCTTAATACTGTCTAGTGGTCATGTGCAAACTTATTTAAATGAAAAACATACATATCAGTGTTCATGCTTCACTTTGTCCCTTGTTGAGGTGGAGAGATCTGGAGGAACATGAGTAACTTGGATAAGTAGCCTAAGATTTCTTTATCAAGCTATGCTAAATGAATTAAACATGGGTAACTTTACAACAGCATTGGTTTATTTTTTTGCATCAGTTTAATTAAGTTTTAAATCACAAAGTCACACTGGCACATCTTACAGAAATGAGCCTCTGCATTTTTTTTTCCTTTGCCTACTGAAATCCACGGTTTTCTAGCCACTGCTGACATGTCCCAGTCTGAGAGGTATCTTTCATCCTTCAGCATAATATTCTTTATTTGCATTTAGTTTTTGATTCACTATGTCAAATAGGTGGTTTCCACCAGTACTGCTGCCTAGTCAGTCTGTTCCTATTTTTGCATTTGTAGGGTTGATTATTCCTATCTAAATATGGAACTTTGCATGTTATTGATTGCATCTCTTTTATTCCAGACCATTTCTGCAATTTGAAATGAGTTTGAAATGTGGATCCTGTCTCTCTCTAAAAGACTTGCAGCTTTACCCATTGCGATGTCAGGCACAGATTTCACAAGCGTCATCAAGTGTCACAAATGGGACTATTGAACAAAACTGAACCCAGAATAGACACATATGGGACCCTGTTAGAAATGGCTGGACAGTTTGATAAGGAAACGTTGATAACTGTGTTACTGATTTTCTAAACCACTCATGCACCTATGTTACACCCACGTTGTATTTCCTCAGTTTGTGTGCTAGTGTCAAAAGCTTTACTGAAGACAAGGTGCATATACACCTTTTCTTTTTGCCTGCTGGTAGGTTACCCTGTCAAAGGGAAACATTAGATCAGATGTAATTTTTGCCTGCTGCGCTGTTCAGGTATTGTTACCTCCCTGCTGTTTCTGTATTCCCCTTGTGGCTGCTTAGCAATTTGTTTCTGGGTGATAAAGGCAGGATGGCAATTTCTAATTCTTTTAAGTTTTCTCTTTTTTTCACTTTTTCAGTGACAATCTTAACCTTCTTTTGTAGACTTGGTGTCTTCCCTCAGTGAGTTCCTAAATGTGAGCCTAAGCAGGTTTAGTGCCACTGGTTGAGTGTTGTAATTGTGATTATTTCCCAAAATGTCCTGACCTCCCCAAAGTTTCCCATGTGTGCTTTCTTTGGTACAGCAAGACAAAGCAGGGAGATAAGTGGCTGTACTGGCTCGGCAGGACCAAACACTTCTCTCCCACTTTGCCTCAGACAGTGGCCAAAAGTGGGTGGCTGGGAAAGGTGGAAAGTGGGTGGAAAGGAAAAGGAGAAAAACCAGCAGGTGTTATTTCCTCCTAAGGCACTCTAGGATACTATCAGCTCTGGGACTTTCAGAGCCAAGTGTGGTTTTGTGTATTTGTTGTCCCTGGGTAGATTTCATTCCAGGTACTTGTCTGCTCTCCCTTAACCCCATGTGATATTTCATCACCTACAGCATCCTTTGACAAGGAGTTGCAGAGGTCTTGCTCTCCTCTTGCTTGTTCTTATTATTCAGAAGAACCACTGAATAATTCACAATGAAAGTTTTTTTACTCTTCAAGCTGTGGTCTGTAATATCTTAGTAATAGACTTTCTCTGGATAACAGTGGCCTAATCTTGATTTCCTAAATGTTATAAATGAATGTTTGTGTTAATTTCTGAAGGTGAAATGGCTCTTTTGCTGCAGTGTGGTTGTTGCTGAATATTTAATCAGACTATACACACATAATTTTTTATGTCTTCAGCAGAACTTTCTTGCAATTTTTCCTGTTATTATTAGCCTACCACGGCTGTAGCTGCAGGTAGTGGTTTTTTAATCATAAACTGTGGCAAGACTTTGGAAGGGTATCTGGCCTAGGCCGCTGAGGCAAGTATTTTTATATTGTATGAGAATTGAATGACTGCAACACTATTTTGGGGATGCGAAACTGACTGATAAAAGTTTTATCTAAAATGGTTAAGGAGCACTGTTTATATTTTAAATGAAAACAGTAGGCTGCTTCTAGGGACGGGCAGTGAAAGAATGACAGTCGGGGAACAGTGGAAGGAGAGAAATACAAGGTGTGGGATACCTGTTCGGGACAGCTGGGTGAACATACTGAAGTCACGGTGCTTTGAGCTGAGGAGAAAGCTGTAAATTGGTATAGGTCTTAGAGATTAGCTCATGAGAAGGTAATGTCAGGGTTGCTTTTGTGTTTTTTACAAACCAAGTGAAGCTGATGATTGGGAAGGTTAGACTCTGAGAAGTGCTCACTGCGTCTAGGAATCATGCCGCTTTATTTTCTCATAGTTCATCTGTGATGGAAGAAAAGGATATGTTTATTTATTTCAGTGATGCATGCAGTAAGCCTGAAAAGCTTTAGTGTTTCTCCTGACTGCTTTTCATCAGTGTTTCAAACACCTAAGTCTTCTCTGACTGCATTGGAGGTCTCCATGGAGGACCAGCGTGGTTAGGATGGGAGTTTACCCAGCTCTGGGCTGCAAACTGAGATGATGCAAGAAGTACTCTGTCGACTGCACCAAGGTGATGTGTCTTTCTGAGCCTTATCCAGAACCAAACAAAATAACAGGAGGGATTTTTCCTTCCCTTTGGCACTTTTGCAGTGATGCTTTTTACTCTGATGTGGCCTTTCCAGTCATTCATGAGACATCCCAAGAGAGGGCCAGAGGCAACACCCAGATTTCTAATGTATATAACAAACTGGACATTTTCCTCTTTTCACCTATATATGTATCTTAATGTTACAGAGATACAGGGTAGGTTTTCTGTGGCAGGTCAGAGCCTTTAAGAGCCTTTCACGCAAGTTTTATGCCAAAACACTTCGCTGACTTAAATAATACTGTTGCAGAGAGATACTCAGAAGCTTAGGCAAAAAAGGAGGCAGGGAGGTGCACAAAAGCTCTTCCAGATGACACGAGCAGCACCTAGAAGAGTTTTGCACTAGCAGTGCTGATGTCATTTTGGATGGGCAAAGAAGAGGCCTGCGGTGCTTGATCCAAGAGGCAGGAGCATCCTGAGGGAAGAGATGGGAGCAGGATCCCAGCGTGAGGAATGCAAAGGCTGAGCTTGCACCATGGAGCCAGGCAGGCTTGTGTTTTAAACGCTCCATTGCCATCCTGCATGGGTACCACTGGTCACGCAGGGAGCAGTGCTGGAACAAAACATGGCCTCATCTGAGATGCTTACGGATGAGGAACAAATGCGTTGGCCCATCCCGTTGTTTAGTCTGCTTAAATTTTTTAATGCATAGTAATGTGAGAATTAAGCAAGAAATCCTGTTCCTTTCCACTTCCCTCTGCACTGAGGCTGCTGTCTGTATTGTTTCCTTTCTTCTTTTCCCTCTTTCTCTTCTAATACTCACCAGACAGTCTGGGATAATGGAGTGTTTCACTTCTGCAGCAAGTGCAGCACCTGCCATGTGAAATCTCTCTTTTTCTCTTTGAGTGAAAGCTTTAACCAATGCTTCTCCCAGGCAGAGATTGAGGCCTCAGTATTGCTGTCTGGGCTGGATATTTGATTAATGCCGTGTCCCTTTATTGTCGCTCTGCCTTTCTGCTCTTCCTCATTAGAAATCAGTGACTCTTCCCCAATTCATTCATGACACAGAGAAAAGAATGCCTAATGATACACATAGATAAAGAAAATACATAGCACTCATTCAACTGGTAAAATGAGCTGTTTTCTGGGGATTAGGCAGGAGGTGTGTTTGCCTCCTGCAGCTGCTAGTAGAAACCTTTGACAAGCAGCAGTGCAAGATAGATACGCATGCACCTACGTACACATGCGTGTAGAAGGATGGAGCCCAGTTCCTGTCCATAGCTAATTTTGGTTTGTGTTTACGCTCGGGTGAAGTGACGTGGTGGCCTGGAAATGGTTCTGCTCTTAAGCTGCCGAGTGTTTCCGTTAGCATTTGATGGCACAGTGTCAGCAGGGAGAATATTTGCTGGGGTTTGTCCAGGGAGGAACTGCAAGGAGGGGTGTGTGTGCTTTGGCCGTATGCAGTGCCCTGGGGATATAATCCTTCCCCTAATGAATTGCACAATTTACTCAGCTAGGAATGGGTATGTTGATAATTTGCTGTAACCCTTTTGGCACTTTACGTCCAGATTTTTCTCCACTTTTTAGTGATACAGTCCTTCCAGACATACATGGTGTGAATATAAGCAGCAGTTCACTTGGGGTTAGGGTTCGTGGAGTGTGGTTCTGTCCTTTCCCTGCTGCCCTCCTTCCAGCTGAGCTGCTGGTGGCTGGCATTCAGGGCTTGTTGCAGTTCCCTTCAGCCTGGGTGGGAGCACAAGCCCGGGAGGTGCGGCACAAAACCCAAGCCAACAAGATCTCTTGGACACGTGCTAATCTGGTGCAGGGGCAGCGTGGATGGACTGCTGGTGAAAACAGAGGCAGGAGTAGCTCAGAGGAGAGGGTCTGGCTGTTACTGAAGAGGATTTGGTTGGGTGCAGAAGCTTTCTTCTGTGATGGTGACTCTGTTATATGCTGTATTGGTGGTGAGACCAGCGTGGCCATGGCTTGCCTTAGTCCAGGGCAGAGGAGACAGAGCTGCTAGAGCTTGGGGCTGCCTAGAGGGTGGCTACAGGGCTATGTGCCAAAGGTGCCGGGAGCAGGGTTAGCAGGGCCAGCGTGGTAGGTCATGATACAGAACAAAAGAAGGGAAAGCTCACCTTAGATGTTTGTAGACCATAATGTAGAGTGTGAAAAGAAATGTGAATTTAAAAAACAATATTATACATGCATATTTCTGAGTAAATTCAACCTTAGCAAAGATTTGAATGTTACACTTGAGGTGTCAGTGAACTGGGAAAACTTCCTAATGCTAGGCAGCACAGGAGGCAGCAGGAAGGAGGGAGCTGTCAGGAAGGGGACAGAGTTTTCCTTCCATAAGTACTAAATAAGCGTAAATGTCCCTGGGTCAAAAAAGAAAACTAGTTGAGAGGAGGCATGTGGGGGCTAGTACTTTAATGTATTTGAAATAAAACAGCTCAAGTTTGGGTCTTGGTAGTCTTGTGCCAGTTGGTGGAACCTGTCTTGATGTTCTTAGGATATTCTAAGCCGTGGTCTTGTGTAGTGCCGAGGGCTTGAATCAAGAGACTTTGTCACCGTGTAGCTGCACTGTGGAAATACACAAGTTTTTCTTCCTCGAGTCCTTTCCCGAGAAATGTAAACCGAAGTATTCTTAAGAAACGTATAGAAATATTTTAGGCTTACATGTACTTCATGCATCTGTACAGATGTCAGGGACTTAACTGTTGAGAGCCCTGTGTTACGTGGTTGGGAGATGGCTGCTATGTAATGTCTATTCTGAGTGTCAGCAAAGGGCTCTGCTCACTGATGTCCTGCTTTTCCCTAATGCTCAACCTTGATGGTCTTGTGCTTTTGTGAATCAAGTGTCTGACAGAAGTAAGGATTAAAACCAAACCAAAACCCTCTGCTTCCAGATCATGTCAGGTGAAATGAAAAATGTGGATGGGAGCAAATGTACTTGAAGAACAGGTACTATCTGCATGCTTTCTCCATGAAAGATGCTTGTCTGTCCCCTGCCTTGGACCTTTGTACTGCCTCCAAAGTGTACTGGATTGACCCCAGATCATAAGGTGGCAGTGGCCTTAAGTGCCTTCCTTTATCGCTCAGTTGGTTTTACTTCTGTTTTTAATATTTTAGCATAGTAAAACTTTTATCATCCCAGCATCTGCCAGAGAAACTTACTCTACTGCTGTATTAACTGACCTGGTTATTAACTCCATTTCAATATTAATTTATTTTAATGCATTAAGTTGTGTGAGTAGCTGAAACTGGCAGCTTTCTTTGGCAGTGGTGCTATGGAACAAGAAACTAAAAGTCAGATGTCATAAGGAGGGTATTTCCACAAGCACCTGTTCACTTTGTTTATGGAGGTATGTCTGAGCTTCATTGTTGCAGCTCTGGCAAATGAGCTGTGACATGCTCTTATGGATGCTGCTGCTGGTAATCAGCCAGAGATTACTTTCCTGGATGAAATACATTTAAACAGCAGTGAAGGAGAGGACTGTGATTTATTTTGGTTGGTTTTCCCCATCATATTTGCATACTGTAGTCTGGAATATCAGCAGCTATATATTTATTTTCTTTCTCCGTATGACACCATAAATCAAGAAAGAGGTTAAAAAAATGAATTGCTTTTAGTGACATTGCTTTTTCCTTTGAAGAACCCAGGAGGAGCTTAGATGTGGATGCTTCAAATGAATGTATTGTTCTATTTGTGTGGAATTTAACAATACATTTTTGTGTTGGGTAATGTATCTGTAAGTGTCATCACCTCAATATAATAAACATTTAGAATCAGCCTTCTTTGTTTTCATTCTCATTCCCAGCGCAGTGTTAAAGAAAGAGTTATAATACTATTCATCAGAAGTTTTGATAAACATTTTTCTGTAGTTGTCAGAGTGATTAAGATGTAATAACTTGTTTGAGATAGGCTTGAGAAAAAAGCATTTATTAACATAATGCTACACTGGCTATTACAGAACAGCTGTATTATTTTTTTTCTCCTTACCAAGGAGGTTATAAATTAGGGTGTTTTACTGTGCAAACTCAGTCCTCTTTCTTACCTTTGGCTTCATTTAAATTGACAAGAACATGAAAATACATACAATAAAAATAGGTATAATCACTCAACATTCTGCATTAAGAGTGCATGAGTGTGAACTGGGGGCACAGAAGTTCATTTGGAGAAACAGAACATAATCTTTGTAATCTGTGTGTAACAGGGCCAAATGATAGCAGTTTAAAAAGCAGGAGAGCCTTGGGAAGGATTTAGGCGGTGATTGAAGAGCTTGACTTGCTCGCTTGCTAGCTTGTGCACGCATGCGTGCACGTTTGCTTGTTTTTCAGCCCATTGTGCCGGCGTGATAACAGTTCTTGTTTGGCACGACAACACTTCAGTGCGCTGAGACTGTGATGCTTGTTTCATCCCAGCATCTGGTGAGATTAACTATTCGCGCTGCTGTTTAATGAACAGTTTCGGATGTGAATGAATATCTGGGATTGTTTTTGTTTCCTCTGGTTTGTAGCCAACAAAGCTAGGGATGAACAAACCCCTCCAGACTGCCTACTATATAGATTAATTTACAGCTGCCAGTTTATATTAGTTGTTCTAGTTATTCTGCTCGGGTGCTTTTTTAAGGAAGGGAGTATTTCTTAGTCAATTGTCTTGCAAAGAGAAAGGAATTCAAGAAATGTAAAGCAAACAAATTCCCGCTAATTAGGCAAGCTTTTGGCGGCTGAGTTGTTTGCTCCCTTTTCTTATGACTTAGTGTTACACGAAAGGGCTGAAGTTTGAAAACAGAATTTAAGTTGGGGTCTGAACTTTGCCTTTACCCTCCTGTGCTGTGCGTTGGCGATGCCGGGGCTTGGTGAATAGCAGCTGTATTTCTTGCCTGATTTCTTAAAACCGTGGCCCTACTGAATTTCTGGCAAGCGAAGCAGCGTACATTTCTTGCCTCTGCAGCTCCTAAGATACCGTAGGTTTATCAGGAACCTCTAATGCTTCTTATTTTTGTGATGTTTCCCTATAATTCTCCTTCTCTTTGTTGCTGTTTGTGGCAAATCCTGGTTACGTGTGCTAACTGCCTGCTGCAGCCAGGGATTGCTGTCTCTTGCTGCTGGGGATGTCCAAACCTCTGATTTTGGGGGTCCACACCCGCAGAGAGGTGACTGTGCATTAGATGGTTATCAGTGAGGGCATGAAAGAAATATCTGAGAGTTTATCCAAGAGCCTTATGGATATGTCTGGATATGGATAACACTGGCTGGCTGGTGTCTTTGCCTGACTTCTGAAATAATTGTTTTGAAGGACTTCAGTAGTTCAGAACGGGATTAGTTGGTTTATTTACGGCAGTTGAAATTTTCTTTCAACTGTTCGTATCAGATGTTAGCATTATGTGTGTGCTTCATTTAATATGAATTTGATTTGTTGAGTGTGTCAAAAGTAACTTGATATGTACTGTGTGAAATGTTTCAAAACCTTATTAGCTAGTCTTGGGTTTCTAAGATTACATGGCAAAACGGAGCTGGTACTGGGTTTCTTCAAAGTGTACTTGGACATACGGTGGGGTACTTACAGTTAAAACCAAAAAACAACTGTCACAAACACACCAAAACCCAAATGAATAGTCAGTGAACTATCAAAAAGAGAAAAGCTGTATGTCTTTAAAGTGGTCTTGGAATAATGAAGAAAACCACTGGTTTTAAATAGTTTTATTCATTATATTTGAAATGTTATTTCCCTCTAAAAACAGCTCGCACAATATCGAGAAGCAGTAATTGTGTTGTATCAAAAATATACCCAGCAATTCACTGTTTTCTAATACCTTTATACTGAAGAGACATCTATGAAAACACAGTATGTTCTTGGTTAAAAAATAGTATTGTGAAACTTTACTGTAAAGTTTATATTTTGTGGCAAATTGTTGTGCCTTTAACATCACCAGAGATGCTGAGTTTTCACATTGCTTATGACACATGTAAAATCAGTTCTTTAAATTAAATTAATTCCTCCCAATGCCTCGTTTCTATGCCACGTGAGTCTACTACTCAGAAAAAGCTCCAAGGAATCTTCTTTTTGGACAGTGAAGTGAGGTGCATGTTGGGTTGTTTTCAGAAGGTGTAAAACTGAGTGAAATGTAGCTTGTCCTGCTGCAGTTGCAGGAGATTTTATTCCTGGGGCTGATTGCCAAGACATCAGTGCAGCTAACGTGGCCGGTTAGCTGGCTGGTAGTGATTAGATGTTCAGAATGATTTACTCTACGGTTGGGGTGGGTTTATAAGTGTGGTGTTTCGTCTGGGTCGCATCCAGTTCCTCTGCCATGGACTAGAGCTGTAGACAGCTTGGGTACCCAAGGGCATGCTGGCTGCTGCGCCTCTTCCCTTTTACTGAGATCATAGGGCAGATAGAGGATAATCTTGTAGAATACATCAAGTCAGGGTTTTCCTTCTTGGTTTTAATGTGAACAAGATGACCAATCAAATGGTTTTTGCCTTAATGTGTGAAAAACATACAGACATTTAAATCCTGTTGGTGCCCTTTTTGCCTGCTAGTAAATCACTGGTTTTAGTTTATGGAGTCACTTCTGGAAATTCCCTACTGTTATCTTTTGTCAAGGAAATTTTTGTTACTATTTGATATCTTAGGCATTATTTTATGTTACAGCTGAATAAAGAATCAAATTTCCTCGTTAACTACTACATGCCCATGCAGCAATCAGACCTGAGTAGATAAGAGAGAGCCAGAGTGTGTCTCAGTACCTGCCTTCTTTATTCCATGTAGTTTTTTCTGTGCTCTGTTTTCATATGCAGCTAAAATAATAGCTCTTATTTTGATTGGTATCAGTAAATCGAAAAGTCATACAGAGAACTGCAGAGCTACCTAATTTTCTTCTTTCTCTTTCATTCTGCAAAAACATGCATCTATCGCTGCACCATCGAAGTCAATAGGGGCTTGATCCTTGGCTGCGCGCGAAGGGAAATTGCCCTGCCGTGTGGAAGAAGAGAGTGCAGGAATCAGTCAGTGTCTCTGTTAGGCTTCCTTCAACATTTCTTAAGAGTAAAACCTTTGACAAATTTTGTGGTTGAAGACCTTCATGTCAAATGGTGGTATGGATTCCCTGATTTTCGTTCCTGTGCACAAATGATTTAACAAAAATAATGACTGTTGGCTATAGAAATATATAGGGATACATGTTCAGAGCACACATATTTAACAAGAGCTTGTAAAGTAATCTGTTTGTATAAAAACCCACAAAAAGACTTGAAATTGCATATATTTTTTTCCTTTGAATGTTTCCTTTTCAACTCCTGACTTTTTTTCTTTCCTCCTGGTGTTTTGATTGGAGCGGATGACAATATTGTTTAAAAAAACCCTTTTTACTCACTATTTTCATCATCACATATATTCTCTCAGTGAGATTTGATGGACTAACCTCAAAATACTGTGCTTATTGGTTGCTCTCAATAGAACAAATAAAGCAGAAAATCTTTGGGATGTTTTTGTTTTGCAGTTATCCCAGTTGTAGCAATTCGGTTGTGTTACCTGATTTTGAACTTTTTCCCTTTTCATTCCAGCCACAGATGGGAAGCAGGCAGTGCACTGAGCAGGTGTGCACTCACAAGCACAGCGAGCGTTCTTTCAGACAGACCTGCCTGCCTGGCCAGACGCATCTGTGCATCTGCTCTGATCTGGATCTCTTACGGGAAGGCTGGAAATGAGTCAGTAGTTGCAGTACAGTGGGAACCACCACTGAGGATGAATCCCCTACGTGGGTCTCAATACCCAAAACAGAAATCGAACTGATCTAGTGCCCTTGAATACAAAGATGAAAAGTATGCATTTTAGTGGGTAAAAGTAGTTCCTGTATTTGCTAATATTTTTTAACCATGGTGATTTAGTATGAATGTGAGAGAGAAGCTGGTCATTTTATGAAGTCCTTCATGTGTTACTGAAACATCAGCTATTCAGGTTTGGACACTTGATTCTTAAGCCATCCTGTCTACTTTGGACTCTCTTCCAGTGAATGGAAAGAGAGGTATTCCCTCCAGAGGGATGTTCAGAATCTCCAGATTAAGTGCTTAGTATGGATTGTCTCTGTCTCCATATGCGTGCTCTGTAGTCACTGAAGTGGTTGATGCTGGGATACCTGTGGATATGCTTCTCCTATCCCTTGTCTGTGCAGCAAGGTAGTGGCTTGGGTTCCAGTATGGTTGTGAGGGAGAGCGGGGAGGCAGTGTGGGCATCAGATTCTTCAGTTATGGGGTGTAGTTTAGGGGGGAAATTTGACAATTTATTAATTTGTTTGAATTAGTTCCTATACATGATACTCCTAAAACACCCCATATTTTAGAGCAAGCTCAATAAGTGACATTGCATCAGCTAGCCATTCAGTTGTCTAAAGAGCTCTTCTCTTTTCATGCAGAGGGCACCTCATTCCCACGGTCATACTGCTCCGTAGCCCTTTGTTCATCTTTGCCTCTCTTTTTTGCCCTTTGTGGATGGAGGGGTATAAATAATTTTGAAACATGTAGCTAAAATGCCAGAGTATTTAATGGGACTGTGACATAGCTAGTTACTATTCATCATGAAGAATTGAAACAGGGAAGAATAACGAACCCAGCAAGTTAATAAATATAAAGGTGTTTTCCTATGAGAACCATAACAGTTCTCTCCTGTCTGTTGTTGTGGTTTAAGCCCAGCTGGCAAGTAAGCACCACAGAGTCGCTCGCTCACTCCCGTCCAATGCGATGGGGGAGCAAATCAGAAGAGTAAAGATGAGAAAACTCGTGGGTTGAGATAAAGACACTTTAATAGGGAAAGCAAAAGCCACACACATAAGCAAAGCAAAAGAAGGAATTCATTCACCACTTCCCACTGGCAGTCAAGTGTTAAGCCCTCTCCAGGCAAGCAGGGCAGCATAAGGCATAACAGTTACTTGGGAAGACAAATGCCATCACTCTAAATGTCACCCCCTTCCTCCTCCTTCCCCAGATTTATATGCTGAGCATGGCATCATATGATATGGAATATCCATTTGGTCAGTTGGGGTCAGCTGTCCTGGCTGTGTCCCCTCCCAGCTTCTTGTGCATCCCCAGCCTACTCACTCATGGGGTGGGGAGAGGAGGAGAAAAGTCCTTGACTCTGTGTAAGCACTGCTCAGCAGTAACAAAAACACCCGTGTTATCAGTGCTGTTTTCAGCACAGATCTGAAACGCAGCCCCATATCAGCTACTATGACAAAAATCTATCCCAGCCCAAACCAGCACACTGTGCATTGTAGACCATTACAGCATCTGGTTTTAATGTGTGTGCCTTGCAGTGACTGTGCAGTTAGCTGAATTAACTTTCCACTGGCAGCCATAGCTTTGAAGTGAAGAACTTTTATGTGCTTAAACTTCCCCCCTAGTGTTTGTCCATTTTCTCATTTGATTTCCTTCTGAAAACCAGTAAAGAAACTAGTAAAAGTGAGAGAAGGAAGATACAATGGAGAAATGCTATAACTTGGTTGAATGCATATTTGAATTGAGAAGAACTGTTCTTTTTAAAATCCCTGTTTTGGAGTTGTATTGCTGGCTGGCAATCCTGCTTGCTTCAAAGAACATGTGTGGATTTTAAACAGCAGACGTTACACCCAGCAGAGAGAATCCTTCAGTGTGCTGTGTTATAGATGGAGAAGATCCACAGATTAAATGTTCTGAGATCCAAAAATGATCCTGTATTCAGAGGTCCAAAAAATATCCTAAAGATTTAAATCCATTTGCAAACATGAACAATAACAAGCCTTTCAGCTCTCTGGGTATCGGGAGCCGGAGTGAAATCCAGACTCTGTCAAAGGTAACAGCAAATTCCCTGTGACTTAATAGGGTCAAGAATCATACTTACTTTCTACTTAAGGTTTGGCACGTGTAAGATTAGATACACTCAGTGGCACAAGGAATGAATGCAAAGGCTTCTTAAAGATGCTAAATGACAGAGAAATGAACAGTGGTTAAAAGGTGCTGGGAATCCTGTAGCCCGCAGATGGGAGGGAGCTCACAGCTATAATTACAGTTCAGAAGAGAGTCTACAATCAATTTCCAGCTCTTTCTGTAAGAAGATGGAAGCCTTGACATAGCAAAGTACTTTATTTAATGAATGGCCAATTTGGTGGAGAGGGTTCAAACCGACTAAGTAGAGACGTGGGAAAATTAGAGGTAAGCTCCCTTTGTGGTCGGAGGAAGGGGTTATACTCATCCTCTGTGTTACAGCCGTCCCTCTTTCTCCATTGACTGTAGAAGGAGTTTAAACTAGTCTAAACCAAACCCTTTACAAGGTTTAAGTTAGTGAGGTGTATCCAGCATGGTGACTATTGCAAGGTTTTGAGAGGGACATGTATGCCCAGTCATTAACCTCCAGTTAAATAAAATAATTTGAGGGAATGACTAAGGAATTGTCTGTAAATGGTATAAAATAAGAATAAAATGAGTGAGAAGAACAGGGAACTGCAAAGAATTAGCCAAAGTCTCTAGGGTTGTGTCTTTTCCCTCCCCCCTCGTTCCTGGGTGGATCAATGGAAAGGGAGAGCAGTTAGTCGTGTATTTTTTCCCCATCACTGTGTGATGGTAGTTTGACACATGCAGCTTACTTGGAGAAGCTTAAGTAGCCTTAATAACAGAGAGTCCCAGCAGAGCTGACACTAATGGTCTCCCCCGTTGTCAGTCTCAACAGAGAGATTAAGAACTGAATGAACAAATAGGCCAAATTGCCACCTCCTCCTCCGGGTGTTGCCGCATGGAAACAGGTTTGAGCATGACAGTGGATCTTTGGGCAGGCTCTGGCTCTTGGCCAATGCCCTGGCGGGAGAGGGGATTTTGCCTGTGCTCTCGGTTTATCCCCGTTAGTGAGGGCTGCTGCAGCATCGCCCAGGCCAGCTTTTTTACACAAATAGTCAAATCCAGTCATCTTGAAAGAAATTCAGTGTATCATGCCCTGCTAACGCGTATTATTGAATACTCTAACCGTCCTATGCACTGTGCCTGTTAAACCTAGCCCAGCTAGGTCTGCCACCTTTTTCTACCCAGCTTTGCACAGGCAAATCATCTTGTCCAAAACTCCGTGAGGTGTAACAGCGCAGCGCGGCAGGGTGTGTGCCCAGAGGCGGACGTGTCCCCAGTGCGCTGGGTCTAACTGGCAAAAACGTCCCTGGGAGAATAGAGCATCTGTTCCTGCTTCCATCCAGAGTTTGGAAAGATTCAGTTATTAATGTAAGCACTGTCTGTGAATGGCTAAATGCTTCTCTTTTTGAGTGCTATTCCTTGAGCATATTATAAGGTACAGTGCCAGCGCTCTTTTGCCTCCCTTCTACAGGACAGGTTTGTGCAATCAATCCGATGTGCAGTTAAAAAAAATTGCTGCTGCATATGCTATGTATTTTCTGTCTGTTTTTGTGGCCACTCTGTGGAAGGCTTTAATTGGAACTCACTTCTCAGTAAGACTGTTTGGCTTTTCTTTGGGAGCGTTGTTCATTTTGTGTTTCCGTAGCACGGCAGACCAAAAATTTCTCACCATTAGCAAGTAAAACGTGCTTCACGCGGGGT
This sequence comes from Rhynochetos jubatus, assembly GCA_027574665.1. Taxonomy (NCBI): domain Eukaryota; kingdom Metazoa; phylum Chordata; class Aves; order Eurypygiformes; family Rhynochetidae; genus Rhynochetos; species Rhynochetos jubatus. Next base: position 85,600,252 of record CM050650.1, on the reverse strand, counting down.
TTAGGTGGCTTTACCAAGATGCAGTTTGATCTGTGATGATGGTTTTTTTGTGAAAAGTAGACCCTCCACGTTGTTCAGTCTCAGTACTGGGATAAAGCAGATCCCCTTTCTGTGAGCAGCTGATTTTCTAGGATACTGTTGTGTGGACAAACATAAACCAAACGTGCGTCCCCTGGATTTAGAAGACTAAAAACTAAATAAGAGTTACAGCACGAGTATCAGTGTCATCTAGCCTTAGCAGTCTTTGCTTTATAACTCGTTGTATTTTCTCGCATCACAGTACTTTGCCACATACACCGGGTGAATGGTGGAGCTCAACGTATTTATATTCCAAAGGTAGTGAAGTAGATGCTTTGCATTTTATTAACTGAATGTAACTATACGAATGTATCTAATTGATGATTATATAGAGGAACATTCCTGCTCTTATACGATATAATAACTAATATTTATGCTGTTAAATTATATTTAAGATGCGTGACAAGTAGTGTTTTTGGCGAAAAATATATTTGTGCAGCTTTGTATGTTTTTCTGTGTGCATACAGCGTACAAATGAACTCTGTGTACACTGGATGCATGCGGTATTTAACCTTGAGTGGAATGTTTGACACTCGTAGCAGCAGTTCAAAGATGAGGTTAGATTTATTAATGTTTGAGTCATACTTTTTAAAATTCAAATTATTGTCTTACTGTGGTAAATTCAAGTTTTGTTGTTGATCTCCAGTGATTAGAATGTGCTCCCTTATATATCAAAGTTACAGTGTTATTTTTTTAATTGATTAGTGCATGCATCAAAAATATGAAAAATAAGTATTAAACTTAAATAAAACTTGCATGAGTGATACAAAAGACAGGAGGATGGAAATGTTCCTTTGCTTCGTAAAGAAAATTAGAAATACCTCCTCCTAAATGGACTGTCATGAATTTTGGGAAATACCTATGTGTTTCTTGAATCGTGCACTAAGCAAATCTGACAATTTATAAGGGTGTAGTAATTTATTATAAACATGTACTTAAGTATGTCCTGGATTGTTTTCAGAAGGCAAATACAATCATCATGAGACTGAAACAATTTTGTGTCAGGCTTCCAGGAAACATGCCACTATATCTTTTGTCATGTCTGGCTGGCTATTGCCTTGTCTAACTTTCCAGGAAGAAAAAGCAATGTAAATAGAAGCAGAACTTTGATGAAGCAGAGAAACCATTTGGTCACTTTATAAAGAAGGAATTGTTTCTTTCTTTCCAAGGAAAGAACATGGTAGACTTGCTAGATGTTTTACTCTGAACTAAACTTACTTTATTCAACTTTAATGTCTTGAAATGACTTGGTAATAACTGATTTAAAAAACTTTTCTGGTGTATCTCTTACTAATTCTTAGAGATCCTCTAGTCTTTAAAGCAGTGAATATGGGAAAAATGGGAAGAGTCTGAACAGTACATCTAATGGGGCTGTCTGCCAAATGATTCCTGCATCTTTTAGCTCTCATTATATTGGATAAGTCTTTGTTGAGTGAAACACTGACGTATCCCACTAGGCCTACATAGGGCAGGAGCTTAAAATCTGAGATTTCTTAACAACTTGTAAGCAAGGACAGGCACACATCAACATAACATAATTCATACAATTGACACTTCGGAGGTATGTTTGCTTCTTGACTGGATACCAAGTGTCATTCCAGCATTCATTTAAGGATATTTAAGCATATGTATTTTCACAGAATCACTAAGGTTGGAAAAGACCTATAAGGATCATCTTGTCTTCTGTGTATAGTTGTTTCTGGGCAGAGATGTAATGCTGTGCGACTGTGGCTCAGTGGGGGTTATAGTAAAACTTGGGCTGTCACGGTAATAACATTAACATCAACCTCAACAGTTGTGTGCTAGGGGATTGGGACAATTAAACTTTGATTTATGGGGGGTTTTCTCCACTTTTTATTTTTTTGCCTTCTGTATGCTTTTGTTGCAGTTTGCTGTTACTGGTTTCAGTGATTTCCGTATAAAATCTCAGGATGTGTGTTTGTCTTTGGTCAGTAAACCTGCTCTACAAACTGCAGTCATGCATCCCGTGGGACTTCTGCCCTTCCCTGTTTCCCTGACATATGTGAGCTTTTAAGTCTATCCCCTGATTTCACTTGGAAGTTATCTGTATTTGTTCTCAGATACATCCTAAGCTCTGCTCGGTTGCTGTTGATTTGGGGATGATGTCAAAACAGGAAACAAGGGGAATAGCAGTGGAGCAGTGGGAAAAGGGCAGAAATGTGAAGTATTTCAGGGTGAGGTTCTGGGTGCGCTGTGGTGATGTCACCTGGAAAAAAGGCTGAATCTGTTAATATTCGGGATCTCTTTATTTCAGGCCCATTACATTTTTCCAGGATTGAATGGCAGCCTGATTCAGACTGGTTTTCACAGGAAAATAGATGTTGTGATAATAATTATGAAAAATAATAGAGATTACTCTGACGGTACCAGAAACAGATTTTCCAACACATTGCTAAGTCTCTGGGCTGAAGTTAAAATATTTTACATTTTTTCTTTAAAATATATCCTATTTACAAATTTTTCTGTCATTTTGGTGCATTTTTTGTTTGTTTTTCAAACTGCTTTCCATGGGCAGTGGGTAGGGAATTAGTGTTTTTCCCACTGGCAGCACAGTTTCCAAACATGTTTGCCCTAATGCATCCAAAGTCAATGCATTCACACCAGTAGCTTTCAACAGCCACTTGTAGGTGCATTGTAAACTAGTTGTACATTTCAAAAGTATTTTGCAGTGTGTAAATGAAGTGATGGAAGAGGCAAATGTCTTCTTTGATTCTCTAAATTGAACTGAGGCTCCATTAAAAGTACTGATCTGAATCTCTGCAATAAAGGGGAGACTGTGAGGGGCTCAGGGGCTCTGGCACAAAGGAAAGAAGGAAAAGTATTGTATTAGCCAGCAGATTGAGTGCAGATGACTGACAGGAGACGCGCTTTGAGACTGAGCCATGAAAAGATGGAAGCTGAACAGAGAGAAGAAAAAGAATGTCTCAGAGAGACATAAAAACGGCAAGTGAGATTGTTTCCTGTTCAGACTTTTTTTTTTGGAGGTTTTTAATTATGTTTTTAATCTTTGCTTTTATTCTTAATACCTCAGTTTGTAATCTGAGAGAAAAATAGGATACACTACGTCTGTCTCTTCAGACGTCTTATAAAATTCATGCTGAAAACTGCTTCACGTATACAGATCAAATTATTCCAATGTATAGGAAGTACATTACAGTAAGAAAATCAGTGTTACTGTCATTGTCTAAAGCTCCATGACAGTGGAGGATGAGTTCGGTTCAAAAAGCAGTTCCATTCATGAGCTCCCAATTGAAATTTGTAAGTGTGGAAGAGAGAAGCTGAATCTGATTTCGTCTTGGGGGAGTTCTGTTCTCTGGCAGCCTGCAAGGATGGAAACCAGGGAGCAGTTGTAAAAAAAATTTCTGAAGATAAATAATTCGAATAAGTGGATTTTGAAAGGAAAAGCCTTTTAAAGAGAACCAGGTTTCCTTCTAGTGCCATTCCCTCTCTTTTTGCAGGGTGAAGTACTACAATATTATTCTGTCATCCTTCAGTCATGTCATTTACTCTAATAAACATAGCAGGGCTGGTTTGCTCAAACCTCCAGTTTGGGATTCTTACAGTGGGTCAGGTAAGGATTACAGTTTTGCTGGGAAGACTTGGGAATGTTGACCTGGCCAAACAGAAGGCTGCCTGAATTCTGAAGTTCTCAATTTCCGTGTGATGACTGGAGTGGGAAGTGATGCTGCTGCAACGCCCCATGTGAATAGTGTCTGTCCATCAGCCGTCAGTCCTCTGTGTGCAAGTGACTGGGAGGTAGGGAATTACTCAGTGTTGCCACCCATCTCATTTCAGTTGTTAAGCAAAAAGCACAGTATGGCAGCTTTTCCCTTTTTCAGTTAGGAAAAACAGAAAATAAAAAAAGGAAGGAGACTGCCAGCAGAGCTACCTGGCCATTCATGCCTTTTCAGGCCTGTTGCAGTGTCTCAAAATCCTGTCAGTGTTGAAGCAAACCTGGGGCTGCTGGGTGATGCCCAGCTCCTCCGGCCTCACCTCCACAATAACCTTCCTCCAGCAGGAGCTCAGTGGCAGAGCGGGAGCTCCAAGACCATCAACAGGAAGAAATGATTTAGTGAGCAAGGTACCCCTCCATCACTTAAGAGCTGCTGACCATTTTTTCACCCTTGGGAAAGGTCCTAATGGTCCCTATCAATATAGAGACCAATATATATACCGATACTATTGCTCTCTTAGATTTATCTAACAGTAAAGGCCATATATCCAAACTACTGGCAGTGGCTTTAGGTCCAAAACTTCTCTGATTAAACTACTGAAGTGCTTAAAGAAACAAAATAGATTACTGTTCCACTGGAACAGGTTGCCCGGAGTAGCTGTGGATGCCCCATCCCTGGAAGTGTTCAGGGCCAGGCTGGATGAGGCTTTGAGCAACCTGGTCTAGTGGAGGGTGTCCCTGCCCATGGCAGGAGGGTTGGAACTAGATGGTCTTTAAGGTCTCTTCCAACCCAAACCATTCTGTGATTCTGTGATAGATGTCTGTCCATGTAGGAGTCAGGATCAAAGCTGGTCTACAAAATCCCATGTGTTCTGTGTTTATTAAACTATCCTCTAGAAGACTTTAAAGTATTAATTGCCAACTACATGTTTTAGTTTTCTGTGTACCAATATAAGTTCCCAGTATGGATTTAATATAAGTTAGAAAGTTCTTGTAGCCACTTGGCTTGGACTTCAGAGAAGGAACTGTTAGGAGTTTCCAGTAAACTGCTTTTTGTACCTGGGACAAGTGACAGTATTAGATCTGGTTTTAATAGCAAGGTTTTACCTGGTACTGGAGGGGCTGGGCAGGTGGATTTGTTCAGCATTTTGGCTTTGTTTACTGAGCTGAGAAAACACTAATTTTTTTCAGTTGCTCATGGTCTTTGCTGAATGCTGCGATAGGAATATGGGGTTATTTTAAGCCCATCTTGAGAACTGATAATGCTGAGGGGCCGTTGCAGTTAAGAGCACGCATCTTATTAGTATCGCGGATAATTCACTTTTAATCCCTGTGTCTAACACTTGGTTCAGTAGATACCACCAGAGAACTGAACAGATAGATGTTTTCTTCTAAAAATGGAGCTGAGCTTATATTAATGTGCAGCTATGCCCTGCAAACAGCCCTAAAGTACCATCCTTGTTGTCCTGCAAAGCTGCTGTCTTTCTAGTGTTAGAGTCATACATGACAAAATACTGTAGAAGCTGCAGTGGTGTCTGCATCTGTAGCATTATTTGTTAGTGCAGCTGCAGTTGTTAGGGAAAGCTTAGTTCTCAGTAAAGGCACTGAAAGACAGAGACTGTAGTGGGAGAATAGAGGGGAGGAAAATTGACATTGCAAGTGTATTTGCTGTTCACAAAGCTGTTAGAAAAACTGTTATTTTATTTTTAAATTGAGCAGGTTTAAGATAGATTCATTGAGACCTACTTCACCCTCCAGACGCTTGCCTTTGAACAAAACAGCACGTTGTGGTAATTTCATAAATTGAAGTCTGCATTCTAGATATTAACTACCAGGTGATCTAATGCTGTAGATGTAAAGTTACTTGTGTTAGTAGACAGTTTCCAATGAGTGCAGGTAAGAAATAACATATCCAAGTGAAATCACACTAGCTGTGTTCCTGCTGAACCTGGTGAGGTGAGCAGAATGATAGAGCTGATCAAAATAAAACTAAACTAGGCGTAATTAGGTTTACAGCACTAACGTTTCTGGTTTGTTTGGTGATGGTGACTGTTGGTTTTTTGTTGTTGTTTGTTGTTTTTTTTTTTTTTAAAAACTGCTATTTTTCCAGTTCCCAAACTCAATTGTAACAGCACATAACCTGTGCTCCTTGTATACCCTCTGAGACATTCTGGGAACCTGTTTTCTGATGCTGTTCAAAGTCGTTGATTACCAGATGGAGAAAAAGGCTTCATTTGAAATTTCTGGGTGGTGGTAAAAAGGGAGCCATAATATATTGGTATTCTGACCACTTTTACTGAGATGGCTGTTCTCAGCATAACTTTGCACTTGGAAAAAGTAGGGTGAGGGAGGGAATTACATGAATTCAGTAATAGCATGAGCCTGTGTGATCAGAGTTACATTTTTTGGTGTGTGACATAGAATCATAGAACGGTTTGGTTTGGGTTGGAAGGGACCTTAAAGACCATCTAGTTCCAACCCCCCTGCCATGGGCAGGGACACCCTCCACTAGACCAGGTTGCTCAAAGCCTCATCCAGCCTGGCCTTGAACACTCCCAGGGATGGGGCATCCACAGCTTCTCTGGGCAACCTGTGCCAGTGCCTCACCACCCTCTCCGGGAAGAATTTCTTCCTGATGTCCAATCTAAATCTCCCCGCTTTCAGTTTAAACCCGTTACCCCTTGTCCTGTCACTACAGGCCCTGGTAAAAAGTCCCTCCAGCTTCCTTGTAGCCCCTTCAGGTGCTGGCAGGTGCTGCAAGGTCTCCCTGGAGCCTTCTCTTCTCCAGGCTGAACAAGCCCAACTCTCTCAGCCTGTCCCCATAGCAGAGGGGCTCCAGCCCTCTGAGCATCTTCGTGGCCTCCTCTGGACTCGCTCCAACCAGTCAATATCCTTCTTATGTTGTGGATCCCAGAACTGATTGCAGCACTGCAGGTGGGGTCTCACTAGAGCAGAGTAGAGGGGGAGAATCCCCTCCCTCGACCTGCTGGCCACTCTTCTCCTGATACAGCCCAGGATCCGATTGGCTTTCTGGGCTGCCAGCGCACGCTGCCAGCTCATGTTCAGCTTCTTGTCCACCAGTACGCCCAAGTCCTCCTCCTCTGGGCTGCTCTCAGTCCATTCTCCGCCCAGCCTGTACTTGTAGTTGGGATTGTGTATTCCTTAATATAGGCGCACTGACCTTGCAGAGTACCAAGTCTTAGCAGAATGGTCAAAAATTTTAGGGAAAAAAAGTAAAAATAAATACTGCACGTAGATATGGAGTCTTGATTATATTTGGTACGTTTTAAAAAATGAAAATGTACTTGAATTAAAGAGGCAGAGTACCTGTGATTGTATTTTGCAATAATGATTTTTCATGCATGCGTAAGTCATCACTAGCTCAAGGTGGCTTAATCTACAGTGGATTCATAGTATGTTGGTTGGAAGGGAGCTTTGAGATCATCTAATCCAGCCTCTTGTTTGAAGCAGACCTGTCACTGCACCAGATCAGGTCTGTCCTGGCATTGCCTAAGTGGGTTTTGGATATTTTCAAGGGTGGAGTTTCCACTGTATCTCTTCCCTTCAGTACTGCAATTCCAGCACCTTCCTAGTGAGGAACTTCTTTCTAATGCCTATTGTGAATCTCCCAAACTTCAACTTATGCCTGTTGTCCCTTGTTATATAATCACAGAATCATAGAATGGTTTGGGTTGGAAGAGACCTTTAAGATCATCTAGCTAATTTTCTACTACTGCAAAATGTTTGGCTCTGATACCTTCATAATCATCCAAGTTACTGCTCAAGCAGTTGTAGGCTGCTGTGAGATCAGCCTGTAGCCTCCCCTTTGCCAGATTAAATGAGCTGTGCTCTCTCAGCCTCTCCTTACAGGTCATACTCTAGGTTCATGACCACCTCTCCTAGATCCTTTCTGGTTTCTCAACCCTCTTGAACAGCAGGGGTGCAAAACTGGGCCCAGTGTCCCAGGTGTGGCCTCAGAAGTGATGAATAAATAGCTTCCCTTGACCTTCTGGTTGTGTTCCCTACTAATGTAGTGCAGGCTGGCGTTTGCCTTAATCACAGCGAAAGCACACTGTTGGCGTATATTAAGCGCAGTGTCCACTGTAAAGCCCAGATTCAGTAGCAGGGCTGTTGTTCCTCTGGTCAGTTCCCAGCCTGTACTGGTCTGTGGGCTCTTCTGCCCTGGTGCAGAACTTCATGCTTCTCCTTGGAGGTTTCCGTTGGCTCAGTCCTGAGGATTGTCAAGCTCAATTGATCAATTGAGCATGTCAGCCGTTCCTCCAATTTAGTGTCAATCACAGATAGGCCAAAGGTGCATTCAGTGCCATCACTGGGGTCATTGATATTAAACAATAGCTCATTGATTTGTTGCGCATCGATGGGCTGACTGTGATTTCCCTTCTCATCCTGCACGTGCTGGAATGTGCATTTCATGAGGATGTGCTCAGTGATCTTTCCAGGGACTGAAGTAAACTAACTGGCGTGTATTTTCCTGCGTCCTCCTTCCCATTCGTCCCATCTGAAGAAGGGTGTAACATTAGCCTTTTCCAGTTATAAGGGTCTTCTTCCCCTTCACCATGATGTCCTGTGATGATACAGATCAACCAGCTCTTTCAGCGTGGGCAATTCCCATCCAACCCCATGGATTTGAATAATTCAGCTTCCGCAAGTAAGTCCTTGCCCTGCTGCTCCCCTACTGTTGGTTGCTGCTGTTGTTCCCCAACTGCACTGCTAGGCACAGGGGTCTGGCAGCAGTCTTTGCCTATGAAGATCGAAGGGAAAAAGGGCTTGAATACCTCAGGCTGTCAGTGTTTGGCTGCAGGCTGATTTATCTGTCAGCAGGTCCTCTCCATTCAGTAGTGAAGTGCAGTTTTGAGAGGAGGAGCAGCTCAGCAATGCGTATAAGCAGGCTCTCCCACAGCAGAAACCAGTTTTCTAAGCTGGTTACCAAAACTCAGATACCTGAGTGTTTAATTCAGGGACTTGAGAGGTTAGATTTATATTTCCAACTTGCTAAGTACTAGCATCAGCTCCTGTTACGCTAAAACATGGAGCCCTAGAGACACGTGCTGTACTATAAAACAGCTGGAATAAATGAATAACAAGAAATAATTCTTTTTACGTGATTTGTGAAAACAGCCTATATTTTGCTTTCCATCGCTTAGTCCAATGACAGTTAATCCACAGATACTTACAGGGTGGTAGGGGAACTGAAACGTGATTTACATCTTGAAGCATCGCACAAACAGGAATTTAACAACCAACATTCGTATTAGTTGCAAGAACTTCTTAAAAGAATAGGTAATTAGTTAAGTTACACAGCAAAGGATAAAAGGAGTCAAACTTTGGTCTCGCTGAGTTATTCTTCTTTCACCGTCAGTGATTTGAGTTACAGCTTAGGTTCAGTGTTACTGGATTTTGTGTTGCCAACAGCTTGTGTTTCACTGGACCACACTATAAAAGAAAAGACAAGAAAGCCAGTTTGGACTATTTTTGTTAAATTGTAGTCTGAATGATATCAGTAAAGTGGACAGGTTGAAAGCCAAAATCAACCCAGCACCTTTTGTTGCGTTCAGCTGAACTTGGCTGTCCTCAGGCGTGCTGCCCATCTGCCCTGCGCCCTTTCTGAGCTCCTTCCTGCAGCAGCCATGGTGTTGCACTGTCTACTGCTGAGCAAGGTCCTGCCCAGCACAGCCCAGGACTTGGATCCCTCAGGTGGGGTGGTATTGGGGTCTACCCACGGTGCAGCCTCATACAGCAGGTGCTTTCTGGTGTCAGGGCTTGATGCATCAAAGCATCAAAGCTGGAGAGGTTGGGGGTTGCTCTAAGTGCATGGTATGGCCCAGCAAACCCATCTGTGGCTGCTTTACTTGGGTTAGGACTGCCCTGCCTATTGATACAACCACCCTTCATGTTTGTGTTAGGCTTTTAAGATATGAAAATGGTTTCATGTCGGACCTTCTGCTGTTGTCTGACTTACACTTGCTGTCAGTAGCTGATATTTTTTGTACTCTGTGATTGCTATTGGGTCAGATTCCACATTCTGACTTGCTTGCAGAAATAAAAGTTGAAGAGGAAACTTAATGAGTTTGAAGTATAGTATCTAAACTACCTATTGATATTTTAAGAAGCTGCTGGGTCTTCACCTTAAAAGGAAAAAAACAAACCAAAGAAAAATCAGGTTTCTACCTGAGCTTGTTAATGATAGTAAAGGTTCTTGATAGTCCCAAAAGACTTTCTCATTTCCTTATAAGAAAGTAAATGCCCAATGTGCATCTTGGAAGTATACTGAGAAAAAAATTTCATCCAAGAGAGGGATGTGAGGAAGGGCAAAAGAGATGTATAGCTATTTTATTCTACTTTAAGTAATACTGGTAAGGGGTTTTTTCCTAATTTTCTTTTTTAAAAAGAATATGATTTTTAGAGAAAGAAGTAGTGGGAACAGTAGAATAAAGATATGGGGCTTAATTTCAACAAACTCAAGGGAAGTGGTATTAATATCCTATGGGAATGGTAAGGATTTTGAGAAAGGAAGAACGGTTTCCAAACAAGGCAGTTTAAAATTTTGCCTTTGATGCTGTGAGAATGGAAGAAAAAAAGCAGAGAAATTGTGGTAAGCATAACTATGGTAAAAGCTGGAAGTGATTAAATATGCTCTGAGGGTCTCTCTCTGATTTCCATTTCTGTAATTCTAACTTTAGGTTATGTCTTTTTGCCACATCACCTTGAGCATGGCTATTAATCGTCTACCTGTAGTTTAGGTACAGTTTATTTGGCTCTCTGTATTGCAATTTATGTTTCTAATTAAAATGAAACAGAAAGGTGTATTTGTCAGACAATGACATTGTCACTGACATCACAGTCAGCAAAACAGTACCAAAAGGCCAAGTCACAGACCTGACAGGGAGTTAGTTTTCCAACGCCTTTCTGTATTAGCACTTTCTTTGCACATAAACACATCTGCTGATCTAAATGCATTAGGAAGAAGGGTAGGAGAAGCGGCTGAATTATGCAGAGATGTTAATTAGTAGGAAAGAGGGACAGTAAGGTCTTCCAACAGCATTTTCTAATTGAAGTCACTGAACTGGCATTTCGGCCATGATTTCTGCTTCAGAGATCAAGAGGGATTATTTATTCTTAGCAGTTTTCTGTCTGCAGCTTAAGAAAGTTCAAGCAGGCCAAGTGACTTTCATCATTGGTGAACACCGCTGAACAAGCAATGACATTGCACTCGGACCGGGGGGTTCGTTTCCAGCCTCTGGAGCCAGGCCCTCCTGGAGTCCTCTGTGCTCTCCTCTCTGACTGTAAGGGGAAGAGAAGCCTGCTACTCCAGTTTTGTTTAACAAGAAGGTTCATTGGAAAAGGCACCACTCTTTCAAAACAAACAAACAAACAAAAAAACCCCCCAAAACCCAAAAAGACCACCCTACACCAGTATTAACATTTTATGAGATGCATGTGGGTTTAGCGGAGCACATGCTCAGCAATGGGGGCGTACACTCACTCTTCTGCAGCCTCTCCCCTGCATGTGAGACTGGTGAAACGTGGCTGATCCCCAAGTCCCTCTCGCAGCAAGAAGTGGGCAAGTGTGGAGTAATGCTTTGCTAGCGGTTTTGATCTGAAATCTTTCTTCTCTGGGTGTAAGAGGCAGGGGAAGGGGCAGGGAAGCTTGCCACCCTGTTTCTAATCTTATTGCCACGCTGTTTCTGTGGCGTGCCAGTGGGCTTCAGGGGGAGGGAGCTGCCTCTCTCCCCAGTGTGGTTGTGGCCATTCAGGGGCGATAACTGAGCACAGTGTTTACTTTTATGGTAAAAAACTTGCTGTTTTACCAGCAGTCCAGTCTCTGGCAGATCCTTTCCCTCTACTGAAGGGGTTTTAGGAGGAAAGTACAAGTCCATTTCCTCCTTAAAGTAGCAGCTGCTCACTCTGGCTCTGTGCCCTGGGGAAGCTGCTGCAACTTGCTTCTCTAGAGGTGTACAGAGCTGCCGTTTAACCTGGGAAGGAAAACCACTGTGAGCCACTGACCCTCCACCTCTGTGCCTCAAGGGTTGAATTTATGACCCAGAAACAGTAGGTACCTGCTTGTTTTGGCAGTGAAGGCCTATAAGTCTTCTCAGCTACTCACAAATACTAACACAGTAGTCTCTCTGGTGTTTAGAGAGGATATGCTGGCTTCAGAAAGGATGTAACAGCACTTATGGCAACAAGTAAACCTGGAAAAGCAGCAAGAAAGGGGAGGTAATAGGAGTATGTGTGTAGAAAGCACAAGAGAGAGATCACAGACTGAGAATGGGAACCTTAGCAAATACACCTAGTAAGTTGCCTTAGCCAGAGAAAAATCTACTTGCTTGTGTCCACCTAGGTTCTGTGGTGTGCTGGTTTCAGTCAGGACAGAGTTAGTCTTCTTCACAGTAGCTGGTATGAGGCTATGTTTTGGATTTGCCATGAGAACAGTACTGATAAGGTGTTTTCTAATTGGTGCTGAGGAGTGTTTGCACCAATTCGACGTCTTTTCCAGCTTCTGATACTGCAGCTGTGTTCCCAGCTTTCTCACTACAAGCAGTGGGGACACACACACAGATCAGACAGCCAACCCAAACTCACTGAAGGAGTATTTCATTACATAGCACATCATGCTCAGTGTATAAGCTGGGGTGGGACAGGGGGTCATAGATCCCTTGTTTGTTATCTAGCTTGTTTGTTTAGCTTGTTTGGACATGCATTAGTTCATTAGTGAGTTGGTGGGTCGGTTGGCTTTCCTGGCTGTGCTGTTGCTCGTGGGGCTCACTAGAACTCTGCCGTGATAGCTCTTGGGCTCCAGCTCTCGGGCTCTCTGGCTCTGACTCTCACTACTCAGGACCTGGGTGTGCATCAGTCGGCAGGTGGTGGGCAATTGTATCATATGTTTTATTTTCTATTATTTTAATTACTTATTAACAATACCAGTTATAATTAGCACCACTAAAATATTTATATTCAATTATTAAATAGTTCTTATGTCAATCCACGAGCTTCCTTGTCTTTTCCTCCGATTCTCTTCCTCCACTGGAGGAGGGGGGGAGGTAAGCAAGCGGCTGCATAGTCCTTTATTGCTAGCCGAGGTTAAACCATGACAGTCCTGTGGTTTACCACAGGCTGTGATCCAGCCACATGTCTGAAATGGGATGGATATCTGGGGTGAGGTGACAGTGAGATGTGATGGGGAAGATACTAGAGAGAGAAGCAGAACAAGTCCTTTTGCTGATTTGATTGATTTGTCACGTAATTTCTGGGAAGATGCAAAGGTCTATGTCTCATTTTCCGTGTTCATGTGAACTCTGCAGCTCTCACTGCTTTGCATTTTCAGAGGTCAGTTAGTGGGAACCAAACTGGAGACCCATGTTTTCAACTTGTTTATAGTGGGAAGTGGCTGTGAAAACCTCAGGAAGTGGCTGGCTTTGCCCAGGTGTATTCAGGTAGCCGAGTGCTGCAGAAAGCACCTGTGTTAAATTTCCTTACTCCTTGGTCTACTGTGTTGCTCCATTTATGATGTGTTTCTCCTCTCACAGGAGCAGTATACCATACCGGGGTAGAGAGACTCGCTCTTGCAGTCAGCACAGGAAAAGACTGAAGCTGGCATCCCCGTTGTCCCTGGCCAGAGGCTGCCCTGCAAGGCACAGCTGCAAAATGTTCATCAGAAAAGACTGAACCGTAGATCCTTCAGAGTGAGTAAAAAGCAAATCTGACTTTCATTATTTATCTTTTTCCTAAAATGAACTAAAATAATGCCATGCAGAAATTTATTTGGAAATGCATTAAAGTTCCTGGATAAATAAAGGGGGAGAGGAACTTGAAGTTTTACCTGTGGTGCCAGGTTATGGTATTTATGTCATGCTGCTGTCTCCTTTGGAGTACGTAGTTTCTTACCTTCTCTGCTGTCCATTTACACCCCTGATGAACCACATTTCTCAGGACAAGTGGCTCGAGGCTAGTGAAGAAAAGTTTCACGTGTCTTATTGCAATGGGATTTTCCTGAGCAAGATGCTGGCTCTTAGGAGGGAGAACTGCTTTGGCAGGGCAAAGATCACCTGGGAGTGACCAGCTCCTGGGGGGATATGAAAGCTGCACACGAAAACACCTGGACAGTTGTTTCCAGAAAGGAGATGTCCTGTTTTGTGAGCCACATTCACCTGCTCAAGCAGGGGAGCTACGCAGGAATGAAAAGGACAGTGTCCTGACTGGCCTTCTCCAGGACACAGGTGGACAACCACAGTTTCCAAAGGCAGAGAGAGACAGAGGATGTCTTCAGGATGTTTTCTGTTTTCTCAGTGATTTTCAATTGCCTTTTAATTTCGAATAGTGAATGACTGTGTTCAGAAACCCTTTGCAGAGCTCATTCTTAGGTATTTTGTAGGCTGTAGCTCTAGTCTTTGAGAGATGAACTTGTAGACTCAAAGGACTGCATACTCAGTGGGATGCTACAGAGTATGAGGAGGTGGCTGGGGAGGTTGGAGAGGTGACTCCAGCCTCCAGGCCTTGCCCAGGTGTTTGAACCTGGTTACCACTCCTGCCTTTTCACAGCTGAAAGAGGTCTGCATATGGAGCCTGCCCCTTGAGACACATCACCTGTGCTCTGCCCAGCCCCAGCTGGGGGAACACACGTGAGATTGAGTGACTGGTTTCCTTCACAGCAGCCTGGGGAGTTTCCTGTCGTGGAGTGCTTGACCAGCTGGGCTATTTGTCTAAGGTATATACATGATAGGTTATTAAATATAGCAGTGCCGTTTGCTGAACGCTGAGTGAAAGTAAGCTGTGTGTCATGTGAGGCTATCTTAACAGCAAATATGTTGAAATGAAATAGTATTGCTTGACATACCAAGGCACCGACAATTCTGATACACCTGCAAGAAAAAAAAATCCTGAACCAATCTTTGTTAGAAGTCCTGTAATTAAAGCTGTGGCAGATCTAGCAATATGTTTTTAGAAACACAGTTTGCAATTGCTCGTTTTATTTATTCCATTTTCTACTTAAAAAAGAATCCCAGCTATAGGAATGCTTTGGGAGGATAAATGCTTAGGTACAGGAAAGCACGGTGAGCTAATGGATTTTCAGATAGGTGGAGCCTGCGATGTTTTCTGTGGAAGACTGTTTTTGACACCTTACGTGAGTGTGCATGTAGTGCCTGCCACTTCCCTGGTATGCAGTGCTGGATGGAGAGGAAAATGGAAAAGGACCAAAATCTGGAGACCTAGTTCCTTAAAGTCTTTAGCCTCTGGAGTTCTCAGTGGTAAAAGCCCAAACACTTTCTAAGAACGCACATAGTTCCTTAGGAATGAGATCTGTATTTTTACGTGCTTGTATGTGTGTGCATCCTTTAGGTATGTATGTGTAAAACAGTGTTTTCGTCCTCTCAGCTACATGTAGAAAACATGTGTGAGTGGATAAGGAAGTGGAGAAGTGTTTTACTGGAGTCAGAATGAGCAAAGGATGTCATTCTGTAATATTCTTTAGCTGTTAATTGCTGATGGATATAGAAATGAGCTGCAAGTCTGTCATACATATGTATGCTCACACATGTATGTGAAGATGCTATACACAGAGAGAAGTAACTCAGCTGTCTCCCGTTAGCCTACTTCATGAGCGTGGAAGTTGCATCCAGGGGACTTTGTAAAGATTTTGAGTAAGGTGCGTGTTTGATGTGATATAACGTATTTGTTCCCGACCTGGTAGTTAGTGTACAGCTTGCTGCGGTAGTGGACTCTGCACCTGCTGGAATAAGCTTTGGGATGACGATAGGGTCTTTCAAGAGAAAGTCAGAGGCTGTCCCTCTAGAAAGCCTCATCCTCTGCAAGGAAGGGGCTTTCCATGCGCTAAGCTGTTTTATTGTTTCTGGGAAATAAAGCAGTCTCGGTGCTGGAGGATGAGCCGGGCTTGTGGGATCGTCACCAGAAGCAGCTTAGGGCTTAGAAAACAAAAAACCTGAGCATGTAGCGTGATTTTTAAAGTCTGAGCAGGAGACAAGTCATTACTGAGGTTTGCTGATACATTCTGCACCAGTTGTTTTTCGGGTTTCTTTCCCAATCTGAGTGTTTTAATTCTAAATAAATCACAGTGATTTGCCACTGACAGGAGATGTCATGGGGAAGTCAGGCAGATAAAAGTCCTCTAGCAAATTGCAGGAAGCGGAGTGTTTCTCACAGATACTGTGGATAGGATTCATTTAATCTAACTTCAGATGTTTATAGTGCAATATCTGAGATGATGCTTAATGGGGTAACTAATTTTAGACTGTGATTCATCTGACAGTTGAAATGTACCTTAGGATGATGTGGATCGTGTCCTTTGACCATAAGGGGAGCCAGGCTGAGTAAGTCCGTGGTAGGTGTCTGCCCTGCCCAGTGAACCTTTTTCTTTACATCTGGTGTCACGGTGCTGTCCGGAGAGCCCCTGACTTTCGGAAAAAGTCCTGAAAATTTGAATTCAGGCATCTGTGGTTGGAACAGACAGAGCAGAGGGGGTGCAAAACACCTCCTTGCAATCGGTTTGTTTTTACTTTTGCTCTCATGAGTTGAGATTTGGCTTCGGTCATCAGTGACTGTCTTGGGAGGAGCATCATGTAATGTAATGGAAGTGATAATTTTTGAACTGTTACCATGAATCATAGCTCTGTGGTAAAACTTGCATGTGAACTCATGTCTTAAAAGGGTAGTCCATGCCATACAACCTCTAAAATAAAAATGTATGAAAATACAGCTCTGTGACTATAGCTTAATATATTTTCCAGCAAAGGGCCACAAAGGGACTGGATCACCTCTCTTATGAGGAAAGGCTGAGAGAGCTGGGATGTTCAGCTTGGAGAAGAGAAGCTTTGGGGGGGAGACCTCATCAATCTGCAGAAATACCTGAAGAGAGGGTGTGAAAAGGACAGGGCTGGGATCTTTTCAGTGGTGCCCAGTGACAGGACCAGAGGCCATGGGTAGAAATCAAAACACAAGAGGTTCCCTCTGAACATCAGGAAGCTCCTTTTCACTGTGAGGGTGACCAAGCACTGGCACAGGTTGCCCAGGGAGGCTGCGGGGTCTCCATCCTTGGAGATATTCAAACACCATCTGGGCATGGTCCTGGGCAACCGGCTCAGCATGGCTCTGCTTGAGCAGCCAACCTCTGGATCCCTGCCAACCTCAGCCAGTCTGTGATGCTGTGAATTAGGTAGAACTTGCTGGCTGTCCCTCACAAACTGTTGCCAGCCGTCCTGGGAATTCTCACAGGGTTGAGCAGGGCTCCTGGCAAGGGTTCTAAACGTCTGCTCAATAGCAGGCCCCCAGAAAACACTGAAAATGTGGCTGCATACTTTAGGAAATATTGCCCCCGTGACACTTTTGTGTTACAACGTTGAGTCAGATGGTGAAGACAGTTAAAACTGCCTTTGATAGTTCGTGTATGCAGTCAAGGCACCTGATTCATAAATTTGTAATTGCCCTACTTACACTAATTATCAGTGAAGCAGAGCAGATACGTTAGATGTACTACATTTACTGCAACAGGAATAGCACAGTACTCACTGGCATTCATGAAGAATCAATTGTGCAGTTAAGCTGTTGTTTTAAAACGTGTTTCCTCCTGGTGGTGAAGGTCTTCATCCGTGTAATACTGAAATTCTGCTACTAGATAGACCTAGAGATTCAGAAGGTTTGTAGTGTGGTAGTTGTGGTATTTTTAAAAGATACTGATAATTATGCAATTTTCTGATTCCGTTCAAGAGTGCCCAATCATTTGAAGCAGTAATGTACCTTCTCCAGTGCAGCCTCTTCAGGAGTAGCAACTGGATGAGAAATCAAGACGTACAGAAATTAATTTATGAGCCTCTTTGACTAAAATATGTTGAGCCCATAGTGATTGATTTCCTGCAACTCACAAATAGATTTATGAAGCAAGTAATACTTGCGTATCCTTCGTCATTTGTCCTGTATGTATTTCCCTTGATGAATGTTGTACGTGAAGCGGCCAAACCCTGAAGATACTCAGTGCTCATTTTACTGCCTGCTAACGCAAACATTCAAGTTGGGAACATGGTACGTGTTGATAGGCAGGATGACATCTACGTGGAGGGAAAATTTTCTCTTCTTCCACAACACAAATACATTTGTTGGTGTCTAGAAATACACAAAGTACCTCACTCTCCTTCCCTGGCAGAGGAAGGTTTTTCACATGGTAAGTTAGAGAGCTTGCTTCAGATGGTAACCTGGGGAGTGGGTGCTACCTGACACTGAGAAGTACCTGCCCAGGGGACCCTGGAAGCCTTGCATCCCAGGGTGTCACTGCAGTATGGGGAGCAGACCTCCTAGTTACACTCTGGTTTCTTGTGAGCTACAAGAGGTAGACAGGAAGCTGTGATTTGGGAAGGTGCAGATTGAAAGGGGCTGTGGAAGCCAGTCAATATGTGTTTTACCTATGGAAGATGCAACTTCGTAACTCATAAGAAAGCATTCCTTCAGGATTGTTTTAACAGGAAAAAAAGATAAATTGTTTGTACTGCAAGTTCTTTATAGGAGGAAGTAGTGTGAAAGCTCAGTAGGCACTGTTCCTTTGCAGCACTTTGGTCTCACTGACCTCAGCTTCCACAATGGAGACCTTTGGTCCAAAGTCTGTGCAAGAGTTATTGGCAAAGAAATATTAACTGTCAGTGCCTAAGGAGGGTCTTTTTTCCCATAAAACCTCCCTCATTAACATACCTCCACCAGAGCACCTTCTGGTCTTGCCAGAGATTTCCAACAAGATAATCCCTGCACATACGTCCTGTGTCACCCTTGCCAGCCAACGTGGAAGTGAGATCATCCATACCATCAGCATTAAAAAAATCTGATGCATATAACCAATTCCAAAATGCATTATTTAATTATCTATTTGAAAAAGTAATTTTTATCACCCAGGTTTGCTTTTTGCAAGAATTTGACTTAAGTCAAATGGAGCTGGTGAAAGGTCTGGAGCACAAGTCCTTTGAGGAGCAGCTGAGGGTCATTTAACCTGGAGGAGGCTCAGGGGAGACTTTATCGCTCTCTTCAGCTACCTGAAAGGAGGTTGCAGAGAGGTGGGGGTTGGTCTCCCAAGTGACGAGCGATAGGATAAAAGGAAATGGCTTCAAGTTGTGCCAGGAGAGGGTTAGATTGGGTATTAGGAAAAATTTCTTCACCAAAAAGGGTTGTCAGTCATTGGAATGGACTGCCCAGGGAGGTGGTGGAGTCACCGTCCCTGGAGGTATTTAAAAAGACATGTAGATGTAGCACTTAGGGACACGGTTTAGTGGTGGACTTGGCAGTGCTGGGTTAATGGTTGGACTTGATGATCTTAAAGGCCTTTTCCAACCTAAAAGATTCTGTGATTCTAAACCAGTCTCAGAAGGGGGCCAAACCATCCCAGAAGTGTGCCAAGGAGGGGAGTCAATAAAGTAATAGGCAGAATCTCACTTCAAAAATGGTCCTTGTCACGGAGTTGGGAGCCAGCCAGGCATCCCCGGTGAGGGTCCAAGAGCTTGTGCAGGAGATATTGTAGAAAGTTCATGCAAGGAGTTCAACCTGTTTAGGAAAATGAAAACAGCATGGGCAGCTGTCATAGGGAAAGCTCTGTTTTGGGTAGAAATGAAGTCCCTTCTATATCACAGACATAAGACAGTGTAGGACACCACGCTTTCAAGCAGCTAATAGGTGCTGTTTCACCTTAGAAAGGTGAAAACGTCTCCATCTATTGGGAGAGCCAGTAGATGATGGTGATTTCTGTTGTCTCAGACCAATTTTTATTTTCCAGACTGTCTCCTATGGCCAGAGGGAGCCATCTGATGGATTCAGTAGGTTTGGGACCTTCCCTAAAGCCATTCCCTGTGTGAATCAGGTGCAGCTGGTTTTAGCCCATCGATGATGGTTTTGCTTGGGTGTTACAACCAGCTTCTCTACAGCGGTGCTGGGGGATCAGCTCATGGGTTTAGGAAGTGAGAATTACTGCCCCAGCCGTGCTGACTGCCGGAGCGATACCATCCCCCACGCAACCTCCGTTTTCGTTTCCCCACTGCGCTGTTCCCTCATTTGCCCATTTTCCAGGGTGTGTCAGATCCCTGGATAGTTGTGCTTCCTCTTGCTGTTGCAGTACTCTGCGATGGGACACAACTGGAAAAATTACCTTCTCTTGATTGTAGCAGTGTGCACCAAAACTGGGACACACTGCTCCATGGGTTACAGTGGACATACTCAGCATTTCCACCCATGCTTGTCTGATTTACACATCCTTCTCTCCCCCCTGGCCACTCCATCCCTAGGATTTCATCCACTGACTTCCAGCTTGAGCCTCGCTGAGCTTTAATTGACGTGCTGCCTGCCAGACTCCTGCGCTCGTGGCAGACGCCAAGCGCTATCGAGGAATATTGTGCTAATACCGTATCATCTCAGGTACTCTCAGTGTCTCTGTGATTCAGTGCTGAATCGGGGGGCACCAGTCCCGCTACCTCACCGCATCTCCCCGTGCTCTCCCAAGACATCAGCTGTGACGGTACCGGCGGGACTGTGTCATGGCTGCAGGCAGCTCCTCAGGCGTGTTTTTCTTGAAGAGGAAGAACATCTCCAATGTCCTTTTGTCAGTTGGAAGATATTTTGAAGCTGGTAAATGTGTGTTTTCTTCTTCCCTGCTCTGTCAATCAGAACATTTTCTGATTGCTGCCTGGCTGCGCATCTTATACTCGTGTTTATAAAAGATAAGATCTAGCTCAAATGGAAGTTTGTGGCTTGGTACCAGCTGGCATTAGATTATCCTAGTGGTGTTTTCTGGCCTTGAAAAAAAAAATCTATAAATGTAGGAATTAACTTTTTCTTGAAATTTCCCAGTGTGTCTTTTGCAGTATTTACCTGGGTTGCCATTATGTGCTGTCTGGGAGAGTGTGGGGCTGCCTGTGGTGGAGGGGAGGAGGGTTCAGGGCAAATGCAAAGAGGAGATGATGTCTGCACTGTCATGCCAACACGGGGGCAGTGGGGTCCCCAAACTGGATGGCAGGTACTGCCCGTGCTATAGGTAATTTGAAAAGCGGTGTCTTTAGAACCATCTTTCTAGTATGGGGGTGGAGGACAGAGGTCAGGAGGCTTTTCCTGCCAGTGGAGGGAATAGCCTTGTGGGTAAAAAAGGAGGGAAGAGCAGTGGAGGAGGAAAGGGAGTTGGTTACGGAGAGGTTTTTGGTACTTTCTGCTCCCACTGATGTTCTGCAGTCAGCTTGGGTGGGATCTATGTGGCCTTTTAATTGACTGGCAGGCGGCTCCTGCACTGAAGATGATGGCAAGGGACAGTTCTCCCATCCAGAAGCCCCACTGTGCACGAGCGTAATGTAAAACGCGGCTCTCCCCCGAGCGCAGCCGGGTGCCTGCTTCGTTCCCAAGGTTGGGCTCCAGCACTTCTGTTAAACAGCAGTGAGCTGGAAAGATCTCCTGTCTGGTTTTATGCAAATGGGGGTGAGGCATCGCATGCGTGTGTGTTGGCACACAGGCACTGTCCCATATCAAACAATAGGTACTGTTTTGTCATGTAAATAGAGCTCAACTGACATAGGGCTTGCTGAGAGTTGAGCTCCCTCGTGCTGAATGGTTTTGACATGTGTGTGCACGCAGGTGTTGGTAGAGAGGGTGGGGAGAGTAGTAAAGTTGTGGAGCATCAATCATACAAGCCAAATAAAAATACCAAATCACGTTATATGGGAAGTGGTAAGTATATAACCTGCACTGCGGGTAAGGGGGGTCAGGCAAGGAGATAAACAGGAGGGGAAGAAAACCAGCTGTCTTTGTACAAGGAGGTTAGTGATGTCTGCCCGATGACTTCAGAAGGCCTCGTTGGCCAACGTGTCCACGCCTCTCTCCAAAACCGTCCTGCTCAGCAGGTGCAATTTTGTGGGTTGGTTTCGGCAGTAACGTGGCATCGCCCAAGAGCTGCCGGGCAGCTGAGGCTTTGCATTCGGTGAAGCCGACGGTGTAGGCTGGCCAACAGAGCCATGCTCGATGAAGGAGCCGGGGAAGTCTGCGGTCACTGCGTCCCCACGTTCGTTGCCGGTGGCTGTTGGGCTGGCTGCAGGCGGCCGCCAGCTGCGCTGGAGCAGTGACATCAGTCAGGCTGATCTGGTTGTGGTGGGAAGCGTGATGAGCAGCCGCCGTGTAGATGCTCCCTGGGAGGTTGCTAAAGAGTTATTGTTGAAGTAATTAATAGCAACGAGTGAAAAAGAAAAAACGGCCAGAAAATGTTCTCAGCTGTCCCAGACCGTGCTGACATTTAGGGGGATGAATGACACAACTGTCCATAGGAAAACTGAATGATTTTACTTGAGACAATAAAATATGCAGTGAAAACAATAGGCAAAAAAACACCAAAAGCAAAGACCAACATATAAACAACCAGACTTTTTATGCAGGTGTCCACTTCCAAATGTTGATCGGTATAAAATCTAGCTCCAAAAATAGTATTGGTGTCATTGTAAAGAAAAGTACGAATCAAAAGCACATTGTTCTTGACTTGACGGGGCTTTGCTGTTTTCCAGATATAGCTGCTGCTCGTGTGCTTTTCATAATGACACTTCTGACTGGATTTTTAAGTCTCTTTTGGGGCAGGAAGGGATGAAAGGCAGAGTCCTCCCTTTATCAGAACACATACGTTTTTCCTGAGTACTTTGTACTGGATCCATGCAGGAACTGGAGAAAAATCACTTAAAGAAAAGCAGTGCCACACTTGAAGTGAGTTGAGAGAAATGGCCGATACATCTGCATCCTGCAGTAAAGGATAAAATTAGTTTGATTCAAGGAAACTCACTCTTTGTAATGCAGCAATCCACTCCACTGAAAACTGCTGCTGTTCTACAGGGAGTACAATCTTTGTGCGTATGACGTATTGTAAATATGACAAACCGCTTCGCAAAGAGGGTGGACAAGAAGGGGAGCATTTTATCGATTGTAATATACTGTTATGTACTAAAAAGCAAAGAAACCCATTTGGCTCTGAGCGCAGAACAAAGCAGAGATGGGCAGTATTTAGACATAGGAAGTTTTCTTAGAAAGATTTTTTAATTATTAGAAAATAGTAGCTGTTAGTGTGCACTCCCATAACAAAATGGTGCAACTCCCTATCTTACACTGGGCTGTTCTAAAATAATTCAAAATAGTTTTATTCCATTATTTCTGTGGCATAAAATGAAACTACCACGTGCTGAGAGTTTTTCTTGGACTGTTCAGCATCACTTCTGGTGATGAAGTAGAAAAGAGAATTTGAGGTCCCTTGCAGAAAAGTGGTGTCCCCTTTTATTTCTTTTTCTTCTTCTTCCCCCTTTCATCTTGTACCTTGATACACATGGAAACCTTTTGTTGCTACCTAAGCATTCTTGGATTCAGATACTCATTTAACTTGGTGACTGTACTGACACTGACCTGTGTGCTGGCATCACATCCTTCCCATTTAGCGCAGGGGACTTCGTAAAGTTGATTAGCTCATATCTCTCAGATCTTTCATAGTTTTCATCTTTTGTTCTCTTCCCTCGGAGAGGAAGCTGTATTTTTTATATCTGTGAATTTAGGAGAGGCTGTCACCTAGCCTTTCAGTATCTGTGATGTTTGATGTGTCCTGGGCTTTCCTTTCTCTTTCAGAAAAAACCACAATTCCCGTCCTTTCTTGTTACGGAAGCGTGGGTGATTTGACCACTGAAGCAGCCCGGCAGGGGAGGGAACTGGAGACGGGGAGAGTGTGTGAGTGTTTTTTGCTGGCTCTGCCAGCTGCACGGGGAGAGCCTGGAGCTGCCAGCTTTTTGGCCCTGCCACTGCGCATCCGGCTGCCCAGTCGTGCCGTGCTGTGCCCGTCCCAGCCAACCATCTCCTGGAGCATCCATCGGGCGGTGCGGCTCATTGAGCCGCTGGCATCACCCATGGGGATACGGCTGGACCTCAGCACCTGAGGACCATCTCTTGCTGCTCTCAGTCAAGAATACTAATCGACGGTCAACCTGTCCTTTTCCATGCTCTGTTCATGGGGTGAGCCGGTTATCTTTGGGGATGAGCCGATTATCCTTGGAAATGATTGTCCCACAGCAGAGCAGCTGAACCTGTGGGCATCACACCTGTCTGGCTTCCCTAGAGAGGCTCGGGAAGTAGGTGTTGCTTTCCCAACCAGGTAAGCAGCCTGATCTTGGACAAAGAAACACAGTGAGGGCTGTTTCTTCTGTTTCTTATTTTAAAATATATTAAAGCAAAATCCCTTATTTTGTGGGGGGGTTTTTTGTTTGTTTTTGGGGTTTTTTTTTGTCCCCAAAGGCAGATGGTTTGAGTATTCCTGTGCTTCCCCCGAGCTCCCGGATTTGGGAGTGATAATGAGGGATTTAATTCTGGGCAGCAGTCACTGGCAGCAGAGATGCGATGTGGCGCCTGTAATCATGTCGTTGGGTTCATTTTGCACCATCTGGGTGTGAAAGGGGCGGTCGAGCTTTGAACTGTATCCCTTGGGCATCTGGTACCTTCCTCATCCTGCTGTGAGTGCAGATGTGTTCAAGGAGAGACGCTCTGTGTGTCTGAGGCACGTAGGGAGTTAAAACTCGTGGGGAGCGATTCTGCTGCCTGTGCAGCTGAGGTGGGGCTTCTGTGGGGCCACTGCCCTGGGGAAGGGTCTGTCGGGAGGGGAACCAGAAGGTTGTTCCCCCTCCCACTGGTTATCTGTCGCCTTTTCCTACCGGCTCAGGAGAAAAGGAAAGTTGGTCTGGGCTTCCTCTCCTAATCAGATGCGCTTTTCCGAGTCACAAATAATCCCAGCTGAGGAGGTGTGAAGCAGGTGGCAGGGGGAGTGTGACCTGTTGTGCCAGCGCCTGTCTCCGAAACAGCCCGTGGCAGGACCCAAGCTTGTAGCGTGACTGCCGTCTTGGAAATGGGACTGATGGCTGCCGGAGACTTGGACAACGTGGGAGAGCCCTGTACAAGGCCAATAGCTGAATCGACTCCTTAATATGCTTTTATACGTGAGCCGATCGGTGGAAGAGAAGGCAAACTGTATGATAGCAGCAGTGCCATCGCAGTCCGTCACTCCAGCGTGACCGGTCATGGCAGGCTGGGGAGGCTCGTGATCTCCGTGAGAACGTACTGCAGTAACGGGAAGGCAGCAAGAGAGGGAGAAAAATCCAACTAGGGAGTGAGTACGGTTTCCAGCATTTACCTCGTGTAGGTACATCCCTCTTAACTGGACTTGTCCCTGGCAGCACCAAACTTGTCACTGTTGGAGGTCATTTGAGGCATTAGTGTGTGTGGCTGAGACATGAGACATCTACTCTTTCTGCGGATTTGCTCGGAAATGCCCGTCAGGAAAGTTCTTGCGTCGGGTTTTTTGCAGGGAATACGAAAATCTCTGTGTCAGTGATGCTACTGCTTTTCTTTTTTTTTCAATTTAAGGGATAAGAAAACCAAACAGGGTCTGACCACAGATTTTTAAGACGCGCAGACCTGCTTGTCAGCATACGGGCAACCAGGTTAGGTGCGGGATGGGGACAAACAAGTGATGGCACAGTTCACCTGGAAACCGCCGCTGCACGGGCAAGGGCTGGCACAGAAACAAACCACCTGGAAAAGCGTGCGGAGAAAGATCCCTGTTCTAAGGCTTGCCCTGCGCTGTGTGCCACCTGGATTACAGGGATGACGATTTGGGATGTGATGGGGAGGATCAGGGAGGCATCGGAAGCAGGCAGAGCGTGCCAGGTTTAGGGAGGTGAGATCGAAGCTTGTGTTGCTTTTCACAGATCAAATTATTAAGTGTAGACCATCTGTATTTTTTGGCTTTTTTACACGGTTTGTGCTATCCTGGGCACATCACTGTGCCGGAGGGGCAGGATACAATGTGTGCTGTGCTGGTGAAGGACACAAGGGGTTTTTCTTATTTCTTCCATCTTTTTCCATGTTACCAGGGTGTCCAATGTATGTCCTTCCCAATGAGCGTGTGGGTGAGACGGGTCCAGCGACACAGGGTACAGTGATTGTCCCTTGCTGCGCTGCCTTTGAGGCCCAGAAAGTTTTTGTCTTGTTTTTCTGAATAAATGTGCAGCTATTTCCATGTTGTTCCAAACATGTTTGCACTTAGAAAGCAAGGGGAAGGTGAGGAAAAATTGACCTGAGTCTTTTACCTGGAAATAGTATTACCTAATGCTTAGAAATCAAGAGTCAGTTATCTCTTGTTGACGAGTTGTTTCTTGGGAGTTGTTTCTTGGGAGTTGTTTCTTGGCTTTGACATAACTTTTCTATTAACCTGGGAGCAACCAGCCACTTTTCTGTACTTTAAAGGGCCTTTTTCAAAAATGCATGTAATATTCTTGAGCATATTATTCACCTCAAAGGGTGTTATAAGAATTAATATTCATGAAGTGTTTTAAGATTCATTAATACATAGGAGTGCAAATTAAATTCTGCTAGTATCATCTACTGCTCCTACAAATTAACCAACGTGGTTTTAATGTAAGTGATCCAAAATGCTTAGTGCTGGATCAGTGATCCTGCAGAGTCCAGGGACTTTGGATACCACTTTGGTGACACACAGGATCACAGTACCCTGTTAACCATCCAATTAAACAGGGCTACAGCATCTTTTTGTTGCAGAGGTGTACTGGTGGATACAACCTTGTCACATGGGATTGATGTTCATTAAAAGGTCTCGCCCCCAGTGTTTAGACGATGGGGAGTTCATGTGCCACAACCACCCGTGCATTTTCCCCTTATTGCTGGGAGTGTCTTCCTGCTACGAGGATGGAAATTAAATCTTTCTGCTGTTCTGGCAACAATCTCCCTGCTGAAGCAGTTAACAAAATGCCAGTGCTCTGAGTGGTGGGATTATGATGGGAGGGTTTTGTACTATCGGCTAAACTGAGACGAATAAATCAATTTAGGGGGCAGCAAAGCCATTAAGCAGTAATAGCTTTTAGTTATTGCTGTTTTGAGATGGATTCAAAGGGATAACATGAGGGTGAAAGGCATTGTATTCTACTGTCAGTCTCCAAGATCATCTAGTCCCTGTACCAATTACCCTTAGGCTATGCAAAGCCTGTAATACTGGTAGGTGATAAGGAGCAGTGCACTGATATTTCAAGAGAGAAAAATAAATCATCTGCATACACACTGGCTGTCTTGAAGGTGGTTTTCCCCTGCTGAAACAATTAAATACCAAGGTGTGAAAAGCACAGGTAAAGCTGAAATCCTCCCAGACTGGGCAGGTTCTGGATCCTACAGCTCAAAGCGATCTGCAGATCTATTTTCTGGAATTATGTCAGAAAGCTCTTTTCGGCTCCGATGACTCGTTGGACGGGTCAGTGGAGCCTGGGAAGAAGAACACGCTCACAAGTTTGCGTGATGAGTGCTAAATCTGAATTGTTTCTGGGGTCAGTGGGGCGTGATGTCAGCACTGCAGGGGCGACATCATTTCTCGCTGACAGCAAAGATGAGTGTTTCCCAATTGCAGATTGTGATCCCTCCCAAAGGTGTCCTTGGGATGGTTCGGGGGAGGCTGTGAAGCATTTTATGCTCGTGATGAAAGTGTCAGCTGCCTTTAATTGCTGACTGCACTCCGTCCTTCCAGGGCAGAGGTTTGTATATTTATATCAGCAGCCAGTAACTGTAACCTATTCTTGTTCCTTGGCCAACACAGGCTGTGCTGCTATTAGCAGTGGAGGTAGTTAGCCTGTCCTTGGTTAATTAAAGTCTGGGAAATCTGGGGAGAAGGAGGGAATGAAAGGGGCCCACAGAAATCCAGATTAGACCTAAAGAGAGTTAAGCCCTCAAAGTTAAACGTTTTCGTCCCAAACCGGGGGATTGAGGGCATATTGAAAATGTGCTGCTGTCTACATCCCTCCGTGTTGCAACAGCAGTGCAATGTCTTCAGGAGGCTCCGAGGGTTGTTTGTGACCCCCTCCCAAAGCGATGTAAAGACGAACACTCGGGGAGGAGCTGCTGCAGTGCTTCCGTCTCCAAAACCTTGCTGACGGCAGTGTTGTTTTCTGATCCACAGGTCCAAGAGGATGGCATAGCAGTAACGTCACCGTCCAGGGAGCTGGGGTCCTGCCTCGCTGCTTGTACTGATCCCAAGCCTTTGTTTTTGGACCGAAGAAACCTGAAAACCTTTCCTTCCTAATTCATGAGCCAGCAGGATGTGGTCGCCGTGCTTTCAGAACGCCTGCTCGTAGCTGCCTACAAAGGCCAAGTGGAGAATGTGGTGCAGCTTATCAACAAGGGTGCCAAGGTAGCGGTTACCAAGGTAACAAGAGAAAAACGCTTTGCGAAATCCCTGGGAACTAATATAACTCCTAGACCATTGTCTGTGAAAATGCCCTCGTAGCTTTACCAATCTGAATGTGGCTGAGGTTAGCGTTTAGATTTCCTTAAAGTTTATACTTAACAGCTCGCGTGAACGTGCGATATAGTGCGTGTCTTGTATTTGTACGCTTCCCAGGGGACGCAGCTGTGGCGAACGCCGAGCCCCTGGAAAGTAGCGTGTCGGCAGAGGGGCAGCGACGTTTTTCAAAGCGTGCGTTGACTTTTGAACGCTGCGTGAGCTGATGAATGGAGCGATTCATCGCTGTCGAGGGAAGGCGGTTCAGAGCGCCCATCCTTCTGGGTGAGGGGATGGGGGAAAGCCACCTGTTGCGGTAGGGGAAGCGGCGCAGAAAGTGTTTCTTGCCGCTGAAGCCTCTTGGTACAGCAGCCTCGCTTATACCCGACATCGATTCGTGCTGTGTGGTCCCCTGTCAGTTCCAAACTGCGGGGTTGCAAACTGTGTTCCCCCTACCTTTGAGATAAGGTCAGCGTCAAAGGATTTCTGCTTAGATATTGAGAAGTCAGGCTGATATTCACCTCTTCCTCACTCTCGACATGTTATAAATAATACTAACATAAAAGGTGAGATAGAATTGGCTGTTGCAGAGAAGGTTTGATCAGCAAAAAAGCTTAAAAATAATTAGGTAAGTTAGATCTTCAGAGCTGTAACGTAAAATTTGGGATGTTCTGTTTTGATGAACTATTGTTCCCCACTGTATCTAGTTATATTTGTATTTCCATATTGGTTTTGAACATTATATATGTATGGGAACAAGTATTTGCAGGTAGAAAGCAGATGTGAGTACATTTGATAAGTAACCTGTCGTTTCCTCTCTTTATCTGTCAATGACAGTTGTTTTCAGTCCCTTTGCGGTGTTTGAGTTGTAGATAGTATTTATTTTGAAAGCTGGAGTGATCCCAGGACAAGGGGTGTTTCTGAGTTTTGTCTGCCAAAACGAAGTGGTCTCTTGCTGGTAGGTACAAAGCAGGGATGTAATAAACATATATGGTTCCATAAAGAGGCCTGTTTGGTTCTGTTGTCCAAGCAGCTCGGTAGCTGATGAACAGCTATTAAAGGCAGTCAGTAACAGATCGGGAAATACTGATTTACAGGTGCCTTGAATGGTAGCTCAGGGTTTTGTGGCTGGTTTGTGGTTTTCTATTTTTAGATCGTGAGCTTTGAGACTGCTGAGGGAACTACCTGAAAATACACAAACGGTTGAAAGGATGCTAGGCTTCATATAAATTTGTGCGTTAATGTGATGTCTAAACCAGCTTCCACACTGGAACCTAAAATGCAGCGTCCTTTGTAATGGTTGCCAGGATAATCATACCACTGATTTAACTGTTTAATGGAACTAATTGCCATAAGCCACAATATGGATGTAAAATCGACGCTTTCTTGTTGTTAAGGTTGTTTATTATGCAATCATCAATGCCTTCTGTCAATAAGAAGGAAATTGTGTAGGCCTGACTTTCAAACACAAAATCAGGTTAATTTGTCAACTGTAGCCAATCTGCATTTTATCGAGGTTTTTCTTTCCTATACGACGCAGGTGGCTTCCTGCTCCTTGCACTTGCTTTGTTGTTCAACCCTTGTGTGGAAAACCAAAGCAAAGCTCGTTTGGTGGCAAAACAGCGCCCAGGTGCAGGGTGTTGGTGTTTCTGTTGGAAAGCCGTGCTCTCTGGTGAGCTGTGCCGCCAACCCTGTAGCTGACCTGGTATTACGGGGTCTAATATTCTTTCTTAGAGGTTGTGGGTCGTCCCCATGGAGCTTGGGAGGGTGGTGACAAAAGCTGTCTCTCTTGTCATTATGGATGCGTCTTGGTACATCAGCCAACGGTGCAGCCGAGGTAGCCTGGTGACAAGCCCTGCTCAGAAGAGTTGAAGTCAGATCAGCGAGACTGCAGAGGACTGGGGTATTTTGGAGGCGCACACGCACTCATTCCTGCCGTGCTGTGAGCCAGGGGTGAGCTCAGTGTGAACTGAGAAGCGTGAGACCAAGCTGCTGCCCTCATCAAAGCCCATCAATTCAGTCTCACTAATGTCCTGTCCAGGCCTACACAGCATCCAGTTTGTATCTGGCTCTCACCCAGCCAGCTAGCTGCATGGAGAGAGCATGTGCATTATTTGCCTATGAAAGGCTGTATAAACATACCCTGGAAGAACTTGGCTTGCGGATCTGGTGACACACAAAAGCTGGAAGGAGAAAGAGCTGTTTGAAGTCAAGGACAAGGTTGCCATAGGAGCAAGCATGTCTAAATTAGCCTCAGGTATATTTAAACTGGAAATTTGAAGGGATTTTTTTAGCCATCAGAGCACCAGCTTCTTGCGCAGCCCTGAGGAGGAGGACTTGGGGGTACTGGTGGACAAGAAGCTGAACATGAGCTGGCAGCGTGCGCTGGCAGCCCAGAAAGCCAATCGGATCCTGGGCTGTATCAGAAGTGTGGCCAGCAGGTCGAGGGAGGGGATTCTCCCCCTCTGCTCTGCTCTAGTGAGACCCCACCTGCAGTGCTGCGTCCAGCTCTGGAGCCCTCAGCATAAGAAGGGTATCGACCAGTTGGAGCGAGTCCAGAGGAGGCCACGAAGATGCTCAGAGGGCTGGAGCCCCTCTGCTATGGGGACAGGCTGAGAGAGTTGGGCTTGTGCACCTGGAGAAGAGAAGGCTCCAGGGAGACCTTGCAGCACCTGCCAGTACCTGAAGGGGCTACAAGGAAGCTGGGGGGGACTTTTTACCAGGGCCTGTAGTGACAGGACAAGGGTTAACAGGTTTAATTTGAAAGCAGGGAGATTTAGATTGGACATCAGGAAGAAATTCTTCCCGGAGAGGGTGGTGAGGCACTGGCATAGGTTGCCCAGAGAAGCTGTGGATGCCCCATCCCTGGGAGTGTTCCAGGCCAGGCTGGATGAGGCTTTGAGCAACCTGGTCTAGTGGAGGGTGTCCCTGCCCACGGCAGGGGGGTTGGAACTAGATGGTCTTTAAGGTCCCTCCCAACCCAAACCATTCTGCGATTCTATGATTCAATAAGCAGAACAGACACAAAGTAAGATCTACTTTTAGGATAGGGATTGTTAATTTTAGGATGGAAATCAGAGGTCATGCTTGTTGTGGTGGAGAACTATTGATCGAGCTTTCAGATAAATAGAAACCCAGAGCCCCCCCCTTCCCAAGATATGAAGCGTAAAAATAAATTTACTCACGTACGTGCTTTAGTTCTCTTGTACCTGTGTGACTTCTACTTTTATTTGTAGTTTTCCACTCATTCTGTCAGATTAATTTATAATTGATCCCTTCAGAGGGATATGCTCCCAAGAAATATAAAGGGGGTGTGTGTGGTGTTATCAGCCAAAATTCCTCCTGAATTATATCAGAGTCTTACTGGAAGAAGGCATGCAGAGGCAAAGCTCTTTGGAGGGAGAGAAAACGCTCACACTTTAGGCCTTTAATGTATTTCTGATACGCACGTGTAAGCGCAGACCGATTCTTGTGAAGGACACCATGCAGAGCCACAGCTTGAAGTGACCAGGTCTGGAGCTAAATGCTAGAAGGTTCTTTATTCAAACAGGCTTAGTTGAGCATGGCTTAAGGAAAACGAAGCGTATTTTCTGTAACAACCCAAGTACTGTTAAATGCTGGATAGCTGCCAAGCTCGTCCGGTTCTATTTTTATTGTATATGTGGAAGGTCATACCATGTGGTTAATTGCTGCTTCAGTAAACAATGATTCAGCTGCAAAATGGTATTTCATTTTTGTCCCCTCTGGGTAGATGATTTCAGAAGAAGACAGAAAATTCAATGGAGTATCCATGTGTCCAGGTGTTTACCATGTCCTTGGGGATGGCTTGTTTTGTTTTGACAGCGTTACTAGCAAGTCACCTGTGCAGGTGAAGTCAATAGGGAAGTGTACACTCCAGCACCTACCCTGACTCCAGCGAGGGACACTGGGGCTTTTTAGAGGGACACTGGGGCTCTTTCCAGGTTTGGGGGCTTTAAAAATCCCTAAAAAAAAGAGCCGATGGCCAGTAGGTCACAGTGCTGTTGACAATGTGACGCCAGGGAGCCTGGAGTGGGAGAGGGCTAGTGACCCTGCGTTGCACATACATCAGGCACTCACCCTGGTGCTGGGACCTCTGCCACCAAGCGTGTGGGGGGGTGACCGACAGACGGTCTGCATCTCAGTGTGTGAGGCCTCATAGCTCTGCTTGGGCATCTTCTTGACCAGGGTGCTCTGTTCCTGCTCTGCCTGGCAGGACAATGAGATTATTTCCAGTTTTATGCCTTTTTGTCTGACATTGTTCACGGGTGTGAATTTTATAGCTGTTTTCTTTGTGAACAGGGCAAAAAAATACCTGAACAGATGCTCATAAGCATTGGCTGAGCCAACAAGCAGGTCCCTTTGTAACGTATTTTGGTGAATAAGCTGCAAAAGCTGGAAAATGAAGAACAGAGCCTGGTATAATGAAATCTTTTCTTCCGAGCGAGAAAGCTGGTCCCATCTTTCAGCCCTTTTGTAGTAGAGCGGTCCTTCGGTAAAGTTACTGAAAGTTGTCTTCAGCATGAAAGGGCTGGGACTTTTGCAGAGCAGCTCTGCCTTGCTGTCCTCCTAGGAGGTAGTTTTCCTTTGGTTTTCTGAGTTGAGCTAGGTTAGGGAAAGGGCTGAGAACCACAAGGAGTGGCCCAGGAGGAATGGTAGTAGTCACATCTTGGATCTGGTCGTTTCTCCTCTCAATCTTGTCCTCAGAACGGTGCCTGGAGGATGAAGAGAAGCAGGATTTCACCTCCCAGGCATCAGCTTCTGGTGTATCCCAAGGTTGCCTGGCTGAAACAAGTCACTTCTGGGGGAACGGCAGCTCTTAATGTGGGCTTGCTCCGTGCCCTGAGGTGAAATTTCCAGGTCTGAATCTCTCCACTACGGCTCCCCAAAACGAAGTGTTACCGGGGGTTGGGTTTCACTGGGACGTTGCAGCACGGGGTGTAGCATTCAATAGCGAGAATTCATCAGGGCTGAAGAAGCTGTGTATTAGCGAGCACTCACTGGAGTGTGCTGCTTCTCTGTTAAACGTGGCAAACATTGCCAGAGGAAGTCATGAAAGTAGTACAGGTAGTTTTAATGTAATTTGTATAGTGGCATGGGTTTTATTAATATTTTTTTCAAAAGGAAGCGGAATGTAGCTTTTCTGCAGAGCATAGCATTAAGATCTTAGCTATAAAATTGAATTCTGCGAAGAAGGGATGGTCGTTTGGAGAAAAAGCATGGAAATGCAAACGGTAGTGCTTCTGTTTTGATTCAGTAATTCTGTTTTGTTTGATTTGGTTTTTGAACTAGTCCTGTTACGAACCTGCCATATGGCAACACTTCCATAATGCTGGAGCACTTGTAATCTTGTCGGCAGGATTTCAACTTCAGGGCATGTTGAGCTCTTTAAACCAGTCTTTTTTTCCCTCCTTCCTTTTTAAGTTCAGACAGAAACAGGATGTATATTTTGGTGCTTTCACATTTTTGGGCTCCTTCAGTTTGAAAAATTACTTGTGTCTGTTTTAAACAATAAATAAAACCAAATGAAAGGGGACTAGCAAACATTTAGGGGCTTGCTGAACGCCTCTTGAGGTCCGTGAGAAACCTTCTGCTGACGTGAGCGAGCGGGCTGTTCACGGGGAACAGTA
This sequence comes from Rhynochetos jubatus, assembly GCA_027574665.1. Classification (NCBI taxonomy): domain Eukaryota; kingdom Metazoa; phylum Chordata; class Aves; order Eurypygiformes; family Rhynochetidae; genus Rhynochetos; species Rhynochetos jubatus. Next base: position 85,566,501 of record CM050650.1, on the reverse strand, counting down.
CCAAATCGTCGGTGTGAACAGTGCGACAAGACTAGGGTTTTGCTTTCGGGCTTTCTAATAAAACGTGGGCAGGCGCGTACTTGTGACAGCAGGGATGAATGAACCACAGTGCTTGTGCAGCACGAGAGCAGGGCGAGATGGAGAACTGAATGTACCTGCGTAAAAGCATCTGCAAATGCATAAACAGAAGGAAAGATCACGTGGCTCCTGGTGCTAAGGCCCCCCCCTCTGTGGATTTGGTTACAGAGCGCTTACACTGGCAGCTGCTCTGAGAAAATTCTGCTCTTAAACCATATGTACCGACAGCTGCCCGTCGGTGGCTAGAAGTTAGAAAACAGCTTCAATACAAACAAAACCCCTACCCTTGCATTTTACTGCTGAAATCCGTGTGGCTGTTCCCCGTGCTTGGCTACAACCTGATACACCCCATAGCTGTAGGAGCGTGCCGCGGCTGTTGGAAGCCACAGCCTTAGTGCAATAGGTCCCATCTATTTTGTCAACAAGCCCCTGAAATGGGAGGATTTGTATGATTTCTTGCCTGCTGAAGCAATTATTTACATTTGAAGTCCAAATTACATATTTTTTTTATATGAATGACTGCTTTATCGGTTCATTAATCCCTAGTTGTAGCAGTTTCTCATTTGTATTTCTGTAATAACCCCCAAACCATTACAGTTCGTCTTTGGCAACCCTCACAAGCTTGTAAGCGGGTAATCTGCATGTTACGCAGGCCCTGGTTTTAGTGTTGTCTCCTCGCAAAGAGCATCTAGGAGGAGGCACTCTTGTTCGTGTATGTTTCCTTTCCCACTAGGACCCGCGTGTGTATTTGGTGCTGCAGTGGTGAGTGTGAAATGTCTTTGTGGAGGAGGCACGCAGAGGGACATTTGTCCGCATTCATCTCTCTTCCCCTTAGGTATTTTGGGTAGAATGCATTGCTGTGGGAGAGAAAGATTGTCAAAAACCCCGAAGACTTATTAACTTATCTGCAGTCTCCTTCGCAGCCGGTGTAAAGGGCTGTTGGTTTGACTTGCAGGTGTGAAGATCAGAGTCAGTCAAGAGCAGGTTTGGCTGTCGCTGCCAGGGCTTCCCACCACGGCACAGACCTGTTCAAAGTTTCTCTCCAAAGACCGCGATGCTCCAAGTTTGCCATCGCAGCGTGAGGGGCACCCAAATTGCACTGCCTGTACTGATCGCTGTACCGCCCATCTCTCCTCTTATTTTGATGTTACTGGGAAGGAAAAGCAAATCTGGCATTGCCAGGTCTTCCAGGGTTATGATTAATCTTGAAAATCTGTGCTCTTCCAAAAGCCTGAGTCTTTAATCAGTGTAATGTGCTGGAATTGATCTTCCTTTCCATTCTCCCATCCTAGGCAGGGTCACAGTTATCCCTTACAGTGTCCCTTTAGAGTGGGAAGAGCTCAAGGGCTGCATGTGTGCAGTAGCTCTGGTCTCTGAAGGTCTCTCTGCAGGGGTCTGCAATAGGTGGGATGCCTTTGAACCTATGGGTTTGGATAATCTCGCAACACACAAACCCTCTGGAATAAAAATAGTCCTCTAGTCTTCCACTTCAATAACTCAAAATTCTATTATTTGCTTTTAAACAAAAACCTGAATTTCAGGCATCTGGCTGAAGTTTGTGAATGCTTGGGGAAGATGCTAGGGGAAATGCAGTTATGCCAATCTTTGCTCGCTGCGTGGCAGGAACAACCAGGCAACCCTTGCTCGCCGCTGTCCTTGGCTCCACGGTGGGCTCCTGCAGCAAGGGCCCTCTCCTCCTCCAGCACCCATCTCCTGTGGCTGGCCCTGAGCACAGGGAGGCTGCCCAGCTATCGAGAGCGGGGGACGGGTTGGTCGCAGTGACAGGAGAATGTGGTGCTCCCTGGGGCGAGGGCAGCTTCCTCCGGATAAGCCCGTTCCCTGGGGCTGCTTTATTTTGAGGTGCCTTAGGGCACTGACTGGGCAGGTGAAGGTGGTGTGATCTGCGTCTTCTGCGGTTTTGCATCCTGTTCTTGTGCTTGTGCCCTGGCACCAGGCACGCTCAGGGTGGCTGTTGCCTAGGAGAGTGTCTTGGGTGAGGAAAACATGTCCCTTGTATTGATACAAACTCATACTCTGCTTTCATAGTTTATTTTTAACCCAGTACCTTTGGCTGCACCTCATCATTTTTTCAGTGGTTAAGAGATGGTTATCTTATCGGAAAGTTTCCCTGCTGGGATATATTCATGTGGCTGATGCTGTTTTCCTTTTAAAGTACATGAGCTGGCTTCAAGTTGGGTTTGTTTGGGATTTTTTTCTGCTCCGTGCACAGATTGCAATAAATTGTTTTCATGCTATATTAGTAGCCTGCCGGGAAGTGAGACGCCTGGATTAGGTGATTTACTGACTGCCATTAAGTAATGTAGAAAATCAGAACCCATAAACCTGAACGTGCTGCAGCACATATTCATAATCCAAACATAGCCTTCAGAGCTGGGAATGATTTGTCAATATGGCTTCTTTTTTTGGATTCTTTCCCTTTTCCCTTCCCCAGCTCTCCTCCAGGCTGATGGAGAAGGAAGCGTGCTTGGTGCGGCTCGCTGCCCTTCACCGTAGAGGCAGGTGTTTAGGGACCTGGGGCCCGGTTGAGCAAGAAGCACCCAGGCAGCAGGCTGGGTGGTGCGTGGGGCAGTGCTGACAGCCAGAAGCGAGCCCTTCCCACGCCTTCAGTGGGGCTGGAATGGAGGTTTCCCACGTGGGACGAAGTTTGGGTTTTGAGAGACCTGCGTGCCAGAGTGGGTGAGGACTTTTCCCTTAGATCTGGCCCTTGGGATCAATGATGTAGTACAATTAATCAATGTTTAACGTTTCCGAAGCACGGCACGACTGGTCAGTAATGACACAGAGGTTTGTCCCCAGCTGTTCTGTGTATTTCAAGCTGGTTTTCCTTTTTTGATCTGCAGAGGCTGAATTCCAAAGGCCTTACCAGCCATGCGGGTATCGGATTTGCTGTGTGAAAACAGTCCTGTCTTGAGCTTGGTTTTTTAGTCGCTTGAAGTACCTTTCCCACTGGAGAAGTTGATGAAAACCTCAGAGAGCTGATGGTTGCCTTCTTTGTACTTCAGGCCACTAGCAGTCAGAGGGCTCTGGAGGGGTTTGCTCATTCTGTAGGGGATATATGAGGGCTGTTTGTCTTCCATGGCAGGGTAAATCGTTGGGTGGAAAAATAGACAGTGGCAGTGGTGATGCAGAAATAGATCTGTAAGAGATACAGGTGAAGAGTAATGTAACCATGCTTTGTCTCATTAAATGCCCAGTGGAGAAAACAGGATTCGTTGCGAAGATACTCGGTGATTTCAGCAGTGGCTGGAATCCTGTTTTCTTGATTGGGGTGAAATAAAATTTGCAGTGAACAGTTTGAGAGTGTTGCTGTTTAACAGTTCTGAAGGTGCTTCACTCGCTTTTCATGTTAATGCTTTGAGATTTTATTTGATGTATACATACATATACACAAACACACGTACACATTTCCCAGGGCAGGAATTAATTCTTGATTCCCCCTTAGGAGTTTTCTTTTTCAGGTTATGTGAGTTTAATGATTAGGGAATCGCTTGTGGTAGCTCTCCTCCGTGGTCCAGACTGACTCTTAAAATCTCTTCCCTCTTTGAGCCTCTTCTCACGTGGATTAGGCCTCTTTTAGGAGAAGCAGCCTGTTCCTCTTCTACTGAAATGTTTCATTTTAAATTCTGTCAATGGATGATCAACTAGGGCTTGGTTACAAGTGACTATTTTTTCCTCTTGTCATTTCACTTAGATTTTTGGAAACCATTTGTTGGGCAGATGCTTTTTTAAATTGATTTTACTGTCAAACTTAAATTTTTTTTTTTCCCTCTTAAAACCATACATGTTATATCCATCTCACTAATTAAAGCTTTTCTCCCCTTCTGTTCATTAGGGAACTGTCCTTCACTACAGGTTGGGTTTCTCATGACTGCTTTATACTCTTACTTTCATGTGGGTTACAGCTTGGTAATGTTTAAAAATAAGTATTGTCTAAAAAAAACCTGACAGATTTTTGGCAAAATGAGGTTGGTCGTTGTACACATGAAGTCCGGTGGAGGTGACCACAGTGGAGTCTTCCATCCCTTTTAAGGGGCGCATCCGTCACACACAACAGTCCAGTAATTCTTGCTTCTATCACAAAGGTGGTACACGAATTAGCTCGCTATTGCAGCTTCCTGGTACAGAGTGAAGCTGAACGTGGCTGACAATTCTACGCTCCAGAGGGACAGGAGCAAAAAGGTCGTGAATTCTCTTTGGGCACGGACGCAGAGCCGCAGCGGAATTTGTAAGGAAGTATCCTTACGTGAATACAATATTCCTTTTGTAGAGTATCATCGGGATAAACTGAAATGTTGCAGAAGGCGGAGGAGGAGTTTTCAGCATACGCAGAACTAAAGTAAAGCCTTTGGTGCATGAATATACGTCAGTTCGTACTATTGCAGGTTTCAGAGAGTGATGAGGTGTGAACAGGAGAACGAGGAAAAGCAGATAGAATTCTGGTCAACTACAATGCACAAAAATTCATCTTACGGGATTGTTATTTTCTTCTCGTTCTTAGCATGGCCGGACCCCCCTTCATCTTGCTGCCCACAAGGGTCATCTCCATGTTGTCCAGGTTTTGTTGAAGGCAGGTTGTGACCTGGATATTCAGGATGATGTAAGTAGATACAACCTTCTTGCTTGGGGTGGAGGGGAAAAGGTAATTTTGCAACTAACAGTAGACCTTCGCTTCTTTGAAGTAGGATTGAATGAAAATAAAATCTGTCTCTCTGTTTTCTAATTTGAGACATAACCTCTAATTTGGAGATGCAAAACCGCATGGGAGACAGTGTAAAACGTGGTGGTTTCCAGCGAATAGCTTGGTCCTCCTGCTCGAGCTGCAGAGCTTTATCAGAGCTCTGGCTGTGCCAGGCGGGTGTGAGTAGCAGACTCGTCGCCTGCTGCTTGGCCTAGAAATGAAACCCGAGTTCCTTGTCCTTTCTGGGAACCCACTGGAGTACGTCAGGTAGGGGACGCAATCCGTTGGGTTGTTTGCCTGGAGCGGGAGATACTTTTTTGTGTAGGCACGTGCCACAAGGCGTGGAGTAGTGAGCAGCTGCCTGGAGCACTGTGCAGCGTCGCAGGGAAGTTGTCCTGTTGGCAGCCCCACTCGATGTGGGGGTGGTCGCATCTGCGAGGCTGTCATGTGGTGAAGCATCAGCATTTGAAACCAGCTTGGAATTTAGCAAATAGTAGTTTGTTTTAATTCGGTAAAGTATGTAGGTTATTGGAATTTCTTGGTTTTCCGTAAGAATAGTTCTAATGTTGGCCCAGGCGCATTGGAGTGACTGGGAGCACGGTTTTAGTGACTGTTGGACAAAGGTGTAGGCTGAAATGTGCAACAGCAGTTGAATAACCATGACTTCTTCAGATTGATTGCTGACTTCTGATAGCAGGTTTGAGAAAGGGTTGCTTTTGTTCTGCCGGTAATAAATGAGAAGATTCTTCAAAGGACCTAGAGGTCCAAAGGTGGTTAGTAGAGGCACCTGTATGACTCTTAAAAGGACACTGGAAGTGTCTAGGTGCCTTTTGAAAATCCCCTTAGGCATTTGTTTGCTTCTAAAAAGTCTTAAATATCTATAGAAATTGGAAAACTGCTTTCCTTCTCTGCACGAGTAGCTGCTTCCCTGTGAGATGCGAGCAGTCTGTCTGACAAGTTCACGGCTGGGGTACTGGTGCAGCCAGCTTTCTACTGGGAAACTTGTTTTTCTAGGAAGAAACTTTGCTTCCTGCGCTCTTTCTCCTTTCCCTATGGCCATCTGTGAAATGGAGCAGATTTGCAAGGAAGTATCGGTTTATTCAGATGTATCCTGAGTATGTTTTTTGACTTCTCCCAGCAAAAATGATTCATCAGGTATTTAAGACAAAGTTGCAGGTGCTTTACGAGTACAGTCGGTTTTCCTGAGAAAAGCGAGTTGTTGCGCTAAGAATTCAAGCGCTTCTACCGATTTGGTCAAATGGGGTTTCTGTGAACACTGTTTTTGAGTAAGTCTGGGTTTTTTTTTTCTTGAATGTGCTAGGATTAATATCTAAGCTGCTTATCTGTAAACTTGATAGCCATAATGGAAAAGCAGTAAATGAGTGTTTAGCATCATTTCAGTTTAACGAAGAGTCTTGCACTGTAGAAATATTCAGCTCATAGAAGACCTGTTTCACTTGCCTGGCAAGCTTCTCAGGGGCTTTGTTCACGACAACTGGGTAGCGCTTGTGAACGTGGTGACTAATGTGGACAGAACGGCTGCATGCTTGATTCGCAGATGTTGTTTCTTTAAAACGCGCCTTGATTTTAGCTCTGTGTTTAGTACTAGGGATTTGGTTGGGGTTGAGGAGAGCCTCCGGAGTTGCTGAGTCTCAGGGTGCGTTGGGATTTGTCTAGGAGGAGGAGGAAAGAACTCCAAGTGAAGATTTTTGCTTGTGAAAGGTATAAACTAAAATATTTCTGCTTTCCTTTTACATAGGTCTTCAACAAAAGTTCTCTGTTTATGGTTTCTCCTTGTATAATTAATTTTTGCCCTTTATTTATGTCCCACAGAATTTGTTCATGTTCTGTATAAGCTGCAATCTGTTGGTGATGCCTTCGGTCACTTTCACGGTGTGCTTATTTGGCAGTGAAGGCATCTTAGTTTCAGGTATTGATTAACATCTGTACTTTTCATTGCTGTTTTTCAGGAATACAGATTTAGGTTCAGAGATTAAATCGCTCGTGAGAGTGGGGAGGACAATATTTACCTGAAAAGTGAATTATTTAGTAGATTTTTGTCTGTGGTATTGTTGTGATAACACCAAGATATCTCCGGGTTCTAAAAAGATGACCTGTATTTTATTTTTCTAAATAACAGGAGAAACCTAAACAGATTGTCTTTTGAGTTGACATTCTAGCTAACGAATGGATCACTAACTTTTCATCTGCCACGTGATAAGCAGAAACTTAGATGTTGTTAAATGTTGTGGAGAGATTAAAACACTCACTTCATGTTCTACAGATACATTCTTTAACACAGGGTAAAAGCCGTTAAGAATTAGTTGAAGAATGACCTCCAGTGGCCTGGAGTGGGATTATTATGAATTTCAACCGGTGGAGACCAGCTCTGTAGAGTACGCCACCCCGGGAGCTAACTCCTTCCTTCTCCCAGCCAATACTGAAAACTCTTACTGGGATCCCAATGCCATCTCTGAATGGTCAATGAGTATCCACACAGCACACACCTCAGAAATAGTCAAGGAGAAGGTGGTGCCGGTGAAGGAAATCAAGGACGAAAAAGATAAGAGAAACCAGAAGAGAAAGGCTAGGAAGGAACCTAGAAGATCAGAAAGAGAGAAGGAGGTTAGAAACTGTGTGCATCAACCCTGCCTTGAGCTTGCCGTCTCCCATGGCTGCATGCTGTGAATCCTTGGCCTGGCCCTCTGGCGTGACCGAGCTCTGGGGTGGTGCATGACTGCATGGCGGGCTTTGCGCTGGGTGCTTCTGCATCACGGTTCCTGCCCTGTATGCGCCCTCTGGAAATCCACCTGGGAAAACAAGATTTAAAACAAAGGCCGGAGGCCCCGAAACTTCCCTTCTGGAAGTTCCAGTTTGAGAAGCAGAAAATGAATTTCAAATGGAACGCTAACCCAGGGTTCGTAATCATTTCGAGCTGAATGTAATTGTGCCAAGTGGCTGATGCCTGTACTCCCGTTTCAGTCTCGTTTAACCTGTAATTTGTTTCATTCATGATGATTTCTTTTCATGCCTTGATCACTTCTGCTGGTTATACGCCATCGTTTACCACTCCGAGAGCAGCTCTCCCTCCTGTGTGTCACGATGACTGCCTTTCTTTAGCACAGGGGGAGGAGAGCAGCACAGTGACACTGGGAAACGCCGGGGCACATTCGGTTGCCTTCGTGCACAGCTGCTTCACGATATCCACGTGAATTCAGTGGTTCGATTTCACAGCGTAAGATTTTGCGAGTGCCGTCCAGCCCTTTGTATCAGGGATTGAAGGCACGAGTCTTTGCTGGCCGTTTTGGTGCGGTTCTCCTGTGGCAAGACAGTTTGGTGATTTCTGCAAGCATGGAAAGACGATGAGGAGGCACAGTGTGACACCGGAGGGGAGTTCTAAAGGAGATCGTACAACCGATGGACGCTCTGGAGAATAGGAGTGCGCAGGAAAACAAAATACGGTGGTTATAGTATTTTTTAATTGGAGAAAGGAAACTGGTGTAAACCAAATCTCGTTAACTCTGGATAGTAGAGTCTATAACAGAGACTCCAGTAGCCCAGGGGAGCTGGCAGAACTACTACTGTCTACCTGAACCCCTTCTGTGAGTTGCTTGTGTTTGTTTCTTTTCCCTTGGGGTGGACTTTGGATGTAAAATAGTTATCTATCCAGTTCCTAGGCGCCTGGTCCCGGGGGTTGCATCCACTGCTTTACGTTAGCCACCGGATGAGGAAACTGGAGGAGGTAATTGTGAACCCCAGGACACTGAGCAAGCGCCACCAGCCTAGCCAACACAGCGGTGATAAAGGAAAGGGTAGTCCCAAAATCCACGGGGCAGGGCAAGGTTTAGGTATCTGCCTTTCTTCAGGACTCCCAGCCTGTAAGCCTCTCCTGAAAGCAGGTGTTGAAGCTCTCCACAAAGAGCATGGTTTCATCCTTTGGAAGCGTACCTGCTGGCACTGGGCCTTCTGTGCAATAGCCCTGTTACACGTAGAGCTCTCGGGATGTGCAGTCCTGCCTCCTCTGCACCGGGGCGTGTACGCTGCTAGCCCAGCTCCCCAGCATCTCCCTCTCTCTAGCCGAGTGGCTACCCAGATTTTTCTTACAAGTGGAGCGCTTTGAACGCAGCAGTGCTCTTGTGGCCGGGCGAGCTGGGCGAGTACCGTAACCCCTGGGCTGCTGCGGGAGAGCCAGCTCCTTCCTGGCCTCGTTTCAAAGGATGGTAGGCGTCCCTGCCGCTTGCGTGGAGCTTCTTCCAGCAAGCGTGCGACGAGGGTGCTCACGGGGTGAGAGAGAGGAGGGGAGACACCTGCTTTAGGGCCAGCGCAGGGCAGGGTGTGTGCCACACCACGACCTCCTCGGTGCCACCGTGGCTGCGGTGCCGTGTGACAGCGTGCAGACTGAGATGTCCGGGGCCTTGGAGTGGAAACGTCGGAGTTGGAGCTGCTCTCAGGGCTAGGCGGTGGCCGAGGAAGGGGATTTAAGATGCACCAGGGTACACTTAAGTGCCTTACTCCTACCAAGCCTCACTTAAGCACCTAAGTGTCTCTTTGGCTTCAGGCCCACGCCTGCATTTAGGCAGAACCTGTTGTTTCTCTCAAGGTCACATTTGCGTGACGCAGCACTGGAGTTGTCTCTCTTCATTGCTACTGATCTGCGGTCTGTTCCTAAGGCATAAATCATTTATAAATAGGATCATAAATCGTGCCCAACATAATAGTCTGGGCAGTTAATACACATTTACCGGTGTAATTGCTCTCCGGGCCTCAGAAGCAGCCCGCTAATGCCTTGCTGAAGGCAGAACTCCGATGAGTGCTTTCAGAGACGGTTATTTTAGCAATTAATAAAAAGAGCCGGTGATGACGCTGTCTGAAAATTCATGCTGTGAAAAAAATAGAACTCCTCAGTTTTCTCTGACTCCATGAGAGGCAAGATAGGGGTTTGCTCCCCTGCTGCTGGGGAGGCCAGGCAGGTTAGAAATGCAGCGGTGCAGGCACTGTTACGGCTGTGCCATCTGGTTGGGTCGCTCGGTGACTCGCACGCAGAGGCCGTTGCGGTGTGGTGGTTCAGCTTCCACAGCACCGCAAGCAGTTTAAGGTTAACGTGTGCACCGAGGCCCGAGCGAGCGGTTGACCAAGGTCCTGCTTTGCTGGCTGAGGGGCCTGAGGGTGTTAGGGACCTTCAGCAGGACATTGATTCCTGCTGTCTCTTCAGTGGGAGGCGCCTCAGTCCAGGTGAGGCAGGGTTTGAGATGTCCTTTGGCAACAGCTATTACATGGATGAGGTATTTATTTACCTGGTCAGGGTGCTGGTTGGAGCTTACTATTAGATGCTTGGCTCTCTCCATGCTTGTGTAGGGGAGATCACAGGATCACAGAATGGTTTGGGTTGGAAGGGACCTTAAAGACCATCTAGTTCCAACCCCCTGCCATGGGCAGGGACACCCTCCACTAGAGCAGGTTGCTTAAAGCCTCATCCAGCCTGGCCTTGAACACTCCCAGGGATGGGGCATCCACAGCTTCTCCGGGCAGGGTATGTCAGCACCAAAGCCCACAGCTGGGGCAGGAGGCATCTGGGCCTGTCACCTGCAGGACTTGTGTCCCTTCACCTCCCTGGGACTCCATTTCGGGGAGCGGATTATAGTATGGGACACAGCCCAGGCATCATGGCTGAAGCTGTCCGGTGCTGCTCCGCAGCCCTGGTGAATGGCTTCCCAGCACCTGGGCTGGGCTGTCCAAGAGAGACCTTCTCCTGCAGCAGTGAGGTGTGATTCCCATTATCCAAATGTGTGTTTGTTTTTAATTTAACTGAGATGCCATTAGAAGTAGCTGTCATATCAACAACCCCCAAAAAGCTGAATGGCCTTTGACCTCACTGCAGTTACTGTGATGGGCTTGGGCTATTGACAAGAAGAACCTTGATTCTAACTGGCCCAGCAAGAAGATCCTTAATCGGAAACCAAATCCAATACAATCCATTCCTGCTCCCCAGTTTGGGCTTCTCCGTGATCAGTTTTCTGGACTGTAGAGAAGCAGGAACCAACCCTTCATTGTTCAAGCTCCGCCCATCACAGTGGCAGGCAGTATCTTGTTTTAGTCTTTACTGTAAGATCTTCTGTAGTTTCGCTAGTGCAGCAGTACCTGTCGGCAGGGATAGCTTGACGGATTATTTCCGCTTCGTGGTAGTCAGATTAAGGGATCTGCGCACCGTCCACGTTACCCATTGCTGCAGTAGCTGTGCCAGTCATCAGTACCATGCCTTATCAAAAAGGGCTGTGAAGTTCTTCCCCCGCTTGTTAGCGAGCAGATTTCTGTGCAGTAACGGTTACTGGAAACTCTCTGACACGTGCACTTATGAGATGGTGTGATTTGGTCATTTTCTGTAACATTTTGGCTATCTTTAAATTTGGAACAAATACACAAGTTCAGAAAACATGCAGTTCTGCCAGTTTTCCAATTCTTAGTGTTTTTCTGAAAGTTTTTCTGGGACTGCCTTTGTTGAAAATCTCTTGAAATACATTTCCAGTCTTAACAGAGACAAGAACAAAAAGTGTGTAACTTCTAGAGACAAAACATAGATAGAAAATTAAAAAACACCCTCTTCCAACACAGAGTTTTAAAAAAGCTTCGTGACTGTAAGCCAATGTGACGATATACTGGTGGTGGGAGTCGGCATTGAAGGGGTTACCGAAAGGTTGTGGTTGGCAGTGCTTATTTTTCCCTTACGGATTAATAACTACCTTGGTGTGATTAGCAGAAAGAACCCCACCAGGAGCAATTTTTAAGTCAGCTGCTAATTGCCTCTGAGAACAAATTATTCAAATTATCCAGTTATCTAGAGACTTGCAGACGGTAGGACAGCACATAGAGAACTTCCTCTAGATTTCGTATTTAATATAACGTGGCATTATCTGATAAAGATTTGTAGCAGAGGAGTTTTCTGTCTATTTAGGACTGGCTTCCTGAAAGCTTGTTTGGTTTTTTTTTTCTTCCCCTTAGGATACACTGCATATCTCTGCCCTTCGTGTGGTTTTGGTGACCATTATCTAGAGAACAGAACCAGATTGGTTTCCCACTCGCTTTATTCATCCCCAAAAAAGGCTGCGTGCAGCTCTGAAGCTAGGCTGTGTGCCTGGACTCACAGCATTGCCTGGTCAAAGAAAGCCAAGACCGGTGGTTGTGGAGCTACTGCAGCTCCGTCTGCCATCGGTCGGCGGCAAACACCCCTCGGATGCTGCTGCCGAAATCCTCCTGCTCCTGTATCCCCGTCTCCCCAACACGCACATGAAAATACGCAGAAACCCCCCGATGGGCAGGGCCAGTAGCTTGTGTCTCCGTAGCTTTCGGTTTCTGGAAAGCTTGTAGGAGACTAACCTTGGGCTCTCTCGCTCGGCGAACGAGTTCAGCGGTTGTTAGAGGGGAGATGGATGGGCAGGCAGACAAGGTCACCGCATCAGCATCATTGCTTTGGGAAACTTGGCCCTAAAGGGGATAACTGCTGTAAGAGACTTGCTTGTTGTGCTACGTGGCAGGTCACTGAGGAATGAAAATCGTTTGGACCTCAGGATCACTCAGTTGGGTGAGTGAAGTAAGTTGGTGGTCTGGCGGCTGCGGTCCTCACCACAGAATTGCCTCCGCTCGTAGCACTAATTGGTGAATTTATCAGAGGTGCTGACGAGACTGATTTCTTGTCGTGCTCCTTGCCCTCAGCAGGGCGGCTGGAGCTATCAGAGCCAAAACAGGAGGGATTCATCCAGCTGAAGCGCTGGAGGATCATCATGGAGAATTACGACAGCCTGTAATTCCCTTCAGTTCCCTACAGATGTTGATTGTTAGACACCTTAGTGCCCGGCGTGTTAGATTCACTGCCTTCTAACGCTGCCGCGTTTTTACAGCGCTTCAGCGCTGTCTGTGGGGTTGTGGTGACTTGCAGACTTCTGTCAACAGCTGCTTTGTAGCTCTCTGATACTTCCAATAACTTCCTTAGCCTCGGGGGCTTTCATGATAGCTGTTTACAGGGCCTGTCAGGGCTGTTTCCAAAGGCAGCTGGGTTTTAACCGGTACGCGTGTTGAAGATGCAGCCCCTGTGTGCGCTACACGCGTTTGCGTTGGGTCGGAACCAGGCGGGAATGGTACCCATCACAGATTTGCTTCTTTTTGCAGGGTGATCAGACAGCGTTGCACCGGGCTGCTGTCGTAGGCAACATTGATGTGATAGCAACTCTGATTCAGGAGGGGTGCGCTTTGGACAGACAAGACAAGGTAACAAGCCCTGCGGGATGGCAGCCTTGCCAGCCACTAATCTTAAGGTCTCAGAGGGGAAGTTATGGCTTATACTCCTGAGTAAGTATCTGATGCTTTGAAAGTAATTGTTGAGAAAGTAAAAGTTGGGAAGTGTGGCCAGCAGGTCAGGGGAGGGGATTCTCCCCCTCTACTCTGCTCTAGTGAGACCCACCTGCAGTGCTGTGTCCAGCTGTGGAGCCCTCAGCATAAGAAGGGTATCGACCAGTTGGAGAGAGTCCAGAGGAGGCCACGAAGATGCTCAGAGGGCTGGAGCCCCTCTGCTATGGGGACAGGCTGAGAGAGTTGGGCTTGTTCAGCCTGGAGAAGAGAAGGCTCCAGGGAGACCTTATAGCACCTGCCAGTGCCTGAAGGGGCTACAAGGAAGCTGGGGGGGACTTTTTACAAGGGCCTGTAGTGACAGGACAAGGGGTAACGGGTTTAAACTGAAAGTGGGGAGATTTAGATTGGACATCAGGAAGAAATTCTTCCTGGAGAGGGTGGTGAGGCACTGGCACAGGTTGCCCAGAGAAGCTGTGGATGCCCCATCCCTGGGAGTGTTCAAGGCCAGGCTGGATGAGGCTTTGAGCAACCTGGTCTAGTGGAGGGTGTCCCTGCCCATGGCAGGGGGTTGGAACTAGGTGGTCTTTAAGGTCCCTTCCAACCCAAACCCTTTTGTGATTCTAATTGGAACAAGTTACATTGAAAAAAGTTTTACTGTCTCTTTACTATATGTTACTGATTTCGGTATTTTCGTTGTATCGGGCTGATAGTTTTTGATTTAAGAATCTGGTCACTAAAAGAGGAATTAAAGAAACGTACAACCATACTATGCCTGTCGCAAAACACTGCACGGTTTCCCTTCGTTATCCCTGAAACTGAGAATCCCAGGCTGTGAATTTCATTTGGGAAGAAATAAAACTAATTCCAAGATCCAAACAAAAGCTTCAGTGCTATTCTCTGCTTGTGGGGAGAAGCAGAAGATGGAAAGAGGTTGAAGATGGAAATAGTAGAGAGGAAAAGTACATAAGGTGTCAGTAGAAGTTACTCTGCCTCTGGTAAAAATAAACCAGAGAATCAGTAAGGAGAAAAGGAAAAGGTGAGCAGGCGGGGCGTGCAGCTGCTGCGTTCTGAGCGTGACGTTACTCTGCCATGAGGATGCGGCGCGCTAACCTTCTCCTCTTGTGTGCCCTTCTTCTTCTCCCGCGCTCTTCAGGACGGGAACACCGCTCTCCATGAAGCCTGCTGGCATGGATTCAGTCAGTCTGCCAAGGTGCTCGTCAAAGCAGGAGCCAACGTTCTCGCCAAGAACAAGGTGAGACCCCCGCAGGAGGAGATTTCAGTTCCGATGTGAGGTGGCTGGTTCTTAGCGCTGGAGATTTTTGGCCATGGCATTTCTCAGCAGGTGCGGGATCAGCTCCTAGAGGGACTTGTTTCTTTTCCTTCTTTTTCCCATTTATTACGCCTGGATGGTTCCTCCACAGGCATTAGAAAATCCGTATTTTGACAGATGACGCGGGAGGGACTCAATAGCACGTTGAGTGATACATTAATTATGACTGAGGAACACTGCAGTTCCTGTGGAAATCTCCACGGTGCTCTTAATTTATATCAAGTGGATTTATTATGAATGCTGTGATTTACAATGAAAATGAATTGTACTGATTGGAGTTTGAATGCCACATTCCTTCCCCCTCCCCTCCCGCCCCCCGAAATTAAACAGCCAAATGAGTGTAAGTCACAGAGGGGAAAACAAATAGTGTATTATTAGAAAGTTTTTCCTAATGCATGAGTGAGGGTCTTCCCAAAATCTTGTAATGAACCTGGATTATCTTCCTTTCGGTATTTCTAATACCTCGAGAGCAGCTTAGTGGAAAGAATAACAAAGCAAGGGGGGTTAGTTCCACTCTAATACCTTTGGCAGTCTTCGGTGCAGAGGTCGCTGGAAGGGCGTAGGAGACGGCGGTGGCAGCCTAAGGCGTGAGCTGAGTTGGGGTTTGGACCGCTGTGCCGGTCAGATCCCACCGTTAGCACCGTGTCCTTTGTTACAGGCGAGGGAGCTTTGGGACGGCTTTAGGGGGTCTTGGAGCATCTTTTGGTAAATGTGTCTCTGAAATGAGAACTGAAAGGGGCTAGCAAAGGAAAGGAAGAAGGGAGACAGGTGGCCAAAGCCCGAGACTTGGAGTAAGAAGGCACGTTGCCTGGGTGTAGTGTTTCCGTGTGCGCGTACGCAAGCAGGTGTGCCTGTGTTCGTACCACTGTGGTCACTTGGTGGTCTGTAGTTACCTCATCTTTGATACTGTGTGTTTTCCTTCTTTTATGCTGTTCCACCTTCCAATTTTTTGGATTTCCTGTAATTATTTTTTGCTGGAATGGTTTGTAGCAGACAAGATGACCTCCCCTGCTTGCACGTAACAGACAGTAGGGCTTGACTTCCAAGTCCTGTGAGCCGTCACGTTCCGTATGGCTGTGTACGCTTCCGTACAAAGGGGTGGGCTTACGAGGCGGGTCTGGTTATCCTGCATGCTCGGATGCCTCACGGCATTAGAAGGTTTAGCTCGCAGCACAGCGTGTGTCAACTGCTCGGAGACAACCTCTCTCGGAGAATATGCGTGCCGAGCACCTGCGCGAGACTGATGTCTGAACTGTGACGGGCAGGCTTTAATCCCGTGGGAGCAGCCCCCGCGCTGGTCTTTGACGTCTTACCCGCGCAGTCCTCTCCCTTTGCGTTTCACCATTCGGGTGGCTTGTCACGGACAGGATCTTTTCTTAGGAACCGCTGCAAAATGCTGAAAGGGTGCATGCGTGCATGTGCTTTTACCTCTTTTGCTTTCAAGAAAAACTGAAGTATCTTAATTCTACTTAATCCCAGGATGCTTTCTCTGGTCTCTCAACTTTTTTTGTTGCTGACAACAAGGCATAACCTTTCTGACAGCCTTTCTGGCAGCCAGGGCTGTGTGCCATGTGCAGGATCACCCTACGGGCTGCCGACTTAGGCCTGGGCGTTACGGCATTTTGGCTGGACGGGGCAGATACGGGCTGCTAGATGCACCAAACCCTGCTAAGGGCGGGATTTGACTCTGTATTCTGTAACTCCTGGTTCCTATCTCCTGGGACTGTTTGGGGAACGCTTGTATGGACGCACACGGCACCTTGAGCGCAGCGTGTGAAGGAGCAGCGCAGCTGAGGACGGCTTGCGTATTAATGGAAACGCAGAGGCCGGAGAGGACGCGTGGGGTTTTAAAGGCAACTCAGGCAGGCATTTGAGGAATGGGACAACACGTGGGTAAACCACCTGGGCATTCCTCCTGTGAAGCAGTCACCCAGGAGACGCGGTTTATTTTCAGTCAAGTTGGCGTAATAAAAACTCTTACCCTGTATCCAGATCATCCCACGAGATCCACTGTAGCCTTCTTTTTAGACCCTCCATCGCCCAGGGGAGGTTCAATAGACCAGTGAAGACGCCCAGACTGGCGCAACTCGCACCCGCTCTCCCTCTCGCGGAAGCTGGTGGGAGATGTGCCACCCCATGGGAGATGAGCCTGCTCTGTGAGCCCTCGTCCCAGGCTCTGGCACCCTGACTTCTCCCAGCGTCGAGGTCCTTGCCCGTCACCTCCTGTGCAGGATCTCTCCGCCTTCCCAGCAGGGCCGACCTTCCAAACAGCAAATGATAAAGGCATTTGATGTTACCAGAGACAAACACGGGAGGGTAAACCTGACACCTAAATGCAGTTTAGCTGAGAGTGAAAATGTCCCTTGCTGTCACAGCTTAGAAATAGTCTGTAGCGTGGAACTGGAGACCTAAGACCACGTCTGAGAGTTGGCCTGTTGTAATTCAAACCCTGAAGCTTTGATCTGTGTCTTGAAAGCACGGGGGGACAAATTAAAGGACACAATCAAGGTGAACAGGCAGCCTAGTAAGCATGGGAAACCTTTTTACCTGAGCTGATTTAACTTCTAGCTCCCAAAAGCCACAAACCCCCAAGCATTTTCAGGCCAACAAAAGCCAAATGCTCTCAGAAAGACTTGTCAGACCAATCAAATCCTTCACTGTGTTAGAAAGACAAACAAACTCTTCTTTGATCTCTGCCCGTAAGAACTGCGTATTTGCTGCTTTCAGGAACCTCAGCATGTGATTCTCCGCTGTTTGGGTGCCGGTTTGTCTTTCCCTTCTCCTCCCGGCCGGCGATTGGCATGCTTTCTGAACATTAAAGCTTCCCCATAGCCTAAAATCTGCATCCTGCCCTGTGAGAGCACCCGCTGACCCAGCCAGGCTTGGAGCTGCTTTGTGTTCCCGTCGTAAAGAGACAGAGATCGTCGCGACCCTCGTCTGCCTGACACCCTGCGGCAGTCGGGGCCGGCTTCGCGGGAGGTCGGAGGCGCCGTGCCACGGCAGCGTGTTTCTCTGGGCGTGCGCATGGGGGAAACCCGAACCGCAACTGTGTGTCTTTAAACAAAACACTTGATAGTGCTGGTTGATATTCATCCACCAGACAGTTTCTAGAGCCTTTGCTTCCTGCAAGCAGACTGGAGCAAGGCAGGTTATCGTTACACTGTCCGATTTCTACCTTTACTGTATCCCAGATAAATCATTTCCAGGTCACAAAGGGTGTTTCGGTCTCCACGTTCATTCAGCTCGTGTCTCTGGGAAAATAACAGCGACACTTTCCCACCCCTGGGTGGATCTTGTCGTGGGAAGAACCTGTGAGGTTTTACGTTTTCACGCTTATTCCCAATTTCTAAATACGGCTTTTGTGGTTTCCTGTATTTCTCTAAGGCAGGTAACACACCTCTTCACCTGGCGTGCCAGAACAGCCATTCCCAGAGTACTCGTGTTTTGTTACTTGGAGGATCTCGAGCGGATCTCAAAAACAATGTGAGTTTTGAAAGGAACGTGTTCATTTTTGTGTGCCTTCGTTTTATCTCTATCGCTTTACCTTGGAGAAATGCTCAGAAATGCTTTAAGCTGTGGTTTTTGTTGTAAAAGCCATCGAGAAACCCCCCCCCCCAACCATCGCATCCATCGTGCACAGGAACGCTTTTGCTGGGACGGAGCGATGCGCTACTCGTGCCCATCTCTGGAGTGGGGATGGGAGGAGCCGGGGGGGGGGAGTTTGCTGTTGCACAGTCCGAGGCAGCTGGTCCTTTGCTGCTTTTTGAGGTCCTGATGGCCTGACCCACATGCTGTTGTGCAGTCCTGCGAAAGGGCACCTCTCTCGAAGAGGCGGAGATCTCGAAGGGATTTTGTGCCAGAGCAGGGGAAGCCTTCAGACCTGCCCTCGCTCAGAGACGCGCTACGTGCGGCGTGTCAGGCTGTCACATGAAGCAGAGTCAAAGTGGCTTCAATTTCAGACCGTTTTCCTCCTATTTTATAATGCTTCTAGGAAAAAAAACCCTACAAAAGCAAGCCAGATGTTTTTGTAACGAGGTGGGCAGAGGCACGGAGAAAGGGAAACCCGGGGGGCTCTGCTCCCAGGCCCAGCTGCGCGTGTGCCGCCCCTCGTGGGGATGCTGCTCTGGCCCCCCCTCCTCTTGTTTTCTACATCGCGTGCAACACCGAGCTGAGTTTCCAAATCACACTGGTTTGCAGTTGGGAAGAACAGCTTTAACGGGAAGACGCGAATCAGGTTCTGTAGCGCGGTGCAAACCTGCAGTTTATAATTCCAGTATTTCAGAATTCGTGCCCGAGCCCAGCTCTTGCTAAACCTTCCCGCCTGCCGCAGTAGGTTTTGTCCCGCGGAGGAGACGGCGTTGCTGTCCGGTGGAGGCGCGCGGCATTCGCCGCTCTCTCTGGCCAAGCAGGACTGTTCAATCCCTGAACGCCGCGACGAGCGCGTGCTTTCTTACCTCGATTACGTGCTCAGAGCTTTGTTTCTGTTTGCAGGCAGGAGATACCTGTCTGCATGTGGCTGCTCGTTATAATCACTTGCCCATCGTTAGGGTGCTGCTCAGTGCTTTCTGTTCTGTCCATGAAAAGAACCAGGTCAGTGCATGAACCCCATTGCGACCCTTTGCATACGGCTGGTTGTTGGGAAGAGGGATTCCTGCCCAAAGGAATCCCGCTTCACTCCGTGTTTCACTGTACCCCCCGGTGCCCCAGCATTTAAGAATGGCCTTAAAGTAACGGCGTATCAGCGGTTGTTTATTTTGCCATCGCATCTGCATCATTTCTTTAAAGCATTGCCTATTCTGGAGGTTCTGCTGTCGTATGCTGGTGGAGAAAGGGGCTCCGGGACAGGGGTAGTGGGGTTGGCGCTGCCCAGTCCTTACCAGTTCCGTGCGGAACGGGACTGGGCAAGAGACTCGGTGGTTTTACGGGTGCCCGTTTTCTCCTCTAACTGGGATTTAACGATCCTCTGGCCATTGACAGAGACGTTCTGAAGCAGAACTCGCTGACGTTCAGGCGCTGCAAAAGTGCGAATTCCTCTGGAATACTTCTCTTTGCTGCGTTTTTGCAGTAGGGGGAATTTCAAGTACGCTTTAAATTCAAAGTCGTGATCAGTCTAACCCAGGATTAATCATCCCTAGTGGTCCGATGGAGAACTGATCGCTGCACCTATAGCATAGCCTAATGGGGTAGTAGAAGGGAGTGGGTTTAGTACATTCAAATGTGTTAAATCTGCTAAATAAACAGATTATGTGGTGCTTAACCACATCGTCTCATGTCCCTGGGAAATCTTCCATGCTTGAGGATCATAAAGATGTTTTCTGATCTGTACGTTTCATCTTCTTTCTTAGCTACATTACAGCAAACAGAATGGGTTTCAGCCTGTTAAATTTACTGTGTAATTTTATTTGGAAATGAGGGGGTTTTAACTTGCAAAATGAGCTACTGAATATTAAGATTAACCGGTGTGAACCTGGCCTACAGGGACACCCCCTCCCGTCGTTCCCCGGCGCTAACCCCGAGTTGTTCCGTATTTGCGCCCATAATGACTTAATTTATGAACATGCCTCATCCCAATTAGCGACAAGCCATAGATTTCCACTAGTCTCGAGGAGATCTAATTTTCTGAAGGCAAAATGCAAGGCAGAGGGGACAGCAGGGCATTATATGCACGTGTCCGGTCTCCCTCGAGCAGCTGCTGGCTCTGTTACCGGTGCCCGAATCCGATTGCTGCCGTCTCCACCTCACTGCACCGGGACAAGGGCAGGGCAGTGTGTTAGTGCTGGGCCCGGATCGCCTCCTGGCTTTGGTCCAAAACCTGTTTACCTTGAGGGATGTCATGAAGAGAACACCAGCCTGTCCCGCTGCTGGTACTTACCTGATTGCTTGTGAGTAATGGGATACGTGGCCACCTGTGCACCAAATCAAACCTGCAAAAAACCCCCAAAAAGATAAGGTCCTGGCGGGGAAGAACCGATCCTGCCCTCCGATGTTGTATCTGTTTGCTGGCGGTACAGGTGGGCTGTCTCCAGGCTGGGTCGTGTGTCACTCGGTTTAGGTAAACCCCCCCACCAGTGGCATTTCTCAAAAGCAAGCTGCAGGAGCTCCTTGCCCCCTCCTCTCCCCCACCTCCCAGCGCTGCTTCTTTTATTGACCAGGCCGCATTTAAGCTTAGTTCTTGCATCACTAAGTGTAGGGTCTTTTGACCCCTCAGCGCCTTTGGGGGAGGGGTGATTTCTGCAGCGCTGAGACCCGAGGACGTGCGTTACACGGTTGCTTTCTGCTTGGTGACCTGCAGGCAGGCGATACGGCACTCCATGTAGCTGCTGCTCTCAACCACAGGAAGGTGGTTAAGCTGTTGCTGGAGGCAGGGGCCGACGCATCCGTTGTCAACAATGTAAGTAGAACTGGGGGGTTCTTTGGTATTTTGTATTAGAACCACAGAAGGGTTTGGGTTGGGAGGGACCCTAAAGACCATCTAGTTCCAACCCCCTGCCATGGGCAGGGACACCCTCCACTAGACCAGGTTGCTCAAAGCCTCATCCAGCCTGGCCTTGAACACTCCCAGGGATGGGGCACCCACAGCTTCTCTGGGCAACCTGTGCCAGTGCCTCACCACCCTCTCCGGGAAGAATTTCTTCCTGATGTCCAATCTAAATCTCCCCGCTTTCAATTTAAACCCATTACCCCTTGTCCTGTCACTACAGGCCCTTGTAAAAAGTCCCCCCCAGCTTCCCTGTAGCCCTTTCAGGCACTGGCAGGTGCTGCAAGGTCTCCCCAGAGCCTTCTCTTCTCCAGGCTGAACGAGCCCAACCCTCTGTCTCAGTGCAGACTCTCTTCAGCACTCTTTTCTAGTGCTTGTAGAAAACAGTGGGTGTTCGAGTCAAATCAGATCTGGGTAAATGAAAGCAGTTGGTCACTATGCCCTTGTGCACAGAGCATGTGTTAACCTCGAATGGAGAAATTCCACCTTTCCACCAGCTTGTTTTTCGAAGGAAATGCCGTTTTCCTTTTCCTCTCAGGCAGGTCAGACCCCTCTAGAAGTTGCCAGACAGCACAACAACCCTGAGGTTGCGCTCCTCCTCACTAAAGCATCACAGGTACGTTACAAATCTCTCCCCAGCGCACACATACGCGTGGAGGTGCGGCCAGTTAGCCTAGAGGGGGCCACATGCCCTGGTCCTTGACCTTCTGCTGTGAAAGGTGCCTGCGTTCCTGCTGGCATGGTCCGCTGGCCTCAGGTCTGTTGCTGTGGAGCCTTTCAGCCCCCAAGCCCAGCAAGGTGTGCAGATTAAGCCTCAGCATTACGCGCTGGCAGAGGTTCTGGCTGTCCCGACTGGCAGAGGATGGAGCAGTCAGAGGCGCTTGTTCCCTGCGGTGGCCCTGTACCCAAAAGCTCCCAGGTTGTGTCCCTCTGCAGCCTGCCTGGGACTTCTCCCACCCCCAAGATGGTTGCCCGCACTGGAAAACGCTTTGACATGGGGGCAGAATGTCCTGTTTATACTCTGCTGCCATGTGTGAAATGCTACAGCGCTCTTCAGGCTGGAAGGGAGGGCTCTGTATTCTGGTATGAGACCGGTGCGATCCCTGCCCTGCTCCTCCATGTCACCTCTGTGCGAGAAGGGCTGGGCTTGGCTTGGCGACCATCCCCGGGGACGTGGGAGGAGGCTCTTAGCCCTCCAAGGGACAACCAAGTGCCCTGATGGACTTAGCCATGAAAACACGCCACCGCTGGGCTACGAACACCCGCACTGCTTGGCCCATCAGCATCCGATCAGCAGCGCGCTTCATCACGTGTTGCCTTTTAGCAGAGGCGGAAAAGGCCTGCCCTAATCCTTGGCTCCTGTGGTAGGAACGCGTGTGACATCACCGAGTAACGGTGTGCTCTGCCTTCAGGTCTCGCGCTTTAACCGCGGAAGAAGCCTGAGGAAGAAGAGGGAGAGGCTGAAGGAGGAAAGGCGAGCTCAGTCTGTACCACGGGATGAAGTGGTACAGAGCAAGGTAGAGCCCGGCGTTACCTGCTGCAAGGAGGGAGCGTAAATAAAACCCGTCAGGACTAAATCCCTTTGGAGCCGTCGCTTGTGCGTGACCAGGGCAGCTGTCGGAGGCAGCCTGCTGTGTTTTGCTGCGGGAGAGCTACCCACCCGTGCGCGCAGAGCAGCTCAGAACTGGGCGGTTGAAGAAAAGGCACCTTTCCCACCCCCCCGTAACTGCTCTGAACTCCCTCTCCTTGCTTCGAGCAGGGCAGCGTCTCAGCTGCTGACGACACGCCGAGCAGCGACCAGCCTCCGCAGAGGAAGGGCGATCCGAAGGAGGAACCCCGGTCAACCTCACCAGATCCCAGAGGGAAGAAGAGCAAAAGGAAAAAGCCAAAGGAAAAGGTATCCGTAGGTTTAAAACAGCAATGGGGCAGCGGTCTGCTTCAGACCAAACCGATTCCTGGGGGGGGGAGGGGGGAAATTCTGCAGTCGAGGGGCACATGGTCCAGGTTTGTGTGGGAATGTGGTTATTGTGCTGAGGGATACCAAGCTGCTGGCCAGCCACTGCAGCCAGATTGGTGTTTTCAGCAGGTTTTTTTGCTGTAATCATCACAATGGATCTGTGTCATTCCCGCCAGGAATGGTTTTCCAGGAGGCTCATAGACAGGGAAAATGCCGTGTGTATTTTCCGCAGGTTTCGGCACTCTCGGACCCCATCTCCCCAGCTGATCAGCAGACGCTCCCTCGGGCCCAGCAAAACGTGCCGAAGCGCAGAAACAGACACCACGGCTCCTCTCCGCCCCCTCCCCACGAGGTCCGGGCCTACCAGCTGTACACGCTCTACCGAGGAAAGGACGGGAAAGTGATGCAGGTGAGCCGGCCGCTGCCCTCCCGGAGGGAGGTGCAGGGAGCAGCGCTGGGAGCTGGGGCACAGTTGGTTAACGGGTAGAAAATACGCTGCACTGTGGGGCATGAAAGCACGGCTGTGGGTTGGTTTTCCTCGCGTGGGCTTCGGAGGCGTTTTGGCCTGAAGTCTGGTACAGAGGCAGCGGGGCTTGTGCGGTTTAAAGATGACGTGTTGGACTCGTTGTGGTCTCCAAAGTATTTCCTTGTTGGAGATAAGGTGTGAGCGGCGGCTGGAAGTGACACTGGAAATTCTATGGTACGCTTGGCAACGTGAGGATTTCCGATAGGAAATGCGAAAAGCTTTGCCAAGGAAAATAGATGAGAGCAGCGTGCGAGCACCGAAGGTTACTGCCTAAACCGAGAGCTTGAGCACGCTCCACCCCGGCTTCGGGTCTTTCTGTTCCCCGCCGCGTGGCTTTGGGGGTCCTAGGACTGCTGGAGGCAGGAGCTCTACAGAAATCGGTTCACACGTAAAGCTGGAGTTACCAGCTCACGGGCATTTGTTCCTGTTTAGAGACTGATTACTTTACTCGATTCATTGCGCCAGGATTTACCAGGACACAAAAGCATGAAAACAGGCAGCAAATTAGGTTGTCCTCTTAATACTGCCCTCCTGGGCCTCTGGGAGGTCAATCTTTTAATTTCCCTAGCTCCCCGCATCCATCCACCAGCCCTCCTCTGGGAATTCAGCAGAATCTGAAGGTCACTCAGGTCAGACTTCAGAGCCTTTACTGGCCCTGTTTTCCAGCGTCTCCCTGTGTAACGCCTGGGAAACCCAGACGGGAGCATTACGGGTGTATCAGCGTGGCAGACATCAGGAAGGACGGAGGACCTTTCATGTGTTAAAAGGAGTATCTCCCTGCCCCTAGGGTAAGAGGGTGGGCAGTAGGAAGGACCTGGGGAGCAGGAAGAAGGGTGCAGAGAGCAGGTAGGATTTGTGTACAGCTCTAAGCTCTTCACAAAGATTAGCTTAATAGAGCTAGGCTCCCTCACGGTGTTCCCTGAAACACATGACACTCCTCTCCCCTGTCTTTTTTGCTGTCATCTTTGATGCCCTCAGGCCCTGAATTGCAAACAGAATTTCTTAAGTAGATGCATTTCCGAAGTTTCCTTCAGTGCTCAGCGAACCACCCGCCTTCCCCTGCCAAGGGCACAACCCCCAGTTTGTGACAGTGCCGCAGGGCCACGGGGGAGAGGGAGGCTCCTCTGCCGACAGATTCGGAGCAGCTGCCTTGGGCTCCTGCCTCACCCCCCAGAGGAGCCGGTTTCTGCCTGCGGACTGCAGAGATGAGGATTAGAAGTCCTGGTTTAAGGGAGCCTTTTGTCACCATCTCCCGAGGGATTTACATGTGGTGAGCGCCGCTCCCTTGGCGGAGGAGCCTTGGGAAGGTGGCGCAGGTCAGGGGACACCAAACGCCAGCAGGGTGAGGTGAAGGCAGGCAGGAGCAGCGAGACCTCGCCATACAGCACCAGAGAACCCCCGAAAGAGCGCGTTGTTGGCAGTAGGTTAAAACCCAAACGCGCACAAACCCCCGCACATCCGGAAAGTCCGCTTATTTCGTACAGTGCAGAATTACAGCGGCGAGACGCAGGCTATAGGCCTGCAATGAGGTGCCCCCTCACACAGCTCACAGTACCACGAGGTCTGAGCCCACTGCTGCTTGTAGCCCCGGCCACAGCGACACCGCCGTGTGTTAGGGTGTGCCCACAGATCCCATCAATCCTCTTCTGGCCTGTGCTTTTCCAGCTAACAGCCTGCCGGCTGGGCTACCGTGGGATGTTGTCGGAGGGGTGAGGTGCAGCGCGTGGTACAGGCGAGTCCCAGACTGACTCGAGGAGGCTGTGGTGACGTTCCACCTGCGCTAAGAGGATGGGGGGATGTAGCAAGTAAACGTATTCCTCCTTTCAGGCACCGATAAACGGATGTCGCTGTGAGCCCCTGATAAATAAACTGGAGAATCAGCTGGAGGCAACGGTGGAAGAGATAAAAGCAGAGTTTGGGACAGTACAAGATAAGATGAACGTTAAGCTGGGCCAGATGGAAAGCAAAACTCAGCATCAAGTAAGAACGTGACCCGGAGGTCTGCTTGCCCACAGGGCTGGTAGAAACGCAGCCTAAGCTGACTGAATATTTTCATTGTCACGATTCATTTATTGCTTCTTGTGTTGTAAAAACAAAGCTGAAAGCTAATACTCAAGACCAGGGAACTGTGACATTCCACGGGGATCTAATGTTGCAAACCAGGGTCTTGAGAAAAACAGGCTTAATGTGTTCAGTGGCTTCCGGTGCTGCTTTAGATAATAAACAAACTGCTTGAGGCCCTAAAAGGGAAACGTAAAGACAGGAGGCAGCCCTGCAGCTGGTCGGTTCGTAATTGTACAGATCCCTCTTGCTGAATTCTGTTTGCGCCGAGATCCAAGATCCTCCACGTTATTTTTTTATTTTTAATATAATCATTATTCCCTGCGAATTTTGTGATTGAACCTTTCTGCAAGCTACACCTAATGGTAGTTGGCAACGTTGCTAGAGTGACTGCAAGACGGTGCGTTGACCGACGAGGTTCACAGCTGGGGGTTTGGTTTGGTCTTTAACACGATCATCTCGGCTAAACCGCGTTGTTTTCCACAGCTCCGTGTTTTAGACAAACTCATGGCGGAGCGGCTGTCCGCAGAGAGAACAGAGTGCCTTCACCGCCTGCAGCAGCACGCTGAGCTGGAAAAAAATGAGGGGGAGAAACGGCAGGTAGGGCTCGAAACCGCTACTGCCTGCTCGCTCAGACGGATCAGCTCAGGACTTTCGTTCCAGCGGGCAGGCAGAATATTGGAGATGCCTCTCATCTGTTGAAACAGGGAAAGGAACTTAAAGAACAAATTATTCCTGTTCACCACCTTAATCTCTAAACCAAAAGCTTTTGCGTTACAAGCGGGCAATGTGAACTCCAGTCCCGCTGCCCTAATTCAGTGTGGTG
Source organism: Rhynochetos jubatus (assembly GCA_027574665.1). NCBI lineage: Eukaryota > Metazoa > Chordata > Aves > Eurypygiformes > Rhynochetidae > Rhynochetos > Rhynochetos jubatus. The sequence goes on along the minus strand of CM050650.1, from coordinate 85,540,206 downwards.
GGTCTGAAGGGTGGGATCTGTAACAAAGCACCTTTTTTCTACCACAGTGCTTTGCAAAAATTCCCACCACTAAATTTTTAACAGTTGTGCTTTCAGCTTTTGCCTGGTTAAATCACGTCTGCAGGAACCTCTGCAAACAGGAACAAAGGCTGAAGATCTGTGTTGTTCCTTTTCCGCCCCGTCCATTTGCTTGTGCACCCTGGGAATCTCTCCCTTCGCCTCTGTCTGATGTTTATTTTCCCCTCGCCTATTAGAAGGCTGCAGTTCTTCCCTCTGACTGGCAGCAGTGTGCCGTCTCCAAGCTGCACATCACTGCCAACGGGCAAGTTCTTTTTCTGTGCCTGCTGAACCAGGATTGCAAGCGTAACTGTTCCCATGGAGATCCGGCTCTTGCCCGTCTTGCTTCTGCACACACTCACCGCTAAAACACGCCAAGGCGTTCCTATTTCTCTACTCGCGTGGGTAAACTTCATACGCAGTTCACTTTCTCGGTACTGGACTCTGCTGGATTCAGTTGAACACTGTGGAATCCTTCTAAGAACTGAGAAATACACTCTGTGCTAGTGAAAGGTCATGGCTTCTTCTAAGACAGTTCCAAATCTGTGATCAAAGGCTGGCAGCTGTGACAATCCCAGCATAAACTACCGATCCAGATACGTCGGTCTAACAGCCGCAAAACGCTTTTCTCCAAAGAAAAGTACTTACTGTAAGGCAGCATTAGTCTGTATTTCATAGCAAGAGACAGGAGCATTATATTTGCTTCTGAATGCCTGGGCACGGGCCTCATCTCCTCGTAATCTCCGTTTAAGACATGAGATACTGGAGTGATGCTCCTGTGCAGCGGTATCAGCTGTCCCTGTTCTGTTGCGTCTAACTGAAACTACTGGGAAAACAGAGTTGGGCTTTCCCAAAACTAGTCCCATTTAGGCCCAAATGTCCGTGTGCACAGGCGGGCCTGACCTAAATTCATGATGTCTCATGAACAAAAGGGTGAAAGAGCTACTGATATTTTAGATGATTACTGGCAGATGCCTCTGCAGCTGACACTTACTAAGCACCTTTGTAATTTGCAAGCTGTTAGCAATTTATCGTTTAGTGCTGGGCTCATCGTTTAGCACCGACTGAGCAGAGGTTGCTGATGGTATAAAGCTGTGCCCCACAAGGGTCTGGTCTGAATTTCACTCTTAATAATGGCAGCTTTGGCCTCCTTGCGCTTGGCAAGTACCACTGACTGTACGATTAAACAAGCCGGCCTTGATCAGAGGACTTGGATTGCCTTTGAAGCAGCACAGTTGAATTTAAGAGGCGGTAGCTTAAACTGAAGAGGGTCCCTTTCAGTAGTTAATGCAGAGTTCTGCATCTGTTCGGACTGGCAGCCCATTAAATATTCCCATAGCAGCCTGCATCCCTGTACAGGGAGTCTAAGCCCACAGGTACCAGGCTTGCTTCTCTCTGTCCCTGCCACATATCCTCAGCAGCCCAGGAACCGGAGGATCTGAGCACAGGATCATCTAATTTACAGCCTCTTTCTCATAGGTTTCCTTGGTCGAGGAGCTGAAGACTTGGTGCATGTTGAAGATTCAGAATCTGGAGCTGAAGCTTTCTGGAGATTCCAGGTCATCGAGACCAAAATCAACTTTGTCCACTTGCGAGTCTCTCACCGAGACCCTGGATACCGAGAACAACCCCCACAGTGCCAAGGACTGTAAAGCCAACCAGCCCGTGCTGCAGTCAGAGGGCTCCCACCAGCATTCCTATATCGCGCTCCCCAACAGCCTCTCGGAAGACGGGGGAAGGAGCAGAGTCCAGATGCCAGAGCAGAGCTTTGGGCAACATTTCTGCATTCCGCGCAACGGTGCATCAGGTACGACCGCGTCCGGTACTCAGATGTCACGTTCATTCAAAGGCGAGCTAATTAACCGAGGGATGCTTGGATTAATACCACAGACACTCATTCTGGCTGCGTGCTTTCCCCCCACCCATATGCACAATACACTTCAAGGCAGCCGCTGGGAATGTTGCAAGACGTGGTTGGGTGGAATTCCAGTGGCTTTTCCTGATGTTTCCCTGTCACTGTCCCTTTGAAGCTCTGAATAACTGTTTGCTGAAGTTTTTCCAGCTTCCCAGGCAGAATTGCTCCCACCCCACTGTCTGTCAGGAAGGTGTGCAGATTATCCGGAGTCGTCTGAAGAAAGTGTATTTAGTGCTTTTCAGATGTACGGAACCTGTAGTGGTGGGGTGCAAAGCTCTGAACCTAAAATACTCATTTCCCTCGTTAATAATCAAACTGCAAGGATATAGATTAAACCTCTCCATTTTTTTCTCCCCTTTCCTTGAATCAAATTCTCCTTCATTATTGGTTTATTTGACAAGAACAAAAGCAGCAGAGAACATTGAGGCCCATTTGGGGATCATGGCCACCCAAAGAGCTTGGTTCAAGCCACTTCTCTGTGCTTGGCCAGGGAAGCTTTTGAGGGAAATGGAAACGGGTGGAATGCCCAGGTCGCCACAGCGAGCGCTATCAAAGGCCTGGGCTTCTGTAAAACACATTGTACCTGCCCCCCAAAAGGCTCTGCAAAGTGAACAGGCGTGGAGGCGGATACCCCATCCGACTAGAAAGGGAGAAGACCGCACAGGAGGTCCTGAGCTGTACTGCATCGAACAGTACAGAACCATCACGATGCGTTACCTTTGCAAAATCAGCGAGGCTTCGGTTCTCGTAGAAGCAGGGAGCGATAACCATCAGCAGACGTAAACTAGGAGCGCAGCCTGATCTTTGTTAGACGTCCTTCCGGCGAAGGCCTTTGATTGTTGTCAGTCTGTAGTCCCACGGCCGCAGTGCGGTGCTTCTGCCTGAACCGGCTTTTCCCTTGAACGACCCTTTATTGTATCACCTGACTGTGAAGATGCGAGAAACCAACACAAGCCTCTACACCGTACACACAGTACACGGGAAACCTTGTCATTCATCGAACAGTGAGGATTTCTGCATGAAAAACAGATGCCCAGGGCTTTTCTAAATCTGTATGTATGTGTTTTGTTCCGTAGGTACAGAGCAACAGTTAATCGCTGGCGGACCAGCTTCTTCTGCCCCTGCTCAAGATGTCAGGCCAAAGGACAAAGCTGCTACTGCCAGCGCATTCCACAGGTCCCAGCAGGAGCTGCCCTCCTCCGAGCTTTTGGGCTCCAGGTTAAGACACGTTAAGGTTCAAGCTGCCTTGCAGCCCTTGACTGAACCCCCAAAGACCGAACCACAGGGCGGCTACTTCCTTGACAAAGGAACCCAGACAAAGAAGTCCGGCAAAAGCGGGCAGTCGAGGCACAAAGCTCTGCACCACGCCGGGGCACCCCAGAGCCAGGAGCAGCAGCCCCCGGCCCTGCCTGCGGGCCAGCCGCCCGCCCCTCCGCTCAGAGACACCTCCCAGGCCCTGGAGATCACGCAGTACTTCTTCGAGGCTGTTTCCACGCAGATGGAGAAGTGGTACGAACGGAAGATAGAAGAAGCCCGGTGCCAAGCTAATCAGAAAGCGCAGCAAGACAAAGCTGCGCTCAAGGAACATATTAAAAGCTTAGAAGAGGAGCTCAGCAGGTTGAGGACTAAGGTGCAGAAAGAGAGCTAGCGTCTGCCAAGGAGAGCGGGACTCGTTTTGGAACCTGCTGTACAGGAATCTGGAATATTGTTAAATGTATACATCGTAGTGCCTGTTAACATCCAAACAAAATGCTCTTTTGCAGGAGTTTGGAAACTCCAGAACCGAGCAGAATTCATACGCAGACTGTACTGCTGACAACGAGATGCTGCAGATTAGATCCTTTCTTTGGTTATTTCCAAGAGCCCGTTAAATATTGCACTCTCAGGTTCCAGGTGCTGCGTGAAAAGAAACTGCGTTAGGAACCAAAATTGCTTTCCGAAAAGGGAATTGCCCGATTTCCACATAGGTCACGGTGTGGCTAGAGGATTCCACTCTCTGCTGTACGTAAGCGTGTGGTGATACCAATCCTGAGATAAATCCAGGATGTTTAGAGCCTTTGACAGAAATTCCTTAGCGACGAAGGGCTATTGATACTATTTTAGATACACCCCACGGCCTCCCTCTCGCCTGTGGGGAACCTACAGAACCAGCTGAAATTACAGGCCTGCAGAGGCGACGGATGGAGGCTTCCAGCTGGGAGGCCAGGCCTCCCCCCGTGCGGGGGTGAGGTGCTGAGGAGAGCCATCCCACTGGGTACAGAGGCTGCAGTTGGCACTTTGCTTTTGGTTTCACCTCGTTAAAACCAATGCTAAATTAGATTTGGCTTTTTTCTGTAACGGTGGCCCGGTTGCAAAGCCCCTCGTGCTTACACGGCTGTTGGCTGGGGCCATACTCGAGTAACCTGACTGAGAAGTTTCGTTCAGGGCGTGGATGGCAGATATTTGAGCATAACCATGCTCTTCCCGTTAGCCACAGTTCTTACATAAATCTCTTCTCCTCCAAGCAGCAAACGGCTGCATTCTTTCCTACTGAAGCAGCTTGACAAAGTCCTTTCAATAAAGAAGTGAAAGCTTGGCTCCCTGTGCTCAGATGTTTCTTGTCCTGCAGAGTCAGGATTTTCTCCCAGGCACCTTCTCCAGACGGTCTTCCTTTGTTCCTTGGGATGATTCCTCTCCCTTTTCCCATCCTGTATCTCTAAAAAGAGAGGCTGGGCCCTGGTGACCCTGCAGGCCTTAGGAATGGTTTCGCAAACAGCCCCTCAAAACAGAACTCAGCGACATCTTAAAGCTTTTATGGATGTGTTTTGTTGGAAAATCCAAACTTACAAGGACCGGTGTCCCCCAGGCTGACAGGCTCCAAACAAACTAGAGGCACTGCAACTCGTTGCAGCTGTCCCCCTTTAGGGTTCCCCCCTTAACCTCTTAAGAAGGCTCCATCAGATTCCAGCAGCAACCTAAGTTTGCTTAACAGATCGCGGTAGAACAACTGTTCAAAACCAGTTCAAACGGTACTGTTACGACAAGGAGATTGGGGTTTTCCTGTACTGAGGAGCCCCCAAATCAATACCAAATCCTTCACAGTACTGAAGACCCCATGGACTAATTAGTAACTGAGCTTTCATCTTCTTAGCAGATGTATAAAGCAAAGAAAATTGTATTATATGACGATATTTTTAAAGTCCCCATTAATGCACTATCAAGACACGTATAGCCGCCGTTACGGAAATACTGGTTTTGTCGCTCCGACCGCTGTAGGACACTTCCAGATGTTCACAGGTTGGTTTAAGCTACTGTAGGAATGCAGAAGCATGCTATTTGAGTTTCGTATCATCTCGATATAGCGGACGTTTTGCCAAGCAATTAAAGTAAGTGTTGCTCAGAGGTCTGTGGTGTGATGCTTTCTAGCCAGAGAAAATTGACTCGCTTGACTCCGAAGGGGAAGCAGAAAAATTGGACTTTGGACTTCTAAGCTTTTCTGTTTGTGGCTAGAGAACATGGAAACGGGGTCTGCTGCCTGTCCCAGGGGAGGCTGCAGGGACCGAGTGCCCCTGTTAGCTGATGCACGCACCGTTTCAGAAGTTCTTCCCGGAGAGGGTGGTGAGGCACTGGCACAGGCTGCCCAGAGAAGCTGTGGGTGCCCCATCCCTGGCAGTGTTCAAGGCCAGGCTGGATGAGGCTTTGAGCCACCTGGTCTGGTGAAGGGTGTCCCTGCCCATCGCAGGGGGTTGGAACTGGATGGCATCTAAGGTCTCTTCCAACCCAAACCATTCCGTGGTTCTGTGAAGTTACCGGCAGGAGGTGGAGTTGTGCCGCCGATCGCACACGTGCTCCTGAGCTCCCACAAGCTCAAGGGAAAAGGCAACGCTCTGGCTTTAGCTCATTTGCTTCACACACGAACTCCAGTACTGGGCAGCCGTCGGAGCAGTGATTTAAGACAGTACCTAAGGAAACAGTAACTTAAGACAGTAACTTGGCTTCAGAGCACTGATTGCGGCGGTTTCCTGAAGCCAAGTGTGCTGTAAAACAAAGGGAGGCACTTGCTGCTAGTTCCTTTCTACTCCCCACTGTACTCCTCCCTCCTTCAAAACTCCTGGAGCGGAGGGACCTCTACAAACTGCCCGTATTATCTACCTTTCTCTGCAGCACGTGCTTGGGGTAAACGTACTCACCCCAGCAGCCTGTGCTCAGGCTCCTGCAGGCTTCGGACAGGCAATTGTACCTCGGCAAGCCCACAGAGCAGAGGAGCAGAAATCAAACCAGTGGCTGAAGGGGAAGGCTACGTGTAAGAACAAGCCGACATCCGTTACGGCATCGTTTAGTCAAAATTCCTTTCTCAACAGCATTTTCTGATCACATGAAAAATGAGTCCCCAACACACCAACCTTCTGCCAGTGTATGCTGATAACTGACAACATTTAGCTTTTTAACACAGTATTTAAACGTACGTATTTTTCACAGACCCAACAGAAGCCCAAAGGCTTCTGTCTGTCCAACCCGGAACCCTTCAGCAGCCTCGCCGGCTGCCTGAGCCACATCCTGTACTGCCAAGTCAAACAAATCTCATCATAGGCAAGGATTTTACCACAACTTTCAGATTAGGAATTAGGACACCCTCCCCTATCCCCCAGCATTCTCTCTCGGTGAGCAGCAGCTTTTTGCAAAGCAGCTCTGCTGAAGTAGGCGGCTTTGAAGACCCTTTGTTTGGCTCCAGCAAGAAGCATACGTCCTGCTCCCGAGTGGGGTCTGTCTTTCCTCCTGTCACCTGGAGCAGGAATACCGTCCTGTCCCTTGCCTTGTGCCACTCACTGGGCCTGCAGAGAGGCCACCCAGCTCCTGAACGTGGCAGAAGGCCTGCGTGCAAGGGGAACTGGCAACTGGCTCCCAACGCCAGCTGTTGGAGTGAGAGAGTGAATCACAGAATGGTTTGGGTTGGAAGGGACCTTAAAGACCATCTAGTTCCAGCCCCCCTGCCATGGGCAGGGACACCCTCCACTAGACCAGGTTGCTCAAAGCCTCATCCAGCCTGGCCTGGAACACTTCCAGGGATGGGGCATCCACAGCTTCTCTGGGCAACCTGTGCCAGTGCCTCACCACCCTCTCTGGGAAGAATTTCTTCCTGATGTCCAATCTAAATCTCCCCGCTTCCAATTTAAACCTGTTACCCCTTGTCCTGTCACTACAGGCCCTTGTGCAGGAAGGGTTCCTGCAGCTCCTGGAACCACAACCCGAGTTGCACGCGGGTACTGTACAGCCAGGTACCCATCCTGTGTTGCCTGCGGAGATAATCCCAGGCTTGCCGTGGCGTTTTGAAATTACACATAAAGACAAGGATGTACTACAATGCACGGGAAGGTGAGAACAGTTGCAAGCTGACAATTGAAAGGGGGACAACAGGATGTTTGGAGGAACAGGCCACAACATTCACAGTGTTTCCTGTACGTAATTCTACTCTCCACTGGCCTGTAAATACTAACCCGAAGGTACCTCCCCCGTCAACTTGGTAACAGCCATTTCAGGGGCTAACCCCTCTCACTGTCATATATAGAGACTTCCCTGTAGGTTTTGCTCAGCTATAACCAAAAATCAACACCTCCACGCAAAACATTTTTTTAATGTTTTATCATGTTTGTTTGATTTGGGCCCATTTATTTATCCCAAATAACCCAAAATGCTTTTTTAACCCCAAACGTTGATAAATACCCCTGGCACCGCAGAGAGCGAGCTGTTACCGCTACGCATGTCACCACTTCCGAGTTGCCACACCAGGAAACAGACAAAATAATGTGGCTTATATTTATTTTCCTTTTCCCACGGCAAAACGCTACTGTTGTTGTCATTTTGGGTGCTTTCTGCTTTTCCCACAGCACATGCTACATCATCCACTCCGTTCTCTGAAGCCCTTTGTGTCCACGCGGGAGGGTAACCAAACCGAGGAGAGGAAGGGGGAAAAACGACAAACCCAAAACCCCACGGCGGTAGATTCCACCTTCAAACACGACCAGGTCGTCAGCAAAGGCCGCTCTTAGAGCCACACCCTGGAAGAAACACCGTGTTTGTTCGCAGCGGGTGGAAGTCCAGCTGTCAACAACGTGACCGTCAGGATTTTGCCAGCTTAAGCGTTCTCTGAAGTTCCTGAAGCTGCATGTTGCCTTGAGTAATCATCATCCTGATTGCATCCTGTAAAACAAACCGGAATCGAGTGACCCCAACGTCGGAACACGCAGACTCGAACGCGCCAAAATACAGGCAATTCTTGGCAGCACCGCTGCGATCTCTTTCTTGGTGTGAAGTAACGCTACAGGCACCGAGATGGTTGAAAACCAGGTGAATACATGAACGATCTTAAAGGTCTTTTCCAACCTGAAGATTCACAGATTCAGAATTACAGAGTGTTAGGGGTTGGAAGGGGCCTCTAGAGATCATCCAGTCCAACCCCCTGAGGGGCCAGAGCACCATCCCCTAGAGCAGATCACACAGGAACAAGTCCAGGCGGCTGTTGAAAGTCTCCAGGGAAGGAGACTCCATCCCCTCCCTGGGCAGCTGGTCCCAGTGCTCCGGCACCCTCACCGTGAGATCCTACGGTTAGTTTTCCCCAGCTCCTTCAGGCTGTGTTTGGAGTTAGTTACCCCTTCGCTTTCAAACTCACATTTTGAACTGGACTCAAACTTGTAATCGTGTTTTCTTCATGCCTCTGCGTCTACCACCTCTGCACGCGGGTGGTGACGACGGCACACGGGCACTACGGAGACGAGTGTTTTACAGAGCAACGGGATGTTTCTCTCAGCATTGTTTTTATCTAAGTACCGTAAGGCTTTGCCTGCAGAATTCAGCCACCAATCCCTTCAGCACCAGCTAAAAAAAAAAAACCCCGCTACCAACTAGAAAGCAGGCAGGAAACGTACACAAAACGTAAAGGTTTCTGCGGTTTGGGCACGCTTTGTCTACACGCCCACCCAATGTGTCCTTTGTCACACTGAGTGTAGTTGAAATTAAAGATGAAAAACAAGAAGCAGCTACAGGAAGCCTGACCATTAGTACGTTCATGTTCGTGTACGAATCACGTTTCTGATTCGTGGTTTGAGTTAGCAGGATTTTAATCCCAGCTTTTTAATTCCAGTTTATTTTCTGGAAATCAGAGAAACATCATTACAGCCACCAGAGGGGCATAATGCTCAGAGACGCTGAATTATTTCTTCACAGAAACGCTCCTTGAGAGACATTAACACCAGACTTCTTACAGGCAACACCTACAGCGCAAGCCCGCGTGACGCTGCCTTCCGAGGGGTTCCCAGTCCTCACCTCTTCTGTAGCACCTTTGTTTCTTTGGAATTCCTCCCTGGCCCAGTCCTTCAAATAGCGGCGATCCGCTTCCGCAGGGACGTCGCGGATAGCCCGCAGGATCTTCCTGTACAGCTGGAGAACCTGCTGCCGCCTCAGGAACTGGGAAAGAGAGAGGAAGTCCATCCCCAGTCCCAGGACACGCTGCTGAGGGCTGACCCCTCCGCAGCGCCTTGCTTTGCTTCCAGGGACGTTCAGAAGGTCACCGAGCGCCCGGTCGCCTTTTCCCAAAGGTGCGGCTCTGCCTCACGCCCCAGTCCTGCAAACTCAGATGCCGTGTTCTTCCCGGAGAGGGTGGTGAGGCGCTGGCACAGGTTGCCCAGAGAAGCTGTGGATGCCCCATCCCTGGGAGTGTCCAAGGCCAGGCTGGATGAGGCTTTGAGCAACCTGGCCTAGTGGAGGGTGTCCCTGCCCATGGCAGGGGGGGTTGGAACTGGATGGTCTTTAAGGTCCCTTCCCACCCGAACCGTGGGAAGCGTTATGGTGCCTCAGGCCAGCTGTAGGCACAAAAGGCAGCATTACAAGGGCGAGGGTCAGCTCACCCTCCCGGCTACCTCTGAGGACCGACCACCCGCCCGCCGAGGCCCACAGCGCAGCTCCCGCCGACCGGCCGCTTCCCGCCGCCTCGCTGCTGCCATTTGCCGCCAATGCCCTGCGAGGGGGTCCCGGCGGGACGGCGGCTGGCGGACGGCAGCAGCCCGGAGCAGAGCGCGGCCCCCCGCGCCAGCCCCCACAACCAGGCGGGCGGCAGGAGGCGCGAACCCCCCGCTCGTACCTGCTTCAGAGTGAGTGCACCGGGCGGGAGGCGGCCGGCCGCCATGACGCGCAGCTCCGCCCCGCCGCCGCACAGCCCTCCCCGGGCGGGCGGGGCCCCGCGGCCGCCATTTCCCCGGCCTGAGGCGGCTGCCAACCGCCACAACTGCGAACGGGCTGCAGCAGCGGGACGAGCACCGGAACAACAAACACGGGCTTGCAGGGGAATAAAACCAACTGCTGCCCCTCCTTTTCAGTGCTTGTACCGAGTCCAGCGCAAGGTCTCTGTTAATTACAGACAGCAGCCCCGCCTTGGTTTGTTTACACGTTTGTGCCCTCAGCACCTGCAGTAGAACCGTCTCAGGCTGTAACAATATCCCAGCCACAAACTAACGCGCACGGGACGCGTACCCTTGGAACCTTAACAGAAGGTTTAGTTTCTGAAATATTTTCTCCGAAGTTTCCCACTACAGACACTTGGCGCGAGCCTGAAACAGAAGTACATCCTGGACAGTTACCGGATGAACTAAACCCGCACGCTTCCACAATTAAACCTCCCCAAGCGCACTGGGTACACTGGGATGGGCAACCTTGGAAGGACGGTATCCGGTATTTAAATTCTGATGGGATAGAGTTCCCCCTGTTAGGTCTGCAGTTCCGGACTTCGCTTACTGTCAATTAGCTGTGGCAAAGTTACTCGAGAAGCAACCTTGTGGGGCCATTTCACACCTCTGGGTCTTGCCACTGCTCCGCCTCAAGAACGGCTACAGCAATACTCCAACTAAAGTTTTTCTATCTTAAAGCCAGAGAGAACGATCACATCTTTGGGAATACACCGACTTTCCCAGCCCTTTTCTGATCAACTGCGCCCCACTTAGAACGAGACGCCTTCCATTTTCGCACGCAAAGAAAATCCGTCAAAGAGAGTTTAGTCCAGGGGCACCTAAACAAAGTTTCCTTCAGATTTTCACTGAGAGAAGTCAGAAGACTGGACCCTTAACCAAAACTCTGTGCTGGCATTATCCTCCTGAAAGGAGGCTCAGGTCTGAGGCTGCAGGAACCGCAGTACATTTTCACATGAAAAACAAAATCATACCTGTGCACTGTTAGAGAATGCACAGCATTTCCACGGGGCACATTTGGTTAATTTATTCAAGCTTTCCTCCACCGAAAGAACAAACGTCATTACAAACAGTGGTACCTCTTTTTATTAGTACAGGGAATATAAGATGCATAGCTTTTGCAATGAAAAATCACGTCCATGCTCTAAGACAGCGGATTAATGAAACAACCTCTGTGTCTGCCTCGGACAGACGGGCAAACTTCACAGTGTAACCTGATCATACAAGGGATGGTCCTATGGCACTGTTCGTCCAAGTCCCTGTTGATACTGTCAGACAAAAAATCAGCAGTAATTAAATAGGATGTGTTTAACTGCAGAACAGCTTCAAGTATTCAAGTAATGATTTTTTTTTTTGGTTGTTTAAAACAATCTGCTTCCCCTGCTCCCCCCACTCCTTCCCAAATAGGCACCGGCCACGTGGGTGAAGCTAAGGAACGCTTTTTTGCAAGACAACCTGAAGTTCTTTCTAATGGTAGAAATGCCTTCCCCAGAAGCAAGACCGATCTTTCTTATTGCAACAGACAGCGGTAGGAATAATTTGACCTCTGTGAACATTAGAAATGCTTTTTTTTTTTAAAGTAATAAGTTATTACAAAAGAAATTAAAGAAAGTTTTACGTTATTTGCAGGAATAGACTCATAATGAAAGAAGACAGCCTCCCCATTGCATAATTCTCCTCTGACAAACGTGGAAGAATGCACCTAAACCGTCTTGTTCTTAGGCAGCCTGACTGCCAGAGGGCAGTTAATCCTAATTAGAAAAGGAAGAGCCTTACGAACGCTCCGATGAAATCCTGTTTCATGTATTTCCACGGTTTAGCAGCAATCGAGTGTTGGCTCGGTCTACAAAGCGTCTGAGGCGGTCACCAGTTCAAACCACTGTCTGAGTGCATCACTGAGGGTTTCCGGAAGCGCGTTCACATCTCTAAGGATCATGTAGAATGGGAATGGGAATTCTTCCATGTAAGATCTGATTTCAGGCAGTTCTCCAGGCCCTTTGAATATAGGTACTTTAATGTCCAAAATGGAATCCTGTGAAAAGGAATTTATGTCACTACTAAGGTACGTGTATCTTTCAAAGACCTTTGATAGAAGTGATCCTGGTTTTCAAACACTGACAATTCCTCCTCTCTTAAATTAAAAGTCTGAAGAGGAAAAGCTGCAAGTGTTCAATGGTAAATCAAATCAAAGGCTGAACACAAAGCATTTATCTAAAAGGGCAAAAGCATTTAAAAGGTCTCCAATGAACAAATCACAGGCTAGACTGGACTAAGCTTAAGCTTCTGCAATACCAAGTTCCGTAACTAAATCCTGTCTTTCCTCAGTATTTTATGATTTCAGTCTAGCGTTATGACTTTAGTTTTACACATTTGATGCCATCCCGACACTGTTACCTGTCAGCTCTCTAGGGCTAAAAGTTCAACTTGCATTTGCGCAGTGATCTGACACAACAGGATTCTTCAGCAGATCATTTTATAGCATTTCAACAAATACTACGAAGACACAAGTCAGATTAAACTCCAGATGTGTTTCTTGTAAAATAACTTCTTAGCTGCTCAGTGTAGCAGCTCAGAAAATTGATAAAGCTTATAAAAAACACATTTCACTGCCCAGAGTTTTCGCTTGACGTTACAGCTAGGTTTTATCAGAACCTTATACTAGTCTGTCACCCAATGAATTGTTAACTTTTCAACAATAAGTACAGCAGACGAGTTTTGTACGGAAAAATAAAGATACAGGAAGTCGTCACCACACAATTCAATGTGAGGCTTACGTTTGCTCACTTACTGCACCACAGAGTCACCCCTGAAAGCTCCTGGCTATGTCAGCTTCCCATCCAAGGAAACGCAGGTTTTCTTTCCCAGATGCGGTACCCAGCTTTCCCGATTCAGGCACTAACTCACTCTCCTATACCCCTTTCTGTCTAAGGTTTAATCTCCTACGGGCTCCAGTTGCCCTATCAAATGGAGACTGCTGTCAGAAATGATCAATTTGAATCAAATTGAGGTGGAATGAAGCATCTCCCAAACTTTAAATCTGTCAGCCACTTCTCTGGTGGCCAAAATCTACAACCATTACGTGTGAAGACCGGAACTCTTGCTTAGACTTCCTGTGGCATGGAAGCCGAAGTGTTTTTAAAATACAAAAGAGGATAAGCATCACAGTAGAAGATCTGACAGACACTGTGAAGAACTGAAATTGGACTGAATATCTTTGACCTCTCTAAAAGATAAGAGAGCTGTAGTGCATTATGAAGGACAAGAGAAAGATCCGTGTGTTTCTCCTTCACTGCATTTGAGCACTTCTCCCTTGTTCTCTTACTTACCCGGGAATTAGGATTGTCCAACACTACGAAAATGACAAAGATATTGGCATTCTGAGCCGCTTGAACTGCTGCTGTCACTCGTTCCTTGCCTTCCAAGAAAAGGCCTCTCCCATCAGATACAATCAAGAGCAGCTGCGCCGTTTCTGAGCACAAAGAACATTTAAATTCCAGTAAGTCAGAGTAATCCATTTAAAAGGGAAACAGGCTGTTTTGTTCTTAGCCCTGTGGGTATAGCAGAACCCCCCCACCGAGTATTGCTAAGGAAATTAAGTCTATCAAACTGAATTCTGGGACTGAACATTAAGCTGCAGTTACCGCTGGGTTAGACAGTTTCTCCCACTGTGTGAAGCTACTGAGAACAACTGGGGAATAAACTCCCCCCAGTCCATCTGTACCATAATCAAGGACGAAAGTCACAGATAAATGCGTAATAAATTGAGTCATGGCCCTGTCTTCCATGCCTGGCAAGTGCTGAGGAGTGCAGTAATGACTGAACTGGAAGAGTCTGGCCGGAGCAGCCGCTGCCGTGAAACAGAGCCCAAATCTGCCCCTCCAGAAGCAGGTACCTGTGGGTACATCTGTATCAGCGTTTCACTTTGGCCCAAGACTGGGCTTTTGAACACGTTTCCCTGTTGTCCCCACTTTCCCAGGCTTGGCTTCCATCAGAAAGCAGTCTTGGCTGCCCCGAATGGATTCCTTTCGGAGGACACTAAACCAGAAGACAGACCTCAGAGGCACGGTCCAACCACTACGGGGCATTCGGCCCCTGGAACCACACAAGTTACTCAGGAGTAAGCCTCCTGGAACCTACACAGCACGGATGCTTCGTTCCTCAGCGCCCACCGTTTTCTGGAGACGTGTTACTTGACCCAAGTTGCCCCCAAAGTCCAAGATATACCCCCCCAAAGGGACAAGCTCTGTATCTATCATCTGTTAATTACAAGGGAAATCATAGGAATTACAGTCAGGAACACGAGTCCCTCTGTCCTGTCCCCCTGCAGCATAATGGCTAGGGAGGGACACAGAACGCTTCCTCCTTTTCTGCAGACAGGCCCCAACTGTGACAGGGGTCACAGGCCTTTTTACAGAGCGGGGTGATGCATCCTGCTAGGATTCTGGGGAGCCGGCTGCTGCTGCACTCTGGCCTAGCTCAACAGGATCGGATGCTGCTCCCCCTCAGAATCTCCCAACAGCCTGGCCACCCTGTGGCAAAGCAGCTGTGGATTAGAAATCCCAGACTGTCCCCTTCTTGGAGTACTTTAACAACAACAACAACTTCTTTTTTTAAATAGGGGTGCCACCACGACAAGCTTTTAACTGGCACAAAGCAGCCTTTTAGGCTAACTGTGGCTCAGCCGTGAAATAACAAGAATTCCAGCTTTTCCAGGGAATTCAGGCGGCTCATGACCTAAACGTGGAAACACGACCTGAAGGGAGGCAGGTAAGGCGTGCCCTTTTCAAAAAGCCTTCAGCAAAATCTCAGTGAATTACTGACAGCTATGAAGCCGCCTGGGTTTTAAGCTAAATTTCAACCATTCGTTTTGTCAAAGCAAAACCCAAAGGTCTAAATGCAAGTGATGCCTCAGCGCTAGCAATCTTTCCGGCAGGATACTGCTTTGGGACTGTAGTGAGCATTCTGCTGCCACGGCAACAAGCACAGTAGCAAAAAAAAAAAAAAAGCGGCTCACCCGGATTAGTATTTTGAGACAACTGCTGTGCTGCAGCAAACATATTTGCTGATGATTCTAGAAACTGCAGAGGAAACAAATAAGAAGATGAAGTTATCTCATAATACATCAACACAATAATAAGATTTTAAAGAACACATTCCTGTATTTTAAATGCCAAGACAGCCTGAACACCTAACACAGACACAGTCCTTGGCATTTTCCTCTATTAACTCCTGCTTCAAATTTAGTATTTTTGAACTACAGAATCTATAGAAAAGCCTTCAATTTGGATTTAAAATTTTTCCAATGCTAACAAGGCCTTCAGAACCTCAATAAACTGCTTAAGTGATTACTGGCATCATCAAAAATACACATCCTATTTCTAGGTTGAACCTCCTCGGCTTCAACTTGCAACTGAAGTATCCAGTTACATATTCCCTATGACAATTAAGGACACACTGTTGTGTCCTCCCAATTTTGGCATTTAGAAGATTACTGTTTTTCTGTTTAACAGAAGATCTTATTCAAGTCTGGAAAGGTAAGAATGCAAAAACCTTCCTGAAAGAAAACTTGGCAGCTGTAGGAAGTATTGCTACAGAGAGTTATTTTCTTCAGGAATCAGTATAGTCTGACAGGCTTAAAGCCTGACAAACATACAAAGCTCTTTCTTCTACCACTACACTGGGATCTGTGGCTTGAAAACCTCCTAAACTCCCACAGACTTCGAGAGGATTTGGCACTGGGGTACCCAACAGCTTGTACCCAAAATACTGTCTAAGACGCAACACAAACAGAGGAAGGTAAGTGCATAAAGTGGCACAGATCAGAACTAGCAGTGAGAAACACTCCTACAAGGTTGTGAGCATTCTCTCTCTTCAGTATCTAAGCAGCTATCACACTTGCAAATATAAACCACCAGTAAATCACAGAAGGGTTTGGGTTGGGAGGCACCTTAAAGACCATCCAGTTCCAACCCCCCTGCCATGGGCAGGGACACCCTCCACTAGACCGGGTTGCTCAAAGCCCCATCCAGCCTGGTGTGATCATCATACGTAACCATGAAGCTGTTGATGTCTTGTCTGGAAAAGCTTTGCAAACCTGTTGCCCTGGAGGCGTTCTCACGTACCTGGGCTATTTTTGTTTTCTTCTGCTGGAATTTGCAAAGACGCAATATCCGCGTCCCTGACTGGTCATTGAACTGTTCGTGGAACGGGTGCAGCAGCTGAACGGTCTCTCCAAAGCTTCAGAAGAAAAGAATTACAGTGTGAGACTGGTACTTACATTCTGCGCTGAAGTCTCGAAGAAAAGCCAGGATTTCAAATGAACTCACCTACACACAGCAATCTGTCCCACTTCTAGAAGGGTCAGTGCGTTTCCAATAACTGCCAGGGATTCATATGCGAGCTGTTGAACAAAGAAGTTACATCAAAAATAGGATATTCCAAATTTTACTCACAGCTAACAATGTTAAAGAGAATTTTAACCAGAATGTTACTGAAATTCATTTTCACCATCTAGTAAAATCATAGAATAAGATAAATGAGTATCATGGAATAGATAGATGAAGAGACTTCCTATCTTTTTTCCTGTTACAGTTATGCAAGGTACTCACTGCAGTAAAGACACACTAGTTCTGCTTCAGGGCTTCAGCGGATTAATTTAGAGATACCACTGCAGGCAGGTCATGAAATAAACCCTGAAATAACTATTTAGAAGGAAACACATCTTTAACAAATAAAACCCGCGCAAGTGAGCTGTGCTGAACTAATGTTTAATCCTCCAATGCACTGCATAGCTAAACAAATTTCAACCTTTCATAGGCTATGAAAATTAATTATCCAGTGGATGTGGACACCTCTAGCAAACTGAGCATCTCCTCCTTCCAGCTGACTTCCACTGAACTTTTAGTAACAATCTCTCAGGTACCAAGTGACAAAGGTTCAGGCTCACGGACCAGGAAAGTAACTGCTCTAGAATCACCAGGGTCAGGCTTTCCAAAGGCTTCTGTGTGAAGTAAGTGACAGCAGCTGACAAACTCAGTGACAGGTAGTGTCTTCACGCTTCTTCCAAGGTTTTCACTTTACCTGTTTAGAGTGATTGTCTATCATACTAGAGGAATCGTCAATAGCCAAGCAGATCTGGTACTGCCGTTTACTGGGCTTGGTCCTTCGCAACCAGATCTTGTCTTTTCGGAACTGACTGGCAATATATGGAATCACTTTGCGCATGTTCAGTCTCTTCCCCGTTCTGTAGTCTCCTCTGAAAGTTAAGAAAAAAGGCATAACGGCAGGGATTATCAGCCAATCTCTCTTTCTGGAAATCCTGGCCCCTGCAGCATGTACAGTGAAACAACAGAATTTTGTGAAAGACAACAAAATGAGTAGCTCTAATATTAATATTTTAGGTATAGAACAGCAACTCTCACATTTTTAATGCAAGATGGATATTCAGTGTTTTTAGAAGTTCTTAAATCTAGATGCCTAAAATAGAAGGAAGACCTTGAATTTAGACTCCTCTAATTTAAAACAAGTCTAGATCCCGTAAGAAAACCATCACAGTGTTAACACCGCAGAACATTTTGACACATAACATAGCCTTTGACTCAACAGCACTTCACACAAAGCTAGAGCGAATGCATTTGCGAACACAAGTAATTGTTATAAAGCAAGAACAGCACAGAGCTGCAGTTGTACAGAGGTTAAAGCCCTCCAAACCCAGCAGTTTAAAGAAACCAGAAACCTCAGAAAGACCCAGCTTACTTCAGTTTGGCAGCCTGGGTGGGTTCCAGTATGAGTCTCAGCTGTTCACAGAGCTGCTGCGATAGAGGAGCTGTCAGTACTAAATACCTCTGCCACAACTGTGCCGCTTCCTTCTCCTAAAACGCCACAGAAAGAAATAGAAGTGAATTACGGAAAACCAAAAAGTTGGGAAGCACTGCCCAACAAAAACCAGACAAACCTCAGCGTCCCAAAGGGGACGCAGAAGGTAACTACCAGCTGTAAGTGTGAGGGGGGGGTCTTGTGAGCGCTACAAAGATGACAATTTGCATTCCATCCTTGCTGCTACAAAGCTGCAGTGTGCCATGACCGCTCCTCTACGAGCGCACAAAGCAACTTTGGCCTTGCTGTTGATAGAGCAAGGTCTTGTAACGGCCAGTATCTGGTAGGCGGTATTACCGCAAAGCGGGCCGTAAAGCCTGCTAGGTTCTCCATTTGCCGTTCAAAATTAGTATTACTTACATTAATTACAGTTCAGCAAGATTGCTAAGCCTCTACACTGGCAGCTTCATTCAGGAATTACTTCCAAATATGGTTTACAGTTCACGACTAGGCCAGTCACTCTAAGTATCACATTCTGGTTCTGCTGCTGGTTAAGCTCAAACTCCACCAGTGCAACGGACAGGGACAGCTTCTGTCCATCATCATTCCGTGAAAGCAGTGTCCAGCTTTAACTGGAGGTGACAACTCCAAACGTAAGGAGCTTGGCAGGACTGCGAAAAACATTTCTAACTATTTAACTTTTAGAAGTCATTATCAGCAGAGTAACTTCCTGCAAATAGCACACTGAAAACAAGACCTGAAACATCATCTTACTTTAAGAATACTGTAATTTTTTTTCAGAATAAATTAAACATAACAACAAAAATACCATCTAAATAACGTGGGTTTGAATATTAAATTCCAGCCTGCTTGGCTTCCTCAATGCTTCAGCAGTAAACCAAGATGAAATAAAGCAACGAAGGATTCTTCTGACAGCTTGATACTAAAACAAAGGTACCAACCTCATCTGGAGTTCCAGGCTGCTGTGTCTGCCAAGCTTCCAGCTGCCTTTCAAGTTCCTTTCTTAGCTCTTCAGGATCCCTAATGATGTGCTAGAAGGGTAATTACAAGATTGAAAAACAAGTTTACACATCATGTGATCCCCAAACTATAACAAACTATACAAAAGTAAAAATGCACTGTTCTTATTCTTTTAGACACAACAATACCTGAGAAAACACTTAAATGAAGATTCTGAATCTCCATTTTCTTAATAGCTTCCAGGTACAGGAAGGATAAATACCCACCCCCCAAATACCCACATCTGTGACACAACAGACATAGAAACAAAGCTGGGAACATCTATGATGCAGACACTGGAAATAATCAAATACAGAACTTGAAGATAATGTAACGAAATTACCTTGACAAACATGAGATTTAGTGACAGTATAATGGAGCTTCAACTACTGAATACTACCCATCTACCATCTTCCAAAATATAACACGCTTCACTTTAATTACAGGTTTTAAAAAGCTTCATTCAAACCACTTAAAGAATTGAATGACGTCTTCCTCTTTACCTGCCAGCAAATGCTGTTTGACAAGCCATTCCTGTTAAAGGACACCCAAGCTTTATTACTCTTCTTCAACTTTCAGCGACAAGTTCTGTTCCTGACTTGCAAAAAACCTTAGTTTGGCCAAACAGCGGCACAGTCTGCATAACCTGCTGGTTTACGGATTGGGGAAAATAAGCCTAAGAATGCAAATGCAACAGATTCCCAGAGTGGTAGGGGTTGGAAGGGGCCTCTAGAGATCATCCAGTCCAACCCCCCTGCCAGAGCAGGATCCCCTAGAGCAGATCACAAACAGTACCAATAAATTCTAATTCCTCAAGAAGCTGCAGCAGCCCCTCTGGTCACCTACTGCAGGGTTAAGACAAGCAGAATGCACATGGAGAGGTCCCCTTCCCTCTTCTTTTTGCTGAAAGATGAGAACTTGCATTTTTCCCCCAGTAAGGTTTCTCTCTTCAATTGGTGATGCACGAGCTCCCCCTCCTGATTCAGGTTTTGCATGTCAGTTGGGGAAAAAACCCAAACCCAACCAAAACAAGCAGCACGCAACTGCCCTGACAACTGGAGCACGCTCTTGCATCCAGGAGCCCCTTTCCACAAAGCTGCCCCATTTAGCATTAAGATGGATGTATCAGATATATCTGGCACACGATCCTCTCCCTGGTGTGTGAAGAAACACGAGTGCCGCCCGCAAAGCACGTACTCGGGACACGCTATTATAAGCGTGAAAGGTTAGTACTCCTAAGAAAACAGACACTGAACATCCCCTTACTCAATCAACTGGTAATCCACCATCAGCTGCTCCTGTGCCACAGCTCTCGGTGATAAAATGTGCTTTTACACCGTTAACCGTTTGCGCTGGGAAACTACGAGTGGTACATGAAGCTCTAGGATTTGCTAGGCAATGATAATATTTTAACTGCCACATTCATAAAAGGCTCACAGAAGTTCTGTAAGACTTCCAGTCAGCTTTTTTTGAGGAAGCAGTGCATCGTGATCAGTTAACTGACTGGGGCCTACAAGAAAGCTGGGGGGGCAGGGGAGACACTTTTTACAAGGGCCTGTAGTGACAGGACAAGGGGTAACGGGTTTAAACTGAAAGCGGGGAGATTCAGATTGGACATCAGGAAGAAATTCTTCCCAGAGAGGGTGGTGAGGCACTGGCACAGGTTGCCCAGAGAAGCTGTGGGTGCCCCATCCCTGGGAGTGTTCCAGGCCAGGCTGGATGAGGCTTGGAGCAACCTGGTCTAGTGGAGGGTGTCCCTGCCCATGGCAGGGGGGTTGGAACTAGATGGTCTTTAGGGTCCCTCCCAACCCAAACCATCCTGTGAGTCTATGAATTCTCTGTCCACAATGGTATTTTAAGGTCACTGATGCCTAACTCTCTCATCACTCTGAACCCTTTTATTTTTTTATCCTCAGGCCACACCCCCTCACCCATCACTTTCCATTCAAACATTTGATCAGCAGATTCATGTAAGCAAAACAGTTCTTGACAGTTAGAAAAACAGAAGTTTGGGGTTTTTTTAAAGAGTCAGGATGGAGAGGATTTGTTATTTTACAGTCATCATTCAGCTGCACATACAACAGTTGGTTGTGTGCTACTTCTCATTCTGCTAGTAAAGAACAGCAAGCTACCGAGATGTCTGAGTGAAAGTAACGCTGAACTTCGGCATTCACAGAGTTTTGTTACTTCAGGTCAGATAAACCAGCCTGCTTCTACTACTGTAGTTGTAAGAAGACACACTGGGTATCATACCTGGGGAGTGTCCATCAAAAACTGATGGGCTGTGTGTATGGTCGAGTCCTTGCTTCTCTCTGGCTTCTCTTCAGTCGCCTTTGGTAGCGTTTCTGTTGTAGAGTCATTGACATCCTCGGAGTCCAAAGTCTGGATCTCTGGCTCCGTTTCACCTGTGCCTACAATCACAAAACCAGTTACTCGTGGATCACACATAAGACAAGAGCCAGTACTTTATCTCGAATCTTTTACAAACTGTCTCACGTGCTTTGAGTGCAACACAGACATCATTAAGACAAATTTTAAGACAATTCTAAGAACAGGATGAACACAAGACCTTGCAACTCACTGGAACAGATAAATAATGCATTTCCTATGCAAACTGGTTTTCGTTCTTATAACCTCCTTGCCAAATGAACAGAATATTAGTGAAATGATCTTTAACACCTCAAAATTCCAGTGGTGAAGTACATTTTTTGAGCTTCACAGCCTCTTTGACAGAGCAACAGGAGGTGTAAAGCAACTTAAGAATATTCAGAAAATCTTCATTACAAATATAATGGCATCTTATGTCATCTTTTACTCTGCCATTGTAATGGAACAGTTTTGGGTAAATCAGAAATCAATTTACCAATGAAAGGAATGGACTAAAGATTTTATTTTGTTGTTGTATACTACTGTTTAACAATTCATTCTTTACAAATTATTCTAAGGGAAAAAAAAAAAAGTATGGCATCGTAGGAGATGTTTCCAAGACCCTCGTTTTTCAAAACATACTGTTAAGAGTCCTGTGGAAAAGCAAACCGACTGATTACAGGCGTGCCCGTACCAAACAGCTCATGAGTCTAGCAAGGGATTTAAGCAAAGAGATTAAACCTGAAGGGAGTGGGAGGCAAGAAGGTGAGTTCAGGCTAGTAAAACTCTCGTCTCCGCTCTCCAGCCAGCTTTTGTGTTGTTTGATAAGAAAACTATTCAAAACTCCAAGCGACAGTGCCATTTACTTAGAGTCACCAAAACGGAATGCTTCTGCTGCAACAGGCCAGAGACGTTTATTCGTGTCTGGCTTACTCGCTTAAGTGGGCTCTGTGGCTGACAAGTCAGAACTGCCTCCTCGTCTCCCAACCATTCCCATCTGATAGCCATTTTCTGTTCGGCAGCTCAGTTCTGTTTGCTTTCATTCCCACTTAAGGACAAAATCAGTGACCGGATGTTGTTCAGATCAGCCCTTCATCGTCTTGGCGTTTTGTCAGAAGTTACATACGAAAAAAGCTGAGTACACTGGAATGCGTTACGTGCCAATTAATTAAGCGAATTGGCACTGTGTAACACAGGGAAAATGTTTACTTTTCACTTCTTCAAAGGAGTGGATAAAGATCAGAGACCATTAACTCGAAGGAAAGCAGCAAACCCCTCTGTCACTCAGCAAAGGCCAACGCTAGTTACCAGGCAGGAGTAAGAACGCTGCTGCAGAACGGCTCATTAAGAGCAGATGTTTTAGTTTTGTAATGCATATACCCACCCAGGACATGCCAATATAAACACCTATACATAAATGTAGAGATGCACATCAGCATATATTTAGAATGTTTTTGAAGTTAAAGTACCAGGAGTTTTAGTGGCAGTGGAGGTCTTTTTTTCTGGCTTCAGCTCCTCTGTGTCTACTGCTCTCAGATCCTCATCATTCTGCATTTCTGTTTCCATAGCTGCCTCTTCAGAATCGCCCTCTTCTTTTTCTTCAGGGGGCAGAATAGGTTTTTCCTGCTCCTTGCTGGCTACATCTACACAGAGACAGCAATACTTACTAAAGGAAAGGGGAAGGCAAGTAGCACAAAGGAGAAGCTGCAAAAAACCCGCTGCCTTCTGAGGACACTTAAGTATCAAGAGTTTTAGTGAACTTCACAAGAGGTCATCTGAGCTATTGCCTTAAGCCTTTGTTTTATCTTTCACTGCCCTGTGCCCTGTTGTGTCAATCAGCTACTGCCCTGAAAACCTGATGAGTAACATTACTTTAATAGAGAATTAAAATAATTCCTTTAATAGACTAATTACTTTGATAGAAAGCAATTTAATTAGATTTAGACAAGAGGAGTATTTTTAAGGAGACATCAATTTGCTTGATACAGAATAAAGAACCTGTTAAATAACCTAAGTATTCTGCATGTGTGGTAGCAGTTTGGGGTTCAAATTAACTGGAGTAAAATTAGTAGAAAATATATTTCAAATATGTTTATTAAACTAAAATCCATTTTATGAGCGAATTGAGTATTTTCAAAAATGTTATCATTAGTTTGAACCTGATGGCCGAAGAGCAGCGTTTATTGCGGTGAAAGAGCACTACTTCTTAAACCAAAGCAAGGACACCTTAAACCAAAGCAAGGACCGCTAAACCTAACTTTTTTTTAAAGGTACTGGGAAGAACTACAGTAAATACAGGCGCTTCAGGACTGGATTCTGCCATGACAGCTCTTTACACCCCAAAGCATCACTGTACCGTATGTCTGTGCATCGTAGCACTCGGAGCCTTGTTTAATGTGTTCAAATGCATCAGCCTCCTCCACGTTTTGTTGGGGCTGACTTGTATTCTGCTTTGCTTCACTGCTGGATTCTATGGTTCTCAGCCGCTTGTGGATATGTTCGTTGTGATCTCCCATCGAGCGTTCGTTATCTGCCTGGCCAGGTTTCCTCTTGAAACTCTGGAAAGTAACAAATTAACACCACGAACTTCAAGTGAGGCGCAACCAAACAACGATTAGAACAAGAGTTCTGTCAAAGAGAAACTGAGTCCTGCCTATTTGCTGGTTAATATTAAGACACGCAAATTATAAAAAGAAAAGATGAACCTGGGTACTCTTTCTGCTTTGCTTCTGAGAAGCCATCCGGGCCACACGTGTGGATTCATGGCCTTCTGCTTGATTGGCACTTGAAGCTCCACTTCCGTATTCCTGAGACACCAAAAAAATTGAGGATTTAGCAACCGCTGGAGACCAATTTGAGAAGTTAAACTGCAATGCTGCGCTACCTTCTGTTGTGAATGACGAATGGCTCACAACTGCAAGTATCATTCTTGTGGAGAGCAAACACGATGATTCTGCAGCTCAACAATTCGCCTACTTACCACGTTGTTTTCACTGCTATCAAGTTATCCTCGTGGCCTTCAATTTTTTTCAGTGAAATTTTAATTGATGTTCTAAAAATGGACTCAGACACCATTCTTGAAAATATGGCAGCAATTTCTTGACTGTAACTTGAAAACATATTCACCAGTTCAGCATTTTAAACTCCGACACTTCCACGTAACTCACCTCTTTAGACTGGTCTCTTTCTGAAGCCTCTCCAGCCAGCTCAACAGCACTGTCACTCTGCAGGTTCTCCTGCCCGGTCTGTCCTTGCGTTTCATGCTCCATTCTTTCCTCAGTCTCAGGGACCTGTTCATCCATCTCTGAGTTATCTTTACCTTCTTCTTCCTGAAATAACAGTTTATTTTAATGTTAAAAAAAAATATTGGGAAACAGAAGGCCAAGGAGGTAACAGGAATAAAGATGACAGAAATACACCAGTTTAGTAGTAAGCATATCTCAACACTGTGCCTACTCAGCGTCAAGTTTGTTGCAGGGTATCGTAGAACGCATCCATTTCTTAAGTCTTGTGTAAGGTAATTAAAAAAGAAAAGAAAGAAAAAAACAGACTGATATTACTCTCTACCTGAGGCTGAAGGCCTTGGTCAGCAGCAGGGATTCCCTTATCTTCAGCAGCTTCATTTTTTTCCTCATCAGGTGGTTGTGACTCCTCCTCTTCTGCTGCATCCTCAGAGTTTTCTGCGTTTTCTCCTTGATCGTCAGCATCTTTGTCCCCTTCATCTTCCTTATCCTCTTCCTTATCTTCCGAAATGCCTTCTTCAGCCAGTTCTGCATCTTGATCACCTCTTTCTGTCTCTCCAGGATCCTCTTCCTTCTGTTCTTCTGTCTTTTCTGCCTCATTTAAATCAACAGGTTTCTCATCTACTTCAAAAGCATTCTCCTCTTCTATAAAAAAAAAAAAAAATCAGAAAGATAGACAAAACTTTCAGCCAAGTACAGAGACAGTGACTATTACAGATATTTGGATTAAAACTGCCCAGCCTATCAAAAAAAATCTTAAATCCCAAAAATTCTATACATGGAATCTATGCATTTCTATAGCAGATAATTGAAGTCACAACTGGTTTATAACTAACGATACAGCAGGATGAATTCCTATCAACTTCCTAACTAACTTAATATTCTTGCAGGTCAGTTGACTTTAAGTGCAAATGGTTGTACGTATCAAAGAAAAGAAACCACAAAAGCAACTGGACAATAAAATAAGGAGCTTCTAGCACGAATTAGGGTGTATCATTTGGGTGACATGAGAAAGTCTGCACCACAGCACATGTGAAAGGCAGGTAAAGGATAATGCTGTAATGTTGAGTTCTTTCTTATCTGTCATGCATTTGGAATCTTGGTATTTTGATACACAGAAGTGAATTTGCAGCTTCTTGTTACACAGAATCCTACTACCACCTCTCCTCTCTCTATAGAGAGAGCGAGTCCATTAGAATCACCTGGTTTGGGTTGGAAGGGACCTTAAAGCCCATCTAGTTCCAACCCCCTGCCATGGGCAGGGACACCCTCCACTAGACCAGGTTGCTCAGAGCCTCATCCAGCCTGGCCTTGAACACTCCCAGGGATGGGGCACCCACAGCTTCTCTGGGCAACCTGTTCCAGTGCCTCACCACCCTCTCTGGGAAGAATTTCTTCCTGACGTCCAATCTAAATCTCCCCACTTTCAGTTTAAGCCCGTTACCCCTTGTCCTGTCACTACAGGCCCTGGTAAAAAGTCGTGTGTCCCCCCCACCCCCCCCCCCCCCGCCGCTTCCTTGTAGGCCCTTCAGGTGCTGGAAGGCTCATTATCTGACCATTCCTCCGTATTTCCATTTCGCTTTCATCTGGGAATCTGCAGAGATTTTCAACTGTACCTTCATCCTCCTCTTCCTCATCACTCTTCTCATCACCCTCCAGGTTCAAATTATCAGGAAGGTCCAAAGGCTCAATTTCAGGCTGCTTTTCTTGCTGGCCATGATAAGGATCTACTTCGTTCTCATCATACTCACGCTGTCAGCAAAAGAATGCGGGCAAAAAATAACAGGTATGTAGTAAGTGGAGGAAAGGCAAAGATGAGAAATAAGACACTACAGAATCCTCCAGGACATAGAAATACTGGACACAACACATTCTGATCAGTTAAAAATTAGTTTCCAACGGTACACATCCTCACATATAAAAAGCAGAAAATGACTAATTTCAGCAAATTCATTTACATAAATTGTTACTTCTTCAAAACGGCGTATTTTGTGTTCAGAAACCAACTGTCCTAGCTGAAAGACTCCGAACAGAGTCTGCCCTCTCACATACTGTGGAGAATCTTCAAGCACACTGTATACAGATTTTTGGGATGAGTCCCACTGACTTAAGATGTTTCTGTTTCTAAACACAACAGAAACAAGAACTTTTACGCTTCGTTCATGAAAGCATCAATTCAGCGTAAAGCCTGCTTCGGCAGCCATTAAAAGTTCAGGTTAGTGCAAACAAAAATTCTTTCCGGATTATGGATCAGAAAATACAAATATAACATAATGGATACAGTGTGGTTTATTTTTAGCTCTGAAACGAATGAACGTACGTTTTCAATGCATTTCACTATCAAATACAGAGTATTTAGAATTCTCAAACACACAGTGCGAACAACAGAATGTGGTGTAACAGCAAGATACTCTACATAGTCCAAATCATTGTTACCTCATCAATTTGTTCATGGATATTCTCTTTGTTTTCACTGTCTTCTTCTTGTTGCTCTTTTTCCTCATCTTTGGGAGGCTGTTTTTTATTATCCTTGTTTCCTGTGCCCAAATTGTCATCTTTTGCAACTAGCTCTGAATCCTCCTATTAACCAACAAATTCAAAAGAAACTCAATTACGCTACCTGCCTCTCACAGTCTGAGTGATCTCCCGCTGAAAAAAGACAATGCTAAATTACTTGCGATATACTCAATTTATCCCTTTCCAAGACCAAGAGTTATGCAAGGGAGTTTGCGGTCTACGTCACATCAAGTTAACACTTTAATTCCTTTTGATATTCTTCCCACCCCTTTTTTATTTACCTCATCCATTCCTGGTCCAGTTTCTTCCGTTTTACTACTGGTGTCTTCATCATCATCTTCATCTTCATCCCCCCAGAGCCGCTCATCCAGTTTATCATCAGCTTCAGCATTATCAAGATTTCCCATCTGCTTATCCAGCTCCTCCTCCTCCTCAGAATTTTCATCATTTTCTGCGTAGAGTTGAGAAGACGTTTCAGTACAGAAGAGGTAAAGTTAACTCTTTTATTAACTACAGAAACAACCCAGCAGTCATACGTGCATCTTAATTTCATCACCCTATGCAGCTGAGAGATGCAAAAAAACACCCCCACATGCACTAACACCCCAAAGGGCGGGGTCATAATTAGGGTGTTCTCTTGGACATACGGACACACGCAGCATTCTCTCCCCCTCAGACTAACGAGTCCCATGTACAAAACCTGGTTGGATTTAAACTCTCTATTCCTTAACTTCTCCCTCTTCCATTTTCAATGTTTTGGCATTACTGTGAGAAGGAAGATTCATTCCACTTTATCAGGTTATTAGTTTGGGAATTTCCCTTGTTTGTGCAGATGAACCTAATCTTGGCACTTTGTCAGAGATTTGAAAGTAGGTTAACGCTACTGGAATTTATAAGCTGCTGTATTTATAAGCCTTATATTTTATAAGTTTCAGACGTTCAAGCTATTGTCTTTTAAAGTGAAGACCTGCTACCTTTCGGGTGAGTTGCAACTTGAATGAATCTACCAAACGTAGCTATTTTTTCCATTTTCCAAATTATTTTCATTGCTTAAAAGTTTGCAGTAGCCGCATTAGTCACGTCGTGAAGTTACTACAGCCGAATTCTCAAGTGTTCCGTTGATCTTCAACAGCTCCACAAAGTCAGTGACTAATTTCAAAATTCATCAGCTCCCAACAGGAAGAAAGGATCGACTCCCTTCATTCCAAAACCACCACAGTGACAGAAGACAGACAGTATTTTCTTTGTACACCTCTTTGCATTCATATTAATGCTTTTCAGTATTCATATACAAATGGCACTGCTCTATTAACACTGACTTTTCAGTATATGCTTCATTATATGTAAGTGTCAACCGTTATTGGACTGATCTATAATATTTCTTCTAAGTTTGCCATAGTGGAAGGTCCAGACCTTTTCTCTCCTGTTCTCCATCATGCATTTTGCCTTCAAAGTCTTCTGACATTTCAATTGCATTGTCTTCTCCTTCAATGTCTGGTTTAGAATCTTGATCCTCTTTCTCCTTCTCTTCACCCTTTTGAAAACTGTCTTCTATCTGAATTATTGGTAAAGCCAGAAGTTAAAATGGATCTTGCCTATATATTAAAGCTTAAAGTACCACAACATTTATAAGCTTACGTGCAGAGATAAAAGCCAGCCTAAACAAGAGACTGAAGACAACTTCATGATTCTTTAACCTGAAATATCTACAACATGGATTTCTAGGGTTCTTTTTAGTTTTACTTTAACTAAAGAACAACCACCCCAAACACTTACCTGATCTTCACTTTCTATTTTGTCGCTCACATCCTTCTTGCCTTCCCCATCTCCAATACCACCGTCCTCGTAATCATGAAACTGTGTTGCTCCCTCTCCAGCTTCATCTTCAAGTAATTCTTTCGGAAGACAAAACCCCTGCAAAAGCAAACAGAAACCCAAAACTTTCTGTAGTAGGAAGTACTTCTTTCAGCTTAGTTTCTACTCAAGACTTTTGTCACCTTACATATATGCTTACTGTACATCCCACCGTTACCTTTAATAACTTACCTTTTGGGCGAGCTCTGTAAAAATGCTAGTTAGAACGGAGAGCAATTTTCCAGTACTCCTGTGAGACGCCAGTGAAACGGTGAGGTAGAACAGGATAAGGTCTGAATATGTGCAGAGCATGGGCTTTAGGCGCACCAGCAAAAAGCAGGACTGGTTGAAGCACTGCAGTGAAAAACCAAAAGAACAGCTGTCAAACACTGTGATGTACATACTGAGATGCACCTCAGAGCGGGTGATGATGGAGACTGAATAAACAGATGCTCAAACCAGAACAGTAGGCAAGTTTAAATACAATTTCTGAAGTGTCCACAGCTTTTTCTGGACTTTCACAAAAATTAAAACCCTCCCTTCTTACTAAAGGCACATCTGGCTTTTGCACTACAGACAAGCACCCATATTTGGCCATAATTTCTCATGTTTCTAGTTGCAAGGTATTGGACAATGAGACACAATGCACGTTTAACCACCGTTAACGTGGTTCACAATTCCAAATCTTCTGAGACCTCTAAGCCAAACACTCTTGAGAAGAACGATTTTACCGTATGTTTATCTGAAGTGTGATCTTCCCCATAAGATTTCAGGTCCTCCAGGAGTTCTGAAAGTGCTAAAATTGCTTTCTGCACATGCAAAGCATCCAAATCAGCAGAGAGATCTTCATCCAAAAGCTTAGTTATATGTCCTGCTTTAATCACGTCAAATGAACCTGGGTCCTCTGTTTGAAAGACACCAAAAATATGGAGATCAAGGCAGACATTCTAAAGATGTTACAGCAAGCAACCTAGAAATACCCATCCTATCTTAAATAGATATCTTCTATTAAGATGGCAATTTCCTTGTGTATTGGTACCTCTGCTAGACTCACGGTTTAAGGAATTTTTAGGTCTGCATAGTTAAAAAAATCTGCTCTTTCCCCCCTAAGTAAATTAACAAACTTACCATTTTCCTCTGCAGATTTTTCTTCCTCTCTTCCATCTTTCTGTTTTCTCTCGACCAAACACTGAATGGCATACAGAACAATACGGATAACAGTTTCCACTTTTGCTGAGAACTGCTCCACAAACTCTTCATCTGACTGTTGATTTCCTTTTGAACACATAAAATTACAGGTTACTATGTTTCCCCTATGCAAAGGGCATGATTAGCACTATTTCTCGTGTTTTATAAGCAATTTTTACCACAGAGTTCTACTAAAATCTCCTTGCTAATCCTGATCGACAACTGTGGTGTAAGATTTGGTACCAACAGTGACCAAGCAGAGGAAAAAAAAAACCCAAACATTACTGCACAACTCAGGTATGGACTAGATTTTGCAATTCGAATTTCAGCAGGTGTTTCTGGATATCTGAATAATATGCATCCATCTTCTGCAATAACCAACCTAATGGGTTTTTGTATCTTTACCTAAATTACAAAATGGGCAGAGAAGAATTGTCCTTACCACTGCAATTTGACATGGAAGCAAGAAGCTGTGTCCTCCAGGCTGTGAATTCTGCAGATGTATCATTAACTTCTTCTTGTATATACTTCAGGCTCTTGATTAGGGCCATCTGATTTGCAGCTTGACTGTCTTCCCCATTTGGAAGAAACAGGGACTGTATGCCTTGTAACTGAGCTGAGACTTC
Source organism: Rhynochetos jubatus (assembly GCA_027574665.1). Taxonomy (NCBI): domain Eukaryota; kingdom Metazoa; phylum Chordata; class Aves; order Eurypygiformes; family Rhynochetidae; genus Rhynochetos; species Rhynochetos jubatus. The sequence goes on along the minus strand of CM050650.1, from coordinate 85,509,392 downwards.
CAGCAAACAACTCACAGCTGATGTGCAAACTTCAAAATCTCTCCTGCAACAAGAAATACGGTAATAGTGAAAGAAGAACAAACACTTCAGTTGAAGATTATACCTTCTTTCGGGGCAGGGATGAGGGGCGGGCAGCTGATCTCCATCTTGTACTTACTAAATAAGAAGCTTGACAACAAGCAGGTGTGCCACTTACCCTGTTTGAAGCCGACAGAGTATGAGAGGCATGTACAGTTGTTGTTGTAATTATTATTATGAAATGGGCTACAGAGCTCTTAAAAATGTCTTCATTAAATTTACATTTGAAATTCACCTCATTAACTAAGGAGCTGTGGGGATGAAATCCCAGGAGACCAAAGACACTAAGAAGCTGAGGCAAACCATTTTCTGACTTGTCAGGGGAGTGGGAGAAGATACAAACGTTTATCTAAAAAGCCAGGCACTGCATTTTGCAAGAAAAATGAACAGAAAGAAGCTTCGAGAGCACCTGAACACACTTCAAAATATGCACAGGCAAACATTTTGAGACGACTTCATCTTATACAAATGTACAACATGAAGAGATTCAGTTTCATCCACATGTAGAACTCACCAGGAATAAAACAAGGTCTCACGTGACTGTTGTCTTATTTTGTCCACTTCTGCTTTCATGGCCTTCACATTAGCCAGCATTGCAGTCAACTGTGTAGTGAGCTGCAGCCACAACTGATCCTTATTTCGCATCCTGCATCCAGGAGGCAGCTGCTCAATTGTTACTGGAGACAAGTGTTTCAGCTCTGAGGGAATTAGGTCAGGTATTCCCATAAAAACATTTCCCATTTCAGGTCCTGAACTCTGAAAGATGTTTGTTTTGACATCTGTCCTTTCATTGTCACTGCACTTTGTCAGCTCTTCTTTTGGGCAGCACTGTAAAAACCAAGACAGCTCTTCCAGAACCATCACGCACTGCATGGAAAGTTGCTGCAGTCTGTCAGTCCAGCGTTGAACACTGTCCTGAGGTGGAAACGCTACATCATATTCTCTGTCAGCAGCCAACCTTGAATCTATCTCTTCTACACAACTCAGGAGGTTCCTGGTTAAGAAGAAAGAAGGAAAAGTTACAATCACCGAGCTTTATGTTACACTTCCCTTTGAAAAGCTCAACCTTCAACGACGTTCATAAAAGCTCTAGGTGCTATGAACTCAGTGGAAGTCAAACGTCCGGAAAACCTGAAATGATAGTCCGTTTTAAAGAACATTTTTCTTAATTACTGATTTTTTTCTCTCCATTGCATATGTCTGAGTTGTCTTGCAAACAGAGCTTTGTGAGATTTCTCTCATCATAAACTCCTGACCTCATACTAAAATATTATTCATTTTCCTCCACTATAAACCCAAATTAGATTCTAACGCACCGTCGTTCTCTCAAGCACTGTTAACAGTCATGACTACTGATAAATCTGATTTGCAATAGAAGTCACAGCAATGCAGGTAAGTATCTTCAAAGTTTGACTCTTCCTGCAACTGTAAACCACTCTAAACCAACTGCTGGAGGCTTTGTGTTCTGGGCTCTGGTTTGCTGGGGTTTTTTGGTTCTCTTTTCCAAGTTTCCTAGGGTTAATACATCTTGCACCACCGATCTCCAGTCTAGATTTCCTTCCCCATACAAAGGAAATAGCTCCTGACCCAACTTCAGAAAGTTTTATGGATTACAGCAGTGATGGGCACAGACATGCAGAACAGTGGAGTTTGCAGTGAGACTGATGAGTCAAGCAGTGGAGTGAAAAATCATAAGTACAAAAGATCCCCTATAGTCTTTCCCTTTTATGATTTTGACACAAGATCTAGTATCTCCCACCCTTCCAGAGCTTTTCTTTGTAAGCTGTTGAGGTTCCTTCATTCTGGCTCGAAGTGCCATCCAGATAACTTACTCGCTCCAAATCAAACCAACAACTTGAACACAGTCAAAATTAACTTACACCCATACCAAATGAGAGAGATGTAACAAACTATAGGTTTAACTTTGTATTTAACGACAGTAATGATTTCTCTGTCTTCATGTATGCCTAACTTGTTTTTCCCAAATTATTTTGATTCCAAGATATTGGCTGTAATGACAGGATAAACAATATCTAACACCTTTTTTTTTGCTCCCACCCCTTTAAAATCTTTTCTATCTAGGCTTAATTGAGGGGAGGAGAGACATGGAAAGTAAGGGGAAGAATTTTATTTTCTTCTACCTTATCTTCCATTTTTCTTCAACTGAATTGCTTACTGTCAAACTCCTCGCCAACACGCACATGTTGGGAATTGCAAAATACCTCAGTAAGATCCACTGTTCTGACAGCGCGGTAAGAGATCGTCTCTGCCTGACGAGCATCTGCATGAGGTGCGCAGTGAATCCTTTGCATCGTTCAATGCTACCTAGTCCAATCTCCTGAAGAAAACAGACACAGAGAGAGTGGGAGGGAAGAGTTAGATGAACAAGCAGACAACAACATTCTCTGTGCCTCCATTTGATTTCACTGGGCAGACTGTAAAGTTATGGTTTAACTGAAAAAAGTCTTAAAACGTAGACAAAAGCTACAGTTATGAAAGTTTTCCTATTTTCATTTTTCTGCATCTTCCATATATCCTGCATAAAGCTGCATTTTCAAGCAGCTCCTGCAACAATGGTCATATCAAATTGCACTCTACTGAAGCAGCTATCAGAAATTTAGTTCCAAGAGTAAAGCTACCTTACATAAATGATGATTAAAATCTAAAGAGGTACCAGCCTAAATTTTTACAGTCATGACCATTGGTAAAACCACTTCCACAATTCATTTTATCAGATTTACTGACAATTACTTTCACTCCTTTCATTATAAGTGATCCCATTTTAAAGCTTGGAGTAAGGTTTACAACACAGAGCAAAACTGATCTCAGCTATGTTCTGTTACTTATACCACTGCCAGCTCTCACATTTGACAAGGTCATGTTGTAAAACAAAGGGTGAAGCACAGTGAGAAAAGCAGCATCTGGAAGAGATCCCTTTTTCCTGGAATACTGGAAAAGGGGTACTGATTTGGCAGAACTCATTTGTTCCATCTACTCATTTTTAAGCAAAGAAATATCTCGTCACTTCTTATGTTTGGCACAGGCTCCAGTTATGCCCAATTACAAATTGCAACTGATTTTTCTCATGAGCATCAACTGAACCTGGTTTTGTCTTCCTAACAAGCTTTAATTCAGCGTTTCCAGAGCTTCCTTCACGCACAAAAAGTAGCAATTTGGGATCTGCCAGGATGAAAGACACTGTACATTTAACAGATTATTAACTTGGTTCACTAAACTGATACTGTTCAGTCATAAAAAACACAGGTTTTGGAAAGCCCCATTTAATGACTGGCCCTAAAATACCCTATTTCGTATGATATTGCAGAACACAGGATTTCAGCATTTCACATTTCAGAGTCAGCTGGTAAAGTGAACAGAAGACTTCTACTTCTGCTTTGGTGTTTTTACCTTGGCAGGTGCTAACAGTGCTGTCTGAAGTCTAGAGTGGCGGGCAAGAGACCGATAGAAGTACTTCTGGCATCCATCCCAGGCAGAAGAAATCTCTGTCAGGAACCTGAGAGAGCAGAAAACGATCTGACACTGAAGGTATATAATCTCAGTACCTCAGCACACTGGAATCACCACGTCAGCTTTTCAACCTGACCAATTTGCTTACAATTTGTTATTTTGCCAATGATCTTATAATTCTTCATTTTCTCAACAAGTATTCTGGTCTTCAGAAAACACCTGATATTTTGCTGCTATTGCTTAGGGTATATTGTAAAAAGCAATATTTAATGTCATTTAACACTTAAATAGTGATTTTTTTTTTCATGCATCTCAATGCCCCTTGATATCCAGTGGACGTATTTGATATGCCTGCGTTTTGGACTTGATGAAAGACACTATAAACTAAACCCCAACATCTGAGAAGAACAGTAACCAGCACGTCTCAACGACAACTGCTGTCAGAAAAACAAGAGGACCACCTAAAAGAACAGCTTTCCTCTAGGCAGGTTTTTCCAGAAATGCCCACTTTGAGGTCCATGCATTTTCTCCTGGAATATCCCATTAGTCCTTGAAGACAAAACAATGAAGTAATGCCTTTCAACTACAACTCGCCTTCAGTAAAATCGTTAGCAGTCTGCAGTCTCATACCATGCTCGCAAAGCATCCCAGGCAAAGCTGGGCAGTGCAGGGTTAACTGAAATTAATTCACAGAAACAATGAAACTGAGGGTAGAGTTGTCAAAAGTGCAAATTAAAACACCTCTCTCAGTTGTACGTGGCAGTACAGTAGGTACAGGTTTTCCAAACTGAGAAGTAATGGGGGAGGGGAAAGGACTATCTAAAATCTTAAGTGAATTACATTCCAGAAGTTTCAGTCTAAATCCACGAGGAATAAATTCTATACATTGTAACTGCAATTCATACGATCTAAGGGTTAGAATTACTGTGTACATACGTGGCATCCAGGTCACATGTACAGTTTAGTACACCTAATGCACTACGCAAGTCCAGTGGACGTAGGTAGAGTATTTCATGATAGTCTTTTGAACGGGACCAGGACAGACCTTTCCGGTATGACAAACCTGGAATGATATTTGAACACACATCCTTATATGCCCTTATTCTTTTATTTGAAAAAAAATAATTCATACAGTTGACACGGAGATATAAAACTTTTGGATGTAGTTTTTTTTCCCTCCCGATGCCATCTGATTTTGACAAGTCTTTGAACACGTTGCAGGTTTTATAATGCAAGAACACACTGTCGCCTAGCTACGGCTAAACCACACAGCTGAAACAAGACAAACACAGACCGGTGTGTATAAAACAAAGTTGGTGGTGGTGGCCAAGAGAAAAATAACCAAGAAGTCTTGAACCTGGAAGGCAGGCTACAGCCTGAGAAGTTACAGCTCCAACCCTATAAAACCCAGGCTTAAGGCTGTTATTTTAGCTATTTTAAAAACTGGATTAAACATGCTCATTTCTCTCAAGCCAATTAAAACACTCCTATCAGAGTATCTTGAAGCACAGCCTGCAAACTATGCTCATTAGCCATCTAGGTTACAATGCCATTTTTCCAAACAAAATGGAGAACAAGCCTTAAGACCAACAGTTTTCACTTCTCCTGGTCTTTAAGAAAGCTGAGTTCAGGATCATCACCTCGTTTTTAAGACATGGCTGATGAATGAGGTAAAGGTGTCACCTGAAATCAAAGACAGCGCCCAGTATTCAAATCCCCATGTGTTAATTAAATCACCACAGTATGTCAATCCTCCAGCACAAACTCTTTAGTAGGGACAAACCTTTTAGTAGTGCCTGTAGTGATAGGAGAAGGGGTAATGGGTTTTAATTGAAAGTGGGGAGATTCAGATTAGATATCAGGAAGAAATTCTTCCCGGAGAGGGTGGTGAGGCACTGGCACAGGTTGCCCAGAGAAGCTGTGGGTGCCCCATCCCTGGGAGTGTTCAAGGCCAGGCTGGATGAGGCTTTGAGCCACCTGTCTAGTGGAGGGTGTCCCTGCCCACGGCAGGGGGGTTGGAACTGGGTGGTCTTTAAGGTCCCTCCCAACCGAAACTATTCCGTGATTCTGAACTTCAGTGGGCAGCAATGGCAGACATTCCTCTGACAACAGCTGGTGCAAAAAATGCCAAGCAGAGGAAAAGTGGATATGCTGGAAACCTCCCACTTGCTTCAATAAAAAAAAAAAAGAAAAGAAATCAGAAAAGTTACCTTAATTTCTACTTCTGGCTATGACTTAGCAGAATGCTGTCAGACAATTGTTTATTTAACAAGACTCTTTACTTCTGCTGATTTCTAAACAACTCAGTAACTAAGAACAGTTGATGAACAATTTAATGTAACACCAAGAGAAAAGGCAACAATTAATAGCTTGGGTAAGTCCTTTTCTTAAGACTAGCAAGGGGAGCAACGGAGATTGGGCTGCTAAACAGGGTGCCTCCAAGGACTCCCATCCCTAGACCACTCAGGCCCCATGGCTCAACCACACCTCTGCCAGTCTGTCAATCAAGCGATGGGCTCTCATTCCAAACGAGCTAACCTCACTTCAGTTCTAGATCAGAGAATGGATGCAAGATAATGAGTTTCCCTCTTGTTTCTAAAGGCTGGGCAGTGACTTCTGACTGGAGATAAAGTAGATGGCTGCTTCAGAAAAGCTACAAAATGCTCAAGACCTTTGTACTTGTAAGCCAAGCACAGTTTTATTCAAAGCTCACCTGTTTTAGCAAGGCTTTTAAAGAGATCTGATAAAGCCCGTTGCTTCTGCATCTGGATGTGCTTTGCCTCTGACTTCTGCTTCTCCTTATCTGCTGTCTGATCAAACGTTAAACTCTGCAGTTCAACTACAGAAACAATAACACCACCTGTACAGAAGACAGCAGGGAAAGATAAGAGATGTGAAAATTTAACATACACCAAGCAGCCACGGGAAGATGGTCTGGGAAGGAGCTATATATCTACAGTTTGGCCTGATTTGTTCTATTTACGTTAGAGAGGTCAATTACGGTATGGAAATCACAAGAATACTTAACCTGTGAACTGGTCAAGATTTTCCACCAGACTTAAGAATGAACTATTTGCTGTAACTGTTGTACACATCTTCTTCATTTTTTTAGTAAGCTTAGGCAGGCGATACTGAAGAGATTCCGTATGAAATGTAATGCCATCCTCACATTCTTCTGGGAGTGCCCTCTGAGGGAAAAAAAGGAAAGAAACAGTCCAGTTGAAATATATACTCAAAGCCACCTTATTTGACCATTAAGGGTAAATCACTGCAAAAACAAGCGTTAAATTCTGCATTTATCTGAAACACCCAAACATGCCCAGTTCAGCACCAACACTTGAGGAAAATCACAATATAGGCATGGCAGGCATTCATCATTAGTTTTGAAAACCCAAACAAAAGGAAGATGCTATGATCCTACTCTTCTTAGCTGTCTGTCACGACCTAGTTCACAGAGGTTCTCTCAGCTTCCTCAGCCTACCAAGCTTGAAGGCACATTAACCTAAATCACTCATGTCCTCGGGCCGTTAGACAAGAACGCCATCACTTACTTTCCACTAGACACAAATCCAGCAGCAAATTGCTGAAGGCATCATTCAAGCAACTTGGAGATGAAATGTGTAAGCGCTATCTTCGCTGTATCAGAGCACGGATATTGTGCCAAATCAAATACAGAACATGCTTGTCTTTCCATGCGGCGCTCCCACCCACCCGCAGTGTTTCATAACACTGAACACAAGTAAGACCAGAAGGTTGATATATTCAACACATTTGACACTTACATAAGATTTTTCTGCAGAAATCAGTGAAAAGCAACACGCAGATGAGAACAAGGAAAATATCCTTTCCACACTTAGAATAAAGAATAGTCACCTTTGCAACACCCGTTCCAGCAGACAGAATTTTTCTTAATGCGTTGTTTAGCATCTGAACTTTGGTTTCTTTGTTCTCAGATTCTTCCTGCTTTTGCAAGCAGTCCAGCTGCTCTTCTTTACCAATTTCCACCAAGGCAGGCCGACATGGCTCGTCGAGGACAACTTCAAACTTCTTCATGAATTTAAACAGGGTCCTAATCAAAGGAATGCAAAAATGTTACTTGGTTTTATAACCCTGGAAATCTCTCAGCTGCTGGAAATAAATGTTTCCACTGTGTGATTAGAAGACACATTCTTGTATTCAGATTTAACATCATAGAGAAATCAGCTAGAAGGAAGGTTCCAAATATGAAACTTAATTCCAAGCTCTGAGTTACCTGCGTATTTTTTCAACCGATTGTTTTATAGCCCAGAAGCTGACATCGTTCCACTTTGAAATTTTCACAAATTCCTATTAGGAAAAGAAATAATCAATGGGATTGCTTATATAAATGCAATGAACTATTTGCATATAAAAGAGTCATAGAATCACAGAACGGTTTAGGTTGGAAGGGATGTTAAAGACCATCTAGTTCCAACCCCCCTGCCATGGGCAGGGACACCCTCCACTAGACCAGGTTGCTCAAAGCCTCATCCAGCCTGGCCTTGAACACTCTCTGGGATGGGGCAGCCACAGCTGCTCTGGGCAACCTGTGCCAGTGCCTCACCACCCTCTCGGGGAAGAATTTCTTCCTGATGTCCAATCTAAATCTCCCCGCTTTCAATTTAAACCCGTTACCTGTGTCCTGTCACTACATGCCCTTGTAAAAAGTCCCCCCCCAGCCTTCTTGTAGGCCCTAAAAATAGCGCTAATGCAGTCCCCCACTACCACAAATTATGCAGTTGAGTTTCCTGCATTTGGGGAAATCGCAGGGGTCAGCACACCCAGAGTGCAAGGGATGAGCCTTGCCCTGGGAAAACCACCTGCCTGATCATTGTGTCTCCCCTGCCAGGTAAGTATGATCTTTAAGGTTCATCTGGTGGTCTTAAAATGCAAGAAATTTTAGTAAATGAGCAAATTACTGCATAGACATCTTATTCTATCAATATGTGTTGTTCACGGTAAAACTGCTGCATGGTCAGATGTTACAAAATCCAAAGGGGCTTCACTACTGGGTAGAAACCTCCATGGCTAAATGGGACTGACCAAGCGTTAAAGACTTCAACCAACCCCTCACCTCAAAAATAAAACCCCTGTCAAGGAAAAAGTGAAGTACAGTAAGGATTTCAGTGGCCAACAGAGCTATTACACACAAATTCAATTAATATCTGCTCCACTGTTCATTTGATTCGCTCAATATATTGTCTGAGCGAAGTTTCCTTTTACCTTAAGTTCCTTTTCTATAGGTCGACGAAGTTCAGTGATTCTGGCCTCAACACACTCTGAGAACTGCTTATAATAATTGTATAGATTCCACAGGACGCTGCACAGAGTGTCTAGATGGGACAGATAATAACAAGCTGCTTTTAAAACAGGATATTCTTCAGTAACAAGAAATGCATCCTAGTTTGTTTTGTGATTATGAAGCTTAGTGACACCAAAAGTTGGGGTAAACTGGCCAACACTATTCTTCATGAGAAGAAGCAACGTAGGCTTGTGTGCCATCTATGAGCTTAGTGATCTGTTTGCAAAGTCCTGAACCCCTGATGGGCAGGTTGCTGTAAAGACTCAACACACGTCATGCCAACAGCTTACCCTTTTCTGCTACTTGAGGCATCAGCAAGACATGGCAGTGGAAAACCAGTAGTGCTTGAAGTCGTGCATGAAACTCTCCCAGCGTGGATCCTTCAATGAATGCTTGTAGTGTGCTGACCAGCGTTTTCAGATCCATTTGCTCGGTTTCTGAACAATGCACCAGAAATTCAGAAGGAAATTGGGAGGAAGCAAAGAAACCCTCTACGTGAAAACTGCTCTTAGCAAACTTCCAACTACATATCAGGTCTCTATGAGGAAAGGTTCAAACCGAAATAGGAAAGGGGTGGTGGTGGGAGGTAGAATTCTAATTTAAAGTAAAGCCCACACCAAACTGGAAGAGAGGGGATGGAAGGCAGCAGTAAGACAGCAACAGAGAAGGCCAGCTACATGTCCAATTTCAGGGTGCATCAAGTATTTAAAGAATATTTGCTATTCTTTACGAACAAATGGCTTTTTGTGGTCATGATGAGCCATACTACAAATCAGTCAATGATTCTGAGGTGTTAAGGAGCTGGCAGTAAGACAGAAAGAGACCTTAGAAGAATCTGGTAGAGAATAGCGTGTCTTTAGAGCATTACACCTATGGAAAGAGACACGCTGTCCACTGAGAGATGTAAAATAACCCAAGGATCTGAAGTTTGTGAAGTAAGTGCATTACATAGTCATGAGATCGGAAGAACCCTGCCTCGTGCCAGAGGATCCTACTTTTATCCTCACAATTTTATTAAATTTTGGTGAGGCAAGGAACAGAGAGCTGTATTATTTCCTTTATTTTACATAATGTAAACACCTTCAGACATACTTGCTAAGACCAGTATGTACCAAAACATATTTATTGTAAGAATTCTTTAGGTTTTATATAGAACGTTAAAAGCAGGTCAGCTGGGATATGAATTATCCTATGTGCTGTTATAAAAATGAGGTGCCTTTTCCAGCTGTAGATGGGGGCCTCCTACCCTCCGAATCTGTTTGAAGTGTCTCTATGTGCATGACATACAGTTACCACAGCTCTACTTTCTTTCAGATGCTTTTTACAGACATCTTTTTAATTTACACCACCTACAGTGTTGGCCTATGAGAGACACAAGTGGTTCCAGAACAAAACAGCAAGTGAAGTTCACTCTATAGGGATGACCCTATACAGTCACAGAATTAATTGATTGTAGGGCAACGCAGGCAAGAACTACACCTGAAAGTGCACTGACAAACTCTTGGCATTTAGGACCTCAATTATGCACCCTTAGTAATTGCTGGAACTGCATCACACATTCATCTAAGGCCAGCACGTACCTTCTGTGTTTGCTTCTGTCTGTTCTTGAACATACTTCTCAGTCATCTGATAGATTGAGAACCAGTGCTTTGTGGATTTCTCTACATGCTGCTTCATAATATTGTCCAAACTTACTGACCAGCATCTGAAACAGTAAGGAATGGGAGAAGAAAAAATTAAAGCGAAAATATGCTTGTTCTGGAGCCCAGACTACCCACACAAGCTTTATTCTCCGTTTCTACTACAGGAAAATTTCACAGGATGGAATAATCTGCACATATGCTTAATATACAGCACCAGCTCTTGAGGATCATTGCTTTGCCACTTCTATTAAATACGAGAGAAGAAATGGAGGAACTGGAGAGGGTAAAACAAAACCAGTTCCAGCCAGGTTCAAAAATTTCTTTTTGCAAAGCTGAGGTAGACTTGTGGAATTCCTGATCGTGGCATACTGCGGGTATCTGTCCTGCTCAGACACATACATCAGGTCACCACGGGCTGGAGATGCTCATTCTGAGCCAGTACAGCTGCTAGGTTGGGGTTTTTTTATCCCCCCCGTTGTTACTAGGACAGCCATATACACTCACAGAAGCATGTTCCATCATTAAGGCAATTCTGCATTGGAATGCGTCTCCGTACAGAAACGGAAGCTTATAGTAACTAAGAAAAGCAGTAGGGAAGAACAGATCTTACTTCAACTCCAATCTGCGCCACTGAATAATCAGTTGTGTGACCAAATCAAGATGTTTCCGCAAGGACAAAGCTCGACTAGCATTTTCCTCCCAGTCCTGGAAAAAACCAAAACAAGTTGCCCGTTACACCAAGCCAGAAACTAGTCTTTGCATGGCGTGACTCATGCAGTACTCTGGATTACGTTCCTACTCCTTAAACTTACGGCATGGAGCAAGCCCACCTCCCCAAATCCTGCAGAGCAGGCAGCTTTCAGTTGTCACGGCTGTCATGTTACCAAGGTAACTAAGGAAGCATAAAAGAGAAAACAAAAGTTTCCCTTAGCTCTTCTCTTACCTGTGCCTTTGCAAGAAGAATTTCCAAGCCGTTCAGGAACTTTGAGAGAGGACTGGAGAGTGGAAAACTCCGGATTCTGTCCATCACAACTATCAGCTGCAGAATAAAAAAAAACCCCAAGAGTTCAACCAGTATTAAGTGATCTTCAACAGAAGCAGTCACAAAGTTAATTTGTATTAGCAGAACCCTCCTCTGCAAGAATAATTTGTTTATTTTAAACTGCTTCCTAATTTTAGTACAAGCTCAAGTGAAGGCCAGTGCAGTCAGGGAAAGGAGCACAAATGATCTAATGCAAAGAGTTCCAGTTGATTCAGAGTTCGTGCATCACTAAGAAATACTACCTGAGCATCACACAGGCCCGTAAGCGGGACCAAAGATACCCATTTTAACACACTAGGAAAGAAAGCATTGTGGAAAAGAAACAGGAGCCCAAACAGCAAAAGCATCTGTGAGATGTGGCAGACTGAAGACTGCTTAAAGCTGTACAATCAGAGTAGGCAGTGAATACCACTTAACATTTCATAACTAAAATACTACAGCTAATAATACCTAATGCCTAAGGAGAAACCGCTATGACTTCAACACATCTGCCTAAGTAACACAGAGAGCATCCAGGCAGCGCGTGCCTGCACCCACCCATGCATATCTATGCACATAGTGACACACAAATTCAGTTCTAAAATGCTTCGGTTTTTCCCAAATGTTTATGGAGGTGGTTTTACCTGCACAAGTACCGGATGCTCCGGCCATTCCTGCAGTAGCCCATTTACTTCTTTGGCAAAATTATCAAGTACAGGTTGGCACTGTCGCACTTGCTGAATATTAGGATGCTGGTAGAAGTCATATGGGCCATCTTGCTGCAGCACAAGATCGGAAGTTAATTCCTCAAAAAAGGTATTGTGAAGGAGAGTGCTAACTAGAAGTTGGCTTCCCAAAAGACTATCGTTCATTTCAGCACCTAGGAAGCAAAAAAAGGAAGACATCACACATGCTATTCATTATTTTTTCAGTTGAATAGATAAAGTGTTTAGTTTGGCGTTTATTTTTCACCCTGTATCCCAGGCTTTAGCATGTTATGTATTACAAGGATCAAAGAATATGCCACACAAGCAATGAGACAGGACTAGGGAACAGAAAAGACATACCTAAATATTTACATTCTCTATTTAATCAAATTTTTGTATAAAAATAAAATCAGCATCCTAAAGGTGGGCTGTGATCCTGTCAGAAGACCACAGGTTCTCTGTGCATAAACTCCTATCAAGGAGATATTTACTACAACATTAGTTGCAAGGCTCTGTGAAAAAGTAATCCAACACACAAAATAATCACATATATTACACCTCAGTTACGAACACAAAAATAAGTTACTGTATAAACAGCAGCCCTTATCTGCCTCCTCTTAACCGCACACATACACATTTATGAGATCAGATTATTCGCAGTATAGCTCTGCTTTGAGAAGCCATGATCCCGAGGTCCCACACATCATCAGAATGATTTACACGTCACATGTGCCAAGTCAAGGTTAATGAAAACCCCAACACCTCTTTCTTTTAATTTGTAAAAGCTCCATTTAAACCAATTCTTTTATGAATTTAACTGAAAATTTTAATTCTGAGAAATTTCTGCAAGTGCACCATCTTCCATGGGATTATGCAGATCCAAGTGACCAAAATTTCACTTCGAGTATTCAATTTATTCTTAAGCTGTGTTAGTCTTATATATTAACAAATGGAAATAGAAAAGACACATAAAAATAAAAAAATCAAAGCATTCCCACCAAGACAATGCTGAACATGGGGCAAGTTTCTTGGAAAAAGAAAATTCGGTTTTTCCCACAATAGGTCTGTTTCTTGCCCTGTAACACAGTTAGTTTCAAAGAAATCATTACAAAGCTAAACCTGCACATCTGAAATATTGCTACCCATCTTACCAATTAAAGGGTAGAACTGCGACACCAGGCATGCACCGGTCTGGTAGCAGGAAATAAAGGTACTGAAATAATGTTTGGCTTGATGAGAAGGCAGGCTCTGTTGATACCACAGGGATCGAGCAAAGTTTAAGCACAACTGTTGATGAACCATCATTACTGTTTGCATAGAGCTCTTGGACAAAAGGGCTCTGTCAACTTCCAGCCGCTCTTCCAATGGATCTTCAGTTTCCATTTTTTCTTCTAGGCTGGGCTGAGCTGTGATATCTTCAAAGTCCTGCAAATTACAGGATAATCAAAGTCAATTATAACTTCTTCCTTTAACGCCTCCCCATCTCCCTTTTCACGCTTTTTGGCGCTGCAGCAATACGCCGATGATGTGAAACTGGCACTGTATGGGTACACAGTGCCACACGGCTCAGAGGTCAGTCTGCAACGCAACACAGGGGAACAGAACAATTAAAGAGGGTAACCACGGCAGTACAGCGATCCTTGAGTGGCTGCCAACTGAAGCTCTTCCAGAAAAAGCAGCAGCAGTCCTATCTGCTGATAAACCACCTCAATGCTGTTTGGTCGCTTGAAGACCCCAACCGTTACATCCCAACACCACCACGACACACACGATTGTCACGTGGATTTCTGTACTGCGCAACATTTGTCGGAGAAGACACACTTCAAAAGCCATCCAGTAACGCAGGCCAGTTAAAGCTGAAAACATCTCACAGCTTGATTTAATCAAGGAGACCAGCCTTCTTCACAGGTAATGAAGCCTCAGACCGCCTTACCTGCTAAATGAATCAAATTTCAGAATTTTACAACAAATAACTAATGGTGGTGTCCTTCAGTGATGTAACTTGGGATTATTCACCCAAACCGCAGTAAGGTTCAAGTCTGGAAAATAATTCCAATAACTTCCCAGAACCAGAAGGTAAAATAAACTAAAAGCACAGTGCTTAATACCTTTTTATCAAGATCTACCCCCCATTTTTCTTCTGGGTGAAGGAAAAGCCGTTTTATTCCTCATCTCATTTTACTTAGAGCATGTATTTTCAGGAGCTACCTTCAGACCTAATTTGTGTGTTTCTTTTACCGAGTTACAGTTGTTACCTTTTCGTGGAAAGGAAATCTCCTCTTAAATTCTTCTTCTTCCTCCTCTTCTTCACTCCGTCCTTTCCCATGACTTTTACTTCTGTACCTGTACAGACTGCGTTCCATTGCCTCCTTCTCTTGGGCACGGCGTTCCTGTTCATCCCATTCATTTACAATCGCCTACAGAAGCACAGAGCAGCATACTTTTACACAAGTTAATGTTTACAATCACCTCACAGTTCATCTTGTTTGGCTCTTTCCTCTTCCACAGTCTACAACAGCACAAATCAAAGTCATCTAGCTTGAAGGAAGATTTCTGAATCGCCCTCTCAACATGCCAGTGAGTAAAAAGCCCAGGAAACAGTAGGCATGAGCACTTGCCCAAGTTTCAGTCTCTTTTCTTTACCATGTTATAAAGAAACTCTCTACAAAGTTTGGGGTTAGTTCTTTTGTGCCTTTTTTTTTTTAATATGTAAAACCTTTGATGACCATTACAGGCTATAAAATCTATGCCTTGATAAATCCAAAATAAATTCATACAGTCTTCTAGATTATGTTAAAATTATCTTTTATAGATTAATTGGGAAAAAAAACCAAAACCAAAACACAGGAACAAAACTAAAACCACCCCACATGAACAAAACAAAAAAAAGGAAATTTTGAGATTACTACACTGACAGTTATCAAAGCAGAACCACAGAACGGTTTGGGTTGGAAGGGACCCTAAAGACCGTCTAGTTCCAACCCCCCTGCCATGGGCAGGGACACCCTCCACTAGACCAGGTTGCTCAAAGCCTCATCCAGCCTGGCCTGGAACACTTCCAGGGATGGGGCACCCACAGCTTCTCCGGGCAACCTGTTCCAGTGCCTCACCACCCTCTTCATTAAGATTTTCTTCCTGATGCCCAATCTAAATCTACCCTCTTTCAGTGTAAAACCATCGTGGTTTGTCCTATTACCCACAAGCCTTGGTAAAAAGTCTCCTTCCATACTTCCTGTAAGCCCCCTTTATATACTGAAAAGCCATACTAAATTCTCCCTGACGTCAGTCTTGTCCAGGGGACAAGGTAGTTCAGTGCAAGAATCCTGGCCACTGCCATTCCGATGTTACCTGACACAGATGTCTAAAAAGCTGCAGAGATTTCTGGTCCATCTCTCCTCTGGATAGTACATGGCACCGAAGATGCAACAAAGCGTTCACTAGGAGCTGTTCCAGAGTGGGGCAAGGCTGCTCTGCTCCCTCAGATTCTCCTTCAGAGTGCTTCAGAGAAAACTTCTGAAGTCCATGAAGGACCTCAACTGAATTCACCGAGCACAAAATTTCTGCACGAGTTAAGTAAGTGGGGAAAGCCCGGCCGACAGAAGGAAAAGTCAACAAGGAGGTGAGGAGGTTGGTGAGATCCGCTGGGCGCACAAAACTTTTGAGTACTGCATAAACTTCCGAAGCCACTAATCGCATGCCGTGTTGCAACTGTAAGATGGCAGCTTGCAGAGGAACGATGGCGTCAGGGAACGCAGCGTACTCCTCTGCCAGGTGTTTCCTAAACTGATGGTGTGATTGCTGCCAGGATGCTTCCTCACGTAACAGGTTTTGTATTGCCTGGAGTGATCTAGGTCTTTCCCCACGGAGGAACTGCAGAAGGCGGGCTAAAAGATCTTGGACTGAAGAAACCCGTGCTATGCTGTTGATGTACTGGTGAGCCTCCTGGTACAAACAATCGTATGCTGGAGCTGGAGGCCTGAAGGCCTTTTTTCTGGAAACGCTGCTTATTTGCTCCTTCAGCCTTTGCATTCTTTCATGCAACAGTCTGTTAAGAAACAACATTGACCAGTTTAGACATAAATGTGAAACATGCTTATACGTATCTCTAACGTAGCAGTTATATAAAGATTCATCAGAAATATGCTGCTAGTTCGTGTGAAACAGCATGTAAGAAAAAAACCCAAGAAGCAACACATATAGCCTACATAAGCAGTTCTCTCCCCACACCCCTGCCTTCAACAAACTTCAATTCATTTTCTTGCTTGCTGCCTGACAGCTCTGAGAGCATTAAGGAAAAAGTGGTAGTGCTGGAGGCAATTGGTAGAAAAGCCATCCAGAACCTGCTTTCAGTGACTACAGGTCACTTCAAGCAGTAGCATAGAACTATCAGAGTCTCTACGTGTATAATAATGAAATGGAAAACTTCCATTAATAGTGGAAAATCATAATACCCGTTTTTTATCTCCCTGTACAGCTAACACCTGGAAACGTGCACAAAGGAGAAATCTCTGTTCACTTAAAATTTCCTCCTTAAATTCCTCAGATTAAAAAAAAAAAAAAAAACAAAAAACAAACCAAAACCCCAAAACAATGGTGTGCTGGGTTCAGTCAGGAAAGGGTTAACTCCCTTTACTGTGGTTACTAGGAAGTTGCTAAGAGAAGCATTGATAGGGTCTCAGCTGGTGCTGGGCCTGTACTGGTTTCAAGGTCTTTCTCCACTTTTGATATTGCAGCTGCGTTCCCAGCTCTGGCTGTCTCCTGAGCAGCACAGGGGACACAGCTGACCCAAACTGACCAAGGAAGTATTTCATTCCATAGTACATCAAGTTCCAGGTTCTTTGCCGGGGAAGGGGTCCGGTAGCCGTTACTCTTCCCATTACTCTCTCCCTTACTCCCTTGCTCATCTACTCCTGGTCACTTGCTAACCTTCAAGCGTTAGCTGCTTTGCCAACTCCTGTGCTGCCTCGTTCGTGTGGGAGTTGGTGGGTTGTTTAGAGTTCCTGGCCGCGCTATTGCTGATAGGGTTCGCTCGGAATCTGCTGCATTAGCTCCCGGGCTCCGGCCCTCGGGCTCTCTGGGTCTGACTCTCACTACTCAGCATCTGGGTGTGCATTGGTCAGTGGATGGTGGGAAATTGTATAATATTTTTTATTTTCTACTATTTTAATGATTTATGATTAGTAGTACGTAGTTCTTATCTCAATTTTACAAGCTTCCTTACTCTTTTTCCTCCAATTCTTCCCCTCTGTTGGAGGAGGGGAGGGGGAATATGTGAGAGCAGCTTCGTGGTATTTTGCTAGCTGGAGTAAACCACAACAAACGGTTACAAATTCTGAATGTCAGCTTGATGTGGTAAGCACAGCGCCATAGGCAAAGGCTGTTGCTAAAATCCACATCTGGAGACTTCTACCCAGTACTACCAGTCCACGAATTCTGCAAAATGGCACTGGCACCTACCTTGGGGAGTTACAGTGTCAGGTACACATTCCCTCCCATTTCCACCCATGGATAACACTGTCACATTTTAATGAAACTACCGTAATTTAGATGTATGGTTTTACTTTCACTTCTGGGCATAGCTTCAGTTTTATCAAGATATGAAGGCCACTGCTTTCAGCGTTGTATTTACAGCAGTACAAAGTGTGTACAGACAATTCCTTAGTTTCTACGAGTAAACAGAACAGCTTTTGTATTTTTCCTTAGCACCTCCATATGCAAACTGATATATTTTAAAATCAGCGACCCTTATTTCTACAGAACACCAAAAATGTAAAGCTGTGAAGAAAAATCTTGGAGTTTGAGCATCCAAAGTTGAAGTTTCCAATCTAAAAGAGAAGAGTTAAGTGTCTGAGATATTACCTGAGATGGGGATGAATATAGTTGCTGACTGCTTCATCTTCAATACTTTTTCCTGTATGCAGCTGGGATGAGAAATCATTTGTTTTCCATTCACACTCCAGCTGGTGCAACTAAAACAGAAAGAATAAATCCTCCTCTGAGGTTCTGGCTTTGGTAACCCAGTAGGTACATCATATTCTTGGGCACAACCAGTAGTTCTAACTGGTTGTGGTTTTTAAATGAGAAAGATTTGCCCAAGAACACCCAAGCCAAATTCCTTTGTGTTGATTTTATACATTACAGATGTAAAAGCCAACTCAGCTCCACACTCACCTCTTCTTCTGCATACTTGAGCTTGTATTCTCTCTTAACAGCTGGATCAAACCTGGTCTGTGGAAGCCACACCTGGATCTGCACCAAACCAATATTCACCCAGAGGCTTCCTCGCCAAGCTGTCTCTGGTAACTCCTTAAGACCTTCCCCAAAGAACTGCTGCAGGCAAGTGAGCAGGAGAAACAGGAATTCTTTAGGAAGTAACTCCTGATCAGTGATGCTTTTAAGAATCTTGAGAAGGAACTCAAATGCAACAGGATCCTTGAGGTAGAGCTTCTCACAGCACTCCAAAAATTTTCCTTGAAGATCCATTGGAACCAGATCTACCAGAGCGGAGAGTTGTCTGCTCAGCATTACTCTTTGTAGTCTAGCATCTGTGTGTCTGGAGGCAAAGGAATAAGAAAAGTTTACGCATGGTAAGCAAGCTTCTGTAACATACCCAATATTTAAATAACATCTATGTGGAAGATGTACCTAAAATCTGCTATCGAAGAGACAGCCAGGTTGGTCCACAGTACTGTGCTGACTTCATGAAGCTGCTGTGCTCTCTCCACCCATTCTCCCAGTGTCACATGGGATGATGACAGAACAGGAAGCCCACTCACATCCCACTGGCTTGTCTTGCTGCTGCTAGTTAGAATTTCAAAGAAGCACTTTGAGAAAACTGCTCGGGTCAAAATACCTGGGCCCTAAATTAAGAGATTAAGAGTTAGATTGTTCAGATGCAATGTGCACTGACTATACTAGAACTTACAGTATTGCTTTAGAAAGCTGTTGAATTATTTAATGAGTATTCAGCCTAGTTGTTTGATCAGGTCAGGAGATACAAACCTTCATAGAACAGTTCATATGGGATTTAGGAAAGTTCTTTTCCTCTGTTGCAGGTAATGGCCGCCAAGTCAACCAGTAGTCTGGGTCTGTGGTGAAAGTACTGCTCCAAAAGGATGCTAGTGCAGCATTAACTAGTTGAGACCACAGAATAGACATTTCTTCGGGGGATATCTAAGGAGAGACAAAAACTTTGAGCTGAGAAAAATTTAGAGGGAGCAAAGAGAATCAAGCACACACACAAATAATAAAAGCATGATATGATTTTCAGTAGGGATAAGTGTAAGATATTCCTCAACATCCTTTGCAAATTCACATAGTGTTTGCTCGCACCTCTTCTCAGCAAAAAGGGGATACTTCCCATGGCCGGCACCACCTCCTGACTGTGAAATACGCAGCATGTTTACAGAGCAAGTTTTGAGAACACAGCCTCCAGTCTACCACTCTGCAAACTTCCATTACAATATGCAAGGTTGCATAAGCATTAAACAGGTAAACCTATCCAGTATTCTGCTCTGAAGCACTTAATGTGAACTTGCTGGTTTACTGAGCTTTGTGGGAAAACAACCACCACTGCATCATACCTAAATATTAACCCATCAGAATTTCTCTGTCATATTAACTGCCCTATAGAAAATGCATCAAATAACTGTCCCAGTCTATTTGATTTGCAACATGGACCTACAATAAAAAAGAAAAAACCAAAAACAAAATAAAAGAGAGGAACAGGAATGGAGGCAAGTATTTTTCAGCATAAAATTACTTTGACTAAATAGATGCATCCAGGCTGACACCTGCCATTCATAGAATGGTTTGGGCTGGGAGGGACCTTAAAGACCATCTAGTTCCAACTCCCCTGCCATGGGCAGGGACACCCTCCACTAGACCAGGTGGCTCAAAGCCTCATCCAGCCTGGCCTTGAACACTCCCAGGGATGGGGCATCCACAGCTTCTCTGGGCAACCTGTGCCAGTGCCTCACCTCCCTCTCCGGGAAGAATTTTTTCATGATATCATTCAATTCATTCCTGTTTTCATAAGGTCACAGATGGATGAATGGAACAACAAACCAGATCATACAGAACTAGATTATTTCAGACTTTGTTGTGTTTCATTTACATTTTAATGTTGTGTTTTATTTGTATTTTTTTTGCAGGCTCACAGTTAATAACCTTTCCTATTAAAAGGAACAGTTATTGTCAGACACAGGTAGAAAAACTGCATGTCAAAAATCTTACAGAGATATACTTATTTTGAAGACTGTTGAAAACTTCTGTAAGACTAAAACTAAATAGTTCTTACTTCATTAAGGTGTAACAAGTGCCACAGTCCAGACAGCTGGTGAGAAGCAGCTGGCGTCAACTTCAGGGAAAAAGCTATAAGCTGAACTAAATCCGAATGCATGCTTAGTTCTTGACTGCTGCTCTCCCTGTAGCAGGTGAAAGAAATACAACTTCAGGAATGCTTAAGCAGGGCACGTGAAAGTAAGTATTTGAATAGAAAAATAAATTGAGCATGGCAAGTGAACTCCCAATCATAGAGTCACAGAACGGTTTGGGTTGGGAGGGACCTTAAAGATTGTCTAGTTCCAAGCCCCCTGCCCTGAAACAATAACAAGGACTCCCTGAGAGGTTAAAATTACAGCATTTTAAACACTGGAGAAGAACAAGCATTCAAATAATACTCAAAACACTTGCATCCTCGAAGTTGGCAAAACCTACATACAACAAAAGGGGGAAGAAGTGGAGTCTTCTGTAGCTCTAAGTTGCATGTTCAGCAAAACATACAAAACA
Source organism: Rhynochetos jubatus (assembly GCA_027574665.1). Lineage (NCBI taxonomy): Eukaryota > Metazoa > Chordata > Aves > Eurypygiformes > Rhynochetidae > Rhynochetos > Rhynochetos jubatus. The sequence goes on along the minus strand of CM050650.1, from coordinate 85,488,365 downwards.
CTTGAGGACAAACCCTCTTGCAGCTTTGTAGTTCTGGTGAAAAATCTGAACTTTGCTATATTCAAAAGGCGAATCAGTGATTCCAAGAGTCCCACTGCACAAAAAGTCACATTTATGGATTTCAGCAAAAGAAGAGTTCTCTTTTAAGGAATGGTAAACCAGTCAAAAAATAAATACACTTGGCTCTTAAAGCACTAACACTTCTTAAATGAATAATGTTAATTTGAACCATGTGTGTACAGTTCCCACATGAGGAAGCAGGCATGCTGGCATACTTTCTCCATCACCCGTCTAATTCAGTCTTTCTGCAGTAGCCCCCATCAACATGGTGATAAAGATCTTCATTTAATTCTTAATATGAAGGATTCATGTCATTAAAAGTCAAGTAATACACATTTCCAAAAGGAAATACTATGCACCATTTAGTACATAAAAGGTTTTAGTTCTCCTCCACCTATCATCCATTCCACCATTAACAAAGCAATTTCTGGAGTCTAATGTGTTCACTCCAAGGGGTTTGGACTTCAGCATCAATAAAGTTAGTAAAGAAGAAAACTACTTCCTCCATGTAACGCCAAACTGCTCCTTTGCTGATACTTTTTACAGCTGTCCAGGTGTAATTCTGCATGCAGACAAGGAGCGCGTATGCGCTTACATACATAAACATACGCGCCTGTGTGCACTGTACACAGTTTGTACGTACACACACAGCTTTACATACAGACGTAAAGCACACAAGTTACAGCTTTTAGCTAGGGATTCTGAATCTCATGAAAGGAATACAGGCTCTCTTTCTCCAACCTTCTTGCACAAGCTCTGGCCACGTAATCCGCTGTCAGTTTGTATTGCCAGAGCAGGCCGATGTATTCCATGGCAGGCCACAGCTGAACCCGACTGCAGAGCTGGTTTAACAAGGCAGGGTCTAACTGCCTGGCGACGGTATCTTCAGTAAACCGTTCTTCTGAGTGACCATATGTAACTCCTTCTGCTCTCAGTTGTGAATGTACGGCTTTCAAAAAAACCTTCAGTTGACCTGTTTGACAGAGCGTTAAGAGGCACATAAATGCATGTTCCCTGGCAAGGAATACAGTACCTTTCACATCCTTTCAATTTCTATACAGAAAGAATGGAGATGGCAGAAATCAACTGTAAGGCTCTTCAAAAGTGTTACCTACCCAGACTAACGTCTTCTAAATGATTGGCTCTAATGATCAGGCCATCAGCTTGCAGCAATGCTTTCTTCATCTTCCATCCAGCAGCAGCAATATTCAGACAACACATTATTTCCTGCCATCTACTTCCTCCAAAGGCCAATCTCAGCTCCAAGATGTTAAGTGGTTTGCTGAGGACTTTTAACTGAGAAAAACATTCCATGCCCAGTTTATCCTGGAAACATGAAAAGGACATTTGAAAAAGTGGCAGTTTGTTTCAGCAGCGCTAACACCATGACAAACAAGATCTGTGACTGCAGTCAAAACTAAGATTTCTAATTCACACGCACATGACTGAAGTACAAGTATATATAAACCAACTTGCAACAAGAGCTGAACAGCAGTTCCTTTGTAGCCCTACTCAATACAGCAGGAAAACAGAAATTGAAAGTTGGCCACAATTCCTCCTTGTCTCTTTTTTTTTGCTCCTTTATGAAGAAACTACGTCTATTATGCAGACAAACAATACTTCAACAGGGCAACTTACCTAAACTAAGGGCAATAAATAGACAAAATAATAAAAATGCAGGAAGCTCAAGTCACTTAAAAGAAACTGCAGTTTACACGTGAAATTTAAATACACTTGGATGCCTAGAAAAATCTCCCCCAATTCTCAGTGAGCACTGAATGTTCTTCAAAGTCCCACAGAATAACTATGAGCATTTCTGAACGGCTGAGTATCTTTGAGATAAGGTCATAAAAAACTAGTACTAATTACTAATCACCAGTATGAGCAACCTATGTGACTACTTGTGCCCTGCTTTTAAAAAGGGTTTTATATTCTTTTGAAAATTTTACTGCAAGATTATTGATTTTTTTATTGAATGACAACTGCTTAGGTAACAAGAAAAAAACCCCAAAATTGTCAGAGTTAAGAAGCTTTGTCTTGTAAGGCATAAGGCAGCCCCACCCTACGCTGTATAAAAGGAAGTACAGGGTCTGTTCCACATGCACACATGTTCACTAAACAAGCAAGTGGCACGCTGATATTCACGAGTCTCCAGAACAGAGCGAGGGGTAATATTTTTATGCTTGGGCTGGGCACCACTCTGCATTAAATAACTGCTATCTATACAGAGCATAATTAATAGTAGGAATGCTGTAAGGAAAGGGATAGATCTCACAAAAAGAGATGTACATGAACATATGCTGAAACTGTGTTTTTCATCAATCTAACAAGTCCAAAAGGAACATTTCTGCTGGCCTGGCAAGCAAGTGCTGTAAATCTTTATGATTATTTTAAAGCATATTTGGACATCGCTGGAAATACAAAGAAGTACAGATACCTTAAAAGGAAGAGGCCTTCCTAGAGACTTCTGTAATATCTTCATACTGGCAGAAACACCAGCAGGATTGGCCAAGCAGCTCTGAATGTGCTGTGAAACAGACTGAATTTCCTTGGAAAGCCTTGTAGACACATGCCAAAAAAAACAAAAGCAAGAAAAAAGCCCACACAGTTAGCTGAGAAGTTTGAGAAAAGGATGCATGAGAAAGTGAAAGGATGAAAGAAAGGAATTTCCTAAAGGGGTAAAAATTCTAGACAATCATTTGGGCAAGCAGAAGCCCAATGCTAAAAAACCTGAAATGTAAAAGTGAACAGCTATTTAATACATTGGACTTGCACCACTAACTCAACGCAACTTGGTCACTAATAGCGAACAATGCTAATTAGCTATACGACCAAACGAAAGAGTAATTTTATACAGCCATTTAACTGGAACACAGATCAAAGCCACTCACTTGTGCTGGTCTGATCCAATAAGCATCTGAGGAATTCTGTCAATGAGATGCTTCATAACCCAGTGCCAGTGCAGAGACAGAAGCGACAGCCCTTGCGAATCCACCGTCAGCGTGTCGGAGACTGCCCAGAACCGGTCACGCCACAGCAAGCAGTATAAAATCTAACAACAAACCAAAAAGGTTACAGTTTTCCCACCGCTGCATGTTACAGAATATGTTCTACTTCAAGTAAGACAAAAAACTAAACCACCATCATTTCCATGAACCTTGGACTCACACGGCGCTTTGCATTCAGCGCTATACTACCAGTACTCTACTGTATGTCCTCTAGAAATACCCCATGGCTCTGCCGGCAGGTGCAACTATCCAAGTCAAAGCCAAGCAATCCCTGCACCAAGTCTACAATGTCACTGTCAGAGCTCAGCAAAGTGATCTTCAGGGTCTGAAAGGGAGAGGAAGAAGCGAACCAACCCCGTGACCTGCACGTCAGCTGTCCAGGCTCGGGTATCTTTACCTAGGATAGATGTGGATACCCCTTTCACCATCAGTGAAGAGAAACAGGCACTTGTATGGCGCAATTCATACCACCCCATGCAGAGGCGGCTTGATGGTCAAGCTCAGCAATGTGTATCTACATCCCAGCTGTGCACATTTATATAAGACAATTCCCAGCCCACGTATTCGCAGGCTGAAAAACCCACGTTCCACGCAGATGAAATGAGAAGACAGAGCACAAATACAGCCACTGAAACAAACACGATCATTTGCCTGGTGTCAGTACCAACAGAAGTACTGCCGTTTATTTCACAGTTGCTGAAACGAACAATAGCGTTCTGCACACAATCTCATTTCACTTAAATTCCATAAATATACTAGGAAAAGTCTACTTACATCATGCATGTCATCATCACTTAAGGCCACCTGAGTAGACTTCACCCAGTGTAATGCAAAGGCATCCCAAAACTCAAAGAAAGCAGCAAGGTTGACCACGATGGCATGAGGAAGACAGTTGTAACTTCCTGGATCTGAGGTTTGGGGAAGAGGGAAAGAAAAGGAGAGACTGAATATTCCAGGTACATCACATGACACATTTCTGATCGCTACATTCTCTCTGTGCTTAGGAAAAAAAAAAAACCCAACTTGATAATATCTAAGAACTGAAGTAATGAAAGTAGTCCTTCACTATTTGCACAACTGTTTATTACCTCAATGCATTTCATACAAAAAAAATCCCTAATGAGGGAAGCATTGATCAATTGCTTCTACGCAACGCACTAACTTCAGCACTAAAGTTTCCTCCTTTGTTTTAGGAGTAAAACCACCAACTCACATAAAATAAGAGACAGATGATTAGAACAAAAGCACCTTGGAAGAACTTGGCTATTTCTTCTAGACAAAGACAAAAAGCTATTCCAATTTCTCTCCACCATAATCCTAAAGTTTAGATAATTGAGAGAAATTACATCCACTCATTACCTAGTAGAGACTGGAGATAAATGGTGTAGCATATGGCATATAATATATATCCAGTGTGTATACATATGTCGTGACAGGACAAGAGGTAACAGGTTTAAACTGAAAGCAGGGAGTTTTAGATTGGACATCAGGAAGAAATTCTTCACGGTCATGGAGGGTGGTGAGGCACTGGCACAGGTTGCCCAGAGAAGCTGTGGATGCTCCATCCCTGGCAGTGTTCAAGGCCAGGCTGGATGAGGCTGTGAGCAACCTGCTCTAGTGGAGGGTGTCCCTGCCCATGGCAGGGGGTTGGAACCAGATAATCCTCCAACCTCAACCACTCTATGATTCTATGGTTCCATATCTAGTTTAAGAGCAATGTGTTACGTATCATACTAGTCCTCATCTGACTGCTTTACATTCACACAGTCGTCTTTTTGCACATTCAGGGCACACCATGTTTAAAATACACATTTCACAGCAGTGCAAATTAACTGTATTTCACATTGACCACAGAACCAAAAGGAACAGTGAAAGTCAACCCACCTTTGCGGAAATCTAGAGACATTCTTAAGACACTATTTTTTGGCTTCTTGCTGGTAATCAGATTCTTCTCAGTGTAGCTTCTTTTTTCTCGGTCGAGAAATAATACTGCCCTGAATTAAAAGTTGTTAGAAATTCAGTATCATTTTAAAGCCTCTGCGTTATGGGAACAGTGAACTAGACTGACATTTTATATTTCACTGTATTATTAAACAAGAATCAAGTGCAGCATAACTTATTGCTTGAATAGAGTTTCTGCAAAACAAGCTTCACCAAAAGCAGATTTTTGACTGCAGCACTCACCAGGAATAAAAAAAAAGCAGTGAGCTACGCAACAGATGCAACATCATCACCTGTAGGATATGCGAGCAGCTACTGCCTTATACTTTAACTGCAAAATCTGTGTACTGTTTGCTCTTATTAGGAAAAGCAGTCCAAATCCAAAAGCAGGGCAACTATTTAAGTTTTATGTCAGAGATTTCACACTGTTGCTTCTGCTTCTTCTATGCCTTGAAGTACTCCAGCCGATACGGAATGCTGGGAGCCCTGCCTTCTATATTAAGTGATTTGGTTTAGTTTGCATCTACAGAAAACAGAAGCAAAGAATTTAAATACCGGTGCAAAACCCCTGTCTAGTATTATGGATCACATCTATCAAAACCTAAAAACATACCTGGCAGATACCACAAGTGTTGATACAGCACTGATTAAGGTCATTGGGCAGCCTTCACCAGTTTTTTTGTAACCTACCGGTTCGCTACAGACTTCAAAAGGATCAGAAGCTGATCTGTGTGTTCCATTTCTGTATCAAAGTTCATTGAATTTCTAATGATATCCAAAAACTGCATATTCCATCGTGGGTCCAGAGGCATCACATGTTCATCTGGGAAGGCAGACAAGACAGGACAGTATTGGAAATGTTATTCAGTGATAGACGTTCCTCGATCCTCCTGCCTATGCAAGAACATCAGGGAAAGAAAGAAAGCCTAAGAGGAAGGCAGAGTCTTAAGCTCCCTCACTCCAGATATCCAAACGGAAAAGCTTTAAGATGACTGCAGGTTCTGTAAAACAGAGCAGTGAAAGTAAATTAACCAGTGGTTCGAGTACCCAAAACGGACAGCTTGGAAACTCAAGGCCAACTCCCTTTTCCTTCAGAGTCCAGGAAAGATACCTAGGACCATCCACAAAGGGTTCAGTGTCACTGTACATAGCCTTCATGCACCTAATAAGCTTGGAAAGGAAGTGACCGGCCTGAGCTCCCAGTAAAACACCGAGGGAAGATTACAGGCCTCAACATCGGTTTCAGATGGACCAACAAAACAAATGCAGGGGAAGAAACAGGATACCTAACCTATCCAGTCAGAAAGGCAGTGTTTTCTTACACACATTTCCTAAGAAGAGCTGCAGTGTGTTCAGAGAACAAATAGAGGATGCACCAATGTCTTACATCGATTTTTTTCAGAAGTACCTGTCATAGTAGGCTGTAGCAGCTTGATCATGTTACTGACTCCAGATGAGAGGGGACTGGCATAGAAACTACTGAGGGCTACAGCACCTGCTTCCAGCTGAATCCGCACTGCATCTGTGGGCAAAGGAGAGAGAACACAGGTGTAACAGACAGCATTTAGTACACACAAATAACTTAAGATGAGCCAGCACAAGCAGCCTGAATCTTATCTGTGCATGCACTCTAAACATGCTGGTTGCTCTTATTTTGTATTAGCTCCAGGATGCCTTAAAAGCAGTCAGAATATCATGGCCGAAGACAGAAATCCAGTAAAGAGTTCTAGTTAAACTGGTGATACTTCATGTATGCTGTTAAAAATATGGGTTGTGAAAATCTGAGTTTATATGTTAAAATCTTACTCTCGGTACAGGTACTTCTGATTTTTTTTCCCCTCAGTTAAAACAAATAAACAAACCACTTAAAGTACCTGACTAGGTATTTTCTAGTTCGTAGACACACGGGCCCAGAATGACAGCAAAATCAAGGGCGAGCAATCCCATTCACGTAGGGACAATACAGTTTGAGATTTCACACCACACAAGGAAGCTGAGTGAGAAAGTTACTTAGCCTGTCTATGAACTCTGCACAAATTTAATGTGATTAACGTAACGAAGCAATTGATACCTCAGCTCCCATCCTGATTGTTCAGGCAACACAGCCTCAGGAAATCTCAGTTCTGCAGTTTCCTGGCTTTTTAACCATTTGTATTTTAACGCCAAATAAACAGAAGGCATTTTATTGCTTCTGATATCACTTAAAAAAAAAAATAAACAGTGGAGCAAAAGGTGTATTTGCTTACAGAGACAAAGAGGTATCCAAAAATTGTTGCAATCCAGAAACAGTACAAGTTACATGCATGCTTAAATAACAAAGGGCAAACAAATCAACCCTTAGCCAAACCAAAGTTAAATAATTACATACCAAGCACCTGTGGCAGATTTTTGGCTAAGGAGTTAAGCCATTTAACTCTCAATGTCCAGTCTTGATTGGTTGCCTTTTCTATGAACAATTTCACTGAAGCCTGGAGAACTTCTACTTTATCCATCCAGTCTGCTTCTCTCTCAACAGCACTGAATTTGAGACTCTCAGGGTTAGTGGACTGCATAATTTTTTGAAGATCTTGCAGAGTCAGCGGTAGTGTCCTGAAACACAAAGGGAAATCCAGCAATTAAGGGCTCAAACTGCCAGTCCCAGGGAATAATGTATATTGCAAGGCAAGCTACTCTGCGTGCAACCGTCTGCAGGCAAGAAGGCAGCAACGCAATAATCTCTCTTCTTTATTTAGCTTCAAAGTCAGTGTCCAACTTCAAATTAGTTGGGGGTGTCTACTAGTAGGAACTCTGTATTGCCAAAAATTCATGCCGTGCCAGAAGTGAATATGCACGGCATTTTACTGAGAAATAACTGTGTGCACTAGAAAGATATGCAAAGGTAAGTTAAAAAAGACAAAGATAGAAGTGTCGTTGATAAAAATAACCCAGCAGTTGCTCAGGTTTTACAATTTCAACATTATATCTTAGTACCAACTTCTACAGCTTGTTCTTTCACTGGAAGCAAACCACAGGACCTGTCCACAGTAGGTCACTAAGCAAAGCAGGCCGACAGGAAGATTTTGCACCAGTGTTGTGAAAATAAGTTATATTGCACAAGAAATCATGACAAGAATTTCTTGCATAAGGCCCCTGCGCATGAGACTTCTTTCAGACAGCTCTGCTTCAAGGAGGAAATTTGGTTTAGTGTTTTGTTTTGTTGTTTTTGTTTTGGTTTTTTTTTTGGTTTTTTTTTCCCACCTGAAACTACTGGACCTAAAATAACTGATGAATAATCGTTTACATGGAAGCAGGAAGTACAAAGGATCATTAGTGTATTTAAAACTAATTAAATACTATTTTTTTAAAGCTCAGAAGGAAACAGAAATAAGATTTTTTTGGGGCTCTTATTTCCTTGTAAACCCAGTGTTTGCATTCACATTTTCTGCTAAATGCCTACTCCGACCTCGACTTGGTGGGTCAACCGTACTTTTGCAAGTTTGAATAGAGTAAAAAATTTTGGACTGAAGAGTAAAACAGTAAATAATTAAACTTGTATTTGTAGTGGTTGCATGGAAAGGTAACAGGAGCCGCAGGTACAGAGTGTGACGACCAGTCTCTACCCACACATTTTGCTGCAGTCAGTTTTGCAGGGAACATTCACATGCCACCCAGAGTTTACACACATCTGGTTTCTTACTCACTTATTAGACAAAAAGGTGTTTCTTGCCTACCTGCAGTTTTTAAGGTTTAGTCTATTCAGACAGTACATCAGGAGCTGCGCATCACTCCGGACTGTGGAAAGAAGGGAGTCTTCGGCTGCAAACAGACCTGTAGGTAGCGAGTCTGGCCACAGTCCTATTGCTAGCAAGGAGTCACCCCAGTTTTCATGGGAAGTCAGAGAGGAAGCATGCTTTGTAATCAATTCTAATACAACCTACAACAAACAACCAAACAGCAGTTTAGAATCATATTCAAACACATATTCAAGTACAATAGCTTAGGTAACTCTCCAGTTACATAAATTCATTATGAAATCATTATAAACCAAATGTTCAACAAACACTATATAACATACATGATAGAAGTACCAAAACATTCTAACCATAACTGAAATGACATACTGTACAATTTAAAATAGGAAGTGTATATTGCAATCTCCAGGTGACACTGTGCACAGCGTTCCAGGCTATAGCTTTATCACTATTAACATCCCAAAGCCTCAGCTAAAACTGCTAAAAACCAAGTAATATCCCCGCAACTGGGACATCCTCTGGCTCACCTACACTGCAAAAGAGTGAGCCACTATAAGACGTTCGACTAACCATATTTATCCCAGGGGAATATCTCAATAAGCACATCCCAGACTGACAGCCTTCATGCAACTCTCAGCTGACCTGTGTCTCCAGTAGCATGCCACCAGGCTGAGAAAATGTGTCATGAAAGGATGGCTGACAGCTGAAATTCACTGTACTTCACCATTCAATACCAAAAAAACCCACAACTTCTGGAGCTTCAACTGACCTGTCAGAGAAAGTTCCACCCAGAACTGTATTGCTTACACTGAAGCCAAAATAGGCTCAGAATCTAGAAGACACAGAAAACATCCCAATGCCACTTAACCCCTCCTCTCCATCACCTGACAGATCCCCGAGAGCGCATTTAACATTGTATTGTTAATGCCCCCACGAGCACCATCTTCATCAACCTCTTGTTCAGGCACGTAGGAAACCGCGGATCTCCAACGCTAGGCTCACAAAACTATATTTTTCATGTATTTAGATGAGGTAAGAGAAGCTTTAAAATACAGGACTTTTTACCTTTTGGTTAATCTGCAGTTGTTGTGAACGGCCATAAACTTCCCAACAGGCTCTGTGAAAAGACTTGGCCAACCCAAGGCCTCTCTGTATCTGCTGCACAATTAACACAGCAGCCTGAAGCAAAGGCGACAGAGATGACACAGAACCTGAAAGACACACGGCATTTAGGGTGGTATGAACATTCAGTACTTGTTTAGTAATTAACCCTCCGAGGACAAACACCGTTTCAGACCCTGAGAAGGTCCAAAACAAATTAATCCTCCCGGGTCCTGAAAGTTGATCGATTTCTTCCTAGGGTTAATAAGAAAATCTGACAGGACTGTAACTGTTGAGCAGCTCAAAATGAGACATCAAGCAGCTGAGATGCACGAGGCCTACTCAAGTTCTTCTTTGTAGTAAGATGACACTGAGTTTCATTCAAAACCTCTGTTTTGCTGTTTCACTTAGAGTACATTGCCTTCCCTAGAGCAACAGACAACTGACACTTGCCGCTGTCTGATATCTCCTGACAAAGCACTCCCGTTACCGTCTTTTTATGGTTTGGGCCTACTTCCTGAGAACGCAACAAACAACCCAAACCAACCTGATTAGACCTTTATGTCTTTACTTATACTGGGACATAACACAATAAAAGAACCAAGCTGTAACGTTAAAGCATTAATCCAAATGTATGTAACGTGCCCCAAACACTGAAGAGAGTATTTTTTACCTGCTATTGCTGCCTTGGTTTCTGAATGCACAGCCATAAGCGCATCACAGATGCTATCTCCCACTAAACCCAACCCATGCAGGAGTAACTTCAAATCCAGGTTGTCCAACACATTTCCATCGTTCTCGCCAGGAACGTAAATTTCAATCCCACGATTCCGCATGGCTCTGGATATTTCCCCATGAACAGGATCCATGGAAAGGAAAAGCCTGTTGGATATTACAATAGAACGGTTTAGTTGGAAGGCACCTACAATGATCATCTAGTCCAACTGCCTTACATTCTTAAGATGTAACTTGGGACCTTAAACTAGCACTCTGGGGCCACCAAATCTGCTCTTTCTTAAAGTAAATTCATCTTTATAAAAATGGGGACACTGCTATCTAGAAAGCCACATACATCTACTGATTTAAATGATATACTGCATGATTTTTAACTCTGCTATATCTGAGCTATGTCTACTTTATCAGTTGTCTACTTATGAAAAAAATCAAGCTATACCTCTGAGATATAGACGACTTTAAAAAACCTTGGCGAAGGCTTCAGATAAATTTCTGCTGTTTAAAAAACAAAGTATCCAACACCCAAGTAGTTAATACTATCAGCAGACTTCTCTTAAAAGCATGGAGGGAAGAAAGGTCTGAAATACAGTTAAGCAAAAATGGGATTCTGGAAGTCAAAGGTCTTGCTTCCAATTCAGAAGAACCAGAGCGTATCAGTCCCCAAGTTCTTTTCATGAGTTTATAAAAGGTAGGAATTATACAACATACTCTGTATGTTCTCCTCCCATCTCCCCCAGACACTATTTCAGGTCTGAGAGAATCCAGGCTGTCTGTCTGTTTTTTGGTTTGGCTGGGGTTTTTTTCTCCCCATTAAGTTCTGTCACTGCAGGAAACACAAATTTATGGATGGGATGGAAAAAGCTGGGAAGAAGATTATGTCCATATACCAGCTTTCATTACCAACATATCTGAATAGTTCACCATCTTCAACACCTGTATCCTCAAAACTCCATTACAGTGAGAGAGGGAAGTGCTTAAACCCTAAATTAGAAATGGAGAATCAAGGCAGAGGGATACTGCTACAAATTTTCCAGTGTAATAGTCTATGCTGCACCAGGGATACAATGCCAAGCCTCTGAAGCTCTCCATCACGCTCATCACAGTGCAGTTTCCGTCCTTGCCAGCCAGCGCCACTACAGCACACAGCAAACTGCACAGCATTCAAAATACCTAAAAGCTGGCTCACTGCTCATGATTTTTTTCTAAGCCTGCCATTTGGTCTGGGTTAAAAAAACAGGGAAGGGAGGGAGGCAAAAAAAAAAAGAAAAAAAAAGGTAGAAAACAAAGCACCTGAAGTTTGGATGAGGAGCTATTGTAGGAATTGTGCCATCTATCACACCTCTCTCACTCATGGTAAGAACACCTCCTGGTTCAAGTAAAGCATTCAAGCGGTCCAGCACAGAGGGGCTATATGCAAAAGAAATGTATATGGTTATAGAAAGGCAACAATTTGATCCTTTTCTGATCTGAAATCAAAATGGTACCAAGCAAAAAGCCAAACAGCTAGATACAACATACGGTAACAGGAAAACAATCAACTGCTATGCGGTCTAAGAAGGAAGGAACTCTTCCAGATAATCTAAGTTACTGCTCCCAAGTTACCAAATACAAAGTGCTCAGTCGTGAACCCCACAGTAAGAGGCAGAGTAAACTAGGGAGGTCAAGGGATTTACTCAGTGAAATGAGGCCACTAAAATCTCTTACTTGCAGAAGTTAACATTGTCCATCAACAGCCAGTCTCCAGACTGCAGGGCCTGAACCAACATCCCATCTACCCACTCGAAAGTGCCGTGGCTGTTACGGTCAGCAGCCTGGACCTGCTGCAGCTTGAAGCGCCGGAACACTTCTACCAGGTGTGCAAACTCTGAAACAAAGTGTATCTTACATCAAGACTTCGGTTACTGAATGGAACTTCCTGTTCCATTCCAGAAAAATAGTAGTTATTTTGTTAACAAACATATACGCTTCCTACTTTGCAGGGGAACATAACGGCCAAGGCTCCAACTCTTCAAGTAGCCTCCCATGAGCAAAATCCATAAGGACACAGGGGGTTTGCAAGCACAGAAGAGTATAAACTAGACTGACACCTTTCTCTCTATACAGACATTTCTCCATCCCTTCTCCAACATTAGATGAAGTTTGATGGACATTAATACCATATTTCAGACATTTAAAAAAAATAAAGCAAAAGCCAGGAAAAACATCGCATACATAATTCTGCTGACATTTGTAAAGCTCAGCTGCTCAATGCTTCAGAGAACAAATGCAAGAATAGAATATCTAAATTCCCTCTCAAGAAGACAAGATAAGAGCTGTATTGCATCATATGTTGAGTAGCTCCGTACATGAAAATTCTGAGTGTGGCCTACTGATCGCTACCCGGTGTAACTACACAAAAAATAAAGAGCCATCACCAGTGTAACTTCTTCAGAAGACAGGCTGTTACATATGTAGTATGAAGCAACAGTACTAACTATGAAAACACCTACAAAACACCCTGAAGTTTTCTCCAGCTTTCCCTGCAGATTTATATACGTCTCATTTTCTTCACAGAAAGACAAAGTATTACTACAAATGGCCCACCGTACATACCTGTCTTTGAGTAAGAATTTATTTTGTTGTTTAGTCGCTGGATAAGTACAAGTATTCCCTCCAGTTTGCTCACTAGTTCAGCTGTAACACTTCTACCTCCTTCGCCCAGAGATTTAGGTTTGTAGTTCAGGATGAAGTTGCTCCAAGCACGCAGCACAAGTTCAGCATCGTCAGCACAGATTTCTGTCAGGAGAAGGCTGTCCCTTACTAGTGTGCTCACAGCATTCTCCACTTTTTCCAGCAGGCACTGCCAGGGCCTGTTGATATCGACCTGTAAATGGGCCAATATGGAGTTAGTTCACCCAGAAGACACCAGTGCCTAAAGCTCCATTTGGTGCTCAAACACGAAGATCACAGCGGACTGGTCCCTGTTAGTTAGGCAGGACGGAGAAATTGCCATACTATCCAAACAGTATTTACCTGTTCAAATCCACCCAGGAGTTCTGTTGTATCCATGGCGCTGTTCATTGCCATGATTTTCAGTCGATGGCCGGTCAGATGGGCCAGCAGTTCAACAAGACTGGTTTTGCCGACAGCTGCCGGGCCCACCAGGATTACCATCCAGCTCATGTGCACGCATTTCATTACGGACTCGAGGGACTGCAGCGAATGATGCAGAAGCGAGAGACTTCTGCCGGGACGAGGAATGTAGTTGCCACGAGAAAGAACTGAATAACCAATCTGGAAGGGAGGAGACACGCATAGGTGAGTACTCAAAGAAGCAAATGGGAGCTCAGCTGTGCAAGGTGCTTCCTTCTCTCTCCACTCACAAAACTTCCTTACCTGAATGTTATATGGAGTGATGTGAAACTCTCTGGTTCCTGTATACACATCAGCCTCCTGGCCAAAACTGTCTCTAAATATAGATATAACCTAAAACAGTTCAAAGAGCAAAAAAGAGACTTATCAGTCTTAGATACACTTGTCAATCAGCCTTCCCTCTCAGCTCCACAACCGTGCGACAGTAAGTAACTCCAATGAATCACGTGACATTTCCTTCAAAGTGCAGCTAGCAATTACAGCGAGTGAGCCACCCACAGCAATCCCCTCCTTAACCATGCTTTCCTGCGACTTGAAATACCGTAAAGCAATGTTTCTCTTTAACAAAAAAACAGGAAAGAAGTCACTCCATAAATGAGCTCTTTGATAACACACAAAAATAAAACAATACTACAGGAAGAGAACCCATGAGAAAAATACCCAGTCACATACAGTCAGTAACTTCACTCTTACAATCTGACTGACTTTAATACCATTTAAATGGTATTAATGAAATTTAACAAAATCAAAGCATTTCTAGGCAAGATAAGCAAAGGTGGAATGACAACTGCAGTGAGTGTGGTTTATTAGAGGAACCTTAAGCACTGAGTTTAGCAGAACAAGGAGAGCGATTTGACAGGCAGATGAAGAGAAGTGACAGATAACCAAAAATCAATAAAAGAAAACCAAGTCAGAACAATTTAAAAATACTGGCAGGGAAGGGCAGAATTACAGGACATTATTTTTACTTACTATACTGACATATATGCCTTTCAACCATAATTCAAAAATCTCTCTATATCTACTGCCATTTCTCTTCTCTGCTCCCTGTCTTCTCTTTCCTCACAGCTACTCATGCAACCCATGCCACTTCTGGGAGAATGTTATTATTTAATACCAAATCACACAAGAATATGTGCTGTTTTGCTCTAAGTCCTTTGTTATTCTACTAGCCTTCATTTACATCAGCTTTCTGCTTTCCTACTAGTAGGTAGCTGAATTGATATATTAGATGACAAGGGGAGCGGGTGCGCATGTTAAACCTCAGAACCCCGAACAAAGCCACGTTTCTTTTGGAAGAGGTAATATCTATAACTGAATGGCACGGCACCTTCAACTTTACACTTGGATTTCTACAAAAACTTCCTGACAACCTGGAAAGCAAGGAAGGAGAACACACAGCTCACCTTTTCTTTGTCTTCCCTGGTTCTCATTCTTTCTCCGTACACCAAAAATACATGCTGGCCCGGATCATAACATCCCGGTGACTGGTCAACAAGCATAAGCTGGCACCAGCGGAAAAGATCACGCAAGTTGAACTCCCAGGGTCCTCCTTTCTGTCCCCACTTTTTTTCAACCATTACTTCCTTGTCAATCTGGAAAAAGTAGCAATTAAAAAAAAAAAAAAGTGTTTTATTCCACCCATGTGCTGATCTTCAAGGTTGGTTTTTTTTTAAATTCAACTGAAGTTCTGCCTTTGGCACTGTTTACAGGACAAAAGACAACAGAAAGAGCAAGCTGTATTTGCTTTTCTGAAGATGTCAGGGAAGTAAAGCTTGATTTAGTTTGTCTCTACTAATTTTCTAATACTCAGCTCAGTTTTCCTTTTTACTCTTGCAACCACAGATTCACAGAATGGTTTGGGATGGAAGGGACCTTAAAGACCATCTAGTTCCAACCCCAATCAAATCTATAAATGAGTAACCAGCAAGATGCTGCCACAAAACATTTTATGTAAGGCCACTTCCTTTTAACATTACTACACTTTGTTTCATGACATGAAGATTAAATTTAGTTTCAGAAGCGATACCATAAGTTTCTTACCGTCAATTTTATAACCTCCACTTTGTGCAAAACGTCAGCATCTAACCCACAAAATAGTTACTAAGTTGATGTTTTGCAATTAATGCGTGTCAAAAACCTTTCCCACTAGCAAAATTTTAGATCCAAGCATTTCTGAATCCTTTGCCCTAGACTAATCCTACCAGGAAACTTTTTCCTTTCATTGGTGTCTCCGTGTTCCAGAAGAATGCCAATTATCCTTACAAGCTTCTGCTTCTGTAAAGGTCAGATGCCGCTTTCACTAACAACATCCCATAACAGACCAGATTAAAAATTTGGACCAGAAACAGAAGCATGCAGTTCAGTTCTTGTTAATACATAACTCACTTTGTTCGTGCTTCATGAATAATCCATGTGTGCAAACCCATTATTTTCTCAACTCACTTCCCCAAGCCACCTGTGCCACAACACTACCAAACCATAACTGGTTTTGCCTTTCGTTCTACAAAGCCTCTTCTCCATATATACACCTGTGCAGATATACATACATATTCTGTGAAAGTAATGCCTCTGCCATTGTCAACCAAGTATCTGATTGTAGCGGTACAAGAATTCAGGTGGGTTTTAGTGTTCTTTACTTTCTTCTGCATACACTTCCATTCCAATTTTTTTTACCCACACACTTCTCTAAAAATGCCTGACAATTTAACATTGGACTTAATTTTTTAAATCTTACTGCATTCTACCTACTTCCATGCAAAAGGAATTAAAATACATATTTACCTTGTTATTGAAAGCAACCATTTTAGCAATAATACTTTTATCAATAGCAGGAAACAGCGTATTCCCAATAAACTCCATATCTTCTGCTGACAGCGGATCAACATACACCTGTAAAAAGAACCAAGAGCACGCTGACTGTTGATATAGTCAAAAAACTACACGACAGGATCATTATATAGCTTAAACCAAACAAATAAGCTTACCTGTGTAAATCTATTAAGAAAGGACTTGGGCAGACCCTTTCTTCCACCTCCTTGTCTGTACGGATTCTGGCATCCGAAAATCTTTGTCTTCTTGTGCTGTACGTGAAAATTCATTCCCAATTCTGGAACATAAATCTCTGCTCTGTGGTCAAAGCAAGCGTTTAGCCCCTCTAATACAGACTGAGAAGCCAGATTCAACTGAGGAAAGAAACAAGGATACAACATTACACACATTTTCCTTATGTGCACTTGGTATTTGTACTGTGTTTTCATCACGGTAACGAAACAATTCTCCATTGTGAAATGTGTATGTTCAAGATGTTTCTTCTGAACTTACGTTCCTACATTTGCGACATTTAGAATGGTTCGTTTGTTTGCTTGTTTTTTAAATGAAGGCAGTGTGGGTCATTTAAATATCATGGTTGTTTGAAGTGGTATTCTTCACAACAGGGAAAAGAAAAAAGGTCTACAAACAGCAAAAGAACTTTAGGTTTTATACTCTGCAACAAGCAGAATGCACAACAGCAAGTGAGCTCTGTGCGCGCATATGCTTGAAAGCACTTGCTGCATGGTACACAAAGAAACCTGTGCTGGCAAAATGGAACTCCTCTTCACCTCAATTAAATCAGTACCCAACACAATGTATTAGTCCCAGCAAAACGCCTTCTATTTCAGTGAAATTATATCCATATAACAGCACGTGTACCAAAACTTCTGTTGACGCTCTTCCCAAAAAACTTCCAAGTGTAAATCAGATCTATCCTTGGCTTTCTGCAGTAATGCAGACTGGGGTTCAGTCCTTGCTCTCTTGTCTAAAAGACACCTAAGTCAAAGACGGTCTTTTACACTCCCTCTGTGGAGGGCCAATGGGCAGAGGGATTTAGTAGTAGATTAGATTACATTATTAGATTAACAGAGATTAATTTTCTCTTAAGCAGAATGATCACTTTCAATGTGGCACTAGATGCACATAACCAAATGTAAGCAAAGTTTATTTCAATCATCAGCCCTCAAAGGTATTTAACCTACATGCCAAATCATCACCTTTGCTCTTCCCGAACGTTCCATTTTATCTGTCTCTCAAACTTGACTTTACCTCATCTAATACAATCCAATGTCCAGCCTTTAACGCTGCTAGTAGTGGTCCATCACGCCAGGCAAATTCGCCTCCCTTCCCACCTTCAACAGGCAAGTCTGTCCCAAACAAGTCCGTCACATCCTTTGGGAGCAGAGAACGGGGCAGGGAAGGGCAAATCAATAAATTATAAAACTTCACATCATAAACAGCCTTTGTTTACTTCACATTTTCTCCTTCCCCTTTCAATAGAGCAAGGATGTGGGGTATTAAAACAATTCAGTAATCGCAAGATTGTAAAAACTTTTCCAGTGACCAGCTACTGTATTTAACAATGAAAAATTAAATTGGAAGAGAATAGCTAAACACCCTTAAAGCTGCTTTCAAGTAACTTTGCAGAAGCCAAGAAAAACATCAGAGACAAAGACACACTTGTCCTCACTTGAAAAGAACCAAAGAATTGGCATTCACTCGCAGAACCTCACTGCTCTTTCTGGTTCCCCCTTCCCGTTTAGTTCCATCTTGAGACCAAGAAGCAAAAACCGTCATTCAGACTCAGTGCCAAGTTAAAAAGAAAGATGCTTTTTTAAGTTAAACGAAACCACCCCCCTGCCACAAACACTAAGTTACAAAGGTAATACTCTACCGTTTGCTCAGACAGGTTGATTCGAACAAGACAGTTTCCTGAGGCTTTTGCCAGAGCAGCAACTAGACTGGTCTTCCCCACTCCTGGTGACCCCTCCAACAAAATAGGTTTGTTGAGCTGCAGGGCTCTTAACAGTCTTTGTGCATTCACTGCTGTGGTCCCGGCATTTAGAGCATAATCTGTAACGCTGTTCCTCTGGAGAACAGGGCCTAAGCCAAAGAAAAGGTAAACCAGAAAACAATTAAGCCAGAATGTTTACGCTGGAGCTGCTGACAGTGTGCTTCTGAACGAGATCGTTGTCTGTTAACTGCTGATCTCGTTACAGCAAGCGATGGAGATCAAGCATGCACTATCAGAGATTAGGCAGATATATTTTTTGTTTGAGCCACAGCTGTGTCTCAGCCCATCTCCTCGTATTTATGGTGAATTTTGCAAAATGCATATTAATATACGATGTATTTTGCCATGAAACTTCGACACTTCCTGGCTCATGACCCAACCTAGAGATCTATCCCTGAAAAATGATAAATCTGTCCTAGCCCTTCAGACATGTGGCTCTAAAACTCAAAAAACCCAGCTTTTGAAAACTGGGCACTGAAGGATGCAATGCAGTCATGTTACAGAACAACACATTAATCTATTCCATACACCGCCAGTTCTGCGAAGGAAGAAGATTACAGCTCTGCTGTAATTACAAGTGCGCTGCTAGGCACATATTTTCTTTGCTGCTACTGTGAGAAACACCAGGGAGAGAGTACAGAAATTGTCTGCCAAATTCCAGCCAGTATAGCTCACTGCAAGGTCACTCGCCAAGTTCTGTAACCGCATCGCTCAGGCATACAAGACGTTAATCGCCAATTTATCTTGCACATCTCGACACTGTTTAGCATGAAAGAGATCCTTCCTTTTGTTGTCTAATTAGAAGACAGAAATGAAGCAATTTACAAAAAAGCATTACCTTGTACCATTTTATGCATGACTAACACAAACCATGAATACCAAAATGTCCAAAGATGAATGACTGATATAGCATTGCGAACACACAGTTCCATGCAGTAAAAACTAACCGGCTGAACTAGAAACCTCACACTCATCCCTTTTTATTCCCATCCCATGTATTTTAAGGGTAGAAAGCAGTATTTTGATACTTCCACATGAGACAAATTAACGCAAATGAAACTGAAATAGTTTTGCAAAAATTGCAGCGAATCTTTGAGGCGCCCCAGGGCACTAGTCTCCATTCTGCTTAGCGTTGTATCCAGAGCCCTTGCTACCCATGCTTCACACAAGGGACAGGATGAGCTGTGACTTCAGTTATTGGAAGTTAGCAGACATTCTGACCAAGCAAAGTGACAGAAAAATCACAACTCAGAATTAAAGCAGCACCAAAAAAACAGTCTACTCAATTCAGGCAATTAACCAGTAATTTTAAAACGTCAAAGAAAGCAATTAACAGATGTGTTGTCTCAATAAACGTGATCCAGTTACAATAAACGCAGTTGGAGACAGAAAAGGCATTTTTCTGAGGCTTGAGAAGAAACTAAGTTGTTCTGTAATGGGTCAGGTATCCTACTTCCATTTGGTGAATAACAGAAGTACTGGGAATAAAAAACACAGAATAAACATCCACCCATTCCCACAAAGTCTCTTGCCTCTTGGAATAAAAAAGGGGTGGATCCCCATAAAGTTGTCCATCCATACAAACTCCTTCTCCTTTGTTCTGTCATAAATCTTTAGTTCATTCTTCTGATAATCAGTCAGCTCAAGGAATTGACTCATTTTCTCACATAAGAATGTCAGGCACTTTTCACGAGCTAATAAGGCCGTATCAGCCGAGTACGATGTCGTACCTGTAATCAGAAAAGTTAAGTGTGCTTCACAAACATTAACCAGGCACCTTCGTCTTATGACTAAGAAACTCAATTCCTTCACAGATGCCATTTTTGTGCAGCATTCTGCTTCAAGTTTACATGTTTAACAAAGCACCTTAGTGCTTTTGCTTGCCAGCGCTTCCATTTACCATAGACAAGTTGTTCTGTAAGCAACAGAATAAAGGACACCTTATTTCCAAACCCCTTTCTTATACTATCATTATCATCCTGATCCTTTGCCCTAGTCTGCCCAGGCCTTCTTTCCCGGCACTTCACGTGCCTTTTTACTTCTTCCTCACTTCCGTACCTCCTATTTATCAGCTGGGCCAGTGGCCAAAGGTGCATTCTAAGCTTTGCACATGATACAGGCTAGCGTGACCTGTGGGGTGGGAGAGAGAGGATAGTACGTGCCCAAGTAATTAAGTACCGTACCAGCTCAGAGGACTCGATAAGAACCACAGGCTTTCTCAATTTGCGTGCTAGCCTTTATAATATTATTATTACTGCCTCTAATTTCCTTAAGCTTGCTGTATTATCTAAACTCTTGCTACTGAAACACAAAAAAGGCATAGGAAATATGGGATATTTTTTAACTGAAGTGAAAACTTCTCCCAGCATATATTTCCATGATACCCCAAAGCATTTTGCTTGCATTCTACTCAAAAATATGAATACAAATATATACCTTCACATTTTCTGCTACCAAATAAGCACTGAAGACTTACCTGATCCTATTCCATCAATGTATACCAAACATGCAGCATGGATAAAAGACATCATTGGAGAAATGTAAAAGAGGCTATATTCCCTGGCAGAGTTGGACTCTTCATCCTCTACCATCACATTCATAAAATTAACCCACGACAAGATATCTCGCACACTGAGAATGCACTGGCGACCAAACTCTTGATTAGTCAGCCATTCCACAAAGTCCATCATGAGCTCTGCTATGTCTGCCCCTGAAAAAGAGCAACAAAGTCAGTGGCGTTATCAATGACTTTATTGGTGACATCTACTACACTGTTGTATGAGCATGACTAAAGCAGGTAGAGCTGTAACGCGTGAGCCATGTGGACGGGTACTTTACATCCTAACAGGAAGGATAACTGAAGAGTAAATTCATGCCTGTGCTGTCATGACAGATTTTAACTTTTTTAAGTAGCAAGACAGAATCAAGTGATTAATACCAATAGCAAAGCTGCTGGCAGAAAATGAAGTGCCAGTTCTTTCAACACCTTACACTGAAGCTAAGATTGGGCACTGAAGGGCTGGGGATAATTCAAGTACCTGGGTGAAGCAAATAGAGCCTTGATCTGCCTTCTGGCTGGCCATACAACATACACAGCGAGGGAAGAACAAAGCCCAAAGTATTTCATAACTGTCCTCAGAGACACATGTTCTTAGAAGAAAAAGGGGCACAGAGGTGCAAATTCTGAGGAAACTTTAGCAGCCTCCAAACTCAATTTTTCCTTAACAACGTTTCAATACCAACACAGAGAAACACCCACCTTGATGGTTTATTCCACCCAGAGACAACCCTGGATGAAGATTGTGTTTCACAATCTGTATCAAATCATCACGCCCATTGCTTTGTGGGCACCATATTTCTGTAAATCTGTTGCGCAAGGCGGGAGAAAGCTGCAAACGAGCAGAACAAGGTAGCAATTCAATTTACATTACAACATATTACTTACAGTTGCAGTTAACCAATAGCCTTGTAGCCACTGTACTTGCAAACAATCAATAACGTGACCAAGCTAGACCTTTCCTTCTAATTTTGACAGGGCCAGTTTCTAACAAAATATTTTGATAGCATGTGCATTTTAAGATTTCCAGTAGTGGCATCAGTGTAGGAAATGGCTGATAAATGAGAAAGTTCAAAAGAATCTGGGAAGAAACTGAGCTGGTTTACAAGCACCAAAGCTCCATTTCATTCTAAGACACCACGTATCAAACAATGGCTATGTAATCTCCCTTCGCTTACAGAAGCGAACTACCACGTGGAAAACTGTCTTCAATTACAGCTCCTCTGGCTGAACTATAGAATCATAGAATGATAGAACGGTTTGGGTTGGAAGAGACCTTAAAGACCATCTAGTTCCAACCCCCCTGCCATGGGCAGGGACACCCTCCACTAGACCAGGTTGCTCAAAGCCTCATCCAGCCTGGCCTTGAACACTTCCAGGGATGGGGCACCCACAGCTTCTCTGGGCAACCTGTGCCAGTGCCTCACCTTCACTAGTCAAGCAAAAATGGTTAGCACAAATGCAATGCAGAAATAAATCCCCTTTAAACACATGGCTTTACCGTAGGTTGCTATGTAGTGCACAAACCACTTTAAATGAAGCACCATTCTTTGGGGTAAAAGAGCTTATAGCTCTTGTCCAAACTAGCTCCCAACACTGTTTACATGTTTCTGTGGGTGCGCTTTTTTTTGTTGTTGTTGGGGTTTTTTTTTGTTTTTCATTTTTTTACCTTAATTTGCCTAAAGCCAAAACTTCATAAACAGATTTTTTTCATTTAATGAGAAAGGTTCTTTGGATGCGATACTCATATTCACTGAAAATGACAAGATGACCTCTAACTGCCATTTTCTGAACACTTCTGGGCACAATAATCTGTTCTGCAGCTTCACATTACTTCAGACCCCTCTTAGAGCTGGATTTACATGTGCTTCAGGAGCTGCATTTCCTGTGCTTTAAGTATTCTACACGTCAAGCCTACCTAGAGTAGTTAGAGGCCTGAAGTTTCCTTTGACTTTGTGCTGAATGTTAGCTTACACTGTCTAAATCATAACACAGAAATTATGGAAAACAGATACATCCTAATCCTCCTTTAGAGCGATAAAGTAGATGTGTACTAGGAAGCCCTGGATGCCAGAATTGATGTGATTCATTTTTGCATTGGACCTCCAACCATGTAAGAGCTGCTAAGACCAGAATATGCATGTTGTACTTCCAGCTGCTTTGACATTTACCTCCTTTTTCCCAAAGTCACCTCCTGGGTTCATGGTTGCAAGGATACGAAATTTCTTTCCTGCAACTAACAGTTCTACCTCGTTATCCTCATCATCTTGTCCACCTTTTTCTGCAAGTACCAACGTCTTTTCAGCTTCAAGAACGCTAAAGAGAAGGTTAAAAAAACCAATCAAATTTAAATTTCATTTCACACTTCAAAAGGTAATTTAAAAATGAAAAATCACATTAATTGGTCTGATGAAGTTTCATTGCCTCAGAATTTGTATTAAAAAAACCTGTTCATCCTCCCTAGTTGAAAACATTTCTGATTTCAGGAGGAAACTCCACCCAAATCTTGTTGATAAGGTTCAGTTCAAATGATCTGTCAAAAGACATGTCTAATAAGGTACACATCTCGCAGCTCTCTCTTTACAAAAGCAGTAACAAAATTCACATTCATAGGAGATGGGTAAAGAAACCTGCACAAGAACCAGTTTTCAAGCCGACAGACCATCCATCTGAGAAACATTCTAGCAGATTTTTGGGTTTTTTAGAGGTTTTGTTTGTTACATCAGCTGTACTTTAGGGTACTGTCAAAACAAAGAGGTTAACTGAACTTTATGAAATAACTGCAATGATACAATAAAAACTCCAGCTTCTAACAGAGATGGTTTTGATACGGTGGAAAAAAAATAGTTGCTAATCATCTCAATCTAATGGGTAATCACAGAATCATTGAGGTTGGAAAAGACTTTCAAGGTCACTGAGTCCAGATTGCCAGGTCCACCAATAAACCATGACCCTAAGCACCACAACTACATGTGTCTTAAATACCTCCAGGTATATAGATAATATAAATAGCTCCACCTCCCTTGGCAGGCCATTCCAACGCCTGACAAGCCTTTCAGTGAGGAAATCTTTCCTAACATCCAATATGAACTTCCAGTGGCGCAACTTGCGGCTGTTTCCTCTTGTCCTGTCACTTGGGAGAAGAGACCAATGCCCACCTCTCTGCAACCTCCTTTCAGGGAGCTGTTGAGAGCGATAAGGTCTCCCCTGAGCCTCGTCTTCTTCACACTAAACAATCCCAGTCCCCTCAGCTGCTCCTCACGGGACTTGTGCTCCAGACTGAATGACTGAAATGAGGGATACTGCTGCAAGCAGATAATGAAATGAAATCTCTATTCGATGAATGTTTACACACACGGAGGGAAACAACTAGATTTTGTTTCTGGTGTTCGATAAAATGCATCGTTTTCAAGAGCTCACTGACAGGCTGAAAATATTAATGTTGCAGATGGTAAACTGGAGGTTTGAAAGTTATATCATAGGAATAACTGAAACATGGTGGGACAACTCACATGACTGGAGGATCACGATGGATGGCTATAGGTTGTTTTGTAAACACTGGCAAGGAAGAAGAGGAGGAGGACTTGTGCTCTATGTTAAGGAGAGCTTTGAATATACAGAAGTCAACTACGGCAATTGTGGAAGCCCTTTGGAATGTCTCTGGGTCAAGATCAGCACTGTTGGGCTGCAGATCTCGGGATCAAAAATCCAGGTTGATGCGAACAGAGACCCACTGTCAGTGAAGGACGAGTTGGTATGTGAACAGGAGCCTGACCCCTACAAATTGATGAGCCAGACAATATCCACCTGAGGGCATTAAGAAAGCTGGCTGACATTATTCTCCATAATTTTTGGGAAGTCATGGAGATTGGGAGACATCCCAGAAGACTGGAAAACGGCTAATGTCACCCATATCTGCACGAAAAGCTTAAAAGGAAGATCCAGGAAATTATAGGCCCAGCAGTCTTACTTCAGTCACTGTAAAAGTTATGGAATGAATTTTCCTGGGGCTATCCCAAAGTCAAATGAAGCCACGTGACTGGGAAAAGACAGCAAGGATTCACCATGGGCACAGAGTGCTTGACAAACCTGATCACCCTGTACAACAAAGTAACCTACTTGGTTGATGTGGGGTGAGCGGTGGACATTGTCTACCTGGATTCCTCCAAAGCTTCTGGTAGTTTCCCACAGCCTCCTCCTACAGAAACTGATGTGTTATGGTCTAGACAAGTGGCCCGTGCAATGGGTGGGCAACTGGCTGCAGGCTGCACCCAGAGGGTGGTGGTAAACAGCTTCTTATCAAGCTGGCAACCTGCCACAAGTGGGGTCCACCAGAGATCAATATCAAACCCAATGCTGTTTAACATCTTCGTGACCTGGATGATGGGATCAAGTGTACCCTGATGAGGTTTGCTGGTACCAAACTGAGTGGGGACGTGGACACTTCATAAGGGAGAGCCACCCTGCAGGAAGATCTGGATAGCCTGGAAGAGTGGGCTAACAAGAACCTTATGAAGTTAAACAAGGACAAGGGTATGATCTTGCACCTGGGAAAACATAATCCAGGAGTGCAGCACAAGCTGGGATCTACCTGGCTGCAAAGCAGCTCTGTGGAAAGGGACCTGGGGGCCCTCGTTGGACAATAAGCTCAGTATGAGTGAACAGTGTGCTGTGAACAGTGGCAAAGAAAGCCAACAGGATGCTGGTGCATCAACAAGGGCATCACCAACAGAGATAAGTCATTATCCCACTCTACTCAGTGCTTGCCAGGCCGCAGAACGCTGTGTTCAGTTTTGATGCCTGCTATGCAAAACAGAAGTGGACAGGGTGGAGAGGGTCCAGAGAAGGGCCACAAAGATGATCAAAGGATCAAAGGACTGTGCAGCCTGTCAGATGAGGAAAGGCTGAGAGAACAGGGTCTGTGCTATGTTGAGAAAGGAAGGCTTAGGGGAGACCCTATCACCATGTTCCAGTACTTAAAGGGTGGCTACAATAAAGACAATGGAGACTCCCTTTTTGCAGTCACATGGAAAAGACAAGGGGTAATGGGTACAAGTTACTCCTGGGGAGATTTCAATTGGACACAAGAGGAACATTTTTCACAATGAGGAGAAGCATCCATTGAATATCTCCCCAGGGAAGTGGTGGATTCCCCAACACTGGGCACTTAGCATTCAGCTGGACAGGGTGCTGGGCCGTCTTGTATAGACCGTGCTTTTGCCGAGAAAGGTTGGATCAGATGATCCTTGACAGGTCCCTTCCAACCTGGTGTTCTATGATTCGCGAGTTGTAGGTCTATTTTCCAATTTGACTAATGCTGTAAACTGTATTTAGATACTGTATAAACCCTTTCAACTAAACTAGGTTTTATGTTCTTAATTTCTTTATCCAGGGACATAAGCTATCAAATAATGCAAATCTTAGCATCTTATTTTTGTCCATGAAACAAATACAACAATTTGAGTCCGTGTCAGTCTATAAAAGTACTATGAAGCCAAATGGAAAGTAATGGCACTAACCAAAGCATTCAAACATAACTGGTGTACCAACACATGTCAAACAAACATACATATATCTGCTTTAATATTGAAGCACCTTTTATTTTTCCAGGTAAGTTCAGACATCAAAATTTAGGCAAGACAAGGCAGTTTCATCTTGTCTTACCTTACTGTCTTCCCCCTTAGCTGTAAGTAGAATTTCAAACAGCAAAAATTGTCAGTGAATTACTATGAGTAAAACTAGCACCTGTCAGATGGATGATGATTAAAAGAGAAAAGCAAACTGGCACAGAAGTTGAAACATGAAGAGGGTAGAGTTTTTTGGGTTGTAGACTCTTTCAGCAAAAACTATATGATTAAGAGAGCAGCTCTCTCAGGCCAGGAAATAAACTTGCCTAAAAGAAGCTGGATTTACCTTGCTCACATCTGTATAATGAATAGATACATCGAGAATACTTAATACCAACATACTTAAGACATACCTGTTAAGTCGCTCTAGTACAGAATCATCAGCTAAAGAAATCTCATCAAGGAGAAAAAATCCCTCCTCTTTCATTGCTAAAACAAGAGGTCCATCACACCACTCAAAGAGTCTAGAACCATCAGATTCCTCCTGAGAAATGGAAAATTATTAAGTGAAAAGTCATTAATAATCGCTACATTCTTCTTCCATGGTCACACTATCCGAACATCTATTCAAGACAAACCTGGTCTTTCGACCTCTGTCTGACTGGTCGCAGTCCCCCCAGGAAGTCTGAAGTCTCCATGTGCAAGTGGCAATTGACCGAGTATAGCTTCTGATTTGTTAACGCTGCAAAGATCTGACAAATGGTAGTTTTACCACACCTGCAACAGAGTAATTCAATTGAAAGGGAAGAATAAAAAAAATAAACCCAGCTCACTTTGGACCGGATTCATACTTTCATTGAAGAGCTATGAGGCAAAGGCCCAGCATGCAAATTTCCTTCTGCTCCTTTCCTTCAAAGAAATGTATGCAAAGTGAAGCTATTTTTGGCACGACAACTGTTGCTGACTTGCACAAGATGCCTTTACTTAAATTTAAATCAATATCTGCATTGATGGATTTCTGCAGGTTCAAAGTCAAATTAATTTCAGCTTGCCCCATAGGTACTCAACTAGCCTAACATTTCACTAAACTGGAGATGTAACGTGTCTAGACCAAGCCTAATTTTGAGGGAATAAACTGCTGAGTACCTAGAGTTCTCATTTATTACCTACATAATTTTACTTCTCCCTTTTCCTGCGTTTTTTTC
Organism: Rhynochetos jubatus; assembly: GCA_027574665.1. Taxonomy (NCBI): domain Eukaryota; kingdom Metazoa; phylum Chordata; class Aves; order Eurypygiformes; family Rhynochetidae; genus Rhynochetos; species Rhynochetos jubatus. The sequence continues at coordinate 85,460,500 of CM050650.1, read as the reverse complement.
TCCCTTCCCTTCTATAAAAATTTACTCTCCAAATCTGTAACCAGCACAAGAGCGGACAGCGTCTACTTCCACGACTTCCTTCACAGCATAGGAGGCAGTGGCAGGGAGGGAGACGTAGTAGCAAGGCTATATTCAATCTCTTGGGACATGTAAAGCAAATGTGCTCTCAAACAGCAAAAATGTCACAATTCCTCAAAATCAGCCTCTCCAGTGAGGCACAGCAAGATTCTACAGGGCACCTTGTGAAAGGTGGGGACAGAAGTCAGCTCATCGCGATTTTACTACTTCCATATAGTTATACATAATGCAGATAATCCCATTAGACTTGTTCTGGAAAAGATGCAATCGCTTCCCCTCAAAAGAGAGCTAAAAAGCAGCAGTTGCTGCCGTGACTGAGGCTGAAATGTCCCAGACCGAAGAAGCACTGAAGCCTACGCGATCACTTTGTGTCTGACTCAGTGGCTGGTGCAGCACTACCAAGAACTGCATCATAAAAAGCAGGGTTACCCAGTGTCTCCCACCAGCAGTACTGGTTCACCAAACTCCAGGGCTCGTCCCACCAAAACAGCAAGTCTCCTCATCCCTTGAGTCCAGACAATATGGCTAAAATCTCTGTCCATCACTGACATCTGCGTGGAGGATTTAGCTGCGCAACACAAAGCAATCCATCAGGCGTGGTCACAACTAGAGAACTACAAGCATGGTCCTTCTAGGAAACTCACCCAGTAGCTTTCTGACACTTTCCCCTGAGAAGAGAGACTCGGGATATAGTTTTTTCTTGAAGTGTTTTTCAAGGACACCCTGAATAACATCCACTTCCTCCTGTTTCCTGACTCTGCCTGACAGAAGCATAAAACCTGTGCAACAGAGGAAGAAAGCAAGCAATTGCATCCTTGTAAATAAATTCGCAACAAGAATTTATACTTAAGAACTAGGGTTAGAAAGCAACTCCACAGACAGTGTAAAAACCTGAGGTAGCAGGGCTCACCATCATTTGCTAAATGCTGAAGCCAGTCATACTCCTTCTCCAGCTGTTCTGCCAATCTGTACCTTTCAGCCCAGCGAAACAGATCCCGCAGGGTAATGAACCCATGCTTCCCAGCAAACACTGTCGAGCCTCTGCGGTAAGACTGTCACAAGAACAAGATGTGAGCCGTTTCTGCCGTGAACCTGTCCACATACTTAAGAGCAAAGCTAATCAGAGCTCTCTGATGTGACACTTCTTCAAACAAACTGTATGAAGAAAAAAAGTAGTCTAGTAGAGTCATGACTCCCAAACTCAAGTCACCTTTAAGCAGGTGTTTGATAGGTGCCAGGAACACAATAATATACATCCTAATAAATAAAAATAACGAAGAAAATAGGTACCTGGAATAAACCAAAATCCAAGCAAAAGATGAGGTTTTACACCAATATGGGTGTTAGCACTTCAAAGTGTGCTCTGGTTTCTGCTGCTGCAATTGCTTTTAAATACAAGATAGTCTTAGCTACATATTAAGTATTAAATGAGTGTTAAACACAGGAGCATCAGAACACATCCAAAATTACTGCTCACAAATAATACCGAATTTAGCATGATCCAAAGACAGCTACAAATCTAGTACTGTACTTTGGATCCAGAGGAAGGGATCATTTTACATATAAAATCCCAAGGCCTTTGGTTATTAATGTTTTTGCTGCCACCTTTCTCTCAAATCTGACATCACCTTGTCTGGTCTCTGTCGTAATCACCAAACTAAGTACTTGGGTGGGTTCTCTTCCATCAATTATGCTTTAGGTATTCAAACATCTACCAGCTAGCAACACCTCTGCCCCCAGTGGAATCTGTATTACTTTGTGCTGAAATATGTTTACGTGTCTTCTACAAAAAGTAGAAAGACTCTCATACTTGCAGGTCTAACATGACTTTGACGAGTTTGCTGCAGTAAGAAGGTGGCAAACTGCATCGCTTATGCAGGATGGTTTCCAGTTCAGTGCTTGGCAGTTCGTCAAAATGCAGTTCCACAAAACGATTTCTGAAGGCTCTGGACAAAACCTAAAATACGAGAACATACTATTGCTTGAACCTTTTCCTTCGATGCTTCTCACGTTACATCTCTTGCCCTACACATCTGAAGGAAATACGGATAGTGGCATAGCATACAAATTAGCACATACACATAAGCATTGGGGGAAAAAAAAAGCATAAGAGAGACAGCCTAGATGAGGACAAGAGCTTTAAAGTGTGTGGGGTTTTAACAGTGGTAGGCAGTTAAGCACCAACCAACCACTCGCTCACTCCCACTACAATGGGGGAGAGAATTGGAGGGGTACAAGTGAGAAAATCAATGAGTTGAGATAAAGGCAGTTTAATACATCAAGAAAAAGGCCAGGCTGGATGAGGCTTTGAGCACCCTGGTCTAGTGGAGGGTGTCCCTGCCCATGGCAGGGGGGGTTGGAACTAGATGATCTTTAAGGTCCCTTCCAACCCAAACCATTCTGTGATTGTGTGATTCTATAAAAAGCTGCATGCACAAAAAAAGGAAAATTAGGAATTCATTCACTACTTCCCATCAGCAGGTGGGTGTTCAGCCATTTCCAGGAAATCAGGGTTTCATCATGCACAATAGTTATTTACAGAAACAAACACCAAACTTCCCTCTTCCCTCCCCCTTCCCCCAGGTTTTATTGCTGAGCATGACATCATATGGTATGGGATATCCCTGTGGTCAGTTGGGGTCAGCTGTCCCAGCTGTGTCCCGTCCCAACTGCTTGTGCACCCCCAGACTACTCACTGCCAGGGTGAGAGGCAGAAAAGACCTTGACTCTGTTTAAGCACTGCTCAGCAACAACTAAGACATCCCTGTGTTATCAACACTGTTTTGGTCACAAATCCAAAACATAGCACTATGCCAGTCACCATGAAGAAAATTAACTATTCCAACCAAAACCACCACAAAATGGACATCAGTAGCCTCAGCAGCTTCCTTCCAGTGCTCTTGAGCAAGAAATGCTGAGTCAAATATAATACACCTGAGCTTCGGTTCAGCAAAGCACTTAAATCTCAACTACTCAAAATGAATTACAAGTTTAGTATCTGCAAAACAAGCAACTAACGTAAACAGAACCCAACTGTACTTAAAGTTACTCTACAGCCACCTTATCTCTACCTCTTGAGAATCTCGTGTTAATTCTGTGCTACCCACCAGTCTTCACATCACGTTTCTGTGAGCGAGAGAGGTTCATTCCCTAGAGCCATAGCTACTCAAAGGAAGAGATGATACGTACCTTTCTGCCACCATACAGTCCTGGGGGATTCTGCGTAGCAAACAGCATGAAGCGAGGGTGAGCTTTTACAACTTCCTGGGTCTCGGTAATAAACAACTCCCTGTTATCATCTAACAAACGGTTGAGAGCCTCCAGAACATCAGTGGGAGCCAAATTCAGTTCATCTAGAACAATCCAGTAACCCTTTCTCATTGCATCTATGAGAATGCCTTGGAGGGAACAGAAGAAGTTCTAGTTAAAAATCTAACCAATTCAATCTAATAGAAGCATGTGTTCAGATACTTCTAGCAAACAGGTTTTACTCAGTAAAAATGCTAATCCAAAAAGGGAAGCAACTGTATTTTTTAAATTGTTGAATTCTTTTCTTTATGTCCAACAGGACAAGTATGATAAGACAAACATGAACTCTTAAGAATTCACTGAAATTCACAGAAGTGATCATCATTAATATGCAGCTACTAACCTTATGACAGGTCATCTCTCCACTGCAATAAAACAGGTAAGTAAAGCAGAAAAGTAGAAGAAAGCAGTGGACAGGAACTTGGAGTAAACATGCCCACTCACCTTCCTTGAATACCAGCTTCCCAGAGGCATCTGACGTGTAACAGCCAATATATTCCTGGATGTCAGTGTGCTCATGATTGTTGATCCTCACACAATGATTCCCAGTAGCAGCAGCCAACCAGCGAATTAAACTGGTTTTACCAACAGAAGTTTCTCCTTGAATCAGTACTGGATGAGTCCTGTAAGGGATAACCAAAACAGTGGTTTAGAAGCACAAGTCCTATCTTTCTCATATACAAGATATCAACAGTATTACCTTACCAAAGTATCACTACTTAACTCACTTGGAGTATCCAAGATCATACACTAACAGGGGAACATCAGCAACTTACCCCCAGGTACTAACTGCTACCCGTGAAGCTTTACATGGCAGTGTGAAATGAGCAGGTTATTCTAACTGCAAACGTCTAGATTATCATTTAAATAAAACTAGGTACGGCAGCAAGATAGTTTCAGGAGACAAGAAATGCACACATAAATTCAAGTCACTGTATAATGAAAAGTTAATTGTAAAGTAGAACGAAAATGGACATCGCTCATGCCAAACGAGCACCTAGACAGGCACCACTCGAGGCCCAAATAAACATCTTTCAACTTTCCCATGAAAAAACGAAGTTAAACAGACTTACCCTGCAGACGCAACTCTGGCAATGTCTTTCAGATTAAGCTTAACTGAAGGGGTTAGCATGTAAGTCTCATCTACAGTAGGTTCTTTATCCCCAGCTGAAATCCAGTATCCTTCTACAAGTATAAATTGCCCACCTTGGGGTTTTGGTATTTGCTAAGGAGACATGACATCAATAACAGATTATACAAATGAGTTTCAATTCGCTAATGAAGACAACTATTGTTACACCACTGCAATATACTCTGTAAGAAGTCATTTTAAATTAATCCCTGAGCGCTCCTGCAGTAAGTGCTGTCCCCTTGTCACCAGAATGCAAATTACAGGACAGGCCTGACTAGATTATTTCAAGGTCATGAAGCAGGAATCTTCACCAGTGCCATGAAGACAAAACCATCTCAAGGGTCCTAGCACTGAATTTTGAAGTACACTTCCAAGCAGGAAACCGGCTTTTACCTTTTTATGTTTATATATATTTTCTAATATGAAGGGGTTTATTCTGAAACAAATACCTCTCTCTTTCAACTGACTTCCCCATACCCCCGGCCCACTCCTCCCTGTAAACTCATGCTGGGCTGCCAGCACCAGTGAGATTCTTCCTTTCCCCTTAGAGACAAAGCACAGATGTTCACTGTGTATCCATATGTTCTGCATTCGGAGTCTAAAAATAAAAAGCCCCTGAAAGCTCCTCAAAAGTCTGAAAGCTTTACAGCTGGAGTCAGTGCATTAAGATGCCCACACTCCACAGTGCTGTAATGATTCAGACATCCATATTATTTCACATTAAAAAATAAACTACCTAGCACAGGCATTTCAAGCAGAAGTAAAAAATTACAAAGGGACAGTACTATTTTTTTTTTAAGTTCTTCTCTTTATGTGAAAAACAGGACTGTGAGAAAGAAATGTAGAGGAAAAAAGGCAGAGAGGGCAACTCATTATAAATTCAACTGTGAATACTAAGCAGCTCTATATAAGCTTAGTTACCTACCTGCTTCAGAAGGCTTTTGATGCTGCCAGAGACTATATGTTGGCAAATCAGCTTCTGAACCACTGGGTGAGAGCCTCTGTCAAGCTGCGTCAGGAAACTCAAACAGAAGCCCTAGGAAGAGAAGTCATTTTCAGTAATAAAATGAAAAATCATTAGGAAAAAAAAAACCCAGAGATTAAATAATCATTTCTGTTCAACGCTGCACTTAGAAAATTATCCTTTCCCCAAACAGTCTTTGTAGTGAATATACACTGAAACAAACCCCAGCGTAGGTAATCACCTCATACAGTGAGCGTGCTATGCTGCTGCATGGATTAGACGCCGCAAATCTCAATGCCCTGCAAAGTGTTCGGAGACTATAGTGAGGTCTGTGGCCAGTTCCATCCACAAGCTTTGCCTCTGCTTCCTTTCTCACAGACAAATAAAAGCTGGAGAAAAAAAAAAAAAAAGAGCGAAACCAGTTCCACAGTGCTGTTATTGATCAAACCATTGCCCTAAGGAATTAAACGCTAACGATGAACACTGAAAGCTTATCTCCAACTGTCACTTTTTGCTCAAAGCTGCAGGTTAGGAAAGCCATGCCAAACTCTGCCATCTGTATAGTCAGTGAAGCAAAGCGACAGAGTATTTCAGAACCGTGTTTGTGAGAGAGGTTGAAATACAGAGAATGACTATAGACTCCAAGTAATCTAAACATGTAACAGCTCTTCAGGTGAGTGCAGTGAGACAGTACACCTTGAACTAGGGGAAAGAAAGGTAACTCGGTAAACACCCAAAACTTCCATTGGTGTGATCTACAAAACCAAATCAGTCTGAGATGGGAAAGAGGTCTGCAACAACAGTGCTTTTTAACTGGTGCCACCAAAAAAGCAATTCTGGGTAAGAAAAAGTAATTCTCCTCCCACCAAGTACAGAAACCTTCAGAATGAAGAGGATGGGTGGCTACCCTCTTCCATTTCCTAAGGCTGTGCAAGCTGCTGCGCCCAAAACAGTCTAACCACTGGCTGCAGTTACATACTTTCTTTTTGTGACTTTTTCCATCAAGGATTTAAAGAGACTACAACCAACTCACTTCACAATTCCTTGTACTGTGTTTTTGTTCACATTCAAGCCTCTCAGATAATCCATGATAAGAACTTGCAAGTCGCCTTCATTTCTCAATTCTTCTACATAAAGTTCTGTAAACCTGTAAGAACCAAATCAATTCGTAACACAATTTTTTCTTTAGTATGGTCAGATGTCTTGTTCTATATGATTCTCACGGTATAAAACATTTAAAAACTTAAGGAGAATACTGACTCAAGAACCAGAGTAATTAAAAAGTGTCAGCAAACCTTATTCTTAAGTAATTTATCTGAATTATTTTAACTTAGTAGACTGAAAATGAACTACGGGACTGTATTTTTTTAAATCAAAATTTAAAAAAGTTTGCAATAGATACCTACATGTTACAGCCTGAACACTGGAGCACTGACACGGCAGAAGCACTTTTCAAAGGGACTCCAATGATCCCTATTTTAAAAAGCGGACACTGATGGGAAATCACAGTGTTTCACACTCAGTACGCTACACTGGCAACTCCAGTTAATGAACGTATTTTCTAACCATTAGTTAGCCCGGTACGTTTGCATCAGGTGTCGGATAGGAGGCTGCAGCCCTTCCGCACCACGCACTACCACTACTAATAATGGCTCAGGACACGCCACAGCAAACAATGACACTGAGCAGTATCACTAACTTCCGAGGGATGGATGTTTTTGATCAATGCAAATATAAGTTTATTTAAACTTCAGAAGCTGAAGTCTCTCCTTTTTTTATGCATTACACTCACTTTCTTTCCTTTCACCACTAAGCCAGGAGAGCTAATAGCAATAAAACCTTACTTTGTCACTAATAACTGCAAATGACCAGTTACATACAGCGAGCGCATCTCTACAGTTTGGCACAGTGTTGATGCGTCTGGTAAGGGCCTACACGTGCGACTTTTGGCATTCACCAGGGAAACTGCATTAAATACAAGCAGATCATCTTTGCATCCAGGAACAGGTAGTACCGAAGAATGTATTTGCCACAATTCCAGTTTTCTAGCCACAGCTTGAATATCACATATCAAATACTTCGAACGTTATAGATCTGCTCCACCATGCAACCCACCTTCCGAGTGAACAAGGCTGGATCTGCTTTTTGCAGGCATCATCAGCACTTCTGAGTTAGAAAGGCTGCTAAACAGACACAAAGCACTTACCTTTATTATCCCCACCAGGGCCATAAACTGCTGCAGGAGCATTCCCAGGCACTGACAGGTTAATGGTAAAGAATAATCATTCCCCTGCCCCCCATGACACCACTCTACACTACTACTAGACCATTTGTTCATGCTCAGCAGCTTCACGGAAGTATTTTCCCGATGCTATTTCATGAAAAACCTTCACCATGATGTGGAAAGCACCTCTCACAGGAAGTTAATTTGAGTTTAGACTAATATCCTCAGGCTTTAAATAAGGCATTCTTCACTGGGTCAACTCGTGAAGCCAGTTAAACTCTGAAAAAGACAGTCACTAAGTATTTTATCACAGAATTGTTATTTCCTACCTGTTTCTTATTCCTGGAGGAAGATTTCTCTTTCCAACATCTGTAGCTGGATTCATGCACGCAAACAAGCGAAAATCAGGGTGACGGACAAGAGGCTCTAAAGCAAAACAGAAATAAGAGACATAAGGTTAATGCTAACCCCAGGATATTTATCATGTTGAATGAGGTACATTTCTTCTAAGCTGGTTTTCTGTTACTACACTGGTACATTTTCTAAAAACACCAGGGTAAAAAGTTTTCAGGGAATAACCTGATGTGATTTTATCAGAAGTATCTCTGCATCTTCCCAACAGCCACAGGCAACTGAAACCCTGACTTGTGTATAGCATGATGTTTTAATAACACAAAATATCTCAAAAATTCCATAAGCCCTAAACTTGGAAGTCCTTTTGTCTCTTTCAGAACAATGGCCATGGCTTCCCTCAGCCAGGAAGAAAACCCAGACTAGGAAGTTCATACAACATTTGTCTCTACCTGTAGCTCCAGAAAACAATGGTCAGCAATTGCAATCTTTTTACCTCTAGATCCATACTGGGTCTGGCTGGGATGGAGTTAACTTTCATCACAGCAGCCCCTGTGGTGGTTTTGGCTATTGCTGAACTGTGCTGGCACAGCATCAAGACTTTCTCTTTTTCCCCCAGTCACTTAGCTGGGGGTGAGCAAAAAGTTGGGAGGGGACATGGTTGGGACAGCTGACCCAAACTGGCCAAAGCGATATTCTCTACTATATAACCATCATGCTCAGCAATAAGAACTGGAGTAAAGAAAGAAGAGGGTGGTGATTTTTGTCTTCCAAGGTGGCTGTTGCTTACAGGCTGGCTGGACTTTGGTCTGTTTGTGGGAGCTGACTAGTGACTGCTTTTGCATCACTTGTTTCACATGGGTTTTCTTGCTTCTGCACTTTTATTCTCCCCTGCATCCTGCTGGGGGGCAGTGGGAGGAGTGAGTGAGCAGCTGTTACTGTGAGCTGCTTAGCTGCCCGCTGGGGTCAACCCACAAGAAGGACTCAAAAAAAAATCCAAGGCCTTGTCCATATATTTCTAGTTGGAGAACAAATATATTCTCAGCATCAGTGAAAGACAATTACTACAGTAGCAACTAAATCTCGTGTCCCACACCCTTAACTGCCAAGCTGCCTCAACTTTATTAAAAACAAACGACACTCCCTGAATAGTCTTTAGAGACAGCAATGCTTACTAAGGCCACTAGAGAGATCTGCTCCTTGTAGAACCCAAAGAGGCAAAAAGGACAACAGTTTCTGCATGCCAGAATTCCCACTTCTTGCATACAAGTATGAATCTAGAAAGAACATTCTTCTCTTCTGCAGACATTGGTTTTAACGGTAAACGTTCTCAACTTATTTTTGGCCATACAGGACAGGCAATTCAACTCAATGGATGGCAAGATACAGCATAAGCAAGGACAGAAATAGTACCTGTGTCTCCTCTGTCTAGTAACACCAGCGACCCAGATGATCCTTCCAATAAACCACTCAGACACTCTAAAGTCTCTGCTGCGGCCAAGTTAATCTCATCCAATAAAATCCACTCTCCATTTTTTACGGCTTGTGCCAGAGTTCCCTAAAAATCAGATCCATTTGTTAACCACGTCAGCATCAGTGATATATTAACTAAAAGCATCTGCACGGCAGAAATACCCGTTTTGCAGTCTACGGGTTGATTAGACAAATGGCAATTCCAGACCTTTTACAGCAAGAGCAGTTCTACTGCTCTCCCTCAGTAACAGCCATTATTTTGCAAGCCACGGAAGTCAGACGGTTACCGCCAGTATCGGCTCCCGTTTAGGCTGGCGCAGATGTAACAGAGTTAAGCTCTCCGATTTGTGTAATGCTGCCTGTCAGTGAGATCCATTCTCTGTGGTGCAGAAGCTTCACTGACACCACTACGAGAATAAAGGCAGTTAATCTAAAGAAATCCAAAGACACAACGATACACAAAAATGTGCCTCAGGCAACTACGACTTATTAATTAAAGCTATACTTAAGTCAAAGGTTCTCCAACTGCTTATACAGTCATTTTTAGAAAGAGAACTGGTCAACACTTTACAAACTTTACATAAAATTTGAGAGTATATATTCAGACTAACAGGGTGGCAAGGAATCCCCATGCATAAACCATCACAGTTTCCCTTAATCACACCTAAAGTCGTTAAAATATTATACCATCAGGTTGAAGCATTTATTTTTTTAAATCACTTTGAGATAAACAGATTCTTAACACTAAATCCTTCACAGGAATCCCCAGTCAGTTACATGTCCTAGTGGAGAATAGAGAAAAGCATCTTGACCAATCTCAAACGCTTGAGAAGATGGTATGACATACTGCTGATATTCTTTTATCATACCACCCCTAATTCCTATTATACAGCACCAGATGAATGTGTTACCACAAAACATTCTCCCACCCCCCACCTAACCACCGCCTCCTTGCAGTAGCACACTTCCTTCCTTCCAGAGTTATTGTGGAACAAGTTTTACCTCACAGCAAGATTCTTGCCAGGAAGTTATTTATATAGTACTGATTGCAAAGTCTTTTAAATGCTCTGCCTTATTCTTCCTAGCATCAAAATGCAAACCTCTGAGTACCTCAACAAATGCAAAGAGAAGAGCATTTTCTGTCATTTTCATCTGTTGATGAGCATGATTCAGTTTAAGACCAAATGCCTCCCACTTTTCCTTCAGCGGCGAGCCTGTAAACAAAACAGGTTTAAGCTTGTACCATCAGAACAATAGCACAAAAAAATGTTTAACAAGAGTATTTTAATCAAGCTGTTTCAAGTAAGCTTGGCTGAGCAACGAAAACATTCAAGTTCCACAGATGACATCTCATGAATTTAAAAAAAATAATTAAATTTTGCCTTTTTTTTTTTTTAAATTGAACTGAACAGTGCTGACATATGGGTACAGATAATTTGCTGTTCATTCCAGTATTTCCTAGCTGTTAGCATTCTCCTAATGCCCAGAGACAGAAAGACACATCTCAAAAATAAATCCAAATATACAAACGTTATGACAAAACAGATTAACAATGAACACTTTGGTGTCAGTAAAAACACTGTTGCTTTTCAGTGATGACATTATTTACTCTTGCACTTATTTCAGCTATTTGTTTAAAGTCGCAGCCTGAGGTACACGCAGCATCGCGACTGAAGTTGCTAGCTTTGCAGATTTCAGCTTGTCTTTATTTTAGGACTGTCAACACTTGCAGCAAGTGATCTTTAAAACCTCATGTTTTTTGACATTTGGGGGCATTTATTTAAATATCTGCATATTCAGAAGAGCCAGTTAAAAGAAGAGGGGAGACAAGGTTCATAATTAAGTTTCCATGGCCTGTACTGAACCAAAGCTACGATTTCACTTGTTCAGCAGGTCTAGAACGGGGAACCACTCCATGCAAGACAAAGCATCAGTGCTGGCCCTGTGCCAAGTGGGTTGTGAAGTATCAAAGCAAAACAGTTATTTGTTCCACTGTGGTTTTGTCCCCAAGGTAAAGAAGTAGGCGAGTCAGCATTGCTGACAGCAAGACCAAAGTTGTCTTTGAAACCTTGCTAAGAGCTTGCTGACATTACTACCCCAACAGCTATTACTTTGGGTTTGGGAGGTTTTCCGTTACTGTTTTGGTTAAATTGTTTTTAAAACAGGATACATTGGTGAGACCTACAGAGGTTCCAGGACCGAAGGAAAGTATGAACACCTTCATACAGAAGACTGTCACACGCAAAACTAGGACTGTTCACCAACACAGCAAACAAGTGCTGAGTGGAGATCAGATGTCAAGGGTACCATAGGTCAGACAAGTCAACCTTCACTCTGTCAAACATAGCTAACAGCAGGGATCGATCGGAAAGAAAAAAACCCTATTCTAACAGTATTTTGAATAGGTTTCTGTAGACAGAGATTGCATTTTTCAAAACCAGAAGAGAGTTATAAAGAGGGATGAAAGGAAAAAACAAAACCCCCACCCAACAACATACGTCCCAAAAATCAACATATAAAAATTCACCACGATTTATCTACTCTCTGCAGTGGTTCACCCCTGATGATGTGTTTGATCAGCCTGAATTCTCACCAGATGCATTTTCTTTTGCTTCCTTACTAATAGCAGATTTATGAATATGCTGCATCAGTTTTAGCAGATCATGCCAACGTTTCTGCCTGTAGCAGGTCTGAATGTGTCCCAAGAACGTCTGATTTTTCTTTCTAGAAAATGTCTGAGAAAAGAGTTCTTCAAAAGATTCTCGCAGAGGTAGCCAGATCAGCTTGTTATCCACAGGCTTGTAACTGAAGAGAAGCAAAAGAGTAGTTACTTATTTGTGACACAGGAACTAGCATCTGTGAACTAACAAAACAGTTACTGGAACGACAATATTGCGCATGAAGGAACCCTGGTTTCCATAATTTTTTACTCAACTAATGAGCAAAGTAAAATTGCACATTATTTAAATGCACCTTATGAGGCACTTTTATAGGCAGGAGCACCTTGCTAAGTACAATACTTTTACTACTACCAACCAGTATGTCCAGTGAATATTGTATGCTATTTATACTGAGCAGCTTAGCTCTTTTTAAAGAGACATGGTGCTGTAGTTTTAAATTACTTCATCACATACAGATGTGCACACAATTCAGTGAAACTGCCTCTGTTCGTCAGCAAGGAGCTTCCTCATTAGAAGCTTGTTCTGATACTGCCAACAGACAAAACAGTGGTCAGTGACTCACCCCCCTAACAGATCTGCCGTGTCACTTTGTTGGTTCATGTTGATAACCCTCAAACGGTGTCCTTGGAACAGAAATAGAAAGCACCATCAACTTGTGGGTTTTTTGGTTTCTTTGTTGGTATTTTTTTTAAAATCATCTTCCTGTAAGTTACACAGTGGTCACACTGTATTTACCTGTAATATGAGCAAGGTACTGAACAGTTGAGGTTTTGCCAGTTCCCGTTTCACCAACCAAAAGCACAGGCTCTCCTTTGACAACACAAACTGCAAGCTGTTCAATCAACACCGCAGATGGCCGTGTGGCAGCGAAGGTTTGTTTTGCTCTGAAAAAAACACAGTAAGCAACTCAAAATCAATATTTATCAAAGAGAACATTTCAATTTTACCTTTATTATTTTTTAGTATTTTTTTAGAGGACTGGTTGAATTTAGGATTTTTTTTTTTTCATTTTTTTTTAATTAAAAATATAGGTTTGGGAAAAATCAGTTTCAAGATACCCTTGTAAGATACTTATTTTTCTTAAGATACAACTTAGAAACCTCAGAGTTCCCAAAGAACTTCCTGGCCAGTGGAGTTAGTGCCACGTACTGCAAAAATCTCCCCTTACAGAGATAGGTTCATCAAAATCTTATAACAGCAGCTGTGGATCCACGCTGCTTTGAAGAAACTCTAGTTCAAAAGAAGGTGAAAATCTCCATGCTTTGGCTGCCAGAAGTATGTTGCAGACATCCTTAAAGATACACAAGGTACAACTCAGACCACGAGAGAAAGAACTCATTCCTTCTATTAAAGTGAGACTATCCGAGTCGCATTGTTTCAATCCCGTGACTTCCTATCTCTTCCATTCCTCCACAAAATATTTCAATTCAGATGAAAACTACAAGATATTCTACCTTTGTACAGTGAGAGCCTTGGTTTGCTTCTTTGTAAGATGCACTCTTCCGACAGAGACTTCTTGCTCCCGTATTAGAATTTCTGGTTTATAGAGTTCACAAAAGAACTCCACCTGTGAAGAAAATATCCACATCTCCAATACCAATGTTGCCTACAGCATCACACTCAACACCCATGCTATGCTACCAGTATTACTTTGAAGCAAGCTAGTTTTTCATGATAGGATTTTGTATTTTGTGAGGTTTACATACTCGTCACCTAAAATACTGAAGGATCTCAGAAGCGTTATTGTTTGTACAACCAACGTCTGTCCATTTAATAACTTGGTCTCTGCCATTATATCTCTACTTTGTCTACTTCCACGGTAGTTCACCTACATAAACTTGACCCTGGGAATAGTTCTCTTAACTAAAAATAAACCACCGGAAAAAAAAGTATTGGTGCATACCTCTGTAAACAAGGACATTTTGCGATTGGCAGAGGATAATACACTCCTGTACTGAAATAATGCAAAGGAAGAAGGACAAACAGAAAAATCCACAGATGTTTCTGGGACCCATCTGTCCACCCAGATTGCAAGTTTTTCCATCTTAAAGTAACAAAGGGTGAATTTTCTTTGCAATCAAACTTCTGTAGCCCAAACCAGCTGACGAAGACATAAACTTGGCCACTTTTATCACACGTTATTAATATACAGAGAGGTACTAGCCTCTACAGAGGTAGTTGGCTTTGGAATCAATGGTTACAGAACAAGTAGTAAGGAAGATCACGTTTCTCTCTGATCTCTTCATTTAAGTGATTAAAGTTCACTGTAACCACCAAAGAAAGAAACCCACACTCTACTACTCTTTGTATCTAGTAGTATTGCGTGCTTATGCAACTGTGCCTTTCCAGCCTTCTTTGGCATGATGACGCCACTTGCAATCTGCTCTGAAACAGGTTCCCTGGCACTTTCAGAGGGAAAAAAAAATGCAGCTAAAAATAAAACAGGAGAAAAACACAGATCCCTGCATAGTACAGAGCATACAGAGTATAGATAGTACAAAATATGTGTTTGGGGCAGAGAGAAGGGCATAACTTCAGAAAAAACAGTGGAACACATTTAAATTAATTACTATAAAAATTTCAAGTTATAGAATATTGCCAATAAATGTCACGTTAATGATAGCTCAACATACCTTTTTCTTGGAAATATTTAGTTTACTTCCAATAACTTTTGCAATTTTCTGTCTGCTCCCGTGGTTGGACAGCATAGCTGTGAAACAGTCTAATGCCTGTCAAGGGGAAAACAACTTCTTCAACACCGATTCTGTATGATACGATCTTAATTAACATGAGCCTGAATCCAATCCAGCCATAGTAAATAGAATTACGTCACTGTCCACCAATCAAGTCAACCAACGGAGTTCAAAAGGATGTAATAACAACTTCTAAACTCTGTAGTGCAGTGGGTTTCTACTGAAAGCAAAAACTTTTCAATATCCAATCACAGAAGCTATTTTTAGATGAACGGACCAAAATGGAGAAGGAAGTAACACTGTAAGATCTCACACCTTAAAACTAACTCAGAGATGCATACCTGAAAAATTCCAAACCTGGAATGTAAATTGAGGCTTAGGAAAGTAGAAGAGAAGCCTTTTACTTTAAGAAAAAGGAGAGATCTTAAAACTTTTACTCTGTCATATGCAATGCCAGCTCATACCAGTCAAAATTATGTTGTAGCATGCTGTTTGCACGACAGTAGTAAGTCCGGATTGGCTTTCAGCACACTACTACTAGTAAAATCGTTCACATTGAGGAAAGCCTCTGATAGACTGATCACAAACATTCCAACTATAGTCCATTTGCTTCAGATAAAATGCTCTGTTTGGGAATGCAAGATGGGAATTTGCATTTAGTTTTAAGATTTCTGAGACAATGCTAGAATTTGTGCAAGCAATTTCCAGATCAAGTCTTACCGCACCTCCTGAAAAATATTCATTGCTGTGGTTGAAGAATTACTGTCAAAGTTGTAAGCAATCCTGCTGCACCAGTTCAGTAAATCTCTAAAAAGAAAAAGGAAAATATTTGGTAGAATCAAGCCAAAATGCACAGCATCTTTTTTCATGTTCAGCCCAGGTCACTGTCACCTTCAGGCAATTGTGTATTCAGTTGTCGTGTAAATTGCAGATGGGAAGACACATACAAATAGGATGCTACTTCCAAAGAGTAGTTGAGCTCACAAAACCCAACATTGTTGTTTTCAGATACATTGCTTGGAAATAGATAATACATACTCCATTAAACCATAAAGGAATTATGAAACTGAAAAAGTGAAAGGCAGCAAGCTTTCCACCCAGAAAGGTGTAACAACCTATTGCTTTAAGACACTGATTCCTTCTCAACATCAAAATTTACTGAAAGGCAAGAAAAGGAAACATCTGATCCTAGGAAAACAACTGCTGTTTTAAAATGAGTGACATTCTTATGCTTCACTAAAATATTAGGTACTACCCACATCTAGTATTTACTATTTCACAAAGCACTAATGGTTACAGAAATTCCATGAGTAAAACTGGGTATGAGCATAGAGGAAGAAGTAATTGAACATCAAGCTGCATTTCATCATAAAAATGCTGAAATTAATAGCACACTACAGTTCTGGTTATTTTCAGTTATCTGTAAGTTAGAATACTGTGTCTAACATGAAGTTTTCTAAATAAGCAAATATATACAATTGCTGAAAAGGTTATCTACAAGCTATTGTGAGAACATTACACAGTACATTTCAGCCACGTTCTTCGCTAGTAGAACTGATACTTTGTGTTAAAATGAACTGAAGTAATCCATATGGCTCGAGATCAACTCGGCACCCACATATGACAAAACCTACACTTTTCCCTTCAAAAAAAGAAAAAAGTATAGGTAGTCCTAAATAATTCAGACTGAGATTTTTTAAAAGACACATTAACCATTATTTTAAAATTAAAAATGGATTTTTCCAAGTTTTTATGAAATTACTGTTAATTATTCAAACTTTTATCAGTATATTTCTAAAAAACTAAGAAAAAATAACAAAAGAGAAACCCTCTTAATATGTTTATCTAATAAACATATAAAAAGAAACAACCTTAGAGATAGCTCTCGTCCTTCCAAATTTGGTTTCTTATATTCTGATCTTGATTCTGATGCATCTTCTTGTACATATCCAGAGCCAGAACCGTCTTCTGATGCCTGATACTTGTCTCCCGTAAGGTGAATGTAAATGTCTAGCAAGTGATCAGTTACAAGAGCAAGGTTGGGGTATCTCCTTTGAAGAACCTGAGAAAAGAGAAAAAAAACCACCACGCGCACACAAAAAGAATTCTTTAGCATCAGAAGGAAATCACCAACCTCCGCCCCCAGTATTAACAGGGTACACCTCAGGAGATACTCAAGCTAGCAAGGTGCACAAAACTGCCCTCCTGCCATCTCTCGTCTGAAGAAAAAGTAATTGTGAATCAATTTGGATGCCAAAAGTGAATGTTGCCAACTTGACTCGACTCCAATTCATTTAATACATTTGCACAAATACCAACAGGAAGAACAAAAGTATATTCAACCCTATCTAAACTCAAATCACGATCATACAATTTTACAACTGATAACAAAAGTTTTTACCTCCTCTCCTTTTTATGACAATTTTTTGAGCATTCAAGTTGCCCATTCACTTTGTTGACAAAGATACATTAAGGGGTTAATTTTTCTTCTCTAATTTCCTTTCACCTCAGTTCACTAAAGCTTGCCAACCAAAATTATTGCTTCCCAAAAGAAGCTTCTCACAGATACAGTTCAGGAACACTAGTCCTATCCTGCCAAACTGATTTTTAAACCAGAAGAACACAAGTCTGTTTTCAAGAGAAGCAAGTGGGTGTTTTCTACCACTGTCACTTCTACTACTACAGAATCCTACACAGTGTTTGATTTATATGTTTTTGTGACTTGAGCTACAAAGTTACAAAAAAGAACAGAAAGAACCTAGTGGCAAGTGACACACCTAGCACCGAAGCTTCCTTTTTCCTTAAAGTTTTGACAGCCAAGCTTCACTTGAATATTGGTCCTTTCTGGAAGTCACCTTTGACACCAGTTCATCCAGATAGCCTTTTTTAATACTGCAACTGTGAGCTTCCTAGGATTCCTGCTTGTGTGGATCTCTGTGGCAGAAACAACTACAGCACAGAAGCACGTGTATCCCCAGCCAAGTGTCTGCAGAGCCTCCCCATGCAGCCACCTGCTTCCCCGCCAACAGAATCTATGAGTACAAAATAAGAGCTGGCCTAGCCCCACTCCTAACAATTAGCTGATAAATGTCAAAAATGGAAAACCACACAGATATTTAAGGTCACTCATAACTCTGGGACTCATTCAGCAGCCAGCAAGGAAAGAATGAAGACCTATCCTCTTCATTCTACAAAGTTCAGAACTTTCTCCTCAGCTCTTCTGCTAGAGATTATTCACCTCCTTTTCCCTTAGGCAAGGCTCTTAAAATCAGATCCTGTTCTGAGCTCTGTATCCAAGGAGAATCTCTAGAGAATTCTATTTTTATTAAAGTCCTTTAATTTTTTAAAGGACTACACAAAACAAGCTTTCCCTAGCGATGCTAACAAAAGATGTCAATAGCATGTCATTCTTAATTGATAACTGTCCGACTACTTTTCATCTGAAAGCTTAGAAACCAGGATTAGAATTAGCTCTTTTTCTTTTTTTCCTGTCTGTTCTTATATCTCTGTGAGCTACAAAATAGCAAAGTAATTTGATTCTTAGACCTATTCAAAACAAACTATGTTTGACAAGGCAAGTTTCAGGGATCTTTGTCCAATTCACTTTGAATTTTCTTAACAAACTGTCCATTTACTTCAAATCTGGGTATAGATCTGAAGTGATAAAGGTTTACTGTAGAACTTGAAGATTAAAAAAAAGGCTGAAAAAGAAGGCTGAAATTTATTACTGAAAAAAATGTATTACCCTTAAGTGAAAAAATCATTCATGTGCCAAAATAGAGCAACACACATCATACCTCCTTGAGTTCTCCTTTACTCATGTTATCCAGATGTATCTTGGTCCAATACTTGTCCAGAAGAGCAGCGTGGCCGCTTTGCTGCCTGTACCAACCTCCACCACAACTGAAAATCCTAAATCAAAACAGCATATTGTGTCTGAAGAATTTAATGTTTTCAGTGCATTCCTGTGCATCAAGTAACACATCACATACTGCTGCTACAGCACAATGTGCGTGCCTAGATCACCCACTGTCCATCACTGTACCGTCACGTACCCTACTTTGCCTATCTCTGCTTTTCAAATTATCTGTTCTTCTATCAGTGTTTTCTGCCTGTAGTGCAAAATCTCCTTCGAAATACTTGCAGAAAGATGACTGACCGTAAATTAAGTCTACCAGAAGCAACGTACAGAATCCTGTGTAAAGAGAGAAGCCCGACAGGAGTGGCCTGGGAAAAATCTTCCCCAGATCCCAAAGGACCAGTGCTCTATTACAGAGATGCAGGAAAAACATCTCCAGTCCCTGTCCCCTCCACAGTCTTTCCCTCATTCTTTGGGCTTACAGTCCTTTCCATTGTATATTTTATTCTGTATCCTTTTTCTTACTGCACAAATAACCAAGCAGCTCTGTGTCATACCCACTGTAGAAGCAGTCTTGCACAGGCAAAGCATTAGATATTGTGGTTTGGGTTTTTTTTTTTTTTTAAATAATATTCCACAGCTGGAAGCTGCAACAGCTTCTGAATGTGCTCTGACTAGCCCAATGGAAACTATAATTTGCTGCTATACAACCTGTTGACCAAGTATACCAAAGAAGAAAATATTACGAGGCGAGACAACCAAAAAAGAGTTGAATCCAAAAGACTCAATTCCAGAAAAAAAAATAAATTGGATAAATCAAAGAAAAATACAAATTTATGGAAAACAAAAGGAGAAAAAAATTGTCAAAAGCTTTGAAGTAAACTACAAAACATTTGAAACTCATGTAAACATTCCCCTTCTTGATATCCTAAACCTTAATCTTGATGCAATATTATGCCATAATGGACGAGAAGACATTTTGACATCTGACACATGAGCCATTACTACAGTGAAACCATCAGGGAGAGTACCTTGAATCTTTTTTCTGGACAGAAAACATTACAAACCTCTATAATGAGACAAGACTAACAAATCAGATTTTATTTTAAAAAAATCCCCTTCTATTTCTCTTTTCATGATTCCCAAATAAAACAACTTTAACTTATTATACATGCAGGGTTTAGTTAAAATTATTCATGAAACTCTTAAATATCTTCCAGGGAACACATGTATACTACTGCTCAAGGAGATGAAATGAAAAAAAAAAATGAAACCCAGAAAACTAGTCATTCAGTAGTCAGACTACAAACTACCCCAAGATCTGCAAAACAATAAATATTTTACACAGGTGCTGTTAAAACTAGCAAGTCAAGACACCTTGTGAATATCAATCATAGCCCTTCTTCACAGAGCAACTGCTGAGAAGAACTTTGTTTCGTTGAGAGGTTGGTTTTGTAGGGTTCCCACCGGCAAGTTTCACTTCTTCAGCCCTGTTGAAGAGGCCTTTCTACACAAAGACTGGATTCGCCCAGTAGCAAAATAACGCTGCTCTAAACCTAAAAAAAACCACCTTTCACAACTTTTATGGCTTCGATTGGCTGTTAACTGGAAACTGCTACAATACTCGTGTCCAAGTACCTTGTGCTTCCTATCTTAGACTTAAAAAAGAGTTCACAAGCCTACCTCCTGGTCGCAAAAAACTGGAATCCCGATGCCACTTTTAAACAGTCACCACGACCAGGAATCAGCAACTCTCTTTTTTCCAAAAGAGGAATCAGCACAGAGATCTGGAGAAGAGAAGAAAATGTATAAAATAATGGGGTTTTTGTGAAACTGTAACAGACAGCACACCCATCCACTTTCATTTCACACTTGAGATGCTTGAGCACTTCCACCAAGTCCTGCTACATTGTCAGCAACTGCCATTTCCGCAGATTCCAAGTGATGCTAACAGGAATTGCAAAGACCCTGGTAATTTTCATCACCAGTGGAAGTCCCAGGTATAACGTTTACCTACTTTCTTTCTCCTGTATCCAGATTTAATGATAAGAGAATGGAAATGACAGACTTCACACTGCAAGTCCAGATTAAAACTATTTATTTTGAATTGTCAAGTGAGTTATTAGACTTTTTTTTGTGTCAGTGATATAAAAAGGCCTGGATTAGAGGCCTCAATCACAGGCCTCAAACCAAGGTTGACTTCTGAGTGAATCTCCCGACTGGCATCATATCAGTATGGGAAGTGACTGTGGGAGTACCCGCTGATCATTGGTGGAATGTGTGTGCTCGTTAGCAGAGAATGAAGCTTAGATAAAATATAATCATTAGAAGGATGAAACATCTATGTAGAGACAGACTACCAAGGCCATACAGCCAGATGTCCAGCCTTGTCTGAGCCAAACAGATACAGATGCCCCTTTTGGATTCTGCCCTGGGCCCTGGCCAGGCCCCGGGTGGAATCCAGTGGAAGCTGGGGGGGAACGTCAGATGACTCTGCACATGGAATCTCAAAGAATGTTTATTCAACTGTACAAAAGCTGGACCCTCTTGCAGCGACTTGGAGTGGATGCACTGCGTAGGACTTCCCAATTGCCGGGACAGGTTCTCCAAATCCTCGCTGTGACCTGGGCTCCCCAGCTGATGTGTGGATTTGGACGATGGTAAAGTATTAGGGCAATTGGTGATGTATCTTTCTTAATCACTATTAGTAACTTTATGTAATGATAGACGTGTTACCTTGCTTATGCTGTCTGCTATTTTAGACTGTAGTAAATAAGTTTCTCTTTTCAACTTTAACTTGGTGTCTGTGTTCTTTCTGCCAACCCTCTCAATTAGCAAAACAGTCAGAAGCCTTATTGTCTTTATCTGCCTGAACAAAGATGACCTGCATCTCAAGGATGTCAAGCATCAGCATTTTTCAGTGCTACCCACTGGAGAATTTGGTATCTATTTAAAGACTCTACCCTTCCATGCAGAAGGACAGTAATCTTGAAAGAAAAAAGGAAGGTAGGACCACAGTGATCCCCCAGCACAGAGGGAGGCAAGCATGGAGGCTTTGATATGGAGAAGAGACAGGGTGCCTGCAGGGAGGACTTGAAGAAAGGGAGAGATGAATGCAGGATACCACTCAGAGATGCTTATGATGAGTGCAATGAGCCGAGTGCACAGAAGCAAAGAGGTGCATGCATGACCCTCAGGCAGTGAAAAACTGTCTACTATATACAAGCAGTATTTCTTGGCTTTCTTATAAATTCCCTGTATTTCAGAAACCTAGAACCCAATTAAAAAAGCTTTTGGGTTATTTAGTCACACAAAGAACGCTTTATAGAATAGATATGAAAGAAAACAATTTTCTGCAGAATGTCCGGCAGGCCTACATAGCACAATATCTCTGTGACGTTGTTCTTGCAGAAGACATGCCTTCAGCAGCCATTACTTCAAAAGGGAAGGATAACAGTCTAACTCATCACTCTGGAGCTGAAAACAGGAAATCTGTTAAAAACCTATACTGCTTACTGTAACACAACACGTTTTTCATATCCAAGTCAGAGGTAAGAAATGTAAGAAACAAAACAGAACAAAAACCCACACAACAGAACACTATAAATTATTATTAACAGCACCATGCTAATAAAGCGAAGACATTCTGTGGTGTTTGGGGCCACACTTGTTTTCAAGTATTAAAACATGATTTAAAAGACGCATAGCTTATTATCAGCATCAGTTCAAATCTTGAGTGAAACTGGGCATCGGCGGCAGTGTCATGACTACTTTAAGACAATGACAACTATTGCGGTGTGCTAATATGTGAACGAAGATAAGAAAGGTTAATTCTTTCTAACCCCTTTCAAAGGGGCAGTATTTTCAGCAAGCTGCTGCAGAACTCATGCTGATTAGACTCCAAAAATTGCTAGTATGGGCCTTAAGGCCAGTACCTTACAGCAAGCATCAGCCTACATACCACATCGAGAGGGGCATAATCAATATCCTCCAGAAGTATCCAGTGACCTTTGGTAACAGCTTGTGTCAGAGTTCCAGGTTGCCATACAAACTCCCCTGGCACGTCTGTACAACGATACATACCAAGCAGCGTCTATGACGGAAACAACAGGTCAATGAGGAACCTGTTCATTACATCCCTTACAGAAATGACACAAGTTGGTACGCAAGTAGCACTTACTTAGCCTCCACATTACTAAACAGTCCATCTGATAATCTGTGCCCAACATTACATTTTTTTTTAATTAAAAGTTTCACCTCTCCACATTTATGCTAATCTAACTGAAACATAGTAATTAAAATCAAACAGGTAATTGGAAATGAATTTACAGAGCTGGGACACCATAATCAGCAAATAATCAACAGCAGAACATACAAAACTGTCTAGGGTTGCACTGCGCTTGAATTTACATTTTTTAAAAGTCTGTGACTAAGCTAGGAATTGTAAAGCAAATTAAAGATACAAACCCAGTGGTTTGTAGCTTTGAAGTGTTGCTTCTCTATAAAGTTTTAACATCCACATTTAAGCATTCTTTAAGTTTATGGTTTCCCTACCACATATTTTGTACCTTGAACTTTATCAATTTTTATTAATATGTTGGTCTTACGTATATGAAAAGATACTCCAGTGGAAAACAGTCGTGAGATGGTGAAATCGGCTGTTGTATAAGTAAATAAGGTGCTTACGCATGCTAATAATAAACCTTCAGATAGCACTCCTGGTAGATACCTTCAGCACCAGGTTGAGTCATTCTAGAATAATTTTTTCTAATACAAACTACTTTTTATAATAATAATAATTAAAAAAAAAAAACCACAGTAGGGTTCTTCCATACAGAAAAGCCCTGACAAAACATAATTTGAATGAAATAGATACAGCACAGTTATGCACAGAATTTAAAACCTACCGAAGCTTCTTCGGTTGCAAATTTTCTTCACATTCATTTATTCTCATCAATAGTAAGACCAATACTAGAGTTGGGGGTTGTGGGGTCTTTGGGTAAAACGTTAAACATTATCTTATTAGAAAATTAAGTCCACGCTACAAGAAAAATTATGTCCAATCATCCAACCACAAAACAACTTCATTACCTTACTATCAGTTTGATCCCCAAGCTGGACTTTCAAAATATGAGGAGGCTTTGCTCTTCCCGTAACAGCTGCTAAATATTCAATTAAAGACGTTTTGCCACATCCTATTGGTCCTTCTAATAAAACAGGACTTTGATATGCTACAGCAATAGCAAGGTTTTGAAGATTCGTGGAGGCAGATTCAACCAAAACAAAACGGCCGGTGTTATTTTCCTGTTCAAACACAGAATCTGAGTTACTGCACTGACATTGTTACAGTTTGGTTGTTTGGTTTTTTTGTTTTTTTGTTTTTTTACAGGTTGTACAACCCAGAACAATTAGGAAAGCGAGTCTGCCAACTAGAAAATTTTGGTCTGCAGATCTGTCAACACATATCAAATAAAATAAAGGGTTCTACAGCTGTATTTAATGGCAGATATTAAAATAGATTTCATCAAAAGCCTATTATAGGTGAAACACTTAATAAAGTGTATGTACAACTTTTTCCCAAATGGAGTTCACACTAAGTTGTCAGTACAGGCATAGTAACTACTCAATCATAACACATGTCAACCAAATACGATTTGCAATAAAAGTGAAATTAAGTCATCAGAAGGGATCCAAATCACAGGACAAATCAAACAGCAGTTAGAATCAGAGGACGCAAGTATGAAAATTAACCGTTGTATTTACTTCTTTCTGCACAAGCCACAGTATCATTAAACTCAGTGCATGAAAATGAGATAAATTCAGTAACATTTTTATTTTATTCAAAACGCAATGGATGTTGGTTATTGAATGGCAATTAATCAATGCTACAGATACTCTCCAAGCATTCTGGCTCTCCTACAGTTACTGATATATCAGTATACGGCACAAAAAATATCTCTTTCCTGCCCAAAGGCACAGAGAACAGAAATCAGAGTACATCCTGCACTGAAACAAGTGTTGTGTATTTAAGTGTGATCTTCTTTTCACATAGTTTCACGTACTCCTCTGGTAACAATGGTAGTTTTTAAGAGTACCTGCTTTCCCTCAGTTTGCTCCTACCTCACATCAGACCTCCTCAGCTGTAACTACAACCTCCCCAGTCTAACTGGAACTACACTGCATACCAGAGCAGTGAAATATCTGTGGCTATTAGGAAGAAAAAAAAAAAAGCATGCCTTTTTGGCAAGTTCTCTCCTCCCTCATACACAAAGAGTATCCTTCCAGCAATCCAGTTTATAGCACGGCCGAGCTTCAGCGGTAGTGATACTGGCATGTAGGTAAGAGTCCTTGAACAGCTCTACAGTTTCCACTGCTGCAATGAATTTCAAACCACACCCTCAATCCTGTAAGAAAAGCTAGAATACAGCAAATTCAACTACAGAAATTGGTGGTGGGAGAAAGAATCTGTGAGGAAATTCCTCTTTCCTTGCTTCTGTTACTCAAGAAATTCTTGACATTGGTAGTCTTCGTTAATTTCTCTTTCTCCTTCATTTGTAGATCAGTGTCGCAAAATTAAATAGAAATACTCAGCTAAGAGCTAAAATTCAACCTAAATGAGAGGGAGTCAAGAATACTGCCTGCAGCTACAAAGAACCACCTGAACAGTTCAAGATGAACAGTATCTTAAGAGAAAAAAGGTTAAATACTGTTTGCTCTAAAGTGTTCATGTGTTTCATAAGACTTCCTAAAACTATAAGGCCTTCCACTTCCCTCAAGTGGAGAAAGTTCTCACTTCCTTTCCCCTTTTTCTGCATTTTTCAAGAGTAAGTAGCAGCCTTGTTTTCTTCTGTTTTAAGAAAAGAACTAAGAATACATTTGGAGAAAGGCCGATTGAGGTGTCTGTATAGCACAAAAATGGACTTCATGAAAGTAAAAGCAGCTGTGCCAAAACCCAGCTTTAGTCAGCTATGGAATATCACCCTAACCTGGAGATACTGTGTAAGGCTGAATATTCTTTTGTGGCATGTTCGTAAGAACCGCTACATGAAGATAAAACGAACAGCATTCTTGCACCTTCATTGCTTCATTCCACCGCAGAGCTTCTTTGCAGTGTCTATATTATGCAACAGTAGCCTACAGCACGCATCAGGAAAGCTAAAGAGATACACACATTACCCACAGTATCTCAATATCATTTAAGCAGGAAATAAAGTCAGTTCACCATATTTAGGTAGAGACTTAACCTTGGTTTCCATACCTGCTCTTCAGAAAGAAGCTGTAGTCTAGGCAGCACAATACCGCATACAGCTACTACGTTCGCAGAGAGGTCACCCGATACAATATGTCCCTGCGTATACTGCTGCTCTTTCTCCTTTTGCCAAAACGAGGAGTCCGGATTGGCCAAAACAAGAGCTTGTTCCACATTCTGCAGCTGAGATTCTTCCAGGAGCCTGTGAAATCCATGTTTATTAATTCAGCTGAAACCCATCAACAAAAACAAATAGCGTTCAAGATTTTAAAAGTTCTTACTTTAGTCTGAAATGTATCAGCTCCTCAGGATTGAATATCTTCTTCAGGAAAGATAATTTATGCTCATCATTCATGCATGTAACCAGAGCAAGACAGTTTGAAGTATACCTAAAAATTATATTTAGAAGAAAACATGTCAAAACATAGTATTAAGAAATTTAGTTTGACAACTGTCAATTTTAAACCAAAATATCAAGTTTGGAAAAACATGCAGAAAACTTTCTCCCTCTAGATTATTGTAGTGCTATGTTTCATGTTCTTTAGGATTAGAGAAATATTTCAGAACTGAGAAAAGCAATTCTGTCATGGCATAATTTATCTATCATACACCGACCAGGTAATCTTTCCCTGAAGGCCTGAATGGTCAACTAAAATATCCTAAAGAGAAGCACTTTCCCAAATAAAGGTAAACATACGAGACACTGAAAATCAGGTTTTTTCTGCCTGAGTTTTTCTTCTCCTCCTGCTCTATCCCTTTCAAAACTGCTTTCTATTTCATGCTATTTCTAAAATAACGCCAACATAATGAACTCGAGACTCAGTGCCAAAAAAAGCCAATAACTCTCAAGTATTGACTTCATTACTACATAAAGCTGTCTTGCAACAAAAGGACATTTAATACAAATCATAGAACACTTCATTTATCATATATCACTGTTTTTACCTTCCAATAACAAAACTGTCAATGAGCTTGGCAGGGGTGGAGGGGAAAAAGAAAAAAGGGGGTGCCAGAAGAAGATTGGTTCAGGAGAAAATTTAAAAGCCAGCTCATTCTCTTAAGATTATTAGCTGAACAACAGGGAAACCAATTCGAGTCAATGAATTAGAAATCCTATTTCTTTTTCTAAGACTATTTAAGGGTATGCCATCCTGAAGAGCTTCATAAGCAGCTGATCGATTTGACAACACTCCTGTTCCTGCCCTTCCTCAATTATACCCCTTATTTTAAAATTATGTGTTACTAATATAATTCTGATTTTATCTTTAATGGTCTTTTAAAAGACATTTTCCTAAATAAAAGGCACTATCAATATTACTACTCACATAAATAAGGCAGATCATGTGACTAGGTTGAAGCCCTACAGACAGACACATAACACAAAACATCTGACCAAAACCACATGCAAAGTCTGCAACAAGGACAACTGGGAAGCGTAGCTTAAATAAGCCAAGCTTTACAGTGACCAAGATGTCTATATACAAGCAATAGGAAAAAACCCGACTTATTAATAGCGTATCAATGCACAAGAGTATTATTATACTCTTGACTTGCATCAGTGCAATGGAAGTTGGAGTGAAAGTAGGTTCGTCTCTGCTTTTTCTAGGCTAACATGCTAGAATGCATGCAATACACCAACAGGCTCACGGCAGAGGTGAAGTGATAAATTCACCATCTCTCATGAATCCAGCTTGGGTAAACGGAAGTTATTTGAAAAGATTCTCCAGATCACAGTTTTAAGCACGACGAAGAGCTAGCCTAAACTGCACTCTGTGATAGATCACTTCAAAAGATGAGCTAAGAAGCACAGGTACAGATCCCATCCGTACAAATTTTTCTGGTATTATGTGAATATTCTTTTCTACTTGCATGTGGCCATTGTTAATTACAATTCAAGGTATAGATACATCTTTTCAGTGGAGAAGATGTGGGGTGTCAAACTTACCAACGGACTAAAGTGTCATGACTCCTTAGGAGTGGAATACACACACTCCAGTCCCATAATTCCCGGAAAACTGATTGCTCCTTTTGTAAAAATCTATAGGCTGCCTCCATGAGGTCCCGTAACTTCATTCGTCTGCGCCCGTATCGGACCGTGTTTGTATCTGAGCTCTCCAGGAAAAGCCTCTGGAAAACTGGCGATGTATTCTTAAAATACCTTAAAGCAAATCTTTAGAAGAGAGAGAGAGATGGAACACACAGCTAAGCCAAACTAAAGGAAAACAGCCACTAATAAAAACATCAGGACATCGGTCCTGAGACAGTAATTGACAGTATGCTGAGAACTAAGGCCTGTATTTAACGTTGTCCACACTTGGGAAAGACAAGCACTTCAGCAATCAGCTGACAACAGATGCATTACTTTATTAGAAATCATTACTTAATTATCAAGGAGAAACAGTACTGCATTTGGCGAAACCTCTTTGATCGCTCTTCTTTCCTGAAAAAGCAATACTGATTCCTACTTACGTAACTTTGTATTCTATGGGCCTGCAGATCTAATCTTAAATGCAAACATTTTGGTTGTGAGCAATTTTCATGCCAGCTGTTTTGCTTTTCTTTCGACCATTAAGATGAAAATCACGTTAGATTTTACAACACAATTTTAAATAAGCTGTGTTGAAGACTCATGTTTTCTAAATCACTCTTTCAATCCAAAACACATTTAATACTGCGGGAGACGATCCAAATTGTAACACCACCTCTCACCACCAGCGAACGCTGACAAGCACATACTCCCTAAATTCAAACAGTGCACAAAGAGACATTACATTACTCACGGCAAAACATCAGGATGGTCAGCAACCAGCTTGCTCATTGCTACACACAGCCTTTCATGCCGATCGTGGTTGATTTGGCCACCAGCTTTAATGGCTTCTGCATTTCTTTCCAACAAATCCAACAAGATTGGCCGAACTTGACGGCCGATCAACAGGGTACATTCTTTATCCAGTAGTAACTGCGCTAAAGTATCGAGGATGCATTGTCGATCCTGCTGAGTCCAAATCTAGAGGAATGGAAAGAGCAGGTTAAAGGAGAAATTATTTGAGCTTTTAACTTCAGAACTGTTCATGCAAGATTCACAGTGAATTTTACAGGAATAAATCTTAAAAAACAGGAGGAGACCAAAATTCCCAGTGGAATTATTTACTTGACGCAGCTCTCTATTTTAAAAAATTGGGAAACAGAATGAGTGACATGCAGAAGGATACACTAAATAACAATTTCAAAAAAAATCCACAAACCACGAATTATATTTTACAGCTGAAAGATTTAAAAAAAAATACTAAAAAATTTTTGCCTAAGAAAAAATTGGGAAAATCTTATAAAAACTAACACATCTTTGTTAACAGAATTCCCACCGATCTCAACAGCTTGGTCTTACGAGTTCAAGTTCTTAAAAAAAAGTTTGAATTGCATAATTTTCACTGTCTCTTTTCAAAAAAGCAGCATCCAATCAGTCACGATCCCAGACTTACTTCCGTATTTCTGATAGCAATTACAGAGAGCAATGCTGTAGGGAGTGACAAGCAGCAGCATGTATCTGCAGTTTTGAAGTGGAGATTTCGTTTTCTTGCTTTTATATAAAAACGATGCTTCAATGCAAAACAAAATATTTGGATTTAGAATAGATGCAAACTTATTTTTTTATACTAGCAGATATGAAGAAAAGGATAAAAAAAGAGAAAAAATCCCACACATTATCCCCCCTCGCCCTTCCTAACTGTTACTGAAGAACAACCACCCCACTTCTTGCATCTTATGCCTAAATTTCTCTGGTCTTTGAGCTCATGTTATTATCCGAGCATCTCTCCATTCCGTGATGTTTAGCATAGCATGCAGTGTAATTAATTTTGATCTGTGAAAAATCAGGATTATGAATTTGCACCCTAGCGGTTTCACTCTTAACTCTGACCCTCTGCCCTCCCCTCCCTGGCTGAGCGAGCCCTTATCCTACCAAGATAACTTTACTTTTCTTGGCAAGCAATCATAAATATGAAACAAGCACTTACTGAACTCCTACAGAAATATTCCGCGGCTCGGGTAGTCTTTCATTTCAGCAACATGTGCAGTCAATTCCTGCTTCTCCTAGGCTTTTGCTACCCAGGTAAAACCTGCTCCTGGCCCAGCAGATGGGACCTTTTCATTGTTACGAGATAAAGAGTGTGCAGAGGTCCCGCACATTGCCTTGAAAGGGTGACTCCTAAGGACATACCACTATCAACATCCTTCTAGAATACGTGCACACTTGTTTAAGCTCCTTGCGTCGCCTTCTGAGTTGGAAAAGGCATTCATTCCCTAACAGCCGGTAAGAAATCAGGGAAACTGCAGTGTATACGTCACAAACATCAAAACCATCACATTAATTGCAAATGATTTCTTACACGCTTTGCGTTTATTTTTATGAAATATGATATAAATTTATGTTCCTCTCATCTATTAGAGCAGCATCAAAAATAATTTTTAAAATGGAGCTGAAGGCCCGCAGCCATCACAGAGCAAGCAAGACACTGTTCATTACAGGGGGTCAGATTTTGAGGGGCAAAACGTTTGACAAGCTGTTCAAAAGCAGCATGGCTTAAAAGAACTGCAGACAATCTCCAATGTAAAAAATAGAGTCCTTTCAGTTCCCAACTCAATTACATCTTTGGCTACCCAAACAAGGCACAAGGTGTTTATTTCAATATCGAATAAAAAGAACAATTAGCAACAAAATAGTGAATAAATAACTTGAGTGACTCCGTAAAATTCTGTAGTTACACAACTACCATACGACCCAACCATTCCATTTGCAGTTTGTGAGAGCAGGCAGTTTTAATCATTGCATACTGTACCCTTAGGACACACAAAACTGTTCAAAAATCAGAATGGCAACATTCTTACTCTATAAAGAGACCGTCTGTTTCATTTCAGACCCTTTCAGAGTTTAAATTAAAAATTTTATGGAAAAGAATACCGTCAGAGGGGATTTTTAACTGAAGGTGGCTTTGTGAAATACCCAACTTTCGCAAAGGACAGCTGATCTGAAAGCGTTTAATTCTAGTGTTCAAATCTGGGGTAGTAAATCTGTGCCTGCGGTCCCAAACAGCTGGTTTAAGTAAGCATCACAAAAGACTGTCCTTCCACATATTGAATACATGCCCACAGCATGTATTATTAATAAAAGAGACATCAAACAGACGCGCAGCTGGGACTGAGACCTGGAGTCAAACACGATCCCAGGCGCTGCTCTAGCGGTAAGCTGCACACTCCTTCCCAACCTGCACAGTTCATTTACTCACGTACAGAACCCTTTATTAAAAACTGACTCAATCCCAACTCCAAGATACTAGGAAAACGGATCAAGGAACAATCTGGACCCACGTAAAAGTCACATTTCTGATCCTGGATCACAGGTGTTGCCACAGAACGTTACACCAGACCAAGATTTAACAGTGGGATACTTCTAAAGGGTTGGAGGGCATAAGGGCGTGGGAAGTCCTTCTTCCCCTCCAACACAGGAACACACCTTCCCAGTTCCATTCCCTCATACAACAGCTCTGCCGTTGTAAGACTGTAGAGCAATCAGTTTGGCAGTGATCCAAATTAATCCTTCTTCTGAAATCCTTTCACTGGGTGGGAAAATGGAAAGGATTTTCCACACCAGCACACTCACTAGGGTCAGGATAAGAGAAACAACAGAAAGGTGTGGCTTGACCTTGGGAATAAGCAGAAAGAAAACCAACCAGGACCACTCATCTTGGCAGCTGTCCAGTTCGGTAAGGTAAAGCAAAACATCAACCTGCACTTTTCTTATAACCTGCTGCTTCAAGTTAAAAAAAATAAAAAAAGGCAAAAAGGCAGGGGGATATGCAGTCTCCCATGGCAAACAAGTTCGGTTCAGCTACCTGCACAACAAGCTAGAACTTCCTACACCTCCTCCAGCACATCATGTTTGGTAGAGTTGAACAGATCGCTCCTTCAAGGACAGCGGGAATGTTCTCTTCGACTTTGTTAATAAACACAGTTAATAAATCACAGCTCTTCAAAAACTAGAAGCAGAAGGACATGTGAATAAACTCCAGGATGGAAGCAAAAGTGACACATACCCTCCCTTATTTATACTGCTGCATGATTTAAGGCCTAATTAATCTTTCAAATAAAAAGCTGAAGTCGTATTTTAGGAAAAAAAAACCATCTGCCTTAGTTGCCAGGATGTCAGGACATTTTTCTGACAGCCAATGAGTAGCTGGGTGAATTTGGGACAGCTAGGTCACCTCTTTTTTCATACATTAACCAAAAAGAAAAAAGAAATAAAGGCACTCCTCAAATGTTAAGACCAAAGGGATATAAATAAGAGCTTAAAATTATTATTAAAACAATTTTCACTCCTACATAGAAAAATGAAAGGCGAAATGAAGGATGCCAAGCTAAAACACCAACAGAGAACAGGAGATAAGGAATGGAGTGCTCCAGTTCATGTAAGATGGTTCCACAGACTGAATAGGGAAATATCCAAAAGGGTCAAGGGTTTGTGTTTTGTATCTTCCCACGTGTGCACAGCGGTGGATGCGAAGGGCAGAAACTAATAAAGATATTTTTGCACCAAAGTTCCATTCCTACCAGCATCTTAACCCTCACATTAATGAAGTTCTCTACTGAAATTACCCCCTCACAGGGAGCCAAAATACATGTCTTTGCACAAAACCTGCATTTGGAATCCTACTTTCCGATTCAAACAGACCTTTGGTAACTCACAGAACCAAAAGCATACTCCAGCAGTTTGTGGAGCCCTAACGCTTATACAGTTTGCCTTTATTACTTAAAAATAGAAAAGCAGGAAACAAAGACTGATTTACAGAGCTTTTCGCCCCATTTTCCTCACTAAGAACACAGCAATGTGCTGTACCTCTGCAGACTTAATGCTATACAAATGCTCTACATAAAAAGCTCTCTTTTTTTACATACTTCAGCACAGGGAACAAGATCTTCCATCACCACATAAATGGTGCCTTACTGTGAATCTGAAAAGCCTCTTCCTTACTTAACAGTTGTGGGCAAGCTCCATTCCTTTAAGGAATACTGAAGAAATAAGCCACCAGAAGGAGATAGTGAAGCTGCAGAGCAAACAGAGCTCTAGATTTCCAGAACACACACTTCCTAAGTTACATATAAAACAACTGGTAGGAAACCAGGTACAATGACTGGAGCCATTGGTTATTTAGTGGCATGATAAGCCTAATATGCTCCTAGATCTGTAGCTTCGAAGCCTGGAAATAGCAATTCAGTTTTCAAAAGAACACATAACTGTTCACTAATGTGCTGCTCCAGACTCTCTGTATATAGTCACCCTTTAATAATTTCCACCTAGCAAGACTTTTAAAACCTTAAAACAGTCGCCAGGAGGGAAAGGGCACAGTCTCCTTCCCAGCCTCAGATCTCAGTGATTCATTCCATTCACCACTCCATCTGTTTGCTACATCATGTATCTGCATCATCCCCATCTCTATTCCTCAGCAGTTTCTTTCTCTTGAATAGCAGTTCTTCATCACTGCCTCCCATCAATTAGCATCAAATCTCCAATGC
The DNA here is from genome assembly GCA_027574665.1 of Rhynochetos jubatus. Taxonomy (NCBI): domain Eukaryota; kingdom Metazoa; phylum Chordata; class Aves; order Eurypygiformes; family Rhynochetidae; genus Rhynochetos; species Rhynochetos jubatus. The sequence continues at coordinate 85,426,921 of CM050650.1, read as the reverse complement.
AAAAGCATATATTCATGTCATTTTTACTTTGATCCTATGATTTACAGTGAGAGAAGAAAAAGCCACCTGCCTACTGACAGAGAACCTTGACTACCAGTATGAAAGTTTTCCCCAGCCATAACTAAGAGCAATGCTGACTGAAAGCCAATATTCCGAAAAAAATATGATGATTTAGACTTTTATCTTCAAACAACTGGGAAATTTCCTAGAAGTTCAAACAGAAATATGGGTTCTGAGTCACAGAATCACAGAATAGTTTGGGTTGGAAGGGACCTTAAAGACCATCCAGTTCCAACCCCCCTGCCATGGGCAGGGACACCCTCCACTAGACCAGGTTGCTCAAAGCCTCATCCAGCCTGGCCTTGAGCACTCCCAGGGATGGGGCACCCACAGCTTCTCTGGGCAACCTGTGCCAGTGCCTCACCACTCTCTCCGGGAAGAATTTCTTCCTGATGTCCAATCTAAATCTCCCCGCTTTCAATTTAAACCAATTACCCCTTGTCCTGTCACTACAGGCCCTTGTAAAAAGTCCCCCCCAGCTTTCTTGTAGGCCCCTTCAGGCACTGGAAGGTGCTGTAAGGTCTCCTCGGAGCCTTCTCTTCCCGAAGAGGAACACAATTCAGGTGTCCAATAAGCTCTATTCATGAAAAGTATTAATAACATGACAACTGATGTGTTGATACCCTGCCATTACATGTCTTCAAGCATTTCAGAGGCAGAAAAGAGCCAGGCTTCAACCCTCCCGGCAGGCAGGTGTGCTTTTCACAGCTAAGGCAGCCAAAGCATAAAAGCAGTGAAAGTAGGAGCGTGTTTCCAGCATCACTGGGATAAAAAGAGGATGCAAAGCCTAGAAAATCCAGTCTTTTCACTGACGTGCTGGTTTAAAGCTATTAAAGAAGACGGCAAATAGCATCAGGGTAACACGCTGCAGCTATGGGACTAGAAATCGTCTGGGTGCTTTGTAATGACGAAGCATCTCTCGCTACCGTCCTTTCACAGTCACCTTCAGGGACACAAGACACTGAAGGTTTTCACCGCGGGGCAAAATGCCTCCGGCGGAAGGGCCGTAGGAGGGGTACCAGGGGAGAGGAGAGGACCTCGCACAACCCTGGGAGGGGCGGGGAGGGGCAACAAACCGCACCATACACACGGAGCGGGGGTAGAGGGAGCAGAATTGCTCCCGCAGAGCAGCTCCGCCAGCCGCCCGAGGACGAGGGGGCGGGAGGGGGCACCAGGCGGAGCGGGCAGCAGACAAAGCTGCCGGGAGGAGATGGCCGCGCAGGGGGAAAGCAGCCCACCTCGGCGGCCCCTGCGAGACCCGCCCGGTGGGAGGGAGGGAGCCCGGGGTCAGCCGCGGAGCCCCGCGCCGCCCGCTCACCTGCTTCGCCAGGAACCTGCTCAGCTCCGCGCAGCTCTTCTCGTTCCTGCGCGCCACCAGTTGCAGCGGCTCCGCCAGGTGGAACCGCAGCTCCGCCATCCTCGTCCCGCTCCGCCGCCGGAGCTCGGGAAGCGGCCAAAAGGAGAGCGCCGGGAAGGGAGACGGAGCCGTCCGCCCCGACCGCGCGGCACGTGGGGCGCGGACGGACGCGCAGCTCGGCACCGGCTTCCGCTTCGCTGCTGACGTCTCCCGCCCGCGACGTCGCCGGCAACGGGAAGCGCTGCCCCGCCCCGCCTCTCCCGGCACGGCGCCGGTGCTAAACTACAGCTCCCGGCGTGCGGCGCGGCCGCCTGCTCCTACCGGGAGCTGTAGTCTCCCGGGGGTCGGGGCGCGCACCCGGCTGCGGGCGAAGGCGGGCAGCCGTGCGGGGCAGTTGGCAGCCGCCCGCGTGTGCCGGGCTCCGTCCGCTGCCGTTCACCGCTTCCCACGGAGCTCAGCGCCGCTGCGAGGCTTGCCCGTAGCAGGCCTGATGCAGGGCGGCGAGCCGCGACGCTCAGCCCTTAAGCCCTTTAAATCTAGGTCACGGTGCTGGCCGGGGAGCCCTGACCGAGGGCGAGCGCGGGCGGTGCCCAGCCCAGACGGGTGGGAGGGCTCGCGGTTACGTTGGCATTTCCGCGTCGCCCTCCCCAGCTCCCCTCGGTGGCCGCAGCCGGCTCGCGGAGCCCGTGTGGGAATCTAAACGCCGTAGCGATGTCTCCAGGGGGGTTTCACAGCGGGCTCGCCGACAGCAGAAGCCGCGCTTAGCCATCGGGCATCCCGGGAGAGCCGTCGGAGCTGCCTCACGGCCATCCCACCGCAACGGCGGGGCACGGCCCCCCGCGCCTCACGCATCCCAGGCGAGCAAGCGCGTCGCTCCTGCGGTTCAGCACAGCCCGGGCAGCCTCCCGCGGCCGCTCCTCTCCCCCTTCCACCCACCACAGCCTGTACGGAGGGCGGGGGGGGGGGGGAGATCCCGCCGAAGGCCCGGCGGCCCCGACGCCGGGCTGCGTGACCAGGGTGGCGGCCCCCGGGCCGGAATCCCTCCGCCCGGGAAGCAGGCGAAGGCGGGAGGAGCCCTGCTCGTCCCGCCTGGAGCTGCGGGGCAGCGCGGCTTCCCGCGCTCGCAGCCGAGCGGGGGCCGGGCCGGGCCGGGGGCGCGCGGTCGGGCAGGGGCGGGGCGCTGATGGGGAGGGGCGGGGCGCGGCTGCCTGGCGCCCCTCGCTTTGGCGCCAACTGCTTCAGGCGGGGAGGGGCGGGGTTTGGTGACGTTACGGTCGGGGACGTGCCGTGCGTCTTCCGCCGTTGGCTGCCGCGGCCGGGATTCCCGCCCCCTCGGCGCCCGGCCTGCGGGACCAGTGGTGACGGCGGCGGCGGCGACCTGCGGGGGTATCGTGGGCCGGGGGCGGCGGGTCACGGCTGACCGGTGGGTGAGGGCTGTAGGCTTTATCGGCCTGCCGGGCGGTGCCCTCCTCCTCCTCCTCCTCCTCCTCCTCCTCCTCCTCCTCCTCCTCCATCCCTCTTCCGTCCTTTCCCTTTCTCGGGGGGCCCGGCGCCGCCTCGCCCCGCGCGGGTGCCGCTCTCCTCCCTCAACCACTCCTACGCGGGTCCCGCCGCCCGGCCCGGCCCGGCCCGGCCCGGCCCGGCCTTGCCCGCCCGGGCTCTCCCGGCGCCTTGCTGGCCCGTCCCCCTGGGCGCAGCCTGCCCGCGCTGCGGTCCCCACCGGTGGTTGCGGGGTGCCACCCGTGCGGCGGCTGCAGGGGTGCTCCACCCGGGCCGCGATCGGCGACTCTCCCGCCCTGACCCCCAAGAGGTCCTGGGCGCTTCCGCCGGTACAGGAATTGGGGCGGGCGGGAGCCCCTTCCCGCCCGTGCAGGCAGGGTGAGGCCTGGGGAATGGGTGAGGGCCGCTGCCTCTGAACTGGCAGGTTGCTGCTCAGCGCTGGGCAGTGCCTGTGCTTGGCCCGGCACCCGAGCTGGTTCCTGCGCTCCTTTTTGCCGTGTAGCGAGTGCCTTGGCGTTGCAGGCTGCAGCTTTCGCTTCAGAGGTGCTTGTGTATGGGTGCCACAAGCATGTGTGCTTGTAAAGTCGTTCTGCAGTAGCTGTCGTGGCGGTTACTGTACGTCCTGTGGCTGAGCATTGCTGTGTGCTGTGGCAGGCGGAAGGTTTCTTGCCTGCTACTGCTCATTGGTTTGGCTGGTGGTGTCAGACAGGGGAAACTTGCTCTTACATGATCAGCAGAAAAAGAAATAATTTTAACTGCTGAAGATATACATTCATATGACATGTTTCTGCTTGTTTTCATACCAGAATTTCTTTAAGGAACTTTATTTGATACATGTGAGTAAAAGGTATGGCTGAAGATCCTTTTCCGAATGCTTATTTATGGGACAGATTAACTTTAAATTTTCTTGAGAGAGCTCTACATTTGTTATCTTTATATAAGTGTTTTCTCATTCTAGTGTTGGATTTGGTTGAAGAGCAAGGGCCACAGGTAGTCGACTTACTTCAAGATGCTTCTGCTTTATGATGTTATTCTGACACTGTCAATTAATGTGTTGTCTTCCCTCTGATATTTCACTCGTAGATGGGGAAGCCATAGGGAGTTTGTATCATGGCAACAGATGAGGATGGACTGGGACTGTTTGATATCCGTTATGGTGGTAAGAGGTGTTAGATTACTTTCTGGTTTCCAGTGAAATAACACAAGCACTCTAATGAAAATAAATAGGTTCAAAAATAACTTAGTAAACAACATGGAAACAATTTGAGTCAGGACAAATACTGTTGAGTTTCAACTGGCTGTGACACAATATCAGTGTAAGCCATATCCCATTAGTAAGTTTGGATATAATACCATAACTGTGTACTTTGGAATTCTAGTAAGTTTTGAGGGAATGCCTGGAACTGGCCTCTCCGTGGTGTTTTATGATGTATAATCCAACCTTCTCTGTACCCTAATGAAGCGTGGTTTTGCATATGTTAGAAAGTTTGTTCCTTTGTTTGCTATATGGAAGAGCAAATACACTATTGTCTGGTACAGTAGCAGCGATCAAGGTAGTCTAACATTAGTTCCAGCTCCTCAGTTGATTGATCTGATGCATGTTTGTGTGATTCCCAGACTCAGGAGGACTGTGGATGTTGATTTTTTTCTTTATGGTAATAATATTTGTTGCAGCACTGGAAAGATTTACGTAGGGAAGATGAGGGTGATATAGGAAGCTTTGGAAAAAGACTGAAGAGAGATGGAGGAGATTTAAATTAAAATAGTATTGTGGAACCAGTTAGCATGTGAATAGATGGCAATAGTAAAGCAAATTCTTTGAATTATGATACAGACTGTTACGGTGCTGTCTGGTTTTTAGCGAGAAATGCTTCTTTTAACAGTAGTGTCTATCTTATTAATTCTTCTGTATTTGTTTCTGAGTTGTAAATCTTTTGTATTCAGTGTATTGGGAAACTTTCAAATTCAGATCAAGTTGACTTAGTTTATGACTTCAAATTTTATGTGTACTTAAAGCCATATAATTTGCTTCATGCGTAGTTGTTGTAACATTTAGGAATTGATCTTATACACTGTGCTTTCTGGTGACTAAAGATCTTTTCTCCACAGTAGCAGTAGCTTGCTGGGTAAAATTCCCCTGTCTTTTACTAGCCTGAGCTGCTATTTTTACTACACTATACTGCTTTAGGATCGTAGCTACGCTTATTTTATGGGGAATTGGTTGGGATTACTAAATGTTTACTTTGACATTTTATTTTTTTTTTATTTAGCTGAAGCCTCCCCCTTCAAGGAAGGTGATGAGAGCTCAGTGGATATTTACGATGGCTTGGACAACAGTTTGGCAGTTCCTGGTAGGTGGAGTGTATCTTGCTACTTGGCTTAGAGCATTACAGAGTCTCTGCTGCTGAGACTGGTTTCAAGAGAAAAACCAGCTTTAAGTTTACGTTTAGCTGGTCTAACATGCTTCAGTGAGCTACTTGTTTAAATTCAAGACATACATGTTACACTTTGTATAAATATAGCAGACAATTCTTAAATTTATTAGCTGAATAATTATAAGATTGTTTTCATGTGATACTTACTATTTTAAGAGATGTGGGCATATCTTAGAATCACAGAATGGTTTGGGTTGGAAGGGACCTTAAAGACCATCTAGTTCCAACCCCCCTGCCATGGGCAGGGACACCCTCCACTAGACCAGGGTGCTCAAAGCCTCATCCAGCCTGGCCTGTAACACTCCCAGGGATGGGGCATCCACAGCTTCTCTGGGCAACCTGTGCCAGTGCCTCACCACCCTCTCCGGGAAGAATTTCTTCCTGATGTCCAACCTCTTTCAGTTTAAACCCATTACCCCTTGTCCTGTCGCTACAGACCCTTGTAAAAAGTCCCCCCCAGCTCCCTTGTAGGCCCCTTCAGGCACTGGCAGGTGCTATAAGATCTCCCCAGAGCCTTCTCTTCTCCGAGCTGAAGAAGCCAAATTCTCTCAGCCTGTCCCCATAGCAGAGGGGCTTCAGCCCTCTGAGCATCTTCGTGGCCTCCTCTGGACTTGCTCCAACCGGTCGATATCCTTCATATGTTGGGGGTCCCAGAACTGGATGCAGTATTCCAGGTGGGCTTTTACAAAAGCAGAGCAGAGGGGTAGAATCCCCTCCCTTGACCTGCTGGCCACGCTTCTCTGGATATAGCCAGGATCCGGTTGGCTTTCTGGGCTGCCAGCACACACTGCCTGCTTGTGTCCAGCTTTTCTTTTATAAAGCCGTGCAGAGAAACATCAGCTATTCTATCTATGCGTTTACATAGAACATTTTACCTTGGAAAAAGCGCCTCTATTTTGGGGTTTTTAAACATCTTCAGGAGCAAAACCAAGTCACTGATCACTAAGTCCCCAGTGAGAGCTCCAAAATATACTTGCTGTATGATACAGCACATTCAGTAGAAACTTTTAGCCTTTTGTTACTTTCTCAATAATTTCACATGCTAATGTAAATTAATTTCCTCTTTTAACTTCTTGGAAGGTGAGAAAGAAATGGACCTAGCACATGGGTGTTTTTCAGAGTCTTTGTCTACCTTTTTTTATGAAATGCTGTTTCTAGTATTTAAGCAAGTGTTTCTCTACGGAGTTTATGTCGTGGTCACCAGCACACCTTACTACCGTAAGGCTATTGAATTTTTATGGAAGTTCTATATCCTACAGACATGAAACATCTATACTTTTCTCTCTTTCCATTTTGTATTTGTTACAGCATATAAGAGTATTCTCTTAAGTCTGTATTTCACGTACTGACATGCATTGTTTAGTAAATGTAAAAGATGCGAGGAGGAATAACTTAACACCAAACAAACATTTTATATAGTCTAGTTCTGAAGGATTTCTTTTTAAATTTAAAAAGAGGATTGGTGAGGTTTTTTGCTGTATGCAGATTAGACGTTATTTACATGTCGCCTTGCATTGTTTTAATGACACTTCTTGCATTCTCGTATTGCTCAAAGGATCGAGGCGCAGCTGTGATAGCTAACTTCATTTATTTGTCTGCAAATGAATCTGTATTTTAGAGGTGTCATCAGTCAAGTCCTGTCAGTAATACGTGTTTGGTGAACAGAGCACACAGGTTGATTTGCGGAAAAAGCACCATTATCTAAAATAATTGGGGTGTTTGGGTGTTGGGGTTTTTTCCATTTCTTTGAAACTAAAGCTAGAGCCTTTATGGTTGTGAGGGAATGAAAAGCAGCAAGAACATTTATTCAACACGAGCAGCATGGTATTCATCCCCATACCAGCTCTACAGTACCTCCATTTAATTCTGATCAACTGATCTGTGTTTGTGAGTGTGTAGGTCGTTGGCATCTGAGTATTTTTTTCCTCAGGATTCTCTTTTTCAACTGCAAATGTTTCCAAGCTGTAGTGTCTGACCAAAAGTTGCATGAATTATAAGATGTATTTATTCTCACTTTCTGTTATCTGTTGGCTCTGGAATGGTGAAGCCTCTGGTCACTGCTAAGATACAGCCCTTCTTACTTTGTAAATTATGTAGGTTTACTGTGAGTTAGCTCTTGTTTGACTTAAACCAACTTGTTAGACAGTTATAAAATGCACCCGTCTCGTCGTTAGGTGACCTGTGTATCTCCTAGTTTTTTTAACACAATATTTTCAGTTAAACTTTAATTTTCATCATTTCCTTTTATGTCAATGTAAATTGGATCAAATATTTCTAATAAGACTGACATGAATGTTGAAATTCAGGATAAGAATTTCTCTAGAAAAGGTCATGTGTTTTCCTCTGTGTCACAATGCAACCTGGCTAGAAAAATACCTCCTTCTTTATGTAATTGATTTTCTTTCTACAGACAATTCTGCTCCAAATTCTACACCAGCTGGAAACAGCTTAAATTTATTTGATGAGATATTAATTGAAGAAGGGACTGCAAAGGAAGCATCCTACAATGAGGTGTGTATTCATGTGACAAAAATAATTCTGGACTTTTGGGGTTTTGTTGTTCCAAATTTTCTTGGCTAAAGTGTGAAAAATGTTGTCAGTATGCTCACATTATTGAAAGAACAGGGTAACTTTAAATGAAGAAGTAAAACCAAGAGTGTGCTAATAAAGTGTTATGTCAACAAGTGTATCTCTCACTGTGTGACATGATCTGCTCTCATTCCATGTCCTTTGCACGTGCTTCATGTATCGGCTACATTAGGTATTTTCCCTAGATTTCCTTCTAGTTAAATATCTGTTGGAACATCTGATAGAAAGCTGTTCTTGAAATTTCACCCAGTGAATTTTACCAGACTAAAGCAGATAGGTCATGGATTAATCTTATATATCATTAGTTTTTTTTCCTTGAGACTGAAGACTGCAGTAGGTAACTGCTTCTAGCAAATCAGGGGAACACTTACTCCTGTAGCATCACCTGTCCTGGTCCATAGACATATCTTAACTACAAACTTGAGATTTGGAGTAAAAAGGAAAGATGTCCACAGATAGGATGTGCTGTAGTAAGAAGCAGGAGCAAAACCTCCAGGAGTCTACTAAGTGATGCAAATATCAAGTATGCCAATAAGGAAATTGTCCATTCTTCTGTGAAAGTTTTGTTGCCGTCTACTTTTAAAGAAGGGCTCATGCCAAAAGTATTTTATTTAATTTTGTGATCTCAACAGGAATATGTCCTTTGCAGTCTGTTTTTGCAGTCCAGGTTTGTTTGTAGTAACTTTTTGTAGTGTCTTTCTTATCTGTTTTGTATTTATATAAAATCTGGCAAACAAGTCCCCGTCTGTAGGGTTCTGAGAACTCCTGCTCCCTGATAATTGTCTTTAATTTCACAATAATATGGCTTCCTGTTACTGTTGAGTGAACACACATAGATTTCCTGTTATCTGAGTGTTTGTGATGTTTTAGAGAGTTGTATATCTGTTGGAGCATATTGAAGCTTTTTGTTTTCATATGGCTTTAATATGTTACTTTTGGAAAAAAAACCCACAGCTTTGTAATATAAATTGCTATGTTAACTAACTATAAATCTAGAGGAGTAACTTTTCTGTATAATTAACTCCACTTCTTTGCTGTGAATACTTCTCTCTTTGACAGCTGCAGGCAGAGTATGGAAAATGTCAACAGCAAATTAAAGAGTTGATGAAGAAATTTAAGGAAATACAGGCACAGGTACTGTAGTTCAAATGGCAACATTGTCACAGATTATATAAGCAGACTGAATATTGCTTTGAGGGAGAGTTAATTTCATACTCTCTCCAGAATTATTCCATTGCGTGGATGGTTTGTAAAGCACCTCGTAGGTGCTAGGAGCTTGTTCTGCCTACATAGTGGCTAGGATAGCCTACTGACAGAATCAGCAGGTAAATTTGCTTGTTTCACCGTGTTGCGTGCAGTAAGACTTTCATTGCTTGAAAGCTATCTTCTGTCTCCTTAACTAGACAATAAGCGTGTCAAATGAATAGTTACCGGACAGGTATCCCATTCTGTTGTTTAAAAAATGGGTCTTTAATACACTAGGGAGAGGGTTGCAAAGGTACCTGAGCTGTCACTAGAACTGGAAGAGGATGTCTGCCTTGCCTTTGAGCATAGTGCGACTTCGATAAGGCTGAACCGCTCTTCAGCGTCAGAGCTGGTATCCCGGTGCTGTGCCGTTCTGTAGCGTTGGATTATCCTGGGCAACTCTGCAACGTGGTCTGTGTATTACAGATCAGTCCCAAAAGGTCTGTGCTTTGCAATGCTAAGCAGCTTCAGCCCTGTGACACTCCCGATTCGTTTTCAGCAAAACTTGTCTGCTTTTCTGAGCAGACTTTGCTGAGGACAGTTATTAACAGAAAGGACTATCTAGGATTCATAGATGGGGTTCTAGATCATTATATCTAGAAATGTTAGGTTGATAGAGCACCCAAAATCGGTTTTGATACCTTGAAAGAAATACAATCACTCTCTTTCTGTGGAAGTGCTTAAAAGCTACATCTCTCATTTGACACAGTGACCAGGAAAGCAATAAATTGAGTAAAAGAATTAAGCAAAGGGGAAGATTATAGTTTTTTAGCTCTATGGTTACTATGCTTATTGCATATTTTATTTTTAATAAGTTCTGTGCTTAAAACATCTTAAATAATTATCAGGAACAGAAACAGGAGCAGAAATGTGAATGAATGATTAAAAAAAACCCCAAAAATCCCCAAACCCTACAAACCTCCCTTGGATCTCGATAATTCTCCAAAAGAGTTTCTGTATGTTCTACTGTCAGTTTGCATTTGATGGAACTTTTTCTAATGGTTGCCTTGCACTGTTTTTCGTCACGTTTGGATGCCCAAGCTAATTCTTGGTGTTTATTTTTTTTTCTCTCTTTCCCTCTCCTCTTCTTGTATATATTTAAAAATAGAATGTCATTCTACAGAATGAAAACCAAGCTCTCAAAAAGAACATTTCAGCACTTATCAAAACAGCAAGAGTGGAAATTAACCGGAAGGATGAAGAAATCAGTAATCTTCATCAAAGGTACAACTAGACAGTGGAACTGAAAGCATCCTTTTTGTCTGATCATGTTTATGTACTTGTAAGAAACTTTTTCTGGTTATTTTAAGTAAAACTAATGTAGAAAATCATTACTTAGTAAATATTGCTTGATGATTTATTTATTGTTATGATGACCTCACAGCAGAAGCATGTGGCCTTGATGAAGCTTGATTATTGTAATTTACTACTTGTTTTCTATCGCTTGCCCCAAGTTCCAAATATGGTAGCTTATTTGCTTGTTGGGTAGGGTAGGCACAGTCACGTTATACATATTCTTTTCGTTGCTAGTATATCTAATATTAAAATGTTGAATTCTCCTTCTTTTAAATTATTTTTTTTAATAACCACTAATGCTGTAAAGAGCAACTTTTTTTTTTCCCTAGGGGAAGGCTGTTTTATTGCTGGACAATGAAATACTGATTTGAATTACTGAAATTATTAATTGGACCCAATACAGTGTTTTCCCAAGACCTTGCTGGGTTTTTTTAGATAACTTTCCATTTGGAAAATGTGTATACAAATGACATCATTTTGCTGTGTGCTGGTGGAAACTATTTGCACGTCTGTTTTTATTCCACATTTTTCAACTTGAAGCTGAAAGAAAGCACGGAAAATTTTTTAGAGATACATGGACTCATTGCTTTAGTTACACTTAAATATACTTAAAAATAATGTAACTTTTTTTCTTTTCATAAACAGGCTCTCAGAACTTCCCAATCATCGAACCAGCTTCACCAGAACATACCTTCCAGGATCAACTAATGGAAGGTGCTCTGAAACATGTAAACCAAAAGATTCCAAATTCAGACCTTCTGATTTAGGTGACAGTATAAAGATGGAGCACAGAGTGAAAAGTGACTGTTCAAAAGATACTTACCACGGTTACTCATCTCATAACACGGACAATGGGAAGTCTGGCTCCGAAAAACGAAACACTCCATATACCCTCCCAAAATACCCTCCCGAAGAGCTCTGCAGCGATGGTACTCATGCGTGTCTACCGAACTATGACCACACTTCCAACAAGGATAACCGAAAGGAAAGAAAAGAAATGAAAAGTAGTGAACAGTATAGTAGGGGAAATGTCAACAAATGCAGAAGAGAAGTACATCAGAGCACTGGAAACACTGCTCACTGTAACAGTGGTGACAGTGAAGAGGGGAGTTCAGATCCTCAGCAAAAGCTGAAAACCCTTCCCGAGAAGGCCAGTAAAAATGAGTCGCAACAAAAAAGTCAGAGCGTAAGACTCAAATGCAGTTCAAGTGTAGAAAGAAGAGCAGAAAGGGGTACTTCTTCCTGGGAGAAACAAACTACCAGTAAAGACAGATTTCAAACAAGAGGTGAATTGTATGCTGATGAGAAATCACAAAATTTATTAAAAAAAGACATTAAAACACATGATAAAGATGAAAAAAATGCCGGCCAAAAGAACAAACCAAATGAAAAGCTACAAGAGCAGTCAAGGAGATCTGGTAGAGGGAATAGTCCACACTCAAAGAGTGAACATTCAAAGAGTCTTCATGAATCACGTAAATGTCGCATGGAAGAGTCTAGAAGAGGAAGAGACATTGACTGCAAGAGAGACAGGGGAACAAATGATCATACTTCCCGAGAAGGAAGGACTTCACCTTCTAATTCCAGTAGCAGAGAGCATAAATATGCACGCCTAAAGGAAAATAGTAGCAGATATGAATGGGAAACAGCACATTCCAAATCAGAAAGACACAGAACTGAAGAAAAAAGGAAAAGAGAAAGAGAGAGTCAGGATGAAAATAGACATTTTAGAAATGAAAGAAAAGTTGCAAAAGAGATTTCTCGCCAATCTGGAAAAGAATCCAAGAAGGATGTTACAAAAAGTGAGAGAAACAAGTCCTATAAGCTAGAAGAAACATACAGAGTAGCAGATAGCTTAAAAGACCAGAAAATCCCCAAAACTCAAGATGATCACTCTGGGACAAAAAGCAAAGACTTGAAACTTAGCTTTATGGAAAAGCTAAATTTAACTCTTTCTCCTGCTAAGAAACAATGTCTCTCTCCAACAGACGGCCTTAAACCACCTTCCCAAAACGCCACTGACGAGGGAAGTACAGAGCTCACGCTGCAGGCAGAACTGTTAGATTCTGCCCACCCTGTTAACTCTGGTCCCGCGGAGCAAACTCATTCAACACTACAAGTTCTGGACAGTTCAGTCCAAAACAATGTGGAACCAGCACTGCCTCTTTCTGTTGCTTCTGAAAACGAAGCCTTGGAAGTAGCGGCAGCAGCAGATCCAGCACAGTCGGAAGCATTGCCAGCAGTGGCAGCTGATGAACTGAGCTCAGGAACCTTACCAGCAGCAGAAGTGGGTCAGGTACAGCCCCAGGCCTTGTCAGGAGTAGCAGAGGTACTGGTTCCTGAGGAAACGCAGGCTGGAATCTCGTCAGCAGCAGCAGAGGCTTGTGATCCAGTTGAACTGGAAGCCTCGGCAACAGCAGCGGCAGTGACGGATTTGAATCCTTCTGAATCTTTGCCCCTGGAGGTGGCAGGGAGTGTGGCAGAGAGTGGAAACTTGGGTGTGACAGTGGGTGGGATGCAGGATGGTAACGTACCTACAGCAGAAGTGGCACAGTCAGAACCTGACGGTGAAAACATGGGAGCCCTTCCAGAGTCAGTGGCAGCGAAGGAGGAGGAAGATAAAGTACGTCTCGCTGCTGATACAGAAAGCTCAGCAGACCAACGCGTCTCTCAAAACCTTGTCTCAGATGACTCGGAAGCCAAAAGTTCTGGTGACCTGGAGTCTTGTGAAGTCGCAGATGATACTGGTGAAACCAAAGCAGACTCTTCAGTGGAAGTAATGAATTGTGATGATCACTTGACTGCAGAAAATGTTGAGTGTCCCATTGAGGAAAAGGGTATCTGCAAAATTAGCACAACTACATCTCAGCTGCTTGACAGCGCTATGTTAACTGATAAGGACGAACCGTTAGCTGACCAGAACGCTTGTCATCTGGAGCCAGACCTAACTGAAATTGGTACAACAACAGCATCTCTTAGTGGTGAGACGTATCCTGAAAGTAAAGAGAGGGAAACGAACCCAGTTCCTCTTGATGATGACAGCTCAATACTGAGCATTGACCTCAATCACTTGAGGTATATTCCGAAGGCAATCAGCCCACTGAACAGTCCGATACGCCCTTTGGCTAAGGCACTTAAGGTGGATAGTCCTTGCAAAGGTCTTGTGAAAAGTTACAACAAAGGTAATTGTATATGTATATTCTAATTTCTTTTCTACATAAAGGCTTAGAAGATACGTTTATGGAAAGCAGAAATAACTTCTAACTGCTTTTTCAAAAATGTAATTTATTTATGCTTAAGACGTGTAAGTCTCAATGATCCTTCTTGTTTGCAGTGGAAGCATTTAATGGTGCATCCAAGATTGTAGCCAATTGAATATTAGTGCCCTAAAAAATTGGAGTTCGTTGCTACTGACAAATGGGTGGTTGAAATAAGTGTTATGTACTAACTTCTAAGAATACCACACACACAGTTTTCTTAATTGTGGTTAGTCCTAGGTAGATCTCATTAGGTTTTCCTCTGAAATTGTAGAGGCCAAAGTTGCTTAGGATCGTATTCTTTCAAATAGTTATTTATGAGAAAGCTGGAGAGAGTACCTGAGACTTGACTTTTAGGAATGTCAGCTAAGAGATGGCACTGCTCTCCATATGAATTAATTTCAGTGTGAATTTTATATATGTATATTATAGTTGTGAGTCAGTCGTTGGGGAAAAATAAGTAGAACAAATAGAAAATTAGGGCGTACCATTAATGAAGAGCTAACTCCTAAATAAGATGTCAGGGAGATAAAATACAATGACAGCAGTCACGGGAAGAGAAAATAGGCGACCCAAAGTTTAAATCTTTTACTTGTGTGAATTTAACTCCCCCTGTAATGTCCTGCTGCAATTCATAAAATGTTTTCTTGAAGGTTTAGATTTCCTACTAGAAGAGGAATGGTAGAGTGGCATTTAAATCCTTTTTCTTATGTTTCGGAGCATAATCGTAGGATCACAGAATGGTTTGGGTTGGGAGGGACCTTAATGATCCCCTGCCACGGTCAGGGACACCCTCCACCAGACCAGGTTGCTCAAAGCCTCATCCAGCCTGGCCTTGAACACTCCCAGGGATGGGGCATCCACAGCTTCTCTGGGCAACCTGTGCCAGTGCCTCACCACCCTCTCCGGGAAGAATTTCTTCCTGATGTCCAATCTAAATCTACCCTAATCTAATCTAAATCTAATATAAATCCTTACGTCTTTTTGCAAATCTTAGTGTGGTTTAGTCTCTTGTACTTGAGACAGCTGCTCTCTTAAGTGTGAATTCCTTCAGCAGTTTATATTTCATTTCTACTCTAGTTTATATTCTTTGACATATGTGGGGCGGGACAGAAGAACTTTGGGATCAGAGTAGATTAACATCACATAAGTGTTTTTCTAATTCTGTAGTGTTTCCCAGAGTTACTTATTAGAGGAATCCATCCTGTCCAGAACTTGCTACGAAATTCCAAAGCAGTGATTTTCAGCTCTGAAGTCAGTAGCCTAGTTGACTTTGTGGTCGGACTAACGATACACGTGTCAAATGTTGTGCTTCATTAAATTGACAGGAGGCTGTGGTTTCTCTTGGCCTTGAAATTAAGTACTAACCTTTCTGCTGGTCTGCAGGACAGGGGTACATATGTTAATACTATATTTTCACCACTTAAAATTTATACTTTGGTTTGTCAAAATGCTGAAGCGGTTAGTTTGAGAAGGTATTGATAAAACTGAAATAGAATATGTTTTCACTCCTGTACAATATGTATAAAGTAAACACTTTCAAATGTTGCTTTAAAGCATTAAACAAGTTCATTTTTTAATGGAGAGCAGTTTAGATACGATCTTTTATGAGATTAAGTGTTTGTTAGAGGTCATTAAGCGGTTTAATCTATGTGCAATTGAACGTAAGAGTGTTTTATTAACTAGAGTGCCCAGCAAGCCTAAAATTAACTGCAAATCTCGTTAATCAATACACATGCACTTCAGTGGAATTTTTGTACAATGGAAATGAGCTGGCCTTTTTATGTTTTATAACGTGCTGCTTTGTAGCTAACTGTAATTGCTTATTTTTCTGACCAAAATAGCATTTGGTTTGAATTTTAAATAATGATGAAATACATATTTAATGATATCTCAAAAATGTAAAACATTTAATGAACTTATTTGTGAGGCAGAATAAGACATATTACATTTGACAGAACTTTAGCCTTTCCTCTCACATATCTCATTCCTGTCATTCAGGAACCGAAGGCTTTCTCCAAAATTTCTAAGGAAAAAGATTTTTATGCTGCTGTGCTTAGTTACACTGCTGGTAATCTTAAATGCATCAAAAACTGAACTAAGAGTTTCATGAAGTATGTGGTGTCTAGTACTCTCTCTTGTTTAATAAGTCAGTTTATTGAAAGACTCAAAGAACCCTTTTACGAGCCCTGGAAAAGATAGTTGAATGCAAACATTAATAGGTCATTTGTTCTTCTCACTTTGTTCTCCTTGTGAAACTGTTAAGAGAAAAGCCACCTATTGTATGTAACTGTTGGTCTGTAGTGATGTTAAAATTTAGCTTGTGCAGTGTTCAAAGAACTTGTTAAAGTAAATGGAAAGAAGTTCAAAACTGATGGAAACTGCTAGATTTTTTTAGTGTTTTCAATGGATGTATTTGTGAGAAAGCTCAGCATTTCACCAAAAACATGTGATGTCTATTTGCCCTTTGAAGCTCAGAAAAATCCCTCAAACTAGCGGTGCTGAAGCAAACCACCCAAACTTGTTACAGCTCGAACTTCCTGAGTTGTCATTGGCAGCTTCAAACCAACAGTTCTGAAAGGTCACTTTACAGAAGAGAATCTTCGAGGTTTTTCTGAAAATATCTGTTTCTAATTGCATTCTGTATTTTGATTAGCAAACTGTTTTCTTTTTATAGATTTAATTCCTGAAAGTACAGTTGGTGTCTGTCCCTCAAAGAATTTGTCAAAGGAGGTAAACAAAGAAAATCAGAAGCCCGTTAGCATGTCCGATGAACACTTAGAGATGGAGTCCCAGCTGAGTGTCTCTTCAGATGAATTAGAAGAAGGAGAAATCATAAGTAGCGATGAAGATGAGGAAAAATCCAAGTCAGAAAGAGGCTCTGAAAATACAAAAAAGTCAAGACCAAAGGCTTCTCCTGAGACACGAAATTTGACCAGCAGTCCGCAGAATCAGAAGAGGAAAACTGTGCGTTGCAATGAAGATAATGGGAAATTTGTGTCTGTGAATCTGAGTACAAAGAAGAACAGAGAGGGGCATAAAAATCAGACTTTCAGATCTTCGAAGGACATGAAGAAAAATAAAACTGTGAGCATTGCGTGTCTTGAAAAAATAGTTCATGTTATTGTTGAACCTTCAAATGTACAGGAAATCATGCAGATGCTAAAAGCTATACGAAAACAGATGAGGAAAAATTATATGAAGTTCAAAGTACACTTTCCAGTTCAGCATTTTCACAGAATTATAGAATCTGGTATCATAAATTTTACATCATTAATAAAATACCTGAACTTTTCCAAGATGTCTACGTTAGGTGACACGTTGAAGTTGAATATTTGTGATATTATAGAGTCCAAACTTAAGCAAGTTAAAAAGAATGCAATAGTGGACCGCCTGTTTGAACAACAAGTATCAGATATGAAAAAACAGTTATGGAAGTTTGTAGATGAACAGCTTGATTACTTATTTGACAGGATAAGGAGGATTATAATAAAACTATGTAATGTGGTAAATGTGGGAAAAGAGAGTGAGGAGGGGAAGCTTGAAAGAGCAGGAAAGCAAAAACACAAAATCAGCCATAAAAATGATGTACAAAGATCTAGAAAAAGGTCCCTGAAAGCCAGATCTCAAAAGCCTGAGGAATATGTCCTTTCGAAGCAAATTGTGGATTATCCACGACCGAAGTGTCACCATGAGAAAAATAAAACAGATGTGCCAAAACCTGCCTTTACAAAGTGTCTTAACTCCATTGATAACACGAGGAACTCCCAAACCAAAGTGTACCTCTCTAAGGAGAATAATTTGCAACCCACTCTCACTCCATTGAAGGGTGTGAAGTATGAAAAGGAAGGATTCCAGCTCTCCAGAGATACTAACAAGTCTGATCTTAGTTACGAGCTTCTCACAGAACAACAAGCATCCAGCCTTACGTTTAATCTTGTCAGTGATGCTCAGATGGGTGAAATTTTCAAGAGCTTATTGCAAGGTTCTGATTTCTTGGAAAAAAATGGTGGCAATATCGATAGAAATGAGTGGGAATTCAGGACTCCAGAAAAACAGTTTTTAGACAGTCATAAATGCAAAGGGAATGCTGCTGGACTGGGGCAGGAGATTGTTCCAAAGGAGGTTCGTGTGGAATCTCGACCAGTAGAGGATATTAACTGGCCTGTTGTTTCACCTGTAAGAGCTCCCTCTTTAGCATCTAGGCTTCAGATGTCTGTTGATCCAGACGTACTAGATGAAAGCTGTATGTTTGAGGTTCCTGCAAGTGCAGCTTCATGCAAAGAAGATGAATGCAATTCACAGAAGAATAAATCGTATGTTTCTTCTATCCTCCTTGAAGATTTGGCTGTTTCCTTAACTATTCCATCACCTTTGAAATCAGATGCTCACCTCAGCTTCCTAAAACCTGAGAATAATCCTAGCTCAACTCCTGAGGGTGTTCTCAGCGCACATTACAGCGAAGATGCACTGCTTGAAGAGGAGGATGCCACCGAACAAGACATCCATTTGGCTTTAGAATCTGATAACTCAAGCACTAAATCGAGTTGTTCTTCATCATGGACAAGTCGGCCTGTTGCTCCCGGTTTTCAGTGTCGCCCCAGCCTACCGATGCAAGCAGTAATCATGGAGAAATCCAACGATCATTTTATCGTAAAGATTAGGCGTGCGGTGCCATCTACCTTGCCAGCAGCTGATCAGGTGGTTTCCCTGAAGGAGGGTTGGGCATCCTCAGCCAAGACTGAAAAAGAAGAAAGGAGAAGTGGGGGAAAAGATAAGGTCAGTCAGTGTGACACAGCAGCCACTGTGACAGAAACTGTCAAGCGGGATCTGGTTAAGACGGATCAGTTACATCATGTCAGCACTGGACAAGAACAAAATCCTGCCTTACCTCAGCCTCTGAAGGAGTCACATAATAGTACTGGAAAGGAAGAAACTGTGGGGTTGCTTGGACCCTGTAGGAAATCTTCAAACACAGAAAGCCATAACATCGAAAGCCCAGCTGAATGCTCTGAGCAATCTCAGGCACACAAGCTGCAAGTACCTGAAAACACAAACGAAAAGGGTGTTAGAGCTCAAGCGTCTTTTCCTGCTGGATGCAGTATAGAGTCATACATAGACTTAACAGATGATGTTGTTAGTGAAATGCCATGTCCTGCCGTGGAATTCACCACAGATGAGAGGACTCAGGAAACTTCTACAGGAAACCTAGAAGTCAGTGATAAAAAGGAAGAAGTGGAAGAGTGCTCTGATGTATTTATAGACTTAACAGAAGAGCTTTCCAATGAGACTATAGCAGGTGAATGTAATCTGGAAACAAAATCCACTTCAGATACTGATGTAAGGTGCCAGATAAGTATGGGTGATAAAACCAGTAAAAAAAGGAAAAAGGAGGCTTTCAGAGAAAATTCCATCTCAAAAAGGCAACGAAAAGAAACTGAATCAGCAGGTGAAGGGAGCGATGCGAATGAGCTGCAGTCTGAAGAGGTAAATTCAGCACCCAAACAATGTTCCGATAAGAAGAATGAGTTGCAGCAGAACACAGACTCTTCTCCTTTGGCTTCATCTGCATCATCACCTGGCCTGTATGCCAAAAACATCATTAAAAAGAAGGGAGAAGTAGTAGTTTCCTGGACGAGGTAATTTCTGATTTGATCTCTCTGATTGTTTTAGGTTTTTTTGAACTATGTGATATGCTGAAAAGTGGAAAGAAAAGGCTGTTTAGCTGATGGCTGAAGTTACTCAGTAGCTCTACCCTTCTGTAAATAGTGGAGTGGGAGCCACCTTCTGTCTATGCAGGATGGCTTTATGAAATTGATGTCTTGGGGTACCACTGAAGGGTGCCAAAGTCTATTTTATCCTTTTTCTATAACAATTGTCCAGGGGAGAACCATTTGAAGAAATTAACTGTGTCATGTAATCCTGTTAGCAAGAACAGTTTTAGTCATTTCTTAGGTAGGTTAAATCAGATTTGCCTTAAAAGAAAGTGGCTTCTGTACATTATAACTAATTCCATCACTTACCCAGATCTCCCAAAACAAGAGTATGTTTGGTTTTTTGGGGTGATTTTTAAAGCTTATATGCTAAGGTAACAAGACTGATTATATTGCACTGTCTGTAATTTTTGTTTCTCCTCTCCAAAAAATACCAGCCAGGCTTGGTAGGGAAGAGAGTTCTTTGTTCTTACAAGGGTTGGAAGCATTGGTGACGGGGTAAAGGAGAGCAGCCAAAGATCTCCTCCACTGAGAGAAGGCAGGAGACCAAGCAGGTTTCTGTTTTGGGTTCTATGCTGTTCAATCCGCAGAAAGGTACGGGTCAACCACTCAGTCCATATATTCCAGTTAGTAGGATCTTAGTGGTAGACGAGGTGACTGTGTGTCTCGAAGATATGTGGCAAGTTATTGGGGTGTATTCTTAAGAAAACTACAGTTAGAAGCTTTTGCTGTTCTTGCTACAACTTGATACAGTCAACAATTTATAAAGGGGCTCCTGAAGTTTTCAGGACAGACTTTTCTGAACTACAGTTCAGATACAAAATACGTTTTTAGGGAGCATTTTAAAAGAAAATCTAACTCCTTCATAGAAAAAAGACTGCAAAAGCTAACACAGTTTTTAACATGCAACCCAATGAGGAAGAGATTATTAGTTTTCCTTATGACTATGACTAGTTTTCTATGTCGTGGGTTTCGTCCATCTTTGAACTATGCCTTAAAAAAAAAAGTTTGTTTAAATAACTAGTCATTACGTTTTTCTTTGAAATTGAGGAAATTAAATACAGTTTATTGGAATATGGCAGGTTTCAACCAAAGATGCATAGTAGCTACTGTATAATGACTGTGTCTATACTAGGTTAATTAATGAGACAAACAACAACTGACATACACTGTGTGTGGTGACACGCTTAAGAGTAGACTCCTGGTCCTTCATTCTCATGTGAACAGTAGGTGTGCTTTGAGTGTGTTTGTTATATTAAGCCACTTACAGAAGTTGCACGCCTCTCTGTCTAATCTTTGGACATCCGTGGGCCTTAGGTGAAAGTCACTGCCTAGTCATGCACACTGAGGCAAGTCTGCCTAGAACTACTGGCCCCAGTTGAATTTATGAGTTCTTTTCAATTCAAGTTTAAATGTCTACTTTAGAAGCTTAAAACTATTTTTGATGACTTGGCTTTTGGGCAAACTATTGTAATAATCCTGCCCTTCCTAACAGGGTAGCATAATTTCCACTTGTTTATACTGACTCTCTTACTCTGTGCTGGTAGAGGAGAGGATCTTTCATAAGCTCATTGCTGCTGTTTGAAGTTATGTTTCATAGCTCCAAAATACTCAGAATTTTCTATATGGCTGTATGTGTGGGTTTAAATTTGTGTGCATGTACACATATATGTATTAATATTTTTAAAATGCATTTTTGCTATAGAAATGATGACCGAGAAATTTTACTGGAATGTCAGCGAAAAGGACCATCAAGCAAAACCTTTGTTTCCTTGGCCACTAGGCTGAACAAAAGTCCAAATCAGGTAGGTGCTGTCATTCTTACATTCAATAACAACTGTGTTGCTACATTTATGATTGTGGTTGGACAAAAACCTTTGGAGATCTTCTGGAGTTTTTTCCTCATATACTTTGCTGGGGAGGGGGGCTCTTGCAAGAAGAATCTTAGGTTCTCCCAATTGTTACTTTTTAGAAACATATATTATAGGGATGTTGTGGTCCAGGGATTCTTCAGTACCTTGAAACCGCTGTGTCCGTCATAAGCCAGGCACAACAGGGTTGTTCCTATTGTTGAATCAGCGCTTAGATAAAGAAAGACAATTTGGAGAGGCCCAAAGCCTTTCCACATATTTATTAGAAAAGGATTAAAATTAGAGCTGGAGGAAGAATACCAGGGTTATGCAGAAAGGACATTTTTCATGAATACCTTTCTTTTTTTCTTTCACTTCTTAATTAAGAAACTTCAAAAGAGAGTTGCCAGATTGACGTAGAGTATTTCCAGAGGTTTGCATGTAACCTTGTACTTGTCTCAAGTTGCTATCTTAGTCTCTATCCTGCAAAACTAAAAAGGGAGAAACACCCATCTCACTAAGTTAGGAAATCCTGCGTGCTTGGGTTTTGGCTTTTAGGATGTTGTGTTGTACGGTTTCAGTCTCTTTGCTGGGTCTAGAAGCTGTTGCGGTGGATGTTTGGATAAGAGCGTTATGCCGCTCTTCGCAGTTAGCTATTTGGTGGATGGCAGATAGACTATAGCAATATGCATGTAGTGATAAGAAATACTAGCTTATGATTGAATGTGTAAGCTGTAGCTATGCTCCACAAAAAAGATGTTTGGCTCTCATCTACAGACCGGTTTTGTAAAATCCCTGGCAGATTACTCCATGATGAGCCATAAATACCCAAAGCAACAGTTGTACAAGAGGATAGAAAATAACCAATAACCTCTGCATTTTGTAGAGCACAAAATAAGCTTTTGTCCTTTCATTTCAATCTTACTCCTGGTTATACCTGGCAAAATTCAAGTCTAATTGACTTTGAAGCCTTCATTTTTTTTCTCTTTGTTGTAAGGGAACCTTTGTTAAACCAGTACTTGGCTCTAGCTCTCTGGAGGCTATTTCAGATGAGAAAGGTATAGGAGGGCTTCCTACATCCAATTAACCTGTCAATGGTTGTCCGTCACGTACGCACATAATTGTCTTAAAATTCTACTGCTAAAATTTCTTTGAAGCAAGCAAAAAAAAGAAAATAATGGTCGTCTTTTTAAAAAGTAAACTTTATGCTGTCAGATCAGTCTGTCTTGGTAGGTATGGAAATCTGGGACCTTAATGATATGTCTTTTTTTTTTTCTTTTTTTGGTCCTCCATTAGGTTTCGGAAAGATTCAAGCAGTTAATGAAGCTGTTCAAGAAATCCAAGTGCAAGTAAACTTACCACCAAGTTACTTCATGGTTCCAAGGTTTAGCTGTTACCAGCAGCGTTGGGCTACAACCACTGCATTCGTACGGTGGGATTAGTGCGAGGTATTCGAGTCATGATGCTAAGTTGGGTAAATCTGATGCACTGTTAATTATTCACTTCCCTGTCCGTGTTCCTTCTCAAGTGCTTTATCAGAACAGTACAGAGGGAAGTTTTCAAACAGACTAGGAAGGAACGGGCGCATACAAATGGAGTGGTATCGTTTCAAGGGAGGGACATGTCCAGTTGGTTACACGCGTTCTGTAAGCAAGGACAGGGGCATGCAGTCCCGTGAAAATGGTGACTCTCGCTCAGTCTGTCAGAAGTACTGAACCGTGACTTTGAAAAGTAAGAGTGCGTGGGGATCCAGTTGGTAGGTGATCCTGGAAACCAACAGGTACGTCATCTTGGTTACCTTGAAACGTGCTCTAAGAAGTTAAGCCTTTTTCTTGTAAAACAAGGCAGGGCAATGCTAGCAATGATTCCAAAGACTGCTTATCTAGTAACTGGATTCACATGGTACCGAGTAGGGGGGTTCTTGCTGCTTTGTCAGTTGCTCATAGAGGGTTTCAAGGAGAGAATCTGGCACTGAGTGTAGGGTTTGTCTTCAGCTTTAAGCACATTACCTAGGCCATTTCTTAATGACTCCAGTGATGGATGAATTTCTCTTTGAGGGTGCATATCTGTCATCATTGATAATGGAGAAAAACTAGGCAATTGCCTTAAATTAGTTCCCTAACTTTTTCCGATTTTTGAAGTCAAATAAAGTGAGTTCCGACCCCTGTGAGAGAGTGAAGCCAGTCATTAATGCAGTGACTGGTTTTTCAGTTTCTTTTAAATTGTGAACGCTGTAATGAGTGTTCATTTACAAAGAACTGTCTTGCAGTTAAAACCTTTTGCAGTTCTGATATTTAAAATTACTTAATATTGAACTTGGAATAGTTGGGGGTTTCTTCAGTTAGGTCTTCAACATAATGAACATTTTGTTTCGTTTAAAAAAAAGTGTAAAAATTGGCAAGTGATTTTCTTTTTAAAACTAGTTTAGAAACAGACTTTTACAGTTTTACAAAATGGGACTTCATACTTACTAACCAGGAGGGAAAACTTTTTTGTAAAATCAAGCGGTTTCAAAAGCTCATCGGTTTGGCATGTTTTGACAGCGATTGTATCTGTTTTTACAAATTGTTTAGTACATTAGAAATTCGCTATGTTTTATTTTGAAGAACTCTTATAGCTGTTTCCAGTTTTACTAGCACCTACTAAAATTGTGTGTGTGTCTGTATATGTGTGTATACACACACACACATCTCATATATTGCTGCTTTATCCCAAATTCCTAAAAGTCTGTTCTTTTTATTTCCCTTAAGCAACATTCCAGGAAATTGCACATGTTCTTGTATTACAAATTGATGATTGAGGTTTTATTTTTTGAGGATCAGAATTGCTTTAGTCTTTATTCAGTCAGAGCATCTCCTGAGTTTAGTTAGACTTCACTGAGAGCCCCACCTAAGCAAATTGCCTTTCAACTTGGGTTAAATTGGCTTTTTTTCAGAATCCAGTGACTGCTTCTTCAGGCTCAGCGTAATAGTTTTTTGCTCCCTCCCCAACTAACGGGACAGACTTCTCATTCTTACAGACCATCAGATGTTTTATCAGGGACATTGCCACTGACACCTTTGGAGTGTTGTAAGCATGACCTATGGAATGGATCATCATGCTGCCAAACAGTGCATCCTCCTTGCTTTAGGCAGTGCTCTGGAAACTGTTAACGAGGAATGGCTTGAGTAGGTGATGAAGTCGGTTCTGGCAGTCTTCCATCTTACATGCTTGCTTCTAAATCGCTTAAAGCTTTTGATGATCAAGTGTCATCTTCCATGCTACTCTGGCAGTGCCTAGTGATTTCAGCAGGGGATCCCTACTCATGCTTGTTTTTAAATGTTTGGGAGAATTGTTTACTTTTCGGAGATTTAGATGTAACAGAATCAGTTCTCAGAATAGGCAGTTTGCAGAGTAGCGTTCATGTTTGTGGAAAACCCAGACTCTATGGAGAGTATTCTTTTAACCATATCCTTAAAGATCGAAGTGTGCACAGTACTGAAGGCACTGAGGGAAGTAGCTTCTCTCCACTTAAGTGCTTCTTTGTCTCAAAAAAGCAGGCAGTATTTTATTACAGAGTTGTTTATTCCTTGCCTGTGTTTATTTACTTATGTGTACAGGTGATGGGGGGGGGGGGGGGGAGGGTGTTGACTGTTTTGGTTCTGACCTGGATTCCTTTTTTCTAAATTATGACACTTTTTTTAATGTTCTGTCTATTGTAAGTATGTGTACAGGTTCCTACATGGTCATGTAAAATATCTGACGTGTGTATATATATAAATATATGTATAAAAATAGAGCTTTGCTTAGCCAAAGATGATTTTTTTAACTATAAAACTCCAGGTTTATTTTGTATAAACTAAATAGTTTGCTTACTGTAAGAGTAATGCAAAAAATAAAACTGTAAAATTCACACACGTATGTTCTTGTTGAACAAAGGTTGGTTTGGAGTGGTTTTGTACCATTGTTTGTAATTTATTTCTCCAACAAGGATTTTGATACACATATGCAAAATGTACTGTATGTAGATCTACAGTCTTATCTGTGAAACCTCAGGTAAATGAAAACGCTTTCTAGAACTGTTGGCTAATGGCTTGACAACTACAGCTGCTGAGAAGCAGCGTTAGAGTTGACTTCTCTTGGTCGGTATAGATGAGTAGCTGCATTGATGTTCTGGCCAATAAACATGGAAGCAATCGCCTGCTCTGATGCAATTACTGCTCCCAACACTTACCTCTCATTTCTGAGGGGACGGGGCTGGATCAGAAATCAGACCATTTCACAGGCTGCATAAAACCTTTAAACCACTTCTGAATTAGAAACGTTCCTCTTTTTTTTTTTTTTCTACAACCGTTGGGTTGGTGTTGACTGGAACATTACAAAGGAGAAAAGCCTTGGATACAAAAAGGTCTTTCATCGGAAGAGGGTAGCTGGCCACCCTTTGGGAGTTTTAACTCCAATTTGTTGTTGAAGGGTCTTCTGTCCAACACACACGGTTTGACAGGATTCTGTTAAAAACTCTTAATGGACATGAGTATTGGAAAATTTTCCAAAGGGGAAATTTGGAGAGCAGGGTTTATGGATATGTGCATAACAGTGAAATCAGCTAACTGCCTACATACAAGAGTGACTGGACTAAAGGCATTTCTCTTTGGTGTCAATCCAGCAACCCATAGTTATTTCTGTTAAGTCTTTCCCCTAATTGTCCTCACTCTAGAACCAGCTGCAGAATAGTCTTCAACTGGTGTGCTGGGTTCAGTCAGGAAAGGGTTAACTCCCTTTACTGTGGTTGTTAGGACGCAGAGAGAAGGTACTGATAAGCACAGAATTCAAGGTCTTGATATTGCAGCTGCGTTCCCAGCTCTGGCTGTCTCCTGAGCAGCACAGGGGACACAGCTGACCCAAACTGACCAAGGAAGTATTTCATTCCATGGTACATCAAGTTCCGGGTTCTTTGGGCGGGGAAGGGGGTCCGGTAGCCATTACTCTTCCCATTACTCTCTCCCTTACTCCCTTGCTCATGTACTCCTGGGCACTTGCTAACCCTCCTGCGTTAGCTGCTTTGCCAACTCCTGTGCTGACCCCTCCTGAGCTGAGATGTGCTCAGTCTCCGTATTGGTGGTTCTGTCTTGTGGAGGATTCAGACATACCACTTTTGCTTAGTCCAGGCGTCATCACAATTTACAACCAGCCAGTACTGGCTGCAGCTGGTAAGTGTCCCCGTGCTCGAGCTCAGAAGTTCAGTTTCAGACGTGCACGCGTGCGCACGCACAGACGCTCATCTGCTGCCTGTTCACATTCACACTGTAAGCTGATCTCACCTACGGCAGATGCTTACAGCAAGGACATTTCCACAGCCACCACAGACTCTTGCTCATCTCCAAACACAAAGGACTACATCGCACGCCTGTTCTTCGTCCCGACTCCTCCCACCACCCCCGTGCCCTGGCCCTGCTTCCTTTCTGTGTACAATTAACCCTACACTCCATTAACAAGCTTGTGTGATTAGTCCTTTAACACTACCAATTATTCTGCTGCTGAAGCAGAACCATGGCAAATTGGCCCTAAGCAGCCTACTGTCACGTCCCCTGTCCCCCGAGAAAAACAAAACCTTAAACCAGGTTACTCCGAGGGCAGAGTGAGGTCGGCAGCCCATGGTACCTGCTGAGGAGGGAGAAGAGGGGAGAAAGAAATGTGCCGGGCCAAGAACAAGCTGCGACAAATCGTGTGCTCTGGCGGGATGAATAAATGGCGGGATGAATAAATTGCAGGTGCTGCAGGTCTCACCCAGTTCTCAAGATTTCACGGTGAGCAGAGGATGCTCCTGAGAAACGTCTGGGAGCTGTGGAAGTCACTGGAGATGGCAGGACAACCAAACCTCCTGGTGAGGCGTCACAGGGCACCCAGGCCTGAGTCGCAGCTCCGAGAGAGCTGAAGCAGGAAGGTAATGCCTTAGGGACTTCGTGACTCAATTTGGAGGGAGAGATGAAGACGAAATACCACTGACAGGTACGTGAGAGTAGGTGGGCTTGAGAGCGAGCGTCAGAGTGCAGGCATAGGGATGAGAAAGGCCCATGGAGGCATGGGTGGTTTGGATGAATGTCAGCGTCAGGGCCTCAGGTCTGGTGGCCCTGATTTCTCACAAAATCCTGTTTCAGCAACTTGCCTTCATTGTTTAAACCTTGTCTCTCACACATACCAATTCTGAATGGGCTTCAGCTCTTTAACCCAGCTGAAGAAGGGTTACTATGCCAAAAACCTGTGTTTCTAAGCGACAACTTGGGTGTCGGTTCCTGTGGCCTCCATTTCCAAAGTCTCGGTCTACCGCATCCTAAATTAACTCACCAGGCAACAGAGTATGAAATCGGACATGACCGATCGATCCTTGGGCATCGATTCAAAGCGAAACTAATGGAATGTAAAGAAAATGTAAGACTCTGTTGTACAGTAAAGGGTGCCTCTTTAGCCATTTTACAAATGAAAATTTCATTTGGGAGCTGGGCAGAGGGGTGACATTTGAAGAACCGACCAAAACAAGGCATAGGGACGTTGCAAACTATTGCAGTACAGATCAAGCCTCGAGGGAATGGCTTTGTTAGATGCCACTGACTAAAATAATTGCATGATAATTTTGGCTAGAGGCACCATCCTATCATCTGATAATTTTTAAACCGTGCACGGATAGTTTAGACTGACTGATCTTGGCACCCAGCTACAAAGAACCGAGAAGTCCGCTCTCCGTACCACGTCTATGCTTTGGCTCTTTGGAAAAAAAAAATAAAAAAAAAGATGTCCTAGACCTGTCGAAGGAAGGTTTCTGAGCTATAGCGATCGGCAGCGCTGCGTGCTCCTTCCGCAGTGCTCTAGGATAGACTAACCGAGGGCTTTCTTCTAAGGTAAGCAGCTGAATAATAATAATTCTTGGGCAGTATGGAGCAGGCTCTCAGGTTTGAAGCAATGTGAAGTGCACCCAGGAGTATTGTCTTCTTAGCTGTTAACTCTTTTTGTCAAATTTAATATTGAACTCTGCTTTTTCAAATCACAGCTGAGGAAATCCTGGCATTAATTTAACACAGAAGTGATTTGAATAGTGGCAAATGGTCAAATGAAATTTAAAATAAAGAAGTAACAAACCCAAGAAATAAACTTTCTCCAAGAGAAATGGTGGATTTCCATCTGGTTATAACTGATTATGTGCATGAGTTTTTATTGTTTGGAATAACCATACAAAAATATTTGGACAGACATAAAGGTAGTCAGTAAAAAGGAGAAACGTCTTGGGTATGTACAATCCGTACTGAAGAGGGTGTATCTCTAGAGTACTAGGCTAGTGTATTGGGGCTGCCTAGGCTGGGGGTTGAGTCACCATCCCTGGAGGTATTTAAGAGACGTGTGGACGAGGTGTGCACGACGTGTGATATGAGCAGTGTTGGGTTAATCATTGAACTTGCTGATCTTAAAGGTCTTTTCCAACCTAAAAGATTCTGTGGGTCTATGTTTCTATTCTAACACTAGAATTTCTAGTAGAGTAGTAGACTGGAAGTAATATCGTTGATATTTGTGATGACACCCTTAGAGTAAGCTGAAATTCTCTGTTACACAGAGCTCAACTAACACCAGGGAAAGGACAGATGGAAAAATTGGAAGCACACTGCTATAACAAAGTCGTAAAGTAGTTTTGGCTGATTTCTTAGAAATTCTGGCTTTCGTGGCTCTAGACTTAACTTCTTTGCTTTGTGCACAGTGTGGCAATATTCATACTGTGGTTCTACCAGTGCAGATTTGAGGGGAAGTGTCTTGGTATAATAAGCTCACTTAGAGAAAGGAATTAGACTACTCCTGTAATTATTTTCCCCTGGAAGCTGTTATAAAAGAAAGATGAGCATAGGGTTGTTTAAATACTGGTAGAGACAACTTCGGAAGCAAACATCTCTGTAGAACCAGAGATATGTTTGTAGTCTCTTACCCTGAATGGTTACATTCACTTTCTGTTCCGAAAGAGGCAATGATAATTCCTACTGCTGGAGGAATGCTATCTTTTCATCTTTGGGATTAAAACATGTCTCCTTTTCCTTTTATTCCTGCATTCACATTTTTGCATCTCACTTGGTGGTTTTATTTTGTGGAGTCTATCAATTTCCATGAGGGACCAGCCGTTCACAACACAGCAAATACACCCAAAGCTCCTTTGGTTAACTGTTGCATTGCCACCATTCAGTCAGCTTTCGGGGGAAGTGGTATAGAGCAATCGGCGTCACCCGCTCGTACTTGGCCTCTTGAGGACTCTGGGTTTGGAAGTTTGCTCTACGTAGTCCTCTACTTCTCCCATTACTGACGGTGAACTATTCTGTATCTGCACTTCCCAGCTCTGAAAAACAGGTTCAACGTTGTTAGCTTGAGACATAACATTTTCTAGTAAACATTTCAATGTGTGAACATCTTTACACCCGCCCAACCTATGACGTTGCAACAATTTGATATCTGCTTTGAAAAAAATCCATATGAAGCCAGAAGAAAGATCTGCCATTATCCTTTAAAGATGAGGAAAATGGACTACAATCATTTTTGCTGACTTTTTGTCATGTATCTTACTTTGACGACATACGTGGGAGGGAAGGAGCGGGGAAAGAAGATATTCCAGGTTCATCAGAGCACCTAAGAAACTGCTCGGTTAGCCAGGTTTCCTCAACCAATTCCCTGTGTCGAAAGGGAAGTTCGTTGTGAAAATTCGAATTTGCAGAGCAAATCCAAATCCCAGAATTGCAATACTAAAGACAGTAGGAAGCCTCTGCAGAGAATGACTGCACTGTGGGTTACAATTGAAAATCTTTACTTGCAGCATGGATAAATACAGCCTCCAAGCAGAATGGGATTGTATCATAAACAGTAACCAAGCTATATTGATAATGATGGTATCACCCAGCTGTGCTATCAGTTAAATTTCTGTAAGATTTTGGGTACTGCAACCAGCCACTCTTAAAAAGCTTAAAAAAAGGCAATTTAGGAAAGGCTGTGATTTAGTGGAATTTGGGAAGGTTTGACAGCACAGTAGCATACAAAATTTAAGTTCAAACCCAAAGGTAGATATGACCCCGGTTGCTTTCAATATTTTATTACCACTTAGCAGAAGGAATTCCAGGGACACAGCACCAAATGTGCGGTGCATTCACAAATAAACAGATGAGTACCTTACATTTCAATTCCCCACATTACTTGGGGCTTCTGAATAGTTTCCAGAGAAGCAGCTTGGAAATCAAGCATCTGGCAGCAGAATGTAGATCAATGTATTTGTGAAACAAAGAGCTTCTGGGAAAGGGGTAGTTAGAAAGATCATCTCACACAGCCAAAAAACATTACATCACTCCGTTATGTAATCCCTGTTTTATTTATCTCATATGTTGAAATTTATAATTAAAGTCTTGGCAATTCAGTGAGTGGATAAAATTAAAGGTATTGATCCTCAAAGCACTCAGTTTATTACCATTATCCTAGAACTGAGACTATTTATACACATACAGCTATGTGTAAATTAGCTCTGTACTTGTAGTTTTAGGAATGCAAGGGAGAAACTTGAGGGTCGTTACCCTGGTAGACAGGAAAATATTGGATGGATGGCACTAATAACACTATTACTTTGGGGAGCAAAATGAAACATTTTTCTGTCACAGTTATAGGATACTTCTCAAAACTTCACCAATCAAATGAAAGCCATGAGCATTATATATTATTCTCGTTGTTTTTCACCCAGAACTATGGCAAAGCCACAGACAGTGGAATGGAGTGGGTGTAGAGTTAAACTTTAGTTGGCAAAGGATTTGCAAAGTGGAAAAAAAAAAAGTCTACTTTCCCGGTGGGAAGAAAATAGTACAAAACCGTAGGCAGTTAAGAAGTACTATGGTTTACAGCTGTGATCAATCTCTCTTAAGCTTAAAATAATCTTAGATTCACATCTTTCACAAGTAATCATAAAGTCTGCATCATTTAAAGATCCATTAAGTAATGAGCTACTAAGAGCTCTCCTGCTATCAGAAGAATGTATATGAAATAACATTATTTAAAAATATATATATATATCCTAAAAAAGGCCATTTCCAAAAGAAATACAGTATTGTATTAAAGTAACACCCTTTTTTGTGTTTCAGATATGTACTTCTGACCATGGGGGACTGGAACCTGTTGGGCAGCATCCTAGAAGAAGTGCACATCCACTCCACCATAGTTGGCAAAATCTGGCTCACAATCCTGTTCATATTCCGGATGCTGGTGCTGGGAGTGGCTGCCGAAGATGTCTGGGATGACGAGCAGTCCGAGTTCATCTGCAACACAGAGCAACCCGGCTGCAGCAACATCTGTTACGACAAAGCCTTCCCCATCTCTTTGATCAGATACTGGGTACTGCAGATTATATTTGTGTCTTCTCCATCTCTAGTTTACATGGGCCACGCGCTCTACAGATTAAGGGCTCTCGAGAAAGAGCGACAGAAGAGGAAAGCCCACCTGAGGGCTCAGCTAGAAGATCTGGAGCCCATGTTTGAGGAATATAGGAGAGTGGAGAGGGAACTGCGTAAGCTGGAGGAACAGAAGAAAGTGAATAAGGCGCCCCTGAGAGGGTCCCTGCTGCGCACCTATGTCCTACATATCCTGACCCGGTCGGTGATGGAAGTGGGCTTTATGATAGGTCAGTATCTTTTATACGGGTTTCACATGCCTCCCCTTTACA
The DNA here is from genome assembly GCA_027574665.1 of Rhynochetos jubatus. Lineage (NCBI taxonomy): Eukaryota > Metazoa > Chordata > Aves > Eurypygiformes > Rhynochetidae > Rhynochetos > Rhynochetos jubatus. The sequence continues at coordinate 85,394,919 of CM050650.1, read as the reverse complement.
AGTGCACTCGGCCCCCTTGCCCTAACACGGTGGATTGTTTTGTGTCCCGACCCACAGAGAAGACCATATTTATGGTTTTCATGAACAGCATCGCCGCCGTCTCCCTGTTCCTCAACATCCTTGAAATCGTCCACCTGGGCTTCAAGAAGATCCAGAAGAGCCTCTACTGGCGGCCGCGGCGGCTGGCGGCCCCCGCCGAGGAGGATGCCAGCCTCTACAACTCCAAAAAGAGCTCCGTGGTGCCGCCGGCCTGCCCGGCCTGCGACGCCTCCCCGCCGCGCCCCGCCGCCGCTCCGCCGCCGCCCCACGCTCTCGCCGTCGCACCGGCTTCCGCGCCGGCGGCGCCGCCGTCCCGCCAGCACCGCGGAGAGCTCCGCGGCGCCCCGCCGCCCCGCCGCCGGCACAGCGCGGCTCAGCACCACGGACAGCAGCCGCAGCTCTCCTCCAGCAGCGAGGAGGCGCCGCTGGCGGCGGGCGGTGGCCCCCACGGTCTCCCGGGGGGGGCGGGAGCGTCCCGCCGGCTGCCCCGCAAGCACAGCCGGGTGAGCACCTGCCGCGACCTGGAGGAGAAGCGCGACGACTCCCCGGACAGCGGGCACTGCCCGGGCACCCGCAAGTCCAGCTTCCTCTCCCGCGTCTTCACCGGCAGTCGGGGGGGCAGCGACAGCGAGAGCGCCGCCTCCCGCGGCGACTCCGGTCCCGGCCCCGGTCCCGGCCCCGGTCCCGGCCCCGGCTCCGGCTCCGGCTCGGAGGGGAAGCGCCTCGACGAGGAGAGCCCGCTCAGCAACCCGCCGCCGGCCGCCGCCATGGGACGCCGCGTCTCGATGGCAAGTAGCGCCCCGCGGGGCCCGGGGATCGCCCGCAGGAGGGGGGCGGCGGCGGGAGAGGCCGGACCGGGCCGGCAGGATGCTCCCGGCTGCCTGACCCGGCCGCGGGGAGGAGCGGGCGTTCCAGGGGGCAGAGAGGTGTGGGCAGAGAGGTGTGGGCAGGGCTGCCGGCACGGCCCTAGCGCTTCGCAATCCCTCGGGTCAAACTGTGCTCCCGCACGGTGCGTCCCCTCCCTCCCTCCCTCGGTGACAGCGGACACATCACCAGGACATTACCGAGCCCTGAGGGTATCCAAATCGCCGACTCTCAGCTTCTTTATAGCCGCTACACCATCCCAACCGACACGACGAGGATGGTCCCAGGGGAAGCTTGTTCAGCTCCTGCCTGCTTGACGCTCTGAGAAAGAGAAGCCTTGCGTGCGTCGAGTGCGAGGGCTCAGCTTCTTGCAGCTTCAGGGGGTTTCTCCCAGAGGCGACCACCAAGTTGAATACTTGCTCAATTAATAAATCTAAAGATCTACATGTAAACCACCAAATAATTGCCAGTGAGCACGGCACTGCATTTTCAGCAGCTGTTCCTCTTTTTTGGCTGCAGGCTCTAAGCCGGCTTATAGTCAGTGTTGATACGACTTTGTGCTTGCATTCAAGAACCAACAAGTAGATGATTTTTTTTCCCAAGTAATTTGAATTCTGATTGTCCCAGATCGTGGGATTTGTCCTCTGAGAGCAAAAATGCTCCTTTACAAATGCTTGCAGGAACACGCCCTTAAATAGGTTTTTATAGGACCTGTAATAAACACAAAACTTACACAATACTGCACAATACTCAAAGTTACCAATTCTGTTCAATTTTTCTCTCGCTCTTCCTAAAAAGAAATACTTTTCCTAAGTACAAAACAACCAACCAGAAACCTTCAAATGTTTTGTGGTGAGAAGCAGAAGACACTCTTACACATTGCTCATCCGAAACCTGTGAGTTCCAGTTTCCCTGGAGTTATAGTTTCTACCATACATAAATAACCAGCATAAGCCGTGTTAAACTGTCACTTAAGTGCAATTTGATCACCTTCCACTTTGCTGTTTGCTATATGGAGAGAGGGCCCAGAGGCCAATCTGTCGATCTTCTGCTGGTTTTTGATACTCAGATGAGAAGGCTCTTTGAAAAGGTGAAGTGCAAAGCGGTGTTAAGCAAGACAGAATTTCAGTAGCGCCCTGTCGAGAACACACAGAAGTTGCCTGGCAGCTTTTGCTGCTTAATGACAATGATTCTGCCTTTCAGGGGAGACCTTGCAGAGAAATATATTCAGTTTGCAAAGCAATGTTGTTACTCCTGAAAGCAACACCCTTCTGGCTCGCTGCCTTTGGGGATCGTTATGTGTAGGACGGGTAGCGGCACTGTAAAATGTGACTCACATAGGTATGCCACCTGTTGCTTCTCGCTTACGGCACATGAAATTTTAATGTAAAGGTGCTTCTGTAGACAATTGAGTCAACATTTTGGCAAATGCACTTTACTGCTAGCGTTCCTACAGCATTTTATGAATTATGAATTCGATACACGAATGTGCTGATGCCTCATAAAAAAATGTCTAATCTAGGCATTAAAGCTTGTGTATCCTCCTGGTCTGTATTTCCCAATTCCTATATTCACTATTTAATTTTGCTTGTCAAAGGCACTCACCATCGATTTGGCTTGTTTTAGTTAGACTTCCAGGAGACAATCATCATGTATTAAAGTTTAGGTAAAAGGAAAACGTGTGCGATTAGATTTGTCTGTGTGACAGGAACATTCAAAAATCAGTGATGCTATCTAAACAAAAATGTACTGAAAAGGAATTGTGTTTGATAATTCCAACTGAGGCACGCAAAAAAATATTCTCTACTGCCATACCTAATTAAATGTGCTTGCAGAGAGGAGGAAAGACACTTTTTAACATAAAAATGATCCACATGTACAAATATTTTTTAAACAGCCAAAATACAGTCTATTCTACACTGGATCTTACTAACCTAAGCTGAATAGCCAAGTGGAGCAAAACCATCGTGGAACTGACACTGTTTCTCAATTTCTTCGATAGCTTTCCCAGACTGTCACCGTTAGTTCCATGCTGGTTTGAATGGGTTTTTGTCCTTTCAACCACACCATTCTGCCGGAACTTCTCTGTAGCATTCTTTGCGTTAGCTCAGTGAGAGAGGATCATCAGCTCAACATTGAAAATAGCCTTTCTATACCTCAGTGACCATTCCAGCAGCCTCCAATCCAACACATACCCGCTAATCGTGCAGTTATTGACTTAGAGCCAGTGACGAGGGATTTTTTGAGCAATATTTCATCAATGCCACTTTCACACCAAAATTAAGTCAAGAGACAAATTATTATTATTATTAGGGACAACCAAATGTTGTAAAAGTTACCTCTCATAGTATATTGCACCCTCGTGATCAAACCATGAAGACTAAGTGGTGGATAGTAGTCGGCCAGTGAATTTTTCCAAGGAAGTACAAAACTGCATCCCTCAAAGAGAACAGGAAATTCTTTTTAGGGCTTCCCCTTTTTAGGAAAGGTTACTTTGGACCCTTAAGAGAGAATCCATTCAATCCTTCACTGAAAATTGTACATCAATGGGCCCAGGGCAACTGTATGAGGTTGGCAACTTGACCTTCATCAGGAACAGTGTGGCCAGCAGGACAAGAGAAGCGATTGTCCCCCTGTAGTCAGCGCTGATGAGACTGCACTTTGAATACTGGGTTTGGGTTTGGGTTTCTCACTGCACGAAAGACACTGAGGTGCTGGAGCGTGTCCAGAGAAGGGCAACAGAGCTGGGGAAGGGTCTGGAGCACAAGTCCTGGGAGGAGCGGCTGAGGGAGCTGGGGTTGTTTAGCCTGGGGAAGAGGAGGCTCAGGGGAGACCTTATCGCACTCCACAACTACCTGAAAGGAGGGTGCAGAGAGGTGGGGGTTGGTCTCTTCTCCCAAATAACAAGTGATAGGACAAGAGGAAACAGCCTCAAGTTGTGCAGGTGAGGTTTAGATTGGATATTAGGGAAAATTTCTTCACTGAAATCATTGACAGGTGTTGGAAGGGGCTGCCCAGGGAAGTGGTTGAGTCACCATCCCTGGGGGTATTTGAGTGTGGACAAGGTGCTGAAGGAGTGGGTTTAGTGAAGGTATTAACAGTGTGTTGTGGTTTAACCTCAGCTAGCAATAAAAATACCACATAGCTGCTCGCATACCTCCCATTTGCCCCCCCACCTCGCTCCAGTGGAGGAGGAGAATTGGTGGAAAAGACAATGAAGCTTGTAAAATTGAGATAAGAACTATTTACTAATTAAATATAAATGAATATTTTATAGAGATGTAAATGTATAACAATAATTATAATAATAAGTAATTAAAATAATGGAAAATAAAACATATGACACAATTGTTCACCACCCGCCAACCAGTGCAGAGCCAGGTCCTGAGTAGCAAAAGTCAGAGCCAGAGAGCCCAAGAGCTGGAGCCCGAGAGCGAGCGAGCCCCACGAGCGACAGCACGACTGGGAAAGCCAACCGACTCACCAACTCACTAATGAACAAGCCAGCAAAGGGGCTAAGAAAGAAGCCCAGCAGCAAAAGAGTTCACACAAGAGCTAGCGAAGGAGTTATGGTGCCCCAGCCCGCTCCCTGCTCAAGTACTGAGCATGACATGCTATGGAATGAAATATTCCTTCCATTAGTTTGGGTTGGCTGCCTGAACTGTGTCCCGCCCACACACTGCTTGTAGCGAGAAGGCTGGGTACGCAGCTGTGGTATCAGAACGTGAGAAAGACCTTGAGTTTGGTGCAGGCATTCTCCAGCACCAACTAAAAAGACACCTTAGCAGTACTTTTCTCAGGGCAAATCCAGAAACCAAGCTTCATACCAGCCACTGTGAAGAAAGTTAACTCTTTCCTGACTAAAACCAGCACACAGTGTGAGGTTAATGGTTGGACTTGATGATCTTAAAGGTCTTTTCCAACTTAAAAGATTCTAGGATTCCTCGTGAAACAGCTCAATAGGATATTGAATACAAAATGCACGTTTGGCATGAGAATTCCTCAACTTTTCAGACCAGTTCAAACCAGATCAGCTGTATATAGAAAAGAAGAAATGCCCTTCCCTTTGGTAGAATTTGTGCAGACCAACCATGTTTGGCCACAATGTCTACTAACAAGGCTATCTAAAACTTCCTCGTCTGGAATTGGTGGAGGTGATGAGCCATTTCTTCATTTCATGTCCAACTGAGGCATAAAACCTTGAAAAAAAAATTTACGCTCCACCTGTTTAGTTTTACACCCAAACCACTCACTCTTCATACTTTATTCAGTTTCTTGATCACTGCATTGTCCAAAGTTACCCTTTATTCAGATTGGGAAGCAAAAATGAGAGAGGCAGAAATCTTGAAAAACTTATGAGGCTACAGGCTTCTCAAGAGACTCTGATCCATAGGGAAAAACCCACCTTTTCCTTCAGCTACCGCTGGTCGAACTTTAGATCTATTAAGTTCTGAGGAGACACCACCAAAACTGGACCTTCATCGCATCAGGGAAAGCACGCGGCAAAGCAGAGGAGGAGAGATTCACTGCATGACACGAGGGTAATTCCCTACCGACTTCAGCCCACCTGAACGCAACGGCAAGAGCATCACCCTTGAGGGTGAGCGACTCTCAGCTGGATGGACACCTGGGATAACTAAGGTTACAAAACTCTACACTGCCAGGGGAATTTGGCGTCTGCATACAGCTGAAAACTGGCTATATCTGCAAGCCTCCAACCCCTTGACACTGAGGAATGCAGTCAGCATGCTTTGAGGTGAACAGTTTGTACACTGATAACCGTCCCCAAGCTAATAATTTCCAAGGCTCACTTAGAGGGTATATCTTAGAGAATATCTGGCATCTTATCTTCTAAGAGATATCATGGGTACACACAGAGTTCTGCCCTAGGTTTTGTATTTCTCACCGCGTTTTAACTTGTATTTAAGGGGACATACAGCTATGGAGCAAAGGGGGACCTTCTGCATGGTCCTAGGGGGCCAGCCTCCCGTAGGCCAGCAGGCCTCAAATGGCTGCGCTTCACATGTAACTCGGTGGAGAGCTGCAGTGAATTCAGCGTAGCCACAGTCAGAAACGACAGCTGGGAGTTAGAGACGTACAAAGGTGGGTTAGGAATTACGCTGCTGTCTACAGGATCCCGCACGTGAATGGCGTTATGAGGAAAAAAGGAAAAATTTGCACCAGTCAGGCCCTTGACTGATGCACGATACATTTTTAAGTCTGGTAGCGGTAATAGGCTGATGCAGTCAAAGGTCAGTGTGTAACTAACTAGTGCAGATACAAGCCTTGCTCCCATAAAAATAGGCAGGGCCAGAAATCGCACCGTGCAATAGGCATCTAGTTCTCGGATCATTGCGTGGAGGGGGATTGCCTCACTGCATGAGGCATGCAGGGCTGTGGGAAGCCATTGGGACCGTCAAATAACTCTCTTTTTCTCTTATAAAAATAAGAGATTGAACAATTAGAGAGGGAGAGAGCTTTGTTCCAAAGTGACCCTTGGCAGCAATCAACCAGTCTTCCTCCTCGGCCATTTTGTGCAAACTAAAGGAACAATTGCAGAACGTGAGAAAGCTCGTCTGAGCATGGCCACGGCCTGGTGGTACATCTTGAGTGTGTCACAGGGTCATCACAACTCAACAGCTGAATGCAAACATTTCCACAAAAGCCGGAGGCTGTGTGATATTTCATTGCTAGCTGTGCTTGAAGTCTTTCGCTAGCTGTGTCTCTCTCTGCTTTTCTAAAGCTGAGGACTCCAGCCTGGAGAAGAGAAGGCTCCAAGGGGAGACCTTATAGCACTTGCCAGTACCTGAAGGGGCCTACAAGGAAGCTGGGGGGCACTTTTCACAAGGGTCTGTAGTGACAGGACAAGGGGTAATGGGTTTAAATTGGAAGTGGGGAGATTTAGACTGGACATCAGGAAGAAATTCTTCCCGGAGAGGGTGGTGAGGCACTGGCACAGGTTGCCCAGAGAAGCTGTAGATGCCCCATCCCTGGGAGTGTTCAAGGCCAGGCTGGATGAGGCTTTGAGCAACCTGGTCTAGTGGAGGGTGTCCCTGCCCATGGCAGGGGGGTTGGAACTAGATGGGCTTTAAGGTCCCTTCCAACCCAAACCATTCTGAGATTCTACAACTCCAGTTGCATGCTACCTGAGCATGTTCAGAATCAGTTCTTTTGGGCTTATTTATAGTATTTTTCTAAAGAATCCTAAGGTGCTGTCTAAAATCTGTGAGAGTTAATTTGCTTAACTGGGATTGGGAGTATCTACAGTAGATTGCAACTCTTCTCACAAAGGCACCGTCTTTCAGATGGCTTGAAACTAGGCGATCACATTTGCACCCCAAGCCAAAACCTGCACTGAGAAAACTACTGCCCTAGTCCTCTTGCTAGAGTACCCAAGAATATACCAAGAGGATGGGCACTCTTGGCAATATCTAATGCCCCTGTTTCTAAATTGAGCCAAGATAAGGTCCTGGAGTCACAGAACAAAATCGGAAATCCTTAGAAGATTTATAACATTCTCAGCAATGTTTTAGTTGAACCTCTCTCCTGGGAAACCAAAATTACTAAATCAAGGTTTTCAGAAAGAATTAGGTATTTTAGGCACTCAACTTCAGATTTTTGTTTTTCAAGAAGTGCGGAGTTTTCCAGCACCCCCACGTCCATTCCTTATTTTTTAGCCCACCTTCTCCTCCGTAGAGCCCTGTGCTTTCCGAGTGTAATTCTTTAAGTCTGTATTTTTTGCTACGACGCAATCAATGTATCTTTAAAAGCAAAGCCCCCTCCTCATGGTGAATGAGGGGGATAAAGCTGATAATGAAGCAGCTGGTAACGCCGATACTCTCAGCTCACAGAACCAGACTGAGATAGGCCTGCTGATTCTATTCACTTGCAGAAAAGAAAGTCTCTGGGGCTGAAATCCTGGCTCTGCCAAAGTTGGGGGCATTTTATGATTCACTGGGTCCTGTTTCCCTCACTGCATTGCTTTTTTATTCCTCTGTGCTGTTCAATTCTTTTTCTACTTCTCAATTCTCCATTCAGCTTTGAACCTTTTACCCAGTGGGAAAATACTCTGTAGTGAGCAGGATATGAAAGAGAGAGCTGCTATTCAGCCTGAATGCTTGCAGTCTTCTCCAGAACAAGGCATGTTTGCTCACCCTTTCAACAACACTTGAGGGATAAATATCCACTCAGTTAACTAGCTGCTCACCTGCTCTCGCTCCTGGGGCTGGGAACAGTTTGGTTAGAGTGAACGTACCTTGAAGTAACAAACCTGATAACCACAGAGGAGTTATTTAGACAGTTGAGCTCAACCATGAAAATAGGCAGGTGGAGTAAGGGACTGGTAAAACCCTGTGTTCCTCTAGGATGTTTGAGAACCCGTAAAGGTATTCACATTTACACCTGCTGGTAACTACTGCTGGTTTTGTATGGTTTTTCTACGCAAACGCTTCTTAAAAAAATGAAATTCCACAGTAGTTGCATTTTATTCTGCGCTGGAACACTCGGTAGAAGCTCGTGGCGATGACAGTCAGTGTACCAATTCACCTGCAAAGGCTGCTTGGCCAACACAAACGCAAGCCAAAGGTTGCACAAACACGGGCAAACGGTGGGGCTCAGCAGCAGCTGACAGTTAATGAACCCCTCTGAGGATCTGTGCAGCAACAAATGGATAAGCTGGATTTTAGAAAGCGGAACCTGCTTTATTGAGTCCATCTTTGTTTGGTTTGAAAGCAATCAAAAAACATACAAAATCCCTTAACGTGAAGCAAGGGCTCTAGGATGGATACACTGTTTGCGAGCAAGATATTTCAGGGATTAATGTGTTTATTGTGGCTTAAGAGAGAGGTGTTTCCCCTCCCTCCCCTTAGCACTGAAGAAGGTAAGTCTGCGGCCGGATTCCCACCTTCCCAACTATGTATGTGTTGGAACCCGGGTTAATTCCTATGCTAACATTTCTCCTTCGAGCCAGTTCAGCTTCATGCTTTCTTTCTCTCGTTACCTTTCAGAGCATGCTCCTAGAACTGTCATCGATCATGAAAAAGTAATGGCATTCTGAGGAGAAGAAATTGAGGACAAACCGCCTTCAGCAGAGATAAAAAGCAGATTCTCCGTCGCTCTGTTCCCCTTTCCTGCTGCTGTAACGCTAAATTGGTAATACGGTTTAAGAAAGCAAATGCTTTATTCCCCTGTTTTACACCGATCCCTGCTGTACCGTACCCCGATTGCTAGTGTTAACGGGCAGCTCGCTCCATGACTCCACATTTTTCTCACGGTGACTCAGCCGGATCTGGTCAGCGTGTGCTGCTGTTGCAGGAATAGCCTTGTGTCTTCGGGAGAACGTTTTGGGATGCACAACTTGTTGGGCGTCTTAGGGGTGTTCATATCAGAAACCAGCCTGATCCACAGACCTTCAGGGTAGCGGAATACCCAAGGCACCTGCACAAGAAAGGGTTGGCTTGGTCTGAAAGTAACCTGGAAGACTACGTGGCTCCCTTTTCCCCAGGTTTCAGCAGCCAATGATTAAAAGGTGGAAGAAGCACTCGAGGAGTCTGAAGGGACAGAGAATTTAAGAGTGATTTAAAAAACCAGCTGGAGAATTAGGCTGCTGCTCGTCTGCCTGTGCTAACGCAGTCCTCAAGCTCCGATAGCGACTTGCCATGCTAATGTAGCCTCCTTGCAGCTAATACTTTCAGCTTCAAATTTAAAAGTAAAATCGGGCAATTTATTTTAAGTGCAAAACATCGGTGCTTTTCTTTTTGAAAAAGAACAGTGTGCTGCTCAAGAAGATCTGCAAGGTATCACCTCAGGGTCATGAAAATCTTATTCCCTTCACTGTCTCATTAGTTCATGCAGAGGAATTGAAGGACAAGCAAAGGCAAAAAGAGCCCATTTTCAGTTTGCTAGGACAGACTTGCTCTGGAGGGTTGGATTTCTGGGCTGTGTGCGGCCCAAGAAAGCAGTCCTTCCACTTGTGTGTCATCTGGCAAATTCAGCACCTTCCTCTGACTGTCCCCGACCCTGTTTCTGGCCACATGCTTTCAGCTGCTTTTATTTGTGAAGCTTTCCGTAGCTTGCATTTGCTCGTACCCCAACGGCAAGCGATGCTTGGAACGAGCCCGTGTGTTAGGCCAGTTTCCCCAGGCATAAAAATCCTCTGTGACTTGACAACACTAAGGCCAGGCTAGCAGAAAGCAGGCCAGCAGGGGAAAAACTAGTCAAGCGTAAGGATTACTCGAGATTACAGCGGCTTGGTTCCAGTGCACGTGATGTACATTCATATTCCGCCTCACTACAGACTCACTGACAGCTTGCCGGTTTAGTATTTTAAGGAAAAAAAAAAAAAAAAGGGAAATATCTAAGATGGGGCCCATTAAGTGCCAGCAGCAACCCATCGGGGATGGAGAAACGGCTTCGCTGAAGTGCGTTCTCTGCTGCCAGACTATGCGGAGATGCGGCGGGCGCTGCGTTTCCTGACAGATTTGAGGGGGTGGGAAGATTTCTTCGTATACGCTCAACAGGAAGATTCAGAAAAGTGGGAAACTCTGGAAAGTAACATGTTTTGATTTCCTTCCATGAGAATTTCCAGACTGAAAAATCGCAAGCAACTTCCACTGCCGCAGGTGGAGGACACAGTTTGCATTCCTGAGGACGGTGGCCCAGGGCACGTGATCTAGGGTCTCCGCCTGGTGATAAAAAGCCTGGGGACCTCCCGCTAGCAGCTTGCCCTCCTCCCCGCTCCCTACAGCAGCATCCCAGCAAGTGTGAGGAGCAGGGTAGGACGACTGGTCGTGCCACTCCCCCTTCCCGGGTCTCCTCCCGCCAAGCTGTCGAGCAGTCTCCCAGGTTGCATCCAAGCCAAGGGGAGAGGTGGCTGCCACCCATTTGGGAGTCCCAGAGAGCAAACACCCCCTTGCTAGACCCCACACCCTGCTTGTGGGAACAGCATCCAGGGCTTTCAGCATCTCCAGTTTCCTTCCTGGATCTTCCGCAGTTTAAAAGTGATGCCGACGGACCATGGCACAAGTTCCTGCTTCAGAAAGGAACACGACCGTGTGTGGGGTTACACACGGCGACTTTCAGCTATTTTTTTTGTTGTTGTTTCTGTAAAAACCTCTATTTCTCTCGGGTTTTCTGTAAAGGGGAAACAAACCCCAACCTCCCTCCCTGCCTCCCAACACGTACACCGACACTTCAGAAGACCAAAACAAAGACTTAGCAGAATTGCCTTAAGTCAGGCTCTAGGGGAATGGGCAGAGATGAAGCTCATTTGATCTTTCAGAACAACTTACTTCATCTCTGCAGTGAAACACCCTCAGCTCTTCCTGCGGCAGATCAAAGACCACCGGATTCCCGGATCAAAGACGACCGGGTGAATTAGCCACGGGACCACGTGAATGGAGGTCTCTTCATCCGTCCGGAGATCCGCTGGGCAGTACCAACCGCATCCAACCTGCCCTCCCGGATCCCACCTACAGCCCGTGCGCTAACCGAGAACCGCACCATCAATTTCAGAGTCAAGATGAGTCGATTTACAATACATAATGATATGTCTTTATTTCATCAACAGAAATGGTGTCTAGACAAAACTCAGTTAACACTAGCAATTCAAATGAATGAAAAGGGTTGGGGTGGGGTTTTTTTTTCATTTTTTTTTTTCCACAATACTGTATTTACAATGAGTAAATGACGTTTTAAATTCATTAGTTCATAGCAATGCTTTCTTCCAAAAAGGTAAAAATTCTTAGTAACAGAGAGTAAGCATCAACAGCCACCTCATTTATTTATACAATAAAAATCACAAGAAACCACAGTCACCTAGAAAAAAAAAAAATAAAGACAAGCTTAAGAACTAGTACAATAAAATGATGCATTGAATTAAGTTACATTAATCGCATAGAATTTGTGTAAAAAGTATGTAGAAAAAACACCTGATGTAACCTGTTACAGTCATTGACCAGTTATGAGAGGTACAGAGGGTTATACAGGTAGATATGTGTGAAAACTGTCCATACTGTTTGACCTGGGGAGGAAGAGAAGAGGGGTTGCACCCCCTTGCATACACTGATAAAAACCCTGTTTTGAATATGGCCTCTGAAGTTTGTAAGGCATATATAAGAGGTGCACTTGTAACCAACTGGTTCTGGAACAAACTCTTAGAGCATCCCCACCCTTGAAAGCAAAGGCGATGCTTGGAACTACGTGTAACCAACCACGCATCGAGTATCACCAAAGTGTTTAGTATCGCTCCTGCCGGTCTCGGGGATCCGGATAGCTCCAGGCGGAGCAAACCTCGTCGGGAGAACAGGGCTGACACCACGCACGTTCCTCTCGGCAACGTCGCAAACGCAAGGGAACGCCGGCCCCGGGCGGGGGATCCCAGCCACAACCCCCGTGGGGCGTGCGGCAGCTGCTCCCTCTGCCCACCTCCCGGAGGGTGGGCTCCTCTGGCTGCAGGGACGAGCCCAGCCGGCGACTCCAGCTCCCGCTCGCCTCCCTCCGAAACGGAGGGGTCGTTTGGGTTCGTAGCCTGGGACCGTCTCTGCTTCTAAGCAATCGATGAAAACAAACGCTGCCGGTTGCCGTTTCTATTTTAGGATGGTAGTTTCTTTCTGCATGCCCTTAATTAGCCAAAAAGGACGACAGTGGCACTGCGTGAGCCACGCAACGACATTCACCTACGGGAAGGGCTCTGCTCGCAGCCACTAAAATTCGTACGAGGACAGGAGTCACCCAACTGGCTTTTTAGCAGTCGTTCGGTTGGGGTAACGACCTTATAAAAAGGTATTTTTAGCATTCCTTCCTGCCAAAAAAGCGATTCCTTTTGCAAAAAAAATGGCAACGTTATCTGTGTAATACCTTAAAATGCGTATCACTATTTGACTTCAATATAAATAATACCTATCTTGGTGGAGTGTAGGAAAATACTGTACACTTAGTCTTTGCAAGTAATGCCATTAACATTTTGAGAGTAAAAAGGGGATAATTATTCTACAGACCACCAACAATAGATCTTTTAAATATACACACAGTATTTGAACATAGGCATATACACATATATTGTATCCTACAGCATCAGATCTGATGCCTGAGTCATGAAATACCCCAAGGAGTATTATAAATATACATATATGTATTATAAACAGGAAAATACACGAACACACACTCTGACTAGAATGACAGATGTATGTATACATACATACATACATGTATTATATATATGGATATAAAATTAACTTGGACTGGGTTGGCAGAGACCAAACTGAAACGAAGTCAAAATCTGTTGAGAAAATTTCTAGCAGGAAAGAGAGCATAAGTTCTTTATGTTAATGGTTTTAGATTCACCTCACTTTTGATAAAAATAAACCGCTCCACACTTAGCAGATCCCCTCCTTATGCAAGGCCACCAGCTCCGCTGCTCATACCGAGCTAAACTTTCGCTAGGCAGCCCTAAAATAGAGATTCTTAAAATGCTGCAACCATGGGCTACAACACTCACCCGGAGGCACCTCCGAGCCCACCTCAGATCAGGGGGAAAAAAAGGGTGACAGCAGCGTTCCTCCTTGCAGTGGCAGGGGACATGGAGTGGAGCAAAATGGGAGCTTGTGGAAACCTGGCAAACGTTCGCTCGCCTCACTGAAAAATTCGCTACAGGTCTTGTGTTCCGCAAACCCGCCCTCTCTCTCTCCTCACCACCGCAGCAGTGGAATACAAGACACAACTGAGGACGTGCTGTTGACTCTGGCATTGCAGCGCTTCACCGTGCTTTCTCCTAGTGGATCAGATTTCGTTTTATTACAGGATTATAGTGATTCCAGCATGCAGATTTGTGTTATTTACTAGGCAATCGTAAAGTTACGTGTTTAAAAAAATCTAACTACGTATCTAGGCATCTGAACTCCTATTTAAGCGCTCTTTAGAATAGAGACTGGGCAAAGTGTTGGGTTCCAGATCAGCGGCCACACTTATCAGCATTAATCGTTTCTCTGGCAGCAGTTAATCCATTTAGCAAAGTTACGTATCTAGTTCCCACTCTCCTTTGGAAAGAGAGGTAGCAGTTAGCATACTAATCACTGTGGCTTGCCTTTGCAGCACATTTTACTTCCTTGGGAAAAAAAAAAAAATAATACAAGGATTAGATCCAAAAATATAGTGCATCTTAAAAGCAGCATATACCCTTAGAAAGACATTTAATAAATTACTTGTACAATATATAAAATAATAGTTTTATACTGCAGCATCAAACTCTGACGCCTGAGTCATCACACGTTAGGAAGTCTGTGATATAAATACTGGGGTCTCCTGATAACACAGCCAACATTTTTGCTTTTGTTTTGCTTGTTTTGTTTTGTTTTCTCTCTCTCGTTTGGGTTTTTTTATATTTCTTTCTTTCTTTTTTTCTTTTTTTTTTTTTTTTTTACCATCTTTTTGTTCCAGAATCAGCTTGCAATGAGCTTTAATTGTGTCCAAGGCACCCCCAGAGAACGCAGAGAAACAAACACATTATATAGTGTAGTACTCACCTGACAAAGCGTAACAATCCTAAATGAAATGAGGTTTCCCGGCAATACAAGTACAGCAATGGCAAAGGAAAAGGAGGACTAGATACAGCCTGGACAAAGCTTCCAGGACTCACACGCCCAGGAAAGCGGTGCAGCTCCCGGCGGGGGGCATGGGGTCTCGCCACGCCGTTCCCAAGCACCGCCCGGCAGGACCCGTGCTGCGCGTATCCTCTTTGACACAAGCAAAGAGATTCTTACTTAAGGTCACGGTGACCATCGGCCCAACTCTTAAGACTCATAAATATTGCAGGCAGGTGTTTGTTTTTTATTTTTTTTTCTTTCCAATGGTATTCTTGTGGTCAGTTGTTTTTTGACCTCATGGCAAGAACGGTTGGGCATGTCAACCGGCGTCCAGGTCTGAAACTAGTTCTCCCCGTGTCTTCCTTTAACGTTAGCCCAGTAACCGCTTTGAAAGCCGCGTGGTTTGGAATAGCCAAAAAAAAAAAAAAAACCCAAAAAAACAAACCCAAAACCAACCTCAAAACAAAACAGAAACAAAAAAACCAACCACCACCACCAAAAAAACCTCACTGGAAAACCATGATACATGTAAATACAGGAAGCAATGACACAAAATCAGCCACTTCTAATGGGAAAGAATGAAATCAAACATCCAGAAAAGCTCGCGGGGGAGGGAAAGAGAGAGAGAGAGAGAGAGAGAGACGAGAGAAAGCTTGAGGAAGAGACACTTATTTGAGCAGTGGTTTTAAATATCAGTTCCCAAGGTAGAGGAAATCAAGAGACCCAGCACCAGTATGAAGCCAGGTCAAACCTAAGAGCTGCAGCGCAATGGGTTGTGTGGGTGGGTTTTTTAAACCGTTGGAATGAGGTCAAGAGTACCAGTTGCACATGAGTTGTTAGTAGAGTAAAACTTCATGTCAGGAAGCAAGTTAAAACTTGGTTTTATACTCATAAAACATTCTATCTATTCATATATATATAGGAGGTCACTTAAAAATAAAAAAGGCAACAGAAAAACATCTTTAAAATACTGTGTCAGTTGACCCCTCCCTCCCGCCCCCCCAGCCCCGCCCCCCCCAAGTAGCTATGACTCTATAATGTGATTCACATTTAGTTTTAAATTCTAGCTTTCACCATGGTCTCATAGAAACAAAACTTCTCTGCGAAGCACGGAACTGCTTTGCAACGTCAACAAATCCAAAGGAAAATCAAATCCCGCCCCCCCTGCCAAAGGGCTTCTCAGTCAGTTACCTGCAACAGATGGCTGGGAGGGGGTTCAAATAGTTTTAGGTTAAGCTCTTTTAAAAAGAAAGGACGACTCCTCCCCCTTTTTCCACCGTGTGAACTAGGAGTTTATGGCATCTGTATACTTTTGAACATTTAAAAGTAAGGATTTTGTACAGTAATGATTAATACTTAAACATAAATATTCTCCTACATCATATACTAGTTTCTCTTTGTACATGCGGGGAAAAAAAGTATTTTCAACAAACATGGCACATGCTATATGCATTTCCTCCTCGGTAGCTTGGCTACAATAGTTTGGGTGAAGAGGGTAAAAGCGAGACTTTGCGGCGAGTGGGCGACGGTCCACGAGCACAGTCTGAAGGTGGAAGAAGCGGAGAGAGGGAGCTGATTCCTCCTCCAGGGTCAAGATGCTGATCTACCGAGTGCCTCAAAAAAGCACCAGCGCACACCTCTAGTGTAAACGTTAGCGCAGAAGACCACATTATCACTTAGTGCTTCCTAGAAGCTGCTTCCCCCCACTTTCTAAACTTTTTTTTTTTTTTTTTAACAGGTGTGAACAGCTGGTCATTTTTTTTTCAGCAAGAAAAAACAATATCAGCCAGTAAAGCACATGACAGTTGTCGTCCAGGATAAAGCCACGCAACCTGGCACACGTAGGGCAAAGAACCACAAAATAAAAACTCAGTACACTTAGAATAATAATTATTAAAAAAGCATTAGGAGGACGTTTTTCTGTCTACACTGTACATACAGATGTTATGCTTGGAAAGCTGCTGTCTCACACAGTCATAACATGAGTCAACATTGCTTAAGATATAAATCCAATACGGTTACAACTAAGCCAATTCACTGAGTAGTCTCCTTTGAGACAGCGCTCTTTTAGCTGCGGTTTGTGCTGAGGGCAACGCTGCAGGACGAGAGGATCCTGGAACACAAGAATCTGATGGGCAAGCGACCGAATCGCGTGTTGGCAGGTGTATGTTTCGCTCTCAGCGCTAACTTGACTTCTGTAAGGAAAGCAAAGTCAACAACTAGGGCTCTGATCCTGCAACTCCGCCTACCCGGGCAGGATCACTGGCTCCTCCAGACCCACCTCTGCAGCCCGGGTCTGGGGAAGAAAATAGGTAACGTCTGCGGACAGCTGAGGTGAAGCTCTGGGGACTAGCTGGAGCAGCAGTTGCTTCCATGAGTAAAGGATGCAGGGCGGGGCTGGAGAAAGAGCTCCCCCCCAAGCGTATTGATGTGATCTCCGTTTGCTTTACTTCGCGGAACGTATGATGAACCGATCCAGTTGTCAAATACTTTTTTCTCTAAAGAGTGAAATATACTTTCCCCTATAAGAATCCAAAAGCATCATTAACAGCACTTAAACTTGGTTTGTGAAACAGAAAGAAGTCTGAATACAAAAATAATTCAAGCAGATTCTCTTTACAAATTGTATAGTGAATTCGGTATTTGGCAAGACCGTTTTTACGACATAATGAGCTCCTGAGTGTTTGTCTATTAGCTAAAACTTTTCTATTTTCTTTAAGCCATAAAGCAAAGAAAACCATATACTCAAGTTATACTGAAGTCACGACTTCATTTATGAAAAGAGGTTTGACCAGAAACTCAGTGCAAGTGGCAAAGTTGACCATTACTGTACAGTATCTGCAAGAAAATAAAATAACTCCACATTGCTCAAGTGGCACGAAATGGCTGTGCCAAAAAAATTGTCTATAATAAAATCTCAAATAAGTTTCCAACATTAGAATTTCATAAATAAGTACAAATCGAATGATATTGCTGAACTGTGAACTGAGAGAAAAAAAAAAAATATTATCGTGTAACAAGTTACCAAACTAGTTCTAGCATCGAAGACAAAAAGGAATGTTGGAACTTGTTTATACAATAGAAATGAAAGCTTCCAGTTTGTAGGATGAGAAAAACTGAGGCATGCAGGGACTTTTGCATATGGATATATATATTTTATATATATTATATATAATATGTACAGTTTAGCTATAAAACTTTGATGTGTAAAGAAGCTGTCTTCAATGAAAAATTGAACATTCAGAGGAAATTCCTGAGTTAGGGTTTTGTGACATGGGCCACTGAGAAAAAAGCTGCGGTTGGGTCCTCAGAGGTGTTATGTCCATCCCTGTTAAGATTGAAATCAACATACAAAAACAGACAGTGTTGCCACTGCTTCGTTCCCTGCCTGAGCAAGGGATAGCACCATTGTGAAGAGAACTCCTGCTTGTAGAGAGGAGGGAATACTTAAAAACAGTATTGCTGCTAAGACCACTGTAGTGTGCACCAAATACGTTCTTCTAGACAACAAATGAACACTGCCACTGGCTGACTGAAGAACACCTGACCAGGTGTAACGTTAAGGTTACAAGTCACTAGGTGTAATCTTTCCTAGGTTGTTCATCTGTTGTACATTTATCAGTCATTTCCTGACAGAAGTCTACCGTGACCGTTTGGCTGCTCTGCTCTGGCGGAAGCTCTCTCTCGGGGTAAGTACCTGTGTTGGCTCCATCCAACGCCCCACCGGCCGAACAATTTTCTGAGACGTTGTTGGGCAGCCAGGGTGCTCCCAGTTGCACCGAGCCTTGCTCCGAGCAGCACTGCATGCTTTCTCCAATGCACTGGGAGGTCACCAGGCTCTGCTCCACGCCAGCTGGGGAGGGGCTGATGGTGGTGGCTGGCTGTAGATCCATGGGTCGGAGAACGGGGCAGTATCGGTGGAGAGCTTGGATCTGTTCCGGGCTCTGCATGTCTCTACACACTTCTTGAGAAAGACACGAGAAGTTGTCTAACAATTCTCCCATGCTCGCTTTCAGCTGGTTCCTTTCTGAGAGCAATTTCTCTTTCTCACACACCTGGAAAAGAAAGAAGGCATCTTAAGCTGAGGAAGGGCCAGCCACTGGCTGCGCTCTCCGGGCACGTACGCAGTGGCACCCAAGAAGAACACCAACTTGTCACAGTTATTTTTACATGGGCAGAGGAAAAGTCACCGAGACACTGGGTTTTTGACCGCTGTAAGGTTTGTGTGGACTGCAGTTTGGGAAACATCTGGAGAAAAACATTTGAGTGGGAAGAGGATAGAGTCACAAGTTAGTTCCCTTAATAAACTAAGGCTGCTTGACGGATGATACAAAAATCTCTGAAAGAAACACTTTGATGGAGAAAAGCCATTGGCCATCTATGCAAGAAACCAAGGTTTAGTTCCTGAAGTGAGGATGTGTTGCAGAAGTTCAGTTCACCCTCTAACTGCCGGGTCGGTCAGTCAGATCGGGTGCACCCGCTTTGGCCCCTGTGCCAGCTGAACCCGTTATCACTGCGAGATGCATTGTTCAGGGGAAAGGATCTGGGTGAGGGTGTGCTCTGTGGCCTGCACCACAGCTCCTGTTCTCATGTCGTGGTGCATATTGGTTTGACCTAATCAAGATATTTCCATGAAGATGTATGTGAAAACCCTGAAGGTCAGTGGGCTTCTTAATGCTCAGTACAAGCTCAGTGTCATTTCCCCTTTGTCCTGCTCAGGCTCTGCCTCCTCTGCTCCCAAATGTCCTCCCCTGTCAACATCTACCTCGAACATTTCAGAGTTTCACGGTGTCCGCAGGCTGCTCTAGGAGGGGGCCAGGACAGTGCCAGTAAGGAGGAAGAGCGACAGAGTCCGGTGAGACTTATTTTTTCATGCAGGATTCAAAAACTAGGAAAAGGAGCTCAGGTGGTTCTGCATCCAGCAAAGCACTGGTACAGCCCCCAGCCCTCGATAGCGCAGGGCGCTGTGTGACATGCTGTGGTGGGACTCATTTCCAGCTTAGACCTCATGTGGCCAGCAAGGCCCCCACGGGGTGAGCGCTGCCCTCCTCATGCCCAGGAGGCAGAGCAGAGGGGTCAGGCACAGAGGTGGACCCAGCCTGGGATTACACCTCTTAAAACGGTGTTGACTCAGTGCCGGCCAACTGGGATGGTCCTCCTGCTTCCATCCCAGAAATGTGAGCATGGAGCCCAAGGGAGCAGATGAGATTTTGTAGAGTACCAAAGCTATTTCCAGAGCTAAGCTGGCCCTGAAAGCAGCGCAGCCTTGTAGTGACCTAGTAACACCCAAGCTGCCTGGGCATCTTGAGGTGTGAAGACTCAGATAATCCAGCTATGGGTGGTTGCTGACAGCTGATAGCCAACTGATAGCCAGCTTCGGACAGCCCTGGGTCCGAAGCCCGCACTGGAAGCATACAGCTGTGCAAATGAGAAAGAGAGCAGTGCACATGAAAAGAACCAACGGATAAAATATTGATAAATCTATCAAGAAAGCATAAAAATAATTAAAAATAAACAGATGCTCGAGTACATCTTGAGATGATGAATTATGGAAGAGAATATGCTGTGAGTTTGCAGGGAAAAAAGGGAATGTGAGTGGGTAGATGGATAAGTGAGAGAAAGCAAGCAGAAAAAAAATTACCATTCAAACTCGGAGGATATGACCATTTCACTCACTGTCTGCCGTGAAACCACCGGTGTCAAGAAGATGGGTGACTTACAGGAAGTAAGGGGTGGGGTGGGGTGGTGAAGGGGTCTTCCATAGAAAAGACCCAACTGAGTGAAAACCCCTTAAACCCTAGAACCACTACATAATTTAGGAGACTGGAAATTACTGGTCAGAAAGTGGACAGACATGACAAAGGAATTTCCAGTGACCATGTTTTGTGTGAAGTCAACTGGAGTTTCACTGCTGGTTCTCCTAAGAGTAATAGTAAGACTACCTGTTTGGACAGCACACCTGTGGGGGGTGGGAGGAGTGCTTGAGAGGCAAAGTTGAAGTTGCACGAGTTTAATTTTGCAGCTTTATACTCTTGCATACCCTGTAACTTTTTTACCTTTTCCAGAAGGATGCACCAGATCCCATATCGCTACATACTCAAGTCCAACTTGCTAAATAGAAACTTCAACCTTTCTTTTGAAGAATCCTGCACCTCAAAGGATCTTTGATTCCTGAAAATCAGCAGGGATCAGGCCCACAAGGTCACTCATGCTTTTCATTAATTGTGTGTGCTGGGGAGCAGGGGACTTAAAATGTGTTTTGTTCAAAAACTGGGGAAAGGAGCACAGTTATGTTAGACAACAATGTCACAGGACTGCATAAAGCCCATGAACTCAACGTAATTTTCAAGTGAAGGCTACAGGTATCAAGCTGAATCCCCGCTTGCTGCTAGTCCAGCCCTTAGCGTGCTGCCCCAGGTGCGCTGCTCTGGAGAACGAGACACGTACTCCCTCCTCCCCATCGTCAGCTCAGTGTGGAGGGACAGGCATCTGCAGCCAAGGCTGGACCCGCTTCTCCTGACAACCCAAACCAGGAGCTGCTCTTTCACCCTGCAGAACCCCTGACTCACCCCGCACGCACTGTGGGCTACCCTCGGTGCAGGAAGCAGTTGCTCTCTGTTTTATCTTCCATGTTTTGTTTGTTTTGCATCAGTGGAGCCTTACCCTGAACAATGTTTTGATTTTCCTTTCTTTGTTTCTCTTTTCCCTGGGGCTACAGCAGCACGGCATCTGAAGGCTTTGCAAGCCTTGATGGTTTAAGCCTCCCAACCAGCTCGTGGGGTCAGCGTCGCCTCCGTGTTGCAGACGGGAGGCAGACAGGCACAGGCAGTGAGTGACCCCAAGTCATGTGGCTTTCTGCCACTTGTGAGGTGACAGTAACTCAGCTTCTTCCAACAGATCCCTGCCCCTTTCACACTATGTGTGCTACAGCTTGCGCAGAAAACGAAGCCACAACGAAGCCTACACTAAAGGCCACTTTCAACACGCAACCTGTGGTGCCAAGAACAAGAAGTACCCCGCTCTCCAGACCCACTGAGTTCAACCTACAGCTGAGCGTGTTTTAAATGTGCCCATAGCCATTTAAATCAGACTCCAAATAACCCTTAATTTCAGCAGAAGCCGGGTAGGCAGAGATCTCAGGAAGGAGATCAGCTTCAGCTCCTTTCGTTTTATCTATGTGAATTATTTAATCTATCACTCAAACCCTTGGATATTCAAAGACTGGATTTAACGTTGGACTCCTAACTCTATGCTGCGTGGTGCAGTTAAACTGTCCGGTCCTGCATGCTGCACGCCCACGCTTCTCCCAGCAGCTGAACTGGGACTATTACAGCTGAGGAGGTGCTAACCCATGCTAAAGTTCCAGTGTTGTATTCCTCCTAAAGAGTGACACCCCAAAGACATGTCTTCCTCCATGACCCTTGTCTCCAGCCTTTTTTCTGTCGTGTACCAGCTTGCTTTCTCTATGGGCAAGGGATGGCTGGGGAAGAGGAGCCAGGCCCTCAGACCACAGGGGTGCTGTCAGAAAGGAGGGTTAAGATGTCTATTCTGACATGGCTCTCCAGGTGATCTTGTTCAGCGATGGAGAGGAACAGGCACTTCTGGGCTGTGTGTCACCTCCTCTGCTGCAGGATGAGACAAGTGAGCCTCAACAGGTGTCTATTTCTCTTCACTGACTATAAAGGCAACCAGGACAACTGGCTCCAGTGCAGGTGTCTATGCTGTAGGTGTCCGTGTTTAGCCACCCAAACCACACCTGAGGTGTCCATACCCTGACTGAAAGAGAGAGGAATCTCCTGAGCAGCCATATAGCCTTGCTCCAGTCACCTCGCTCCCTTAGATGAAGAGGTGGTAGCACTGTCCACCGACACCTTGGCACAAGCAGCCCCCTCCCCAGATGTGGTCTGGCCAGTGAGCATGGCATGTGCTACCCTCCTTCCTGTAACAGACGGCAGACAGAGACGTATGTCCAGGAGGGCGAGAGCAAAGCAGTAGCTGCCACCTGCACCCGGTGCATGAGACGTGAAGGCCAGCGCCCTTCTGAGTGGGAACAGGCCTTTTGTGTTAGGTGTTCCTTCAGTCATGGGGGGTTGCAGTCCACGGCACACCAGCAGCGTCGGAGGGAGGGCGGGAGGAAGACAGCAGGGGCAAGGAGGAGCATACCCTTGCCATCTCACTGACCTACACCAAGGGATGCTCATTTGTCTGGATATTTATATTATCGACTTTTCATTTCCCCTGACGTTTCTGCCATTGGCTCAGTGATTGAAAGAGCTGAGGAAAAGGCATAGCGAGCTGAAATGCCCTGAAAACAGTGAGCTGCCCTCTAGCAGACCAAAAAGAAAGAAAACCTCTATGTAGAGACAAAGTTCATCCTGCCAGACCACAGTTTGGACCACACAGCCTCCGGAGGTCCCTTCACACCCACCTCCTTTGAGCACTCTATGAATCCCGGTCCAACAGGCTTGCTATGGTAGTTAGGCATGAAAATGGAGCTTGGATCAGGAAATGCCTTTGTGGATGCACTGTAAGTACCAGGGTTAAGTTAAACTGCAAGAAAGGAGCTGTGGTACAGCCTTCCCTCCTCTGCCAATTCACTCAACAGCCTGCTCAAAATACCAAAATATCTCTAGGCCTCATTACACTGGAATTTTGTGTTTTCCACATATATTATATATGCACACATATTTTTGTATATTCAATTTTCATACTAATGGGTCTGCTTTCTTATGTACAAACTAATGAACCAACTGAGCGTGCTAAATTCTGGGCAGGAATTGCGGTTGGGCCCCGCAAGCTGTGGCGTGAGGGTGAGTGGGGCTGTGGTGAGAACGCACAACTCACCAACTTGCGGATTTCACATTCTAGGTTCTGAATACAGTCCAGTTTCCTCTTGCGGCAGCGCTGAGCTGCAATTCGGTTCTTGCTGCGCCGGCGGACGTCGTGGATGAACTCGAGCTGCTCTGAGGTTAGCTTGTGCATCTTTATCATCATCTGGAAATCATTCCTTGGAAGATCTGTGATTTGATCAACAGGAAAAGGAAGTTTCACCTAAAACAAACAAATACAAGACAAGAGCAGAGAGTCATCTTTTGCTTGCTGAATGCAAGCCAAATAACAGTGAGCGGACAGACAATTAGCTATGCTGCCGCCTCCTAAATAAATAACACACCGAGTTTTACACTGAGCAAGTCTTTAACACTCCTTTGTGGCACACTGTGGAGGTCCAGCTGGTAAGGATCGTATTATAATTGTATTGACATCAGCAATATAGACGAATCCCAGGTAAAAATTTTATCTACCTAAGAAGCTCTAATAACAGATCTCGTTGCATTAAAAGAAGGCTCTGTCCACCAAGAGACACAGCCTTTTGGAAACAGTGAAGTGCCTCGCTGCTATTAATTTCAAACTAGTTTCAAGAAATGGGCTGTTACGGCGGCAGGAAACCTGTGTGCACGGCCCTGCAGGACTGAAAGTCTGATTAGGTGTGAGGTTAAAAATCCAACCTGACACCTCAAGTGGATGAAAAATACTGTATCGCAGTTAGGAAAGGTCACCTAATCAGCATTTCAATGGAGCAGTATACCATTTAAGAAGAAAGGGTCAGGGGAGCGTGAGGCAACATATCCTATCCTGCTAAAATATATGCATTTTGAAACCAGCATTTGCTGACATTCTAATATTTTTGTAGCTTGAAGAGCACCCAAGTTGAATTTCTTGAAAAAAAGAAATCCAAACAGTTGAAAACCTCAGTTACTTGCAGTAAAACATCTTTCCTCCCGGCCATGAACTGCCATCCTGTTTTGACTGTAGACCATGCAACAATAGCTCCAGGTTCTGACCTCAGGAATTCCAACCATCTCTCCAACTCTTACCAATTACGCATTAAGGCAAAGCGAAACACAAAGCTCCTGACAGCTTGGAGCAACGAACTCATGCTGTCTCAAAACCTGGAGAGTGGCAGATGTGCTCAGAGACTTCTGTTAGCTTTTTTTCCCAAAACCTACCAGCTTGCTCAAATCAAAGGGAGCACCTCTCCCTACAAGTCCTGCTTCATTTGTAGCTTGAGACCGATAACGTGACCATCAAAACCCCTGATGTTCCTCGGTACACTGCTGTGTTTGGTGGTCAAATAGAAATCAGTTGACAAAGCTGAAGGAGGTGACAACTGAGTAACTGGATTAACCCTTCTTTTTTTGAGTCATACCCGCACTGCCCAAAAGATGGCAGTAAATATTTACATTTTTGTTCCCATTTGGTAGGATCCAACCTCTGGAACAAGGAAACTATTCAGCATCCAGTCTACCAAAGAAGATAGACTTAAGTTGCTCCAGCCAAGCAAAAGATTTGGGCTGAAAATGTTCCCTTGATATTTAAAACACAGCTCTCATCTTCTAACGGTGTGCTTTCATTATTTGGAGATAAAGAAATTAACAGCACAGATTAGAAATAAGTTATTTCCCTTGGAGACCTCAGTTTGTTTATGCAGAACAGTTTGCTGAAGACACATGTATGCAAACACACAGTGTGTCCTCTGGCATTAACAGTCACGGACCCTCACCGGGCACCCACACTTGCCAGTAACCAGCTCCCCACCTTGCTTACGAGCTTGCGTTTTCTTCTGCTATTCCGTCATCGCTTTGCGTGTCTCCAAGCCTGGGCCGTGTGAAATTCAGTGCAAACACCTACTGCATCTTTTCAGATGGTTTAACGCCCTGAACGTTGCCCCTCTGCCCAACCTGTCCAGGCACTGCTTTGTAAGACCCTACTTGACAGGTCAAATTAAACCAGCAAGAACCAGCAAACACTGCCCCGATCTCCCCGAACTCCTGCTTGTACACACAAAGGCTGACCTTAGGCATGCTGATCGGACTACTTTGTTTACACACTGCTAGCTAATGACATGAAACCTGTTTGATTTTCCCTCCCTAGCCTTTGGACGGTCAACATAAACTCTGTGTCACCTGGTTTCCTCTCAAGCTTCAACCAGGGTCTGAAAATGAAAACAGCCTTTGCTTTCCTCTGAAAGACATCACAGTTTCACTGCAAAAACAGTCCTTTCACGTTCCTAGTTTTTCCTTATTTTCTTAAGTCGAAAGCGGAAAGCGATGTTAACTTTATTTCTCCCTCCCTCTCCCTTTCAAAACATATTTACTTGCAAGGAGGAGATGTGCTTGCAGCTGGAATGGGAATGAAAGGGAGGCCACTTAAATCTGTCAGGTAGAAGTTGCTGAAGGGAAATTGGAAAATAAATAGAAACAGATTCATAAAAAAAAAAAAAAAAGAGCGGATTGAAAATAAAATCATCTACACAGCAGGCCAGAGACTGCTATCAGTAAACCCAGCATAATCCCACTCTTGTCACAGGCAGCACTGCGCAGGATTAAAAATGTGAAAGGGAGCGTGGAAGTGAGTCAGACTCATTTCCTTCACCATCCTCAGCACTTTTATTGCCTGTTTCTCTCTCCGCAATTAGCTGTCAACTGAAAAAAAACCCCACCAAGCCTTTGGCACGGACACAGGGAATAACTGCGGCGGGGTGCTGCTGCAGCGTGAGGCTAACGGCGTTTCACGTCGACGCAGGGCGAGCCTCTCCGCTGACACTCATCCCAGCGGAGCGGTAAGTCAATTTGCAAGAGTCGATGACTGTGCCATGGGTGGGATTCATCTGACCCACTTAGAGCCGTCTGAAATGATGGGTTGGCACTAAGCTCGTGCCCAGGTCCCTGCTGTTGGCATCGAGGACAGAGAGACCTTTGGATGGCAATGCATCCCGCACGGCTTCTCCCTCCTCCTGGCTGCAGAAGGAGCAGAGCCGAGACTTAGAAAAGATGCTGTATCTTACGGTATCTTAAGGTAGAGGAGAAAAATCTTGCCTGATGTGTCTGAAAAGGATAGTCAAACTTTCCTAAGACATATAAGAAAAACCCAGCAAGTATGTTTTCTTGCAAATTTTTATTTTTAATAACTACGAATTTTATACAGGAAATGACTGAGTACTCTTTACTTCAGACTATTTCAAATTAGAAATGTAAGCGGGATCCCTATTCCTTCCAGGAGTTACTTCAGCCAGAGCTAACCTCACAGAGCACTAAAATCTTCCCTATCAGCACAATTACTCTTGCCCTGCATTTTTACACCAACAGCAGAGGCTCCATTTCCACCACGCAACAAATAAACTGGCACTTTCCACCACCGCTGCAGCCTCTATGGCCCCCAACTCTCGCTGGTGCACCCCTGAGAGGACAACCAACCCGCGCTGGTGAAAAAGAAAACTCACCTATGGCTTTGCAGCATTTTTCCCCCCTGTATTAGCATTAGGATGGCAGTGCAAATGTCACTGCTTTGCGTGGCTAAGGAACAGCAGTGATCTAGACAGACAGGGACAGCCATTGACTCAGCACATGAAAGGCCCACATATAGCCAATTAATTCCTTCAAGCTTCACTAGTTAGTGCCAGCTTGGATCATATGCCAGTAACTACTGTGCTGCTCACATACCATACTAGTTACTGCTGCTCCTGCTCTCCCCTTTCTTTTTTTCTTTGGAATAAAGGAAAGATCCAAGGCCTTGTATTCACTTGCATGAAAATATAAATGTCCAGTGTTGGGAATTTCCTTATCCCATGAGTTACATTAGCTTTTTCATGCTTTCTTTATGTCTATGTTACATCAACTTGGCCGCACTGAGCTACCAAGTGCTAGTAAAGACAATGAACTTCCCAAGCCTGCATGCAGCCCTGAGGAGAAGGACCTGGGGGTACTGCTGGACGAAAAGCTGGACATGAGCCAGCAGTGTGCGCTGGCAGCCCAGAAAGCCAACCGGGTCCTGGGCTATATCCAGAGAAGCGTGGCCAGCAGGTCGAGGGAGGGGATTCTCCCCCTCTACTCTGCTCTCATGAGACCCCACCTGCAGTGCTGTGTCCAGCTGTGGAGCCCTCAGCATAAGAAGGGTATCAACCAGTTGGAGAGAGTCCAGAGGAGGCCACGAAGATGCTCAGAGGGCTGGAGCCCCTCTGCTATGGGGACAGGCTGAGAGAGTTGGGCTTGTTCAGCCTGGAGAAGAGAAGGCTCCAGGGAGACCTTATTGCAGCCTTCCAGTACCTGAAGGGGCCTACAAGGAAGCTGGGGGGGACTTTTTACAAGGGCCTGTAGTGACAGGACAAGGGGTAATGGGTTAAATTGAAAGTGGGGAGATTTAGATTGGACATCAGGAAGAAATTCTTCCCGGAGAGGGTGGTGAGGCGCTGGCACAGGTTGCCCAGAGAAGCTGTGGGTGCCCCATCCCTGGCAGTGTTCAAGGCCAGGCTGGATGAGGCTTTGAGCAACCTGGTCTAGTGGAGGGTGTCCCTGCCCATGGCAGGGAGGTTGGAACTGGATGATCTTTAAGGTCCCTTCCAACCCAAACCATTCTATGATTCTATAACATCACAGTAACTAAGAGGATTCCTATATTAACCATAAGAAAAAGTAAACATGCATCGGACATGGGAAGATGGAACTCAAGGTACCAGCTTGACCTTTATAAATGGTTCAAAATCTTGGTCATTTGCTCCAGAGCTCTAAGAAATAGAACTGTCACCTTAGTGCCCTTAAATTGAAAGTTGGAGTTACCGAAAGCCTCTGACACCTAAAATTGCCCAGTCCTTGGAAAGCTCTCAGGACCTACCCAAGCAATCTAGCACAGGGGCTGAATCATATCAATGCTTTTTTGATGCAGAAAGGGACAATTTGCTTCACACAAAGGAGCTCAGCACAGTAATGCTGTTTTCCCTATTATCTTCCTTAGCATGCAAGTCTGTCTTCCACAAATGCTCAGGAAGAAATTCATCCCAGGAATTGAGGTGTGTCCACCTGTGTTAAGGGCTCGACTGCCTACACACTATTGCAGGCAGCGCTTGTAGTCCCACAGAATAAGGACCCACCTGATTTCACTTGGATGGAGGTTAGCTAAGAAGCACCAACCCAATGGATCAGACTGTGTAAGAGAGAGGACAGGCAGGATGCGCTCCTATGAGTTTCCTCGCCCCACTGTCTACTGACATAGGTAAAGCCTTCAAACCACCTCTCTTTTCAGGTGTCAACCACACCAAGATGGCAGAGGACTGCAAGAGGAGAACAGCAAGCCCAGGCAGCAAAGTGCTACCATTGTGTCAACAAACCAAGACCAAAATGGGCTTGATCAGCAGGTCCCACTGCGAACAGCCTCTCCTTTCTGCCACAAGACAATTTACAGCCACATAGTTGCCCAGGATCAACTCCAGCCTCACCTCCTGAGGGTGACACGAGGTGTTTGGGCCAGCAAATGCTGCCTGAGAGGGCACTGCTGGACACCTGGTGGAGGCAGCCTGGGGAACCTTCTCTATATTGCCACCTGCCTCAGAGAACTGGGGGAAGGGGCTGGTCCCATGGCTGAGGGCTTTAACACAATGGTCAGATATGGATGGAGTTCTCATCCTTTAGCCCATGACTTGGACCTGTATTCAGATCACACACCGCTGGTGCTTAAAATGCTGGTCTGACCTTTTCCCATTCATCGCTCGTAGAGTCTCCAGTTTCCAGCCCTACAAAGGGCAGGACAGTACAATACTCCTGTCCACTAACTGGCTTTTCTGAGAACAGGGATGTCACAGAAACCCCGGCAGAAGCCATAGGTGCATCTAAGAAAGGCAGATCAGGCAGTGTAATGAGGTGGGATAAAGAGTAGTATTTTTCTGAAAGATCTGCTTTAGCAGGAAAAATTCAAGAACTGGAAAAAGTCCTTCTAGAACTCCATCAAGGGTTTCATCTCAGGGCGTAACAGAACTGATTGCAGGCTGCAATGAAATAACATAGTGTTTAAAAGGACCTTCCTGAAATTTCAATCTAGTAATGGAAAACTCACTGTTGTTGTAATCCAGTATTTCTCTGCTACCAGCATGGATACCACTGCTACTGAAGGCTGGGAAAGAAAACAAAACTGACATGAAGTTCATCTTGCAAGATTGATGTTTGGCAAGACTCCTTTTAACCAGATGTTGCCAAACATAATTCCCAGTGCCCTGATGCCACTGAGGATCCCCATCAGGAGAACATCCACCAGAGAAGAAGGTGGGGAGGAATTTTCTCATTTTCAAATGTAAATCTAGTAAGATTGGGAAAGCTGGTGTGACTGACCACCAATTTCTGGGAAGGAACTACACACGAAAGCAAGTTGACACCTTAATATGTATTTTTCTTGGTTGTCCTTCTTTTTGTGTAAGTTTTCACTAAGCAGAAGTGCTGAGCAGTGAAGACTCGGCTTAGGTAACTCAGCACAGCTCCAGTAGATTTCTGGTAGAGCAAATCCCATTTTACTGGGGCTCTGACTTCTAGTCGCTTGCAAACCATCAGCAGACAGAGAAAGGGTGACTGCCTGTCACTTAACGTGGAGGGGTTTGGACTCTCACTGAAGGTTATTTGCCTACAGTATCCTCAGTGGTTCAATTGCATTAACTCTGCCTTTATGAAAATTTCCTTTGAAAAATGAGTCACTAACCCAGGCGGGAAATTCTTTTGAAATACAAATGAAAGGCACATTGAATGCAATTCTCTAGAGAGTAATAGTTCTTGAAAACTCCACTTCTTACCTCCTCCTACCCTTGTTTATTCTTTTTATTAGAAAACTCACTCATGAAATTAGACTGAGCTGAGATTTCTTTTTAACTGGTTTAGCACTACAATATTTTTTACAAGTTTTCTAGCAGAAAAAAAGCAGATATTTGCTGAAGAAAATGAGTGTCAAGAAAAACAGGCAGTGCTGAAGTTTCTGTTAATAAGTAGGTTAACAGAATGACAGACTATTTCCTTCTCAACAATTCATTATTTCAGGGCTCATTGTTTTGTTGTTGCTATTTTAAGCAGGATTGTCAGAACCTGCCTGCAAGCACCGAGCATAAGTCTTCTCTCTAGTATTATATCCAAAGAATTGATTTTTAACAACCTGTAGAGGCTTGAGGGAGCTGGGTGAAAAGAGCAACACAAACTGTTAAATATTACTGTAAAGTCACAGCAGATCAAGTAACGCCCCTGTTCCTGCAACTCTGTAACATGGGGACACCCCAAATCGCACTTGCTGCTTCTATCACGAAGCCTTAAGAACTGCAAGTCTCAGAAGATTCTGGGAGGCTGCCTCAGCAGGAAGGAAAACGAAAGGCAAAGACATCCTGGAGAGGATTTACCAGTGGCGTTATGGGGACCACCACCTCCTCTGACATTTGCAACTGCATTCTGCACTCCTGTACGGGCTGCAAAACGGGGTGCCCTTCACGCACGTGGCACTCACACCGAGTCCTAGCACCCCACTTCAGGCACCAAACAACTTGGGCATGTGCTCCTGAATGGCATCTGTCCGCGGGAAAGCAGAGTGCCTTAATAAAGCAAAGAGAAGAAACCTTTCACCTACTCCTCACACAATCAATACACCTGCAAATGATGCTTTGTGACATTAATTTTGGCACTGACAGCACTCTGGGACGCAAATCAAGACCAACAAGGTCCAAATTTCAGGGGAACTGAGCAGCCCCATGAGATAACTGAGGGTCAGAGTCCATTACGCTTATTCCCATCAGGCCGTCCCACCCAAACAAAAGCCCACCCGCAGCAGAAGTGCCTGTGTGGCCGCTCTCCGGGGGGGGTGAGTGCCTGTGTGTCGCCCCCAGCTATCTTATCAGGCACTTTCTGAAGAGTAGGTCCCTTCCAACCCAAACTATTCTATGACAAACACCGTGTGACCTGATACGACAGGAGGCAAGGGACCCATCTGGGAAGCTGTTAGGACAGCAAGGGCAAACTGATGGTTTTGGGAAAGGAGAAAGATTGCCATCCAGCTTGCAGGGAGGTGTAGGACAGAAAGCAGTCCATTTCAGACTGCTCTGAGTCTCTCCTGCCGTTTCAATGGCAGCCAAGCTGCAAAAAGTAGGCAGAGGGACTTATACAAGAACTTCCTCATGCCACTAAATATTTTCCCCTGCCTGATTTAACACATCCTTCACTGAGGTTTCCACAGCAGCAGATCTCGTAGGACTGCAGGACACATACCCCAAGTTGCAGTATAAATACGACATTGTTTAATGAGGCTGCAATGTCCCTTTTTATATTGGTAAACAACCTTTACAAATTCACTTTTCAGCCAACATCTGTACCCAAGCGCTGGTGTGATATGTCTACCCTTTGCTTGCTCAGGACAGTGCAGTGCAACCTCACGGAGCATTAATCTCCTCACCACATTTTTAATGCCTAGCAGTCCTAATCAAAATGCCTGGGGGAGAACAAGGAAAAAAAACCCAAGACTTAACAGCAGTCCCAGCATGAAAACTTGCTCATCATAGTGTAGAAAATCTTCCCAGGAGGAAACCAGTGGCAAAACCAGTTGACATGTCTGCCTGCCAGCGGCACACCGAGACAGCCTCCTGGAGCCCACCCGCTTGCTCCTCTTGTGATCGTCCCTCCTCTTATCCATGCTCTCCTGCACATACACACACTTGTTTTTGGAAACCACCAACAGTCCCCTATACCCTTCTCATTTGACTCTTCCAGGCTCATTTCTGCTGCAGCATCTCCACACAATTAGCCAATGATGGCAGCTAATTACTCATCAATCCCCAAAAGACTGACCTCCCGCCCTCTTCGCTGTCTCATGCTGTGCATTAGCCCTTGCTGAGCAAGCAGCACATGTGGGTCGGGATCAATGGTCCCCTTGTTCCACTTCCTTTCCTCTGCCCTTGTAAAGGCAGGATTCTTTCTATCTATCTATCTATCTATCTATCTATCTATCTATCTATCTATCTATCTATCTATCTATCTATCTATCTACCTACCTACCTACCTACCTACCTACCTATCTACCTACCTACCTACCTACACACCCACCCATCGACTGACCGACCGACGGAGTAACCTTGATATTGCCAAGCAGAGTGCTTCTGCTGTACTGCTTCCTGAATAAGGTTCTACACGTGGTATCCCAATCAGCTTTCCAAGGAGACTCCTCTCCCTTTTGCATAGTCCCCAATTCAGGACACTGGGACAAACAAGACCTGTTCTCTCAAAGCCACTGGTACAGCAGGACAGGACTTAGGACACCAGGGGCTCCCCAGGCTGTTCAGCCCTTCCTTAGGGTTAAGCAACCAACTAAAGGAATAACCCACATCTGTCTGAAAAGTATCTTCCAGAGCCTGGGATGTAGCTGGAATAAGGACTGAGAGATAAAATAAAGTTCCCTCTTTTCATTCCTAACCCACAACTAAGCCCAACTGTTTCTGTCCTGGGTGCCCACAGCATGTGAACCCCCCAGACTTGCACTCGCCAGCCCCCACGCTTAAGCACAAGCTCCCAGTGGAGCACTTCAGCATTACCAGAGAAACCAGATACGCAATTTCATCCAGACACTCTCCAGGCCATGAAATTCCTTAGTAAAACTATGAAAACATCCAGTCTTTTTTCAGTTTCTGGGCTCCACAACAAATCTCCATGATTTAAATCTTCCCTCAAACTAGTGACTTCACACAGACAATTTATTCAATCATGATTAGCCAGTCATCACGGCAGCATCTCCAGCTGGCCCATTTCTAGTTTTAGAGTGGGCACACTTTCTCCTCCTTCTTGCAGGAGAGACGCATGGAAGTTCACAGCTTGCTCTCCAGTCCCCAGCTGTACCCCTGTCGTTCTCCTAACGGTCCTGGAAATTAAAGGATAACTTCTCTTCTAGACCATTTATGCAACAACTGCTAGAGCCCACCACCAAAGTGGGGTCATGGGCAGGAAATATCATCTCAGTGAGTCCAGAGGAGGCCACGAAGATGTTCAGAGGGCTGGAGCACCTCTGCTATGGGGACAGGCTGAGAGAGTTGGGCTTGTTCAGCCTGGAGAAGAGAAGGCTTCGGGGAGACCTTACAGCACCTTCCAGTGCCTGAAGGGGCCTGCAAGGAAGCTGGAGGTAGACTTTTTACAAGGGCCTTTTACAAGGACAAGAGGTAATGGGTTTAAATGGAAAGTGGGTAGATTTAGATTAGATATTGGGAAAAAATTATTCCCAGAGAGGGTGGAGAGGCACTGGAACAGGTTGCCCAGAGAAGCTGTGGATGCCCCATCCCTGGCAGTGTTCAAGGCCAGGCTGGATGAGGCTTTGAGCCACCTGGTCTGGTGAAGGGTGTCCCTGCCCATGGCAGGGGGGTTGGAACTGGATGATCTTTAAGGTCCTTCTCAACCATTCTACATTTCTACGATCTCAGCTGTCGCTTAAAGGAGGCAAAGCCCATTACCTGCATGTCCCAGACACACAGATACCCAGACTGCCAGAGATGACTCGAACACCATTCCCACAGCCAAGGGTAGTCAGCTATGCAACTGTTCAAATCATTTCACACCTCTTTCTCCTCCCACTCTGTCTGTCTCCTCTACTTGGGCTGTTAGTGACATGCAGCAGGGGCTCCTGGTGTGGGCTGCCCGACACTCGGTGCCAGCAAAGGCATGGCTTGAGGTTGCTTAAATACACCAGCACCCATAACAAGCAGAGCTCGAACGACCTCGGAAAACTAAGGATGAAGAACGGTGTTTTATGCCACAGGTGAGGGACGGAGGAGGCCAGGACACTGTTAGCAGACTCCTAAGCACATCAATGCCCTCTCATCATTCAGCAGTTTGCTATTGCCCCATACCCAAATTCTGATAAGCGCCAAATACCTCAGAGGTCAAGCAGACCTACTTACATGAAATCAACCATGCACGCTCAGCTGATGAGGGAATAAATAGAAGTTACTCTTTGCCTCTAAAAACAAAGAAAGTGCTGGGAAAATGCCAAGTCATTCGAGAGAATCAAGGATTGGGTCACAACGACTGCAATATATGTACTTATCTTAAATCCCTACCTCATGCCCTCTGTCTTGCACAGGACATGATTCACTGTCTGCTTCTGAGAATGACCCAGACTCATCGCTGGAGTTTGTTCCATAGGATGGCTCACATTTAATCTGGGCTCGGACTGGGTTGTACAATCCATCCCCCACCACGCCGGGCTCCTGGTGCTCGGGCGCCAGGAATCGGGGGCCTTGGGAGCAAGGGGAAGAGGAGAGCTCGCAAAGACGGAGACTGCAGGGAGAGCCGCCGCTGCCGTCCTCTGCGTACGAGTAGGAAGAGCATGAGCTGGAGGTCCTGGTTCTGGTTTCCAAAGGAGGAGAGCGAGGGCAAACTTTAATTGGCACCGGACAGCTGGTGTTCGGCCGCATCCTTCCCGGCAAGTGGTCAGCTGTCAGTCCGCTGTGCGAATAGGTCTGAGAGCTGGGGAGAGACTGGCTACTGCCAGCCCACAGACCCTTTGGCACAGGCTCAGTGAGGTCTTTGTCCAAGCTGCTCACACCAGAATATGAATGCACCGAAGTGTTTACTTGGTCACAAGCGTTTGAAGAGAATATAACACTCCTCCTGTCCAGTTCCCCTTCTTGCTTACAGAGAGTTTCAAAGCCGGGCCCCCTGAGCGGCGATCCCACTGTGAAGTTGGAAGCATCCTTCTGCATGGCATGGGACTGTCCATAGTTCCCTGTGAAAGGGACGTAATCAGTTTTGTGGTCACCCTGAGTTGTCCCTTTTTCAAAAGGGCATGCTGGACTCCTGCCAAAGTGCTGTTGGGAAGTGCTGGGGAAGCCAACCAAATCTATGCTTTTTGTTCTGCTGAAGAAAGACCGCAAGCAAGAAGGAGAGGACCCACTTTTTGGCCTGTCGACGCAAGTGGGGCTTGGCTGTTTCCTGTCCATTTCAACATCCCCTTCTTTATCCCTGATGTCAGGTTCATCTCCAGACAGGCAAAGTGTGATGCTTTCTTCGTCGTTCTCTTCATTCTGAGGCTCGCTTTTTATCTGCCCCATAGCAAGTCCTGATTTGAGGCCATTTCCAGAGCTCTCTTCGCTGAATGTGCTTGCAAAACCTGAGGTACTGATGTGTGATGTGTTGTAGACATTCTTGGTACAAGCAAGCTGGTATTTCTTGTATCTAGGGTACCGTGTTACTGCATCTTTGTCCAAATTGTCCTTGCTATCTCTCAGCATGTCAGACTCAGGCAGCATCCCTTCGCCTTTGTCTGCTCCAGCAACAGTGGTTTCAAAATTGAAGGGCTCTTGGTGCATCCTCTCTCTTGGGCATGATATTTTTGACGTCTCTGATTCCATCGTCTCCTCTTCATCTCCATCCGAGTTCTCCTCATCGTGCATGCGCTGACAGGAGGTATCTTTTTTGCACAGGAACAGGCCATCTTCATTGTTCAGCAGCTGCGTCTGAAGGAAGCTGAAGCAGGAGTCCTCCAGGTTGTGCATGCGCAGGAATTCAGCGCAGTGGATGACCTCCTGGATGTTTTCTCTGCTGAGTAACAGCTTAGCAGTGTAGGCAAACTGTAACAATGGACCAAATCCCCTGACAGTGACCTGCAAAAAAAGAAAGGGAAATTGCCAGCGTTACCATCAGCATTACCATCCCAACTCCTTCCTCGTGTAGTTAGATAACCTAACAGATCTAGCTTCCAGAAATAAATACTGCTTGGTACCAGTTAATCGTCTATCTGGTCAGCAATGACTCCACATCCAGTAACTAGCACTGCTCCCTTTGTGCTGCCCGTGTACATCATTGTACAGGTTGAGCTGGGCATTATTTTTCCCAAATATCTGGAACACCATTACCTCTGCTGTAACAAAAGACTGAAAGAACAGGCTGGTGTGGACGCTGCTAATTCTTGGATGGATCTTATTTTAACTGTGATGCGGTCCACCATCCTGAAAATACCAATACAAATTTGATTCTTCTGCCCCCATGGTAGCTCTGGTGAACAGTGGTTTCAAGCTTAAGATATCCCTTAAATACCAAAGTGTTTTTGGAAGGAAACATTTTTATATTATAGAAAAACACAACAGAAAATATCCTTCTGCATCTTTCAAGAGCAAATTGGTGTGTTTTTTCTTCTCAGATTTTTGCAAGCCATTGCTGAATAAATAATAGGTAAGTAATGACAACACAGATCTTTTCTCTGTCCCATGCAGATTACTGTCCTCCTACTGTTCCTGATTTTAGTGACTCTAAGGCACAGCTAACAGGATAGAAATCCATTTTCACAGTTCAAGTGATACATATCACTCTGAGTCCCATTTCAGTACGTATTTTTCCACCATTTTCTTTGTAGAAAGAGTAACAACTGTTTCCAGGAGATTGATCTCCAACCAACTGTTCCAGGTCTGAGATATGTGCCACTGCTTGTCCTTTTTCCTCATCATACCACCTATGCTGTATTTTACATTCACACTAAGAAAAACTTCCTCCCCCCAGATTTTGTACAGTAATAACTTCACATCTAACTATGAAATAACTTACTAAGCCACATGGTAAACTATAGATATTGTCTATTTTTTGATCAAAAAAGCACTGGCCCTAACTTCTGTTGCGTTTTTCCACCCCAGTGGGCAGGAAAATAAGGTCCTGGGAAAACTCTATTCTTCATGAAGCAGGGAGAGGCTGCTTCAAAACCAGGGCTCACCATCAAGGATAAAGGTTTCTCCACAGGAAGGAGATTCAGTGCTTTGGTTGAGTCTTGGGAGACCACAAATCAATTTCTCGCCGCACCAAACACCTTCTATGTGACCCTGGCAAGTCACTTCAGTCTCGATTCAGCAAGACATCTTTTTGCCTTGTTTTGCAAGGGATATTTACAAATTTGAGTTCCTTGTGCTCTGCATACCAAGGAAAGGCATCTAGTTGGTATTCAGAGCACCCAAACACCTGCACACCTATGTGAGGTTGGGATGCACAGCCTGCAATCTCCTTCCGGCTGTAGGTGTCTCTGGTTGGTGTTCCCAGCTCAGTTTCTTCTTTTAAAACAAACAAGAAGAGGAAACACTGCCGTCCCCTTTTTGTAAAATGGCCTGAAAATCCAAAGAGGGACCTAGAAAGTAGAAGATTCAAACTCACATTTCCCAGCTCCTCAGAAGGATATCCTATCCAGTAGGTATGGGATACCCTGAAGGTGAGCTGCTTTTCCCTGTCCTTCCAATTGAATTAATGCCACGGAGGAAGAAGCTGCTCAACAGGTCAGTGAGACATCAGGCCATGAATTTGTGATGGTCTTATTTCAAATAAATCTGAGTGAATAATTTGGTTCATCCCAATGAATAGCCTATAAATTCCCTACGCTGCCTCAGGACCAGCAGTAAAGCTCATAGGCTTTTGCAGAAAATCCCAACTTCCAGAAACAAGCCTTTGTTATTCATAGATCTGCACTTGTAATGCTGGATTATGAAGATACCACAAGTGGTGCAGACTTCGATGGAGAGAAAAATATTTTAAAACACCTCTAAAACTGCTCCCAATAGCTTTTCCATACATAATATTACTGCTGTATCTGCTATTTTAAGAAACAGCGCATTTTCATGCACATACTTACTCACTGGCACATTCCTGTCTCACAATACGCCTCTGGTACAGAATTGCCTAGATTTACAGCTGGCTATTAAACCCATCTCTGCTTTATCAGTGTTACACTTTCTGCCTATTTGTCAGATTATCAGCTCACTAAAGGCCTATCTGCATTTTATCTATGCAGCATGATTAACAAAATTGCTCAGGAACTTAATGAGCTACTCGCAGCTACGCTTTGATAAGATCTTCGGTGGGGCGGGGGGGGGGTGGTGGTGTGTGTGTGTGTTACATATTCCTACCCATCTTGGAAGCTCCGCAGCAGCGCAGGTTGGTAGGAGCAGCCATGAATACCACCTGGGGGGTTTGGGTCCCCTTAGATGAGGAGGGACCCTAGAATGCAAACCCAGCTCTCCTGGCAGTTGTGTCACTTGGCCACTAGATGGGATGACTGGAAAGCAAATTAAAGTCACTTTTTGTGCTGGGCCAGGGTTTCACCTGCCTGCCGTCGCCACCCCAGCACAGGCCCGCTGCAGGGCCTCCGCCTGACTCATAGCACCCCACAGCCAGGCTGTCTCCCACGCTGACTCAGGTTTTCGCTCCCAAGAAACCACTGTGATAACAGACAGCAGGAAGACAGCTGTTACAGCTGCTCTGTGCTGGATGCATCACAAGCAGAGCCCAAGACTGCGCCGTGGGCGCCCCACGATGCCCGCTGGATGCCTCAAGTGAAGAAGGATGGTGAACACCCTGGTCAAACGCACGCCTTGCCTACACTCCGTTACAAGATCTTACTCAATGACACAACTTTCCTCACTCTCACAATCTTCAGATCCAGAGGGAGAAAGTTTCTTTTCAAGCACCCGGAGTTTGTCATTGTCCTCAGGGAGGAATCTCTCAAGTGCCAAGGCTTGAAACTGCACAAACAGTAACTTTGGTAACAAACGGGTACAAAGCTTGCTGCCAAGCGTGAAAGCCAGCGCAATCTCTGTCGCCTGAAGTTGTCCAAATATTGATTCGGCTCTCATGGCGGGTCTCCTGCCTCAGCGCCGCCAGCTTTGGGAGGGCAGGCATCCGATGCATTCGGTCAGGAAGGCTGGAATCGAGGTGCTGGAGCATGGCTACAAGCACTGCACATTGGGAAAGAAAGGGTTTCGAAGCTGCGTGTGTTACCATCACATACACGTTTCTGTAGGAAGAGGTAAGAATGGTCTTTTGAAATGATTTGACCTGACTGATGCATCCCAGTGAAAACAGCAAAACCAAGTTTGCAGAAGGGAACCAATAATTTCTCAGGTATTACAGTCTCCATTTACTCGTGAGGGAGACCTTTGCTGGATGGGTAAAACACACGCCAGCAACAATCTCAGTTTATTTTGTTTTCCCCTACTGTAAATAAGATGCCCTATGTCCACGATTTGTTTGCTTTTAGAGCTTATTTTCCATACTAATTAATGCTGAAGTAGGCAGGTCAATTTGTGGCAACCTCCGCTGGGCACCTTGTCCTTGCTCCTATGCCAAGTAAATGTTTCCCCGCCCTCCAATCGTTTGCCATATCCCAGTTTGTACCCATTTCTATTGTTTAAATGGAACTGACTGGCTACAAGAACACCACGCAGAGAAAAGGTAAAACACACGTACAAACCAACAATGACCAGCAGACAAGGAGAAAGAGAAGATCCCAGCTTCTGGGAGGCTTGCTCTCCCTAATCTTTCAAGGCAGGCCAGGAGAGGACTTTTCTGGTGTACTTCACACATGCCAAACACCCTGCCAAGTCTAGGGGTGAATCGCTTTATTTTGTCTTGCTCCTGTCCCCAGCTGATCTTGTATGCATTAAAACCCTTCTGCATGCCCAGTGCACAGAGGACACGGGCACTGCAGCCCTACCTA
Source organism: Rhynochetos jubatus (assembly GCA_027574665.1). Lineage (NCBI taxonomy): Eukaryota > Metazoa > Chordata > Aves > Eurypygiformes > Rhynochetidae > Rhynochetos > Rhynochetos jubatus. The sequence continues at coordinate 85,355,140 of CM050650.1, read as the reverse complement.
AGCCACCTGGCACACCTTCTGGCTCTGCGGCAATCCAAGCGATGAAGCACCAGGTGCTTCACGTTGCAGCTCCTGCCTGTGCCGTGCTGCCACGGCCGCACCACGCTCAGCGTGTGGTAGGGAGGTCTAGTCAGTTCAGTGTTGCGGCGATAAGCAGCCTGACCACTGCGAAGGTGAGATCAAGAAAGTTCTCCAGCCCTTTATCTGCTCCTTGTCTTTCAGACTGAGGTAGCCGAGCCAGTGGGTGTTTCGTATGTCCATGCCCTCATGAGTTTATGATACTGAGGAACTGGATGGGAACAATGCAGGGATCTAACCACCGACAAGAGAGTTGTAAATCAGCATTAGCCATATTGAATTGACCAGCAAAATACAGCCCTGCAGAAAATAAGCATGCGCAATCTATTCTAGTTCAGGCCAACACTGCTTTCCTCCTTACGGAGTCCTGTGGAGTGCAATGCTCTGGTTAGTTATAATTGATTTAAGTGACCAGATTTCCACTACTTCCTTTGGGAGGTCATTGACAGACTCTGCTTAAAACCTCCCTGTGAGGAAATCCTCCTTCTCTTATTTTCCTCCATCATCTCTTGTTACATTTCTTCAATGCATTCCTGGTAATGCTGCTTCCTTCTGGAGAAAAAGTTGTATCATTGTTCCACTCTGCCTTCCCTTCTTCTGTGGTTGATATTATACCGTTCATGAAAAACTGGCTAATTCAAGGAACACATTGATCACTGTCAGGTGGGGGAATAAGAAGCTGAGACAAGAGTCAGCAATGAGAAATGCTAGTAAAGAAGGCAGCATTACAGATGTAAATATAGAGCGTTTTTAGCACAGCGTTTTTCTAGTACTGGGCACGCACTATTCTAAAATTAGGAGGGGGGTTAACTCACTTCCACATTAGCAACATCGTATTTTCATAAGGGACTTCTAGGGCAGAAACTCTATTTTGAACGTAGTTGTACGCACCCCCACGGGAGACACAGCACTGCGGGTGAACCCTCTCTGGCTCCCCGCCGTATCGTGTCTCCTCCACGACGGCCGATCAAGCATGCCGTGGAGGCATCTGTGTTGTTTGGAACACACGAGACGTGGCCTCAGAGCACATGCAAAGAGGCCTGACATTCTGCGGATGGGCTGGACTCGCTGTGTGCTGCAGAGTTCATCAGTGCATGCTCATTAGCTGGCTGCTCAGACTTCCAGATGTCTCAAAATCCCAGACAAATAGACAAAATCCTCCAATTCTGCACAGGCAGTATTTCTTACGGGGGGAAAAAAAAGGTTATTTCCAAAGGAAACATGGCTGTCTGGTAACCCTACTCCAAATGGCATCTGTATGAAAAGCTGCATCTGGAGCGGGGAAGGTCAACCCCTGCAAAATGCCAGCAAATCTGAGTTCAATTTAAAGGAGGGAAAAGTGATTAAGGGCAAGGAAAGATCACTGTAAACATGTAGGAATGTAAAACTTGGCAATGCGATATCTAAAATGGAGCAAGAGAATGTTTACAGTAATCTGATGCATACTAACATCAAGAACAGAGAAGAATTGTCTAGTTTGCTATGGGGTGCTATCGGCGATTGCAGCGAGAACAAACTGAAGGAATGAAAACCATAGGGATTTTTTCCTGACTCTTAGCAGCAAATTCAGTGCCATCTTGGAAGGCATTCCAGGGAAGATGATGGATACTTTATGTCTGAGTACTGCAAAACTAAAAAAGCACAACCTTGTTGTGGTGAGGTGGGCTTTGATGATTTGGTAGGCTTTTCCAGCCCTAATTTCTGTGTTAATGAGGGCACAGCACCAATGATCCTCTAGAAAACAGCATCAAAGTTCAGCAGCAAATGTACATGCGATTGTTCTTTTTCAAATAAAGAAGACCTGGGGCATATTCAAAGAACAGGCTCTTTGGTAGTGGCGTGGGAGGGCAGAGCCCCTTCCTCCCCTCCTGGGGTACAATGAGATCTGCAGAACATTAGTTGCTAAATCCCACCGAATTGGGGGTAAATTAGATGGCCAGACCTTCAGACCCACTGAGAACGCAGAAATCCTGACGGAGCAGCACAGATTATCATCTTTATGCACTTGAGTAGTCTTGTGGAAATCAATATGAGTACTGATGGGTTTTCGGTGAAGCATGCAAGCTGCTTGTAGGATTATGGATTATGTTTTTAGTATTTTGATTTTCGGGTTAAATTCATCATCAGGCACCTAAAAACAGTTAGAAACCCCTCACCTCTAATCTCTAAGCATCGATTTAATTATTAAGCCATTTCGTGAGGAAGGAAGAAAGGAAAATTGAATCAAACCTCACATGCTGAGTATCGAATCCCCAAGTAAATATTAATTTAAAACAATTGTGTAGAAACATAGAAGAAATGTGACTGTTTCTCGCAGAACCCGAAATCAATCTGTTGTTCGCATACTGTTTTGTAGCAGGCCTACTATGGTACCCATTTTGTTAACATTTTAGTGTTGCTATTGCAATCTAAAGGCATGTGTAGAGACCTTTTTAAATCCATCTCAGCCCCAAAGTTTTTCTAATAAGCCCCAAGGATGTAGCAAACAAACTACTAACTTCTCACTGGGCCAGCATGTTCCCAACACCACAACTTACATAATCAAACACATGCTAGAAATAGGAGATAAGATTAGTGACAGTTAACGGCTGCTATTTTTTTCCACAGGCTGAAGAAGGTCTCTGGGATTAAATATTAACTCTAATCTTATTTGCTAAAATTAGCACACACTGTATTATTTTTCTTTTACAGCTGATTGCGGGTATAGTGCAGAAGTTATTTTCAGAGTGTAATCTGATAACCAAAACCAGTCACCAAAGCTGTTATTCCATTAAGAATTAGTTACAAGACTTCCTGACTATTTACTTAGTTATTTTTACTTGGGAGCCTGGAAGATCCTGGATTTTTTAGTAGCTTGATCTTATTTGGTTTTGGAAAACTCCCTGAAAGATTTAAACGTATTACCAGACGCAAACAGATCAGTCACATGTGCAAAATCAATGGCGCTGGACATCCCTGTTTCTCTCTCTGTAGGCACAAAGTAAGCCTGCACACAGTCAGGAATTGTTTCGAAAGCGTGATCCTTTTAAATAGGGTGGGAACATGCAGGAGGCAGGGAAAAGACAGAACAGATGATAAACAGCCGAGGACTTTCATAAACCAATGCCACGGCAGTACTATTACTGCATTTTCCCCCTCTTTGACAGCGTTTAAATGTTCTCTCACCAGCAGCTTACAGATGTATTTTCCCTACGTGCTCATAAAGCCATGGAGCTCCTAAATTGAGTAATCACTCTTTAAAATTCAACTTGGGTGAGAAGCATCAGATGCAGGTATTTGTATTATCTGGGCTTTTAAACAAGAGAGGAATGTACAAGTCGCTGACGGAGAAGACTGACGAAGAGCTGCCTTTGTTTCCACTCTAAACCCACTTTTTAAATGAAGCGGATAACCTGCTGGCCCCAGTTTTACATTCTGCCACGTCATGTAGCGTGGACAGATTTGGGCAGAAGAGTGACACGAAGTCCAAGTGACAGTCTGGCATCTCCTACATCGCATCGCATCACGTCACAGGGCTGGGAGGCCACCTCACCGCCACTGCAACCTCGGCACGAATGCACGCCAAGGGAAGGGTGAACCCGGACACACAGCCTCTTCCTTGGATTTACTTATTTTTTTATTTTTACCTTTTTTTAGCAAAATGTCCAACTGAAAAAGCTGCTACCTGCAAAGCCACTCTGAGGCTGCATTAAGGGTCATCCCTGTATCTTTCCAGTGCATCCTCCACAACAGCCTCTTGAGACGTCAGGCTTAGACCTCCAAGGCATTACTTAACTCCCTTTAATGGTACTTCTACAAAAGATGCCACATCAGAGGTGCTCAGCCAACTTCCAATTTTGTACTTTTGGGGAAAAAAATAGCACAGGTGACCCCCTCATCCCTCCCCTGTGAAGCTCTAGCTTTCAGCCAGACGATGAATTTGCACTACAAGCCTTGATTGTCAATGTGAGAGTATTTACAAATCGAGGGAGGAAACCAGATGACTTCTCATTTTCCTCTCTACACCATAACGAACGTGTCCGGGGGCAGCACTTCAAATGGCCTCCTCCCTCCCTGTTTGAAAGGGAGGGAAAGACCAATATCCCTCCGCATCCACAAAGCATCACGATGCTCCCAGGCAGCAGGTACAACCACAGGAGGCAAGACGGTGAGGAAGCAGAGATCATTCACGCTAGACTCGCCTCGAGGACGGAGAGCAACAACTGCAAACTGCATCCATCGCCCCGTGAGAAGTGCGTCAGCGCTGACGGCGGGGCAAGCGCCTCAGAATCGATTGCCGAGCGCAAAGATGGCGTTAACAGCCAGCGGATCGATGGCCATGTTATTGGTTATGTCAGCATTCGACTGCACGTGACTCACGGGTGGAGTGCAAGAGCTAAGGCACCCGCATGCTTGAGGGGTTTCTGAATCAAATTCATTGCAGTAACGGCCCCAACTTCAAAGTGTTCTCAAAAATCCTGGCCCCCAAGCCCAGGGCCAATAATGTGAGATGGACCAAATGGAGAAACAGAATCAGAAGACATCTAAGAAGCAATCAGAGCAATAAAGGTAAAAATAAAATAATCTCTGATCCAACTGCACTGCTTATTTTAATCCACAACTTCACGTTTTATTTAATCTCAGAGTTATTGAAGCCCAACTGAAATTCTTTTGGTCTGTCAAAAGTGAAATTGGTTTCAAATCAGAACAAAGAATTTTTTAATTTTGGAAATCCTGACAGTATCCCTGGGTTTTTTCAGCATCCTTCACATCCCTGAAAATTTTAAGGGAAAATTAAGTGTTGAATTTGTCACAACTTTCAGAATATACACTGTTTATTGAGAAGGAAGGTAGAAATCACCAGGCGTAAGCCTCAATGCTTTGCTGCTGATGCCTTTCAGTGTGGGAAACAGGAGGCATCTTTTCCAAACATAGATGAATATAGCTTGCAGAAGGCTATAGGACTGGAAGATCCAGTGCTTCTCCACAGCAGGGATGCACCACCTGGATCACATCTACTCCAACTGCTGGTCTCTGGCAGATGTCCCTGACACACCCCGTTAGGCAGCTCTGGGTTTTACCATCCACGGCGGTTTGCTGAGTGTAAGGGGATGTTTGCCTGCACGGCCGCTCCTCCGGCCACAGCCCGGCACGAGAAGCTCATGCCAAGGAGCTCAGGTCTGCATGGAGGCGAGGGGCTGTGGAGGGGCAGCCGTGCTGGCAGCGGGCATGCCTCCTTCTGTCACCCCACCCCAACACCTTTGGCAAAGCAGCTCTAGGGCTGGAGGGGGAAAAGTCTTACACCCCTGCAAGCAAACCTGCCACCTCTCAGGGCCCTTATTTTAAAACCTCACTTGGTAACTTGTATTGAAGTCAAACACCGGGTTATTAAGCCATGAAGAGAATACTGCCTGTAATAATACGCATTAAACTGGAGGAACGACAGCTGAAGTGCCACCGTTTGGAGAAAACACCTTAATGAACTTCAGCAGAAAGAGGCAAATTTTTCCTAACTAATTACGTGCCTTGGGGTACGCTGTCGATGTTAGAGGTTGCCCAGGGCGTAACTGCCCAACACAGAAACTTCGGAAGTATGGCCAAGAGAGTACCTAAAGGCGAGCACGGGTGAGAGCGCTTGGAGGAAAACTTCCAGTCTGGTGAGGTCAGACTCCACATGGAGGTGTTAGAAGGAAAATTATAGACGAGGACGTAGCAAATAACCTTTTCTCCAAGGAATAACTCGGCTACAACATGACTGAATCAACAAAGAACATATAAAAACCAGTGGTACTAGTTAGCTGTTTAAACACTCAGGCATGGACCAGAAGATAAAGAAAAGGGAAATTCAGCTGTGGTATCTGGCAGTTTGCAACACATTTGTTTTTCCAGTGCAACCTGCACCTTAAGAAACCTGGAAGGCAGTTCGAAAGGATGACACAGAAGGGTGCCTCAGCAGAAACGCTACCTTCTCTCCTCGGGTGCCTTCGCAAGCTATGCTGAAACCGGTGGGGAAAAAACAGGCAGAAACGAACAGATTTTAACCCAAGAACACCATCAGAATTAAAGTGCAAGCGTAATTTGAAATTAAAATCAGTCCCATATTTTTGCAAAACTAAACTGACCCCCAGATTAAAAAAGAGAAAAAAAATAAAAAAAGAGCGAAAGTGTTGCGCGGTGAGGAGGGGGGAGGAAGGAGTGGGAAAGCTTTCACAGAATATAAATTGTGAGAGAAGAGTCTGTGAAAGATCTGTTTAGGTGCATATCGTGAGCCAAAGTGGGGTGAAAAAGGGAAAACATAAAAGTAGTTTAAGAACTTCTAGAAAGAAAAAAAGAAACTCTAGAAGCCTCCAAGTTACACGAGGAAATATCAAAGTAGGCAGAAAATGAAGATGCATGTAGAAATGGGCTATTTCAGAGGGCTTAGAGGAGTGGTTCAGAGTTTCCGAAGCTGCAATTAATACACAAGCAAACACAACAATACAGAAAAATTACAAAGACACATAAATTACACCAATACTCCTCTTTCCCAAGCACGGCTGAATTTATTTATGCAAATAAACTATATAATACAGTGTATTAAATACACAGTGCCCTAAATACACTGTAATTACTTTATAAAAGCAAGGAGTACTTCACAGCAAGGCATCTCGCTACAAGCCCTACTATTATACTTTGCGTAGCGCAGGAGAGGAAGAAACAGGCTGTGCTAGATATGATTTAGGAAAACACAAGGCTGCACTCTAAGGAAGAGAACTGAATCAGAAGACAAAGGAGCTGGGGAAGAAGCAGGCTCAGGAGACAGGGCTGGACAACATCCGACACGGCGCATGGATGCTTTGCCATGGTTTCCACGGGGCTGACGATGCCAGTGCTTACAGTGCTGCCTGTGACCACACACGAGCATGGCACAGCATATAAAATCACTGGCATCCTTATGCCGGGGTAGTGGAGAGCACAGCCCAGCAAATACCGTAACATTTCAAATCCAGAGACGCGTTTGCTGAGCTGTGGAAGGAACCACACGTCAAAGGCTTTACTATTGCCCTTCGTGAGGTAACCAGGCAATTACAGTTATTAACTGGTAGGCTGAAACCCTGTATAAATAACCCAGCTTCCTGCAGGCATCATATTTTTAAAACAAAACCTGCCAAATGCTGCATTTGTTCCAGTTTTCCTTCCCCTCCTCCCCCGCCTTGCCTTTTAATTTCCGGTATTTTGACACGCAATTTTTCTGTGTTCACCTCCTTTTTGTTCTTGCACGGTTACTAACAGATCTGAGGATTATGGTGGCTTTTGTTCCACTGCTTGGCATTCACATTTCATCAATGACGTCTGCTCAGCTCAGCGAAGCGGGTGTGCAAGGAGAACCAGCCACTGCTGAGCTGGCAAAGTTGGTCCCCTCCTGTCCTCCACAAAGAGCAGTTAATTCCTCCCGCAGTCGTCCAAAAGGTTAGCTGGGCTCCATAAATTCCACCAGAAAAAAACACGAGACATTTGCCTTCTCGCTGAGATTTCATGTCTGCTGCAAGCAAACGAGAATGGCTCTTTTAGTCCCTAAAGTAGCACAGGCTCAGCAGGAACATCCCATGGCAAAGTGGTCAAAGGCAGGGAAGGATGGGCAATGGCATCCCCAGTGCAGCCACAACCCAGTGACGGTCTCCAGCCTATCCCCAAGGAATTGACTTCTCCCCTTCTGCTTCACAAGTGGGACTTTTAAGATCTACCCAGAAAGTGAGGGGTAGGAAATGCCACCTGCCCTAGGACTCTCAGAAATACTCTCCACATAGAAAAACGATGGCACTTCCAGCTTGATGTGTGAATTCTCTGTCCTGGGATGGTGGAAGTCAGGACTTTACAGCTACTTGTGCGTGTGTGTGTCTACATATGCTCACGTGCACCCACACATGCTAGTGTGAGGAAGAGACAAGAGAACGTGAACGTGTGTGAAGGGAAGTGAATTAGCCCCATCTGCTCCGAAAAGATAATTTTCTCCTTGCATTTCTATTACCATCGTATCATTGCCACACTAGAGTGCTTCTAAAAGGCTACAGCTCTGGCAGCCAGCATCATTACAGCTGCTCAGATTATTAACAGTATAAATAAACTCTCAGAGACACTACTAAGAAAATATTAACTACAATTATCACTGTCTGATAAAATGATGAACAGTGAAGTGTTATTCTGCTGCCTCAGTCACTAGTGTGCATTTATGTGCACCGTGAGTAATGAAAAACAGTTTATTTGCATACTGAATCATCCTGGAATTGGTTCTTGCTATTTTATTTTATTTATTTTTCTGAAGATCAAGCAGCACAGGCTGAAGCTCTGCGTTTGCAAAATTCAGTGTACTCCGCCTCCTTTCCTGCTGTATATAATCCCATTAATTCCAAGTGAACAGAAAGCCATGCCCATAGCCATGCACGCGTCTGTCAGAGGAGGGAGACAGGGGAGTGTGCAAGCTATCAGCAGCAACTCTAAAACCTCCTGACAGACTTTTATTCTTGGGCCTCATCACTTTTCCTCCCTAGATGAGGAGCAAGGGCTCAAATGATGTCAACACCGTGTTTGCTGCGTGAATCCCCCTTGCCTCCATCTCCTTCGCTGGCATGCACTACTTTGGCTTTGTGAGCTTGTTCTTCCTCACATTCCCCAGCGATACTCCTGGGACCTGTCCTTTCTTGACAGCAGTGGAGAACTTGGACTTGTTTTCTCATTAACAGAAATTATTACTTCCCTGCAAGCACTGGGGCTTAATCGCTTGGAGAACACAAGATGGGAGCAGGAGCCTCTTGCCCTTGTCCCCAAGCCAGGCTCCCAGCCCTCACACCTGAGCAACACCCTCCTCACCGACCATCTTGTCTTCTTCACTGTCTGTTTGTTAGGAGAGTTCATTAAAATGAAAAGAAGTGAGCTCTCTGGGCCTGAAAACACTCACTGCAGGGCAGACATGATGCTGAAGCTCCAGTCCAGGTGGCCTGTTGTCACAGCCTCAGTTTGAGAAAGGCTGCCCTCTTTCAAGCCAGGCCCTGTGGATTAGTAATCACCCAGCTCCAAGACACAGAATCTCCAAATGGTTTGCGTTGGAAGGGACCTTCAAGACCATCCAGTTCCAACCCCCCTGCCATGGGCAGGGACACCCTCCACTAGACCAGGTTGCTCAAAGCCTCATCCAGCCTGGCCTTGAACACTCCCAGGGATGGGGCACCCACAACTTCTCTGGGCAACCTGTGCCAGTGCCTCACCAATCTCACCATGAAGAATTTCTTCCTGATATCCAAACATCTTGACATCTTTAATGTCTTCCTAGGAAAGCACCAAGTAAAGCTCTCACTCTGTTCAGCTCTTCCCTACCATGCCACTGCAACAGGCCTGACTGCTGTCGGGGAGGGACTCAAGGCCCAGGGCACGTTGCTGGAAGGGAAGTGGCGTGGGCCACGCCGGGTGTTTGCAGGCCTGAGCCCCCAGTGTTGATGGCAGCCAACACTGCCTGAACGCAATGGATGCGAAAGCGGCATCTTCTCCGTCAGGGCCTGTGGGGAAGTTGATGATTCGGGGTGACGGCAGGGTGACATGGTTAGCACGAGGCATGTTACCCAGCTGAGCATGCGAGCTGGGCCATTTCTGCCTGGGCGTGCAAGAGCAGCCCAGGGCGAGAGTGTCTGTCACGCTCGTGGGGAAAGGGCTGCATCCCAGCCAGGTATGAAGGAAAATTAGAAAGATGACAGAGAGAGGCAGCAGCAACTAAGTGCAGCCAGAAACATGCAATGCTGAGAGAGAGAGAGAAGGGAAGGGGGCATTTTCTAAAACAGCTTCCCTTAATCCATGCCAGAAAAAGTCCTGCGCTGTACCTTTAGTGTTTTTATCCCACTGACCCTTTTCTGTGCTCTTTTCCATCCTTTCTCCAGCATCTCATGCTCCCTGCCCAGTCTCTTTTCCCCATATACAAGCCTTTTGTTCCACCCCCTTCTCTGTGCTCAGCCTTACTGCCAGCTCTGAGCAGCGGGCCACAGCCGGACCCCGTTTTGATGTGCCAGCCTTGGGGCTCTCGTTGCCTGCATTGATACAATGGTGAAAGAGGAAGAAAAGCAGGGTGTAGTGGCAGAAGGAAACACCATCTTTGAGGGTCTCCTTTTGCCCATTGCAGTGGAATGACAGCTCGGAGGAGGAGATCGTCTCTCTCCACAAAAATCACTGCTAGGATGAACCTCTGCTCCTGGGAAGAGAAGATTTGAGTCGCAGCATTCCTCGCTCTTTGCCCTCCAGCATCCTCCCTCTCCTCATTCCCAGCAGTTGGCCTGTTCTGGCTACCAAAGCAGGTTAGACGTGGCTTGCCCCGAATAAATCACCCACATTAATTTTCCCTCTTTAATTAAAGAGTTCTTCTGTAAAACAGTTTATGAGAACTTCTTTGCTAAGAGAAAGAAAACAATCTATCGTTCCACATATATTTACAAAGACAAATGTGCTCTCTCCAAATGAATTTTGTTCCCCAAAAAAGCCCTTGTGAAAGGCAAAACAGAGAAGGGCTAAAGAATTTGCTGAAGAAGAACTGAAGTTCATTTTAAATCAGTGTACCATGTACAAATGCTGTCTTACAAATAGGATTATTTAATTTAAACCTTAGATCTGTCAAGTTCCATTACTTCAAATGGAGCCTGTCGTTTTTGACTTCATTATAAATCAGGATTATATTACAATTTATGTTAGGTAAAGTCACTGCTTCGATAGGAGGCAGTGAAAAAAAATTATACAGCAGTCAGTAAATAGAGCAAAGTCATTGCACTGCTCTTGAAAGGCAAAAAGTCATCTTGCTAAATGAGGGTCCGAGCTGTCCTGTACCAAGACTGTTCCTAATAAATAAAAGACCTCTGGGAAAAGTGCTGAGCATACGTTGGATCTATTTTCAGCTTGCATCAGCAGCTGCTGCCCCTGGGATCGCATCTTTGCTCATACCCTACACCATATGTAATCACTCCAGTGCTGCAACCAGTAAGATAATGAAAGAGCATGGCATAAATCTATACTTGAGTGGAATGCTAAATGAGAAAAATAATACAAAAAAGGGGGAAATAAACCACATTTTCAAGTCATTAGGAAGAAAGACTTTGACATATGAAGTGTTGCAACCATTAATAGCACTTATCATATAGAGTGGAGACAAAGAGACAAATTAATCAAACTGACAGAACTGGGACATTTTATGCTAATGCAGGCTCCCGGGTTTTCGTTTGTATTCCTCTGTGTCTGGAAAACTGATACCATTACAGGGCAGGAAATTGCATGAATAACATGCAACAGATCATAAAAATTCACACACCAAGTGCAGAAACACTGCCAAAAGCGCTGTAAAAACAAGGCTAGAGACCTCAACAGAGAAACTACCAACAGCTAATGAATGCAAATAAGTACAGGAATATTTCCCATCCATGAATAACAATGAGACATAGGCTGTGACTCCGCAGTCTCCAACAGTATAGGTAAAATAAAGCCTGAAGAGTGAACACACAGATAGCTGGAGGGAACTGCTGGCTAAGCCAGGGTCTGAATTTGTTTGCAGTATTGCAGCCAGCAGTTTAAACTCGCTGGGGACCTGGCGTAGCCAAGTACTGCCTCTGTCTAAATGTATCACTATGTTAGATTTAATTTAACGTTTCAGGTAGAAGAGAGAAGGGGAGAAGGATGAAAGAGGAAATAAAACAGACCCACAAACCAGCACATAGTCACACAAAGCAAAAACCCCCTCGCCCCAGTGCAAATCCATGGCACACAGTAAAAACCCTTGCAGATAAAGACATTTTGAACATCGTTCGTTTGGGAAATACAAAACGCACTTGCTGTCCAAAGCCACAGCCGTGTTATAAGGGGCAGGAAATGGCAAGAACTACAGGAATGCTGGGCAGGGCAGGGTGCAATGCAGGATCTTGCCAAGGTTACTTCATTTGCCGTAAAGGCTTCTCAAGGACCTTTAAAAAACCCTGGCAAAAGCAAGCACTGGTGAAGTGCCGAGCCCGTCAGTCACATAAACACCAAATGACAAATACGTTCACTCGATGGGCAGCCCTGGCGTTTCTCATTATTCTTCGTTTTTTAAAAAACTGATGCTTCCTTCTTGTACCATAGCTACCGTACAAACCTAAGGTGAAGACTAACTCTGGGGGGGTAAAAGGAGTAAAGCTGATACCTTCTGAAGCTGCGTCATTTCCAGCACTGCTCTCCCCTTCCCCAGAATAGAACGATACGCAGCTGATAAGATTGAGCAAGAGCATCTACGTGCCAATACTACATGCATAGAGAGGGTGAGGAAATGACAGCCTGCCAGGGGTGGCTGTTTTCCTGAAGAGTGAGTACAATTCCAGTCCTTCCCACATTTGGTGCTGGAGGACCCATGTTCAGAGGTGGCAGGACAGAAGCTGATCTACCCAAGCAGAGGTGGGCTCGGGGAGCACACAATACAGAGCCCAGCTCTCCATCTGCTCTCCAGCTGAGTGCCATGGAGATTTAACACAGTTTTAGCTATGTGAACAGGGTTTATCTCTGAACCTCACAATCTCTTTCTGTTCCTTCAGTCACTACTAGAGTCTCAACAGGGTGCTTGGCATGGTACCAAGAAAATGGCACACACACACACAAAAGCAAGCTGGTCCAAAAGCTTTCCAAAGACAACAATGGTGCAACCTTTGTTCGAAGGGGAGAAATTAGAAACAGGCATTCATTAACTCCTGTAAACATACATTCGTCTGACAGATGGACAAGGGTTGCAAGCTGCACATGGAATGACTTTCTCCCTTTCCTCAAATTAAAAAAAAAAAAAAAAAAGTAGCACAGACAATTAGAAAAAGGACTCATGAAAACCTTGGCTTTAAGAAATTTTAATATCAGGAGGGAAATAATTTGGTTAAACAGTTGTAATGATGTTGTTTTCTTCCGCTCTTTACCACCGCAAAACCACCTTTTTAAGTGTCTCAAGAAAACGTATGACACCTGACCCTTTCTTTTTCTCTACCTGCAATAAGAGCAACTTGAGAAAAGTGTAGAGTGAAACATCCATTCCTGAAAGAGAATATTTAGAGAGGTCTCTACTACCATCTTAGCATTCAACCAAGTGGTAGAAAGCACAGTGACAAGAAATGACCATGAATTTCCACACTCCTTTAGCTGTGCAATTCCTCTTCAGAAAACCAGTTTCAGAACTGGGCTGTAACTTCAGCAAATAATTCAAAGTAGAACTGCATCTGAGAATTAAGCTGAGAGTCCTGGAGCAGATGATGCCGTCTGGGCACCCAAGGCTGGGATTGACGAAGTCCTCCAAGCTTGTCATGAGGAGCAGCTTACGGTGTGCAGTACCGGCCTGCTCTTCACCTCTCCAAGAGCTGCTTGGAGGAGGTCCAGTAAAGGATAGGCATGTAAATGCTGTCTTCAACAATTTACATGCCTATGCCCTCTCAACCGAGGTTTCCCATGAGAAGGTTCATGCATAATAGTGAAATAAATCCCTTAAGAGAAGGATTAGGGTCATCTTTGGAAAGGAAGCAGAACTAAACCAAGCCTGAGGTAGCTTTTACTGGGTGTTCTTCTTAGTCCTCCAATGGCAAGACACATTGAAGACAGGAAAAGAAGAAAAGGAATTATTGATTTAAAGGTTTTTGCCGCTACTGAAAGCAACTCCTCCTGCTTTCTGAATGGTATGATGACTTTGTAAATATGAACAAATTTCTTTGTAGAATGTCCCAGTGCCTATGTATGTCATGGACACCTCTGCATATCACCTCCTTGGACAATGGTATTGGTATTGTTTGTTCTCAATGGCTTACATAAACTAGGCAAAAATGACAAGGATAGATGCTCTTACGAAAGACAGGCACCTCTCTAGTTTTTGTGCATTGTATTCGACAATTAACTCAGACATGTAAAACATAGCCTTGATTTGATGCATCCAGTCTCCCAAAAACTATCAAGTTCAAGGAATAGACAGAAACTGCTTGATTTGGGTTTACATCCAGATAAAAACACCACATGCAGAAAGCCATTCATGGAGGAACATGGAATCTGCAGTCAGATAAAAGTAAGGTTAAAAAACAGCTCAATTCAACAGACAGATGGAATGGCTGGAGAGACCCATCCACTTCAAGTCCAGCTTCCCCTTCCGGAAGCAGAAATGAGCACTAGTCCTCTGCGGAAAGCAGAAGGGAAGTTGTCAGGATTTGTCTTTACGCAGCTTTTTCCTGTCTTGAAAGGTTACTGGCTCCAACACTGTCCTTTGAAAGAAACAGGAAATAACTTAAGCTTATTCTGTTTTTACTTGACCAAGAATCCCCTGATGGGGAAATTTTCTCTGAAGGCTGCCTGTGTGTCTGGGGAGAGAGGTGGCCAGGCATGTTGTACTACTGCTGTGTGGTCAGAGTTGGAAAGATATTTTGCTTTCAGAATTAAGACTTGCTTCTTACTAGCTGAAGGCCCTTGAAACAGAGGACCACAGGTCTGAATTTCAAAGGAAAGAAAAAAACTCAACACATTTCCCACAAGCAAAAACTTTACACAGCCAGAAATGCAGCCTCAGCCTCCTAGTTGAGAGTCTGACTAAAATCCTGGACTATTTCATCAGAAGCATTTTTTCTTGAAACTGAGAACTGCACTGGCAAAGTTTGCATGGACAATTTCTTTTTTTCTTCAAATCTAATCTTTTTACCTTGAAACACTATCACAGACTGCATCCCCATGTGCACAGATTAGGGAATTTCGTCCCATCACAACTCAAAGTAAGCAAACTTCAGGTAAATTATGACGACAGGATGACCACATCCCTTTAAACTATAAGCATTATTTAGCTCCACTTCTGGGTCAACCCTTTTATTTGGATGGTCTCCTTTCTATTTTACTACCCCAACAAACCCACCTCAGCACTGCTTTTGGGAAGTACATCCGACACCGTGGGAGCAGAAGGAAACACTGAGAATACGATGCCACCGTTGAATTCGTCCTGGGTCATACCTGCCAAACCTCCCTGCTCTCCTTACAGTCAGTCTGTACACTTCCATTTCTCTCAAGTGTTGTTTTGAAATTATGATCAGCTGCTGCAGGGCAAGATGTGGGCCAGGTACCTTAGCAACCCCAAATATATACTCAAATATGGCTGCTTCAACACCAATAAGAAGATGCTCGATTTTTGGGGTCCTGAAGACTCAGAGCTCCCATCTGCCAAGACTGATTAGCTCTCAGTGGAAGTCTTGCTAGGTACCTGCTTATTGTTCTGGATAAATGGGATGGCCAACAGCTACAGGACCCAGGACGAATCAGCCAGATAAGGCAGCAAGCGGCTCCATCCTACCCCAATCACCTTCAGAAATGTTGCGACTAGTCTGAAAATCCCCTCAATGCTTCCTGCACACTTAAAAGAGAGAGAGGGAAAAAAATGAGACTGAAACCCTGGCTGAGGAGTGATAAGCTGGAAGGTCTGGTTTCAGATACACAGGCTGCTCTGGGACCAGCAGCTGTGCCAGCTGTGGGTCAGTGTTCACCTCCGTGTGAGGTAATGTGAACCAGATCGTTTAGAGAGCGGTAAACATAACTGAGTGGTTCACACAAGGTGATTTAATCATCGCTGACCTGATGCACAGACCTGCGCTGTAATTCCTATCTGATGCATCAGCTTCCACCCCAGCATTCACAGAGAGGTGATGACAGTATTTTATTTGTTCACAAGAGACATCAAAAATCTACTGCTGAAGGTTTTATGTTACCATTATTTAACTTCAGAGCTGATACCTCTCAATTCCAGCTGTTTGGTGACACCTTGTTTATATATCAGTTTTACTGTAAGTGCTAGTACTGCGATCCTCTGCCGTTCTCAGCCCAGCTTATGGGTATTTTAACTGCGGAGCCCTGGCTAGCGGCAGTACCTGGGTCACGGCAAGAAATTCCCAGTGCCATTTCAATGACAAATTAACCTTCTCTTCTCCACAAAGTCTTCTAAAGCCTCCATCACTGGCTCTTAAGTGACCCAAAAGATGCATCGTGTGAACTTTAAGGGAAAAAAAAGAACAAACCCAAAATACAACCCAAAAATTAAAAAAAGAAACTATTTCAACTATTTCTGTGTGCAGGAAACAGTCAGTTATACTTAATCGCACCCCCTGATGCCATCTGCTCTTATAAGGTCAGATTAAGTAAAGCGGAGGGCAGAGAGGTTTATTATCAGGTCTGATCTACGTTATCTTAGGATCTTAAATTTCACTCAACTCCATCTCTACTGAGCACCAAACTTCTTGAAGGGGTGTCCAAAGCTCGTCCCTCTTCAAGGCCATTTGCCTTACAGTTATGAAACAATGTGGAGTCATACACATCACTGAGCAGTTTGTTGCTAAAAACCCATGCCAAATTTTTCAGTTGATTTTAATCTGGCTTCAAAACAACTGCCAGTGGCTCTCAGGATATCTTTCTCCAGTAAATTACACCAGGCTTCTTAGAGATATGCCTGATACTTTCTTTTGATTTAAGTCTTTAAACAACCACCCAAGCCTCCTCTCGAGCTCTTTCAAACACATCAAATTCCATTTAAAAAAAAACCCCAATCCTGGGCTAGAGGGATCTGTGGTTTGACCAAGTACAGCTGCTCCTATTTGTTTATTTTATTAAGGTAAATAAAGTGCCCAAGGACACAGCTTTTATTAGTGTCAGGCTGTGCTAACTAGGTGCTTGCTGGCGGTCTCCCATCAAAGTGGGACAGATGAAAATTCAGCTCTGGATGAAAGTCCTGGAATAAACCAGCCATTATTTCTCCCTTCAAAGCTTGTGCTGTGCATTCAACAGAAAGTGTGTCTGCTCATTCCCTAAAAACCCCAACAGCCTGCCTCTAAAATTCACAGACAGCATCTCATTCCCAAATTCTAGCACGATTCAATTGCCTCTTGCTCACCTAAAACCTGGTTTTCACTTCTAAATTGAACCATACTTTCTAGCCTTAATGTTTGTTGACTGCTGCAATGCATCATTTGAATATTCATATGCCATTTTCTTCCCCATAGCATGCTCGATTTCACTGGTTAGTTGAGAAAACAAGCTGGTCTGACATTGTTCACTGGGGAATCCTCATCAGAAAGGACTGTACGGAGACTAAACCTTATTTTCCTGGGGTCTTGGGAATGCTAATGAAGCAAAGCTTGGTACTGGGATCAGAAAGTACCTTACAGGTCGTGGTCTCTGATGTGGTGAAGCTGAGGGGTGTCTTATCTGGGCTCCATCTCTCTGTTTATTCAAATGGCAAATGCTCAGCCTGTATTTATGGACTCTTAAAAGAGCAGATACTTCGCTTTCTGGCAATAAAGCAATTCAAAGCTTTTTTAGAGGGAGAAAAAGCAAAGGTAAGAGAATCAATGGTGGAGGGGTGAGGAGTGGAGGGGAACTTCCAGAGTGCTCACAGCATCGAGGAATGAGGCGGAGTCATGGCTCAGCCACCCCACTATCATTCATGCCCAGATATGTATTTGAATCAGAAATAAAAAGCCCCAAATTAAAAAGCAAAGAAACAAACAAAATGCACCTGCTGTTATACATGCTGATGGCTTCTGCGCATGCCCTTAGCGAAGTCTACCGTTAGGACTTAGGACACCTTTTACATTTGAGATTACGTTTGTCGCGTTTGAGAGAAAGTTTCCACTCTGCAGACTGCCTTTGGAATGGCGAGTGCAATCACAGCCAATCAGCCCGATTTAGCACTAGTGGCAGGCGAGGGTCTAACAAAGGCAACAAAATCGAGTCCACCCATCACGGTGGTGAATTCCATTCTGCGCATTCATCTCTGTATCCCCTCTGACAGTACATTTTTATATGCTTACAACGAATAAATAAATAAATAGCATAACTACCACCAAAGGGAGGGTAAAGGAATTATCCCAAGATTTTCTCCCCTTAACCTGCATGTATGCACAGCTTTTGTTTTGCTTTTTTAAGTCTAGCTCTCTCCACAACACAACCTAGATGTATTTCCCTTTTCTCCACTGGAAAAGTTCAGAGAAGAATCATCAACCGCAAGACAGCTCTCATGAGAAAATAATGGAAGTTACACCACGCAGAATGAAAAGTATGTGACTAGTTTCCTCCTCATACTTGAGGCATGAAAGATCAGGCTGTGATGGAAGCTTTTGCAGTGAGACGTGGATGGAATTTCGTATCACATCTTGATTGTCTCACTTCTGTTTTATCGCTCACCTGCTAGAAACAAAACGCATCGTTTGTACCTTGTACTGTGCTGCACAGGCAACGCACATAACACAGTGCACATTTCTGTCTCACCGTTTCTCCTGAATTAGTACCATGTCACCTAAGACCTCAAAAAGTAACTGAACGCTCAGTTTTACTCTCACTACAGACCTGCAGCCTCCAGTCACCCTTCTGTGCGGTGTCAGCACCGTGAATCAGCATGAAAAATAACACATTCCCTACGAGGAATTTAGGAAACCAAATAATCCAACTTCCACCTACATGGACTCACTGAAGTGGCATTGCTGAGGTGAGGTTAAAGCGTAAAAGAGTCTGAAGCCTGATGGATACGACCTTTTGTCACTACGAAAAGCTCAGCGGATGACGGCGGTACTGGCTTTCAGGAAGGCTTTCAGGTCACTGCCACCTCCTGAGCCAGAGCAGAAATAATTCTGGCTAGTGCTGTGAGGAGCATCAATGGCTGATACAGCCTTGTAAAAGGAAAACCCCATTAATGCTTCCCATTCTCTAAGAGCTAACCTTAGCTGCTCGTAATACATCTCTGGGGTCCAAGGAAAAAGTGTCTTTCATTGTTCCCTACTGCGTAATAACATCCCTCCAGCTGGGAAACAAACTTCCAAGCAGACATTTTCTTCTTGCCCTCTTGCTTCTCTTTCCCACATTTATCACCACTTCCACTCTGTGCTTCTGTGCTGAGCACTCCCAGCTCAGTCCCTGCATTCTTTACAGATATTATATTCATACATATACACAGCACACAGAAAGCAAAGAGACAAAGTAAAGGAATATCGTTTATTTCTAGAGAGATAAAAAGGAATAGTAATCACCTTTAGCCAGCAGGGTATGTAATAGTTGACCTCCTGCATCCTGCCTTTGATTCTCCCCTGAAGGCAATCATCTTTCATTGGCTAATTCCCAGCATTTTTCCCTCAGGCTGGCGGGTTGGCATGGATGGTTAGCAGCTGCCAGTATTTCTCCTCCCTGTCAGCTATGAGATATACTAATGTTAGATGCTTGGCTCAGTCCCACCCAGGGTGCCGCATGCCTTCGATTTCCAACATACTCAGCTTTTGCCAGCCTTGAACCCGAACCGAGCTCCCGTCCTGCCTTTCTCCTTGCAAAGATTAACTGGGTGAGGGAGTTCACCCATGTCAACTGAAGAAACAGATGACAAATTTCGCAGGGCTAGACCTCGTAGGGAAAGGGCAGGTTTCGCAGCAGCCGTCAGGGAGCAGTAAAGAACGCAGAGAAATTCAGCCCATGGTGTGCCCTAACATCTAATTTGAACAGCGTTCTCTTAATAGGAAAGAGAAGAGCTGCATGGATAAACGAACAAAAAAGCTCCCCAAGCACATCCCACCCCCTCTTCCTAAAAGATGCTGCCTCTCTTTGCCCCTTTGAACGTAACATACAGAAAACTCTGTTTAATCCTTCTGCCTTAGGAAGGCAACATTTCTAGCAGATATAGTTCACTGCACTAAAAAAAGTCACCAGTAGCCACTCATTGCAACAATTCCAGAAATTCAAGGGTTACAGGTAAAACTAACCAGCCTACTTGAGAAGCCAGTTGGTTTTATAACAGAAAGGTCAGTATCAGACCAGTGCGAGAGAAAGGTAGATCTGAAGGGGCTACAAGGAAGCTGGAGGGGGGACTTTTTACCAGGGCCTGTAGTGACAGGACAAGGGGTAACGGGTTTAAATTGAAAGGAGGGAGTTTTAGATGGGACATCAAGAAGAAATTCTTCCCGGAGAGGGTGGTGAGGCACTGGCACAGGTTGCCCAGAGAAGCTGTGGATGCCCCATCCCTGGCAGTGTTCAAGGCCAGGCTGGATGAGGCTTTGAGCAACCTGGCCTAGTGGAGGGTGTCCCTGCCCATGGCAGGGGGTTGGAATTAGATGGTCTTTAAGGTCCTTTCTAACCTAAACCGTCCTATGATTCCACTACTTCTGAAGACCTGTGTGAAATGTCACCAAAGCTAGAATGACCAGCTGAAGGGTTTTTTAATGTATGCCCCAAAGACAAAAAATCCAAGCCAGGTCGGGAATCTCACTCATAAACTGTAGGAATCTCATGCAACTGAGGGGTTTTGTTTGTTGCTCTTTCTGTCTTTTCACCATTTATCTGCAGCCTCAGCTTTCTGAAAAGCAGGTGAACGAGGTGTTTGCAGATGGCGCTCCTCTGTCCAGCACACGGCCTTTAGCTTACCCATAACAGCCTCGCTGTGCACTTCTATTAGCAAAGCCAGGCAGGTAATAACAGTGAATAAAAAGCCTATTCGACCAAGTACTGGCTCCTTCTCAAGTAAAGTAGAGTACCACTACAGCATGAATGACTCAATCATCTACTCGAGAGCTATTACTTGCCGCGATGAAGCAATGTTAATTGGATAATGGCCTGCTGCCAGCTAATATTGGCATGACCTACAATACCCCTGGCTGACAGCCGTGTCTCTCTCTCTATCACACCTTTTTTTGTAATCTGGATGGGAAGTGGAAACCATTAAAAAAGCCTCACAAGTGCCATTTAACTTCTTATCATGAATTAAAAGCTTAATTAAGTGCCTTGTTAAAGGAAGGAAGACCAGTTTTCGTGATTAAATAAAACAAAACAGTTAGGGGTATGGAGTGAATGACTAACTTTACAGTTTTAATCTCAGTTCTTGGAAAATATTAATTTCAGGTTGCATTTAACAGCAGCTACTAGAGGAAAACTGCACAATTGCTGAAAAATACCCTGGGTGAAAAGTGGGAGAGGTTCTCGTTGGTTACCAAAAACTGCAGATGAAGAAAAAAGTGTAAAAGTTAAGAGCTAATGGGGTCCTTTTTTATTAGCTGTAGGTAGCTGACACACACACTCCATCCTCTAATTCTGCTCTGAGGGCTGATCCTTCACACACCACAGCCACACCTGAGCCCTTGTTATTAAGCGGTTGTTTTTCCAAGCGCTTATCTACACACACTAAAATATGTTGCTTCCACAAAAGGTGTAGTATGAAGTCAATTTACCAAGGCTAGCACAAAAGGGTTTATGGAAACTCTTCAATCAGTGTAGAATCAGCTCTGTACTGGCTTAGTTTAAGTTGATTAGGAAAAGGTATGAACTAAGACACATTAAGTCACACTTGAACTGACCTGAAACGCCCAGCACAAGGTTTTGCGGTGGTTTAAAACCCTGTAAATTCAGCTAGTCCCAATTCTGTGTCTGCACAATGCCTCCCTACTCAAATGACTGGCGTATCATAAAGTCTGCTCTCACTTGCAATTTGATATAAACAAAAAATAATGTAAAAACATCCATTCACTGTTTAGCTAGACAACAGTTAACAATGTCTGGATGCCAGATTAACAAACAGACCCCAACATGCTATGAAGGAAAACAAAAAAAGTAGGCAATTCAGACTTCAGAGGCAGATTTACTGCTTTGAATAATCAAAAGTAAGTTCTCTTGTTTTGATGTTAAGCTCCCTCACACCAACATTACTTGAGTGTAAAAGCTTTATATATAAAGCTTCATCCATTTCCAACACCAAACCTTTGAGAAATAATACTACTACTACTAATGCCCTTTCTCCACAGTTGCATACTTTAGTAGTTTCCAAACCACGACAGAATTTCAAATGCAATGCTTGCATGGTTGACTTAGAAATATCTTTGTTAATTTAGAAGTGATTGTCACCTTTGGAAAAGTTTTGAACTGTGAAGACTATAGTTAAAAATGATTTTCAATCTCTGTTTTTCTGTAACAACTATATGCCAACCAAAATTGTCTCTAAGCCTGAAGAAAGTATTGGCTCGGGACATTAACTTTCAGCTTTTGTTTGAAAATTTTCCACTGGAGCTATAACCTTCTACATGACAGACTAAATCAGTTTTCACAGATACCTTTAGAAATAACTCCTGGGCTGCCAAAGCCATGCAGACCATGGCCTAAACCCAACAGCCTTGGCAAGACACAATAGCCTGTGAACTGAAAAAGACCCTGCTAACTTCTTTTAAATCAATGCAGCTAAGACAGTTTTTCCCCTGGTCTATCAGCTCTGAAAAAACAACAGGAGTGTTTCAGTTCCTTCCACGGGGAGCCCAGACACTGTTCTTTGTTGGAGGCATTTCCCATATCTACACACAGGTGCCTACCAAAGCGCCCAGGCACGCTGAAGCAGTGCAACACCAGCAGCAGAGTCGTGCACCTTAACCAAGGAATATCCGAGAAATTACAAACAGCACCAGGCAGATCTCCACCCAAAGTGACTTAACACGCGTGAGGAAATTAAATTCACCTCACATATTCAAATAAAGTAGTCACCGAGCAGATTAGATTCAATGGAGTTATCAGCAAATAATTTGCATGTGGAAAATATCTGTACAAGTAGGCATTGGTAACTGCAAGTATCTTTTTTAATAGGCAGAGAGTTCTTTTCCAGGATGAAAAAGTTAAGGCCCTTGCATGCTGCAACTAATCGAAACATGGTAAAATAACAGTGGTAGTCTTAGGTAGAGCATGACAAATTCAGAGTACTGGAAAAAAAAACCTTAACAACTAGATTCATCGCTTCTGCAAACCCAGTGTAACCCTAAGTCACTTCTTGATCTTTCACTGAGATACATTCTAAAGTGTCAACTCCCAGTACTACCTTTATCCAAGCGGGATTCACTTAAATAGAAATCATCTATGGTTGGACTACAGGAATTTTTTTTTAGGTAGTATCTCATATAAAAGACACAGAAAGACAAACCTTTGTGTTTTAAACCTTTAGCGACCTGTGAACATAGGACTGGGTCACCAAGAACGGACACATCGTGATCCCTCCACCACCCTGCGGCTCAACACCTCACCGCTGCTGTGATTAGAAATCTGCTCATTTCCAACCTGCTTTTACTAAAAGCCAGTTGAAACCAATCAATGCTTGTGTCAACACTTTTAGTATTAAAGAGAAACTGCCCCTCTCAGCCATTTCATCTCCTCTGCCTACACAGAGCTGTAGCATCTCGCAGTAATCACGCCAGCAGGACAAACCTGCCATGGTCTTTTTCTTCTCTTCCTTTAAGCCAGGGTCCTTCTTCTGAACATCCCAGTCCCCCTTGCATATACTTATTTAGAATTTCAATTATTTTTCTTAATCTAACTGGACCTGAATCATACATGAAGGTCTCACCGAGCACTGATTCTTTCCCACCACTTTGTACCTGTGCACCCCCGGCACGTTTCAACCCCTCTCTCCTCCCACTCTTGCTTCGCAGTGCGAAAGCTACGCAACACTGACTGAGGCTTGACTCTTCCACTGGAAATTATTAGTGGACACTGCAGCATCATAGTGTGCATCCTAGTGCGTCCTCAGCGTTCTCTCTGAACTCCTATGCAAAATGTTTGGGTTGAAATTTCGTCATGAGTAATAGTCAAGACTCATGAAGTCACACCTGGTGACCTACTTCTTCTAATGCTCTCCAATTTGTGCCGTGACAACATCACGACTCCACTGAAGTCCCTGGAGAGCTAAACCAGAGGGCGAAAAACAGTGTGTGACACTTTGGCACCCATCGTCATTAAAAAACACACCATGCTTCTTCATGAGTGTTAAGCAAATGATGGTGAAAACCCCTCTGCATGCCAGAGTACCTTCTCACTGAGCGAGCGCAGTCCCATGCCCTGGGGACATGGCCACCCCTCTCATGCCACCTGTCCCATCCAGAGACGTCGAGCAGGCAGTGCCCAGACAGCAGGCGACAGCAGTCCTGGCCAGCAGGCATGTCTCCCCTTCGTGGGCAGCAAAGCCACCGGCGTGCCCTACGGTAGCTGCGCTGTCACGGCCCTACAGCTGTGAGGAAATTACAGTGGGGGTGGAAGCCAGCCAGTGCGATTTTGTGGTAAAATAAAGTAAACTTTCCAGTGAGGTATGTATTTTCTACGTCCCTTGGCTTCCTGCTGTGGGAGCCATGCCGCATGAGAAAAACCCTGCTTTTTGACAGACTGTGCTGATGGTTTCTTGGTGGAAAACACACAGCCCAGAGCAGTTAAATCCCAAACTCATTGTGAGGGGAGGTGAGAGGAAGCAAGGCTGAACGAGGTGCAGGAGGATGAGGATATGAGCTGCCGGAGAGGGGTGGACGGCCATGAGACTCCCAACAACGTGGCAGCTCAAAAGATTTTTTAACAATAATGTGCCATCTAGCAGCCACATCACCCCTTTAGAATTTCCTGTCTGGAAGAGCAGAATACCAGGGTCCCGATAATGCCCTGAGCTATGGCAACTAAGTGTTGGGGTACGACTCCCTTGATGTCAGTGACACAGGCGAGCTGACGTATCTTAAAGCTTTGCCACCATAACTGTTAGAAGTTACTGCTAGTGAAGGCGGCTGGTGGTCCATCCTTTAGTGATTCACAACCCATCCAAACACAAAAACCACATCCAGAGCCATGCTGGGGCAGGCACCGACACGCGTGGCGCGCACCCCTTGGCCACCTTAGCAGACCACGAAGGTCTTCCTCGCCGCGCGGGACGAAGGGGGGTCGTGTTTATGGTGGGGACACGACGACATACTGTACCTCTTCCGGCAGGCTGACCACCAGATCATTTTCCGTCTGCCCTACCAAGGCCTGCAAGAAGTACTCGCTGCAGGCAGCCAGCACAGCCCGGTGGGCGCGGAACTCCTTCCCCTCCACGATCAGCGTCACGTCACAGAGAATGTCCTGCTTCCGCTGGTCATTTAAGCAGAGGAGAATATTGGTACAGTGCACCGTTGACTCATACACATACATGGGGGAGTCAGTCTTCTCATCCACAGACATGCCGTTCACACCCTGCAGAGGAGAAGGGAGGAAGAAAACACAAACAAGGCGGTGAGGAGCAACGCAGCCGCCGGGTGAACGTGGCGCGTCGGGATGCTGCCTGATCCTGGGACACCCTGGGACCATGGACAAAGCAGCCCATTAATTCCTAAATCTGAGTAAGTGGCTCAGTAAAGATATTGGGAAGCGTGTTCGTTACTACCGGTTTTCAATCCGCTGTGCTTCAATTACCTACTCTGCCCTCAGCTTCCCCTCTCAGACCCAAAATAGGGTTCAGATGGACTGCAAAGTGCTTTCCTTCAACCACCTGCTATGCATCTACAGTTTTTGATTTAGTAGAGGCAATGAAATGGGGACATGGGAAATTTTAGAAGATTTTAGAAAAAAAAAAAAAAAGAAAGAGTGACTGTTGGGACTTCTAATAGTGAAAAAAAAAAAAAAAAGGCTTTGTGCTTGCTTCTGTTATTTTCATATTAAGGGAAAAAACCCTCAAAACCCCAGCCTATTCTCCAGCAGACAGGCAGCGCTGCATGCTCACACTGAAGACATCGTCTCAAGTGAAAGGCAAAGTGGAACCGTACCCGATGAAGACAAGCTACTAACTACAACTTCACTTCTCAATCAGAATCAGAGTGATTTTAAGCCTTAAAGAAGGGGGAAAGATGTTTAGTGGCTTCAGAAGAAATCTGTTTCCAGATTTCTAAAGCATCATGCCTTCACCAGGAAAAAGGATTATTTGTTATGTATCATTCTATCTGCTGCCGAAAGGAAAGCAGTGCAAATGCACAAACATCAAGTATTTCAAGGAATTATTTTTCCTTGTTGCAAACAATCTCTCTGTCTTTTGAGAGGTAAGATTCAGAGGCCTAAGGGCAACAGAGGGTGGTATTTTGGTATAATACTGCTGCACTGTAAACACTTCACTGCTGTAGTGAGTAGAAGCAAAACTCCTCCTCCGATACTTTTTTAATATGGATCTTGGCAGCATTTTCCTTTGGTAGTACAATATACAGGTCCACGAGTAGGCACAACCTGACTTCAAACTATTTCTCTTGCCATGAGTTCAAACTAGGGTACCATTTTCCTATAGCATCATTCAAAGAGTACTAATAACCTAGACGAGAATGAACTTAAGAGGATCCTCTTGTTAGTATTTACTAGACTTCTCAACGATAACTCCACCTTCCCACCTTTATAAGAATATTTTCAAGCCAGTGGCTATAATGACTCTTTCTACGAAACAGGCATTTTTGCTAACATTACAAAAGTATATTACTGGAAGTCTTAATAGGATGCTTACGGCTTCTCTTTTACTGGTATTTTCAATATTTACTGCTGACTCATGCTACACTTCTGAGTACTCAGCTGAAATGCCTACACAAACTGAAAAAAACCAACCAACCAACCCAAATTAGCCCTTTGCTGACTAAGGGAGAGGAGATACATAGCTGCTTATTGATCTGCATACAGGTAGAGGGGGAGACACTTTGGGGTTTTTTGATGCTACCAGTTGGATTTCTTAACCAGAAGAAATTTTATTCCCCTTTTAAATTGAGACTAACAAGAAGAATTGACAGCAATCATTTTATTAGTACTCCAGTTAGGTAAAAGAGAAAATGATACTTAGCTCATCCCACTCATAGCTTTCTGTGTAACTGAAGTCTGATGCTAACGATAGTGTTATAATGATGTTCTAAGTGGTCACTCTTGCGTGCTATGAAATACAAGAGTTTACAAGAAAAATCTAGTGGGAAAAGCTGAGAGTTGCAAATGACAATGCAATGGGGAAAGCGTTATTTTTTTTTTTCCCCCAGGCATGTTGTATGCCTGTAATGTCTCAGATGACGAAAAAATGTACAAGAAACCTGAAACCTGGCAGGTAATGAATAGAACATCAATTATATTTTCAGTGCCTTCTTAAAAAAAAAAAAAAAAAACCAATAAAAAAACACTGCCTAAAATTGCAATCCTTTTTTACAGTAATAGTACAATTTGCGTGAATCAAACCCTGAATTACTTGGTTACTAATTAGTAATTTCCCACTTTTTAACTACAGCTCTCATCCTGTGTGGTTTTTTTTAAAGAATTCATTGCATGCCCTGTGAAGTGCTGAAAATACCACGGTGTATTTCCCCAAGGCGAGTGACCCTGCATTCCATGCTAGGAAACCTGACCGATGCGGTACGGAGGTGCTAGGGCTTTAAATCGCACCATCCACTCCAGCGGATCCCTAGCTACGCTCCCAGGAAGGACCTCCACCCAGCTGCTTGCATCGCCATGCTTTCCCATGGCTGTTGTGACTCCAGGGCCTTCCTGAAAGCGGATCCACACCGTGCCCCTTCCCACAGCCACGGAGCCCATGAGGATGCCCTGGCCGGCAGCTGCAATCTCAGCCCGACACAGACTTCCCCTGGCCGTGCCCCTGGCCGCTCCAGGAAGCACCCCAGCCCTGCATTGTGCACCGGGAAGCTGGGGCTGGGCTGCAGCTCAGGACCGCCTATATATCAGCTTTTAATGTTTCAACACAAGTGATTTACGGTCTTCCCTTTTCCATGATCTGCCATCGACTGAATGACCTCCAGGTACGAGGTGTTTCCTCTCGGAGAGGGCTTTATCCTGCAGGACAGGAGCAAGAGGGTGAAAACCTGCGCTGGGAATTATATTGTTCATTTTCACAGGGAAAGGGTTTACAGTGCAAAGAGAAAAGGTCATCGCAGGGCTTTGGCATACAGTAGCAAGAAAATTAGCAAAATTCAACCTTTTTTTCACCCGCCTTCTCCTCAGAATAGAAAAGCAGGGATTGGGTATTAACTCTGAACTCTGAGGCAAGCCATGCTGGAAGTCTTTTATACAGTGTTAATTCAAACCGCATTTTTTTTTTTCTGAATTCAGTATTATGCTGAGTTTGCAGAACCTTCCTCATGGAAATCATTGTTACACACTTGGTATTTCTTCAAACCAAAGAGAGAATGTCTTAGCAAGCCTTTCTCTGGCTCAAAAGAACATACTGTGCATTTGTTTGCATATAGGTCACCATACTGCCAGAAAAAGCCTCTTTGAAACAAAAGTTTCCAGAAACTGGCATGAACTATTGTGGGCAAGGAAAGCACCACTGAAACCTCGCCAAAAAAAGTTGCTGGTAAAGGCCAGCAACTGCAGAGAAGCGAACTGGAACGTTGCTTACACTGTCCTTCCACGACGACGGGTGGGAGATCCCACCGAGCCCTGCTCGCATGGAGGAGGCACAAGGGACCTCAGGAGACCAAAAAAGTTGCTCGTGGAACATCCAAATCACTTCGGTTTGCAGCACATTGTCTCCAACGGCTGGCGCTCACCCAAAACTCTCCAGGAACTTGTGAATGAAACGCTTGAGCTGCTACCAAAAATACATCACCTACCACAAAAAAAAACCAGCTCCTGCTTCACAAGACTGGAGGGCAGGCAATGACAGTGTCTGTTTTCAAAGGGAAACATTAGGGGAGAGAAAATCTTATCACGGCAGACCAGAAAGTCCTGCATCAGAACTGGGTTAATTACGCGAAAAGGTACATCTCGATCGTGCCAGCGCTACAGAGCACTTAACCAGGCAAATTATCATCGTGACAAAGCAGCCTGGCTTCTGCAAGGGGAAGTCATGTCTCTGATGGGCTCTATTAGAATTCCTGAAGTGTGTCAAATTAGCAGTGAGGAACACTGGTATGTGTAATTAGTGTTGACTTCCAGAAATCCTTTGACAAAACCTTTACAAAAGGCTGCTAGAGAAGCTCCGCTGTCATAAGGTGAGAAGTTGCATCAGACTGGAAATCACTTAAGCTCAATTGTATTCAAGAGAAGGGATGCAGGCACAATTTTCAGCAGGTTAACAGTGAAATTCCCACAGAAACAAAACAGCAGCTGTAGTGGCTCACATCTGCTGCTGTGCAGCACGCCTGAGCTCCTCTGATCTCTGAAGGTAAAGCAGGGTTGGGCACACCCAGTACTTGGATGGGAGACTGACTGGGCGCACTGTGGTCCTAACAGCAGCCTGCCACTCCTGCAGCGGGGGTATCGAGAAGATGGAGCCGGACAATGGGAGCAAGGTGAAACAGCAGAGGTTTAGAGTGGGCATAAGGAAAAACTGAGGAACAGGTTGCTGGAGAGGTTGTGCTTTCTCCACTCTTGGAGGTTTTCAAGACCAGACTGGATATAGCACTGAGCAACCTGCTCTGATCTCAGAGCTGACCTTCTTTGAGCAAGAGGTTCTGCTAGGAAACTCCTGAGGTCCTTTCCAATGTGAATTATATGATGATCCTACATTGGTTAGTGACTAGAAATCCACAGATCACGACAGGGAGACTGAAATAGATAAAATCAGTTCACATGTCAAAGGTAATAGGGATTGTTGGGAATTTCAGAAAGACTTAATATAAAAAAGGATTAAGACACTAACAAGGTGATACACTAAATCCCGAGCCCTCTATTACACACAAGTGGCAATTAGAGGACAAAATGTGATTTTAAAGAGTGGTTGAGGTTGGAGAGGACCTCTAGATACCGACTAGTCCAACCTCCCTGCTCAATGAGAGACACTAGAGACAGCTGTTCAGGTCCGTGTTGAGTCAGGTTTTTGGTACCTTCAGGGATGGAGGCCACATAACATCCCTGGGCAACCTGCTGCAGTTTGACCCCTGCCACAGTAAAACAGGATCTCACTGACCTGGAATCCCAATTCCAGTTTGGAGTGTCTCATGAAAAAGGCAGACTGAAGACAGACAGACTGTCATCAGCCAGAGATAGATTACAGAAAGAGAAGCATTTTAATAAGGAGATGTATTTTCTAGTTACGTCTGGTGCAGTATACTCTCGTGCAGAGTCTGCATCTGATTACTGATGTTGAAACTGGGAGGAAAGAAATCCTCAGGAGAAAAACGAAAAAGATTATTGGCAAGGAAAGACAAACTGCCTGGGCAGAGGAACATGCCTGTATTATCCATCTTTCCTGACCTAATAACCACTGTCTCAGGAACAAATTATTTGATGGATGTCAACACAGATGAAAACCCAAATCTATCACCTCCACACGTGCCTCCTAGATCACTCGCCCCCTCCTCCTCCAGCCCCAGGAGACGGCGATGGGCACGCTGCCCTGTGCTCCCCTCTCTCGACCAGGCACCGGAGTTGCATGGGACCAAGCGTTGGAGGGGAAGCCGTAGAAAACACCCGTTCAAAGATGACATGTGGTGGGTGTCACTGACACCAGGGGCTCCCGCTCCCATGCGCTCCAGCTGAGTGGTGGGTTTGGGACAGGAGAAACCATCGGATGTTAAGCCTGACTCATATAAAGTGCACAGCCTGCAGCGGAAGTGTCCTTGCAGCCTCTCCACGGCAAAACACCAGAGAGGTAAGGGATGGGGAAAAATAGGGGCCTAAAGGTACCACCTCATCCCATGAAATGAAAGGTTGCTTGTATCCCGGGAAATTAAGCGGGGCAGCAGATCTACAACAACACACAGAGGACTCCTAACAACTTCACGGTAAGGGCCTGGAAAGGCTTATTGGTATCTCTCATTATGCCTGTAATGCCACATTTCAGTACGGAAGCCAACAGATTAGTGTGGGGTTTCTCATTTAGGAACCGCAGTGCCTGACCCGGTGTAAAATGAACCACAGGTTCTGCTTGGAGCTTGCACTATATCCTGCTGTACAAGGTGACTCCCGGCTTTCAGCCGATCCTGTCGGGAGAGGATCAATACCAAACAGGGGTTATTTTTAGTTTCAGTTCAAATTCTTCCAATCAGCTCCACTAATAGTAAAAAAACAAAGACACTTTAGGAATAACGTGAAGTGGTCAACTTGAACACATCCAAGGCTCTAGCTGGAGAGTCTGCACCAAGATTCGCATGTAAATGTCTGACAGTATTTCTATTCAATAGGATGCAGAAAGTGGGGAAAAAACACGCTTTTCTTCTGAGGTTTTCTGTTAATTTTTTTATTCCTAACAATTTAGCAGAAGGCACTAGGAAAAAAATGGTGAGAATGATGACAAAATAATGAAAAAGTTGAGAGGAAATTGCACTTCTGACAAAAGGCAGCAAAAGCACATCAGACTTGACAGTTTTTAGGGATAAACATGCACTGGTTTTAAGTGGCAAGTGGGAGGAAAATAATTCTCCAGGCTTCCTTCCCTATCTCCTAATATTTTTTCTATACTCGTTCTGTGTAATCAACACTTTGGTTTTACAGAAATTTATCAATAACTGACACTTCAGAGCTCCTAAAATGACCATCCTTATAATTGGTTATTACAATCTCTCAAATATAGCTATAACAACAAAGGATATGATTATATTGTCACTGCTTTCCTTTAAAAAGAAACTATTGAAAGGCCTAATGATTAATTCACCATTTTTGAGAGCTCACTGTAATGACGGAAGACTATATACAAAGGTCTCTTCAGTGAGCCCATTATTCAATTAATAAATGCTGAATACCGAGCAGTCATAGTCATATGAAACTCCCAAGAACTGTGTGAATTTTTAACCAATTAATTATCAATTACAACATCATAAAACACCAGCACAAAAATAGAAATAATGAAATTTAATTATACATTATTCTTCTTAGTTGCTGCAAATACTATACAAGACTGATTTTGATTAATAATTCATACAGCAATAAAGTATCAGGAAAGATAATTATACTGTGCCACAATTCTCACACTGATTTCTGTAATTACAGATTACAACAGTGTTAGCAATTTAAAAAGGTTAGGGAGCAGTAGTAATTTGCTATGTCATCCTCAGCAATATTAATGTCTTCTTCTCTGAGCACCCCAGATAATTGAAAATAAGCTAGCAGGCCGCCGGGCTGCACGGGTTTGCCTCCTGCCAAACATACTGTGGGTGCCAGGGCCATTAGCAAGAACGTCTTCAGAAATGAGCTTTTCGCATTGTTCAAGTAACTTCTGCTGTAAAGCAGATGACACATGGCCAAGTGGAAAAGACATCATAGAGCACTCTTGGCCAGCAGCTGTAGACACGCGCTGCTGCCGACAGCGATGGCTGGTGCTTCTGACCTTACCACCTCAAAGTAAAACCTTTGTTTGACCATGAATGGGAAGGGGAATAGCTAAGAGAAACTCAAGAGACGATTTGCAGACACAGTTTGCCTACAACACCAAGGTGTGTGGTGCAGTCGACACGCTGGAAGGAAGGGATGTCATCCAGAGGGACCTTGACAGGCTGGAGAGGTGGGCCACTGCCAACCTCATGGAGTTCAACAAGGCCAAGTGCAAGGTCCTGCACATGGGTGGGGGCAATCCCAAGCACAAGTACAGGCTGGGTGGAGAATGGATTGAGAGCAGCCCTGAGGAGAAGGACTTGGGGGTACTGGTGGATGAGAAGCTGAACATGAGCCAGCAGTGTGCACTGGCAGCCCAGAAAGCCAACCAGATCCTGGGCTGTATCAGGGGAAGCGTGGCCAGCAGGTCGAGGGAGGGGATTCTCCCCCTCTGCTCTCGTGAGACCCCACCTGAAGTGCTGCGTCCAGCTCTGGGTGTCCCAACATAAGAAGGATATCAACTGGTTGGAGCTAGTCCAGAGGAGGCCACGAAGATGATCAGAGGCCTCAAGCCCCTCTGTTATGGGGACAGGCTGAGAGAGTTGGGCTTGTTCACCCTGGAGAATGGCTCTGAGCAAACTGGTCTAGTGGAAGGTGTCCTTGCCCATGTTGGGGCATGGTGAGGTTGGAACTAGATGATCTTTAAGGTCCCTTCCAACCCAAACCATTCTGTGATTCTATGACTATTCATGGACCTGTCACAGAAGCAGGTCAGGTTGGGCACACAGCAGGGCCCTACAGACACTTGGTAACCCTCCTAAAGTCAAGAATTCACACCGCTGAGGAGTCTGCATGGCTCCTACACATCAAACATTCACAGCCCAGAAGCACCCTCTAAATTGCTAAACAGCTGCATGCAGTTCAGAGGCCACAAACCGGTCCCCAGTGAGCTACACCGCGGGCAGCAAGCAGTAGCAGCAGTGCCTGGGCTGGCTGCAGAGCTGGGCCATGAGCCCTGTTTCTGTCTGGCAAGCTTCACGTGCTTCTGAAGCAGAGGCGAGAATACTGGATATTCATGCCTTAGCTTAAACCGACAGGAACAGGGATGCATCCTCCAGACTGTGGAACAGCTGCTTTTGCACAGCCTCTACATCGTCACAGTGCAGAGGCTTTGATGTAGGAAGCAATTCCTGTTGCAAAAGCCACTTAGTGGCTTTGTTATACCGGACCCAGACCCTACTGCACAACTGGACAGAGACTAGGGGGAAAAAAAGAGTGACTGATCCTGCAGAACTTTAAACAGAACTGCTGACTGTAACTTTTGATGTAGCATTTTGGTTCCTTACAATGATTTCACTATTGGCAGACTGCACAGATGAACAGAAAAGTACTACAGCTTCATTCCTGTAAGAGATCTTATGGATCTTGTTTTTTGTTGGCTGGGTTTTTGTTTTGTTTTGGTGTTTTTTTTTTTTTTTTGTAATTAATGCCAGGATATCCACAGTCTCCATGATGAATGTTTATTTAAACCCCAGGTGCCTACTCTAAAGAAACTGCGCTTCAGGTTGTTCAGAGATTGGTACCATAAGGAGCCTGGGATTCCCAGTGGAGCCTGCTTTGAAGAGTCCAAATAGATTTATGTTCCACATACAGATAAAACCTATTTCTCGACTTCAGAGGGTTGTGTCGTTATTGTTTTTTGAGAGAGTATCCCAGCTGAACAAGGTAATGATAGCTTGCAGTCTTTAGGGACTTTAGTTAACATGCAAATAATGTTTACACATGGTACATGCATTGACATATACCTTCTATACAGGCCTATTAGGCAAAGTATACACGTGCATCTTTCTGTGACTCAGGAAAAGAGTATGCAATTATACTGCTAATTGTCCTATACTCATTAAGTCAGGCTTAGTTTAACATGCATTTTCAACAACCTTTAAATATAAATGGTGATGCCTTCAGGAGAAAGGCATAGTAGATGGGATGGGGGAAGACAAAGACCAGGTAGGAATACAGAAAGAATAACAGAAGAACTGTCCTCTATCCTTATTTCTCAGAAGCCACTCAACTGACACATACGTACATGAAAAGTGAGAAACGCAGAACTCTTCCCTGTTAAAGCCTCTTCTCATTGCTTTCAAATTGCTCTTTACAGTAGCTGGCTATGGTGAAGGGGACTGGAACCAAGCCTGCTACTCAAAATAGCTTATTCAAAGCAGAATGGGGAATGCCCGACACTGAAACAGTGCCAGGAAACCACCAAGCAAAACAAACAACGTATTATGTTTTTCTGAAGTGGTCAATGGCTTCAGGACCTTGGGGAAAAGGCACAACCTTTTGGGTTACTCTTGGGTATGCTGGATTGCAGATAAAAGAATCAGAGAGGGGGAAAATGAACTAGTGATTTGTTTTTATCTTGCCCTCCAGCTTGGTGAGCTCTCTAAAAAAGTTTAAGGTCTCTCCACACAAATGGAGGCTGGAGATTCTGGCAAGGAGCCATCAGATATAGGTCTTGCCTTCCTCGCTTTAAACGAGTATTTTGGAGCTTTGGTTGAGAAGTGATGCAGTGATACAATATTCCTTCTTTTCCTAAACTTTTAAATAATTTACATCCACCGCTATGGGTGTATGTGTACGTGTATGTATGCACAATCTGCACTATGATGCCGTCTGAGATGATGAAATTGCTGAAGCATAAATGATTGATCAAGTATCCAGGCCACTTGCCCGGATGGCATACATTGGGATAGTAAAGAGTGTGTTTCTCTATTTAAAATCTCTTTTGCTAATATGACTAAGGAAACAAAGGCCAGGCCAATACTGACCCAATACCATCAGTGTTTGGAAGTTATGTATTATGAACAATGGTGCTGTTCTGCTCCTTTTAGCAGCCTTTCCGTGTGAAAGATTATGCCAACAAATTATCTGAGTAAAAACTACTCATTTCCCTTTTGCTTTATTCTCAAGGAAGCACAGCCTTTAAAAATGCCAGTAGAGTTCAATGCTGAAGCTCTGTACTTGAAATTTTTGGTTGCTATCAACATTTACAGTTGAATGAGTTTCTAAAATAAGCATTTTTAGTAAAATTTTTCTGGAAGAAAACAGAAAACTTGTCTCTCGGAATTATATTTCCTGGTTAATTTTTTCCTCACTTCTCAAGCTGTACTAATTACTGGAAGAGGTTCTTCCCGCATAGGATGGTATGGCCAAAACCACTACTAACATCTTCGACTACTCAAATTGTAGAGGTTGCAAAAACTACAAAATCTCTTCTTCTCCTGTCATACTACATAGCTGTTACAGGAAAAATCTGCTCTCATTTTTTTCTTCCCCTAAAATGCAAGCTCTTCATCTCTGCTGTAAGTTAGCAGGTGTTTAGAATATCCTTCATGTTTCCTTGGGACACAAAATGGCATGTCCTTAGGAAGATGTCTGTTGTGATTAATGTGTGAAGAGCAGGAATGCATGCAGTAGGTCACTGGGTTAAATCTGGGAGAGAATTTCATAGGGTATAACTTTGCACCTTCTGCTCTTGGGAAAAAGTACAGGTGTCACCTTCTCCTGGGAGACTGAGCTGCTATCTGCAGTGTTTTCCATAACCGAATGGATACCAACAATAATATTCCGCTTTGGCGACGTATGTACTGAAGGAAAAAGGTTTTCTTGTGGTTAAATCTTAGATTTTTGCTAATCTAAAAAGAAATTAATAAATAAATTCTAGAGATTACTGCATTAGGATTCACAGATTTACAGGTCTGAACCTTGGAGGGCCTACCAACATATGCAAAATCCAATTTTCACCTGTTTTTATAACCATCAAATGATCAGAAGGTCACTGAAATGACCCTTTAGATACCCGCAGAGAAAGTGGCAAGGTGATATCTGGATTACGCCAAGGGATTCTGACACGGGTTTTGATCCTGTAAGGATCTGAGAATTACCATTTTGCTATCGGAAGGTCGAAGCAAAAGTTGCAAGCCATCCCACCATCTTCAGGGTCTGGCACACGCCTGAGTCCTATTTAGAGCGCCTTTATCCATGGACCGGCCCTTTTTCTGGAACTAAACCACCTTTCCTGTTGCAGACAATAAATCACCGCACAGAGGAAGGCGTAGGGAAAGCAATCACTTCTGCGGCCAACACCTACCAGGCTACAGCCGAGGTAAGGAGCGGATGGGAGACAGAAATGGGCATTTCGACTGAGTGCAACTGCAGCCTGAAGCAGCCCAGGGAGAAAGAAAAGAGTTGATGCATTTGGGTCCTGGTCCTGAGGGTAAGCACAGCCAACATAGCGCCTGCGCCTGTTAGCTTCTCAGAGGCCTGCAAAGACAGCAAAAGGCAAAGACAAGTTTCCCTTCTCCTGTAAGATCCAGAGGAGCTTATGAACACTTCTTTGCCACGGTAAAGAACGAGGGATTAAAGCTGCAAAGGCTGCTGTAAGAACAACTTGGATTTTATCTTTGTTTGAGGATACTTACATAATGTGTTGAGCTTTTCATGCAGCTTTTTGAAGTTTGTTTGGTTTCTGTGCCCCCACAGAACTACAACATACTCAACACACTTAAAGCTGCAAAACCCATCAAATCAAATATGAGATTAAGACGCAAAACCCGAAACTAAGCCACACTTTATGCCAGGGAAGCAGAGCGGCTTGATTATTTCTCTTTGAATTAGCTCACCCTGTCATGGGAGTTTTAATCTCAGGGCACTCCTCCTATGGCTCACAAACCCAAAAGGCAGAAAGGACCACTTAATCTGGCCTCCTAAAAGGAACATCAACAGTTGTCTTTGTCACACAGACTTGCAATCCTGACAGAACAAAGAAAAGCAGCAGTGTGTTTGACAAGCTCTCTCTTCAACTGTTACTGGAATTATCTGTATCTTTAGCCTCCAACTCCTCTCTCCACAGATCCTGAAATAGCTGTTCTGCTATTTTACCCTGGACTGACGACAAGCTAAACCAGCCTTCAGTACCCTGGGACATCCCTTTTATCTTTTTGAAATATCGGAAATACAGTTGGCAGCCCTCCAATTTTCTGGAATTTCCCGTTTCCCAAGATTTATTATAAATGAACAGCCACTTAACAGAGCTTTTCAGCTACCTCCTTTAAGATTCCTGGATGTAAAAGTTACTAGGATGTGAAAATATTTAATTTCAACCACTTCAGCCTGTCTCAGATCCTCCTTTGCTATAAGCAGCAAACTTTCTCTTCTTTCCACATCACCGCAGAGGAAGGACACATCCTCTTCCACCATTTCAAATACAAAAACCACCTAGGGAACATTTCTGCCTTTTCTATTCTCCTTTTTTTGATATTTGATTAATTAATGTTTTATCATGACTTCTATTTCTTCATTTAACCAGAACGGCTTCTCATTAGAGTAACGTTTTTTGTTATTGATGACAGTGTAAAATCATAATTTTGAGCAGCTGGCAGAATATTCTTCAACAATTCCCACTGCGTTCAACGCTTTTTACTTCAAATGTAATATTATGCCAACACAACAGGTTCTAACTTTGGAAAACATCTTTTTTCAGTTCTGAGTACAGCACACGCATACATTTATAATCTCCTGGTAGGTGGTGTACGCTGCTTGCACAAGGTCACCGTATGCGATTTGAGGCCCCGTGATCCACATTATTTAAGACTGTCCACAAATAACAGCGTCTGACAAACTGCTTCCCTTCTTGCTTCATTTTCTCACGCAACAAGTCGTAAACCTGTATTTTCCAGTCTGTTTTTAAGGGAACCACTCCCACTGAAACTGTTTCAGAGTCCTGCTCATGTGCCGCTCTCTCCTGTAACACTAAAAACTAAAAAGCCAAATGATGTGATTCTTGTACAACCCTAACGGTTTAGACTTGCGGATACTGAAAGCGCCACAGGTCTGATCTACGTGGCTGGGTATTCACTGATGTCACTCTCTCCCTCTGTGGTTAGTTTACAGCCCCCATTTGCTCATTACTCTTCAAGGGGAATGTACTATTGGTAGAGAAAGAGGCCACCAAACCCGGACCTTCCCCACAGTCTCTGCAGGCCACAGGTCAGAGAGCCGCATGATCCCAAGCCATTCTCCACCCTCGGCAGCGCGGTGACTGCCACCCTACCTTCTGCCTTCCCCCTGCCTTCACAAGGAGAGCGATGCTCCGGACACGTGACTATACCGTATCTGAGGGCAACACAGAACACACCAGTGAGGACTCTGTCCCCACTGTGGCAGTCACCATTGCCACACTACCAACTTTCAGGACCAGGGCAGGTTTGCTCAGGGCTGTGTTTCAGGCAGCTGTGACCTAGGGAAGCTTTGCCTGGCTGGTGAAATGTACCCCATACCTACAGTCTGGACAATCTTTGAGAGAGAGCTGATGTATAAGCAAATGCTTCTTTTCTGAGAAGAAAAGTCTGTGTGCTTTTTCTGATGTGAATTGAGAAGCTATATTCTCCGCAGATCTTGAGACATGCAATTAAAGACTGTCAAATTTGCATGCACACAGGATCCAACTGAAGGCTGAGCAGGCGATGTTATAACATTTCTCGCTTGACTTGACAACCTTATATTCTTTTAAGAGCTTCTGCGCATAATTTCCTTACCTTAAACAAACTACAGGTGCCATTGTGTAACCTGACCCTGGAGCCCACGCAGGTCAGGAGGAGGGTGGGAACCAGGAGATTCCTGCTTCCCAAGAGGTGTTGGCTGACCATCACCGGGCTGCAAAATCACAACCGAGCAGTCCGCAGCGCTGCACCAAATAGGGATGGAGGGAGCAGACAGCTGCTCTGCAGGTCCCCCTGGTTTGTCAGAAAACAGAGTTCTGAGGCGGCATTAAGCAAAAGCCATCAGCTGCCCTGGGCTTTCTTTTCCAAAGTTTCCGGCCGGTCAAAAGGATTTCCATGGGAATAGCAATACCAGTGACACCCCTGTGACCCCAATCCCACTCTCCAGCTGAGATCTCATGTCTTTGCTCCACAGCACAGGGGCACCAGAGCTTTAGAAGAGCTCAAAAATAATGTTGAACACTAGAAAATCAACACATAATTTCAAGCTTTATTTTCCGATCTACTTCCCCCTCGGCTGAAACACTTTGGTGGTGGTTTTCCAACTACAGGCTGAGAGAGCATCAGAGCAAGAGAACTGTGATCCTGTGCACCTGAAGTCTGGCAAAGCTACGGTGGTTCGAAATAAGGCTTTGTAGAGGGAAACGACAAGACACAAGGCAGGCAGTCCTATTTCTGGTGCACACATAGAGTATGAAGCTTTGGGAGGTCCACATGCAACAGGATTTAGCTGGCACATTCCAGCACTTAGTTGGCAAGGCTTTGGGTGCCTTTAATCCATGACCTCTAATGAGACTGGAGATCCCCTGCAACATGCGGAATCAAGCCATAAAAGCATGAAGACTAGGAGATTAATTATATACAGATTAATAATTACACAGTATAAACAATCCGGGATAAAATAAAACTGGCTCCATTGGAGACTGACATGTTTATGTATAAAGCGGGGAATCTATAAAGCTCATTGATTAGTCTTTCAAACGAATCCAATCTAAAAGCAGTACTAGTTATTAACTGAAATATGTAATACAAATAGCGTGCTAGGAAACAATCAATACCCCCCATGGCAACTTTTGTGCTAAAAAGGGGACCAGCCTAGAAGGCAAATCCTAGTGCTTGCCAGGGAGTTTGTCTCTTCATACACATGTAAAAGAGAACTGTCCTCAGTGTGAAAACAAGCAGACTTTTTTCTTACTTCTTCCCACTCAGTTTCTGCCTACCCTAACTGCACGTAACCTATACTGCAGGCTGCAATAAGAAATAAATCATAATAATTAAAAAATCACACCACAAATCTTCTAACTAGATCAATGTACTGTGTTTCTTGGACCTTCAGAAGGATGCAAATATTGGTATGCCGGACCAAATCCAGTCTTTTTAGACAAACGTGACCACATAGTGACATAGCTTCGTGGAAAGAAGAGTCAATTTTCCACTGTCAGGCTAAATGAAGATTTTTGCCATGAGCACAATTCAAGGTTTGCAGAAACAGGCTCAGTTAATTTATATGAATCATAAGTCAAGATCGGGTAAGTATATCTACAGATTCATGCTGCTACTTTAAGAATTGAAGTCCTAGTGAGATGCAGTTTTGTTATATGCCCCAAGGAATGTTAAAAGGCTTTAAAAACATACTTGTTGCTTGATGAAATACAGGACAGTCACTACTTTGTTATGAATGACACGATGCTTTTCCATCGCAGCATACTATGTCCCAATGTAGTGTCTTAAAAACAGACACGTGTATGCATGTGTATATATACACACACACGTGCACAGATATGCACATTGTTTAATTAATATCTCCTAGAAAATACTCTTAGAAATTACGTAGTATTTCCATTGCATGTTTCTGGAACAGGCCATGTTGCCTGACATGAGCTTCCCAAACATTAAAAAATGACATGATGTCTATTAAAAGGGTCCTTAGGCCAGTCCTATCAATAGAGCTACCCAGACTTATAGCCAGGATAAAACATTCCTTTAACTCTGTACAAATTAGATGGCTCCGTATTATTTGTAGCCATTATTCCATACATTTCTCACCTGAAGTACGCATGCACACATGTATTCTCCGCTGCCTGTGGCAAGAATTTTTCCAAAAGGAGCATAAGCAAGAGGAGGAATTAAAATCCTGAAAAGGATGTTTGTGCAAGTGCTTTTAGTAATAATAAAGGAGGAAAGAGCTGTGTGAAAAAAGCTCAGAAATAGGAATAGTCCAGAGGCAATGTTGAAAAGTTGAGAGGATGGGGAAGAGCCAGGAGCAACATCCACAAGCATTCTAAAAATGGTGTAATTATGGATGAGTGGAAGGGTCCGAGACAAAAGAAGGGAAAGGACCAGGCTTACCTCGGAGAGAGAGGAGGCTGAAGAGGCTGGGGGCTTACAAATCAAGAGTTACACTGAAGGAAAGGCAGAGGAGGGATGACTGGAAGAAGTTTCAAGGGAGAAGTATCTGCAGTAAGGGAACAGGAGCCCTGTCCTCCCTCCACTGCCTCCAGAGGAGCCAAGGGCCAGAGGTACAACAGGGGAACAAATCGTGGGAAAGAGTGGCTATTTTCCAGTGTTTTCAGTGAGCCAAAAGAAACCGAAGAAGCCGGAGATAAAGCCATTGCATACTACAGTGAGCATGTAAGGATGCTGGGAGGGAGCAGAAAAGAGTGGGCAGGCGGCAGAGGGAGGTTGTACTGCCCAGAACAGAGAGGGGAATGACTGCCAAGGACCTTGAAAGAGCAGTGGGAATGGAGGCGACACCAAGAAAAATGTTGCTGGAAATTGTCCTTTCCCCCACTGAGAGGTGGGACGATGCTTTTTCAATGGGAGGCGAGGGGAGGGAAAGTCGCAGGCGCTCAGGGAAACAAACAGCGGGGAGTGTCAGGGCGGAGAAGAGACAAGAGGGGAGAGGTAATCGCTGGTGAGAGGCTGGAGAGTGGGTGAGGACACAGTGCCATGGGACGATAATCCAGCTGATTAGAGAATTAGGCACAAGAGATGTTAAGCAAACGGCAGAGAGCAGAAGAGGCTATGGACGTGGTAAGAAGAGCCTGAGCTTAAAATAAAACCTGCCAAGCAGTCCGAATACACCAGCCTTACGCTTCCCCTCTGCCTGCCCTCTCTCTCCATCGCATCGGTGGAGACCGACTACGTTAGGGCAGGGAGCAAACAAAAATCCAGCCACCCCCAGGCTGATCCTGAAGGAGCAACAGAATAGGAAAGAGGGGAAATAAAAGCTGGCTGAGAATAGCTGCCCGAGGATAAAAAAGGAGGCTTTTAGCACAGCTGTACAGCTCTATTTGATTTACGTGGGCTTCTTCATGCAAAACAGGGGCACAGCAGCGCAAATGGCTTTCTAAAGAAACCACGGTGGACAGAAACTCCTGCACATTAGAAAGAGAGAAAGGAGCCACTGATGTCCTGGGCTACGCCAGGATGCATACAGAGCTGGGGATCCTGGCTCAGGCAGCCAGCACAAAGGCGTTTGCATCGCACCATTCCCGTGCAAGGCAGCACTACGCCCAGCGGCGTGAGGACTGACGTACACAAAGCCCTCAGTGCTTTCTTATGTGGCTTATTAGTTTGAGCTTGACATCCCCTGGTTGGGGAAAGGCTCGCCTCCTCAGGAAAATGACTACCAAATACTGTAAAAATCCTGTTCTTTGTGACAAAGAAGTCAATTTCCAAATAAAGAGACAAACCAAAGTAGCCATGATTGCACACTACATACTACACAGTTTTGTAAATGTTCTTTTCTAGTAGCAAGTAATTAATATTGTGTTAAGAGACTGAAAAGTCCCTACTAGCTTTTGAACTTGCAGACAGCTGGAAAATGCCTACTTAGGCTGGTGTGCACATCTTTGAGTAATTCCTACTTGCTAATTACTCTTCCAGAACCTGCCAACAGCTATTCTAACATTTTGCTAACTTGGGAGGGATAGGAGGTCACATTACCATATATCACGTGAATTAACAACAGGATGCTGGCGAAGCGATGGGATAAAAACCAGGTAGTTGAGAAAGAAATTAAAGCTAATCGATTTGCACCAAAAAAATTCCGTGGTATGTAAACAGCATTTCAGAAACAAAGGGCATGGCTGGGGAACAAAAAACAAAAGTGAAACCAGCATTTGCAGAAGTTGTCAGAATAGATTCCTTCTCTCGGTGACAGATGAGAAGAGACTGAAGCCCAGGACCCCTTGCCAATGCGACTTGCTAGTACTCCACTAACCCACTGCAACCAGAGCAATATTCACCCCCGCAGCACAATAGACGTGATGCAAACTGGCAAGCCCTTGCACGTAAAAGCACGACGCTTTCCCCTGCTCAGCGAGGGTTCTGCAATATTCATCGCAGCGGCCCAGAGGGAATTCCAGCTTGCTGCGTACAGAAAACTCACCGGTGCTCCTGCATAGCAGAGCAGATCCCCCCCCGTGGCTGAAGGGGCACTGAAGGGCACCAAGCGGATGCTGTCGGAGGAACCCCCTTTGAGATGGAGCTGCCAGCAGCGTGGGCATCCCGTGCAGCCCTTGGGCCTGTGTGGGAGGTGGGAGGAGGCAGCCCAAAGGGCAATCAAAGAGGTGCCGTTATATACACGCATGCACATTAACTGCA
The DNA here is from genome assembly GCA_027574665.1 of Rhynochetos jubatus. NCBI lineage: Eukaryota > Metazoa > Chordata > Aves > Eurypygiformes > Rhynochetidae > Rhynochetos > Rhynochetos jubatus. Next base: position 85,311,878 of record CM050650.1, on the reverse strand, counting down.
GCGAGCTAACGCAGGATTAGCAATAGGAACATCTGCTCTGAAAACGGCAAAGGCAGGTTATTATCAGGGCGAATGTCCTTACGTAGCATCTCAGGGGAGGCTCTGGCCACCTTCAATCAAACGTCTTTTTTGTGGAATGCTGTTAAGCTGTGGTCACCAATCCAATCTAAAGGAAGGGGAAAAAGGCTTCCTATCACCGCTTTCCCTCCTCATTTGATGAGACATAAAATACCGGCACATTAGCACAGGCAAAAGAAACGGAGCCTGGCTGATAATGGCCACGCTCACGTATTTATTAAGCAGCCTGGGGAAGGAGGCACCAGGCGCAGAAGACGGCTACGCAGCTTGTTCACCGAACTCTTGCAGCAGCAGCTTCCTGCTATGGAGAGGTTTCCTTGAAATCCCTCCACAAACGCTCTGAAACCAAAGTGTAAAAGCAACCACTTGCCTCGCTCTTATAGCCCACTTGAACTTGTCGAGAAGGCTGCCTGTATTTACCATCCATCTACAGTACTGCGTTGCCAACTGACTTGCGGCAGGAAAGACTGCAAAACCTGACTGCAGTACTTACGCGATCCACACACCTCTACACCTCCGAGGAGCACGTGGGGAGGGTATGGCCTTATCCCATTTACCAGCAGGCCGTGGAGGTACAGGCAAGCCACCCAATTTAGGAGTTTGTGCTGCCACTGCCAGGGCTGTAGGTAAGGAAGAGGTGATTACCTTGACTTCTTGGCTACTCGGCCAGATTGCTTAAAGGACAAGGTGATATTCCAGATTGTTACAGCCTAGACAGGAGCTGGAGTTTGGCTCACGTTGGTTGTTCAAATGCTTCACTACTGGGCACTGCTACAGGGTTTAGCATCGCTGCCTTCACTATCTCTCCGTGGCTTCGTCTTGTCTGTGCTGTGTATACATAAGCACACACAGCCCCTGAGACTCACAATGAACTCTCGTAATACTGGCTGTCAGCAGCCGACTCGGAGTCAGGAAAAACATGTTTCAGCAAGAGGTCGTGTCTATAAATATGGCAAAACTAATTATCCCAAGAAGGGTTCCCCTTCCTCTTAAAATTAGCAGCGTGTACAGTCGGATATCTCAACGTAAACACATCGCTCTGAATTTCACCAGCTTCACTACCAAGCATTGCACTGCTACGGAAGGAAAAGATGAACCCTGTATGAAGTCTCTGCTGTAACAGATACTAAATCTGACATGTGAATGGGTTTATTGTACTGTTTTTGAAAGACTGAGATGAGAGGGAAAAAGTGTGAAGCCTAAACCCAGCAACCGACCAAAGATTACCAGAGAAATGTTAAACAAGTATCCCTGTAAGGAATGGAGAAGATAGCTAAGTCCTTCCTGTGACCAAGGCAGTGGGCAAGCTCCAACAAAGAGTCCAGCAGAGAAAAGGGCCAGGTGGTCCTAAGAGAGCACAAGGGAGCCGATGCCATTCTGGGTTCGAGAACAGGAAGGCTTTCCAGAAAAACTGCTCTGGGTAGTTTAAATAATCTGTAAAATATAGGGCAGGAAAGAGCCCCCAGGACCGGCCAGACCTGGGCACTATGTAAGTCACATCATGAAAGCCAGAAATGCTCAAAAAATCCTAGCTAAATCCTTGCTATTTTCCCTCTTTTTTTTTTTTCCCCAATTTTGCTTCATTATTTCAATTCTGGTTTTAAAGGAATACTTCTTTATCCTTAAAGGTATTCTTAAATCTCATCTAGTTGTCCAGTTTTTCACAGACAAAAGCAGAGTACTGCATTGACTCAAGTATGGTTGTGGAACTGATGAACGGGACATCTCCTGCAGTGCCCAGTGGTGTCGCACCACTCAGCAGTAGCACAAGGATAACGAGATGTATACCCCCTCCTATCTAACGAAGGAGCCTGTACGAAAGAGGTGTCTTCCAGTGACCACTGCTAGACCGGAGAGCCCTTTAGCATGCAACAGGAGGGTGGAAAGAAAGGCCGAATGAATCATGAGTGAGCAAAAAAAGGTTGTGGCACACCCCCACACTTTTCCATTTCTGCTCTGTAAAGTTCAGCTATGCCCAGGTGATGCTACTGGAACCACTATCCAGAGAGAGAGAAGCCAGCAAGTCTGAATCAATCAGATTCTGTCTAAGAATTGAGCAAAATCCTAGCACAACAGAGAAGTTGTCATCATTTACACAGGAATAACAAAGAAAGGTGAGTCCAGCAACCTTATCCTGAGCAAAGGAATAATCAGACAAGCTTCACACAGTGCTGGGAGAAAAGGTCAGGAAAAACACAGCCAGATTTCTGAGCAGAAAATCCACTCATCTCCCAAACCCTTTCCACGTCCCCGGGTGCGAGCGCACTGCCAGTTTCTGCAGGGGAAGCCTGGAGCCCCACGGGAGCAGAGCAGGGGAAACACGATGACAAGTGCCATAGGCCAATATCTACAGCAAAGGAGCAACTACGGCTTAACCAATGCAAAACGAGAGCCTCAAATGCTTGTGCAACAGCGAAGCATCAGCAAAAGCCAAATGGGGGATGAACAGAAACATGCTCTCACATCCAAAGCCATCTGTCCCTCTTCTCTCGTTCTTGTTGTTTTACAAATTGACCTACTGCTCCAAATTCCGTATTTTCAGAAATAGCACTGGCTGAAGGTATTACCAGGAAAAACGATCAGTGTCAGCTAACCAGTGCAACTGAGGAATTCTTTCCAGGAGGCTGAGACAGTGATGACAGAAGCTGGAAAACCAACATCCCAGAGAGAGGGAAGCGTGGGCCACTCGGATACACTGGCAAGAAGCAGCAGGACCAACATTTGACAGTGTAACTGACAGTGCACTTCTGCCGAAAGCAGGTGAGAAGTTTAATAAATACCATTCCTGTTTTCCAGTAGAGACAGTGCATTTCAGAGGACAAACATCCATCCTTTCCCTACTTCCCAGGCAGGCCTTGGAGTAAAGGAGACCAGAAAACCCAGGGGATTTTTAAAATCTGTTACTGTACCGAATAAACAGATAGTATTCTCCTGTGAACTGAAAATCCCTTCAATTATTCCCAAACAATTACTGTCTCTCCACCCTGTACAAAGATAAATTTCCTCTCCAAGGTAATTTTTAATATCGTAAGTAGGCCTGGTAATGGCAACCCCGTTAATTTAATATCCTCAGAGACCTTTACCATCTTCCCCTGTTGAGGTTTTCCACAAAGCACCCATCCTCATGGTTCTTCAGTCTTTTGAGCCCTGAATTTCCTATGAGATTGGGATGTCTTCATTGGCCTGACCAGTTTTATTGTGTGCTTTAATTGCCGGTAAGTGAATAACCCCCTGCGAGGCTTTCAGGGGGTGGGGAATTCCTCCCAGCAGTGCCCAAGCAGCCACGACTTGCCGCGTGTCCTCCCCCACCTTGGCGCATCCTCTCCCTTTGAAATGAGGAAAAAGGAAAACTAGGAAACGCAACAGATGGTCTGAAATCCTCTTCCTGCGAAAACCAACGCTATGGCAGCTAGCTTAGGCAATATTTCAAATATTTCTGCATGTGCCAACAGCCGTATCCATGACTAGGGAAGATGAGGAGACTGCTTGTGAAACTCCCCCATAGGCACACTGCAACAGCCCAGTCCTCTTGTTGAAGGCTCTCTTCCCTACTCTAAATCCAACAAGAAAACTAATCTTCCCCAGATTTAAAGCTGACAGGTGGTACATGCATAATTAAAGATGACCTAACAGAGAATGCTCTCATTTCTGGCATATTATCAGACACTTAAGCAAAGCAATTATCAGTAGGCAATCTTTTCTGTCAACAGAGATTGGATGAAACATTTTGCCAGTCAGGAAGATATTATAACGATGATACATACATATTTGCAAATACTCCAGCAATAAAGCATAGACTTAAATCTCTGTTACCTGAAAGAAATGTCTTCATCAACTTTGGAGGACTAAAGTGACCTTTTCTCACTTTTCCATGTTCTCCTGCGTTATTCCCATGAACTCACAACATGTACATACTACATAGACTTCACCTTTCTCTCACTCGTGCCAACCTCTCCCTTCCACCCACCTGCACTCCCTGCAAGTCCTGCTGTTCCTCCCCACCTTGTCCTCTCTAGCTCCCGTACCCTTTACACCCACACTAGCTGGTAGCTGGTTGACCAGTGCTCTAGGAAAACCTGTCCTCCTGCTTTCTTTCCCGAAGGCAAGCAAAACCCCAGAAAAGAGAGGAGAGGGTGGTGAGGCACTGGAACAGGTTGCCCAGAGAAGCTGTGGATGCCCCATCCCTGGGAGTGTGCAAGGCCAGGCTGGATGAGGCTTTGAGCAACCTGGTCTAGTGGAGGGTGTCCCTGCCCATGGCAGGGGGGTTGGAACTAGATGATCTTTAGGGTCTCTTCCAACCCAAACCATTCTGTGATTCTATGAAAACTCATCCTCTCTCTTTCTTCCTCAAAAGCAAACAAAACCCCAACTCCTCCAACAAAAATCAGCCAAGTCTCCCCCAAACACCTTCTTCTTCACCTGCAGCTAGCAGCCACCTGCAGCATGTCAGGCATTGGGCACTGCGTTGCTCTCTTTTTCCTCTCCGAATAGCTCTTGTGACATGAACGTCCATGGGGACGAATTAAAGACCTTGTCCATCACAATGAACTTGACTGTTGTGAACACCCTCATCTACTCCCACATCGCGTAGCATGGTCTGAACACCTTTCCGCTGGGAGCTGTGAAGGTGGAAGAGGCGAGTGGCCTTACTCTCTCCAGCTTACAGAAGGGGCAAGCGCAAGCGAAGATCGGTCGGGAATTTTATGTGGAATCAACCCAAAAGTCTATGCTAGAACTAGGAACATCTTCCCGGCTTTTTGGTTAACAAGCAGATGGTACTGCCTCCCAAAATAGCAATGTCACCCATGCAGTTTCAAAGAGGCAGAAACTTTTTAACCCAAACTCTTAAAATTCTTCCTTCAAGAAGCAGTGTTTTGCAATGAATCCAGAAAGCATTCTGTGTCTTTTTTTTTTTTTTTTTTTCTGAGAAGGGATTTTTAAAAAGGATCTTTTGGGGAAGAAAAACAGGGAGGGAAAAAAAAAATTAGGAAAAGGAAAGCCTAAAAAGGTGAACAGTTTTCTTAATTTTGGGGAAATTGGGATTGTGAGAAGTATTATAAACCGCAATTACATACACACACGGGACTGCACTTTACCTAACAAAAGAGCTGCTCTTAGGGTATAAAATTGCTTTAATATTGCACTAAGACAAGTGTTTTTAAAAAAAATGGCTTATGATAATGGATTTTCAAAGCAAAAGTAAAGCTGCTTTTCCCTGAGAATAAGGCTTTAGAGAAGGGAAGCTTCACAATGCCAGTGGTGTGCGCTTTGCTGCATTTCACAAGATCTCTCATTATTTAAATTCCGCTGTATTTATGTCATACATGGATAAACGATCTTATTGTTCAGAACATGTCTTTATATGAACATCTCTGCTGTTAGAACCAGTGTTATTTTGCCTTTTTTTTTTTTTTTTCTTCTCCTTACCAAGTCAGAACAAAAGTCTCTTTTACTGCAGTTTTGGGAACTTCATGTAAATGGCAGTTTTTACACATCAATCGTCAGTTTAATAACACTAATGATAAGAGGGGAATTAACGGTAATGGGCTGACTTTCTGGCAAGCAAATCAGAGTTTATAGAGAAGTTTCTGCCATGTCAAACTTTATAGCCTTGTGTTATCAAAAGCACTCGCAGTGAGAATTAAGATTAAACCACTGACTTGTTAGCAAGCTGGGCTTACTGAACCACAAATTTCCGGCACAAAGATTGATTATTTAGAAATCCATTGTACAAGATAGGAAGAGATAGCGATAATCTTCTGGGACAGCAGGGAGCCATTTACACAACAAAATACTTTTGCCAGGGGATACAGATCTATCTGACTGAGCAGGCTCAATATCTCCCTCAGTTAAAGCAATACTGGTTAGTCTCTCTGTCTTCACTAAGGCGTAGAGAGTTTGGTCATTCTTTTTCCTGCTCTAACCCAATCTTGCAATCATGGTACTTTGCAGCATTTAAAGTCCAGTCTTCCATCCACCGCTCCCATGAGTGACCCTGGTGACTTTGCAGATGATGGTTATAGGCGTTCGTGCCACAGGACCAGTGTGGGAAGGCAAAAACGGCATCATATGGACAGCTAGGGCAGCGAGAACAAATGGGTCTTCTGTGGATTGATGGATGACTACAAAGAGCCACATTTTGAAAACGTGGTTTGATCATAACTGCGGGATTGACACGGGATATAAGAAAAATTATTTGCTTTCCCAACATGGGAGAAAAAAAAAAAAAAAAAAAAGATGTGTCAGAACGCCAGCTTTTGACACAAAATACCACAGGAGAAGTGAGTGATGGCACATTTTTAATACTACTACAAATGTGCGTTTAAGCAAGCGTTGTAGTTTCCCACAGCAATGATGGTCTAAGGACAAACTTTACACCTATCACATCTTAACCTCTCTTTTAATCCAGACAGACAGACACAGTCCTACACCCTGGGCCACTCCAGCCCAGTTCTAATGCAGGAAAGTACAGATACAAATTACACTTTGCTTCCTCCCACTCACCTTTGGCTATGATCAGGACTGATAATAAATTGCTCTGCTACTGAATCCCATCCCACATACGGCATCTTCCTTTCCACGGATGCCTCACTGCTTTTCCACACTGCCTGTAGGTTTGATGCTATGGTTTCCAGCTATGGGCTGTAAGGACTGAATCCTGTATCCTGAGGACCGGCCATTTCCATGGAAGCATTTGAACCGCAGCCTTCCCAGAGTCAGTACCCTTTGGCCATATTTCTTGGCTAATGCCCCCACAGCTTGAAGCGGTATTTCCAGGTAAAGAAGCCTACACTAAGGACTGCTAATTTAACTGTGCTGCGTGTCCATCCCCCTGCCATGTGCGGGCTTTGCTGACAATCAAGTTTTGGAAAGGAGAAATGAAGTCTGCTCCCTTATCATTATTTACAGCATGCACTTTCAGTGATGCTTTTGAGTAGGCAAGTGGAAAGCATGTTTTTAAGCAGCACAAAGACAGATGAAGTTTTACAAGAAGCCCCAAGGCAGGCAGGGCTTATTCTGTGAAACGTAGCATCTTTGGGGAGAAGCTGTTTTATCGTTGAGCGGCAGTTTGGGAGAACTGTGGGAGCTGGGCTGTCTCACCCTCGAGCAAACTAGGAAAGGACAGGAGCTTGTAGGAGTTGTCTGCGTGTAAGGTCAGAGACAGAGAAGCCGTTAAGCCCCATCTCTGAGGCACCGCCTCTGTGAGGGTGGATGTAATAGATCACTTCAGAGAGAAAAAAAGGCGAGAAATAACTATTCTACTCAATGCCGTCACTGTGGCAGGGGGAAGCAAGGCTGTATAAGCAGTTGGTTTGGGTGGGCAATGAGCAAAACTCTGACCATCACATACGTATGATCTACCAGCGCAGGCATGCTGAAAGGGATGAAGACTTTGGGGTTTTGCTGCGCTGTCACCATGACATCACGCTCCTAGCCACCGGCATCATAGACCTTGCCATGCTGTCTGAGCACCTCCGAATGAGACCGTGAAGTTCTTGTCCCATGATCTGCTGCTGCTCACCACAATCCAGCCCCAAACACGTCCAGTGGGAATGGGAACAACCTTCCTCTCCCCACAAATCTATGCTAGAATTGCCCCACAGTAAAATCCATCCCAAAAAGCAACTCCTCAGCCAGCTGAAGCAAAGCATGAAGACCACTGCTTGAGCTGGGAACACATGACTGGGTTCTTCTCAAGTCTGAAGGAGTCCCCGTTCCTACTGAAAAAATGGGAACTGTGTGTGCTCACCCTTTTGCTGCAGGCTGGTATCCACTCCGAACACCATCTCAAAAAATACTATTGCTTCATCAGTACCTTTGTAATTCAACCAAAAAATTTAAAAAAGCATCTGAAGAGCTTTGCATGGTAAACATCAGAAAAACCACGGCTTTCCAACCCTGCAGCCAGTTGTTCTATAATACCTTCTGCTTTGTGCTGACAACCTTTTTTCCCCTCCAATCATTCAGACACAATGCCTTCAGGTCTGTCTAAGTAATGTAATTTACTGGAGTAGAATTCCCTTGATACCTTCTGCAGCACTCAGTGACAGTATCATTTATACTCTACACTGTCATGCCATGACACTGATACATTGGCTTTCATCCCTCATTCAGCGCACAGGGTGCAATTTCACCTTCCATTGTGCCCTTCTGCAGACTGCGCGCACAAATTCCCTCCATTCATTCCTAATTACAAACCTCTGCTGAAATACACTCATTAGATTTATATTTCTCACTCCAAAGTGTCAATCTTATTTGAAAATTCCAATTTTCCAGAAGATTCAACCATTAGCAGCAACCTCCAAAGCATTCCTTAACTGAGTGCATTAAAAGTGAAGCTGGCAGAGCAGAGACACACTTCAAATACACCATTACAGCAAATCTCCATTGCTAATGTTTTTGCGTTACTCCAGCAGTGCCATAAGGAGCCTGCGACCGCCCAACTCTGTTCCAAGCAACAGGCGTAAGCCAGCAGTCAACTGCTACGTGCGGCTCCGCTCCCATGGTGAGGCTGCACCGCATCCCTAAGCCTCCGTCGCTCCCCCGCAGGTGCCCGGGAAGGGATGGCCGGCTGAGCGGGATCTGCCGCCACCGTCTCACAGGACCTCCCATAGATCACGGGGAGCAGTAACACACGAGGTGGCTGTTTAAAGGACTCCAGAACCCAAGAGCCATAGAAAGAGTTGGTGACAACTGTAAAAATGCCAGAGTGCAGCTTGTTTGCTGTGGGAAAGTTAAAAAAAAAACCAAGCTGGGGGTTTCCTGAGGCGGCAGATCTTCTGCTATGCAACCCAACAGGTTGTTAGAGCCCTTCAGCTGAAAATCACAACCACGTTGGTTCGGTCACTTATACTAATCCTAATTTAGTGACCACATGCAAGACTGTTCCCTTCCGATTGCGTACAGAAAACACAACTCCACAGACCCCAGGGAACAGGTCTGCAAATGGTTAAAAGAATCAAAAAGAGATCTGTCTACCTCTTCAAGAGAAAGGTAAACACCTCAAAAACCTCATCACCATACAAGGGAAAAAATGAAGAGCCCGGCAGCGGGTACTGATAGTTGCACAACGCGTCCTATGTGCCATCTCTAAAAATAGACCGTGCGGCGATACCCCCAGAAAAGACCTGCGTGTCTCCTCCAGCTGGAAAGCGTGGCAGCAGTGAGCGGCGCGGGAGTGCCATCGCTGCATGACACACTCTCTCCTGCCGTTATCTTCAAAGCCATGAGGTTTGAACTCATCTGCATCGGGTGCAGCAGTAGAAAGGAGGAGGGGGGCAGGGTAGGAGAAGAAACCCACCACCACATCGGTACCGAAAAGGGAAAATTCCACAGAAAACCCAAACATTTATGCTGCTTGCCAGCATCTGGTCACCTACAGGACAGACATGCAGGCGACTGTAACAGATGTAATAGAATTCCCAGTAGCAACCACTGTTGTGGAAAGTAATTATTGCCGAGCTTTGCCCGTTCCCACCCGAAATATTTACAACCTCGATGACTGCGTTAGCTCTCTTGCCTTTCGCACTTCGTATCGAGGCAGGAGCCCGTCTAATGGGCGCGCACAGATGGAAAAGCAGAAATGCGCGTTTCACCGCAAAAGCAAAAGTAAGGCGTCAACAACAAGCACTGAGCTCTCCTAAGAAGAGGGGGAGGGTCCCACCAAGCTAATTTAAAGGGATTTCATATTGCATAATAGAAGACTCACCGCCGACAGCATGGCTATTCAATGGAACAAGTGCATGTGCCTCTCCGTGCTCCCAGCACCCCACATCCTCTTCGCCACGCGGCGTTACTCAGAGCGAAAACCTATTGTCTTACGCAGCCCGATTCTCAAGACCCACACCTCTGTTACCCTGCCAAGCCTGGATAACCTGGAAAGGTCATGAAGCGACAAGAAAGGGATGAAGCTCAAGCTGCAGCGCAGCAGAAAGCAAGTTTTCAGCCTCTACCTTTGGCTCTGCAGGTCTTGGATAAATGCTCTCTCTACTCATCCATCGCAAGAATGACATCAAACTGAGAAGCCTGACGTGCGCAGGCACACTCATTCTCTGGAAATGCCACGGCTACTTAATGAGTGAAGCTGGGACAGCACCAAACCTTACACCATGAAGTTACGAATTTCCCTGCATACGCTGACAACATCTCTCTTCAACGTCTCTCTTGGCCATGAGCTGACATATCAACTAATGTGGGCAGAACAGATTTACTAGCTCACGATATCGCAACCAATTTAGCAGATTCCTAAGCGGTGCAACTACCTGGAAAAGCTACCGAGACAGCAGATTTCAACACCGTCACCCTAAAAACCAAACCAAAAGGATTTTACGTGCCAAAAGTTAACCCTGCAAATTTGTTTCTTGATGCTCAGCAGATTTGTATAATTTCCCTTTTTCTTTCTTTTATTCTGCTTCTTTGCCAGAAGATGAAGTTCTGGATCAACAGTTCAAGTTACACCAGTGAAGTTTTGGAGGGCTGATTTTAAAGATCTTTCAGTCCTCTCCAAAGCTGCTTTTTCCAGAGAGCAGAACAATTTTCCTTCCAAAATTCTTTCACCACCACCTCTTACTTACGCACTTAAGCCTAACTGCTGTTTTTTAAAAAAATAAGAAGTAGATGAATTAACACGGCTAAACCGCACCACAAGTAAACTCTGCTTCTCCTTCCAACACACACCCATTTACAAGCATTTAAGCCTGGGACTCACCAGACAGAGCCGAAGCTGCAGGCGAGCCAGTCATCAGAGCTAAGAGAAGGATTATGCTTGTTCTACAACTTCTGAAGCATTTGAATCTTATTTTTAGTTGTACACAAAGGGCAATAAATGGAAAATCTTATTGTAACCACCACTTTTTCATGGCCACCCACACTTCCAACACCTACAGCAAAAGTATATAAATGCAAAAAACCCAGAACTCATGGCTCATCTGAACACGGGATGCAAACTAGCTAATTGCTGTTACTTTTTTTCCAGTTTGTATTTCGAGTGCCATTATAACCTGGTTAACATCAAGGACAGCTGCTCACACAGTGCCTATCTACTGTCGGGGATCCTGCTGGATTTTCATACATTTAATTGATTGTTTTATCTCTGTTACCTGATAGAGGCTTCTCTAAGCTAGCTGACCCCAGACCTATTTCAAATGATGAAACGAAGGCGTCTCTTCCTAGCTCTCAGTTTCTCACCCCACTGCCCAAACTACTGAGGTACAAGGAGTTAATGCTTCACTTACCTGTGAGAAATTATGCTGAATACTCTACCCAGAAACTGATAATTAAAAAAAATCCCTTTACACTCATAATAGTAAAAGAACTTCAAACAAATTCCTGTCAAGGATGATTTCATTGTGTCTAAATCCACTTTACTTCAAGTAGCTTTGCAAATTACTCTTGAAATTTACACCTAAAACTCCCATGTCTACTATGATGCTTGTTTACCCTCCTGTCTGTCCTATACCTGATTCTTTCCATTTACTGAAAGCAACACAAGCATGAGCCTAATTATCAAGTGAAAACCTGGAGAAAACTAACCCAATTAGCTGAGTGAAAAAAAAAAAAAATAAAGAAAAAAGATCTTTTGACCAGGCTCAGCAAGAGTATAGGCGATGCCACATCTACAGGCGGGGAGAGTGAACAACCTCATGTCTTTAATTACCTTGCTGCCTCTGAAAATGCAAGTTATTGTAGCCAGAAAAGCAACCACTACACTTCTCAACTCTTTGCAAATCATAACAGGAAACACATCCCATAAGCTAGCAATCAATATTTAACAAAATGATCTAAGACAAAGTGCCAGCTCCGGAAAAACGGACCTTTACCTGCCCTTGCTCATTAACTGCCCGCTAGACCAGGTGGCCCATCGCCTTCCCGCAGCCCCCAGCAAGCCGTGTGTAGAGTCGGCCGCTCTCGACACCCACCGCCGGCATCGGGTGTGTGCTTTTCTGGTGAGGATTTAGGTCGTAGGACCCGTGTGCTGAACGCTGTGGAAGCTCGGGCATCTAAGTATTATGAAAATAAATGGGTCATACGCCACTGAGCTAACAACCACACCACCCCCAAGCCGGGCGCTGAATGACTGTTCAGGGCTCTGCCGGAGGGAGAGGACAGGTTGAACCAGCAGTGAAAACAAAACTGATGTGGTGAGGTGGATTTTACTTTTCATTGGTTTGGGTTACAGAGAAAGTTGATCTCGCCGTCACCATCTCTCAGTCTTTTCTTAAAAAAAAAAAATAAAAATAGAGCAACACGCGGCAGGTAAAGCATCCTGCGGAGACGGGCCGGCGTCTTGCCCCCTCCCCGGCCCCGGTAAGGGGAAGTGTCGCGGCCCCGGCAGAGGGAGGGCTGTGACTCAGTCCCTCGGGCTGACACACGCACACGCCCGGGGCCGTCACCTGCCGCGGCGAAAAACACAAAATCCTCGCCACAACACGGCGGCCACGTGGGAAACACCGGGTAAACAGATCGATGACACCGCGCGCCCACGCGGCCTGTCGCATCCCTGGGGCGGCCAACAAACAAACCTGTGGTCAATGGCAGCGGCGGGGAGAGAGGCGTCAGAAGAAAGCGATTTCATACTGCCTGCTGTACTGCAACACGCCCCAACTCCTCCGCCGTACCAGCTAAACACAAGCAAGATGCACCTCTTGGCCTTACGGGCGGCGTGTCCCCGGATGGGGATGCCTCCGGCACGAGGTTCTTGGTCAGAAACATCCAGAGAGGGGGGTCGGCTCACCGCCCACACACGTGTGCACACGCAGTCGTAGAGCGTGAGGCTACGCCGGCACTTTCCAGACCCACACTGAGTAGATTTGTCCAGATAGATATTTTAATTTTTAAAACCACATAGGTTTATGTCTGCAACTACTATAGATAGAAATAGATACATTTTATTTATAGACACACATATATAAAAATAAAAAAATATATTTAACCAATAGATATATTTGCAGCAAACAGTCACCAAACGCCACCACCAGCCATCCAGGCTGGCAGCGCAGCCCACCTAGGGTACAGAGGCACTGATGGTGCTGGGGAGCACCTCATCATGCCACGGGACTGATGCAGCAGTTGATGGTTTTACGTATTCTCAACCTGGGGGGCAGCAGGAGTAACCAGATTAATTAGCGGCAAAGAAGATTTCCCCTAGATGGAAAATTCTTTTTTGGGTGTTGTGAGCACAACGCCCAGGACGGGATGCCACGGGAGGTTGTGAAGCTTCTCAAGGCAGGAGATGCTTCACACAATGGTGCATGAGGTGCAGAGCCCTGCTTTGCCGGTACCAAAAAGTGGGTAAGAAAACGCTTTCTGCATCCAGCTGTGGAGCCTTCAATATAAGAAGGATGTCGACCGGTTGGAGCGAGTCCAGAGGAGGCCACGAAGATGCTCAGAGGGCTGGAGCCCCTCTGCTATGGGGACAGGCTGAGAGAGTTGGGCTTGTTCAGCCTGGAGAAGAGAAGGCTCCCGGGAGACCTTACAGCACCTTCCAGTACCTGAAGGGGCCTGCAAGGAAGCTGGGGGGGGGGCGCCTTTTACAGGGGTCTGTAGTGACAGGACAAGGGGTAACGGGTTTAAATTGAAGTAGGGTAGATTTAGATTGGATGTCAGGAAGAAATTCTTCCCAGAGAGGATGGTGAGGCACTGGCACAGGTTGCCCAGAGAAGCTGTGGATGCCCCATCCCTGGGAGTGTTCAAGGCCAGGCTGGATGAGGCTTTGAGCCACCTGGTCTAGTGGAGGGTGTCCCTGCCCATGGCAGGGGGGTTGGAACTGGATGATCTTTAAGGTCCCTCCCAACCCAAACCCTTCTGTGATTCTGTGATTTTATGATTCTCCACCATAAAACTGACACCCCAACAGGATAACATAGGAGAAAAATCATGAAATCCAGGTGTGGCCACATGTCGCATCAAAACCCTGTAGGATAAAGCCACCCTTGTCCTCATCTACAGCCATGGCACTTGGTGGGAGGTGGATTTGGTACTGAGAATTAGGAGTGTTAAGTAAGCCAGTGTTCAAAGGGATACGACTTCACCTTCAGAAATATGATTTCTTCCTTAATCCTGTCAAGTTACCTGACCTTTGAGTGCAGATTTAAAAAAGATAAATTTTTCCCAGGCTGTGGTGGTAGGCGGGTGACAGACATTTAATCACCAAAATCTGCATCTTAAAATTTTACATTATTTACATTTGCCTACAGATGGTGGCAGGACAGATTTCAAGAAATCTTTTTTTTTTTTTAAATTAAAATATTCTGAAGAACTCAATTCTTAGCAAACATGAGATCTGTGTGCAGAGGTTTCTGAGTTTCAGGTTGCCTTTCTTCTATTTTTCCCTGAACAAAGCACTTAAAGACCCTTGCTGAATTCTCAGCACTACAGAAGCAGTACCAATTAGGACAATTCATTAGGCGCAGAATGCCATTGATTGGGATGTTATTTTTGCCTCTTTTAAGGGAAAACATACAGGGGTGAAACAAAGCGAGAAATGTGAGCAGAGTATGGAAATTGCTAGGAATCGCTGCCTGTCTCCACTGGGATGCCAGCAGCCCTGCCCCAGCATCTACTCCAAGGCACAGCTACGTCCCCAGCACCCAAGCACAGCCCTGTTTGCACGCCGCCATTAGTGATCATTTGGGATTACAAACCATGAGCCACTCAGCAAAGAGCACAGCTTTTCCCTAATTCCTGTTCTTCCTCATTATAATCTATGCAGCCTAACCTGCCCATGATCAATTCCCACGGGACCTGGATAAATGTTTTTTCATCTTGACACAAGCACTATAACAGGGCTTTGCAATCTGCTCCGTCAGAACAAGGAAGAAACTTTCTGCTTTGAATTAAAACATCAATACGTATTATTTTTATGGAGATCACATCATTCAGCATCCTCAAGGACGGAGCGGGAAGGTACACTTGTTTACTAAATACACTGCACCCTGGGAAAAGCAAGAAGAATACGGTTGTTACAGCTGAGTCAACCCCGTGCAACTGCTCTTTCCGACAGGGCTAATTAACAAGGGAAGGTTCCCTTCTTTCTATGGGAATTTCTATAACAAGGTAATTGTTACAAGCAGAGTTAGTTATAAAAAAAAGCCAGACAGCAAGAAACAGTGAGAGATTAGGTAAGGAAACAGCTGCTTGCCCTCGCATCTACCTTGGCCGGCACGGATCTGCACGCACAATGGGTACAACCCTGGCCAACATCTGTGAGGTGACACACGTGCTTTCCAGGAGGTAGAGCACAGACCATGCTTTGAAAGTTTGGCATATCTCAAACACATGACCACAGTGGGGGGGAAAAAAAAACCAAACAAACCCCAAAATTGAAAATATAAATAAGGAAAGCACGAAATTGATGTCGGCTCCTTATACCCTTACACTGGTACTCAAATTTATTTGGTCCTCTGGCATGATTTTACTGATGGAAGTGAGGACTTCCAATTATCTGCAGCACAAGAAGCAGCAGAACAAAACGAACTATGCACTTGGAATGTGAAAGGTTTTTTTTCCATTTATGTCCATTTAGTTCTGGCTGCTTTTTCAAGTCCCCAAAGAAGGATGACATTTTCAAAGTTAGTTCCTCTGAATAGGATTTTAATAGTGAATTTGCAAGATGCCTGACGATGAGCTTTTCAAACATCATGAGAAAAGCTTGCGAAAAATTGTGAATAAGGCTTCCAAACCCCATGGGAATACTGCTAAGTAAGGACTAATGAACAACGCGTTGTTTCTGCCTGCCTGGCTGTTACAACTTGTATTTTCAAGTTTTCTTCCCTTAAGACAAGCACTAGAAACAAGTTTCAAGGCAGATCCAAAATTCTCCTCTAGTCAGATGATTCTTGCTATCAGGGTTTGATTAATAACTGTACCATATGTTGCCAAGCCCACAACGAAATGGCAACGCTCTCCCTTTTTCGGAAAACAAAATCCAACCAACACCTTGTAAGGCCTCTTTGACAGCGAATTCTGTTATTACCCAGCCTTTCTCCATCGCCTACTACTTCAGTATTATTTTTGCTGATATTCATCACACCAGAAAAAACATTTCTCCTCTCTTTAAAAACTGAATTTCCAGATGCATTAAAAAACCCAGTCCTCCTTTTGCAATACTTTTCTTGTTTTATAGAATACTTTAAGTGTCACATAAGCAAATAAAGTACCTCAAATGAAGGTATATTTCTAATATAAACTCACCAGTTTCAAAATACTCCTGTTTTTTTAGAAATAATATTACAAATCAGCTCCTAAGATTAAAAAAGGTGTTAGTAAGCGTTCAGGAAAAGCTGACCAGCAATGAGTGCTGTGGTCTGCTTCACTGCCCTGCCCTGAATCATCATCAAACTGCATCCCATCAATTTGTTCCTGCAGTGAATGAACGAGGGCAGGAACATGCACACTGCCACACTGCGAACCACAAGTGTGTGTTATCTCTGGCTTGGGCGGCCTTTTGCCAAGCTATACCACCATCTGCAAGATAAAAACCTCTGAACCACAGCAGGACTTGGTTTTATTTTAAAAAATTAATGCAATGAAGTTGTGCTCAAGCCTTTTAATAAACCTGGCAGCTGTGGGGCGTTCCCACCCTTTGGACCACCACATCCATGCCATCCTTATAATGGTCCATGGGGTTCTTCCACCTGCAGATCCATCCCAGGATCAGGGTTAGCCCTGACAAGTTAAAAAGGGTCAAACCCATTTCTCCCCTCTAGAATAGCCCATCGATCCCTCGCTAGGCTGATGCTTCCCAAGGGTTCAGAGGAGGATTTAGCCGTGATGTGGGACGAAATGTGTGCACAGCACTGCAGCCACATCTTGGGAGGAAAAAGCAAAGGATGAAACACACCAGGCACCACCACCCAGACTGAGAGATGGGAAGAGGTCTGCAGCCCCCTCAATATCCTTTGTCCCTAGCAGATCTGTGCACAGCTTTCTGCACCCTCCTACAACCAGGTGGAGCAGCTTACGCCACCTGGAATGAGCTGGAGGTGGCAATGAAGATACTACTGATGCTTAAAGAGACTTTAAGGGCAGCAGGCTAAAAAGAGAAGCAGTGCCAGTGCTCCTCCAAGGGAAGTATTCTGTAAAGTTCCAAAGAAGGAGGATATGGGGTTTTATGATGGGAAAAATACAGGGATGCCTGCGGTCCTGCTGAGCAAAGGATGGCCTCCAAACTCGCGTGCACCAAGGTAAGTGTAGACATGCTTACCTGGTGGTGGAGAAAAATGAAGCGTAGGGGGATAGGGTGAAGAGAGCTATTTTAAGTACTTCTCGCTATGGCTTACTGTTGTAGCAGAAGACTTAGAAAAGCCTTCAAAATGACAATCACCATTTAGGTTAGAAAAGCAAGTAAGTACTTCAATAACAATTTATTCACCAACTAATGTTTGCTGCTGAATTACAGCTTTTACAGTGTTTTTCTAAAGTATGATGTTTGTCTCCACCCTGCCTCCCCAAGACTCTTTTTTTTCTTTTTTTTTTCCCCTTTAAACAGAAAGGGATTTGAATCATGACTTACATGTAACTTTTCTAGGTTCTGTGCTGGCTAAAATGTTCTCACGATGCAGGGAACAGGATCAATGGAGAAATTAAGAGGCTGCAGCAATCCATTAAGAAGTGGCCCTCCAAAGCTTTGTAGGGCAATGTTCAGGCAACTCAGTCGATAGCAACCTAAAATAAAATAAAGGCAGGCATTAAAAAATTCAAGGGCTGAATCTTTACAACACACCTCTTTTTATTTTTTTTCCTCCCTTTTAAATCTGAAAACACTTGGGGGAGAGGGCTAATTTTTTTTTAAACACAGAATGTGTTTATGTCAAACATGATGATTACATTATGCCCATTACATTCATCCTCTTACCTTTAAGTTGTAGATACCTTACAATAAAGACCATGTTTTTCTCACATTCATATAGCACCCAGGCATAGGAGGCTCCTAAGAAGAATTACAGAACCAATAAACTAACATTTCTGTGATTATTCAGGTCATACCACTGGTGTGTACATATTTATACACACATAGTAAGAAATTCTTCACGGGGAGGGTGGTGAGGCACTGGAACAGGTTGCCCAGAGAAGCTGTTGATATTTCCTACCCTAGAAGTGTTCAAGGCCAGGCTGGATGAGGCTTTGAGCAACCTGACTTAGAGGAAGGTGTCCCTGCCCATGGCAGGGGGGTTGAACTAGAAAAGCTTTAAAGGTCTCTCCCAACTCAAACCATTTTGTGGTTCCATGAAACTGTGCATCACACGAGAAAGGTGTTCCAACAAAACTAGTAAAATGATCTAAGAGACTTAAAATAACAATTATACTGGCTTTAGTCAAAGTTTTGCTTTGATTTTACCAAGAAATTTGTTAGGAACATCAAATATGTTCTTTTGTTTCCGCTTTGTTCTGGGGAGCTTCAGAGAAAGAACACCATCAGCGTAGTTTAGCATCCCCGGGTTAAAGCAATGTGTGTCACATTCCTCCATCCACCCTGAAGGAAAGCTACCTGTCACGCCAGTCCGTGTCAAAAGAAAATTAGGGAGGCAATAAAAGGTTCGCGTGCACACAGCAAATTCATTGCGCTGCCGCTGTCATGCAAGAGGCTCGGGGCTCAGTCCCTGGAGGGGAGGCACATTGGGATGGGGAGGGCTGCTGAGAGCAGAGCTGGGGCTGCCGGGCTGGAAGAGAGGGTGAACCCCCCAGCACCCCAGTCCCAGCATCCCCACACAGCCCAGATCCTGCACAGCGTCCGTCCCAGCTGACTCCAAAAAGGCTTCCCCCATCTACTAAGGAAGCGGCCACAATCCGAAGTGGCTGGGGAGGAGGGTGGGAAGGAAATACTTGT
Organism: Rhynochetos jubatus; assembly: GCA_027574665.1. NCBI lineage: Eukaryota > Metazoa > Chordata > Aves > Eurypygiformes > Rhynochetidae > Rhynochetos > Rhynochetos jubatus. The sequence continues at coordinate 85,292,974 of CM050650.1, read as the reverse complement.
GGAAGAAGAAGTAATTAGTTTTAAGTTACAGGGATTTGCACGTTGACGTTTTCAAGTTGCCAGTGCCCAACACTCTACTGTTTTCCTGGGGAAAAAAAATTGAATGCTTAACTACTATTTACTTGAATGAAGTTGGCAATTGAGAGTGGAAAGGAAGATAGATCTTCTGTTGAACAGAAGGGGACAGCAGCAGTACAAGCCGTGGCACGTATCTATCTTCCCAGGATCACTGCAAGGGCTGCGTCTGCAGAATTACCTCAGACTAAAGCCAGATAAAGGCGGAGGTGAGGGGAAGGCAAATAAAACCCAGAAGTTGGATTTTTTTTTAAAGTACTATTATTTTTCTGAAATGTGCAAAACAAACTCTTCAGTAAGAACTTCTGGTTTCCCAAGAAACGTTTACTGACTCCGTAAGAAAGTAAAAAACCAACACAAAGCAGTGCAAATGAAAGAGATTTGGTTGTTGTTTTTCCTAAGTACGCGGTGCCTGGTAAAAAGAAAAAAAAAGTTCAATACTTTCTGAGCACCAATGCTACAGCATTTTCCTCCAAGCCTTGTAGAGAACTGGATCACACGAAAAGTAGGTTGTTTCTTCTGGATGGCACCCGCCTAGATGATTTACTCACAGATGCTCAAAATACTGCTACCTTTAAGGATTACGTATATGGGTACTTGAAAAGAATCATGAGGCTATGCTAGGAACACAATGCTTGTGTCAGGTGATGTAATTTTCTCCAAGTGGGCATAACATTCATTGACAAGCTGTAAGAGGACCAAATATTTATGGTTGCAAATATACATTATCTAAATTGCCTATAAAACTAAAAATATAAACTCCAAATCTGTTCGGTCATAAATCACTGGTAGAACAAAAATAACTGTGGCTAACTCAATGGCCAAAGGAACAAACCCAGGGAAGCCTCTTTTTTTTCAAGGACAAGTTACTTTTCTGAGCTAAAATTGCACTTGCCACAGCATACCAGAAGGAGAGGAGAATAAACAGAAGTGGGGAACAGGGAAACAAGAAAAAAAAAAAAAAAAAGGTGGGGGAAGACTTGCAGTGCCACGCTTTTCTGAGGCGGTGTGATTGATATTCACTGCTGTAGAAAGCATGAGGCTGCGTCCCAAACATTTCATTCCCTTCTACAAATGTCTCACTCTGTATCTCGCCCCGTGTTCCCTAGATATTCTTGCCCTACGTGGGATGATCCAGCCAGCATCAGGTTTTACACATGATCTAAAACATGAAAGCAGGAATCTCTCAGCCCTGGGGTCAGCTTAGGGTAGATTGAAACCTAACCCCCGCCTACGGTCAACACGAGGGCTTCTTCATGCTTTCCACTCGATAAAAGAATTTTGTTTCTGAAATAGGCAAATTATTAAAAGCAAAACTGTGTCTACAGCTGTAAACTTACAAGGAATACATGAAAACTGAGCTTATACAAAATAAAGAGCCGGTTTCAGCATTTTAACATGCTGACCAGCCAGGTTTACAGCCTGGGGAGAACCGGATCCTCGGGAGGGGAAGATGCAGTCCCCGCTCCAAGGCTTGCTCACCTCAAGGTCTCAGATCTGAGCACAGACCTGCACATGTGGGCGACCAGTTACAGGACCACGAGAGGCCACAAAATGATTGTTCAATGTCAACTTGATGACTCAGCCTCGGGAGTCATGGGGGGTGCAAGGAAACTTTGTTTTAAAAAGAAGCATCTGCCTCCACAGCTGCATAGAAAGCTACAAAAATAACAATACTTCAAACCAGACATTATAAACTTTTTTTCTTTTTAAACTTACATTGTTTAACAACCTCTTGTACATTTTTGAACTGGGTTACCTTTTTTCCCCCTTTCTGAGGGCTTTCAGTACCTCTTGGCAGCCCAAGTTAGCACTGAAGAATGCAAACATAAAGGAAGATGCACGAGACACCACAATTGGCAGAAGGAAGCATGGAGCTAAAGAAGTATTTGATACAAGGAAACACCTTCCAGCTTGGATTTCTGTTATACAGAGTGCGCGTTTCAAAGAGAGGTTTTGTTATTAACGTAAAATAATGAGAGCTTTGATGCTTAAGAGGAAGAAAACCGATTAAGTTCTTCAGCTTGCAGTGAGCAAACCAAGAAAGATGATTTGAGAAGAGCGTAATGAATGTACCTGGGTATTACTCTCGTTAGCATGAAAGATGTTTCAAACACAGCAAATCGTGCATTCATGCTCAAGAAAACCAGAGAAACGGGGCAGACAATGAGGGAGGCGAGCAACAAATATGTAGTTGGGCTGGCAAGCACACCAGTATTCACAATGGGCACGTAAAATTAGGGCCAAGTACAATGAACCCTGACGACAAGACAAATTGGTGAGCTTCTCACAGACACGGACAGAAGAAGAGAAGTATTTAAGGAAGGCTGCGCACCAGCAAGCAGGAAGAAGTGAGCACAGCGTGCAAACAAAGCCTGTATTTTCTGAAGCGAGGCCTCACTTGGAGTGCAACGTTTCTTACACAAATGTGTGCAGAAATTCGTTCCAGTGAAGTCAAGGATCCAAGGCTGCTACATGCAGTACCATCACAGATTAGTGGATGTGTTTTCGTTACGTTTTGTGTGGGTTTGAGTGAAGCTGAGGAATACTTCTTTCTGATTGAAACAGCTTCATTGGAATAACTGTGGCTTGCAACTGCTTGAAGGATTGCCTGAGGCTGAGAAGGCATTTGTATTGCTCCTGACATTTAGTGCAGGATCTCTCCCTGAATTCTGTAAATTAAACCCAAGATGATATTGATACATATGTCAGAAAATACACACGGCCTGGTTCACTACCAGTGCATTTAATTTCCTCCTAATAACCATGTTTGGTTCTTCCAAAGAGAAGGAACATGCTCATCCATCATAGAATCTCAGAATGGTTTGGGTTGGGAGGGACCTTAAAGACCATCCAGTTCCAACCCCCCTGCCATGGGCAGGGACACCCTCCACTAGGCCAGGTGGCTCAAAGCCTCATCCAGCCTGGCCTGGAACACTTCCAGGGATGGGGCATCCACAGCTTCTCTGGGCAACCTGTGCCAGTGCCTCACCACCCTCTCTGGGAAGAATTTCTTCCTGACATCCAATCTAAATCTACCCTCCTTCAATTTAAACCCGTTACCCCTTGTCCTGTCACTACAGACCCTTGTAAAAAGTCCCCCCTCCAGGTACTGGAAGGTGCTGTAAGGTCTCCCCAGAACCTTCTCTTCTCCAGGCTGAACAAGCCCAACTCTCTCGGGGGAGAAACGCTCTCAGGAAAGTACTCCAGCCCTCTGATCAGCTTGGTGGACTCCTCACTCCTGCTTGTGCTCATGCGCACCGCTTAAGTCAGCAGCAGCCAAAACCAGGAGTCTGAAGGGCACAGGTACAGCAGCTTCTTCCCTGGTGCCCTGAAGTGGGATGCAGAAGATCACCTCAAGCAAGGAAGTCTGGACCAAGAGCAGGGAGGCACCCATCCAGGGCCACGAGGATGGGCTCAGTGGCGTGCCCCTATCTGGACGAGCTATGTCACCAGTCAGTGGAGATGCGATTGAGCTGTTGGTTCAGATAATGTCAAAACCACAGGAGGAATCAGTCTGGCTAGAAACCATGACCAAAGTCATCAGGAGAAGAGGCAGCTGCTGCTGCCCTGGGCTGGCCAGGGAAGCACTCCAGGGTCTGCAAATGGGATTTTCCCCTGCTACATCTAACAGCACCAACTGGGCTTAAACGGAAAACCCTCAGAAGAGCTGGGGGATGTGCGTGGGGGAAATTTTCCACCCCCTCTTGTCCTCTGGTTGCAGTTAACTCTGTGACACATCAACCAGGCTGGGCTAGGAGAGGCGGGAGACTGTAGTTCAAGAGCATCACCATAGGAACTTGTAAATCTTCTTATGTAAAATCCGAATGATTTTATCATTGGAATATACTTGACTTAAAATAAAGTCACCGTTGAAAATATTTTATCTTGGTGGTGTAACTCCTGGAAGAATGGCTAAGTGTAAAAGGAAAATTAGCATAGGCTGTGAGAAAAAAACCCACACAACAACATTATCAAACGGCACAAGATGAATATTTATGCCCCACACGGTAAAACCAATACACAGAGAAAGTCACAGCCTAATACTTTGTGTCAGATCTGATGAAACTTCAGGTATCTGGCTTATTTCTCCTGAAGGCCTAGAGATTTTGGTAAATACACATGCAAACAGGAAAAAATAAGTAGTTCAGTGACAAGGATGAAATTGCTGTCCCTGAGCCTGGCGTCTGGGAAGACGATACCAGACTAGCCAGCTCTGGATCTCTTGGGTAAGGATGCTTCCCAGGCTGGCACAAAATGACGCAGCTCACTGGGTTTATGGTCCGGGACTCCTGCACCAATGTATGTGAACCACAAGAACACACACCTGCCCTGCCAAAAGGATGTTCCCGCATTGCACAATTGTCACAGTCTGACTTCTACTGCTGATTTCTTTTAAAAAATGCAAATCAAGAAAACAGTTAACATACAGAATGAAAGAAAGGGCCGCAGTCAACCACAAAAACTCCCCATAATGTTGAGCGTGTGGGAAACAGATAAGTTAATGCTGCAAAAGATGAACAATATTTAAGTATCAACACAAATGGTTTTTTTGGGAAGGTTTATCTGGCATCTCTACTGGTTTTCCTCCGCCCTCTAATACAAAAATAACTACTTCTAACTGTGACCGGGAGAGATGGCAGCAGCTCAATGTTGTTCCCTTTTCAGAAAAAACCCTACCACCTTACAACACCAGACAAACTAATTTTCAGGTGATTTCAGATCAGGGTGAAGTCAGCGGTGCATATGCCAGTTCAGAAAGTTCAGTTTGTGGTCTCATTTTCATCAGCTTGTGAAATGAGGACATACATGCGCAACATGAGGGCAGGAGAAATAAAGCCTTTCTCCGAGCTGTACAGCTGGTTCCCCATACCCGAGCATGAAGTGGAAGAGTTATCCTTTACCTTGTATAAATGCCAAACGCAACAGTTGAGCACCACGCTACGAAGCAGAGGGAACCCGGGTTTTGAGCTACAGCAACGGCCCGCTCCAAGGAAACGGGAACGTGCTACAAAAAGCTAAAAGCCAGGAGTCATCAAGCTCAACCTATCAAGTTCAATTCCTCCAGGAACACACTTTCTCCTTGGGTCACCAGTCCCACCAAGCAGAGGCCAAACGCTGTTCCTCCCTCTCCTGCAGACATAATCTCCGTCTGCTTTGGCAGAAAGAAGCAAGAAGAGCCGTGGTGAGCACAGCATTCATCCCATTCCCACCCATGCTGACGGTCTGTTATGACCCTGTGCAAGCTGTGGTGGGGCCGAGAGCAGGACAGTGCTGCTCCTCACGTAAAGGGGTTGCTGCTGCTTTACACTCACACCAAACAGGGGAAAGCTGCAAGACCTGAAAACACTTTGTGGGTTATCCTCCCTCATAACAAACAGAAGAAGAGTAAGGCAGAATCGTGATGGGAAAGGGCTTCAAAAATACGTTCCCTGTTGGGTGAACTCAAGTCTGTTTAACAAGAAAAGCCAAGGAGGCCACACACAGTAATGCTGAGAAAAAGGAAATGGTACTTCACTTTAGCCAGAGTCATAAATCTTACCAGCGAGCCTCTAACGGCAAAGCGGCGAGCAGGGGAATTTTTATACACAGATAATTAGCTGCGAGCTGATACTGGGTTTACTGTGCTGTACACTCCACGTGTGCAGCGCCTTCTCAACCTGCAAAACATGGCGTGAGGCTCTGGTTGCCTCGTTGCTGCTGGCTTTACTGGGAGCTGTGTGGCTGAAACTCTCAGAAACGCTTATAAAAAAACCCCAGAAAGGTGGAGGTGGGTATTTCTGGTCCACAGAAACCTTTCTGAGGCAAACCCAGAAAGGTTTTTTTTCGATGGGAAAAATGCACTATGCTTATAAAACCCATTTCCTCTGCTACAAGGGAGATGGTCTGACAGGACACCTTGTCCCACCATTAGCACCCTCATCTTCTGGGTTATGGACGCCACTCACAGATCCTGCAGAGCAGGCAGTTCGATCAGGGAGAGGTTGACCCTCCGAAGCAGCAAAAGACAATGTGCTTGAGGAAATCCATCAGCCAGCAGCAGCTGCAGAGCTGCCGCAACAAGGACTGAAGTCATCCGGGCATTCCCACCACTTCTGGTGGGAACAAGCAGCCCATCCACCAGCACTCATTCCTCGACATCTTGCTCTGTTTCAGAGCATAGCCAGGGACTTCCACTAATGACAGATGTGAGCAGAGACTCCACTGTTTCTAATAGTCAGACCACACTTCCAGTGAAAGAAAAGCTGCTTTTCGGTTTCTGTATGAGAGGGTATCCAGGGCACACGTGCCAGCGGCACGCCGGGTGCACTAGGTGCCCGCAAGCACACAGCACTTCCGATGCCACCTTAGAAGGGACCAATCTGGTCTAGAGGAGAAGGTCTGGAAGCCTTCATTGCCAAAAGACACCTGAGTTAGAGAATGGCCCAGAGAGGACAGCAGCTTGCTCCTCTAAGACTGGCTGAGGACACCAAAGGCAGCAAGCAGAGCCCATCCCATTTGCACCAGGAGCTCCAAGGTAGCTCCAGGAGGGAGCAGCGGTAGGCTACGGCCCCCACAGGCTACCTTGGTGCTGCTAAATACCTTCTGCCCATCTTCTACTCTCTTTTTCATCCCCAACCTGGTGCAAAACGGCAGGTACACCTCATTGCTCAATCATGCTCCTCTGATAGCCTGAAAGAGCTGGAGGCAGGTTAAGGCTACAGGGCAGACCACCTCCACCATCCCAAAAGCTTCATCTGCATGGAGTTAAGCAGCAGCTCTTGTCCAAGACTCAGTTCTCTCGCTACTGTATGTTTAACTGAAAGACCAATCTGTATTTACTGCACTGAACTACAATTATGGGGTTTTTTTTAATCATTCAGCCTAATGGTATGCAGCTGTCACAGAAATCTTTGAACACATCACTGGCTCTCTTTGAGCTGATTAACCAGATAAGGAACCGTAGCCAAAAGACATGAAAGGATAGGTCCAAATTTCAAACTCTCAGCTGAGCAAAGAATTTCATTCAAAGGACTGTACGAAACGGCGGGGGGAGGAAAAGGCTCACAACACAAATGAAGGTTTTGTTTACTACTGATATAAACAGCTGAAACACTCTTCGTCGCTCGGTTGAAGAACCGGCGCGCACCAGTCTCAAAGCAGTGCCGGTGGGTATTACAGCTGCCGCGCTGACCTGTGCGGATGCCAGTATTCGTGTCGTTTTTTTTCTGGACTGGAATTGCGGGAGAACTTACCAACAAATCTAACTTTATGCTGAAGGAACCTCCGTGTGATACTGAAGAGCTCCAAACCAAGATCTGTGCCCCTTCACCCCAACTGCTTCCGTCCAGCGTGTTTCTTTGGATAGCGTAGTAATTTGTTTTTTCATTCAAGACAGCTCCACCTATTTGCTTTTATTTCTAGCATACTGTTTACTATTCCAATCAGAACATTCTGTAACCTCATCTAAGTGTTTTATTATTAATTGCTGCACCCCTCCACCCCACCCTTAATAATTATCCTCAGGAGAAGTAAACATTTCAACACGAGTTACTTTAGTTAAAGCCATGAATATGCATTATTTATTTATTTAGGTAAACAGTAATTAAGAAATATCACCCAGACCGTCTTCTCTTTGAAAGGAGCACTACTTCACCAGCCTTGCCACAGGAATTGGCAGTCCCTTAAACACATACATTACTTTGTCCTCTTCTGCCGTGATTTACATCCACGGGCCTCACACCACACAACAGCTACCAGGAAGACAGCCCCTGCATTTCCCAAGGCCGTGCAGTGAGTCCAAAGCATCCAGACTCACTCTCAAGGATGAGCAGCAGGTAGCCAGGCATCCGTAGAGAAGAAAGCAGCAATATCTTGGGTGCAGGATGAGGACCAGAAGGCAGCTACCTCTCATCCAATGTGCTGGGGTTTAAGGTTTTTTTTGCAGCAAAACCACCTCTACAAAATCAAAACTCTGATAACCCACCTCTGCTCTCTCTCCATGGACAGAAAGAAGGCTACATCCTTACAAACCGAGGGGCTGTCACCACTGCGGCCTCTCCATGCTAAGCTGGGGAGCAGCCAGCCCCAAACCAATGCGTTTGGTTCTGGGGCAGTCAGACAGCCCCGTATGCCGAATATATATAACCTATACATTGAGCGTGAGCGACTCCATTCACTTCCCACAGATTTCTTCCTCAGTGTTACGCGACCTCAAATACTGCAACATCCCATACTGCCCAATACTTCCACCAACTCCTACCACGTGTCGTGACAGAATCAGGCAGCATCACAGGCAGTGCAGACGCTTACAGGGAACTAATTTTTTTTAAACCAAGAAATTAAGACACATCAGACATGGTGGATCAGGCCACCTAAGGATCACGCCAGCGCTACAAGAGAGGAATCAAAATGTCACCCAAAGACAAAGGGATTTTCGCAGATCTAAAATTGTTAAGTAAATAGATAAAACTGCGGTCTGGGCTTTGTTTCAGTTTTCAGAGCTGATTTCCGGCCACCGTTCAGAGAAATGCTTTGCATTTCCATTTCTGACTCACCCGTGTTAACAAGCGCACTCGCTGGAATTACTAAGCATGGGATCCGATCAAAACATTTCGCTTTCTGAATCAAAGTGCTTTTCAATTTTATTGATGTGAACGCATCCATAAACTTAACGTGGTGACTGACAACACCGACGGCGTGCGGGTACGGTCCCGGCGCATGATGCGATGGGTCAGAGGACCCCTCTCCCCCCTGGTGCCCGGCGTCCCACCGAAGCACGGGGACATCTCCCAAATCCTGCGCAGTCGCTCGGCGCAGACCGACACCGGTCTCTCGCAACCCGATCACAAAATGATACGCTCTTCCAGAGACACGTTTAAACGTCGGGGTATGAATGAAAGCCATTCCTGAAAAGAATCTGTTATGAAACCGAAAATCGGAGACCGCCGCAGCGCTGTGCCTAAGTTGAGTCATCAGTTCCCTTTGCAGCCTAATAATTGACACTGCCTTGATCAGAATGACTGATCTGAATGTTGCTTTGTGTTTGTGTGTTTTTTTATCTTTTCTGCTTTATTTATTTATTTAAAGATTTCCTATGTAAACAAGCCGCCTGTCATCTCACAGGAGTGTTTGTATTGCCAGATCACGGGAAACAACTGTCAAAAACAGACTTCGCTCTCCTCCTGAATCAGACTGTACTGCAAAGAAACCGAACGCCGGTCTTGTTATGGAAAAAGTATGCTGCCAGCTCTCCGTGGAAGCACTGATTTTACTGCATTTTCTTGGGATTAAATACTGCAAAGATTGTTAGAGGAGTTCCCTCCTTCTCCCTGCAGGATCTCTCCCCCAAAGAAAATCTTGGGAATTTAAGAGCTGCTTTTCTCCCCTCTCCCTCCACTTCTCTGCAATTAAGTAACTTCTAGGAAGTGACAGGAGAAGAATCAAGGTTCAGTGAAACTTCAGAGCATGTTCATTTCCCACCTTTCAACACCGATACTCGGATAACGGAGTGATCTCTCTCTTGACGCTTTCAACAAACACACGCTCCCACGCATCTGCATCCCTCAGGTCACACCTCTTCAAAACGATTCATTAATTATTTTCACATCTTCTGAACAAGAAAAGATCAAGTGAGAATGCAACTGCCTCTAGTGGTGTTTTCTGAAGAAGAGGTGATGCAAAACAGGGTGGTTGCTACTACCAGGATACGGGTGATGCTAGAGAGATGTAATGAGATGAGGGTCTTCTGCCAGGGAATCTGCCCTGGAATAGCAAAACCATTGAAGCAACAAAAAAAAAAAAAAAAAAAGAAATCAAAGGAAGAAACAGGTATGAGGCTGCAACAGAAAGAGAATTAGGCTACTCCATTAGCATGGAAATGGAGAGGAGATGATTGGGGCAGGAGGATCAGGCTCAATGGGTACCACCCAGGTGTCAAGGCTGGGACTGCACACAGAGCCCTGTTAAATGGACCTATAATTTATAGATTAAGGGGACAGTATTTGAAACATCTATCAGCAGATACACGATCTTGTAAGAAGCATGTCCCCGGATGGGTGAGCAATTAATGACCATGTCTGTATTAGCCTTGGTCAGTAAACTGAAACCACCAGTACTATGGAGCTGATGTGATGCCCAATTTTTGTGGTTTGTCTGGCAGTAACTCCAGCCTGGTGCTGCAGACCAAGCACCTACCAAGAGCTGGAGTAAAGCAGCACTGGTGCTGGAGGCACAATTCTCATCAGTAACACATCGATCACACAGCATGCTACTAATTCCTAAAAACATGGCACAGTGATAGGAGGAGGACCTCTGTATACTTTGGAGAAGATGGAGGAAGACCCATCTAAACACCAAGTAGGAAGAGAAGGAATGATGGAATGAATGGCTTAAAAAGGGAAAAGAAAATCATTTACTGGTTGGAGATGACATTATATTGTATTTCCCTAACTGTGTAGGTGGCTGGACATGTAGATAATACTTAGAAGTATCTGCAAAATATTGTACTCTCCCTCTGCTCTGAATGGGGCAGAAGTGGATTCAGATGAAAGCCTTGCTTTTCAATGACAAAACATCTTAACACAAGAAATTTACACAGCTCCTGAAATAAGAAATAACTGCAGAGCTGCATTTATGAAACAAACCTGTGACAATAATAAACAAGATGCAATCTCAATTGTGATTTAGAACCAATACCCAGACGCGTATAGCTTTAGCTACACTCGGCACAGAGTATCATCAACCTTACAACAGATTTGGGGAATCTCATATTTACACTTTTACTTACCTCATCTATTTTAGAGAGAAATGGACAGACACACTACCGAAATGTGGAGGAGACACACTACTTTGGCCAGATTTGAGAAGAGACTGCACTTGGTTGGCATTAGTTTTTATCTGCCTGACCTAGGATAACACATGCTTTTGACCGCAACTTTTATAAACTCTTTGAAGTTTTATTATTCCAAGGTGCAAGGGTGGCAACACCAAGACAAAGGATGCAGAGGAAAATTGAATGGGAACTAAAAGCACTTTGCACTCTCAAGCCAGCAAGTGAAAGAATCATATTTGGCTTCATGAGAGCATTGCCAATACTAACAAACCATTTGCCGCCTGGCACTGCATACCAGCGGGTTGTATACAAACGTACATTAGTGTTTTGATGCAAGCTAAGTGGGCAAAATTTGAATTGTGTCTGCCATGGCTGCTTTGTAGTTCATTCCGCACCCCATCCTGAAGGTCACGATGAGAAAAAAAACTAAGGCACGGGGAACAAAGGAAAACAGGGTTCACTGCCTCACAAAGAAAGGTAAGGCAAGACTGTACTTCACGTCTGCTAACAGCTCAACTCAAACTTTGGCAATACATGAGTTTCTTCTTCAGTTTCATGCCAAGTGAAATCAGAAGTTTGTATCAGTATCGTCACCACCCCAGTTAACCATCACCCACCGCAGTAATAAGAACCAGCATGCATTAGGCCAGAATCAAAGCCAGCTCCATAACCAGAACAAAGGATGATTTCCTCTGCAAGCTCCCTTCTCCGCTCAAACTGTGGCTATGCCAGCTTCAGGGATCTCTGGCCTGATCCACGCTCACTGCTCATTCCCACCAGAAAAACATTCTCTGCACCCAATAATTATTGCTTAGCTTTGCCACGTGAAAGAGCCTCTCTTTCCAATTCTCATGGCTTTTGGAGGGGTTTTGTGTTTTGTTTTTGACTCATGCCACAAAACCTGCCTGTTCTGCCTTGATTACCTTGTTTTATTATTCTCTGTAGTCCTGGCATTTAGTTAAAGTTAAGCAGAAAACAGGCAGTTGCACAGAGAATTATTAGTACAGCAAGTGCCGTAACCAAGCAATGTCATCTATTTTATTGCTTATGAAGTCAGTGTACCAGAACCAGCCAAATCTATTAGTTTGGTCTGAAAGTACTTTTTTCCTTTCCTGCTTACAACAGGATAATTAATACTTGGAAGACATAATGGAGACAAGAAGCATGGTGGTAGGTTAGCACTCCTAATGACATAAGCTTACATTTGGATCAAGAGTTGCGGTTTGGGACGTATCTCTAGGAACAAAGAGTAACAAAGTTTGTCTCTGCATGTGTCAAGGAGACTTGCCACACCGTTTAGCCGTCATCCCAAATTACTTATTACCTGTGCCAGTGTTCTCGTTCCACTGAAAAAGTCTGTACTTGTCCCTGAAGATCTGCAAGTGAAAAATTAAATCTTTCCCACCGTTCAGGGTGACTGATGAAGAATTCATTAATGAATACATGGGCAAAAAGGCTCTCCACAATTACAGCACACAGCTATAAAAGCCAGTGCACGGTGGCCAGCAAATGTTTCTACGTAGAAATTGGCTTAACACAGCTTCCTACTTGGTAAATAGTGAGAGGAAATTCTGAATAAATATTTGTTTTCCCGTATTTATTTCTACACTGGGTGAGGCAAGACAAAAGGATGTTTAGGCACTGAACTGATGTCAGGTCTTGTTCTCTGTGCACAATATGGCCTGCAACGTTTTAGGGCTTTTAATCTCATATACCTCATGGATCCCATTATCATCACCATCATAATGAAACCAGACACAGCTTACTTCCCATTTCCCCAGCCCGACACCAGCAGGGCACGCTGAAATGACAGAATCACTCGTGTAAAACTGACTGAAGAAGGTTACCCATCATTTCAGCTACTTGGCTTCACCTCCCTGTGCCAAACGGTGCCACCTCAAGCTGCTCCTGCCAATGCGCAGGTCAAGCAGCAGCGTAACCCACACCATAAGGAATAGGAGACATCCAATGTAGCTTGTCCACAGGAAAGGCAGAAAACAATCCCTGAGTGTTTCTACAATTCCTGTTGCTTTCGGCACAATCAGATGTTATTGAACTGTAATCCTAGATAAGTATATTGAATCTTACAGCTAAAGTCAATTACACTGCGTTAAATAGCTGGCCTCCTGATTTGCAGGAGGAAAATCGCTTCTTTGGTAAAAAGCTAAATTAGTTCAATAACTCATTACTTGTAGCTTGGGCGTGGGGTTGAAACAGCAAATGGACAACTAAGTGGTTGCCCTATTTTCAGGCAGCAGTCCCTTGGAGCTGTAAGCAGATCAAAGTCCCAGCTGGGAAAAGGGATAAGCATGGCAGGCAGAAAGGGGACATCCAGCATCAGCAGCACCACATCTCAAACCAGCCGTGTTCTCTCATGGCAGGAGACAATGAGCTAACCAGCCTCAGAAGAGATGAGACATCGCTCTTCCTGTGATTGAAAATCCTCATACACTGGAGGTTTGGATTAGACGCAGCAGCCAACCTGGAGCTGCACCGTGCGTCTCCAAGCAAGAAGCACTAACTACTCATCACCCAGAGAAGCTGTGGATGCCCCATCCCTGGAAGTGTTCAAGGCCAGGCTGGATGAAGCTTTGAGCAACCTGGTCTAGTGGAGGGTGTCCCTGCCCATGGCAGGGGGGTTGGAACTAGATGGTCTTTAAGGTCCCTTCCAACCCAAACCATTCTATGATCTAAAATGGGTTTAACTTGACCAAAGTAGATGGGGCTGCTCCCAGGTCCACCTAGGCTTACACATCCTCTGTCTCTGGAGGGCTGTAAATCACAGTCTTTCCAGTACAGACCCCAGTCCCTGGCACTGCCCCTGCCTGCATGCTGCCTTCGCACTCTCCATGGATGTCCACTCCTGACCATGGTCAGACACTGGGCTGGGGGACCTCTGGTATGACTCTCATTCATCATCTTGGCTCAGAATTTAGGCTGCTGTGTGCTGCCATCAACTGGGGTCCAAATGAGAAACCAGAACAAAACCAAACTATTTAATAAATGAAAAGAGAGGGAAAGCTGGGTGCAGTGAAATGGTGGGGAAAACAGACAGGAAAGTAAGTTGATGAGAGAGTTGCTGAAGAAAAGCCAACCTGCCCAAGACAAAGGCTGGCTGTCATTGTAAGGAGTGAGGAACAAGTAGAGGAGGGAGGACCTGGGAGGGAAGAGCACCTTGTGCCACCTCTGTATCCTACCAGACACGAGTTGTAACAGAGAGGAAACTTCTCACAGAAGGGTCAGCATGGAGAGAATCGGTGTCAGAAAGAGGTCCAGGTGAGTACGGATCTCAGAGCAAGGCTGGGGAAGCGCTCCTGTGGCCACAGACTGAAATATGGCAGGGATGGAAGGACTACACAGGTCCCCAAGAGGAGGATCTCTTATTAGCGTTGGCAGCTCGGAGAAAGTTGAAGGTGAAGTCAAAGGACGGTTTGTGAAAGCAAGGCCAAAAAAAGAGAAGGCAGTAAGAAGGTGAGAGGACAGGAAACAGAAAGAGCTGTTGTAGCAGAATCAAATAGAAAACAAAATGTGGCTCTGGTCTGAATATGAACCTGTCTGTGCTTTCAAGATCTCGTCAGTGGCTGGAGAAGAGCATTACTAATGTTTGGAGGAGAAAAAGAGCATATGGGGCTCCACACCCTCTTCCCAGAGAAAAATAATTCCACTAAGGGGTGAGAAAAGTTTAACTACCAACCCACAGAAGATGAAAGGACACGTCAAAAGGCGTGTGGCTTGTCATTTCTGATTACTTACTCAGAATTAGCATCAGCACCGGGTGAATTCATACCAAAATCTCTTAAATGAATATTTGCCTATCAGGGTCTGAGTGGAGGTGCAGAGGGGCTGAAGGCCAACCGCGGTGCCAGGCTATCTGGACACCCTCAGCAGGTGCAGCGACGCTGTGCCAGCGCACACCTTGGCAGGACTCTGGGAATGTGACAGCCCGCTCGCTCATACCACCTTCCTCGACTGCTAGGTCACCTCCTGACCAGACTCAAGCATTCTTCAGTTTCTTCCTAACACACCACTGTATTCACATGCCAAGAGATCTCTGCGTAAATGGGGAGATGACAGAAGCTACGCTTCTGATCCCGTTGGGTTTGCGTGGGTCGCGCGTGTCGAGCAGACAGGAATGACTCCAAGCCATGAGACAGACTGTGAGGAGAAAGGCGAGAGACAGGGAATACTCCAAATGTCTGCCGCTGCAGACACCGGGGCAGCCAAACCCCGAGAGAGAAACAGGCCTGACAGACTTGGAAAGAAAAAAACCAACGCTTTCTAGATCTGGAAATAATTTCCTCTACTCTTGGACACTGAAACCGCAAGCAGCGTGGGTGATTGTCCCCTGTGAGGAAGTGCATCCCTCTCACTCTATTCCCCAGGTCGGGTTTCCCCACTGCCACATCTTTCAGCAGCATCAATAGGCTTCACCCTCACGATGGAAGGGAGGAGGAGGATCTCCGATGAACAAATGAGGAAGTCGGTCATGGGGCAAATGAAGGAGGTTGCCCGAGAACGAACAGGAAACCTGTGAGTGAGGTGGGGAACTGAACCCAGACCATGTGTTCCAGTTCGGTGCCCAGTCCAAGCTGGGTGGCTGACAGATCACCCATTCTACCAGGGCCTCGAAATTTAAGTTTGGTGGGGTTTTTTTTAATGAATGTGTTTTTTTCATTTGTCTAGCCACTATGTTTCATTTCACTCACACTTCTGCTTTGCAGAAGCATTTTATCCTGCTTCTTTTTCGTTTTGGCTTAAACGACCAACACAACTGAACATTAAACAGAATTGAACCGCTATTTGGTTTTTTCCCCCATCAACATCAGCCTCTCTCTAGCTCTCACTTAAGCATCCTTTGTGCACCCTGTGCTCACAATTTCATCAAAACACATCACTGTTACTTAGAAGGAGATGCCTTACTCACAGCTTCAAAAAATTACAGCAACTGCCTATGCAAACAGCGGCGTGGTGAGGCAGCAGAGCAGATCTGGTGGGAAAACCAGAGAAAGGAGACGCACAAAAAAGGTAAGTTCCTTAGTGACTGCTCTGATGCTGCTATGCGTCACGTCAAAATGAGCAATCGGCTGAAGAAAGTCACGGTGTGAGACTGACTAGATTATTTTACTGGCTTGGCTAATGAATCACTGGGCAAATGTGAGCAATGTACTCACAGCCAGGGTAGTCTTCATGACGGGTGAGAACAGTGTCTCTTCCATTATCATCATGATCTGTGGTTTAATTGATATTTTAAAACTTCTTAAGATCTTTCAGTGAAAGGCACATAATATCTAAGATAAAATTCTGGGGTATTATCCTATTTGCAAGGAGGTCCAACAAGTCAAACCGTCATTTCATAAAATAATTCATACTGGCTGAATCCCTTACAGAAAGTCTCAAGATCTTGAGAGGAAAAAAACAGCTAATTTCCACCTGTGTAATAACTAGCACAGTGAGAAAGAAAGAGACTTCAGATTTTTGTGAGAAAAAGCTGCAAACCCACAAACTTTCTAAAGTGCCCAACATGTTATTTTCAGCTTATCTGGATGCAGCCCAAACTATCCACAGCTAACCAAGGTGCAGCAGAAGATTGTCATCATTCCACTTCCACCACAGGCTTCCAGTAACGTGTGCCCGCTGTGCATCCCAGGCTGTCAAGCTCCTGCAAAGTACCGTAAGAGTTCTACGCTTAAAGCGGCTGAGCAGCTGCAAAAATAACCCTCTAAAAATATTGAATACTTGGTCCCACTCGGCAGCTGGAAAAACAATTACTGATTGAAAAATTCAGTGTTTGATATTACTTAATAGTTGGGGAAAAAACTATTTGTGAATCATAATTAACATTTATTTAACTATTTAAAAGCATGCATCTACTGTTTGAGGCTTCACGGGGAGCCAATACGTGGCCTTCTAGCACCATTAAGCAGGCTAACACAGCTAAATTGGCAGGACATGAGGCAGAAAGCCATGCTGGAATGGCAAATCCTTCAAGGAACTGAGATTGTCTCAGTAGTGTGTGCCCTGTGACACCAGGTACAATCTTGCCCTCCCAAACAAGTAGTGACTACCTCAGGGTAAATTAAATAAACGCACAGCTCCAGCTCCTGGTGCTGCAGTGATTCAAAAACCATGACATAAAATGAATGAAAATCCAGAAACAGAGCAAACAGCTCTCCTTGAAACAGTCACAAGGTTTACGGGCAACTCTATGGGGGTGCCAGCCCGGGGCTGGGTCGCAGCAGGGCTTCCTGCTGGCAAGAGCTGCAGCCCAGGGCAGGAAGGGACCAGACACGCTTGTCCACCCCAGAGGTGCCAAGCTCCTGCCTCCAGCGCTGGAAGCGACGGCGGCTTGGGTTGGGACTTAAATTCCACAATTCTATTTACAGACAGGATGCTGAAAACAAACATTTCATCTTGTTCTAAACATCTACCTATTCTAATTAGAAATATTGATTTTCTTAGAAATTAGAATTTTCTACATCCTAATTTCCCCCAAGCAGTTCCCTCACTCCTTCTCTGCCCATTTGCCACAGCTGAGGTGTCCCACCACTGACAGCAACCGGGTCCTTTTTTCATCTCATTCACATCCACGCACATGGAATTAGGCTGAGCATCCCATGGGTCTGGTGGGCGTGGAACAAGGATGAAACGGCCCTCGGTGCATCTGGCAGGTAACTCCTGGCAGAGCTAAGACAAGGATTTTTGACCTGCACAACCTCACTCGGAGAGTGACCCAGGTGTGTCAGTCGACGGCACAGAACAAAAATCCACAAGCAAGAAACCTACTCTGAAAGACTGACCCAAACTGCTTTACCACCGGGTTTAAAGGACTTGGTCTTGGGATTAGAAAATGTGTTAAAAAACCCAAACCCCACTTGTTCATGTACAGCAAATGTAACCCATAGGGAATATCTTGCAAAGTGCTGAGCAGTGTGAGTGAGCAGCCGGTATAACGTGCTTAACTTTAAGTGATTTGAGCCGTGGGTCACTAACCCTCCCACCCTTGCTCTCTGAAGCGACCGTATTGTCGGAGGCCATTTCAAGGGAAATGCACTTAAGTCATAAATACCTCTCATATCATATTTCTCATAACCTGCATCATCAGCAGCAGAAAAAGGAAGGCAATATAAAAAGAAATAAAACAGTTATAAAATTTCAGGGCATAAACATCCTCAAATGGATTATGCTTTCAAAAGGAACTGCAGAAATGGCATGATGAGGTTTTCTTGATGTACATCTTGAAGTTTTCTAGGATGATGTTATTCACTTTAAGTGCAAACATGTTCTCAATACCATACTCAATGCAATCGGCTTTTAACCTGAAATGGGGTCTTTTTCATCATCACGTACTCATCTCAGAGACAGAGGCAGCTGACCAAATTCACCGCCCTTCACAGCCTACTGAGGTTCCCTAGCCATACCCACAGCACGTCAGAAGAGACAAACCAGTGCCCTTTTCCTAGGCAGCTCTCCATAGAGTATTTCAAATTGAGTTAGGCAGATCACATTCCATGCCTCGGGAATATCTCCAGAAAGCGTTTGCCCTAGCAGGGCTACATCGGCATAACTAAAATGCTGAAGTGCAGAAATGCAGGCGGGGCTGAATGCCCGAAAGATGTATGCCACAGAGCAAATGGCAAAATAGATCGATGCGTATTTTGCCAAATTTCCTTCTAGGCTTCTATGCAGCTGCCTGTTCTCAGTGTTCAGCTACTGTGCCAGGGAGTTCTAGAGCAAGGCAGCAAAGAGCCTTTAAGGGGCTTTAGCTCTGTGCTTCAGACATGGGAGCGCTCGTGTTCCCACATGCATTGCCACTGTCTACTAGACATTAGAGTAAAACTAGGAAATTATAAGGAACAATCAAAATATTCAAAAAATGCCCCAAAACTGAGGGAACCATTTGATGCTGCTTTTGCAAAAATACGTACTTACAACACAGTCCTGGAAGTGATTTCCAAGCAAGCCAACTGCTGCTCTAGACAGTTTACTGGATGGTGTGGCTCAGCTCTTTCGTACAAGCAGCACCTACAGTTATATCTAGAAAAGGAAATAAAACCAAAATTCTTTGTGAGCAAACGTGCAAATAAAGTCATCTTTCTTTTTCAAAACCATATCCAGGTTACAACTAGCTCTAGCAGGACTCGACAGAAGTTCTCATGCCAAGCTTCATGTGTGCTGCCCACTTACAGGAACAAGCTCCGAGGCGCAGTCAAAGCCTACCTAGGGTGCTGAAGCCAAAAGCGACTGCTCTTGAACAACAAAAGCCCCATGGTGGGTATATCAAAGCAGCAAACAAAACGCACGCAGCTGTTTTTCTCATCTAGCTCTACTTAAAGCATTTTCAGGAAACGCCAGACGAAATACCAGTGTTAGCGCCAAAAAATGTAGGTGATTTCAGCAAGGCCAGGAATTCCAGGCACTGATTTCTTTTTTTTCCTCTCTTGAGTGGGTGTTCACTTGTAAGTTGTAGACATGTTAGCAATTCAACGACTGAGCGAATTAATGTTCAACTTTAACAGTCATTGTTAGGCTGGGAGGTTATTACTGCTTGTTCTGCTAAAGTGACAGGTTAAAATAGGTTTGTATCTGAAAAGTTGTTTTCTACAATACATATTCCCCAGCTTTTCGTACCAAATCATTTTGTTCCATCACGTCAACTGCTATTGTCTGAACCATCGCTGCCAGCTCCACCGCAGCAGCTGCGATAGGCAGGAAGAAACAGCAAGGGGACAGGTCAAGATGAGCGCGAGCTCAACCCCCATCATTTCTCTTTGGGCTGACACCTTTTTGTTCTTTCCAGGAATTTTGATGCAATTTATGTGAGACTTTTCGACAAAGGAGCGTGCTTGCATTTGTGGGATACATACTGCTTTTAAAGCAAGCAAGCAAAGAGAGCTCCACTTCATCTAGCCATGAGCCCGAGAAACCTGCTTGTTACCAAGCACTACCTGCTGCACCGGATGAAGACTTGTGATTTCCCAACTTTGCAGGTGATTATTACCAATGGAAAACCCAAATTTTCAAGGTTGAGCTGACTGGTATTGGAGGAGAAAAAAAAAAATACCACCACATGTTGAATTTCTGCAGACTCAGATCCATTTTGTACTAGTAAATGAGCTTTTATCCTTCCCTCCTCCACTATTTTTTTTTTCCTTTCAGGGTAGCTCACAAGCTGCTGACAACTCACACTGTACTAAGAGCTGTTCACACCGTACAAAGTGTTTACCACTCACAACTGATGCTAAAAATTAATTTACAGCACCGCTACAGAAAGCTTTGACAAATTGTCATGTGTTGACACAGTCATAAGTTGTTGGTTAAAAAAAGTAACACTTCCCTCTTCTGCCACCTCATGTTTGAGACCAGGGATGGGCACATTATGCAAAGTTTGAGGGTTCGTAAGCTTCACAAATGTTTGGGCTTCACAAAACAAGCTCAGTTGTGAAAGTTTTTTCTCTTACAGTTAGTCATGTGTTTATTGCCAAAAACACTCTAGTAAGAAAAAAAAAAATCCTTTCTCATCTACCAAGATCTGTGTTGTGCAAAACTAGGAGAAAAGGCTGTAAAATAAATAACCTTGCATGATACTTGTTCTAGATAAGAGCAGACCAGCGACAAACACCCTGTATCAACTACTCAGAGCTGCAGACACCACCCTCCTACTCTAGAAAGGAAGGAAAAAGAAAATATAGCTGCAAGTAAGAGTTCTAATTGTTCTCAGCTGTCACACAATGTTATCTTAAGTGAACGCGTTTATTTCTCATTTCTTGTGTATAGCTCTGTATGACTCAAAAACAGCGGCAGCATTCATCCGACAAGGTCCAAATGGATTTCCGCGTACTCGAGATAGTAAGCGTTAGTCAGCACTCGTGCCCATGGCAGCTCTTAAATTTTAACTTCTCCTATTCTTCCTCAGGGCAGGATAAATAATCTGTCTGGTTTAACACCCTGGAATCAGTAATGGACACAAAGGTGGTCTCAGCTGAAATGAGTGTTTTGGTGGTGATGCTAAAAAACATTAGCCCCACACTAACCTAAACATAGGTAAAGAAACAAGGCCACGGATGGAGAGAGACAAAACAGCAGGAGATAACCAAGGCATCCATCTGGCTGAGGTGTCAAAAACATCAAGTCATCTTTGTTTTCCTTGTCTCCTGAGGTTTAAGCTGCTCTGCACTTCTGCAGAGATATGCACGTAAGCTAGGGACTAGCTAACACTTGTAAAAAGAAGAGATGCCTTGAGTGGTTCCTAAGCCCTGAAGAGCTTTGAGTGGTTCCTAAGTCCTGCAGAGAGGCAACGTAGTAAGTTTGCAGAACCGATCTACCTGCCCCACGCCTGCATCAGTGCAAGAGCGATCCATGTAATCTCTCTACAAAACTCAAAACACGTAACCTCGACCAAAAAAGAGTTCCTGCAAAACATTAAGGGGGGATGAAATCTCACACTGGCTCTTCGCTGGCTCACACCTCACACACCCTGTACAGAATTCCTCCATCATCTGAGATGTTACTCTGACAAATGACATGTATTACCCTCTGATAGATCCAATGTTAGCAAAGGACGTTTAAGTCAGGATGGGCATTACCTTGTGCTGCTGACTGCAATGATATCATCCATGCTTAATTAGCTTAGATTGCTGTACATTTAGAGAAGCACTCAAGTGGCAACTCCTCCCTCCCCCAAAGTAACAAAAATTTATAAATATTTTCAGCACATCACATGAAATGCATTATTTCACTGGATTCAGTCCAAGAGTCACTGATGTTGAAATAAAGACAATTCAACTATCAAGTCAAAACCTTCAGCTGTGTAACTACCCAGAAGGTAACACTAATTTTCCTACACCTTGGAGGAAAACTAACAAAATCTTAAGTTTCACAGTAAATTATCTCAACTGCCCAAATACAATTTTGCCTGTGCATTTTTACTTCTTCAGTGTACAGAAGGAAACACAAGGAACTTAAACTCCATGAGTTCTTACTTTGGGAGGGAAAAAGCCCAAGATATCCCCACTAAAACAGTGAAGAATACTATCAGGAATAATTGGGACTTGTGAATTTCTGGGTTGATTTTTTTTTTTAAATGAGAAAAGGTATCTATTTACTTGTGATGTTTTTTCCTGATGAATCCAACTTGTGAGTGTAAAGAAACCACCCACAAGCAGAAGAGCCTTTCTCGCCAAGTCCCTTGCGTGAGCTTGTGCCCACTCTAACCAACCCCAGAAGGTTCAGCATAGGCGAAATGCAGGCTAAGGATCTCCTGTGGCCTCACTGCATCACCCCTCTCTGCTCTGCTCTCTGGGGTTTGGCATGGGGAGGATGGCAGCAGTCTTGATCGAACCAGCAGCTGCACTCCCTCCTGCTGCTATTTGTGAGGCATCAGAATCAGAATCACAGAATGGTTTAGGTTAGAAAGGACCTTAAAGACCATCTAGTTCCAACCCCCTGCCATGGGCAGGGACACCCTCCACTAGACCAGGTTGCTCAAAGCCTCATCCAGCCTGGCCTTGAACACTGCCAGGGATGGGGCACCCACAGCTTCTCTGGGCAACCTGTTCCAGAAAGCCGTAAAGATGATATTTGCCTCAGCAAGTCCTCACCAGGATTTCAAAAGCGAAAGGGAATACATGAAGCTGTCCTGCTGTCTTGATGATGCACAAGCGTAACCAAAGGGCTAAATATATACTGAATACTAACTGTGAATTGGGTAGCCCCTGCCATGCAGACTGTGTGAAAAAAACTCACCTGGCTAGAAATTTATACAAAAGGTGGGCTGCAGCTTTCTTTTTTCCTGGGCACCGCTCTTCCAGCCTGCAAGGACAGGATGCTAACCCAAATGCTCCAGAGCTGATGGGGTTTTAAGAGTGCTTCTCCTCTCCCAAGGCAAGCGGCACCAGTGACTAACTACACCGTGGGTAATTTTCCTGTCTCTGCCCTACGCCCGTCTTCACGTCACTGCAAAGGTCACCGCATCATATCTGCTACGCTGAGGTCTGCCGCCCACCAGCGAACAGGGAAGGAGCTTACTCGTGCAGTCTGGTAGGACCTCCTGCAAGCATTTGGGGGTGGGGGGAAACCTTGCAGCTTTCCACTTGGGAGGGAGGGGTGTGGGCTTCAAAAATGGTTCCAGTTCTTAAACCTTAAGAAGGGACTGAGATGCTCAAACTGAAAGGATCTCAACCTGCACCAGCTTTGCCGAGCAACCTTCGCTCAGCACAGCCCAGGCCCTAAAGAAGCCAGTCCCTTCCTGACTCTCCCAGGTGCAGGAGAGGGAGCCATGGGAAGAGATAGCTCTGTAAGTGTGAAACGGTGGGAAAAGACACCAGATCGAACATCTTGCGCTTCCAGCCCTTTCAAGTAGAAGGAACTTGGTGGTCCTATGAAGAGGTTAATCACCTGAAAGCCAGCACCCGTGTTCCCCTTTGCAGCTCCATCGAAAAGGCTGTGCAAGGACCCACCAGGAGGCAGATTGGGACCTGCCTGCCCCCTGCACACAAGTGTACTTGCACACATGCACGTGGGCATCCCACCCCTTTGCCTTACCGTTTAAGCCTTTCGCTAACTGTGTACATCACTATATTTTTCATGACTTCCTTAGCATTACATCTCCTGTATAGCGCGGAACGATCAGTGCCAGCATTATCTACAGCATTAGCACAGAAGTAAAATGTGTGATTCATTGAAATAGGACTCTCTCCATCCCCAACTTCTCGTAGCCATTTTTCATCAAATATATCCATCTGATTTCTTGCCTGACTTGTGTCTACTCAGATCAAACCATTACCAAAGCTAGAAGCGTTTTGTTTCTAACAAATATATTCCCATGCTCCCAAATCATATCTCTACTTCTGGCTGAGACAATGTCATCCAACTTTTATTGCAGTGCAACGCTTCCAAACAAATGAACTTAAAAAAACAGCTAAATGGCAATACCCAGCTGAAGGGCTCCAGAGGTTTGCCTACCACATGGCAAAAATCACTCTTTGTACAGCATCTGTGTAAATGACCATAGGATTCTCTGGAAGTTTTTGAGCCATCTCAGGCCAGAAAGGTAACTAGGTAAGGAAGAAAATCATGTCAAGTTTTATGAAAACTTTAGCAGGAATGTTTAAATCAGACCGTTTTGGTTAGCATATAGTGAAACCCTCCTATCTGCTTTGTGTGGCGCTACCTTGTGTGTGCACAACACGGTTGCACGGCAGGAGAAAGGACCAGCTTGAGGGTTTTTCAGAGATGGGTCTCAAGTACCAAAATACGGCATTGCAGCCAGAGGCCTTGCTTGACCTTTTAATCCACACTGATTGCCACAGGAGAAATCACTGCAGGAAAGGGACCAGTCAACGTAGTTAACTAGTAGTGTACGATTCATCTTTTACCCCTACCGATAAAGACAACTCAATGGAAAGATGCACAACCCATAAGTCCCCTGAAGTAATTTTTCCTTACGCGGTGTTCAAGGAGACACACCCCCCTTTCTCAACTCTTTGGTACCTACCCTGAAATTACAAAAGCATCCAAGTTTCAGGAGTTGCTGGGGCCATGGTGGGGACACGTTCAAAGTGTTATCTGTTCATCAACACAGATGCTATTGTTGGCAATATCAGGGTTGAAGAGGCACATGGGTATACGCAAAAATTTCATGCAGCACCAAGCAAAGCAAAAGCAGGACACAAAGATCCTAAATTAATCCAGTTCCTGTCTTCCCAATGACTTCCCTCACTCATTGGAAAGACTTTGGTTTGGATTTTAGTCAAGTCTGGTTTTCACTGCGCAACTCTGGCTGTCAAAAAAAAACCCAAAACCCAAACCCAACCCTGCTGGAACGCCTTACTACTTACGCAGCCTTGCAAATATTATTAGCTATGTTACAAGGCATTTCCCTTTGGGGACCAGAAGGGGTGAAGAAAGGGGATGGAGAGTGACAGTTTGTGGTTTCTAATGCAGCAGCAAAAAAATAAATAAGTAAGAGGAATACAGGATATAATGTGTTTACATTTGTCAAAACAAGTTTCCTGGAGACAGGGAGGGTTCATGCTGCTGAGCTGTCACTTCTGCTAGAAACTGCTGCCTCATGCTATCAGGAGGTCAGTAACTGACCTACTTTCTGATAGAACTGAATTAATTTTCTACTTCTGTACACAAACCTTTTTTTTTTCTTTTTTTTTAAAGGAATACGCAACAAACCCATAAAAAGCTGCCTTTTATCCAATTTGGAGCTTCAGCTGATGCTGTGCAAGGCTATTACATGCCTTGGCATAGGGCCCACTGTGCTTGGTCTGTTTATTCTTTTGGAAAAATCTGTGCAGAAAATTTTTAAAGAGTTGACGCTGCAAATAACATCTTTCCTTTTTGAACTCTTACAGTACACTAATACCAGCACTATAACCCACTACAGACAATAACAGAGGCTAGCACTCGAATATGCTGTGCTTTGTCTAGGCTGCTCCTGAAATAGATACCTGCCACAACGGGATTAGCTCCCCAAATAGACAGAGGCACAGCGCAATGTATTTATAGGATTAAAACATGAAGTTATTAATAGAAAACAAGATGAGAAGGAGGAACTTCTAAACTAAACACCTATTGATCCGATCATCCCCTGCACAGAGACAGGTAACAAATATCTGTGCTCACCAGAAGATGGTGGTATGGTAGGAGCACTTAAACTAAAGCATGCCTATATATATATATACACACTCCAGAAAGTGAAGGGGCAGAAGCAGTAGCAAAAGAGGTGCCACCTACTTGCTCTCTTTGCTTAACGGCTACATGCATATAGCTCTAATGTCACTAGAGAAATCCTTTCATGAAACTAAACCCATGGTTGAGGGTTTCACAGATCTTCCAAATTCTTGAACCATCAAAATATCAGAAATCCGCACTTGAAATTATTCTTAGTAATGCCACAATTGAAAGCTTCACAGCTTGGGCAGACTCATCTTTCCAGGTCTCTTGTGGGTAGCAGCACTGCTGTTGGCAAAGAGAAAAGGCGTGTGCTGATCCGTAAAAGCAATGGCCATTCTGCATTAAGGCTCTGGACTAATATTTGGAAGATGAGAACCCATCAACTAATACACCAGAACTCTTCAGCAGCTTGTCTCACACATTCACCTCACTCTCCATCTGCAAAGTGAAGATAAGGCTCTTCTCCAAGTCCTTGGCTTGCTTAGTACCAAAACCCGGTGGGTGAGACTTGCACTTTTCTTTGCATTTCCCCAGGGTACAATCTAACAATAGTGGAGGTAGCACGAACCACCAGAATACAAGACAACTACTGGTATCACAACAGATTTATGAGCACTCAAGTTCCCGGACCTAATGAGGCTCACGTTGCCAAAGATAACTGTGCCAAACCTAGCACTTCCAACTACAAGTGCATTTTCATCAACCTTTTTAGCTTTCATCTGTGCATATTTACAAGCCCTGAATCTGAAGTTCAAATAAATCCAATAATTCACTCAAACCCACTAGGATTTGAAAACATTAGGGAAGTGTCAAGATGTCATCGAGCTTGTTCTGCAGAAAAAGAGTGCTTTATAGTTTCAGAAAGAGATAGACAAGGGAGCTATTTAACGAGATGGTGGCATATTGAAACATGGATAGATAAGTAATTAATAGCTACCTTCTCTAAGTGAAAACTTTTCTGAGTGAAAGATCAGTTTATATGAAAAACTACAAGTCAGTTGCTGCCATTTTGGGTGGATAAGAACTGTCACACACGTTAGCATCTCCATTACCATGAAGGATTTTACTCCTTTAAGGAACTTGCAAAGACCTTCACATAAAACAGCATGTGGGAAGCAAGGAACTAACAGAAGGAGACACCACAGAAATGTTGACGTTCGTAACCAGAATTCTAATGAAAAAATGTTATCAGTAATCCAGGAAAATGGGGGAAAACTTCTGCCACGAGAAGTTAAACCTGCGGTAACGGGTTCATTTTAGGTCCCTTAGGACCACGAGTAATCGCGCAGTTGTATCAATGCTGTCATTAGGATACAGAATATTGGCCAAATAACCTCTTTATGTTGGTAGTCCAAAACATTTTCCTATTGAAAAAGTCTGATATTTGACTGGCAGATCACCTGATTCAGAACCGTCTTAGCCCTGATGTGTGGGTTTCTTCACCAAATTTCTATACAGCTTCAAGTGGAAAATATGGCACCTTAAAGTAAACAAAACAGGAGCGAGGAAAAAACAGTCATGCTCCAAGAAATAATAAGTATAACCCCATTAATTAAGCATTTAATTCTTTTTATCCCTCATGTCTGTCTTCTCAGTTTAACGTCTCTCTCGGCAATCAACCAATTTTGGGATTCACTGCTGTCATGCCAGTCGTGGCAGTACTTCAGCTAAAAAGGCACTGTCAAAGATAATGAAGTTTTCCCTCGGCTCGTACCCACGCCGGTGCTGCGTACAGCACACACACTGCCAGGTGAGGGAAGGTGGGGGATAGGGCTTTACCTGCCTTAGTTCTCAAGGACTGGAGACCAGTCCTAAGTGGCAAAGGCACAATGGAATCGTGCTAATGGTTGGGACTACACGCCATAGAAACCATTGTGTGCCTTCCTACATGACATACAAACAGCATCCGACTGGCTATGAAACATATTTGAGTATTCAACTGTTTTCTTGTATTTTCTTTCCAACTTTCCCATTCTCCTTTCCAACTTCTCCGTTCTCTTTTCCAACATGCACATGCCTCAGACTGAGGCGTACTATAAACTGGGAAACATTTCCCAGCACTACGCTGCTAGCTCCACCCCTCCCTCGAATCCACGGGCACCACTCCTTGTCCTTCACCCAGGGATGCTGCGCACAGAGCACAAGGGAAGGACAGGGCTGAGGGATTCCCCATTGGCAAGGAGAAAATACATCTCTCGAATTGCTATTTCTGTTTCTAACTGTTTTCACACTGGTCCTACTGGAATTGGCACTGGCAGAGACCAAATAGGAGGCCAGGGCTTCTAAGGCTTTGCAGTGTGTAATGACAGTCACTGACACAATGAGCCGTGCGTTTGTACCTGCTGACTCAAGCAAAGAAGGCAGCACCGATGTCCTGAACGTAAACGCATTTACAATGCACACTGGGCTGCCTCACCTGAATTATCCCTGCTTTATCCATCCCTGGTAAGCTCTGGCCGGGCAACTGATGCTCCTGAGCAGCTGGTGGCAGCAGCCATCTGAATCCAGTAAATCGAGCTGCTGGCTCCCCGGGCAGAGCCGGTCCCAGTGCATTCACCCAGCACGTAGGGCAGCCGGGCCCCCACCTATTCAGCCTCTGGGCATCACTGCAACATAAATGACGAAAAGCCAAAGGCCAAAGAAGGGCAAATATTCAGCCCTGGAACAACGACAGGCTTTACAGCAAACACCTTGCAGCCCAGAGCTCGAAATAGAAATTTATGTGACAAAACCTTCACCAAGTCAAAGTCTGCATCCAAAAAACAGCAAGCTGCACTCTTTGGCATCTCGGTTTCCAACCCTTGTGAAGTCCAAATAGCTCAAATACAAATCTGTAATATCGCTCTCTGAGTAAAACCTATTTTAAACTAATTTTGGCAGCCACTAAGAGTCATAACCAGGATGCCAGCTGTATCGTTTCTTGCCTCCTTCTCCTGGCTCCAGCTGGCCAGCAACACCGAGGGGACACTGGTCTCCTTGCTAGGGAAGCTCCGATGCCTCCACCTTCCTTCAGACCAAGCGTGCGGGGCTCCTGCAGCGAGGAGAGCCTGCCTTTGCTGCTCCAAGATAAAGAATATCACCAATAAAAAATCAGAATCTGCACAGTTTTTACAGTTCCCTTTCCATAAAACAAGCCTCAGACACAGAATACCCGATAATGAGCTGCAAAGTCCTTTTTATGGGCACTCGCTTGAGATGACCCACATAACTCATCCACTTTGCCACTTAACATTTCCAAACTTACGGCGTATAAAAGCTTTTACAATCACGCATGATCATGGCACTTTTTCTGCTTTCTAGGCTGTATAAAAGTACCCAGTGCATTTTTTCATGTTTCAGCAAAAATTAACATCTCCACTCAAACACATGGACTGTGACATCCACTTGCGAATGCCCGAACATCTAACGTTTGCTGATCCCGGTCACTTCTACGCTCCCCTTTACCTTTGCTGCCAGCCTTCCCTGAAACATCCGAGCATATTTCAGCTTTCCAAACCAGCCGACGCAGACCTGCAGCTGGAACACAGCTTGCCATTTAGCAGAGCTTCCTTTCCCTGGGTCCCCAGGCAGCACAAAGCTCCTGGCCTGGTTTCCTACCTGGGAATGCATGATGGGAGGGCAAGATCAAGCCTGGTGACCACACAGCACAGGCTACAATGTATCAAAATAAATATAAATAAGGAAAAGTCCACAATTAGTGAATTCTGTTTTTACAATGCACATGGCAGGAGCACATATGTCTGCAGAAGGGAGTAGTGTTCTGCATCTGTGTTAGATGGAGGGAGGGGGAAAGGTCAAGTCAGGAAATTCGGGAAGCAAAAGCAGGAATATCTGACATGGAGACAGTGCTGCAGAAAGAAGGGAGGGAACCTTTTTGCACGAGCATGGCAAGGCCAGGCCCGCAGGGACCAGAACACGCGGGGGAAGCAGTGGGGGTGGGAAGGGACGCTGTTCAAACGGCACTGCTGGCAGAGCGTGAGGTCAGTCAAAGGAGGTCATGTCATTCCTGCAGAAAGCCCTGCTGGAATTATCCTACTGGGCAAGACCCATCGTCCTCAGAGAAAGAGTGCGATGCACTGGGTCGGTCAACCTAAGCGACCCAGGACTCGGGCTATGGAAAAACAAATCCCAGGAAGCATGGCCTCTCCTGACAAACTGGACACAGAGAGAGTTCAGCTGCTGAAACACATAACCCGAGTGACATAATGTTAGAACATATTTTTATGCTTACTAAGACAACAACAAACCAAAGCCTGAAGCAGTATTTTGGGCACGCTAGTCTCAAACTATCTTTAGACGGGAAAAGCGTGTGCGTACAGATGTTCCAGCAGGCACGGAGAGCAGAGAGCTGGAAAAAACGCTCGCTCACTTCCGAGCCTTATAAAAAAGGCCTGTTGTAAATAAGGGTGGGAATAAATACACCAGGCAATACCAAATCAAAGTAAAAAATTTTTTAAAAGTGGGATAGAAGCCTGTAGATGGTCAGAGACTG
Source organism: Rhynochetos jubatus (assembly GCA_027574665.1). Classification (NCBI taxonomy): domain Eukaryota; kingdom Metazoa; phylum Chordata; class Aves; order Eurypygiformes; family Rhynochetidae; genus Rhynochetos; species Rhynochetos jubatus. Next base: position 85,262,912 of record CM050650.1, on the reverse strand, counting down.
GTGAGGTTTAATGGCTGCGTACCTCCCTCAGCTTCGCTTCTCCCAACGGATGTTTTCAGGTGTTTACCCCTACACACGGGCGCTCCCCCTCCCCACGTTTTACTCCTCCTGCCAGCTCTTTCATCCAGCTTTCTAACTATCTCACTTTCACAGATGCTGTCTTGGAAGCGTGATTGAAGCTATAAATTCACGTCTACACATCTGTAACAAAAATAGTTTTTCTAAAAGCTATTCTTCTTCCCTATCGATGGTGACACAAATGATATAGAGTCACTGGCAATTCAGGGGTCTCGCTGCAGCTTTAAACATCGACCAAGACAGAGAGCAATTCTGTCTCAGAAGGAAAACAGCAATAATGGAACTATTTTTATATACATATATATGTGAAGCTGTTATTCTTGGAATCATTTCTATTTGTGAAGAATTGAAACATACAAGAAATGGCCTTAAAGCTCTTGTTCCATAGAGCAACTATTATTTTTTTCAAGTAAAACATAATTATCACCTCCCTCCAGAAAAAACCTTGCAGTGCGAGGATGGATCTAATCTACCATGAGGCCTGCTCAGCTTGCAGCAGTAGAAAGATGAGGGCAGCAACCACAAGAAGTACTATTTAGACTTCCCTTGGAAAAAAAAAACCTCTATATAAATAGAACATAGAAGATTGGGATGCTTCTGTGTTAGGGTACAACTGAGCCCTGCTTTTAGCCAAAAAACCCTGACGTGGTGTGGCAAAGAGCTGAGTGAAACCTCAGGCACAACAGGCCCTGCACCTGGGAGGGCTTTCTGCCACAGGGATGGACACCCCTGCTGCAGCCTTACCCCACACTCCAACGTAAGGAAATCCTTGTTGCCATGACCAAAGCAAGCAATGCTTGCGAGGGCTCTAGAGGTGACCCGAGTATACTGATGGTACAAAAGACCCTGCCCATCTCACAACCTCCAACTCTTTCTTAATCTCAGGCCAACACCAAAGCAGCAGCTCCAAAGCTTGTGCTTTGGGCATGATGCAGAAGCAACTGCTCCTGCAAGCAGTGCTCGTACAAGACAACTGTGATTTGCACGGAGGTGCCTCTCCTTCGGGCTCAGCTTGATTTGCCTTTATGGCAAATAAATTAACTGTGGGCAACCACTGGGCTAATACCGGCATGGTAAATTCCAGGTGTGAAGACCTGCGAGAAAGAGCACAGCTTTGGGTGATGGAGCCAGGTCACCAGCCCGCTGGCAGCAGGGTGACAGGGCAACTAGATAAAGGGGAACAGAAAAGCACAAACGGGAGCAAAGGGAGGTAACAAAGCGAGTGATTAATGGAAATTAAAAAAGCCGAAGGATGAAAGCTTGGTGGGGGGCAGTGCTTGTAGAGGAAGCTCGACATGGTATATTTGAAGCACGGGCAGGGAAGCAGAAGCAGAGTTTAGCACTGGGCCTGGAAGGGTCTGGTCCACCCTAGCAAGTGCCTCTTCCTCCAGGAAAGCCCAGGAGCTTTCCTAAGTTCCTCTGCTCTACCTGCATCCAGCACAACAAAGCTCTGCTTATGATGGGCATGCAGTGCCACTGCTACTGCAGCGTGACAGCCAGCAGCTTCCCAACACATCAAGAGGCTGCCTGTAATTCTAGTAGTGCAATGGTATTTGCCATGAGTTTTGTTAAGATTTTCATATTTAGCTAAGTCACTACTGTTCTTACTGAAATTCACACACACATGGTGCTTAGAGAGAGAGATGGGGAAAACTAGAACCTGAATTGAAAGTTCAGCTTCTTTCAGCTAAATTTGTTGGTAGGTTCACCATCATTTTTTGACAGAATAATCTTTCCATGGTGAATTATTTCCACTGGAAAAAATAGGAGACCAACAAATTGCCAGATATAATTTGTGGCTTAAATAATAAAGCAATTAATGGCATTTTAGCAGGAACACATTCTTCTCTCCAGAAATAAAATCCCTATTTCATCTCACCTAAATTGCTTGGTCAGCTTCAAATGAGTGCAATATAAATCTCCTTCCCATACTGCTTCTGTTATCTATGATAAAGGGAAGAGACAGAAGGTAATCCCGTGTTCTGTATTCACTGACACATCATTTTCATGCTACACTACACTGTAATTTATTTCTAATGGGATAAACCTCTTGTAGTCTTCCTGCATTGTTCAGCCACACACACATCCCCAACCCGTACTGAGAGTGTGGGACTGGCAGGTGCAGCATCCAGGGACCATGCTTGGCGGAATTAGTATGTCTGCTACACTTTTCAGCGGTGCTACAGCTGTGAAAATAAACAGCTCGACTGTATAATTAAGGTATGCTTTTATCCCTTCCCACTCACTGCCTCCTGGAAGCAAGGCAGCCAAAGAGTACGGCACTTTTCAATACTTCTTGTAATTGCCAACTAAACTTTTAATTTTGCATCTAATCGGTTTGAAACAATCCAAAAAGACACGTGGAGCCACAAGAGATTAAAGGAAGAGGAAGCCAACTGAAACTGAGAAGCCCTGGCAGTGTTAGCCATAACAGATATCACTTCATATGAAAGAAAGTATCTTTAAGGTTCTTTCTGCCATCCTGATCAAGAAGAATGCAAGAAATAAGTAAATCAGTGCATGAAAATCAAGCTTGGGCTCTCAAGTGCTATAGGTATTATTATTGTTTAAAAAGAACAATTTCTTTTTGGAATATAGGATATAAGAGAAGAAGGAGAACGCCTAAGCTTTAGGTTTATAAAAGCTTTCAGAAGAAGGAAAAACCTTAAGCTTTAGGTTTATAAGAGCTTTTTTCAGATTAAAAATTCTGGACTTTGGGCCAAACTGAGAATTCAGTTATTCTTGATGCAATCCTGAAATGGCAAGGTGCAAACACAAAGCTACCTATGAAGTTCTGGCAGAAATGAACATACTATTAGAAAACACCTACGTTTATTTACAAAACATTTTTCTCTGTTAAAATGTGCCAGACTACCGCAGAATACTTAATCTGCTGCCAGTTAATAAACAATATTATCAAGCACCATGACTTGAAGAGGCAAGAATTTCAGTACTACTATGCCTTTCACTCCACTTCAGCTGATCGCTATACTCACATACAGAGTGCACCTTACAAAGTAAAATATGAGCTAATTAGCTGTCTACTACTTATCTAGCTACTCCTATGCCCCATCACTCCAGCAGCTTACAACAGGATTAATCTCATCTGATTCAGACGCAAGGTAGAAACTTGCAGCCCAGACAGTCATCTCCCCTGATTTCCTCTACCACCAATGCCAAGTGACAGTCCCTTCCAGGGCACATGTCACATCATTTCAGGTAACCATCTTCGAGGAGGTGAACAAACCCCTTCTCTGCCTACAGAAGGGCCTAAGAGCTCTGCTGCAGCCATCTGCCCCTGGACAAACCCCTGCCCTAGGGGGGCTGGCAGCAGGACAGCTGGTTCTGGTCTCCTGAGCCGAGGATGCTCGCAGCAGCATTTCAGCAGCTTTGCCATCTCTAGCTGGACCGGGGTCCTCATGAGCCTCAAACCCCCAAGCCAGGTGGCAACAGCAAGTCTGCAGAGAAAGGGCAGAAGAAATCTAATGCCAGGCACCGGCAGCGGGGTGGCAGCTGCTTTATACTATTTCTCGCTGCAGATTATGAATCTGCCCTGTTAGCTCTGGTTTACCAACAGTTCACGCTTCAAAAATTTGACAAAATACCCCAAAGGCTAACTCTTGCTGAACTCCATCCCCGCTGCCATGACCAATTTGTATTTCGATTCTGTTCTAGGGACTAATGGGAAGGGCCCAAATGACTGGATTCAGCTTAGCTAGGCAAGGTAGCGCTGCTCACATCCACGCTGGGTCACGGGGGAATAGAAGCAGTCTCAAGGCGGCTGGCTACCAGTTTAACAATTTCTCCAGCCGAGACTCTGCAAGCGAAGCTCCCTGCAGAAACCACCGAGCAGCCTCGCCAGATGCTACTGTGGCTCCGCGGAGTGCCGGCTGGGGAAGCCCTCGGGCATCCGGAGCTGCCCCCCGGCAAGCCCCCAGCTCTCACAACCGGCCTTTGCTGCATACCAACACAACTATGGGCTTCGGTGCAAACCCATATTCTGGTCTGCTGATGTCAAAATTTCAAATACAGCAGGTCCTGTGTTCACTTAGGTTCTTCTTGTCCAAAACTCCCTCCTAAATGCAATCCAGATGAGCTCCTTGGCGTGGAGCTCGCTGCCTGCAGCCCCAATTAGCAGGCTGTTTTCAAAGGGAGGCAGAATCATTTGAGATAGACTGCCTTTCGCTGTGGTTGGAAAGTGGTTGGTGTCTCCTTGATCACGCTCCCAGGCTCAGACCCTGGTTTCTGAGCATCTTTGGAGAGGGAGGGCAGCACAACTCACACCACCATCAGCGCAGGAAAATGCTGTGCCTTTACTTAGCTGCTTGCGATGCTTACTGGTTCTCACAGGGAAGACGCGTGACTGACTTAGCTCTTGGCTGGCAAACACGAGCGTGCTTTGTCATCCGGTAGCTCTAGAGATGAAGGACGGTGTCCCGTGAAGTGAGCAGGTCTGTCCACACCTACTGCCATGGCTCACGCTGCTGCAGGCGGGCTCTGCTGCCTTGAAAGAGGGCAGGCAGAAAGCAAACCCACCGAAGCAATGCTCAGTCACAGGTTCGCATTACCAGGAGCCACAGTTATCCTACACGGCTACCAAGACAGGCTGCTGGAGGAAGAACCAAAAGGACTGAACGTGGTGAGCTGGGAAAGTCACGGTAAATGGTAATAAATGCCCTTGAGGCATGTGCAAGTAAAACAGGAAGATTAAATGTAGGAGAAAGATGTTAGGATTCTCACTGGGATGAACTCCGTGGCAGAATGCTTGGGTTTGGGTGCTGGAACTTCCTCCCCAGGCATGGGGCTGGGATCTTCTCGCCTCAACCTCGTACAACTAGGCTGGATGAGAAATAATAATAGGCTGGCAGGAAGAGTGTGAGTAGATGATCAAATAAGCCTTTTCTGCCTTACATTTCTAACTCTCTGAAAAGCCAGCTTCTCATCCAACAGGTTGATGACGCTGGCAATAGGAATAAAAATGATGGCTGCTGGTACCCAAGCCTAGATGCCAAAAGAGGGGCAGCAGAGGTGAGGGAGCACAACTGGCCTAGCAAGAGGGGTGCAAACTATTTCAATCCTGGTGCGCAAGAAGGAGCTAAGCTGAAGTGATAGAAGCTGGAAGAATGAAAAAGGTCTGATAACTTGTTGACGAAAGCAAGAGTTTGCATAAAGGAACCAGAGATATAAAGAACAAACAACCGAAATGCTATTTGTACAGATAAAGAAAGGATAAAAAAAAAAAAGAGCGTGGGATATTATTTTTGTGCCCACATTCCATAAAGTGGTCTAAAACACAGTAACCTAAACATTTTTTTTACCACAGAAACTGCCATCATCTAAAACACCAAATGAAAAAAAAAGCAAAACTGTGTTAAGGCAAACATGCAATCACCCATAAATGAGGAAGGTAAAGGCTAGTGTTCACCTCTGAAAATGATTTGTAGCTGAAGTCACATCATCTTAGGTCCGTTTTAAATAAAGCTACAAGCAACTTCTTTATTCCCACCGCAGTGTGTGAAACACGTGCTTTTTTCCTATTTCCACAGCAGCTTGCTTCACCTACCAGCCCCTGCGGACAGCTGCGAAACAAGAAAAAGAAGTGTGCTGTCCACTGTTCCTAATTAAAATCCCATAGTCTTGTGGTCAGAGAGCCCTGGAGAACCGTCAGGGTCACGCTGTTTCCTTGAGGTCAGACAGTAAAAGCACGCTAGACCAGAGATGACGGATCTTTTGGCTCGTGTGTTCAATGCAGCACTCTGCAGCCGGGGCCAGAAAAGCAGTCACCGGGAAGCTCCGGTTCCTCTCAGAAACCTAACCTTAAATAGTTTAAATTCACAAAGGAGAAAACACTGCGTAAGTCATGTCCATCCACCCCGGCAAGTGAACCAAGAGTAACTTTTTCCCCCCAAAGCCTTCTTGCACCTGCAGATGTTGCTGTGGAAGCCAACGTGGCTTTGCCATCTGTGCCGATCTTTAGCCGCTCTCCGCAGTTTTTCCTGTATCATTGAGCGCCAGTAAGTGTTCACACTCCAAGTAATATCTGGCCTGACCATTTACGTGTTCCTCCAGATGCTCAAGAGCCCATCTGCTCAGACAGGCTTGCTGGCTTCACCCTCAGCACATGACCCAAGTGTTTCCATCACTTACCCTGGAGAACTTGGGGGACAAAGTGACAGACCTTTGCATTTGTGACAAATTCACTCCGTCTGTTGCCTAGTATTTTCCCCAGGTATTTACTTCTGGAGGCATGAGGCGTCTGTGCCTTTGGTGAGTTTCCAATACTCACATCCACATGTTAAAATGGAAATAACATCTGAGTGGAAGACTCCTAGTTTGGTCTTTACATTTGTATTTTCAATGACTAATTTTGTTTAAGTTGGTAAACGCAGCTGTTGCCTTGCCAGTTGGTGACATTTCCTTTTGGACTTCCCCGCTGGTTGGTGTGTTTCTGCCAAGACATGTAAATTGACTCATTCCTTGTATTCCTTTGCCTTTTCATATGCTTCAGTTGGGATTTGCTGAAGGTCTCCTGAGATTTGTTTTCCTAAGTAATTACGAGCCCTGCGATGCTAGACAGTCTTTACTCACGTGTTTTCTGAACTGTCACTTAAGCATCCCATGCTCAGGATGCTGGATCTAACTGCTGTAGCACTTCAATATCATGTCTACCTGTACTTTTTCTCATGGTGACTTGGTCATGTCAACATCAAGTCAAGAGCAACTGTAACGAGGTGACAGAACGCATGTCTGATTTACACCAGCATTATCTACAATGAACCATTCACTCAGCTCTCGCTTACTTCAGTGGTTCAAGCTTGTCAAGACTTTGCAATTATTAGAAATATCTACTTGAAAAGAGCAGATTAATTTCCTGAAAAAGGTAATAAAAATACCCTCCCCAAGAACCCCAAACAAGTGCATCTGATTAGCAGGCAATCTGCCTCAAGCCAGGGAGCAGGAAAGGCTATCCAAAAATCTGGCCGTTCCTTTATCTCCTCAACTGAAATGGTTGACCTGAAGCGGTAAAAGAAAAAAAATTAGTATCTCTGTTTTTTGGTTGTTTTTTTTTAATTTTATTTTTCATGACGGTACCCTTGAAAGGAACAGAACTTGTCTTAAACTGTTGCAATTCCTTACATCACCTTTCTAGGATACTTTAACTGGAATGCAATTTCACCATCGGTCAGATTTAATATTTTTTTCATATTCCCCTATTTCTTGAAGAACTCACAAATATTCATTCCACTATTTTTCAGAAATGGTCTCTACCTGCAGCCTCTTCAAATTTTGTTTTTTAGTGAGTTTTTCCCATGTGCCTTTGTGCTGTGAGACAGCATCTCTAACTTGGCATTTTCAGTTCTTTTGGCGAAGTTGTAGTGCTCCTCCCATCAGCACTCAAACATCCAGTGCTGGCTTTGATGTTTCCATCCTTGGAAAGTCTGCTATTTGGGCTTGCTTAGCCGAAAACCAGGTACATTTTTAGCAATGTATGCCTGGTTCACTTGGTAGTAAAACCAAAAGAAACACCTCTCTCAATTCTCCTCCAGAGGTTTTTTCTTTTTTTTTTCTTTTTCGTCCTGTCACAAAAAATAACAATCACTTCTACTGCACATGGAAATCTGCTGAAGATAAGCACTGTGTTTGCCTCCAGTACACTCAGACCACAGCAATTCCACCAGCTGCTCTGGGGACATCTTTACACTATGCCCATGCAACGCCAAGAGCCTCGAGAGCAGGCAGAGCTCTGCGAGGCCTCGCATGATTGCTTTGGAGACAGAAGATGATGCTTGGCCATAGATTCCTCCATTCTGTCACCGTCCCCAGTGCCGAAAAGGAAGTCTCCCCATTAGTAAGCAGATGTCAGGCTGAGGAATTTGGTCCAAATCTGCTGACAGCTCTTATCTCATCATAGTAGTTGTCTGTTGGTAACACTATGTAATTGTCGTTTCATGTACTGTGTTTGAAATCTAGTTCAGAGCAATCGACCGCTAATTGGTTCCCAGTCTATAAGCTATTTTTCTGCCTTGGAAGTCATAATTAATGCTACTCCCTCTGAGTTATAATCATCTTGCTTCATGAATATATTATAGCTTTGTTTTCATTCTTAGATTGCTCTTCATCAATTCCTGGTCACAGACATTTTGCTTACTCAAAGGATTTCACTTAATGTATTCGTCCATCTCTTTCACCTACACCTCTTTTGTTGGTGCAGACTTTCTTCCAGTGTTCCAGAAACCTACTCAGATTTTTGCCTGCAGCTGAACCCCAAAACCAGAGTATCATGTTATTGCTTTTCATCTCAACCATGTCGTTTGGCCAGTTTGGTTTAGGTCATGAGACTCTACAACCTCGCCCTCAGCGGGCGAGGTCACAACCCTGTTTTGGTCGTTGGGTTAGGTGGCACCCATGCACCACCAACCGCTAAGGGAACACAGCAGTTTTCCTGTCACCTACGTTCTACTTGATAAGGATGCTGCAAGATGAAAAGATTGCAGAGTACTCACATTTTACAGTAACAGCAGCCATTTCAATACCTGGCTTAAAAAAGAAACCACATCTTATATCTCCGAAGCAGCTGCGTTCTGTCTCCGCAGCTGCTGCGGATTGTTCATACCTTCTTCAGCATGACATTTTGCACTGCCTCCCTCCCTCGTCCCCAGCACACTAATACGTTAGTAGTTATCACCACCCAAGTCTTATGCAGGTTCATGTTAGGACTCCCTAAATACAGTGAAAGGCAGAAAATTAACACCTACCAGAGCTGGGAGAAAAAAAATCTGATTTTTTTGGCTACTGAACTAGCTCATATTCTTCTATACTTATGGTGCTATTTGGTTCAGCAGATGGAGAATGAAAAGGAAGGTCCCTTTTGCCAACAATTTATACTACCTCATACAAGAGATGTTATCTACGCTTGGGGCCCCACGTGACAACATCGTTCTGCACCTGACAGCGGGTAAACTGTAAGGGAAGAGCAGACATTGCACTTGGATGGCCGAGCCACAGACCTAAAATGTTAACATTCAGAAGTTGGGGTTCGACAGAGAGCCCAAATGGGACAGAAGTGTTGAAAAGAGCAGTAGCTTAATATTGCAAAAAGCCCAGTCCTTCAGGGAGACAGGCTGCACAAAGGGAGGAAATTTAACCCAGATGACGAGTACCTGGGACTTGCTATCTTACTTTTTCAGAGTAAAATTGCAGGGGGTACCTATCAGTCAAAAAAGGACAAATCAGGACGGTATGAGCTGCTCTGTAAATCTGCATGATGATCAATGGATGAGGTCACTGTAGTACCTGCACTGGTGGTGTCATTCCTGTCATCAGCCAGGTTAGTGAATGGGGTGGGAGACGGGGTGGGGAGAGGGGAGAAGAAAAAAAAAACCAAACCTGAGTTCAGGGTTAAAAACGTCTTGTGGTTGAAAAATGAGACCAAAAATGCTATTATCTGAGATATTTGGAAGTCAGGGTCAGCCTTGTAATCTTGCCAAATCAAGACAGAAGACAAAGAAGAAATGTTGAGAAGAACATAAAACCCAGAGACAACTGAACGATATTCGCAGGTAACCAGCTCTCTAGTATAAATACAGACTGAGCAAGTGTAACCAATGCATAGCTTCCCTCAAAAAAGCCAAACCATCCGCCTGTCACCTCTTCTTGTTAACACACCGTAACAAACGAAGAGCCATGTAAAGGCTAAAGCAAACAGCCAAGGGACCTGGGTTGTGTTAAAAACCTTCTTGTATAACCTCGAGCAACTCCTTTGTGCCTCAGCTTACACACAAGTAAAAGCTGTGTATACTGCAATAGGTGGCTGTAGGCTGGGTTTAATTAAAATGCGGTGGTTAAAGTACTGTTCAGTGTAAATCTCTGAGAAAAGTAATTCTGCCATTTGTGGTTATGTGATACATCACTTCCCCACAGAAAACAGCTTTGTTCCAAAGTACAAAGAGCATAAAAAGTGCCCTGTGTTTCTGAAACTGAGAGTCTTGAATCCACTTGTTCGAATTCAGATTTTAAAATGCCATGAGCAACACCCCTAGACCTTCTGAAACAGAGGCAGCCATGTTCACTGGAGTTACTCTCCACTGAGAAAGAGCGACCAGCAAGCAGATACAGGACGCAGCCAGTACCCGTCTGTGCTAACCAGGTCTCCAGGAGAGAACTTCCAACGCACTTTTTTCAAGCAAAGAGTAGGTGTCTGAGTAGATACAGGTGTCACAAGAATCTGTAGCTATTAGGTCTCGGATGAAGAAAAGAAGAAGTTGAAGGAAGACTGAAATGACTATTTCACAAGAGAACAGCTAGCTTCTGTTGCCCCAAGTAATTACAATACTGCTTCATTTGCTTTGATTATGAATTTCAGTTTTGTGATACCTATCTTTCCTTGCCTGGCCTCATAATGGCTAGACAACAAATCTGTGCATGACTGCTGCAGTTTTGGTTTTACCTACTGACAATTATCCCTCTCTGACTGAGCATGTTTTAATATCATTTGCTGCTACGACGTTCTATCATGATTGGGTTTGTTGTCAGCTTTTGACTGTATTGATTATGAAAAAGCAGTAAATGCAGACACGGAAAGGCAAAACCTGAAGCATCAGCCCAAACACGAATGGACTCCAATCCTTGTTCCCAGAAACAAGCACTTGAGAAACTTGGGAAGCCCAGAGAACACACAGGGCCACCTCATCCTTAGTTTAACTCCTCCAATTCTGTAACTCTCTTTCCATCAATTTTAGAGCCTGCTGAGCATACAGAAGAAGAAATACGTGGGGGATGAATGCCAAAGGGAGACTTCACTGCAGAACACTGTTTCGTTCTTCATTAGCAGGTGGATGACAGCCATACACAGTGACGTGGATGAGCACATGGGGGTTTCATGGAAGACAGAGTGCCAATGTTCATTCCCAGGAGGCTCAGTCTCGCTTACGTGACACCAACGTTCACACTGCAATCACAACTGCACCAGCTGAAATCTTGCTGGAGCCTCTGCTCACAAGATGCTGGTTAAAGATACCCTAAATCCCAAACCCATCTCCCATTACCTCAAGTCCTCTGACAGCAGACTCAAACCCAGAATCCTTTCAGGTAACGGACAGCTTGACCAACAGCTTTACTACTAATAACATCCGCCAAGGAAGTACTTTTTGTTACGTGCTTTAATGTCTATATTAGGCTGATATATTAGCCTGATTACTTATTCCTTATCAACTTCGTAAAACAGCAGCACTAAAGGCAACCAGCGATACAGGAGCTTTTGATGTCTGCAACGTGCTTACAGGGCCCAAATCTAAGAGGCAGCATTATTGCATCAAGAAATGTCACATCAAGGTTTCCAGTAGCTTCAACATTTCCCATTTCATTAAATAAAAAAGGGGGTGGAGAAAGGAGGACACCGTGTTTCTGCTCCACTTACTTGACGAATGCAAGAAACTGCCTATAGAAGAGATCATCTGACACAACCTCTCTGAATCTTGCTGAAACACACAAACAAAGCGAGATCAGCCCGGGTAACTAGAATTCGCTTGCATGGTTTAGGTAAATGTTTTAAAAACCCCAAAGTTTCTGGATACCTTGGCTGAATCCAATGTTTCCAAACAGTTAGGATCTGCAAGCCAAGTGTACTCTCCAGTAAACAGCGGGTTTCAGAATTCAGCCCCTATCTACCACTTCAGTGTTTTCAACAGTTTAACTCCATACGACAACTTAGCTCCAAGTGTCAGCCTGGAAGCACTTCCCTCCCCCTTCCACCAAAATCGTGGTCAGAAATGCTCCCAAGGAGATTAGGGAGACGATTTTGCAAAGCACAAAGCACTGACCTAAATGCGTTCCTGTGTAAAGTGGGTGGAGATTCTAAATTTGACTGAAACGGCAATGCTCGGCCCAGCCCCTTGTGTTTTTCAAGATCTGTGTAAGCTTTTAAAGCCTCTCATTTCATTGAAAGCAGGTTTCGCCATCTCTAGAAATGTTTTCCGCTCTTAGCCTATTTTGCTGTAAACACACTGACAAATTACACGTGCGCATATTCTGCTGAATCTAGAGAAATGAAAGGTTTCGTGCTCCACCTGCTAGCTCCGAAACGGCAACAGTTGCACACGATGCCCTGGTTTGTGCCAGCGTTTGGTAGCCGTGCTCCAGCATACGAGAGGGATGGCCGCCTCGTTAAACGACGTGCTCTGTAAGCTTTTTACACGAGGTAGGCCAAAATACAGGCCAGCAGCGTTTCTTATTTTCATCCATACAACACTGTTAAAAATCAACGGGATTTGCATGGGTTAGCGAAGGACAAAATTAGCCTGTTTTAGTACTGGTAAACTGACATTAAGATTATAACCCATCTCACACTCCCAAGACTAATTACTTCCCAACTCAATGTACCGGAATGCTCTTTCTGCATAACACAGTCATATCAGGTGAAAACAAAATAGTGTTTTGGGTTTTTTTGGTGTTTGCCTATGGGTTTTTGATATTTTATTTTTTTTAATTTGCTCTCTTTTAGACATGATGTATTTTAAAACTGAAGGAATTGATCCCTTCATTTTCTTTAAAGAGGGAGAAAGGAGCACAGACTGCTATGCCTCTTGGTTAGGAAAACCAGACTGAGAGGCTGTTGCCAGCTTACTGAACCCTGTGCTATGACATCACAGCTGCCCATGATGTAATTCCTTTTGGAAGACGGAGCTCTCTTACACACCAGTGAGGTTGCTGTTCCACCCCCAACCGCTCCTGAGATTCTCACAGGTGAATGACAGTACCTGTATGGGAACATTCAGATAAAATATCACCAAGGTTTTGAAATGATAACCAGAAAACACACTGTGGTGTTAGTTCTGCTAAACATTATAAAAGACCGAATTTCAGTTTTTATTAGCCTCTGCAAGGCTGAATTTCCCAGAATGAAGTAATTAGTGTCTCAAAATCATCTGAAAATGGTTTTGTTGTCCTCACACTAAGGCTCTACATCCCCTCCAGCTGAGGTACATATAAAATAGCTAATCTGAGAGCAACTCAGTGGTTTTAAAGGGACACAAACATAAAATGGACTGAAGGATGCCTAGGATGATGCAGAGAAACACGCTTCACACATGTCGGGGATACAGACACTTTGGTATCGCGTAAGAAATCACCAGCCACCCAAGGATGCGCGGCAGCTGCCCATCTGTACGCCGCTGCTGGTGCACGGCCACGGCAAGTCAACTCAGCCCAGCCTCGCCTACAGCTAAATGGGTTACTCCATTTTTAGAGCTGACAAATTAAGGGGTTATTTGCTTGTAACACAGTAAGGATTCCTAAGGGTGACATGTTATTAACACAGAGCCCATGTGGGCACTCTTTCAGTGGACGCCCCTCCAAATATTTGGCCTCAAGCGCTGGTCTGGGGCCGTCCCCACAGCTGCGGCAAAGCCTGGTGAGGCTCAAGCTTGGGGGAATGGTCCCGGTGCGGGTCCACACATGGCATATCGATCCCAGGGTGGGCGACTCTGACAGCATCCCGAGCTGAACCCCTGGCTGTCGTGCATCAAGACGGATGATTTTCATAGCTTTTTTCTCCAGAAGGTGGTTTATTCTGGCCACTTCGTTTCAAGCTGCTGGCACCCATCGCTCCCTGCACCCTTGGCAAATGCAGCGCGGGTTGACAGCCTCCGCCCTAGGGACTGCACCTCAGCAGGGCTGCACGTGTGCACCACAGTTTAAGTACTTTGGGACTGCTCAGAGTGAAATGCATAAAATGCTAATGTATTACTAGACTCCTACAATATTTTTAAATAGCATCTCCGGTATATGGAAGTGTTTTACAAGCAAGTCAGTGTTCTATGACACCAAAGATTTTTATTTTATCTTTTAAAGTTTAAATATCACAGAAAAGTGGGTGTTGATAGGATCTGCCAGCAGCACAAACAAAATGTACGAATCCAGACTGGAAATGAAACCATCTCTCCACATTGGGGAAATCAAGGCAAAACAATGAAAAAACACCCCACAATACACAGCACCTTAAAAGTGCCCAACGAACAAGTAGAACAAAGATTTCAAAGCACACTTGGACATGCCCTTCTTCAGGCAACATGTCAAAAATGCTACTTCTCCTCCCCTTCTCCTTGACAGACGGTCTGACTGGGCCCGAAGCCACACCACCAAGCTGTGATCCTGGCAAAACCCACAAGGTAAAGAAGGTTGGGCACAAAGTACAACTGGATGGGAGGCATGCGAATACTGAAGGATGAGATGCTGGCAGTTTAGCAAGCAGCACAAACTGCTCTGAAACAATGCTCCGGCGCAACACCAACAGCACTCTGGAGGTAAATGCTATGTAGGCAGGGCTGTATCAATCTCCACTTGAGGCCCTCATGAGTTTAAAAGGTTAAACGTTTCAAATTTCCTGGGCAAATCCCAATTCTGTTAATTTTTCCTCAAGCTACTAAAAAAAAGAAAAAGCCCAACCAACAAACCCTCAATTATCAAGTTAACATTTAGTGAATTTTGTTTTCTTCTGTGCTGCTAGCATGGCATGAAGATGCAAGAAAGTGCTACCATGCTCTTTTGCAAGACAGGATATATTTCTTCAGTACCAAACCACCTATGTGTGCACTTTGTGAGAGCAGCTGATTCCCTCGCAGCTAAAGAACACCAAGGAGATGCCAATTCACATTCATTATTTGGGCATTTTCTTTTGTTTTAGCGCTTTGTAGCGGAACCATCTGCGTGAGACCCGATCAATAACCAAAGCCAGCCACTGCCAGATGACAAATCTCTCTGCTTCTGCAGGTTTAAATGTCAAATTACCGATGCCATTCAGATTCCGGATTGCTTTTAACTTCAGATCAAAGCTAACATAGATGGGAAGACAATGCTTTCCACCCTCTGCCTTTCCTCCCCTTCCTTGCTGCTCTGAAATCATCCATCTCCAAGCCAGAAGTCTAAATGGAGTGTAGGGTGAGTTCAAAACAAGGAAGGTTGATGGGAGTCTACTGCCAATTCCACTCCACAGTCACAGCTTGCTCCCACAGCTCCATTAGCTGCCTGCAATCAAGGGTGGCCGACTCAGTCCTGCTGGCTGTCCAGGTTTAATAGGTTCAGCTAGTTAATGAGCAGTGGCTAGATTGCATTCCAAGACTTCACATCATTCACAAAGCAATTAAGTGTACACTCCTTGGTCTCCTCCAGGAACCCATGAGGAGTGCCTCGTTCTACTGAGAGGATAAATGCAAGCTGCAATTTTTGTAACTGAATAGCAAGACACAGTGGGAAACCATCAGAATATTCACCTTCTCTAAGTATCAAGCTGAATGCATCATTCCTTTCCTACAATCCTCGGAAGTGCTCCCTTACCTGTACATCCCTGGATTATAGATTGCTCTTGCCGGATGAAACCAAGAGCTGTAAGACACCTGGAAGCATCTCAGTGAGCTGCTGACAAAGCAGGCTAAGGCGCCACCGTGTTAATGAAACGGAAGATATTTAATTTGAAAGCCACTGCAAAGGCAGGGGTACTTTTTACATGTATACTTTTTACACATTCCCAGTGGAGGACTGCAAGACACCTTGCAAACAATGAAACAGTAACCCCAGATTTACAAAGCTCAGAAACTAAGTGACTTGAACCCTTGGGCATCCCTCACAAAACTGGGACCATGTCCCCAGAGGATGAAGCTACCTCCAAGGGCAGAGTTGATGGAAAAGCAAGCATTTTCTTTTTCACTCACACATGCCCATTCATGCCCCATGCTCCTGCACAACTTCACTGCTGTTAATATATGTACCGTAACTGCTCCCATGCCCCTTCCAAATGTGTGTGCCCTTTCAAGCTCTTGCTTCCCAGACAAAGATCCTACTGTTATGAGGTGGCAACTTCTCCAGCAGTGCAAAGGATCCTCAGCCTCAAGCGGTTGATTCACAATTGGACCAAAGCTGGATCCTCAACATGCTGTGAAAGGACATCTCCTTACACGTGCAGGCTGCCTTTTCCAGGCTGTGCAGCTGAGCCCAAGGGAGAAAGGAGTCCTGCTGGCAAAGACCTGTTTTTTTCTCTCTGTGAAGGGACTGAGACATGCTGCTTCTATTTTATACTGAACATTACGAGCCACGATCACAGAGCTAGTGAGTAGATGGCAGCCAGGAAAGACATGCTGGCCATACGCTCTTCTCTCCTCATCCCACGTACAGCATTCACATGTAAGGCTTACAAAAGCCTGGATACTTACGGTTTATAACATCATTACTAAAAAGAAAAGAATTTAAAAAAAAAAAATCTCCCAACACTCAAGATCTTTTCACAACCTATTTCTGTAAAAGCATGAATCGAGTAAGTCTATCTTGGACAAAGGGATCTTTTGAATTTTTAAGAATCAGATTACCCAGTCACTAAACCCACATCGATTCAGTTTCTCTGAGTGAAGACACACAGAAGTATCCACTATCTAAACTGGAGATGAGTTTAAGAAAAAAAAAAAAAAAAAAAAGGAAAAAAACCCAAAAAACCCCTTCACTCATTTACCAAAAAACTCATCACTGAAATTTAAAAAAACGACATACACAACAACACAGATGGGGCTTTTTACTTTAAATGCAAAACCTTGGTATGGAAAGGAAGCACAGCTGAAGGGTTATATAAGTTTTTTCTTCTATTATTCTCCATTTCCTTCGCGCATGCCAGTCAAAACTATAAAATACTTGTGGGAGAAATGCAGAAAGCACGGTTTCACATTCCAGAAGATCTATTTCCATGTGCTGTGTACAAGCCAGTCGACCACCCAGGAAAGTCGGGTGAATACCATTTGGCCCACCAGTGTTGCAGTCGCACGCTAGCAGCCCTTCTCCATCAACACTCTGCCCTGTGTTTGCCACGAGAGGTAACCACCAAGCCTTATGGGCGGCCGAGCCTGCGGCAGCATCACCTCCACGCCTGCTCGGAAGCAATTCTAATGAGCCACCCTACATTTTTCCCTCTTAAGAAGCTGTGCCAAGCTCAGATACAGTGCTAAAATAGTTTGAATACCCCATCCATGAGAAAAACAGGGAGAAAAAAAACCCCAAAAGGCGGCAATTTTAATACAGGAACCTCTTTACTTTAGCTCTTTACTCCTCAAATGCTTCCATGCCCTGTCCCTCTGCCCTCCATCACAACACTTTTGCCCCAGCTTTACTGAGGAAAGAAGAGCAGAGGTGTGTCACCTGAAGTCTTGGGAAAGGGTATGACCAGCTATTTTCTCTTCTTAGAGCCCCTAACTATGTTACTTTCTTTTCATAAGTTGATCACAGAAAGATTTGGTAACTGTTTCAGAGTCACTGTAAAGGAATCAGTCCCTCTGCGGCCAAGCTGGTTGAGAAACTTTGCTGGCTGGAGCAACAGAAGTAGGCATGACTTGCCTTTAACAAAGCAGAAGGCATTTGTTTATATTTAACTGGGTAAAGGGCAGTAAAACTCAGCCAAGTATTTATTTATTGGGCTGGAGTGCCTGCAGTGAGACAGGAGGGTGAGATGTGTGTAAGGTTTTTGTAATCCTGACCGTGGAAGGGAGGTAAGTGAACTTCAGTTTCACTGTAGGAATAAGATAGCACAGCAAAGCATTGGTATGTGATGTAGCAACGTTGATTTATAAAGGGGATGCTCTGTGGGAGCATGGGGGGAAGACCAAAAAAAAGGTATTTAGAGCTTTCCCAAGACGATACCTTTTCTACATCTGTTGGCCATTACTTTCTGCCAGTTCTAGATGGCTGAGGAGGTAACAAACCGCTAGTGAGATTGCTGTTTTGCAGGAACAATGCTTTGATTTCAGCAGTGAGGAATGCTGACTGTACCCTGGCTGTTGCTGAAGTAGACCCCTCTGACCTCTCGAGAGGGAACGCCAATTAAATTTAGTAACAGTAACAAGCGTTAATGCAGCCTTACCTAGTCTCAACTCAAACCAACACTCAGCAGCGTTACTACTGGATGATCACAGAATCACAGAACGGTTTGGGTTGGAAGGGACCTTAAAGACCATCTAGTTCCAACCCCCCTGCCATGGGCAGGGACACCCTCCACTAGACCAGGTGGCTCAGAGCCTCATCCAGCCTGGCCTTGAACACTCCCAGGGATGGGGCACCCACAGCTTCTCTGGGCAACCTGTTCCAGTGCCTCACCACCCTCTCCAGGAAGAATTTCTTCCTGATGTCCAATCTAAATCTTCCCACTTTCAATTTAAACCCGTTACCCCTTTCCCTATCACTACAGGCTCTTGTAAATAGTCCCCCCCAACTTTCTTGTAGGCCCCTTCAGGTACTGGAAGGTGCTATAAATGATAGTTCAGTACACACTAATATGTAGTCCCACCAGCTGTGACCTTATTTGGCTCTCAGTCGTGTTCCCCAGCTCACTCCAAGGGTAACAGGAGAGTGGTGGGCAATGAGGGACCCCCAACTCTGCATTCCTATCAACTGTGGCAACCATGACTGACTTTCGGATGATGGGAGGGCAAAAACACGTGGAGGCATTCCACCAGGGATGGCACCACCTGGGGATGCTGCAAAAGCTCGTTGGATGTGTAGCGGCAGGCAAGAAAACAAAAATGAAGAGGAGAAACCAGCTGACCTTGCAGTGCTTAGCCGGAGCTGTCAGGCAACAGTTAATGCTGAGGAATCTTGCAATTCTGTTTATATTCTGTCACCACAAGCAGGTGTTGGGAAGCCCAGGATGGGAGGGGCATGTAGATAAAAAAAGAAAGAGGAACCACTCTTTTTCTGACGTGCGTGATCTGTTCAGATGAATCTTTTTTACCGACAGGCTCTTTTCCTGGAATCAGCACGGACGCCCATGTGTCACTCCCGGGCCCTCCGATAAAGAGACAGCATGCCTCACACATGCAGGTTACCGGTTTGTGGTGGAGGATGACATGGTTTTGATGAGAGTTCGGGGGAATTGAGTAATTTTTAACAAAGATATTTTTAAAACCTTCAGGATTTTGCAAATTTAGATTCATTTAGCTGGGTTTTTTTGTTATTTTTATACTACTATTGTCATGTGCTATCATGTTTATCAACTGAAAAGTGAGGAATAAAGGACAGATCTCCGTTGAGATCCATCCCGTTTCTTCCCTTGGCCACCTTGCATATGGTTTTTACACTGACGGATTTTATACACAGAAATGCTCTGACCTGCAGATTCCCCCCTCCGGCGCTGCTGCTCCTTGTCCAGCGCTGCAGCCACCTCGCTCTCTCCTTTCTTCTGCAGCTCTTTGTTGCTGAATGTCAGGGTCATCAGTGCCACCGGCTGACATGATTAGTGTGGCTGACATTACACCACTCCTCTAAAGGAAGCACGCAGAGGGCAAGGGGGAAAAAAAAACCTGCAACCAAAGCCCAAACGAACCAAAACCCACCCAAAACAAAACCTGCAGCCATTTTAGGCAGAAGGAATCAGGCTCAAATAGACATTAGCAACTCTTTCCAATGAAAGAGAAGGTCCCTGCCCCGCAATAGATGTACACGGCGGCATGTCAGCGCGCTCCCATGCTCGTAAAATCAGTACACTTCTGCCTGCCCCAACACATATGCTGGAGGTGTGCTCCAGCTCTCGGAGATTAAAGGCAAAGATTAGGGAGGGGGAAAAACAAAATGGTTTAAAAAAAAAAAAAAAGATAAACCAGCATCAGACAGGAGATAAAGCCTGACCTGTGATTCAGCAGATTCGAATGCTCAGAAGTACAACAGCCTGTGCCCTACTGAAAGACAGCAGCAGTCCATTACACGTATTGATTTGCAGCACTTTGTCAGCACTAATGATGTTACCTCATTAAAAGAGATAAATGCCCTACTGTTCTACCAAAAGCATCTGCTCCTTCCTCCTTCTCGCCTGTTCTCCAGCAGGGCCCTCAGCAGCAGCAGCACGGCGAAATCAAATCAAAATCCAACGCTAAACTCGCTTAGAGATGCTTGCTAAGATTGCTTTTCTGTTATTTATTTATTTGTTTGCTTAGTTATTTTTTTTAATGGGGTTATTCTGTGTTTCCTAGCAGGTATCTCTTCTCTCGACACCGAACAGGCACATCAAAGGAAAACAAAGCCCTGTGAACCACCACGGCCCTCCTGCCAGCAGAGGACTTTTCAGAAAATTAACGTCGCCCTCTGATAATTCATTCACTGTTAGGTAAAACGATAAGGGCTGCAACTTCGATGATAACAGGTGAAGTGATAGGTAAGGTGGCGATAACGACTTCTGCCCGTTAACACCCAACGATGTGTTGCCACACAAAACGGGGCTGGTTTAGTTTCGACAGATTCCTCGTTGCATGCAAAGGTAGCAGTTTACCGTAATGCATGTTTTATGCATTATTCCTTTGCGTATAGGGTCTCCAAAGTACACATTATTAAAGTCTATTAAATTCCCTATTTAGCAGAATTACCAATGTGCCTTTGGGGAAATTATTACAATGAAGCCATACTGGTATTTAAATTCCAGTTGTTTAACAATCTTTTTCCTAATCACCAATCCAGGTATCTACATTAAAGTGCAGTCAGACTTCTTCCAGCGTGGCATAATCCTGTCTGTGCACCACTTATGGAAATTCATTTAAAAAATGAGCTTTTCAACTTGGCATGTTTTTCATAATTAGCCTCAGACAGCTACTGCTTTAAAATAATAGGAACTCCTTCCTGATCCTCCTCACCAAGCAGAGCATTCCACGCTTAGACCTGGTTACAGAAACAATTAACTACTTGCAGCCACACAATTTATATCAACATATCAGTATCAGCAAGATACCAGCCTACTTAATGAAAATTGGGCCGACAAAGTCCCATTCTCTACAGATGTTTTTTTCTGTGAGACAGAACCTCTACCTGTAGCCCAAAAGCTGCTCACACACAGTGTATGCCCAGGTCCCTCCTCTGGTCCAGCTACTAAACCCTCTGAGTTGTACGTAAAGCAACCAAAGAGCTACTAACTGTTGTTTGTGTCCCTCAGACCGTTTCCCCTTATCATACTGCGCACTACAGCTATAGCTGGCTACTCTCTGAATGTGCAGGTTTTCATGGCAGTGAGTCTTAAACTTGGTTCCAAATTTGTAAAATGTGTGCCCGTGCCTCCCGTGATAAGAACAGGTATTTTTCCAATTTGAAGAGTCTCATGTTTCTCAGGGGAGAGGAAGTAAACTTCAAAATGCCAGAAATCACAGGATTCAGCTTCCTGGGGTGGAGTGGAAGAGACCTAGATCTCAACCTTTCAGACTTCCTCCATGACCTTCAATAAATCACCGTGTTCCTGCCTCCATTTCTCACCACTATGAGGGTGATATTTCATCCTCTTTGAGATGCCCAGAAGCGCTCAGGTTCTACCTATGGGGCAGTCAGGCTCTCCAGCACAGACAATCGAGCCAGTACCTAAATAGATGTCTTGTCCTTGCCACTGCATCACACCGACAGTTTTACAGCTTCAACACCAGTTCAATTCTCAGTCAACTTCAACAACAAAACCAACATGTATTGAAAGAATGCTGACAAAAATCTTACGAAACCAGTGGGCACAGAAACAGAATATAAGAAACGAAGAGGAGTTGCTCAACAGGGCTTCGCATCAAATGAATACGCTGAATTTAGGCCACCATACAACTGCATGTTTCGATATGCCAGAATTCAAAGTTTATGTCCAAGTACAGATAAAAGGAGGACTAAAGTCGTCAATGGAAGCTGGTACATATAGTAAAGGTTCCTCTGACAAATATGAATCAAATTCTGCCTGCTCTTTTTGGCTCTAAGGCAAATTCAATGCCCTTCGGCAGGACAACACAATTAAGCTGTTTCCATCATGACCGAAAGCCCTTCAGAGAACAATCATTGGAAAAAAATGCACAGCAAATGGGTGGGCCTATTCCAGCCATACACTAATTCCCTATAAATCAATGGACAAAAGTGCTTCCTTTCTCCAGTTACAAACCCTGAGCCAAATCACCTTCTCAGTTTTACAAACGCAACCTCATTGACTTTGCTCAAGTTACACATGCACCAGAGCAGAATTTGTCCTTGCGTGCAATGGGAGGCCAAATGTCCCATAAATAAGAAAGGAAACAATCTGTTCATCTTAACTGAAGCGGGATGAGGAACATACCTTTCACCTTTAAAAAGAAGACATATGTCCAAGAGACAGAAGGGAAAACACCACTAATTTCACTTCTTCAGTCTAAGGACTCTTGTATGCTTAGAAAGGACACATTTTTCAGGCTTTTAAGGTTACTTTATCTGACTGCAGATCTAATGTCCAAGAACATCAGATGTTGACCTAGGAAATTCTCCAGCATCTACTTCCAACATCTACTAGTTGTTGGCTGGATTGACTCCATCAAGCAGCTCATGCTACGGCTTCATAAGAACCAACTTTGGTGCAAGAGGGAGTGGGGAAAGTCCTGGCCAAGAACATGACGGGGAGAGAAAGGGCATGAACAGCCATAACTGGGACTGGCTTTGGCTGCCATGGAATCTTTGGTGCCTGACGCCTACCAGAAGACATCGTAGAAAACACAAGACACAGTGCGCAATGTGGCATTTCACACAGGCGTTGCAATACGTGTGTCTAACGTTCCCATCTTCCTATGTCCTCATGTTTATCACGCCAGATGACAGACCTCACAAAAGCACCTAGCAATACGACATCACGTTTTTGCCGGGGCATTGGTGCAGATGTGGTGCGGCCTTCATTTTTCATTGCGGCATGTGGACAAGCAGCTACCTCAGCCAAGCCGTCGCTTTGTCTCTCCTGCCACCTACTGTACTGAAAATCAAAATATGTGTCACCAACTCGCGCGCGTCTCCACTTCTGTTTGGAAATACCAACCTTGAGTTCTTCTAGAAGCACCGCCGCATGCACGTGGGAGCTCCGTGCTGTCACAGCTCCTCCAGTGACGCTATCCAATGTTTCCTGACGAAGGCTTAACGCAGCGCTTTGAGCTCTATGTAACTCACTGATGCTTCAGGGTTACAATTAGCATTAAATAGTAAAATTCTCCGGGGTGTAGGGCATGAAAGCCTCCTCCCCTTTGCTCCATGTGGAACTAATCACACAGGATTTATTTTAAATGGTGAACAGGCCATGATGCACCACAAACCTCCGTCCCTTTATTTGCTGTTATTTCCGATGACAACACTCGCAAGGGGCAAAACCCAGCAGCAAAATAACTTCCCATTGGGTGTGTGACTGTCAGCCCGTGGGCAGGAGTGAAATTCTTGCTGTACCTGAGCTGCATAACCAAACGAGCGTCACCCAAGAACAGACCCGCCAGATGCAAGAGTCTGCTTCAGACCGTGGTTTACCCTTGTCCTTTTAACCTCTCGCTCTCAAAAAGCACAGCTGAGCCGGTCTGGCTGTGCCGTGCACGCCCTCGGCAGCGCGGCGCTAC
Organism: Rhynochetos jubatus; assembly: GCA_027574665.1. Lineage (NCBI taxonomy): Eukaryota > Metazoa > Chordata > Aves > Eurypygiformes > Rhynochetidae > Rhynochetos > Rhynochetos jubatus. The sequence goes on along the minus strand of CM050650.1, from coordinate 85,239,468 downwards.
CCACACGTGATGTCCTCGCCGGGAGCGCCACGCAGTCCCGCTGCCACCGACGTCAGTGGCTGCAGAAAGGGCTCCGCCGACGCTCACGCCCAAGCGGTGCACCCAAGGAGAAGACAACTATTTTGTCGCGACCATCTGGGTTCTGCCAACCATCCAGACGCTGTTAATCACAGTGAACGGCATCGAGAAGGGCAGCGACAAGTTTGAGTTGGTACAGCACAGCCCAAGTCCCACAACAGAAACTTCAAACCCATCCATGGTACTATGTGGAAAACAATAACCAATCAACCCGAAGATCAAGTAGACAGATATCCCACGTTAATGATTTATGCCACCTTTCCAGAAGGCGTCACTTTAATTTTTAGCACTTTGTTATTAATTTCAAGAAACTCTTCCAATAGAACACTACAAGCTGAAGTTGCTACAATAAATCTCATTATTTTCTAGTAAGAAGCTAACTTGCATCTGCTGATTTATTTTCCCATATATGGCATTCTCTTTTACCTAATCAACACCTTGGGGCTCTGACAGCAGATATCTTTGATAAAAGCAGTATTCTGATGAAGGAGAAAGACGTTCAGCATTTGCATATGATCAAGTAAGCTATCAAATATATTTATTTAAGCTGTGACCATAGTAATCAAGAGGTATTAAATGTGGAACTGAGCACCAGTTAAATGCATTTTAAATCTGTTTTTTCGCTGGTTGCAGTTGGAAATCGTTGAGGAGCAGAACTCTTTAGGGTCTTTACAGGCTGCAATTAGATAAGCGGATACAGAAGATAAATTGTTCTACTGCAAAAGCAAGTCTGACTTCTGCCAGCAATAGTGAGCCTTTCATCTCAGCACTTAGAATCTGATCAAGTGAGAAAAAAAACATTAATATAATTCCACTCACTCACAGATAAACACCTCTGAAAAATTAGGACATCTCTTTTCCTTAAACAAAACTGACAAGGTTATAACTAAAAATATTTGTGTATCACACACAGTTTGTCATGGACACAGGAAAACAACTGGCATAAGTAACTGGAGTGTCTAATCCCTGATATTTAGCCACTAAAATGCCTCAAGAGCTGTGATACATCCACTTAAAGCCAAATATGGCCCACAACTATCTGCTAAACATGAATGAATTTCATCAGGGAGCACAAAGGCTGCAAACAGGTAAAACCAGATCATTTTACAGCGTGTGATCAGAAGTGGCTATTGCCAACACCAATTTAATTTATAACAGAATCAAGGCAAAAAACTAAAGAATCACATTAGCAGCTAGTAACGTTACAGGAACGGTAAGCTAAAAGCTAATGGAATGAACAGAGCCTTAAAAGAACTTGATATTTTTAACACAAACTTGAAAACTCTGCTGCTGCAAGGGCAATGTCAGAGGGTACTCGCACATCCTCACTAGAAACTCTCAGACAACTCTCAAGGTTCCCTAAGGATGCTCCAAGGGAATTCAAGAAGCCCATTTGATACACGCTGTGCTGTTTGGATTGATGTCTCACTAAACCAACAGGCAAAGCTTAATCTCCAAAAGGACTTCTACCTCTGCTGCGCTCAAACTGAACGGAAGGGAAAGAGATTTAAGCTTGTTCGGTCCACGGCTGATGGAGACTTTCTAGCAGCCATGGAAGTCAGCCCATGAGCAGGTGATAAGTTGCTCCCAGTGTTTCCCTTGCTTTGCGAGGAGAGGGGTTCCTGGGAGATTTTTCAGAGCAGAGTCTCCAAACAAGCTGTTAAGAGAAACCGCCATCCAGAAGGCTCGACAGGAGGAAAAAGGAAGCAGGGAAATCACAGTTAATGGGATTTGGCCGCAACCAGAAAACGGCTACATTTTCAAATACATTACAAACAGCCCTGTGCTTCACCACTGCACCAGTTCATTGCTGGATGAGAAAAATTTACATAGATTTAATGCCCTAAAAAGCTCCACGGAAATTTAGATTAATCTGTTTAGAACAAATCTCGCCTCTCCCCTGGGATGCCCTGCATATGCATACACGAAGAAGAGGAAATTGCCACCACTACACTGCAACTTCTATGATTTTCTGTAAGGGGGAAGCTGTCAGGCTAGAGATTTATTTATACCGAGGTTATTTCATATGTCTTACAAGCGAATGTTTGCAACACAGGGAGGGCACTGCCCTGCTCATCTTAGAAGCTGATCCTTCTGCAGAGAATTACAAAGTTTGCCCAACTTTTCTGCGGGATCGAATTACTATTCGATCCTGTCAAGTGGGATACTTTGAACTCAAAAGTAGAGGGTTACCTTGTTCCAAGACCATCTTTCCTTGGCACAACTTCAGATCAAGGAAGGTTTAGATTGGATATCAGGAAGAAGTTCTTCCCGGAGAGGGTGGTGAGGCACTGGAACAGGTTGCCCAGAGAAGCTGTGGGTGCCCCATCCCTGGGAGTGTCCAAGGCCAGGCTGGATGAGGCTTTGAGCAACCTGGTCTAGTGGAGGGTGTCCCTGCCCATGGCAGGGGGGTTGAAACTAGATGGTCTTTAAGGTCCCTTCCAACCCAAACAGTTCTGTGATTCCAGCACAGAATAAGGTCTTTGGAAGGGAACTTGGTGCTCCCCAGTCTGGAGAAAAGCAAGCCAAACCCCAGCTACGAGTTGCATCCCTTTGGAAAGAGCAGTCTCAGCAGGAGGTAGAGCAACCTCAACAGGAGGTCCTCAGCGTTTCCCTCACTGAGGCTTGCCCCCTTGGTAAGAAGGGCACTGAGGACCTCCTGCTCATCCTCCAACCTAGGTGGAAAGCGAGCTGGTTGCTTAAAGGCAGCAACAAAAGAAAAATTAACATAGATGATGCTCTCTACCTGTGCAAACTGATGCCAAGCACAGGACATGACACAACATGTACAAATTCCAAACTCATCCTTCCTCGGATCCCAAAGGACAGAGCACCGCAGTATGTATGAGGAAGGGAGATGGTGGCAGCAGAAAAATTTGTGGTCTAATCGTGAGATAGAGGAAGAGGCAGTAGGAGCAGAAGAATGGAAGCGATAGGAGAAGCAAGATAAAAGAATTACAGGGATGATAGCATCTTACAGGCACACAATTTTAGAAGAAGGGGAGGAAGTTTAGTGGCCGTGAAAGAGGGGGAAGGAAGACTAAGACTGATTTTCCCAATAGCCAGGTCAAGAATAGTTCCCAAACCCTGTCTAGTCAGGCTGGATGTCTGATGTAAAGATGCAAACAGCAAGGAATGCGGCATCTTTGGAGCAGAAAATGGAGATATTGGGGAGTGGGGCACTCTACGGGGGAACTGAAAAAACTACCAGTCTTCTAATTGCCCTAAATAGAGATGAAGTTACCGAGCCTTCAACCAATAATGAACATGAATAGTTAACAGCGGAATTATGCAGAATTGTCCACGAAAATAAAAATCTTAAAAACTTTGGCTCCTCACAACCGTTTTTTCTTTTGGAAATCCCACAGCCACTGCTGGGAGATTAGCTTTATAAAGTGAGAATTTAACTTGAATTGCAGCTTCGGGTAGCTATGGGAGATGTTGCTCACAGCAACAGAAAATGTAGGATAATTAGGTATTTTGGGGAAGAAGGGAAAGAAAGTTACAGTAACTATGCAAATAGAATAAATAATAACGCTGTCCTTCCCTGGGACCTTTCAGAGGATCCCAGAGCAATCTACGGCCATTCCTCGTTAAAAGCTGCCGTGCTATGGCCACAGCTTATTGCACAATCCAGGTCCCCAACCTGGCTGTACTTTTCATCCTTATACTTTTATCCCTCTGCTGATCCTGATCCCGGACATTAGCCGTAAGGAGGGGCGGGGACCCCATCGTGGGTTTGTGCTGTGCGGGCCCCCAACCGGGACTTACGGTGCTGCCAAGTGCTCCTTCAACATAATTAACGAGGCGGCCCGATCAAGGGACAGAGAGGACAAAAGGTTTCCACCAAGTGAGAAAACTCTTGAGCGCGAGAAGCGAAGGGTCTCCCCACGCCGAACGTGCTCAGCGGCACAGCCCAGCGGGACAAGCAGGCTGGGAAAGCTACCCGTCTTTCAGACAAAAGTGTGAAAAAGAAGCGGGAGGAGAATAAAGGGAAGACAAGGTCAAACAGACGGACGCAGGCTCCAGACAAACCCTCCCCAGGGGAAAGCACCTCAGCGGACATGGCTATGGAGTCCGCAGAAGACGGTGCTGAGCGGGGGAGAGGGTCAAGTTAAAATACAAACCCACATTAACATGCTCCCGCGAGTTCCTTAACCGCAGCAGAGAATGAAATGCATTGCATTGGACTTGTTTGATTGCACATGTTTTCCAACAATTTCCAGTTCCAGTTTCTGCTCCTACTCTGATTTTCAACCACCATCAGGACAAAACGCTAATATTCAGACATTGCCTTGCTGAGAAATCTGGAGTAACTGTAAGTTATATTAACAATATTTAAATACAGTCCATGTCTATTTAAAGGTTTGAATGCATCTCGTTAGAACACTGCATAAATTAACCCAACATAATTCTCTAGGATGCATCAAGATCTAAAAAACCCCTAAGTTTGATGTTCTCTCTTACCACCCACTTAAAAAACCCAAAACCAACACGCTGGGGTCAGCTTAGGTTGCAAACAGTAACAAAATCAACATTCAACCGAACAAATGTAATTTACTCCCTGATGTAATGAAGATCATGCCATAACCAGTTCAAAACCCAAACAAGAAGAGGCTCTCCCCTGCCCCCTCCATCCCCAATTTTCGCTGTTAACAACGCTCCAGCGCAGCCTGCCCGCTCAGGACCCTGCATCGCTCCCTCCATCCCTCCCCACCGCCTGCAACCATCCTTGGCCGGAGCGAAGCGCACGCCGTTGCCGGGCTCCCCGTTCCCGCCGCCCCACTCTCGCTGGCGGCCAGACAAAGCAAACTCCGGTTGCATCACGGAGCAAACTCATTTTCCAGCAACCTCCCAGCCCGGAGTTTACCGCTACTGTAATCCGGTGCTGTCAACAACGTCGCCTTTGTTGCGCGCCCATGCGCGCGGCTCACTCGTTGGTTGGTTTGTTGTTTTGGTTTTTATTGTTATTATTTATTTTTAAGGAGAATTTTTGTTTCGAATGAGTAATCTGTTTTCGAGTGATTTCTCCTCCGCGCTGGCTCCACCCTGCACTGTAAACGAGACATTACCTTATACAAGAATGAATCTGCTGCATTCCTCTGTCTAGCTGCCTCGCAGCACATTTCCTACGCTCGCAGCAGCCCCGGCAGCGCACGCTCTCCCACCCCTTCCCCCCCCTCCACACACCTTTTTTTTCCTTTTTTTTTTTTTTCCTTTTCACTGCCTCGCTGTGTTTTTGTGTAAATGATCTCACATGACTCAACAAATCCATCTGCCTGGAGCAGGCCAAGTTTGGAGCCTTCCCAGGAGGGAGGAGAAGAATTGCTTTGTGGAAAGGACCTGGAGCTTTGCCCTTTCTCTGGCTCAAATTACCCGCCTGTCAGGCCTGACGGATTTGGCTAAAAATAAAAGGAAGCGGGCCGTGAAAAGGAGATGAATGAGCTCAGCAGTTCCTTAGATAACATGGGCCTGGTGTCGCCCAAAGCTCCCAGAGCAGGAACTTCGGATGCCGGGCTTGTGAGCGCGGTGTTGCAGCCGAGGTGAACTTGGCTGCTCGGGGACCACCACCTCCCCCGCAAAAAATAAGGCAAACCCACCCATACGCTGCTGGAAATAAATGGATTAAAGACACGCAGAACGGGAAAAATACCTGCTGCAGGTTTTTGAGCTTGTAAAAGGGGAGATTTACAGCGTTTCCAATGGGGAAAGGGGGCGTGGGGGGGTGTGGTGGGGAGACACACGTGATGTCAGCCTCCCGCCCGGCCCGGGGAGCCTCAGCATCCTCCCTGCAAATGCGTGCCCAGTGCCCGCAGCGGGTATTAAGCACTTAGTTTGGCAATGTAATGACACACTGCAACAATCTGTAATGCGAGGCAGTCAGCAAAGCCCTGGCTTGCAAAGCTCTTTCTCCTAACCATTAACCATATGTTTGGCTCCGCCGCCGCCCGAGCGAGCGGGTGTTCCAGCACACCATCTGGTTTCTATCCACACAAGCAACTGCAAAGCACAGAGTATTTCCCTCCGGAGCCGCGTCTTCCTCCTCGGCTCCCCCTCCCCGCCCGGCCCCCCACTCCTCCGCTCCCCATCTTCCTCCTTCGCCCCCTTTCAAACGGCAGCCTCACCTCCCCAGCGCGATCCTCGAAGCGCCGGGGACCGCAGCCGCCCCACTGAGGATGCGGCTGAAAAGCGGGGATGCTGAGGTGTGCCACCCCCCGTGAGCTCGCGTCCCTGCACACGCGATCGCATCCCTCAGCGTCGATGCTTGGGGTACTACGTTTAAAATTTAGCGTGTTCTTGACGGGTCCGGGAGCCGCTGCGGGGCCCACCGCATCTCACTCGCGCGCGCGCAGGCAGCGTGCTATTTGGATTACCGACTCCATCCCAGCGCTGCAGGAGGACTTCAAGAATGAACCTAACAACAGTAGGACAATTAGCAGTGTGATCTCCTGCCCCCAAACAGGGCTTTCTAGGCACATCGGGTGTTGGTTCCCCATCCCACCAAAAAAGAAAATTCTAGGGAAAAAAGGGGGGGAAAGAAAAAAAAAAAGAAAAAGAGAAAAAGAAAGAGGAATGGAATGAGAGCGTGCTGAAGAAAAAGCAATGAAAATATTTACTTTTCCTGTGATAGCTGAACAAGCTCTTTCTGAAACTATAAAAAAATCTTTCAAGTGTTATATTTTAGAAGACCCTGTACCATATGTTTGCTTTATGATTTTATGAATTCTAACTACTATTTATGTTTTTAAAGCACTTCCATCCTTCTGTTTATTTCTGAAGTCACCTATGGGAGATCAGCAGTAATTTTCCTCTCAGGTTGGCCAATTTAAGATTAGTCATGACCTAATGCAAGTATTCAGGGATGCAAGCAATAGGACATTCAGCAAATCCCACACTTGCTCCTTTAAAATAAGTTTGTATTCTGCAATGAGTCACACATACAGTGTTTATCCAAGTTACCAGTGCTACAAGAAAAAAAAGCCCATTACATTTGCAAATACATACAAATCGCAGCTGTAAGCACCCAACTGCTTACACCAGGATTCGTTTCTATGACTGGATATTGATTTTTTAATAATGTGTCATTATACCAATGTTGATACAGCAACTATCTTTCCAGAGTATGCAATTGAATAGTAAAAAGAAGCTGGCTCTAGGAAATATCAAATCCACACTCGTTCACATGCGATTTAAACGTTTTTCTTGTTCATGAATACAACAACGCAAATCCACAACTGCATTTTTCCCACCTAGCACCTAATAAAGAAAAAGCAAAGGACTCGACAGTTAAAAACAGCTCAGTCTGAGGCAACTAGCTCTGCTGATCTGCTTCTCCACAGAATACTGCAGAACCTTCCCAATCGGCGCTCGAAAGCAAGGGGCTATGATGAAAAAGATTCATGTTTTTCCAATCTCCTCATCCGCGTGAGAAATCAGAGCACAAAAAAAGCACATTATAGGCTCTTATCCTGGAATCAAATACACGTGGGGAAAACCCATATGCTTGTGAAAAGCCTGATGACTTCACTGGGATTGCCTAAGAAGTTCGAGGGTTGAATCTGGCCTCTGTTATGAACGTGGAGTGCAATTAGCACTGTAAACTTCCCCCCCCGCTTCATTTTCTACTCCCCCTCAGTGAGGGAAATAATGAAAATGATTAAAAACATGAGATGCATTTTAGCTAGCAACTTACATTTCCTACAAAACAGGATCTAAATACGTTGAGGTCCATTATTTTAAGATAAAATTGTTGCAAACATACTAGTAGCATGAACATCATACGTTAGGTTTCCTAGAGCCACACAACAAGAAATTGCCTTTATTCACAACCGAAAACCACCAGCGATAGTTCTCTAAAGCGGTAAAGGTCTAGGTTTGGGTCTTTTAGCAGATAATGATCTCTGATCCAGAAATCTTTTAAAAGGGGGAATTCAAGGGAAATATTCATAGATTCAGAGTTGCGCTGTCTGAAGGGACAGCTAATCATCTGACCTTCTTCCATAAAACAGGCACGGAGCTTCCCCGCCTACACTGAGGCGGCTGTAAGAGGCTGAATTAGAGAATCTCTTAGGGGAAAAAAAAAAACCCACATAAAAAAAAAGAGCCTCAGATTTAACAGCCTGAGATAAGGAAGGAAGCTACGGTGGCCCCAGCGACGTTGTCCTATTCAGCAATCACCCATGCCGCGGGAAAACACTCACACCCTCTCGCCTGGTCTGAATTAATTTAACAGCCAGCCACTGGGTCTTGTTATACCTTGTCACCTTCCTCTACTCCTCAGACCCTGACAAAAAGCCACTGTCAGCCTGAAACCCAGCCACTTCTTAAAGCATAATAAAAAGCAGCGTCACATTATTACCTGAATCCACCGAGTCCTCCTGCCAACGCTGTTTTCGCAATCACATTTTTCTGTTTTTAAAAACTTCCCTCTTGCCTCATCGCTCTGTGTGAAAAACAAGACAAAAGAGAAAATTGATTAACCAAGTGTGATTATCTATTATTTGCATTAGAGCAGTTGGCTTTCTCAGCAGATATTTAGGTCTCTTTTTTCTGCAATGTGCCATAAATATGTTAAACAAGAAGTCATCCTTTCCCCAAAATTGCTTATTGAGCAAACAGAAGCAACAGAGAACAATTTGGGGGGGGGGGGCAGTTGAGGTACCACGGCCCACCCCTTGTAGAACATAACTCTCAGGAGAAAATAACTCTCTTGCGCCCAAATACTCTGCCCTCTCCCCAAGACATCCTGCCTGACAGCATCGGAACCAATGCCAAGCATATACCCAGGGCCACCACAAGCAGAAATACGAGGGAAGAAAGAGCTACTTCAGTTTCTTTCCGTTTCAATAGCAAATACATGCTACTAATAACCACGCAGCGATGTAAAAATAATACTTGCAAAATTACACTGACAGTAAATTACTTAATTGTACAGTTTCCCTGAATTTGCACCTACAACTATGTAAGTTGTGACCCTGCTTAAAATTCTCAAAAGACTCTGTGTCTGTGTTTACTCCCTACTTCACATATTAGTAGCTTTAAGCTTCAGCATCAAATTCTCCCACCGATGAACCAAAACGTACACTTCATATAAGAAATTTCCATACTTAAATAAGGAAGAAAAAAAGCCCATATGGTAGAAACCCAGCTGAAGATAACAACCTCAAAAAAAAACCCCACCAGCTTCTCTGAATGGCCAAAAGACACATCATAAGTAAAGAAAAAATACAACTGCATTTCCAGTACTGAAAATGCCATTAACGTCAGTATTTCATTGCTTTCTCTGACAGCAAACACAATGAAACCCTTCACTTAAGAGGATGCAGCTCAACCATCTGTAGGTGATTCCTTGCCCACCTCCACCAGAAGTGAACACAGCCACACAGCATGGGGCGGGGCATACGGCTACTATATCCTTTCTGCAATGTCAGGGCTCAGGCATTTGGCGTACTCTGCCCACCATGGATGTGGATGTCTGCCAGGAAGGTTTGTTGCAAGGTTTTGGAAGCAAAGAGCATGAGCTCAGTCCAGGGCTGAGGAGAGAGGGGAGCCTTTGCCTCTGGCATCTGCTCCTGACTGGGCAGGGCCACCTCCCAAGCAAGGACGAGGATCAACCCTCTCCCCTGCTCCAGGTGACCTTCCTGCCGCAGCCCTGGCAGCCTGGAGCCATCTACGCTCAACACAGAGCAGGCAAGAGCTGGGCCAGGGAATGGCACAGAAAAATACATCAAAACAAGAATTTCACTTAGTGGGGATGGAAAATTGGAGGTAGGATGAGGAGAGTGACACGGAGGGCTGTGGTAGGTCTGTGGGGTGGCTGTGCAGCTGCAGCACTGCCAATGCATTATGTTCAAGCCTCTGCGATGCTGGTGGACACTGTTTGCCATTTGTTTGCTTCCTTTCTTTTTTTCTTTGGTGTACCAAAGCTATGTGGCAAGAGAGAACACCGATGAGTTGTAGCATGGAAAAGGGAGGGAGACATGGCGGGCGATGGCTGCCCGCAGCATCTCCTTTCGCTCTCTCCTGAGAGGCCACACTCAGCACACAGGCCACACCTGAGCCACGCATCAGGGCCACTGGATTGGTGTGCAGGGCAGCTCTCACAGCTGTTGGCAGCAAAGACAGCAGCCACCCCACTGATCCCTGCCACCCCTCCCAGCGCTCAGGCAGATGAGTTGTGCCTTGAAGAGCTGCCACGCAGCTCCGATGCAGCGCCGCTCCAGCCATTTAAACCCAGCGCTTCCCAAGTGGCCGTTAATGGCGAGTTCCTAACCAACCTGAAATCCTGGCTTCTCTCAAGCAAAACTAACGAACTCTTGCAGCAGAAGGGAACCGTATTTCCAGTATATGAAATACTACGTAGTACGGCGATACCTCAGCGGCAAGGCTGTAAGATCCTCAAGACCCTGTGTCCTCTTGTTTTAACTCTCTTCCTGTAAAGAAGTGGCAAATCATTTGTCAAACTCTCGAGCCTGACACCGATAAATAGAAAAAGTGCGTGCGGAAATGACAAACTTCTTCAGTAGGATTTGAGTAGCGTGCCATAAATAAAAACCCAGGGCCAAACATGGAACAGCAGGGAAAAACCAAGACGTGAACAGGGCGTTCGTCCAGGGATCGCAGCTACAGCTGTACACCCGGCATTAGGCAGGAGACACGCGGAAAGAGCAGGGTGCCATCACGTAATCGAAAACTGTCCATGCATTCACGAGACTCAGGCACAAATCCTTTTTTAGACCTCCCCAAGTCGCACTCTGACCTTAGTTATAGCGCTGTAATGCATTTGTGTATGAAAATAACATTAACAGTGAATGGCTGGAACTGCCCTAGATACTGTGGTGCCTTAGACAGTCATAGCGTATAACAGAGTGTAGGTCTACTGTTAACCAAAGGCACAACGCAGGAAGACAGACCTGAAAGGTAAATAATTCAGGGCTCGAATTCTTTAAGGTAAATAATTTAGGGCTCTAATGAACTCACTGAGTGTAAATAGGGAGTTCCACTGCCAGGAACCCTCCAAACTGCCCTACATCCAAATCCTCTGGAGTGCAGGGCACAAAACTGTCAGCAAAAACACGCCTCAAATATTCCTGGCTATAGCAACAAGGACTCTGTCTAACACAACACGAGTCTTGGATAGGAAACGGCAGCTTCGCAGACTGGTTCCAGTGCTCCATATTGTACACATGAGCGGCTGAAAAGGAGGTGCAAGTTCAGAAACATCACTTGGGCAAGCAGAGAGGCGGTCTGAGAAGCAAGGTAGTTGACCTATGTTCTTTCTATCCCATGCAAGCATCAGAAAAACCCTTCAAGGATAGCCAAAGCAGCAGATTGGTCCAGAGGTGCTAAACACACACGTGACTATGGGTGAGGCTGTACGCTCTTTGCTAAATAAGAAAGCCCGTCGATGAAAAGGAACCAGAGAACCCCCTGATTCCTCCTCGTTTCGCAATCTTTCTTCCCTATCCTCTTACAAAACTGGCTACGGTCAAGTGCTTATCAGCACCTGGGAATTCCTGTGCATCCATCAAAAAGCATCTCAGCCAGACAAAATCCATCAGCAAACCACGGTATCAATCCTCATCTCTGCAAGTCTCAGCCTTCCCAGCGTGCATCCTCTAGTTCCAAGGAGTCATCCACAAGCGGCAACTATTCCCAACCAAGCAAGGAAACTTCATCAAAATGGAGATACAGCAAATTGTCAGTTATACAATGTTGTTGCTGCTAAAAAAACTCTAAGGGGTTTTATGCTGTCTCACACATACATAAAGTAGTATGTAAAAACACCCTGGCGTTGCCTCACACCCTCTTACGAGACCTACATGAAACCAGACCGTGCAAGAAAACCCCGCCTTTCAACGCCAGACACGGGCACATCAGCAGCAATAGCCAAGGCGCTGCAAGGCTGCTGACGAGCCTGGAAACACCTTATGGGAACATGCCCGCGGAGGAGCAGTTGAAAACGCAACTGCTGCTCTCGCTCCGTGCCCAGCGGAGATGAGATCTCATCACCAGCCGAGATCTGGGTCACCCCACCAGGAAGCTGGAGTTATCCCAACACTGTCTTCTGGGTAACGCTCCCAAAAGGGGAAACAAATCTGCGCCGAGGATGCATCCGACAAGATCCCGGGTGTAAAACAAAACCAACCACCGTCGGTTTCTTTGCTCCCTGGTGATAACCATCCGATTGAAGTAAACACCCATATTGTATGACGTATGCAAACTACTCTGCAGAAGGAGTTTGTTGTCAATGTGAGGTTCAGACTGCAGCGTCACAAGAGCTGGCAAATGCATCTCTATTGCTGAAGTCTGCCTCCTAAACGCCAGGCTAAAAAGTACTTGTTTGCCTATCCTGTACTTCAAAAAACCCAAACTTGGGGAAGGGGAAAGCAAGAAAAGACGATGAAGTATCAATTTTAAACCTACGATGTTTGTGAAAAATAAACGCGCCGAGTCTCCAGGCAATCAAGCGGCCGATACCTATCCAGGCGCAGGACTGAAAACCGAACCAGTTTTCCAATCTCTGCTAACCAAAGCTTTTGCAACCTTCCATTACGCCATTTCCTTGTTTACATCTCACGGTACTGGAGTTCAACTTTTGGAGGAACACAAATGGCCAACCTAGAAAGTGAAACGCGGTATTATTTACAGAATAAAGCAAGCACGTTGTTCGCAAGAACGCGTAGCCGCACACATCCCAATCCTGTTCCTCAGTTCAACACCCACTCCTGAAATCCTGTACCAACCAGATTAGCCAATGTGCACATGCTTGTGCTCTTGCAGAAACAATAGTCTCTTTCAGTCGTACAATCTTCTGAAGAACCAGGCGAAAACGTCATGGGAAAAGTTAGGAAATATCTGCAGAAACCAGTCCGGAACATGAAAGGCAGAATGAGCCTTTTAACTTGTGTGAAGTACATAACACGGAGGAGAAGAGCCCAGCTTTGTTACCTAGCCCCTCTTCCAAAGGGCTCGCTTTTTCTTCTTTTTTTTGCTTCTCCAGGATGGAAAAGGAGGTTAAAACAACTTTAGAAAAATAAAACACTCCGGCAGTGGAACGGCTCCCTTACAAACAGATCGCTGCAGGCGAAACCCAGCTCGGGGAGCTGCGGCGGCAGATCTGGGAGGCGATACCCGCTCCCCCGACGCTCAGGGCTCTCCTGCTGACGGCAGGGATCTTGGCAGGCAGGATGAGTCCTCCTGCCCCCAGCGCACAGCGCTCCTCCCCTCGCTCCCCTCCCAAACAACGCTCGGCTGCGGTGGAGGGCACAGCACTACTTTTTAATTAATCCAGCACAAGGTTTGAGCTGCCTGAGGGTTCAGCTAAACGTTTTCTGTCTTTAACCACTATGGCAGAAGTAACTATAGAGAAAAACACTCTGCCATAAGGCTAGGGAATTGAGGACAGAAGAGAAGCTGAAACAGAGCCACCCCTGACCTTTCGAAATTTCGCCTCCAGAGAACTCAAAAATAAGAAATTGCGGTTTTAATCAGCAGGGAAACGGGGCAGGGAGACGCGCTCTCGCTAACACTGTGGTTGGGAATATCACATAAAAGGCATTATGGAATTGTACCATCCCACCTTCTGTTCCAAACCGTAGGTCTCTAAAAAAACCTATCAGAAAAAACAATTCCCCCCGCTACCAGGACAGCACTAAGCGCTCAGACCTTTAAACCAAATCCAGTTCTACACATCCTTGTTTCTCCTCTCGCAAGGGGCTACATAACTCCTGCAGGAAACAAACGCTCCCGTATCACAGCAGATTTGCTCTGCGTGCACTCATGCTGCCTATTATTTTTTAATTGCCTGGTACGCATCTTCCTACAGCACTGCTTATGTTAAGGGAAATACCAACATTCGCTCTGCAAAAACCCCCCGATTCCTGCTCGGCGCAAACGCAGCGAAGGTTAATAGTAGCAATCGTGGCCTGAACCCTGCCTCTGCCTTGTGCCGAGCAGACCGCACATCCGCTGGCGTCCTACATTTCACGCGTGCCTCCCCTCCGCTCACACTCACTCTCTGCAGGATTTTACCAAGCAGTTCATCTAAGACTGACGGTTCAGCATTTTCCAAATTGTACGAGCAAGTCGAAGTATAATTTGATGTATCTTGATTACACAGACACCATAAGAGAACGTGAGAGCTGATCACAGAAGAATACACGTTGCTTTTTCATTTCACAGCTCCGAGAGTCAAAAAGGGTGTGTAGGACCCTGATATATACCAGATGTTTTGAAGTAAGGTGGAAAAAACTAGTGTTGGACACATTTGTCCATCGTGAAAGCTTCCCGACGGCTACCAACTGGCCGTGCTGCAGTGATTACAAGCCTAATGGAACGGGAGTATTCACAGCTTTCATGCACGTGTATAATAACTCTGCTCTCGATCCTGCTCGCTTTTCCTGAAAACAAATTTGACAAGCCCATCAGTATGATGTGAGAAAGCCTCAAACCCGAAATCATTTTGTTACATATATCCTTGTACCTATTTAAGAAAAATGGATTATTTTAAAGAAAAAAATGTTTGGGCTGGAGCACATCTGTCATTTCACCAAGTTCCACATTCAACCCCAGAAACCCAAGAGCAAAATTTTTTCATTTGCTTGTAGCAAGTCTTGAGACGGTTTCCTTCAGAAATTTGTGTTCAGAATTTGTGTTTGGATTTAAAATATAAAAGGCTTTCACCTCGGTTCCCAGGGGCCTCAGCCACTAACCTCCCTGCAGCAGTCACTCTACAGATGCGTACGGAGACTTCACAGCTGTCCTGCAAAGCCAAGTTTCATCCTGCAGTTGCAAGACTGGAGGTTGTCTGCTTCTCTTTTTCAAAAAAAGGGAGACTTCATCATGAAAATAATAAGAAAAGAAAGGAAAAAACCCAAACCAAAGCAGCCCTGCAGAAAAGCGCTATCTCTGAGGAACAGGAATATGCACCTATCGTTTACATTGGTCCCTTGGGTGAAGCTCATTGCAGAGATCAAAGGTCTTTCCATGGACTTGGGATGAAGTCTGGCGAGTTCAAAATATTGTGAGCGTGGACATCTCTGTCCTCGACTGCGTGGCATAGGGGAGTGTGAAGGCAAGATTCCCATCTCACAAACCTCCCCTATCCAACCCACACCAACTTCTTCACTGAAGGCTGCCTCACCTCAATCCTTTTTCTACATGATGTTTGCAATCTTAAAAGGAGGTTTTGGAGATTTACCTAGGGCTTGTGAGGTGACGGGATATTTTGCTCACAGTCCAGCCGAATCGCATTTGTGCCCGTTGTTTTGTTTTTACGTTTCCGTGTGCCACATACACTGCCCCCTTCTTTCAGCCTGGCTCTGCCTGAGGAGCAGAACTGTCAACTCTTCTGGCTCTTGGACCAAAGCGCTTGCCCATGCCAGCATCAAACCCAGCACTGAAATCACTCATTCAGGCACGGGACCATGGAGGTAATGTTTTGCCCATTAAACATCCCACTGTCTTCCTTATGGTTCCAGAAGAGTACGAATGAATGAGCTGCACTTTTTCTGAACACCACCTTCTGCTTTTATGGAGTACTTCAGTTACGGGTTCCAGCTGCACCTCCCTGCCCTTCGAGGCATCTGTTAAGGTTGCTGGGTCTGACTTCCAAGTCCCCAGTTGTAAGTCTCTTTGAGGAAAATAGGTTGGATGCTATTAGCTCTATCAGAAAACTTGCATTTAGTCCATAACTCTGGGCTCCTGAAACACAGCTGCTAAGTGCAAATCTGAGTTACTGAAATTTTCTTTCTGTTGCCTCATTATCTTTACTACATCCCAGCAGAAAGATAAGTCCCTGCAGGCAGAGGGAGGAAGTCTTTATGCTTCCAGCTGCATCTAATGCTGGCTAGTCAACCAGATGCAGAATGTTGCATCAACCTGATGTTTGACTTCAAAGTCTCAATTTTTTTTTCTCTTACTGCTGGGAGTAGGTGCTTGTGGTTTGAGTTACCACTGGGGAAATGGAAACTCACAGCCAACACTTCAGATTACTTCCCAACAATGCCAGGCTGCCCTCAAAAGAAAAACAACCAAAATATGTCAGACACAAAACGTCTTAAAGCAGTTACCGAGAAAATAGTCTGTAAGAATCAGAAAGTGCAATTAATTGAAACGAAGGCTGAAGCTCCAAGCAAGTCATCATTTTACAAGTAGGACAGGATCCCTAAGAAGCAGCTCTTGCCAAGAGGTCCCGACCACTAAATTCAGTCCTGCAGGTGCTGCCTTCATGCCATTGCTGTGTTCCAGCCAGACCGTTCCAGTTAAGCTGCCTTTAATATTTTCAGCAGAATCCATACACTGAAACACCATTTTTAAAGTAGTCATGCACAGCAAAAAAAAAAAAAAAAAAATTCAACTTGCCAGTGAAGAACAAAAATACCAGATCAATGAGCATACAGTCTTAGAAATACAACCCTAATCCTTCACTCGCTAAGAAATCTCTTTCAAAGAAATGTTTATGTTAAAATTTAAAGTTATGTTCAACATTAATCTTAGGGAATTTTGCAACAGAACATACCAATTTTAAAAGGATTCTACAGTTTTAATGAATTCCTAGAACCCATAGACAGAAATTAAATGGGGGGGACCTACAGTGTTGGCTAGACATATTTCAATATTTGTTACCATAGAAACAAGTCAGCAGATTTAGGTTTTGGAGTTATCCTTGCTATAAAATATTAAACTTCTTACAGTTTTTGCATATGTATATTATGGCAAGAACACTGTCAATCCTGATAAAGCCCAAAGCATCTTAATTATTTAACAGGATTTTAGCTTTTTTTTTTTTAACAGTATCTCTTTTTTTCCTTAATAGACTCTATTTTAAAATCTTCCAGTACTTCCAGAATACCAAAGACACACTTCTGGCTGACAGAATAATACACAGGAGATGCACAGGAGATAAAGACTTATTTTTCCATGATCCTGTGGAGAAGTGGTAGATAAAAGAAACAAATCCATATAAAGAAGATTCAACAGTAATCATAAAAATTATACCAACTAGCAACTGTGATGGTTTCACCAGCTACAAGTACATGAAACGTATTTAGTTTGAAAGAGAGTTCATACATCAAATTTGGTGGTTTTGTTTTCAACACCAGCAATGGAGAAATGCCGAAGTAGAGAATTTAAGTGACTGGCATAACATCTCAACACCTCAATGCTATCAAATACTTCCGTCAGGTGCCCGAGAAATGTAACAAACACATTGACCTTCCCTGCTTCAGAAGAGCATCAACAGCTGTGTTGAACCCACAGCGTACCCAGCTGGCGAAAGGATCAGCAACTCAAACCAAGAGGAGGGACAGATGTTTAGTCCAGCAACGCATCTTCAAAAAGGAAGGAGAAAAAGCTTGTTCAGACAACTCGCATGGTGGAGGGGACTGACAGCTCAGATTGCCATCCAGAGGAGTCCCGAGTGTCACTCGTTGCTGGGACGAGAGCTCAGCTGGGAGCAGTGGTGAAGGATCAACCCGTGGGCAAGCCCAAGCTCACTGCTGCCGGGACTGGATGTGTGCAAGTGGCTTTGACCCCAATTTCAACTGCTGCCGGGACTGGATGTGTGCAAGTGGCTTTGACCCCAATTTCAAAGTCAAAACTGGTTGCACGTCGCAGCCCTCGCTTTTTGTTTGGACTCAAGAAAATCTGTTCGCTGGGGGCTCAACACAAGGCTTCCACTGGATGAAAAAATGAACAGCTTGAGAGCAAAAGCCATAAAACACATAGTTGTTTCAATACTATATTCCAGCACTGAAGGGGACCAGGAAGAACACTGACAGAAGCAAAGCAAACCAGAACAAATAAAAAAATTGAGCAAGACTGAAACACCCTCTTCTTCCAAGAATTAAACAATGCTTTTTATGAAGTGTAAAGATAAGCAGTGAGACTACCATTTCCTAATGCTTCTGAGGTCAGTCCTCTAACAGAGGCTCTCAAATAGCCAATTAAACATATGCAGTCCTCATTAAACTGTTACATGTATACCATCATCTTAAAAAAGCCCAATAGCTCAAGCCTCTTAAAAAAAAAAAAAAAAAAAGAAGGAAAAACTTATTCTTGAAGGCTTGCAAGACAACCCTTTAACTAATGGAAAGATCTTCAACACTTTGAAAGAGGAAAATGGTAAGACGGCTTAATTTTAAATGACTAAGAATTGAAATGTCACTTCCTGCACGTGACATCGATTTGAAGAACCTTGCAATTTTGTTTTCTTTTGGTGCAGGAATCTTTGTAGAGTACCTTTCTATGGCATCAACTGTTGCATGTTTATGTTCAGCAACTGCTTTGCATAATTCTGAACACAAGAAAAGCAGAAAGTGATTTTTCCTCCATAAAGAAACAGAGAGCGCGCTAAAAAGTAGCATGTTACTAGGGCTTTCAAAGAAAGACTGGAAAAAAACCATCCCAACACTCAAGGGAAAACACACAATTTCCTTTCACTGACAGCTGCAGCGAGGTACAATGAATTTATTTTATCTGAGCAGTTATGTATACATGTTAAAGGCAGAGCAATGCTACATACTACAGAGAATTCACCCACACGAGTCCATAAAGGGCACCACTATCAAGCTGCAGGAGAGGGGTGGGCAGTTATTCAGATGTCTGAATAAGTCCTGGAATGATAAGAGATGCAGGCAGCACATGTTGTCAAAGACACAGCATCGCATACACGCATCCAAATGCAGAGCTATAAACCCCCTCGACGTACCCTCTTCTAGTCTCTCCGGGCCAGATTTGTCCTTTAGGGAGCTGGACACCACTGGACACGAGGCTCCGGGTCTTCCATTCCCAACTGCTGCTGCAGGTGTCAACACCTCAGCACATCCTCACACCCTTCTCGCCGAGCATTTGTGAGTCAGGGTCTGGTTTGAAGAACCACGTAAGAAACACGGCACAGCTTTTATAAAGTTTTTTGTAGCATTCATATAGACACGTAAAATTAAGCACGCTGGAGCCTATGTATACGCTGCAGGTATATCTTGGAACAAAAGAGCTATCACTCAATCAGATCACTCAGCTGATAGACACCTCTCCTGTGCTTTGTCAAAAAAACCCACCAACACCCTGAGAAAGGCATGCACACAGTGATGGCTTTTAAATCATTTGACAAACTACTCTCCAATTTAAGTGACCGTTTGTGGCACCACTGGGGATGTCTTGGGTTGCCCTCCTGGGACAGTGCCTGGCCACCTCCATCCTGGGCTTCAAACAGGGGCTCCCCAGCACTGGGTGGGGAGGGGACAAAAAGAAAGGAGAGACAGCAGAACCCCTGCAGCAGTGCTGCTGAGCAGGAGGAAGATGCACTCTGGTTTTGGATAACGCTCCATTTGGTCAGCCTAAAATATATGTTTTAGAAAATAAACTGGGAAGATAAGACAGGAGATTGTGTTTCTGTATCTCGTAACGTAAGAAGAAAATTAATTTCAACCAAATAAAAAGTCAACACCTGTAAAAGAAAATATTCTCTATACAACATGCAATTTACCCAATAGTAATTCATTCCACTTTATACTGGGGAGGGCAAGAGTCCAGTTGGATTCAAAAAGGGACTGGACACGAGTTTCTCATCTCAGCAAGACTTTAGAAAAGCACATCAAGATCTTATGCTTCAGTCTTGACCCAATAATTAGAGGGCAAAGCCACCACAGGCTGTCAGGATGTTGTATTTGGCATTTGACGTGGGACAGGAGTACTGCTCCTTCCTCCTGAGCATCTTCTTGCCGGTCACCAAAATAAAAAGCAGAAATTTGGATATACAGACAGGGATCTGATCCAGCACAGAAATGCATACAACTCTTCTAATATTGGAAGATTAACATGTGAGAGTTGATGAATGGGAAGGATTAAATATAGAACCAAAAAATAAGCTAAATGATTAATTACCAGGAAAGAGAACTGATGATTTATGGAAGAGAAAATTAGTAAGATTTAGGAAACTGAAGAGAATAAGCAGGGAGTGAGCTGCGGGGTGGGACCATCTGGTGCATACGAGCCCCAGCAGTACAGGGCACATGCCCCCAGCTTTGGCTACCCCTCTCTTTTCCCAGCCTTGGCATGTGCCGAGCAGACACAGCCGAAAATAGGCGGCGTTTAGAAGTTACTGGCTGAAAATAACCAACTTTAAAAACAACAAGCTGCAATTGGTTTTAAATAATATCTTATAATCTGAAACAAAAGAAACCGGTCTCTTCACTCAATTAAACACTTCCATGCGGTCTCGCAGCCGGCTGGTAGCACTGTCATGCTCGTGTCCTCATATTCCAGTGCTTTCTAGAAATTTCTAACAATAAATGAATACTTGTTTAATGCTGTTTTCATTTATTTTAAGAAGTGATAAATAAAAATGGAAATGGAAGGCATTTTTAGCACATTTAGTTTTAATTTTGGGGTTATAACATCTCAACAGTAACCCATGCTTTTGGTCCTACACGTCTTTGCTTTGCACCTGTTAAGATAATCGACCACTTTTGCAGTAAGCAGGCAACCAACAGGCACCCCAAAGCAGCATAAACCTAAGCAATAATCAAACACCTCAAAAGTCTATTATGATCAGCCATTTGCTCAGTGTCTTCAATTAATTCGCTTTTGTGGGGAATGATAATACAGTGGAAAAAACCATATTTGTTTTACTGTGAAACTGTAAAAGCACTTCACATTTTAGCATACCACCTGCTGGATTTTTTTTTTTTAACCTAATGCCATTTTTAAATCACTTACAAAAATATTTTTTTCAGTTAAAAAAAAAAAAAGATACAACTGCCTACATCCTCTTTGGGTTACGCTCATTAATGGGCTACTGTCTGCATTAGAAACAAGCACCTGGATCAATTCATGGGCATCCAGCGAAGCCCCTTGGTTTCCTTTCCTAACACTAATTTACAAAAGACGCCGTCAAATCCCAGCCTGTGAGCAGCCTCGCTATAAAACACAAAATCTCGGGGGTGGAAGTGATGACATGCAGGAGGCAGAAGGGCTGCTCGCTGTAGAGGAGCCTGAGGTTCCGGCTCACAGCAGCCATGCACGGCAAGGAGACCGCTCCCTCCCTCGGAGAGGTTATTAAGACACCGAGGCAAATACTTTTCATACTTCTCCGAAGGTCCATTATGAAATACCACACCAAACACTCATTAAAAAACAATTTTGCACTATCTTTGGAAGATCTTGCGTTTCCTCACACGAGTCTTTATGTGGGCTCATCCCCTTTACAGCCAAAGAGTTTCTGCACAGGGTAAACAGCGGACGTGGATTTGCACAGCCAGCCAGCCAGGAAAGAATTGGCCTGAGTCTGTGGGGAACCATCAGCACGTTTTGGTTCAAGCACAGTTCTCTTATTAAACAAAACACCCAACGTTTCAGCGGGGACCCTTCCCACCACCCTCCATTTCACCTAGTCCAGCTCCCACACGTCCCAGGCCAAAGTTTACCATCCTTCGCTACACAGAGGAAAGGACAAGCTCAGAAGAGCTGTCACTGTGTCACCAACACACCCTTGAGGTCTTCAAGCTCCGTAAGAAGGCTGAGATAAAACTCACCACCATCTACGCCGCTTTCTGTGCCTGTCACTCCCATCTCACAGCGCCTCGCAGCTTCCAAATTTTGCGCTGTCCTCTCTTCCCCTTCTGTCCTCCAAAAGAAGTTTTCTTTTTGGGCATGAGGACACTCGGCAACCCTTTGATGACCTCGGCAGCTCCTCCTGCTCCACTGAAGGCACATCCCCAGAAACTTCAGAGTGAGGGTGTAAGGGGCACGTTACCTTGATGCATTTTTCTTGCTGAGGTCTAGTTTTACTCATTAGCCTTTTGAAGGAGCGCCTTTTCATTCAACATGAGCACAGAGAACTATACCTTTTCCCCTATACAAAAGCTAAGATCTAGGAGAATAGCACACATCATCTGCCCTAATGAAATTCTGCACCAAGAGCAGTAAAAATTTTTTGAGAACCCAATACATACAAGAATCAACATACAAACCTCAAGCTTCAAGAAATGCACCACTTTCAGGCTAATGCTGTAGGCTACAGAGTGTATTTTCCATTCAGAAGTGCTATACAGTCTCCCTATTAACTAAATAAACTCCTATATTTGTTTTAATGGAAATCTGTTCTTCTAAACAAAATATATATGGCTAAAAGGTTTACTTAAGCTGCCAAGTACTTACATGAAACTGAAAAGAAAAATCAGAACAGGCGTAACACTTTTCACAAAAGGGCAGCTATAACAATAATTTAAGTTGAAGTGGCCAAGAGATGAAGCAAGAGAAAATTGGAAGCAATTATCATGTAATATTCAAGAAATATTAAATCCATACTGAAGACTCAACACAGCATTCACACAAAAAGACGTGGTGATGAAAAGCAGATACTCTGCATAATCAGCAACAAGATATTTCAAACATAGCCATCAAAACAGAGGAGACGGGTGACACCACACTGAGAAGGGCTGGTTGCAGAACAGCAGCGCTGGCAGTGCAAGCAGGGAGGGATGGGGCCCAAGTGCCTGTACATCACCCGTGACACCAGAAGAGGAGGTAACAGCCACACACAGCCCTTCCTTCAGCTCTACCCGGGCAGCCACAGCATCTGCTTGCTGCTAGCCCAGTGGGTACGTACGGCTTTGCTAAGTACTGTCCTTCTGAAGAAACGCCTCTTGGTAAAACCAGGAGAAACAACGGGTGCAACCAGCGGAATCACAGAGCTGGATCAGTACCCGCTCTCACCACCCTGGTGAGCCAGCTTCACTCTATAGGTTTGTCTTGACCCAAGTAGGCACCAACACTGGCCTCTCCTGGCATCTCTGGAGGTCTTCATTCAAAATGGGACATCACGGTCCAGCTCCACTCTGTCCCCAGACCAGCACCATCCTCTCAGGCTTGCAGTAGCCTTAGGAACATGCTTAGCCAGCATTCCGACCTAAGGCCAGTACAAGTTTACTTCTTCCAGGGCAGAGAGGAATATTCAGGCATACAGATGGATTTTATGTGTGCTCTAGAAACCACCTTTTACTTCAACAAGTACCAGACACGTGTGCGGCCAGACAAAACAGCAGTTCCCTACGTGCTCTACCTTTTCCTTCAGCTGATGCAGAGGGGGGATACAGGACGTACTGTTTAGGCATCACTTGCTGGTGCAGAATCACAGGGTTCATCCTCTACGTCAGGTACCACCACTCTCTGCCCTTCCTGCCCTACTTCTCACTGTAACCAGCCTGTTTACTACAGAACCACACCTCACAGTCCCTCTCTGGGCTTATGCAATCGCTTACATGTTCTCCCAGTGCCTTTGCGAGCGGAGGCTCCCCATTCATGCTACAAAGGAAAAGTAAGGAGCTTGCCAACCGCATCTGAAAGAGACAGCAAGAAGCCTGATGATAATGAAGTGCCAGGGTTTTCTGTCTCAACTTCAGGTAGAACTTCTAGACGACAAAAAAATCATCTACCCCATCACAGATGCAGATGCCAAGAAAGCCTTTTCCTTTGTTTTTCTCCTATGTTAATATTTCAAGAGGATGAAATAATTTTTTTTTTTTTTTAACTGAATTGTCACAGGCTTTGAAGTACCACCACACTTACAGTGTTGGGCCTGGCAAACGCTGACAAAAAAGGCTGATGAATTTCAGACATTGTTGTTCTGTTGTTCTTAAGTTTGATAAAACCTTTGAAACCTGAAAATATTGGAAGGTGATTGCTATTCTTGCATGATAAAGGCTGTTTCTATCACAGCCATTAAATACTGCAGGGCTTACACACACAGCTCTGTTACTTTATTATATCAAGCCCACAAAGTTGGTACCTGCAGAAAATCAATTCCTACACAATAGTTATTACAGAACATTAATTTGCACAAGGAAAAAGTGAGTTCTCCCTGGACTTATAAAGTTATCTTTCAATATTACAGCCTTTTGTCTTCTTTGGAGGGATGAGGAACACCAAAAAAAAGAAAATTAAAAAACCCCAGAATTCTCAGGCAATGTTACAAACCAGGTGATTTTTAACAAACAAGATGCAGAGTCCTCTAGAAGGCAGGGATGTGCTTGGGCATCCCCTCGCTCTGCACAGCACAGAAGCTCTCTGCACCCCAAGTGCAGACCCTGCTTTACCTGCTGGGCTTTATCCAGCCCAACTACATGGGGTTAAATCCCAGAGGCTGTGGAAGGGAATAGGAAGGAATAGGAACAGGTTGGGGGATAAGTCCAAGAGACACCACCAGGACCTTTAAGCAGATGGTGGGGAAGCTATTAATCGGGAGGGCGGCGTGGGGTGGCATCCCCCTCATTGCAGAGGCAACGGGGACTAAGGGGAACGACACAGAGCTCACAAGGAAAGAAAGAGACTCTGCCCAGTGGAAAAAGGCAGGCAAGCATTGGCACCACTGGCTCTGCTATATGAAGGTGACCTGTCCTGAGCCAGATTCTGAATTTGTCCAAAAGCAGGCACTGAGCACCCTTTTCCAGATGAACACCAGATTTGTGCTGGATCGTACTGAATGGTGAGGCTTTCCTTTCCTGCCAGGTTTTTTGGGGGAGGCCTGGCCAGGTGGGCACAAGGCAGTGTGATGGAGCCTGAAGGCCGGCCCCATCCAGGACATGCACCCAGGGAAGACGCAGGGATGTGCACATGCCCGAACCAGAGCTTGTCCTGCAAGCACGGCATGCACAGGTCCCAGGAGCAGTTCATTTCTTATAAGTTGATTAAAGCCAACAGGTTTGTGCTCATATTTACTGAAACGCTCTGGGTATTTTGCCTCCATCCGTCTCGCTCTGTTTCCTTTAAAGAGCAGGCTGCAGGGCATCCCAGAAGAGCCAGCCATCCCCATGCAGCTCCAGTCTCCCCGTAGCCGCTGATGGCCTTCCCTCCACGCCCAGACGCCCACGCCAGGGCTCTCCTGACCCTGTCCTCACCGGCTAAAGCTCCTCCTTCTGCAAGAGCACGCCGGTGCCTCCTCCCTTCCCACCTCCAGAGCAGACCTACATCACGTCACCCCGCTTAGTGCTTCTGTCCAAAGCCAGCTGTAAGGAGTAACTAATCCTCTCTAAGCCCCAGGAAGGCAGGTAGCCCCAGGAAGGCAGGTAGCCTCCGTTTTACATGTACAGCAATGGAAGAAGGGGTGGAGAAGTTCTGTTTCTGCCAGTAGATCCCCAAAGGTGAAGCACAGCATTGGTAAGCATTTTGCCTTAAGCTCTTCGGCAACGCAGGGTAACTCATCAAACAAACCTAACAAGCAGGTGACGAATGTTTATGATAGCTTTGTTTACGTGACACAAAAAAATTTACTCTGGGCGACTTCTCGTGGTATGTTCCTTGCTCTGTAAGCTTGTGCGTGTGCGCTTGTGGCTGTGTCCTCTCCTCTAATCTTCAGTTTCAGCCAAAGAATTGACTGGAGGCAATGGGAGCAAATCCATACAGCCTTGTGAGCTTCCTTAAGGAGAAATCTTTGCAGGGACTACACGAGCACAGTTCATGTTTTCCCAGCCTAATTGCTCTACAAGAAAGGCAGGAGGACAAACAAAAGGTGGAGAATTCCATTTGCAGAAGCCACAAGGTTGCCAGCTGCAAACCAATCCAGCACAGCAACCCGCAAGCCCGCTGCCAGCATCGTCACTGGACATCCCACGGATTACCTGCCCTCTGGGCTTCTCACACGCGTGGTTATTACATAAGGTCAGACTGTCCGACACGTGTATTCCTAGAAGTGACGGGCTCGCTGGACTCCATCCAGAGGATCAAGGACAGTTTTGAGAGAACACTGCTGTTCAGTCAGTTGTATCCTGCTCGGATGCTTAATGGGGATGACCCTACTCTTCTAAGAGGTCTGAGACCTCAGTGGAATTAATTAATTAAGACAGAGGAACTGCACACCCACATTACATGCTACAGGATGATGATCTCCAGTACCAACGCTGGCAGATATTACCCGGATGGAATATGAAAGTTGCTTTAAAAAGACATAAACCTTTTAAAACCACTTCTTCATGCTAGGATTTTAAAGTAACTGAAATAAATGCTATCCACTAACAACAACATTTAAAGTGGGTGGCAATCCTGGTTCCAGCACACTTAAGCTTTGCATCAGAACAAAACTATCATAAATTGGTTAAAAATCACAGTGACGTGCAGTTGACACCCACGTATGTTATACTGGTGCCCAAGAACAAGTGGTATGTGTATGATATCTCTCAGTATGCTCTGTGTATTATCGCTGTTAAGAATAATGCAAAGTACTTAAAATCTAAAAAAACCCGAAACAGGCTGTGTCTGGAAAAAAGTATGTAAGCCTCTCCTATATATATACATATTCCTCTACATTCCCTATAAAATGGGTGTTGTTTACTAAAACATTCTTTGTATAGATAGCAAAAGATCAACAAGAGATCATCAAATAAGAGGATATAAATGAGAGCATATTTATAACTACGATGTCCTCCGGTCCTCGTCCCTATGTTCTTACTGTAACACATACGCTGAAAAAGGAAAATAAATGTTATTTATAAATATTATATTCGGACACACAAATGCCACCTGAAACACAAAATATTAAGGTGCCAGACATGGCCTCTGAATAACAGCAATTCCTTTGGATATTCCAAGTAACTGCAGTAAGAGGAAACCAACTAACGGAATCACCTTGGTCAGGAGCAACTGTGCTCAAAAGCAATGAATACTACTGGTGTGAGCACGGTACATCATAAAAATCTTGCCTCTCTTTTTTTGCAATGAATGAAGTGCTATCTGGCTCCTCACCTGCAGCTCTACAATCCTGTTATTCTGACTGACAAACTCATCTGATTTCCAATCTCAAGTTTGCTTTATCTCAGTCTGCAGAACTGCACAGATGCTTCTCCTATGAAAAATGAAATCCAGCCTACTGCTAGTAATCCCAAAAGCAAGAACCGTGCACCCTTTGCGGTTCAGAAAATTATGCTTTCCTGCTAAAACCTGAATATCAGCTCTGACAAAGCCCTACGTGAAATCATCTGCGTTGCTTGAGGAAGAAAAGCTCTGCAGGCATCCCCTAGCACACGGCCCATGGAGTGGCCAAGCATCAGCTGCTGGGGAAGGGAGTCACAGAATCACAGAATGGTTGGGGTTGGCAGGGACCTTAAAGACCATCCAGTTCCAACTCCCCTGCCATGGGCAGGGACATCCTCCACCAGACCAGGTTGCTCAAAGCCTCATCCAGCCTGTGAGGGGAAGGGTTCTCTGCTCCCACCTGTGTGCCAAGGGCTTGCAAAGCATCCATTCCTTCCTACAGGACCAGCGGAACCGCCTTTCAGCAGAAGGTGCAAGTAAATTAACAGCCATCACTCCCCTTGATTATTTGTTTTCCTTCTGTGAAACACGCTGCAGCAGGTGATGCTGCCACTAAATCTCTCAGCCTTTTAACTACCTGCAAACACATCAGCAAAATAAACGAAGGTGAAATGGCATTTCAAATGTCGGTTTCCCTGGGGTTCTTTCTGCCAGAAAGGAAAATTTCAGCAGGAAAAAAAAAAAACCAACACAACAACCCACCCCTATGCATCAGTGTTTGGAACTAAACCTTGGAAATAAACTTGGACAAAAAAAAACCCAAATCTTTGAGTTTATGAAGGGAATTATTAGCTTGCATAATCCCAAATTCTCCTCTGGTTAAACAAGGCATTCAAGACAGAGCATAGACAAAAATCAGATACCTAGTGGGACAAAAAAAAGACAAAGGCAAGAATCTTTTACGACAACCATATTAAACGCACACAAACCCCCTTTTCTCAAAGCCTTATTTCCCTTGCTTTCCCTGTCCTGGTTTTCCCACTTTTAGCAGGTAATTTCCCTAACACCCTTGCAAAGACGAACACGAAGCCTAGGCATTAACAATGACCGCAGACTACATCACCTAACTGCAATCGTTCTAGGCTGAACTTCACGTAGCACACATTGCATTCCACAGACTGTCGAGCCAGCTTTCAGATAAACACGCTTGCTTAAATATCAGCTATTAACACCCTATGGCAATCTGAGTCCATGCAGAGTGACTCAGTGCAATTATTCCGAGTGTAACAATAAGTGGGCAGTCATGCGGATTTGTAACTTATTGGTTTAAGCGACAAATTAAACAAGCAAGAAAAATTAATGAAAACTATTCAATTTTAGAGCAGACTGGGTACAAAATATGAGTAAGTATTACAAACATGGCATAATCGCATTTAAAGAGACTGTATAACACATAGGTTTTACAAATATTTACAGACATTAATCTTGTTAAGTTGATTTCCAGAGTTTTATTCAGTAACAGGATTGATTGGCTGGAGAAACACAGGCTCAGACCAAAAATATAGCTGAAAGCTCTAATTTTGTCAGAATGATGGATTCTTTTCTTAAGTAACTTGTTTTGTTGTCTTTTGTTCCAAGACTATAAACATTATTAGCAGTTCTCCAACTGGCAAGACAGGCTGAGATGTTTCATCTTCACCATTCTGGATTGCTTTTTGTTTTCTTACACAGTCCAAGAGTCAGGGAAGAGGCAAGAACTTCTATTTCCCTTCCCTGCAAGACCACCTCTCCTCTGCCTCTGGAGCTTGCCTCTGAAGCAGTGCATATACATCGGCTCCACGGTCTCACGCTTGCTCTTATCAGAGACAGGTTGCGGATCCTGATAAGCAGAGCTATTGCAACCTGCACGAATTTACATATCTGACACAACCAACATCAACATCCAGTTCCCTCTTGATGCTTCCCATCATCGCTGACTCCCCACAGCCAAGCCTCCATACGGCTTTCATGTGGCCACAGTTACTTCTGCTTGCACTGAGAGGTCATCCCGTACGCTGCTTGCAGAAAGGATACTGCTTTCTTCTGTGACTTCAGGCAGCTTTTAGGAAACACAGATTTCCTGCCCTCTTTCCAAGTAAAGGCAAAGGTCAGCGAGTCTAACAATGAAGCACAGTGTCGCAGCTCGATATTTCAGCGCTAGAAAATTTACCCACAAAAGCAAAGAGGACAATTGCTATATAAAATTCCATGAGCAGTGCCCAAAACACGTCCTGTCCAAAACATGTGTTTCTAGCCCAAGCAAGGATTTGTGCCCACTAAAACAATGCTATTATGTATACGTTTTCCCAGAAAGATGATATGTTACTAAGCAAAGGTCCCGTACGTTAAAATGGGTACGACTGGGTTTTTGTAAAGAACTGAAAAGTACAATATATGCAAAATGAACAAAATAGGGCACATTCCTTGCTGGATTCAACCGCTAATGGTCACGTTCACAGGTTACTTCCAAGTTATGACCTGCCCCAAACTCTGTGCTGTCCCTTTGACCCACGAAAAAGCATTACACTGAAAGGATGATACTTTGACATCAACACTGCGAGTCCAATTATCCTCCTTTTCACTAATAAGGCTACATCGGCTGTACCATCCTACCTCTGTGGTACTCCTCATATTCAGGATCCAAGAGGAAACATATTGCAACAGCTTTGCTGTAAGTTTTTCAGAGCAGTATAATACTGTCCAGAGCACCGAGACCTCACTACATATTTATGAGCAGCCGATTTTCAAACAACGCCCTTCCCAGGCAAAGAAAATCATCACCAGAAAACCACAATGAACATCATTTCGTTATTTGGGTCAGAGCTTGAAACCGTGGTGTTAGATGTCCCATACATGTATGTCAGCTTCTGTGCTCATGTTCGCCGTAGCTCTTCTACTCCATTTGGAGGAGGCGCGGCCTTCAGTCTGCACAGGTCAATGTGGTGTGTATCTTTGACCCTGTCGATCAATGGCATTTTGGCCATTACTTGTTTCACTGCACAGAGCCTAGTGGTCTGCCAGACGTAATACACTGCATTTAGTTTTGCTCATTTTCATTTCTGTAGAAGCTAATTGTTCCCTACGCAGTGGTACTTTTTGATTTACACACTTTTTCTGGTAAGACTTCCTCATTCAGAGGAAATACTGACAATGTTGAATAGTAACTGTCTGATAGTAGTTTATACCGTACACAAGAAAACACCTTCTCAAACCACACTCAGGATTCACCCCACCATCTGCTTATAGAAGCTTCAGGGCCAGGTTGAAAACTAACACTGGTCAATTATAGGTCAACCTACCCCATCCTGCCTCTTCTGTTGCCCTCACCCTGCTGGAAACAACGCTCTTGGGAGGATGCTTATGCCCCAAAGCACCAGGCTGCCAGCTAGTAACTCTCTCCAGTAGCTTCTACCCTGGAAGGCCTCACTCCTTTGGGTTACTCAGAGAAAAGGCTCATGCAAACCTCTGAGGTGTCTTCCATAAAAACAAAGCTGAGCCACTTTCTCTGTCCCAGACGTTCAGGCACGCTTCATTCTGCAGCCTTGGTGATGAGCATCCAGCCACTCATGCACATGACACAACTCACCACAGCACTTCCCAAACTAGTCAAGCGTGGGGTGGAATAAGGACGCGTGCAGAATAGAAATCCAGCTGCTTCTCCTGAACGGCTTCAGTGAAATTAAAACTTTCCATCTACTCGCTGACTTCCTCCATTAAAGCACATTTAATTAAATGGCAAGCAAACAGGTATGGTGTACCCAGGGGTTAGAGGAAGACACACAAAAACATTTACTACATAGACAGACTGCCCGTATGTGAGGGAAAAAGACCAGTATAGACTGAACTTGCTCGGGCATCGACAGGCAAGAAAGAAGAGTTAGGAATACCATGGGAATTAGGAATACTATGGTATAAAGCCCTGGAAGGAAGAGGGGCCCAAGAAAGCTGGCAACTATTCAATGATCACCTCCTCCAAGCTCAGGAGCTGTGCATCCCAACAAAGAGGAAGTTGGGCAAAAACGCCAGGAGGCCTGCGTGGATGAACAAGGAGCTCCTGAACAAACTCAGACACAAAAGAAAGCCTACAGAGGGTGGCAGCAAGGACAGGCAGCCTGGAAGGAATACCAAGAAATTGTCTGAGCAACCAGGGATCAGGTTAGGAAAGCCAAAGCCCTGACAGAATTAAATCTGTCCAGGGACATCAAGGGCAACAAGAAGGGCTTCTGTAGGTATATAGGTGATAAAAGGAAGACTAGGGAAAATGTGGGCCCTCTCTGGAAGGAAGCGGGAGAGCTGGTCACCTGGGATGTGGGGAAGGCTGAGGTACTCAACAACTTTTTTGTCTCAGTCTTCACCAACAAGTGCAAGCCACACCGCTTGAGTCGCAGAAGGCAAAGGCAGGGACCAGGAGAATGAAGAACCACCTGTTGTAGGAGACAACCAGGTTTGAGACCATCTAAAGGACCTGAAGGTGCACAAGTCCATGGGACCTGACACGATGCATCTTCAGGTCCTAAGGGGACTGGGAGATGAAGTTGCTAAGCCACTATCCATCATATTTGAGAAGTTGTGGCAGTCCAGTGAAGTTACCTCCTGGATTGCTTATGCCTTGCTGTACTGTCCCTCCGTATCAGGGTGGTTGAAGTCCCCCGTGAGGACCCCAGCTTCTGAGCATGAGGCTGTTCCTATCTGTCTACAGAGGGCCTCATCTGTTTGACTTTCCTGTAGCAGACCCCAACAATAATGTCACCTGTTCCTGTCCTCCCTTTAATCCTCATATCCCCTGCCTGTCCTTCCTAAAGAGGACATCCTTCTATTCCAGTGCCAGTCAGAAAAGTCACCCCACCACTTCTCCATGACGCCAATAAGATCACAGCCCCTCACATATGCTTATGTCTAACTCCTCTGGTTTATTCCCCATACTCTGTGCATTCACACAGAGGCATTTCAGTTGGGCCCCCAGTGAAGCTGACTGAATGGCTAGAGGGTCTGGAAATCCTTTGTAGTGCTCTTCAGGTTCTCTCCTTCTGACTTGCAATCCTTCTCCAGGCTCTGGACATCTATTGCTGGCACTGGTATCAACAATGATGAGGTAATGTGTGCTGGCAGCCCAGAAAGCCAACCATACCGTTGGCTACATCAGAGTGACCAGCAGGTCAAGGAAGGTAATTCTCCCTCTCTACTGCACTCTCATGAGACCCCATCTGTAGTACTGCGACCCCTAACACAAGAAGGACATGGAGCTTTTGGGACAAGTCCAGAGGAAACCCACGAAGATGCTCAGAGGGCTGGAGCACCTCTCCTATGAGGACAGGCTGAGAGAGTTGGGTTTGTTCAGCCTAGGGAAAAGAAGGCTCCGGGGAGACCTTATAGCACCTGAAGGGGCCTGCAAGGAAGCTGGGGAGGACTTTTTACAAGGGCCTGTAGTGACAGGACAAGAGGTAACAGGTTTAAATTGAAAGGAGGGAGTTTTAGATGGAACATCAGGAAGAAATTCTTCCCGGAGAGGGTGGTGAGGTACTGGAACAGGTTGCCCAGAGAAGCTGTAGATGCCCCATCCCTGGAAGTGTTCAAGGCCAGGCTGGATGAGGCTTTGAGCAACCTGGTCTAGTGGAGGGTGTCCCTGCCCATGGCAGGGGGGTTGGAACTGGATGATCTTTAAGGTCCCTCCCAACCCAAACCCTTCCGTGATTCTATGAATGAATGGGGAAACTTTTACAGTTGCTGCTTCAGCTGGGCAGAAGCAAGAAGAAAGGCCTCCAAGAGGCTAATCAGATGACTTCTGATTTGACTACTCTCCAAGTAAGAAGAGAGGCAGCAAAGGAAGCGTAAGCCCTACTGCCAGAAGAGCAAAACATGCTCTTCTCATGCTCCAGTCCCCGGAGAGCTGCCACCTGACCTGCAGCACATCATTACTTTTCAGCAGCCCTTCATCCTCCTGTTCTTGCCCTACAGAGACACTGGTTCATGCTCCAGCCCTCTGTCCCCAAGTTTCTTGTTTGGCCCCTCCACACCTTGGTTGAAGTGGCAGAGGAAATGACACAAATGGTTGTGTAGAAGTTGTAAAGCACCTAGGACTCTTTCAGTGGGACCCGGCAACTGGGATTCCCTTCTCCAGCCCTGGTGAACCACTGCAGAGTGGTGGCACAGGTTCCCACTACCCCTGAACCGCCGGAGGGCCTGCCAAACTCAGCCTCCACTCTAGCACAGCCTTCCTCTGCCCAAGGGAAATCATTTCCCCTACACTGATTCACTGATTTGCAGCTGGTTAAATACTCCCCCTCACCTCCTTGGTAAGCACGCGCACATACACAAGCACATGGCCTGCAGCTGCAGGGAGAAACCCCAGGGGAGGCAGAGCTATTGATGTGCCATACACGGCCTGCCACCAGTTGACAAAGCTCCCATCTGAAAGGATGAATTGCTTTTCTTCAGTATCAGATGTTCTTCACACTCTCCTAGATGAAGGATCAGTCCCATGTCCTAAGCCAAACCCCTCCCTGTCCATAAAAATCACACAGATGCATAAAGGAACAAACCTCTGATTGCAACAGACTGTGCTGCTTGGTCCGTACAACACTTTCCCCCCCCCGCTTGCTGCCTTCCACATCTAAGTGCCAGGAACCATGTGTTCTTATCCTGGGTTTCTCCTCTTTTGAGGACGGAGAAAGGCAGCTGAAGAGTGCTTCTTCCTACAGCCTTTGTTTTGGCACGGGCCAGGCGTACACTGCTGTCACAGCAGCCAGGACCACTGGAGCGTTGTGCGTGGGGGCCAGCCTGGGCTGCAAACCTGACTCCCACTGAACTGCAGGTTACGGTACCCAAATTCACGTGTTCTCGGTTAGGCCGGCAATTTCAGCGTAACACTGCTCCCAGTCTTAAGGGGATCCCGTTTTCAAGGTGAGGGCGACAGCTTTATGTGTTGTAGGAATTGTTTGTGCTGAAGAAGTGATGGTAGGAATGGGTCAGCAAGGCTAGTCTCCTCGACCAGTGAAGCCCAAGGACAGCAAACTGGCCCACATCCTCACAGCCAAGAAGAAGCATGCTGGTTGAGGGTGGATTCTGGCACCTCAGGAGGCTATTAATGAGAATGCCAACAAGAGAAAAATGAAATAAAAAGCTAGGTCACCGAGACTATTAAGTGCCAAGAGGCATGAGAAACATACGCAGAAAAGCTCATTAATCACAGAATACCCTCATCATTCCCTCCTCCTCCTTGCACTGGGGATCCAAGATAAACATTGGAGTTTTAATCTCTTTTCAAGAAATGACACCAAACGCGACGAATTCTTGATTTCTCCATGTTTGGGTTTCTAGGCAATAAGACTCTAGTACAACTCTATTCCACGCCAGGTACTAGTTTTAAAACGAAAGTCAGACCTCCTTGACATCTGATGATGGGAGGTCTGAGCTACTGCACATGGCCAAATGAGTCTTGCTTCTCTGAAGACACTGTGGGATCTCCCCCCCCCCAGTTATATAAGAAGCAGCTGCTTCTTTTTGTTGTTAGTTGTGTGTTTTTAATGTAAATACATTTCTCCTTCACCAGAAAATGTTCCCAGGGTATCGCGGTACCCTGAGAGTAAGCCTTGCATGGCATCTTCCTTGAAGGTCAAACCAAAGGTTCTTCCTCAACAGATCTGAGGAGAACCTCCAGCCAGGGCCTTCCCAGCAAAAAACAGAGGTGTATGAGCTCAGGGCCGACCTCAGGATTTCCAGTCTTCCTACCTAATAACAACCGTCAGCACAATACGAGCCTGAAAGTCAAGATGTAAAAAATACGGTCCCTAGAATACGTGCTAAAGTAAGCTATGGTGAGCAATTCAAAAAGGAGGACCTAACTATGCCTCAGATTCTCTTCTACCACAATTGACTGACACCTTACTTTTTCCGCTTTAAATTTCCGTATTTGCTAATGACCAACACAGTGAAACGGCTGAGTTTGGAACATCTTTAAAAGTTGTCTTCCCTCCCCACCCGAGACCTTATGTTTCATTGACACAGGTTTTATTAATAGCTGTTCTTGTGCAAGTGCATGCACAGTGAATAGATGTAGAGAGAGTGCAACAGGAGCCTTGAGACAGAAAACCAGTCCACTGGAAGACCCACGTGAACCCACACTTACAGCTTAAGTTACCAGCTATAGATGACTGCAGAACCATGAGATTGTGGCTTAGCCCAACATGAATCTGGCTGCCCTGCCTACGGCTTTACAGCGGCAGGTACGACAGTGACACGCTCTAACACAAGGCACACTAAGGCGCAATCAGAAGAGCAAGGTGTGTGATGCTCTTACCTCTGGTTGCTGCCTGTAGTAAGGCATGGGCCAGCGTCATCTGACCTACGAGACACGGAGCAAAGATGTGGAAGGGCCTATCTTTCCCTGTTGGATAAGTACTGGAACAGTAACTCCCTCACAAAGGGTACCACAGAAACTTTGCATGCTCACTGCTGAAGTCTGCACTGTCACGCTTCTGGCTCCTGGTGCCCCGTCCACGCATATTTCAGACAGGGCAAAGGGGATACTCCCGTTCCAATGACTAGTTCAGTTATCAATACAGGGACATTCTCTGTGCATTTTAAGCTTCCTCCGTATCTGCTGAGCACAACTGGGAGGGGAGGGAGTAAAGGCAGAAAGATGTTCTGCATTAGTTTCCATTCAGCGAGAGAAATAGATCAAATGTTCATTTATTCTGTGTTCCAGGACACTTCTAGACACTATATATAGTTTCTCAGATACCAGTGTCTCCCTCACCTACATATTCATACTAATCCATATAAAACTATGAGTCATTACACAAAGTTCCATCCAGAAGAGTAAGCCATTCATCCTTCGGGGGAGGAGGAGGAGAGGGGAAATTAAGAGCTGTTTCCAATTTAATTGGCAGACTTTACATTTTTGTTCTGCTTCCACTGGAAAGTGTGGTGCTGATTTTTCTGCCACAGCTGGCAACCATGGCGAGATCTCGATCTGCTTCATTTATGTCTGCCAGTAGGACCTCTAAAAAGAAATTTAATTAGAATTGTGTTTTAATTAGAACGCCAGTTCCATGTGCTGAACTAAATACTTGTGTTGTTTCGGGGATTTAAATGTTTTAAAACTTCCTGCAACTGTTAGGTCCCTTTTGGGCCAAGTGGATGGTAAAATGGCAGTTTAAATGGCACACCGCAACTCTCGCCAACCGCTCAGACCCCCGTGTCGCATCCTGAGAGCACAATACTGTCTGAACTCATTTTGAAAAAGGGAGAGAGTAACATGGATTCACTTATGATGTTCTACAGCATAACCTCTCCTTTTGATTTCATGCAGTAAATCACATGTATGCCCCACCCTGTCTTTTTACTGTATCTTCTAGTCAAAAACATGGTTTCCTGTATGCAAGCAGCTCTTTTTTGGGGTAGAGTTAATTCTGAAGTGAGATTGCATAGAAAGCAGCAACTTGGAACAGGTATGTGTGTTAATTCTTACATTACCTACTCCGCCACAAAAGTTTTAACTCTCTGTTTCCCT
Source organism: Rhynochetos jubatus (assembly GCA_027574665.1). Classification (NCBI taxonomy): domain Eukaryota; kingdom Metazoa; phylum Chordata; class Aves; order Eurypygiformes; family Rhynochetidae; genus Rhynochetos; species Rhynochetos jubatus. The sequence goes on along the minus strand of CM050650.1, from coordinate 85,203,092 downwards.
TTCCAGTGTGACAGAGGACAGGGTTTTGATTGTCTTCCCATTTTTTTACTTTTTGTGTAATTTCCAATTTTTTTTTTTTTTGGTGCTTCTTGGCTTTGCACCTCCTTCTCTCTCCTCCTCTAATACAACAATTCCAGTCTGGCACCTGCACACAACATCTATAGTTATTTCAACCCAATCTCGCTCATCTTATTCCTTTTTACAAACAGACCCTAAATCAGGGTGGCCACCCTTCGTTTCCCAAGCAATTCAGGGGCCATTTCCATGGACTGCGTCACCCGAGAGCTCTGCTGGTGCATGGACCGGCCGTCACCCTGCCAGCATTGAGATGGGGGAAGCCCACAGGAGCTGCTGAGCCCCCGGGACCACCACCAAGGCAGCCCCAAGGCAGCCCTGAGCAGCAAATCCTCCAGAGGAGGACTGGCACTTTCTGCCTGAGTTGCTCCCAGAGCTCCTGCAGCGCTCAGGGAGGGATACCCGGGAGACCTGACCTGATACACTAGGATTTTGACGAGCAGGCTGCGGGGTTACAAAGACCAGCCACCTCAAGCCCAAAGGAAATGATACACAAGAAACAACACATAAGCAGTCTTTCTGCAGGAGATGAACTTGAGCCAAAGTGCTTCGAGACTTCCAACATCGTTTCCCAAATTAAATCAATTTAATTCTGTATGACTTTGCTAACTATTCACGTACCTTGCTACAACTTTGTGGAGCATCAGATTTCCATGGAGTTACTCCTTTCCAAACCACGTATCAAGCCTTAACACTTTCACAAAGGTTGCACGTGAACTTTTTCAGAAGTGTCAAACACACAGTCTACAACTACAGTTGGATCCTTTAGCCGCAGCCTCAATTAACGGCGAGATAGAAGGTGGCACAAACACCGCAAAGACTGCTCTACACTTCTGCTTGATATCCAATAGCTACATTTGACAGCTCAGCTCGCTCAAGCTCCCCTGGAGCAGAGCATTTGGAGCTCGTATTAACCACAGGCTGATGCCAGATATTCCAGGTACCTCCATGGGGAAAATGCCCTCTTTTTCAGCAAGAAGTAGGCAAATTCTATCCCACTCCACAGCGGAACAGGACATGAAAAAAAAAAAAAGGTAATCAGTAAACACTAAAGCTGCACAATCTGCTAAGAAAGAAGGGTGTTATATTAATCAGGAGTATGTACAAGTCGGCTCCCTTCCATTCCCACCTCCTCTCCAAGCCAGCACGTGCAATTTTTTCATCGCCGTTAGCACAAGGGCAGTGTAGCTTGCTAGGCTATACCGTTTCATCTGAAATGAAAGGGAATACGAGCACACATGCAATACACTCAAATATCCAAGACATTAAGCAGCACCTGAGCAGTTAAGGGAAATTACAGGCCCTCAAGTGAAGACTTCAAAATTACAAGGAAACGAATCTGTACTTGCAAACGTTAACACTAAGCTTCTTGGGGTATGGCTGCAGAAGAAAGGCATCTCATCTAAAGAGAGAGAGTCTTCTCACAAATTCCAGGTATTTAAGCTTTCTTTTTATTTAGTTTTAAGGCTCACCAACAGATTGTATTAGATACTTAAACCTTAAAGGCGATGAAATTATTTAATCTCAAAAAACGATCTTTGAAAGAAAAAAAACGCATACTCGTAGCTGATGAGAAACAATTAGAGAAACCTTTCCCTTTTAAAATAAAGTTATGCTTCTTCTACAAGTTGTGGAAACTCCTAAAGGTAGAAAAGGCCATGGCAAAAAAGAAGAAAGCAAAAAAAAGAAATGCAGTGCTAGATAATTTTAAACACTTTGCATACCTAAAAAGGGCATATTAAACCACAACCTTAGTCATAAGCCTACAACAGCAAATCAGTAAGAGCAAAGATGAAGTACCGCAGGCACGACCCGCAGCCGCCTGGCTGTCGGCGAGGCAGCGGCTTCCAGCGCACGACAACACACGCCGGAGGAAGTGGGTGTCGTACCTCGCCCCCAGCATCTCCTCCTCCACCCCCCCACCCTCCTCTGACCACCTGTAGCAGCCTCAGAGGAAGCAGACGCGCTCCCACATACTTTCCAGCTACGCTGCGCCAGCCGCAAAGTACGCACGCAGCCGTCGGCACACGTGTGAAAGTACATACATGGAGTCCCAGCCATGTTGAGCCTTTCTGCAACAATTACCCTACTTTGCAGCCAGCCAGACTTTCTTTCATTTTCTCAGATCAGCAGCCCAAGGGGCAAGAGAGACCCCTCCATCCCATTCGTGCCTTTTGCCTTTCTCCCCCAGCCACCGCACACCTACCCACACCAACGCAGCGCTGGAAAAAGGCTGTAAGCAGGGCATTACCGCTACTCCTGGGTATTGGGAGCTGTGGGTTTGAGATTAAACACCCAGCACTGAAATTTCATCCTTTTGACCACAGTTTTCCATAAGCGATTGAACACGGGTTAGGAAAATAAACAAATTTTTAAAAAAAGAGAAATGTCTAAATTTCCTCTCGCGCTCAGATGCGGCAGAATGGTTGAGATCACCTCCCTGCGGTAAGCTAAAATTAGGGCAAAAAGGGCACATGCCAAGTGCCCAAGAGGAGATGCCCGGCTGTGGAGACAGTGCTGCTGTTGGCGACAGTGGGAGCCAGTGCCCAGGCAGCAGGATCTGGGTCGGGGGGCTCTTCTCGCAGGCACCAGGAGGGCATCCTGCATCCACCGGATTCAAATATGTAGTTACCGTAGTAATCTTTTTGTCTGTTGTCAACCCTTAAAAAAACCAAACCCAACCAAAACAACCAAAAATGCAACATTCCCCCTCCTACCAAAATACAAACCCAGCAGCTTCAGAAAAAGAAGTTCTACCCCCACGCAGGGATAGACCCCAAATGAGAAAGAAGCAGAAGGGAACAAGGGGGTCTTGGCAGAGAAAGAGGTGCGGGATATCTCTGCCGTTAGGAAAGCCACTCTTTTTCCGAGGGTCTTCTGGAAACTCTTAGGGCGCTTTGCATATTCCGCAGCAACGATCCTTGAGCCGTTTCAGACTACCCAATTCGCCTGGGGAGGGGCCCATGGGTGGGGAAGGAGTTAAAAATAAAAACAAACACTGAAAAGCTATTTGTAAACTGTTTCACCCCCGCGATCACTTCAGCTCGCGGTTTCTGTAACCGACTGAGCAGCGCACCTGCAGAGCGAGTCGGGGCGGGAGGCACCCCTCTATAAATACCCAGGAGAATCCTCGCCTGGCTGCGGCTCCTCAGCATCCCTCTGCACAGAGCGCCCACACCGTGTGCCCATCTTCATGGGAATGTCCTAAACTTTACAGCCAGGAAACAAACGGAAGACGGGCAGAGAAAAAAAGGAAAAAAAAAAAACATTACCTGGGATAAAAACGCCTTGAATATGATTTCAGCTTTGCAACAGTCAACACTGCCCTTATCTGAACAACTACAAGGTCTCGGGCGCTTGGTCATCTCTCCATCAGCTCACAGTCTCTTAACCAACCAAAGAAAGCAGCTGTGCCAGGTGTTGGACTAAGTACAGCTGTAAATCCTGCAGCCTCCTCCGTCCCGTCCAGGTGACCTGAAACCCTAAGCGCCCAACGCCGTGATGATTAAGCGATCCCCCGAATGCTTCACACCCCTATGAAAGGCAGGCGCCCGTCTCCTCCGCTGTCAGTTCAGTGCGGCATCGACCACAGGAGGTCAGGAGCAAAAGGCTGGAACCAAAGGCATTCCTCGCAGTTTTGGTTTACACATAATCCAACGAAACGGCACCAGTTCTCACCTCTCTGTGGATTACTTCCTTAAAAAAAAAACCTCCAAAACCAAACCCAAAACAACTTCAGGAGGTGAATCTGCTTTTGCTCGAGTCACACGCGCACGGAGCGCTCTGAACCCAACCGATAGCTGCAACCCTGACCTCAGCCCTTGCTCTTCTCCCCTCCTCACCCCAAAACTAGGGAGGAGGCAAGCTTCTACGCAGTGCTCTGAGCGTTTAAATCAGCAACCTAAAAGCAACGTCGTGGCGGGCACAGACATGCTATTTGGGGTGGGGGAGAGCGGAGGGGGTTTGGCAACCAATGGCTTTGCCAACCAAGCATCCACAGGCAGCTCCCTCTCCCTGGAGCGCAGGAGAGCCACAGGCACGGCCGCCTGCACCACCAACAGTACAGGGCTCCAGCGGGCAGCAGTTGCCTCCGTCAGTCCAGTGCCTTCCTTCTAGGAAGGTGGAAATCTTGATTTTGGAAAACAAGGGAGCAATTTCATAATACGCTAATCTTACAGGTAGAGTTTCTTGAGCGGTTCTGGTACAACTTTTGAGTCTCTTCATATGCAATCCTACGCAGTTTAATCTTTTTGTTTGAAATCAGGCAGGGGAGTGACATTTGTACAGGTTGGCTCCTGGGCGCCTTTCAATCAAACACAGGTGAAATCTCCACTCATACTTGAGCCAACTGAGAGGCAGACATATCCCAAGAAATTTTTAAATTCCAATCCAGCATCACTCCTGGAAAGTAAAACTCAACAGCTGAAACTAAGACCAAACCAAGTAATTTTTGAAACACGATAGTTGCAATCAGCCTAAAGCCAAGACCATTAACTGACACTGCTGATGCTGGAAAATCTGCAGGTAACAGGGGTGGGCAGATCTCAAAGGCTGGTGTTCAGATAAGCATTCCCAATATGCCTGTTCGTCCAGACTATTCAAACTCAGTGGTGTGCAGAGTCAGACTGCGAGGAAAAACCCTTCAGAAGCCATAATTCTTGACACTGGAGCATGGCTACCAGGACATTTTGGGTATTTACACAGACTGGAATTGGATTCTAGGAATGGGGAAATGGATCTTCCCTTACCTTTTCCTCAAGACCAAATAATTTTTTCCCTGTTCCAACAATGGCAGTGCACAACAGATTTCTGCTTTCTCCCCATTACTGTGAGGCAGGAGGCGGCCACGGGCTGCCTACTGACCCTACAACCAAAGGCTCTGTCCTGCCACCCACCAGCTTTTGCACTGCCGTTTGCAGAACTGTGGCACCGGGGACACCCTAAAACCATCTCCACTGCAGGATAATTACACACGGGGTTGACAACGTCGCTGCAAGAAACGGACTGAAGTTGTAGGGGAGAGGGAAGACAGCAGGTGCCTGTGGAAGGAACAAGGACAAGCAAACCGCTTCTGGTACCCATGTTTACCACCCCCACCTCACACTACTGCCCCCCCACCCACCCCCACCCCGTGTACACACACCACCCTCCCCACAGCACTCAAGTCTCTCCTGCACTTTGAATCCCTTTGCTGCTGAGCGTGGTAGTCAGCCCTTTCATGTTATTTTAGAGCAGACTGTAAAGACTTTGGTCCTATAAAGTTCTCCCGTGACGTTACTGACCTTGTTACTCTTTATGCTACTCCAGTTTCCATAAGAAAGAAAAAAAAGTAGGTAAAAAATTCTCAAGTGATTCAAACAAGTGTTCATCTTCAGAAATGACTGGCATCACCTTGAGATCAAAACATCTACCCAATCGCTATAGGAAGGCTTTAGAGCTTCAAGCTCTGTATAGATACACTTCAACAGCAGAATCACTTTTTTTTTTCCACCAAAAATAACCATGAAAAGCACCAGAAGTATTTGCAGCAGGTAGCTAGTACCAATTCCAGCCTTCCTTGCAAGCTATTTTCACTAAATTAGTCTTGATAGCATCACAATTTGTTGAGATAGGGAACAATATAAATTAACAAAGCCATGACAGTCTGGGAAGGGAGGGAAGGAGGGAGTAAAGAAAGAGGGAAGGAAGAAGGGAAGTAAGGAGGCAATATTGATCCATTGAAAGTAGGAGTTGTGAAGAAAACCAAGCAGCATTACACCAATTAAGTAAAACATGGGTTGGTGTACAACAGAACTCATGCATCACATTGGCAACCTTGTGTTTTGCTGTAATAACTGGGGCTAGACAACACAAAGGAACCATAGCTGTACCACACTGGGTGCCAGACCTTACTTGCTTTGATCTTACAGAAGGGTAAAAATTTTGAAGAGAAAGTTTGGAGATGATCTGAACGATGCTCACAGCTTTTTAAGCTGGGAATTTGGTGGTTAGTGCATTAAGCATTACTCACGTTCTGAACAAAGCGGAAAGTTAACACAAATTGGCAGATGACTAACTGTCCAAGAAACAGATTACTGAATGAATCACTGACTCTACTTTTAGTCTAGTAATAAGACAAATGAAGAGGAACAAGAAGGGGAAAAAGACAAAACAAAAAATTCCCTTGCAGAGCGTTTAAATTTGCGCTGCCCGTGAACTTCCAGCTACAACGAATTACCCAACGATTTTACACTTTACCATGAGTTTTACGTTGGGGTTAGCCCACTGACATGCCTCAGGATTACTTCACACCATCAATTAATCTGGATTTCTGTAAGAAGAATTCTTCACCGCACTTCCCCTCAGTACACATTGATAACAGTTACAGGAATAAACAAAGGGATTGGAAATGAAGTTAAATCGCTGAGGAGACTCAGAAGCTTTTGGCAGGTTACACGTTCAACAAACACAAGTACCTCAGGCATAGCAGGCACTGGAAGCTGACCTGAGGCAGAATTTAGGTTGCCCAGCGCAACAGCAGGACCCAACCAAAACTCCGCAGACACTTTGATTTTTGCTAGTCAGGTTCTGGCCAAACTTTTGCCCCGTACGCAGGGACAGCATTCAGCTTTGCATAAACTTGCTACCGGTGCTGCTCGGGAACACAGGGCAGCGGCAGCACCGTCCTCCTCCCAAACAGCCACCGACCCGCTCCAGCAGCCATGCAGGGTGAAGCCACACGTGACAGCTCGAGGGGGTTTAGGTTTGCCACTCAGAAAATCTCCCACGCCTCCCCTGCTTTAGCTCTGCTGCTCTTTGGACCTGTGGTCTTGCTCATCAAATTGTCTAGAAAATGATAAATAGACCTGTTTTGGGTTGGTCAGCAAAGCCCACCAAGGGCACGGCCAAGAAGGACCCCCTGTTTTCACCCAGCAGCATAAGGGGCTACCAGCTTCTAACTTCACCCTCTTGCTATAAAGGGTAAGGTTAGAGTGCCTCCCTCACCTAAGCAAATTCAAGTCATGGCTATCATCTGCTGAATCCCTTACCCAACATCTCTAAGTGCACATGACTGACATCATCCCCAGAGTGGTAAAAGGTTGCAAGGAAATACCTGAGAGTCCAGGATTGCAGCCACCTGGCTCAAAACCCTCTTCACGGTCACCAGGTCTGCTTATCTCCTCAGCTATAACTTAGGTTTAAAATCTAAATTCATTAAAGCTCATCACAACCGGGAGATAGGTGACACGACCAGGTCGCTTCAGGCCAGGAGCACGCAGAATCAGGTCAGAATAACAACAGTTATTTAAGTACTGGCCAAAGATAGTACTTTTGCATTTCGTTAACGTAGAAGACTTGCTTGACTGAGTTCTGTTTTCCTCTAACGTTTCTTTCAATTGTCTGTGGCAAACACAAAATTAAACGTCCCAAACCTCTCGTGCCCTGGCAGCAAGCTCTTGCTGCCAGGCTACAGGTTAGGCTGGGCACAGGCTGCTAATATTTTTCGGCAGTACCACCACACTGCAAGAGCAACACAAGAGTGACCCGCAGGATGCGGGGCATGATGCTTTGATGGTTCTTGCGCTGTGGGAGCCAGGTGATTCATGGTCAGCTCTAGGTCTTTAATTTTGGTTGAATTTGATCCCTTACACAGGTTCTTGCCAGATCCTGCAGTAAACTGAACAAGAAGAAAACTCACCCTACACATACAACGAATAATCTTCTGCCAATGCAGCTCTTAGGGCTGGCCCACTGCGGGACGCGACAGGTGCCAGGGCAAGCGCAAGGCAAGAGAAACGATGCAGAGCAGAATCACAGTCTCCAAATTCCCTAGCGACAGTGTCTGCTGCCATTCACAGGTCCAGCCGCCCAGTGATTTTGGACACAAGTCCCATTTCCACGCCAGCAGAGCTCAGAACACGGATGACATTGAGACACGTTATTTATTTGTTGTGACCCAACCCTCATGACACTACTGATGACAGGATTTTCTAAAGACAAGCCGAAATCAGAGCGCTGAACCTATATCCTCTCAAACTCTGAATAACCACTGACACGGTATTTTGCAGTCCTTACTGATTATTCCTCTATGAGCTTCAGTAAGAACTGTCCATAAATAAATCCTTTACGTTGGAAGTTGGCCTTTTCTGCTATACAGATCTGAAAATAGTAAAATCTCTCTTATTGTTGCCATGTAACAAACAACTGGATTTTCACATGTTTCAAAGTTGTATCTCCACAGGCTTCTGCGCCTCTATTTTTAGTGTAGCTTCTCACTGGGAGAGACACAAGACAAAGATTCTCCATCACAGTCTGGTTATAGAAGAAACTAACAAACCCATCCAAGGTATTTCAGCATCATTCAGATTAAATACATAAATATATTTAAATATTTAATGGTAAAAGATGCCCGCTGACACCGAGGGAGCTGGGATAGGTCTAAATTTACTGAGGATCTGCCACTGAATGGATTTCATAAAAAGCACACTCTGCTTTTAAAATAGAATAGTAAGAAACAAAGAATCATCACATCCATATAAGGAATAACTTACTAGGATAAATATTGCAAGAACAGAGAAAGTAAACACAGAGGTTTCATATATGGAATTTTCACTCTTAACAGGGAAAAAAAGACTAGCTCTGCCCCATTTAAAGTCTTTAAATCTTTTAGCAACACGGGCAACTTGAAAGCAGGCATCAACACTCCATATTAATGCAGCAGATCAGGAGACACCGACTGGACCACCATTAAAAGCAGACTACCTTGCCTAAAAGAATTAACATGAGATATACTATAACAGCGTGGAGGGCACACCTTGCTTATGTGGAAACAAAATAACCTCATGTTCTACAAGGTAGGGTTTCAAACAAAAATGCAGGATGCGTTAGGTGTTTCTTCGTTGCACTGAACAGGGGGCAGAGTCTTTACAAAAAGATTAAAGTAGGTAAAGAGTTAAAAGCATGCCAGCACATTTGAAAACTATTAGCTTTAAAAAAAAAGAGAGAAAGAGAAGAATTTTAATAGATCACTTTCTCATTTGCCCTTTTTTCAGTATCACTTTCAGTACTGGAAGACATGCGTTTCCTCCTAGGTAATGACAGACACATCCTGCAGTTGTCATTTATTCTTCAGCTCCTGTTTTCTGTTTACTTTCCTCTGCGGATCCTCTGACCCCAGCTCAAACAGCAACACAGGTCACTCAGCAATCTTACTGTCCTCTCCTTACCGGAGTGAAAGAGAGGTGGAGAATGGCAGCTCGACACGATGAGGTAGCGTGCCAAGTTTTTTCCCCGCTCGACATAAATAGATTATATTTTCCAGAGGCGCATCTCTGACATCGAGGCTCAGCGTCGGCAATACTCGCTGCGGTGAAACGCGAAACACCGAGGAGACAGGAAAGGGGAAGATTTTAGCACCGCAAGCAGTGGTACAATTAGGTGGTTTCTTTTTTTGGAGGCTACGAGGTCTTTCACTGTTGCACAGCAAATCACTAAAGCTTCCATAAGTTTTTTTTTTTTTAAAAAAAAAGCTCAAAGTAATATTTTCCAACCTTTCACTAAGAGTAGGGGCCAAAACCACACGTTTTAAAGGTCTTCCACAGTTTTATTATTAGAAGTAGAAACCCTACTGATACTGATGAGTCATTTGTATTGGCGGAAACCAAGAACACCCATTTTCTTCATGTTACAAAGCTCTCAATGTGGTTTTCTATTCATTACTGGTCGAAGTAGTTGACTAAAAACAAAACAAGTGACAAGCACTCACCTTGTTATTAAAGCCTGGCTTTATACCAACTGATTTTGTTTGTCACACTTTTAGAGATGGCTTATTTCTCACCCCGTTCAACAGAAAGAAGAAAAATACAAAGATGACTATGAATCTAAACTCTGTGAAAGTAAATCCAGAACAGCAGATGGATAATTCACTCCACTTCTGCAAAGGCTTTTGTGATCGACTAAGAAAGAAGGGAAGAAGAAAAACCACAACAAGAAGATCAGTTAAAAATCATCAGTCAGCAGAAGCTGTGTCTTAGGATCCTTATGAGTAATCAGAACAGAGTCTGTAAATAAAGAAGCAGTTGTTCAAGAGCGTAAGTTTTCATCTTCATGCAAATGAAGGAATCCTTTCACGCTAACAGCCAGCGTTTGGGAGAGAAAAGCCGGACTAAGAAATAGCAAAATTCTGAAAACTCAAGATAGCTAAGACCAGGTTTTTAAAGTTTAATCAGAATCCCTTGCTGGCTTTAAAGATGATTTCTGCTACACAAAGGGGTGGAGGGTAGGTGACTGTACAGCTTGCAATTGGGAAGGGAAAACACAATTCATACGCTGGACTTGTCATATCCAAATTGGGAACAACGCTCGCTCGGAGAGAATTTTTTTTGGTAACTTCCCATTCACAAAAAAAATAAAAAGAAACAAAATAAACCCCAGAGGTTTAGCGCTACAGAACATCCACATCATCTAGAGGCACTTTAAGCACAACCTCCGCAGCAGCGCAACGCATTTCTACATCACCCTGTGCACCCAGCAGAACAGCAGCCTGGCAGAACGACAGCGTATTTTGGTATTACTGGGGAAGAAAACCACAAAAAAAAAAAAAAGCAGTGACCAGAGAACTGAAAATAACCTTTGAACACCGGCTCAGCACTGACGGTCTCTCTGCCTGCGCCTCCTATTGTGGATAGTTTATAGCCAGGGTAGCTCCAAGCTGCACCAGACACGTGAGTCAGCAAGAGCAGCTTGTAGGAAACTGCTGACATGTTCAACTGCTCTCACACACACTGAGCACACCTACCCACTAAATAAAAAACAGGCTGCATGCAAATCGGGGTAAAAGGAACACCTCCACACCTACAGTTCCTGTTTTCCTAGTTCAGGTTTAAATTTTAAAGAGATCACTAATAAAGAAAGAAAGAAAAAAAAAAAAAAGCCCTCAGTGGATGTCAGCTATAATAAGTAGCTATGATTAAGTCTCCAGAGTAATTGTGTTTATTTAAACAGACATAACTGCTTTTCCTTTTTTAAAAAACAAAATTGCTGCTCCACAGCCCAGAAGCCCTGCGCGGTGACAAGCTGTAAACAGTTCCTGTTTTTCTTAGTGGGGAGACTCCTTTTGAACCTAGGCACCAAAACCCATCCACCCATCACAGCCTGGCCGAGTGTTTTCAAAGCTCAGGAGCAAAAAAAATAAGCTTCCAGCTTCCATTTCCAAGCCCACTAGGGGTATATTGGAAATTCCCAGGCTTTTCGTTCCTAACAGCTTTTCAAGCATCTGTTCCGTTGATACAATAGCAGAGAAAGTTATCCGTCAAACCTGTATGCAAATTATAGGTGTTGGGAATAAATCTAGGAGGATCTGACCCTTTTGGGTCACCTTTCACACTAAAAAGTAGCAGAAAACTGTACCTCAGGTGCCAGCGGTGCCTCTTGCCCCTCCAGCCGCCACCACCACCACCTTCTCTTCTTCCTTGGAGGCACTGAATCTAAAGTGTCGCGGCGTGCACCAAGAAGGTGTAAACAGCGAAAGGGGAGCAGAGGCAGAGGAGACTGGGGAGGGATGAGGGGCTGCACGCCTGTCAGCCCCCTCACCCACGCAGGAGCTGCAGTTCAGCCCCGCAGCATTAGGAGCTTTTTGCGGGCAACCTGCTTCGAGCCAAAGAGGGACACGTCGATCGATCTGCTGAGATGCCAGTGCAGCGCAGCTGGTGTTCTTCAGGTTGTTGCTCTGGCTCTTTCTGTCTAAAGATCAATACGATCAGGCAGAGGAGTCTTCTGAGCCTGATTTTTGACAGATCAAACTTCTGCCGTACACGTACACTTTTAGCATAAAGGTTTTCCCGAACTTATTCCCTCGTTCCTTTTTGTTTACCTGTTCTGAACATGTGGTTGCTTCTCGATCAATACCATTAGTTCTAGTAACTGGGGAGCTTCGAGTCCATCACTGGCCACAAAGGCATTGGTATGCATTGCACTGCTTGCCTGTTTTGAAATTATAATTCATAGTCCAAGAGCGGCACGGTAAGTAGTGCTCTTCTCAATTCACTACAAAGATGTTTCTGCCTAACTAAAAAGCAAAACGAACACATTGCAACTCAGCTGGCTACATTCATACATTTTACATCTTCTTGATGCAAGCTTCAAATGAAGGCGTAATATTCAGGCAGCTGCCAAGGTTAATGTCTTTTGGCTGCATTTAAAGGAATGATGACCAGTTTTTGTAAAAACTGAATACGCAGTTTGAGCACTAATTCTGGAAAACCTTAGGGAGTTACTGGGAGTAGAAATCTGTTGTCCATTCGGCTACTATGACATTTAGGCACCTCCTCAAATATCGGTAAAGAACTGCAATATCCTGAAGACTCTCTTCCACATTCTCTAAAGGCACCCATAGTCCTGCTGCTTTCAGTGTATCTCCTGACTGACTCGGACTTTGAGAAAACATGAAGTTTAAATCCAAATTTTCTTCAACACATTAATGGAATGATTGGTGTATTTCCCCTAACACAGGTCAACTCAGAAAACACCAATATACCCCCATCACACCCAAAACGAGCCGAGCTGGAAATTCAGACCCAGAGGTGAAAGACGGAAGCATGCACACCTTCAAACATAAGTCAGATCTGCTAAACAATACAGGCATGTTCGTGCAACTTGTAAACTGAGAAGCCGTTCAGAGAGCATTCCTTTGAGTAAAAAGGCACGTACATTTTGTTTTGAATATATAAACTGCGTTCATGCTACCTAAATTAAAATCACAAGAGACTCTCTTCACGTCACACGATAAATGCTATTCAATTTACACCAATAGTTTACTACGGAAAAATGTCATTACTACCAAAATGATTACTTGGCACATATTCACGTTACACACCTCCTTTTTCAGCTTAGTGCCATAAACACCCCTTAGCTACGCTCCAAGAGTTCTCCTCTTTATCTGTGCGTACGTGAAGTCCTACCCAAAAAAGAATGTCACAGGCACACAATGAGAAAACATCTTTTTTTATTCTTGTTGGTTTCAAAAAAATAAAAGCAATTGCTGATTATTTTTTTTTTATCGTGACTGGTGATATTTTTAGAGAAAATCTTGAGGAAAATAACAAATTGGCAATCATGCTGCAGCCTTGTTAAGAAAAATAGTTATCACACTTCAGAAAAATCAAGCAATGAAAGTTTTAAAATAAGCAAGGGCGAGCAACTTCTGTCACATATTCCATGCTACACATCATCTAGAAGGGGTTTTATTTTCAGCTCTCTTTGTCATTAATTACGCACATGCAGAAAGATACGCAAGATTGCTGTACAGTATGAGGATTTTATTAAACTCATTCATTTCAGCGAGTCTCTGAGGCCTTCTACAGTGCTGCATTTCCACACATTGGGAGCCTATTTATTGGGATTCGAACCGTTATTCCGAGCCAGGTGCTATCTCTAACTTTCATTCATGCCCAGCACAGAAGAGCAAACAGCCCATGTTTCCCTGCTGCAAAATGAACGACAGAAAGCAAAGAAGGAAGGAGAGGAGGGCGTCCCACCTACACAACCAGCACATCCTGACAGTGTGCATGACATTAATACCAACAGATGTTCCAGATGTGCCTCCGGGTCAGAAAAGGACTGGGAATACCTGTCCTAGCACTGTTTCCCAGTGTGAGATATCCAGGCATAAACAATTGCTGACCATCAACCAGTTGGGATCTGTCAGCATCTGCATCAGTTATTATCGGCTGCGTGCACCTTTCCCATCCGATCACCATTGTATAAAAGTTTTCCAAAGAAGTAGCTGCTTAAGCACAAATTACACAGCAGAGCTGCCCAGCGTAGCCCAGAAATGCACGCTCTGCTGCTACGGAGCATTTCTGCAAAGGATCTCTAGATATCCTGACAACCACCCTGCCCGCACAATCACCGGGGACCTTTCTTGCCCACTTGACAGCTCAGCGTACTGACGTGCATCTGTGCGAATGGCTCCTCCAGTGTTACACAGCAAACTAACAGGAAAACGAGACCCACCATCCCGATTTTTTCAATCCTCTACTTTCCCAATTAGTCATGGCTTCCCTCCATTTCTTGCGGAGCACCTTCAGAGCAGCCCTTTGAAGCTGGAGGGTCAAAACGTGACAAACGATGCTGAAAGCACAGGTTCCGTACACCGCAGGGAAGTACAACGCCGACCCACTTTGCCTCAGAAGCGCCCAGATCCCAGCGACTGGGGGCAGGCGGGTGGACACAAAAGGCTTTTAAAAGAACAAGCCCACATCTGAAGTGGAATTTTATTTCTATCTGTCAGATGTAAAGCCTCCCAACGCCCCGGCTTAAGGCTGTTGCTGCAACAGCTCAACACACGACCTCATCTTTTTATTCTATTCATTTCATCGAACGCAAATTATCTCAAATTTCAGTATTTACATACCTGAAGAAGTCAATTTACCCAAGCACCACCAACACCCACCCCCCAAACTGCAGAGCATTCCACCACCTACAGCAGAAATCTCAGACAATTCCCAAGCTGGAAAAAAGAGCCTTGTTTCTAGCTCGAGCCCCAGAACACCAAATTAAAATATGCACAAGTTTAGCGACAGTTCCAAAGTCTTGGAAAACGGGCTTTCATCAGGAAAACAGTGACCCAGCTTCAACTGGAGCAAACAGCAACACCGATTTCCCAATCTCTCCAACATCCTAAGGAGATGCCACCCCAGTCTCACGTTTATTACCGAGGGATGAAAAACGCTGTTTACTCCGGGAGCTGTCGGGGCTGGGGCACGATAATCTCACGATAACTGGAGCGTTTGAAAGCAAGACACCCGCCGCATTACAAAAATAGCCCGCTCCACAAAAGGAGCGGCATGATTTCACACTTAGCGTCTTTCATGACAGCCAGCGTCTCCGCGCCCGCGCTGCCTTGCCTCCACGCTTCGTTTCAACCCTCCAAGGCAACTGTGCCCCGAGTTGGCGTCTCCCCGACACCCCCACACACTCACCCCCCAGACCCGTAACACCGCGGGTGGGGGTCGCGGCGGGGCCGGCGCACGCCGCCCGCTTGCCCCGAGCGGCTGCAGGTGGCCGCGGCGGGGGTCGGGGTGGGGGGGGAGGCGTCGGGCTGGCGCACGGACTCGCAGGGGGACACCCCCTCACACCCTGCCGCCCACCCACCCACCCCCCCGTTACGCAACTCTCGGGTTTCCCACTTTAAGGACTAAAGCGCCGAGCGCTCCGTGCCAAGCCCCGGGGGTTGCAGCCCCACGGCTAACCCCGCGCAACAGCTGCTCGGGGAGGAGGAGAACAAACGCGCTGCCCTCCCCCCAACCTCCTCCCGTCCAGCCTCCCGCCCCCCAAAAAACTTCACCTTCTCCCTCGCCCCCCCCCCCCCCCCTCCTTCTCCCCCTCTTCCCCGGCGGGGCTGCCGACCGCGGATCGGGCGCACTCACCTCGCCTCCGCGCAACTTTCGGGGGTCGCTGCAGCCTGGGGCTGGGCTTGGGGGGGGGGGGGGCGGGGGGGGCGGACCCGGGGTAGGGGGTGAGGGGAGAAGGTTGTTACGGCTGAGGAATTTGGGGAGGGGGGAGGTTGCTCTTGTTGCTGCTGCTGCTGTTGTTTCAGAAATTCTTATTAATATTTCTGTGCCGTCAGAAACCGGCACCTCCCCCCCCCCAAAGGAAAAAAACCCACCCCGACCCAGACGCTCATCACATGGCGATTGCTTTGAACCAGCTGCTTCCAGAGCCAAAGTCTTGCGGAGAAAAATAAAGGGGGAAGGGAGGGAGGGAGAGAGAGAGGGAGGGGGCTGGCAGGGGGGCCGGAGGAGGAGAGAAAGCCGCAGCCGAGGGAGGGTGGGAGGGAGGGAGGCGGGGGAGGGGGGGGGGGCAGCGGCACCGCGTCGGCTGTGTCGCTGCCGGAGCGGCACCGGGGGCCGGCGGCGGTGGCAGCCCGGCGGGAGGAGGGAAGGCGGCGCTGCGCTGCTGCCGCTGCTGCCCGGCTCTGCCGCCCGCACCCGCCGCCGCCGCCGCCTCCCGCGCCCCGGCCCAGCGCCGCCCCCGCCCCTCAATCGCTACATTGTTGACATTCGCAGGCTGACATCATCCTCCCCGCCCCGCCGCCCGCTCCATTCACAACAACGCTACGCCAACGGCGCAGCGCCCGCTTCCCTCGCCTGCCCCGGCCCCTACGCGCAGAAAGCGGCGTACGCCCGCTCCGCCAATAGCGCCGCCGCTGGCGTCCCACCCGCCCCGAACGCATGCGCAGAGCGGGCTGGCTCCCTCCCGGGGTCGCGGGGGCGGGGGGGTGTGCGCGCGTGCCGCCGCCGGACCCCGTGCAGGCCGGCGGCCGCGGGGGTCTGTGGGAGCCGTAGTCCGTCGCGAGGGGCCGGTGGGGGCGGCGCGCGGGCCCGTCGACCGCCATGGCGGCCAAAGGGGTGGCGGCGCCCCGAGGAGGCCCACCGGGGCGGCCCCTCCGCGCCGGCGATGGAGCGGTGGGGTTGCGCACCTCCACGCGTCGGGGAGACCGGGACCCGCCACCGCCTCCTTAGGCCTGGCCGTGGGTAGAGGGCGGCGGGGAGGGCGAAATCCAGCCGCCCCGTCACCCCCCCACCCCCCCTCGGTGCCCGGCGTTGATCCCCGCGGTACGCTAGGCGCTCCGCCCCGCGGAGCAACCTCATCCTACTTGTACTGCCGACCGCAAGCGTCCGAGAGTCGCGAGTGAGCCCTGCCGCGCATCGCCGGCGCGGAGCAGCGCTCCCCGGGGCTGAAAACAAACACAAAGCCCCGCCGAGTGTGCCCAGCGCCATGGGGAGGGGGTGTCGTTGGTGCCCTGCTTCGCCTCAGCGGGTGTAAGGTTGCCTGCTCTGAACCCTCTCCCGACCCCGAGTGGGAAGCCGTGATTCTTACAAACCGCCCCGGTGCCGGCAGCCTGCGCCTCCGAGCGACCCCCCCCGAATGCCACGGGACGCGCTTGGGGGAGAACCGATAAATGACTAAACCGCCAGCCCGAGGTGCTCGGCCGGGCTCGGGCAGGAAAACGTGAAAGACGGCTGATAAAAAGTTAGAAAATAAATGATTCACTATAGGGGCCATGAGCGAGATTATCTCTGGAGACATCGCTAATTAAAGGGCGTTGGATAACTAGAGGGTTACGTTTTCCTGGGCCAGTGGTCTTGAAAAAGAAATTGAGGTTGCACTAAATGTCAATAAAGAATGACGGTGACCTGCTGCTAAGGAAAGCTTGTTTGGTAATTAACATGTGCGTGGTTGTTTTTTCTGTGTTTATGTCAGTATTTACGTTTCCACCCTCTGTTTCCCCCTTTCACTGCAGACGGAGGATAGATGGTGTTTTCCATACCTTTTAGAGAGGTGCAATTTCTGTAAAGTTATTTCTCTGGTGTCTTCCCCTGAAACTGCAGCAGCTGCATCAGGCTACCTGCGATTTCCAAGTGTACAGAAAGCTATGCAAACGCTGCGTGCCAAGGCAAAACCAACTCCTTGCACGTAAGGACAAATAATATTGTCGCTTGTCAAAAGCATAGTTCTGCCCCGGCTTGCATGGTGCACGGCTGTCCGCTTGTGTAAAGTGAAAAGCATTTTCGTTCCCTAGCATTTTACCCCTGCTTTTCCTAGCCACGTGTAGCTGCAGAATAGCACCCCACTGGAGAGTTTGACTCATAAACTTCCTTTTCCTTTTCCAGGCAGCGTTCACGTAAAGCCTTGCTCACAAGTGTCATTTAGGTTCTGGTTCTGCGGACAGATATGTAGTGTTAAACGCACAACAAGTCCTACAGTGTGTAAGGGGACTTTGTCACGTGGTCAAACACGAGCAGGACCGAGTCTCCTCGTTGCCTTGTTTTTCCTAGAGGCACGAAAATAATTTTCTATTGGCGTGTGAGATAAAAATACTATATTGAGAAGGACGGAGAGATAAAAATAAGCCATGCAGCATTTGTAATGCTTTAGTTAGCATGCTACGTGCGCATTATTCCGCTGCATTCAAAGCGCACGTATTCTGTTATTTACAACATGCTGCAGGAGATAGGGCTCCAGGTAGTAGAAAACTCATCAAAGCGCTCTGCCTACACCTCTGCCCATAGCACGCATTTCTGAATGGCACAGTAATTGCCATTTATCTTCCTGGCTGGCACTGTAAAACGAATGTTACTAGTTGGCTTAAAGGAAGTGTAAGGTGAAAACGTCCGGTTTAGATTTTATTATTGTGTTTACCCTGGGGTAAAATTTGCCGTGACTGCAGTGTGAGCCAGATCACGCTTGTGCAGGACAGAGATTGGCACGGAGTGAAAGAAGCTAGGGCCAAGCAGGGATTGGGCACACAGGCTTTTTGAAAAGTTACCAAGCACCTCTATGCAGCTTTTGGTACCCAAATACTATTAATGATTTTGTGACCAACTCATAATGGAATCGATTTCAGGTTCCTGTTTATCGTCCAGGCAGGTCGTGATTTTATTATGGTCATTATATCTCTATATGACACTAGAAAACTGGGGATAAACGGTCGATTTCCAAAGACAGAAGGAATATTACCCTAACCAAATGAGACCTGTTTTAAAAAATGCTATTTTTATATAATGTATTTTACATTTTAGTGTGCTGGCTTCCCAGTTCATTCCCAAACTGCTTATATTCCAGCAACAAAGCCAGTCTGGTCCCATTTCCATTACAATCAACTATCTATCTCCACACCTCAGGTTTTGTGTATGTAATTATTTCTGCACTGTTTTTTTTAAAGTACAGCCAAACACATATTCCAGACAAATATCAATTATTTGAAAATATGTCAGGTACGGTCTCTCAAAATGATCCTCACCTTGTCAAGCAACGACAACGCAATGAGGGAAGAATAAAGGTGAAGAGGAACAACTTAGAAGTTATCCCAGGAATACCTGAGGGGTGACTTGCCATGGATGTTGCAACACTACCCTGGAGAAAAGGCTGCATCCACACATTCAACAACAGGTTTTCGCTCAGCTCTATGGACAGATTTCCTGGTGACACGATACCTTTACTAACGGCTTAATTAGGTGGCTTCTCCACGCTGCCGTGACTTCATCCCTTTAGAGAGGAGTCGCCTGGTTGAGCTTATGGCACTTGACCTACTTTTCAGCGTTTTCTTTATGGATAACACAAAACTCGCCAGAAGATCTGAATTAGGAATATCTATTTCAATCATGTTTCATATGTAAATTTCAAAGATTTTTAAATGGAATCCAACATTGTAAAACATGTCCCAACATCCCTTTCTGAGATCTCATTTGCATATCAATCTCATAACGTGAATAGTCTTAATAGTGCCACTTGTTGGAGAGCTCTGTGTATTGCAAGGTATTTTGATCACATATTTATAAAAACAAATTGCTTTTTCCCAGTGAGAGGCGATTCCTAATTTAAAGTGCCACGGGAAGAGAGGAATGTACTGCACAGAAGAACTTTTGCTGCAGTCTGGGCTTCAGCCACGCTGACTCGGAAGATTCTGTGAATGAGCAACACGTTAGTGGATCTTATGCAACTTGAGCTTTACAAAGGTAATGAAGGATTGAAAAAGGAAAAATAAGGACAAATCTTGCGGTTTTTAATTGAGGAAATTGTCATTTCCTTCCGAAGTGCACTTTACCCTGCAGTGTTTGGGTGAAAAAGATCAGCTTGCCTGGATAAGCCCCGGTCCTGCGCACACATCTAAGGCATTATTGATAATTATGCACATATCCTCCTGGATTGTGCGGGTAGAATTCACCAAATTGCATCATTTTCTTTGCAGCGATGAAGAAATTCACCGTTGATTACTGATTATCCTACAGGCACCACACGTCTTTTCGCAACCAGATTCTCACACGCCCCGGGTACATGGCGTTTCCAGGAGCACTGACAGTAGGAACAGCATGCCCTGCGTCAGTGGCTGTGTGACGGCTACGAAGGAGACGTTGTCACGGTGCGTGATATCAAAAAGATCCACGATGTAATGTCTCCGCGGCGTGGCTTGACATCACATCAAAAGCTCCACAAAGGAACATTTGCCATGCACAGAGCATCAGATCTCCAGCATGATATTTTGAGGAGCTGGTGAGGTTTAGTGTTTGAAATATATTGAAGTATTAACAAAGCGTTGTTGCCGGGACTAAAATTATAGTGTCAGGAAGCAAGGCAGGAAAAATTGGCAGGCACTGACCTTTAAAAAAGAGATGCAGATAACATGATAAAAAGGGAATTTAAGGAGCTGTTGACTTCATATGTCAAGAAATCAAGGGTCAGGAATCATTAGGGTTTACGCCTTACGTCCAAAACATGTTCTGCAGTCGCCAAGTCAGAAGGTAGGGTCTTCTCCGGTGTTCCTTTTTCCCCAAAAGAGAGAAGTAAACTGCTCAGATCGCCTGCTTGCCGAGGTTGCCGGTCTTTGGTTTGACATACAGTAATTTGGGGAAATGTAATTGCAACACCAGTGCTAGACAGATACGATGAATGGCCTAAAGATTATTCTTTCCATTGATTGTACAGGAGGTCAGAATTTGTCAGCCCCAGAGCAAAGACAATCCTAACAGCCTTCTGGCATCTTGAAGTTCAGTGCCGTGAGAAGCAGTCCAAACACAGCCCACAGCAAGCCCTGAAGATAGCCAGTGAGGTTAAGGCTTTCTCCTTGCTCGTTTTGTCTTTAAACCAGTGCCACTTTCTAAGATCTTCATCTGCTCTATTACTGCTTTCATTTCTTTTCACCTGGTATGTTCATCGTTACTTACAGCTTCTAAATTTTAGAATTCACATTTAGAATTCTATTTTAAAATATGATGTAAAACTATATTTTTTTTAGCATTCTAAAGGTGAAATTTGACAAATTCCTTGATTCTGCAGGTCAGAATCCGAATGATCCCAGAGTCTGCTTCCAAAAGCAAGGACATCCATAACGACATATTTAAACTTCAGTTCATATTCCCCTATCACTAAGAACCAGTGCAGGCAAATCAGCTCCAAAAGTCATTTGAGGACAATTGTGGACAGAGCTCAACCTTGTTTTATCCTTGTAATCCATTTTTTCAACAACCCTCTGTCTTTACGGTTATCCAGAAAAGTGAAAATATCTGCAGCAACCCATGAGAGTGCAGACAAAGCATCTGCCTTGGCAAGGCTGTCCTTCTGCAAATCAAGGGGTACAAAAGAGGGTTGGGAGAGAAGCTCTTTTGAGCACTGCTGAAGGAAAACATCCAGGACTGGAGAATGAGGAGGGCAGGCAGAGGTGTGACGGAGCGGTGTTTGTGCTCTGGACAGTGAATACCAGGCGGGAGATTTTTCCATTCAAGAACACAGAGATATTTCTGTCTAGGTCTAGGTCTCCGTGTCGCAGGACACCAGTAATCTGATTTAATTCAAAGTCATGGCTTTGGGAAGGAACAGAAGATGGGAAAGAAAAGACCCACTGTTGCCTGGGGAGAAATTACTAAGGAATCTTCTACTCTACGTAGTCTTCGACATCAATGAGAATTTATGCACATGCACCCATGGCTGACTAGACCCAAATCCACTAATTAAGAGTGAAAGCCTTGAGGTTATTATTACTCACAAAGATACTGAGTTGATAGCAGCTCTGACTTCCTAGCATCTGTGGTTCTGCTTTCAGTGGATAACTGTAACGAAGGCTTCGTGCAAATAAATTTCCATCCTTCCAGGCTGGACTGCACAGCCACAGCAGAGGACATCCTGCTCTTATCACAGGGGAGTCACGAGGAGGTTCTTCAGAACTGGCAGTGATGGTGCAACGTCCGACTGGACGCCTGACTGCCTCTTGTGCCTCGGGAGACCTCTCCCTCGGTCCTGAGGTCTGTTGTTGGGGGTACAACTCCCTTTGTCTCTGCGGGTAGAGGCAACTGAGGAGGTATTTCTGGTGCAGGACATAGTGGATGGTGGGAAACACGAAGCTGGGAAGACAATGCAATGCTGGGAGAGGAGACTGGGATGCTGGGGATGGGCAGTAGAGATGGAAGGGATGAGGAGGCAGAGTGGAAAGCCACCAGCTTCAGCAGAGCCCGGTGGTGGTAGCTGCTGCTGTGCTGTGGGGCATTGCCAAGGTGCTCATCAGTGTGCGCTCTGAGGAGGGGTGGGAAGCCACACGCAGCAACGTGTGGGAGTGTACAGTTTAAGAGGTAAGTCAGATTGCTGTGTAGTTTAATAACGTGTGCTTCATGTAGCTGAGACATGGCTGCAGTGTAAGGAGGCTTGCGGAGGTCAGGGGTAGCTTCTGGCTGAAATGAAGCTGGAGAAGGAGCGGTGGGAGGGCAGGTGGGGAACGGAGGGCGCAGATGTGCTGGCCCTCAGCAGGCACACAGAGGCTGTACTGGCACGATGGCTCCCACTGCCTCTGATGGCCTTGGAGTAGGTGTTGGAGTATTTTGGACTTGTTATTCCAGGCTAAATCCCTACCACTGTGCAGTTCTGAGCAGGGGGCAGAGTGTTTCAGTACTACCCTGAAGGCTTTGGCTTTTGCAGGAGCAGTTTATTTTGCTTTTAGCTCTAATACTAACCAAAGAACTTGGGACCCAAACGAATCTGTGGGTTTCCACTCACATAACTAACAACTATTTGATTCATTTACTTCTTACGTCCATTGCTTTTGCTTCTTTTTTTTTTCCCCAAAGGCTGCAGGATCTTCTTGTACTTTAAGCAAGGACTGGGACAGAAAATATATTTCTGTAAGGGTGAAGATGGCTCTTTCCGCGCAGAGGGATTTATAAGCTGCATTCATATATTTTTTGATTAATAGATAGTGTTGCTGAAGGGTTAGCACTTAAGGCAGAGGTCAAGTCTCTGTTATTTTTCTGTCTTAGAGGTGAAAGCCAAGTGCATTGGCTCGCAGCGTGTGTGCAATTTTTTTATTTTCTTTTTTGTAGCTGCGGCAAATAATTGTGACCCCTGATTACTGGAGTGATTTAAAACTGCTCTTTGCTATGTTAACTTGAAGTTGTGAACTACAAAGGTCTGCTGTGAATAGCATATGAATAGAAAAGGGACTCTGTTGGAACTCGCTATTATGTTGGAGGTCGGTAGAAACTGGAGATTGAAAAGACCCACTAGTTCACTGAAAGAATTCATTGCGCATGCTAGACAGAAACTCCTTGCGCAGTGATATCCTTCCTAAATTTCTCAGGAAAATGAAAACATGTTGAGATGTTTCTGGAGAAAATGCTTTGACACAATGCAATCCATTAGGATGTCTACATTTTGACCTGGTCTGCCATCTAGGTAATTTTTACATCAAATTTGCAGTGTCAGTTGCAAAATGACTGAAAAATTAAAGCTTCATGTAGAGCAAAGATGATTTATTTTGTATTTCTCTTTCTTACACTGAAAGGAAACACTATTCCCTAGCTGTTGCAGTTCTGGTTTTCTCTGAAGAGTTGTCAGTTTAGTCCAAATGTAAATATTGTGAAAACATAAGTGAAACACAAGGTTGATAATATTTTTTTACTTGTAAATATAAGTTCAGCAAATCATTTTTAAACAACTGGTGATCTGCAATGTGTGAAGTTCAATAACTGTACGAGTCAAAGCATGAAAGTCGGTAAGGAAACAAAAAAATTGGTGATACTTTATCCCAAGCCAAAAGAAAAAAATAAACAAAGGCTGTAAAGAGTGACAAGCGAATGCCATGAGAAGAAATTTCAGTCGTCTAATAATTGAACTTAATTTAATTTAACTAGACGCGTAGGCCAAGAGATCTTTTTTTTTTTTTTTAATGGACTTTCATGGGAAGTTGATAGAGTTCCTCAAAGGAATAGACTCACTAGCTGCAATTTATGTATGGTACAGCCTACTTTTGTCTTTAGCTTTTGAAATTTGGTCTAGTTTGTCATGACTACTTTCTTTGTTAAAGGTAAAATGCACATTGGGCAAATGTTCCATGGCAATTTGCATAAAAAGTGATGACAAAGAGCAATTAATTCCTCATTATTATGCAGTGAAATGCTACTTTGCTCCTAAGTGACTGTAAAGGAGGGTTTTTTTCTCTGTGTGTAAATCTGTTGTGGCATTGTTCTAAAAATAGTACTTAAGAGCCCTCTGCACTCTTTATAAATCAGGGTCTTTGACACTCCATTCGATTCTCCGCAGAGAGATTTTTCTCACACACGCTGAACACTACGAGTATTCCCCCAAATGCTCATCACAATAATAAGCATCAGAATTTTGTTAGATAAAGCAAGATAGAGGAATTTAATATTTTGTCAAATTAGATCTCTATCCTTTTTATCTGGAGATCAGTATTCAAAGTGCACTCAGATCACACACAAATAGAAACATATTCCTGCCACACACAGCTAGTCTGTACAGAACAAAGAGTCAAGATATCGTTTTCTATGAAGGCTTGATTCTGAGTACAGATTTCATTACCGGCTCGCCATAGGATAATGAAATTCCTTCAGGGCAAAGATGAGGTACATCAAAGAGGCAGCGTGGAGAGGCAGACTTTGTTAGTGCATGCTCTGTCACCTGCATTACTGGTCCTTGCCTGCCTTTAATTTGTAAGGAAATGCTAGTAATTCAAACCCTTTTATTGGACCAACTTATATTTATATATATACATATATATTTATGTGTATGTGTATACGCACACGCACACAGAAACATATTTTTCAAAATACAAAGCCTTCTGGAAGTTATGTGACTTTTTTTTTGCAGCAGAATTGGAATACAGAAGGAATTCATTTCTTGCTAGCAAAAATGACCCATGCAGGTCCTAAAAGCATCTTTGCATTTAGTAAATAAATGCTGTCTGCACCGTGTAGATAAATAACCCTTCACGCAACTTTGCCTTTTTATTTCTGTAGCAATTCGCAGTGACTTCAGTGCTTATGGAAATGAGAGGCCAGTGTTCGGGTGAGGCCAGGAGCTGCTGAAGGCATGAATCACCAAAGCTTTCCCACAAAGCTTTGCCAATATGGGAACAAAAGGGTTGCCCTACAGAAACGCATCATGGGTCTATCTCGTCCAGCATCCCGCCTCTGGCAGCGGCCAGTAACTGATGCTTCAGAGCAAATCAAAACCACAGCAAGCACCTAGCTAATTATGAGATGCTATGCGTAGGGGAAAAAAAAGGTTGATCCTGACTCACAAGAGAGCAGTTTATGCCCTGAAGCGTGAGGTTTGATTTCCCTTGTATCCGTTTGTTTAACTCACACAGTTGCAAATACTATTTATGCTTAAAAGAGTTTCTAATCCTCTCTTGGATCCTAATCAACAATCTGCCTCAATAACCTGAGTTACCAGGAAGTTCTTGGGGCTGAGCACACACTGCGTGGAAGCTTTGTGCTTTGCTAGTTTGGGGGAAGTTTTCCAACCTTGGCCTAACACCCACAGCCCTGAGGATCAGGCCTAATTGTCTAGATGAAAAATACCCAAGCTACCACTCCCTTCCCCTTGAGTCCTCCCTAACTGAAGCAGTTAATTCTTTCCCACCCTCCCTCACTTGCAAAACTATTGCTTTGGGTAGATTTCTTTCGCTGGCACGGGACAGTGGCTCCCGCTTTCTAGGGGGTTTGGAGAGGTTCCTCTGTGCATCTCACCTCAGTAGAGAGGTCTTGCCTGCAGGCGCAGGATGCTACTTGGCCGTCCTGCCTCCCACTGTCTCCCGAAGGAGAGCGCAGTGACAGGCAGAGGAACAGGGCAGAGGAGGGGCTCGCAGAAGGCCGCGGTGGTGCCAGCCTCTTTCTGCTCTTCCAGCATTTCCTCATGAAGCAGAGGGAACTCTGCTTGGACTTCCCCATGAAAACATGCAATACCCGTGAGACTCCCTCTCCTTCCCAGCTTACTCCACCGGTCAAGAATGCAAGCACCGTTTTCAAATCATCCTGTGTTGACCCTGAATGACCTCGAGCATTACTGCGGAGTGATCCTGGCTCCATCACAGCAGAGCAATAATCCTCTCTGCGCTCTTCCCATTGAGTGTGGGTTTCTTCTATGTACATCACAAAATGGTTAGTTAAATCCAGCATGTGGACCTTGACAGCAATACCGGAAGGTAAAGGAGATCCAAAACTGGCTGAACTACACCCCACAGGTCCCAAGTGCTTCAGCCTAAAGGTGTGTCCCTGGCCTCCTAAACAGAGAGGTGCCCCCTAAAGAAAGAGGTGCCCAAATCGGTAGGTTTTCATCCCAAAGCTTTGCCTTCGTGACCTGAGGCTGTCATTGCTGCACAGGCCCAGACAAGCCCCAGCGCTGATGGTGGCAGGCAGACTCGTCCCTAAGGGTGTGCTTCCAAGACAGCTCCGAACTGCCCTCGTGGGCACTGCTGCCATCCCATACTTACCTCCGGCTGTGTTTTCCCACCTCTGCGCCGCCACTTGCCCCTCAGGCAGGCACTGATGTTTGTTTGACCTTGCCGTAAGCCAGTTCGGGAGCTAAAGTGGCTGCACAGTTCTTTGCAGGATTAGTTTTCCGCCAGCTTAACTTCCTGACCCAGCTGACCAGGAGATCAGGACTGGCGCAAAGCGAGGAGTGGGAATGGGAAGCTGGGGACGGGCCAGAGCACCCCGGACTTGTGCTGGGGCACCTGGGCCCCAGCCTGGCACCCCAGGAGAAGGTGCTCTGCCTGCTCGATGCTCCCCAATGTGGAGGCTCACCAGCATCTGCCGTGGGGCAGAGCCAGCAGCAGCCCTGCGTTTTAGTGAGGGGCAGCGCTGGAAGTCCAGGGAAGAGCGGCGGGTCAGTAGGGTTGGGAAGGGAGGAGCGGATGGACGAAGGTTCAGGCAGCGGGTGCAGACTGTGAAGAAGTGATTGGTCTGTTGGTTCATCGCAGGCTGAGAACTGGAAAGCTCTCCAGTCCCATGAGCTCCTTCCGTGTGAGCCAGAAGCACAGGGACGGTTGGGAGCGCAAGCGAGGGCTGAGAGCAAGCAGCCTGTGTGGGCAGTGAGGATGGGCATATGCATGTTTTGCTAGATAAAGCCCTTTTCCCTTTGTGCTTTCGCCATGCCCAATGTCACCCATGCCTCTGTTTCCAGCGGCTTTCCCAAGATCTCTTCAGCTGTCTCTCCAACTATGGCAAACAACAGGACAAAACCCAAATCAGAGCCCTTGTTTAGGAATGATCTCCACACAGGGGATACAGCCTGCCAAGTAGAGAGATCTAAAACTGCCTGCGATGTGCCAGTTTCTTTATCTAGCTTGGCTCATGCTGCCTTACTTGCCTAAGTGTCATCACCCGCATCCTGGGAGAGGTGGGAGGGATGCCTTCCTCGAGCTGTACTGAATTTTCACGAAACCACCAAGCAAAGAGAATGCCATTTCATGTCAAGAAACTGTTATTTCACCTCCACGCATGTTACGTTGTATTCTTCAGGCTACATTTTACATGCCTGCGGTGTATACGTGTGATCTACTGAAATTGCCCACCGGCTTCCATAATTTATGCTGCCTTTCGGTCTTAGCAGCATGCATAAACTTCAGCGACACGTTGTCACTCCTCTCTAAATCATTGTGAAAAATCATCCGAGGAACAGCTCTGGACCCGGGGCATTCTGCGTTTCTCCTGCTCCGCTTTCCAGGCCCGGCTCCAAGGTGGCAGGATGACACAGCAGAAGAAAAACCACAACCAGCAAGGTGTGAAATAACATCCCCAATAGTAAGAAATTAGGATGGATAATGTGTTAACACGAACCTTGGCGTGGCTGTTCAGCCTAGCAGTGTCATCCTGGGGGTAGCGGAGTCAAGGAGGACCCAGCTTTCCTGAAGGCAAATGTTCTCCCTTTCAGGCAGTCTCTTCATAAAACCTCACGATGAGCAAATAGATGGAAAGGAAATGGGAAGACGTGAGGGTTAACCTTTTAAGTCACTAGGGGTTTAGCATTTACTATTGTCACATAGGACTGTACCAAGATTATTTGTTTCCCATCACTTAACCCATTTATAACGCAGGATACTAATCCACAGTTTGTCATTTGATTCATCGCTCTGCTATGAGGAGCTTTGTCTAAAGCGTTTTGAAAACCCGCTGACACTTCCCTCTTCCTTGATTCGCTGGGACTTTGTTGCAGGTTTGAAGGGGCGAGAGCTGCAGCCCAGCTGCCCTGATCCTGCACACCCAAATAACCTCGCCTGTGGTTGCACGCAGTGGGCATCCTCAGCTCTGGGGTCGGCATTGCCTGCGTTCGTTTCTGACTCGTGTTTTGGAACAGGGAAATTCTTTAGTCTTGGGAAACACCCTTGTTTTTCAAAGTCACGTTGCAGGCTCTTGCCAGTCGCTCTGTTCTGAAGTTTAGCTTCTGAACACTCCTGCATTCCTTTAACTTCATCAGCTCAGGTTTTCTCCACTTCCTCCAGTACCTCTTCTTCAGCAATGTTTATAATATCACACTCATAATTTCCATAAATTTCCAAATCCCCCACTACAGTGAAGACAAATGTAAATAATAAATTCAGCTTCTTGAAAATGTCTTAATCCTTGTTAATTGCGCCCTTAATTCCTTAATGACCCGGAGGGCCTACGGAGACACACATGCAGCTTTATTTATGTTTAGTCTATTTGAATAATTATGTATTGTTTATCTTAATATCTTTGGCTATTTGCTCTCTCTCTCCTCCCTCTGAATTGCTATCTATTTACGGTTTACTTGTGATTTGTGCTGAGCTGGTTTGGGCAGAATTTCTAACACCACATCTGTGTGAAAGCTGCCGCGGTGCTGTCCTGGAGACAACGTCTCCGAAGTTCACAGCACCACGCTCTTCTTCCACTACAACAACTCCTCTCTTGAAAGAACCTTTAAGGCTCTGGAATTTCTGGTAAAGGTTTTGCTTGCCTAGGTTCAGTGTGATAATGCAGTACGATGTAATAATTCAGCCAGGTACTTATTTTTTAAGTATTACTATCATTAACAATTATATTATCCAGGAGGGCAACTTTAACTTAAGGCTGTCAGATACTTTCCTCCTGTCAGCTGCTCATAAGCTGCCCCATTTTAACCACTGCAGATGGTTTCTTCTATGCTTCGTGTCAAGTTCATCTATCAAAAACCTGTTTTTTTTAAGAAGGGAGTGAGGATTTTTGGTTGGGAGGTGAGAGTGGGGCTGCACGAGGAGCTGGTGGGAAATACTGAGACTGCCTGACCCGAGGACCACAGCTGAAATAAAGCACCTGCACCCACCAGCCGCTCTCGGCTGCCCACGTGGGTGACTTAGTGCGTGCCCTCCCGTGATTTGTACAAACGAGGCTCAGGACAAGACCGCAAACTTAATTTATGTGTCTGATGGGAACTAGCATTGAGCCAAACCGGTAAAGATACACGGCTAGTTTAGTACCTTACACAGCCTCCTGATTCCAAGCAATTTTCATTTTAACTCGTCACTGAGAAGGTCATGAGAGAAAAAACCTTTTGACTAAGTTATCTTTGTCTTCTTTTTATGGCTTTGGTACAAAACGGATTAATTAAAAAGGAGAGAAAAGTAATCTTTTCTCTCATCATGAAAACCACATGTGCTGTGTAAGGTAGAGAGAGGAAAGGAGTGCTGTAAGTAGCAGATTATCTTATGTACTTCATGGGAAAAAAATTGGTCAGTTCATTTCAAAGCAAACCATGGTTACAGTACTTTAAAGGGAAGGAGGAGGAAATAATAATAATTACATCTGAATTGGCTTAGGGCTAAATTCTGTTGATGAATGTGGGTGTGACTGGGCAAAATGTTGTCTTGATGTTAACCCGAAGGAAAAATGAACCTATCAAATCCAGATTCAGCAGCAAAAACTGTTATGCTGCTTGTTGTATATCCATGCCAGGATATTTGATTTTATTTTTATTTTCTTAACAAAGCATGCAAATTAGACTACTGCATATTAGCTTTTGTAGAAACTTATTCAAATGAAAAATTTTGACAATTTCACTTCAGTATTTCACTCTTGAAGACCCAGAATGGGTAATGTAAATGTTAGCAGGGAAAAGAAAAAAAAAAAAAAATAATGACTTGGATATTTCTGGGTTTTGCTCTTTAAGTATATGGGAAAGTGAGTAAGGCCCAAGGAAGGGAAAGACCAGTAAGCTTATCTTTATCTATGGAATTAGTCATATCTTTAGGGTGGATGGGATTATGTTATTTATCAAGGCCAATAGCCACGGTCATAAAGAGTAATAAATAAGAAAGTTATTAAAGGGAGCTTATCATAGAAAAACCTTTGATAAGTGGGGCATTATAGACAAATCAGGGAAGGACTAAAGGATAAACATGGTCCAGTTCTATGTGGTGGAAAAGAGAGCTCTGCTGCAGCTCTTAACTGCAGCATCCCTGGTGCTGCTGAGAAGCGATTTTTTTTCATCATCCAGATATGTATGAGTTAAAAATTTTGTCTCAACTGACAAGGGCTCAGCTAAACAGATCAAAAAGAGAAGGAAAACCAAAACACAAGCTCAGAAGTTGCCTTCGCCTTGTACCAGGAGTCACAAAGTGTCAAAAGATGTGTCATATCTTAAAAGGCTAAATGAAAAGTTATAGTTCCTCAGTACATGAAGAAAGAAAAGCTTTATTGAAATAGTTTCTTTGTCGCATCCTATAAAAATATTATGAGGACAGCATGTATAAAGGAGTAAGAAAAACAGAGGTTACTGGAAATTCATGTAAAGGCGAGTTTCTCTGGTTTATAGCAGAATGAGAGAAAGTCATCACTCCCAATACTGGTGTTTCTAATTATCTGAGGGTGGTTTTTTTTTTTTTTGTTATAGTTTCTAGACTTTTCTGCTAAAAACCTACAGCACTTACTGAAAACTGACTATTATGGATGTTACCACAGCATCCTAACTCCGATTAATGAACAAGAATACCCACATTCTCCAGAAATGTGGGGTTTTGGAGCCAAGGACTGAGGTTTTCTCTGATGGATTTTGACATAGCATCTACGAGTGGTGACATACCAGTGGCCGCTCCTTCAGCAGCACCGTGCAAAGCGCCCTCCCCTGTCACGGGATGCGGTGGTGGCTGCAGAGCTGTGTGGATGCTCACCCACACTGGGGCTGCCACTGCTAATTCTGGACTAGTTTTCTGTCAAGCCAGACCTTGAGAAAGGCTGGAGAAAATGGGTTGACTCCAGCACGTGGCAATCCCCAAGAATCCTCCTGCCAGCTGCAAAAACTGAAGTTTCCAAGGTTGCAGCAGTTTATCTTTCTCTCCCACTTGCTGAGCTGATTCCTGCTGGGTGCCAGGTCTGGATGAAAGTCATTGACGGAGTTTGCCTGACCATCACTTCTATAAACTCTGGAAATTTTCTTACTTCACTCCTTGTCCCGCTGGAAGTACATGAGTAGGGCTGAGGGAGCTGAATGAAGTTACCTTCAGTGCTGTTTTGGGGGGCAGGCACTGAACTATTTTCCACTGAAGCACAAGTTCCAGGTGTGGGCTAGAACATCAACACACCATTACCCTCAGTTGATTTGAAGCTTGATGAAACTTTGAATATGTGGTAAACAAGGTAAACACGAACCTGTTAATCCTAACTATCCCAGCTGAGTCTAAGCCTTACTTCAAGAGGGCTTTGGATGCTACACTTGAGGCCAAATTTGCTGAAGAACTGTGGTATTCACCCTGGAAGTCGGGGTGAGATGAAAACTGACCAAAGCGAGGGGATATGCGGGTGCATTTCTTGGCCTGTTCAGGGCTGCACTAATGCTACTGAGGAGAACGGCTGTCGTCTCTGTGCAGGGTGCGGCACCCTCTCCCCTGCCTCTGCAGCCGTGTTGCGTGATCAGGGCTGGGTGGATGGGAAGATGTCCTCAAGAATTCCAGCTCAGATACAGAACAGACCTCTTTCCTGACCTATGACTGGGTTGAAAATGTCTTGTTTCAGTTAAACAGGGAGAAATTCTGCTTTCAATTATATAAATTCTGCCTTCAAATTCTTCGTGGGTTTTTTTTTTCATTGCTTACTCACTGATACCGGTGCATATAGGTCATAAATCACTTTCTGAAACGGGAATGATTGGCACCAGCCGTGCACCAGAGAAATGGCTTTGCAGCCCGCTGGACACCCTGTCCCATTGACTTCACAAGGAGTTACGTGACTGTAGCTGAGGCTGTTGCTGACCGCAGGTACCCTCATTTGCCCCACTGGCTGCTACGCTTTACTGGTTTATGCGGTGAGTCTAGAAAATGGGATGGTTGTCTATAAAGCCTTATCCAAAATATTGTGTTTCTCCTCTGTGTCTATGCGCTGTGAGCTTTCCTTTTCTTCTTCGCAGCCAAGGAAATACTGCTACATGCATAACTGAAACCAGGTATTTCTGCTATTTTTGTGCTACAGAGGTGTACGCTGGGAATAATTGCTAAATGTCCTTCTCCCAGCTGAAAACCAGGTAAAATCAAACCTTCACCATAATAATGGTAAATAACTAGCTGTAATTTCTGTTAACATAGCTTTTCCCTCCCCCCCCAGCGGAGAAGCAGCAGTCTGGGAGTGTTGTTAGCAATATATTGTCTTCTCACTATTGTTAGAGTGGCATATAATCACCTCATTTTACTTCTTCCATCTGTTTCATGCCGGGTTTGCTATAAGGCTACTTTGAGAATACTGTGATTGTTTGTTTGTATTGATATCAGAAATAAATATAAAATGTTTTTGACGGCACCATAAGGATGGAGAGTTTGATGGGATTACGGTAAAAGCAGGCAAGCTGTGAACAGAGACATAGACTGCTGCAAGATACAGAATCCGTGGAAGAAATAAGTTAAAGGTTATTAAGAGAGAAGGAGAAGAAAGATGGGCTTGTGACTAAGGCACTGGACTGATGCTAAAGAGGTCTGCTCTTTGTTCCTGGATGCATTATTGGATTCATTTGTGACCTGTGACAAGTCACTTAATCTCTCATTGCCTCAGTTCGTCGCCACTAAAATGGAAGTAAATAAAATTTCTTTACCTCACCGATCTACTTCAGAGATAAATCCATTCAAAAGTTATGAAATGCTCAGCTGTTAAAGTGATGAGCACAGGGGAAAATGAGTAAATCAATGAATTCTAACTTTCTGCTTCTGATGAGTTTAGCAAGTCATTTCTCTGGCCAGGGAACCTGATACGAAGACAAACACTGGCTTTCTCCTAGTCAGAAAAACATCAATGATGACCAGTGTTTTGTGTGCAGTCATAACAAGGTCTGAGCTACTTTTAATGATACTGTATCAGAAAGGGGAAAAAAAAAAAAAGATGAAACCCTCTTTTTTCTTATAACATCAAGGAAGAAAAGACCCAAGAGGGAAAATTATAGATGTCCTAACTGCATAAAATGAAAGCTTGAGTAGAGGAAATGTACAACTTTTCTATCAGTGGGAAACTTTTAAAGATTAAAACATACATGAGCTTGACTTTTCACTGCCGGGTACCTTACACAGTCAATTACATCCACTGACAGTGAGAATAAAATCCTTCACGTAGAGCTGGTTGCATTGTATATTCCCTTTGCACCTGTATAAATGACCACACGAGGCTCTAGGCATGGAGAATCCATTTCCCATACATTTCCAGCATATCACAACCTGAGGATGTTGCTTTATTCTTCAGTACCTTGTTTGTCACCAAAGCTACAGAGATATGATGTAAATGCTATCAGTGAATCACACCCAGAAAGCTTCCTAATCCTAGATAACTGCTACGTGATGCTGTATGTGTTTGGAACTGATAAGGAAATCTTTTAAATTTCCTATTATCTTTGATTAGATACGGGTTTTGGTTTTGATTTAGTGTTAGGCACCTACTGTGAGGAACAAAGGAGGTGTCACAGATAACGGAGAGATAATTGCTTTAAAAAGTGAGATCCCTAAGAGAATAAAAAGCAGGTTGTTGAGTTTCTTCTCATTTTATTGATTATCCTTTCACTCTGATTATCCATCTGCAGAAACATATGCTTTCAAAGGAGATAATCTTATCTGTGAGATGAATAACATGCATCTAAATTTTCCATTGTTACGTACCAGTGACACGTCTTTAAACCAGACCTTTCTCCTGAATGTGTCAAACACCAATGACACCGACTGGTTTTCTTTTAGGATGAGGACAAGCAATTTTCTTTGAATCGCTGTGTTCTTCCTTCATGGCTCACATGTGTTTGAAAATTATTTGCAGGCAGATGCTGACAATTTCCTGAAGAAACTTCATGGTTCATTACCTCCCTTTATGATAGTAGCAAAATAAATTGCTGTAAAGTCAGTTAATGTGATAGAAAATGTTCAAATTTCCAATAATAATAATAATAAAATCTCAATCCTGCTCTCTAAACTCTTCCAAAGTACTTTCCAAATCACCTCCCCTTCTGCATTTGCACGCAGATAGTGAGTATTACTTTGTGCTAAGTAGAACAAAGGTTGCCTCTGCGATGCAAATGCTGCTGGTTTATGATGCTGCTTAAAGAGATTCTTCAGGAATAACAACGTACATAATCTAGTGCGACTGCTGGATGAATGGAGGAGAAGCAAGGAATGGGGCTGGTTGCTTCTGCTACGTGTTGCTTGCTAGGTCCCTAACAGGAGGTGGAATTACAACGTACAGTGGAATATTGGTTAAACACACGCTCACATTTTCCCTAGAGAGGGATGGACGTATATCATATAACAAGCACATAGCTACTGTGTATATTCTGGCGACCATAAAATGAGTACAGGCAGTACGGTAAGCAAGGAAGAGCAGACAATCAGGCTTTTCTGAATTCCAGTGCCTTTGCCATACTTGGTATTAGCACTGTTCAGAAGTGGCGGTGCTGGTTTACATTTTGCTGAATGGCCTGGTGGCCAGGGTTCCAAAGAGGCTTTAACTGAGCTGACTCTCACGTTCAGAGGGAATTAATAACAGGGGTGCTCTGGGGCTCACTCCTGCCAGTCAGGACAGGGATTTTCTCCAGGGCTAAGCTTGGATTCTGGACCGCGTTGGCACAGCCCTTGTGTATTATCACGGCTCATGGCTCTCAGAAGGGCAGAATGCAAGACGGTGAACAAAAATAGAAAGCGGCAAATGTGGCTGGGGAAAGCGTTAACTAAAGTGGATTCTCTTCGTGGCACGGGGGATGCTGCACAAACAAAAGGATGAAAGTGGTGTAGCCAAATGTCACCTGACCCAAGACAGGAAAACGCTTTTGAAAAATCAGTGCTAAAGAACCTGCACGGGAGTCAGAGAGATGACATCCCTCTGTTTTGACTGATAAAGTGACAGTCTGTAAGTAACTGTGGCTGCACCCAGGGCGGGCGGGTGGTTGTGACCTGTGCAATGGAAGTTTGTGTTGATAAAGCACGCAGGTAGCAAATCATAATCTCATAGTAAGCAAATCATTCTAAAGCGGAGATTTGCATCCTAAAAGCGTGCCCTAAGCCAGAAGATAAGTCTTCCAAAGCCTGTATTTACCACATGTAGCACATGTTTAACCTGGGGTGATGTGATTTCACTTACAGTTGAAGCTGATACCACAGCGCAAGCTCCAAGGGCACGCAGAGATGAGCCGTGTTTCCAAGTGTGTACCGCTGGACAGACCAACCATTTCGGATGTAAGAAAGACATAGGGTTTCTGGGAGTGGGCAAACCTGGGGTTTGTATCCTGTTTCTTATTTTTCCATTAAGCCTGATCGTTAAGTAAAGGGATAGAATTGACATGCAGATCCATAAGTTCATCACTGAGATGAAAGAAGACACTCAGCATGAAGGCACAAAGGCAGAAGAAAGAAAGACAGGGAAGTAAAAAAGGAAGCAAAAGGCAAAACTTCAGTAGAAAAATCCAAAGCATCGGAATGGCTGATTTGAGCTTGAGAGAGTCGCCCTGAGCATACATTAAACCGGGTTCAGCTGCTCTATGTACCATCAAATATTTCATATTAATAATTAACAAGTCACCGGCTGTCAGAGCAAGATTCAAATGGATGGAAGGGGAGTTTGGGTCACCTTTCCTAGGACTGAGAGTCTTAATGAAGGGATAGCTTTACTGCACTGTTGAGGAATGATGATATATTAGGCAGAAGGATTAAGGGATATACATCTTGAAGGCTCCCTCTATGCTCTCCCCCATAGGAGAGTATTTCATTTCCTCTTTTTATTCGTCTCAATACACTGCCAATGTGTACACATAAAGGGCTTGATCTTGCCTGCCAGTGTGTGTTGTACCCCAATGTACATCTCTGGAAAATTAGCTTGCATATATGCACGCTCAACTGCAAAGGTGCTGTGTATCAGGGACATGACTGCATTCAATGACTGTTATAAATCAGAGTGCTTGGTGTGTCTTTGCTGGACACATACTCATTTATCAAGGTGATTTTTAAACCTGTGCCTAATTCCCATGCGTGAGAAATGGGAATTCACTGAAATCTCCTGCAATGCCTTGTCCTGGCTTTAGACTTTCTCCCCAGCAATCCTGTTCACCTTCAAACCTACTTGAACACAAACATAAATGATAGACTATGAGGCACGGGGTTTATTGCCTTCCCATTGATCACTGACAGGCTATTACAACACATGCCATCACATGAATAGCTCAAAATGGGAGTCAAACCCCAAGTTTTCCTTGTTACTCTCATGAAGTGGAGAATGGAAACCGTCTGAGTTCAGAGAGACACCAGAAGACCTTCACAGCCTTGACTGCAGGACCAGTAGTGACCGCAGCTAAAGAGAATAGCCCTGCAGGAAGCAGCGAGCGGGGTTTAAGAGAGAAAACGAGGAAACAATAGTCTCTTCAAGATCAACTGGAAATGTTTATGAAGTCAGGCTGCCATTTGCACCTCTGGCTTGGGATGAAAAACAAGCATAAAAGCTGTGCAGAATTACCTTTGTTCTAGTCCTACAGAAGGACAGACAGACACACTGACAAACTATGAAAGCCCAGAAGAAAAAGTGGCACATTTCAAAGAGCTAATTACATTTTTTTCCCCCCTTGGAGATTAATCCACTGACTGTAATTAAGCTCCCTCTATTTTTGAGATCTTGGCAAGATCTAAGAAAAGCACAAGCAAGCGAGAGAGTGCCCTTGCTAGCCAAGCAGATTTTTTACTAAGCTCTATCAGCCCTAATTAATAGACCTTTGTGTAAGACCAACGAGAAATCAGATTTCCAATAGAGCTGAATCAAATGGCCTTGGCTACCTCTGCACACACAGTTTGTTAGGAGCCAGGCCACAGCCAGGATTTACACATTCAGAGGATGAAAAGGAGGCGTAGAGGGGGAGGCAGGATGAACAAGCTCCCCCCGCCCCAACTCCTTCTTCTCCTCTGCTGCTGCTTTGTTCTGTTTGTAATCTTACCAGATGGCTAAGACAGCCTAGAGAAGAGATTGCCTGAAACAGGCAGGTGATGAGGCCAGCAGCAGGGACTCCGGCAGCGATTGAAGAAACTGATACAGCTCTCTAACCCTTGCTGCTAACGAAGTGCTTTGTTATTCTTTTGCTCGTGGCTGTGTTGCATTTTGTGCCTTTCTGATGGCCAGGAAGGATGCTAGAAGCCAGATCCTTGGCTGGCACAAGTGAGCATAGCATCACTAACATCCCTAGAGTGTGGCTGATCTGTGCTAGCCCCAGCCTTAGCCCTTGATTTCTGCACAGCCCAGCTCTGCTCTTCTCCTTACAGCTTCTCCTATGAGTGTGCAGGCATGCTCCTCTCAGAGCAGGGAGGACCTGGCCTTTTCCCACAGCGGTACCTGGCAGACAACATGTTTTTCTTTCCACCCACACCAGGGTAATGCTACGGGCAAACAGTGGTGTAACAGCAACCAAACTAGGTCATGGGGAGCATTCAGAGATCCCCAGAAATCTCTAGAGAGAATAAATATTGGCTCCACCAACACCACCCTCAGGAGCAGACTTCACTGTTTTCCATACTGCAAGTCTGCAAGTGCAGCCCCTGCCTGGGTTCAAGGCGTGCTCTCTGCTGCAGGGACCCTGCCTGCCTCAGCTTGCTCTGTGGGCTAGGATGCTCCCAGGTGCATCCACACAGGCCAAGGGCAATCTATTTTCAAGGCAGCTGTATGGACTGAAAGTGGGTGGTTTGTGGGGCAAAAACCAGCCACTCTGGAGCTGGTTTTCAAAGCCACCAGGTCTGTTCATGTTCAGCGATCCTTTGTAACCCAGATCAAAAACGGCACTGCCAGGAAAGGTTGAAGCAGCTCATTCTCCATTTCCATTGCAGCTCCCAGCAATCCAGTGTGAAGAATTAGCCCTTTAAGAAAAAAAAAAAACCCAGCCCAAACAACTATCTGGTATCTAGTGCCATGCGATATATAATCTGACCCTACTCTCATAAAAGTTAATAGCGAAAATCCTGTCAACTTCCATGGCAGCAGAACTGGGTCCTATTACTGCACTGATGAATCCTTAAGAGCAGAGCAAGGCTCACAACCATTTCCAGTTGTTGTACAAAGATCCAACTGTGTCAGGTCTCTGGTAGTATTTTGGTTTGTGGATCCTAAGTTGAGATGTAAATTAAAGTACATTTAAAGTTCTAGTTTTCACCCACAATGAATGAAACAACTATTTGTTGTCTTTGTAGTTAAAAAAATAAACAGAAAGCTGCAGAACAAAAGCTGAAATACCATAAAAATAAGGTAGGCATACTATTCATAGCTAAGCTTATATGCAGTATAAATATCTTTTGTCTAATATTTTTTTCTGGAGAATTAAGCATTGAATAAAAAAAAGAAAGAAAAATATTCTGCTCTTTATTTCCTTAATCCGTATTACAATTATCTTTTAATCCTTTTTAAAACTTTCTTTTGGAATAGGACCTTAATGATATCAATTTCTCTGTATCATCATCAAACACTGCTAAGATTTTTGTGTATCTTTTGAAAGTGGAAGCACTTCTGCTAGAAAAGTAGAAGTGTATATTTGAACCAACGACTCTTCAAAAAAAGACACAGTTTGAACACAGACATCTCATACAAGAGGTTTTTCTCTGGGACTTTAAGAGTTTTCTTCCACAAACACAGTGATCAGGATGGGAAGAGCATTACCTGTTCTTTTGGCCTCTACCACATGTCATACTTTGCTTCTTATCTGTGGTCTCCTTGATGTGGGAGGGAGCTACCAGACCTTCTGTTGAAGGAAGTTAAAGGTCTTAAGAAAAAAAGCTGACCGTCTTCCAAAAGGCCAGAAATTATAAGGATTTTCTGAAAAGTTTCCTTGATCTGGCCAGTATTATGGCAAATCTTTCAAGCTTTGACAGTGCAGTTAAGTTGCCCAGGGAACATGAGAAACAATGAAAGAGGCTGGCAATTTGTCATGACCAGAAGCAGAAGAACCGGAACGTTATCATCACATCTGGAGGTGTCGAATCCCACCAGGTGCTGAATCAGACATCTGAATGAAGAACCTGCAAGACCCGACTGGAAGAGAAGCCACGCAGGTGGTGGAGTAGGAAACTGAGAAACACTGCTCATCGCTGATGGGGCAAACCTCAGAAAAGCCCATAAGGGCCTTCCAGCTGGTCCCAGCCAAGCAGACGATGCAGGCAGTGGTATCTGCAATGCCAACCCAGAGGGGCTGGCGGTGCATATGGCTCTTGGGGCTGCAGTTGGATCCCACAACAGTTCTCTGCTTTCCAGAAGTGAAGGGCATCATCACAGTAGCAAATGACACTCATGTGGGGCAACCCAGACTGGTATACTTGGTGGGGATCTGCATCGGTGACATTAGTTTCACCTAAAGCACTGTCCATTAAGGACATTGCTACCTTTAGACTGTTACAGATCATGACCAGGCTCTCTGAAAGGTTTTAGCCTCCACTTCCATGTGATGAATTAAAGAGGAGTTGGTGTCGGCAAGCATTTATTAAAGTGCATCTCATCTTACGTGCTCTTAATCTTTCTGTATAACGTGCAGTAAAACTGCATTATCATGTGCGCCTTTCTCTCGGGACGCACTGGCTAGACTTCTTTGGCAAGAAGGAACATTTCCTGAGTTTCCAGAAATGACGAATGATTTCTTAATGCAGAAGTGTCGTGGTTTCACTGCAGTCACAAAAGCAGATTAAATTAGTATTGACCTCCATGCTGCAGTAGCCACGCGGATATCAGTAGAACGTATGACAACTCCGCATTCCCGTTCTCATTCTGCTTGACGAAGATGAGATCATCACTGACCTAAAAATTGGCAGCTGCCTCTGCACCACTGAAAGCAGCCTGGTTACACTGACCTTGCAAAGAAAGCAGCAGCACCTATCACGTATATTTGGAACTTCAAAAGGGAGATGTTTCCAAAAACTCAAACCTTTTGCTGACATAACTGATTTGTAATGTGGGAAGCATTACCTCAGACTGATGATTGCTTCATGCTATCCCACTGATGTCCCTCAGCCTTGGTTCTGCAGTCACACAGCGAAGTTGTGCTGCTGGAAAGATTTCCAGGCTGAAAGGATGGACAGACAGTGAAGCTAACAACAGTAAATAATGCGCAGTGATGTGGAGAGCTAAAGGAATCACTCACATATCTTCGGATTAAATGGCAAAAGGCAGTAAGCAGGCATTTTTTGTCATATTAGGAATGAAAAGTTCATAGGTCAGGTAAAAGTCCACTGCTGCTTGCAAATCGTTGATGTGTAAATAGCATCTTGAAAAGGCAGAGATTTTCAAAGAGATTTTTGTGCTGTAGGTGGGGTGGAGCAGGAGGATATGCCCGGCTCAGATGAAGTTATAGCCAGAAGAGGAAACCTCTCATGTACAGAACAAAGTGCATGAAGCAGCATCTGCTAAAGATACAAATTTTCAATCAGCCTGTTCAGATTCTTCATAGCCAAGAGGCTGAAAGGAGTGAGTCAGAGTGCTCAGAGCCTGAAAAAACTCAGATACTTAGGCAAGGAGTGAGCGGAGTGATGCAGGGAAGTATAAGACCTTGATGGAGATCTTGATCAAACTAATAGAACACTGAATTCAGGACTCTACAAACAATAAGCTAAGCTCTAGTGACATCTAAAATTATAGGAAATGTCAGTCAGTGTGGTTTCAGACATGGTATGTCTCATCACACAAACCTGTTGCCCTTTTTTGAGGGGATTACTGGCCCGCAGATCTGCATCGATATATACGCTTATACTTCTCAAAGCCATTTGACTTAATACTGCATTATCTTTTGATTGAAAAACTTGCACAGAATGAGGAACACTTTTCTTGGAAAGTGGTACTGAACAGAAGGACACAGGGGTCATTGCAAATAATTACCCAACCACAAGCACTTAATGCAATGCCATGGGAAAAACTGGCCAGTGCAAACCATAGATGTATAATAAGGGAATGTGAAGTAAAAGAAGGAAAGTGATTTTGAATTAATGACTGCTATTACGATACATTGTCCACTTCTCATTTTCATGCTCCACGAAAGATGTGAAATACTGCAGAGTATTCAAAGGAGAGCTACAAAAGTGACCCAAGGGCTGGACGGCAAGCCCCAGAAATAAGGCTTATGCAGGCTAAAAGGTGACTTGATCTGTGTTTATAGATATTTACACAGAGAAATGAGATCTAAGGCAATGTTTTAATGTCATATATAAAAATGTAACAAGATCCAATATCCGTAAGCTGAAGTTAAATGAATTCAACCTTGAAATAAAACCAGCTTCCTAGCAGTGGTGGTAAATGAATATTGAAATAGCTTACCATAATGGTGGTAATTTTCCCACCAGTTTCCTTTCTGAATTATGTGTCTTTATCCCACTACTGTCAGAAAATCTAGAGTGATACAACCATTTCTGGCTTTGGGAAGGAGACTGAGCCCCACCATTCACCACCTCCTTCGTGGACCAGTGGCAGAGATGCAGATTTGCCCACCTTGCCCTCGGTGCTTACTTGCAGGTCCATGAGAAGGCGACTACAGCAAATTCTTCTTAGTCCTTCAAAACATGTCTTTACACATCATGAAAGAGAGTCCCCAGGCTTAATTTAAGTTTTTATGCCTTAACTTGCTCACATTATTTAGGCTACATGAGGTTTATGTATGGGACAAAAGTATTGTTATTATAAGGAGTGTCAAAGAGCTACGTCAGGGTAACTTCTAAGTGACGATAAACTTCCTGGGTGGAAGTTTAAAAAGGAACCAAGCATTTGACAACCACCTATAAAGCACAAACCTGCCTGAATCAGACCATGGAGCACAGTGGTTTTCACAAGCTGGCCTGAAGAATGTCCATGCCTCCACTAAGCTGATGCAGCCAATGCCTTTAAAAAGGCTTTGCGGTCCCACAGCTCCCTGTACTGCTACCAAATGCAGCTTGCTGACCTGGCCCTGCAGTGACCTGGCTGGGGCAGAAAGCCAGCAGGAAACTAAACCCAGAAGGAAAGGTGGGTTGCTGCTGCTGGTTCCACTCCTGTACTGGAGGACCTTGGGCTCATAAGAACGCCAGTGCCCTGGAAAAAAGAGGACATGAGTAACTTATGGGGATGATGATAAGGTGGAGAACCACTAATTCTGGCA
The DNA here is from genome assembly GCA_027574665.1 of Rhynochetos jubatus. Classification (NCBI taxonomy): domain Eukaryota; kingdom Metazoa; phylum Chordata; class Aves; order Eurypygiformes; family Rhynochetidae; genus Rhynochetos; species Rhynochetos jubatus. The sequence goes on along the minus strand of CM050650.1, from coordinate 85,160,672 downwards.
AAGGTTTGGCTTAGGTGTGATATCAGGTTATGATCAAAAACCCCTGAGATCACCCATGCCACCTGCTAACCTCAGAAGAAGATCTTGCCATCACAGGGAAGATTTTCAAGGCCCACAGTTCAAGGGTGGACAACTGGAATAGGTGATATCATCCTGTCCTTTCCAATCTGACTTGGCGTGCTTCTGCGGTTATGACGGAAAACCATCAGCCGACAGGAGGATGATGAGAGCAGAGGCAAAATGTTATGTTGGTGTCACATCAAATAGAGAAATGTTTAGCCCCAGCTGCTGGAAACTGTACCAGATATGATTTGTCTCCGTTTCCATTGACTCCTATGTTGTGGGCAGTGCAGGCTCAGCTAACTGGGTTCCTCAGGGGTGTCTCTGAGCTGCTCTGCTTTCTTCTATAATTTCTGTGTTTCGATGGTGTTCATATTCCATATATAATGAAAAAATATCCTTTCTGAGTTAAAATAACTGTTAAAGAGTTTCTTATGCAAATGACCTGTGTTTTTACAGAGGGCGTTCTCTAGTCCTGCGATGGCCAGATTGATACCAAGTTTTAAAATAGAAAAGAGAAATATTAAAAACTTGGATTAATACCTACGAGCAGTGTGGTATAATTCTTTAAAATCATTAAGACGGGTGTTAAAATTAAGAATAGCAATCTTTTTGCTCAGTCTCCACATTCAGGACTGATCATGTCTTTGGACAACTCATGTAAAACACCTTTTCTTGCCATGTTCAAGGAATGTGTGTGTGTGTGTTTTGAGGGTAGGCATGCATATAGATGAGGTCAGAATGGACCTAATGATCCTAGCAGACACACAGGCTATTGGACATAGCCACAGCTGGATGTGCTCTGTTTATCAGCAGTACTCATGTATACATAAATGCACAAAGACACCTTACTCAGAGACATTTTTCTACTGGGATCATAAATTTATATTAGAGTACTTTTATTATAGTCTGCATTTCTTGGCTTGAAAATATCAGAGTATAATTTAATCCTCCCCTCTTGCTGCCTCTTGTTTCTGCTCCTCCCCTGAAGAGAAGGAGCTTGCAGTAAGTCGTGGCCAGAAGATGCCCCGAGGAAAGCACAGTCCCCCATAAATAGGAAATGAAACAAAGCTGCAGTCATGAAAGAAGGGGCTAGGAACAATTTTAATAACATTCTTCAAAAGGTGTCTTGTGAACACTCGCCACAATTTAATCCTCGAGCATTTCAGTGCTCTGAAATGTTACACCTTCTAAAGGGGAAAAAAAAGATATCTTTCTCCTCTAGTGTTGCTAAACCCCGTGATTTTTCAGGGGTACGTTTTCTCATAAAGCCAGAGGAAGGGAAAGAAGCCCACGTCCCTTGCAAAAGCAGGCATGGTTTGGGCTTGGTGTGGTTTGCACTGACTTCCTAGTCAGTCAGAGCAGCCCTCAGGCACTGACTGCTCTTGTCCAAAGGGCTGACCGGAAGACCGGTACAAGGAAAATGTTGCAGGTTTGGCTGTTTTACAGTTTGCTGGTAAAGCTGCTTAGCCACATTTTGCCTCCACTTATGACCAGCATTTCTGAGTGAAGGCTCGCTGTCTGGAAAATTACCTTCTAACCCTGAGCTTGCTGCTTTCCCACAGACAACACATGCTGGATTTGAGGTGCAGGAGGCCAGTGGACCATGGTGCCTTTCCCAGCCCTGAGACAGACAGGGATCTGCGGCAGGAATTGCCCTGTGACCTGGGCTCTGGACTCCTCTGGATTCACAGCTCTGCAACGCTGGGCGCTGCAGGGAATTAAAGCCCTGCAGGAAAGGCACACGTTGAAACATCCTCCTGAAGAAAGACACTCCGCAGTGCAGGAAGCAAGCATGTACTGGTCAAGGAATTAGATTACTCAAGGTGGTGACTCACCCAGTAACTATTCAGTGTTTGTTGTGAGAAGAGAAGACTTTGCCAGAGTATGACTAAAATCCATTGGCACAGGCTCTAAAGGAATCATGACTGGGCCTAAATGACTGTGTACGCAAGCGAATTATTTTTCCGCCCCTTTCCACTGAAGCAAGGATGAAAAAAAAAATCAAAACCCAAAAACCCACACCAACCCTGTTTACGTAGGTTATTACAGTGCTGGAGTCGCCTCGGGGGGCCTTTCCCGCAGCCGCTGTCGCTGGGGCCAGGTTCAGGCTTACATTTCCCTGTTCAGGCTGGGCTGTGATTTTTGTGTTCATTTTAAAGGCTTGAGTTGGCAGTGTACAGCTAGCTCCAGGGCATTCATTCCTGCTTCGTTGAATGGTATATAGGAGAAGAAAGAACAAATTCCAGGATCTTGCAGTTTTGCCGCAGAAATGAAAAACAGAATGACTGCCTTTCGCAGGCTGCGCTGGGGTAATCTGGGACTAATCTCAGCTCGGTCGCTGCAAGCTGCCGAGTCTGGCCTTGGCATGTTGCTCAGTATCTGGCAGGATCAAACCAAAGTCATCTCAAGTAACTCAGAGAAACTACCACTGATGTATGCAAAAAGCAAGGAGGACATAGCGTGATCAAGAGATAAATGAGAAGCCTATTTTTCTTCCCACTGGTCTCCAAAGTTGTTTTCACGTCACCATTTTCTTTGTTTAATTCTGAGAACCCCAATGCCCTTTTTTTTCCCCTCCCTACAGCCTAGCAAACCGTATTTACTGTCTTTGTCAAAGGTCAGTGAAATATTTCAGTGGCACGGGCTGTCAGCAAACATGCTGAGGAGAACTTGAGAGTATTTGGTTGCTTTTGTCAGGTTTTTTTTTTTGTAAGGGAACTATGCAATAAGGCAATAGTCTGGCATGCACAGATGCATATTTCCCTCCAGTAAAGGTTAGAGCACAGCCCTGGCATCATTCAGAAAAGCCTTCCCACACCTGCTTTTAATTTCCTTTTGCTATTTGTGGTAATGAAAATTGGAAGTGTTGCTATAGATTTGGGGTGTAGAAGGCCTTCTACACCTTTTTTTCTTAAAGGCAATCCTGGGATTAAATGAATGCTTAAGACTCAAAAAGGTGAAACCAGAGAATTTCTGGAAGGAGGAGAAGCAAGGGCAAAAAAAAAGCTTGCTCTCTGTTACTGCTTTTTAGTACCGATCCAGCTGGGAAGCTCAAGTTGCCTTTCGTCCTTTTCAAACCTCAGCGGGTTTTGCACCAGAAAATACACTGCTTGCTGGCACTGCCCCTTTCTAGGGTTTAACATGGAAACAACAGAACTGCAGGCTGTTTTACAACAAGCCATTGAGCTTCCTGTAGAAACAAATTCCTTTCCAGCACTTTCTTCCCTTGTTCGCAAGTCAGCCTTTTGTTCTTTGTCTTTTCAAAGCTTGGCTGTCCTGTCTGAAGGAGAGGTGCTGGCCCAGCCAAATGCACTTTTTCCTCTGCTCCTCTCCACCCTGACTGCTACTGAGACAACCCCCGTAGACCCTGGCAGCAATTAAGGTGCTCTGAATCCTCAGGGAGATCCTTGTTCATGTCTCCCCCTCCGCTACCTTCACTTGGCTTTGGCAGGACCTTTGGGTGTGTTCTGTTTTCCTGGGTGGGATTTCTCAACCCCCTGAGAGAGAGCAGTACAGAATGAATTCTCACCAGCCCTGGCAAAAGGAACTGCTGCCTTATTAGCCCTGTAGACAGTGCAGACGAAATCCTCAGAGCAACACTGTGTGTAAGTTCGTATTTCGTGTGCGTGCTTAGAGTATTTCCCTAGAACACGCAAAGCCCAAGCTTCACTCTTGTGCCACCTCACTGGAAGAAACCACCTTGAATGCTTGCATCCTGTGGGATCCCACCTCCTACAACAGGGTATGGGCCATAACAGCTGCAATGTCCTGAATAGGGGAGGTTAAGACTCATCCCAAGGAGTCATACTTTGTCAGTGAGGGCAGCCTGTGTACACAGTGGGTGTCCTGGACTCATAACCTTCTCCCCACAGGTGTGTGGGGCTGAGCACAGCTGCTGTCCCTGGCTGGTGCTCTGTTTGTGGGCTGATGGGCATACAAAGCTGGGACAGAGCAGGAAAGTGCTTTTCCTCCTGTTAGAAATGCTGGCCCGCGTTTTGGCAGCCAGCGCCAGGCAAGAATCCCAAACAGAGCATAGGCTGTAGCTGTCTTCGAGGGGTTTTGCCTAGTGTGCTCTGGTGGCCACCCACTTTCACACAGCCGGTTGCTCATTCCCCACTTTTCTGGAGCCCACTTCGAGGCTTTTCAGCCTGTGAGGAATGGGGTTTTCTGCCCTGGGGCTACGTTTCCTACTGATCTGAGACACTAAGTCAGCAGCATTGAGTCAGGAGGAGATTTAGCCTCGGGTGCCCAACGGCCTCAGGCATGTTTGAAGATCTCATCCTATGGCTCCAACCTCCTCTTCTCCTGACAGTGCTTTTGCTCCTTGAGGGTTTTTGGTCAAATGCTAACCATGTGATGTCTGTGTACATAAGTGCCATTTTGAATACATGTGAATGTGCAGCGTTGAGAGTATCTTTTAGAGATAAGGGCGAGATGATCTGCAGAAGTCCCTGCCTACCTCAGTGCCTCTGTGTGATTCAGAGTGTGGGATTATACGTGGAGTAAGATTTCTGCCCTTCCCGCCCTCTCCATTTTTAAATCCCTTTTGGTGACTCTCCATGCTGTTGCACTCCATTAAGGTTATTAGCAGACATATCTTATTGGGAAGAGTGTAGTTTGGCCTACCCACTCTGAAAGCATCTCATCTAAATGGGAACGTTATAGGCAGGTCTCAAACCCCGCAGGCCAGTTTAGTGTTTTCCAGACACTGCACGGTCTCTTTTAGCATTCATAAAGCAGACCGACTCCATCGCTTTATCTCACAGCTCGGGAAGGGAATCTCTCTGCTTGCTGATATCCTTATTTTAACATGTAGGACAGAATCCAAATTGCTGTATACAATGAGTGAAACCAAAGATGACAAGCCTTGAAAAAATGAGCAGGATCTGGTCCTGAGTTAAGTGCAGCACTGTGCTTAGCTCCAGGGAAAGCAGGAAGGATGCAGGAAAGCGATCTCCACTGAGGCATTCCTTTACTGCAAGTTTTGTATCTCATTTTTATTCTCTGTCAGGGTTTCCTCCACCTTCCTTAAATCACAGTGGATTGCGTGTGCTCCTTTGAAAGAAACACGCAACAGTTAATCCGTATATGTGATGCATAAAGAAATGTAATAGCTAAAGATTTTGACATTGGCAGTGTCAGATTGTCCTAATTTACCCGTGGTCTCATTTTTTTTTGGTAATATATGCTGAAAGTGCTCTAACGTCCCCCATCACTGTAAAGATTCAGACTTAAAACAACCACCCCATCCTTTCTGCCTTTGGCACTGTTTGCTGATTAACCATCTGCTGTCATTAAAGTCCTGGTGAAGAAACGTGTGCTCCGCGGTGCTGACTGAGCGGGTGGCGATTGGCAATACCAAACCACAGCAATACCCAAAGCGGCGTCCTTGCAAGACCAGAGCCCCAGGCAGTGTATCTAGCATAGGCTGGGCAGAAAGGCGAGAGAAGCACCAGGAACCCCAGGTGGGCATCGCTACTGTCCGCCTCGGCTGCGCTTCTCAGACCAAATGTTTTCCTCATGGGGTGTGCCCCACACAATTAGTCTTGCTTTGGTTCAAACCTCCTTGAGTATTACTGGGATATGACATAAGCTTCTGTGTTTCTTTCAGATAAATAACATTTGCAGGAAATAATTGCTGTGAATATAATTGATGTGCTCTCTGCCCTAAATTTTTAGGAGTGAAGATTACTGAACAATCAGGAATGGCACTTGGTCAAGAATACTCATTTGTGCCGATGAAGAAGCAAAAACGCCGTGTTTGAGAGAGCTGACCTCCTGCAGCGGAGTGTTGCTGCTCCTCTGTTCCAGGTGCTTGTTGGTTTTCATTTGCCGTGGCGCTCTTAACTCATTATTTTCTACAAGAAAATAACTGCCATTTGACCTAGCGATGCTAGTCTAGGCGGAATAATAATGACAACATCACACCCAGCGCACCATAATACACTACATAAAGACATGCTCTCTATCAAGAGACCCTAAAAAAGAACATTTACTCATTCGCTTTTCTGATTACGTGCCACACACTCAACTTCAAAGGGTGGATCAGTGGGTGAGACATATAGATGTTTCACTTGGGCAGCTGCATCGTCCCATGGATAAGGAGGCAGGATGCTGGTCTGTGTGTGCGTCAGGGTGCAGAGGACACCAGTGCCTCCTGACTCTGGGTGGGCAATGACATTTTTTGGTCCCAAATGCATGGCAAGAATGTGGCCCACACCTGGGTAGGGCTCTGTTTCATGGTTCCCCTCTGACGCCAGTGGTCTCTCCTACTGCAGGATTAAGTAGGGTTCAGGACAGCCTGTATAAACACACACATTTCAAGACATTTTCAAGACACATTTCTCTGAGCCACTTTCTGCGTGAGGCTGACTCAGGATGCAACTGGCTTTGGATTGAACAGCGGCAGCAATGTATTGACATGCAGAAAACTAATGTAACAAATTGGGACTGGAAGGGGACACTTTCCCCACATCTGAAATTACTGGGAACTCTAGGAAAAAAGAGTATCACCTTGTCCTTGGAAATCTGGCTCAGGCACAGCATTTAGCCACTCTACTGAAAGTGTATCTGATGTCCCTTCTTCAGTTTCTGGTTAGCTCTTAACAAAACGTCTGTTGCGCTTGGATCTCTACTTAATTGATAGAGATCTTCTCCCAAACACAAGAAAACAGAAAACAAAAGAAACCAACTGTGCAACCCCTATAAGGTGGAGAAGAGCAATATATCTCCATGAAGCAGCTAGAGCACCAGAACACATGATGGGATGAACAAATGCACGGTGGAAACTTAACACGCGCTCTGACGCAGTAGAAACCGACTCAGAAGTTTTAAACAATCCTTCAGTGTCCCCAGTGCTCCTATTTGGGACCAGTGCTTTATTTTGCAATATCTGGTTAATAAAACACGTTTCAAGGCACGGCTGGGTGACAGGAGGGAAGCCAAGCAGCAGAGACAGCTCTACATTACTATACACAATAGTTATTGCTATTAGGGGATAAGGGGATGCAGCAATTGCCCTTAATTTAGAAACAAATAGCAGAGGGATGACCAGCAGCTGGTGGAGTACGCATGCATGTGCACTAACAGAGAATCTATAGCATGGGAGCAAGAGGATGCGTTTTCAAGATGACATGGAAAGAACCCCCTTTGAAGTTCCCAGGCTGAGTAAAATCAATATCTAAATGCTTCAGTGAAACGTGTTTGATGTTGTCTACATGTAGAAACCCAGTAGAGGCCACTTATTATTGAATAGTACTAGACTGAGCAAAGTAGGTCATATTACAGCTTTGTTTGGGAAGCGGCATTGTACCTGCCAGAACAGCATCCTTAGTGCATTGCATCCGGCAGTGGAGAATAGGTGGGATACGCACCCAAGCCACCTGCAAGAACGCGTACACAGACAAACAGATCTCATCTACGATTGTTTTCTGAAATAATCATTGGTCAAATTGCCAGATTCTGTCAGGTGGTTACTTGAACCCATCTCACATGCCAGGCATTTGCAAAGGCTATTTATAGAGCAACTGTGACTGTGGTGGTGCTGAAGGTCTGTCAGCATTTCCATTACAGGCTCCTATAACTTGGCAGTACGATACCCACTCCGGGCTACAGCCTGATGTGAAGGGTGGGATTTTATTTTGAAAGAAACAATACTTCTCCTTACCTCTCAGTTCCTTTCCCTAAATGCATTAACATTTTTTGGTAGCTAATAGCCTTTTATGTTTCTCTTGTTTGGAAAAAGACTATAAATTTTGATATTTTTAAACGATTTTTTTTTCATGGCCAAAGATCAAGCTACATTTTCCTGTAAGGAAAACAGAGATGCCTAGAGACTTGGAAATGGCAAGTGGCTGCCCCTGTGCATTATTAGCACCGTCGCTGGCAGATGGCCGTATGTGATGTGAGACACGGGGATGTTGTGTTCCTGGCGAATGTGTGTGACCCGCTCCTCTAGCCACGCAGAGGGCTGTCAGGTGTTACTCACCAGACATAAAGGGTTGCTCTGTGGTTGTCCTCGACACCCTCTGACACTGTGATTTGGGGTGCAGTTGTTCAAGCACGCTTGGATCTGCCCACTCCCACTTGGGTCTGCCCACTCCCACTGCTGGGCATGGCCCCTGCCCACGTGGACACCTCTCTTCCTGGGGTTAAGGGAAGAGCTCGCCATTGCTTTTCTTGTTGCTCAAGGCCCCTTGTATCTCAAGTCAGGGAGACACCGGGAAGAAGACAACCTGGCTCGCCCGGTCACTTTGCGCTGGGGTAACTCCACCCATGTACTGCCTGAATTGTGGGTGACCCCAGCTGCAGCATGAGTGCTGTGCTCACAGCCATGTGGAAACATCCTACACCCATGCACATGGCAGCCACCCTACACCTGTGTGTCTGTACGTCAAGCGTGGCTGGAGCCACCTTCTTTATACATGGGAGGTGGGCTGGCAGCAGGACAGAGACTGTGCATGACACCCAGGGCACTGCCTCCCTCCGATGCTCCTCACTGCCCACCAGCAGTGCAGGAGATGGATGTTTTGCCAGCGTGCCCTTCCTTGCTCACCTCCTTGCTCCAGTTGTCTGGCCCAAGAGGAATTGCAGTGCCTGGCAGTCCCAGCTCCTCGCCCGATCTCATATGGAGTCTGGACGTGCATTGATTTTTCCGCTTTTCTCAGACTGCACTCATCCGTCATTTTATGTTACTGGAGAACCATTAGCAATAAAATAAAGGATGAAAGGTACAGAACCCATTAGAGTGTTTACTTCATGTGTATGAGAGAGTGAGTGAAACAATTAAAAGCACATCAGCTTATAAACATGCTGATACAGTTATTAGCACAGTGAATAACATTCAGAGCATGATACCAGGGGATAGAGATGAGATCTCCCCTTTCCTTTCTCCTTCCCTGCTCGGGAAGCAGAGGGAGGAATCTGATATTTCATAACCATGCTGAATGTATGTAGCCGTAGATACTGTACACGAGCAAGATGAAAAGAAGATTAAATAATAAAATGAAGGGACATTACACAACAACCAGTCCGCAGTTGGCTTCTACGTGAATGAATTTCAGATCCACAGTGGTAAAACTAGAGTGACAGGAAGGTTAAATGTAAAAGGAAGAGGTAGCAGTACGTTCCTGGAACTTGTTTATAGTAAGCTGGGGAAAGCTTCAGCAAAGAAAAGTGCAAGTTTGATTATTCCTGTTCACAAAATAATTTAACCAGGATCCTTCTGAGAGCTTGATACCCTGTGAGGATGATATGAATAAAATGTGTATAAATATTAGATGATAAGCAGGCATTCACCCACCTTCCTGAACACTCCAGTGTCATTTGCAAGGAAAAACATCTGCGTGTGTGTTTTTCAGATTTTGTTTTTATTATCTACTATTTTCTCTCGGCAGCCTCAGCGACGTGCCTGGCATCTGGAGCCCCAGGTAACTTCAATCAGCAGGGGTGAGCACACCTCGTTGGCGGTGTCAGGTCTCTCCCTCCAGGTTTTACACCCACTTACTCCGAAGGGTTGTGCGTTTGGTGCCTCTGTGGGTTCGTGGTCCCCTTTGCAGATAGCCTTCTGGCACTTCCAGACAGTGTCCCAGATAGCGTCCCAGGAGGTCGGGCCAGGTTAGGACCAAGGTATTTTGAAGGCTGACAGTGCTTGAGAACTTGCACAGAACTGAAAGTTATCCAAGAGTTGAGCTGCTATTTGGGATGGGAGTTTTTATGAATGGTCTTTTTGATGAGGTCAGTGTTGAAAAAACATGAACTTTCTGTATTTTTTTGTTTCGCTTCCTTTTTTACTCTGTGACGTTGTGTAGAAAAGAGCTCCTACTGTGATAATGTACTGGATGACAATGTTCTGAAGCGGGGTGGGTGAGTCAAGCACGACAAGGGTGTGTAGGTGACATGGTTTGTCCAGCTGACAGCACCACGTGGTGGGTGAAGCAGCCTGCAGCTTCTGATGCAACTTTGCCCTTGCACATTTTTCCTGCCCTGGGGCGTGATCTCCTTGGTCAGTCAATGTGGTACGTTGTCCTGTTGGTTGCTGTTGCCACGTGCCTGTGGCTAAGAGCTCAAAAGAGCCAGTGAGCCAGCCAAACTCAGTGAAGCGTAACCCAACAGTGTCCACAAAGTGCTCTCTGGGGCAACCACCTTCCTTCTTTCTAGAAAATGGTACATATGAATACAGATCTTAAATCCGCAGAAAGACAGTGGCTGTAAGTTAGGGAGTTTGTCCATACCCACACCTCCGCTGGTTTAATTTCATCAGTGCAAATCTCTCTGGTTTGATTTAGGATGTGGTTATACTCATTTATCTTGCTACATGTGTAGAAACCTGAGTTAAGTCATATAAAGGATACCTGTGTACAAAAATCTACCCCAGGTTCAGTGAGCAGATGTATTCACACTGATCAAAACCTGCTTAATATGTCAGCTATAAGCTAAATGAAAACAACAGTGTGTTTACATCAGGCTTAATAACTCCCTATGGAGCAAAACCGTGGTGATCCGATGCATGAGTTCAGTCATGTTTGTGCTTGACAAGGACACAGATGGCAGAAGTCGATGGTGAAATAAAGGCGAACAAAAAAGACCCTCAAACAAAGTTATTAGTTTGGTAAAAGGGGTCACTGGTCGGGTGGGAAGAGGAAAGGAAAATTATTTTCTCACTTTGATCCATGTAGTGTTTTAACCTTTCTTTGAACAGCAAGCACTACAATCCTTCAACTTCTGATTCAACAGAAAGTTTAGAGCGGAGGCAGGAAAGGCAAGATGGATCCTGCAAGCCTGGGCACATTTTGAGAAGATGTATAGTGTCAGGACACTTCCATGGCCCTGGGGCAGACAGCAGGGTTGCAGTACTCGTACGTGTGGTGTGAAGGCTTTCGTCTTCCCCCATGAGTAGGAGACAAGTGTGCTCGGGGAGGGCAAAGCACAGCTCTGGTACACACACACCGCTCGGTTCCTGTCGTGGGATCAGGAAGGAAATGCTGACTAACAGAAGAGCTTTCAACTGTTTGGGTTTTTTTTGTCACCGACCTCCTAGTGTTAAACAACAGTGACTTTGCAGGGTCTGACTCATTTCAGATATCCCAAGTATGGAAAAAAAAGCGGAAAGATCCCAAATCTGTCTCAAAGCTCGTTTTGATTCAGGTATTTGTCTACGAAAATGTTTAACCAGATCACATCAGAACAGCTGCGTACCCCTTCTGGATGCCTCGGTTTGTGTTCTCAGAGAAACTGCCAAATGTGATTATAATTTCCCTTTCTTGTATGAGGCAGCAGTGCCCAAACTTTTTAGTTTGCTAAGCCACGTGGCTTATCGTGGTGGCAGGCAAAGCTGTGCCCTGCAATGCCTCCGGGCAAATACAGCCCTGGTGATCTTCTGGAGGTGCTGAGCACGCTCTGCACATCCCACTTGGACTGTGTGTCGTAGGGGAAGTGGCTTTGGGAGGCAGCAGCGCTTGCCCAGAGCAGCTCATACAGCTGGACCTGGACCGGCTGCTTCCCTGGGTGAGCAACCGGGTAATAGGGTGAGTCAGATAATTTGGGGTGGCAAAAACCTGCCTTGTCTCCCTGGGATGTTGGATCCTTTTCTGTTCCCCTGTTGCCTAGTGATACCATGTGACCGTGCCAGGGCTGTGCACCTATGGGAAAGGAGGGGTCAGCAGTTGGCTGCTGTTGTCACCAATGGATTTGGCCTGCTCTCCTTTGTGTTTCTGGTAAAAAGAGTGACTGGGCCGTGGGATGCACCATGAAGATTTGGCCAGTCATCTGAGCACTGCTGATAGATGGGGTGTCTGGTGAGCAATCCACAGGTCCTGTTGAAATGGTCAGGCGTAGATTGTCAGAGTGGATTTTCGTGGTGCTTAACTCCCAAAGGCTGGAAAATATTTTTTTTTTTAATTGAAAAGATCCTTTAACATGATTTTCTTCTTCTTCAGAACAAATAAGATTGTTGTAAATAGAAAACTGCCAGAGAGAAAACCTTGTGAGTGGGGAAAGACGGAATAAGAAACAATGAGAAGAAAAGTATGAGAATAAGTCAAAGACACTTAGCTTTTTGCTTTGCCACAACTATTTCCTGACCTGTTTATTGCAGTAAGTGCCTATTAATGGCTTACTCGAGCACTCAGATGTGCGAGCTCCTACCCCGATAGTTATGTCGTGGTAAAAACAAAGCATGAACAGCAACCACCCCAAGCCTTCCACAACCAGTTGTTGGCATTGAAAGTGTTAGCAAGCACTAATGTAGTAATTAAATGTACCCAAATGCTTTCTGACTTCACAGTCTGTGGTTTGCCTGCCCACCCAAAATGCGTGGGAGGGCAAACCCAAGTCTTAGAGCTCTAGCTGAGCTGAGTGTCTCATCACTTTCCTTATCAAGATTTTCACAGTCACTGGGAAAGGGTTGCACCCATCAGCAGGAGACATTCCAGCCCAGAAGATGAGATGACTTTCCGACAATTCAAGTTGCACAGGATTCCTGCATAATCGTACTTCATATCTCATCTCCTTTTTCGGTGCACCTTTTCCCTCCTGTGAAATTTTGCATCGCTTCTTCATCTGAATATCAAGGAAACTCACAGGAGAAAGCAGGAATTTAAAGCAAAAAGAAAACACTACAGCTCCACAGAGACCTTAGAGGCATGGCCAGGGTTGTTCTACGGTGACCCTGAGTACCTGCACTTTTGGGAAGCCTTTGACAAGGTCCCTGACAAAAAGTTGATAGGGAAAATAATAGTCACATGATTGTGACTTGATTGTGACATGATTGTGTATTTGATAGCTGAGAAGCACAGGGCAGGAATAGGCAGGCAACCCTCAACATGGCTAAGGGTAACAAGGAGAAGCTCCAAGCATCTTATCTAGAGCAAGTGTTTGAAATACGTCAGTCTGGAAAGGACGAGAAACCACTGTGGCCACAAAGCTGTACACAACCCATCATTGGTTCATGGCTCAAGGGAGGGCTGTGAAGAGCAACAAAGACACCTGAGAGGATGGAGCGAGATGGCAGGAGGGAAACCGTGCTGTTGACAACAGTGGTGTAACACTTTTGGAGGCTTGGGTCTGCTGCCCCTTTGGGGTGCTTGCTTGGCAGCTGTATGGAGAGGTGAACTTTCCTTCTCCATGCCTGTAGTTTTTAGAGTTCTGATAGTTTAAGTAGTGTTTCTGTCTTTGGAACTGTAGGAATGCACTTTTGCCCATGTTCAGATACCTGTATTTTGAAACAGACGCATCACAAACATTTTCCTATTTCCTCCATGGACATTCTCTATCATCTTGGTGCTGCTGTCAGATTCCATCTCATTCTTCCCTCTCCTTCCTCCTCCTCTTGCTGCTGCTGCTGACTGGGACTCTCACCCTCTCTTTGACATCCACTGTGCTTGTCAGGCTGACTGTGGAGCTGATCCAGCTACCTGATCCCTCAAAAAATGTCCTTCGCTTCTGATGCCCATTTTCCTCTTGTTTTGTGAGCTCCTACAGCTCAGTGAGAGATCTGAGAAGCACTGGTGCTGGAGGATGGGAATCAGCACAACTGCATGACTGGGATGTAGAGGTGCTGGGAGCATGAAGTGGGGCATCACCTGCAGCAGTGGCCCCGTCTGACTGCACCTCAGCCATGGTATCTCACCAGAGCAAAACCACCTCTGTGGCCCGTCACTGGGGGAGGGTTGGACTGGGTGTTCAGGTTGCCAAAAATGCTGTACAGCTCTAGCCCAAACAAGGATTTTTCAAAAGAACGTAAAGCATTTGTGAATATCTTTGTAAACGGTAACATCAAGATGCCACACATCATACCACAGCTATTAAAAAACAAGAAAGATGCTTTAGACAAAAGAAAAATGAGTGGAAGGATACCATTTACATCTGCAAAGGCATTATAAGATATCCTATCGTGCAGGGTATGCCCACTTTAGTGGTAGGCCAGTCTTTCTAGGGAGGATATAGAAACTTGGTGATAAAACAGCTAAAGGGATGGGACACGTCTTGATGGAAAATCAAAGAATGCTGGGCTTGCCCAGTTGGACAAGAGGTGAATAAAAGGGGACAGAGACGACCATCCTATGGCACACAAACAATGCATATAGCCTTGCCTGAGTTTAAAACAAAGTGAAACTGAAAGGTACCCATTTCTAGTAAATGGTAAATACTTTTTCAACAATCTATCATGCTCATTGCTTCAAGATATGAAGGAAGTAAAGGCACTATTAGGCATTTAGACAAAAAATCTAAGGAAGAGAATCTATGGAGGAAAATCTAAGGAAGTAAATACATCACAGATGATAAAACACTTTATTTTATCGATGCAGATAAATTAGAAGCTGTTTTGGAGACCACACTACTCCACAACTACTTAATAACATCCTGACACCTTTCTTTCTTAGAAACGTCTAGAACTGGCCAGTCTCAGGCAGGACACGAAATGCTTTAACCTTCTATGGACATCCTCCTATTCCTAGAACAATAAAGAAATCCCATGTGAACATGAGTGCAGTGGATGTCGGGAGCTCATTTCTCTGACACTGAGAACCAGGAATGTTTGAAGGAATGGGTAATGGTGTGACCCCATATGCCCATCTCTGTCTCCAAAAATGGTGATTACGAGGTGCAGTGACGGCCTCTGAGGAGCCATATAAAGGCATTCAGGGCAGAGTGCAAGATCCGTCCCCTCTTCTTCTCAGCATTAACCCAAGAAATATTCATCAAGTCATGTACACTAGGATTATAACAGATTCTTTCAACAAATGGCAGCATGGGCCAGTGTGCTGAGATTTTCTATTGCTATTGCCATGGAGTCTAAGAGAGGAACAGCACCCACCCGAGAACAGCATGAGCCAGGAAACTGAAATTAAGAAGCCTGTTTCATGTTAGATTAACAGCTTTTAACGGTTTTTTGATCTGCCATTCTCTATGAATTTATAGTAAAGAACTGAGTTGTTTTGGATCCATAAATAATCATAAACAAATGTTGGACTAGATAATCTTGCTCCTCCATGCAGAGGAGGATTTTGCAAACCTTTCAGAAACATCATGTCTTGTTGCATTTGGATAGAGAAATTAAAGTTGCCTTGAGGCAGCTTTAACTTCTGTGACCGACACTTACAAAGCAAATCACAGTAGGTTTTACTGACCTTGGCAAAATCAGAGGTCATATTTTCACAGAGATAAGCCCTTTTAGACATATTCCCCTGACGTATTCACTGCAAAAAGGTTTCTTTCTGTACCTCTGCAGAATGTAATGCATGTCCTCACCTTCATTCTTCTCTGTTCAAAGTATTACTGAGGCTATCAGAAGGAAATTAAGTTCCTTTTAGAACATTTCAGAACAATTATTCAGGGCAGGATTCTCTGCCACACTCTTGGGTATTTTTATATTTATGAGTTCTCTTTAAGGCTTTAATGGGGCAGCAGTCAGAGTAAGATGAACCAAATAGGACTCTTAAAGAGGGACTTGGTACGTTAGGGGCAGATTCTCATTCTCATTAGCCTTATGATTTTTAATCCTCTCAGCAGTGGCAGTGATTGCAATGTGACTTGTATTTGAGTGAGGTACAATGTAGGGTGAATCCAGTTTTCAGAGCCTGACCCTTCCTTATTCCACTAGAAAAGCTCAAACCAAATAGCAGTCATTTCCTGCTAAAGAGCAGCTGATGGACGAGGGAGGTTACTGGATCAGCATATCTTCATTTTCTCTATAAAGGAAGCATAACTGCTGATATTTCAGGTAAAATAAGGAAGAAGACAAAACATGGAAAAAGAATAAGGTGCAGAGGGTTTGTAAAAGCCTCATACCAAGTGTCCTGCTTCCCCTCATGTGTTCTGTGAGTTGCGCCTTTCAGTTCGAAGTAAAAGAGCACGCAGTGCCAAGGTGGGATGAAGCAGTACCATAACTGTGGGTGGGCTCATATATTTATGGTAAATCTGAAGCAGCTGATGGAGATTAGCTTTCAGTGAAAACCATTGAGTTATCTCACATTTAGCACAGCCTGGGATCAGTTCCTATGACTCAAATGATGCAGTCTGAGAGGACTTTGACTGTCCAGACTGAAGCCCCAGCTAGATCAGTACCCTGTCTCTAACAGTGGCCAACAGTGGATAGAAAATTCCTGAGGTGGAGTTGGCATGTTTGTGCATAATAGTTCAGGATGGTCTTTTCCTATGACATTGTCCAATTGCCTTCTGGAACCCATGCCAACTTTGGGGATCTACAGCAGTTAATTCCTCAGCATAACCTTTGTGTTATGAAAAAGTGAGACCATTTGTTTGAAGCTACCACCTCCACCGAAACTTGGTGCTGTGTTCTTCCTGTTGCATAGGAAGAGTGAATAAACATTCCCTATCCAACTTTTCTGTGACATTCAGAGGTTCTTAGATGCCTGTCTTCTCCCTGCTCATCTCTCCAGGCTAAAGACTCCTAGGTTGCTAACTTGCTTCTCGAATCTTTTTTCCCTACTTTTAGTCATTTGTGTTGCGTGTCTGTCCTTTTTGTAATTGTGTCATGTTTTTTTTAAGATGGATGGAAGGACTGGAACTCCACAGAGGGTTCAAGATACGGGACTAGCAAGGACTTTTGGTCTCTCTTCCTTTCCTAATACTTCCTGAGATCCCATTTGCTCTTGTGGTGCTGCTACACCCTGAGCTCACATGTTCATAGGAAAAGCTGTGCAATGCCAGGAGTACTTTTTTGAGGGGTAACAGGCAGCTCAAATCCCACCACTGTGTCTCTGAATTTAGACAGATGTTGTGTTCATAGACACCAAATTTCATCTGACATCTTACTGCCCTGTAGCTTTGTACCATCGCACTGAATTGTGATTCTGCACAGTCATCACTCATTTTTACAGGTTCAGTGGTTTCGTATCATCAATAAACATCCGTTGTCTTTTCTAGGTGGTTAGTGAATATGCTTAACAACACAGAAACAGAACAGATTTCCACAGGACCTCAAGGTTTATTCCTCCTCTTTGTTTCCTTTAACTTTAATCCATGAGAGAATTTTCCCCCTAGTTTAGCATCTTGGTAAGGGATATTGTAAAACTTTTTTGAAAAACCATTCCTGCTTTATCAACCAAATGAGCTACACCTACATGCTCATTTCCTCCTTTAGAAACCTCCTGTAGATTTGTGAGATACGGCTTCCCTGCACAACTGCCATTATGACTCTTCTCCATTATATCATATTTTCCCATGTTTCTACTTGTTCTATGCTTTTTAAAAAGTTTCTGTTATTTGTCCAGGACAGCTGTCAGTCTGACTGATAGGGCAGTTCCCTGTTTACCCTATCTTTATTTCATGAAGCCACATGACAACCAGTGATGTCCGAAACATCAGGAAGAAAAGCATGGAAGGTAGAGTCTTTCTGAAATGTCCAAGGGATGCAAAGATTGCTGCACAGACATTTTCAGGCCTTCTTCCTGGAACTGCCATCTGCTAGCAGATATGTGAGCATCAGTTGCTATGGTAGCGCACAAAATACCATGTCCAAACCCTGGAAACACCGAGTATAGGTCTAGAGCTGGGCTGTGGACCAAGAATCCATGCAAGGTTTGGAGGATGAGAGTTTTATCCCCTTCCTGGCCTATGCAAACAAATCTTCCTACAATTACAGTTGTGTAGTCTCAGGGCTGACATGGGCTCGATGGCAGATACATTGTTGTCTGTGTACCACAAGCCTTACCTTTGTTTTGCAGATCTCCCAGTGTGAGAGGCCTATATGGCGCAGCAATGGGCTGCAGTGAGACCTTTCGGTAGCTGTTTCCCAGTAAACTTATGCAACACCCATTGTGCTTGTGCAGCCTGTTGCAAAAAATGGATGCCATCCCCAGAATGTTGGCTGCATATTGATTCAGCAAATGGGGAGAAAAAAGGAATGAAATAAAAGGCCATTGTAGCCAGTACTACATATAAATAGCTGGGAGGTTAATTTATGATATTTATGGAAATCTGGAATACTGGGAATGCTCTAATGCTTATCCCAGCTAGCCTATTAGTGCTG
This sequence comes from Rhynochetos jubatus, assembly GCA_027574665.1. Classification (NCBI taxonomy): domain Eukaryota; kingdom Metazoa; phylum Chordata; class Aves; order Eurypygiformes; family Rhynochetidae; genus Rhynochetos; species Rhynochetos jubatus. Next base: position 85,142,617 of record CM050650.1, on the reverse strand, counting down.
TTCAAGTTCTTGCATGCATACATCACCATGTTATCTAAATGTCTCTAAGCCCTCTTTAAAAGCAGTCAGGCAAGGCTTTAAACAGACTAGAAACGGGACTATGAAAGAAAGTATCTCTTTCTGTAACTATTTATAATCCTAAGAGGAAGCATGTAATACAAGTACATGTAAGAAATGCTTTTGTTTACCAAACAGTAGAGAAAAGCTGCAATAAAAGAAGAAAAAATTAATCTCCCTCCCCCAAAAGAACAACAGTTCAGGGTGATTTTTTTTCCAAAACATGTATATTGTTATTTCCTTTTTCTGGTGCTGAAAGGGTGCAGGTATGACTAACGGAATCTCTCTGAACCAAAGAAAACACTTCAGACCAATTTATGTTTGACAGGCATTTACCTTGTACAAAACACACACTCCTCATTTGAATATGCAAATAATAAATTATGAAAAGGAAAAAAGGAATTGCAATATGTATCTCATCTCTTACAAGGATGACAGCCACACCACTTCTACAAGGGGCACTGTTATTTGCTCTCAAGCCTTCTCTTTCAAGGGCTCGTGGAAAAGGTGTGACAAGGAGATCCAGTGGTGAAATGGCTGTGTGACATCAGCTAAAAATACTCCCTGGTCAAAGCAGAGAGCGGATGAGAACGTGCCAGAGGTGGGAAGGGAGCCGAGCCTGCAACGTGTATAAACAAATGTCCCAGCGACCACCGGAATGTATACAAAGCCATTGTTGGAGATTTCCTACACCTTCGGGGGCTCATTCTTCTGCTGAGATGCACAAACATAGATGCTTTTCTGACAGGGTATCTCAAAGAGTGTAAAAGCAAAAGCCACTGCTAAATATAGATGGCTGTCACATGCTGCCTTTAGTCACATTTCAATTCATTGTAAACTGCAGCATGCCTTGCGCCACGGTTCTTTTAACCTTGGCGATGTGTTTGAGGCATTTTTTGTTTGTGCGCATCCCTTTCCACCCCCTCTAATTCAGAAGTGCAAATGTGGATGCACAGTCAATACACAGGCAGTTTTGATGGTTCTGTTGAGCTTCAAAATGTACAGACGTGTCTGAAACAACATGGAAAGTGCTGGTGAAAGGGGGAGCGAGTGGATGAGTCACTTTTAAAGCAAAGCAGGCAAACTGGGGGGGGGAGGGGGGGGAAGAAGAAGAGAACAAAGATCTGTGTCTTGACTCAGTGCCCAAACTCTTAAGCTGATGCTTCACTGCAGACTCTGAAGTTCAGCTTATTTTCCCTCTCATTTGTTCTCTTATTTTTATGTCTTACATAATGAAGCTTTGATTCATAGAAATCTATTTATATAGTCTAGGATTTGGGCCAAACTCTGAAGACCTAACTCTGTCTTTCCTCAGGCAAAATGGCCATTGTGGTTAACGACATGAATGAGGTTTGCTAAGACTGTGTGTTCAAGGCTGGATTCCTGGGGGGCTACGCTTGAACACCCTGCGATTTCTTATATTCTTGCTAGAGTAGTGATTTAATGTAGGGAACTCTAGGCTGGAGGACAAATTGTCCGAGACTGACAAAGTATCCTGGCTTTTACTGGTGAGGTCAATTTGAGCCTATGCTCCCTCCACATTCCTGAAGGCCACGAGTCAGTACTTGGGCTCCCAGTTTTTTGCCTTATTCCCCTCCTTCCACATCAGTCCTGCAGCAGGACAGACTTGGAAGCCACCCACAAGCTGCTTGCTGGGAAAGCCCGGACATGACAATGGGGATGTGGTCTTCCTTCCCGTGGGTCCAGCATATGATGTTTGCTGTGGAGGAGGAGCGGCTGGACCGTGAGGCACCGGTACCATCCCAGCTGCAATATGTCTTTTCAAGGGCTGCAGCTGGCTGGTATAATTGAGGGCAGGCTTGCAACTGAATGGGATCTTGGAAGTAGGGAGCAGGAGCTGGCTTCTCCCGGGGCTGCTTTGCAGGGGGCAGTTGGGTGTGAGCAGAGGACCACGTACGCTAGGGCTGTCCGAGGAGCTGGCAGAGCCAGCCGACCTTTTATCTGACAAGCTGGCAGCAAGGAGATGGCTGCCAGAGAGAGAGCTCCCTGCTGACATCAGAGTTATTCTTGGGGCTAGATGGAAAACAGCAAGAGATAATGCTCTTTGCTGTAATGATGAAGCTGATTTCAAATACTTCGCATGAAAATAGCAACTGGGACCTAACTAAGTAGGTCAGAGGAGCAGAACTAAAAGAGATTGCTTCTCTGTGGCACCGTGACCAGGGGCTGGAGTTCCTGCTCTCTAATAAGGTGTGAACCCCAAAAGAAGGTCCGCTGGGGGCCAGACATGCCTAGGAATATTCTTAGCAGTATACTAATACCTCAGCCTACTGTCCAGCATTTCTTCCAGTGCAAATGCTCTTACAATCCTGGGTTGGTTTGTTTTTTGTTTGTTTGGTGGGTTTTTTTTTTATGACTGCCTGTGAAAATGCAGCATCTTTGATACTGCTTCCTCTTGGTCATATTTGATGACACCATGTTCATATTTTCAGCCAGAGATCAACCTGAAAGAGATCACTGTAATAATTAGGTGGGAATCAGAGAAAATGTTTTCAGTTTATCCCAGTATACCTACACACAGACATATTTATGTATAATTCTCTGTATATAAATTTTTGCCTTTTGACTGATATGTCACAGCTGAGAATGCAAAAGCCATAGACTGGGTTTTGGCAATACCAGAGTAGTGAAATAGCCAAACAAGCACTCCTTAGCCCTTCACTCCCTCAGCTATTATTCTTTGCATGTTGGAGATAAATGTAATTTGTAAGTCCCACTCATTGCTAACATTAGTACTATGCATATGTACTTCCTTTGACAAGTAACCCTACCAGTGAAATCTGTAAGGCAGAAAACTTGAAACAGTTTTCTTTTAAGCATGGATAATTAGTAATTGGGGGCATCTGTCTCTGCTGAACACCCACACTCACTCTTTAAGGTGTTCCAGGTTGGTGACTTCAGTCAAAGAGCCTTGAAATGTTTGACATATTTTCCTAATTATGAACTCCATCATCAACTTTCTTTCTGCTGGAGTGGTTTTTCCTTTCTCTCCCTTGCTCTTTCATTTGCAGTGCAAACTCTGCCTGTGGGTCTCAGTCTATGCTCCTTTTCACTCACAGCCCAGAAAACTGAGCTGACCCACAGGGTCCAGGACAACCCTGGAAGATTTGAACCTGTTGGCTCAGTCGCTGCTGGGCCTCCCACCAGCGCTCCAGGAGTTTCATGCAGCAAAGCCACTCTTATACGATGCCTTCCCATGCCAGGGAATCTGAGGACCTCACTTGTGTGGGAGCAACCATCCATTTTTCACAAGAAAGATGCTGTTTCTCAGAGGCCTGTTTCCTCCAGGTTGAAGTTTGCACCTGGCTATATTGCTGGAGGAGGCACTGTGAGGGGTACAGCCCATGGAAATAAATCATCCAGCCCAGTGGGCAGAGCTACTTTTTTCCTCAGCCTAGGTAGAAGAGTGCTTTTTCTCCCTCTGCTTCTCTCCCAGGCTTTACCATAAGAAGAGATAACAATAAAGGTACCTCACTTGGCTCCTGCTGTGCTGGAGTGAAAGGGCTCTGGAAGACACTCCAGATCTGAAGTATGTTAAGGTCCCCCGAATTGCCCTCTAGAGTTGCCTTTGTCCACTGACTCCAGCCAGGCCTTTGGGAAACTGGCAATTGAAGTCAGCCTAGAAAGGATGTGAAAACTGGCATTTGTGAATACCTCTGTCCCTTGTCTTTCCCTTCCACTCTCATCCAGGTATTTTGAAACCTTGATGCTGATGAAAGCATGGAAAGGAAATCCTAAAAGGTAAAAAAAAAAAACCCTTTCCTAATTAAGTCACTTTGAGAAATTATGTTTTGAAGTACAATGATGGCAGTGACAAAACACAGAATTTAGGAAATATGTGTTTCCAGGCTGAGATTTTTATAAGTCAACCTTAACACCTTTGCAAATCCTACTACGGTTGTCAAGTTATACATTTCTTAAACCAGAAGTTAATAACAGACATTGTCACTAATAGACATTAAATGTAACAACACTAGCAGGTAATACAGCAATATGAAAATAATGGCCCCTTGCACATAAAGGATGGGCAATGTCTCTCCACAATAGCCCCGCACCATGCTGAGCACACAGAGCAATCACGGGATCAGCGCTTCCCAGTGGTTTTATGAAGAGCAGATTGCAATTCACTGACTATGTTACGCTTTGATTTCTGCATGGATGTTGCAAGGGATTCTGGTATATCTAAACTGAGGTAACCCATGAGAAATTAGGTTTCCTTAAGCTGACTTGACTTTCTCTCACTGCAATAACTTTTTCTTCCTAACAAATGTCAACCTATGCGAGAAATGATGAATGCATTTAGCGGCTCAGCATCACAGACCTTTTCATCATCCAGGCAGTTCTTCTGTCCTGCCCTGGCCAGCAAGCTCCCTGCAGCCCTGACAGGCCCTGCCAAAGAGCACACGGAGGTACCGTGGTGGCCTGAAAGGGACCTCCATGCCACAAGGACCTGTATGCCCTGAGTCGACCCTTTCCCTGCTCTTTCTAAAACTCCTATTACAAGTGATACACCACTGGAACAACCCAAAATTACTACATATGCTCCTGGAGATGGATGGAAGAAGTCTCCAACAACGTCAATTTCCCAGAGTTAAGTCTGGAGGAGAAAGCAGGTAAGCTGCAATAGGCTCACCCATGCTGCCATGTCCTGCGAGAGCACACCTGGCAGGATACTCCATAGAGTATGTCCGCCTGCCGCAAGCAGTCATACAAAATGCATTTTCAACACATATTCACAGGTGTATATAATTTATTTTAAAGAAAAGGAAAATTGTTTTCTTCCTTTCAGCCCTGGCATTTCAGTGCTTGAGTAAAATTTCTTCCTGACCTGTAATTTGCTAATCTTTTTAACACAAAACACAATTGTCATGTGGCCAAAGTGATGCTTGCAAAAGAGTTGCAAAGGAGCTGGTGGCTTTTAGCACCGGTGGAGGGCTGCAGAAAGCCCTGCTTCCTTCAGACTCGGCGGTACCTGAGAGCAACACCAAATATCTGCGGTGACTGCCTCCTTCACCCCAAAGCGTGGCCGTAGTGCCAGGCAATTTTCAGTTTGCAATTAGCAAATCTGGTTGGTCCTATGAGTACCTGCAACTGGAGGCTTATGTGAGAGCTCTTAATGTGAGCGCAAGCTCATGGAAAAGAATAGCAAGCCTGAACCGTAGGTATTTTTGTGCAGCTGTGACTTAAGTTTTCTTTCTCTATATGCTTTCCTCTTTATCCTCCACTGCTGTTGTATTTTTGTTTTACCCCACAGTAATTGCTGTAAGCTCATCTGTGATCCTAGTAAATTTTCTTTTCCTGACAAGGAGGAGTCTGTTGGTACTTCTAGGAGGAGAGAAAGTGTTAAGTAGCTTTTGGAGTAGGTAGAGAAATCCCTGCTGGCTATTTAACCTACATTTGTTTTCGATTTACAGGAGTGTTCAGGTCTGAGTCTGCCATTAAGGATGAAAACAAAGTAACTCAAGTAATTCAATAGGATTTAGCTGAATTGCTGAAAGGGCTATAGTAACAAAATTTGTAGTGTCTTTTCAAGGAGGTCATAATGTCTTGAATCAGAGAGGAGATTACTGGACAAGATAAACTTCCTTGGAGCTGACAGCCTTACCTTTCCCCAGTTAGCAGCTCCTTTTAATTGTAAAGGAAGATGTTCTGTGTCCTAAACTCAGCATTTGACTGACAAATTCAACAGCATGAAGGCAATATTAGTCCCTGGCAGCCCTAGGCAGGTTGATGAGAGAAGCAAAGTCTGCAAAACAGGGAAACAAAGGCAAGTGGCAAGCCACACAAAGCATTTTTTGTCTGCACTTATGTGAAGTTCATTGTCAGAAGCCATCCTTTCCTCCAACCATAGGAGAAGGCTGCAATTGTGGAAATTCCCAACAATGGTTTTGAAGTGACAGGGGCTCTAGCGCATCTAGGCAGGAGTACTGGATGTTCAAAGGGACTAAAGAGAAGGCCCTCTAAAGCCCAAGAAACTGGAGCAAGGAAGGATAATCACACGGTTTCTCTTTATAAAGCTGGCTACTGAGCAGCTATGCTTCCCTTGTATCTCTCAGCACTTTAAACTCTGCTGCTGAATCTTAAATGCAATTTTCGGGCCTGCATCTCATAACAAGGAACTGGTTAAAGGCAGGGCAAGCTTCTAAAATTCTGCTAAAGAATTCTGCCTAGAAATTGTCTGCTTAAGAACATTTTTGCATGCTACAGTCCTGTCTGGGCTTTCAGTGTGAGTTTGTAGTTTCACATCTAGACTGTAAGTACAGAACATCTGTAGAGCCATGTAAAAATAGTTACATAAATAGCTGACACTGGACAAAGCAATTGCTTTGGTGAATCAGGTAATTGCTGGGCAAGTTACCCAAAAGAAAAGCTGACTCCTCTTTCCTGAGAAAGGCATTACAGTCCATCTGGCATAAGGATTTTCAGATATTAGTAGAAGCACTTTTTCTTTTCTGATGACCTAAGTAATTAGTATTTTCTCTTTAAATAAACATGCCAAGTTTATGCCTTGCAGATTTCTTGTTCATACTCCATCTATACATAAACTTTTCCTGGCTGTCTGCATAGCTTCTTATCATCCAGCATCTTAACGTTTTTATTGCAGCAGGAGCTTTTCTGCAATGGTCATCTCATTAGCCCATTGCTTGGACTACGCCATCATCACTTTTTCTTCGCCGGCTCCTTTCTGTGGTGATCACATCCCCGTGCTGGCTCTCGTCTCTTTGTGATATCAGGCAGAAATAATTTCTCTTCACTTGCAAGCTCTATTAGAGCCTGTCCCCACCCTGCCCATAAACCTTCATTCACTGTCAGGAGGCTGACTTCCACCTTCATCAACCACAAGCAAGCACCTCTGCTATTTTCTCCTCGGGCTTGGGAGGAACTCCTCATTAAAAATGTACAACACTCACTCCCTTTCTTTCAGCCCCTGTTTTCAGAAGGACTCTGAGCACTGCAGGCCAAAACACTGTGAGTAATTTGTTGGACCTGCAGAATGGCTAAAATTGTCCTGTGCAAGAGGCATCTCTGTCTCTGTGTTTACTTCTTCATGTTTGTGTTGTAAGCAAGGACCATGTTCTTGAACGCTGAATAGTATGGTGGGGATCCCAAGTCTGTGACAACCGCCAGTGACTCATTGTATGGGAACGTGCTTGGGCAGAAGGAGAGGAAGGGAGGGGAAGGTACACGGAGATTTAAAAAAGCTCCTTTCCCTACTTTAAACACTCTCTTTGATACACCTCAGCACCGTCCCTCCGGGGCAGTGCTGTGTAAACCTCACAGACCTTTACTTCAACCTCCAGCTCTGGCCTGGCTTTCTCCAGGAATGCAGGGAACTACACAGGATGCTTTCAGATATTGCATTACAGTCTGAAACCAAGGCAGTGCTTTCGAGTGGAAAACCCAAGTCAGGCTCAAAGAATTGGGAATTTGGTTGCTAGCCAGCTCCTTCTGTGCAGCTCTGCTTTTCACATCACCCTGCCCTCCCTTTTCCTCTAGGCTTAGTCCTGAGGAGAGTTAGGATCTTGCTTTCCCCAAGAGTTTTACTATGCTGGACAGTGCAGCGTTTTACCATCAGGTGCATCCTCCCTCTGCAACTATCCCTGAGAGGAGAAGCAACACACGCAGGAGAGAAAAAGAGTGTTGTGAAGGACAGTTTATAAATGACTTCAGTGAGGCAGAGTGATGTGTCATTCTGGCAGAGATCCCATTAAAGAGGAAGCGTTGCTCTTGAATGTGTTCAGCTGGGGTTTCTGAGAACTCCTTTATACCCACTCATTATCCATTTCACATTCTGGAAGTGGATGGTTATGTTTGCCTATGTGACGCAGATCTTAATAGTTTTCTGCAGTACTACATCATTTAGCTCTCAGCTAATATAAAACCAAGCTAGTAATTAACATTAAATGATGAGAAATGGATCTGATGTGATGAACACTCAGCACATAATGAGAATGCTGTGATTTCTTACTTGGAAGCCATCATGGTCTTACAACATAACCAGTTGTTACAGATGCCCAAACAGAGCTGGGATTAACAATAGGATCTGGTTACACTTGCAAACCTAATTGTTGCTAGTCTGGTAGAAGTTGCACTCTCAGGCTCCACTTCAATGGATAACAGCTCTGGCATCTATTGTCATTTCATAATGGTGTAATGCTATTTATGCCACAGAAATCCCAGCTGAGCCATGAATTACACGCAGATCAGGCACACCATGGAAAATGCAGCTGTGTTGGGGGAAGAGGCTTGCAAGCGACTGCTCTGCAAGGCCAACTCGTACGCCGTGGAGTGGGACAATGCAAGTCAGCCATAATAATTATTAATAAAATGATTTGTCAGAATAGCCATTAAAGAGTCAGCAGAACAGAAACCTGAGTGTGCCACACACTGCAAAACCAGCAGCTGGTTCCTGCTGGATGAACAGACAGACAGACAAAGATAGGCCTTAGCAAGGGGTGGGCTGGAGTCCTTGCCCTGGATGCCACTAGGAAGAGGGATCCCAGGAAGAGGTGGATATGCTGCAGCCATTCTGGCTCTGGATACTGCCTGGGATCTGGTGGTGGTAGTGACTGAGGGCTGCTGTGGGACCGTAGCCCCCTTGGGGTTGAGGATGAGAGTGCCAAATGTCCTGGGATGAGCCCTGAATGTGAGGGCATGTTCCTGGCATCCTGGGTTTTTTTTCAGAATGAGCCGAACAGGGATAAAGCACCAGTTTCTTGCCCCCTGTAACACCATTGAAGAGTCACAGCCTCTCCATGCTGGGGATCCAGGACCCTTAAAAGGCATTCAGGGAAGACCTGTGATTGATAGAGAAATTAAGGGAGAAGCAGACCCCCACTGTGGGACAGTGACCTTCTCCTCTCTACAGTCTTCACCTTCCCTGATTTAGCTGCTGCTGCTGCATTTCTGTGTTGGGAGGGGAGAAACTCTCCAGGGCAGTGGTGATGCCTAAGAGCCGTGGGGAGGGAGAAGACCTGCACTCCCAGCCCATGAAGTGCCCCATCACCCTGTGTCTCTTCAGCCTGGCAGAACAGGATGTAACGTTCAAGCACAGCAAATAATGTGATGGCAGCAAATTGCATGCTTCTTGTGTGATTTGTGTTTTGGTTTTGGGTTTTGGTGTGGTTCTTTTGTAGGGTTGTATTTCTAGTTAGGAAAGCACAATCCAAGTGGAAATATGAGCAGAAGGGGATAAGGAACGAGAATAGGGGAGAAACGGGTGAGGACAAAAGCAGAGAGTGATCCCAACATGAAGAGATCACAAGATGGTTACATAGATTTGGAACAAAGAGTTGATCAACCCAGGGCAGAGAGAATCCAGCCTGTACTGTGGAAAATTTTGAGTGCACCATATCAGACTTTAGTCTCACCCTGACCAAGATGTTCCACATCCATATCAGGCAGATAATAATGGAAGTTCCTAGGAAACTTCACACACAGTAGCAGCTTGGAAAATACAGTGATGTGAATCCTAAGAGTGTAAAAACAGATAGAGCACTCCTGGGTACTCACTCAGTTTACTCTGGAAAAATTGGGTGTTGCAGTGATTCTGCTAAAGTTTGAACTTGTCTCAAAACTGAAGGCTGAATCACAAAACTTGCCTCCCTGGTGAGTGTGCTGCTTTTCCTCACAAATGGTCATTAACTTCTGGCTTACCATGAAATATTTTGTTTTCCCTTTTTCTGATAAAAGTACATGTTTTAAACTGCCGTAAACTGTGCTGAATAGAAACTTTTCTACCAGATACAGAATGCTGAGTATAGGACATACTACTCCATGGTCATCTCTCTTGGGCTTATGCCTTTGCTTTGTGTATTTTTAAGCTTTTGTATTGCTTGGAATAGCCTGCAATTGAAACAGCAGGCATTTGTAATATATCCACAGTCCCCTCCTCGACTAAATTAGTCCCCAAAGACACAGAAACAGGTTCTCAAGGGGGAATTCTTCATGATCCTGTTTAGTCAGTCTTTTCTCTATGCTTTTATTTTTCAGTTTTTAGTGTAACAATATCACAGTCATGATTTGTCTTGTTTGTATGCTGGTAATTTCATTTCCTAGCTTTGTTCAGTTCCCCTTGAGCTATTGGATCCAAAATGCACAAAGGAAAACCAGAAATATTTGAATCTATTGGGTAGGGTCAGTTTTGGGCCTGCAATATGCATGGGGAAAGGATGCACATTCTGCAATGACATATATTAATTTTTAATCTATTAATTTTCTAAATTATTCATGTCAGAGAAATAGAATAAAGAGAGGACAAGCAATGGGAGTCATCACCTAAAACCAGTGTTCTTGTGCAGCTAATGGTCTTTTTCCTCTCTTTGTATGCTCTAATTGTCCTTCTCTCCACTCCAGTACTCTCGCAGGCACAGCTGTGAAGGGGCATACATTACCTGACAGCAGTGGAGGTGCCCATACCTGGTGCTTTTGAGACTGAGCTTTGCTGACATCACCGTGCTGATGTCAATGTTCAGGGCCCTCCACCCCACCTTCACCCACTTTTTCCCCCTGAGAGAACACCTTGTGGATCCATGATGTAAATTAGATCAGGCATCTCTTTTGTTTGAAGCAAATGTATATTTTTGGGGTTCCTAGGTCTAGAAGAAGACACGATCCACAAACAGTTGTGTTGATGCAGATGAGGAGAGGATTTGCTGTGGTGTGAGGGTGGGAGTAGGGATAGGGTTTGCCTTGTGCCAGTATGGCTACAGCAGTCCATTCCTGCACAACAGGTGTAGGGCACTCACACTCGGGGGAAACAGGCTTCAAGATGTGCAGCTTTCCTGAATATTCCTTAGCAACTGGCTCATGGTTCAGATACCTCCACAGCATAAATTGTTGTGGTGACCATGTGTCTACTTGTTAAATGTACATATATGCAAGTGGACTGAACTTTTTGAGAATCAGCTTGGGAAAATACCCAAAATTCAACTAAAAGTACTCCCAGGATGGATGGAGAGCATGGAGAGAGCTACAATTCGGTGAATCAGATCAAGTTTTTCTTTGTCAACACCTTGTTTTAATAGTGTCAGTAGTGCACGTGTGTGCAGATAACACTGTGCAGACCTGGCCTCTGGCTTCTTCAACCTCTGCTCTGTCTGTCAAGAGAGAGTTGCTGTTACCTTAAGGTGCCATACAGATCAAAAGCAGCTAGTTAAATATGCCTACAGATTTTCAGACCTGAAACCGTATCTCTCTGTGTATTTGGGTGACACGCAGCACAACCGATGCTGATCTTCATTGAGCCTTTTTTGCATTACCGTCAAACAAACAATGAAAGAGCCGTGAGCAGCATCCTCTAAGGTATTGCTGTGTGCATGCCATCTCCTCACTTGATTTCTTCAGGTCAGTAAGACTGTAAAAGCAATCCTCTGCAGGAGCTTTTGTTTTAAATTAAAGATGCTGCAAGACTATTATGTCACGAAGCATCATGAAAAATACCCTTTCAGGAGATCGGATTGACACTTCCAGCCTGTAAGTGCATGGCACAACAGCTACACTCATTGCTAATGTTTGTGTAGGCACCACGTAAGGTCCCCGGGGGCAGGCAGGGAGGCACTGCTTTGTTCTTTCACCTGTGCTGAGTAGAGAGTGTTATCAGTGCACCCATAAATCCTGATAAATCCACAGAGTTGTGTTACGCTTGGAAGGAAGATAATACGGTGTGTTACAAAGCCTGGTAGGCGATAAGAGAAGAAAAATGTTGCTTTGTTTTGTTTCAAATAGGGGTTGTTTAGTGCAGAGGCATCTGCATGAGGGTATACCTGCAGTGGTAGAGGCCTGTTGAGGAGATTTAGAGACCTGAATTCCTATGCCCTGCTCTGCCGCTTGTTTCCTCATGTGTCTTCAAATGGTCTTCAGGTAAAATATAGTCCAACAAACAGTGCCCTGCTGGGAAATTGAAGGCCAGTGTTCTACACTGCCCAAGTGCCCAGCTGTCAAAGCAGCGTGCACTTCAGCTAGGATCTCTGGGAATGAAACCTGTAAGGAACCTGGCCATATGTTGCCCTCCACAGCATCCACTCTTGGGAAGATGGATAGTGTGCTGCCATACCCTCTCTGGAGTGCCCCTCCTGCACCCAACCATGAAGCCATAGCCATGAGAAAACTGTGTGCCAAGATCAATCACATCCTCATGCACCTTCTTGCAGTTTGCCTCTGCAAAGCCACCAAAGCACGGACAGAAGATGCATCCTGGCAGATGGCGCAGCTGGAGTCCCGTGTCCTCCTTTCCATGCTGAAAGAGCTTTGCTGCTTTGGAAAAGCTGCCTGCAACACCACCACTGCATGGAGATTGCTGCTGAACGGTAAATGAAGTTGTGGGTAAATTTGTGCCACAGAAAAGGGGAAGTACTGGAGAAAGCCTACTAGCAGGCTAGGGATGGGAACAGCCCTGGGAATGAGGCAAGGATGTGGGGAGGCAACCCTGCCTCAGTTGTGAGGTACTCCACACAGCATCTAAGCCTGACTGCAGATAGCCCTGGGATGGGTGAGTGGCCCAGCTGGCACATCTGCAGTGTTGTAGCCCTTCTCCTGACAGAGCCCCACCAATACCCCAGCAGAAACCTCCAGCAGCTGGAACCAAGCCTCCACCTTGGCTCGGTTGCCCACTTGTCAGGAGCAAAGTGGCTTCTGGCCGTCTTGCAAAGGTCATGTGGGCTGCACAGGGTAAATGGCATCTTGGCTATTGCTGAGAAGGACTGGAAGGGGTGTCATTTGGAGGAGATCTGAAAGTCAAATACTTAAGCAATAGGCTACATCTGGACCATTAATGTGCTCAGAAGTCCCTGAGGACACTTGGCAGCCAGAACTAGACTGCCAGATCTTGGCTCTGCACCAACTCGTGCAAGACCATGATTGTATAGCTGCAGTTGCCCCCACACACCTCCTCAGTGCGTCAGAGAGGGGTTATACAGGCTGGTATCACCCCTGTGAGCCTGGGCGCTCTGTCTAGGCAGCCCTGTCTCTGAGACACTCACCTCAGAGCCAGGCAGGTGGACGAGGTTGGTAAAGGACAGCATGGAAAGTAAGAACAGGAGCCAAGGGAAGACCATCAAGCTATTTTCTGGATTTTCCACCTCTTTTATTTTCTTTTGGTAGAGTAACCTGTCCTGTCTCTGTTTGTTTATAGACGATGGTAACAGACCCACTTTACCAAGAAGATGGATGGGTAGCTCATAATCTGGATTTGAGACCCGACACAGTAAGTCAGAAAGAGCTAGTGGCTCTAATTTTTTATTTATTGCTGTTCTGCTGACCCCACATAAGTGCTAAAAGGGCAGACTATATTTCTTACTTATTTTTAAGGTTTTGGCCACATTAGATTTTTATGCTTTCTGTTTTTCTGCAGTAACCTATTCCAGCCATAAACCAGCGGCGTTCTGGGCACATTTAATCTGAGGGCATTCCAGATGGCTGTTGTAATAGAGAGTAACCAGTCTTTCAGTGTGTGGTCTGGGCTTAATCTGAGCTGGCCCCAAATAAAAAAAAAAAAAAAAGTGATATGAAAATACCTCTGTATTTGTGGATTCCCCAGTGAGGAAGTCTGGAACTTTTGTAAACGTTTTATTTTATTTTTAGTCATTAATGGCACAAAGCTGTTAAATGTGGAGTGGTTTTCAGGTTTATTTCTTGCCAGTAGTCATGGGATAAACGATGGTAAGGATATCATTACAATTTTCTTGCATTTGAGAACAGATTTTTTTGCATTTTACAATTGCAAAATATTTTTGCAATTTCATCTGCTTGCTATTTTGATTTTGGCGGCCTTGGGCAAACCCTTAGTTCACTCACTGTCTTGCGTCTCATTTGTGAAAAAAGCAAGTGAGGTTTGTGGTAGGTGCCCTGCATTTAACAGGTCTGAGCTTGGTGAAAGCAGTCTCTGGAGATTTTCAGAGCTCCTGTAACAGAGGAGAGGAGCCTACCTGTGGCCCTCTGTGTTTGTTAACAACATGGGTGGTGGTATCACCTCCTTTTCTAAAAGGTCCCGTTCTGCTCATCCATATCAGCCTACCACAGTACCATGATCAGTGTGGGAAGCTGAGGGCTGCAGGGAGTTGGACACCTAATGTGTCTGCACCTCCAGGATTGGGATCAAAGGGTGTAAGAAGCACAGGCATGTCAAGTATGGAGCAAGTGTGAGAACAACACTTTGAGGCAGGTTGTTTGGTCAACAATATCCCTGTTATGATGGCAGTTGGGGTGCCCTAAGGGCTTGCACTGGGGTGGTGGCCTTCAGCAGTGACCTCACCAAACTGTGTGGGCACTGCCTCAACCTCCCAGTGCCTCTGCTGTGGGCATAATGGAAGAAAACAAGGCTTCCCTATCTTGCAGAGACATTGCACTTGTGTTTGTAAGGTTTTCTACAATGGAAGATAAGTAATTATCTAAGGGAAACTAAGTATCTGACATAAGTAGATGAATCTTCTCATTTGCTTTGCCTCATCTCAAGCTGGACTAACTCCAATCACCAATTGCAATTCTCCCTCTCCTTAAAAGAATCAATACTGCACTAAATCATTGCCTTTTTCAACTCCAAACATGAACATTTTATTGCACAATGACATCTACCTCAAATCCAGGCAATCTTTTACCCTGAATGCCTATGAATTTTAGGGGCCAATATTTGATGATGTTAAGAAGAGCATAAATGAGTTATGTTGGGTATTTCGGTCTACAGATTCTGAAAAAACACTGATAAACTTGAAAGACATATTCTGTCCAATGCATCACAGAGTGTACACTGATACGCCATAAACGCACTATCTACTTCCCCCTGGAAATATGACATAACAATTTACTAGTCTAGCATAAGGTGTCTCCATGTAACCGGTCAGCCCGCACCATATGGGAGTCACCTGCCCGTATCTTAATTACATCTTATAGTCTGGCTCCAGAGCCACCCTCACCGTGCGTCGGTAAGCAGCCCATTTTCTGATGCTGTCCGACCTTATCTATGGAAAGGGGAGGAAGCGGTGGAAAGTAAATTGTTATGTTCTGGCAGGAAGGCCAGAAAACAGTGACGGGAGCTTGTTGCTGGCAGGTTTCCAGCGCTCAGGGTGGACATAGCCAGGTATGTTCCCACCAGGCCATGAGATGGGGCTGGTGGGAGACCAGGGCATTGGTGTGAGTGCCAGAAATGCACCAGGACTTGCAAGCTTGAGCCGGGTTGTCATCTGCCCGTGCGTGGCCACCAAGGATGGTTACGACAGAATGGTCTGAGGATCACCACCATGACAAAAGGTTTAAACTTAGCAGCACTGATCCCTGCCAGCATCGGTCAGCGGCCCACTTAAAGGCTGAATGAAGCGTCCTTCCTATAAGCTAAGTGACACATCAGGACAATGGCCTCATTGCATTTTTATCCATTCCTTTATGCGAAGATGACAAGTTTATTGAGTCAAACTGTGAAGCTTTTGTTCAGAGTGGTGGTGTCTCTACTTGACTTGAGGGGAGCTTTGCCAGAATAAATCCTGACTGCAAAAGGAGGCAGGGCTTCAGGTTTTGATGGAGTGTTTTAACTGGCATCTTAAGCTGAAGCACATTTGCAAGGGCACTCTGACTGAAAGACAATTTTTGTGGTAAATACAGCAATTTGGGATTAAATAAAGTTGCAGAATCGTTGCTTTGTGTGCTAAATCTTATCCCAGGCAGGAACCCTCAGATAGACTTTGACTCATAGAGTGGGTGAGATTAATAATGATTTGAATAATTTATATCACTGGAATATTTTTTGTGGGGGTTTTACAGTTCCTACAGATGTCTCAGTTGGACTTTTAGCCACGATGTCTAACAATCTTGAATACACGGTTACAAATGCTTAAACTTATAACAAGTATGTACTACTTTTTCATGCTATTCACCCATTACTAGATATTCAGGATAATAAAAGCTGATCATGGCAAAAGGCCTCCTTTCATAAGATCTCCTGTGCAAATATCTTATGAAAACAAAGGCATAATGAAGGTACTATTATTTTCTCTTCACAGCTCTTGCATATACCGCAGAGATGGAAAGGAAAAACATTTTTCCAAATAAGGAGAAAAGGAAAGCTTTTAAGTGGGTCCCAAGTGGTTTTCTTTTCCAAATGGAGCTTATTTGCCACTGCATTAACACAGAAAAAGAGAGCAAAAGTGGGATCTCAGGGCAGCCTTCTCTCTGGGCACATCTCAAATCAGAACCACCACATTACAGCTTTGCAGCTATGTGTACAGCAGCAGGGGTGGAAGATGTGGCACCTGCAAAGATGTGGCACCGCCTGGAGCGGTGAGGAGAAAGCCTGAGCCAACTGCTGACGCGGTGCAATGCCCACCGATAACCCACTCCGTAGCATCCTCTCAGTGCTCCAGGTCCCGCATTGGTGCCCGGGGCCTCCCGTTCATACAGACTGCCACTGTCTGAGTCCTCGCCTGCGTGTTGTATTCACATCTTATTGCCCATCAGGTCTTTGAAAGAGGGATGAGGGTTTTTTTCCGTTACAGAAGTGTAGTGTCATGTTAAGTTCTCATTAGCGCTTACAAATCCAACTGCAGTGCGAGTTATTTCTTCCTGCTGCTGTTGGTGAGAGCGTTAGCACTGAATCTGAGGTCAAAAAGGTAAAGGTGAGATGTGGGCTGTGTAAATGATGTTTCAGACAGCAGAAAACACCTATGAAGCCTTCCGCATCCCTGCGTGAGAGCCCTTGTCGCTTGCTGTCCTCCCCAGGTCTTGAAGGGGAGTAGCACCTGGTAAGACCCCATGAAAGAGCTGAGTGAAAATGAGCAGACGTCATTAAAATTATCCAGTGGACCTCAGTAAAAGTGTACTGAGCAGTCTTGGCTGAGAGAGAGACGTTTTTCACACTGTAATGGCCACATGGCTCCCTAAGTGGAAGAAGGAAGGTCATTTACTTCACAGGAAAAAAAAAAAGCAGTCTATGAGATCATTTATAACATTACTCACAACCATTATCTGTCCCAAATCATTCTTATGCCTTGTCTGTGATATTGGCTGCCTTGCAGTGCTCTGAGTCTCTCTTAAACATAAAACCCTTTCTTATTCCTTAATGGCATACCAGCTGAAATATTTAAAGCGTTTCCAGACAAATGTTATCTAATTGTATCCTAGATGCAGGAAGGCCCTGGGGAACGCTAACTGCTGCCACACTCACATTTACCTGCCCTGGGGGAGGCTGTTGTTTCAGTAAAAACCCTGTCAAATACAGGTTGGTTAATAAGAAAATGCTTTTCCACAAATAGAGCATCTTCAGGCTCACATCCTGCACTGACAGACTCCTCTGAGTAACGAAAGCTTTCTGGCCACTCTCGCAGCCTGCCGGCTCACTGCACCGCCTCATGGGGAGGCAGTGCTCGACTCGCCTCAGACCAGCTGCCCGGGTTCCCCTTCACCTAAAGAAAAGTGGGGGGCTGAGGACCAGGTTGGGCTGCAATAGGCTTCCGCGTTCAAAACCAGCCCTGAGTGTGTGATCAAATACAGGTGAAGAAAGACAGACATAAAGCTCGCTCAGGAGGGACAGGCAGGAGATCCTTGTCACCCTTGAGCCATGCAGTTTCTTGCTTGATTTGTACTCAAGTCCCGTAGCCCATTCTCACACGAGTCCAGCCTGAACCCTGATGTGTGTGGCAATGGCTTTTCATGCATGACGCCAGCAGAAACCTCTGGGCTCCAGCCTACCGTGATAGCTGATCAAGTGAATGTCTTGAATAGTTTCTTGTCTGCACATGGTTTTTAGTGGTTGGACTAGCAATTACAGAATGACACCCAGTCCACTACTTGAGGGGCTGGCAAGAATCGTTCACGATGTCCTGAATATTCTTTTCTCACTCACTGCCTTTATTTGTCTGTGTGTCTTCCCTTGCACTTCCCAAAAATACTTGTTTTGACTCTGTGTCCATGCTGCAGAGTAGGATTGATGCTTTGCAGGGCCCTGTGGGAGTATCTGGAGCCTCCCATAGAATCACCATCGTATTTTCTTCAAGGATCTGGTGCAGTTGCTTCCTCAGACTGGGGCTAGGGAGTGGGTTCTATTTCCCATTACCAGGAATGCAAGAAATGGTAATGTGCCTGTGTGAGGTAGGGCATCCAAAAGGAAAAACACCCTCTGGTGTGTCCCAGTGCTGAAGAAATTACAGCTATTGTTCAGGTTCTCTGCAAACAGGCCATGAACCCTGCTCATTCCCTAGCACATACAAAATGACCATCGCATTAGTAAGACATTATTTGAATAGCAGACAACTGTGGAAACATTTGGCAAGAAAACATGTGGGAGATAACAAAGCAATTGCAACCTTTGGCTGCCACGAAGCAGAGTTTTTGAAAATCCTGCCCAGAAAGTCCTGAAGGGAACACGTCATGTGTGGCGCCCCAGATTATTTCATACAAGACATTAACATTTTTGCTGGTAATGACTATCGTGTTTCCCATGCTACTGACAGTGCCCTAAACTGATACAAGGGCAAAAATAAATTGTCTTGCCCAGCTCTTATAACTGAAAAAGCGTGCCCTGTTCCCCAGAGTAAAAGTGGTTGAATTATCTACTCTAAGAAACATGACTCCAACAATTTAGTGGCAGCCATCTCACATCAGTGTGGTGCAGCCTCAATTAAAATAAATAAATAAATAGATAGGTGGGTGGAGAGCAGCTCAGAACACCATGAATGAGTGTGGATTAGTCCCAAACCTGGGTTAAGACTCCCAGCTGAAGAATAAAGGAGCTGGTGAGGCAGGGAACATGTTGTTCTCATTATCTGCCAGTGGTTGCACATCTGCACTCAAAGTCAACAAAAGGGCATTTTTTGTACAATTGTACATTGTGTAATAAGATAAGAATAAAACTAATTCACATTTATCTAGAATTTCTCAGAATGGTTGTAGTCCCTGTAGACATAGCTGACTTTATAAAATGTGAAAGTCTGAGTCACACCAGCAGATTGTACATGGCAGGGAAACTAATCTGATGTAATAGAAATGTTTACAAGCCCCGTAACCCTTCTCCCTCCACCCTCCTCTGCTTTAAAAAGCCACGTAAGGCCATGGATCAAAGCGATGCGGCGGCAGCATGCTGAACACTGAAACAATAACAGCCCTGACTTCCTCAGACGTCAATAGTACAAGTTACCAGAGGATTTTTGCATTCACTGAAGAAGGAGGTAATATAATCATACGCATCAAAGACTGGAAGTGGAGCTGTAATACCACCAACTCTTATCACTAAAATATTGCTAAACATGATTAAACACGGTTCAGTGGAAATATCAGAAGCTGACTACCCAGTGGGATCAAAAAAGCAGCAAACAGTTCAGAAATGTGTACTCAGTTAATGCTTACCAGATGCAATCAATTTAGAGCAATAGTCAGTTCCAGTCCTTAATTCATATCTTTATGAAATGAGTACAGATACACTCCTCTTATGTCTAACAGATTTCCTGCCTCTAGTTTTTTCTTTCTTTTCCAAGCAACACACCACCTTCGGTTTCTTGAACTCTTCATCACTCCCTACAAAAGCTGGAGGTTCCTTCCAGAGAGGAAATTTGCTATTGCTTCCTGAGCAGCTCCCAGGTTTGGTGAGGGCACATGTGATGACACAACACATTCAGGGTTTTGTAAGACACGGGACTTCACTGTGCATGACGCTGTGAAAATACATGAGAAGTGCGAAGTCAAAAGAGCTCCTACTGAACAGATTAAACGTTGTCTATAAATGAGAATTTGTCACCCTGGGGGATGTTCCTCGCAGGGTCCCACGGGTTTCCTTTCTGGTCCTGGTGGAAGATCTGGAGATAAAAAAACTGGCGAAGAAGCATTAGGGATAGGTCAGCTAGAAAAATTGATCTGGATTACTTGTTAAAGGAAGGTCAGTGAAACAGCATACATTTTGACAGCCAAATGAAAGACCATGAGGCTAGGGATAAATAAAGGCAGCTTACCTACAGGAATGGGGGCTTTATTCTAGAAAGTGGTGGTTTAGCAGAGGATTTAGGTGAATAGGCTGGTAACCAAGCCCATGGGAGCTCTCCGGATAGTATAAAGGGTGATTTGAATCTCAAAGAAGAGCAGCGATATATTTAGCTGCCCTACTAACGTGCTGAAGAAAGATCAGACAAAAACAACAAGAGTGATCAGAGGTCTAGTAAATGTGAACGCGGGGGTAAAATTGAAAGATGAGGCTGTGGCTAGGCTGGAAAAGAGAATATAAGAGCCTTCAAATACGTAAAAGGTAGCTGCAACAGAGACTGCAATAAACGGTTGTCCATACCTGCTGGCAGTAGCCCAACAAGTCACAAGCTTAACTTGCAGCAAGGAAGATTTATGTTAACCATCAGAAACATTTTCTAAAGATGAGGACCACTGAACACTGGAGCATATTGAAGATTAGCATAGGATTAAGAACTGGTTAGGCCAGTGGTTTCCAATCTTTATTTCACACCAAAATTCAACCGGAGAAAAGTGTCAGGGTTCTGCCTCCCATTGTTAAATGGCAAAATTGTTTTCTCATAAACCAAAGAGCCTTAAAGGCTTTTGAATACTGGAAATAATGATGGTGATGATGATGACATACACAAAGACATCGCATGGGGAATGCACCGTCTCTATTAAAACCAAATGAAAAGTCAGCTTGGGAGTTAGCCACCTTTCATAACGGTGTTTAAGAGCGGGAGGGTGCTGGAAAACTGGCTGGGACACGACTGGGGTGCACAGGAGTTGATACAGTGGTAGAGGCTGGGAGGCTGTGCAAGAGGAGTCGCTGCAGGCAGCTGCGATGAATCAGTCTTAAAGCAAGCAGGAAATAACTGGGTTTTGGGATGAGTGGGGATGAAGGGGAACTAAGGACTCTTGTGGGTGGTCACGGGGTTACTGGAATGACACAGGGCTGGAAGCAGAGAGGACCGACACAAAGGACATGGGATGATAGGAAGGTGGAGGGCACAGTCTGGGGTGTTTGCTCCTGGGTTGCAGCGTTTTTTCCTTCTCCCCATCCACAGCTGCCATGACCCCACGGTGCTGCACCTTGCTGGGGAGACTCCCAACAGAAGCAGCCCTGCACCTCCAAGAGAGGCTCAGACCCGGTCTTGAGGTGACAGTACTCGAGCAGGCCTTTTTATGACTGCAAACAACTACCAAGCAGTCTTTGTCAGATATATTGCTCTTGCCAGGCAAAAAGTGATGCAGAGCTGCCGACAAAGGGGAGGGGGACAGCTTTACATCTTTCTGGTTTCTGTGCTTCTTGAGCTGTTTAAACCGTACCTGTCTGAAGCCTAAAGAAATGTGCACTGATGTAAGTATGCATGTGAAAACAGGGACATTCTCCTGTGCTGACCACTGAGGGGCTGTGCAGATGGTGCCCTCAGTTATCTCTTTCCCAAGCGCCTGAGGACGTGTCCTTGGGCTGTGTCACTCCTACCGCCCCAACTGAAATCCCATATTGCTCATGTTTGGGAACTAGAGTCACGATCTCAAATGTTGTCACATTAGCTGGGTAGAGAAATGCCAGGCCTCCCACTGCGTACGTGTGGGTAGCATCTTTTCTTTGATTAGCTCAGAGTACTTTCTAATAGACGTTAACCTTCATGACATCCTTGAGGGACTAGCCCACTGTGATTAATCTTAATGTCTCTGTCTTACAAATAGGAAAATCAGTACCAAATCTTGCTCAACATCATCCTCTAAATCATTGCTTGAGAAAAGAATATGCTATTTCTTTCTCTCTTTTTCCCCCCAGTGATTTACTCTAGCAATTAAAATGCCCTGCTAGATACAGGGAAGAAGCCAACCTGGAAATGCGACTCCTTAACAGTATCTGTACATTTAAGAAAGCCTTACTGCTATCATAAGCCCTCCTGGACTGATCCCTACATCCTCTCAGGTCCTGGCCCAACGAGGACTTGAAGTGTGTCTGTCTGAAGTCACAAGGCTCTAGCGCTGCCTCAACACTCTATATACTGTAATTCCTCTTGAGGGGGAGTCACGGTCCACACTCAGCACCCCAACAAGAAATGCTCAGAACTGTAAAAATAAAAATCACAAAACAAGCTCGGTGAAGTTTGAAGAGCAGTTTTTGAACACCCCGATGTGGACGGTAAACCACAACAACAGTAACAGGAAAAGCAGCACCACAAACGAAAACCCAGTACTCCATTTGAAACTAAATTCATTTAATAAACTAGAAGAAATTGCTCAGCAATGAAAAACTCCAGCACCACCACCCTGACCACATAAGATACATGAGAATAAACAGACCTGTGGGCACACCTCAAGCAAGCTTAAAACAGCAGCCTCCTCCAAAACAGTCTCCATGCTAGCAAGGTGATCTCACTGTCTGGTAGAAATACTGCTTATCAGCCAACGGTAATCAATCAATTTCACAGGAGTCCTCGATATATATAAAACCCGAGGCTGGTAAAATGTACAGGACGTTTTTGCCAAACCACTATCTTTTGACCTCGATGAGCAAACAAACTGAAAATATTTCTCATGGAAACCAGTTTTAGGTTACAGATCAGGTAATAACTTGGGAACTTCAGCAAAGGACAAATGATAGCCCAGCAAAGCCTCCGGAAAACATTTGCAGTGATGCTTTTGATTTGGTAGTGAAACCCCACTTGGGGTCTGTTTTTCCAGAGCTGTCCAGGCAACAAGTTTTCTTCTCCTGGTGCCCTGGCAAAACAACTTTGGAAGGTGAGTAATCCAAGTTGGAAGCAGGTTATAAAGGGGATGAAGGTTTGCTTGCTGCAGTGGGTGGCAGGTAACCAGAGGCCCCTTCCTGCTGCTTGGGCACAGGACCAGCTGATTGATCAGGAGAAACATCAAACTTCTGTGATCACGAGCAAGACTGTACGTATAGACACACAAGTGTCGTATCAGCAAATGGTAAATTACAACATTTCTTACTCACCATGTGAAAACGAATTTTTCCGTGATTTGGGTCAAGCAGTTGATGGGTGGAAATGGAAAGTCAATTAAAAGTACACAAATCAGATATTCTGCCGTCCTTTGCTATTAATAAGAAAAACCTCAACTGCTTCAAATGTGCTCAGTGTTTTGTGGGGAAGATTAAATAGACGAGACATCAAAACAAGTTTTGTACTTACATCTAACGGACGTATTAAATAAGGGAAGTAGTAACTGCAGTTAATGAACGGACAGGCAGTTTCTGGTCACTGTGAACTAGATACTCAAAGATGTAGAAGTTCTTAAAGATACAGATGAGTGCTCTGTGGTGTTTCCCAAAGCATCTCACTGGAAATCAGTGACAGTTGCGTGAAGTGGGAACGCTACCTGCTTGAGTTGCAGTTTGGAAAATCTCACCCACATCCTTCTTATTTCTAAAATGAGTGTGTCTTGACCTTGCCCACCTGTTTCTAGTCACAGGCTGGAAGAGGAAATGAGCTTTGCTGCTTCTTCCACTCCCGACTGATTTCTTAACTGTGAATGAAGAAAGTGCTCTTTTCACACCCGTTAGATAAACTGAAACCAAAAGTCACTACATGAAACACTTTTCTGCATAACAGAAACCAAAAGTCTTTGCATTTAAAAAGGGTGAACACCCTATAGAAATAAATATTGATAATGTGTTACATGATGTTTCAAACCAATCTTAAGGGTTAAGATGGTTTCCTCTTTTTTCCTGTGACTTTGCAGCTTGGCTTTAAAGTCGCCATTATCAAACTGGGAAATCAAGAGCAGCAATTTCTAGAGCTGCAGAGAAAGGTTTGTCTGACTCTGTGTGGCCTCTTTTGCTGGACAGGGTGGCTGGTTTACACCCAAAAGCAGGGCCTGATTGCACTATTTCTCCCTGAGTACAAGACGTAGCGGAGCATGCAGATGAACAGGATAAAAAGGACCAGGAATGGAGGAAAGGAAGGGTTCATGAGGTGCTGACACGCTGGGTGCATTGTCCAAGGCCACACAAGAAATTTGTGGCCGGCAGCTGAACCAGACGCCAGCGCCTGTGGAGGTGTGTGCTGATTTTGGTGTCTCTTCCCTGAGCAGCTGCCAAGACAATGATATGTGGATTATCAGCTGTCATCCAAGTGTCCCTTCCTGGTGACTTCATCATTCATCAAATTCTGGTATAGTGTGTCCACAAGTGACTCGGCAGGGAAAAATAATGTTTTGTGCTAGATGACATTCTCTGCTGCATTTTGCGCAAAGCAGGAGGTATCAGAACGTCTAACAAAAAAAGAAGCAGTGGGAAGTTGCCTAGTAGTAGTAGCCTGTAGTCATCAGGCTACATTTGAGACTTAGCCAAACCCATTCCTCTCAGATTACTGACTAATTCAGCCCAAACCAGGCACACACAAGCTGCTGGACTGTGTCAGCATGTGTAAGACAGGTGTTTAACGTGGCAGAACACGTAGTCTTCGCAGTAACGGTCATTTGGCAGGTGATACTATAAATTAGTGTATCTTGTGGTAATTGATTAGGAAGGATTCTCTATTTTGACAGCAGCTCTGCTAACAAGAGGGGACACTATGAACCTTGATGTAAGTATGGACTACAACAAGTAAATAGCCTAAAGGGGTTTTACCAAGTACAGAATGCTTGTAAGCACAACTGCTCCTGGGCAGTTATTATCATTAGGTGGGTAAAATGAGGCGGAGAGTTACCAGCCTTTGCTAAGGCCACAGAGGTAGGTAGCACTCCAACCAAATCCCTGCACCTTGTTTGCAGAGATTCCCCAGCTCCCTCTGTCTGGTCCTCACGCATACTTCACGACATCAAGGCTGGGGACTGGACAGATTCTACAGGTGAACTTTGCAAAATAGTGAGCATCAGGGATTATTTAAATTCTATCAGGTTTGGGAAGGGGAAACAGGGACTGAAAGAAAAACACTATATACTTTTCCCCAGAGGGGTAGGGCAGTGCCTACGAATGGAAAATAGTGGGTTTTCTTTTGCAACATGCATAAATCCGGACTCCATTCCCTTACTCCCCAAATGCTCCTGGGAGCTTCTGCTGAATTGTAGTTCCCTTGACATGGCCCTCAGAGCAGTGTGTGGCTTTCAGCCACAGTGTTTCTAGCTCTCTTTGGGATACAAACTTTGGGCTTCATTCAAGAAAGCACTTAGGCATGTGTAATTCCTTAAATTTCAATGCGACTATTCATGAGCACAGAGTTAGCACATATTTAATTGCCTTCCTGAATATGGGCCAAAATAGAGAGTATCCCAGGAGTGCATGGGAAAGAGACTTAGTTTTCATTGCTTTAATAAAGATAGCTGCTCCACTTAGAAGCATTTGCAAATGGTTTGGGAAGGTTTGGAACTTCCTGCTAGCGCATCTCTAGAGGGTGAAGCAGGCAACCAACCCTACTGCAAATGGGATGAGGCTCGCCTGTGTCTCCACTATCCCAAGGGAGAGGACTCACAGGAGAATTGATTCTTTTTCTCATTCTTTTCTAGACGGCAGCACAAGTGCTCATCTCCAATGTTCTTCCCATCCATTTGTGAATTTATCAGTTTTTATTAATGTCCTTTGGGAAAGAGCTCTGAATTTAGAGTATTCAATTGTTCAGGTAAAAACAGAAGAGCAAACTTTAAAAAGTGTCTCTTTTAAGACTTTGCTTTTCATTTTGAAAATAACTGGAAGGTGATGAGGAGAAAAACATGCTTTTTATGTTGACTCTGACACAGTAACAAACTGGAGGTACAACACCAGTAATGATGGTACATTTCATTAGTCTTAATTCAAATTGCCACCCAGATGCCACAGACCTCCACTGCGTTCAATTGAAATTGTTATTGAGTGGGAAAACCACCAAAAACTTTAGTATTTACTACTAGTTCTTGAACAAATAGTGCAGATGTGCCCTTCACTTCCCAAAAACAGCTTTAAAACATGATGTGGGTTGTCAGTGAATAGCAGTACTTTCCATTTGGCTTTTCGGTTGTAAATAGTCAACATCTGAAACTGTGCTGGAATTTAAAAAATGAAGCATTTTGCCCAGGACCTACATTCATTTATCCATGTGTGGGTAATCATGGTGGAGACCTCCACATCTGTAATGAGATTCATCTCGTCTTAAAATAGATGTCTCTTTGGCATCTGTTGGGTGGCTAATTGAGGCTGAGAAATCACTACCTGATTTTCAGACTCCAGTTTGCAACACTGGCAGCCAGCAAGAAAAAACTACTTTCCCCATGGTC
Source organism: Rhynochetos jubatus (assembly GCA_027574665.1). Taxonomy (NCBI): domain Eukaryota; kingdom Metazoa; phylum Chordata; class Aves; order Eurypygiformes; family Rhynochetidae; genus Rhynochetos; species Rhynochetos jubatus. Next base: position 85,116,394 of record CM050650.1, on the reverse strand, counting down.
ACTTTAAGTGGTAGCTTGGCCTACGAGAGTCATGACCCATATACGGGCCAAGCTGGCTGAGCCATGCTGGAGATTAGCACACTGACCGCGGCCTCAGGCTTAGAGGGTTTTGGGTTGAGTCATGCGTGGGTGGGGGTAAGGCTTTCTCCTTCACAACCAGTGTTGTTTTCACTGGCTGCTTGGGTGAGATGGGGGAGGAAGGAGGTTAATCAAACAGCACGTGTGTCCTGCTCGAGGCAGCATCCGATGCGACTGCTCAGCACGTAGGGGTTGAGGGCGGGCATCCGGCCTCTGCCATGGGCAAGAGGCTGCTGAAGCCTGGAGAGGGCTTGTGGATAGTGCCTTGGGAGTAGGAGGCCCCTGGGGTGCAGAACAGCCCCCTTCTTGCGGAGAGAGGCACAGTTGTGCCCTGGGTTGGGGCTGCTCCTTTTCCTGCAACACAGCAGAGTGCTGGGGTCACTGGGGAACAGCTGGGATGTGATGGGGCCTTGGCGCAGTGCCTGTGTGCTGTCTAGTACCACCTCTCCTCCTGCCCTCTCTGTAGCTGAGCTGCTCTTCATGGCATAAAGGCTTGTTCACTGGAAGGATCCTGGGCCATTCCCAATTTTGCAATGGGCAGAGCTGCTTTAGACCGTAGGGTGAAAGCAGATTAAGCCACAATCCTTCCCTACCACGGGGGAAATGGGGTCAGTACACACAGGAGCACATGGCTGATGATGCTACGCAGCAGGGTACATTGCTGACCTTGCAATACACTTCTCTGCCCGAGGTGACACGTGAATCTCTCCCTGACGGAGGTGAGAGAAGTGCTCTTGAAAGACATATGAGAGAACTCCAAAGATAATTTCTACTTTAGCTGTTCCTGAGGAGGGTGGCACAAGAAAGGTGAAACACAAAGGGATACTCACATTTACACACAAGTGCGTTTTTATATGTTGTATGTGAGGATGGTGATCGTGAATGGAAACAGGTAACAAAGTTTGCCCAGGAAAAATGTAATTCTAAAGCCAGACTGGACTGTGCAAAGAAAACAGACTGAAAGGACTGTTTTAAAATTAGCAAACCTTGACCATACACTTCGGTGGTTTTTTTTTTTTTTTTTAAATCTTATTTCTAAATATAAGGCCATGCTTACAGTGGCATCTAGTGGCTATTGCGTTTATCGAGCTCTCCTCCCCAGCAGCTGCAAGCATGGGACCAGGAGAGATTTGCAACATGAGTTGTTTGCCTTTTTGTCCAAGACTGACTTTCTGGTAGCATTTTTCTTGTGCGTACTGGTTTTTGGTTTTTTTTGGTTGTTTTTTTTTTTTTCTTTGTTTTTGTTTTGGTTTTTTTTTTCCTGAGAGTATTTCTAATGGATCAATGCAAAGATCAGCATTGAAGTTGGGGGAGTCCCAGACTTTAGAGTGAATGTTGGGTTAGAGCACTGTATAAACAGGTGAAGTCCTGGACTCAGATCTTCATTTTATTTCAGAATTATAGAAAATGAATTTGAAAATGCAAAAATTTAGGGTGGTTCAGACAGACAAAAGCTGGAGGTAGCTCAGACCCAAGTTCCCATTTCATGTGAACATTTAACATTTCAACAAATGGGAAATGCACACTTACAGGTTTACCAAAGGGCAAGTGAGCTGGGCTCTGGCCGTGCCTCCCTTCGTGCTGGCTGGTGCTCACCCAGTGGAACAGCATTTGCTGAAAGATAGGCCATGCCTTCTCCTACCAGTGAGTAGCCCAAAGGGGAACACTGGCAGTCAGGTTGCTCATAAAATGACCCAATAAGCACTCTTCCTCTCAAGAGACCGAACTGGCAGGAGAGCACTTTCCCACAAGACAGCAAAAAAGAAGAAGGAGGTCAGTGCTGATGGCAGCCTCGGCCGTGCCAGGGAAGCTGCGGCCCCACTGCTCCTTTCCTTCACCCACAGCCACCTGACACGAAGGGGAAACACTCCCATTGCTTCTCTTGTCTGTCTGCTGGCCTTGACTCCAGTGCAGGCTTCCTCATCCTCTGGCTTCACCAATAACCCCAGCTCCCCCCGCTCCCATCACCCCAGCTCTCCTCAGACGTCCAGCCCATCAACACTCGCATTCCACTGGCTCCCCATGAGACTCTCCAGCCCCATTCCTCCCTGCTCACAGCTTCTAGTATCTATTTGCTCCCCAATCGTGTCTCTCTCCTTCCTGTGCTTTGGACAGTACCAATGGAAATCTTAGCATGATGCTGAGTTTTTTTAGTGCAGACTCCTCCTCTCTTTTCATCTGCCATTGTGCTAGTTGGTCTCTCTGCCTTCATTGAGTCTTATACCAGGAATTTCAGCTCCTTTTCACCCATTTTGGCCTTTGCCTATCTCTTCCTCCACTGTATTCCCTGCCACCACTTTCTGCAGAGCCCAGCAGGTTTTGCTAAGAAAAACAGCGAGCTCCGCTGTGACCTATCATCTCTTCCGTTTGACCCACTCTTTCCTTTAGTCACAAGCATAGCTTTGACTAACAGCGTTATTCTGGGGACTATGCCTCTCCTTCTGTGAAGTTCAGGCACAACAGCCATGCTTCTGCTACAAAACAGGCCAGGGGAAGGGGCCTGAACAGTGGCATGTTGTCATCCAGCCAGCAAGGTCCTGGCACACTTGCACTCTCATCGATGCTGAGACATAGCTCAGACTACTCCGAACATCCAGGAGCTGGAAGGAGTTTTCTGTATGATGTGAGTGGTGGGTGTCAGACCTAAACAGCAGTCTCAGGCTCCTTTTATTTATGAAGGTAGTTGTAATCAGTGTGATCAAAACTGTTATGACGAATGATTCATTGGCCAGAAGTCCTCACTGAATAGCACTCTGGTCCTTCCCTCTTAGGAAGCGAGGGATGAGCTGCAACATCTGTACTGGCATCACTGTGCACCTCCCGAGGGACCTGCCCTTCCTCACCATGCCTATCGCAGAGGTGTGGGGAAGCACTGAGATAAACTCCTGGAAGAAAGACCCACCAAGGAGCTTCAGATCCTTCATGCTTTCTTCAGAGATTCACATGCCCTAGGTAACTGCGAGGTGAGAGGAGGATCACCTCATACCTGCTCTGCTTCCGACATGACTCCTAAGCATCCCCCACTGGCTGCCCTCAGGGACGGGCTAGATGCACCCTTGGTGGCTGTTCCTCTTTGCTTGCCCTGTATGCAGTAAGAAAAGGAAGAAAGGTTCAAGGGCCAGAGCTCTAAGGGTGGTGTTTTCTTCAGTGTAGATTCACATACTGAGCTGCTGTGTTAAAACAATTCAGGCAACAACACGGAGGAAGACCTAGAGAGCTCTCATGCTACAAAATCCCGAGGGAGTTTTTTCTTATGTGCATACCTTACATTGTAATGTATGAAATATTGTAGCTAATGAGTCCCATTTACCTGAGATGTTAATACATCCACATCCTGTACCACTTTGTCTTTTGACATCTTAAAACTTTTTTTTTTTTTTTTTTTTATGGAAGTGACAATTTTCTTGAGTATATTATCATGAATTCATTTAAACACCTAAAAGCCTAGCTATAGTCTAATTGTGACATAGATGTTGGTAATATGAAATCTGCTTTTGCAATGCAAATGCCTGTCTATTAGCAGAATCTTGTAAATTTGATTTTGAGTTTGGAGCAGCAGCTGTTTATTCAGTTCGCAGGTTTCTTGTGGTTTGTGGTTTCTTGTGGTTTAAACATTTGCAGGGTGTAGACACTAACGAGAGCACTGAATTGTTTATGGGGATCTTTGAAGCAGCACTGCAGTTTTGTTATGAATTTTTGCCAGGCCAGCAGAAACATATTAACCTCTCCTTATGCAATGTCCCACATGCAGAGTAACCTCACTGATCCAAGTGCTTTGGGATCATGCTGGTCAGTGAGGGTTTATACTGCTACTGTATGGCAGTTGATTGTGTCCTTTCTTCAGGTCTATTATTTGGAGGATCAGCTTTCCCCCAAAATAGGGCATTCAGGAATACAGGAAAAAAAATAATAATAAGAAAAAGAAAACTAATTTTACGGTGGTCACAGCAAATGCCTAATTAAGAGCACTGGCTGAGGCAGCAGGTTAGCGGTCGTCTCAGCGACTTGTGAACTAGCTCTGTAACGCCAGCTCTGCACTGGAGGTGCATGAACAGGTCCTTCTAGTTGGAAACCTGTCTCTTAAAACCAATCTCCTTCCAGAATCTGCGAGGCACAGCTCCTCTCACCTCTTCTGTGTACTATTTCTGGTAATTCCATGCCAGTTCCACCACTGCCTGTTTTCCACTTCAGAACTCGGCAAAGTGACTTTCCAGGAGCACGATCGGTTCATGCCAAGCCCCCTTGCATGAGCTACGGGGAGAATGGGCTGGTTGTTCCAAACTCAGAAAGCAAGTGGCCAGACTTGGCCTAAAGCTTATCCTAGCTTGATAAATACTGATTGCAGAGTTCTCCACTAGATTGTTCTTACCTCTATAGGGAAGGAGAGGAGGCTTATTCAAAGTAGATCAGGCAACCCCCTGAAGAGATACAATTGTGGAAACAATATTGCACTATGGAGAAATAGGAAAACTAATCTCACAAGCCCTTTCTACCTAATTCTCGACGACGTGCTGTCTTCCTTAGGTACATGGCAAAAGGGAGCCCTCTAGAGTAAGTGTTGTATAGGAAGATCTCAGTTTTCAAGATATGCCGTAGTTGGTTTCATTTTGTACTTCAGCTACTATGAAGGTTCATGAAACGCGAGGGTTTACATTGCAGACTCCAGCTGAAGGGAAACTCAAGCTGTTCACCAAGCCCAGGACACTTTGCCAGCAGAAAGACCTCAGCATCTATGCCCTGTTTCTCTGGGCATCCCTCAAAGACAGGCTGGAAAGGTTGGGAGATCTTTATAATGGCTTGGACTGGCCATTCTCATGCTCCCTAAAATGGGGTATGAACAGGTGAATGAATGCTGTGGTATGGACACCCCTCTTACCGAAATCGCATGCTGGCCTTCACTTTTTACTCTCCTATGAATGTTTCACAGCTGCTGAAGCCCCAGGTAAATGTGCTGCTTCTCCTTTTCCCATCGTTATCCTTTGTCACATGCTGCGTCCACACCCAGTTACCTACAAGCTGCCAGTACTGCCAGCCAGTGTGCCCTATTTGTTTGCTTTTTCTGTAATTATCATCTCTTTTCCTCTGACTGCTCTCAGACCCCTTCAATAAACAAGCATACCCATGCTGCTTGGCTTGTGTGTGCTGCAGAGGGGGTGAGGAGCACAGAATGGAGAGTGCAGTCGCGGTGTCAGTGCTGTGCCAAAGAAGCACAGAGTCGTAGAATCTTTCAGGTTGGAAAAACCCTTTAAGATCATCAAGTCCAACCATTAAAGGAGTGAAGAGAGGGACAAAAAGGGACAGCTGGAAGGAGAGGGATTGACCATGATATTTGAAAATACGAAGAGATCTTTGTACCTAGCAAGGTAAGTGACTCCTAGTTTATGTAGGGTCTCTTCCTTGCTGTTGACTGAATGCAAGACTCAGACCTGCTCTTGTCCTGTGACACCAGCCCCAAGGACAGGAGGGTGCAGCGAGATGCTCAGTGCTTGGTGGGATGGGTGTCCTTCAAACCGGGCATGGCAGAGCTCAGCCACCTGCAGCTTTCCTGCCACTGCCTCGTCAGCCCTCCTGTTGCACCCGGCTTGGATGCACCGTGTCTGCTGGGCTCTGTAGCCTCATGCTATTTTCTCAGTAAGGATTTACTGTTGTGTCAAGGCTAACGATACTCCCTCCATTCTCCCTGCCATTCTGCTAAAGCACACAGCCATAGCTCAGGTAAATTATAGGCCTGCAACAGAAATTACTGGGTGTAACTCCCTGGCTTGAGTTAAAAGGATGATAGACCCAGGGATTGCAGAACTTCCTGAGCCTGAGAAACCATGAATCGCTTTGTGAAGCCCATGGCTTTGCACAGTACTGCAAAGTCTTCTCTTTTTTCAGTCCCTTTTGTTTACCACCCCAATGGCAGTGCTTCTACAGCATAAAGGATCGTATGACTATATTCTCTGGTCTTTCCTTCTAATCCAGAAATACCACAGTAAGAAATTACCATACAGTAAGAAATTCTTGTTCAGCAATTAGTCAGGGAGGCAGTGTAAAGCATTTCCATTTTCATGGGATTTCCCATTTCTTCTTTTTTCATTCTCACACCAAAGAAATAGGAGCAGGCTGTTTTGTCCCTGGGTGCCAGCTTATGGCTCATCTGCCACACACGGCAGCTTGGCCTCACACTTCCACCAGAACAAAGCTTTCTGCACTGCACCAGACTTCAGGCAATGAAGTATGAGGAAAGAAAGGGCAGCTATTTGGGTGAGAAAGGCACCGCAACCGTGTATTGCCATGCTTGGCAATATTGGACTAGAGCAAGGTGAACAACAGCAAAATTAATTTCTGTTTCTTTCCCAATCAGATGCCATGGAGGTGTCAGTGACAGTTATGTCAAAACTTCCCCCCAGACTTCACTGTTGACCTGGAGTGTGCTTAAGATTTCCATTTTTCCATTCTTCTAAAAGGATCATCCAACTTTGAACTGGCTTAACCCAGGGGCCATCCTCATGTCAGTGTGCCCCTCTGCTACAGAACCATAGACTCCTTGAATCTTTTAGGTTGGAAAAGACCTTTACGATCATCAAGTCCAACCGTTAACCCAACACTGCTCATACCACCACTAAACCGTGTCCCTAAGCACCTTGTCCACATGGCTCTTAAATACCTCCAGGGATGGTGGCTCCACCACTTCCCTGGGCAGCCTGTTCCAATGCCTGATAATCCTTTTAATTAAGACATTTTTGCTAATATCCAATCTAAAACTCCCCTGCAGCAACTTGAGGCCGTTTCCTCTTTTCCTGCCACTTGTCACGTGGGAGAAGAGACCAACCCACTCACCCCTCTGCAACCTCCTTTCAGGTAGCTGTAGAGAGTGATAAGGTCTCCCCGGAGCCTCCTCCTCTCCAGGCTGAACAACCCCAGCTCCCTCAGCCACTCCTCACAGGACTTGTGCCCCAGACCCTTCACCAGCTCTGTTGCCCTTCCCTGGACACACTCCAGCACCTCAAAGTCTTTCTTGAAGTGAGGGGCCCTATCTGCTGGGGTGTCAGGTGAATGCTGTGAGCTAAGCCCATTGTGCTTCACTCTCTGCAAGGATGCTTCGTTCTCCCTGCCCAGATTACATCTCCTGTCATTCCTCACTCTCTCATCTGACTGAATTTCTGAGGTGCATCCTGGTAACTACACAAGAACAGGAGGGCTCCAGGTATGGGAGCACAGCTGACGGGAGTGGGAAGAGCTCCACTGGGTGCAGCTCATGGCAAGATCCAGCTGGAAGAGAAGGCAAAGGGAGTACTCACTGGCAGGCCAAAACACTTTCAAGAGCTATCATCTGGCACAGTGCCCTTACCTTCCCCTGATGGGACCAGCCTGTCTTCATCAGAGGGGCATGAAGGCATCATTTTGGGTCACCAAATGGCAAATACCTTCCTGCTTCTAGCACAAACCTGATGATTGGTTTGAAGCATATTCAATACCTAGTAACTAATACAAGAGCTTGGCTGTGAAAGACACTGAATGCAAAAGGCTTCACCTGGTAAAGAATTGCTCAATTAGTCAGTAAGTTGCTCTGAAGGAACAGAGAATGGCAAAAGGCCAAACTGCGGGGTATTGGCTGCCACCTCTGGAGTGACAGAAATCAGAGAGTATAAAACGCAGCACACAGGAGAGTTACAGTGTTTCCAGCCTGTGTCCTTGTCACTGGACCAGAGAGGGGAGGTTAGAGTGTGACTTTCTTTTCTTTCAAAAAGGCTTTTCCATGCCAACAAGCTCAATGTTCCCAACACTTAAACTTCTTTTTATCCAAATACTCACTTTTTTGGAAAAAAGTCCTTTAAAAAGGATTTGGCCAAAACCCATCCAACAATGACCAAATAAAAAAGCAAGCCAAAACTCCAGGAGCTCCCTTGGGACATTTTTGTTGCCTCTTGAGCTTGGGAGATTCATTTCCCATGGCAATGGGGCAGCCAGCACTCTAATGCCCAGCTAGGTAGTGATGATGCCACTTGCAAATTAGTGTCATCCACGGTAGTACAAAGATTAGTTTGTCAGATGCTCATACAGATGTTGTAGCTCCAGAGCATATACAAGATGCAAAGAGTAACTTAACAGCTCCCAATTAGCTTGTAGAAAAGAATACATGGTGCTTAAGGTACGCCAAAAAAGCAGCATGTAACTCTTGTGAAAAAGCGATGCTGCTACTCCTTGTGATGCTTTAGCCTCCCGCGGTGCCAGATGTAGCTAGTGTTTTACTATTTCTTTCTTCAAATAGCAGTGCTCAGGGGGGATAAACTTTACTTAACCTAATTAATTTTAATCACAGCTTTCAAATCTCATACTGTGCAAAGAATTACAAATTGGAATACATTAATAGAAGCCATGGTTTATGCTGCAAGCTAATCGGGAAGTGTGCATTTACATTTTCTGCATGAGTTTGCAATTACCATTAAAATAAAATTCAGTTATGTCCTTTTAAATTACTAAAATGTGAAGAACAGATTGAGCTGGTCCCATTTGTTGTAGAAAATGACTAAAAAATGGCCTACATTTCAAATAATTAAATGATTCTTACTGAATAAGAGGGTTTAGAAAATGATTTCCAGTTGTCTAGAGTTAAGGTGCTTCCAGGCATTCTGGTTTAAACAATCTTTCTTTTAAAATAATGGATTGCTTAATGTTTCCTACCTGCTTCAGTACAGGTACATGGAAGGAACAAAGAGAGTTCTCCCACAAAGACTCAGCTACGTCTTCCTTTAGGAGTAAACCAGAGAAGCAACAACCCAGCCAACCACATCCAAAACCTAACTCCAAGGTAGCACAGCACTGAGCATCAGTCTAGAAAATTTCCTTCACAACTGGGATGTTCCTCCTCATGTCATCAGTAATGGGGTGACGTGTGCAGGAAAGTAAAAATACCCCCAAATACTAAAATGCAGCAGTTCTGGCATTTCATTACAAACACAAAACTCCTCCATGAGTCTTTGAAATTGTAATTCTGGTAGGACCAGGCTAAAAATTTTACATATACCCAATGATTTTAGGAGCCTTTGTCCCACTCAAAAAGAATAAATGGAAGAAGAATCACTTGGAAGATCACTTGGCAGACTGATCCCTTCAGACAGTGATGGTTGCTGGTACCCATTCCCCAGTGCCTGGCAGTGGGATTGCTGGACCACTCTTCAGCAATGCCCACTTTTGTATCTGGAAGACTAGGTGCCAGATTTCTGTGGTCTGCATCACCCCACGTCCAGGGACTTCAGCTTCAGGGGTGCCAGTGACTACAGAAGGAATAAAAGTAAGGTGGCTGATATATGCCAAAAGAAATTATATTTTTGTTACAGGACTGTGATGCTAAAACAAAATGATTTGGCCAACTAGTGCTCATCTTCAAAAGTCCCATTCACCCTAGCAGAAACCTAGTTTTCAAGGTGCCAAACACCCTTCTGAGCCTGCAGTTCAGATACCCAAGTCATCTGGCTCTTCCTCAGAAGTGTTCTCTCTCTAGAAATGGCCTCATTTGCAAGAAAAGTTGAATCATTCCTGAAAGGAGCAGTCCTGAGGAGTGTATTCTTCTTTGCAGTCTGACAGTGCCCAAAATTGGGTTTAATATAAACTTTTACATCATGACAGCGTTGAAGAGAGTACAGCAGTGTTTGTATTTATTTTCCAGTGTAAACCTGCTGCAATTTAACATTTTTTTATTCAAGATCATGTAAAGCAAGCAGTGCAAAAATCAAGAGGAAAACCACAGTCTCATCATCACAATCTCATATTTCTACAGACACAGAAACAGTATACTCTTCTGTATAGCAAAAAGGTCAAAATGCATGGCTTTCGGGAAAACACAAGCAGATGTATCTATTATAGATGATAACCTTTGGCTAAGTTGTAAACTTCATGCTTATTAAATAATTGATAGTACATCAGAGCTTCAGGAAAGCCATGTTTAACATGCTGAGATTAAATAAAATGGCTTGTGATAATGATTTTTTTGTAAAACATAATCTGAAGTAGTATGACACAATAGGATGAAGAGATCAATAGGATGAAACATTTCCCCTTTATTAAACACATTACTATATCTAAAATAGCACTGAACCTCACTAGAATCTCTGGAAGAGGAAAATGAACCAAGTTTTCACTGTAAAATATCACTTCAAACTTGTATTTGCAACAGAAAGCTTGCCAAGGGTTTCTCCTCTTTAAAAACGCAGCTTAGATGCTCTGTAGAGTGCTCATAACCACAGAATGATATAAGTAGCTTTAAAGGAAATGATGAGCTGATTCTTAACTGATGTAAATCACCAGAGCTCTGCTAGAGTAAGTGGAAATCTACTCAATGGACAATTTTAATTTTAAATAAGATACAGACTGCAGATCCACCAAAATAGTTTCCACATACCTTCTTCAAATTGCAATGAGAAGAGGAAAATTCACCCTTCCACCCCTCCAGTTTCCATAGGTGACTGTGAGACTGCATGTTCCTTTGGCAGAAGGAAACGCAAAGACACACTTCGTTTTCCTTTCTGTTACGCTCAGGTAAATCACTGACAAGTTAGAAAGGCTGCACTGCTGCGAAACAATAGTCAGAGGGGGCACATAGTCAAACGCAGAGATGCCTCATCTCTACGTGATTTGTTTGCATCTTCTGTGCCAGGTAGGAGGATGAGATGGTTCAGGTGCCACACTTCTGCCTTCAAAAAAAGCTCTGCTCGTTGCTGAAGCAGAAGTTGGACCCCAGCAAAGGTTTTTTGAATCCTTTCAGAGTTAAAGACAAGAAGTCACTCTGTGTATGAGGCTTACTCCAGAGCTTACCCTCAGCAGTCACCACCCAGAGCAGGAGACCCCTGCACTTGTCCTGCTCTTCGCAGGCAGCTGCAAATACATCCTTTGGCCACTTGATCCATTTCAAAGGCTACTCTGGTAAGTAATCTGGGTGATTTAGGCACTGTGTTGTTTTGTTTGGTTTTTTTTAATGTGGAAAATCCTAAAGCAAAAGTAACATCCAAGGTGTTTATTACAAACAAACAAAGGCTGATTTCAGATACTTCCAAGATTACTTCTTGTTAACTGCTATAATCCAACTTCCTTTTTGTGCCCAAGCCTGTCCGGCTGTCATCAAGGTCAGCCTGGGTTTTAAGTAGGCTCTTTGTAGCACCTTCAAACCCCAGCCTCCACCCAAGCGCACATTATCTTTGCTCTTAAATTATTAACAATGTCTCATTTCAGACACAAAACCATTTTGCACCCATTAGAGAGTCTTTGTGCATTGTACAGGCTCCACGTGACATTCCTTCCCAGTGATTCCGCACCAGAAGGAGGAAGCTACTGCAATTCCCATTTCCAAGTTGTAAAGCAGCTTTCAGCTCCACCAGCTGACTACTCAGTGCATTTTAATTAGCTCAGGAATGTTCCCCGGCCACTGCGTCAAAATGAAATGTGCGCACGACTGAAGACTCGCTCACTGGCAATCAATTTTTTAAGTTACCAGGCCTGCCGAGTTCCCTGTCTTCAAAAGCAGCGATATTCCTCAAGGAGAAGGGGAGGGGGGGGGTCGTATTTTTGCATAATCACAGCTTTCAGTGGTATCAAATTCTCTGCTCTGTGGGAAATTGCGAAACAAAAAGTCTTAGTAACTCTGAAGTCCTCAGTGCTCTGACATGCAAGGGAAAAATTGCCTTGAACGGAAGAGTTTACGAGGGCTATTCGGCATCGTTTTTCTGTTGCCAGGTCTTTGCTCAGGGTCTCATCGCGGTTACGGAGCAGAGTGTCACAGTTTGAAGGGCTCCGTGAGCCACAGAGCTCAAACCCCCTGCTTTCTCCCGCTGCTCAGCCCTCCTTCCGCAGAAGTCTCTCTCACCTCCAGGTTACAGTATGATGTGACTTAGCCCCTGCTGGCGGTCTCAGCATCGTTTAATTAACTTCTTCAAATTTACCGTGATTTCTTGCAGATCCAGCGTAAATGCTGTGTCTTGGCTACTGCAAAGCTGACACATGAATTTTGCAGAAGAACTACATGTGTTTGTTACCACTAAAATAGAGAAAACAATATATTGCTTTTGTCTACTAGTATGCACAATAAAAAGAGAATTAACACATTTTACTTCTTCACTTTGCTTGAATTTAGAGGCTAATTTGAGTCCATTATGTATTTATTCCTAAATATTGGCAAATAAGGTCAATAATTAGGCAGTTAAAAACCCATCTGTGCACATGCCCAGTCTTTCAACAGAGATTATGAGTAGAGGATGACTGCGTAACATCTCTGTACTTGCCTAACCTCCAGTGATGAAGAAGATGGAAAAACAAACCTGAACTGGGCACAAAGAAGCCGTTGATCAAAAAATTGCTTGATCATTTCAATAATAATTTAGGATATTGGTGCTGCAGATCTCAGGCACGCTCCACTGCCCAGGTGTTGGCCTTGGCCAGCTCCCTGGGCCGGGCTGGGTGAGAGTCCCCAGGGGACTGACAGCACCCCAAGCTAAGCACGTAGAGAAATTTCTGCAAGACCCAAAAAGGCGATTCTCCCAGCAAGAGACAACGAATCAGACCTTTGCTAGCACAGCACTGGTACACTGAGAGCAAACACAGAACAAAATGCCATTCTGTAGCATGCTGGGTTTTGGCTGTACCCTCCTGAATTCAGCTGTATTTTCCAGATCATTGCAAGAAACTCTGGCATTAATTTTTAATTTTTTTTAAAGAGAGTTTGGCCTGGTTTCTCAAGCCAAATAGGCCACAGTCTCAAAATGACAGGTCTCCAGGGAGCCAAGAGTAACTGACCTAAGTCATGAGACCAGAAAAATCTATTGTTTTGTAGAGCCTTAAAGTTTTCTCCAGATATAAGTGAAACATGCATTTATTTAATTTCTGTTTGCTCTTTTACTGGTGTCACAAGAAAGCCATGCGTTTTTATTTACGGCTTTGCAGTCACTGCTGAATTCCTAAGAGGAAGATGATTTTGCATTTCCTGTGCTCTGAATAGTAGAAAAGAAAGAATTTGAGTTTGGTGAGAAATTCTTTCTTCTTATGAGGATTGCATGTGGAGATACAGATTTAGGCACATTCTTTCCTAATTGCACAGCATTTTAATGTAATTAAGCACAGTCATTTACAAAGAAGATCTTGATGTGTATAACAAACAGATCTCTGTCAATCTCTTATTTCAACAAAACATAAGGCCATAATTTTTACATGCTTATACATAACTTTTAACTAGTGACAGTGTGTTTGGTTTAGAATATTTTACTCTCTCCCTGAATTATAAAGTTCTTTAGAGCATTACCAGAAAGTTGTCTCTTGGATTGTTTTATCTCATTAACAGTTATGACCCTGCGCAAGATTAAGGAGCGTCAGCTAGTTTGTAGCAAGCCCAAAACCGCAGGTCTTTTATTAAAGCCTTTCATATGTAGGAGACATATATTATCTCATATTAAGATGTAATTTCATCACCCTGTTACATGCATCCAAAAGATGTACTCACTCATTCATTGCTATCCCACTTTCACAACAACAGCTGACCTGGTTTGTAATTGGTTCTCTTCCATTTGTATCTGTCTAATCAACTCAGCTGCGAACAGCAGTAAAAAAAAAACAACAAAAAGGTGCCCCATCTTTGCTTTCTAAAGGGACGCACTCCCTAGCCAAGCTAGACACAGGAAACCGCTCCTGAATTGTTCTGCTTAACTGATGCTTAAGCAAGAGACAGAATCACTGGAGCCCACTAGATGTATTACTGGGTGGAGAGACAGGAAAATTGAATCTTATTCCCAAATCAGGTATGGACCTCCTGAAAGGTCAGCTACACTCCCTTGGGCCTCTAGTTCCCTGTAATCATGCTTTTGGAAAGTGATTTGAAGGCTTTAGGTGAGAAATATGCTGTTAGCGTTACATATCCGTAATAAAAGAAGCCCTAATGACCACATCTTTTTCCCTTAAAGGCTTCCCATGGGGTCAGCATCACCCACGGAGGCTGTGCAGCATTTCACTGGTGTTTTTGCCTTATGAACAGTTGGAAGAACTCCAGTCACTGGTGTAACATGATAAGCCTGTGCTGACACTTGTGCACCTAAATACTAGTGAAAATCTGCTGTAAATGTTTTTATTACCTATGCTCTGCACATTGCCAAATAAGCTTTTGCCTCCTGGCAGCTGCAATGACATTTTTTACGAGACGCTGCTGCCTGTGAGACCAGATGACAGTGCTAATGACCCATGTCCTTGTTCTCTGCTTCCCTTGCTTACGCCTCTTGTTTCTCCACACTCAATTAAGGAAAGGAATTGAGGTTAATGTTCCTGTCCTTGAAATTAAATCTATCCTTGCCCCACAGTGCAATTAATGAAAACGATTTGGATACAGAGCCTTTCATCTCTAGGTCACTGGTTTATTTAGTAAGAGTTGACAATGACTCACACCACTAACATTTCTGCTGGGTGGCAAACACAGACTGAATCGACCGTTCACCTTGCAAAACCACTGCCACAACTTAGCACCCCTCCTGCTCTTTGAGGTGAAGAGCTGTGGTGGCTACAAGGCTTCTCCTTGTATCAAAGGTCCTCCTGCGGCCTGCCTGCAGACACACCAAGGGTACACACCGCCTGTGCTGCTCTCGATACTACTGATTCTAGGGATAATTAGATAAAGCTGGCTGTTACATGTCAAACATCAGCCTTGGTCCGAATAACAGAGAAAGTTATGCTACACAGTCTAATATAAAAACTTCTGGTCAATTATATATTTGGCTATTAAATGATTTTAGGGTCCAGAACAGGTTCAGCAGCACAAACACAACAGATGGGTCAAAATCGGTGTAGGTATCAGCTCTGGTTTTCCTCATTGTCAGATGCTGACAAATGCAGATTTCTTGGGGTATTTGCAAACACAAAACTTCAGGTATCTGAGAGTAATTTCTCCCAGATCCACCTGCATAGTGTATGGGGATGCTGACTCGCAAGGCAGATGTACGTTCTGCATCACCCACTTCAGGAGCCTGAATTCGAGCTTGCAGCTTGAATTACTGTGGAGGAACACACCTCTCCCTTGCCTGTAAAGCAAGTGGGACACAGGCCCTTTGTGAATACTTCTACGACGCCCCCAGTTACGTGTTTCGAGGCTGAGCTCTGAGAAAATGATCAGTATGGGAAGAACAGCCATATACTGAGTACAGACAACCCTGATCCTTGTTACAGAGGAGGTTGCGTATCTTCAAGCACACAGCAACAGGAACTTTTTCCTTTTGCTGCTGCCCTGATACACTGGGGTAGGCTTTCCAACCCTGACAAGCACACACAGCTCTCGAAAATAAAAGAGAAACCTGTAGTTTTCTTTTCCTCATCTCTTCAGAACAAAACAACAAGGATCCCCAGGCTCACGGCTTACATATAATCACGTTGAAAATTTTTGAACTCTGCTGTGCCTGACAGAAAGGGAAGCCGGCATTAGTGCATTATCATCACTCACACAGCAACGATTAGGTCTGAGCAGATACCATGGGGAACATTAGTCCGAGTAAATACCAGACACTGGATCATAAAGGTTCAGAAGAGCTCAAAGTGCTTAGTGTTCATCATCTGATCCTTAGGGATCTGTCTTTATGCCAAGTTAGTAAGTGAACAGCATAGCCTGCAACTCACTGCCATGCTGTACAGCAATATTTTTATGCAACTGGCTGTGGTAACCCTGATGTTGCGCTCGATTTTTGGCTGGCTTGTGGAGGCGGCCACTTTTCTCTTGACATGCTCAGGCTGGACCGCTGGGCAGACATTGGAGTTGATAGCACTGAGATTTGAAAAATCCGTTGTGATGATCCTGCAGAGATCTTCACAACATAGAGTGCTGCCGCGGTGGCTTGAACACAGATGCATAGATGCCTCGCCTGAACGCTTCTGCATTTAAGGTGTATTTCAGAGCTACCACAAACCTTGTCCATTACACAGGAGGAGGAACGCTGAATCAGAACATAATCAGTCAGCTCTTTTAAACGGCTTCTAAGCACTTTTAAAAACATTCAGCTCATTCATCCTGCAAGCAAGAAGGGTTCTTGGGACCTGTCAGCACTGGCAGACAGAGGGCTTCTACAGGTAATTTTATATCACATTGCCAGCAGGGATAGCTCTTTTGTTTTAAAAAGCGACCTAAACCTCAGATTTCTTAAACATTAATTTATAAATTATTTTTTAATTGATTCTAATATGTTTTCTTTGGGGGTGGAACAAGTAATTCTGAAAAATACTGTCTTTTGGTACAAGAAGCCAATTCAAATGAAGAGACCTTAAGCAGCAAGTTGCTTATTCCTATGAGTCGTTCGTAAGAAACACAGCCATTCCAGCTGCTGCTGTGATATTAGTGAGACTTTCCTGAGAAATGGTGGAAGGACATACCCTCTTCCGATGCCCGCACGTGCTGTTACTGATCAAGGACGGTACTGTCTTGAGAGCCTGATGGTTGTTAAAGAGCAGGTAGTTTCACAATACTGTCTGTAGTTGTGACAGTGAACAGGCCTGAGACAGGTATGGTTTGCTGGAAGAGTGCCAGCCTCTCAAATCAACTGACAGTGTTGGAAAACTCAAATTTTTAGGAACCCCACTGCCCTGCAGGTGTGAGGGTAATACACCATTTGCGTCCCTGCCCATTCAGTCTTAGACATCTGGATTAACGTGTCAGATTGATGGCAAATTAGTTTTCCTTGATGGCATTCTCCATTTTTCTTGCAAGTTTTTGAGATTACAGCGTTTTGATTCCAGAAAGGAACTTTGCAGGTTCATTTTCTATGAACCCAAGGCTCTGCTTTCCCTCTACAACTTCAATACCCAGACTGGAAATAACCGCTCAGGCAAATGAACAGTGTGCTGCTTAAGAACTTGTGACATAAACACCTGCCATTAGACTCCGATCTCCCTGATGGTATTCCAAAAATGACTCATTTTACTGTCACAAAATTTGCTCCCAGGTAAATCAAGTAAAGGCTGAACTTTTCTACAGCTATCTCCTTTGTAAATAGATTTTTATGACTTTCTTTAGCAACTGTCTAATCTCTCAACCTGTCTCACTAGCAGAAACTAAATTTGTAGGAGATGAAAAGAGTACAGAAAAGCTGTGTACTTTTAGATTGTATCAGCTAACTCCTCTTCTAGCTCTGAGTCTGGGCACCAGGGAAGGACAAAAAAAAAAATATTCACCAAATCTGATCTCTCTATAAAACAGTTAAAATCAAGTTAGATTCTTCATGCTCAAACCTTTTCGCACCTTTCATTGTTTATCACAATAGGATTATATTAAAAGAGATCAATTTCTTAGCCTGAGGTTCTGCTTCCAAAGTAGTTAGATAGAAAGTGATGGTTTACGGGGGGTTGAATACTTCTGCCCCTCACCTTGCTCAAGTCACTGACGTGGAGAAAAGAAGCTGCTGCTGCTGGCAGCTCTCACATGAGTACACTGGCTCCTTCCACTCTTGGAAGGGAAAGCTCTTTCAGTTGTAGCTGCTCAAAGCCAGTCAAGGCTGAGGTTTGCCCAGGAGATGCAGGTTACGTGGTCCTACAGCAGACAATTAAAGCAGCTGAGACCAACAACTCCGTTTGGCCCATAGCACATTTTGGGGTGTGCATGCCATAACGTACAACATACACAATAAGCCAGCCACACTCGGATCCTCAGCTGTGTTGGCAGGGCTTTTTCCTCTTTTCAGATCTGCACTTCCAAGCTGGAGTGCTCAGGAAAGCAACCATGAGACAAACAGAAAACCTCCGCCACACCACTTGTTTCACCGCATGGTCCCCTTGGCAGCCCACTCACAGCAGGCCTTGTGCCAAGGCTACAAGTGCTTCCCTCACCCAGAGATGTGGGGCACAGCATGCTCAGCGACACTCACCCTTGATTTATATGGTTCCTTTCCTCCTAAACAAATAAAATAAATACCTCCTCAGCCATTTCTTGGTACCTACTTTTTTTGATGAGCATAAAAAGATCACCCTGAACCTCCGAGGATGCCTGGAGTGGCGGCTGAAGGCCCCTGACAAAAACCAGCAGCACGGCTCTCCAGCAGGCCTGCGAGCCTTCAGCCATGGCTCTGTGCTCTGATGTAAGGCACAGCTGCACCGACCAAAACGGCTCCCCCCGCCACCTCTGCCCTATCCGAGCACTTCACTGACAGAAGCAATTCGTGCCCAGCAGCCCACAGAGGATGAGCTAAATTAGCCTCACCTCCTACCTCACGAACAATTCCCGGCTATGCTCTAGCCGCGTTGCTAATTATGATGTAAGGAACTTTAATAAGAATCTGATTCGCACGTACCAGGTTTAACTTTTTGGGGACAGCTGTTCGAGGAGTCCTGTGGTGACGGGCACAGGCAGGTTCCTCTGGGGCCTTGGAGAACAAAGATGTTCACAGGAACACTTCTGCAGCGGCGGCTTGGCAAATACAGATGTCTTCAGATGATGGGGCAATTCCCTCTCTTAGCCTAATCTTTGTGACTTTGCCTGCTTCCAGAAGGGAGTCCAAGTAGTGTTAAATGTTACTGTATTGACAAACAGCTCTCCTCCTTCTTATGACGCTTTCTGGCCACCCCTCTCTTCACATAGCCTGAGGTAGCAGGGCAGCCATCTTGGCTTTGCTTGTCATTCAAAGGTGGCCCAAGGGGTGAAGCCTACCTTGCCGCTCCTCATAAAAAAGGAGAGAAACAGACCCAGAAAGAGCTCTTAGGCACATCCACCTCACTGTGGGATCTTCAAGTCTCCATAACTAGGGATTTTTTTCCCCAATTTTCTGCTATAAGCTACAATTTGTGTCCCATCCCACATGCTGAGCCCATGGGCTGTATGAATGCAAGTCACTCCTCGGTGCTCTGCCTAAATACCACAGAGGAGCAGCCTACATGCACCTGCTCCACAGCCTCTCCCCTTCAGCACCAGCAGGACAGAAAAGCGTGGCCAGGAAAAGGGAAGACAGTTGCATTTCCCAGTCTGCATGCCAGTGTTAGCGGATTTGTGTTTACGCAGGGAGCACTCACAGCTTAAGGGCAGGGAGGGGTCAGAGGGAAGCCAAAAATCGCAGCTGCAGTCTGTGCACTACTCAGGAGCCACAGTCAGGGTCCACTGTGTCACCCCCCACCTCCCCCAGCACCCACAAAGAGCTGTGGTCTCACGTCAAGGAAGTAGGGGCTCCACTCTCTCTGCTTCCAGGTCTGCCTCCCCCAGTACCTCTGGCTTCACAAGGCTGGATATGCTTTTAACTTCTTATAACGTGATGATCTGCTCCTCTCTTTCTGTAAAAGGTAGTGGTTTCCCAAGCGTTAAGAATAGCTGGGCTGCCTTTATCCCAGTTAGGAGGGGAGTATCAATAAAACATGGGTAATTATGCAAACACAAGCCTATTTTATCCTTTGGAGTACCTCAAACTTTTAGCTACTTAGTGTAAAGCACACAGCTATGAATAAAAACCTTTTTTCCATTAGTGCTTGTTTAGGATAAGGTCCTAGGATTAGCAGTGCTCTAAGTATTTTGAGACAGTATTTTATTAATAATTACAAATTTAAAGTGTTTAGTCTAAATTCAGTTCTGCTCTTTCATTAAGTACCCCTCCCATGACCAGAGTCAGGATGTAGGTTCAAAATCAAAACCTTTGTAGCAAATCTCTCCACACGTGATCTGAATCGTCTCTGCAAGAAGTTAGAAAAGGGTTACACAGGCACAGAACTGATGCACCCTCACACACACTCCCCTGTAATTTATCTGGCTCTACGGAACTTCATCCTCACAGGCTTAGAGCACCACTCATCTAGTGACATTATTGAAGTAAATAAAAGCTAACTACAGAAAGCTCAGATTTGGAAATACAAGAGTATCTATCAATTCTCATTTGATATATGCGGCACTCTATACCTATACACGTAAGCACGTAGCTGTGTGTATACATGTACACAGGCTTATTTTCCCAAGATCCTCCTCTTCAACCAGTTCACCACAGGGAAATCTGTATTTTGCAGGGTTGAGTGTATCACACTTTCTTTGCACTTAACCTTCAAACTCTCCTGCAGGTTTAAGCAGGGCACTTGAAAGGGCCAAGTTATTCCAAGCAGCTCAGAACAGATCTGAAGCATCATTTTTGTGTTCTTCATAGGCAGGGAAACAGTTACGGGGTTGTCTGCTGTGGTACAGCAACAGAAACTCTTATGCAGTAAAATCCATTATGAACAAAATAGCGAAGTTTCAGGGAATGGCGTTTGTCTGAGCTGAACAACGAAAGATGAGCGCCTATCTGTTCATGGAACGTCCATACAGAAGACGTGGCATTCTTAAAATATCTCGATACTCAGTTATAAGCAGGCCTATTCGTCCTACACCCTACTTCTGCACACAGGAAGGGAAGAGCTAACAGCAGAAGAATTTTCTTTCAGCGGTGGCAACAACTGCATGATGATTATCCCCCACCCCGTGTGGGATTCCACTGGAGATCAAGGATGCCCTGGCAAGCGCTGGGGCGTTACTACATGTTTGTGGAAGTCTCTCAGCTTTTATTAATTAGATTCCTGACAACGCAATAAAACCCTGTAGCAGAAAGCCACACTGCTCATTCCTGGATCATATGAAATCATTCACCATTTTATGTACAAGTTTTGAATTACAATCTTCAACTTCTCATCAGAAAAAACTCCAAAAAGCTTAAAAAAAGCATTTTTGGCAGAACTGCAGTGTACAGAAGCATACTTTCAATTACACAGTATCTTACAGAACACGTACTGTAACAAAAAGCAGAGCCTGTCACCTTTTCTGAGAAGGCAGTGTCCAGGCAAAACTAGATGTTTCACCTCCATTATTAGAGGAACAGCTTTAACTGGGCAAGAGAGTACATGAAAAAATTCCTGAACACTCCAGATAGTTTAACAGAAAAATAAAAGTACATTTGTAAACAACTTTAAAATGAGAGCCTTACGAAAATAATAAAGGTCACTGAAAGTTAAGCTGTTAAACTCTTCTTAGCCCAAACCCCTATATTCTACCCTTACAGATTTTTTTTTTAATGATACACAGATTTTGCCACACAGAACATGGAGGAATCTGGGCAAATACTTATTAAAGTTTTGGTGGAGTTAAGAAAGGGACAATTTGAAGGTAGAAGGTCAAACTTCAAATTCCCGTTGTGAGTTGCAAGAGTAATACAATCTAACTATTGAATGGAGCCAAGTTCAACAGCACACGGAAGCACAGTACTTATTTTACAATGAGACCCTTTTCAATGTAAACCCTGAAAAGTCAGAAGCAACTGTCAGAACAGACTTTTGTATTATGTACCATTAAGTTAGCACTGCATTCTCTTTCACTATTCAAACTTCTCCATAAAGTGACTTTTCATACACAATACTAATTTATCTTAAGCGTATCTCTCTTATGACAAGGCAAACTGTAAAAACTGTCCTGGGAAATGATTTTGTGTATGTAACTATCAACCATGCACCTGAAGTTGAGCATTAGTATTTACGCTGCTCTACTTCATGCTTTGGCATATGTTAAGCAAGCTGCTGATCACCGAGTGTGTCCATTTTGGTAGATGGACAGATGTATGTGGACAGCAATGCTCTGGATAACTTGTGCTATTCCTAATACTACAGTTATTTTCTCTGCCAATTACATTTTGCTATAAATATGTGTGCCCTTAAGTTGATCCCAGTATCAGTTTCAACTAACTAATCAAATTATCTGCTAAGGTTTTGGGAATGATAACCCTTACTTTATTTAAATAAAATGAGGGAAGGGTTTCTAAATTGCAAAGGTTTGCCAACCACAGGTTTATTTTCAAGACAGGATGACACTGTTCAGTAAACTGTTCGTCATTTTGCTGCTCGCAGATAAGTGCAATAGCGCTAATGTTTGTTATCAGGTAGGCCGGAAGGGGAAGAGAAAATACTGCGAGGTCTTCACCCTTCATGTTTTTCCCAGTTCTGCTCATGGGCTCTTCTAAGTAATTATTAATTTGAAATAAGCATAAGTCAAATTTAAGATCGCTTCTCTTGTATTTTGAGGGCTCAGCAGTTAAACTTCAATATTCTAATTTCCTTTTGCAAAAGAGCGTTATTAAAACCCTGCCCACAACTGTGTACACCAAGAGCTTATGTAAGGAATAATTCCTTGTTATATCTACAAGTGCCTCATTTTTGTACCAGTTAAAAGTTAATTCATAATCCAAATAATCAATCTACAATGTAAACAAGTGGTTATTTTCTCCCATGTAATAATGGTAAATAATGACACCGATCATTACATATTCTGCTCGAGTTCATTAAATGCAATTCTTCAGTCACAAAGGCAGCAGGCATTCTGTGATGGTCTTCCTTTGAACTGTGTTCAAATGAGTGGAATAACTGAGATTCCTGATGGAGAACTAAGCCATTTCCCTCATTTTCTTAATAGCTTCTGCTATTTGAATACTCAACTCCATTTCATAATTTGCTATTTAAAAGAAATTAATTTCCCCAAACCCTTCTCTCCCTATCCAAACCAAACTTATTTACATTTACGGCAAATGGTTTTCAGCAAATAAATGGTAAGAAAAAAAAAAAATAATCCAAGAAGTGGTATGAAGGGAGTATTTAAAATTCAGTATTAATTTGCTTTCTGAATTTCCTTCCAAAGATGCTACAGGGTCAAAAAGCTTTACAGGTTTAAACCACACTTTTGCACTTTTTTGTTCTTTCCCTCTTTTATACAAGGGACCTACTTTGCCCAGTGAATCACTTTTGTAACTTGTGCCCAGTAACTAGATGAAGCTGCAAGCCATTCCCCCCAAGAAAGTAAAGAAAATACAGCCTTTTACTTCAAATATTTTATGAATGCAAGGTTACAAGAAATTTATTAGTCAAAATGCAGGGCTATCAAGCACTGAACCAAGGATGCTGGCATCAGTTTGCCTACCGTTTTGCATGTGGAAAAAATACACTATGTCTACAAGTAAGAGGCATCACTAATGCATCATGAATTACTCTGGTTGGCCAGCATGACCTCTGCAGCCTGGTGCATGTTTAAGTCCTGAAAGTCATTGTCATAGTAATAGTTTGAGATGAGACACTGGAACAAAACCATTCTTAAACAGGAAAGTTTTTGTTTTGCTCATACCGAGGTAACACCAAAAACTAAAACCAAGATCTTACAATCCAGCAGCCACTTTAACACTTGTTAGGCTAGCCTTCACACAAGGAGCATGCATACAGCCACTGTTCTTGCTTTAAATCGAGGGCTGTTGGTTAATTCAAGTCAGTTTTCTCACCTTATTCGATTAACCTGTTGAACTGGATGTCCACCATAGGAAAAAGAAAATTAAATGATCTTAAGTGTAGCAGACAAATACAGATCACACCAAGAAGCTAACACTCATGAGTTGTCATAATAAGAGATAATAATAACAATTAAAAAAAAAATAAAATCAGTCTTTTCTGTGCATATTTTTCATTTGAAAGGTCCCAGGAAATCATGATGTGCCTGGCCGCTTCTGTTGCTGATTTCTGATGACCTCTAATTGCTTTTTGCATTGCTGATAGTAAGTTGAGAGACTTTTGTTTTCATCTAACAGCTTTTTATGTTCTTGTACCAGACGGGATGTGTTTTGCTGGTCTTTTTCATCCTGGTCCAGTTCTGCTATTAGTTCTTGTCTAAAAAAAAAAAAAAAAAGGAAAGAAGTAACTGTCATTCATAATCTACCTCTGTTTTTGTGTAGATGACATTTTCATGTTTCAAATCAGTATTTGATTACCTGTCTGAACTGGTGATATTTTGTTAGAAATAAAAAGGTTGACAAAAGAAAAATCTTACTCTTTACTGTACTCTGGGGAAAAATTCTCGCCCAAATCAAATCCACATTTAAATTCTAAATAGCTGCAAGTCACAGCCTCAATCTCTAAAATTGTCCTTTATAT
Organism: Rhynochetos jubatus; assembly: GCA_027574665.1. Taxonomy (NCBI): domain Eukaryota; kingdom Metazoa; phylum Chordata; class Aves; order Eurypygiformes; family Rhynochetidae; genus Rhynochetos; species Rhynochetos jubatus. Next base: position 85,092,427 of record CM050650.1, on the reverse strand, counting down.
AATGGCTTTCAGACCTAGTTCTACAGGTCACAGTAAAACATTGAAGGAGCCACACAGAATTCCACAAATATATTCACCTCTAATTCTGCTTCACAATATGCACATTTAGAAACTCAAAAGGCAACTTAAAAGGCAAAATTGCCATAATTCTGGGAACTTTTTAGTGGAGTGCTGTTTTCAATTTGGACTTGAACTTCTCAAGGCAGTGGAAGAGCAGAACCAAGCAAATTATTTCTGTAACTGTCATTTCACTTAATTTATGCCATAAGTGTTCAATATGGTTTTTAGCAACAATTTCAGAGGAACAAACACACTGACAAACTCGCTATAAATTACCCTGCAAAACTGATGTAGCAGTTTGTTTTACTATTTGTTTAAGAGGTGACAAGAAGGCAGGCTGCCAGAAATATTTTAGCAACAAAATAGTAGAGGAGACAGTTCATGTTAATTAATTGTTGCCATATGGTTTGTAATTACACTTAAAGAAGACTTAATTATTCTATAAAGGTTGAACTAATAACTTCATTAACCAGCATTAAATTCATCAATCACAATACTCTTTTTTTTTTTTTAATTTTGGCACCTATGGGCAATTACTTTCCGACTAAGAAAAAACAGTTTGGGCCAAATGTGTATGAGGACTTTTTAGAAAAAAATATAAAGTAGGATCCTAAAACTGCAGAATTAACAGTTTTGAAACAGAAACACATTTTTCTATAATTTGTTGACCCTTAGGGACAACAGAAATAAAACCAAGATTAAGATCTTCATGCTAGCTTCAGCATCTCCTCATGAAGTCTAAAAATTCTAATTGCACTTGAACAAAAAAAACCAATTGTTCTCAGGATGCTAAGCCAGAAGTGAATAGATGACAGGAAGCTGATCTCACAGTAGCTTTTTCCCCCTTGCTGTATGCTATTGCTCATGTACAAGAGGTCTATACATACATTTTTCTCATTAGCTATGCCGTGAACACCAAGGCAAGCTCCTCATTAACAACCGCTTGCCGGCAGTGGCTCAGACAGTGGCAGGTAACAACCTGGTAACTTGGTGTAGTGTGGGAGTAAATAACGACCTCTCAGAACTGCTCCCCAGCATCAGGAAACAGAAGTGATGAGAAGCAGAACACAATGGACTTGTGAACTGAAGTTCTGAATCAGCAATAACTTTAGCCCTAATCCAACAACAGATGCAGTTGCTTCCCTTATACGTGTACACAATGTAAGTGCAAGGAGATTATTTCTAGTGCAGAAGGATAAGAAGGTACATAATGGCTTTTAAGTATTAGATCATAAACCCTTGGTAGGAAAATACAAGATGTGTGTTGCTAAGACCAATAAGACAACGCAGTGACTCACAAAGTCAGCTACGCAAGATAAAAATTAACTGCAAAATGAGTAACTGATACCTTACTCAAAATTATAGAAGGCAATATCCAAATGATTATGTACATATTACAATTAAAAATCTTTTACTGGACAGTGTGCGAAATAAAATTCCAAGGTTCCTCATAAATCCAGGTCTTTCATTTGAGGCAATACAAACATCACCAGTATGTTGCATACACAAGTGTTCTACACGCTTTTAGAGTAGGACTTGTACAGAAGAGTCTTGATATCGATTAAAATTTTCTGTTACCTGCTCTGAATCTCTCACCTATGCTGAGCACCACAGTATTTCTGAGATTAAGGTTGGAAAATAATTATGCCCTGTGAAATATTACTTCATAAGGACAAAATTAATCGTCACAGATAACAGACAGGATACAAGAAACAGAAGAACAGAAAAGGTGCAACACGTTTCACTTACTTCCTCTGCAACAGCAATGCAATTTCTGTCTGAACTTTCATGTATTCCTGTGCCATTTTGCAGTGCTGTTCAAACACAGCCATAGATTCTTTGGAGTTTGGGCAGGGTGCTAGAGGCTGAAAATAAATCAGACATGTTAAAAACTAATGAACTGATATCTCAGTATACAGTGCGGTAGAATGTCTCTGGCTGTGTATTTATAACGTCTTTTAAAAAACAGTAAGGTTTTAAAAATAAGTGTTAAACCATGCCCTGGAAAATGTTACTGCACTGATGTCAAAGTTGACTCAAACATCAAATCTGCAGTTATTAATCTGATACACTCTTTGTCACAAGGAACAAAACCTCCAAGTAGCATTTAATCCCCCAAACCACAAACAAAGTGAGCACAACAATTTAACTCAGTAACACTCAAGCAAATAATGTCTTATTTTGATGGTCAAACTCAGCTTATATTTGGTTTTAAGGATCATGTTTCTCAAGGCTTGTTTTTAATAGCTTGATCAAATCTCAGTCAACCAATCTCAGATTACATAATATATTTTTTTAGCCTTGGTCAAAAGTTAGACAGAATATAAACACAGGTAAATATGTGATGCTGTATTTTGCAGCCCCAAACGCGCACATTGGAATGAAATGCAAGATAAAGTATCTAATAAAACACGTTTATTACCTGTAACTGATGATCTAATGTGAGATACGCCATTGGGATGGAGTTATCTGACCCATTGGTCTCTGTAACAAGCACCAAGAGAATTTTAATGTATTTTCAGAGTTAATTCTATTCTTACAGGACAAAACCAAGAAAACTAAATTATTTCACAATACACAATCTGAATGTGGAAAGGCAAATGGAAATAGCAGCGTTCCAATCCCAAGGCAGATGAATCATTTCATGATAAAGTTAAGAACTTCAAAAGTATGGTCTATCACACCAAGAAGAAATAAAGATTAAGGTTATCATCCTACACTTCTAAAAGCCATGTAACAGCGTAAACTTTTAAAATACTATTTTTGTACAGTTTGCAATCACTTTCTCTATTTATAAAAAAGTTGCCATTTCATTCTTGTTTATGAAGGATCAGCCAGCCCGCCCATGCATCTAATGATTTTAAAATTAGAAGCTGTGCAAACCAGCTCTGCCAAAATAAAATAAGCACAACCCCCTGCTCAGTTTTGAAACCTACTCCCAGTGAGGTCTGTATCTTCCTCACAACATGCTCTAGGGCATCTTCTTTGCTCTGTACAGATACTTTGTGGGTAGCAAGCAACCCAATAACCAATCTATCCCCTGGGCCTGGCTGCCCTCTTCTTACACTGCAGTTACTCTGGATTTCTCTAGTGCTTTCATTCCAGATTTACCATGTTTCTGAATTCTTATAGATCCTATTTTATGGTAGCCCACAATCTGGGGATCACAAATTTACTGTTAAGCTTTAAGAGACACAGGAGTAAAGACACATGGAGAAACTACTGATTTTATAGCTGCATTATTGCTACTAGAGGATTATATGGAGGAGGGTAGGTGGGAAAAAAAAGGGGCTGCTTACCCATACCCCAAAAGCACCTGCCACAGAGTAGTCGTGGTAGAGAAACTAAGGTGTTGCCCTCAAAGACTATGCTATCTCCAAGAGCAGCTTCAAAAAGAAACAGAAATAAGAGAGTGGGAATGGAGAAAAAGTGGTTAAGTGTATGCTTGTAAGGAAACTGGAAGGTGGTAAAAAAAAAAAAGAAAGAAAGAAAACAACCCTAAAACCAGAGACTTAATCACCACAGTATCTTATATGAGAACAACATAAAAAGTCCTTCCCTACTATTGCCATATATGGAATACTGTTATAGCAAAGGAATTATTGCAACGTTTCAAACACATCAATGCATGCAAAATGCTTCCGATTACATCCCTGAGCATTTTTAGCACTGTCACAGAACTGTCACTTTTCCTGAGATTAACCAAATTCATCTGAATCCTCACTTTATCCTTTTGCCTCATTAACTTAAAAACGTACCCTCTTTTACAAAAAACTAAAATTACTTCTCTCTTGAAATTCAAACAATTATTTGTTCACAGACTGCATAAACCTGACAAGAAAAAAGAAAACCAACCATGTGGTACATACTGTATTTACCTGAGTATAAGGTGAGGGATTTCTGTGAGCCAGGAAAGAGACCTGACTTTTGGCTCTAGCGCTGTGCTGAATTTAAGGCCAAAGACGTGGGAGAAACTGCCTGTGCACTGGCAGACAATCAGTAACTTCCGCTGCCAATGAACTATTGATTGGCTAAGAGCTTGCTTCCGTGTGGGCAGCAATTCCCGTAAGTGCTCACCGCCTAAGGCAGCTCAGGACCCGTGCTACACAGAGGGCACGGGGTGGGCTGTGGCAGTGGCAAGGGCTTTGGGGAATCATGAGTGACAAGGCACGGAGAGTGATCAGGCAAAGTGACAATGGACTGAAAGAAAAAAGTACAGAGGCAAAATACAAGAGGGTGTTGCCACCTGTAAAACAGGGGGAAAAAAGTACACATCTTACATACAGAATCACCTTATATTTGGTAAAATACAAGTGTGCATATCTATATATGCATGCTTGTGCAAGCCCACATGTGAGTTTCCATTTTGCAGTTGGTTACAGGAAAAGAATGAAAGTCTGATCAGCCAAAGATGAAATGGATCACAAGAAAAAGATTTCAGAATTTGAGGCACTATGAGGTACCAGCTTGAGACTAAGTTTAATCTTAAATATGTGCATTTTGGCAACAAAAATGTAACTCTTGTTTATGTTCTAAAAGGAATTTGTGGGGATTCATTCTCACACGCAGTCCAGTACTTGTTCTTTTCATAATGGAGTGCATTATGACTTTTACAATTGAATTCTACTATTAAATTATGTTCACTCTTAATCATAACAAAAGAACAGTGATGTTACAAGTATTTACAACACTTCTGCAGACACACTTATGTTTGTTTAAAAACAGTAAGATTATATGCACATGTACATTCTGCAGAAGCAAAATTACAACACAGCTAAAAAACAGAATTAACGTATTCCAGCTGATACTCACCTACATAGCACTTCATTCCAGAAGTCAGAGCAATGATTCATAATACAAATGCACACGACTAAAATGCTCTAAGCTGCCTGTTCCCCTCACTCCCCAAAACCACACCGCAGTCAAAAACTGGTGCTAAAATATCTGCATTAAGTAGTACTACTACTGCATAGGTACAGTACTTTATTACAAGCAAAATGCTTACAAGTTTATGTAACTTAACATAATCTATACAACAAGGTTCTTAAAACCAGTGTGCAAAACAAAGCAGTAATGTAATGATTTAAGCAGAACCAAAATGGACTGTGACTTTCACTGCTTAATTTTGTTAATGTCTAGGCACGCACCCCACACCACAGTCAAATAAACATTTTACACTTTTACAGGCAGTAAATTAACTAATGAACAAAGGATTACCTGCATCATCAGGTGTCCATGGATTACGAGTTGGCTTTTCAGAGGTTGGTCCCGAGGTAGTGATCATTCTCACACTAGGACTAGATGATCTACTGCTGTTTCTACTCTCCTGAAACGATAAAAGGAAACAAAATAAAATGACAAAGAAGTTAACAGAAGATATTTTGAAGGGTTCATTTTAAAAAACAGTATTAAAAAGAGTAATAAATGTGAAGAAACCTGCACCTATAATCCTCCCAAATAACCTCCTCCCCAAGCTTTTACCCTGAAAAGCTCTCCTGATAGCTTGATAAACTTTACATGCATCACAGGGATAATTGCATCCCCATTTCTACCCCATCTTTACTGTTACAAAAAGAAATGGATATAATTGGGCTATTCAGCATAATAAAAAGCAGTGTTGAACAATGTATTCATGATCTTTATGTAAAAAGCACAACACTATGTCTAGCAGTTTTCATATCACCATTCAGTGAAATCTATCAGCTCCACAACAAAAGGAAGAAATAAAGTTTGTTTCCAGTGTTTAACCAATTAATGGAACGACATTCAACTGAAGGAATAGCGTTTAGTAGCTTTGCTAGACAGCAGTGTATTAATCTGCAGTTTTCTTGTGGTTCCTGTGTTAGCTCAGAGGTTACGCGATTCATCTTCATTTTAACCAAAAAAAGTGGTTAATCAAAAAGGAACAATCAGTTAAAACAAAGCGATTAGAAAATGAGGACATTCATTCTTTAAAACAAAATTCTGACAACAAAAGCTTGACTCTTCCAATCCTTTTGTTTACCAAAGCACAAAAATATAATACAGACTATACTATGGTACTAAGCTTCTTTTCCAGAATTAATTTTTACAATATATATTCTTGTATTTAATATATCCTCTCACTGACATAAGACTAACACAGTAAAGGACTTAAGACTATGAAGCCCAGCAAGTTTTGCAGGAAAAAAATGATATAAAATGAGGAAATGCTATTAAAATACAACTATTTTCAATATGTTGTATTTATCACGGAATGATTAATTAAATGTCCTTATTTTTCGAAAGGAGTACCCAAATACACATTACCTGGTAAGAGCATTTCATTATGACTCTAATTTCCTAATATCCTACCTTAATTTAATTTTAAAGGCCACGATTTCTGTCAGCCAAGTAACAACCCCAAAAGTAACAAGATTCTACACACTGAAATATCCACTATTTCAATGGCATTATGTTTCTCCTGTAATTGCTTCAGCTTAAGAGGCTAAGAAAACTCACAATTAAACTGCATGCATGAGACCTATAATGGTAAATGCCCATGCTATCTGAAATGAAACATCTTTAAATGAACAGTAATTCAAGTCGGTTGGGTAAAACAGAAACAAGGCTCAATTACTACCTACACCGAGATTTACAAACTGTTTAAAATGCAAACCTTATTTTGGCAGCTTTAGTACAAATGGTTTTTAAAAGGAAACGTAAAATTTCATTTTACATATTTGGTTAAGCTACCCAATTTTCTCAAATTATTTCAGTCGTCAGAAGTTGAGGAAATCTGCCTTATCACAGGAAATACTTTCATAGGAGAATAAGCAAAATGAATCTCTAAGAACAATGGAATTGCCAGACTGGGACTAAAATTTATCCATCAGCCTTCTATTCCTTCTTCGACAGTCACTGGAAGCAGCATGAACAGGAGTAGTTTCATTTTTATTAACCATTTAATGTTTCATTTTAGTAGCCAGGACCAGGGCAATAAACTGTTACAGAAATAATCCAATGGGATGATACTATTAGGATAAAGGCATCAGGTATGCTGAAAACCTTTTGTGTTGGAGTGTTTGTTGACACTGAGGAAGGTTTAAGTTGCCTGGCTTACTGCTTACTGTCAATATCCTTGGACAGGAACAACAAACGCCACGGATGTGAAAGCTCAGAAGACAGAGCAAGTGTTTTTAACAGTACCTAAGTTCTTTAGGCAAACAGAATTTGTTCAGTGTCTACAGTTGATAGCAAAGTGCACCTGAGAAGTACTCTAGCTACAGTAACTTGGCAAACTGTGCTGTAGTGGTTTGCTTGCTGCACCAGATTGTTTTGATTCCTCAACAGAAAAAAATATACCCCACCATTTCTGTGGTAACATTATTTAGACAAAAGTACTAGAGACAGAAATGAAGGATTTGTACCTGAGGCATACCTAAAAAGCATTGCAAAGCCCAAGGGAAGTTCCCAGAACTGACCACCTGTTAGATCACAGTGTTTAAGCATGTGTTCAGCAATATGTTTAAGGCGTCCAGGAGGCCTAAAGCTAGTGACTGTCTTCAGCAGTCAGTTTCTACTACACTTGGACAGGTACCCTCTCATCCTTGCTTCCTCCAGTATCTCAAAATGCTCAACAGACTTGCTATCAGGTTACTCTCAAATCACCTTTGCCAGGTGGCCAAACGCACATGGCATTGTTAGCAGTCTTGAAAAGCTGGTGTGCTCAGAGGAATAATCCCCTCCCTCAAGTTTAAATTACATGGGCAAGCCAGTTTAAAGCAATCATTGTTACTGGCCCTTTCTCCTCATCTGTGGTTTTTATCTCCCTGTGAAAAGGGAGAAATGTTTATCTGTGACCAATTTCACAATCTCACGGACCGAATGATTCACCCGTATGATATCAGATCCCACAAATTATCATACTCGGTCTGCATGCATGTGAGCACCTACATTCTGACCTTCCTTCTCAACTGTTTAATAGAGTACATGGTTGTCTTTAATATGTATTGCCCCCGCCTTACTTCAAAGTAAACTGTAAGAGTTATTAAGGCCCAGAAGCAGTTGTAAAAAAAAGTTTGAGAGAGGTAGTTTTGATATTAGGATAGCACTGTGAAGGATGATGTACCAACACGACCCAGCAACAGACAGACCTGACCACAACCTGCAGTTCTTGAGTGATTACGCCAAGTACGTTTCTCAGTCTACCTGTATAAAACATCAAATTCTGCAAAGAGACTTTCCAGTGTAAATAGCGGGTTTGCTGCGTTCCTTCAAGGCCACAGAAGTTTTTATGGCAGTTCAGAGTCTGTGCATCTGTTTCTGTGTTACAAAGGTGTTTGGGTAAGAGCAGTAGTGATGGGCAGCAGCACAAAGCAATGTTTTAAAATGCATGTACAGGGGAATGGAAAAGCAGAAGAATCAATTTAGTGCAAAACACATTTATGCGGAAAAAATGAATAGAGCATCACAGTGTATGAATGGAAACAAATGGAAATGTAGCATTTGACTGTAGAGGAGTACTGTAGGAGGAGTGCTGCTCATGTCACTTGGCGTAAGGACCAGTCTGAGGTGACCAAGCTCCAAGAAAATCTGTGAAAAACAGGACTTAAAATACATGTTCTCAACATCGAGCCCCTCCAACAACTGAACCAATGACTGAAAACCTTTGGTATATTTTCCTATCCAAACTGTTGATGTAAAAGTGCCAGCTGTGTAGTAAAATCATCTGCAAAGCACTGTTACTGTCTGCTGTAGATAACAGTAAGATTAACACTGGAAAATGCCTTAAGGCTCTCAAAACAATAAAAACAGTAATCATCAACCATACAAACTACAGCAAAAAAACCCTTCTAACAGTACACAGAAAGAGTAATTGTAAAGCATACAAGAGGGTCAAGATGAAAACAGACCAGAAGTTAAGCAGGGAGACATAAGTCTTGGACTAGCCTTTCAGGTAAGCACCCCAAACTTTGGTATATTTGTTATTATCAGGTCCAGTGTTTCCACTCCACCTTAATAAAAATTCCATTCCAATTTGGAAAGACCTTCCTGATTAAAAAAACACAGTTCTAACAGAATAATTTTCTATTGACACAGGGGCAATTTTCAGGAAAAACATGTTAAGTAAAAATATTTCTGACCCACTTTAGTGTATCAGTCAAATAGCTAAAAAAAGAAAAGGGTCACCATGGCAATCCTTCAGTTTTGAGGGGGACAGGGGCTTACACAGGCTGGGTGCGGGCGCAAAGGCACGCAGTGCCATGGCAGCTCGGTGAAGCAGGCTGTGCCGCAGGGTGGGTGTAAGAGAATGGAATACGGCGAAGAAGGATGTTTGCAATGACAGAGGGAGGGGGAAGGGGATTTTCACATCAGAAAGGATCACCTATATATGGTATGGTGCATATGGGGAGGTACGATCAACTGATCAGAGCTACGCTACTCACAGATGGTTTTTTTTTCTGCTTTGGCTAGTAAATTGCTTATATGGATAGCAGTTCAAGATTTTTGATTAAAAAATCAAGGCAGTGAGGTCCAGAGTTATAGAAAACCATAAAGAGTAATCTTAAGTCTTGTGCCATAATTACAATGTGCTTGCATTCTTCTGTTGTTTTCCAACTGACTTTTAAAAAAGATATAAACATATGTATGTCAAAAGTTAGAACAGTCTGCTGAAAGCAATACTATCTCTTCTCACACCAAAAAGGGGTTGAAAGCTCACTATTCATTTATATGGATAGTGCAAAAATATCTTCCAAAGTTCATTTTTCATGCCTGTTAAAATATTACATTTTCCAGATTTTATCATAACCTTTCCAAAAAATGCAAGATAGGCACAGATAATTGTAATTCTTCCACTTAGGTTTCCAATAAGTACACTATAAGAAGCAAGGAAGTTAAATTCTGGTCCTTCTATAGAGCCACATCAGAAATTTGTGAGGTAAACAAAAAATTGTATCCCCCTGGTCACAAGGACAATTTAGCTAGAACATCCATACAAGCAGCAGGCCAGCTTTCAAAGAAAGGTTTTTGTAATAGTTATTAAGATATGAAGAAAATGCTGAAATTCTATGTTTTCAAATATTAATCATTCATTAAAATGAACAGAATGAAAGATTTAAAAATCAAAAAAGCTGTAATTAAATATTTGCATACATCAATCAGTGCAATTTGATATAACTGATGTACTGTCACTTTATTTTTTTTTTCCCCAAGTTTTGCATAATTTTAGTTTTACAGTTAACTGAATAGGCTAATCTCTTTCTTTCTTTCTACTACATTTTGCAGATTCATGTCTTTCTACCAAACATGCCTTCTCTGAAGACATTAAAATGTATTCCAGAGTCATTCTATTAATTTCTGATAGACGTACATAGTAAATTCTGCTAATAATACCTGGGGGATTGATGAGGTTTCTGTGGCTTGTCACACTCCACAGAATTACAGATGGATCACGTTGCTCTCCCTTGTAACTGCACACCCCAAAAATGAATACCTATTTTAGATTATTGCAGTCGGTTGTTTAATATGGAAACCTGATTAACCTGATGAATATGCTAAACTCCATTTCCCTCCCCATCTAAATAATAGTAGGGATCTCAAACTTGCCAATCCACACTAATGACCAAATAGTCTTTGTGAATTACTGAAACAGACGAAGCAATTAAAAACACAAAATAAACACATCTGAATGAAGCCTTAGCTGTACATTGTTCATTTTAACATGTTTTCAGATTATTTTCGTTTTTATATAGCATACCACCGTGGCTGTTACCATGGCACTTACAATACCAGATAAAAAGCTATAAGACAATTTACTGAGAGAGTATTTAAAAAAACCCCTAAAAACGTAGACAGCAACCTTCTGTAAGCCTTTCACAAGGAATGGGGAAATACTACTTGAAATTACTATTCAAGGTTCAGAGATTGATAATAAGTACATTTACCAAACTGATGCACAATGCTCTTTATTTTCATGCAGAAAGTGAGTCTAATGTATGTATAACTGCTCCAGGCGACCATAAGTAGTAATTACAATTGTTTTCTATGTATGGAGAGGTGAAAAGACTCACCTACACAACAGCAGCCCTCAGCCTGATTAAACAGTACACATAAACTGTGTGTACATAAAAGTGATAAATGCTGCATGAGCTATACAGAAAGCACTTCTCATCTAGAGCTCATCCACAGATTACCGACCCTCATGGTATTTAACTGAACTACAAGTTCCACTACAGTCAGCCAAGCTTCCACATCATTTCTACAAAAGCATCAAAGGTGAAGATTTCCAGACCAAGTTTCCCTGTACAGTTTTGGTGTTGAATTTACTGAAAGATAAAGAGATGAGAAAGGCATTACCTGACTGGACTCTGTTCCAGCAACACTAAGATCTTGAATGGATCTGCGCCTCTGCTGTCCGTTTCCTGCTGGGAAAAAAACAAAACAAAAACAAACCAGTGAAATCTATTCAGAACAAAATAAGAAGGGTGCGACTGTTGCAGAGGAGCTTGGAATTTGTACAAATCCACAGAGACAAAGTGAGAGAGGGGGAGAGAGAGACAGCTGCAAAATTTTAACTCAAAACATGCTGGCCTGTCAACAAAAAGTATACCCTAATACAATAACCACTCCTACCACATGAATAGCTGCTGCACCCTACTCCACCATCTTCTGTCACATGTATTTGATCAGGCTTAGTACTTGGGGCAGGAGCTGATGACGACATCTATTTCAAGTGCGTTACGTTATGGGGATTTCTAAAAGCCAGACCGCAAAGATAACAGGCTGCCAGCTTTAACCTGTTGCTCTTTGGCATGCTCAAGGAACACAGCGAAGACTTCTGCCCACGTGCTGCTCCCTTTGGGAAAATTCAGTAGCGAAAGCCCTTCCTTCTGGTCTTTGTCTCCTTCAGATGAATGAAACTATGTATTATTCTCATGCTCTCAGAAGTGTGAAAAGGGAACTGCTCAGCTGAATCACATCTCACCATCAACCTACTGAGCACAATGCTGTAATCTTTTCCTCTTCTCCTTCCACCTGTTTGCAATTATCCACCAGTGACAGCTACATAAAACAGTTTAAATTTTAACACTGACTCGCAATCAAAGGCATTTCCAGGAAATGAAGTCTCCTTAAAAATAAAAGGAGATTATGCAATGGAATCTCCCTGGCTACTTTGATTTTTATTACGGTGATTGTTTATATTGTCTCTTGAGAGCAGGTCAGCTGTCCAAAAGGAAACACCAAAATGTCCCGAGGAACAGCTGACAATGCTCAAAATTCTTGGTCTTAGCTCTGCATTACGTAACTTGTCTACTCAAGAGGAGCATCCGAAACATCTACTACAGCCGTGGCAGCCCCTTGCCCGGCGACCCTGCACGCAACAGCCAACCCAGCTCGCTCAAAGGCCTCTAACAGCCATTGTATTTTTAACCTTTTAGATACTTCTCATTCAGCAACATTTCCACATGACTCCACTGCCTATCTCGACAGGTGTTTTGATTTGCAGCAGTTACAACAAAAATGTAAGACTCTTTAGTATTAATCGACACATTTAATGGTATCATACTTTAAATTATTAAATATAGGTACTATTACACTTAGGAACACATTACCACAAAACAGCAATACAACATTCTCAGTGTCACTTTACCAGTTTGTCATGACATTCTATAGTCTAAAATTTATAGGAAGTACTATGAGAAACAAGCATGTAAGAAAATCAAGAAGGATTCTAGAACAGGAATATATTCTTTTCTCTGACTACACATGAATCTGAATTGCAACTTTTCTGTGGTCTTGACCTTTCACTTCTGAAATTCAGGGAAAGTATTTACTTACCTAAGCAACAATGGCTGTGTTATGTTTAATACTTCAATATTAGAGATCGTGTGAATGACAAATCTACATCAATATTTCTGAACTTGTTCGTTTGCAGTGTACCTTTTCAATACCTAATCATTTAACAAACAAGATCATACATTTAATAGAATTATGTACTGTGAATACTTCATCTGGCTGCCACAGCCCATCTCAGTATTCAAGATATGGGCAATACACCCACGACCGACACAAAATTATGTGCATGTTTCATTCAACAACACTCTCTAAAATTAGCTCAGCTGACACAGGCTTGCAAAAATATCTGAAATTCTCATTTCAGATTAGCAACATTTGTGAATTTAAAGAACCTGGCACATGTGTTGCTGAAATATTAGAACATGGCTGCCAAAATGTTAAAATAATCAGGGTGGGGTGTAAGGAAAAAAAAGAAAATGCTTTGGGGGGAAAAAGGGGGGCCAAAACTACTGCGCTGTAATAAATGAACACCTTTAAATGAAGTATATTCAAGTTAGTAGCATGAGGGAAGAGCAAGCTCTACTAGGCAATGCCATTTTAATTAGTGTAACTACTGCAGACATCTGGCAAATAGCTTAGACAAAGCAGAAACAGACTACGAATCAACAAATACTTATTGCTCCAGATTCAAGATACATTTTAATTGAAAAATATAGTATACAACATATAATCTTTGTTTGAAATGATCACTGCTGCTCCTTTATGCTTTTCTCTCATAGTTTTGATCTTGTTCTTACCTCTACGTTCATTTAAAACTAATTTTTTCTCATTATAAAAACTAAGATTTCTGTAAATTCACGGTAGTTAATACCCAGCAGCTCGATGCACTATGTCAGGACTTCAGTGGTTTACATGATTTTAAGATTAGAAATCAAACATCAGAAACAATTCCTGGTCTCAAAAAAACCCCAATTTCACATATTGTTGTTTGGTTTCTGAAATTAAATTCAAAAGTACAGGAAACTTCCATCGTATGCTGCCTCACATACCCCTGCAAAAATAAATTATACAGCTTAAGGCTTTTGATCACACCCCCAAATATCCAGACTACCTATGAACTCTTCTTCCTGCCCTTTAGTAGATAGTTGCAGCTCTTCTTACACTTTATTTGTGCACGGTACTGTCTCTTCCAGTAACACCCAAACCTCCCTCACAGTACAGGATGATCAGCGAATGTAACAGCACTAAAAGACATTTTAAAGAAGTTAAAACATTGATCTGAATTCATGAACGAAGGGATATGGGAAGACAAGGGTGGGATTTCTGGCTTATATTTGTTTTAAGAGTAGAAGGAAACATTACAGACCTAAAGCATCTGTAATTCCTATCCGCTCTCTGTACCCACTCAACATAATGTGTCTATCCTGAGTAATCATTTATGCAGCATCAGTGCTGTAAGAACCTTAACACTTGCACAGTTTCAGATGACAAAATTACAAAGCCAAATGCATGCATCCTATATGCATGAGATGTGTAATGTTGCCAGTGAAGGAAAGGCTGTACTTGAAGGTATATTTGCTACATGCTGCCTGACTGGTTTGTATTGAAAAGGTGTTATTATTTATCTTGATCATATTACAAACTATGCTTAGATTTTTGTTTGGTTTTTTTTAGACATATAGCTGTGCAAACCTTTTGTACTTACTAGGGCTTTTATTTTTCACAGAATCATAGAATGGTTTGGGTTGGAAGAGACCTTAAAGACCATCTAGTTCCAACCCCCCTGCCATGGACAGGGACACCCTCCACTAGACCAGGTTGCTCCAAGCCTCATCCAGCCTGGCCTTGAACACTTCCAGGGATGGGGCACCCACAGCTTCTCCGGGCAACCTGTGCCAGTGCCTCACCACCCTCTCCGGGAAGAACTTCTTCCTGATACCCAATTTAAATCTCCCCGCTTTCAACTTAAACACGTTATCTCTTGTCCTGTCACTACAGGCCCTTGTAAAAAGCACATACACACACCCCCACCCCCACCCCCCCCCAAGCTTTCTTGTAGGCCCCTTCAGGTATTCATAAATGCTTATAAAAAAAAAGTTGATTTGTATTAGCTATACTATAACTATACTATAAATTAAAAAAAAAGATGTATCAACACTTCACTTAGCTATCTTCACTTCAGTGGTGGTTGCAGGATACCACCACTGAAAACTCAATTTGCCAAACTGTTACACCAAAAAGGAATTAGTTGATACTTTTTTCAGTTTCTAAGTTGTGTAAGCTAGTGACACAAAATAGCATCTTAAGCAAAAGAAAGATCTATTCATCCTTATTTAAACCTATTTTGAAAGAAGAGCAAATATGTATTAAGAGCTTCCACTTCTGCTAACATTTTACCTTCAACTGTTAAAAATTTGTATTTTACAACCTCTGTAGCACAGTAAGTTCATGGATGAAAAGCAGCTGAGGCAACACGTTACGAAACCCCCCAGTGATAGCCGATGTAGTACTCATACTTCCAAAATAGTCCTGCCCCAAAGCAGCTGACTCACGGTAAGGTGTCCGCGTGGTGCCTCCCCTCTCTGGGAAGCAGCTGCTTTACCATGTGCTCAGCAGAACCTCAGGCAGCAGCACAGGCTGGGTCGGCACTCCAGCTGCCCCCACGACAGAGACGGGCTGCACGTTCCACGGACGGACGTGCCCAGGGAAGTTTGGAGGAGCTGGGTATGTGGCAGAAGTGGTAAGGAACGTGATGGCGTGGGATCGACATGGAGGGGTCAGTTTGAGGATCTTGGAAGTATAACCAGAAGGGGAAAAGTGTATTAACAGGCTGGGACTGAAAGCCTTGTGTTGGGACAGTAAGGAAAGGAAAGAGGTGAGAAATAGGCCATGTTGTGTTGTCTTTAGAAGAATAACCGAGCAAAGTACTTTTGAATAACTGCTTTAAGTGTTATACAGATAAATATAATTAGTTTACTGGGCAGATGATCACATCCCTGCCACATATCTCATTTCTGGCCCTGTGATTGTTACAGGAAAGCTGTTCCAAAAACCAGAAAACTTAATATACAGCCCAGACTTATTTGCAGACAATTGACACATTTTTTCTGTACTGACAATAGTCTTTTAGCTGAAATAGTTCTCTCTTCCTACTCTTTAGCTGCAGCTAAATCTATAAAAAATAATGATTAATTTCTCAGCTTTCATTGTGTGGGCTAAAAAACCCTATGCTTTCAGATTCTTCTTTACACTCTCCATACCATCCTAGTAGCTGTTCTTGCTACTCAGACTGCATGTGTATTTCTTTTATACATCTGCCCAGAACAGTATGTTGAATTCCCGACTAAAACTCAGCAAGGGCCTGTAAAATAGTGTTAGTGCTTTCTTATCTTGCCTGGAAATACAACTCTGGAAGTGAACCCTAAGAGTTTACACAGTTTTTCCACAACTGCCTCACGTTAGTGGCTTATACTACGGGGCATTCATCTGCATGCACCTGCTATGGTCCTCTACAGTAATTTCCACTAATGACCTCTCATCTTATTAAAAGAAATTGTCACTAGTGTATGACCCTGATTTTACTCTATTTCTATCTTTTTACCCCCAGTCTCAATGTAACTTGCCCGACGTGAGAGTCTAATCGTCCTTTTTATTAACAGCTTCTGGTGATAAAGCATTAACAGTGAATGTCATTATCCCTCATTTAAGACTTAAATACCCTAAGAGTAAACCTTGAGAAAATTCATTCATATGCTTGCTCCAACCCTATACCTTCAGTCATTACTGCAGGTTGTTACTTCTCTTGCATCAATTACAGATTCACCTTAGAATTCGCGTCCTGTTAAATACAATTGAAATAGTCCAGGTAAAGAATATCTGACTTCCTTTGCCTAAATAAGTAAACCCAACAGATTGATATAAACTGTTTTGGGAAAACAACATAGCATTTTGCTTAACTGATTTTTTAATTACTGTCTAGAAGTTTTAAGGCTTCTTGGAAGCCTCATGCAGTCTGCACAGACAAGAGCTACCCAATGAGCTTCAAGAGCTTATTTATCAGGCTCCCAAAATGTGTTGATCCTGCAAAATTCGACAGATCACTTTCTCTTTCCTTGCTGTCTCAGGATTTCCTTTCTATCATGGCAGGCCAGGGCCATTTGAAAATTGCAGTGGAAAGCCACTCTAAGCAAACTTTCTTGCTGAAATGTTAGTCTCAATGCAAAATAGGTTTTCTTTCCATGGATAGTGCTGTTGTTTGGAATCTACTGTTTGACACTGTATTGACAGTGACTCTGTATTTTTGTATGTAAACTTCAATAAAGTTATTTGAATGAAAGGTTTGTGCAAAACTATCTTTTGCATTCAACTTTAAAATACCAACCAACCTCAAAATTTACAAGGCAACATCCTCAGATGGCACATATTTAGCATAGGGGGTCCAGAGTTTTTAACAGATCTCTGGATTAGCAGTAGATACTATTACTTTGTAGTAATTTAGATACTGCCTCTGACAAATCATTTTGAAGTGACTTGCATGCTGCTAATGGTGTACCTATCACAGTTTGGCATTGATTACACTTATTTTTAGGCTTCGAGCAGTATGTAAAGAAAAAGAGAAATCCACTTTGAATGCAAAAGAAAAAAAAAAAAAGGAATGGGAAAAGAAAAAGATATGATGCTAACTAAATATAGACTTGGGATAGATGAGAATTACTCATTCAAGTCAACTCAGCTATGGTGCCTGATTATACTGGTTTTCTTCCTGTAAGAAGACTCTTGATAATTTTAGTTTGCATGAAGTTAAACACAACAGAAATACCTCATGCAGACACACTTTAGCTCTAGCAAAATGTAGTCAAATATAAGAATTACATAGACTGAGTTAGTTTTTTTTTTAATCACAAGTATCACGTGGATTTGAAGTTCTGTACATAATGTATTTAAGTGTTTTGTTCTAGTAATATTTGATTAGAGTAAAAACGGGTGCCCAAACACAACAAAGGTCAGGGCAAGATAAGTACCTAGCCAGGAATTTTTCAACTTCAGTTCATTTTCACCAAATGAGGTACTGTAATTAAGACTGCGTATATAGTTTTGCTCTGTAAGATGACCCAACATCAAGATCATGAAGGAAAGGGGGGAAATCCTCTCTTAAGAAAACTAAATTTGACCTATAAGATCAAATCCTGTACTGATAAAAATATGTTTGTACTGAAATATCATGCTCCTCTTTACAGAAAGATCATGAAAAAATTATTAGGATAACTTCTGTCTTATAGCCACTGGAGCAAGAAGTATTTTTAGCAGTCTGATCATTATTCCGGCATCTTAACCAATTGACCCGTTCACCTGGGCTGCGATACCTGGTATGATGATCTCAGGGACATCCAGAATGTTGCCAAATGAAGCAGTTTTACGATGGCCTCGTTTAGGCTTGGAATAGGCTGAAAAAATACACATATACAATACACATGCAAAACACTAAAATGGCAATAGCAAAATTATTAAATTCCTAATATTGCATTTTTCATAAACTTGGTTAACTACAGTTCATGCAAAAAGGTGTCATGCAGAATAAACTGCATTGCCTTCCACTCATGCTTACACATAGTAAAGCAACTGTTAAAAAGCAAAAAATGCAGAACTAGCCGTCATTACAACACCGTGTAATTAGTTAGCAACACAAAAGTCAAACACAGAAAGCAGCATGGCAACAAGGAAGGGAAAACCAAGTAATTATCCAAACAGAGAGCAGATTAATTTTTTTTCAGATCACCTGTGTATTCAGAATAAATTTTCTCTTTAGTGTTGGGTACAAACTATTTTGTGAACAAAATTAATAGTTGGGTACTTCTATTTCTTTAAATCACCTACTTTTAAAGGCTATCTCATCTGTCTCTGAAAAAAATATGCTTACAGAATCACAGAATGGTCAGGGTTGGAAGAGACCTCTGGAGACCATTTAGTCCAACCCCCTGCCAAGGCAGGTTCAACTAGAGCATCTTCCTACATTTGACAATCACTCCTGCCTTCCAGTCTTTTGTCCCATCAGTGACGATTTCTTGTTTTGCAAACTGCCAACCTTTTAATTTTTGAGCGATGTTCAAGAAACATTATATGCTGTGGAATTAAACCTAATCATAAATTTTTCATTTTCATTTTACTGCTTGCATAGTTTAAGATGAATTGTTTGTATTTATAGGAAAGTCTAAATATATCTCCCAGAGGTAGAACACTGTAGCATATCCATCTCAAACTTAGTAAGTAATGGTGATGTGCGTTAGGTGATTTACATTTAATCTAGCGATAGATGGAACAAGAAGATTAAATAATTCTTGACCTGATTTACTCTTAACAACAGCCCAATTCTCACACAGTCACACTTATTTTTTCACAAGTTCTCAGCGTATTATTTCTGTCACACAGTTAACAAGACAAAAAACCCAAACCAAACACCAAAACAAAACCAACACAGTGCTACTTCAGCTCTTTTAAAAAAAGTTATGGTCAGATGGGTTTGACCTCAGTTCTATTAGTCCACTACTGCCTGAAGTGATTTCTTAAAAAAAATATAACCAGTATGTTCAACATATACTTTTGTTTGAAGAAAAAGAAACCCTACAGTCACAACAAAACTAAAACAACAAAAACCCCTCCTTAGAATAATCTGAAGTAATAACTATTGTTCAAAACAATGTACTTCAGGAAGACAAACTAAGAAAATTAAAAACCCACACAAAGAAGGGCCAGAGTTATCTCCACGAATGTCAAAAACTTACATGAACTTTGGAGTGTCAGTGACCAAAGTGAGTCCTGACGTATTTTAAAATAAACCCAGCATGTTGTTATTATCAGGTAAGTACACAGCTGCCTTCTGTGTTAGGAAACCTTTAGAGATACTCAGGGTGAGATGTGCTACACAACCATCCAGTCAAAGACTGACAATACAAAAGACAAATCTGGGTATAAGACTTTAAAATAAGAACGTAAAAGTAAAAAACCCACAAAAACATTTAGGGCAAGGTAAATATTATTTCACTAGTATCTTCAGTATTTAGTAAAACAATATCCAGGAGTAATCATAATACAATGAAGAACAAAAATGGAATCGTCATGGTGCACAAGAAAGCCATAATAGGACACATTAATTACAGTTACATGATTACCCTAATTTTCAGATTGGTAGAAAAATACTATAACAGCTAAATAACCCTGGACTAAGCAAAGTAATTTTGTCTCATTATTTAAATCTGTGGTTACACACCATAAAGTTTCACATACGAAACTTAAAACCTGAAGTTTGCACAGATTAACAGAGCACCTTTGATGAACAAAAGAGACAAGAAAGTGTTTGTCAAGTATACACACTTTTATTAATTTGCTTTTCTGAAAGAATGAAGATTGCTTTCATCATAAAATTATGTACTGATACTTACACATAAATTCAAATTCACTTAAGAATTCAATGTTTGGACACAACAGTTTACAGCTACCTGAAGCAAACTGGGAAAACTCCTGGAGTTTTTTTTTTTTATGTTTCACTTTCTGAAATCTGTTAAAGACTTACTTGGGAACATGCTGAACTTTAAACCCACCTCTTAATTTCAAAATATTATAGGAATAACCTTGAAGGAAATGTTATTTTAGAAATAATTATGCTAGCAGAGACAGAGTAACATTATTTCAGATGTAAGGGATAAAGTATGCATTTGGAATAGAAGTCTTGGTGATTTTTTAAGAAGCTAAAATTCTAATTCAATTGAAGTTATTTTTTCTGCAACCTCAGAAGTACCCAAATAAAATACTCAACCTTGTTGAGCGTGCAACTGTGAATGAAGCCATTTCCCTCCACAATTAATAAAGGACAATAAAGACTACATGAAAAGTTAAAATGTTTTCCTACAGTTAATAGTATAAACCTTCTGTAAGTTTATGCACATTTTACTTCTTCCTTCCTCCTTTCCTTCCTTCCAGTTCCTTAGTCTATCCCCCAAACATCCTTTAATTTTACCTGTGATGGAAGCTATTCTTGCTTCTATTTCAGACATGTCAGCACTCATCCTTTTGGCTTCTCCTGAAACAAGGGCTGACTGTGGTCGCGCGCGAACGTCTGACAAGCTCTCCACACTGCTCCCACGAGATGGGGGTAAACTCAAACGGCCAGGATCACCCTGTTACAACAGTCACAGTTTTAAGAAAAAAAAAAAATTCTGCAGAAGCCCCTCCATGACATGCACAGCATGTAGGTTAAAATGTACTTCTGTAATGTGCATTTTAAAAGTGACAGGATTTTAAGTTTATATCCTAAAGAATTGGTAATATTTTATCTATTATTGGCATACAGGAACCCAATACCTGCAACTTTCAAAAGAATCTAACTTCACACACATAAAAATTGAGTAGAATTAGGCCAATATTGTCACAAGAGAATCTTAGAATCATTTCATCCTACTTGAAATAAAACATAGTATTTTCAAAATCCATGTAAAAGTTTAATCCTTTCATGTTGTACTAATATTCTGGTTCTAAATTAAGGCAGTGATATACAAATAGAAGTTCTTTTTCAACCTAATGAATCATCTTTAAGTAAAATGAATTTTTTTAAAAATTTCATTACTATAGCCTTCCAGTTTACCGTTTTGGAATCGTTCAATATTTTTCCATCCCTTTCCATGTTCCTTTCCTGCAACTAATTGGCTTCTATCCTGTACTATTTTTGAAAGAAAGCATTAACGTTTTGTAGTAATTACGTTTGTCCATCTTTGTCCATTTAATTATGGTTCAAAATTGCACCCACTGGCTTACCGGCTGCTTGGCTGTATTCTTCATTTGCTGCGCCAATTTTGACTCTAAACGTTTAATAGTGTCATTGGTAGAAGCTCCTTGGAAGTCACTTGGTTCCATGTTAGCATCACTCTTGTTACTTGTGTTTGTAGAAGTGATGTCCATGAATGAACCTAGAAACCAATAACAAAGATAAATATTTGAGAATTCACATTAAAAATACTAAAGTGCACCTCTTCACCTGAGCACTGTCAGAAGCTTCGCTTTGCTTTAAAGCAACACTTTTGAAGACTTTTAATGAAAGGCAAGCTGTGAGATTGTAACAGATCCATTAATGTAAGAAGTCAAAGGAGGGAAAAGACAGCATACAAGGACTAAGATAGCATTCTGTCTTTAGCGTACTCTAAAATTGTTGCGGTTGATGTTGTATTAACAACATAACCAGCAACCTCGTTCAAAATTAAAGAGAAAGTCCACCATTAATCACAGCGGAGCACAAACCCCTGAAAAAATAAAAGACAAGGTATATTCTGTTTAAGGTAATAAACCATGTCTTAAAATCATGTGCTGAGGGCAGGAGAACAGCTTGTAGAGTCCATACAATGTTACAGCTGAAAAGATGTTTTAATATAATTTACAGTAAGGTCACTACGTTGCAAAGTAGCCAAGGAAGCTTTATCCAAAATAACAGCAATCTGTTTGGAGACAGGAAACACACCAACCACACAGTGAAAGGTGAAAACACACAAGATTAAAAACAGCTGAAGGGGGAAAACTGTACTATAAAAAATGAGAAGACCAAGCAATCACTGTTTTCTATTGTTAAAAGGATTTCTCTGAGGGCAAGACTACCCCGAAAGCCTAGCCCCATTTTGTTCTACTCACCTTTCTAGTGATTTTTCTTGCACTTTAATTAAATTTCTTTATTTACTGCATCCTAACATAAAACAACTGCAAGTTTAACTGTGGAGATCATAACTGAAAGCAGGTGCACCTTTCAAGAGCAGTCAAAAATTTAAAAATGCCAGCTCCTAAACGTTATGACTGAAAGAGTGTCAACTGCTAGAAACCTTCATGGGAAAAAAAGGAGAAGACCCTAAACCTAGACATTCTGAGACACCTTTTATTATAGGCTTTTTCTCCATTAAAGGTATGCTTCAGCAAAACCATTTGGCTGAGAACACTAAACATGATGCGGTATGTTTTTTGGTAACAAAAAAACAGACTCCCGCAAGTGTTTAAGATTTTGGAAAGGTAACATTTCCCAATTTGAGATCAAAATGAATACGAAAATGTACTTTATAATCCATCTGCATCATTTCATGTTGCTGTTCTTTTCTCTTATTTATACAAGTGTACCTGTACTAGTGGCAGAGTTGCTTTGGCCTTCATCTGAGTACTGGCAAGGATACTGCAGAGGTTCATCAGCGCCTGGAAAGTACTGTGAAAAAGCAGCAATAATTTGATAAAAATGTAATTAACAATTGTTTTAACATTATTTAACTAGTATCTCATAATTTATAAATGTTTATAATAATTTATTTAGAAGTAAATACAATTACTTTCAGTATAATTTTAAAATACATCATAAAATTCATGACTATTTCTATGAATTTCCCCCAATTTGTTATGAGTTGTTATGCCTCTCCCATAAGGAGAGGAATTATTTCCCTTCTCTGCTGCAATAACTTGAAAAAATCAAAGAGGGAGAAGGAGAGAGAAAACATGCAAGCCCGCCTTTAGAGTGTGATAAAAGGCATATCTTTCGTAATTGAATTTCCCAATTTAATAGGTTAAAAATGATTAAGAGACTAAAATAAATTTTTATACCCGCATCAAGTGTGTCATTATTTTAACAATTTCCTCCATGGATGGTCGTTGTGAGGGATCCTTGGACCAGCAACGGGTCATTAAACTCTCAATTGGTTTAGGTAAGTTTTTGATCAGTGGTGGCCGAGTACCTATAATTGAAATTAGAAAAACCCCTTAATTTGTTAAGCACACTGTAAGACAACTGACAGTGACTGATGTCTCTCCAGTATTTTGCTAAATAAATACAGGAAAGCATGTAGTTAATTGTAGTCTGAAAGAACTGGCCTGTACTTAGTTTTTTTCTCTTACAAACAAAAAACTGACCAAAAAAAAAAAAAATATTCCTTTGCACTACATGCAAATTACAAATACATACAAACAAGTAGAAAGAAGATAGTCAGTAGTGGTCTGAATAAATTCAAACGTATTACAATGGCTAATGAATACGTTACCACTTTCTGAAGAATAAAGCTCTAGTCCAAACTAGGAAGCAAGTAGTAACAGTCTTTGGTTCCTAATGCTGTGCTCTCAAGGAGGAGAAAGAAAAAAAAAAAACATATTTGAGGGCTGATTTTGCTCTTAAGAACACTTCCTGAAAAATTATTAGGTACTGGAAGTATCAATTTAAAGTGACTACTTCATGGCCTATGCACATTTTTAATTGTGTATTTTACTTAAAACAGTTGTAAAACTATTCAGCTGCTTTTTGGTTCAAGTTTCTACTCTCTTTACTACTTCAATGAGTACAATTAATGAACATCCAGTTGTGTGCAATACATGAGATGCAGTGATATTTTGCATAGAAAGCAGCAAGTATTTAAAAATGTATAAACCATAGTAAGTAGTATGTGAATGAAGAGTGCCACAATGGTTTCACATGAGACAAAGTAGATGCACACTTCCTCCCTAAGAAGGAAAAGAAGGTGGTGGTGTGGGGAGGGAACCAAGAAAAAAGAAAAAATAGAAAAAGAAAAAATGAGACAAGTTTTTTGAGCAAAAGCAGTGACAGATAGACAATTTGTCTTCCCTTAAAGGGCACTCTCACGCCTTACTGAGGCCTGATTTATGATGATTACATTTACATGGCTAATGCTTTTATGCAAGGCACTCATCACTCCCAATCTCAATGGCTTGTGTCCTTGAAAAACTGAATTGGAGAATCTCTTTCTTCATTCAAAGATCCCATTTGCAAACATCTATCTTTGTGCATTATTATAACGCTCATCCATCCTATCACTGTCTGTCCCTTTGTCCTCTTCACCGAACAGGATCCCTGTGCTCACCCTTAAGCTTCTATCCTTTAGTACTGAAGCAATGACACACGTTGAAACAGTTACACCCCTAGCATGAAGATACTACAGTCTATTCTGAGCAACACTGTACCACTGTTTTCTTTTGCCCATCTGAATTCAACCATTGTTTCCTGATTATATACTAAGCTCCTGAGAACCTGCTCTATACAGCACCTAGCACAGTAGAGTACTGCTCCGTGACTACAGGTACCTACAACTTGGCTAATAAAGTTGTCATTCACCCTGACAGAGAGGTTGTGGGTGTTTTTTGTACCACACAATTCAGATCACTTTCAAAAGGGAGTGCTGTAACAAAACACACAGCTTTTTTTCCTGGTTTGCTCATACACTAGTTACATGCAGCAGGAAACGCAAGGACTGTCGCAGCCAAATAACAAAATCCACACACTAAAAAAACCTGGCAGTGTCCAACTATTCAGTCTTTATGACAAAAATGCATATTTAATGAAATATAAACTGGACAAACTAGTAATTTAAAGCTGAAGTTAAAGTTGTTAAACACTCTTATAGGTCAAATACACAACTTCAGGTGCAATCAAGTATTTTCAACTCACCATTGTGAACTGCCCACATTATGCGGAAAGCTGGACCACCAATCTCATCAAAAGGTTTCCTACGGGTGATTACCTCCCAGAGAATAATACCCCAGCTGAAAACGTCACATTTTTCACTGTAATTGCTACCTGGAAGAAAGCCATCAATACAATTTGTCTCTTTTCTATGTAATATATTAAAAAGAAATACAGTTTGAGCTGATAAACAGCTCTATATGCTCCCTTTCACTTCACATTCGTTTTGTCGAGAAAAACAGTTTTCTAAAGCTGGCTGATTCATGCTAACTTAGGTCTAGAATCATTTGAGAGTATGACACACTAAGATTTTCTCCTTTACATCTGGAGTCATCCTGAAATGCTAAAATGCATCAGTTTTCTTATTTAATATAAAGCACAATTTATTAAGTTTCAAAGATCTCTTGCATCCACGATTTAATTGACTGTTTCCTCTGAATATTCTTCTTCAACTCCTTTCTTCCAGGTTAGTTACAATATGCCAGCCAATAACATCTCTGTCATATCCATTGCTCTTCATTAATTACAGGTCCTTAGCAGAACTAGTAAGTTACCATATGAACAAATGCAAAGGAGCAGATTCCGTAATTCCTCACCACCTTATTTCCTTCCTGTTTATTATTCTTACTCTGTCATGTCACTGCTTCAAGTTCTTTGACCATAAGTTCAATATTTCTAAGAGTCCCGTTAAAGGTGCAGAAAGCAAGTAGGTGATAAAGAATAATGAATAAAACTATTCAGACTGCAGATAAAGAATGTATGCTCTGTAACCATAACCCCTGCAAATACTGAAGAGAAATGTGAATGGCTAATGACATGACAATAAACACGTGAATATAAATGATAGAGATTTGCTCATCTGTCTTCAAACAAGGAACAAAACTGGCACTGAGTGGCCAAGAGATGTTTTTTGTTAATAAGCAACTGGAAAGCATCATTGAGACAAATCATTTCATAAGCAGTGGAATTCAAGAAGCTCCATGTGGATACCCATCGTGTAACATCCAGTTGCAATAGGCTCCACTACCTACGAGCCATCTTATTCTGCCCCATAGCTCTGACAAACTGTGCAAGGAAAGCAATGCGTTCGCAGGCCAGTTCTTGCAGACCAGCCAGTCTGCAAGCCAAACAGGACAGATGGGCTGCAGCATGAACCTCAAGTCCTGTCCAAGTGAAGGCACTAATCCGGGCTTCTCACAGCTACTGATTTTACAAAACTCTTTAAGAACCTGGCATCTCCAAAATTCTTTACAGCTACCAAATTCAAAAGTTACGGAAGGGGAGTAACAGTCAGCTTTATCACTCAGCTTATTTTCAAGGGTATCTGTTAACAACGGCAGATTGGTAAAGGAAGTGAACCAGTCTCTCTCATCTATGCAGCCACAGCCCTTCAGTGGCACACAGCCTGTGAGAGGGAAGCAGTGTTCTTCTCCTGTTTGAGCAAGGAAATTCTATTGTATGACTGAGAAGCCCTGGACTAATTCTGAAAACTGAGTGTCCAAAAGAAGTGAGAGAATATCCTGTATCATTTCACTGTGTAATAGACCAAGCTAGGATAACAGGTAGACACAATCATTCCTTGATTCATCCTATTATCCCAAAGCTGTTTTAAAACAGTTTCTCCTAAAGAGTTCTGAGATTAGAGCATTTACTCTCTTTCACTTTATGCTGATCTAAATGAAATTACTTTCATTTAGATTGTTTGATCTGTACAAGGCTTTAGGTGCCCTAACACTTAAAATGGGGGGAAAATTTTAGTATTAGGGCAATTACTTCAATAAGTACTCTGCCACCTACAACAGATAGTTTTTGTGCCTTTATTGTTCTCACCTAAAAACAAGAACACTAAAAAGGTACTAAAATAATATTAGCATTTATTCCATTGTTGAATTCTGTTGCAGGAACATAAGCAAACAGATTTTTATCATGACAATTTTAGTGGTTTAATGACCGTTTAAAGTAATTTGATATACTGCATCATAGAAGCTACTAGATTCCTTTATTTCCTTGATATATGTTCTTGTATGACATGTGTCATTACCAGTAAGTGCTTTCAGATAAAAGTACATAAACCCAACTGTAAACTGAAGGCTTTTGCTGCTGTCCAACAAGAAATTTGCAATACAACATTTCTTTGTTCTGCCTTGCTAAATTCATACACCAAAGGAATTGGGACATGCACTGTAAATCCCTACTACAATATACTTATTTCAAAACCTGGTTTCCATTAAGATTTTTCACTACAAAAAAAAAAAAAATGCAGCTTTAACACAGATTGTCCAATTGATTATTTCTAAAAGAAAAATTTAATCTCTTATTTATACAATTTAATGTAATAGTAAACAAATGTTAAGAAAAGAAGCATTCCTAGCTAAACAAGTAGAGTAGGTGCCTCTATATAAAGTGACAAAGTGGAAAATTTCTAGGCACCAGAATGAAACAGATCACCCTCTAAGCAGTACGTTGGAGAAAAAAGGTACCTTCAAAACAAAAACTCCGAAGGTGGTGCTCAGGAAGAAACACCTTCTAAAAACATATATGGACATAATGAATTTGCTGCTTCTCTGTGGAATAAGGATTGTAAAAGAAAAGAGGCCACCTGGCTCCAGAATCTGGAAAACCACTGCCAAATATATCAAAACCAGGACACCGCTTCCTAAAGCAGGAAGGTGACTTCTCCAGACCACTCTGCTAATTGCCATGATAATTTAAGGTACTGACAAACTATAAAGTGTTTGATTTGGAATCTGATATTGACTGGATTATTCCTCTGATAATCATGCAGCAATTATACCTATCTAATTATCAAGTGTCATCAGTCTTCCACAGCTACACTCCAAGAAATAGCTTGTTTTCCTACTTAACTAAATTAACTGAATAACAAGTTCCTCAGCATGTCGGAAAAAGGAAGTACATAGAATCTCTAGATTACACAAAAAGCAGATGTAGATGGAGTTACAAGAAAGTGGGGAATTGAAAATGAAGGCAATTATGTTCAATTTAAAGACACTAACAGGGAAATTCTAAAGATAAAAGCTGATCAGAATAGGGAGTGAAAGTAATGACAGTGTATTTAAATGTCAGAAGAGTTTGAAATGACTTAAAAATCTCAGAAACAGCACAATCCTGGGGAAACAGTCCTCTGGCTGTGGTTTACTTATAAAATAAGGAAGAGCAGCTGTCTAAAGGTACTCCTTATGTAAATCTCAGCAGTGACACAAATAAAGGTTCCACATCATCACGTGATTAACCATCTAAAGCTAATATGATAGTGCAGTGCTGCTCTCTGAGACTCTCCATAATTATTTAGCAATATACAGTCATACAGATTTTTATGTACATGTTAGAATCCTGCCAAGACTCTTTCAGCTGTTACTGCAAACACTGATTGGAATAAACTAGCATTACATGACACTTATTTCCTATACCAAATTCATTCACCGCTGCGTCCCTAGAAAGAACACACAATACTGGTACTGTAAATTAGTGTTACCTTCAAAAACTTCAGGTGCCATCCACGCAGCACTTCCCTTATTGTTGGTCATGTGTGTCTGAATATCACAGGCTGTACCAAAATCGCAGATTTTTAGAACTGTTCCCCCAGCTACCAAGAGCAAACTGTCAATCAAAAAAAAAAAAATCCAAACACCACAAATTAAAATTGTAGGATAAAATACTCTGGTAATAAACCACTAATGTTATCACAACAACTAAAATTCTATGATAGTTCAATATCTAAGGCTTTGCTTCTCAGAGCTTTAGCTTTATAACTTGAGAAAAAAATAAGGTCACTTGTGCCTAATCCAAATATATGAAATATCTTAAAGTAATCCAACATATATTGTGAATTATTAATACTTCTACATGCTACATTTTAAATAAATATCTTTATCCACAGTAAGCCACTAAGCATATAGTGCCAAAATCAGCATTTCAGATGCCAGAGGATGAAAAACAAGTGCTGTAACAATTTTACCAGAAGAAGAATAATCCAGGCTCCCATTAATGTCAGGCAACGCAGCTATTTATTCAAATGAAAACACTTGAAGTTGCATGTTAACAGCTCCCTAAGTCAAAACTGGGGGTGCAAGAAAGAATTCAAGATTTCAAGCGTGGCTTCACGTTGTAATTTCATCTGGTAGTAAATGCAAGCTACCACCAAAAGGGGGTGATCTTGCTGATCCCCAAATTTGTTTCCACCTTATCTGTGGGGCGAACTCTGAAACTGTAAAATGAGTCAGTTCAGACCAACAAACTGACTGGGCAGAAAACTATTCGTTTTTCTTTCAGTGGAAAGTGGTGGGAGATTCTGCCAGGGGCAGTGCAACAGGAGAGGGCAGAGTAGGATGGCCATGTGGGGAAAGAGCTCTAATATATCAAATTAAATACGACGTTAAAACCAAGCAACCAAACACCCCCACTCACACACAGGAAATGAACAGTACAGTTAATTTCCTGTACCACGCACCATCATTTTGGAACTGAAATTTCAAAAGCACAGCTTTCATTTAGAATATGGTACAACCAATGAAGTTAGTATCAATCAAAGGTATTTCTTTCAAATGCAGTGAAATGATTATAAATTATGTTCAATTCCAATTGTAAGGAAATATGAAATATGAGCCATAAGAACCTACTTTGGGGGTTTCAGGTCTCTGTGAATTAGAGCCTTTGGTTTCATACTGTGGAGATATGCCACTCCTTGGGAACACTGTAAACACCAGCTCATGGCATGTGCAGCAGTATAATGAGGCAGAGGTTCAGCACCATGCAGCACTGCAAAACAAAGGCACAAACTAAAAAGAACTTTATTGTATATTACAACAGAAACAATGGAGTTAACGACATACCAGTTAGAAAGCTCTATGGAATCTAAGTAACTATCAATGCCTCATCACTGCAACTAAAAATATCCTTCTACAGACTGTTAAAATAATAGAAATGTCAAAATATTATTCCTTTTTAGTATGTTTTTCATAATTTTTGATGTTAAAATATGGAATGTTTTCCTTGTTCTCAGCTATCCCTGGTAAAGTCTATGGCAAACAAATGCTCAGGGAATTTACAAGTTAAGGAAGAATCTTTTCAGATGTTCCACTGGAAAACCTTAAATGACTTCTACAAAATACAACCAACCGATATCAAGAAACAAACCAGTGGACTGAAAAGTGGTTTTTAAAAGCACACTCCCTTCTCCTTAAAATTATTTTAAGAATTTCAAAGACCCACAGAATGGTTGGGGCTAGAAGGGACATCTGGAGGTCCACCAAGCAGGGTCACAAGCAGGCCACCTAGAGCTGGTTGCTTAGGACCCTGTCCAGGTGGCTTCTGAGAATCTCCAAGGATGGAGACATATGTATGAAACAACTCTGTATTTTAGATCATGTTTTCCCTCACACGACTACTTCAGCTCCAGGAAGACACTGTGTTGAAATTATACTCACCATTGTATAGAGAACCTCCTTCAGCATATTCCATAACAAGACACACCTTTGGGGGTGGGGTGGGGGGGTGGGGTGGGGAGAAGAGGACAAAAAATAGTGATGTTTTAAACATAGGGGCAGAAAACAACTTTTGTAAACTGAAAAGTTCTGTGAGAGGAACTGCAAAGTCTCCATACCTAATCTTATGGAAAATTTATCTATGAGGTAAAGAGTCACCTTGAATGGTACATATTTGCGTATAAGAAACGGCAATCAGTTTTATATTTAGTTCCTACTGTAAGTTAGGAAAGAAGAAAATGATCTCCCTCCCCACCCCCCAATTCCTGAAAAGCAAATGCTGTCTTCAAACTGTAATTCATTTGCCTTTACTTTTTATTTTAGTAGATTATAAAAAATTTTAAATACCATGTCAAAAGAGTATCGCTAGTACTAAGAAAAAAGGGTTGCAGCATTACTTTAACCAAATAAATACCCCATACAAGAATCAGCTAAGGATACATCTGCCCTGCCACAGTACTTGCTTTTCTGCTTTGAGAATTTGAGGGACTGTTTGCAGCTGTGGCAGAAAGAAAGCAAATCCTGAAAATTGCATATATGAGAATAGGAACTGATTTACAAGCTATGAATCATGTGTTGCTAATGTATTTTCTTTTCATATTGCTGATTTGCAGTTAATAGGACTGTAGATATGAATGATGCTACACATGCAAGACACCAGATGCCATTCTGACAAACTGAAGTATAATGGGTGTTCAGAAATAGCTTTGGGGTTTTCTTGAAAGAATTTATTTCCCATAGTGGTGCAAAGAATCCAAAAACCTGAAAATATCAGCCAACCTACATATCTGTATATTTCCTTATTATGGCTAAACCATACGAAGTATATGTAAGATATACACTTTTGTATATAAAAATATACATATTGATGCTTGCATATGTTAAGCTAGTCACCTCTTGTCATACTGACAAAGCTGTAACTTACTGGGTTTAGACAGGCTCCATATAACTTGACGATATTGGGGTGGTTTACTCGTGACAGTTGCCGAAGCTGCAAAACAAATCACACTGTTTCAAACCATGGGAAAAAAAGGTTAATGGTTCATTTTCACATCTATAATTCCTACATCACAACAGCAATTACAGTTTTATATGTCTGCACAACCCTATATGGTGATTTTAGGAATTACAAGACGGATGTCCCCGTTTGCATTTGAATTTATGTAATTAGGTTTGTGTCTAACTGGAACTGTATTTAAAAGAAATTTTAAAGAAATTAAATTTAAAGAAAGTATTTTTTTCCATGATGTAGCAAAATCACTCCAGTCATAAGCACTGTGCAACCAAGACCTTTACAGGTTTGGTGCTCTTCCTGGAGCCTCCAAGTCTGGAATCCCCCTTATCTAACTACATAAACAACTGGAGTCATACTGGCTTTATTAACAATATATTAAATTACTGGTCTTATTAAAAAAAAAGGGCAAAAACCAAACCCACAAACCTATAAAATAAACAGCCAGTTTAATATTAACGTGACGTAGTTCCAAGAACCTATTGCTGCTTGTACTAACTGACAATCAGACTTGATTTGCACTGATTTTTTTTACTAGTAAGCAGGAGAAGAGAAGGCAAAGGAGGTTTTTTCCTTTACATGGACTTCTGGGGCAGCTTATGTTGTTCTTCATCTAGGGAGCTAATATTTTTTTTTGTCCACTTCATAAATTATAGAAAACCCAGAATGGAGTATTACAACTGATGCTTTCATTGTGTAGGGTTTCCTGAATCCCAGTAATTACTCAAGTATTTCTGGAATTATCTTCTCAGATCTCTTTTGAACACAAGAATGCTAGGAGACTGATCAGATCTACTCAGTACTAAATTAGACTCAGATTAATAATATAAAAAACTTTCCATGGTAATGAATGATATAAATATTTACACAGAGAGGCCTATTACAAATATGCTGCCTTTAACCCTTCAGTGTTTTACATTTTTAGTTCCAAAACCAAGAGATTTTTTTAAACATATTTTGTATGTTACATGATGACACACTTGTATATCCTGAACACCCTAAATTCTTACTGACTAAATACGTAGCAGCATGTCACAATACATTTAATTTAAATTAAATGTGTAACTTTTGATTCTAGAAAATGTTATGTATCTTGGGTAGTTTATCCGTATATCTGAACTACTCAAGAACTTTCTGAAGAAGTAGACATTGAATGGAGTGATTGCCCTTAAATAAGTTGTATGTATTAATACGTAAAAAAAAAATAACTAACTGATTATACCTGCATAGAAAAAACTACGTTTCAAGTGTGGACCTGATTGACCGAAGAACGTATGCTGTAGCCCCTGAAAGTGTTTATCTGCTCCAGGATTTGGTGGGTATTCCAGCTGAACCCTGACTCCACGCTGGGACAGAGTCCAGGAGCTGGAGTTTCCCCGATCCGGACGCCCTGCTCTCTTCCCCCCTTGCCTTCCAGTTTTTATGGGAAGCAAACTACAGGAGCTGCAACGTGCTCTGACAGGTGTCCTGTTTTGCATGACAGGGGGTCCAGGCCTGTACTAGGTACCACAGGCTGCATTTACCTTGTAATACAGACACAGCTTTTAGTACGCTAAATTCACCCATTAGTTTAAGAAAACAAACTCTGCCAAACTCCATGTTTTCCAGCAAACTTACTGTACCTCCACAATGAAGGCTTTTCTTTCAGATTCACTTTCTATTTGTTTAATGGCTACATCTTTAGCTCGCCATTTTGCCTTGCAGACCACACCGAAGGCTCCTCTTCCAACAACCTAGAACAAGACAACATGAAACACAAAAAGAAATTTAACTTAGAATACTGAAGACACAGAAGTGAGTTTTGCACCAGCAATTTAGTATTATGCCACCAAAGCATAACCGGTGCTTAGCTAAGCTGCCTCCCGCGATCATTTACAGAAGAACTGGAAAACACACATACAAAACATTTTATTATTAACATGCAGTAACACTATTTCAGAAAAATGTGATCTTAATTATTTCAAAGAAGATTTGTTCGGAAGACAATTAGGTGAATGATGGCAAATTTACGTTTATAGGTTTGACCGGTGAAATTATATCTATCTGCTATATTAGTTTTTGCTTAGTAGTAATAGGAATTCAAACTTCTGAAATTTAAACGCATATGCAAGCAATTGCACAGGGTTATGCTGAAGTCTGGATGAGGTGTTCAGTGTGCTCGAAGTTAACCTGTCATTTTCTCACAGAATTCTCCTGAGAGTCCTCAAATAAAGCACCACGTCTGTGTCAACCATGTTTTCTCTATTTTTGTTAAAGTCTGCTTTCTAGTGTATTTGGAATTAACACTGCCTAAAACTATACAAAACCATGCAAGAGTCCTAACTCTTCCCTGTAACTGCACAGAAGAAGCAGTAGCAGCTTCTGCATACTATATTCTTCCAGAATCCTTTAGCATTTTCTGTGAAGAGGCTCTAACACCACCATTATTTGAGGTAGTTCTTTTAAACCAAGCACGAAAATGAAAGCAGGATAGAGAGGTGTCCTTTTTCTAAGGTCACTTCCAGTTACTGGTGAGTTATAAACTACAGTAAATGGAAATTTCATTTTATTGCATTCAGGGGAAAAAATAGCAACATACAGAAATAACAACATAACATGCATATGCATGCAATGCAAAGTTGAAACTAGAGGGTCACCAAAACAGAGACTCTAGCTGCTACAGGAAAGCACAGACAAGCAAGTTGCTACACATATACCCAAGAGAAGGATGGAGAGGAGGAGGACATGAAAGGCACAAAAAGGCACACAAGCAACTAAGGGATAGGAGTTACTCCAACTCCAGAAAATTCAAGGCAGGGCAATAAGCATGGTGGGGGGAAGAAATGGAGAATGGACTGGGTGGGCTGGTCTGGGATTCTGCATTTGGCCCTATTCACTTTTCTTCAGCATTGGTTTTAACCACATTCTGTGCTTGTGTTCTTAGTCCTTGATTTTGCCTTTTTTTTGGGAGGTGAACGAGAAGAGAACGGAAAGGAAGGAGAGTAGGAAGAGAGTGGAGTGGAAAGCATTTACAAATGTCACTATCATAGCAGTTCATTATGGAAGAATTTAGTTTTACTACCTTAAATGGGTAATGCACACAACATGAATATTATTTTGGATGAAAAACCACATTTCCCAAAATTACAAAGCTCTTCACTAGAAAGAGTTATTTATGACTCATAGTTATTTATGACTTCATCCAACAAAAAAGGGAAAAGATTCTTGGGGATGGGGTAAAGGAATATTAAAAGAGAGATGCAACATAATTAAAGGATCCACAAAATGTTGAAATGTAAGGTTGTATCCACATTATAAAACCCAGGTTCACTCATGAATTCACTCCCTAACAGTTTCTTAAGAAAAGTGTGACTCGTAGGAGATTAGTGAATAACCACACATTCCCAATGCTGAAACAATGCAAACTTCCTGCTGCCTGAATTCTTATCCTCTGAGGAAATAACATTTAATAATTTTGTCTCTTTTTTTGAGATGTTCCCCAATACAGTAATAATCCAGAATGTAAATTAAGAGTGCTGATCCATAGAAAGCAACTCGGTAGCCAGCAATGTAGCAGCACCAGACTGTACCTGTCAGGGTTCCTCGTCAAAGTAAACTGACTATCACGTATGTAAACCACGCCTGGGACATGTTCTCACCACATGCTTTCTTCATAAATAAATAAATGAATAGTGAAGCTGATTTTTCCTAAGAATGGGGTAGATAAGGCTGCAGGTGCACAGCTCAAGACCTGCTAAACTTTCATGCTGAATATGAGAAAGTCTGCAATCAAAAGCCCAATTTGAAGAGGGGAAAATATAAATTAAAAATATAATCGAGATTATGAAATGAGAAAGATTAGAAAAGGGGAAATATGCTTGATGTTTTCGTAAGGTTACATATGTATGTAAGAGATGGCTGCCCCCGAATGGTGGTCAACGGCACTTTTCTCTTCTGGTTTCCTTACTACATCCAAAGCATTTTTCTCTTTTACATTACAGCATGCACTTAGCCTGCCAGGATCTCCTGGCTTCTCAGCCTCCACATCAGTGGCTCACTGACTGAGTCTACCACAAGATAGCCACAGCAGATCCACAGAACATACCCCATTCTGCCCCATGTAAAAAGGGGACCTGGTGACTGTAGCCTCCTCCCTGAGCTAGAGTATAGGGCCTTGACTCTTCTCTTCATAGAACACACACTATTTTCTTGCAGCCCTCAACTGAGATTGGAAACACCAAGCCATAGTGAAGCAGTCTACAAAAATAGTACGTATAAATAAATTGGAAACAGTGAGTCACCAGAAGACCTAGAAGTCCCGAATAGTCTCCCTTGGTATTTCCTCTTCTGTCTCAGAGCCCATTTTGAATAAAACTGCTCAATTTCTTGGAGTTGACAGGCCCCCCACCTTCTTGCAGTAGCACAAGAGAGCTGTCCATTACAACCCCTCTACTCAACTTGCACAGTTCATGACCAGACCTACAGTTTAAGAAAAATCTCATCAGGCTGTGCACGTGCCATGAGTCTGCATTTCACACAAGTGCTGATTTACTGAGCACATGGAAATCATCCACTGTGCAAACCCACGTAACTCAGATAGTACTTCTCAGGCATGAGAAGGCTGCTAAGGAGAGAGTTAAACAAGAGAAGGATGTCACAGAGCAACTGGCGCAGGACAGCAGCAATTTGAAGTCTGCTGTGCCACTATGATATGGAAGAATGCAAACTGGTCAAGTAACTGGGAAGAACTTGTCCCTCCTTAGGGAAAAGGAACTGTGCACATAATGATTACTCCTGGCTGGATGGCACAAGGCTCAGTGACACTCCTTTCAGAAGACTCCTTTTCTCAATGCACCTTCTCTCACACTCAGGGTTTTTGACTATGGCTTTGTTGCATGTAATGCAGTGACAAAGAAAAAAAAAAGCTATTGGAAAACAGTGCATATATATCAGTTAAAAGATTGGTCTCAGGCACAACTGATAAAATTTAGTCAAAGCAATTTGACTTTTTTTTTTACTTAACCTGGATCCATTAATTTGTGATGGATCAGGC
Source organism: Rhynochetos jubatus (assembly GCA_027574665.1). Taxonomy (NCBI): domain Eukaryota; kingdom Metazoa; phylum Chordata; class Aves; order Eurypygiformes; family Rhynochetidae; genus Rhynochetos; species Rhynochetos jubatus. The sequence goes on along the minus strand of CM050650.1, from coordinate 85,055,585 downwards.
TTACTTTTTTTGGCTAGTCGTATCTTCCCTTGCTGAAAAGACTTGTATATGTCCATATGCACAAATATATGTATTATGGATATAATTTTAATATTCTGTGACATCTATTTTAATATATTAAATATATTTATTTTTCGCATGTACATAAGAATAACATCACATGCGTGATTAAAAAAAAAAAAAGCCCAAGTACCTCTTGCATTTGATTCCACTTGGTCAAATTCAGCCCATATAACAACTGTCATATCGTTCCCCTGAAGATAAATCCATCACTATTTGAATAGTCATGGAAGAACTATGCATGTATTTCCAGTTCATATACTGGAGAAATCATGACTTTTCAGTAATGCCATATTTTTAAGTTACATTTCTATTCAATGAAGAAACTAAGACAAATGAGTGTACTGCCCAATGCTATGTTTTATATTGTGCCACGAATGCCACAATGTTTGAAAGTGCTCTATTTGAAAGCTTTATGTGAAAAGTGGAATAAATTCCAAGAATCAGATGCACTTTATGAAGTCCTGCTGATGACTGGGGAGTGAGGGGAGAGAATAAAAACCCACAAGCAGTGTCATACACCAACAGGATGAGTTTATCAGGCAATCAAAATCTTAATTATGTAACAGAAAGCTGTGAGAGGCCATCGGATATATAAATTTTATGGTTGGTGAAAAGAGTTTGACAAATGACTATGCAGTCAAGGTTTCATAACAATTTATCAGCAACTTGGTGCTTAGGCAGGGGGTTGAACTTGAGAAGAGGACACGAATGCAGTGAATATTTACCTAGGATACAGGGAAAACAGAGAAGAGCTGATCCTCTGTTACAGCAGCTCAGCCTCTTGGACAGCATATGAAAGGAGCAACAGTCATATGCAATGACAGATCTGATACAAACTTGAAGTTCACCATATGTGAAAGCCCAGTATGTCTTTCCTACTTAATCTGGAAAAAGTATCTTACTCATCATAAAAACATCCTTTATAAGTTGACAGAATAGAGCATGTGTTGAATTCCACTCACATTTCATTTTCTTCCTTTAAGTTTTCACTGAACTTATTCTTTAAAGGAGCAAGTCTTAGGATTTGTCAGAATGGTTTAAACACTAGTAGTTTCCTTCAACACCGTGTGCTGGAACAAAGAAACTTAATAGCACAGGAGGGAGGTGCTGCCTGAACTTTAGTTTCTTCACACTCACTCCTCCTTGTCCCCCGCTGTTGGTGCCCCACCATATGTTTGGTCAGTAGTGCATATTCTGAATTATATGAAGCACACTTAATGGAACTATTGACACAACAAATCAATAAACAGCAGTTGATCTGTAGCACTGCGTATGTTTGGAAAGTGATCTAAAAATAAACACATTCTTTTGGTAAAAGATTGTGGCTGTCTAAATATCTTCTAAGAGAAAAATAGGAAAACACAGGGCAGATGACACATTTAGAAATAGAACACCAGGGCTTCTACTTTTCCCCAGAACACAATTAAGTTTGTCAAGTATCACTTGGTTAGTACATGACACAGACACATTTTAAACTGGCAGAAAGGCTTAAAGAGCTTTAAAGATTGAAAAGTATATTACAAATTTATTCCTCTCCGTATAAAATTCAAACCCGTAAAAAGTTGCGTGACAAAGTGACATGGCCAAAGACAGTCCCACTCGCATGTTTTCCAGACAATGTATTTAGAGTCTTATTTAAAGACTGTGAACCATACAAGAGCCCTGGAACAAACATTACCTCTGCTTCTGTGTACAAATAGTATCAAATGCTGTACATAAACAAAGATACATGATACTGGCTGGTAAGTATGTAGACTATACTGACTGGCAAGTATCTAGACAAGAAAACATGCAGGAAATGGAGATTGCAGATATGTTAAGCCCTTAAGCATGTATTTTGTCCTACGGGATGCGACCAAGATTTTTGTCCCCCCACAGTAAAACAAGAAAAATGCATGTGTTTATTCAGATGCACCCTATTCCCCTACCAAATGTAGAAATTTTGGAAGAATTCATTTCACTTTGCCTTAACTACACAGGTTTTCTGTTCACTCAAAAAATTTTAATCTCCATCCAATAAGTTTCCATGTTAGTTGGCTCTGCAGGCTGGATACCCGGTGCTTTTTTTCCTAAAAACACCTTGCTGAATATGTAAGACAGCAATAAAATATAACAGCTCCCTTGTTAGCAGATGTAGTATTCTTTGGAGAATTGTCTTCATAATTCACAGTATCTACACAACACGTCTGTTTACGACTTTGGGAAACAAGACAAGCAGCTAAAAAAAACCAAAAACAAATCCATAACAACAGAAAATCAACTAAACCCATGCTTCCAAACAGACAGCAGTCTCTAAATTATCTTTAATATCTATGCCCCTTTTGTTACTGGTATATTTGCAAATGAAAGGTTCATGCAAACTCAACTTTTGGATCTCCCAAGCTCCAGACACAATGCAAGACTTTGGGGGGGGGGGAAGATGTTCTACAATGCTTTGTGAAAACAGGAATACCTTTTTAAACTTAGTTGTTTCTATTCTTTCTATCTACCGCAGTTCCAGCAGCACCAATAAAGCATACAAATATCTTCAGTTTTTCACACATCTGCCCATACAACGCATGGAAAGCACATACATTAAAAAAACCACAAGTGCCAAAAGCAGCCATGAACAACAGTTTACAACCCCTAAAAATATATGCCTACATTTTCTATCATTCATTCAACAGTCTCAAATTCCAGCTTTGGTTCCTCTCTGTGTGCTATGCTTTATTAAGCAAGTTGAAGCAAATCGGCCCCATGCCACAAATGACTGTAGCCAATACCCTGGCAGCACTTTTAGGAAGGAGTTCAGACCTGCCAATTCTTACAGCTACGTTCTTTGACTGGTTAAGTTTATTTGTATTAGTGCTCACCCCAATTCTAAACGTTGCTTTCCCTTTCTGGGATTCACACAGCAGTGAAAAAAAAACAACCTAATCCCACTAATCTTGAAGAAACAAAGTAATTAGTTTCCCAATTTCAACATAATCTGAAGTTACGCAAAACACTCTAGGAAAAAAAAAAGGTTTCTTAATAAACAAAATTAGTTACTAAAAATCAACTTATGTTCTTAATAAATATACATAACTTTGGCTTGCCACAAACTAATACAGTTGGTCCATATTTAGGACATCATCTGCTGGAGCTGCACAACACTGTACAGCTATTATGTAGTGACTCAACTATCGGAATTTAGTTCTGTTTTAAGAAATTGTTCTCTTTTCAACTTTATCAGAATATATTTATGGAGAATCAAAGCACCATCATACATGTTCCTGAAATTATGTGTGTTTCCAGAAATTCTTCGTTTGCTCTAAACACAGAACCCACCCTCTGCATTTCAACAGCTCAGTCATTCTAAGAAATGCATGCATCTTAAGCAAAGATAAGAGTTTATCAGGCTATACTGTCGTTCCAGCTTTTTACATACTGACATCCTTTTACACGTGTCTCAAGAATTGAACTCATTTTAATTACCAGTAATTTAAAAACATTAACAAAACACTTGTCTAATTTTCTAGACTGAATCAACTTGTTCCGTTACAGCAGCCCAGACAGGAGATTCTAGGTTTAGACACAAAATGCTGGGTAATGAGGCATGCAGGGTGAAGGACTCCAACACGGATTGGGTTTGCTGGGCTGGCACAGTCTAAAATCACCAGTCTTTGAAAATACAAATAATCATTCTGCAGTCAGTAAAGTATTGCTAGAATCCACTGGGTGGGATAACCAGAACAAGCTTCGCGTGTCCCTTATTTTTCACCTAGGGAAGGGCCTTCCCTCCCCCAAATTTCTGACAGCAGTTACACTGTCACTCAGTTGTGACCTTAGCTGCTGTATTACACATGGAACCTTATTATTATCTCATAAACACGCATCTTGTTTTCATCACTGGAATAGAAAAGCCTGTGAGGTTTCTCTCCCATGCATTCTTTAAGAGAGTAAAATGTAGTTTTATTTTACAGGATGCAAACTGATGTACTGAATAAATCTACTTGGGCAGAAATAAGCATACAGTCTTAACAGTTTAACTAGCTGATTAGCCCTTTTTTAACACTTACTGCACACTAAATTTCATCCACATGAAATCGGTTACATAACTTCCGCTATAAATTCACACTCCAGCTGACACTTCAGCTGTTTTCTTATGTAGATGTATGAAGAGAATCTTCTTCTGATATAACTAAACAAAATTAAAATAGTGGTTTGAATTAAATCAGAAATGTACTCAGAGAAAGATCACAGAAATTCCAGCTTAAGTTTTCACCACATACTAATTTTTTGCCTTTGCTTCTGGAAGCCCAACTTCGCACCTTGAAGGTTTACAGATTCACAGAGTGATAGAGGTTGGAAGGGGCCTCTAGAGATCATCTAGTCCAACACCCCTGCCAGAGCAGGATCCCCTAGAGCAGATTACACAGGAACAAGTCCAGGCTGCTTCTGAAAGTCTCCAGGGAAGGAGACTCCACCCACTAACGTAACCTCCAGGCTAAACAGACCCAGCTCTCTCAGCCTTTCCTCAGATGGAAGGTGCTCCAGGCCCTTCACCATCTTAATTTCTGAAAAAGGCTGAGAAATTGTAGATGCAACTGACTTCAGACAGAATCCAAACTACCACCCTTGCTTCTTGAGTACCAAGCCTTTCACGCTCACATCAGCTATTCAAAAATATTGTTCAGATCTCAGTTCACACCCCCAGTTCTCATCCAAACACAATCCAATTTTGCAGATTTTTAGAATGGGTATTCTGCAACTGGACACAGTCCCCCAGGACAGAACAACTATGAAGTTTCATATATGGAGGTAGTAACAGTTCCATGTTCAGCAGCAGTTTACACAAACTTGCTTTACCTTGGAGTGTAACAAACAATCATTTATTACATCTCAATTTTTTTGAAGTTAACTACTATAAAGGGGAGAAAAAAAGCAGTTGTCACACTGTATTCCTCATTCTCTTATCTCTGAACTGCTCTGCTCTATAACTGCAAGGAACACACGGAGTTCTCAGCACACTTCTCAAGCAGTTAATGAAATAACTCAACTGTATCGAAAACATCTAAGGTAGGTGAACATGCCATAAATCGCAGCTCCTTAGTTGCTGGCACCTTAAGTAGGTTTTCTAAAATAAATATTTAGAAAGCTTACCTGTTCACCTTAAAGAAAATATTACCCTAGATCGCCCCAGAATTTACTAATGTTGTTCAAATAGACTGCTGATAATAAACTTCAGTGTATACTACAGTATATCAGCATAGGGTTAAACAGCAGTTTTCAAATAACTTAGGCTTTCACTGTTCGAAAGTAAGTTACAGCTACACAAACAGGGCAATGGTTTCCACCCTGGCTACACCAGTGACTGGGCAGGGCCACAGCATACATGAACAGACATGCATCTTTTGGCTGTGAGATCCAAGGCATACACACATCATGTGATGAGGAGGTCTGCGCTTTGGTCATGTATGGGACTGTTATCGAGTTACATGATGGAGGAAGGGCTGTGGGATTTTCAGGAAAGACTGGCAGGGAGCAGGTTGCCAGAACAATTCAAAACCAAAGTCTGTTCATTGCTTATATGTGAAAGCTCCTCTGGGAAGAAAAGGCAGAAGTGTTTAGGCTAGATTTAAACATAAGAATTTAAAGGAGGGCTATTAGGCTTTTTATTGTTAACTTTATTTCAGTTATATTAAGTTTTCAGATAAATTCTGTAGTCCTATCTATTCAGTTTCTAAAGATTTGCCTACCTAATACCTGAAAACTTAGGAGAAGACATTCTCACAGTCAAAAATTTGCATGGTAAAGTACATTATTTTTCCCCTTCTACTTCTGAAGATGCTCCCACCGTGTCACATCAATTTTAGTTTAACTCCAACTCATTCATAAAAATTATCTCTGTATTTTACTTCACTCTAAGCACTTTAAATGGCACCTTGAAGTTGGAGACATGTTTGACAGGCGGGAACTAACACTACAGTACGGTTAGTCATGCGTATGGTAGCTAAACCAAAACATGGTATATTCTTGACATTATCCAGTAGAGTTCAGCCAAAACTGAATGAAAGCGCACTTATAGATCTCAGATTTATTAGCAAGGACTCAGGGCCTGCAAGTATTTCAGAACTTCAATATCTATTAATAAACCAGTGGCAGAGTGGGACTGCTATCTGCTGACAAGACAGCCTTGATAATACAACAGCAAAGCTATGATTATACAAGCATTCGAGTTCCCAGTGTAGATATGTTGACACTCCATTTTGAAACATCTGAAGATTACCAAGCATACTAAAATTTGACTGCTTTGAGTCCTTACACCCATTAAAAAAAATCATTGAAGACTGCTGAACCTGCAGTGAAGAGCACAGAAAATCTTCAGTAACGATGTATGTTTTGTTAAGACTTCAAAGTTGACTGTTTGCTCTGAAGCTGCATCATAAGAGGTTAACACCCACAGCTGACAGAAGCAAGATCTAAGTATGGTCCCTAATTCACCTTATTGTAAAGTAGATCTTATAATGATGTTTACATTGTATTCAGCACTGCGGTATCCTCCCTGGCTGTAAGAATTTCTGGAAAGACAAGGTACACTGAGCAAAACTCAAAATGCTACACCAGCAGTCATCAGATTTTCTCCTGGAGAAGACTTTCAGAGCTCCCCTGCTTATATCACAGGAGTTTTGTCATCTCCAACAGAAATACTACTTTGAGGATAATGCAACAGTCACATTAGAGCATAAGTAACTGCTTATGCATTTCCGTGCATACAGTCCTGTCTCTGCAGGTGCCAAGCAGGTATGCAGGACACAGACAAGCTCTGAATGCTAAACCTTGGAACGATAAATTCTAGTTACACCAATTACTCACTATACAGCTCCACATTTCCTACTTGCACAACAGCAATAGAACCCTTGCTAACAGCCTTCCCAAGGGTGTCATGAGGATTAAAGATTTGTACAGCATTTTAGTCATTCAAAGCGCTATGTCTAACCTATTGGATGTGCTACTCACTTTTGTGAGCCATCACAGGGCACCTTTACACGATGGATAAATTCCCATCAACTTTATCTTCTTCTTTGGGTGAGAAACCCACTTTTCCCAAAACATATGATTTGATCCCTGTCCATCAGTAAGTGTTGCGGAAGCGTCAGCAAATTTTTTGCATTATCAAATGCAAAAATATTTATCAGTTCCCAAACACCCTAAAATTTTCTCACTTCAGAACAGTTAAATGCATAAAGGGAAGAGGAACAATTACACTTACAGAGTCAAAAATCTTCATGACTTCCACATTCATAGAAAGGGGAAAAGGCAATCTTTTGGAAGACAGTGTCTTCTGAGAATTTCTAGTGTCTGCTACAGCGAAAGTCGAAGTTACCACAACACTACCTGAATACAGCTGAAAGTGCTCTGGTGTTCTATGGCAATACTGCAGATTTTATATTCTGTGATCTCTCCCAGGTCACACAGGCCCAGCATAATAATTATGAACAAACTAGTATCTAGCAAACCACTTTAAAAACGTGAGTTGTTTGTTGTCATATCTATAGCAGTTACTACACAAAACTAAATTAAATTCCATATAAACTTTTTAAGAAAAACAGAGTAATTATTACTGAAAGACAAAGATGTTAATCTATGAATAAAACCACAAAGACTGTTTCAGCAGTCTTCATGCTGTTTCTTGGATGTCTGTTAGGTCCAGACTCTACAAGCTGGCCTCAAAGTCAGTATAGATCTGTGTGAAGCAACTTCATTCCTGTAGAGACATTAGCAGGGCAGGATGAAAAAATCCAACAGCAGCAATATTATTGTGTGATTATGAGGGCTAAACACCGTGGTATATATGTATTACTGAGCCCATTAGTAAAGCACGTAAGCTATCCTAGATCACACCCATTCTACCTTCCAGACAGACAAAAAGTACATATGGAATTCTGTACTTCCTCCATTCCATTCCAGCCTCAAGTAATTTAAAGCAACAATTTTACTATAAAACTTTCTACAGAAGAAGTAGTACTTGCTTCCAACCATGTTATACGCTGTCACTTCCCCGGTGACATAAATGAAATGTTACAGATCCCTGAGTGCAACATCACTCGCCCACGTTAAGAAAAAAATAGAAAGTCCTGTACTTGCTTACAGCTAACAGAGCTGTAAACTTAGCAAATAATTAACACTGGTATGATGATTATAGATACAGTGGGGTGGCAGAAAGAGAAAACAGGGGCATACAGAAATAGAGATCTGAAAGGAACATCAGAATTAACAGTTCTCTCTTGTGACTGCGCTGGACAACTGTGTTTGCCACCCATACTAAAGTGGGTGGCAAAATGGGCTGCGAAACTTTATGAAGTCCTGAATCAATCTATCCCTCTTAAATAAAACCCCGCAGTACAGCACCCAGCAGCAGGGCTACTGTAAGCCAGCTGGCACCTCCGCTCCCAGCCATCCCGCTGTTGTTCCCTGGTGCCAACCGCTGCAGCATCCCGAGAAGGGAACCCCCTGGGCAGGTACACCGCGGGGGGTGGCATCCCCGCGCACCCAGGAAGCCTCCGCGGCACCTTCCTCCAGCTGGGGGGTCGGCGCGGAGGAGAGCAACCCCGGAGTCCCCCGGCGGGGGCCAGGCTGTGCCCCGGCTGTGCCCCCTCCCCCGGCTCGCCAGCAGCAGGCCGCGCCCAGGGCGTACCGCGGGGGGGTGGCCCGACGGCCGGGCCCTCACTGACCTCTTCCACCTCGATCTCTTTGTAGTCGATTTCTTCGAAGTTGAGGACCGGGGGGGTTTCAATCATTTCAGCGGAGGCGGCAGCAGACATCCCTCCTCTTTCACCTGGGGGAGGAGAGGCCAGGGCAGGCCGGGGGCGGAGGGCTCGGCGCCGGGCAGCCCAGGGCCTGGGCCGGGGCTACGCGGGGCGCGGCGGCGGCTCCTGCCCTCCGCGCGGGCTCAGGTCGGGGAGGGCCTGGCCGAGGCGCCGCCTGGGCCGCCGCGCGGGGCGAGGCCGCATCCGCGGCGGCCGCGGGCCTCAGCGGCAGCAGGCGGAAGGCCCACCGGCGGCGGCGGCGGCGCCGCTCCGCATCCCGCGCCCTCCCGCACCCCCGCGGAGCGCCGCGCCGGCTGCCCTAGGCCGCGGCCTCAGCGGGGCCTGGGAGCCGCCTCGGCCGCGCGTCCCCGGCGGAGAGAAGGGGGGCGCCCCCGGGGCCGAAGCTGGCCGCCTCCGCCGACAACGGCGGCGGCAACGGCGGCGGCGGACGACGGGACCGCGGCGGGGGTGTGGGGAAGCCGCTCAGAGCCGCGCCGCGGCGGCCGCCGCTGACATCAGAGCCGCTTCCTGCTGCCCCGGCCGGGATGGCGGGGGAGGGACCGCCGGGGGAGGAGGCGGGCAGGGCAAACACGCCGGCAGCGGCTGCTACTCAGGCGGCCGCGGAGGGGCCGCGGCCTGGCGGCGGCAGCCCCGCCCCGCCCGCCGCGCCCCGCCCCCGCTGCCCGCCGCCGCCAGGGGGAGCAGCCGCGGCCACGACCCCGGTTCCCCTTCCTGCCGCCACCGCTGGCGCCGGCCGGGCGGGCTGGGGGCTGCTGCAGGAGTGCTGAATAGGTCTTTTCCTACTAGATTATATATATATATATATATATATATTTTTTTTTTTTTTTTTCCCCAGGGGTATAGGTATGGGAGACATGCGTCTTGGGACGCGCCTTCCCTGAAGGCAGAAGAGCAGCGTTGGGTGGCCTGTGCTCTTTAGCGGCTCTCGGAGGAGTCGTGTAGAGGGTGGCTGAGGGGGCAGAGGAGGGTGACACAGCACGAGCACAGGCTGGGCGGAGAATGGATCGAGAGCAGCCCAGAGTTACTGGTGGTACCGGTGGATGAAAAACTGGACATGAGCCAGCAGTGTGCGCTGGCAGCCCAGAAAGCCAACCGGATCCTGGGCTGTACCAGGAGAAGCGTGGCCAGCAGGTCGGGGGAGGGGATTCTCCCCCTCTACTCTGGTGAGACCCCACCTGGAGTGCTGTGTCCAGCTGTGGAGCCCTCAGCATAAGAAGGATATTGACTGGTTGGAACGAGTCCAGAGGAGGCCACGAAGATGCTCAGAGGGCTGGAGCCCCTCTGCTATGGGGACAGGCTGAGAGAGTTGGGCTTGTTCAGCCTGGAGAAGGCTCCGGGTAGACCTTACAGCTCCTTCCAGTACCTGAAGGGGCCTGCAAGGAAGCTGGGTGGGGGGAGTTTTTACAAGGGCCTGTAGTGACAAGAGAAGGGGTAATGGGTTTTTATTGAAGGTGGGGAGATTTAGATTGGACATCAGGAAAAGATTCTTCCCAGAGAGGGTGGTGAGGCACTGGGACAGATTGCCCAGAGAAGCTGTGGATGCCCCATCCCTGGGAGTGTTCAAGGCCAGGCTGGATGAGGCTTTGAGCAACCTGGTCTAGTGGAGGGTGTCCCTGCCCATGGCAGGGGGGTTGGAACTAGATGGTCTTTAAGGTCCCTTCCAACCCAAACCATCCTGTGATTCTGTGATTAAGACTCTGATGCAAACACATAGCAGTAAGAAGATAAGACTTGGGAATGAACTTGGACCTTCACTGCTCCCTTTCCAGTCCCCAGCTAATGGAGCCTCAGCCCACTCTTCCAGCAGCGAGTGCCTGCTTTGACTGTTGGCTGGAGTCATGTGTCAGTGTTTCGGTGGTAAATCTCACAGGCTGAGGCTTCAGGATGACCCACCGTGTGAAGTCAGTGCTGGGATGAGTAGATGTAGCTGCTGTGTTTTGCTGAAATAGGTGTGCTTCATTTCAATATGTTTAGCCTCAGGGCTATATATAAAAAGTTATGTTATTGTACAATACTATTAATAGTATGTAATTTTAGTAGATCTAGCATGCTTTCCTAGATCTTCCTCTGCTAAAATGCTAGTAAATGTCTATACCTCACAATGAAGTCACATAAATGTGAGATAGAGCTGGTTTATAGAGCTGGCCTGAGAAAGCCAATTAAACAATTAACTAGGAAAGAGAAAATCAAGGATGATTGTGGGTAGTGGCTTTCTCTCATGATGGCTCAGCCACTGTTAGAAAAGCTGAAGAGAAAGTACCTCTGTCAGAGCTACTGTGCTTTGTGACAGGCTGTCATTTTGGGTTGTTTGCTCCCCTCTTGTCCTTTTCTGTCAGCTTTAGTAATTTGTCCAGGATTTCCAGATATCTGGCAGCCCAGAAATCCCAGACAAGCACTCAGGGTACGTGTACTGGTTGACTGTGTTGCATGCAAGATGAAACTAGTTTCCAGAACAGGTTGGATTGGTGTGATTACTTCGCCCCAGCGGTCTCTGTGTGCATGGGGACCAGACTCATATCCTGACTGCCTTGAGTTCCTGTTGCTTTTTGATTTTCTGACATGATTTGGTCTAGAAAGATCTGAAGAGGCTTCTGTTAGATGTGGGAAGGTTCTGGCTACCACAAAATCTGGCTAATATCTGGTTCATCCAGCAGTGGGATTATTCAGAGCCTAGTTGCTCAGAGGTTGTATATGGGTTTGGATGTTCATATTGACCATGTTGCTCTCCAGATATGTAGTCTTTGGATGATTTGGATCTAGCACCCACCTATACCCAGCGGTGCATTTGAGTTTCATTTTCATGAAAGCCACAGTTAGTACACATCTTGATCATACTGTGACATGGGGTCACAAAGTACGTTTGTACGTGGACCTGACGATTTCTTGAGGGAAAGTAGATGACTTTTGTGTAAGCATCTATTACTGTCTCAACTGCTGAGTGTAAAATATATTGGTTTTTGGAAGATGAAGAATCTGTATTTCTGAGGTGTTGAGAAACTGCAGATCAGATCAAAACCAGACTCAGATAAATTCACAGTGCTGGATTAATTGCTTCAGTTCTCTAAACACTTTTAAGACTGGGATTCGAGACAGCCAACACACAGTCAACTGAAGCCAAGAAAGAGGAGTGAATGAAATAAAAAGAATCTGTGAAAATTTATCACTGCTGGTCTTGATACTTAGTTGCAGTCTTGAGCATGGTGTCAGGCAGAATTCTGAATTTAAGACTTCTCTTATTTTACATGTGCATTGAGGAAGGTGAACTACATCAGTGCTTTTTAGAAAGATGTCCAGGTGGGTGGGGGTACTTTAAGTGACTGTTGGCAATTTCTAGTGAAAACTGAATATTTGGATTTTTGTTATATTTCGCAGACCTTTCTTGAGGATATATAGCAGGCAAGTGACAGTTGCAGTCTTTTATATTTTAGTGGTGAGATTTTTCTGTTACCTTTATTTTTTTTTAATGAGAATTAAGAGTGCAGAAGAGAGTGTTCCAATTATAGTTGCTTGTGAGGTTCATTTCCTTTCAGAAATTGATGTAGAAATATGTATCTGAGAAATAATGAGCTCTCTCTTTGTGAAGGCAGAGTCATCATCATTATCAAAATGTCACTGTTGTGAAGATCAGGTGGGGTTTTACGGATGTGGTAATTTTGATGTTACTTCTTTTTGTTTTCTGACTGATGCAGTCTTAATTAGCTGTGTTGGGGACTGGGTATAACTTATACACCCACAAAATAGAATATTTTAAATATTTATTCAACACATACTTTTGAAGGGTGAAGGAAAAGAAAAGCTGCATCTACCACAGGCTGTGTTTATCTGTGAGAAAAGGTGCTGTCGTGTTTAGAAGAAAATCTTAGAATCTGGGAAGCCCACAACCTGGGTCTTAATTGCCCATCTCTACCATTGGAAAGAGGTTACACTGCTGGGAAGGTGGCTACTTGAAGACTGCTGGAAGAAGGGTACCACGGTCAGAACATGCACAAATGGTCAAACCTGGGATAACTGCTGTGGAGATGTTTGTAAACCTGCCATAGAACAGGTTCAAGAGCTGTATTTTCTCAGAAGATGAGGCAGTAGCTCTTATGCCAAGTATAAAGTAAGTCTACATGGCCAGCTTAACAGACCAGAGACTTAGCCCTAACATCTGCATATCTTACCTAAAATTTATCCAATGTATACAGAATCTTAAAGTTTAGAATTTGGGCATGTTTTCATGAGTACTGACAAAGGCACAGATACATTATCCTGGCTACCCTCTGTCCAGCTCCCTTAAAATTACTCCATGTAACAGTGGTAGGAGATTTTTAAGAAGATCAAACCATCATTATTTCTCTCTGACTTAATTTAGAAAAAAGCTAAAAGTGAGTTCTTCTTTCAAAAGATTTAAATTTGTGTTGTATTTTCAGTATATGCAATTTTTTCAGTTGGTTAAAGCAACAGAAGAATGATAACTAGAAAGCAGTGATGGAAGGTGTTGGATGGTCTCAACAACTGGCATACCTACAATGAGGAAGGTTCCCTTCTATCTTTAAGCACAGGAATAGTTCATGTTTCTGTCAAGACTGATTCTGTTTTTATCTTGCTAAATATTGTCTTGTAAATGTGAAGTTATGTCATTTCAGCTTGTGGGAACCCTGTGTGATCAAAGACCTTGATGCCAGCCTGTAGAACTGATTGCGAGTCATCAGCCTCATCCCTCCAGTGTGTTGGAAAGTGTCTGGATGCATGCTATTCATAGGAAACCTGCAGGAGCTGGAAGGAGAGGAATTAGGCTGGCTGGCTGAGTGACAAGAACTGGTGAATGAACTGTCTTGTGCATTGCCTTGCAAGTGTGAGGCCAGAGCAGGTCCCTGGTGATCAGTAGTATGGAGCACACTATGAAATGTGCTGTACAAATTCAGGTCTCAGCTGGGGCGTACATCCTGGAGAAGCCCACTTCTTGTTCCAGTGCAAGCACAGTGAAAATATCTCATGAGGAGAAATCACCATGATGAAACTGAAAGGTTTCTGTTACTCAGCATGGCAGAGTTGTTGCCTAATCCACTCTTCTCGTGTAGTTCCTTTGGCTTGTGTGTTAAGATTTCCCAAGAGTGTGTTGCAACTTTTTGTGTGTCAGATTTCACTATGAATCTCAATGATTTCACCAATTCTGTCTTGCATTAGTGGTTTGCAAACAGCTGCGAAGCAGCACAAAGGTGTCATCTGCCAAATAGACTGAGACAGCAGCCCCAACACGCTTCGTATTTTCTTATTAATTTGTTCTCTTTCTCCCCCACACTGTGTAAAGTCTTCTAAAAAGCTATGAATTCCTTCACTTGTGGTGTGCCTTATAATTTGTAATAAAATGCATTAAAAAAAAAAAGCCTTGCAAAATTAATGCATGAGCTGCTTTGCTACATACCAGACATCGCTGCATGCAAGGAACTGTATTCACTTTGGTAAAGGGAAAAAGATGTTCTTGTGTATGAACGTTACAGGAATTCACATGGTCACAATTGTTTCTGAACCTTATTTTGCCTCCTAATCTGAGATGTTTTAGATCTCTCAGAGTTTTCCAGTAGCCTAAACCACCAAGAGAGCTAGGAAAGAGGTGTAATGCAGCCACTGTGCAGTGAGGGCAAAGTAAAGGTGAGAGATGATCTGGATCATCTAGATCAGTTCTGAAACCAAGAACTAATGTGTTTCCCCTGTTGCAACTATCAGCAGCTGGGATTGGCTAGTGGGAAAAGGTAATAGCACATTTAGCACACAGGGAAGAAGGAAAGACAAATGGCAATAGACTGTCTGATCTTCAACGGAGAGGTCTGACAGACACAGCACATGAAATTTCTGATAGAAGATATGTTATAAAAGGCAGAAACGGTGCAAGATATATATAAAGTAGCAAAGGTATTTTAGAAAGGTGCAAAAAGTGATCTAGGCATCTGGGTATGTGTTGGTCTGCTCTCAGTAAGCTTTAATATAAAATATGAAGGGGAGAATAATAAAGAGCATGGAGGTAAATGGAATGAAATGACACATCTTTTAATCAAAGGTAGATTATCTCAGATTAACAAAAGATCATTTTTGATAAATTCTGTGATATTTTTAGGCAAAGGGAATAGATAGAACTCTTCTATCTTGATTGTATTTGATATATTGCCTTGTGGGAAATTATTAATTAAGGTGGACATGATGAGTCATTAAAAGAATTGAAAGTGGGTAAGGAGAGTAGGGGAGTAGTCAGAAGACAATGGGGAATATTAAAATGGGAAGTATTGGAACAAAGTTACTAATAGATTTTTTTTTTAAGATTCAATTTTGAGAGCAACCTTGTTAATAATTTCTTTAATTATGTTGATAAGAGAATTAGGAGAGTGACAGTGATTCTGGTGACACAAGTTTAGACAGCATAGTTAATGGAAAAGAGGATAAAAATATCAAATGGGAAAAAATTAGATGGCTCCAAGGACAAGAGAAATAAAGTGGCTAATATTTAAAATATTAGAGGGCAAGTTCATGAATTAATTTGAGAACTCTGTTATCCTATAAAAGACATATTGGGAAGAGATGAAAAAGAGTACAACTTGCATGTTTTAACTGGTTTTAGGAGGACTATGAGTCTTGTAGATAATGCACCTAGAAAAAAGTGCAAGCTTATATATCCTGTGTGATGTATCCAGTAAAGCTGTACAAGGTTATGCAGACCTCATCTGAAGGCTACAGTGTTGGTTATCTGCTTTCCAAGAAAAATGAATTGAGACCTAACTAGTTGCAGAGAAAAGCTACAAAGATGGTCAAGATAAGTGAGGGCTTACCACAGAAGGGAAAATAAAACAACTTGGCATGTTTATTCCTGCAAAACAAAGACAGAGAGGATATATGTTGCCTCTTTTTAAAGAGATTGGAAAGATAAAGACATTGGGGAGGTAAACAGTACTGATGGAAGAGTGAAGCTCAAGCAAAGGGAAAGTTCTTTTGGCATAAGAATCCTGTTAATGTGTGCAGATTAGAAACCTGAAAAAGGTTTCTTGCCATCAGGGCAGAAGTCGCTTCACTGGGTGGTGCCTGAGCAGTGAAATGTTTGTCATGACTGTCTGTGAGAGGGGACTACAGTGTTCATTGCCTAAGGAGGTCCCATCCAATCATATGGTGGCCAAACCAGTGCTCTTAAAAGTGAAATTAATGAATTGTTATGGTCTTTCTTTATCTGAGTATACATTGAAATGAACTGGTATGTTCTTAAGATGAAGTAAAAATTACATTGATAGAAGTAGGTAAGTCCTTGTTCTGAAGTACGAGGTGAAGTTTGGAGGGAGAGGGGATTTTTATTTTTTTATCTCTTGGAGAAGGAATATCAGTCTCAAATCTCTTTTTCATCTTTTAAGCCTTCACAGTCATGAATCTGAGCACAAGGAGGGAATTCTTGCAGGTATGATTTTTAAGCAATATTAGAATGACAGCCTTTTACGTTTTACACAAGACACACAAGTGGGTGGAGTACCACAAAGCACCGGAGCAGTGGACTGGAGGTAGGTGGGGAGGCTGTTCATGGCTTTCATCATGTAATGAGGATAAAGACTAATGTAGCCCAAGTGCATGTACACTGAGACTTCTGTGGATGAGGAACTTGTCTTCAAAATCTTTCCATTCTAGAAAATCTATTTAGCTATTTAAATGAGAAACAGGTATAGATGTTCTGCGTGCTTAGTTTCTGGTTTTCATACCAGCTAGAACTGGCAGAAACAAGGAAAATGGAGAGCTGTAGGTCAAATGAAGAACCAACCCTATAAGGAAAGTCGGAAGGAGTTAGGTCTTTTCTCCCTGGAGAATAGTAGGCTCAGGGAAGGACCTCATCACAGTATTCCAGTACTTAAAGGGCAGCTACAAAGAGTGTGGAAGCTCTCTTTCATAAAGACCCACATGGAGAAGACAGGGGACAATGAGTACAAGTTGCACTGTGAGAGTTTCCATCTTGATGCAAGAAAGACTTCTTTTCCGGTGAGAACAATCATTGACTGGAACAACCTTGCCAGGGGTGTGGTGGAGTCCCCACCACTGGAGGGTTTCAAGAACCAACTGGACAAGGTGCTAGATAATCTCATCTAGCCTCCTTCTCCCAAACAAGGTTGGATGCGATGATCATTCGAGGTCCCTTCCAACATGGGATGTTCTGTATTTCTAGGAAATACTCTAGCAGGCTAGAAACATCTCCACAGAAGGCAGCCTGATTCTTGTGCAGTTCAACAGCATGAGTGCCAAACACAGACCTGCAGTTCCTGTTTCCACATGCAGGAGTGCCTTGTGTGTGGCTCTGCTTTCTGGTTGCTTATGGATGAGTGTTTGGCTAACAGACTACGTAGGCGTTTGGAGGACTCAAAGATGTCACCCTTCATCTGACTAGAAAGTCATCTTTCTAATTGATACCTGATTCATATGTTTTATAACCAATATGCTAGAAGTCACTGTTTTGTAATGTAAAATAAAAATCACAAAGATCTGGCTCTTTTTAATGAGGTATTCATTAACGTGCTTTGCCATGCGTCATTAGAATGGTATATCTTTCTAGAAGGTATCTTAAAAAATGGTCAGTCAAAATCATCTGTAATCAAGATAACATGCTCTCACCAGTGGAAGAATGAAGCAAATACAACCACAGAAGAAGGAAGAAAGCAGTTTATATCATTGTATCACTTGTTTGGTGATGAAATATGGAAATATGGACATTGTATTCTGATTTACTCGGAGCACAAGACACATGATGCTCCCAATTAAGTGAGATCAGATAGGAGCAAAAGTCACAGTAATATCAGAAGTGACAAATCACCAGAAATTTTCCTGTCCCCCCTAGAAACCTCCAGTCAGGTGGCACTTGACCACTGTGAGTAACTGAGTGTTTCATAAAGGCAGTGGTTCTTTAGGCCATTACTGTAGCCATTACTTCGACAGCCAGATCAATATAATAGAAGTGCTGAGCCAATTAACTTGCTAAGGCCTAATTTTTGGAATAACCTCAACAAATCCTAGTATCTAACATAATTCTTCAGTGAGCATAAATACACCTATCTATTGTTGTCAGACCAGTAGGTTTGATGTTAATGACACTTGAGAGAATTTCTTCTCAGCATAGGTCAAAGTTCTGAATGTAAAATCGTTCTGGTTTATATCTACTAGTTCATAAATTTAGTCCCTGCAACAGAGATAAATTTCTTTAAAATCTGAGATAATTTTAATCTACAGGTGCCACTTTCTAGTGGAGAATCCATCCCCAAGGACACTGAATGTTTTACATGGGAGATGCTCTCAGTCACTCCTCTTGATACTCTGACTCCATGTGATCTGCTGTTTATTTGAGCAGGGGAAGGAGTCCAAATAATGTGTTATAACTCCTTGACTTAATTGATTTTATCATATCATTTCAATCAATTCATAATGCCCTGGCATTTAATGGCATCTTTGGGAGATCAATGTTTGATGAATGTTTGAATCCCCTCACACAGAGGAAGGATTTGAATGTCTGTTGCACAGCAACTGAACTCTAAGGCTCCGGGGAGACCTTATAGCACCTTCTAGTATCTGAAGGGGTCTACAAGGAAGCTGGAGGGGGGACTTTTTACAAGGGCCTGTAGTGACAGGACAAAGGGTAATGGGTTTTAATTGAAAGTGGGTAGATTTAGATTGGACATCAGGAAGAAATTCTTCCCGGAGAGAGTGGTGAGGCACTGGCACAGGTTGCCCAGAGAAGCTGTGAATGCCCCCTCCCTGGAAGTGTTCAAGGCCAGGCTGGATGAGGCTTTGAGCAACCTGGTCTAGTGGAGGGTGTCCCTGCCCATGGCAGGGGGGTTGGAACCAGATGATCTTTGAGGTCCCTTCCAACCCAAACCATTCCATGGTTCTATGATTCTATTAGGTAAGAAGGGCTAGTAACAGTGATACTTGTTTCTCTTCCATCTCCTGTTAGTCAGTCCACCACAGAATTTGGTTTGATTTTCTTGCAAAAGTCCTAAACCAGAATGTGAAAACTGAGCAATTAAAAAGCTGGAAATAACAGCATGCCAAGTGTTTCAGATGGATGGCTAATTGGTCAAGAAACTTGTACTGCCTTGTGTCGTGTGCTGAAGGAGTAGAGGTGCAGCTGCAAAGTCCCTTCACCACTGCTGTGGCTGCATGCCACTCTGCAGGTGTTCTCTTGCATCTAGTTTGAGTATGCACAGAAATGCAGAGAAACACCACTGCTCACATCACTTCCTTCTGTAGTTAGGCAGAACAAATTCTCAAAGGCGTTTCATTGCCTAATTTGTGGAGTCATCATAGAATCATCATAGAACAGTTTGGGTTGGAAGGGACCTTAAAGACCATATGGTTCCAACCCCCCTGCTGTAGGCATGGACACCCTCCACTAGACCAGGTTGCTCAAAGCCTCATCCAGCCTGGCCTTGAACACTGCCAGGGATGGGGCATCCACAGCTTCTCTGGGCAACCTGTGCCAGTGCCTCACCACCTTCATTGTAAAAAATGTTTTCCTTCTATCTAATTCACTTTGATGAGACATGGATGCCTGTGCCATCTTGGGAATGTAAATCTGTATCAGTTGGTCCCTACTTATGAAGAGGAAGGAATATGAAATTTTGTAAAAAAATTAAATGTATAGATCTCTTGATTGTGGGGAAAACTGCAAACATAGCTGATGTCTAGATTCACAGCCAGCCTGAAATGGTAACTTTGAGACTTGCGTATTTTTAGTCTGAGAAAGTCTCTTGACCTCCCAGACTGTGGGGCATATACAGTGGCACAACAGGCACTCCAAGGTGGAGCGTGCCGGTTGGTGGCAGCAGCCATAGCTCTGCATTTTGTAGTATGCTATCTACTCCTGAGTTGTGTGACAGATCCACCCTGATGGAGGCTGGGGATGTGGGGAATGAACCAGCGGTATTTGGGGGAGGCCATGACTTTGGTTTGTGGAGAGCACAGGGAGAGGGAGGCACACAGGCAGGTATGGTTTTTGAAATTGTTCTGCAAATTGAAATGTGTATTTGAAGAAGAGAGGTGCTGCCTGCATTGGGAAGAGAGCAGGGAAAGTGGATCCAAAGAGCATGGGATCCTAGAAGAGCATGTGGGTGCAGAAGCATTGCTCCTGTGTATGAACACTGGCAACCAAGCTGCAGTTGCTGCTACTGATTAAGGCCACACTCACTGCCACCGCTCATGATGGGACTCAAGCTGACTGTTTAGTATCCTTCCTCTGAAGCTTGTGGCACAATGTACATTATAGTTCAGATCACATTGTCCAAATTGTACATACAATTTGCAACCTGGAGTGTATTACCAGGGTCCAAAAATAGGGAAAAGTCTATAATCTGTTGTACATTAGGTTTCTGATTCATCTCAGCAGAATGTGATCACCTGAAAGTTAGACATCTGGTTTCCTAGTCCCTTCTTCGGTCAGTAAGAAGAGATAGGCACCTTCAGAGGGTATTTCTTCCCATCTGTCATAGACATATATGTTAGGTCATGATGAATTACTGTTTGGAGATGTCTCTTCCTCTACTGACTATAGATGAAGCCAATATGACCAACTTCAATTAGACACCTAGGACTTGATTCATCTTCCCAGCTATAGCCATCTAGTGAGTTTGGAGGCCCCCAGAGATTTCTGAGTCCTCTGCATGGGGCTGGCAAATATATAGGTCATGAGATGAAGGTCCAGGAAGCATATCTTGGAGAGTCTGAGATAACATTAGGTAGGTATGTATGGGCAATTGGACTGATCACCTAATTTCTGATTACTTAAAGCGAGGTGAGAGGAACCCCAGTGTTGGTCTCTCAGTAGCATATAGACGTCTCAGTTCACAACCTAGCTTTGTGTGAAGTGTAAACCTGAATGCAATTTTGTTTTGTTTCTTGTGGGTTTGATCCTGCACTGTTTCCTTTAATGGGAGGCTTTCCACAGCATGAATGCAACCAGGTTTAAACTTTATTTTTATACTGGAAAAAAATAACAACAAACCAAACAAAAAATCCCCCAATAGAATACTTCCCTCCAATCGCTCCCCTGACAACGTTATAGTAAAGACTCTTATATGTGCTTTGGCACAGTTGATCCCAATTTGACCCAACTGAATACCCCAAAATGAAATGTCAGGAAGAGCTGATGTTAAGAGTGCTGCCCATTGGTAACATGCAGAGGGAAGCCTGCCTGTTGTTTTGGTCAACACTCAAACCACTTAGGAAAGAAAGAACTAGTTGCTCTGCTTTATTAGGGGCATTAAATTCAGACATGCCTCTAAGAAGTTATATTCAGAAGTGCAAAAATTACATTTAATAGAGCTCCTAAAATGCGATAACCGGTCGACTGTTTCTTCTGACAGTCAGCAATTACTTAATCATACAAATTTCTTTCACCATGTGAAAGAAATGGAGAAAAGCAGGTAATAGTTCCCTTTGGGCATCTGAGAATTTGATAACCTTATTTCTTCAAATGTACTCAGGAATATTACTGTCTCTAATCTCTACATCAGTTACAGAAAAGCAATATAAAAAGTCATCTCAAAGATCCTGGCATTAGTTTGTTTATGTCATAGCCTTTAACTTTATGAAGCATTTTTTGGGGGTGGAATTTGACATGCCTGCTGCAATTGTTCTAGTGATTCAGTGTTACTAGAGAAATAAATCTGTGGCAAATGGAAGTCAAGAAAGGAATGCAAGCAAATGTAAAAGCAGACATTTTTCTTCCAGGAAGTTTTTACATTAGACTTCTGAAGGATTTTGACTGGAACACAGATTCTTCAAAAAAAGTAATTTGACACTGGGAGAATTCATGCAGTGCATACATGGCTGGTGTCTGAGTTTGTTTCATTTGTCTTAGAATTTTGTGTTTATATGATGGGTATTTCCTGAAACTGTGCAGTGAAAGAAGTCAATACCGAGGCCACTTTTGTTTCCCCACAAGGTGGTACTGTGGTACTGACTATAGAACTCTTGCCTGTAGTTGATTTATTTCTGTAACACTTCTGCAGATGTTTTAAAGACAGATTTTTGCCTGGGAAGAAGACAGTTTTGGTGTTAGAATCAAATTTCTTAGCAGAATGGTCTTAAGACTCTCTTTTGATGTAATCTCTTTTCCTAACTTTTTGTCTCATTAAAAATAGATTTTATTGCAAGTTACGATTTTCAGAAAAACTCCATTACTGATGTTTGGACTTTTTCACCTTTTATTGCATTTTTAAAACCTAATCAGTCTATGTCAGACTCCCTTGTTTTTCAAACTAAAACAATAGCTCTTGTAAGTTTATTCAGAAATTAATCTCTTTTTCCCTCCCTTTAGTTACATGTAAGTAAAGAGGCATCTACAATTAATTACAGAAACGAAAATAAATTAAAAACATTACTTATTCAGGAGAATGCAGTTTTCCCCTGAAAACAGACCTAACCCCTATCAAGCACAGAAACAAACCATAATTAATTGCTTAAATCAACCTCAGTGGCAGTACATGGGGTTCTTCCAGTTGCTTGCGGAGGTCTGTAAGATCTGTTGTGAACAGTTCCATGTGTTTCCACACCCACCATTACATTGGAGAACGTGCATAATTTCCATACTACTACACTATTGCAGTTTATAGCTTGTTTTAGAAACTGGCCTAAGGCTACAGTAGGGGTCTGAGCACTAGTCTGGGGTTATGCGTGCTGTTACATCGTCAGCATAGTCCTTGGCAAGGCTTTTGGCCCATGACACCAAGTACTCCCCTAGACAGAGATTACTGGGGTTTGACTGTAGCCTGTGCTTCATGACAAAAGATTTAAGCTACATTGTTATGTGCTATGCAGTAATTGTTGGTCTCAAGACCAGAGGACAGGCCATGGTCCACTTTATTCACCAGTATCTATGTAGCCACCAGGACCCCCTGAGTCATGCCAGCACTCCAAGCTAAGCGTGCACTCAGGCAGAAATGTGAACTCCTATTTTTCTGATCTAGCTTTCATATCCATCATTTTTCTGTGTGTGGTCTGTTTGTATTCACCTAATGTACATGGATACACCATAGATACCTTGGAAAAGCAGTTACTTGACAGATGCTGGTTGTACAAGGTACGAAGTGTCACGCACAATCTATAGTTAAAAGCCGAGGGGGACATCAAAATGGGGTCCTGTTATATAAAATGAAGCTTTTTAATGCTTTTGGAGGCTCACATTTTACTGTTATTTGAAAAAATATGATATTAGGAAACTGTGATCTGTGCCATATTTAGTGACATCTAATATCATTTTCAAATGCAAGTTATTTAGTTTTCTATAGGGTTTCTGTATATTCTTCATGAATCAAAGAAATACATTTGAGAGCTGAGTGTGGCTTTTATCTTTCAAACCTTCCTTTCAAATAGCATCCCGCTCGAGGTTCTTGTGCTTCACAGCAGGCCAGGGACTAGATTATGCTTCAGGCAAGTGATAGAGACTCCAGGCAGGTCCCAAATTAAGGGGATGCATCCACGTGGCACCATGGTATCTTTATTGAGGCAGAGTGAATGCCTTGAGTCTACAAGCAGTCTAGCAGGCCTTGCTTGTCAAGGTCCACAGCCTGCCCTTCATGGTCTCTAGGTTGGAGCTGGTCCTGCTGAGGTAAAAACGGGACAGAGGACACCTCTTTTTAGGAATATGTGACTTCCCAACATTGAGGTGAGAAAGTGGGACCCATGGGAACAGCAGACAGGGGCTTAGAGAAGAGCTAAAGGGCCACTAGGCCCCTGGCAAGTAATGCTTGCAAAGCAGACCACTGGGGTCTGTTGACAATATTATGGTCATGTTACTATGCTGGAGGTAACATGAAAATGGGTTACAGAAGACACTTCTACTCAGACACTCTACAAATGGGAACCCTTTCTTTAGGCATCAGATCCCAAGCAGATAATTTCTCTATGATTATATCTTCTCAAAGCGTAAAGCTGTGGTCTATTAAATATCTGTACACCCTGCCTGGAAAATGACCTAATAACAACAGCTTCTTCAGCTTTTGGCTCTGCTTTTGGACAATCTCCATCAATTATTGTTGATAAAGGCTTCTTTCTTCCTACCATTTTCCCCCATTAAAAATAAGTCCTCTGAATCCTGTGGCTTTCCTGCAAATATGCATGCTTAAAATAACACTTTCTGTGGGTTCTTTTAGACCTCCATTTTTTTTTCTTGATGGGGATAATTAAGAATATTAATTCTATGTGAGAGAAAAATATATCCAAAACCCTGGGAAGGTGTTCTGGACCTGAGAGCAATGTCTCAAATGTGTTTGAATGAGATCTAACAAAGAAGAATAAGCATGTGTCTTAGAAAGGCCCTTGAGACTTCAGGATGGGAGAAATATGCTTCAAGGAATCACAGTGAAGTGGTTTGCCAATAATACATAGATAGGATTGCTAGTAGGGATATTTAGTCACACGGGTATGGTTCTCGTTTCTAAGACTTAAGAGTTCATAAAAAACAGGTGAAAAGAGATTAAAAGCTTCTCTGACATCATTTTTCCATGTCAGAATTTGCTGTTGGTTTCACAAGTCATCTTTGCAGGGGGAAAAGTGAGCTACGTAGCTACAAGCAGAAAAGGGAGGTGTGCATATGCCCTATAAACTGGAAATCTTGTTTCCCATGACACTGGATCCTGGTAACAGTATTTCTTTGTTATAAAAACGCACTTTCAGAGATTGAATTGAAGCCATACAAGACAATTTTAAGAATCATACTTCTGAAAGCAGAGGAATATCAGACAAAGAAGAGTAGCAGACACTGAAAATATTTGCCCTGTGGCTTCCAGCTTTGGATTCTGTTCCTACATTCTCCTTCTCTGAAGCCTCAGAAAACTGTTAAGCTGGACTCACCTTTCCACAGGACAGATTTATCTCACATGCACTCTGAAACATCTACAGACTCTGATGTAAAGCAACCAGAAACCCCAGTGTTTTATGAGCCGTTTTGGGCTTTAGGGAACCTCGACTAAAACGTATCTTTGGTATTACTGAAAGAAATTTAAGGCTTGCCAATTAGAGGTGACCACCAATGGGGACTGCAGGATCAAGACTGTAAGAAATCTTTTAAGAGTGCACTTAAGAGGTAGCAGAGCTGAGAAAATGACCTTTGGAAAGTCTCTTATTGTCCTGTGATTTCTTTGTCAGTTGTTTTTGCCATGTCTACGTGATGCTCCAGAGTGAAGTAACTGACCCTCAAAGCTTGGGAGTCTGTGTACTTTCCTCTTCTACTGCTTTATAATTTTTTAGAGGAATTCAAACATATATTCTAGTCACCTACTGAAGAATGGATTCTGGTTTATCTAATAAATGATATAAATTGTTGGTCTGTTCTATTCGGACAAAAGAAATGAAAAAGACCTCAGATAAAAGCCTTTCTTTATTAAAGAGCCAAAGACATTTTAGATCTCATTTGGCCTTCATGCCCTACTCATTCTTCCTCTCTTTATCTAGTGGTGCTTTGCTGATACAGTTATTATCCTTTTCAGCTACTCTAAACACATATTATTAATTCTCCAACTGGCTTTCTACATCCAGCCCTTTAAACAGTAAGCTCACTAAAGTCCTGTACGGCTATAAACCCTAGGGACACCCTGCATGTTTCTCACCTGAGTGTGCATAATCCACTTCCCTCTGAATGGCCCATTTGTGCCATCCTCTCCTTGCTCTGTTTGTTCCCTTGCCTTCTCCCTTCTTCTAGCTGTGTTTTACTGTCTGTGACCCTTCTTCTCCTGTACCAGGAAAACCTCTTTGTCCTCATTTTATGATTTTTTTTTTTTTTTTTTTTTTGCATTCATCAGGAAGCCAAATAATCAGGGAAAGTAAGACTTGGAATTGAATCCCACCCATGAAGTGAGTTCAAAACCTAGGTTGAAATAGTTCAGCATCCTTTTTAACATTGCAGCCGGCTCTTTGCATCGTATAAAATTATCGTAATGATAATTATCGTAATGATAATCATGACTATCGTAATGATCATACTGACTGCTTTTAAAATCCATGGGTTCTTATATAAAGGCTCACTTAAATAACCTACCACTTCAGACAATTACTTCCCACTTTCTCTCTTCATTAGTAATCCCCTCACACGCTCTTCGCTACAGTGTTGTTTCATCTTGTGTTTGTTTGTCCTAACTAATTTAGATATTAAGTCCTTGGTGACTGACAATGTGTCTATCTATGCAAAGCACACTTAAATAAATAAATTTAATAATAATTAATAATAAATATGCCAGCTGAAAGCTATGCATCTGAGCTAGCAAGGACGACGCTGACATTGATGTGTTTGGTTTCAGGAGCAGCATTTGCCGTTCCCCTGCCATGGCTCCTTGGGAAGGGCTGTTCATGGCTGCTGTGCTCTGGGTGGTGTTAGGTCCTCCTCTCATCATCCTCCACATCGGAGATTAGCTCAGAGAGCTCTGCCTTGACCCTCATCACTCTCCAATGTGAAATTCAGCCTTCAGAGCTAACACTCTCCTAAAGGTCGCCAAAATACAGGAGGAGAGCATACAATCTGTTCTGGGGGAGAGGACCTCGCAAATCCCTGGCATCTCCCAAAAGTCACTATTGATGACTCGTACCAGTCCCTTGTAGACAGTAAAATTTTCAAGCCTTTATTCGTCCTTCTGTGCAGGGAAAATATTTTTTTCTCTCTTACCTCCCCACCTGGCCCCAGCCCCAGTTTCCTATATGCAAAAGGCTTGCAAAGCAACTAAATGCTTCTGTGAAACAGGCTCTGTAAACACTCAGACAGAATCATTGAAGCTGGCAGGAAAGAATTCATGTGGTGTGCGTTAGCAATTGTCTAAGCTAGCACACTCTTTAATCTGTTATTCCTGGTGGGCACTACCTTGTAGAAAATAATATTATTACAGATATAATCTTTCAGTTAGTAATAAACCTCAGGAGTGGTCTGGTGGAGAAAGGGGAAAAGTGAGTCCTTCCTGAGCAGAGGTAAACTGGGCAAAATCTGCCCGTCATGTGTCTGCTTGAAGAATTATGGCTTCTGATAGAGGCAAGTTAGTCACAGTATATATTGCCTTTTTATTTCATTATGGGAACAAGGGATTACTTTGCATATTCTTTTGCTGGTCCATCCCATAGCTGCAACTGCAATAAAAGTCAGGAAAAATAGTTGACTAGTATGTAGCAAAGGCAGAAGAATTACTGTAATTTCTGTAATTCCATCTGACCGTGACAATTTTTATCAGATGGCAATGTCTAGACTGTGTCCACTGTAGTAGCAGTTTTACTTCTATCAAAATAAAGTATTTACTGCCACAAGTAACATTTGTCACTTGGGGTTTTTCCTCTCAGTTCAACCCTGGGGCAGAGGGGTCATGAGCTTTTGTTTTTGTAGAATCTTTAAATTATCGCATAGGCCTAAAACACACCTTGGAGGAGGCAGTGGGGTGCTCTGTGGGACTGAGGAGTTGCAGACTCAATCACAAGGCAGTTCTTTCTCAGGCAAATAACTTTTCTTCTTACCCTGTAAGGCTTCATTGTGACAGAACTTTCCAAGGTCCAGGGAGTACTTTGAATATAAACACTGCAATCTTAAGCTTAATTCAATATTTTGCGGAGTCAGTGGAGAAAGTAATATGATTTGTTCACTGTAATCAGCTAGTAGGTGTCTCTGAAGGTCTGATTCCTTCATGTTCAAATAAAATGCACTGTTACAATCCAGATGGGAGTTAATGATGGCATGCATAACTAAGATGGACTTGCTTAGGATGGAGTCTTTTAACCAATCAGAGATAAAAGAAAGCATTATTGATGGATAACGGCTCCTTGGGAGCTTGGTGTGAATGAGAAATCCAAACCTAAATTAAATACTGTGGGCATGCAGAGTCAAAGAAAGGGTATTGCACAGTGACTACAAACTTTTTGAATTGTGCTGTACAGCCTCCAAATGTGTCTCTCGAGTTCCAGGTTGTCCAGTCCATATTTTTCAAATATGAACTACTTCTGCCTCATGTGGTGATCCCAGTATATTCACCCTCCCCTTCTCCCCAGCTTTTTCCTTAACAGTAGCAAAATCGTAGCCACTTATGGCATCTTTTATACTTTGCAGTGATGTGTGGCTCACCGCCACTTTGGGGGTGCAGACGGTGGGCTCAGCCATCTCTCATGCGCAGCTGTGATTTGAGCAAAGGCAGGGGATAATGAAGGCTGGGCAGCGCTGCGTGCCGTCCCTGGATTGTTGGTGTTTAAGTCCATGTTGTCTGATCCCACCATTTCATGGCTGCACGTAGATGCTGTCAAGGCCTTGAGAGAGAATTGTTTTTTTGCAGAACTCTGTTTTTAAGAAGTCTGTTGATGGACAAGAAATTTTCTCTTTAGTACTTGGTAGGTGCTTCTCACACTGAAATAAGCAACTATTTCAGCCTATTCCTTGTGATGACTTTCTCTTCTAGGCAATACCTGCCCGACCCTTTAACAGGTTATGTTTGTGTCTTACCCCAGGATCTCATACTAGCTATATTGAAGATCCTATGAACTTTGTGTGGAGCAGAGAAATGCTATATAATCATCTTCTACTTTTTGTCATTGGGAATGAGTCATCTGCCCAAACGCAGCTGACTGCAGCTGAGCTAATCACCTTCCTTCGTTAATTAATGAAGAAAACTAGACACTTCTGGGATGCAATTTGTTTTATACCAGAGTAGATACCTCAAACTTACAAGAGCTGTTGAGACCTGGAAGCTTTAAAATTAGTGACTTCATTAGGTCACTAAAATTAGTTCAGGCCATGGGACAGACTGTTTAGGCTTAGGGGACAACAGATGACTATAGTTTTAATTTTTATTAAGACAAATCTCAGTAATCAGTATTTCCCTATTTTGCAGTACTTTACAGGGATTTCATTCCTCAACTTTTTTTTTTTTTGGTGGGTGGGGTTGTTTGTGGTTTTTTTTGTTTGTTTGGGTTTTTTTTGTGCAGTGGTTTGTTTTCTTTTTTTTTTTTTTTATTTTGGGGGGAGAGGAGAGCCAGGATTCCTTTCTTTCCAATTCAAATGTGTCTTCCAAGTGTATTTTATGAAAGGCAGCTCTACCCAGGGATCCCTTAGAATGAATGAGCTGAAACTGAAAGATGTGTATTACTCAGATGGGCTCAAGACAGGACTAACTGGATGCTATTTTATGAGCAATACAGGAGGTCAGATTAAATGGTTCAGTACTCCCTTCTAGCCTTAAAATCTATTAAAAAACCTGAACAAGTTCAATAAAAAATGTAATAGTGTTTTACAGAAATTACTCTGAAGCCCCTAAGAGTTAAACAATAGTCATTAATAGCCTTTTTATTACGTTTTCACTATAAATTTCTAGAACAACAAATCCTACAGAGAGGGATGTATTTCTCTTCAAACTGATGATGTGATGGAGAAAGAAAAAAGTCCTCACTTGAATAATCAGACCTGGTATAGCAAAAAAGCTTGTTTCCTAGTGTGGATGCCTCATATGCATTTGTGAGTAGGAGGAACAGTAATTTAGAAATGAGGGGAGGCTCTCATTTGTACATGAATTTTCAAAGCACTTCTCTGTGTATTGTTTAGACAACCCTTGGCTCTGACCGCTGCGCACAAATGCACGAGCCAGTGTGCGTGGGCAGTGTGAGCCACTCAATTTTCCTGCTATATAATAATAAAGAAACAAATGGTGTTGAAGCAACATTTAGGTCTAGAGAAGGAAGCTGTGATAATGCCATGAATCCTTGCACTCGGGGATCAACAGTGATGGCATACAAAGCAGACACAATGACAGGCAGCTTCTTGCTTAGCGGTTGTTGATCTGAGCCACAGACACAGATTTATGCAACCTTATTTTTATCTCGCAGCTCCTGCACTCCGACTGACACCTGTAAGAAAACGAGTGGTGTTTTAAAACATGGTAAATGAAGCCTTGAGGAATTAAACACATTTGAAAACAAGTTAATTCGTCCTGTTTATTATCAGAAATTTCTGGCCTGCCTTCCTTTTATTCCCCTCAGTTATACCTGTTTTACATTTTAACGTAATATATTGTACTTTAGAGTCAGTAGTTTCAATTCATGCTAGTGAAAAAGAATAGAAACCCAGAACTGCTGCAATACCATGTGCCTTCTGGGGATCCCTGTAGCCAAATGTGTCTGGAGAACTTCCTTTCATAGGCTACAGCTTCTGCATCATCCCTAGTAAGAAACATGATTAAGTGTCCTGTAATGTAGCTAAATACCTACTCTGCGCACACAAACAAGTTTGTCATGACAGAAAAAATACTTTTTATTGCTTTTATTAACATTATTGCACAAAGACTGGACTAAGAATTGTTTTTGCAAATTTTATTTATGGAGAAACATGGGTATTTAAAGAAGATCAAGTTTGGAAAGAGAAAATGATCTCTGATGGCAGAAATTCTGTATGTAAAATTGTCTCAAGAGTTTCTGAGCTGCCTAAGACTCCAAAAAAAAAAAAAAAAAAAAAGTGTCTAAAATGCTTTAAGGGTAAAGCATTATTTTTAGCTGTATATAACATACTGAACTATGGAGACTCTAAATGCTAGCAAAATGTAAGTATCTTTTAGTAACAGGCTGATGGGGATGCTCAGTGATGCAAAGAGAAATGTGGAAGTGCTGATAATGATATTCTTGCATAGTATTTTCTCTGTGTAAAAGGGACCAGGATATGAATTGAAAGTGTGGCTATGCTATAGCAATGTCCACAGTTCATTCCCAACTCTGCTGGGGTGGGCATAGTATAAATATTACTGTGAGATTTTGGTCCAAAATGGAGCACGAATTATGGGAGGGCTGAAGACTGTTTATTGTTGCTGGAGCAGTGAGATACAAATTAATAAAGAAAGCAACAGCAACAAAATGCTGCCGGTCACAATTTGTGATATAAGATTAAAGTAGACAGCCCAAAGGAGCTAGTGACAATAAGTAAATAACATTTACAAATATGCTGGAGGAAAAAAAAAAAAAAGCACAAGCAAGAGTAGTCAGTTTCTTGATAGATGACAAGGGTAATAAAAACCAGAGGGATGAGGCTTTGCACAATTCTCTTATCTTTCTGTCCTTGTTCTCACTCATGCATCCTAAGCTGGAAACGGGATCCTCTCCTGTCTAATGGGAAGGGACATGTAGTATAAAGGAAATAAGAGTAGACATATTCCAGTCCCTTCACTGCTGCTTGGGTGAGCTTATCACCATACAGAAACACAAAATCTTCAACCCTGTAACAAAGCTCAGCCCAAATGTCTGGCAAGGCTCATCACACTGCAGACAAATCCTGCCTTTCCTGCTTGGTCTTCACATCTGGCTCCTGCATCTTCCCACAGCACCTCTGTCCTGGTACAGATGAACTCATCACAACCTTGTGTGGGCCCTCCAGGGGGCAGCAGCTCTTTCTGCCTCTGCTCTAGTTCCCCAGCAATGGCTTTATCTACCTTTCTCCTACCACGTGCCCCTGCACTGCTGGTTGTCTGAAGCTCGTCCACATCTGCTAGAGATGGGCATCACACTAAAGGGACATGACACACCTGAGTCACTATTTTTCAACTTCCCAGATTCTCTCCTAGTATAGGTGAGGCTTTTGCAGGCCAACAATCTACCAAACCAATGCTCCAGTCCTTGTATGTCCCTGCTGTGGCCTCCCTGGGTGCCTTGACATTAGCCACCTACTCCAACAGGCTCTGCAAGGATTCCCATCACAGAGCTGCCAGAAAAGCCTCCTTAACCAGTCTGTCTTCACCGCCCACTTTCCCAGCAGCTCTCCATTACTGCTTTTCCAGGACTCACATATTTCTCAGTGTCATTCTCCTCTCTCCCCTCCCCCTTCCCTCCTGGCTGTCCTTTCTTCCCCCTATGTTCCCAGCAGCAGCAGCCCCTGTCTCCGTGACAGACCGGCGCCTCTGCCTGAGTTCAGTTGTTAACAGGAGTTACTGGCATAACACACAATTACATGGTTACGGATTATGGGGCTCTATTTAGTAATCAAATCTTTGCTTTCCTCCAAGTGGCAGAATATAAGTAAACTTGAAGTTTTACCTTCCATGGAAGTTTAATGGCTGAGGCAGGGAGCCACATCTGTGTGGAAAGGAAACTGGAAATGTTTATGGAAGGAAGGTAATGAGAGCTTGACAAATAGGGGAATTATCCCATAGAGGATCCCTGTGTTTCTCAGGCTGCCTTCCTCCGAGCTGGAGCAGCGCTGGCCTCCAGAGCTGTTCAAAAGGGTTCGGTAATCCCACAGCGTGGTGGGGGCATGGCAAATGCAGCCAGAAATGTGCTGGCAGCTGAGATCTCCCCAGGCCTGTAAGCTGCTTCTAGCCAGAGAAGTGTGGGATGGAAGGGCCAAGGAAATATTTCCGGAGGAACTTCAGGTGGAGACAGTGCCTGGGCCAGCTGAATGCTGGCGCTGTGTACAGGAGCCCAGGGAGGCTATTCCACCCCAAGGAAGGGGACTAGCCAGTGGCTGGGCTTCCTGGGCTGGCTTGGGAAGGGCTGGGGCCCCCTGGGTGGTCAGGAGAGAACAGCTTGGCCATCCCCGTGAAGCTGAGGGGCTGCCCATTGGGACAGCCCCCAGGAGCCTGTGGAAGGGAAGGTGCCCAGAACTGCCCACAGCCCAGCCATCCTCAGAGGACACATGGGAAGAGGAGTCTTCCACTTATCCCTCTCTAACTGAGGTTAGCTTAATCTGGCCACATTGCTCTTGCTAACGTAGCACATTTATGCAAAGCAGATTGTCAGCATTGTGGCCTGGGTTAGCCTTAGGAGCCCGCTCAGACAGCGAAATTTAGGAGGGCAGTGAGTGACTCTGGCAGCTGGCTGTTTACGCCTGCATGGGCTGATGCTCTGTGGCCTCCATCACCTTCACTCAGGGCAGAGCTTGGAATAATCAGCAAGAAAAACCTGTAAGAACACTGAAGTAGACCAACTGATGGCAAATGCTTTTCCATCCCGATGCAATTATGAGCTATTGCTAGTTCTTCATTTAAACAAACAGATTAATTTTGTTTTCCCCACTGACATGCAATTCCTACAATTGCTTGTGTGAAAGCTGTGTTTTGATGATGCATTCATGTTCCTGGGTCATGTGTTCAGAACATATGTCACATATGCATTGCTTCTGTCTATAGGAAAAAATAAATGTAGAGAAAGTGTTGTAGTGAAATGCAGTGAAGAATTTCACAACGTGAAATGTTGCTGAGCAGGACTGGGAGCACGCATTTAACATAAAAACCATTCCAGAAGAAAAATGTGTCATATGTATTATGCAATATGGTAAAGCTGTTTGGAATCTTAAGTTTTGGATCTCATGAATTCTGTGTGTTTAGCATTTTAGGACTTTGCGCTCTGATAGCAATCTTTTCCATTAATTTGCCATCTAGTTGCAAAAACAAAACACTGGTTTTGTTTTATTTGTTTACATTTTATTTACAGCATTCCTTCTTTAGCATAGGTGTGTTGAATTATTAACAGGTTATGTCCATGTTCACAGAAAAGCTAAATTGAATCCAGTACAATGTGGACTTATTAAAAGACTGGCTAACACATTCGCTTTGACCACAAAACTGTGCACTGTGGTCTGAAGTATTCCTTTTCCAATTAAAGCTATTTATTTATTTTGATTTTTAGCAGTCATGGTGAATTCTTGTCAGTGGTATTTTTTTCCACAGAAATGCTCTGTATTTTTGCAGGAGTAAAACTGCATGTTTAATTGGTTATTTTAACACCTTTAGTGCAATATCTCCGTTCTTTAATAGGGCTATAATTTTTAAATGTAGGTCCATTATTTTCTATGGCATGAACATTGGCAGACTTCTCAAGTGTCTTGCTTCTCACCGGTGTCTCTGATTTCACATTAAAATCCCTCTTTGTCCCTCCTTAGTCCCTGCTGATGACCCTTATTAACCATAAGGATTTCTAGAGCTGAGAGCTTATCAGGTTAGAAAGGGACATGTTACAAAAATGTGTTTTTGTCAGAACTTTAAGTAGCCATCAGGATAAAGAAAGAACAGCCTGTGGTGTTGCACTGGGCTGCATAAAGATAAGTATGCCATAAGTTAGCTGATTTTTTCTTAGTATTTTTTCTGCTACAGTGCGATGAAGCATTAGGCAGAAGCATTTAAGTTTTACTCCACTAAAGGGCATCAGCTCTGTGCAGTATCCTGCTTACCCAGCCCTTGGCTGAGCCTTCAGTTTGGCAGGTCAGGTCTCATAGATGGTGACAAGTAGGTCATCTACTTAGTTTCCACATGTGGGTGGGGGAAACGCTGCTGGACTCTTGCATTCTTCCTGTCCTACCTGGTAGAAAAGTGTGTGAAGGAGTGAGGGAGAAATGGCTGTAGGAATGGCTGTAAAATACTTTGCTGTGCTTATGCTGAATGCATGAGGCCAAATCCTGCACTGGTGTCAGCTGGTGTCACACCATGGGTTGGCATGGGGAACTCTGTTGATTGATGCTGCTTGGGACCTGGCTCTTTCAGTTGTGCCTCTTTAGGTAGCAGAATTTCAGTGACTTAATCAGAACAACTCACGTAGCTTTGCACAGCTTTCTGTGAGTAAAGTTAGCGAAACTGGGCCAATAATGGTCAGAAAAATCATGTGTTACATCCTAAAATGCTGCGTGACTGAAAAAGGCTAGGGTTCTTGAGAGTCACTGAAATGTGGAACTTGCTGGGAAGTGCTAAGGACAGAAGACGAGCGCAGTATTCAGGTGTGTGAGGAAGGAATATCAAGTGTGAATGGGAAACTGGTGTTTCACTCTTCAGTGCTAGGGAGATATTTACTGGAATAATATTAAATCAGGGCAGATTATCTTCAAGAAGGTTGCTGATAATGAGAGAAGTTACTGCCCTTGTCACATATCTTTCACCAAGACTTAACAAAGATAGTTTCAGGTCTATTTAGAGATGTAAGAAGCTTGATGTATTTTGATTCAAGAGGAGATTGAGAGGTGAACTGATTATGATTTACGCTTACTTAAGGAAGATATTTGTGGAGATGGGTCTTTAATGCAGTGGAAAAGCCATAATGGGATCCAATAGTCAGGAAATAAGATGGACAAATAAGATGTGTGTTTTTAGTACTGAGGGTGATTAATCCACAAAACAATTTAACTTGGAACATGATAGCTTTTCAATTGCCTGATGTCTTCAAATCAGTAGTGGATATTTTTCTCAGGGATGGACTATAGCTCACTGAGACATTATAGATTTGCTGCAGGAGTCAGTCATTAAAGTTCTTTGGGGAAAGGAAAAGTCAGGATACCATATATCATCATATCATATCATATCATATCATATCATATCATATCATATCATATCATATCATATCATATCATATCATATCATATCATATCATATCATATCAATCATATCATCTTGCGATTTATGAATCAATTATGTCATCTTGGCCAGCTCTACATTTTGATGCCTGTTTTTATCTGACCTAAGCTTGGTTATGGAAGCTTCACGCACAGGAGTCTATGAAGTCAAGGAGAGGGCCAGCAACATTTCTTGAGAAAACTGGTGAACTGCTATTTTTTCTGCTTTTCCAAAGCAGTGAACATCAACTGTAAAGCGAATGAACCTTGAAACCCTTAGCCATCTCTTCATGCTGGCCTGACCAAGTGGGCAACTGGCATATGATAACTTGTGGCTGGGTTCAGGGTCCACTACCAGCCTATATAGAGATGCAAAGAAGATGTTTTTGATCAGCCTGGACCCTTGTGAGGGTAGTTTTAGCTGAGTGAATTATACAAGAGGATTTGCTTTTCTTCTCTGTTTAAGACTTTATTCCTTTATTATGTCCTCTTTCAAACAATACCAGAGGGAGGAGTGGAAATAGAAAAGACCAATCTTAGGATGTTTTTTTCTTTGTATCCACTTAAACCAAGAACATAACTGAGGATTAAGCAATCTGAACAAATAGAAGGCTGATTCTCTGTAAGTTGAGACATGAATCAAAGCAAAATTAAAATACCTCCTTTGCGAAAGTATGTCATTATGTTGCTGGTGCTATTGAAAACAGTTGTTTTATTTGATAGCCTTGTTATAAACCTTCATGGGAGTGAAGAAGTGGCTGAGAAGCGGTCCCCATAAGCCGTAATTGGAGAATCATAAATGTAACAATTATTTTTCTGCTCCTGGAGTCTGCACAATTTCTTTCTCTCATGAAGGATTAAAATAATGAAAAAATTACAATCATGTTGTCAGAGCAAGGTTCATACTTTAATTCAAAGTTGGAGAGCTAATCCTGGCAGTGGTAGAACTACAATGAAGTTTATTGAAGTTACTCCACAGAGGGATTAGATGCTGTTTGTCGCCTGATGCCTTTACTTTCTAATCTGATAAGATACCTTTATGTAATCAGCCAGGTTCTTTCAACCATGAGTGAAATATTGACTATAATATTGTTTTTATCACTGTAAGCTGCAACTTAATTTTTATTTTGTTTCAGTAATATCTTTGTCAATTGGCAACAAACTGTGGTGAGTATGATAAGTTTCTATTTAGGCTGCAAATGTGTGATGAATATATACACCCAGAGTAATCAGAAGCTGAACTCTACTAATTATGATTAATACTGTTTGGAACTAAATTGTGTTAATTTTAAGCTTAATGAAATTCCAATAGTCGATTTTACACTAAAAATTATGCTTTCAAGTTTTTGAACCAGCCCCCATCTGTGATGAATGCATTCACATCACAGTGCTCTTATTTGTGAGGAAATCTCAGCTCCATTTTGCTGCGGAATACAATTTATGGCATGAAAACACTATGGTCCATAACTGTGTACTCCTCCTTTCTAAATGGCTAATACATGATTTTTGACTTGCAAGCAATTTCTTGCCTAAAATAAGGAAAAATAGTAGGGGGAAGAAAAAGGGGTATTTCTAATTCTAAAGGCTTTGACTTATTACCAGTGAAGAGAAGCAATATATTTGTACACCCTGAGCACAGTAATATCTCCTGTGTCATCATGTTACAGAGGGATTACATGTATTTAGATATCCTTTATGGAATTTTAGACAAAATGCGAGGCTTAGGTCATAATGCTCTAACCCTAAGATGTAGAGGCACCTGGAGAAGTCAAAACCTTATAGCTTGGTCAAGTATGCAAATGCACAGCACAGAGTGAGTTTCCTGGAACATATGAATCCCCTGAGCTCTTCCAGTAGCAGCACGGCATGTTTGTGCACCCTCTGAGGACTGGAGCAGGCGTGCTAGTGTTTGCTTCGCTCTAGGGGCAAGTGCACAGTAGCCCACCAGGGTGGGAACAGGGGAAGGGATGAACAGAGTTTGGCCACCATGCTGGCTCTTTATGTGTTACCTTCAGGCCAAGCTGTAGGGTGTCATAGCCATTTTCCTTGGAGCAGCTCCAGACCACACCAGCCAAGCAGGAAAGGGAGTGTAACCTGTCTGTGGGGGGATTGCAGGGGATGGTCCCTCCATCTTTTGCAGAGTAATAGGATTTTCCCCAAGATCTAAATGTTAGTGGATGGAGAGTGATATTTCCAGTTGTTTGAGACTGTATATTTCTGTGACTAAACATCATTCTGTTTTGCCCTAAGGAGGATCCTGTTCCATATTTGTAACACTTTTCTTGTGGCAATTAAAATAGTTATTCAGATTCTGATTTTAAAAAGCTCACCTCAATGAATGGCAAAACTCCCATGGGTGTCCATAGGATCAGGTTATTGCCTCCTATGCCTTGGGTGCTCTCAGTCAAATGTGGATCTGATTTTCCTGTGAGGCAGCTTCCAGGCTCTGACGGTTACTCTAATGTCTATTGAGCATCCCCCATCCCTGGAGCCTTACTTACCCTTCCTGCCCCTACGTCCTCTTTGACAATGCTGTGTCAATGCTGTGTCCTCTTTGACAATAGTGTGTCTGTTGTGTTTAGTCTCTTCTCTATTTCCCTTCAGAAAGAAGAGAAGGACTTGGAATTTAAGTTATCTGAAACATGATTTTGACAATATGAAACCTTCATCTAATAAACTGTATGTAGAACAAAAATAAATTCAATGCAAAAAGCGAACGAGTGAAGTTTTGTGTCACCGGGGAAGCGCTCTGTAAAAGCTGTGACAGGGATGAGCAATATTAATTTTATTTGTTCTCGTGTTTCGTGGTTTCTCAGACTGCAATGCCAAAAAAGGCCTATTAGGATCATCTAATCTGGACCCCTCCTGCATAAATAGAATTTCACCCAGTAATTTCTACATCAAGCCTGATAAATTCTTTCTCCAAAGATGTGTTCTTTTAGCAGCTTTGTGCTTCTTAATGGTTATTGATTTAAGCATCCTCTATCCTGCTCTTAAAAATGCTTTGTTGAGGGAAGGAAAAAGTACACTTTGCTTCTTGTCTGAACAAAATAAGTTTCTTTACTCAGCTTGGTATTTCTCTCCTTTCTGTATAACAACAAACTTCTGCACAGCAGCTCAGGGCATTTCAGGGAATATTCTCAATTATTGGTGGAAAAATCCTATTGATTTCAGGTAACAACTGGAGAACAAAAGAGAAAACAAGAGAAGAGAAAATGTGAATACCTGGCATATGATTAGCGGATTCAGCAGCTTCACTCACTTCTCTAATTGTTTATAGACTGAAGGACAGGTTGATAGCAATCACTCACTTCTTCCAAAATAATTGTACTGTCCATGTCAGCTTTGCTTATTCTCCCAAAACAGTTTGAAGAGCTGACTCTCTGAAATATTTATTCTGCAGACAAAAAGACAGAAAAAAACAGTGACAGTAGGAATTTTCAGAAATGCATTTGAATAAAGGTGGTTGGGAAGAGGCCATGCAGGATCTCCTGACAGAGGTAGGGAAAGGAGGTGGCAAGGAGTATCCCATGTGTACCATGGGCTTCACCTAACGAACCACAAAGTGTGTGATGATCCAGTGAGAATGACTTTTTAGAAGCTCTTGTAAATGCTACAGTCACACTGTTCCTGGAAGGCACTGTATGCACCTGCAAGGTATGAAACACCTTGCATACACTGATAGTCTCAGGAGTGGAAGTTAGGAAAAATCCTTCTTAACAAAGGCCCAGGACTGGTAGGACCAAGCTAATATGCTTCAGCAGTCTAAATATTTCAGGTCTGATTTTTTCATTGATGGTTATTTGTACTGCTGGTTCCTGCTTCCTTGTTGACTGGAATCTTCCTGGTGAGGAGCTGGAAGAGATGAGGAGGTCCACAGCTCTAGCTAAGTAGTCTGTAAGAGAATATAAGGAATAGAAAAGAAATAGAAAACGTATTGTGAATACTAGAGGCTTTTATAGTAATATACATTTTTGTACATTATATCTTTATATCTCAGCTCTCAAGCGACGTAATGTTCCAAACTAACTCTCTCTTGAGTTAGGGCAAAAATAAATATAAAACCAAAGGAACAGCAAAGTAAACAGTGCATGTGGACAGCTGTACTGCTTATGTTGACCTTTGGTTTTACTTACTCAGTTACAAACGGGAAGAGGAAAGAACATAAGGGGTAGCAGTTGGCATAAGGCGTACTGTTCTCCATTCTTCATTGCTCGTTTCACGTCTCCTGGGAAGGATGCAGCAAGCTTGGCTGGACCTGATAAGCAGGAGCACTGTACAGCGAAGGAGCCCGTGAGAAGTGTCAGCACTGCATTTGTGATTGAAGATCAGTACATGTGAGATCATATTGTGAGGTGAACGCTGTTCTGCAGGCTTGTACCTAACAAACAACATGAGAGCAAATGATTGCTGGTAAATGCATCTTAAAATTCAACAAAGGAATTTGAAAATATTTGTTACATTTAGAATTTGATAAAAACTATGTAAAGAATTTGATACAAATGGTGGCTCTATAGTGAATACGAGATTTTATTTCTCTAGAAGGGCCTAGTTCAGTCATAAACTACAAACTCCCAGTGTAAATGGCTTACGAATGGCAGCAGAGCTTTAGGAATGAGTTCATTTGTTTTCCTTCTGGGGCCGTCTGTTGTTATTTCTAATATATACTTCTTAGCTTTCACCTTTGATCTTTGCAGTTTCCAGGTTTTTAAACTTTTATAGTTCAAGATTATATGTTTTAGTGATGTCAGTGAAAGGATATTATCACTTGCAGTGACTTCGTGGGAGCTTATTATTAGTTTACTACCCTGAGAATTGCAAATAAACAAGCCAGTAAGTAAATATTATGGAGAGATAGTTGTGCCTCCATAGTTTGAGGTTGTGACTAACTCTGTGTTTCAAAGTTGCTCCCTCACAGGAAAGTTCACTAAAAGCAAAACAAGATGCCTGCTAAATCACATATAAAATGTCTTGCTGGAGGTTAATGCACTGTGCAAGCTTTGAGGATACACAAAACTATGCTGGACTGGAGTGCAGTGGTGGTATTTTATCTCTTCATATACTCACTCTTTTTTCCTTTTTTTTTTTTTTTTTCGACCTGAAGCCTCAAGATGTTTTTCTTGAGTAGTGCCAAATTTATGCATGTAAACTAAAGCAGAATGACTCAGTCTTGCAATAGTGACTGGGGCACAAAATAATTGGTGGGATAGCAGTTAGTACTCAATCTTTTCTTCTCTCTAGCTGTCACTTCCCACACTTCATTATAAACTAGTCATATTCCTGAAATGAAAAACATACTCTCCAGGAAAGGGCAAAGCAAAAGAAAGTGGTATTTATCTGTCTATCACCCTTTCATTGTTCTTTCTTAGTTCCAGTCTTCACTAGAGCATATTTCAATATTCCTTTATCACTAGTTTATATTCTCATTCACATCACTGTGCAAACATAATGCTTCAAATACTCTTTTTTTTTTTTTTTTTCCCCACAAAGAAAATCCCTTTTAATGAAGACTAGCCCAAAAAAACTGGCAGCCTGGGTGAATCTATGCTGAGAACATCTCCCTTTCTTCCCTAACCTCTTCCTGAATCAAAGTCTTAATTCACTGCATGATGCTTCTGGACTCCCCACGTTAGATCGCTTCTCCCGAAATCCCAACTCAAGGAGGCAAGGAGCGGGTTTGGGAACTAGAGACACACTGGGGGAGATTCTTTTGGTCAGCTGTACAGCCCAGACATCTAGACCTGCCTTAGCTGTGTAGTTTACCTGTATAGGCAGTGAATGGGACCAGGCACCTAGGAGAGGCTGTTTTCATCCTAAGATGGATGAAAAAATAAATCAGATGACTCGTGTCTGAAGGGGACCTCTCCCTAAAAGGAGGTTGGGGTGACTGGCTTGGATGTACGCAGCTGCTGTAGGTGTGACAGCTCCCATGGTCGCCGGTGTACAAACATAAAGCTCTATGGCTCGGCTCTTCCATCACTCGGAACAAGGCAGAAGGCACCATTTTGCTGTTATACCTTCAGTGTGCCTCATTTTGGACCACTGTGAGCAGTGCTGGCCCTATGTCAAGAAGGATGCAGGAGAACTAGAAAAGATGCAGAGAAGGGCAAGTAGAATAATCCATAGTGTGGGGCAGCTGCCTGAGGCGGTGGGGTTAGATGTGAGACACTTCAACTGGAGAGGAGGAGGGTGAGGAGGGCTTTGACTGAGGTTTCCAGATTCACTGAGGATCTAGGTAAGGTAAAGGCAGAGCTGCTGCTATTCACAAAACCCTGCGATGCTGGATCTAGAGGACAGTATCAAAGGCAGGAACGTACCTTCTGACATGCCTCCAGAAAAAGCTGTGGGTGCTGGGGGTACAAGAAGAGGAGACTGTAGAAAGCAGCCCGGCTTGTGGGCTCTCCCGTGGTGGTGTCTCTCTTCATGTGCAAGTCAGAGGCACAATACCGGGTTAGGTGGATTACTGGTGAGACACATCTTAACATTTCACTCCACTCTTTAAGAAATGAAGAGTAGCTGTGCTCCTAATTTATATTTCTTGACAATTATCATTGTCTGGCATCAGTTCCAGGCTGGGTGCTTTGGAATCAGCTACCTCTGATGTTGGTCTGACTTTCTGGAAGTGCAAGGGTCTGCCAGGAGCTCTGTCTTTACTGGTGAGGTTTCGTTCATCAGCCCAAATGACCTGGGAGAGAATAAGTTCTCTCTCCTCCTAATGAAATCAATGAGAATTACGGGCACTGAGTGTATTCCAGCAGGTGTTCAGCATCCCACAAGGTCAGGCCCTTGGTTAATAGACTGAAGCTGTATAAAATGGTGTATGCTATTAGCAACCAGGGGAAAAATCAAAAGCTAGAAAAGGACATTGGGCAGAGCTTTCAATTACATACTGGAACAAGAAAAGAGAGAAACTGTCTGTAGTGCTTAGAGCAGAAAGGTTTTGACAAAATAGAAAAAGAGCGCAAATGTTTATTGCTATCAAATTTATTCTGCCTTTCGGGATGCTAAGTATTTTTAGTAATGAAAAAGGTCTGCAGCTTCCAATATATTAAGGAATCACCAGTGCACAGTCGCATTGATCAGTGATACTGAATACTAACTTGAGTCCAGGTTTGAACTTACTCAGGCTCAGGTTAGCCTTACATATTTACGTAAAGTTGACTTGATTTTGAATGTTTACCTCTACAAAATAAGCAAGTCTCAAAAGTCTAGTCAGCTCAGGTGAAAACAACAGTCTAAAGCTTTTGAAATGACTAAAGCAACTTTGTGGATTCGGTAACCTCCATCTGACCATTCACCACACCAGTCATATTTGCTAAACTTAATTTATAGCATCTACACAAGCCTGTGTCTCACAGTAGTGTAATTAAATTCATAGAGGCTTGTCATACTCTTAACTTTGCAGCTGGGTGTAGCATTCAATAAATAATACCAATCTCATACCACAAATTGACTCTAATGCAAACAGATACAAAAATCAAGTGTGTTCAGAAGAGGCTATTAGCCACATAATGGAAACAATAACTGAGTTAGAATTGCTCAGCTAATCAGCACATGTTTTATTATCCCAATGGTTTTTCCTCCAAGTTCTAAGAGACCAAATCAGAGGTTAAGTTACCAAGTTCAATTTAATTTTTCTTCAACAAAAGCTTCACCTCTGAAGGACTGCAATGGCCCATCCCATGCTTTTCAGCCCATCTTCTGTAGTCAACAGGAGCTGAGCGCAGCCGGTAGCGCGCTGAGGTTCTCAGCATCCGACAGCAGCGGTGGAATGCTGCTGGCAGTATTGTTCTCTGAGAATCAATTACACGAGAAATTCTGGCAATTAGTAATACAAACCCTGTGATACTGCTATAATTGGTTTGGCAAGATATCGACATTGGTAAATTTGTAGTTCCTTCATTAAAAGTGCCGGCGAAATGCTTCTACCTCTTCATCACAGCTGTAGTGGTGGGTTCTGGGTTGCTCTGCTCTTCTGCATGGGGCAGAGGGAGCATTTTCCACCCATCTCTGGCCCAAGAAGGATCTTCCTCGGATTTCCTTCATTTCAACTCTTCACAGTACTTCTTGCATTGTCCTGGGGTAACGTAGCTTTATAGTTTCTCAAGAACAGGCAGGTATTCCTTCCTCGTATTTGATTACTGAGCCTGTGAACACTTCAGGGCATGCAATATCCCTTGCCCTAGCGCAATGGTTTTCTCACTTGTGCTGAGGCTGCTGGGTGCTTCTGCAATAGGAAAAAGATGATATTTTTCTAGTTTTCTAATCATCTGATATTGCATTCTGGTATCAAAACTCCCCTGAAGTAATTGTTCATCCTTCTGATCCCTAATTGCATTTATCAACCCAGTATGAAACCTATTGCTACCTGGAGCTTTGTCTTCCTTTATCCAAATATTTCCTCACAACCATTTTCATAATCTGCAAAAGCACCTACAAAATATATCCTCACAGGAGGCACTGTTAGTATTCTTCCTAACAAACACAGAGAAAAAAGTCATTGAGTTTTTATGTTGCATTCAAAATTACTGTTAATATGAAGGAATGTTTTTTTCAGCATAGAAATCCCATGCAGCACTATAGGTTGTGAGATAAAAATTGTTTGTATATTATTAAGCTCATGCTGTTTTGAACTACAGAATCACTTTGGTAATATTTTTCTTGGAAAATCAATTATATATGAAATTGTGTAGCAATTTAGTAACATAAACCCAGGTAATAATATAATTAAAAAGCAAATATTTACTTGCTGCATGGGGTATTTTGTATACATCTTAATTATGTACCTTTGCTTGCTGGCTTGTATTATGTTTATAACCTTTGGGTAGGTTTCGCATCAGGTGGATAGGAAAATAATAAAAACTGATACCATAGTTAGACTTTAGTTATAATTTGAAAAATGATTGCTATCTAAATCTTAGCTGCCAGTGGCACTGTGAATTAGGAAAATGGATAGAAAAAAGATTCCTGAGCGTGTAGATCTTACATCATAGTGTAAGGAATCAGACCCCTAGCATCCAACTGACCATGTTTTCAGTATTTTAGGCCAAATTAGTCTAAAAGG
The DNA here is from genome assembly GCA_027574665.1 of Rhynochetos jubatus. Classification (NCBI taxonomy): domain Eukaryota; kingdom Metazoa; phylum Chordata; class Aves; order Eurypygiformes; family Rhynochetidae; genus Rhynochetos; species Rhynochetos jubatus. The sequence goes on along the minus strand of CM050650.1, from coordinate 85,011,370 downwards.
AATAAATAGTTTGACTCTAACAACAACATGTATTTGATCCTTTGTTTCATTGTTCATTTAATGAGAAGGACTTGGGGAAATATTCTTCACAGTTATCTTAGAACTGTAGACATGTTACAGTGAGAGATTCCATTTTTCTTCTTTTATTAGAAGCAATTTCTTTTGTTTCTATATCCGAAAAATCCTCTTTATACATCTTTTAGCCAAGTGACAATCTCAGGCTGATACATCAATATTCGTCAAAGTATTGAGAGACTTTTGGAGTCTTTAATCAGTTGTTGTATGTTGAGGATTCAGTTCAGTGAAGACAAACTGGATGTATTTCCTTCAAATGCCAGATGAGGTTTACTTCTCAAGACCTAACTTGAGGATTTGTTCCGTGTTGCAAAACAAATTGAGTACACTGTGATTATAGATCCCCATTAATCACTTCCTGCATTGTTTCCTTACTAGTCTTAACAAGTTATTTCTCTAGGACTTGCAAATTAAGTCTAAAATCCCTCAAGAGGACATGTGTCCACTACTCAGAGAGTTTGGGAACTCTCTTGAAGGGGACTGATTCACTAATTTTTCCTGATTTTAGGTGAGGATGTCCGTCACTGAGTAGATGTCTAGTTTCCTGTTGTGGTCACTGCTGATCTAACCAAGACCATCAATGGAATTTATTCATCTGACCAAACACAGGCCAAACAAGTTGCTTTCTGGACTCCCCTGATAAACTGAGATGTGCTCATCTAAGCTGTACAGACCTACATATGACATAAATGCCACTTCTGCTGCTTAAAATGTAGGTGAAAGTCAGATATGCAAGTTACGTAGACTTGAACTTTAAACTTCACCGTTATAAGAGGTAGCCTGTTGTCCAGGGATATATGATGAATGCCTTACATGGCAAAGATGTGTCTCAGGTATTGGTGGAGTTTGCTGATGTTGTCTCATGCCTTTTTACTATTTTTGAACCTGCTGCTTTTTAAAATTCTGTAAAGTTGATGTGTTATGGTTTCCTTCCATCCTTAAGACTGACAAACCCTGCTGCTATCTTGATGTTCATGTTTTCTTCACTGTATTTCTCCAGTCTTACATCCTTATGTACATCTCCAAGACAAGAAAAAGCAAGGTCCTATCATTTGGGAAAAGAAAGAGAAGGGAGAAGAATTTTTTTGTGACCTTCCAGAAGTGACACAATCTCCCCTACAACCTGTTTTTTCTATAACTGAATTTAACTCAAGGACTTTTTGCTGTTAGAGGCCACTGTCCATTATGCACTATTCTATATTTATACTCGCTGAAGTCAGTGTCAAATGCTGTAGCTGGACAACTGCCAGGGCTGGCAAGTTCTTGTTTTCTGTAGAGAGTCCCATGTATGGTTATCATTTATCAGAATGACAAAAGGCTGCTTCTGCAAGTAAAGTTGGATTTTGTAGATTCTCAAAAGGATAGCTCTTCCTGTTGTAATGAGTAACCAGAAACAGTTTTATGCACAATATCCCACTGACTGTTCTCTGGCAGTCATGATGTTGTGTAACAAAACTGCTGTCAACAAAAAATCCAAGTGAGAAGATGAATTCTTTGTTTTATAATAAGTAAGGTTTTGAAGACTCTTCCTGTGTCCCACTGCCCCAGCCCCAGCCCAAGTCCTGGTGGGAAATATCTTCCTGTCTTTTTACAAAATCTTAGCCTGTGTCACACTCAGGAGAAAAAAACTGCGGTGGAAGTAGATAGACCAGAAAAGTGGGAAGGCATCTGGTCTAGATCCCATTGTTATCTCTGTAGAGGGAGTTGTTGTACCATCCAGTTCGAGGTCTTTGGGGGTGCTGTGACATCAGGGAGCTCTGCTTGTGGAATGGAGACTGGTGGTGTAGTCCAGTTCGAAAGTTGCACTGAATACACCCTTTCTTATTGCCTACTGACTTTTTGGTTTAGACTTTGCTTTTTTTCACTGATAATGTTTCTTTTATTTACGTGTACCTGTAGCACTGTGGTCTGACGTGATTCATTGGAATCTAACCTGAGAAATTTCTGCCAGGTTGTTCAAACTCTTGCCACCAATCTCTTCCTAGAAGGTGTTAGCTTGATCTGTGATCTGACATATTTTTATTTAGTCTTAAACTTGAAAGGTTTAAATAGAGCCTACATCTCTGGATGTGCTTTTTCTGTTACAGGTACTGCAAGATAACTTCTTCTTTCTTGTCATGGTTTAACCCTAGCCGGCAATGAAGCATCACACAGCCACTTGCTCACTCCCCCTCAGTGGGATGTGGGAGAGAATCGGAAGAGTAAAAGTGAGAAAACTTGTGGGTTGAGATAAAAGCAGTTTAACAGGTAAAGCAAAAGCCACACACAAAAGCAAAGCAGAACAAGGAATTCATTCACTGCTTCCCATTGGTAGGCAGGAATTCAGCCTGGAATCTCCAGGAAAGCAGGTCTCCATCATACATAACAGTTACTTTGGAAGACAAATGACATCACTCTGAATGTCCCTCCCTTCCTTCATCTTGGAACAGCTTTATATGCTGAACATGGTGTCATATGGTACGAAATAGCACTTTGATCTGTTGGGGTCAGGTGACCTGGCTGTGTCCCCTCCCAACTTCTTGTGCACTGCTATCCTCCTCGCTGGTGGGGTGGGGTGAGGGGTAGAAAATGCCTAGAGTCTGTGTAAGCACTGCTCAACAGTAACAAAAATTAGGGTATCTCTTTATTATCAATACTGTTTTCAGCACAGATCTAAAACATAGCTTCATACTAGCTACTACGGAGAAAATTAACTCAATGCCAGCTGAAACGAGCAGATTCTTTGACCCTTATTCCTGCCCACCCATTTATGTTGTGCTCAGGTCCCACACTATCCAACACATCCTCATAAACCACCATCTCCCCATCCTTTGATATCATATACAGATATAATTCCCTTAGTCTATGGACTACCTCTGTAAAATGTTCATAAAATGTCCACAGATGTCCATTGAGTTCATTTAGTCCATGACTTTGGGCTCCAACTGTTATGGTGCTCACTCAGAACAGGAGAGATGGTGTGTCTCGTGAAGTTATTCAGCACCAAAGCCAGCTCAGGTCAGGCTACACTTGCACTGCTTCTTGTACATCTTCTCCTCTGGTGGTTCCTGATACAGTAATTCATGCAAGTCAGTTCCTGGGTTACAACAATTTAAAGGTATTTCCATTACAGTCTCCACTCCTGGTCCCTTTAGACCAGACCATTGGGTTTAACATGGCAATGAACTTCTGCTCTTACCCCAGCTCTGGCTTGGTCTTACCCACAGACTGCAGTCCCTTAGGGGAGTACCTGCTGCAACTGGAGCCTTACCCATGAGCCACAGTCACTTCAGGGGTACACCTGCTGTGCCATGGATTTATCCACAGCCACAGATGCGCCTGCTCCAGCATGACCTTGTCCTTGGGCCACAGTGCCTTCAGAGGTGTACCTGCTGTGGCACAGACATAACTATGGCTACAGATGCTCTGAGATTTACTTACACTGGCATGAGCTTATCCATGGCCACAGAGAATTTGGGGTGTCCTGCTCCCATGTGGACTCCTCCACAGGTCACAATCCCTTCAACTCGAGTTCACACTGGAGTTCCAGTCTGTCCAGTACAGCAGCACAGACTCGGCAGTGATGCCCTGGACATCTGCCAGACCAGGCGCATTGCCGCTGCAGTTATCAAAATGCTCCCAGGCACAGCAGAATAAGATGATCAGCAGTACAGCAGTACAGCAAGCAGTGAAAGCAAAAAACAGTCACTAACGAGCATGAGACTCTAATATACAGTAAGGCAAGCAAGCCCCGTGGCAAGCGCAGGAGCCTGCCAATTAATAGCTAAACAGCAATAACAGCTATAAATTCAATCTAGGATATTTCAGTAAAATCTGTCATCTTAAACCCTTTGAGCCTCATGTTGGGTGCCAGAGGACTGTTGTGGTTTAACCCCAGCTGGCAACTAAGATCCAAACCACAGCCCCATACTAGCTACTATGAAGAAAACTAATTCTATCCCAGACAAACCCAGCACATTTCCTTACTAGTCTCAGTCTCGTTTTGGTTTGATGTTTTTTCTCTTCACTGGGTGTAGTGTATCAACCTTAATATCCACTTCCAGCAGTACTATTTAATTCTACTTTAAGTGGATATAATTTCATTTTCTTGCTTCTTTTACAGTGCATACTTGTGTACCTTCTAGTGCATACTTGTGTACCTTCTTCTACACATCTTCCTCATTTTTTAAAGTCACATAACTGCTGGATTGTTTTCGTTTTCCCCCTTGGACCTTCTGAGTCAGCATTAAGGTGCTCTTTAAGAGCCATAATGGATCTTGAATTGAGTCAAGAGGAAAGGAGACTGGAAAGAAAATAACTCACTTCCTCATTTTGGGTAGGTCAGCTTCCTTCCCGATGATCACCTACAACACAACTCCTCTGTACTTGTGCTTGTAACCCTTTCTAGTACATGATAAGAATTGATTGGGGTTGGTTGACCAATTGCATGTGCTTAACGACAAAATGAATGACTCCACCATTATTTAAAAAGGAGAGGTACTAAGTATGGCAAACAGTAGTTTTTCCTCTTTAAATCTCTACTTTGATTCCACAGCCTATTAGAAAAAGTAGCCAGGAACTGCATTTTGGTTAAGATAACCAAGTACACAAAAATATTCTTTATCCACATTCTTTATCTTTGTATCCACAGTAAAAAATTTTTATTTACAGATAATAGAAAAGCTCCACACAATAACCTGCAACAACATAAACTTGCTTTTTGGCCAGTAGAAAAGTAATTTACTTTTCTGACCCAGGAGAAAGAAGAAAGAATTAATGCTACCAAGACAGATACCAGGACACAATTTAAAATTCCAGGACATCATTTTAGACCCTGGCAAATCAGTCTTCAGATGTCACTAAATAAGAAGAGTATGATGATAACCTGTTTCTCTGACCTAAACTGGAACGCCAACAATGGTAAATTCCCCTGTGTGCCCCCATTTTCTGTCTGAAATGTGTTCCGAGCAGTTCTCCAGTTTCAGGCAGTTGGGCAGCCCAGTGTGAAATCACAAAATTAGGTAAACACGATAGATTGATGCTGAGGACATTTAGGGTGAATGAGATCCTCTAGTTTATACATGAGACAACCAGATAAATTAATAAGGGAAATTGACAGTCATTTATACATGCCAGCATCAGCAGGCGTCTCAGCAAAACTGCCGGTGGAAGGTCACAGCTCATCTGCCACCGAGATGGCCAGCAGCCGGGCTACAAAATTATTCATTTTCAGCATTGTTTAGGTACTTTGTTCACTGTGTAGGCGGAAGGTCTTCTTTTTCTTCTTTTTTTTTTTTTTTTCTTTTTTTTTTTAGCAGGCAGAAACAATAAATCAGGTAGTTTAAGAAGACCCAGCTAGCCCAACACAGATCGATTTCACGGGGAAGTTGATGGGCTGCTAATAGAATTACAACTACCTGTCAAAACAGGGAAAACGTATCTGTGACAGTGACAAAGGGCAAATCAATTGAAGAAGTGTTGTGGGTACCTTTTTTTTTAACTTTTTTTGGAGACACAGATTCAAAATACATGTGTGTCTTTCAAAGCCTGCAACTGTGAATAACAGCAATATGTTTGCCCCTTTATGTGAGCGACCAGTCCTGAAATACTGTGTCTGTGGTCACTTTATTTCTACTGCAATTAAAAGCCTACTCCCCAGAGACAAAGCTAAAGAGCCGCATCCAGAGCTATTTGAAAAGTTCCTCATGTATTGTGAAAGCTATTTAAATAGGTTTTATTAACAACAGCTGTAATAATTTGCTCCAGGTGAAAAACCTTTGTGCATTTTGTTTACCACAAAGTGGGGTTTTTTTTCCAATTACGTGCATGGGCTTGCCAGTTTCAGGTGGTTTTCAGTGTTTGTACAGCTCAAGCAGAAAATCAGTTACAACAATGTTGTTGGCTCAGAAATTATGTTATAATTTGTGATAATTAGATAAAAATTGAGTTATTGAACAGTGGAAAGCTGCCATTGTGCTGCAACACTACTTTTTTCCTGTATAGCGTCTACATAACCTGTGCCCTTAGTACATTACACATTTACCTTAGACATCAGAAAAGTTATATGTAGTTAAAAATGTGGCTAAAATATGTACATTGCTATTGATACAACAGTTTGTGATGGCCCTGCAGATGTCATGACTGAGTACTGAAGTAGTAAGATATTTACCAAGCCATGCCAGCACAGGCTTCTGCTCTGCTGGTACAGCTCCAAAGTAATGAAGAAATACTATAGTAAAATAAGCAGGGGACACTCCTTATTCTCCTCTCACCCCAGCCATTCCTACAAAGAGACTTGCCATAGAGAAGAACGCATATCTTTATGAATTTTGTATACATGTGTGAATAAGAACTTGGAACAAAACTGTAATCAAAATTAGTTATTTGGGAATCTTCCTCTTATCCCATTACTCATGTATATAAACTGAAAAGGTATAAGTCCTTTTGATTCATGTCTCTGCATAGCAGTTTGGACAATGGTTTGGTGCCAGAAAACTGTACTGCCAAATTTAAAAAAGCAAACAGTTTTAGACTCCAAAATTTACTCACGTACTTTCTTTCAAATATATGTATACACACACATGCATTTATACATGTGTATGCCACACATTTACAAAAGTAATGAAGGCGGCATTTAGACCTATGCTGCCTTGTTAAATAACCTGAAGAACAGTTGAGGTATATTTTTCAGTTCTACCTGTGTACACGCCTAAATTATAATGCTTGGAAGCATAAATGGGTTCCAGTATCATGTACAACTAAACTGGAGAAACTTCCTTGAAGTCAATTGAATTTGCATTTAAATAGATGATAAAACTTCCATTGACTACCCGTGAGAACAGGCTTTCCTGCAGTGCAATTAAACCAAACTGTAAGAGGAATCAGGGTCAAAATTCTCAGACCTGAGTATTTTGCTTTTCTCGCATTTCTTTGTTTGCTTTGCCTATACAAATTCAGTGCCCAGCTGTGCTCTTTATCATATGCTGCAACTTTTGTCGACTTTGTTGGGTCCTTCAGGCTTACATGAGCAACGTCTCTGGAGTCAGAACTGTGTTTTAAATTCTTTGGAGCAAGGAATAAACCATAACATTAATCTTTTTGTAGAGCATTCTATGCATTTTTAACACTGTGATTTTTAATAGATAACAATAATAGCAATTTTGAAGTACCCTGCAGATTCTAGTAAAGGACTTTCCTTCAGAAACACTATCCCCTGCTGCTAGTTTGCAAATCTTCTAATTCATTGCCACATGGAGTGTCCTATGTGCACAACATTTTTTTACTTCAAAACAGATAAAGCTGTATATTTTGCCAACAAAGGTTCCCTGACAGCATGTTACCGTTTCTCCTGTGTGGGACTACAGCTACTTTAAATCATTTCCAAATAATGGTAGTGGATAGTTTAAAGATCGTGAATAAGTCATTTATTTAAATTAAGCATTTAGATTAGCTGTCTGTATTTCAAAGCTTATACATCCCTACTAAACTGGTGTATTTTTCCTGAATAGTGTTTTTGTGATATAGGTTATTCAGTGAGTCCCAGTATTCCTCAGAATGCCACATCGTCCTTAAGATATATATATATATATATCTGTGAGGTGTCTTCCCGTCCCTGGCATGCCGTGGATGTGGATCTTTGTGCTGTATAGACAGACCTCAGAAGCCCAGTGGGGAGCGGCTGGGCTGGCGGTTCACAGTTCCTACGGCACGGAAAACAACGGGGAAGCTATTGCCGCAGCTCTGACAATAAAAGGTATGAAGTTAGATCCAAGCACTGAGTGATGACAGAGTAACTGTCTCTCTGCCACAGACCACGTCTCTTTCTGGAGCCTTACTCACTTCAGCAGTAGTGGGAAAACTCCAGGAAAGAGGGCAGATGTTCCCATTAGATTCAAGCAGATATATAAAAAGCTGGATAGCCAAAAAAGGTTTAACAACAGCTTTGTAATGAAACTCAGAAAGAGCAAGTGGCTAGGGCTTGGTCATCAAGGCTTCAGAGCGCATCTGGTTTATGCAGCCCAATTTGAATTGCAGATGCCACTTTAACTTTGATCTATGTTTTATAAAGTAAGGCTTAAAACTCAAAGCCTTAGGTGGGAGAGTTGCCATGAACTTTTAATGTCTCACAAATAACAAGGTTTGAGGGACGGTTTGTCTCTCCAGAAGTGCCAGGAAACCCAGTTCTATGTGTCTGAGGAAGATGCGTGGGGGAACGGGTTATGAAAACGATGAATCTTAAAATACTAGCACAACAAATACCCTGTCACCACAGGCCTATTCCTTAAAAACTTGGCATCTTTGTGCCGGGTTGTGTCTGGGAGAGAAAGCTGCTGGAGACAGAATGTGTAAGCACTGCTTTCTGCTCAGCATTGTATCACTCTCGTGGTTGTTTGGCCCACTTCTGCAAACTCTGTGTTTTAATATGTATTGTGGACACTCCGCTAACAAAGGTAGTCACTTTTCTTAAATAGAATTTCAGTGAAATATGTCTCCAGAGGATATATGACCCTTCTAAGGCAGGAGCAACTATTAGTTACTATAGAAGCCTGGAAAATATTTGTTCAGTGCTCTCTTAAGCATGCAGCCTGAATGCCTCACAAACACAGTGTCACCATTGTAAATTAAAGCAGAGACAAAGTGCCTGACTGTCTTCTATCGTTCCACTCTGATACACAAAATCCTGCGAACTCCAGGGCTTTTCAGTAGCATCACATCAGTGTAACACAGTGGAAAATCAGATTGGAGGGGTATTCCTGCTTGGTTTATTAGCACTTTTGAGAAGAGGTCATGCTTCTTCTCCTCTTGAGGATCATACTTACTAGATACTGTTTTAAAAGGTTCTGCTTTAGCATGTATAGCATATACTGAATATTATCTAAAATACCAAGGGTAAAATCCCCTAAATTAGCTTTTAAAAGACATTTTCTGAGCCCATTCTTGCACCAGTCAAGCCACAGAATGATTAAAGGAGCATCTGACTCTTGAGATACTCAACTCTTGCAGTGCAGTCCTACCAGAGCTGAAGATTTGCACTGCATTTTAAAGGAGCTGAAGAGCTCTGTGCCTCCTCAGCACTGGCGTTTGACAGGTGATCTAAAATTACCCTCAGCATTAAATAATGTAAATTATATCTGAAGGGTTTTAGGCATCTTATCTGCACGTTCAGCTTTTGGTCATTTCATTGCAGTTTTCAGATGAAAAGAAAATTAGAGAAGGTGGGAGCAAATGAGGAAAACATTAACTTGTTACTACATGGTTCAGTTTTAGTGCTACCTACTATGAGGAAAAAACCCTTATTCCAATGAAATAAAGTTTAAAACAAGCAAAAAAATATCAAAATTTGAGCAAAATTAAAGTGCTTCCTCCAAAAATGCCCAAGACCAAACCAAAGCAAAGTCATTCTAATTAATATTGTTTAAGGCCTCCCCACAATATGGAGATTTTGTCTTCAACAAAGCTTTCACTCTAATTCATTAGTTCCTTCATAGAGTTATAAACTGCATTAACTCTCCTGTGCAGAAATCAGCACTGTTACGGAGCTCTTGAGCAGATGTGATACAAGAGAGCCTTTTGATTTTTTTTTTTAAACTCAAAGAGTAATGACACTGCAATATCATGTGGTGAAGGAGCAATAATTTGATAAACATTGTCTTTCCATTAGATTAGAGCAATTAATCTGATTCTAATTTAGCTGAAACGTTACCATACTGGAATCCCTAGAGCCCTGTGAATAATCTCTAAACACATTGACACACTCAGCAGACAAACATTATCTCCACTCATACTGTTATTCCATATGGTCTCCTCCCATTCTGATGGAGGGCACCCTGCTGTTTCAATCAAATAAATGTCAATTATCCGAGATAGATTTTTTAGTTCACCAGTGCAGGCTTACAATTCGGCAACAGCGGCTGTGGAACAATTGTCTGCAGCTCTCCCCTGATTGCCGCTGCCTCCTTTTTCAGCTGCAGACCTTGCTGGATTGTTGTCAAACTTCATTGCATTGTACAAAGTTTCAAAGGCGCTTTCTTGAAAAGCGTAGGCACAGAAAATCATTTGTACCTGGGGAGAAAGCAGCAAGGCATAGGAGAAATTGTAGAAGGGTTTGCCATGTAGACCTCTTTACCATATTAGTTGGGATGGTCTTTATTGCCTTTTCTATTTGTTGATCTAGCAGGGTTCTAAAACTCTATGTAACTAAAGACTGCTTAGACAATGCGATAGGATCTTACTCTTCTAAGGCAATGGCTCCCAAGCCTTTTGCTTCGATGAATTATGGGCACGCTCACCACTTCTCGCAGTCTGCCCTGCACTTTCAATCGAGAACACTATAAAAGAAGTCAGGCTGAAAACTGTAAACCCTTGCAAGACACAGTTTTGACCACTGCTACAAGGTTCAAAGCTTATCCAAAATAGCTCTTTGGCGTGGTAATCAGACTGCTTAGTATACTTGCCTAATGTAAGCCTTGTGGCTACTGTGATGTCTAACACTGAGGGAGTGATGTGCAATTCAGGTTCTTTGCTGCCTGATGCCATCAGTAGAAAGAAATAGTCAGAGCACTCAAAGTAGGTCCCTCTCAGTGGTCATCTGAATGCAGCACTTTGCAGGTCCAATTCATTATTACATTAACATTTATTATAATTATAATTAAAATTTATTACTCTAACTATAATAAAAAATATTATTCTAACAATAAACAATAAACTAAAATAACATAACATAATATAATATAATATAACATAATATCCATGTTGTTTAAGATAACATAGCTATCTTCTTTGGATGGGCAATGTTAGGCAAATACAACTGATGGGAAGGAAGGCCGGAGATGGAAGGTTTTGCTGAAGTGTGCTTTCTCCAGCATTCGGTTCTTTGGATGCGTTGCTGGGTTTAGTTGGATAGAGTTAATTTTCCTCACAGTGGCCACTATGAGGCTGTGTTTTGGATCTGTGCTGAAAATAAAATTGATAACATACTATTCTTTCTAGTTGTTGCTAAAGAATGTTTATAAACAAGTGAAGGACTGTTTCAGTTTCTGATACTGCACCTGTGTTCACAGCTTCTTTTCTGTAAGAAGCTTGGGGGGACACACAGCCCGGACAGCTGACCCAAACTGACCAAAGGGACATTTCATGCCATCAAATGTCATGCTCAGTATATAAATTGGGGCTGTTGTCCAAGAGGGGAATCGCTGCTCAACGACTGGCTGAGCATCAGTCAGTCAGTGGTGAGCAGCTGTATAATTTTGTTTTCATTTCCTCTTTCCTTTTTAAAAATTACATCATATTATTATTATTATTATTAACATTTTTATTACTTATAATCTTCTTTATTTCATATACTTTCAGTTACTAAACTGTTCTTGTCTCTACCCACAAGCTTTTTTATCTTTTGCCTCCCCATCCTACTGGGAAGAGAGGATGAATGAGTGGCTGTGTGGTACTTGGTTGCTCACTGGGGCTAAACCACAACAGATGCTCAAAGCAATGTAGCAGAAGATACCTCTCTTCATCAAAACACTTTAAACTGTGTCAGATAATGCTATCACCCCTGCCCCAAGGTATGTAGTTGATCGATCATAGTTGTTTATATAGATATGCTGCCTTAGACAAGGCATCTGTTCATCTGTGTTGGAAATATCACTTGGCAGTCTGACATAGAGAAAATTTTAAAAATGGAAAGTTCTGCGGTATTTTAACGATACTTGGCATTCAGCTTCACCTAAATGACATGGACATTGTAGAAGAAAGTTTTGTTGAACAGAGCCTGTGATCTATGTGATAAACTGCTTGTTTGATCATCTGTATGAAGACCAGTGTGGCATTCCTTTGCTTGAGAAAACCTATGGTTTAACTAAGTCCTTTTAGGTCCAGTTGACTGGGATATTAAGTACAGTGAATGGTTTCTCAGCAGTTTAAATCATAACCTGTGAAACCGGCCTATTTTGCTTAACTAGGGTATAATACCTGCTCTTCCCCGCTCTCTTCTTTCTTGCCTTCCTCATCAGGTTCTCTATAGCCTCCGTCACATAGGCCTGAAATGCTGTAATATCTTACTGCTTAGAAAAAGTCTTATTTTTTCAAGGTGCAGTATATTTCACCTCTTCCTAACATCAAATGGACTCCCACATACTTCCATACCTCAGGAGCAAATTCATATCAAATATATTCCTTTCCCTAGCACAGGCAGTTGGAAACACAGAGGATCTGTCAATAAAGCAGCGTGATTTGTGTGCAGCAGTTACACATACATTTTAACGGAAGATAGGGCTTTCAAGCAGAGCCATATGGTTATCAATTTCTCATCTAGAATTTTAAGCTATCTGTAATTGTATGTTATAGAAATAAAAAGTGTCTGTTACTTTGGATTTGGACATTCTGTCACTGTTAATGTGCCAATAAAGGCTTTGCTTGAGGACATTGTGGAACAACACACTTCTGTTAATGTTGCTCAATAAACCTATTAATATGATCAATTTGATTTGAAATGTCTCATCTTGTAAAGTATCAGATCATTAACTTTAACAATGTCAGAGAGTTCTGAGTATCATATTCAACTAAATGAATGTCCAAGGAATAGCTAAGAGCTCATTTTGCATAGTGGGAAGTATTAAAGTGCCATAGTGGAAAGTATTAATGTGCTACTGGATGTAAATAAACTCAGCAACCTTCAAAAGCTTCAGGAAGGATGTAAGCTTGCACTAGTACATGACATAAAAACGGCAATGAGAGATGTGAGGCATAGAAGGAAACAATGATTCTTGAACTATAGGTAAGAGGTGAAGAAAAATAGTACTGAACACCTGAAATCCGCTTGTAATCACAGCAATATATTGGTTCTCAGGGTCTCAGAGTAAGGCACATTATATGCTATCGAGAGACAAGAAGCAGGGTCGGGAAATGTGCAAGGGAGAAACTCTGCATTAACCGTGTAGTTCAATTCAGGAGCGTACTTCTGAAGCACAAATCTTAATCTTTCCAGTTTACAACACTTTGATTCACACTGCGGAGAGGTCTTGGAGTACATGACAGTAAACTGCAAGGTATAGTCCCAGTTTGTGCCTAATTCCCTCTCTTCGTGGCTGGTCAAGTCCATTGGAACAGTCTGGAGCTAGTCAGAAATACAATACCCTGAAATTCTTGTAAAGTGTATAGTGAGTTCTCAGAACTAACTATTTCACTCAACAAGTTCCCCTTTTTTGGGCTTGCTTGTGTCCATATTGCAGGTGAATTATACTGGGGACTCCTTTCCTTGCTCCACATGTGTGCTGTCATAAATACTGACCAAACCAATAGCAATTGTCCTAATTATGTCAGAGAAAATATTGATTTTAAGACTCATTTTAAAACATCTGTGGATGCTCTTGTACTGGCCATTCCAGTAAGTAGTTAGTAATAACACGGGGCAGATCCTAGTACTCACCCTGAGTACAGAAGGGGTAACTAAGGAGATGGTGGGAACTGAACATATTATCGCAAGGGGGACACATTTGTGCTGTGTACGTCAGGAGAAGGATGGCCCGTGAACTGGGGGCAGTTACCCTTCCCCAGCCTCTTCCCGGGGTCCTTTCCAACGAACACTGTTACAAGTTTGTTAACCGGACTTAAGTGCGTATTAGGGGAATGATATGGTGAGTAGATTCGTTAACTAGAACATTTGGGCTGGCTTAGCCTTGTGGAAGGTCAGAGGTAGCTTTAGCTATGTCGCTCACTGGGACACCAGAAGTCTAGGAGTTACCTGGGGACAGTCTGTCTCTTTGCATCTAAGATTTCTAAGCAAGAAGAAAGGTTAACCCAAGGCAGAGAAAGCAGAAGGAGAGCCTTTGGGAGCCTTGAGGAGCGTGACTTACCATTTCTGAGAAGAAAGGAACAGTAGTTGCTTCTTGAATGAGATCCCTCATTCTCCCACCCAGAAGTACCTGCTGCCCAGTGTATTTCCAGCCACAGGGACAGCAATGGCTGATTTCCAACCTGCCTGAGGCAGCTGCCTACATCACCTTGCCTTGATGACGAGCTCTGATCAGGCCTTGCCAACTTGCTCCAGGGAACAGAGCAGCTGTACTCAAAATACTGAGCAGACGCCTCCACTTCCACCTCGGTACTGAAGTCTTGCCTGCTCCTCCCCAAGGGGTGACTCAGTGGTACAGGTTAGGAGCAGGGACAGGTGTCAGCGTGGCCTCAGTCAGAAACCTAAATTTTCACACCTTTACAGAAATACTGGGAGATAAAGCCAGAAGCTGGCTTCAGAAATGTCACACATATGGAACAGCAACTAGATGTGACCCACAGAGGCATAGCTGAGCAGGTGTCTGCTTAAAAAGCAGCTGCCTGGGTGATGGCTTTTCTTTGCTGCCTATGCCACTTTTCTCATCCAAAGTCAATGGGAGCAGTGACACTGGAATTACTGAGTATATTGTTTCAGCTCTGATTCTAAAATATAAACTTTTAGAATTAAAAATACATTTTAAAGTACATTTTTTTCCAAAGTTTGACTTTAATTGATGATATCTTTGGTTAACATCACTATAATTTAAATTATTTTTCTTAGAAATTGGTGACTTTATTTTGTTATTCAGTTCCTTTCTGATAGTTTTAGTAACACAAAAGAAACTTTCTGTGTTGTGGGGCTGAAGAAGCAGGCTCCATTCACAAGACGCCGGTCTGTTAGCAAATGGTAAATATGACCTATGGCTCTATGAGTCTAAATGGATTTTTTTCCCTGCTCTGTTTTCAAGATGTGACAAAATTACTAGGTAGCCTATGTATCCAAAGTCAGAAATACACTGGGAGCTGAATACTGTCAACAATACCAGAGAAACCTGATTTTAGCTCCGTCGCAACACAGCAGAGTTCTGCTTTCATGGTGCATTAATTCAACACCTGCAGGCGCTCTCTTTCCTTGCTGAAATTGCAGGCTGTCTAGTGAGTAGTTAAGGCTTTGGACTGGAATGTGGAGTAAAGTCCTGCGGTCTTTATTGATCTGCACAGGGCCAGATCCTAATAGCATGATGTAAGTTACAGATGCTCCCTCGTGTTGTCTAAAATGGAGACAAAAGATGAGATGAAGGTGAGAAGTTTTACTGACATGTCCAGCTTTTAGAGTTCCTCACCTCTAGCCAGTCACTTTTAAAATATCAATTTCTTTAAATTCTAAGGAAAAAAAAAGTCATGGTGGTGGAAAATGATCAGTATTCAAACCTGTTTGTTTATTTATCGGTTGAAAGTGTAACTTAAGAGCCACCTCAGCCTCTCAAAAAGGATTTTGAAGCCCAAGACCACATGAATTAGAGAAAAGCCAAACCAAAAGCTTTGCTTTTTTGTGTGTGCACTAATACATTAAATTAGAAGCGTTAGAGAAGCTTAATTTAATTTGAAAGTAGGCAGTTGACGGCATTATTTGGCTGTTGGGCTGTTGAACCACTCTGGTTCCTGTGCTGGTGGGAGGGGCTGGAGGTACCATGAGGGCTGGAGGGGAGGCCATGAGTAAAGAAGACATTTATTTTGCTGTCTTGGGTAAATGTTTAACAGTCGTAATGAGACTGCTGTAGGGCATGTTAATATGCTCCAATAGGCAATGCATTACTGTTGTTTCCCTAACATGGCAGTTTCTTTGTAAGGTCTCTGCCCTGCAGAGTAGAAAACGGGGATGGTTCTGAACACAGCGGAGAGTTGCAGCCTCATAGCACAGGGGGGTCCCGCTCCTCCCCTGCGCCTGGAACAGTGGTGCTGCAGCGTTCCTGAAGTGCCTCGTGCTGCACGGAGTCCTGTCTCTTCGCTGGTTTTGCACCTTCGGGCAGACAGTAGCTCTCAAGGTACCATGCCCCACCAAGGGCTTCAAAATGAGAGCTGCTGTGTCGCTGATAGCAGGTGGCTGGGACATCTGGTCTTTGAGGTGTGAGATCATGCTGAATTCCTGCTGGTGTTCGCAGTGAGCCAGTTACCTACAATTAAGCCTTGATACTCTTCAGTTTATCAATGGAGGAATGTATATAGCTGCATATACTGCTCCACTTTCAGTGTCGAACAACTTGCATAGACTTAATGGGGGCTAGTCGTATGTTATAAGGTTAGGACATAAAAAATACAGATTATAAGAGCACCGAATGGGGGCGTACCACATGTCTCTCTAGCTCTCTGTCCTCTCCCTGATGGCCATCAAAGGGAGATGTCTAGTAAAGGGTATAAACCCAGGGTCCACGATATGTGATACTTCCCTGGATACTCTCCCTGCTTCCAATCATTTGCAGCTCAGAAACTGGAGATGTTTCTTTGAATTTATAGCCTGAAAGTATTTCTGATCTGTGAACTTGCCCTGCCCCTCCTTGAATGCATGTAAGCTTTTAGCATCTGCCACATCCTGTGGCATGGAGTTCATCAAATCCACGTGTTTTTCTAAGGTCACAGCCTCAGAGGTCAGGCTGACTCCTTGTGTCAACAGGATTCCATCCCCTGTTGGCATCACAGCAGGACTGGGCTCCAAACCCAGCTATTCTTCAGTACCCTTTCTCTATACCTGTTAATACATGTTAATATTGATTAATGCACTCGCCACATATGGTGTAGTCACTCGTCTTACTCCCTATCCACCCTGGATACACATTAATCAACAGTACAGCATTGTATAGTATGTCATGTCTCATTGCTTAAACATTTTCTTACTCCCTTATGTTGTTATTAAATTGAAGAAAACTAAGTGCTCAGACAGAAGTAATAGATCAGTATAACTGGATTTGTCTTAATAGACCCCAGATGAATTTTCTCAAAAGAATTTCACGGAAAATCTTTTTGGGCACACAAAATCTTTTTGAAGAGTTATATCACTGAGGATTGCTTTCTGCAACTGCAGTAAAAACCAAAAAGCCCCTTTGTTCTGTGCCCGTGTCTCCCAAAAGATAAAGGTATTATTTCTCTCCCTCCCCCATTAAAAAAAAAAATCAACAAAAATTAGATTACTGACTTCAGAAAGACATCATTTCAACTTCCCAAATATTCAGTTTTCCAAGCAGCATCCTATTAATAGATTATGGGCTAAGTACAACTCTGCTGTAGCTTAGTTCAGTTGAGCCCGATGATGGTGACACTCAGTGTCCCTGATGTTACTTGGCATGCCAGTGATAATAATGGAACAGCAAAAGAGCTGAAGATGATCATCAGAGGTTTTGCATTCTGTTGTCTGCTGTCTGGCCTGCCTCTACAGTACATAAAGTTTCTTTTACCTTTGTTTCTGATAATATGGACACAGCTGTGTCTTTTATTACTTAAGAAATTTCCGAGCTCATATACAGTCTAGGAATAACATAGTATATTTTAATGTGATTACACAAAATGACCAGGTTATTGTTGCTCATGCAGTCCTTACCATGCCATTTTATCACTTCTGAATGCAAGTTCCATGGTCCATTAATGTAGTTTTTTGATTTTTTTTTTCTTTTTAAATTCTGTCAAATAAAGTTACAGCTTCCTTGGTGTTTTTGTCTTCTAGATGTGTGAAGAACATTATCAATATGCCTTGCAGATTACTGGTGCTATGAATACCAGGTACAAACTGATGTTCTGACGTTGACTGCATATCAGCTACTGTGAAATAATTGCTACATTCAGACCTTCTGAGCATTGCAAATGTAGCTTGTGATGTGAAGAGAAAGTCCAGAATAACTGATGCAGGAAGGATTTTGATGCATAATCGAGAGCTTTTCCATGAAATGATACTTTCCAGAGTATGCAGTGTCTTACATCTTTAAGCAACTGTATAAACAATAAATAATCCTCCTCATCAGTGTCACTTCATTCTATTGAATAAGTCCCTAGGGCACTATAAATAAAGGTTACCTTGCAGCCATCAATAACAAGCAGAAGAAGAAAGATTTCCTCCCTGACTTTTATGAAGTTTTCAGTAGTGTTTTGATTTGATTCAGCATTTCTGATAGTGGTGTAGTGTTTGCCTGCCTGCCTGAGATGTTCAAAGGCAAGCAAGTTTGTTAGGTTCACAAATCCCAAAAGCCTCTGAAGGACTTCAGGAGCTTGCTGGGCTGTTTGGTAACTTCACTGCAATCCAGTGCTCTCCAGGGTACATTTGAAACTGTACTTGTGTTGAAACTTGTGTCAGGAATGTTCCTAGACATGCCTACGGGATGAAAACAGGCTAACCTGCTCTTGCTCTAAGCAAAAATTACTTGGTCAGGTCAGGGCAGCTTGTGTGGCTTTTAGCCAGCTCAGAGTACTAGGCAGCATAAATTTGCACCTGGCTACCCTCACTTACTTAGACGCCCAATTTCTTGAGGTAATTATACAAGCCCTTATCAATGTACAATGCGTACAATTCCGAATGTTAAACTATTACTCATTACAAGGTGAGCTTTTCAGCAGCAATCTTGGCAAGGGCCATAGCAGCTGTAGTAAGAAGGGTTATAACCTACCTCTGCGAATAACACCACTGGCTCCTAAACTGACTTCCAGTTCCTTTGCAGATCAACCCTTTGGAAAAAGCCTGCATCTTGTGTATATTTTAAAATGTTGAAATTTGACATTTAATTGTATAAGGGCAGATGGGCAGTGCCTCCTCCATTCTCCGAGAAAGGAAGTTTAGGTGCCTGGTACAGAGATCCATACTGGCAGGATAAGACTCAAATCAGAGCTGGCCTAATAGGAAAAATTAGTTTGGCGTGAACTAACGAGCGATGATGACACTTTGAGATCATCAGTTTATGTGCAACAGGGAGATGCACATAAAGTGATCAAGGCAGATTAATGTGGGCCAAATGTGCACTCCATTTTGAGTACATTTAATACTGCAGAGTAACACCCAGTGAACCAACCTGCACAACAGATCCTCTCTACTTCCATGGAAACTCCTGTTCCTTTCAGTGGAAGTCCTCTTATGCAGGTTATGTGACAGCACAGGGTTTTGGTGACACACATAGGTGCTGGGATGATTCTTCCTGATGACCATCCTCTCTTATCCCTCCCTATGCTCCAGCTGAGCTGCAGCCAGTCAGCAGGACTTTTTTCTTTTCCCAACTCTCCGCCCAAGAGTCTCCCTTTTCCCTGGTGCTATATAGAAAAGAAGCCTGCCTTTCACGCCCCTTCAGTAAGTAAAAACAGAGGAGTGAAATTCATAACGTCTAGAAGACCAAGTAATTTCTGAGTACTATTTGCAAATACTTTTTATCTGTCCTGATTTCCATGCTTATTCCTATGGTTCACTAAGTTATTACATTGGATGTAGATTATGATTTGGCTTTTTAAGGATTGTGCATGCTGGTGGTCTATGTGAAAGGCTTTCCCTGGACCCACCTAAACAGTGACTTTGAGGTGCCATGGTTGAGTCTCCATCCCCTGCCCAGCAGCATGCTTTGAGCAATGCTTTGCCATTCTTGACAGTGGGACATGGTATTTGTTCTGTTTCCTCTTTACGTGTGTGTTCCTCATGATGGGGTATTTTGTTTCCCAGCTGTGGTATGTGCAAAAGGAACTCAAAGCTCAACCAAAGGAGAAAAATTGAAAAAAAAGCTCAATGATATCAATCAGAGAAGACATGAGTAAGCTAAAGAAGAGGTGAGTTGTAGATTTCCACATTCATAGGACACTGCTTGCCTTGCACCTTTCAAACTTGTTAGTGCAGCTGCTGATCAAATCAGTATTTCTGGCAATTCTCATTAAGACTCTCCTGCCCAAAGTCAATGGACTGCCTGTATCATACAGCACAAGGACTAAACCTGCCTTTGCACTTCATATGCTAAAAATGTGGCTGAAATGCTACCCATTCATAAGATAGTAAAGGAATCAACAAAATAGCCTGTGCAGGACCTAGTCTGATATGAACTCCTTCCATAACCTTTATGTCATGAAAACATGATACTTCTGAGAGAAATTATATGATCATAGAATCATGTAGGTTGAAAAAGACCTTTAAGATCATTGAGTCCAGCTGTTAACCAAACACAGCTAATACCACCACTAAACCATGTCCCTAAGTGCCACATCTACACATCTTCTAAATATGTCCAGGGATGGTGACACAACCCCTTCCCTATAGGGAGCCTGTTCCAATGACTGACAATCGTTTTGGAGAAGGAGGTTTTCTGAATATCCAGACTAAACCTCCCCTGGTGCAACATGAGGCCATTTCCTCTTGTCCTATCACCAGTTACCGGAGAGAACAGACTAACACCTGCCTCCCTACAACCTCCTTTCAGGTAGCTGTAGAGAGCAATCAGGTGTCCCCTCAGCCTCCTCTTCTTTAGGCAGAACAACCCCAGCTCCCTCAGCCGCTCCTCACAGGACTTGTGCTCCAGACCCTTCCCCAGCTCCGTTGCCCTCAGATGCTCCAGCACCTCAACATCTTTCTTGTAGTGAGGGGCCCAAACCTGAACACAGGATTCGAGGTGCAGTCTCACCAGTGCCCAGTACAGGGGCACAATCACTTCCCTACTCCTGCTGACCACAATACAAAGCTCCCAAAACATTTCATGAATATTTTTAGGCATTAATTTAAGAAGCATAACTTTTCAAGGGCTCCAAACATCAGCCAGTCTCACTTCCTTTTATTACCTCTGAAGGAGAATTTTATAGTAGGCTTTTACTTCTAAATTGATTATATTTTTTTGAGAGAAAAAAACCCAAAGCAAAACATACAGAAACACTAGGTCTAGAAATGTTCTAATTTGTTGCAACAGCAAGGACCTCCTATGCTTTAGCTGAGGCCCATGCTGGACTGTTATGCTCCATGTTTTTGTCACGCTTTGTCTCTCTCCGTATAAATTAAATCCCAAAGCTACTGTTGGGTCGATTTCTGGTAGAGCAGAAGTGGCATAAAGCCAATTTTTCTTGGCTGAGAAAATACGTTCCCTCTGTGATAGTGTCTCTTAGAAAATGACACTATCAGTAAAGTAATCAGTAAAGTAAGAAACACCAAGGTAGATCCAATAGTCAGACCAGAGAGTCTATTCATGAGTAAGAAACCTGCCTGCTTCTCATAACACTACCATAATAGACTCTGGATATTTTTTGGTCTTAATTTTATGGCAGCATGAGCTCTGCTCTCTATACACAATATAGCACTCTTTGTACAGACAAAGTGGAAATGACATCTATCCAAATACACTGGCTCAATGAGCCTTGGTTTTGATGACCTTATGCCTTTTTGGTCTTTGGTTTAACTGTGGTACTTTTATTGTTGGCTTTGAAGCAGTTAAATGTAGTCTGAAAGCTTTTTCTTATTTCCTGTTTCTTTCCCCACCCCCCTTCCTCTTTTTTCCTTCTTATTGTAGAAAAAATACGGACTATGTCAAGGACAAACACGTAGGTTATGGATTTTTTTCTTTTCTATTACTATTTTTATTACAAAGCAACCCTGAAGACCTTTTAATTCTCTTGATTGTTTAAAGAGGCTTCATGGAAACATGACATCTCAGATGTGGAGATAGGTATAATTGAGTGCAAAATTCTGTTTGCAGGACTCTTCTACAGTAAGAACCCAAGGAATTCAACAAAATGGAAAGGGTCAGTAAGGGTTTAGTGGAATTTGATAGGAGGCCCCATACAAATATCCAGATGAAACTATAGCCAATTATTCTGTGCTGAATATTATGCCCTGATGAAAATAAAATACCTGACTTTAATCTTTCATTCAGAGTAAAGATTTGTAGTATAATGACCTGATTTAGCTGAAAAAAGGAAAAAATAAGTAAGTCTGACAGCTGAGGACAGAAGGGGGATTAATTTCAAAAGTTGCTAGTCTTTGTTTCCCATCCTTTCATTATTGTGCAATCAGAGCATAGAAAGAGCTAGCTGCCCTGACCCAGCTCCAATTGCACTGCTCGGAGAAAGGGGGAGGCATGGTGGAGAGAGATTTTCCATTATTTACAGACAGAGGAACTGACAGGAAAACGGAGAGCAATGGAGTCAGTCAGTCCACCTCTGGGTCTGCCTGGGGCTTAGGGCAGAAGCTGGCTAACAGTGCCTGCATTCATCACCAGGCACAGCAAGGGCAGCTGCAGGTAGCTACGACAGGGTGGGATGTCTCACAAGGTGCAGGAAACCCACTGACGGCATAATTTTGCCACTTTTCAGTCCTACATTTGACCTCCATTGTGCCTGACAGGAGGAGAAGGAGGGAGATGATGCTGTGGCATACATTAGAGTGCTGTCTATGCTTCTGATCTCTTTGATGGTGCCTCTTCTTGGCACATGAGATGCCAGCTCTCATTCCACTTGTGAACATGTACAACCACCAGCTCCACTAAACCGTTGAGCACCAGTAAATGCCAGTGGTTGCTGTAAGGCAGACTGCTGTGCACCTGCTTGATCCACGTGTCTGGAATTGCACGTGGAAGTACCACAACATACCTTGTACGTTTTACACCAGCTGTTTGAACTAATGCTTGAGTTAGCACATTCTCAGTAATGACCATGTTAAGGTGGCAAGGGACAGAAAGGCTAGGAAGAAAACTTTCCATGTTAGAAGCAAGAGAAAAACCAAAGAGAAAAATGGATTCAGTATTAGAAGAATAATAAAATAAGCTGCCAAAAGATGAGGTTGAGATGTTTAGTGGTTTTTTTTTGGTGTCAGTTTTCACTAGAGTGGTCAGCTGTGCTCACAGATTTAACAAAGCTAACCTCAGAAGAAAAGAGTAAGAAAGGAGATAGGCCAGTTAGAGAATATTTGGCTCTTGGAAGCATTCAGGAGGAAAACAGATTTCATGTCTCAGGACACTCACGGTAATGTGAAGTCTGGCAGAAGCAACCTTAGAGCTATTAGTAGTTAACTTCTATGATTTTTGGATGATACACAGGCTTTGAGAAGATTGGAAAAGGGAAACCATTATGTCTGCCTTTGAAAAAGGGTGACATGAAGAACTAAAAATCATAGTGGTCTGCCTAGCTTTGATTTCTGGAGTCACATTGGAACACATATTCAAAGTAATTTTAAACACCTGGAAGATAATAAGGAAAGGAGTTAACAGGCATCACCGATTTGTCAAGAACAAATTGTCAGTCATCTAATTTCTTTGTGGAACTAAATAATACCTGTCCTTATGGACAGGGAAGAAACAGGCAATGAATTGCTGCTTTCTCCTGATAAAATCTGATATTATCTCTCATGACATTTTATAAACTAGCTAAGAAAACACTCTATAAATTTAATTATCGTAAAACTAGTGTTGTGGTTTAACTCCAGCCACCAACTAAGCACCACACAGCTGCTTGGCCACCTTCCCCCTCCCCCAGTGGGATGGGAAAGAGAATCAGAGGAAAAGGTAAAAAAGCACGTGGGTTGTGATAAGAACAGTTTAATAATGGAAAATAAATGAAATAAAATTAATGACACTAATAATACTAACAACACTAATACCCACAATACTAATAATACTACAAATAATATATAATGAAAATGCTACTACTACCACCACTGCTACTATGTAATGAAAATAATGGAAAAGAAAACAAATGACACAGCCTCTCCCCACCTGCTGACTGACACCCAGCCAGTC
Source organism: Rhynochetos jubatus (assembly GCA_027574665.1). Taxonomy (NCBI): domain Eukaryota; kingdom Metazoa; phylum Chordata; class Aves; order Eurypygiformes; family Rhynochetidae; genus Rhynochetos; species Rhynochetos jubatus. The sequence continues at coordinate 84,987,824 of CM050650.1, read as the reverse complement.
ACCGAGCAGTGAGAGCCAGAGCCAGAGAGAGTGAGAGACCCTCCCAAGGGCCAGACCCCTATCTCACTCCCCTGAACTTACATACTTAGCATGACATTTTATGGAATGAAATATCCCTTTATTCAGTTTGGGTCAGCTGTCCCAGTTGTGTTGCAGAGAAGAAGAAGCTGGGAACACAGGTGCAATATGAGAAACAGAAAAAGCCCTTGAGTTGATATAAACAGTGCTTAGCAACAACTAAAATCGTTAGTATGTTATTAATATTCTCAGCACAAATCCAAAACATAGCTAGCCTCATACTAGCGACTGTGAGGAGAACTAACTCAGTCCCAACCCAAACCAGCACAAATAGTTTGACAATGTTTGGAAAACTGTATTTATAAACCAGTGATCAAAAGCTCTCCAACACTTTTCAGTATTTGCATGAACTTTCAGATGATACCGACATTTAAGGAGCACACTGGAGGACAGGATTAGACTTCAAGACAGAGTTTGACAAGTTAAAGATGCAGTCTAAGGCAGCACAATGCAGTACAACAAGAAGATTACAAGATATTAGGCTTGGACAGGAATAATCTTCTTACATCAACACAGAGACAGAATAAGAGTTTGGAGAACTGAGTATCCTCCTTACTGGAGAGTAAGAGGATAGGCTGGATCTCCCGTTGCATTGAATCACATACTGTACAAGTTTAAAAGTTGTAATTTTGTTGTGAGTTAATAGGATAGTTGCACAGGAATATTACCTGTAGGTTATGTGAAATCATCTCCTGCTCTATTGAATTTTGGTAAAGGATCGTTTGTCATATTATGCCCTGTTTTGAGTACTAACTTTTGAGAAAGACCTGACTCACCGAAGCATTGGCTGAAAACAGCAATTGTAGGAGTAGAAATTGTCACTTACGAAGAAAGGCTTAAGAAATTGGAAAATCTAAGTAAAGTAAGGAGAATATTAGCGAGAAACATAAGAGTCTTTGAACAACATAAAGGAGGGAGGAAACTGTTCCCTTCATGTTCTATTGACAGAACAAGAGATAACAAGGTTTAATTAGACCAGTGAGATTTTATGTTGAAATCTGGGAATAAAATCATGGGAGCAAGGACAGGAAAACTGTAGCACAAGCTGTGAAAGGTTGTGGGATCTCGACCTGAGAAATTCCTTTGTCAGGCATGGCTTGGATGCATTTGAGTGGGGGGGAAGTATTAGATGTACTCTTGCAGTCACTGATTTTCTGTACCTTTTTGCTGAGTCTGTTTTTGTTTTCCTTTCAAGATGAGCTTCATCCTGAAGAGTGACTGTGAAGTAAAACACGTGATTTAGCAGAAAAAGACTAAATGGACTTGATATCTACTTAAGTGCTCAAATATGATCTTGTGACCACTTCTCATAAGCTCAAAATGGGCTTTTTGCGTGCCGTGTGAGTCTGTGAACCTAGCAGGTAGATTTCAACATACTCCTGAACTACTTTTAAGTGCTTAACAAGACAGATGAGTTTTGTTGAGTACATGGCACAGTTCTCAAGTCAGACTTTGCTCAAATATATTCACTATTTTAGAAAGCCTCAGGCTTTGGTTCACCGTGAGACACCCAGTTGGCTTAAACTTGTCTCTACAACAAAACAGTGCATGAAATTGGTTGTCACTTTGGTAAGTGCTGGCTTTACTCACTGTAGTTCAACTTCCAAAAGGAAACTTCAAGAGTCCTCACTGTAACCTTACTCTTACAGTTGTAGGCTATGAATACACTGGCACCCAACCTATGCTCCAAAAGGTTTTCTTGTTAATAAGTTTTCCTGTTAAATTTCAGGGTTGTAAGGTCAGGTTCCAAACACATAGGTGTTTTTCTGCTTCATCAGAAGACGCTGAGCTCTGTTATTAGGATTGTTGATTTTGGCTTGTAATTGCAATCAAAGCTGAATAATTAAAAAAAGCAGCAGTGGTTCAAAATGATTGCCAGTTGTAATTACAAACCAAAATCAACAATCCTACAGCCTCCTGGCACCGTCTGCTTTTTTCTGCTCACTGCAACTACCCCCATTTCCTCTTCTCACTCAGCACTGGACACCTTCCACCTGCTGCTTGACCCTCTTTGCAGGGCGTCAGAGCTAGGATCTTACAGTGGGCTGTTGTTAACAGGATATCTCCTGTTACAGGCATTCTGCCCACGCATAGGGGTTTTGTCATCTGTTCTCCCAAGAACCTGTCATATGAAGAATGCCTCTTGTTGAAGGAAACATCAGGTAGGCCAACTGAATTGATTCACAACTTTTAATATTTTTTGTTTAACTGACATGGAAACTGACTGGAAAATTGATTCTCAGTTAAAAGTTCTAATTTCTATTACCGTGTATCCAAACGCTTCTTGTAAAGAACTCAGATTTCTCGTTTCATAACTTGAATATATTCTTTTTGCCTATGTGTCATATCCTGGATTTACATAATGAGTTTTGAAAGCAAGTCCAGAGGTAAAGAACCCCTAAAATAAACTAGATTATGTTGAAGGAGACAAGAAGACATTAACATGTAGAAGCCAGAAGAGGGTGAAGAATAGCTTCTTCATGGCTGCTAAATATTCTGCAAGTTTACCGTATCATCTAATATGATACTTCATCATGGACTACAGAGAGAGGCAAAACCAATTGTAGCATAGGACAGTAGAAATGAATGAGTCCAAAGTACAAATACAGAAGAAGCAAAAAGGAAGATAGTTTTGAACATTGTTATTCAGACTGATGAGGGTCCATAGTGTAACTTCCTTCAGCCACCCAAGTATCCCATTCCTAAGCCTGTACCTAGTTTTAGGTTCAGTATTCTGCTTTCTCAGGAAAAAAAAAAAACAACATTGTACTGGTTTCTGGTGATTTTTCACTAACTCTGGTGGTGTAAGAGGAAATACTTTACTTTTTATCATGTTTAAATTTTTACATAACTGATCAGGAGAATGAAGTGACTGGAGAACTGCTTAGATTTTGTGACATTCATGCTCATGAATTTCAGTATGGCTTGTGAAGAAGCTTCTCACCAGGCAAGACTTCTCCCTCAGGAAAAAATGTAAATAAAAGGCTCGTTCAATACAATCTATGGTGATATAAGACCTTACCTGTAACCTCTTCAGTTTGAAAGTGAAGAAGCAGATTACTAGACCCAGACTGCAAGGATCCAGGTGGTACTGAAAATCACTTTCTTAAGAGGAAAATGAACTACAGAACCAAGATGCTGATGGTGTGAAGGGAACATGATCTCTCGTGGTGTATAGAATTTGGGTGACATCTTTTGAAACATCTAACATTAATAGCTGATGTCAAGAATTGACCGAACACTTCGGAACCTGAATGTATCTATAAACAGACCAGACATATTGGTGTATATCTAGAAAACACAGTATTTCAGCTGTGCCACCTTCCTGTTGTATAAAAGAGAAATAAATACTTTTATAGTATTAAACATTCTTAGTTGATTTCTCATTTATTATATACTAGACGTTTAAACTTTATTCTTAAAATCTTTTATTACAGAATTTGCCTAATAATTCTAATCGCATGGTAGAGACTAATTTATTTGATATGTTCTGTGGTACTTTGTATTCAAACATTTGCATGGTGGAGTATTTTCTTTAGTGTTTGCTTTTGTAGGAAGACATCAAAAAGAGTACAACGTGCTGGTGGGAACAGAGTGTTCTCTTCTGTGTGAATGCTTTATATTTGATGTGATAGGGAAGAAACAATGATAATGAGGTTAGATTTGATAATTTCACATAAATGGTGAAAAGAAGCCCACATACTTTCAAAATAAAACTGATTGAAATTCATTCTAGTTGGGTCCCATTAATCTTAATTGTAATTCTGTATTTCACTTTAATAGGTTGCTAAATTTTAGGAAGCTGTGCTATTGTTCTTATGTACTTAGCTAATTTTTAATTCACAATTTTTTTCTGACTTCTGCACCTGGAAAGGAATGTCAACATTTTTATTTTCTAGATGGGTGTTTATATGCCAAGCAGCATCTCTCTGATTGAAAGCAGCCAAAGAGAATGCAGAAAGTTCTGTTTAAGGACAGTTTTCTTTACCTGGGATAATTTTGGTGGAAGTCTTCCTTTTGTAGTTCAGCTTTTAAAACAAGAATACATCTTTCAGTCTAAAAGAAACAGAGTAGTGGTAAAACAAACCAACCACATAGCGCATGCATTTCTTCAGAAAACTGTGCTCAGTTTTTTAATGTCCAGAAGGAAACCCTGGCATTTGTAACACAGTAGCTGGGAGGACAAAAACCTCAACCTTTCTTCTTTCACTGACTTCAAGGAGAGCTGAGTGTTCTCCACACCTTGCAGGATTGAATCCTTTGTAAACTTGCTCATGATTAATATATGTTATGAATATCTATTAAATGTTACAGTAGGCTGATAACACCCAGCTACATCACTCATTTATTAAAAGAAACTTTTCAGTCACAGTCTGAACAGGGGCGGGTGAGAGAGCAACTCAGCTGCAGTTAGATTGATGATACTTCTAAAAATTGTCCAAGCATGTGTGCAAGAACCTATCAAAATAAAAGTTTAATAAATGAGAAAGTGAAGGACAGGTAACTTTCCCGATATATAAAAGTTGTGCACATGCATGTGCATGCTTCATAAATCCCCCTCTCCCTAACAGGTAAACAGTACAGAAGGAGTCTGTTTGCCATTTTTGAGTGAGATTGTCTGGAAAAGAAATTTTCCAAGTCAGTTATTACTGGGGTTACAGTGGCATGCAGCATGGTATCACTGAAGATGACTTTTGCAACAGCAAACTTCCACCAAGTTCAGTGTAGTGGTTCTTGACTGTCGCTCTGAGAATCTGCTCTGGTCTTCTGGGGAACGTCTGCAATAGCAGGATTTGCCCCTTGAGCAGATCTTAGCACCTGAGAACTCCATACAGAAGGTCTTTTCTGTGCAGTGATCTCCTCTGATTGCTCTTTCACAGCTATGAAGTTATTTCATTCATGATTACAGTAAGGGACTGATACAGTCCACAGTTCTAATAAACTCACAGAAACACAGAATCACTAAGGTTGGAAAAGACCTGTAAGATCATCCAGTCCAACCATCAACCCAGCACTACCATACGCACTAGACCATGTCCTCAAGCGCCACGTCTACAAGTTACTTGAACACCTCCAGGGATGGTGACTCCAGCACTTCCCTGGGCAGCCCGTTCCAATGCCTGACCACTCTTTCAGTGAAGAAGTTTTTCCTAATATCTAATCTAAACCTCCCCTGGTGCAACTTGAGGCCATTTCCTCTTGTCCTATCACCAGTTACTGGAGAGAACAGACCAACACCTGCCTCCCTACAACCTCCTTTCAGGTAGCTGTAGAGAGCAATCAGGTGTCCCCTCAGCCTCCTCTTCTTTAGGCAAAACAACTCCAGTTCCCTCAGCCGCTCCTCACAGGACTTGTTCTCCAGACCCTTCCCCAGCTCCGTTGCCCTTCTCTGGACACGCTCCAGCACCTGAATGTCTTTGTTGCAGTGAAGGGCCCAAAACTGAACACAGGATTCGAGGTGCAGCCTCACCAGTGCCCAGTATAAGGGCATGATCAGTTAGCCTAGTCTTGCTGGCCACACTGTTCCTGATACAGGCCATGATGCCACTGGCCTTCTTGGCCACCTGGGCACACTGCTGACCCATATTCAGTTGGCTGTCAACCAACACCCCCAGGTCCTTTTCTGCCTGACAGCTTTCCAGGCACTCGCCCTCAAGCCTGTACCACTGTCTGGTGGTGTTGCGACCTAAATGCAGGACCCAGCACTCGGCCTTGTTGAACCTCAGACAATTGACCTCAGCCCATCAATCCAGCCTGTCCAGGTCCCTCTGCAGGGCTCTCCGACCCTCCAGTAGATCAACACTTCCACCCAATTTAGCGTCATCTGCAAACGTACTGAGGGAGCACTCAATCCCCTCATCCAGATCATTGATAAATATGATAAACAAGACTGGCCCCAAAACTGAGCCCTGGGGGACACCCCTTGTAACGAGCCGCCGACCAGACTTCGCTTCGTTTGCCACAACCCTCTGTGCTTTTGCCCTCCAGCCAGTTTTTAACCCAGCGAAGAGTATATCTGTCTAAGCCATGAATGGCCAGCTTCTTTAGGAGAATGCTGTGGGAGACCATGTCAAAGGCATTACTCAAGTCCAGGTAGACAACATCCACAGCCTTCCCCTCATCCACTAGGTGGGTCACCCAGAGCAGACTTCGCTGTGGGATGGGTCTGGCTAGCGTGTCGGGCCCTCTGTTCTCCTCAGAAGGGAGTCGTCTACAACAATCACCCACCTCTTCTTCTTAACAGAGGCAGTCTTAATGTGCAGGACTACCCGACTCTCCCTGGGTGAACCTTCTATCATATTCCCACTTGCCTGACCCTTGAGTCCCAGAGGCCCGTACCTGTTGTGTAAGGGCACCTGGGAAGGGGAGAGAGGCCAGGAGGGGATTCACCTGCTGCCTTGAGCAGGGACTTGTTCCATTACCCTCCATCTCTCAGGTCTCTTCCTCCTTCTGCCTGGTGGTGAGAGGGTAGGGGATCCTGTGCTTTGTGTGGAGCCTGCAACTGCTGCCTTTCCCTCTGGGATGGCAGAGTGTGGATCCACCCATCCATCTCCCTCTCTCATTCCCTGATACTCCTTAACCTTTCCACCTCCTCTTTCAGTGCTGCCACCAGGCTAAGCAGGTCATCTGTTTGGCCACCCCACACACAGGGGCTGTCGCTGCTGCCCCCCGGTACTAGTGCCAGGCTCAGGCAGTCCCTGCAGCTGGAGACCTGGGCAACTGCATGTCTGCGTGGGGGCTCCGTTGTGTCCCCACGGTCTTCCTGGCAACAGCTTTTGACCGAGTAGAAACCATCGCTGTGTCCTCGTCTCTTGCAGGAGGGAGAAGATCACATCGTGCAGTGTTCCAACTTGGTGGCGCTCCCTGGGCGGGGTTTAAATCCCCATCGGTTGATCCCGGCACCGCCCCCGAGTGAGGTCAGCTGCTCTCGCCGGGGCTGCCGGTACCATGCGGGCTGCCCAGCTCCTTTTCTGCTCACTGGGGTCTGGAAATCCCTCTGCCCCTTCGATCGAGCTCCAAGCCACGGCAGAAGCTGCTGCTACCACTGTGGCCTATGCTGACTCCTACAGTACTTCTTCATCAGCTGGTTTTATCACTAACCTCTTGTTTCACAACATAATTCATATGTAAAGCTCCTGAAAGGCTACTGAGTAAATATCTGGGAGTACAACCTCCTCCGCATTCCATGTTTTGACGTTATTAATAATTATGTGACTGCGGATATGGCATCTTTTCTTGGTAAGTAAGCTATGGGTCATTTATGGTAAAATTCTGTATTGCTAAATTTTGGGGTTCCAGGATTTTGCTGGAACAAAATTATAAACACTGAGTGAACTTATTCTTTGTTTTATCCTCTTTCGGTTCCTGAACCTGTGGTTGGTACTTGGTATGCTCTCTGGTATGATGTGGTATGTTGTTGACTGAAGGTCCTACCCTTCAGAGGTTTGTGACTGCCCGTGTTCTGGTGTATGGGCCCTAAGAAAGAATCCTGGGAACTGGCTGGCTAACCTTTGTATTTAGTGCCCTTTAAACGGAGAAGGACACTGGTAGGGCCATAAAGACACCCAAAAGCCTCTTTTACTGTCACCACCCATGCACTCCGTGCCCATGGGCAAGGAGCCCCATTTCAGCGCAGGTCACCAGTCCTGCCTGAGACATGTTGGGGGTAGCTCTGTCTGCTTCTGTCTTGGTTTTCTTATTCTCTGGAGGGACCCCAGATCTATGCTCCAGTCAGATTCCCATTCCTGCCTCCCACTGTTCCCAAAAGCTCTTCCTTGATGGACCTCAGGTCTGACTCATCCAACTTGTCCAATGGTCACCAGCTGGTTGATGGCTTTCACAGTCACCAGGCTTCCTCTCCGCAGATGTGGTGGGTCAGGACCATGGTAGGAGTGGGCACTGCCTGTGTTGTGGTCCTCTTGGCTCCTGTGGGCTCCTCTTCTCTCAGGAACAGCCCAGTTCCACTGGAGGTAGTATTTTCTGCCTCAGTTGGCTCTGACAGCTGGTCATTATGTAATGACCTCTTTGAATTGGCTGCCCCAAGACTCATTGGCAAGAACAGGAGCCTTTGATGATTTGATAAATCTAAAATAGATGAGGGTCACTTTGCAGTCATGGTCAGGTTGGCCAGGAAGATCTGCTTCATCTAATGGCATTTGGTGCCTTCTATGGGGAGGTGGATTTGTCCGGGCATGTGACATATTTAAAGAGTGTGAGTCATCAACACCTGAAAGGACTTTAGTGCCCTCATGTCGTGTGCTTGGCATTGGCACTGAATGTAAGTGAAGACAGTATGCTGAGCCGTATTGGAAACACGCACACCATTGTGCCTGCAGAAACATTGGAATATCTCAGCAATGACTGCTCATGGCTTAGTTCGCACCTCTGAGAGTGAGGAATAATAACTTATTATCAAGTTCTGTGCGATATGAGTAATGTGCTGTTCTTGCCTGTTCCCTGCATAATTTCTCCTGAAATTGTACTGTGATTTCTGCTGCACAGTTTAATGCATGGTAAATGAAATGTATTTCTGAGAAAGGAAAAACAACCCCAAAACAAACCAATGGCCCTCGAACAAACTAAATGAGTTCTTTAATAATTTACCTTGATGGAAGAGGCATATGGATGGAAAAAAGTTAACTCATCAGGGAAAATAGTATCAGCAGTAAAGAACAGTAATCAATGTGAAATAAACGCCACAGTACCTGAGTGCTTGTTCAAAATCCAAAAGTCTGTGAGTCTGTGTCAAGTCCCAGCCTCCTCCTGGCAGGATGGAGATCACAGTGTGTCACTTTCTGTCATCTTGGCATAAACTGCATAATATGAGCTAAGAAATGTAATGAGAAAAAAATGGCTGAAGTCATGGGGTATGTGCCATTCATGAAGAAAGAATCCTATTCAGAAAATGACTCCTATTCATGAAAGATTTAAGCCGACACTAGATAGATTTTTAGTGTAGGTTACATAGAAGGCTGTACAGTATAGTTTCCTCTCCTAAACTGAACAAACTTTGAATTCATCAATACAGGTTTCTTGGCATGCAAGTGGTATTCAGGATCGCACAGGGGAGGGGAAAGACGAGCCAGAGTAGAGGTGAAGAATGAGGGGAACTTGGCGCTGACACAAATGATACCAAAAATGCTGACTTAGGGAGGAAAAATGTAAATCATTTTTAATGTCTTTTGAAGAAAGGTGCCCAAGTTAAAGTTGCCTTGAAGGCATATGACCCAGCCTGACACTGCTTTGGCAGCAGAATATGAAGGGTGAGTATGCAGAGATGAAATGTCCTTTGATGAAGCACGCTCACAAGCTGCCTTTCTGACAATGACAACAACACCCGTGCCTTTGAAGCTCCAGTTATTTTTTCTGTCTCTGGACAAATAGAATTGGGTCCGATTTATTAACTATGGAGCAAAATGAATCTCATCTTCCATACACAGGTGTATTTTATTCCCTCGTTTCTTCAAAATCAGGTAGCTAAACCCAGCACTAACTCTGAGCAGGTAACTGGTTCAAAGCACTGTTTTATTACTGGGAGAGAAACTGATACTAAACCATCACTTTGAAATCATTATACCTAGTTAGGGACCGAAGCAACAAATATTTACTGCTTTGGAATACTGAGTTGACCATAAAGTGACATCTCTGCTGGGGAGCTATTGTGCATGGTGGCTGTCAGTACCTTCTAGGGTATACAAGGCCACATCACATAGTGCCACTCCTGTTCCTATCCCTCCTCTGACTTTCCCCAACCCTGGATTTCCAAATAGGTGTAGGAGAAGATCTTGTTTCTGCACCATGACACAAGGCCATGTTGCTTGTCAGCTGCTAGTGGGACCTTGCCAATGCAGGTACATTTTGTGCCCACCTAGCTGTATTTTTTGGTCTCCCTTCTCTTACAACAGAGCACAATGCATTTTTTTTTTTTTACAATGGAGACCTTTAGGTGTCTTTTGGACCTTTGCAGTCCTGTGGGGTACATCAGTCTATAAATGTGTATCAATTTCTGTACATCTGGGGTATAAGCATATAGCAGAGAGTTTTTTTCCTCTCTCTTCTGCTCGAATACCACAGCACAGCAGCAGCCACGCAGATTCAAAGTTTCTGTCCATCTTCTCACGACAGATGTGATGAGGACCCTGTGACACCGTGCTGCAAGTACGAAGAGCACCAGTGCTGCTGGGGGAGCAGAGACCATCAGTCGGGCTGAACTGTGCCCTGAGGTTTCTGTCTGTGTCACATGCCCATTCCTATTTTTAAATGCAGTGCTTTTCAGTGTTAAATGCTTCAAGGGATTGCTGGACCTGATCACAATCTGTTATGGGCCCGAAGTGAGACCCAAACTAGAAGGACTTGAGTCCCAGTTTAAACTGAACTAAGACTGGATTGAAAATAAGCTGGTTCAGCTCCCATGCGCAGGCTGTTTTCACTTCTGAAATCTGTGTCCACCTATGCATGCTCAGATCTCCAAAAGCTGGAAAGCAGCTGCCAGCATTGGATGGGATGATTATATTGTGCAGCGGCAGTTGCAGCCTGAAGAGCTTTAATTTCTCCTGGTGCTCTTTTGTGCAGATTGAAAGCTTCATGGACTATCATCACCATTCACAGCCATGGGAGCAGGAGACTTAGAAAAGGGCTCTTTACAGAGACTAACTGGGTCCTGCTGGGAGGACGGGATAATTTCAAGGTGGAGGATAGACACTTGCTAACTCTGTCTGGGAGCTGCTCCTGACCTTACCAATGCCCTTACCCTCTGTGACTTGCTGTGGAGGTGAAGCCTGGGACTTGGGGCCGTTGTCCTGAAGGCCAGGACTTTGGTTTGATTCCATCTTACAAGAATTAGAGGTGTTTTCTTCACTAATTCAGGAAATTCAGCCCTGCCAAGTTTAACTGTGAGCAAAAAGCTCCCTAGAGAAGCTTAAGCCTGCTATTTGCTAATGCACTGTTTTGGCTTTCCAGGTCCATCCTTTGCAGTTTCTGTATGTGCTGTGTTCTGGATAAAATTGACCCCTAAGGAGGTAGCCCAAAGTCCGTTCATAACACTTAACTCTTTATTTAACCTTGTGCTGACCAGTTACACAGGAATACATTTAATCCCTCCTGAGTTCTGCTTTACAATATGTGTTTTTTAAAAAACCAGATTGAGACCTTTTCTCTTTTGCAGGAACCTTAATAATATTTCATAGCATCTAAATTCTTGGCTCAGAAATGTATTTTCTTTCTGAAGATTTTCCTGACTTCTAATAATGTAGGAACTGCCTGCCCCAAGCAGAGAAATACGGCAACACGTTCTTTTTTTGGTGGATATTCATTAAAAACCGGTTTCTAAAAAAAAAGGTTAATAGCTTGTGACCTGGTTATAACAACAAGAAAGCTTACTAGTACCATTTTCATAGTCCTAGAGGGAAACAATTTCTTTATTTATCATTATCCTACAAAAGGTAAATTTGTAGAACCTGCTTGGAGATTTAGGGAGATGTTCATTGCTTCATTGCCAATTTAACATTACCATTTAATGTACACAGTATGTGGGCTTGTCTTCCATATTTTGTAATGGATGCAGTGTAAGAATCATCATATATCACTTTCACAAGCAATTTAGCACAACATAAGGGAGGAAATGTAGCTGTACTGTCTTAGTACTTATTTTCTAATAAAAATCTAATAGATTTTGGGTTAATGACACAGAAGACGACATTTATGTCCCAAGTTGTTGTTGTTTTCTTTTTTTTTCTTTTTAATCTGTAATAGCACAATGAAGGAGGAAGTTACAAGCCCAGATGATAAGATGATGCACTCCTTACTTGTGTACAATAAAGTACCCTTATAAAAAGCTGGCTTGCCTTTGATGCTTAACTAATGTCTCACTGTGAGATAGTACTTGGCAGGACGGAGTCAGTAAAGCTAGTTAGGGTTTCCTTCACTAAAGATTGATTTGTTCCTTACTTGAAAGAAGATCTACTTTAACCCCCCCCCCCCCAGCAAGGATAATAAGACTTTTTTAAGAGAAAGTCAGGAAAACCAACAATCTTTTTTTCTGTGGTTAATAAATGAAGAAGATTAAAAAGACTCCCCTGTTGATAAGATCTAACCATTTATGTTCCTGTGTGATGAAAGGTGAATACCTATTTAAGATTTATTTAGTATTTTGTCATCTATAATGAATCTAAAGGGCACAACAATTTGTCTTAACATTCTGTAACGCAATGAAGCTCATTTTAACAAATAACTGTATAAATAACACATTTACTAAGCCCCTCGCTTGACTGATCTTGTGCTTGAGCTGTAAAACATTTATAATTGATAACAGAGTGAAGCTGAAATAGCAGAATGGATTCTTTGTGTATAGAAGAATCAAACCAAGAGTGTAAGGCACTTGTAGCTATGTGTGCGGGTTTTTGTAAAACTTGCTGTGCATCTCTGCAGGGTCGTGTTTCATGCTCCTCAAACTAACAATGGATATTATCACTGACTACCTTGGACATGATGCTGGACAGTATCTAATTTGAAGTGGAGGCTCTTCAAGTTCTTTACAACTTAAATGAAGCAAACATCACACTATTTATCTTAAATGTCTTAATACTCTCTCATTTCCAGAGGTAGAAAGAATTCTTGTTTCCTGATCCCTCAGTTCATTTTTCTTTTGCTACTAGCTAATCCTGTCACTTGGTACAAAACATGATCATGTCCTTACAACAGAAGTAAAATAATATTATGGGTGTATTTGCTGTTTATAGGATTATGCAACCAATACAAAAAGTTGTGGGATCTTAGTGCCATCGCCCATAACTTTCTTTTCAATTCTCAATGGCTGTGTTTGAGTCCTCCTGAGCCATGACAATTTAATGTACCATGATTGAGCAGATTTTTGTCTGGTTTTGTGAGCTACTCAGCTGACGTTTGGACAACTGGGAAACAGCAAATCAATAAAAGCATGAGAATACTTTTATATATATAAAAATATACCCTGTGGAAGGATTATTCAAGCTTCCCATGCCAAGGCATCCCTTTTCTGAGCTGTGCCTACCTACAAAATATCTGTGTGAGCAGAAGATCTGAGTTTTAGTTTCTGATGCAGAGGATACGCCTTCTTCAGCAGTTCATTTTGGCTGTACTGGAGCCTAGAAGGAAGGAGCATAGGCACTAGACTATGATCTATAACTTTTCCCTTCCAGGGGAAGCCCTGGAGGACTCAACAAAGGCACCATTCATATGTCAGTGAGTTTACTTGAGTAAAACAGGTCAGCATGTTCCTACTTAGCTTGAGGTATCTGAAGAAAATCTAGTGCTTCTGTTGGCTTTGGGCAAGGCCTAAATAACTTTTAGATGTACAATACTAAAATAATTCAGCAACATTCATGTTGACCCCTGAGGGTGTTGCTTCTGCAGTATTATCTGCATACCTCTTCCTGAAGATGAATGGAGTTATGTCCACGCCTCTTTCTCTCAACAGGCTATAAGGAGTCCAGACAAGTAGCTCAGATGTACACCTCTAGTTACTGAGACTTAATGTTAGGTTTCTGTATTATAGGCTCTGCTTAGCAAGTCCATTTTGCTGTGACTCACCCTGGAATTTGGACTCGCCTAGAGTTTCATTTCCAAGAAAACATTCTTAGAAATAAAATACACGAAGGGGAGCTGGAGCTAGAACGCTGGAGCAGAAGGAGGAAGAGTTGTCTATGGTGGGACTCTACAGGGTCCTTTAAGGGTCTTCTGCTCTGTTCCTCTACATGCTCTCTTAGTTGATGTATACACATTTGTTAGAAAAAACAGATTGAATACATTAGCCAGGACCTTTTCACTCACCTTGTCTAAAAGTCTTTGCCTGCATCTGTAAAGTGTTAAAAAAAAAAAAAAAAAGAGAATACAATCAGTTTCTGAGTGAATAAGTACTAAGATTTTGTCATAAGATATGTTGAAAATTCTTCAGATGTTTAAAGGAAGTAATCAGAATTCAGAGCATATATTAAATTATCAACTATCTAATAAGTGTGCTACTTCCCAACTGGGATCCTTCTGGTACATTCATTCATCTTTAACAGGTGTAATTAAAGGCGAAAGGTGTAATACAGATGATCCTTCTCTAGAGATCTCAAAGGTTTAATTCCAGAACTATCAATGGAAAGAGAGTATCTATATAAATTGTTCAGACTTAATTGGACACCTGCTGGAGGTCAAGCAAAACAACCAAGGTCTACTGAAACAGGGATTGCCTTCTGTAATTCAGTAATTTGGTAGGAGGGAATTTGGAAAGGCAATGCAATCTTTGTCTCATATTTGTTGAAACCAAGTCAGATTTTGGCTAGAAAAGGAAACACTAGGAAAGAAGTGGAAAAGAAGAGGGACAAACAGGAATGTGCTTAAAATCTCACCATGAGAACTGATAACTTCATGCATGCAGCAAGTGAAGCAAAAACTAGTGTCAGGGTTGCATTAAATAGCTTCCTACTGGTGCAACAAGGGTATGCGGAACTACTTCTGGTGTAACACAGTTTCCTTATAACCTTCTACTCAGAAAGTATGTCATTGCTGATGAGTGGAAGAAGAGTATTTGTTTTTCTGAACTGCAATTTAAAATCACATCAGTGAATTTTGCTGTAGTAAAAAAGAAAAAAAAAAAGAGGATGACTCCCTTTCAAAATAATTTTTCATCTGGTGCTGACAAAAGTAATTTTTCATTGTGGTGATGTCACCAGACCTACTTGGTCTGTTTATAGCTGTTATTTAAATTGCTGTTTCCATAAATGTATATGACTGCCCTGAGGGTGTCTGTATTTGTTACAGAAGGTGTCTCAGGAATCTTGGAGCAATCTCCCAATCTAATTAGGAGTTCTATAATTACAGCATAAAGAGCTGTGTTGCTAATACTAAAAGTTTAAAAATCATGAGTCAGGCACCGTGTTTTGAGACTGGCTCCCAAATGTGAATATTTGCTTTTAAAAAGAATATATTATGTTTTGGGCTTGTTTTCAATTTTTTTAATTCCCTCTGCCCCTCGCCATGGTTTGTGTCATGTGTGCTTGTGTATGTGCATATGTATATGCTGCTGTAATTCTACCAAGAATGCTACCTCTTCACCATATATTTAGGATAAGGCAGTGCTGGTCCCTACTCTCATTCCTGTCTAGTCCTTTACCTTTAAGCCCCTCCAAGAATTGTTACTCCACGGATCCTCCTGTAGTACTTCATGTTATTCACCCCTTGAATAACGGGCCTGGAAGGGAAAGAGATAGGGGAAAGAACAGAGGGAGCCTTCCCACATGCAGGGGAAAGGGATGGGTGTCTTGAGCTTTCAGTCTCTTTTTGCCTCTTCCTCCTTTTGCTACTCAGGTGAGAAGTTTATCATCTCCATGGTTTTCCTTTTCCCCAGAGGTGGGGAGGTACACAGTGAATGCAACAAGTTCTGAAATGGGACCATAGTCTCTGGATTTATCTAGAGATTAAGCCAGGATCCTCCTTGTCCCAGCTACAGGACAAAGCTAAGATTTAACAATAGCGGTTTGAGCTCATGTGCTGCAGGAAATAGGACTTATTATGCAGTGCTTTGCGTCTGTCAATATTGTATTCAAGTTCTGTATGTACAAAAGGTGCTCAGTTATGACACTGATGAGTACATTATATGTCCATCTTCCACACAAAACAGAATGGAGTAACATCTGCTTGGATAGAACAAAATAAGAGTTAATCTCTGCTTTTCTTACCAGTTTGCTAAGGCTTAATTAATTCCTGGAATAATTTATTCCAGTTATCCCTGGAATTTAAATTAATGAATTACCATAAAGCATCACCATGTCTTGCAAGACAATTTGAAAGTTTTGCCTCAGAAATGGCTGTGTTACAAGTTGATATAGGAGCTGCTGTCTGTGGATGGAAGTATTTTTGATTTCTCTCCTCATGGCCATGACATAAATAAAGAAATCATCCAACACTCCCCCTCCACCCCCCAGCATCAGGGAACTGCCTCACAACAAAATGTTCTTTGCTGTGATACCTCAAAGAAGTATTGTACTAAATGAGATGGGTTTTATTAAAGGGATAAGAAGCTTTCAAATATTCTTTTAGATCCCTTTAAATGCTTCTTCATACTTCAGCCTCTGCCTCATCCTCTGAATTGCATGGGATCATTGCATATGCTGTTCTATTTGCAACCCTTCTTTAATAATTTATCCTTCTGTATCAGTTGACTTGAGGTCTCTGGGTGCTTTTCTCCCTTCGTGATGCTGGTAACTTGAGAAAAGGCAACGTTATCTAGCAGTGACTAATGGGAGATGCCAAGTCTGACAAGGTATTTTCTCATTCTAATAAGCATGTCTGTTACGTGATTTTTTTTTCTCAGTTTTGACACCATGGAATAGTGCTGTTTGTATATCATCCATCCTTGTTGACTGCGCCAGCCACAAAGATCACACATCCCCATTCTTACCTCTTGTTTGCACATCATCTACACTGCACTTGAGCAATGACGTTTTCAAGTAACCTTGTCTGATTATCAAGGACTACGTTTTTAAGCTGAAGAGTGGGAGTGCTGTTCGACAGGTCTCTTGCTGTTCTTTTGCATTGTCTTTCAGAACAATGCAAAACCGATACCAGAATGGGAACTCCTTTAGTGTTACCTAAATACAGGCAAATCATCTTTTCTTGTCATGTAAGCTTCATCTGCAGTCAATAGACACGAGAAACAGGTACCACAGAGAGTGGCTTATTTTGTCCTAAATGAGGAGTCCAAGGTAAGTAGGAGAAATTGTCCTCTGCAGGTACCCATAGTCCTTCCCTTGCGTGTAGGAGAACTGCAATGTCTAGTTTGCACAGCCTAACTTTAAAGACGCTACGGCCTATGCCTTCACTATCTCTTTCTCCTACACTGAGCAAATCCTCACTGAATGTAATGGAGCACCAAGACCAGGATCTCTACTTCAGGTCCAGCTCCTCCTGTCTTGCTGATGGCATGCACCAGTCATGGAGTTTCTGAAAGATGTTTAGGTTGCTTTATTGCCTGAGCTCAACAGTGCTCTGGAGACTGGATCTTCACATCATCGAGAGAAAAATGTCTTTTACCTGGAAATATTACTAATTATGTTTGCTTCTTTGTTCAGGATGCATGTATTTAGCCATACTGATCTTCATCGTATGGGCCAAACACCGTTCCTGTTTCATCAGCCTCTTGTAGAATGGCAGAGGAATACCACACAATTTCCCCAGGTTCAGCCAACCATAATGGCTGAACATAAAACATAAACCATATTCTGCTATGAGTTATTTTTTTTCTTAATAAACACAGCCAAACCTGGAGAAGAACATATTAACATGTTAAGAGTAGTGGGACAATTGTATTGCTAAGCCGTTATAGTACGTGAGAGGTGATTAAACATTTTCTGTTAAAATTCTTCAGTTCCAGAAATTTCCCTTGTACTAATAGTTTACGAAGGTGAATTTGTCCTTGAGAGGACATAGTTCTTCCCTCTAGACTTCATACATTTTTCTAGAACTTCCTTATGTTCCATTTAGGTATTTCAGTGTTGCAATGTATAGCTCATCAGCTGAGTTTAACAAGGCTATTGAGTTATTGTACTGGTTAATATAGTGAAATTTATACAAGCTTAATCACATTTATTATCCCTGACAACAATGCAGATGTTCTGAATGCTAAGTGAATTTTTTATAAAGAATAAAATTATTTTTCCTGGCCCAGTCCAAAAATGCTTAGTGGTCAGTTCTGCCACTGAAATGTATTTAATAATATGTAAATATGGCATTTTGGGAAGTAATTAAAAATAAAGTTGCTGTAATTTTAAATTCAGCTAATATCTGTATTGCTCTTATGTAGAGTAGTATTAGGCTGAGTGCTTGAACTAATCGATTTTTAAAAGGGTTTGGTTAGTGATCTCAGGGGAAATAAGGTAGGCTGTATGAAAACATATTAATTATAAAGCCTTCTTTTTTAATGATGCATGCCCTTTTTAGAGTACAATATATTGATGTAGCAACTTCTTCAACTTAAATCATCCAACAAACCTTTCTCGTTTTGTCTCATCTATCTTGATTGTTTGCTGTATTTATTACAGAACGAAAATAAGATTTTAGATTTTTAATTATCAGCTATAAAGGATTTCAGAGTAGTTCAATGAATTAATTTCTTTGTAAAAAGTATAAGACTTCAGCAAATTTTTGCTGTCCAGGAAATTTGTCTTTCTCAAAGATTAATGTTACTTTCCCCTTCAGTGTGTCATATTTTGCTCTCAAGTGTACAGAAAGCTTATTCATAAAAAAGTTTTTACTCTTCTAATAATATTTTTAATTAGTTTTAGAATGTGCCTGTTGCAGTCTTGTTTGAAGTGAATCAATATTTTAGGATGTATTTTTTTTTATTAAATAAAGCCGTTGTGTGTAATGCAGAGATAAATGTTATGTTGAGCTCCCAGACTGGAGTGAACTATCTGTTTATGTGGTGCAGAGAGGCTGGGATTTTACCTGTGGAATGCAGGGGAGGTCTGAAACTGCTTCCAGGGAATGGAGGCAAAGTTGTTTCTGATGGGCAGGTCCTTTGCCAGAGGAAGCTGACCTCTTACAGTCTTGGAGAGACATGGCAGAAGCTGCTCTGCAAACGGAAGGATGGGATGTCAGAATTTAGTGTGGGCATGGCACAGGTGGTTAGTGATCGGCACAGCCTACTGATCGAAGTATGATGGGATGCACAGTGAGCCAGAGCGCTGAGTTGGAGCTGCCTACACCTTTCTTCTCCAGTCAGCTCAAAAAGGCACTGAGTATCTAAAAGCTTCTTTTTACTGGAACACAGGTTTCATTACAACCATTTTGAAACTGAGATAATTCAAGTCTGCTACATAAGAATAAAAATTAAAAGCTTTGAAAACAAATATTTCTCTTAACCATTGCTCCATCAAGGACAACTCCTTTCCTCCAGCTCTGCTCCCTGTTTTAGTGGCTTCCCAGGTTACAGCAAACGCTATATAAAAAGTCTGATCTTTGATCTGACCCTGGCTTGTGTGCCTGTCCTCACTCCATAGGGTTTCTGTTTTCTCCACCCTTGGATCTAGAAGGTTTTCCCAGCTGAGTGTGCTCAGGGACAGACCCCCTCTCACTCCAGAGTTTTGTTTGACACAGTGAGAACTTCCTCACACAAATCAAATGTACAGCCTTCCCCACTAGGTTTGTAATAAATAAAAGCCAGAAATACAACAGTCAGTGAGCCTTGGACCAACAGATAAAATAAAATCATAGAATAATTTATGTTGGAAAAGACTTTTATGATCATCAAGCCCAACTGTTAACCTAACACTGCCAAGTCCACCACTAAACCATGTTCCTAAGTGCCACATCTACACGTCCCTTAAATACCTCCAGGGATGGTGACCCGACAGCCTCCCTGTACAGCCTGTTCCAACACCTGACAACCCCTTGTGTGAAGAAATTTTTCCTAATATCCAATCTAAACTGCCTCTGGCTCAACTTGAGGCCATCTCCTCTTATCCTCTCATTTGTCACTTGAGAGAAGAGACCAACCCCCACCTCTGTACCCTCCTTTCAGGTAGCTGTAGAGAGCGATAAGGTCTCCCCTGAGCCTCCCCTTCTCCAGGCTGAACAACCCCAGCTCCCTCAGCTGCTCTCATGGGACTTGTGCTCCAGACCCTTCTTCAGCTCTGTTACCCTTCTCTGGATACACTCCAGCGCCTCAGTGCCTTTCTTGCAGCAAACTGACCATGGTGTCTGAGGTGTGGCTTCACATATAGGAATCAGCTTTCCTTAATTTTGTAATAGATGCTGCAGTAAGGATCAAAGGGTGTGTTTTGGTAATATTGTTTCTTCAAACTAACTCACAAAAGTAAGATTCCCTGATCATTTTTTTTTTGGGGGTGGGGGTGGGGGGGTGGGGCGGGGGGGCCCATTTCAAAGATGATGTTAATGTACGAAGATCTCCCTACTGCTAGGTACGATCCTGTGCTGTCTTTGTGACAAATGAAACCACTACTTTCACAGGTAAGACAGTATTAGGCAGACATTTCAAGGATTTTTAATGACCTTTACAACTAAGGAAAAGGATCTTGTATGATGGGATCGGTCAAATTCTTCACAGACCATGGGAGAAAGTAGCTTTCAGCTTAAAGAAAATTTTTAAGTGAATACTTATATTTGACTATCCTGTCTGAAAGAGAGATGAGTACTACAGTTACTGATTAGATAATAGAATTTTGTTTGCATTCAGATAATCAAACTCTTGAGATGTTTGCCTGAGCTTAGCAACGTGGTGTCTGGAGAGTGGCGTACCTGGAACATACCTGAAGATGCCCATATAATCAGTCCCATTTTTAATGTTGGGTTGTGGGTGACAAGAAACGTGTATTTCAGAAGATGGTTGTGCTAATTTGCCAGCGCAAGGGATCCTGTGCCTCCTTTTGCCATTGCACTCTGGCTGTGTGATCTTGTGTGTTTCCTTTTGCTGCCTCTGAAGCCAGTCTGACCCCTTGATGAGACATTTTGGCTTATTCAACAGGCAGAAAATTGTCTCCCTTTTTTGCTTGCTGAGTGAGCTGAATTGACTCATCAAAATGTTAGAGCCAGGGCAAAGGAAGTGGTAAGTACACACAGCTGCGAGGGAGAAAAAGGGGAAAGCTGAACCGTATTTTTAGTGGTAGGAAGCTGTTAGACCAGCTCAGCACTCTTGTGAAAACTCATTCCTGGTGAAGAACTCCCGTGTCATGTTCACTCTGCCTCTGGTCTGGTGAAACTTGAATATGTTGGCTGCTGAGGCTGGTGGTTCTGCAGAAGTGTTTGCCAGAAGAAAGGTCGTTTGGTTTAAGTGTGTCCCTTGGTGGAGATGTCATTGGTAATGAATATTGATGGATTGGAGCTAATTACCAAGTCAGCGCACAACCTTTAGGTTCTTATATGTATTTTTATAACTGTAAAGCTGACTCTAATTTGTTGAGTCTTGCAAAAGATTTTGCCATTTACACTTCAAAAACATTCATGGAACTCCAGAAGTTTTTGTTAAAACTGCAGATGTATCCACTTACTATATCTGTTAATCACATGAACAGGCTGGGAATGCCTCTGAATCTGCAATGCTAAATAATGTGAGACTTACTGAAGAGAATGCTTGCTGGAAATATATAAAGCCACAGAGAAGTGAGCATATTAGAGTGGTTTATTTTTGCCACTCTAGATGAATGCTAGTGATTACGTAGGGATTTTCAAGTTTTACAGTGTTCAGCAGCCATCATAAAAAAAGACAGATTTTTCAAAATATATCAGCTCCTGTCTAGGCATTAAAGAAAGGGACAATTTTACCCTCACATATGGTTCTTCTGGGTAGTTTTCAAATGTGGTCGATGCTAAGATTTCAAGCTCTTCAGAAAATAAGGCTTAAGCTCTCCATACCATGCTGAACAGCCTCCACACACAAGTAGGGCATAATCGACTACCTGTTTACCACGATAGATTCAAGCTGGAATGGATCAAAACAATAACAAAGGGGAGACTCGGGTGACCTTCAGTGAAATGTTTCATTTCCCTGAAAGGAGCTCAAAGCATGACAAAATAACAAAGATCAAATCACGGATCAAAGATACGTGTTTTAAGAAAGTTTTTTAAGTTCAGTCCCATGAAGACATTCACAGGAAAATACTTTTCTTTGTAGATGGATTTCACCTGAGCAACTGTGAATAGCTTCTGATTTGCAAATATGATAGAAAGGTTCTTGAAACTGTAAAGTGACAGGAAATGGCTCTGAAAAACTTGTATAATCTTTATGCAATGTTATTGTTACTACAGTAATTTATTACAGGTTTCTTATATGGATAAATAGATGACAGGAAATGGGAAAATAGAGAAAAGGAAAAGGAACTATTAGTAGGTAGGCACAAGGTTGAGGCTGGCCAGAAGAGAATATGTAAAATAGCAATACACATGGAATTGTGGGCCAAAAAACGGAGGCATTAGAATGAAATTGCATATCACAGAAAGAAAAGTGATGCCCACGGCTGGAACAGTGAAAGACACAAAGGTCTAAATTATAAGAAAAGTCAGAATCAATCAGATTATCTTCCCTCAGCATTTAGCCATATGATAAACTCTAAATGAAATAAAAACCCAAAAAACAAACAACAAAGGTAAGGGATAAAACAGTCTTGGAGTCAAAATTATTTTGGAGAAAGATGATAAAAGCATCATATTGGCATAATATTGGCAATGGTCAGTTAGGGCTGGATTTGGTGATAGCTGTGGATTTGATATTGACTTTAGAAAGATAAATAACACTGGAAGTGTATTTGTTTAACTAAATCTTAACTTCTTCAGGATAAATTAGAGAACAAAACCTGTGAAAAAGTCCATCACCATCTTATTTCTAGAGAATGGTCTTCCTAATTTTTTCCCAAATAGTCACTGAACCAGAAAATGCTGATGCTATTTCAAGCTTGATTTTGCATGAAGGGAAGATGATTGAGAAAGGAGTTTAATAGAAAATTACTTTGACTTGAAAGGCCCTACTGCCTTTCAGTCTGAATGAAAGGACAGACAAAGGAAAGTCTGCAGAATTCCCAGCTTGAATGGGAGAAAGGCTCTTTTAATGAAGGGGATTGGGTCAGGAAGAGCAGCAGAGTGAGATATTCATAGGAATCTCTCTTGTCTGTGGAGGAAACTCAGAAATAAGTTGAGCATGGAAAATGAGTTTAGAATTTCATTCCCATGAAAAGAGAGAAAATATGTTGGAATCACATCTGTGTTAGTGTTTGCTGTACCCTAGGAATGTCAAATGGCCTGTAAAGAACCACGGACTCATAGTGCTATGAGTTCTAGAGGTCAGCTAGTCCGATCCACTCTCGAAGCATGATTACCTAGAGCAGGTTGCTCAGGACCTTGTTCAGTCAAGTGCTGAGTATCTCCAGGGACAAAGATCCCACAACCTCTCTGGGCAACCCTCCTAGCAATAAGATTCTCTCACTTAGTCTTCTCTTCCTAAGGATAAACAAACACGATTCTCTATCTCTTCTCCAGCATTCGGAGTGATTCGGATAGCTAAAAAGAAATAGCCTTCAAAGAAAGAGATCTTGGAGCTCAGAAAACATAGGGATAAAACACAAATTTCCAAATGTCAAGCTAAAATAGACCTTACAAAGTGTATTAGAAAAAAATAGTAAGAAGTTATTAAATTTAACCATGTATGGAGATGAGCAAGAAAAATAGAATCAAGGCTCACCAAGCACAATAAGGACATTAAGATAACATGTAATGCTATGCCCCCAAAGTCAGTTTAATATTCTATTTTGTGATTTTGCAAAGATAACCTAGCATGACTACAGACATGAACAACTAGGAGAAGTTGGGTATGGAATGGACTTTTCCATGCCAAAGTGAGAGAAATGGATATTTGGAAGGCAACAGATAGTTGTTATTGCAGAACTGTGAAAAGGCAAGCCCACAGAATCACAGATCCTGTTTGAAATTCTATAATGGCTTTCTTCATTTTGTAGTGGTTCTATCGTGGGTATAGTATCTGTTTATGGGGAAAAGTAACCAGCAAAGCTTGTATCTGTTAGCTGAATACTATATAAAATTCACAATAGTTAAGGACATTAAACCAAGTAGAAACTGGATAAAATGTCACAAAACTTTACCAAAATGGAAATCTGCAAGCCTATCCTCTCACCTTCCTCTTTATAAACACGAATTATTTTCTAGGAAAAAGAAATGTAGTATTACCTAACTAATCAGAATTGCAGTAAAATAGTATATGAAGTTTCTGTTAGTTAAACTTTATCACAAGGATGGTAAAAATACTCCAACTTGTCAGGATTGGAACTGGCTAAAAAAGGAGATAGCTATATTTGTGATACAGGATAGAGGAAGGTTACTGTTAGACTTCCTCTGTCAAAATTACTGGAATACATCTATCATCTCCTACAATCTTTTTGTTAATAACTGTGTAAAAGCTCAATGTTTAGAACACAGAAGAATTTTGCTGATTGTATAAACCGGGGAGGCATCATTAATGCAGAAGAGGACCATAATATGATACTGGCAAGACTGGATGACCTTGGGGACTGTGATCACAGAAATGAGATGGAATTTAAAATTCTAAGTATGAGAGTCTCGTATAAAGATTTTCTTCTATGTCTCGGGATCTCACCATTAGAACAGACAGAAGAAAAGAGTTTTTGGCTTGATCAAAGAATACTACAAGTAGCAGAAATTATGCAATGCTACAGAAAGAAGATTCAGTCCTTAGATGTGTCTGCTGAGGAACTGCTAGCAGAGGGAGGGAAGACTGAATGCGACCAGGTGAGGAATGTATTCACTATTGTTGTACTGTCCTGGTGACCTGTGTTTGAAGAAGATAACTGGAGCCAGGAAAGCTGCAGAGAAAGGCTAGGAAGATGGCTGGGGGAGTGAAGAGCAAACAAAAAGACCTTGTCTTCTTTAGCCGAGCAAATTGAAGGCTGAGAAAGTATTTAGCATAGGCCTGTATTTCTTGAACATTTAGTTGTCAGGGACTGCTGAGAATGAGAATTTTCCAGTCAGATATTCCTACATCTACTGATTTCAGTTTCTTTACTGCTCACCATGGAATTTCTCTTAAAATGCAGCAGCTATTCAGAGACTAGGCATGGGGAATTAAAAGAATTTAAGTAAAATAGCATATGCCTACACTTGTTCATCCTGTCTTGAACTACCATTAGATGCATTTAAGGGGAAAAAACTGTGGAAAATGTGCGGAGTGAAATCCTGGCTCCAGTGAAGACAATGGAGAAACTGAATGGTTATAGTTTCCCCCAGCAGTATACCTTGTTTGAAAAAAGTACCTCAGAGAGAAGTAGTTCATTTTTACTGTCATCTGATCTCTCCATTGTTCACATTCTCTGTTCAAATTGAGAAGTGTTAACATATTCTTTTTTAAAAGAATAAAAAGCTGAGATTATGAAAGACTAATATTATTGGAATGAGGAAATCAGGACAAGTTCTCTTTGTTTGTTTGATTGGTTTTTTTTAATCAAAACAAATAATTAACAGGAATTAAAAAAAACCCCATAAGTTCTTAAACACATTTTCTTTGGAATGAAATGTTCTTAGATTATGGGAGAGAAGAGGGCTGTAATTTTGCTGTGTCTTTCACTGTCACTCAATAAATTTCAAAGATTATTGGAAGCAGGCTCACACAAGACTCTGCTATTTGTCTTTCAAAATACACACGAACTCTTAGGACAGTTCATCTAAATCACTTTGAAACACCCAACAACCTGGTACTGTAATGCAAACAGAACGATTTTATAAATCAGTCAGGAGAGCCCATTCTTTAAAAGGTATGCTACATTACTGGAGGCAAAAAGCTCTCTGTTTTGTTACATAACAATGACAATAACTCAATTTAAGTGTATAATGACCCAGGTCAGCAGTCCGCAGTAACGAAAATTTAATAGGAACCTTATCTAGTTTGCTGACATGTTCTTCTCTAGAACCCATTATAGGCTCTTCAGTACACAAAACAATTGGCTCTAATCTTTAATATTGCTAAGCAGCAGGGGGCAAATAGGCATTTTAGCACAGCTTTGCTTTTTATAAACAAAAGCTAATATAGTGACATGATCGTATGCACCGAGCTCTACGTCAAATGTTTCCAAAGTATGTTCATTAGAACAAGGTCTCTCAAAGTAGAGCATCATAGAATCATAGGATTTTTTAGGTTGAAAAAGACCTTTAAGACTGAGTCCAACCATAAACCTAACACTGCTAAGTCCACCACTAAACCGTGTCCCTAAGCACCACATCTACATGTCTTTTAAATACCTCCAAGGGTGGTGGCTCAACCATCTCCCTAGGCAGCCCGTTTCAATGCCTGATAATCCATTCAGTGAAGAAGGTTTTTCCTAATATCCAGTCTAAACTACCCCGGCACAATTTGAGGCCATTTCCTCTTGTTCTATCATTTGTCACTTGAGAGAAGAGACCAACCTCCAACTCTGTAACCTCCTTCAGGTTGACCGCAGTTCTCTCAGCTGCTCCTCACAGGACTTGTTCTCCAGACCCTTCCCCAGCTCCATTGCCCTTCTCTGGACACGCTCCAGCACCTGAATGTCTTTGTTGCAGTGAAGGGCCCAAAACTGAACACAGGATTCAAGGTGCAGCCTCACCAGTGCCCAGTATAGGGGCATGACCAGTTAGCCTGGTCTTGCTGGCCACACTGTTCCTGATACAGGCCATGATGCCACTGGCCTTCTTGGCCACCTGGGCACACTGCTGGCTCCTATTCAGCTGGCTGTCAACCAACACCCCCAGATCCTTTTCTGACGGGCAGCTTTCTAGGCACTCGCCCCCGAGGCCTGTAGAGTTGCAGGCCCAACTCCTGCCCAACTTGGTGTCATCTGCGCAGCTTCTGAGGGTGGACTTGATCTCCTCGTTCAGATCATTGATGTCTGACTGTACTACCATAAGGACCTTTAAAATTGTATGTCAATGCCTTGCAAAGGTGGAAGACTCTAGAATAGGTCTCCTTTGGGACCAGCATGGTTTCTGACTAGGTTGTAATGGCCCCTTAGTTTATGATATGGAATGTTATTATTGGGGTAGTAGTGCTGAGACAAGGACAGCAACAGGTGAATAAGCTGTCAGAAGAAAACTGTATTTACAACAATCATCTCAGCCGTAGGTGTTCAAAGCTCATTAACTGTGTTCAGCTAAATGACATTTTTTTAGTTTTACAGTTTATGAGGCAATCAGAAAACATTAGAGATAAATAGTTGTTTTGTTATTATTTTTTTTTTAATGATTCTGGTAATGCTGCAATGCTTTAACAATATATATTGGCTCTCCATTAAAGAAGGGTGGAAATTAGTGTACAAAAAGTCTACTCTTTGTGTGAAATGCAAAATTTTATGCAGAAGGCACTGCCTGAGTCACAGGGTCCAGTCCCCTGCCATCACAGGTTACTGATTTTTAGTTCAGAAAGCTCTGCAGCAGATGTGTATCGGACACCTCCTTGCACTCTGGCCCACAGAAATCTTCCCAGTAGTCTTTAACACAGTGAGAGCCAATAGGAGGAGGCATCCCTAGAAGAGAAATGGGAAAGAAGAATGGATGCGGTGAAGGGAGCTGTGATGAAGGAAGTGTCTGAGGGATGTGAATGAGAAAGACTGGGAAATATAGGGCTACGAAATGGAGAGGGAAGGTGATTGCGTATACTCATGGGGGTCCAACCTTGACTGAGTCACACCTTCTTTGCTACGGGGTAATGTCATAGACCTGGACAAACCTTGCCCTTTACCTGTCACAAGGGGTGAGGTTTATTTTACTTCAAATGTTTGTGATGTAAACCACTACAGCTGAGCTACAGCCTAATCTCACTTTATCCTAGTGGAAAAGACCAGGCAATTTTAAGACAAGACCAGTTTCCAACATGTGCTTTAGGATGGGATGTACTGGGACATACAAGTACCCAGTTCTCTCCATCGAGTTCTGTGGTTTATTTTGGTTTGGTTTTTATTTTCATTCTGTGCATGAGAAACAGATTCTGATGGTATGGATATTTTCTGTCAGAAATGTTACTACAAGACACATCCTCTGTGTCCAACTCGTGTAGGCGTGGAGCCGTCCTTCCATGGATAATGATATGGTCATGTGTGATAGGTGCTGTCAGTGCTCTGTTGTGAAATCTCCATTTGCCTCCTCCCTTTCTCTCAGTTGCTCGGCTAGCAGAATGAGTTCAAAAGGTTTGTGTTTATGCAGCCAGTGGTGAAGGGAACAAAAAACCAGGAACCTTGTGAAAAATCATCCTGCAGAAGGAGGATTTTTGGAGTTTCATTCCATTATATTAAGTTATTCTTTCCAGTGGCTGCTGACAACATCCTACTTAGTATTGCCAATCTTATCTAATGTTTATTTTCTACAGGGCTTGTGGAACCTTCTTTTTGTTTTATTTTTTAACTACCAAATAGTCATCTGACGCTTTGTGAAAGGGGACCTGAGGACTAATGAAGTTGAGTGTGTCACGCAAGGATGCTATTGGACAAGATAACTGTGCTGCTCCAGCAGCTTGCAGCTGCCCAAGGGGGCAGTTCGGTTCCTCCAATCCCCACTCCATCCCCATTCTAGCTTAGCAAAAGAATGGAAAAAGCAAAAAAAAGGAAAAAAGAGGCAAGGGGAAGGGGTCACAGAGCACCAGGGATGCTGAAATTGAGGAGGCAGGACTGTGTGTCCTGAGGAGATATGCCTGCAGAAAGGAAGAGGGGGAACCTTTCCTTTTGGCAACAGCATGTTGCTCCCTGTTTTACCTGAGAATAAATGTGATGACCATAGCCAAGCATCTGAATAAATGAAAAAGAAGCTGCAATGACCTAGGAATGATGACATTTACTCAGAAGCTGGTCCAGGTAGGTGGGTTTCACTGCATACCATCCTGAGGTAGGGCACGCTGCTGATGCTGGGGACACTGGGGACTTACAGGTCTTGAGGAAGGGCTGCTCAAGTGGGTTTACAGCTATAGGTGTGTGAGCAGGAGGAGACGTAGAGACTGAACCTAATGTTTTGCATCAGGTTTATCAAAAAAAGGTAAATGTGTGAAAGAAAGAAGAGGTTTTGGAGGCTACATTCATATTTTTATGGAACCAGTCTCACTGAGTTTCCTTTGGCTATTTTTCTGTTTCCTCAGTGGGGACCCTTAGAGGTTGGGAATACGCCCTGGTAAAGCATTTCCACTTCTAAAATATTGTGTTGTGCTGTCATTAGACCCTTGAGATGGCCTTAGGTCTTACTGCCTGATTAGGAAGGAAACTTGTTTTACATGCACTAAAATGCCTTACTCCACTTCCTCACCATGAAGCTGCTTTTATTCCAATTAAAATGTCTTTGGGTTTTCAGAAACATTTAACACTTTTTACTTACTTTTCTTTTTCCTATGTAGCAGGGTCCAGCACCCCTGAAGGGAAGGTGAACCTGTATTTGATAGAGAGCTATTAGCTATTGGGTAAAGTGTGAACTCGTCTTGTCTCACTAAGGAAACTGACAGAGTCAGCATCTCTTTATTTTTCTCCCTGTAGTTATCATTGTGAAACAAAATGATTTTTGAAGTCTTGGGAAAACAAGACTCCCGTTAGAATAAGTCTTACTGGTTTTATCATTGCTGGCCTCGTAAATGACTGCTGATTGACTTTTTACCAGCTAGTAGGAACATTACAAGTTCCTATAAGAGAAAGTGGGCTTAAGAAAATGTCTGTCATGAAGCAAAACCATAGGCTCAGAGGATTTGATATTGTTTATTTCTCTTTGAATTCATTCATTGTGTTTCCCATTCTTTTTGGATTTCAGAGGCTTATTTCAAAAAATGAACAGTTGAACACTGATCAGTGCGAAAGCAAACACATGGTACATCTGGTGGATTGTACATCTGCCTTAGACAATAGTAAGCCATTGGATGTTCTCCAAGATGGTATTATGCCATAGGCCATACTTTGTCTTATGTCTTACTAGAGATTTCGAACTCTCTCATTTTTGTAGCAGTGTGTCCATTTAGAGGTGTTTCATGTTTTAACTTTCCCCTTAGTGTCCTTCAGGAAGTTTTATCTGTGTTATCAGACGAACACAGACTGTACAATGAAAATACGGTATAAAGCCAGAATCCTGTAGTTGATCCAAATAGCTGACCATGGGTTTCCTCCTGTGGAGAAGCATCGGAGGCGCAGGACCCAAGTCTGCAATATCTGTAAAGACAGAGATTAAAGAAGACTAAATAATTATATAATGATGATTAAACACCAAAGCCTTTCTCTAATAAAGAAATCTGGTATGACCTAATTGCTACTGTTTGTTAGTGAAGATTGATCCATTTATCATTTCACTCTCTGTAATGGTTAAAGCCTTTCCCGCCAGTTACTTTTGAAATTTTTAAAAATGTTTATGTTTAAGGAAAAGGCCACATCACTTATTGGGGCTCACAATTAAATAATCATTATCTGAGAAGTTATTCTTCCACAACTACCTTTGTGCTTTTAGCAAACCTCAGTACAATGTAAAATGCTGAAAGTTTAAGCTTGTCAAAGTTCAATCTTTTTCACTGAGAAGTAAGCTGGCTGGAATGCACCAAAATCATTCACATTATGGACTAGGTTGGCTCAGTTGACAGGGTAACCCATGAAGCCATCAAAATTTGGTCATGCTTCATCAAGTACCAGAGTTTCAGCATTTTCTTCTCTGGTGTCCTGGGAAGAGCAGGGGAAAATTGCATTTAACTCCTTGGGATATCCCATGTGCAATAATTTAAATGTGGAGATACATCTGCTTTCCCCATCTGTCTTTGAATGTCTTTTTAGGCCTTGGCAATAGGAAAGCCATAGCACTGTGATGATGTGGGTAGTGGTTGAATTAGCTGACACACTCTCATTTTTGTTTAAGACAGGACATTTCTTTAAAATATGATACAGAATTGATACTAAGGTCTTTTATAACCAGGCAGGAATTCAGACTACTTTCTTGGGCCACCTGTCTCATGCCACTAGTGTCTGTGAGTCAAGTAGAGTTTTCCTGTGTTTGGATGAGGATAAATTCATCTCATGAGTTCTGCCTTGCAGTGCTGTGATAGGCCTTGTGCTGTTGATGGGGCACGGACAGTACAGAATATTCAAAGTGTCTTTAGCAGAAGAAATGTCTGTGGTCCTCCTTGGGTAGTAAAATTTCTATGGAGAGAAGTTCAGTGGGAAGTACTAAGCAAAATAAATAAGTGAACAAATACAATACAATACAATGAACCCTGAAAAACTGTCCCTCAAGGAGCAAGGTTGACATCCAAGGTTGGGTTTACACAGAAAATCTCAACGCTTTCTTAACATAAGATGAATTCTTTCCTGTCCTATGCCTACCTTGTCTGAGTGATGTTCACGCCCAAGCTACAGGTACAGAATGCAGCAGACACTCCACTGCATTTAAGACTCTTGTCCTAAAATATCCATAAGTCTAGGCCACAACTGGCTGTATTTTTAATCTCCACCTCCATTCTTTCTCTTCAGTCTCCTACTGAAGAATGTAATTCAAGAGATGGTTCATATGGTCAGTGTGTCACAGGAGAGTTGGAAGCCTGGCTTCCAAACTGGTGGCCTGGACATGATTTAAGTGAAACTGCAGGACAAGATAGAAACAAGAATGCGAATAAGGGGGATGCTTAGATCAATTGGAGTCATTCATGGAACTGGTAGTGCCTGTTTCAGACCAATGGTGATGCTATAAAGCTACTTCTGTCTTACTCCCATGTAAGACTCAAGAATGGCCTGGCCTTTTCTGTTGCAGTGGCTGTATTATTCATAAAGAATTGGCCAGACTAAAGCAGGACTACTAACTTTGTTTCTGCTGGTGCATGTTAGGTTTGCCTGTGTCACCTCTGCACTGTGGCATAGCTGAAATGAAGTAAAAAACTCTTACTTGGAGAGGGCCTCGGAGACAATCCAGAAGGACATTTGGCTCCTGCATACTGCCTGTAGGTGTGATTTCTGGTGTCTGTCCCATATCTGGATGGAGAGCCTTCCCCTTGGCACTTTTGGGTCTGCATGGTAGCGATCTACCTGTATTGGGTTCTGCTTCTGCAGAGTAAGTGCTGCCCTGAAGGGAAAGGTATCAGCTGGCAGGCTGACAATGAGCCTTTTGCCTTAAACCTGGCTTAGCCAGGCATCTTTACTATAAAGCCCAGGTGAAGCTATGTGGAGAAGAGAAGCCTTCAGATGTTTTCAACCTGTAGCACTCAGTGCTTTCCAGAAGAAAGACAAGTCCTTAATTACAGTCCCTACTTGAAATTCAAACTCTTTCAGAAGAGCTGTTTTTATTTCTCCAGGTAGTTACGAGGGAAGAAGATAGTTAACAAGTAGATCATACGATTTACCTGAAGAGTTTGCCCTCAAGATGGCCAGCAGCACACCTGAAATGTGCTTATTGCAATTCTGCCAGCAGACACAGAACTTCATCAATGAGACAAAAAATGAAGCTAATTTCCACTGCTCCCATGGAGCTGTAGTCTCTGATCATGTCTGTTGAAATGACCTTTGGAAAAATATAA
This sequence comes from Rhynochetos jubatus, assembly GCA_027574665.1. Taxonomy (NCBI): domain Eukaryota; kingdom Metazoa; phylum Chordata; class Aves; order Eurypygiformes; family Rhynochetidae; genus Rhynochetos; species Rhynochetos jubatus. The sequence continues at coordinate 84,955,705 of CM050650.1, read as the reverse complement.
AAGGGTAAATGACAAATGACAATTATGGGTTTTGAAATTTCCCAATAAAAGGGAAATTTCTGATCAAAACTTTATTAGGACACTTTCAGCTCTTTTCATAGCTTTTGAAACCTTCAATAAAAAAATGTTTACTGCCACCACTGCTGGTGAAGGCATTATAGAAAAAAGAGTTTTACAGCATTTTCCTCAGTATTTCTCCTTTTTATTTTGAATAAAAATTTGAATTCAAACACAGATGAATGTAGGGACTTGTCCATACCAAACGTATATTGTTTTGTGTAGTTACTGTTCCTAAACGACCTGAGTTTTTGCTAACATTTGTAGTGAATAAGTTAGCTTTGTTGTCTGAAATCAGAAATGAATGGACGGATAAAGTGTAAAAGCTTAGGTAGAACAAGTTTAGAAATTACTCAACTCATTGCAGATTATTTTCCTTGTTAGACCTGGTATTGTTAGAGAAGGAAAAGGAAGGCTATAGGCTTGTGATCTGCTTCTCTGCTGGTAGTCTGTTAGGTATGTGTCCTTTCTTTACAGGCAAGCCAGGAGGTTTCTCTCGCCTCTTCATTTCTCCTCTGTCATTTCTACTTCCTTGACCTTTTCCTCTGCTGATGCTGGAGTAGATTGGATAGTGGTTTTGACACTTAGAATTTTAGAAGATGTTAATATTAACTTTGGACTTATATCTTTTAACTTAAACTTAATGAAAAAAAATGTCACTGTTAGGTCTCTGGTCCTCTGGAGAGTTGAAATTCATTGCTCCATAAACCTGTACAATTGTAGCCACAGTAAGGTGCTTCCTCTCCTCATGCTACAGATTTTATGATTTTGCAATACACACTTTGTACTGTAGCTATAGAAAAGCCCTTTTATTTACCTTGATTTTGCCAAGATATCTTTGCAACTGATCCTTTATATCCCCAAAGAAGATTTCTGATTTCAGTGGTTTGCCTGTGTTCTCCCCGGCCCTGTCATTATATTGCCTGGGGTGCCGGAAAGTTTTATAGTTCCCAGGTCCAGTTGTGCATCACATACTTGTCCTGCTCCAGGGGGCATCCCTCTCCCTTCTGTGTCTCTTCATTCAAAGGAAACCCAAAAAAGTGGACATGGGCTGTGCTCTGTCAAGTCTCCTGAGACAAGGAATAAGGGAAATAGCAATTGGTTCCAGCAGTGCAACTGATTAGTCGGGTTACTGCAGGAGAGGTGTGTTTCATTCATCACGTATGAGGTAACAATGTGAAAAGACTCTATTTCTACTAAATTATAGTGTCTATTTTTTAAAGAAATTATTTATAGTGTTTCTCCCACTGTAGCTACCATTCTTCACCACTGATGTGAGGACTGACTTTCAGAGGCCTCCCACAGACTCTTTCTCCTTGCAAGCATGTTCTTATCCCTTTCTATTTAGGCTAAACACAAGGCAAAAGACCAAACTTTTGCAGGTCTCTGTCTCTGTCAGACACATGCATAAGGGGACAGTGAGTCTATATGCATTAGAACATTCAATGAAAAAGAAAAAAAGGCATCTGTTTTCAAGATAATTGATTTTCATACATTTTAAATTTATAGTCTATAAAGGGCTGACTTAGCATGCTATAGAATATTAAACATTTTCCCTCAACCCCATTCTCCAGTTCTGATTATATTTTGCATGTAAAATTGAGTGTTCAGTTAGGCGCAAAGCTATGGAAACAAATTTTCCTATTTCTAATTGCACTGCTTGCTTCAGTTACCCTTGTAATAGTATTTAGATTCAGTTGAACATGCAGTTTATCCTGCATGTTTAACATAAACTCCCTGAAAATTTAGCTCCATATATACATGAGTATTTGCTGAGTTTTGCAATGATCAGATCCTTGAGTCTAAAGTGCCAGCAGTAACGAAATAGGTAATTATATAATTTATGTTTGCTAGCATCCTTGTGTTTATTTTATTTAGAAAGAAGTCCAAGGCAACAAGCAATTCAAGGGAAAAGAGCATCGCAGTAAAAGAGAACAGGAAGTTGCTGATGAAAGTTTAGAACGAAATTTCAAGTATGGTAGAGAATAAAATATTTTAGATCACTTTTTCCTTTCCCTTCAAAAACTATAAAGTTAAAGAAGCCTGACACTCAGAAAAATTCAAAAGGCATTAATGCATTTAAGTATCTCCTGCACAGGGTCTAGGAGTAGCCATTTCTTATAATACAGTTTTCATGTTGTATAAAAAACCTGTAATTCTTGCAGAAAAATAGTGCTATTAAATAGTGCTAGTATTTCATTCTTAATGACCCTCAGCTTCTGGATAAACCTTGATGGCTACGGCAAAACTGCCTGAAAGGAAGTATACTAACTCCTGGTACATGTGTAAATTTTCTTATAATTTCTGAGGGACCCTGCTTTCTGTGCTCACTTCATGAGAAGAGCTGGGGGGAGAGCAGTCGGCGTTCTCCTTCCCTGGCGAGATGAGGCTGCTGCACCACGTAGCAGAGCCGTGAGTTTACAGCTGCTTGTTGTGACCAGGGCGGCGTGGGGCAGGCAGAACATTCCTGTGGATCTGGCCAATGCCCTTTTTATAGGGTGAAATCCTACCCTTGTGAAATCAATGGGATATTTGCCATCACACGACCAGGGCTTCTCCCAGTAGTTCCTCATTGTAATCTGAGATGGGCAGGCAGGCAGGCATCACTGGCAGCGTAGGAAAAAAAATTCCTCAACTTGCTTTAGTTTGTCCCTGCTAGGCCCGGTTTTCCACTGCCTTCGGTGTGAAGCTTAATTTTTCACTATGCCTGAGGTCTGGCAACTTGGGAATTAGCTAGGGCTACCTGCTCTCTTCATCCCCATCCCGGCACCAGCTAAAACTAAGGAGAGTGCATTTGACTCAGGCTGCATCACAGTGGGAGGGAGCAAACTGTAAGTGATGTTTCACCTCCTGGATTTTTCTTCCCCAAATCCTTTCCTCCCCGCTTGGCTATTTGTTTGCAGTGTGAGGGTGATGCAGGAGGTCTCTCCCCTCTCTCCTTCCCCTGGAGATGGTGCTTCGCTCCCCACTTGATGCAAGTGAGGTGGCTGCAGGAGAGGCGGGCGATAAAGGAAAAAGCACAGCGAAGCACTGGTTTCCAAGCACAGCGAAGCACGTCTGTTGTTTCTCAGATTAGAACTGAGCCCACAATAGTTGTCTGACAATTTGCAAGTTGGATTTATAAATCTGCCCTTGTAAGAGGCTGAGTTATAAACGCACTGTGCAATTTATAGAACCTGCCAGCAAATCTTAACTGCAGACTCTTGATTTATATGCCATCCTTTTAAACAGTGATTTTTAGTTTGTTTTTTTACTGAAGTATTTCAGTATGTGGTAAGTCAGAGAAAAAATTTCCATATCCTAAACGGGATTAACAAATCTTAAATCAGATCTGTAAGTCCTACAACAGATTTACAAATCATACCAATAAATCCAAAATAAAACCTCATCTTTTTTTTTTTTTTTTTTTCCCCTTTGACTTACAAATCCTGATTTTGCAGCTGGTTGGTAAGGAAGTGATTTATAAAGCAAGAATTTAAAGCTCAACTGTCAGCATGATCAACTCTGAGAGGTCTGGCTCTCACATCTTATCTGAGTACTTTGATTTACAAGCTGTAGTCAGGCTCTCTCTATCGCGGATTTTCTCCTGAAACTTGGAGTTGTTTATTATGAGATCTACAAAAGGTTAAACTCTCTGTATGCCACAGTTTGACTGGCCTGGCAGTGTTATGGAAAAGGTGATACCTAATCAGATTGCAGCTGGCAAAAGTGCCCTGCATAACACTTGGTTGTCAGAGAAAACAAACAGCAGCTGAGCAATAAATTCTTGAAATGTTAATAAGCTGAGGTCCCTGACTCTTTCTTCTTGCACGTATCTCTGAGACACAATGCACACCTTCAACAGCTACAAGAATAGAGATGTAGGCCCTCATGCTGCTTTGCCCTTGTTTAAGTCCCATTAGAAGTAAGATTAAACATAGGTTACATATTTTACTGAGTATGGATAGACTTAGGCACAGGCTTCAACTTGTATTTTAGCATACTGCTGAACAGGACCGTAGCTGATTCTTTTTCAGATCTGAGATCAAATTTTCTTTCTAACTCATGTCAATACCTGGCTTTGAAATTCATAGAAATAAAAATGCCAGACAATTAAAACTACATAATTACAGGATGCATTCTGGAGACTGAAATCAATGCAATAAACTGTCTCCTTTTGAGGAGAAAAAAACAACCCACCAACAATCGAAAGTAGCTTTAGTGATAAAAGAATATTTAATTTGCAGAATATTTGTGTGAATTTGTTTGTACTTGATAGATTAGCTCCCACTAATCAGATAAGTAATTTAAAAATCACTTTCCATACTCTAGAGTGATCACTTTAAGTGCCCATTTTTTCTTTATCGATAATCAAGCTTTTCTTTATCTCATCTAACATATTTTCCTTCTACCTACTCTTCACCTCCCCTTTATTGATTTACTACCAAGAATCTTTTCATATTAAAAAACTTGGCAAATAGTGCGTAAGAAGCCCGCGTCCCCACTACTGTTTGGTTCCACTCGACGATTTGCATGCAATGCCTTTTACCTCAGAGCTTGCTTTCACTATTGTTTGAGCTCCTTGAGAGGTTCTAGGCATCTGCAGCCAGAAGACACAGGGGCAACCAAGTTTTAACGCAACCTCTAGACCCATGTTAACATTCCCGTCTTTTTAATAAAGTTAATCAGTGTTTGCCTAAACTGAAATGCAAATTCTTGGTTGTTCTTTAGGGGTTCAAACATGCAAGTATTTAAGATAATATATTAGGTGATGGAAAATAAGTGAGCCTATAAAAATAAAATTGGAAGCTGGTTTAATAGTATAAAAGGAGATTATTTTAGATTTCTGAATTATCTGCTCTATATGACTATTTTGCCTGGTTTTGAAGCAGTTATTGCCTCCTGTTAAAATTTAATTAGGACCAGCTATTTTACACACAGATGTGTTTGTATCAAGTGAGCATGTACCTGCCAAACCCAAATGATACTAGCTGCAGCTGTCAGAAAGGTGTTTAATTGGGGCCGAATGTTGTTGGGTTATTACTCGATTAGCCTAATATTCCCTCCAAGGCACAGAAGGGGCTAGGGGATAGCCAGTCAATGCCGCTCTGTACTCTGGCCTGGTTACTCCTGGTGCTGCTTCAGACTTTCATACTAAGTTCAAGACAAACTTGATGTGTTGCAGTGGAAACCTGTGCAAAACCTGCAAGTCCGTTACCCTTTTCTAGTAAACTCACTGAAACGCCTTAAAAAGTGGTCAGGGGGGGATCCTGGTGCAACAAGACCTCTTCTAGTGTGACAGATGTTGTGATTTGACAGACAGCTACCTGGATTGGAAGAGATGAGATCCGATGTGCTGGTGCCTACTGATTACACAGTGATTATTGAAATCCTTGTTTGTTGTTGGGAGCTGTTTACCGAACACAGCAGCCCATCAAGAAAAGACTTCCCAATCTGAACAAACAAATCACGTAATCCTAATAGCAAACGAAGTGTTACAGAAATAATGAAAAACTCCAAGGAGGGTGTGAGGGCTGGAGCGTGGATGAGTAACTTTGTCAGCGCATACATCCCTCACGACATCTGTTGGTAAATTTTCAGGGACCAAGCAACTTCATGACAGGGCAGGAGGTTGTACTGATAACAAGATATTACATAAAGATAAACATAATTACAATCATGGGGCTGTGTCTTTTTTTCAAAAATCCTAATTATGATAGTAGTATGGTTTTAATAATGCATGGGGCTGTTCCAGAATAAATAAGTATCTGTTACTGCTCAGGAAAACTGTGTTTTATTTTACTTGTGCTTGATTTTACCCAAGCATACCAAAACTACCTCAGGAAGAGCTATGGGATTTGAAGAGCCATTTGACCTACGATGAAAAGGAAAACAAGACTTCAAAAATTTGCTTTGTGGCTTCTGTGGCTTTAACAAATCAGAATTCTTATATATAGAATGGCATAAATATATTTACTCTTCTACCTTGGAGTAATGGGATCTGAAATCTACTCAGATAAAGCTTAATGTAGATCTGGGAAATTGTGAAGTAGAATAGAAGTCTTTGTTTTTATTATTGCAGTCGGCATACTTGCATACCTAAAAGGGGTGTTTGGTTTTTCTCAACTGCAGGTCAAAATCTTCTAGGCTTCCTTGAAAATCCTACCCTGGGTAAACTGAAAACCCAGGAGATTTTATACAAGCAAGGGCATAGTAAAGAATTGTAAATGAAAGGTGTTTTCTGCATTGTCCTGCACTGATCTGGAGGAGGATTGGATTATCCCAGGGACCTTATGTGAAGGGCTGGTGTATGCTGTCCAGGAGTGGCAGTTTAGGCCATGTTACTGAATTTGAGGATGGACGTACTATGTTCTAAGTATAAAGTCTCACTTGAATGGCCCAGTATTTGATTTCACAATTTTATGCTGGCTTGAATCCCAATTTACATCAGAGTAAATGAGTATGGATTCAGGCCCATGATATAAATAGTAGGGTTTATCAAATTGTGTCCATACTTTTCTTGGAAAATTCTATTTTGTCCTTTAAAAGCATGAAATCCTTGAATGAAAACAGAAAGCAAAGTATTTATTTTTGGTTGCTTCAGTGTGATTTTCAGTGTCTCCATTCATCTAACTAACAAAGAGGTTTCATCTTGGGACAATTTTTATGTTAAAAAGTGTAATTTAATTTTTTTTTTAGTTTTAACTGTAGTTTACTATGGCACCACGGTGGTTTTCTCCTCATCTGAAATGCAAATAACTCACACCTTCCTGTCCTCAGTGGATCAGCCTTCCCTACCCATACTACAGCATGGTTTACTTCAGGGACTTGTCTCAGTACAAAATGCAAACTGTTGTTAAAAAGCAGTTCAGAGGAAGCAGGTTGCTTTGGAAAAAATGAGCGTGTGGATCCTAATACAGTTCTTATGAAGCATTGTGACATCTTGCAAGGATCAGATTGAATAGTGAACTGAAGTGTAGCATTTGCTTATAGGACTGCTGAGATTTTTTGCTTCAGTTGAGTAACATATGTTCGTTTTTCCCTGCAAAATTCTTCAACCTTTAGCTAAACTAGTTTTTCTTTTTCTTTGCTTTCATGTTTGACATCTTTTTTTCCCCAAAAGAAATCAAAATTATATGTGGAAATAAGACATTGCTATTGGAAAATAATATTTTGAGAACTCTACCTCACACATGTACAACCATTTTTGATGCAAACCCAATTGTTTTGATCTAGTCTTTCCACCATCCTAATGCACAGTTTTGCAGCTGTATTCGTGCACAAACATGTGCAAATATAAACAGCCCTACTTGGCTGATGTACCCGAAGAGGTTTCAAGCATTAAAGATGAGTCGTTGCATTTTACTCTTTGTTATAAAACACTAACAACCATTTTTCAGCACAATAAAAAAAGAGATGGTAAATGTGTTTTGTATTAAACTTGTAGGTTTTCAGCTTGTTCTGGACAGGAAATACTCGAACAATAAGCTGTTGCTATCTGTTCTCAGCTTTTCCCAATCCTACCTCCACACTCTCACTAAGAAAGAAGCGAGGGGAAAAAAGAAAGCTCTCATTCTGGGTAGCTGGAAGGTGGAAAGGCTCCATAGTGAGACAAGAGAATACCAACCCTCTATAGTATATTCTCTGTGTGAGCAGAACAAAGACTGTTTTCCTGGCCCTTTTCCTTGCCCCCCCTGCTCTTCTCCCTTGGTGGTGGAAATCATCCAGCTCTCATGTCCCAGCAGTCCCTGATAGTGGGGAGGAACTGCTCTGACTTCTCTCTGTGTTAAGTCCCTTGTGAATTAGCCTCAGATTTGATAGGGATTCTCTGCTTCTCAGAAAAAATACATGCTATTGGAGTGAGTTTGCAAATGTGCTGGCTTACAGAGTTTAAAAATATTGTTAACCTTTCATGGGAAGTCCTGAAGAAGAAAGTAAGGCAACCTTTGACAAACTGATACAGCTCTTAACAGCTCCTTAGATGAGTCCTCACACCAGAGGACATTTAAAGAAGAGAGGCTCCTGATGGGGTAAACTTTTTCTTATGCTTTGCATTACAGATCAGGCTTTACTTTTTAACAATGAAAAAGAAGTCGGAGCAGGTATTGACTTCACAATGATGCAGATTAGGTTTGTGTACTCATGCAGACATAAATGAGAATTCAAAGCCAGACACCATCTCACAGAGGGAAGAAATGGAAAATTAAACCTCTCATTATTGCATTGGAAATTATAGGATTATATCTATCACCCATAGCATATGACAAATGTTGTAACCAGCTTTGCTGAGTGGATTTGCAAGACTCTTTGGAAACCAGAAATTTAGAAATACTAGTTAAAGAAAGAGATAGTAATTGCAAGTTGCTTTTTATCTTTGTGATGTATGTATAACACATAGCTTTCTTAAAAGGAGAAGAATTATCTCTTCAGCCTCATCTGCTTTTAAAGTTAGATTTCACTGTGGACTACAGGACCAGCTTAATGAAGACCATATCCTTAAACATCTGCATCCATTCGATCCCTAAATCAAATCACTTCTTCCCTTAGGTGTATTTGATGTGACCTTATTCTTACTGGCTTCCCTTGCATCTGAGATTTAATTCTTAGGGTTTAATTTTCAATTTTTAATACTCATTTATGCTGTCAGCTAATTTAATAAACATTTAATATTAAACTAATGGAACAGGTTGATGTTTAAAACTGGGAAAGTTCTGCTTTTTTCCTACTACTATCATAAGTCCTGAAAAAACCAGAAGTAAGAAAAAACCCAACAGTGGCCTTCAGAGTTTAGCACTGAGCAGCACATAAGCTGTCAAATGTTTTTCTTTGACTTCTTGACACAATTAAAAAAAAAAGGCTTAAAGATTTTTTTTCCACTGGCACTTACAAATATCCTGGAGTTAATGTGTGTATCTGAGGAAGAGAAGAACTTGACCTAAGTGGTTTCTTTTACCGTTTTGGATTCCTATCCATTATAAACATGAGTGCTTCCAAATATGATGGGCCATGGAGTATAGCCACATCCAGGCAGGGCAGGTGCGTTCAGGTTTCTCGGGCATCCATAATCAGTGAATGGAAGGAATTGTTAAACCGTACTAAACAAGAACAAAAGCCTCAGTGAAGTATTCCCTTACTTAGAAGCAGCTTTCTGTTTCAACCTCCTTATTCAATTACATCTTGGGATAATATGCGGGAGACATTGAGCCAGGATCGCTTTAATCAAATAAAGAAACTGAAAAGGACTTCTAACCTCAGTATCATTCTATTGAGACTAATACTGTTATTGTCTACAGTGCCCATATCACAGAATCTGGACTGATTTAATCATTTCAGGCAACGTTACATAGACTCTCCTCAGTACGTGTCCATCAGCATATCTTTATGGAGATCAGTGCCTTCATACTGATTTACATCAGCCCAGGGTTTACCTGGTAACTTCAGACCTCAGCCCTCTCGGTGAGTTTCTGGATGAACTCTGATTCACTATTCAGTAATCATGAAAGGGGGCACCGTTATTTGAAAAGATGTGGCATGCACTCTTTCCCATGTGAGAATCGCCTGTTTTTTACCAGGTGAGAGGTGGCAAGAGACTCTGTCATTGCCCTTGCCCTCCACGGTGGTGTTGGTGCTTCTGCTGCCAGCACAAGACTGAACCTGTTTAAGTGCTCGGGGAACACAGAAAGCTGCCAAGAGCTGATGACTGCCAAGGTTAAGTGATTACTAGGAATGCAATGAGGTAAGAAAAAGCTTCTTGGTTTTCCCCCTCATACACCCATATGTGGTCAACCACGAGCTGGACTGAGTACAATGTTTGAATCAAGCCAGATGCAATAACCCTTAAATCAGCTTGTGACAAGGTGAGAGGGAAAGAAGGACGTGGTTGCTCCAGTTTGGCAGTGCCGGCTTGGTGGTTCCATGAGAAGTGTTGCATTTTTTTAAAACATGAATGGATTGATTTAAGTCATTGCTGTAATTAGGCTTTTGGTGATCCTGATTAGGGATTTGTCAGCTAACTCAGTATGGCCTTTGAGAACATGTGCTTAGGGTCTGAGTGCCGAAATGTAGGGGCTTGATTTGTGTTAACAAGCTTTGTGAGGGGATTTTCATCTGCCACGTCTTGGTAACCCATGTGCTCTGTGACAAAGATAAGAAAGGTGGCACGAACAGGGGTATCTCACTCCTACTGCTCAGTCTGCCTTTGTTCGAAAGATTTCTATTGCCACACCAGGGGAGAAATGATAGCGCACACTTATCAAGCCACTGTGACATATCAACAACAAGGGTGAGATTGAATCTGAGTGTTATCTGACCAGAGCCTTATGAGAAGAGATGGCCAAGGGCCTCCACGTGCCTGGCTGATGGTTGTAAATGGTAAATACATGCCCTGAAATACACATCAGTTCTGGAACAATTTGTGAAGGGGAACAGGTCATGAATGACTTAACTATCACTAATAGCAGTCTGTAATTATTACCTTGTTAGGCTGTGCTCCTTTAAAGCCACCCCCGGGGAGAAGCAACTAAGTCAAGGGCACATCTTGGACAGATCTCCCCCTACAGATCTCTCTGTGGGATTACCCTTGCGTTTAGCCTTGCTGTTGAAATAATCAATTATGTTCATCTTCTAATTAATGAACTAGTATCCGTTTCATAGAACATGCTCATGCTGTAATTACGGCAATTGTGTTACCAGTGGAACACTCGGGTAATGAACGTGTATGGAGTGCTGTTGAGCTTGAATTGCACGCTGTGGGGAGGCAAGGGTAATGTTTCCTCTGCTGTTGAGTGGACCCTTTTTTTCATGAGAAAACATAGAAGAATCTGATCGACGTGCCACTAATGAGGCAACATTTTTTTCTTTGGTTTACTCTGTATTAACCATACTTTTCTCTTGTATGGTCAGAATTTATTCGGGTTTCGGTTTAAGCGTTTGTCTTATATTGGCTGCAGCAGAAAGTCTATTCTGTACAGTAGAAGTCTCCAATACACTGTATGTGGAGAAAGAAAAAAACCTTCATTTTGCTTCCTTCTATTTCTTTTTTTTTTTGATAATATACTCTCAAGCATTTTTGTGTATAAGGTTTCAAAATTCCTTGTGTTATCTTGAAGATCTTTAATAATGAGTATAACATCGATATTAAACATGTCTGAATAGCGGCTTTATGGGGAGTGATCTAGGTGGACAGTTTGATCACTTGGAAAGTGATACTTCCATTTAAAATTAGTTTACCTGATAATATTTCAGACCTTATATCAATTAGATTCTATATTGAAAAATGGAGGAAAAAAATGTGTACGTAATACTTTAATAAAGCCAAGTAGAAATGTCACAGTGAGTTAGTGGGGCAGTTCTTTAACTGGTGCAAATTGGCCTGGCTCCACTGAATTAAGACAGGACCTAGCTTTCAGCCTTCCAGTGATTCTAAACATGACTCATAAATACATACATATGCAATTTCTTGTATGTGTTTCTAGGGCTAGTTATAAAAATGGCTTTTCTATATTCTACCTGGAACCTGAGCATAATGTACAGATCTATGTCAGTGAATCAAGACATACAGCAATGAAAGGTCGTTGGGAGGGTCACGTATGGGGCTCTTTGTAGATAAAACCAAATGACTGAACTCTTACTACACTTTTGTCAAATTGTGTGAAATAATTTCCCCATACAGTTTACTTGTTATCTTTTGAACACCTTAGGCCTAGTTTAAAATTTGTATTTCAGTTGGTTATACAACTGATATTTGTTTGTATAGCACCTCTTTGCTACTGATCGTCTGGCAGAGGAGTGTTGTACGCTCAGCAAATTAATGCTTTGTTATGTAGATGATGACAGAAAATGTCTGCTTTATATAATTACAGTTTTAGACCAAACAAGAAGAAAATTCCATTAATAATTTATGCGTATCATAATCAAAGCAAGTTATCATATTCCATACTCCGGAACAGAGGCAGTATGTAATAATTTTCAAGAAATTAAAGTAACTATTTCTTGCTTTGGCTTCTCCATGCATTTGTGTGCCAAGTTTCAGCCTGAAGCAGATTTTAATAGTTGCATTATGAAACTCTCAAAGTGGCTGACACGAAGACACTGACAAACCGAGCAATACTGGTGTTGCCCAGTTACACTGCAGTAGTTACACACAAGAAGTTATATAAATCATTATGCAGTGGACGTATATCAGCTGCCAAATGAGAAGATTTGAAAGAGAATTCTGTATGTGCAGCTTAGACCAGAATTTTCTTCACCAGTGTTTCTTGTAAGAGTAAAATCTCTCACTTGTCTTGTTGGGAGAGTATGAATATTGAATTAATGGATGTCTGTCATGATCCAGTCAGAAGTTTTCCTATGGAAATTCCTGTGCTTTGGAGCAGCCAGCTGTATCAGTGCTTTGAACTGGTGTATATGTGTGGATGTGTGTTTTCTTGAGCAGCAGCACGCATGGAGATGGCACATTAGAAACCTGTGGTAGCTTGTGCTCTCCCTCTTCCCCCCAGATCTATCAGGAAAATCTTTCTCATGAAGAGACATGTGAACACTCAGAATGGAGTTGTGATAAATTACAGATGCATAATAAATTAAATTTATGATAGCTACCTTTGACCTCCTCCTATGGGCTTTACTTATTGATCACATCTCTGCTGGGATCACGTCTGCCAAACAGCTTCCAAGATTTCCACATTTTTAAACAAGTCTGCTAGAGGTGTGCATGAATATGTGATGATACTGAAGGAGGGAGGAGATGTAAGTTAGAGACTTCATCAAGGAGAAATCTTTCACTGGTTTGGAAAACTGAATGAGAAAGGAGGAAGAGGAGGAATGTTAGAGCTCCGAGCAACACTGGATAAATTTCAGTGGTGCTTCCTCTTACTGACTATATTATGGTGGTGGTGTGCTCATACACAGAGAGGTATCTAATCAAAATTAGGATACCATGGCCAAATGTCTTCTCCATTTTGATCTAATTCTGGATTCAGATCTTAAATGATACGTCAGTGAGGTCAATCTCTGTGTTACTTTCTCCCATGTCTCCATACTGACACTTTCACCCTCAACACAGAAGTTTTGAAAAGGGGTCCATATAAACTCACTCAAAGTGTCAGCTCTGGGAAATTGTGCTTCTTCCTTACGTGAGCCAGTGAAGATAAAAATACTATCCCACCATCATCCATTAAATGCATTCTCTATATATAGAGAATATATTAGAATGATACTACGGATATTGAATTTATCTTCATGAGATGGGGATGGTCTCATCAGTCATGAGTGTCACAACTAAGCAAAGACACAAGTGAATAATGAAGCCACCCTTATCGAGTACAGATGAATTCAATTTCCTCTGCACTATAATGTCATATTTGATTCAGTGAACTATAACATCTACTTTTTATTTTTTAAGTTGCCCATGGGTTCTATCTTTTTCTCATTCTCCCTCTCTAAAGCTGTTTTTGCGATGCATTTTTCTGCTTCTATGCATCCTGCATGTCTTTTTCTTCTGTCTGACATAACAACTAAGTTGAATCATGAATGCCATACACAGAATGAGAACACTTACCATGTCAGGTGCCTAAATTCCCTGCCCCTACTAACTTTTTTGGAGGACCTATCACTGGGAGTTATCACAGGATCACAAAGGTTGAAAAAGACCTATCAGATCACCTAGCCCAACCATCAACCCAGCACTACCATATCCGTTAGACCATGTCCTCAAGCGCCACGTCTACACGTTCCTTGCACACCTCCAGGGAAGGTGACTCCACCACTTCCCTGGGCAGCCTGTTCCAATGCCTGACCACTCTTACAGTGAAGAAGTTTTCTCCTAATATCCAATCTCAACCTCCCCTGATGCAACCTGAGGCCGTTTCCTCTTGTCCTATCACCAGTTACCTGAGAGAACAGACCAGCACCCAGCTCCCTAAAACCTCCTTTCAGGTAGCTGTAGAGAGCGAATGAATTGTTATGCTGACAATTCATGCACTGAAGTGCAGACCATTGATAAATGGGTTTGTTCTGGGATATCTGAAAGGCTATATTCTCTTGAGATTTTTTGAAAAAGTGTGTATGAGTATGTCCATCCTGATGGACAGAGTAGCATGGAGGAACTAACTGTAGGAGTAGCCTTGGTTTTAAGCAACCATAACTGTTGTGAGCCCAGGCTGCGAAGAATAAACCAAATGTGTACAACGCTGTGCAGCGGTAGGTCATGTACAGAAAAGCCCAGGCGAAAACAAAGCAGTGGGAAAAAATTGCTATGACCTCCCCCTTACCAGAACAACTTTTAGTATGAGTAGAGCTAATCAGAAACCGTGCTGCACTCCACACCATGTGCCCCCTGCAGTTTTCCTAGAAAATGCCTTTACTGTGTGTTGCCTATCGTCCTGCCTGGTAAAACACTGTTTCAGGATGTTTTGGATGCACGGTGGACAAAGGACACTTCCATGGCACTGCCACCGCTGGGCATTAGGCACTGCAAAAGCCACACAGGGACAAAGCACGTTCAAACCCTTTTCCACTCCCACTGTTGAAGCTGTGCGAATATGCTGGCCACAGACAATAACAGGTTTGTTTTCAGACAACTTAACTGTTCACATAATCCTACAAAACTGAGGTCTGTCTGCTTAGACAGAAGAACGTGCCATTTAAGCTACTGAGGGCAGAGCATAGCGCTGTCCCTAGGAAGAGATCCTCTCACTCAGAGCTCTCAGCACAGTGGAGACATGGCCTCTGGCTCAAATCCCCAGAGGTTGCTGTAGCTTCTCCTCCTTGCAATACAAAGAATGAACACAAATGTGTTGCATGAGCAATGCGGCTGCTGCGTTGACTCTGAGCATGGTGCTATTTTGTACCTACACTGTATATTCTGTATTGCTTAATACAGAAAAGGGCACAATAGCTCAATTTCGAGCTAATTATAGCAGTAGAAGATTCTGTGGGAATGCCTCTCCAGGTTTTACCAATAAACTCCATAGAGAAACAAGGAAACGTATTCACATTATATTTACCTAATAGATGAGATTCAGTCTATTAGATGAGATATGAAGTAAATTAAATTCCATGGCAGGTGAACACCCTGAGGGTACTGTAGTTTATAACACTATATTAATATTCCGTAAGACCACTGCATGAGCTTAGTACAGCTAACTTCAAAATTAGCTTTACAGGCCACCTGCAGAATTTTTTCTGGTTGCTTTCATAGTCAGTGCTGCAATCATAGATAATTTAACATAAATATTAAGTAAATAATTGGTTCAGAGTATTTCAAGGTTAGGGACATAAATCTCATTCCTATTACATGAATACAAACCATAAAAATACATGGTGGTACTTAACCTGGCAATTTTAGTTTCCAATGAGCCACATTCCCTTCCATTTTTTGAAAAATAGAAAAGACCCAAACAAATTCCACAGAACACAGTTACAGAAGGTGCAGAAGAATTATTGTGGAAAGGAGATATTAAATCAGAGCTCTCTATAAAAAATCCTCAGACTGATACAATGATTGTAATGAGCACTACTAAGGTTTCAGAGTGCAATTGTATAGATTTAGTGATACAGACTGAAGGTCTTTTGTTATGCTTTTCTGAAAGGATGATTTCTGAAGCTGAGCACTGGCTGAGGTAATAAGAAATTGATAGTGGGCGTGCCTCATTATGATAGCTGTGGTTACAAGATGCTTTCTAATTAGCTTCCAGAAGCTTACAGCTTGCAGGTTAGCCAGAAGTAATCATCACAATAACTAGGTGATCTCTTAGCACATTTACATTTTGAAGGAGGTAAGCTCTTTTTCTGATGCAGTTCCTTAGTGCTAGAGCTTGGGAAGGAGATCAAGAGCAACTACTCTCAGATATCAGACTTTTGGATGTTTCCAAAAAAGTCTCAGCAGTGTCACTTGGAAAAAAGTCAGCAAGGTACTATGTCTATTGTGTGCATTTTCCCAACATCAGCAGACCTTTCATTTGATCTTTTTATATAATGCTTGCATTTTTTTCTGACTGTAAGGTGTCTGTGTAGATTCTTGTTTCATGCCCTTGTTCCTAATATGTCTTTAAGGGTACAAAGAAGCTTGTATTTTAATCATAGCTTCAGGGAGAAAGTTGGTTTAATTAGCCTACCATTGCTTTCCAGATCTTTCTCAAAACATTTGCTCTCTGATACTATTTTCAAATTGTAAGAGGTGGCTGAGGAAGGAGAGCTGCAGGTGTTCCTCACAGACCAGGTGATGCCTGTTAATGCAAAATTGACCTGAAGAAGTAATTTTATCAGCACTTGTCACAGAAAAATTACAATCAGAGAATTTGTTTTTAGTTTGGCTCCATCAGCTCTACCTGTTGCCTCCGTGATACACACAGCAATTGCTTTAGGTTTAGTAAGATTTTTGTGTGTTCTTCTTATTTCAGACCATTAAATATTGAATCTCAACAAGCTAAGTCTCCTTTAAGTGATTCCATTAGAAGATGTCTGCAGAAGATACCTGCTGGCTATTCCCCTACTAGAGCGGGGAAATATTCTGCAGATATAAAATCAGGACAGCAGGTTATCCCTCCAGGCTTTCTTTTCAAAGGCAAGCATGCGGAGGCATTGGTTTTGGTGGGGAAGGCCATGCTTTGAATCTTCTAGTCATGGTAGCAAAATCCACCAGAGATAGTTGTCAAGAGAGCATCTGAATATTTAGTAACTTTAACAACTGTAGGGAATGTTGCTTAGCGGTAATTGAAATGGATTAAAAAGGAGTCAAAATCCACTGAGATCCTGACCAGAAATCTGAGACTTTTTAGGCAGAAAAGTTTTCACTGTCTCTTCTCACGTGTAACGAATGTTCTTCTTCCTGTATGCCCAGAAGTGAGGACATGTTATTGCTCTCAACTGTAACTTTTCATTATTACGTGATGCATTGATTTGGACATAGTTTCTCTCTCAAAATTGAAGTATACTCGTGTGAGGACAGTGCTAAAGAAACCCTGAATATGAAAGTATGATCAAAAATCAAACTTGGAGCAGAAAGACAGAGGATATATAATGAAGACAGAAGAAGGATATAAAATGAAGGCAGGTATTATCTTGCTTATTCTTATCACTTTCTCCTCAGATTTATTAAGGTACTAAGGTGTGTCTTGATTACATTTTCCTGTGTCTGCTAACTTTACTGATTTTGCACTTTGATACTATGTGGGCTCACACCTACTATTAAACTTTCATGATTGAATAATTTCAGTAGGGAAAAGTCTGCTCTATTAAAGTACATAGAAGTTCAATGGCAAAAGTCTAAGGCAGACATATGAGGTAATATATAGTGTAACTTTTTATATTCTCAGTTCTTCTTACTACACCCTAGAGATACTGGGAGACAATGGAGACAGTGTATAATGAATGGCAGAAAATGTGTGTAAAAGCATTGTATGGTGAATAAATTAAAGCCTTTAGTCATAAGACCAATAATGGGAGAAGCGAGAAATTAAGAAGTATAAGCAAGGGAGACAAAACATCTAGCAGAACAAATGGATATAATAATTTTCATACATGTCATCTTGAATCAGCTAAGGTAAACAATCGGAGTCTCAGAGCATGCCTGGACTAGGCAGGCTTTGCCACTGAGTACTGTAAAATGGAAAGGAGCCATAAACTGTTGGAGAACAGAACAGGAGTATGTGTCTGACCATTTATAATCTTTTAATCAAACATGGAGACCATAGCTGGAGTCTAGTAGCTTTGGAGACTACTTTGTGCATTCACAGACCATTCATAACTCGGTGAGCCATAAAATGCTCTCTCACTTTCTTGCTTCAGCAGTTTCAACACCTTCCACTGGGACAAATTTCTCTAATAACAAGAGGTAATTCAATTTTGCTCTTGCTCAGTCCTAAGCAAACAGTTCTGACTGTTTTGACTTACCAGACTTGTAGAGATTGTGCAGGGAAGACAGCGTAACTGTTGGAGGCTACTGGTTGCCCTGTCAAACTGTAAATTGACTGTTGTTATACGAACTGTCATGGATATCAGTACTTTAAAAACCTGAAACTATTGCTGTGTTTTGTAGTACGGTGGAAGCTGGTGCCTGCCCCACACACCTTCATTTATAAGAGTGATGGAGATGAGCCTGGGACATGGGGAGCCCTGGCTCCTGCTGTTGGATATGGAGACAGTCACTACACATGGGGTGGGATGGTGCGAATATTTGCAGTGATGATAGAGGGGAAGGCGGTTTCGATGCTGGCAGTGGGGGCAGAGGTGGAGGTGGTGCAGTGTAGAGGTGGTGGCACTCTTCTCCTACTGCATGTGATGGGTAGAGTTCAAGGAAAGGTCTCTAAAGGGGCAGCATTGCTTCATTGCAGCAGCCAGGGTGCCGTCTTCTCCCTCCTGCAACCCCATGTCTTAAGACCTTACCGTTCTGCATTCTGACAGTAGGGCACTAGTAGGGCAATTCGGGAACAATTTGGCTGTTTGAATATTCACATGCTGTTCTATCTTGGATTTTATACAATCCTTTAAATTTACAAGTCAGTTAAGTTAACTTCATTTGTAAAGCTGTGGAGTTTGTGAAAAATACCTCAAAATGTTTGCCTTGTCCAATTCTTTTAAGATCTTGTCTTGTAATTGTTTCAGAGAGGAAGTTTACTTGTCTTTGTTTTCACTAACAACAAGCACTTACTGTCTTTTATTTATATTGCTGGGGTGAAAATGCACATAGTTATATCAGGGGCATGAAAATTGATTTAGAAATTGATTAGACTTCTATTCTATGGTGTGAGAAGCAAACATTGATTTATTTGGGTTAGTTTTAAAAAAAACAAACAAAAAACAAACAACAAAAACCTCAGTGGTCAGGTTTGGGTTTTTTTTCCAGTTTCCTGGGCCTCCCTTTGAAGCATCTGACCCTTTTAGAAAAAGGATACCAGACAAGGCCACTGGTTTTGCCTTGTCAGATCAAATATTTTCTTCCTGTAGCTCTTTTTCTCTCTAACCTATCAGTTTGAGGCTCATCTAGAGGCCATGTGATGCCAAAGCTCTGGTCCGACCTCGTACTGACAGGGTGGGGGGAAGAGGGATCCCCTTCATGTAGGGTTGATAAAAAGCATCCTTACTGCTCTGAAGAATTTTGTAGTTGAAGAGGTTCGGAGTGCTTCTCTGTTTTGTTTGGTGGTGGGGGGGTTTTTTTTGTTTGTTTTGGGTTTTTTTTGTTTGCTTGTTTTCCCCCTCCCAAAGCAGCTATGTTCACCTAACATTTTCCTATATTTTCCTTTTTTCTACTCTAGATGGCAATGTAACACTTTTTCATCCGCTGGGAGCCTCGTGTTTCTGCAATATTTGTATAAACCTCATAAGCTAGCAATACATTTCTCTTATTACGTGTGTACAGTACTAGCTGTAATGGCCCCCCTGCTATTCAGCCGTGACTCTCACCCTATCACTTGTGTCCACCCTTCTTCCTTGTCTTCCTTCTGTCCTCATCTCACAGGCTCCATCTCGTGTTCCTGCCACTCTTATCACACCAGTTTAAGTTTTTGCCTGCATCAAATCAGGAGAACTGTGTGTGAGACAGCCTTGACTTCTGTTTTTTTTCACCCCTTTCTTAGCACTGGCCCCCATCTTGGCTTTCACACTGCTGTATTTCCACCTCTTCCTTCATACCCAGATTACTGATTTCATAATTTCTATTAAAAGCTCAGTCGTGGTGCACTGATAATGAAAAAAAACCTGAGTAGACTCTCCTGTTTTGCCTGTGAAGCAGAATGTGCTGTACTGCCCGTTTATGTTACTGAAATTAGGAACAGGCTAATAGCATATATGTTCAGTTATTTAAAGGCAGCTGCACTGCATCAGACTAACATCTACCTATTATTCTGTCCTAAGAGTGTCCAGTGGTGAATGCTGAGGGAAAGAATATTAGAAAAGTGATGTAGAAATTCCCTTCAGGTGGCACTCAAGACTTGAAAGATTTCTTGAGCCAAAGGTGGTTGTGTATTGTTGCATCTAATAGTTCTGATAGAGATTCCTTCTATAATTTGTGGAGTTTGTTCCATTATTCAATTTTGGAACATACGTAAAGAGATCTTACCTTATGATGCTTTAAATCTGCTTCTTGATCATTAAATATGGTGTCACAAGTTACTGGGCAGCATGAATAATTGTCCCTATTTTTTTTTTTGGAGAGATGAGGTAAAGTGAACTGTATGCCATGTAACAGAGTTATGTAATGATGCTGTCTATTTTGTTCATTTTCCCTTTCCTGTTAGTCCTCAGTGGTGCTTTTTTTTAAATCTGCTCCTGAGCATGAAGATTGTTTTTTTAGGATAATTGCAAGATCTCTTTGTAAGGGATAATAGCTAATTTGGAATGCATCATTGTCTCTACATTGTGTGGTTATTTCTCTCTCCTGTCCTTTGCTTTGTGTTTATTGACAGTGGATTTCATTTGGCATGTTATTACCTGTTCACTTAGAAACATGGGATCTTCTGCAGCTCTTCACAGTCAGCTTGCAAGTGAAGTGGGTGATTTTGAATAATAGAAAACTTAGCCATCTCATTCATGAATGTGTTGAGGAGCATAAGGTGAAAATTGACCATTTATATTCATATTGTTAATTTTATATCCCTTACCTAGTAATTCATCCTCTACATCCTTGAGAGTGCATTCATTTTTACCCCAGCACAGCTTACTTTGAGAGTCACAGATGATGAATCTTATAAATGAGGGGAGGAAAAAGGCTATCCTCTTGATTACACTTTTCCATATGCTTCTTACCTCTTTCAGGAAACTCCCGTGCATTGTTGGGGCATGACTTCTATTGAAATTCCTTTTGAATTTGCCCATGTGTCACCTGAGTTGGCTCTTTAATATAATTTTAATGTGTGTTTCCCCTCTGTTCTTACACTTGTGACAAACTTTTGATTCAGAAAATGGGAAAAACAACTGAAGGAGTAACAAACAGTTACGAAATTACTGTTTGAAAAATGTGAAAGCAGAGAGTGGCTTGATGAGAACCACCACGAAAATGGTAGCATCTGCTTAGGAAGGGAAGGAGGGAAGGAAGGAGAAGAGCAAGAAGACAAATGTCCTTTTTTTGAAAAGGAAACTTAAATGGACGGAAGAGGTGGTACTAATGACACAGGCAGAAAAAACAGTAGTGAGAAAGCATGATGGGAAGTGTACCAAAAGCCGTCTTGGCTAAATGGTGAGGTCAGTGTTGACCTCTAGCATGTGCATACACACACCAAACATGAATTAGATTGGATGTTAAAGGATGACTGTAACAGAGCACAATGGGAACCTAGGGACAAATTAAAAATGAAAAAGGCTGAAAGTAGGAGACATGTGGCGAAAAACATCAGGAGGGATAGGAAATCATCCCATGAATATGTAATTGGTAAGAGAAATACCAATGAAACTGGTTTCTTTCTCTCCTCTGTAGTAAAACTACTATGAAAAGAGGGTGAGAAGACTTATTTGGATGTGATGTCCTTTTTGTATCAGTCTTTGCAGAAAAGTGTGCTTGGAGAAATATACAGTGTAATTAGTACCAATTGTAAAAGGACGTAAGATTCAAGACTACAGTGGGAAAGAACAAGTTAGAGAATTCTTAGAAAAGTCAGATGTCTTCATGGGAGTGGGGCTGAGCAACATCATCCTGGGATATTTAAAGAAATTGAAAATACTAGCACGTATAAAATGTGGAAGATAATCGTAACACTGGTTATCACAGCAAGGAAGCACTGAAAACCTGGAAAAAGGCTTATGGAGGATTTGTATTTATACAAAAAAGAAAGAGGCCTTCATTTAAGGTCCAGGAAAATCCTGGAACAACTTATGAAACAAGTTGTGCTACATTCACCTTAAAGATAAAAAGATGTTTAGCAACCAAAAGGACTTAGTAGTAAAAAGGGAAAAAAATAAATCTAAGAAATCCAGTGTCTTTGTGTGATATGTAACAATACACATGGATAGGAGAGAGGTGGGAAATACATCTCTTCATTAGATAAGCATGGCCTTCATGAAGGTTCAGAAGGGATGGAGTGAAATCGATAGCCAAATCTAGAGAGTAACTCTTTGTGGTTATTGTCCAAATAGAAACATATAGTCCTAGCCAGTCTTGTTTGGGGTCTTTGTGGTCAGAATTTATTCAGAACTTTATCAAAGTTCTGAACTTGGCACTGACATGAACCTGGGAGGCAGTGTAAATCCTCTGGAGGACAGAGTTGGAATTCAAAATTATCTCAGTGAACTGATGAAATGGTTTCTAATAAAAACCTGTAAATCAATAGGGATATTCAGTTAGACAGTGATAATCGCCTACACAAATATGGGATGGGAAACAACTGATTAAGCAACAGTCCTTCAGGAAAGAGTCTGTGAATATAGTGATAACAACCTGAACATGAGTCAACAATGTCTTGCTGTTACACAAGGACAAACTTCATAGAGAGAAGTATAAGCAAAAGGAAGTTTGCAAGTCATATGACGTAATCTTTTTGCTCTACTCAGCCTTGCTGAGGACACACTGGAGAACTGTGACTAGTCCAGAGTATCTCGTTTCATGATAAATGTCAGTTACGACAACAGGCTTTGAAGATGTGAAAGCCTTCTGCAAAAGATCAAGGGAGTAATCTGTTCTCTGTATTTATGGTGTGGGCAATAGGCATGAACTGCATCAAGAAAGGATAAAGTCAGGTATCGGAATTCCTAACATTCAGGAGAATGAATCACTTGGACAACGTGCTTTCCTAATGCCATGGAAGCAACATCATTGAAGGCTTTCTTACTGCATCTGTCAAGGATGCGGTAACATCTTACAGCTGACCCAGCCATGAGGCAGGGGATGGACTGGAGAACATTTTCAGCCCTGTTCACTGTTATCTCTCGCTTTACCTCTTTCTCCTAGCTCCTCTGGTTTCCTCACTTATAAGCTGCTTGTCATCTGCTTCAAAGCCTTCTACTTCCTGTCCCAAGATTATTTTTCTTGAATTTACCGTTGAAAGCTAACAAGGCCAAGGTCAGACTTGGTCAAACCTCACTATACTTTTACTTTCATTCATTAGTTTATTGAATAACATTGGCCCCAGCATTGATTTTTGAGGTACATGAGCTGGCAAATTCTTCACCTTCTGAAAATGAATAATTTGTTCCAAACTGTTGTTTCCTGTCTTCCAAACCATTATTAATCCCTGAAAAGTCTTCCCTCTTATTTTGTGCCACCTTAATTGCTCTTCAGAACTGTTGCTGAAGGATCTTTTTTTAAAGCTTGTGGTTGGGTTTGGCTTTTTTTTATTTTTGAATGCATGCTGCATTGTGCCTGCTGAAACACTGTTTTCTCACTGTGTCCTTTAAATCTCTGTTTCATGAATTATAAAAATGATGTTGATTCTGCCCCAGTATGTTACAGCTATTCATGTGCCCACCTGTTCTAGCTTCTATTATATTTTATGCTAA
Source organism: Rhynochetos jubatus (assembly GCA_027574665.1). Lineage (NCBI taxonomy): Eukaryota > Metazoa > Chordata > Aves > Eurypygiformes > Rhynochetidae > Rhynochetos > Rhynochetos jubatus. The sequence goes on along the minus strand of CM050650.1, from coordinate 84,932,248 downwards.
TTAGCAGGCAAATGAATTTTTGGGTATGTTAATCAGACTCATTAGTCTGTAATTCCCAGAACTGGCTCTGTAGCCCCTTAGAAAACTTGGGCTGATATTTGTCTTCTCTTACTCTGCTGGAAAGTAATAGAGCTTGCAGTAAGCAGAAGGGGGCATACTTTTATTAGTTATTCTGCAGTTTCACAGCTGAATTTCTTTAGAACTCTTTGTGAGTATGACCTGGCCCTGGCAGATGTATTGTTCATTTTTTTTTGGTGGGGAGTGGGAGGTGTACTTGAAATTTCCATTGGTACTTACTGTGGTTTAACCCAGCCAGCAACTAAGCACCACACAGACTCTCACTCAGTCCCCCCATGGCAGGATGGGGGAGAGAAAGGGAAGAGTAAAAGTGAGAAAACTCGTGGGTTGAGATAAAGACAGTTTAACAGGTAAATCAGAAGCCGTGAACACAAGCAAAACAAAACAAGGAATTCATTCACCACTTCCCATTGGCAGGCAGGTGTTCAGCCACCTCCAGAAAAGCAGGGCTCCATCACACGTAACCGTTACTTGGGAAGAAGAATGCCATGACTCTGAATGTCCTCCCCTTCCTTCTTTTTGGCCCAGCTTTATATGCTAAGCATGGTGTCATATGGTATGGAATATCCCTTTGATCTGGGATATTCCATATATTGGGGTCAGCTGTCCCAGCTGTGTCCCCTCCCAGCTTTTTGTGCACTCCCAACCTACTTACTGATGGGGTGGTGTGAGAAGCAGAAAAGGCCTTGATTCTGTGCAAGCACTGCTCAGCAGTAATGAAAACTTTCCTGTATTATCAACACTGTTTTCAGCACAAATCCAAAACACAGCCCCATATCAGCCACTATGAAGACAGTTAACTCTGTCCCAGTCAAAACCAGTGCACTACTTAATCATGCTCATTGTGGTGGGTTAACCCACCCATAGGGCTGGCATTGACTCTGTCAGACATAGGAGAGGCTTCCGGCAGCTTTTCACAGAAGCTACCCCTGTATCCCCCCCACTATATAACCCTTGCCACACAAACCCAATACACTTGTTAATCAAGTTCTCCATAAAAAATGTTTCATAAAGACTACTCAGATTTCAACATCTGTGATGCTGATGAAAATAATTAATTTCTTGTAATGATATTACCTTTCTTGAGTATCCTGCTTTTGCTCTGACCATCATTTTGCCCAACAGTATAGTTAATTATTTTTCCCCAAAAAGTGTATTTTTTACCCTTAGCATTGTCCTTCCCTCCTGACTGGTCCTTGCAGCTAGTATTCAGGGAACAATTTCTAAAAATTAAAATTAAGCTGTGCACAGAGAAGAATACAGATGCCTTTAATGGCATCCTCTAAGTACCTACAACATTAATTACTTTCTCTGTAAAAATATTCTTTGCTAAAAATCAAAAACAATTAGCATTAGTTAACCAGAACAAGGTAGTGTACTATCATTTCTTGGAGCAGTGCTTATTTGTATATGGCTGTACCACAGTAGGGTCCTAGAATACAGTCCTTCCAAAAACAGTTAATTGCTTAAAGTATTGAAAAAGACACAGACCTGTAAAAGTGGGTCCAGAGGAGGGCTACAAAAATGGTCAGAGAGCTGGAATGCCTGCTATGAATGAAGGCTGAAGTGGTTGGGTTTGCTCAGCTTGGAGAAGGCTCTGGGTAGACCTTTCACTACTTAAGTGAAGACTCTGAGGACTGGAAAAAGAGAAACACTGCATCCATTTTTAAACAGGGTAGAAAGGAGGATCCTGGGAACTACTGATCTGTCAGTCTGACATCTGTGCATGGGAAGATCATGGAGCAGATCCTCCTAGAAGCTATGCTAAGGCACATGGACAACAGAGAAGTGATTTGAGACAGCCAGCATGGCTTCACCAAGGGCATGTCCTGCCTGAACAACATAGTGGCCTTCTGTGATGGAGTGACCACATCAGTGGATAGGGAAAGAGTTATGGATGTTGTCTATCTGGTCTTCTGTAAGGCCTTTGACACAGTCCCCTGCAACATCCTCTCTCTAAACTGGAGAGATACACGTTCGATGGATGGACTGTTTGGTGGATTGGAATTGGTTGGATGGTTGCATCCAGAGGGTAGTAGTCAACAGCTCAAGGTCCAGATGGAGATGGGTGACAAGTGGTGTCCTTCAGGGGTCCATATTGGAACCAGTACTGTTTAATGTCTTCATCAATGACACAGGCAGTGGGATCCAGTGCACCCTTAGCAAGGCTGCAGACAACATGAAGCTGTGTGGTGAAGCTGACACGCTGAGGAATGGGATGCTGTACAGAGGGACCTGGACAAACTCAAGAAATGGGCCCTCATGGGGTTCAACAAGTGCAAGGTCCTGGGTTGGGGCAATCCCTGGTATCAATACAGGCTGGGGGATGAAGGAACTGAGAGCAGCCCTGCTGAGATGGACTTTGGGTTACTAGTGGACGAAAAGCTGGACATGAGATGGCAGTGTGTGCTGGCAGCCCAGAAAGTCAATCATATCCTGGGCTGCCTCAAAAGAAGCATGGCCAGCAGGTCGAGGGAGGTGATTCTCCCCCTCTACTCTGCTCTTGTGAGACCCCACCTGCAGTGCTGTGTCCAGCTCTGGAGCCCCCAACGTAAGAAAGATATTGACCAGTTGGAGCAAGTCCAGAGGAGGACCATGGAAATGGTCAGAGGACTGGAACCTCTGTTGTGAAGAAAGGATGAGACAACTGTGGGTTGTTCAACCTGAAGAATAGAAGGCTCCAGAGAGACCTTATAGCAGCCTTTCATTACTTAAAGGAGGCTTATGAGCAAGATGAGGACAAACCTTTTAGCAGGGCCTGTAGCAATAGGACAATGGGGTAAGGGTTTTAAACTAAGAGAGGGTAGAGTCAGGCTAGATATAAGGAAGAGATTTTTTTTTTTATTATGAGTGTGGTAAAACACTGGAACAGGTTGCCCAGATAGGTGGTAGATGCCCCATCCCTGGAAGCATTCAAGGCCAGGCTGGATGGGGCTCTGAACCACCTGATCCAGTTGAATATGTCCTTGCTCATTGCAGGGGGTTTAGACTGGATGACCTTTAAAGGTCTGTTCCAACTGAAGCTATTCTATGCTTCTATAAGTGAACTCTTGAATGTCCGGTGTCGTCTCATCCTGTGCAGTTTCTCCTAAACTTGTTCTTTTCCTTTTCGTTAGCTTTATAATTTCTGCATTGTTAGATGTTATACCACCCTTCAAAGTAATTTTTCAGCAGATTTATGCTGATACATTATTAAAGATAAATATTTCAAGTGATGCAAAGGTCCCTCAACTTCTTTTGAACTATATTTTTAATATCTAGGAAAGTTGATGTTTCAAATCATCCCTGATCTTAGAGCCTTAGGGCTTGCAAAACATCCCCAGTATTAATGAATGTAATATGAGGAAAACATTTGTCAGGGGGAGCTGGGAAAGGGACCATGAAAAACGTATTACGTAGACTGGAGCAAAATGGCTAGCCTTCTGATTATAAATCTAAAATATTAAAATAATGAATTCACAGAACCCCTATTAGACATCAAAGCTTGTGTCTTATTGGGGTATGCTTTTAATTTATATACCCTCTTTCAGGCCAAAAGCAAACCTGATAAATTGAACAGTGAATTCCTAACCTGATTGAAAAAACCTGACTCTGGGTCGTTGTTGTCAATAGAAAGGAGACTGTGCAAGCTGAACTCTGTTCAAGTAGATGCCTGTGGTATAATTTAATGGCACATTTTCAAACCTTACAACTTTTAAATACAGAGCTAAACTTTAAAGCAGAAACTCAGTAGCCCTTATGCTTTTTGCTATTTTATCTTATTTTGGCCTTCTTTGTTTTAGAAGTCTGAAACAGAGGCAGCTGTAGGAAGGGAGAATTTAAGTGCTTTCAGTTGGCAAGAGCAGCCACTGTTAAAGCTAATAAACATGATGCCTTTCTCCCTTTTTCTATAGGAATGAAGAATGCAATGAAATAAATATACAGGCAGCTCATAATCTATATATTACACAAAACCAAATCTCAGTTTAGGAGTTTAAATAATCTTCATTAAATAACGTTATTTTCTCAAAAAGATGAAGATTTTGTCATATTCCACTTAGAAACCCATTAGGATTCCAGAGATGACAGATAAATATTGGGGATGAAGCTTGTTAAACATCAGTAGTGAGTGCACAGGATGAGAGAAAGGGAGTGATTATGGTGCTAATGTGAGATTTGGGAGACCTGATTTAAATTCCCTTATCTGACACAGGCTGCTTCTCTGACCTCAGGCTTAAATTTACAAATGTGTTTAGGCCCATAACTGCCACTGTTTAAACAAATATATTGCTGATGAAATGAATGATAGGTTATTGACCAGTGTATTCGGTTTCCTAGTCTTCCACTTTTGCTCTGCAAAATTGAGGGTGATGTTGCTCCATTAGTTTAGAGTTGTGCTGGAAGCATAAATGGCTTACTAAACTCTTGGGATGCTGATTGTCCATTTGTAGGAAACATCAGAATATCTGATATGATTATGCCCCTGTATGAATTCATGTTGAGTTCGTTTCTGATATTGTATTCAGTTCTGACCAACCCATCTCAAAAAGCCTATAGCAAACCCAAAGCAGGCAGTGGAAATGCTGAAAGGTATATAATGATTTCTGCACCTGGACAGGTTGAATTGTCTCACACTCTTCATCCTGAAGAAGAAGTCACTGAATGGGGATGTGATAGCAGTCAATGAAGTTGTGAATAGGGAACAATTACTGAGGAATTCTCACCATAGAAGTGCAGAGGACTTACTTAGTTTTTTACCCAACGTACAATTAAACTGCAGGACCCTTTCCCCAGGGGATTGTGGGTGACAAATTTAGATGGCTTTAAAATACATAATAAAAAAATTTCCGAATGAAAACTTCATTCTGGATTATGGAACACAAAGAAATGACCTTGAGTTCAAGGAAATCTGTAGGCTTGGGCTGCAGGAATCTGTGGGGAAGTGCTGCCTCCTCTTTATCCTCTTATATTTTGGGCATGTTTGTTACTGATCAAATCAAAGAGTGTTTTAAGATAGATGGCCCTTTTGTCTTGCCTGACAGAGCCCTTCTTATGTTCTTCCTTTCTAAAGGGAAACAAATACAGACAAATATACTCTTCTGTGCACATTGTTATGTTTCATCAATTCAGTGATGGTAGGTGTGGCCTTTGCTGAGAAAGCTGAGGCAGAAATGATGAAAATATATTTTTGCATTTATGTTTTATGTTCTTGCCCTGGATTGAGAGAGGAGGGATTCCCTTTGAAGAGCATGTTCTCCTTCAATGGCTGAATGTGTTTAGGTTGTAACTTCAAAGTTTAATATTAGTGAAAGTCAACATCCGTCTTAGCAATGGACCAGAGAATCACCTGCGACGGTCTTCTGCCACATGCGATCTTTGCTCTAGATGGGGAATAAACTACTCCTTTCACATGATAGCTTTCATCCTTCCCCTAGCCTTGCCCACATACTTGTGGCTGATAGAGAAAGCAGAACCTGTTCAACTGTGGCTCTTGACTGAGACTAAAAACCTGGGAGGTCAGCAAAGCACCCCTATTTTTCCTACTCAAGCCAGCTGGTATCATAGTCACAGCAGGGTAAAGGGGGAGTTACTCCTTTTGGAGGCACATCGGTAGCAAAGGGAGAAATGATTCAATCTAGCATTGAATGTTTTGCTCCTGAGGCAGACTATGGATTTTTGAAGGAAGGCAGGTCCCAATTTAAATGTGATCTCCCCATGGCAATAAGCAGCACCACCTACTAGCTACCAGTTGTCTACCTCCTTCCAAGAAAGGAAGGTATTTTCTGACACTTTTCCCCAGCAATTTTCCTCACAGAAACCCCATTTGTAGCAAGACAGTCTTCTAGGTGAACCGAAAGGCATGCATCTCTCTCTGTGAGGTTTATCAACATTACTTACCATGTGGCAATAGGGCATACCCAGCAGCAAAACATAGCGCTTTCCTCCCAGCAGGACTGGAACACAGCTTCCAGGCTTGCCATAGCCCTGACAGTCCTGGGAGTGAGGAACCGAGATGAGACAGTTTATTTGCAAAACAGAGAGCTGTATCGCTAGCAATGAACCAAAGAACAAACAGAAGACTTTACACAAATGTGACACTTGCTCTTTTCAAATTACAGCTGTTGTATTTTTACTACAGATGAAAAACAAACAAGCTGCTCTGTCTTGTCTCTCCCAGCTTGCTTAGAGACTCAGCTCAGCTTGGCTGCATGTAGATCAATTTGTTTCAAGACATCAGCATTTCCTTTTTAACCTTTCGAACTGTAAGTCCCCATAGGATCCTGATGTTTTCATCAATTATATATTTTCATTTTGTACTGGTAATCGATAACACTTCAGAACACTAATGTCATGCCGTATCTTTGTCTTGGGCTAGTAAGTGAATAATAACTAAATAATGCATTTCAAACAAGAGAGCAAATGAATATTCTCCCTCCGGCACACAAAGAAACATGCAAAAAGAAATCACTAAACAATAGGACATTGATTTTTGTGGCTCCAAACTTACCAGCTGCAGGCAGAAAAGGCCAGAACAGAGTTGTAGTGCATTATCTTACTCCTGAAGCTGCACTTGGACATTAAACTTCAAAATGCCCGTCATTTTCCCAGCATTACTGCTGGATAAATATTTGGTGCAGACCAAGGTAGTGCTGAGATTTCACAGTTGTGGGGATATTTGGAAAGCAAAAGAAATGCTTGCAATCCCAGCATTGTTGGCAGGCCCTTTTCAAACACTATGTGTTCTCGACAGACAAAGCTTTCAAACAATTGGTATCTGGAAAACAAGACTACATCTGTACTGGCAGACTTGAGAGGGTCAGAGAATAGCCTCAGACTCTGGTTTGCAATCATACATGCTGTTACATTGTTAGCACAGGTTTTGTCAGAATTTTGGCCAGTGTTAAGTAGCACACTCCCAAGCAGCACTGGAGTGTAAGTAGATTGGGAGTTAACGTTCTCAGCAAACAGCTTGAACATAAAATCCCTATTTTGGGTATGAGAACTTGGCTGTGCAGATCAGAACCAAGCTGTGTTGGCTGGCCTCAGGGCCAAAGAGCAGTCTATCTCTCATTTAATTTGCTAATTTAGGTATAGTCAGTGGGTATTATCTTTATTTGATAATCTTGCTACCAGCAGCAGAAAGAGCATCTTGTGGCTAAAGCATTGGACTGGGACTGGAGAGATTCAGTTCCTAGACATTGCACAGATTTCCAGTGTAAGTTGAGGTCACTTAGTCCCTCTGTACTTATTGTTTCACTTATAAAATGGGGATAACAGAACTTTCTTACTTTAACTACTGTGACAATGACATGCAGAAAGATGTGATAGATGGATTGTAACATTAAAAACAGCAAACGTCTCTTACTAGAAGTGTCTAGAAAACTGGGGAGTTCATCTCACTGAGAAAAGTTTCCAGGTCTCCCTCTCTCTCCCCCATGCTGTTTATTTCTTCAAATCAAACTGTTTAGCTCAAGAACTGAGGCCTCAGAAGGCCCTGGAATCTGGCTGAGTTATTTTTGTCTTCTGTGAATTCAGCCCACCAATGTACTAAAAGGAGTTGAACCCCTGCTTGGGATTTGTCAAAATATGTTTGGAGCCTGAAATGTTTAGAAGAAGATAGGCATATGGCATTTTCTAGGTGAAGTTTGTGTTACTGGAAAATTTGTGACCAGCTGTCAGTGACTAGGTGATACAGTGCTACACCAGACTAATACTAACAACAACAACAGAAGAGAATAGTGAAAAACTGTTAATCAAAGATGAAGAAAAGGAGATAGTTGTATTTTCCACCCTGACTGAGAACAGTGCTTAAAATTATCCTTAATGTTAAGCACACTTAAGCACCTTTCCCAAATAAAGACTGATAACGATTTGATTTTGTCTACAGTAGTGCATGACACTAGACAGCTATTACAACCAGAATGAGATCCAAAACAAAGCAAGTATTCACTTGGACAAATTTCTCTCCCTAAATTGATATTCTGCCCAGTGGTAGCACTGCTGGAGTTTAACCTCCCTCGAATTTAGGATGCTGCTCATTATCAATCCTGTGGTTCCATCTCTCCTTGTCTTCTCAAGAGGCAAGCTCCAAGATTTATCCTCAGCATAACATTCCCAAATATGTGCCAATGAATCAATGTATGTAGTGATAAAATTACTTAGGTAAATCACTATAAACTTGCAGGTGCCACCTTAGTTTAGGCATGAATTTGCTGCATTTTTCGAAGTGGCAGTGATGCATTTGAATAAAGGGCCTGTGTCTTACTCTAAACAAAACTCTTACATCATGACTGACTGCATTTGTTAGCATGATGACTGAGTTGTTGGGAGTATATGTGCTGAGTATGGATGGGTTATTATACAACACTGTTTTCACATTGTGTTGCCCTGTCATGTTCTGATGTCAGCCTAATTACAGTAACAGTGGAATGAAAAAAGAACCTGCACTTGGGATACTCACATATGTTAATACATATCCAAGATCCTTTGGCTTGATTCCTTGTCACAGGACAAGAGGTCTCCATATATTCTTGCATTACCTGGATATGCTTTGTCTGTCGACTTTGCCGACTTTCATTATTCTTTTACATTTCACATTATGTTTTATGTTTCACTAACTGACCTAATTCTGAAAATGTAAGCAAAGAAATTTCTATCTGTCTCAAGGCACATTAATAGTGAACAGTTCAAATGATTCACCTTCTAACCTGATTTTCCAAAATCTGTCTTTTTCTATTCAGAAGGTTAAATATAATTTTAACAACTGGCCAGCAACAAATGTCTGAAGCTCTAGGAATGAAGAATGCTTTCTCTGACTCCATGTGTTAAAATTTCTAAGATCTAGACAAGCCCTTCTTCTTTTTTATGCTCGAACAGTTAAAACATGGAGTAGCATGGTTAATTTGCCTAGAAATCCTTTCTTTTCCAGCTTCTTACACATACTTCTAGTCCCTCTCATTGTAAAGGACATAACTCTGTAATGAGTCTTTCTCAAGACTGCCCTTTAGCTTAAGACAGTCCTCAACTGCCGGAGGGCTTTCTGCCCCAAAAGATTTATCTGTTCCTCCTGTCACCTCAGACCTGTGTGCTAGCACAGGTGGGAATTGAAGAAGTTTTCAGACTTTCCAGCCAAACTTTCTGTACAAAACCTATTAAGATTTCTGTGCAGATGGGGGTAGAGAGGGGACCTGTTGAAGTGAATATGGTTCTTTTAATCTTGACTACAATACAATCAGATTTTTCTATTGATCTTTGATCTGAAGTACGAAACGTCCCTCAAGCCACAGGAATTCAATGTATCTATTGAATTACCTATCTATCTATCTAGCAACAGTAGAGTCAATTTTTAGAAATATATATTCACTTACTCTATCACTTAAATTATATTATATGGGCATCTGACATACATCTTTGGTTTTCAAAAGTTTGGAGAAAATTCTGTCTTCACAGGTATATGCACAGTGGAGTTACTTTTTTAGTCAGGAGTTAAATTCTGTCCTCAACACTTACGTGCTCTCAGTCCATCCTACTGATGTTACTGAGAGTTTTTAACTTCAGTAGGAGTTTGATCAGGCCCTAAAGAAAGTGGGCATCAGCTACAAAAAACAACAAAGGACCATTTCTACAGAGAAATTCAATCAAAATATACCTCTTCAAGAATTAGGAAAGGGACTATGGAAAGACTTTCACAGAATCACTAATGTTGGAAAAGACCTATAAGATCATCCAGTCCAACCATCAACCCAACACTACCACACCCACTAGACCATGTCCTCAAGCGCCATGTCTACATGTTCCTTGAACACCTCCAAGAGTGGTGACTCCACCACTTCCCAGGGCAGCCCATTCCAATGGGCTCTTCACTCTTTCAGTGAAGTTATTCCTAATATCCAATATAAACCTCACCTGACGCAACTTGAGGCCATTTCCTCTTGCCCTATCCTTTCAAGAAACCAGCTAAAACTATGTAATTAAATATCTGACAACTCAGTCAATGGAAGTTTGCACAGCTCCAGATAGTTTTAAACATTTCATTTATTCTTTGTGCAATAGATTTTAACAAAGGTGATGCACCCATGTAATTCTAAGTGAATAGCATCTTTCTTGCAGATTATAATATAAATTTTTCCAGTAATGAATATTTCGTGAGCTACAAGCCAGAATAAGTAGAATTTTCTGAAATTTCTTATCCTCTGTTTAATTCTGAAGTTCCCAGAAGACTAAAATGTAACTTAGTTCCCTAGGCTGCTCCAGGGCCCAGCTTTCTTGATCATTCGCAGACATTTGCACACGGGGTACCCTCTGCAGCTAGCCAATTGTTTGTGGTCATATTCAGGTGTGAGTTTAAGCATATTTTCTCTCATGAGCTACATGGGTAAGACTGAAAAAGCTTTGGATTTCTCTGTTCTGTGCAGACTTCTAACACCATTCCAAAAGGTCTTTTTTTCTCAGACCTCTCTGATCTCCATCATGACACACCTTGGAGTGTGTAGCACAGACATCACACTATAAAACCTCTCTTCTGGCAAACCATAATGCAACCCTCCCATAATTTCAGGCATTTTGACCTAAAGAGGCAAACACCAAAATGGTAACATACTAGTGGCATGCAGTCACCCTCTGGGGCTTGTGGGGGAGCTGTGAGGAGACCAAGTAAAAGTACTACATGTTAAAAATGCAGTCAACATGCTGCAGCAGCAGCTGGGAGTAGAAATCATGGGTGATAACTAATAGGCTCCACTTCACCTAGGGGCATTAGGTCTTTGCCTGGACTGGACTTCAAATTTTCCAGATGGTGATCAACAGGCAGAACTGACAGTTTACATGAATTTTTGTTGATTTATCTAAAGCAGTTCAGTTTTTGGAGCTTGCTGAAGCATATATTTCCTTAGCAAATTAATAGACGGTGGGTGTAAATGATGAATAAGAAGCAGGTTTTTTCTTCTTGATGGTTTTCAAATTCCTTTTGTCTAAACAGGAGCCGATTTTCCTTACAATATTTATGGACAGAAAATAACAGCAAAGTCTTTGTTTAAGAGGTGAAAAGGTAAAATAACAACAGTACAAACACACTATAACATTCTAGATGCTGAAATGCAGAGGTCTTTTTTGAGAACCATGTTCCCTCCTGTTGGTGCTTGATTTATTATTTACATCCATTTGGGAAATGAGCTCTCAGGAGGCTGAAATGTAATTATACGGTTACTTGTTCTTTGTGTGGGAGAAAAGGAAAGTAAAAAAAAATCCCACAAGGAACAGCAAAATGTTTTACCAAACCATCTGAAAAAAAGTTCCCTTCATAATTTTCAATGAACTACCCTACTGACTGATTCTATGAATATCGCTGTACTAGGGGTATATGGACTTTTCAAGAAGAAAGTATAGGTGAATAACTGACTTGATATTTCAATGCGTGTCCCTGCCTGTTGTTGGTGTTGAATGGAAGAGGATTAAATGGAGAAACGGAATATGTTCTGTGAAGGGAAGCAAGTAAAAAATGGTAGAAGATTGCAATGTCTCAGCAGTAATTGCTTGAGATCAGTTATGTCAGCAGTAATGTGAAATATTTTGTATCCTGTTATTGCTTCTGTAAGAAAAAAGATCTATTCTTCAAAGAGGTGAGAGCACCATCTGTGGCAGTAATGTGGGAACGAATCTTGTGAGAAGACATCATGTCTCCATCTGTTTTCAGAGAGCCTTAAACAATGGCCAAATCCTCCAAATAGCTTCTGCCGTGTGAACTTGTGAAGTGTGGTTTACAATGTTTTATGGCTTCTGCGTCTGAACTTATGCATGCAAGTCCAGAACGACTGTCTGTCAAGTGCAACCGCCTTTGCGTACAGACGTGTCTGCACTGGAGGGCACACACAGCATCAAAGGTCTGCTGTGGCAGCTGACTTTCATGTTGGTCATGTACAAGATCCTATTTATGCTGCAGCAGAGAGCACCTAAATTCTTTGCCTCTTCTGTTTCCACATGTTGGCTTCAGGGTGTATTTAACAATAGATACGTTAAAGAATAAAATGTGGCAATTCCAGGATATCATCTTGCGGTACCTTTATCTATTTTTGTATCTGTAGATTGTCTTGTGGCACTTGTATCTTTTTTCTAACAAGTCATATTGTCTCCAACCTGTCTGTCTAACTGGGTAAGTTAACACTGACCTTTACAATTATTTTGTATTCTCACTTTGCTGTCCCACTCATCACGATGTTAGCTTTCAAGGAAACTCAGGAGGGCGTACCATTTTAGGGACCAAGTTTAGCTAGAGAGCACCAGACACTAGCCTTTAAATGGAGAGGCCATTTATCCCTGACTTTCGTTAGTCTGGAAGTTGTACTTCCTTTTGGTGCTGTGGTGGCAAGGCATTGCTTGATAAACAAGTAAAAATAAAACCGTTGTGAGGTTGGGTTTTTGTTGGTTGGTTGTGGTGGGGTTTTTTTTGTTGATTTTTTTTTTCTCTTGGAAATGCACCTGTAACTTCAAGACCCCAAACTCCAATGGCTCTGGCCAAGTCTGCATTACTTGCAACTGGGCTGAGCTTCTGCAGAATACAGTGGGACTTTGGAGCAGGTTGCTTTACAGATAATTTCTGGAATATGTCATCTTTTAAAAGCCCATTATTTTATCACTAGTCTTTGGTGATAAATCATACTGTAGCTAGGCAGTCCTTTAAATTAGTGCCTGTGAGCCAGTGAGTGAGAGGGCCTCCTTGGAGACGTCACTTTATCATCTTGGAGAGCATCCCCCAGCCCAGTAGCCGGGAGGGGGATGGTGTGAGTTCCAGTACAGTAGTTCTGCACCAGCAGGAGATGTCTCTCGTGAAAGAGAAATCCTCAGGAGAGAGATAGAGAAAAAGATTTGAATCCTAAATCACCTGTGAATCCTTGGGAGACCCGTCTGAGAAGCTTGCTGTGTCCTCCTGTCTGCACTGCAAAGACAGCCTCATGTGAGCTAGCCCAGCCAGTGCTCTCTGTTAGCCTTCGGCAACAACACACTTCCACCAGGAGGCAGAACAGGGCTTCTCTGATTTGCTGAACTGGGGGTGTGACATCAAATTAAATTTCTATCTCATTAGAAGTATGTGTATCTCAGGTTTTCACCTCAAAAATGCACCATCAGTAAGCAGTTTTGATTGGAAAGTATATATGTTTTATCTAGGCAATCCAAACAGAAGTTTTAAAAACTGTAGCTTCAAATGAATGAGAAGAATGAATGTTAATATTGTGGTCCCATAAGAGTAAGAGAGAAAAAGAAAGAAAGGCTGAAACACTATACAGTGCTTATGCCATTTTCTTTTCCTTTTTCAGGATGTATGAGGGAAAAAAAAAAAAAAAAAAGGTGTAAAGGAATATTAAGAGACAAGGAAATACTTACAAGAAACAACCTTCCAAACTAAGGGGAATGGATCTCTTGTGATTTTAAATGTATCCCAGTACTGTGCTAATGCATGCAAAGGATGAAGGAAACAAGTTACAAATGGAGAGAGTGTCAAGTTCTCAAACCAAGACGGAATAATTCTCCTAAGAGATAATTTATACCGACTAAGCTGTCTGAGGCTTTGGAGATCAGCATTTGGCATGTGTTTCTCTACAGCTTGCACAGTGGACCACAACATAGTATATAGATGATTCATGGGCTGGAGACTTTCTGCACATACGGGGTCTGGGGAGGGTGGTTATAGAACGGTTTTTAACATTCCTTTGCACCTTATGTCTTGGGTTTCTTTTCAGTGGTTTCATACTCTTAACTTCTCAATAGCTGAACAAGATATTGATGGAATGAATTGCTCACTGTATGTAAGCAAATTACAGGAGAGATGTGACTTATGAAAGCAGTTGTGTCTCTTATGTACTTAAACTTGGCTATAATGCTGGTAAAGATGACAGTAACAATATTAATAGAGAGAATATGTTGGTATTAAATACACTGCAACCACGCCTTTATTTAGTTTCAAAGTTGTGATTTGCCGGTACTGTCTGCTCCCACTTTCACTCTGCAAAAGGGGAAAAAAAAAAAAAAAAAAAAAGAAAGAACTAAAAATTGAAAGAGAATTGTGGCCAAGCTGAGCAGGGAAATGCAAGTCATGTCACGAATCTTCCCTACCCTCAAGGGTATAGGGAAACTAGGAAACTGTTTCTATAATATTTAATTTTTAGAATAATATTTAAAAATAAATTTAAAATAATTTAAATAGTTCATACACCTTTTCAGAAAGGTTTGGGTAATTGTTCTGATTGGTGATATTAAAGGTCAGATGGAAAATTAACGGTATCCCCATATACCAGTAAAAGCAGAAGCTGAACTTTTAAAAATTTGCTGCTATTAAAGTCTGCAGCATTTGAAATATTTAATAAAGCTTATGATGATAATTCTCCATCCGCCACAGGTCTTTCCTTTTTAATCCATTTTGCTTTCCCTGACTGTTTGACCTTCTTGAACGATGATAAAATTTACTGGAGGGTCAAAAAGTCACAGAGGCCCACATGAGACGTAAAGCAAGACACATGAAGATAGGGTTTCTAGGCAAAATGGACACATTTCTAAAGGCTACTTCACACTGTGCACAGCACACCAGTGCTGTTCATAAGAAAGGCAGATGGAAGGTTGCTTTATACTTATTAAAGGTGCTTTTTATACTCTTACGGGGAAAAACTTGTTAGCAAGCTTTGCATTCCAGGATCTGTAACCAAATGCCAAGACTTTTCAGATCTGCCAGGTTCAAAATCTAAGATTTCAGGTCCACTTGCCAGCTCACATTTTCCATTTGGCAGTAGCACTCTCTCCAGCCCTGCCAGTAGCTGGCCCCCAGGATGCCTCCTTAAGAGACTTGGGATTTAATTTAGATTTTTGTTTTTTCAAACATTATTGTTCTATAAAGATGGAAGTCTAACATTTCAGGATAAACCAAGGCTGAGGAGAATACATTTTCCCTGCTGAAATGTCTTAAAGACAGGGTTCATTTTAAGGAAATTTTGGGAATGATATCTGATTTAGCCAAGGGAGACTATTTGTTACCTGCAGTGTTACTTCTTTGCGAATGCACATTTGTCAGGGGAATCCTGTTTCTTTACTTAGATAGTGCAGGATCTTTTTTTTTTTTTTTTTTAATTTCTAACTGTGCATGCCTAATTTTCCTTACTGTTAATGACAGTTTAATGTGCTCTTTGAAAGGAAGAAAAAAAACTTCTATGCAACTGATAAAACAGAGCTTAAAGAGGCAGGGTGACAACACTCGAGAGGGGGGAACAGCTGTCTGGCTGTGAGTTTAATGCTCTTCTGCCACAGGAATCAAACCAGAGAAAATTGGTGGGGATTTTTTTTCTTTTTTTTTTTTCCTTTGGTATGAAAACAGTGCTTGCAAGGGAGAGACAATAGGAATAGCGTAGTAAAAGACCGGTGAATTTTAACTAGCTGCAGTGGGTGAGCTATGGAGTGATACCCTAAAATAAATAAAATAAAACTATTCAAAACAACATAGTGGAAAAAATGGTTTGCATAAATTGTACTGACAATCCTTCAGAGCTCATCAATCTTCTGCATTGTATTCTCATTTTGATGATGGCCTTTCAGACCAGATCTGGATAATTTAAATCAAAAGAATGTTTTTCCTTGTGCCACCCCTTAGTAGCCCATTCATTCAAACTTTAAGGAAATTTTGTGGCAACAAATCACCATGACATCCTTATTCTTGCAATCCCCCTTGTCCACCCTTAGAGAAGATCCATGACTTAGCATATGAAGTGGATTACCTTTCACCCCAATTAATGTTTTTATAATGAGTACCAAAGGAAGTAATAATGTTTTGCTACTTATTATCAAGCGTTGCTGGGGCAATCTCTGAAACTCAAGACTTAGGTCATTGGCAGCACTGACATGATGGCAATCATGCCGCTGATGTTTAAGCCCTGCTACAGTGATGAATAAATGGGTCAATTTAATTTCCAGTACTATCAGTCTGAAGCTTTGAGGAGCAGACTGGGTGAGGTACAAATGTCCAGGGGTTTTGCAGATTTGGCAGGGTTTAGACTTGAAATTCCAGCCGTTTCTGAGCTTATTCAAGCATTACCTAAAAGAGAAACAATGAAGTAATAAAGAAATAGAAAAAATGATAATCATGTTTTGTCTAGGAACTGGAACTACATCTTTTTTAAGTGCAGAGATAAATATTTTTATATTATTATATGTTAAGACATGATATTGTATAATAAATTCTATTTTGCAACTTGTCAGTAGGTTGATTGCACTGCACAACTTTCTATCTCAAAATTCAGTGTTCTCATTTATAAAGCATGGGTACTATCTGAGATGTTATTGAGCAGTCTAATCCTACCCCCTTTTTGTTATCTTTTAAAATTCTGTAGTAATGGTTAAACAGTTAAATATACTTTAAAAATACTGGACAAAGAAGCAAAGGCAGTTGAAAGCCACCTGACAGAAAGAATGTTTCTAAGTCATTCCTTGGACTTCTTTGATAGGGAGAATTAGGCTGTTTCTGGAAAGCTATGTTTTAAGAAGAAGAATAAATGCCTTGCGTCAAAGTTCAGCAAGGAAACACACTGATTTACCAATAAACCGTGTCCATTTGAGGTATCATGACTGATAACTCTGATTAGCCACTCAGGCTGTGCCTAATTACCAGCTTGGAAGTGCCTGCCTGGCATGCTGGATCCTGATGGGCATTGCAACCACATCTGACTGCCCTCCTGTATGTGTGAAACTGGGGCCACAGCAGAAAGCCTCCCCTGCAGCACAGAAATTCCCTGGCACATAGAGGAGACTGGAGCCACGGTGATATACAAATGGTTAGTGGAACCGTACTCTGCTAGGACCAAGACTATGGGCTGTTATGTGTCCTTTGCCACTGGGTGAGATCGGATGCAGATTTTAGCCTCTAAGTTTCAGTTTACTTCTCTATAAAAAGTAATATTTGCTTTTCTTCTCAGGATTTCCACTCACTTTTAATTATTTGATTTAGAAACATTTTTTGTGTTGATAACCTTAGACAGAAAATAAATGGAAATATATATAAATGGAAAACACTCATTTTGTTGTTACAAAATGTCTCATCTTGAAGAGGTTCTTTCAAGGTTGACAGTTGTTAAATTTCAATATCCATTAAAAAAATACTTTTTTTATTTAGACTAATGGCCACTGCCGTAACACATAAATAATTATAAGGAATGGAGTGGTTTTCTCCATGACTGTGTGCCGAGGTTTGACATACCATCTCTTTACTCTGTGTCTATGTGTGTGTGTGTCTTTTTTTGTCGCAGATAGGCTTTGAAGTACACTGAGTGTTGGCCATTTTTGTGCTCAAACATCTGGAAACTCATACACATCAAGCGTCACAGCTGGCTGCATCAGTGGGCAGGCAGAGTGGCAGGATAGCAACGCGCAGCTGAAATTTCTTGTGAGCAAAACCAGAAGAAACCAAGTCAGGGTGATTTTAGGAAACGCTAGCTTTGACATCGGCATTTTAAAACCTTATGGTTCACAGATACACATTGCATCTAAAGCCCTGTGGGCAAATTTCTGTTCCTTTCTGCTCTGCATAATGAGTAACTCAGGCTCAGTTCTATGAGCTCGGATCTCTGACTGCTTTACCGGTCTCTGAAATTCATCCAGCTTCACAGACCTGCTTCCTACCGGTGTTCGTATCAGAAAAGATGCTGAAACAGCTGGGGGATGTATTATCTATTTATTTATTCATTACACATGTTTCTTTGACCTGGCGAAATGTGGTGAGCTGGAAAAGCCTTTTTTTTGTCACTCGTGTTGCCTCTTATCCTCCGCAGGAGTCGCAGGGGATTTAAAGGTCATTTGAAAAGCAGCCTTTTGCTCTTTGACAGCCCTTTCAATATTACCCTCCAGTTCTGTTCTACAAAGTCATCATTATTAACTGCGTTCGTGTCTACTGTTATTTTCCTGGGATTGCAGAGAAACTTGAGATACTAATTGCAATGAGCTAATTTGGCAATACCATGCAAACTTCCTTAAGGCATTAGTTAAGAATATACTTTCCTTTAGATAAAGAGTATTTGAAAGAGGGAACAGACTGCAAATGCAGCAGAAGGTGTGCTTTTGTACTCCTATACTTAAGAGTAGATGGTATAATTAGCTTACAATGGCAGTTGAATGTATTTCTTGGA
Organism: Rhynochetos jubatus; assembly: GCA_027574665.1. Lineage (NCBI taxonomy): Eukaryota > Metazoa > Chordata > Aves > Eurypygiformes > Rhynochetidae > Rhynochetos > Rhynochetos jubatus. The sequence continues at coordinate 84,914,039 of CM050650.1, read as the reverse complement.
ACAAGAAGAGAACATACAGAATTAAACAGTAGCTTTAGCTTAATGATAATCAGTGATAATGATGATAATAATAATAGTACTTAGAACTTTAATGTAGAGATTTGCATCTTGAAAGTGCTATGCAAAACATTGACTTAATTACTGTCACCTCTTCAGGGAAGGTAGGTATTATTGCCCTGACTTAATAGATAGGGAAACAGAGATATAAGGAAATGAAATGGCTTGCCAAAGGCTCTGCAATAACCTGTACAGGGATTCAAACTTTCCAGGTCCCTTTACCGTATGCTCCCTTATACCAAGGCTAATTATGCACCTTTTAGGGCTGCTGTGAACTTGAGCTGAAGTCTTTTGAAATTAGAACTGTGTGTGGAATATTTTGAAGGTTGTATTTTTTAATCAGTCGCTGATTGGAAAAAATACTTTAATATGATTTGTGTCTCTGGATCAACCTGAAACATAGTTGGAAGCAAAAATTTCAGTTTTATTTTTAAATTATTTATTTTTTCATCTTTTTTAAACAGACCAACTTCTAAAAGAAAGGTCAAAATTTTGTACAGAGTGAGTAGGGAAATGGAAGAGGTTTTTCTAAAATTTCTTTTGTTATTAATTTGGGTAGTTGGAGAAGAATGGCTTGAATTTATTTGCCAAATTGAAAATTTATTTTCTTACTTTCTCTGACATGCAAACTGCTTTTTTTTTTTTTTTTGAGTTTGTATCTGGCAGATATATTTTGCCTGGTTCTTATTAAAATCTCTGTGAATCTTTCTGCCTCAATTATTTTTCCTCACGGAAGGACTGGGGATCAGCCCTGTGATTTGATTACTTGCAGAGTGTATGGTGATGTTAACATAAACAGTTTTCTGTCCACAGCCACTATTTAAGGTGATGATGAGATATTTTAAGATGGATTGTATTCTGTAAGTATGAAGTGAAAACATCAACTTTTAGGTATAATTATTTCCCCGTGTGAAAGACATTAGAACTTGACTATGGGAATGAGTTTTGCTTTGATCACATACACTTTGTTTTTAGGATAGATCTTATGGGCACGGCAGTTCTGGTTAATTAAGTCTGAGCCACAGTTCACTTCCCAGATAAGAAATGTAATTCTGTATCTGTAGAGCATAAGGCAATAATAGATGTCAGCGTCTGCGTCTGTAGGATTTAGAAAGAGCTTTTGATAATTGTTTTCTCTCCTTCCTACCTTCGTTTACCAGCCGATCAGTGCACATAAGCTTACAGGCATTTAAAATCTGGATGTGCTGAGTGCCATTCTGTGAACAGGGTGAAACAGTCCTCTACACTGGGAGCCTTTCTGGACACAGCTGGTGTCGCATTTATGTGTTTTGGTACCTACAGGGAGCGTGGGCATTTGCTAGTACTGCAAAGGGACATGACATCTGTAGGTAACAACTTCGCATAGCGTTATTGATTTCTGCATTGTAGCAGCAGTCATTTCTGGGTGTGTGAATCCCTTGCGGAGCCTCTCATGATAGTCTGACCTAAAAGCTTCAGAAGGTTTTTGTAGCTGAACTTCAGGAATCTTTTCCCTGTTTTCTGAACAATTTAGTTGAATTCATTCAGCTAATCAAACATCAACCATTTTTATCCAACAGGCTTTAACTGGGGTTTTCATTAAAGAAGGCTTTTGCTTTTCTTTAACTTTTTTGATTTTTTTTCATATTGTCATGACTGAACATCACAGCAGAAATGAGGAACATTGGGGAAACAGTGGAAAAACTTTCTGAAAGACTACCTTTGTATTTGCTTTCCACAGGCATTTTACATTGAAACCCAAATATTTTTCTAACACTCACAGTTTTCTAGGCAGGGTAAGTGTGAAAAAACTATTTCTATAAAGGGGAAATAGGCCATAAGACAAAGAGTAGCTAGTCACACAATTCAAGTTTGAAAAAAATGGTTGTTTTTTTTAATTAAATTGCTTTGAATGGATGATATGGGCTAAAACTATTCCCCAGCATTATTTAGAAAATCATTTCAAGAACGTTATACATTCTAGAGAGCCACAGTCTAATGGTAAGCTAACAGAAATGTGCATTCTTTTATAGAATTGGTAAGAACTATTCACTTCTTTAATTATTAAAACTAAGTGGCTTTCTGGCAGGTGGAGTATGAATGAAATATTAAATTTGGCTCCTCCTCACAAGACATATTAGAATATCAGAGATGTGTTGTTGTCTCCACATAGTTTAACTGACTCCAGGCTTTGAGTAATACTAAATAAGAGACGAGGATCTACTGGACTGGGATAAGAAATATGCACCTGAAAATGAGATTGTGTTGTAATATATGTTGATCACACAAGGTGGCAGAATGAGCTTAGGGCTATCCCAGAAATAAGAGGCAGTGAAGCATCATTGCTTTCAGTCAACAGTGTATCCTTGCTTGCCCTACAAATATCTCAAGTTGCTTCTGCACATGTAGAGGGACGGAAGACAGTATTTTAATACAGCATTTTTTGATAATTATCCAAGTTCTTCAATTTCCTTTGGAGATTTAATGGAAAATGTTAAAAGCTTGTGGCTAACTTTGGAAATTAATAATCATACAATGCTAAATCTGCTCACATCTTTAGATTTATTGAAAACACAGTTTACTTTCTATCGATACATTGATTCTCTAAGTGGGGCTGAACTCTTCAGATGAAGGACAGGTACAAGAACAGACACGTAGGGAACATTTCGGTTTTCATTATCGATTTATGGCTAAATTCACTTCTATTCTAAGTGAATGAAACTCTATTGACTTTCCTGGTGTTGCATTTACTTATAGAAGGTCTGAGCATGGCAGGTAGATATATGTAGCTGAACTAGGGGCAACCCGAAGAGGAGAAATTGAAGTCCAAGGCAAAAAGAAGGGATTACACTGCTGCAATTTCCATGCTACTGCTTTGGCCAATGATTTGAGGAATACTAGTGGCAGTTCTTTTTATACCTGTTCAGCTACCAGATGCTCTCTTTGACTTCCGAGCCTGCCCCTGTAATGCTTACTTCCAGGGCAGGGCTGATCTGTGTCACCGAAAGAGCCTTTGGGTGCAGGCCACAAAGTGAGCTCCTACCTGTGCCTGCTCAGTTTCTCCCTGTGGTGAGGGACTCTTTCCACTCTTATAAGCTCCCGATGCGAGTGGCACCAGTAATGCATAAAAGCAGGCTGTGTGATGAGCCCATTAATTGTTGCTTGAAGAAAGAGAGGTATGTCACTGAAGGATGCATTTTAAAACAAGGTGATGATAATATATCCTGCATCTGAATTTATTCCAGTCTGTAACAGAATTCAGTCACTGACCAGGACACTCTTTTAAGTAAAGGCTTAAGGACTGGGATCTATTCATTGCTTCTGATGTAATCTATTTCTGGAAGCCCATTAGAAGCTATTAGAGCTTATTCACCCTTGCAACCTTTTCAGCAGATGTTCAGCTGTTTGTTTTTTCCTTCACTGCCTTAAGATATTTGGCTAAGCATTAAAACAAGACTGGAACAGGTCAGGGAAGTATTTATTTCCCAGAAAAATAAATTAGGAAGTAAAATAGATGGTAATTAATAAAAAAGTAATATGTAATCAATTAATGAGAACAAGATTTAACTGAAAAATTGAGATTTAGAGCTGTAGCAAACACTGGAATTACAACCTTTCTCTTTGCACAGGCCGGAGGTTACAAAATGATAAAACAGAAAAAATAAAAAAGAACCAAGAGAAAAGGGCAAAGAAAAAAAAATTATGAATTCTGGAAAATTTCTTTTGCATTAGGTGCATTTGCCTTTGGCCCTTCAGTCATTTAGGGGAGCTACAGTTCATGAGACGCATGAGACTTCCTGAATGAACTATGGTCGTGTCTAAGAGGATTTTTTAGCCCACACCCGGGTGCTGGGCTTCAGGACTGAGAGCTCCCTGACCCCAGGTTACTGTGTCTGGCTTACTCCATAGCCCTGTCTTTCAGCTGTTAGCTGCTGCCTCTCAGCTGAGCCTCGGCACTTGTGTAACATCTCCTCTGCTATCCCACTGCAAAGGCAGGGAGGTTATTTTTAATTGCCAGTGGTTTTAACTTACCTGCTCGAATGTACACTACACAGGCTTGAGTCACTCACACATACTTCTCAGCCTACATAAGGTAACTGAGTGGAGATAGCTGCTCAAATGCCTCTCTGCTGTGACTGCCTGCAAGTCCTCCCTCTTCTTTTCAGTACAAAGTCAGGCACTAACAGCCTAAACCACTGCAGGGGATGCTTTGAGTTAAACTGCTAACCTTGCACTGTAATGGGCAAAAATGCTTACTATACCTGCTCCTTGCCACTTCTCAATCGCTAATTACTGCCTTTTGCTCTGATTTTCCTCACGGCAGTCTGCTGCCATTGATGGGGCGTACGTAGGAAAGCGTAAGCTCCACAGGAGATGCAAGCTGGGGGGCCGTGGGGTGAAAGGTAACGGTAGGGAGGGCTGGCGAGTTGGGGCACACGTCTGGGCTCAGACCGACGTTTTGTATATCATCAATTATTTGGTATATCAAATATTGGGATATCATCTTATTATTGGGATATCATCTTATTATTGGGATATCATCTATCATGATATACCAAACCCCACGTAAATTGGTCGAGTCAGGGAACTGCAGTGCAGTGGGAGAGAGGGGACTGAAACAAGACTCTGAATACACTGAACATACACAAGTAATAGGCAGAACCTTCATATATAACAAGTAATTTTTTCAAGTCTGAGGAGTCATTAGAGGCTGTCTGCACCCTGAGAGAGTAGCTTGGCAGTGAGACAGCCATGTCTGAGCAAGAACACAAATGCAGAGCTCTCCGAAGAGCGGGTGGTGCAGGGCAGCTCCCTTTGTCACTTTCCAAAATTGTCGAACAAAATGATGCTCACATATTGGTTAAATACGTAATAACTGATTGGGTTTCAGACAAAATCTAACAGTCTTAGCGAGTGCCCCTGGGAAGCAGAAAGCAAGCAGAGGCGTAGCAGTACTGAGAGAGATGATACTGACAGCAGTGCGGTGAGTCACGGTGTTAATGGGAGTGACAGAGGTGTTCACATACACACCATGCTGCTAGGTGGAGGTGTCGTTCATGCCTGCACAACACACATGGAAGTAGAGCACACTGTCTCTGGACACATATGTGCATACACACCTACCAGTGCATATGTGTGCTACTGACATGATGTGTGGTTAAACACAGCGAGTGAGATAAGAACGTGATGTGGGGTTCTGGTGGGCGCTGAAAATGTTCTTCTTTGAGTGTGCTGCTGGAAACCTGGCACAGCAAATGCATATGGATGCCTCCAGTGTCCGGAAAAATGTGCTGTGCCACTGCTGTATTGTACTGGAAGTTGCAGATGGTCCCTGACAGCCTTTTTAAAGTGATATGAAGCAAAATACCTAAGAGTGAGGAAATTGTTCTGTGTTGATTAATGCCAGTGTTGTGGTATTGATGGTTTAACTGCTTGTACAAAACAAATGTGGGCAATCAGTTCATCTTGAAATAACTCCTATGACTGAATAAAGGAATTTGTTGCCTAATCTGTTTCATGCTAATTGCTCCAGGCCACAAATTCAGGGCCTCGTCCAATAAGAATTGACAGCGAGGAGAGATACTCCGTTTACTGCAACGGTCTTTGGATCAAGGCTTCATTTTAAGTGGAGCAAATGCAGCATGCTAAATTAGCATTCATCTGAGTCGTCACTATCTGTTTCTTGAGAAGCAGACAGGCTTGATATTTTCTGTGTAGCCAAATGAGTCTTAGCACTTAAATGATGACTTGCAAGCCAGTAAAGCCGACCTAAGCACATCAAAGTTTCGGTAAGAGCTGGGGCCCTGTAGACTGCTGCCTGTGACAGACCCCCCTGGTTGGGTGTCTAACATGGGACTCTCACCATGGTGTTGCCACACAGAGCCATTTACCACCCAACAAACAATTGGTGCTTATGAGGCATTTTTCAAAAATCACACTGGGGCCATACCTGGGGCTTTAGCTGTTTAAACAGGCTAAAAAATCTGTCCCTTGAGAGGATTTAACTCTGCAGGATTTAGGCTGCTAAGGCTCGCATCATCAAAGGGACCACAGCCTCAATCCATCTCTTTTCACGCCTAAGGACATAATAGTATCATGCCCCCTCCCATGAGAGTGTACTGTAGAGAAATTTCCAAGCTCTCAGCACCCAAACTAGCTAGCTCTGGAAGCAGATGGAGTATAATTATAGCAGTGTTGAGCTGCACCTGAACTAATTAGCTCTGCTGAGAAACAGGGATTGAATTTAATAATGCATGTTCTGCCATACCAAAAAGACTAGGCTGCCTTTGAGACCCAGGCGGGCGTCTCTGCATGGTGCTGTGCTGAACTCTGTGGATGTACTCTGAAAGTCAGCTTGGAGCTGTTTTTTTTTCTTCACCGTTATCCACTGCACAATGTAGATATCACCTTGTCCCAGCATTCAGGTACCATTGGCATAATTACTCCTCAGCTGTCACTTACCTCCTGACTATTAGTTTAGCATGCTAAGTTCTGCATATGCTCAAGATTTTGCTGTCCAAACTCACCTAAATATTGAGATCTACCTCAAGAACTGCTGTGGCCTAAAGCCTTGACGCCTTCAAAATGGGTCTGCCTTCGTTATGGGCATGATGTTAACCACACAGTCAAAACATGCTCAAAGTGAAGTGTACCCAGGTTCAGATCCCTGCTCTCATACCAGATGTAGTCTTGAACTCACATCTTAGGTATGTTTCCCAATTGCTGGGATTAAAGCCAGCCTCTCTGGCCTCAGTCCTCTGCCTATCAAATAATTTCTACGAAGAGGAGCAGCTCTTGTGTTGGTGACTGTTTTTCCCACTACACAGGAAGCTGGGTGTTGGGATGCAGACTTGGGGCACTGGTTTGAAGTCAAGCTCCGGCTACGATTTGGGCAGAAGGAGCAGTTTAACTCTGTCCCCAAGACCCTCAGGGAGTGACTTAACTCTGAAGCTCTCACTTCTCCTGACCTACCACTGTTACTCATTAAAAATGGAAACCCAAAATTTCGTATCATGCAAGTGGCTGAGATTATGTAGAAGTTTCATGTCTCTGAGCAGAGACTCTGTCTCTCTGGACACACATAAACACTGTCCCTTTCTGCCAAAATTTATTTCTTGCTAGTTTGGTCCGTGCCCCGCTAAGCAGCTTTCTGCTGACCCTGCGCTTAGGTGCCTACCCATGGAAAATTTGTGCGAGAATTGTATGAAGAAGGATCAGGACTATGAGCGAGGTGTTGAATTGCTTAATTCTGTAAAGGCTAATTACTACCTAGGAAGTGCAAATGGAAATTGAACTCTTGAATTACTTAAAAGTCTTTTGAAAATTTAAGCCATGGTTCATAATATTTGATGATTTTTTAATGCCATTTCTTTAGACAATTTTAATGACTCTGTGTGCTGCAGACAACAAATTACAACTACTGGATCAAACATGCACACAAATCCAGAGGTAGGTCTTTTAATTGGTTCTTCAATTTTAAAAACCACAGGCTTCAGTGTTTTGAGCCAAGGGAGATTTTTGGTAGCTAGTATTGGTGCATCTTACTGGGTCTGCTGTTGCAGAGGTAAGTAGTTCTCCCATCAGAAACTCAAAATACCTTTGATTTTGTTGCAGAATCATTCTTGTTTCCTGTCACTCTTCAGATATGGTTTGAAATAAAATTCCTTAACTGCGGAAAGATCTGATTTACAAGATTTGAAATAGCTGTGTTGAATTCAATTGAATTCGACCGTTTGGAGTGAGTCCAGAGGAGGCCATGAAGATGGTCAGAGGGCTGGAGTGCCTCTCCTGTGAAGAATGGCTGAGAGATTTGGGCTTGTTCAGCCTGGAGAAGACTCTAGGGAGACCTTATAGCACCTTCCAGCACCTGAAGGAACCTGCAAGTAAGCTGGAGGAGGACTTCTTACAAGGGCCTGCAGTGACAGAACAAGGGGTAACGGGTTTAAATTGAGAGTGGGGAGATTTAGATTGGGTATCAGGAAGAAGTTCTTCCCAGAGAGGGTGGTGAGGCACTGGAGCAGGTTGCCCAGAGAAGCTGTGGATGCCCCATCCCTGGAAGTGTTCCAGGCCAGGCTGGATGAGGTTTTGAGCAACCTGGTCTAGTGGAGGGTGTCCCTGCCCATGGCAGGGGGGTTGGAACTAGATGGTCTTTAAGGTCCCTTCCAACCCAAACCATTCTGTGATTCGATGATTCAATTGCCTGTGCAGGAAACATGGTACTCTATATTTCCACTCCTCTTCCTCTGTTCACTCCACAACATATTTGGCTCAAGTAACCGTTTCTGAAAATACAAGTGGTAAGTGGATGAGAGATGGTATTAGAAACAATATTGCACTTGTAATAAGGGAAAAGGGAGGGATATGAAGAGTGGAAGGAAAATCCTGAGTCTGATATCTTCTCCTAGGCTTCTCCTGTCATGGTGCAGAGACAGGCTGCCTACTGTACATCGAAAGAAGTAGAATTGCAACCTATCCATAAATAATTGAATGAATACTTAACCTTCAGGTTTAAAACTTACAGTATATTATAAAACAATTATGTTTCCTTTGCATGAAAAAGCTGAATTGCCATTCAGCTTCTTTTGTCATCTGTATACACGAGTTTGGAGCAATTAGCATGAATATATTGCAGGTGCAGTATCTCAGGAAATTGCAAGAAGCTGTGTTGTATTTTTGTACCATAGAGCAGTGCCAGAGCTATAACTCTTGGAAGAGTTGAAAACTGGAGAGATGTGAGCATCTGAAGTGTGATTTTATAATCATAACAAGCACCAATAGCCGTCTATATAATAGGCATGAAATGAATGCCGTATTTTCTCAGATTGTATTGCTACTCATTTAATTTAACTGGAGACGGCAAAGTATTTAATTTTAGATTGTGTATTACCTTTCTCATGTGCCCATTTTATCTTTCTAACTGTAAATGGAGGCTTTTGAATGGTAACTGTGGTGATATTGTGTTAGCTTTGATGTTATCTCCAGACAACATCCTATTCCAGTGAAACACATCTTCATTTTAGGATAAACTAGTTGGGAATTCATCAGCACTGAATTTTGTTTGGTATCATTTTTCATATCTAATTGTTCATGTAAAACTCATCCTTGTACCTGACTCTGAATGCAGTTTTATTTTTAAGTGGAAGTTTCTCATAAATTCAGGTGAGCATGGTAAGATAGACACTTCCTAAAGCCAAATCTCAAAGTGACATAAATGGTAATGATAGCAATCCACATCTGCTGAGAATTTGACCCTTAAAGTTACCTGACCTGATAATATCTGGTGATGCTCCATTTATATGAGTAGAACAGAGGGACCTCAAAGACCATGGCGATTATTCGTATATGGTTTTGATGTCCTTTTATTCCACCCCAGAGGCTTAAAGGAGATGCTATGGTAATAAGATTCATGCCCACCATTTTACCTGTGTGAAATCACTGCCTTGATGAATGATACTGATATGGAACGTTTCCTTCCTTGCGGGTCTGAGGGGAAAAATTAATCCTGGGGACTTCATCGCAAAACCCAGTGACCAGCCAAAACCATTTGTGCATGGAAAAATTTCTGATAACCACTATTGCATACATGGAATGGTACACGGGCATGTCCACTTATTTTGACTTCTGGGAAGTGGCAGAGGAGGAAGTGTAAGAACCAGATTTAAAAAACAGCCGACAGCAAAAAAAGGAGTTTTCAGATTGTCAGCGTGGTGAGTCATCTGCACAGTGTTTCCATAAATATGACAACATCAGTGACTACCCCTTACTTTTAGCTGCAGTAACACACACATACACTTCAGTGGAGTGGGTGGAGGTAAGAGGGCTTACCCTGAAATGGAAATAGCAGGAGAACGATATCACATGAAACAAACTCCTGGGGCAGGCAAGACTTGTGAAAGGATAAAGATTATTTGTTCTGTAGATAGCAATCCTAAAAACACGGTTGCTTGGTGGGGTGTTATATAAGAAAAAGATATGTATTAAAACTCAGTTTTGAACTGAGTGATGCATGGATGCTTTCAGAGTCCTGTTTTTTAGTGCTGTCGAACAGGAGACTCTCAGCTCCCCTCTAAAGTTTTAATGTTAACAGAAAAACTTTTTTTTTTTTTTTTTTTTTTAAATAGAATCTCAGTCTGAGAAGCCCCCCTTTTCTGTGTTGGTTAGGAAGTAAGAAAATCTGTGGGCTCCGTTCACTACCCCTCTCCTCTTGTCTCTGGGTTCTCTGTGTGGGTCTGTAGCTAATGTGGCAACACCTGTCCTATATTTCAAGTGTAGCAGGAGGCCTTTTGAGCAAACTATCATTTAGAAAAGAGCTAGAGATTGCATAGTCCCCTGTGGCTCTGGGAAATTTTAATGGAGTTGGAGACTAATCCCCCCACCATTTCTCCATGGAGCATGGGGAGCAAATTCCCTTACCTCTGAGGAAGAAGTCAAATGTTCTCAGAGGGGGGCTGAGGATTGACCCTACAGAAATTAGAATTCGAGAAGACCTATTAAAAAATGGATTTTATTTCCTTGTCACTGAGAAGTTGTTCCCTACAGCATGTTCTCTAATGATTTATCCAGAAGTTTCAAACGTTGTAAGTACCAGTGGTTCTGTATTTCCCTGGCCTGTCTCACTGACGGATGGCAGAGAGATGGGGATCGCAAGATACAGCAGAGGTGAAAAGAGAGATAGCCAAATAAGATAAAGATGAAAATTCTTTTTTACTGTAGGAGTTAACTGCTTAGGAGGATCAGGACTGAGACCAGCAAGCATTTGCAGTGTATATTCTGGGTGATACTGTAGTTTAGATTTAAGATACGTTTAAGGACAATTAAATTTGCCTCAGACACAAACCCAAACACTTTTAAAGTTATCTCCCTTTTAATCTTTCGAAACTCTTTTCCCACTCCTTTCTTGTAGTCTGTTTGCACAATATCTGGGAGAAGAGCTTCTTGTTCCTCCTCTCTTCACCTCTGTGCTCTTATTAACACCTCCCTCCACGCAGGCCCCTGCCCATGCACACCTCTTGGGAGACAGATGTGATGAGAAGTGCTGAAGGAACACAAGATATGATGTTCTTGAAGAATCTCTGATCTGCTGAGCAGCGTCTTGCAAGATTTACAATTCCAAAGGATTTATCATAAATACACAAAAGCTTTCAACACCTTACAGAACCCGGGAAACAAAATCCAAAACATTCTGAGTTTTGCTTATCACTTCTAATTGCCAGCGTTACTGGCGAGTTTGCTGTCTGTTCAGTCCCGTTGTGCTCTCCACCTGTCTGTTGCATTCTTTCTCAAGCAACCGCAGCAATATCCTGTCTCTTCTGCTACTCGTCTGTCCAATGTAGCAGTGCATGGGTCATGTAATAACCTGGTATCTTTTCTGCTTTCTGCACATGAGAGCTGCTATTTGCTACTCTTTTTTCTATGTGGTATTGACTCTGGAAATTTCTATGCAGGTAGCAAATGTGGTTGTGAATTCAATCTCCAGGTTTCTCTTTTCATGGGACACCTCTTTTCCTTCATTGCTTTTGCTTTGCTTGTTCAAATTAAGTATTTATTTTGTTTTAAAGAAGAACGAACTTTCAGTACAAGATAATAAAGGATTTATCTGATGATAAAACATGTAAATCTTTCCAGAAACTTCAGGAGGATTTTAATATTAATGCAGATCAAATATGGAAATATGTGCAACTTGTGAATAGTTTTATGGAAACAGAAAGAGCTGTGCAGTCAGTAATCCTTATTAGGATGAGTTTCTGATATTGATAAGACAGAAATACAGTATCTCAATTTTTTCTCTTCCTTAAATTTCTTCATTCTTTGGTGAAAAGGACAGGAAAGAATGACAAGGCTTTTTAAAAAAAATAAACTGCTGAATAAATCATTAGAGAAGAAAATATGGGGAACAAGTATGTAGTGGCAAGGAAAGAAAATCAGTTGTGTAATAGGTCATCTCAATTTCCAGAGGGTCAATCATCACTCCCCCCATAGCAAAAATAGATTAATTATAGATAATTAATATTTTGCTATTTTTAATATTGTAATAAGCATGGATATCCCTCCTCCTGTGATGCCCTCAGGGTAACTATTCCTTTCTCTCAGTAGGAATTTCAGTACAATGAGGGCCTAGTGCTCAGTATTCCTAACTTTATGCAACATACTAACTAAAACTAATGTTTAAAATACTTAATTTTTTAAACCTCCCATTTACTGTTTCCAAAATATAATTGAAATCATGTAATGTACTTACTCAACAGCAAAAAAAAATAAACCCAAAAACCAAAAAACAAAACCAAAAGCCAACTCCAGAAATGGTAAGTTTGAAGTTAGGTATTTGATGCCTAAATGGAATATTCCACTTTGGCATTATCTGATCAACACTTTTATTACAGTGAGATCCCAGTTTGATTTGGCTAACTTTCACACATGCTCATAGCTTAGACCTACCAACTTAACAAACCTGGATGTGTTTGGAGAGATTTGTGGTTGAAAAATTTTCAAGATCAAAGACATAATAAAATAGGATCAAATTTTCAGAAGGTCCTCAAGGGCCGAAGTCCTTTGCTGCACGAAGTCCAGGGTTCCTACGTCCAGAAATATGCTGAGTATAGAGTATTACAGGAAGGGTCATTCTACACAGACTCTGCTTTTTAGAGCTACACCTATTCTTTGCAGAGAGCTTCCCTCAGCAGGAAATCCTGAAAGATCTGGAGTCGTGTTTAAGAGTGTGGGATAGGCAGTGCACAGCCCAAAGACCACCTTATTCTTCTAAGACTTTCTTGTAATACCATCTCTTCTCAGTCTTAACAGCACCATTTTGAAAGAGATTTCCAATTCACCCAGTATGATGATTTTGCAAGTCTGCATATGAAACTTGTTTCTGTTGTGCTATAAAATAATTCCTGAAATTGCCCTTGCTCCCATTTACCATTCAACATGCAGGTTTCTTTCTCTTACTGTGTTCTAGGACATGCTCTCAGCTAACTAGTGAAAAACCTCTTCAGGATGTTTTGCTCATTAGAGAGGCATTTTGATGTTAAAGAAATATTTTCCTTTTTATTTTAAAACGTCTCATTGGATAAATAGTATACAGATTTTCCTGAGATGTGCTTTGAGGGCAGCTGCTTGGAAAATGGAGAACAGAGCCTTCAGATCTCTGAAATTAATGGAAAAGTTCAGTGAAATTTGGATTAGACTCCAATGATAAAGCAATCTGAAACAGAAACATCATTAAAAGATACTGGTAATGGAATTGTGAGTTTATGTGTCTGAAAAACAGCTTGTGAGGTAATAAGTAATGAATTATTGTTAAGAAGTACATCTGTCTCTAAAGCAAAAAATGCCTGGTTGAATGAATGGTACATCTGTACTGATGAAATTATTAAAATAAGTATCTTTGAGATAAGAGGATGTACTATAAAGACCACCAAGCGAACAGAGGGCTAGGGGGCTTTTATGCTAATTAAATGATGGACACACAGCGAAGAGACAAATTGCCAATATATGCTAAACACAGCAAATCTAGAAGACCATCTGATACATTCTGTCTGAGAGGAAACATGTCTGTTTAATTAAGGGCTGTAATATTGCATGTATGCTTGCAGGCAGAGATAAGGTAGCTAATCTAGCCTTTCCTGAGGTGCACTCTGTCTTTTTAGTGCTTAAATTTCAACCTTAAGATTACCCTAATGTTGCTGTTTGTATGGGATTGTTTCTCGGTTTCTGGCACGTAACCGATTCCCTGAGAGATAAATGAACCTCCAAATAATGACTGCTTGTCGGGAAGGTAATTTTTTGTACCTGGCTTTAATGCAGACCTTTATTTTACAGACAGGCTTCTCAGAGGCTGATGCTGCCTTATTTTTAATGGATAAAACAACCCCAGGAGTGAGTGGGAAATGCTGTCATGCAGACATTCCAGACGAGACTGGGACAACATCTCATTTGAATAACCACCCTATGGATCCGTCAAACTGAGCTGAGACATGTCTCAGCAACCACGACTCAAAACCGAGCCCTTGGATCGAGGGTGGGATGCAGGAGCGCCCGCAGCCTGCGCATGCCTTGGCTCCCCTCGCTGCAGTGTCTCTGCTCGGGAAGGGCTGGCATGGGCAGGGCATGGTCTTGCAGAGAAGCTTAATTGCGCCTTTGCTGTACTACACAGAAACATATGGCTCAAAGCCTACAGGAAAATAGAAGAATAGTTGTGCAGCAATATCACAAAGCTTATTTTGCATGAAGTAGAATCAATATTTGCTGTCTGAGCATCTTCCCAGGGTTTGAAAGCCACGCGTTGTTCGATTTCACTGAGTTTGGGGTATTCGCCTCCATTCTGTCCCCAGCCTACAGTTGTTTTTACGGGGAAGGTGTGTTTTCCAGTGTTGTGGTTTTGGGCTGCAGTATACTAATTTTACTCCAAATCATTGCCCATATAAAACTTTGAGGTGATGGATATCTGCCCAATGGAAATTCAAGTGCCATAAATTCAAAACAAACCTGGCATGATGTGTACCTCCCTTACAAAGCTCTCACAATTATATTTTTTTAGTTGAGTAGGTCTCAGCAGGAACAAAACAGCCTCCCACAAGCTTTGCAGTGGAAAACCTGTCCTACTAGTGACTACCATTCTGAGAGATGTGAAAAGTGAAAGTGATCAAATAGCACCAGGATTAATTTCTCACTTTTATTTTAAATGTCCGGGACTGAAAAAGCAACAATGTCTGTCGGTTCTTATTGCGAAGCCACTTGCAGCTACTGAGTGAACCTCCAGGTGGGTCCCGTGGAGGAGCTCATGGAGCTGTGCTCAGCGATTGACAGTCACCACCAACGCAGCCGAACTGGTCTGATTCTTTGTGCTTGAGCTATAGATGTTTTCCCAAACAGATTAGCACTGATTAGCAACGAATTATCAAGCGTAAAATGAGTTTCTTGGCTCCTAGCCACTGGACACATACAAAGAATGGATATCTGCAGGAAGAGGAAAATGAGTATCCATGGATGAATAAAACACTTGGACATATTTATTGCTGCAGGTTATTGCCGGCTCAGAATAAAAGTGGTCATTGCTAGTTAAACAAAACACCTCTGTCCTTACAGTAAGCATATGGTTTTGTTAGAAACGGGAGGTCTTAAATTATTTCCTTGCTTGCTTATCTGTGATTTTTTGAATACATCCAGCAGCACAGTATTCGAGCATTTCTGTCATTCAGAAGCAACCTGCTCTTTAGACAGGGCTGCTTGCTTAAAACACTGATGTTGGTGATGCTGAAAACATGGGGTGAGGGAAAACTGGGGTCTCATCTTGAATAGGCTTGCAGATGCTGGGTTGCTTTAAGAGAGGTTAAAAGATGAGGTAAGCACTTAATTGTTATTTAGAGGGCAAGTAAGCAGTTGGAGTACATTCCCTAAAGAGAAACATTTTTGGAAAGGGAGGGGCTTCAGACAGGGGTGAAAAAGAGGGAAATGGGCCCACATGAATATGAGGAAGAGAGTGATGGTTGGTTTATTAATCTGTGGCTTCTGCTCTATAAAATCGGAGGACGCTTGCTTTCTTTCACTGCCGACAGGACGAGGCTGCGAGGCGTCTCTTAGCCAGCGGCAACACGCAGTCTGCTCAACCCTTCTGCCAGTTTGTTTTAGTTATTCTAAGCAGTCTGATGGTAGGCGCGATAGCCCCACAGTTAATAGGTGTATTATCACTTTAATTATCTTTAACTACTAGGCATGCTGTGCTAGTAGACATTGAGAGATTCAAATATACAGTAGATCTGGTAAAAACGGTTCGTCTTTAGTGGACTGAAAAATTTGGGTTTTTGCACATCAGAGGTAATGTTTGTTACTAGCACTCATTGTTTTGGCTATACATGCAAATTAACTTGCCAGCAGTCATATGACTGACATCTAAAAACCAAAATATGTAAAAATACAGATGATGTCCTACATTTGCTTATCAAAGGGAGACTTTGACAGTTTTAAAAGAAGAAAACCAAACAAATATGCTAATTTTTGTTATGAAACCAGATATATCCTTTATATGATATATTCCTTTATGGCCTCCAATTATTTAACAATTTCTTATTATCTTCCATTTTTTCCATCCTGTATTTTCTTTCCTTGCCTTATAGATCCTCATTACCTAATGCACGTTTACTTATCTCTGTTTCTTCTTTTATGCATTCATTTTCCATGGCTGCCTCCTTTTCCACTTCCCAGATCCTTTCCTCTCGTTTTGTTGTTTTGAAGGTGCTCAGAAACCTGTGTCACTGGTATTAACTCACATCTTAAAAACCCAGCCTCCCCATGTCTAGTTCTTAAAAGCAATGGGCTAATGAGAAAAAGATGCATGACTTCAGCTTTTTATATATTTCTAGGCTCACTGTGAATCCTAAGCCATGTGATGCACCTGGGTACGCTGGCTTTACTAGAAGATTCATGGACAGTTACTGCAGTGGTATGATGTTTCCAGAGAAACACATATATTGCAGGTGTGTAGCACTGCTTTCACAGTGGTTTCTTGAAGGGTTATAAAAAGCATCCATGTTGTGGGGATGCACCACCATTCAGACATTGCTGAGGTATTCAGACATCAGCGGTTAGTTAGCCCTTGTTTGCCTTTAAGTGAATCCATTCCAAGCAATTTGTCATCTCTCTTTTTCCAGCAATATTAAATACACAGCCTTGCACCGATCTCTTGGCGTGGAAGGATGTCTGCACTTGGAGCAGTGTGTTCATTGAATACTTTTTTTTTCACCCTTCAGCCTTGCGTGGATCTTTAGCGATCTTCTATATGCTGCCTCTCTCTCTAATCTTCTGAGAGAGTCAGTAGGCACAAACTGTACTGAGAAAATTATACCATACCACACTCTGAAACTGTGAGTTTGATTCCAGCCCGTCTGGTGGGACTGCTGCTAACAGTCAACATCTAAAGAAGCAGCTCATTTGAATTCTGGGTGTACATGTGAGTTAATACGAATGTGCTCAGAGTCTGAAGGCTGATGTATCAAAGACACCGTTCAACACCACCTCAGGAGTGTTCCTAATAGTGCGACCATTTTTTCCTTTCACTTCTGTCAAATTTATCAATGTCTGATGTCATTCTTTCTCAAAGACAGAGCCTATTAATAT
Source organism: Rhynochetos jubatus (assembly GCA_027574665.1). Taxonomy (NCBI): domain Eukaryota; kingdom Metazoa; phylum Chordata; class Aves; order Eurypygiformes; family Rhynochetidae; genus Rhynochetos; species Rhynochetos jubatus. Next base: position 84,896,891 of record CM050650.1, on the reverse strand, counting down.
GTATAAAGTAAAAAAAAGGTTCATCCCTATGCGTTAACATTTACTCATGGCAATTATGTTTGAGCTTATTAGATTCATATACTCCCCTCTTTTTCTTTCTTTCTATTCAACCTCCTACAGAAAGTGGCACCAGATCTATCAGTTTTTATGAATTGATGTGTATGTGTGAGTGTGTGTACTCCTCTACATATATTTACAGGTGTATGTATATGTGTCTCTCTATATATACTTCAATACTAATGACTGAGTAATTTTGCCAACTTTTTGTATCTTACTGCTCGAGCGTTTCCTAAGAAAACTAATGACTGCTTACCTGGAGCTAGACTGAGCTATTAGGCAGGCACATAACTGCATTGCCCCAGGAAGTATACAAGAAAGGAATTGGACCTGAAAGCAGCATAGTTTGTCTTCTGTGAAATGAAGAGGTAATTTACACTCCTCCGTTTTCATGTGCCTTTTTCTGGTGTAGGTTGATTTTCCTATGAAGTCAGCCAGCATGACAGAGAAGGAGCAGAATGGTTCTCACCTCTCGCCATCTCCCTTGTCCCTGCAGTCCTTCTGTCTCTGAGCCTGGACCATCCTGTCCTGCTGAGCATCCCCTGGCGACGCCTGTGTGCCAGGCTGTGCCACAGAAGGGACAATCTGATAAATAATTTCTGTGCATGGAGAGAGCCACAGGGTTAAATGCTGCATGCCTCCTTTCATGAAATGTTTGCCTGACTGTGTTTGCACGAATTCTCCCTTATATGCCACCTCTCTGTCCCTGACCTCTGCTGCTCTGTGCAGGGCCAGGGGGGTGCGTGCTCCCTCTGCTGTGCCACTTGGCCATCCCTCTGTGAGCTCAGGACACAAGGGTTAGTGAAAGATGTGTCTGCAGGACCCCATGACCGTAGGCTGTGTGTCAGCATCTTCCCCACTTGCAGCAGGAGGACTTTATGACACAAGCTGGGGTTTGCAGTGTTTTTTGTGGAAGCCACCACTTGTTTTAGTCAGTAAATGAAGCACGCAGGAGAGGAGGCCCTGTGTAGGGTGAGATTACACCGGAAATAAAGGGAGCACCTGGAGGCACCTTTTAAGGGAAGGGGCTGTGATTCCAGCCCACATCCTTGGTTTGATGCAGCCTCCAACTGCCTGTCTTCACCAGGTGAAGAGAGAAGATACACTCCTCTATCTGTCAAAAGATAGAGAAGTTATATCTTAATGCTATATAAATCTCTTTCAGGTTGTGCTGGTTTTAGTCAGGAAAGAGTTAACTTTCTTCACAGTGACTGGTATGAAGCTTGGTTTCTGGATTTGCCCTGAGAAAAGTACTGATAATCTGTCTTTTTAGCTGGTGCTGGGGAATGCCTGCACCAAACTCAAGGTCTTTCTCAGCTTCTGATACCACAGTTGCATTCCCAACTTTCTCGCTACAGGCAGTGTAGGGGAGCACACAGTTCAGACAGACACCCTAAACTAGCCAAAGGAGTATTTCATTTCATAGTATGTCATGCTCAGTACTCAAGTGGGTAGTGGGCTTGGGGGCCACAACCCTCTCCAAAACTCTCTTTGCTAACTCTTCTGTTAGGTCCTTAACTCCTTCACTAACTTCTGTTAGCTGCTTTGCTAACTCCTTTGCTTGTTCTTTCATTTGTGAGTTGGTGGGTCATTTGGCTTTCCCAGTCATGCTGTCGCTCATGGGGCTTTCTCGAACTCTGCTGTGATAGCTCTCAGTCTCCGACTCTTGTGCTCTCTGGCTCTGACTCCCACTACTCAGGACCTGACTGTGCATCAGTTGGCGGGTGGTGAGCAATTGTATCATGTTTTGTTTTCTATTATTTCAATTCCTTATTATTATATATTCATTTATATATATATTATTAATTTATATTCAGTTAGTAAATAGTTCTTATCTCAATTTTATGAGCTTCCTTATGTTTCTCTTCCGATTCTCCCCCTATGCTAGAGTAGGGGGGAAAGGTATGCAAGCGGCTTTGTGGTATTTTATTGCTGACCGGAGTTAAACCATGACACAGGCATATTTACAATACAATTAAATCCCCTTCCATCCCCTTCCAATGCCACACTGGGACCTGGAATTTGCAAATAAATGAGTCTTTGCAATAACTTTAAACTGCAAGCTTCAGATTCAAGGATGGGACTACCTTCTGCTGTGTGACAGGATAGGATGGAGGAGGAAAGACCAAAGAAGCGGAACTCTTATTCTAAGCAGTAAGTTCAGTATTATTGGCTCAGCCAGATCAAAAAAGAGCTGCTATTGCAGTAATCACTGTAGTACCTAGAGGCTACAGTCAGGATTGGAAGGATGCAGCTTTGATGTTTTCCTAAAATAAATACAAACATTTTTTACTCTTTTAAGCTGAGTCAACAAAAGAGCATCTAACTGCTCCATTAGCCAAAAGGCCCCCAGCACTACTTTGGTCACTTTTTCTTCTGTCATGCCTTAAATCACAGTGTAAACATTGTCTTCATTTGTTCTCTTAGTGATCCACGGCAAATTAGACGACAGAAGAGAGAAGCAGGACCCATGGCTTTAAAAGTTAGACTTCGGTATCTGTTGACTTGTGTTCAGCCCTCTCCTGGTTGCATCCTCAACATTTGCATTTGTAGTTGCTCACAGTGAAATATGCAGTATCCCTGCTTGGCAGGAGGCTAGTCAGTGTGGACTGCTGTGTCTCTAGACATCACCCCATCAACCTGAGGACAGACATGCTTGTCTGAGGTCTTCACATTGGTGACCCCTCAGCTATCTTACCATGTCCTGTTGGCTTTCCGGGGTTCAAGTGAGATGCTTCAATCCAGCAGTCAACTGTCACCAGTAGCAAATGTATTTACCATGGTCAAAATCCAATTGTTCAATTCAAAGAAGCACTGTCTATATGTTTCTGTTCACTTGACTAACAACACCCCACAATTAACTCTCTACTCTGCTCCACTTCTGTACCGTAGCACAGCTGCTGAAGCCCCTGCAAGATGGCTGATTTATAAGCCCTGTGTGCCACTTACCTGTTCCATTCAACAGGAATTTATAACCTAACCCTTTCCCTAATGGCATTAGAAGGAGCAATTAATCAATAAAAGCGATCAGTTAATATTCTCCACATGTAAGTGCCAAACATCAGAATAATATCGTGACTGGCATCCCATCATTTTGCAGTTTAGCTAAAAAGGACATTTGCAGGACAACCACAGCATACACCAGGGGATGGCTCCACAGATCAGGGCAGTTATATCTGCTGAAAGAGTTTTTATAAATAAATAGAAAAGTTAGTAAGGAGTAAAATTTTGCTTTCTGTGGTTTAAGAAACTTTCTTCCCTTATTTCAAAGACTTAAAGTGGCATGGGGGAATCCCCTAGCAGCCACAGGCTCTGGGAATTAAATTTTCTCCATCTGTTCCCTATTCCCTAAGCAACATAGCATGAATCCTACTACCATCTATTTCTCTAAGCAGCCTCCTGTGGAAAGAAGGAGACTTGATTAGTGCATGTGCATATGGTTGCCTGTTCACATTTGGAACACCGGCCAGTGAGAGAAACATCGGCTTGATATCCATTACCATCCTCGAGCTCTCTGCACCGTATACACGAAAAGGTAAGTTTTCCATTGCAGGAGGCAATACATGTGGGAAACAAGGATTGAGATATTCTTACCAGAAACCAAATCAATTAATTTGCTACAGAGTTTTCAAAACAGTCCACCTCTTAAGAAAGGGCTGGCCTGGGTTCAGCACATTTGTGACTTTTGTGTATCGCCAATGCTCTGCAGATGATCTAGCATAGTCTACTGGCAGGTGCAGTCTTCTTAGCAATACCTTCTTTTCTCAAACCATTTCAATGTTGTTCATAAAGCAGTAATATTTATCTTCATAATTCTTAATCTTAAGTCTGTGTTGCTCTGGACTTTTCTAACTGAAATTGTCTTGAATCTTTTTCTTCAGCTGTTTTATTGAATTGAGAATCTTCTATTTTCCGGAAAAGGCCATTATAAAATGAGCTTCTCTGATCTTTCAGCTTTCTGGTGAATAATTAAAACAGTCTTCTGTATGTTTTCTGTATGAAGCTGTCATGAACCTAAAGCAGGTTTTCATCCCAGGCTGTTTTGTCTACGATTAAGTGCTAATGTTTCATTTCATTTCACAAGCTACCATATTTTTGTTGAGTAGAGGCGTTTCTGTTCCACTGAGTTTCAAAGGAACTGGCCTTACTTAGGCCTTAATATGGGTCATTTTGTATCTGACCGAGACCATTTGGTACAGGGGTGGGTTAATTTTAAGATTTGGTACTTGTTTAGAAAAAGCTTTGCAGGATACGGCTGCATCCTATGTTCCTTATTCACTAGACTGCTCTTTTTCATTCACCTTTGAAATGCCTATAATATGGTCCATGTGTGTGGACTATGTTTTATGGATCAAGTGAATTGGCAAATTAAACTGCCTGGCTATGGAATTCAGTTCCTTGAAGTGCAGCGCTGAGTCTTTCGTTCCGGTGCAGAAAGAGGAAATTTATAACAGACGTCAGTAGATTTGAGATATTGCAGGACAGTTACTTTTTATCAGCGGTGCCTTAATAATGAAGAGTCTCAAAAAGAGCACTCTTGCAGAACTTCACAATCACTGTCTGGACACAGGCTGGCCTAACATTCGGTTAATGGTTTTGTTGGCTTTTTTTTAGGCACATGGCTGAAGAATGAAAAATGAATTTCAGGAACTTCATGGACAACCATAAGAAGTTAAGAGTCTGAAGTCATGTACAAAAGCTTCTAAAGGGACAAGTCTTCGAACATTTAAATTATTATTGTTATTCATTCGAATTTTGATCTAGAATGGGATTTTCAAATAGTGCAAATTGGTTATAAACAATTTGCATCTGCAGGTGTCTGTACATCAACATGAAAAAATACTTATAATATTTTATTACATAATTTTTGATTTTAAGATTTCTATTCAAACACTGCAGTATTCCAAGCAATGAAAAATAGGTATGAGTGTTCTCGGCTAAATCCTGTGCTAAAAAATAACTAAAATGCCAGTGACTCTAATTATACATCACCTTTGTCTATGAGCTGGTTAGCAGACAACTCTCTGTAGGAAGGGTATTCAAATCAGAGAATGTGGAAATTTCCCTGTCTCTTTTTTCCATCTGTGACTTCTCTTAGTGACAGTCTAGCAACCTTTTCCCGCGTGAAAAGCAACATATGCATGATCATCATCATTAGTAGCAGAATTATGGCGTCTTTGATCTCTAAGAGTTGAAGAGAAGCCAATTGCCCTTATAAAGTACATAAACACAGCAACTGTGTAAGTGTAGCTCTAGAAGGAGCATCCTCCCTTGCTTTAAGCAAGTTACTATAGGGATACTGAGAATGATAAAATGTCTATGCCATCATCACTAACCTCTCCTTTTCTGACAGAGTGAAGTGAATGTCGCTGTTGCTTTGAGAAGATCCATCCTGAACTGCAGTTCTGCAGAGCTGTGACTTAGGGTCCAGTTTTACAGTGCCTGAGAGGCTATGCTGTACCTCACCCAGGTTGTCAGACTCAGTTGTACATGCCTTCAAGTCATTATTTTCTTTCCTCATGATACTAACCAGTTTCCTGATTGTCTGGCATCTTTCCCTCAAAATTTGCAACGAGTCTGTAAAAGGAGAAGATGGCAATATAAAAATTACTTGGAGGGATTGTTCTAGTAATAGCTGGAAATATATCATTATGATTCTTTTCATTTACTGAATAACATTTCAGGTAAAATCTTATACCAGACACACACCGTTCTGGTATTAATGCCATGGTTGTGTTACAGCAACTTCTCATAACAAGATATTATTTTATGAGGGTAGCTTCATAAAAGAAGTTTCCTTTTCATTTTCAGTTTGTTAAATCATAGCAGTCTCCAGATCTGATGGTTAAGACATGGGAGCCTTTCATTTGGCTACAGTTTTAGATAACCACATTATTTGTGAAAGTAAGCATTTCTCCTTATAATGTATCAGGAAATAATCTGCATAATCCCCAGCTTCTTGCAGAAATCAAACCATGATTCATTTCCTTTTCACAGGTTTTGATGGTGTAAGAACATAAGAAAGCTGCTGCTTCAAAATACAGCCTCTGAGGCCAGAGAAAAACTCGACCTCTTCTTAAACTCTTTTTCCTTTGCTCAGAGAGGCTGATCCACAAGGATCAAGGCCAAAGGAGGGTGCTCAAGGCCTAGGGCCTGGGATGCTGAATATGGCACTTTTTCAAGGTGGAATAGGAACACGGAATGAGGATATTTTCATAAGTAAAAATACTTGCCTGATTCTCCTGTCACTGCTCAACGACATGCATTTATGTATACTATTTAAAGCTGCGTTAAATGCATAAATGTGTGTAGTCTGTGGCACTCAGCTCAACAGATATTAAAACATCCCAGCCTGTGGTAACAATTTAACTTGCTATTTAAGACATTTGCAACTGCTTCACATTTTCTATGCCTTTTTAATGTACGAGATGAAAGCCGGATTGTGGTGATGGCTCAGGGAGCTATCCTTTCCTTTCCTTTCCTTTCCTTTCCTTTCCTTTCCTTTCCTTTCCTTTCCTTTCCTTTCCTTTCCTTTCCTTTCCTTTCCTTTCCTTTCCTTTCCTTTCCTTTCCTTTCCTTTCCTTTCCTTTCCTTTCCTTTCCTTTCCTTTCCTTTCCTTTCCTTTCCTTTCCTTTCCTTTCCTTTCCTTTCCTTTCCTTTCCTTTCCTTTCCTTTCCTTTCCTTTCCTTTCCTTTCCTTTCCTTTCCTTTCCTTTCCTTCTATTTTTGAAGCAAGAAGGACTGGTTATTTTTATTATTATTTTATACCAACACCAAGTTGAAAACATTTGTAGTTATTTAAGTGCTTAAGGAGGATCTGCTTCTTACCTCAGGGTAAGACAGTAAAGTCTTCCATGTGTTGACTGCATCAGTTATCCCTGAAAGCTTTTCACGTGCCTGAGGGCTATTTAGTCAGACAGACCCTCTCCATTCTAGAGAAATCTCCAGTGGAGGTCAGCCAAACCAGCAGCACTTACTCAAGAACATGATGGGCGTGTATGTGTGAACGGGAGGTCAGTGGCATGGTGCTGAGGAAAGAAAGTGAGGGCATCCCTTTCCTTTTCAGCTCCTGCATGTGAATAATAACCCTAGTTTCAGAAGAGAAGAGCTTGCTCTGACATCTGTGCTCCAAGCAGCAGTGAGAATGAGGTCTTCCCAAAACCTGACTTGAAGATTTAATTTTCCAGAACTTTTAAAGTATCATCTTCGCTAATTTGTAAGGAAACACTGGGCCAGATCATGCAGTGGGTAATGATGTGTCTGGTGGTTTCACTCAAACACTACAGCGCAGAATGAGAGATTGCCATCTGCCAGGGCTCTACAGACTGAGGACCCCTCAGAGCTGCATCCGTGTTTCACTCCTGAGTTTCATCTTCTTCTCCTTGTCACCAAATTCAGCTGGCAAGTGGGCATGAGCAGTCCCCTACCCAACTGCATGCGATGTGTACACTCAGGAGGTGGGGAGAAGGCTGACAAGGTGGATATATGACCCTATTTTGATGGTGAGCAGGGAATCTGACATGGAAAAAACTGTGCAAGTCACACTGAGTAAATGAGACCTGCCTTTCCCTATGGCCTCTGTGTCCTAGGAAAGCTCTCCCCCAACACAAAGTTCAATATTCAAATGTCAGTCCTTCCCTTACAACTAATTCACCTTAGTGGGCTTATATATGTGAATAGCCTCACTGGGATCAAAGGAGTCATTTGCCTACATGCAGTGTTGTGCATATGCATTTGCAGGATCAGGCCCTGTAGGCACACAACAGGTTTCTTTGCCCTGCATGTTGCTAAGTCACAATCTGATGTGAATTAAGGAAAGTGAACAGAAGCATATGGTTATGTGGCAAGAGGGCTGCAGAACGGTTTTAAAGTGTTAAAAGTTTGAATCACACTAAGGCTATAAAATCAACTTTGTTTATGGAGCGGTACAGAGACCTATTGTACTTGGTATCGATCAATCCATTGGACACCTGATTCAAAATGTTCAACTGAAAGCTGGGGAAAAGTGCTAAATTGAACAACCTAAGTAACTTGTGAACCTGACAGTCATAAATCAATGGCAGTGTTACACATAGTTAACCCTAACCAGTTAGCAGGTTGTCCCAATTATTAGTTAGGTTGCCTGGTTAGGAGCTAGTTTACCGTCTCAGAGATTGTATTAATACAGAAAAGCTCTCCAAGCTGAAAGTTCCTTGGTGAACAGAGTACCTGGCTCTGAACAGAGTACTGTTTCTCTGGCAGGTAAATCTTTCTTGAATATCAGTGTGGAACACAGACATATGAAATTAAGAATCAGGGTTACTGTCATGTTTAGGGGACTTAAGTGTGTTGCTACAAAAGATGGGATCAACTTTTCAAAGTTGCTTTATTCAGCACTGAGGGTTAATCACATCTGTGTGGGCTCTTCCAAACACTGAATCTTTGTGAGGACTGTGCTGTTTGTTAATTTTGTCCACAGGCCCTTTGCAGACTTGGAAGGACCATAGTTGCTGTCCCATCTTGTACCTGGCCACATTTACCTTTCTTTAGTTCCTAAGAGCAGTAAAAACTTTTTCAGGAAGGCTCAAAATAATTTCTTGTTTCTATTAAACAGTTTTGCTTAGCATTACTTGCATTATACACCTCTAGTTCTTTGCTAAATTAGTCCTCCCTTAGATTTTACATTATTTTATCCTTTCAGCCTAAATTGAAAAGCTGTAATTACTTGGGTTACACATATAACAAAACCCAAAAAAAGTTGGTGTGATGTTGGCTTTTTTTTCCTGTGCTTTGGAACTTCTCCAGTGTTCCCAGACTTACCAAAAAGGAGTAAGTTCATGGTTTTGAAATTTCTCCAGCCAGCTTTTTTAAAGCTCTTGGTTGCAAATTATGGAGGCCTGCTTATTTAATTTGTTATTTAACATTGTCCTGATTTACTGCTGGAGTGAACAACATTGCTTTGTCTTCTTATGGCAGAACTGATTTTGTCTGATTTTTCTTCAAACAGAGATCAGACTCATTTGCAGAACATAAAAATTTTTGCAGGTATTATTGACATGGCTATGTTTCTGTGTAGTCAAGACCAAAAATCTTTTTTTTTGTTATTCTTAACTCTGATGAAAAAGCTTGCTTCTTGCAGACATCCTTATCCATTTTCTGTAGTTCTTATGTTCTATCTAATACTCATGACTTCTAATAAATACCTTTTTTTTGCACAATTATTTTGATTTACATAACTGTTTTCACTTCTATACAAGTCAACATTTAGGCTAGCCCAGCTTTCATTCTGTTTTTTTTTAGACCTCTGGTAAAATGTTTTTAAACACTTTCCAGTCATTATCCACATTTCCTGTCTAATTTCTTTCTCCCAACTGATTTAGCTCATAATTGTTTTCAGCTTTGCAAAATTGGCTCCTCCAATCCATCAAGTATACATATTACTGGTCTGGACTTAATTCTGATTATATATAACAAACAGAAGCAAATCATGATCACTTTAATCTAAGCTACTGCTGATTTCTTTAGTCTAGTTCTATGATACTTTATTTTCATCTAAAAGAATAAAATAATGCAATACAGCATTCCAAAAGTGTTGGATGCAGCGCTTTTTAAGGAGTTCATCATTTATGGCAGATTCCAAGGACATATTAATTTGGTGGCATGAAAACTCCAAACCATGCTATTCAGACTGAAGTGCTGACATTGCATGGTTTATTTTTCTTTTTGTTTTATGGATGTTTACTTAAGGGGATAGTTCCCCTCTTCTTTTGGTAATTACTTGCAGAAGGCAGCAATAACAGAACAAAAGCATACCTTTTTCTACCTCTTTTGTAACACTCCAATCTACAGACTAAGAATTACTTGTGTCTTTGAGTCTATTTCCTATCTAGCCATATTTCTTTTACCTTCTTTTGGTGACACAACAAAATTTAGAAAAGAAAAAACTGCCTTCCCAAGGAGGAGGGATGGATTAGAAGTAGAATATGTTCAACAGCTCCACCCCATCTGACATTTTAAGAAGAGCATAATGCCTGCCTCAGCTTTTTATACTCGTTTGACGCTTTCCTCAATAGATTGCCAGATGGAAAAGTGGATCAGAGAGTCAGGCTTCAGTACAACACGTACCCTAGAAAAGGGAAACTGGCTCTTGAGTGGGAGACACTGTTAATTTCAGTGGATCTAGGATCTGGATCTGTATTGTAATTGTTAATGGACAAAGTTAAAAATGACAGCCAACTTCATGCCCTGAGCTAGGGAAGATGATCTCATTTCAAATATGTTCTTCTTTGTGTTTGCTTCCTGCTAAGGATTTTTTAGAGCACTTTGCAGCTACCTCACTGATGATTCTGTTCATCTTCGGTGTATTGATGTTAAACACTTATAATATACTTGTGTATTTTTGAATTTGAAACCCTATTATTTTTCTGTGCAGTTATGATTCCATCTTTCAGATTAGATCAGTGTTCAACAGAAATAGTCAATTTACATTGTCCAAAATGTATTGCCTTTTGCATCAAAATCCTGTACTTTCATAAAATGACCTTTTTTGCTTTAGGACTATCACTATAACTAATAACAATAAAATAATATTTTTCTGTGACCTCTAAATGATCAAGCAAATACATCTGTTGGAAAACAGAGATTTGTGAAATTATTTCTTTGATGAAAAATGTGGACTCTCTAGTGCCAAATGTGCCAGGAATACATGTCAGTCTTTGCCACATTTTATTTTTTTTCTTTCAAAAAGCTGAATATAAACTTCTGATCCTTCCAAAATAACAGGTTTCTATTTGTCTGTTTGAAGCAAACTCTTCTCCCTGTAATTTTTTTAACGTTATCAATCACCTCTTCTATCAGAAGACTAGTGTCCTTAGCAATGCAAACCTGATAACTAATAACTAATGAGGTAGTAATATGACACCTCCTTTCACAAGCATCTAGCAAAATGAGAACTGGGCAGACTGGTCATGCTTCTCAAGGTGGGAATGTTTTTGTGTCAGTAGACAGGGAGTGGTGGACTGGAGATGAAGATCAGACAGAGAGAGTCAGAGTGGTGAGACAGCCACCTGTAGCTTCTAGGCAATTGGGCCTGAAATTACCTGAAATTGGGCTTTGATGAGCCTTGCTGTACCTGGTGATGCTGTGCTCCACAGGGAGGGTGAGAAGTTAACACACAGTGCCTTCCTGATACCAAAACACTGCAATAGGTTTTAAAAGCAATCGTGATATCACTATGAAGTGCTTTTCTCTGAGGGGCTGCCCTCTGGGCTTAACGAGGTTTGTAGGAAGCCCCGGGCTGTAAGTGCTTGAGCAAGGAACTGTATTTGTTCACTGCAATATGGTGGTGTTCAAACTGTGGTTTTAGAGGCAGGAATTCCTCTGATGATACAAAAAAAACACATTAAGTAAGGAAGACAGAGACTGCCAGTGGACCAGGAAAGTTCATGGCATCAGTCTTTCTGTGGGATATTTTACTGAACACAGCCCTCTCCAGATTTCATATTCTTGCCAGAGAGAAAAACCTATGGTTGAAATTTCAGCTAAGCAGCCAAAATTAATTTCTGAGGATTATTTCCAGTTCAAAATTTGCATGATCCTTTCCTGTGAATGTTTACCTATCTCCCTGGACCTGTACAACCTGTGGAAAGCAGGTGTCTTACAGAAATGAAGCTCTGGATTAAAGAAGGGTCACACTGGGAATAACAACAGAGTGTTCTGGGAAGAGGCCACAAGTTCACTCTTCCTGCACTCATCCATCCCCCTGTAAGAGATGGGTGGTTATGCTGGTCACATACTAAGCCAAAACATATTCATCCTCATAAAATATGCTAATGCAGTGTAGGGAGACATTAGCCAGGTCTGCCTGCCATATGCTAAAACACGGTCATTATGCTACTTGTTTGGGTCAGTGCTACTAGAGGCTTAACCACATTGCCTTCCAAAGGCTAACCCTGCTGACTGCTATCTAATTTATTTTCCCCTGGTAATCCATCCCGCTTCATTTGCCATTGGATTTAGAACAAGAAGCTGTAGAGAGAGCACCGTAAAATCAGAAAATAATGTGACTTGAAAATGTGAAGGATACTCCATAAATAAGCATCTGACTTCTATAAGAGTCAGTCTTGCTATGGGAGTTAATTAACAAACAAGTCGTGCCTGTGCTCCTTACTGGTGGCTGCAGTAATCTTCTTGCTTGGCCCAAAGAGCTGAACATAAATAAGATTGTCACAAAGTGTATGGTGTGAAGGAGAATTTGGCATTTGGGAAAACAAATTTAAAGCAAGCCCAGAAGTATCACTGTGAAGTTTTCCCTTTGCAATTGCTGTCACAGTTGGCAGAAAGGATTCAAGAGACTTATTTACAATTTAAATGTGAGCTTGTTCATAGAGGACATTTTTTGCAGGGAGACGTGGATCAAATATATCTACTGGCTTACAATGTTGAGACCACCCAGGCTTTTGCTAATGCTAGTGTTTATATAAAAAGTTAGAAACAAGCTTCTCTCCAATTAGAAAGCCAATATCTAACTAGATGCTAACTTGTTATATACCCTGTAGTCTAAATGTTAATAGCTTTGACCTCCTTCAGTTTAATCTTAATCTCCTTGACAGAGCAAGTGAACTTTGGGTTATGCTTTACCAAATTGTTCCCTTTGTTTTGTTCCCCCCCGCCCTGCTATATTTCCAACAGTGAATATGTCACACATTGCAAACCCAAATGAAAGCCTGTCTTCTTTTTCAATCAGTCATATCAGTAAGTATATGAGCAGAAAAACCCCTGTGATTGACACTGCTTCAACAAAAACAGATTCAGTTTGCAGACGATAAGAGGCAAAGTCATACAAGCAGTGTTTACAAAGCAGTGAAGGAGACAAAAAAAATTAATGATAAAAGGACTAATCTTATTGTTTTACTAGATGAGAGAATGGTTCTTTGTGTTTGCTCTAGCAGAAGCCCACAGATTGTCTCCCACCTCCCTTGTACACTTTTGGCAGCAAAATAATTTCCAGATTCTGTATCAAACACTGGCTGGTAGATTAAAAAAAGGCTCTGGAATGCTTGGGAAGCCTCAGAAAGCAGAGGAGTGGCTGCAGATGATGATAGCGCGGGCATGTGCTACCTACAGCATGCTATATAGTTGAATATTATCTCACTTATGAAGGGGGAGAGGAGGTATAAGAGCAAGGCAAACGAATGCCTTTAAAAGAAAAAGAAACAAAGCTATGTGAAAACATATTGAACTGGCTGATCTCATATGTTTTCTGTAGCATGGCAATTTCACTGCTATCAGGGAATTCCTGATATTCCTAATTTTTTCCTTTTTAAGGAAGCCAGACCCAGATCAGCTCTAATCAAAAGGAGCCCCACTTTTCAACCCACGCTCCTGGTGCTTGTATGGCAATGCAGCCAGCACAGAGCACAGCAGTACCAGTTCAATTTCTTGATACCAAATGCTGTAGGGAGGTGATTCAACAGATTCACAGTGGTGGACTAGTTTATGTTGGAAGGGACCTCTGGAGGTCATCAATTGAGGTCATCTGCTCAATGACAAAACAACTTCAAAGTCAAATCTGGGCTCCCTAGAACACTCCCAATATTCACTACTGGAAGGCATCAGGGTAGCTCACTGGGGGTTTCTCAGGACAGCACATCTGTATAGAAATCTGTTTTAACCTTGTGTGATGGCCATTATTGACTTCAGAGGAGGCAGAAAAGAGAATTAAAATCCAGGACTATCTCAACATGCGAAGGACAGCATAACCTTGCTTTCAAGCTCCTCTACTGTTCATTAGTTTCATGGCTTAATTCCTATCTCTTGCTAGCAGGGCCAGGCAGCTTTGTCCTTTCAGCAGCTGAAGTCACACCGCCTTACCACCGTTCACCAAAGGTTGCTGAATGAGTGTTGCCAATTTCTTTCTCTTCAAGATGCAGCCTGCCAGCTCAGTTATGTCCTTCAGCGAGCATGAATATCTAGCTGTAGAATAATCAGTCGTCGTAGTGTTTATTGAGATGCAATAGGTTGCACATAGGGTAGGTGAAGCGATGGAAGGCAAGACTAGGCTGTTTTAATGCTTTTCCCCTAAAAGACTCTATGGAGTATGCTTAGTGTGTCTGTCTAATCTAACAGTCCCCACAGGCAATATGAAAAGCAGGCTGGCACTGAGGGAATAACACATACCTCAGGTTTCAACGAAACATTTCATTTCATCCCATTCTGTCCCACTAAAAAGCCACTGCCACTTTAAAAGAACATTACTTGAGTTAAAGACAGGAACTCTGTTGGGACATAACAATTGACTCACCAATTGATGAAACTCAGGCAATTTTAATCTTATCCAGAACATTTGCAAATAATGGCAAATGATATAGTGATTTTCATAGTAAGAAAGATCAAAAAAGACATTCTGGCATGTATTCCTGAATCATGTTCAAATTACTGGTGTTTAGCAAGTTAACAACATCAGCAGAGCCACAGGAACTGTACCTACATATGATTTTAGCTTATGGAAAATGTGAGTATATTTGGTTTAGTGCAAACTGCTTTCACTGTGTGCTAAGATAAGCCAACATTTAAAAAAACCCCATACGTTTGTAGCTGGTAAAATCTTGCATAAGGATACATTTAACATCCCTACCACCGTTCAGAAGTTGTACAGTGATTTGTTAATTTGTGGTAATGTGATCAGGTGGCTGAGCTCTATCTGACATTTGTGCTGCTTCATACTCATGACTTAGTCTTGCAAACTTCCATGAATTCATAAATAAGGACCCTGGCAAACTAGCCCTCAACGTTTTTTCCATGGAAACATCTGCATTGAAAAATAAAGCTGAGAAGCATTTTGCATCATCAATTGCTAACAGTTACAGTGCTCCTCTGGTACATTAGTTAGAGTAATTTGAGTTTTAGAACAGAAATGAGTAACTGTAACACAGGCACACACAATGAATATCAGGGCAATCAATCAAAGTGTAATAAACTTTTATTAAAAAAAGACATCGCCCTCTGGCAATTCATAAAACAAGTCCCCAAATCTGTATAGACAGTACAAATAAACATAAAATGATTCTTTAAGGGCATAATGAAGGGTTCTGTCAACAACAATAAGAAAACAAAGCATAGATGTATGTTTGTGAAAGAAATTGCACATTTTCTGTTGTTCAGAAAGCCTTCGGCATTTCTTTTTGATAAAAAAAAAAGAGTACAAGATGCAAGAAATGAGTTTCCCATCTGAGAAATGTCTTTTTAGTTTCTGCTTCCCATTCTATCACATTTAAGTTTATCATCGCTCCGCGTGGGTCTTGGTACTCTGTGAAGGTTTTGAACTTGCTGTGACACAGTGGAAGTACTTTGAGCTAATCCTAAGTGTCTGGGCTTTGGCTGTATCCTTAAGTTCAGCAGAGTCCACTCTTGCACTGCGTTCCTAGTGGACTACTTCTGAAAGATAGGGGCCCCCCTGTTGCTTAAGCAATATATTTCAAGCTAACCCTTTTCCAAAAATTACAATTTTTAATTCTATGAAACATTGCTGGTATAATGTATGTTATTAAAATAACTGTTCTTTATTTTGTTTTCTTTTTGAGTTCCTTTTAAGTATAAAGTTACCAAAGCCCTGCATCATATTTAGGTCAAAAGATGATCAGTTGAAATGTGATGTTTATTTAATAATTATCCATGGAAAATGAATATGAGGGCAGAAGGGTGAATTGAAGGTCACTTAATCAGAATTTGAGCCTAATGTTAATTGGACACTTGGATTTTGCTACTCAGTCACAAAAGTCTGTGGCTTTTGAACTAATAGGTCCTAAAATGAAATGGAGTCTATTATTCTACCCTAGGAGGTATTTATTTTAGAGCAAGTCCAAACCGTAGGGGAAAAAAACCTCTATCATGAAAGAAAAATGAGCGATACCTGAATATTTTCTAAAAAACTGAAGGGAAAAACAAGGCTTAGATCCCAGAATTACAAAGTCATTGGTGCATCTTCCATCTGGACCTCTTTGAACTCTTCAGTGCGGAAACAGAAGTTGGAAAAGACCTATCTGTTCATCACATCAATCCCTCTCAGGTAGATGACAGTATTTTCTTACATTCCCTCCCCCTCATTCTCCCTCCCACCTTTCTTTTCCTCCTGCTTTCCTCCTTCTCTCCTTCTTCACTTCCTCCCTTCCTTTCTCCTGAATACATTAATTCCCTTCTTTGACAGGGTTTGAGCAAGAGGGCAATTAAAAGACATATTCAGTCAAAAAAAAAGGCTTTTTCTTAGAACTTGGCTCCGTTGCCTACTCAATGTTTTCTTCTCATCTGCTGTTCTACTAACAGCTCTCAGCGTGACTGCAGGCAATTTGTTTTCCTTCTCTGTGTTGAAGCCCTTGAGAATATCCCCTTAGTAGCTACGTAAGAGTTTCATTAGCCCCCAGATGTTTTCCAACTTTTGTCTACATCCTCAGATTCAGGTACTCATCATCCACATGCGATGGTTCCCTCTCTGTGTCAGACACCTGAAAGTGCAACCTGCCTACTTCAACGGTAATGGTAAAACACTCTGCAGATTACCGAGGAGACTCAGTTTGCATACGTGTAGCAAAAGAATAAGACGTTTACAGCACAGAAAAATTGCAATTTCAAATCAGAGTCTGAAAACATTAAGAGCCAAGTAATTGTTAAATATGTAAACATTAGTGTGACTGATCTCTGACAAATGTATAAACACACACCTGTCTGTCTACATGTTCATATTACAACTCAGTTGTTAATGACCCTGGCTTGCTTTCAATAGGAAATTTCGTATTTCTTGTGAAACCTTAACTCTGGTAACTTTTAAATAGCTAATTGGGCCATTCTCATATATATATATATATAAAAATCATACCCCCTGCTTCCTTTAATGTTATTATTATTATTGATATTTTTGTAAGGGAAAGATTAATATTATTATTGAATGCAATGCAGACATATAAAGAGGTTGCCTTACCTTCAAGGACAGATCCAGAGACTTAAAAAATTAGAAATTCATGCAATCTTCTAAATCTTAATGCTGTTTGACATTCATCAGAGCCAAGAGGCACTCAGTACATTTAAAGTCAAGGTACCTAAATATGGAATTAATAGCTCAGTATGAGGCACCTCTTTTGAACACCTGAAGGTTATAAGAAATGAGGACAGGGATCCAGAATGCAAATTGTTATGCGGCTGTTACTAGCTCCCGCTGTAATAAGCAAACTTTATTATTATGTTTGCCAGGTAACTGCAATCTTTATAAAGACCAATAATGTATCCAGGGTTTGTTATTGCTGTATTTATAGTATTAAGAATGGATAGAACATGAATTAAGATAAGGCATTTGGAGCAATAGATAGGACTGTATGTGGGAGACTTTGGAAGATAATGAATCAGAACTCCTACACTAGAGCTTGCAAAGAGTGTCTGTGGGATCCAAATTTGCTTTTGGTCCTTATAAGGAGGGTGAGAGGTTTCCAGCTGTTCACTGGAAGATGCATGGGCATTCCTCTTCTCAAAGCTATGGCCAGTGACAGAAGGAGTCCAAGAAGACTCAGACGAATACTGCAGCATCCTATGCATTGCTACCCACATGAATTCTCCAGCTCTCAGCTTGGTTTGGTGGCACCTAGTCCTGGGACAAGCCCTCAGCCCTGCCCTGCCTTGCTCCAGCCCACCCATGTACTGCTCGGACATGGGGAAGGTGAATTGACCTCTACTCACAAGACAGCAATGGACAGAACTTTGCAAACTGTGAGTTCCTGCTGTGCTCTAAGGGGCAGCTGGTTACCTTTTCTCTACATATTCTTTTATGCCAAAATGGGCTTTGGTGTCAGCAGTGCAAGTTGCTTCAGAAGAAGTGTTTACCTTATCAGTACTGAGTTTTAACACTCTCATTATAGTGTTTGGATACTGCAGATTCAGCAATGTGTTTCACAAAGCAGAATAAGCACCTTCAAAGGATGGTATTGAGAGAGCTGAGGGGAGAGATACCAAAGAGACAGCAGAGCTGGTGGCATGCTATTCTTTCTCTGTCTGAGGGTAGTTGGATAAGTTACTTAAGCTTCAGAGATGCATGGAACAAAACAGCTACTAATTTTGCACTGTGACACCTTGACAGCAACAAATTCTTACTGCTTATTACCAATTGATTTTCAGTCCACCTTCTCAGGGGTGACTTTAGACAGCAACGGAGCCAGGTGCTGATAACTGAAAGTGGGAACCAGGGAAAAGAGGTTTAAATCTCTCTTGGGATGTGCTGCATCGTGTGAAAAGGTGAGCAAAACATACTCCATCTGTGAGGTGAGGAAATAAACATGGCACTGGGCTGCTACTGTGAGTCTGTGTGTGAGAAGTATATTAAAAACCTGTCAAGCAAGGGACATGGTCTGTGCAAAGGTGGTCTGGTTTGTTTCCTTGACCAAATTGTCTGTAACCCTAGCCCCTAGTTGAGAATCTCTGATCTGTGTGACAGTGTTTGAAGTCTACAATGAGGATGTGAGATAATCACAGATTTTATTTTTAGTTTTTATTAATTACTTGTTTTAAATAAAGTAATTTTATAAATCAGCAAACCTGTAAATGTACAGGAACTTGAACATAAGGCATTTCATTGTTCTTAATAATTTCTATTCTGGCTGAAGCCTTCTCGTTCTTTGAAAAGTGTGTAAAACCTTGGAGGGGTGTGTTAAATAGTCAAAAATTTCCTAAATTATAGCATGATGTCCTTGTAAATTAGGTTATAGTTCACTAGAAGGTCTTGTAAAATGAGTTTAATAAGCATCCCATTCAGTTTAGAAATGGTGTCAGGAGATAGCACAAACTAGTGAATTTAATTATGACTTTAAAAGGTTAAACCCTCATAATATAAGGAACTGATTAGATCTTGCTTAAGTCAGTGGAAAGACATACTTACACATTTGTGGACTTTGGGACACAACCCCCAAAGGGGAACGATTTGAAATATCACTGAAAATGCGTTAGACCCTCTTTTGGTATTGAAGTGTTTAGAAAATTATTGATCTAGATCACACTTGTTTGTATTAGAAATGTTAAATGGTGAGCAAAGAAGTGTGTATACACATTTATGTATTTGTGTTCTTGTCCCTTGTGGTAGGTTTTTTTTTTAGATTAGACCTTGTAACCTGCAGAAGAGAGCAAGTTTTGGGGGGCTGCTGCATTTCTTCCTTCCTACATACGGTGGATTGTATGAAATGTAAGCAGAGCTTTGATGTCATTCCTCACACGCATGAGTCCACAACTGTGTTTGCTGGAGTGGAGGGTGAGAGAAAAATTATACCAGGAATATTTTATGCACAGCAGAGGGGAACCTGGAGGCACATCTGCCTTCCATAACCGTGAGTGGCTCTCCTGCTTGCTTGTGGCAAAGCCATTACTGAGGCCTAAAACAGCAGCAGCCATCAGGTTCTTAAAGCCAAGGCCTGAATCAAAAGAAATATCAAAATCCTCTCAGACAGTGTTTCAGTGTGGATATCAGAAGGTCAGTCTAAAATCCTTTGAAGATCCCTCCCACATTCCAGGGTAGCAGAGCAGCCTAATAACAGTGCCAGAGATGAAAGGTTTGGGAGGTTTGATCCAGCAGCTGGAAAACAAGTTGTGCTATGTGAGGCTTATGGAGTTCAATCTCTTCAGTTTATCTGAGAGAAGACTGAGAGGTGGCTTGATCATTGTGTCTAGGTACTTATTCCTGGGAAAGAGATCCAAGGGCAGGGCCTTTCTGAGCTGGTTAACAAAGCTGAGAGTCAGACGAATTCAGCCTTGAAATAAGTCATAGCTCTTTAGCAGAGAGGATAATTGGAGTAAACTGTCTCCAAGATGGGTTGGAGAGAGGACAGGAGGATGGGGACCAGTCAACACAGATTTAGATCTTTAAAATTCAAAATCCTTCTAGGAGATAGGATTTAATCCACTCTTGGAGAAATTCTACATCCAGTAGATCCATAGACTCAGGTGGAATAGTTGTGGTCCTTTCTGACCTTAATGCTCATAAATGTATAAATCCCTTATTCATGTCATCCTTTTGTGGTCCAGGGAAAGGATAATAACTTATGCACAGCCCTTAACACCTGGAACCCTGTGTTAAGATAACCACTGTAACCAAAGCTTACCAAGACTTCAGGGGATCAATGAAGAGGAAGGTTTTCCACTGTGCAATGGACACATCTGTTCTCAGGGCTTATATCTTAATTTGCCTTTTTTTTTTTTTTTTAGCTTTTCACCTCATTCAGAAGCACCAGACATGGCTGCAGCTGGATACAGGGCAGCAGATGGGTAGACTGTAGATGCTGGATTCTACTTTCCACTTATTTACTCAACAGATCTCCAGATTTGTATTTTCTAAGTTACATCAGGAAATACCTTTGTTTATATTGCTTTTAATTTTGGACCCAGGCTTAAATAATTTGCATTTGTTTTTTAACTTGTATTCTATCAAAAAATGCTTGGTTGTTGGAAACTTTTCTTTTTTTTTCCTTGTCAAACTAAGAGGCTGGACTCAACTAATGAACCCTTCCACTCTAGAGAAAATCTATGAAAGATCATATACCTGTAAGAATGGATTACTGAATTGGAGAAGATGGGGAGGTGATGCCAGCACAGCAGATTCTGTGAAAAAAAATCAAACCAAACCAAAAAAAGCAGAACTACCCATTATTTCCCCATTTCCAGATAGCTGAGCCAGTACAGAGCAGAAAGGATAAAACAAACAAAAATACCCCTCCTCTGAAATCAAAATTACAATGCTCTTTGAGAATTCATTTTCCGAAATGCAAATCAAATCTTTTACTGTGTTGAAGTTTCATTTTGGAAGAGGCAAGTGTGGTATCTGTAGGTATGTTTGCTTTGGAAAGGGCCACCGTATCTGTACCTAGTTTACAGTGAGAGAACAGGGCTAAAGTATATTCAGTTGAAAGAGTCAAGGGACCCCAAAGGGAATCACACTTTGAAGCAAATCAAAGTAAATTAACAAAGTGACACACAGTTCAAATCACTGACCCAAAATCCACAGATTAAGCAAATGGAAGATTCCACTACTATCCCATGCAGTGAGCAAATCCAAAATGCATGAAAGTGAAAATTGAGGGTCAGTGATTGCCCAAAAAGAAATAAATTATGTCCAAAAAATCAGTAATTTTTCTTCCTAGAATGCAACACTCCACTAAAGCTTTAATAAGCAGCAAGCTGCTGCTCAGTTTTAGCTTGCTATGAGATGCTCCTCAGAAGCCCTATTAAGATTTCAGGATGTCCCAGATTCCCATCACAATTTTCTTTCCCATCAAGAGGAATACACTCCAGTCTGTGAGGAAAAAGGCCATCCATTTTCCATTTAACAAACTTTTATCTACCTTGCCTCTTAAGTATCCAAAGTCACACACTCAGGTAAGGTCACTAACCTCTCCTACTCTTTCTGAAAGCCACCCTAAGATGAAACTCAGTTCTGTCATCATGGTCCTCTAGGAAATCAAAAATTAATGATGTTAGGCAGCAATAGATAATAGTGCCTGATTTATTATGTATGAAGACCAAGATTTTCAAGAGAAATCACAAACATCGAGTGCACACATTTTAATTAATTTCATTGAGATTTGGGCACCAAAGTCTTTTAGGCTCCTGTAGGAAATTTAACCTATAATAATAAATAGGAAGCAAAAGTATTGCAGGAAGAGGAAACAACCTAGTTCTTAAAGACACAGATTTTATTACAAAAATGTAGGTGCAGATTGTCACATACCCCAGACTAGTGCTTGTCTTCAATTAATTTCTTAATCACTGCGGTCTAAGAATTAAGTGGCAAAATCAGAAAAAAAGCGCCACACATTTGGGGTGCTGCAGCAGATGTGCCTCTGTGTGTACGTTGCAGGAAGCCATGTGCACTTTCCCAGCCAATATCTCAAAGAATGATCTGGTCTGTTTGCTGATCGTGTTTTGAAAACTAAAGTTCCTTAAAAAATTTTAAAGTCCAAATAAAGGAAAAGGAGGACCTGTGATCCTGGAATACTTGGAGTATTAGGGATTTTTATTTCTGCCAATTCACAAAGATGGAAACCCCCTTTCATGGGCACAAAATTGGATTACGGACTCCTAAGGAGACCAGCTAAGGAAGTCTAACTGGTAAGTCCCATAAAAAGCATCCTTAAATCAACTCAGTGGGCATTTGATGTCCATGAAACATTTGATTTGGCTCCATCTGCAGAGAGTTCACTCTGAGAACTAGGCACAGGATCTAATGAACTAGCTTACCATCACTTGCCTTCTTACAAAGTAAACACCCCAAATAAAAAAAGACTCAACATACATGTATGTGGACACAGAAATTAAAACTGAGTTGTTCAAAAGAATCTTCTGGGTCATTCTCCAGTAGCAGTGCAAGTTCCACAAAAGAGGAGGCAGCCTGTGATGAAATAACTTGGAAAAAAAAAAGAAAAACATCTGTGGGAGACATTGCATCTCAGAGAGCTATACTGTCCTTCAGACAAAATGGCCAGGTTGGGATAACCATGGATTTCAGTGTGGGGAGTGAAAGGAAGTGTCAGAATTAATCTGATACAGCCACAAAACTCTATTCCATTACAGAATAATTTTGTAAAAAGCCAGCATCTCGTACAAATATCAGGAAGCTAAAACACTGCTGACACACATGTGAACAGAATTAAAGGAAAAGGTTGAGTGATAAAATGGGAGTCACTGATTTCCACTCCCAAGACAGTTAAATTAAATAAATGTTAATAAATCTATTTTATTTTATTCAAACATTCATTAGAGTTTTCAAAGATATGTTGAAAATGCCAGAATGAATCAGTTGTTTGGCTTCAAGAGCCCCAAGAGTGTTAAACCTCAGTTTTTGAACTTATGTTCATAAAAGAGGGAGTTTCCTAAGGACAGTCATTGTTCCATCTCCAAAACGGAAAGGTATCTCATGAGAAAAAACAAGCCAAAAGGAATAGGTTAAAAACATTAGACTGTTAGACCTTGTTCTCATGGGAATTAAATTTTTTATATATACCTATGACAAGTATAAATAACACACATAACTATACCCACTACTTAAATGCTCTAATCCTTCTGTAACATTATATTGAAATCTCCTTTTCCACTGAGATAAATAGCAGCAATTAGGTGCTATCTGACAGGAACTACATAAAGTATAAAACCTTATTCTTTCATTTTATTGGAAACTCTGTTCCCACATTGCTCAGGACACAGCTACATTTATTCAATGTAGTTAATGTCGACCTCACAGCACAGAGCAGAGATACTGGCCCAAATGCAAATGGTAGGTCAACACTCTGATATCTGTGTGACTTGGACTGTCTTGCTTTTAGCATTCTGACCATTCTTACCTTTCGTGCTTCTGCGGCATGCATCACGATCCACTGTGCCATGAAGAAATACCCAAAGGCAGGGATTGACAATTTCTTGCTGAGTAACCAAAGGCTCAGTGAAAGCAGAGGTCAAATGGCTCTCTGCAAGACTGGGAACTGAGAGCTGCCGTGTCTTGAGATAGTCTTCTGTAAACAATATTTAGCTTTTGTCTCTCACCATGTTTTGCACTTAGACAGACACAGGACCCTCTTTCTTACTGTTTCTCTTCCAATCTTACCACAGAGTACTCAGTAATTCCCAGATCAAGAGTTGGGGGCTGTAATGGCAGAAGTGTGCCATCACACAGGAGCTCTCTGTCAACTCTCTGTGCCACTAGCAAACACCTTGACCTGCCTCTTAGAATCACAGAATGGTTTGTCTTGGAAGGGACCTTAAAGATTATGTAGTTCCAACCCCCCTGCCATGGACAGGGACACACTCCACTAGACCAGGCTGCTCAAAGCCTCATCCAGCCTAGCCTTGAACACAGCCAGGTATGAGGCATCCATGAATTCTTTGGGCAACCTCTTCCAGTGCCTCACCAACATCTCTGGGAAGAATTTCTTCATTATGTCCAATCTAAATCTACCCGCTTTCAATTTAAACCCATTACCCCTTGTCCTGTCACTATAGGCTCTTGTAAAAAGTGTACCCCCCCCAGCTTCCTTGTAGTCCCCCTTCAGGTACTGGAAGGTGCAATAAGGTCTCTGCCGAGCCTTCTCTTCTCCAGGCTGAACAAACCCAGTTCTCTCAGCCTGTCCCCATAGCAGAGGTGCTCCAGACCTCTGAGCATCTTCGTGGCCTCCTCTGGACTTGTTCCAACCCGTCAATATCCTTCTTATGTTGAGGACCCCAGAGCTGGAAGCAGTATTGCAGGTGGGGACTCATGAGAGCAAAGTAGAAGGGGAGAATCCCCTCCCTCGACCTGCTGGCCACGTTTCTCTGGATACTGCCCAGGATACGGTTGGCTTTCTGGGCTGCCAGCGCACACTGCTGGCTCATGTTCAGCTTCTCATCTAACAGTACCAGTCTTCTGGGTTTTCTGAAGCAGCATGGCCAGCAAAAAAGTATGGGCATGTGACCACAAGTGTGATGGGTGTGATGGCATAAACTTTCCATACCTGCACCAGTCTGAACAGCAGCGCTGGTAATGATTGTTACTGATACGTGCTAATCCTAAGACTACTAGGAATCTTTTAACAGATGACACCATGGAATTTTACACTTTGGCAGTTTGTGCCTGTATTTTTCTGTCATGAGAGAAAATGAAGTGTAAGCTGATAATTTTTGGTATAGTTTTCCAGAGGAAAAAATTCCAGAGGGAAATGGGAAACATATAAATTGATGTATCTACACCCAAAGTCATTAAGTGCCTTATCGATGCCCTTTAATGACTGTCATACTTAATTCCTCATCTGGAGGGAAGAAGGCAAAAAATCATTCATGTCACCTTTCTGGCAGGTTTAACGGTGTGCATACAGTTGGCCAATTTTTAAAAGTTTAGGATCCTCTATTATACAGATATGCATTTAATTCCATCAAAGTAATGTAGAAAGTATTTTATGTTGAGGTTGAATCCAAATAGCACTGAATTCAGGAAAATTTCCTTTATTTTCAGTGTGCTTTGCTCTGAAGCTATAAAGAACCTGAAAGATGAACATATATTTCAATCTAATTTACACCTTATCACCTTATTATTCTTTCTTTTATTCCTGCGGGTGTAATTATGTATAAAGAACCTAAGTTTTCCTCTTATAAATCAGTTTGGATTTAATCCAGAGTTGTAATGGTCTCAAATTATGTGTGTCGTTTAAATGTCAGAACTCGATGATAGTATAACCCTTGCAAACTGGTATAAATGGGATGGTTGTGTCTACTACCTGGATTATTTATGTTGGGAATAATGTAAAAGGGGAGAAAAATCGCAGAATTTGAGCTGAAAAACAAGTTTGGAATAACATCACAAACCATTTAATGTATAAGCTACACTCAAAATCTATTCTCAATATTCGGCTTGAAATAAATTTTCTAAATTTTCTAGCTTTTGGAATTTGTGTAACTAATAAGAACGCATTGCTTTCTGTCAGTAATGTCCAGTTTATTGTATTTGTATTGTATTTGGACCAAAAGACCATCAAATAGAGGACACACCATGCAAAGGACTGCATTCGCGTGTAGGTAGGAACTCTGTTCTGAAAGAACTTTTGTTCAGTAAAGACAATTGACACATTATGAGCAGGGAGGAAAGATTCACAGTAATGTTGACATATATGTGTTCATCCTTTTCTTCTTCTTTCTATTTATACACATAAATATTAAATTATTTTCTCTGTCTTCATTTCTCACAGATATCATTGTTAGCCAAAAGGTCCTTCAAAATATCTCTTATTTCTCCAAAGAATGAGATACTTCATAGTTCTATGCAAGGATCTCTACATGTGTTTTATATGATTTGAGAGAGTAGAAGGCTTCTATTTATTGTTAGCATGCTATTTTATTTTGGTTATATGTGGGGTTTTTTGAGTATAAGATTTGTGGTTTATTTCAAGAAATCCCTTTGAAACCTGTTCTCAGCTAGACTCTCTTCTTGTTTATTCCTAAAACTTCAGCATTCTCAATTGTTGTAATGATGTATCATCAACATTTTTACCAAAAAATGAGTCAAAGCAGTAACAAAGATAACTCTGCACTTTGACAGTAAATGCAGATTATAATGAAGACACTAAATAAAGCAGCCATTTCTAGACATAGAGGAGTCTACGGCCGTGGGTTGCCACATGACTCTCAGCAGGTGACACTTGCTAGGGAGGCAGTTCTTTCTATAGAGTTCCGATTTACCAGATGTACAGAATAAAACTTCACGTTCCCATAGCTCACATTTCATCCTGTGCAATGTCATCAGCCAGACACTACAAAGCCATGCCAATCTTGCAACTGGAGGCAAATTCTAACCTAGTCATGAGTTTGAGTTAATTCTGGGGAAAACCCACTTTTGAGCCCTTTTATGCAAAGGGGCAGAAAATGTTTCCAGGCTTCTTTTCTCTGTGTTTTGCTCTGCAGCTCAACCTTGATTTGAAGACTCTTATGTTCAGTGGTCATTTACTCCCTAATACCTTGGGAGCAGGTAGAACGTTGTAAGTGAAATTGCATGGAAAATAGCACTGAAGGGAAAAGGCTGTCAGGACCAATTGCTTAAAACTAGAAGGACAGACTACTTAAAATAAGATCTTAAAGCTAGAACATAAGCTAGTTATTTAATTTTTGGCTTACAGTATCAAACTTGTCATTATCCTTTTAGGAAAAGTCTAAGAAAATTGTCGAGTACATGAAGGTATCAAAAGTCATTTTATTTGATAGAAGAGGTTGGCACCGGTAAACAGATACATTCATTCAATGCATCATTAGCCCTAGAAAAGAATGATTGGATCCTGGCCCAAATAAGAGAAAACTCTATTAGGAAAGGCAACTGATCACAGCCTGAAATAGACCTATTATTTAAAAAATGGGAACTTTTCAATTGTGATAAATGCTTATTTAAGATATTGGTGAGCTTGCTAGGAGGCATTTGAATATGGCAAGACAAGCATAATCACACTGGCCACTACAAGTATGGGCAGAACTGAATCCTTGTGCCACAAGTCACAGCTCACACAGGTGGTGAGCTACTCCCTGTCCTAAGATGCCTCCAACAGAAATGGAAGAGAATGAGTAGGGAAGTAAAGCCAGTGGCACACCAAGGTTTAGAGAGAGATCTTGCTTGTTCTCCCACAGGAGGGCGGTTTTCCAGAACAAAGCATGGAAAGCAGGTCTGCTGAGTATGGACAGAGGCCTACAATGGCGGAAGTTGCACTCTATGGGAGTTTGGATGAAAAAGCAAGGACCCTGGGTAATGCATCTCCCTGCCCTTGAGGCACTATGCAATGATGGTGCAGAGGGTGAGGAAGGGAAGTGGGGGATGCAAAAAGAAGAGAGATGGAGACAATTCCTGAGAAGTAATGAGCCAGCATAGAGCCAGCTGCTTGAGACAGTAACAAATTCAACCTAATTTTCTAAAGAAGCAACAAAAGAGAGGATCAGCTTTTGATAAAGCACAGCAGGGAAAGCGTATAAGTCATCTGCAATCGATAATTTTGCCATAAGGCTAAGCTACTTCCGTGATAAAGAGCTGGCTTTGATGTCAAAAGGAGCAGGTGCCTGTGGGAGGTCAAAGTTTGAAATGAGATTACTCACAAGGATCAGAAAGATAATCAAATCTGCCCACTTCTGTGGCAGTGACATATCAGTACAAAAGACTCAAGTTCTAAATAGCCACAGTTAGGAATGAAAAAGGATAACTGCAAAATCCTGATGAGAGGACAAAAGGGAAGAACGGTTTCTGAGGGCAACTCATTTCCGACTGACTTGAAAGGACTAAGCTCACTGGCCTGTTAAATGGCTTTTGCTGTTCAGTTGAGAGAGAACTGGAAGCAAGGACACTCAGACCCAGATACACAGAGAGGCATGGGCCTTGCAAGGTTAGTAAGTCTTGCAATTTTAGTAGAGTACACAGAGTCCAAGTAAGCATCCATGACCCTGTGCAATGAACGGAGAAAGTGACTGGGAGAAAGCCAAAGTGAGCCAGAAGCAAATGTTTAGAAAGGAGAAATGTGTTTTATAGACCACTTTACTTGTAAAATTACCCACAGCCCAGAATCAGGTGCTTATGTGAAACTGGGGTTTGCAAACAAAAGCATCCTTCTGGTATATGTTACTAACTCATCCCTGTGCAGGGTGTTTGCTAGCTCCTTTACTCTCCTTGGAGACCCAGCTAGAGGAAGAGCTGTGCACCTTCTACACAATGCCCTGCGGTCATAGAACCTGCCTAGCAAATGTGACATTTGAGTTCAAGGGATTTGGGATTTCAAACTGCCTATTCTAGACTCTTGAGTCTGTCCTAGCCTCCAAAGCAGAGACCAGGCTGGTGTAGGGGGCATGTTCCATTGGAGTCCGGACTGTACTTAATGAAATTAAGTGTTCAAGGCCAGGCTGGGTAAGGCTTTGAGCAACCTGGTCTAGTAGAAGGTGTCACTGCCCATGGCAGGGGGGTTGGAACTAGATGATCTTCAAGGTCCCTTCCAACACAAACCATTCTATGAACTGACATAAGGTTAGTGGTGCCAGAAAAGGAGGTAAAGGAGGACATACTCTGAAACAGTGCTGAGTGTGCACTCCTGAGAGGGCATAATCCTGACATCTTGAAAAGAACAAGCCAAGCTGCTATACTGGAAAGCATAGCTCAGTTACACCACCCTCAAGTCCTTTATAGATATTTGACCTCAGAGGTACAGCTAAACTATATATATATATCTGGTCAGTTCAAAGTAGTTTGAAAATAATTCAAAACATGAATCCTTATTCAAATCCTCTGGCAGTGCCAACCAAAGTAACCCAATCGCTTACAGACAGGGTCTGGAGGACTGCCTCACAGCCTCTGAAGGAGGTGCATAGCAGGTGCAGAATGTGCCACAGTGCCAGAACAGTCTCTGTCCCATGCTAACACTGAAATGTCTAAGAGGGGCGATATCCCTACCCCTCTTTCATGGTGTCCCAGAACAAAACAAAATGGCCTGTATGTCTCTGGCTGAGCAAGGAGAGTAAACTGGTCAGCCTACCCAGATGATATCAGCAAGACAAAGTTCAGTGTAAGAGCATCGCGATCATCTTTGTCAGTCCAGAACGGTCTGTTTGTAACTCAACAGCTGCTATAGAGCCTGAAAACATCAATGAAAGCCATATTTCCTCCACCTTTATGTATCTTTTTTCTCTTTTGTAACCATGTCTGCCTGTTTTGTCAAAGGCAGGGAAAGAAACTATCAGTCACAGCTCATACCTGAACAACAGAACCAACTCTTTCATCCTGATGAAGAAAGATTACTTGACAGAATCAGAGAGTGTATCCAAAATCCTGTCTCTGAAAGAAGGACTTTGATACAGTTTGATTATTCTTTTTCCTTCGTGCAGAAACTCTATTTCAGTTTCACAAGACTCTTTATTTTGTTTTCATTCTTTTCCTTTTGTGTACTTTAGTCAATAACTGTCCAGACTTTGGCACTGATTTCTCACTTTGTTTGTCATGGCAACACAGTATTCCTTATTCGTCAGACCCTGAGCCTTATTCCACTGTTTGATGTTTTTCACTAATGTAAACACCTTTGACAGCCTGTGCTTCATTATTCTATCAAAATCAATACAACATTAACAATTATACCAATTATTAAAAATTATAACAACTAATCAATGCCATTAGTACAACTCCAGGATTTGCTGTTTCAGCAGAGCTAACCCCTTATGAACATTTTTAAAATGAATATATGTATATACAAAGACACCCCTCTCTGTGTTTATATATCTATCATCTTTATCTTCATATTTATCTATCAGAAATAAGACTAATCAAATATGGGCTTAAGTTTTAAAAATTTAGTTGATTTCAGGTGTTCACATCTGCATTCTGAAATTTTATTGTAAAATCTATATGTTGCAATATACATTTGCAACATGCTTCTACAGGAAGTAGCTTTTCTACTGACCACTGTCTTCTGAAGGAGTTTAGTCCAGTAAACCAGGCTCACAGATCAGTTATAAACTCAGCAGCTACAGAAATACCATTTTCTGTCCTACCACTAAGTGTGTTTGTGGAGTTTCCCAGGTAGCAGATCAAGGTTGTGTACTCCTGTACATCCCTGATACAGCCTGCACCTATTCTCCTTGTTTTTTTCTGGAGAAGCACAACTATTCCCCTGCCTTTGAAGACTTGTGTTCTCAACTAGCGCAGACTTTGTTCTCTAAAACCTTATCCCATTTATATGAAAACTACTTCCAGTAAATGATGATATAGTACAATTTTGCCCCACTTTCCCGAGTCCTTTCATAACCTTTCTTGATGCCCTCAATAAATGTCTTCAGTGTTCCTATCTTCCTCATTGATAGTTTACGCTACCTTGATGTAGCTCTGTGCTTGGCACTCATGCAGATACCTATTTAAAAGTGCATTTTTAGCACAGGGATTTAGCCATCTGATTCCTATTAACAGTAATGGGAACTGTATGGCTAAGTCAATTACCACGTACTGTGCTGAACATTTACCACTTAGTACCTTCCCTTTGTTTTCCCTTTAAGATGTTTTCTAGCCTTTCTGAAATTAATGTACTGATTTGGGTATTGGAGCTGGATATAGGTCACTAAAAATCATACTTATATTGATGGGTATTTGCTGTTGTGCCCACTGACAGAAGTGAAATACCTCTCCTGGTATTGCATAGCTTCAGCAATAGACTTTGAACCTTTCATTTTGATGCTGCTTCAGATTCACCCACAAAGAAACAGAGAAGTGTGAGTTGGAGTGAAGGTACCACCACAGGACTCTATCATGAGCGCTCTCACTGAGTGTTCCGTGCCACCTCTCAGATTCAAGTGCATGTTAAGTACCCGAGTGAGAATATAAATGAGCCTGAGCTCAACTCTGGTATAGATGACACGAACATTTCCCTTCTCTCTGCTGCTGTTTCCCTCACTGACAAGTGCAAAAAAGGTGGGACCTTGTGAAATCAAAAGGCTAAAGCCAAGTTTCGCAGTGAAGGGAATGGTTGGCAAAAGCCACGGACCTTTGGAAGGATCAATACCACGGCAGCAGTCAAGCTTATGTGTGGTTTTGACATCTCAACACACACAGTTTTTCTTGGGGAGATAGTACTTTTTGCTAAGAGTGTTTTCGTCTTGTTCTTCAGCTCACAAAGAGACTTTGTCCTTTCCATTTAGATAAGGGCCTACTTAGTATGACCTACATTTTCTTTTTGCCACTGTAAAGAAAGGAGAGAATTTCCATCAAAATGGTTAAAAGAGGCAAAGGAAAAATATGCTAAAAACTCTGTTTTAGGCTCTGTTCTGTATGAGGGTAAGATAACTTAATTAAAATGAAGAGCTGGGTGTAGACTACTAGATGGGTAAAGAGAGAGGGGGTAAAAACTCCTTCTGTTTCACTGTAGTAGCTGACACCTTCCTCATCAGGAGCAGCAGCAATGAGAGGAGAGGTTTGCATGGATAAAACGTAAGTATTATCTTTCTGTTTGAGCAGCTTGCCCTTGGATTTTACAAGCAAAGCAGGTGGTCTCCTACCGCTGCTTTTCCTACACATTCAGTTGCCTGTGCCTAAATGTGGAATGTCAGAAGCAGTTCAGCAGCAGGAAGAATATCTGGCAGCAGTTTTTCACCTCCTCCAGATACATTGTCTCCCATTTATTTATCTATCTACCAGGAAATGTAGAAATACCATAAAACAACTGGCCTATTTCTGAGATTAATATTCAGTGTTTAGCTTCAAACTAGCATCTAGCAGTATTGCAACCACTCTGTCTGGTTCTACTGAACTTCAGATCTCACCAAACAAGATGCATCCATAAAAGGTTGTAAAGACCCTAATAATAATTACATTTAAAATAATTTTAGTCAGCACAACTGATAATTTTACATAGGAACACTTTCTCATTCAGGAAAAAATTGGTCAGGGAGCTCCCATAACCATTGATTTGCTTCTTAGCAAATCCCATAATACTATGGAAGTCTTAGAAGGTGTGTTGAAATTTTGAAAGGATGAGCTGACAAAGTTAAGGAATGGTTTTGCAGTTAATGCCAATCAACACACATTTTGTAGGAAACAGATCCTGTCATGCAACTCGTAAGGTAGCACAATTGGCTGCTGTAAGGCAGTAGGCTTAACATAGCATTCCCATGAACAACTCTGACTAGTACCAATCTGCCATAAAATTAATGTGAGAGATAAAAAGGCTTTAATAGGGAGATGACAAAAAACTCTGGTAGAAAACAAGGAATTCTTCCAACAACAGAGGATTTGAGTGCTGACAATTTGATAGATACTGCATTATGATAAGGGGAAATCCCTCATGAGCCTGGCTCATGCAATTGGGGCATAGGCTACAAATCTTGGAAGGGAGCACATCCTAAGGAGGGTATGATTTCCTGGTTTTGATATGAAATGAAAGCATGTATATTATGCTGAAGCAAGTATTCATCTTAATTTCTTAAAAGAAAAGAATTATGAAAAAATAACTGTTTGCAGGAAGAAAAGCAGATTCTATGGAATATGAGTTTTTGTCTATTAGTCATCTGAAACTGATCTGTAACTCTGAATGTTCATGGTCGTATATTTGGAAACAGTGTAGGTCAGTATTCTAGAATGAGAGACTGTATCCACGAAGGCAGTGACAGTGGAAAATGTCTGGAGGCCATGAATATAAGCAGTTGCATCTTTGCTGTCAGTGCGATGGGCTACCATAAGTCTTGGCTGTATGAAGACAGGAATATCAATTAAGAACGATAGGTGCTTTTATCTGTTGTATACTAGAATGAGACCATAACCCCACTCTGACTGTTTCTGCTGCTGCAGTTTAAAAAGCATTCTGAAAAAGTGAGAAGTATTAAAAAAGTTAAAGATTTTGGGTTTTGAAAACATATTTCATACTGAACATCTTAAGAAGTTTTGTCTACATATTTGGTTGAAGAGAATGCTAAGGAATGGTTTGATTATGGTCTGTGAGTACCTACCTGAGGAACAGATATCTCATAGCCAGTTCTTTAATGTAGCAGTAAAAAATATAATGACATTCAGCGGTTGGAAGCTGAGGCAAGACAAATTTAGATTTGAAACACAGAAGTAATTATTAACACTGAAGATAATTCAACATAGGCATAATTTACCTAGGAATGTGGTTGATTCTCTCTCATGTGTACCCCTTATTTTAGGATTGAACGTCCCTCTGAAACATATGCCACAGTTCAAACAGAAATTACTGAGAGGTTTTTGTGGCTATGTTCTGCTGAAAGGAAAACAAAATAATCTTTGATGGTGGCTTTCCAACTGAGTTTTACCCAGAGTGTAAAAATACAAAATGAATATTAACTAATACTCGTGTCTACCTGAGACCACAGAAAACATGAAACTTCATGGGTTTTTTGAAATGCAGATAGTGTATTTTTAAAGGAGTGATGATTCACATGTTCATAACTGTAGAGATGTTAGCTCCTTCACTCCCTATCAAGGCAAGAAAAAAATGAGAATATTCATATTATAAGACTTTAAAATCTGGCTTGAGCAGTGGGTCATTAAAACCCTATGTAATTATAGGTTTGGGAACTCAGTCATATGTGCCAACCCTATGCAAATGGTGATAAAATTCCTTGTACCACAGCAGATTGCTGGGCACTTATCTTTCAGCATGATTTCTACAGAAATCTCTTCTGAAATCCTAGTTCTAATACCTAAATCACACAAGCTTTTTTTTCCCCGACACCTGGCCTCATGGTGGGAATGTATTTCCTATTGTATCCCTGTATCTTTGACAGCCAGGCCAGATGCTCATTTTCCCAGGAACTGATATGAGGTTGAAGAGCTCTTTGACAGAAGTGTATTCCACTGCTTGACATTGCCAAAGAATCAACAACATAAAGCTTTACCGGTTTAATCATCATACTCGTCCTTGGCCTAAAGGATGCATAGTGAAGTGTGTCCCTGCCCATGGCAGGGGGGTTGGAACTAGATGATTTTTAAAGTCCCTTCCAACCCAAACCATTCTGTAATTCTAATGGCTGCATGACACGAGGTGTATCTTGAAGACCCAATCAGTGATATTGGTGGTCATAGTTTTGAGTGGAAGTTGAAGAGTCCAACTGTGAAAATTATTTGTGGATGTTGACCAGATTTTATTAGTTATTGGTCTATTTTTTTTGGAAATCACTGCCACTTCTTATTCACCTTGCCATTGCTTTCCACAACTAATAAAGGGACTTCCTCCTGTAAGACACAAAGGCATCACTCGGCATTAAATTTAATCAGTGCCATGTTTACTTTACTTATGTGATCTTAGCAAAAGGTGGGGGAAAAAGGCAGTTACACCTAAATGTAGTATTCTTCTGTTTAAGTTTTATAAAGATTGGCAACATTGGGATAAATAAAACAAAGAAAGAAAAAGGAACTGAAGAAGTGCTGGTAAAGAGAGGTGACAGAAAGGTGAAGGCAATTTGTAAATTGTATTTTATGGATGAAATTAAAAGAAAATATTGTGGAAGCAGAAAGGTTGTTTAGTATGAACTGAGCCTGTGTTTGGGTGATAGCTGAGAGATAAATATAATGTGGAACTTGGCACAGATACACAGACGCCTGAGCAGCTTCTGGAATCACTTCTCTTTCAGTATTCATCACATACATCACAATTGAGCTGTTTGAGAGGCATAAATAAATGTGACTCATAAATTTAACTGTGTTAGGCTAACAAGTTGCACTAAACTAAATAAAATAAGGAAAGAAATCTGTTAAACACAGAGGGCTGTAGTATTACACAAGAAATGAAATACAGCTCATGTCCTCAGCTGGTGGAGCACTTGTGGCTTATCTTCACAGGTTATTTGGGAACAGGTTGGCACACGTGGCCCGTGAGAGCTTAGAGCAGGCATCTGTTAAACAGGTATAAATCACTGCAAAACCGGGTAATGTAGCTGTATTTCTGAAGTGAACAACCAAGACATGCTTCCATTATATTTCCCCTTGTCTCTCTTCTCTCTATGTCTCTGGTTTAGTTTCTTTATTTTCTAAAGGAGGCAGGACCTGAAGTATTCACCAGGGTTATGGGAAAGTTCAGCTGGGAGCTCGGTCTGTGTCCAGCTCTACAGACTTGAACACATTGTTTTGTTTCTTTTTGCCTCTATTCTCACGTAGCCCCTGTCTTTATACATTTGCTTCTTACAAGTCATTGGATAAGATGCACAAACTGCAGCTGGAGCAAGGACCAAAATTTAGGAATCTCACAGTCTTGTTGCTGGGCGATGGGAGAACTGTGATGCATAAATAGGCTGATTTATGTGGGCATGGTCCAGCAATGAGAAGAGGTTAAGACCTCTGGTTGTGCTCCTTCTCAGATGTTACAACACAGCTTATGAAGCAAGTGGTGAATTGATTTAAATCACAGAGATGGTCGCTTAAAGAAGATGAAAATCACGGCTCAGTAGGATGGTCATCCACATGTGGGGTTCTTCACAGAAACTCAGCCATTGCTTGACCAGAACTCAGGGTTGCTGGAGGAGGCAAGGTAAACTGGCCTGATCCCACCCACCTGACCCTGACTATTCCGGACAGTGTAAGAGCCTGTCTGCACAAGGGTGTGGATCGGTCCTCTCTCTTGCTTGCCTGGACTTGGTAATTGAAGGCCTTTCCCTGTTAATTGAACTGACCTGCTCTGTTGTACTTTGCATTGAACCTGAGGCTAAGCAAGATGTGCTCAATTTAAGTGTGTGCAGAATCATATGTGGGAAACTGCTTAAGCAGTTGTCTGGGAGATTTTTAGAGCTGGGTTTGTTGGGATGTTTTTTTGTGTCTAAACATTAGCACTTGAGTACAATTTAGGCACTTACTTACAATGTTTCTCCCATAGAAATTTACTCTTGGAGAGATTATTTATTGTAATTTCCATCCCTTGACCTTTGAGAAGATTCCCTTCATTTACTGAGGTTTTAAAGTTGGTCAGACATCTTAGCCTTTAACTTTAGCTCAAACAAGCATTTTAAAAGTGTGGGAATTTAAAATGTTTTGTAGATCCCACAAATTTTGTCACTTTTGCTCTTTCAAATCTCTCCCCCATCCCACCGGGGAGGGAAGTAAGGGAGTGTCTGTGTGGTGTTTAGTTGCTGGCTGGGGTTAAATCATGACAATAATGTGCAAGCTGATATATCTAGCTGCATGTTTCAGGATTTTCTGCACTATACCTCATTTAATTTACCTGAAAATGTCTTCTACAGTTATTTCAGTCAAAAAGCCCTGGCCAGTCAGAAGATGAAGAGTAGAAATATCACTAGTCATCTTACAACCATCTTCTTTAGTAATTTGTAACAATAAGGGATTGAAAATGAAATTAAAATTCTTTTGTAATTTCATTATCCTGGAAGTAATTTTATAGCCTGCTGAGAATTAAATGTTGAAGTACAGCACAGTGTACAAAATAATTCCTGTTTTAATACATTTTTATGGCCCTCAGAGGAGCAGAAACACAGCTCAGCTCAGCATTAGCTTGTCTATTACTCAGCTTTCTAGGTCTTTAATTCAAAATGAAAATTAAACAATATTCTTTTTACGAGAGTAGTTCATCCAGAACTGGCTAAGAAAATAATTTTTCACTTTGAAGGGCTCTTATTCAAAGCCTTTCAAGGTGGTTTTTTAATTGTTTAATCCCAAAATTGAAACCACAGAATCCTCTGTAATAAAAGATGTGGAGCCCCTATGCACTAATTGCATTGTCTGCCCATTACAGCTGATGTGCACTAGTTAAAAAGCTATGATACTGTGCATAAAGGCATAATGCCTAAAATAAAATTCACATAGTATCCAGCCCTGATAAATTTTTCAGGAGGTCCTGCTAGACTTGCAGGTATCTTTGCAAATAAAACATTAGTATTTTAGGATTATTTTGATAATTTTATCATTAAATCCTAACAAACAGTAGAAATCACATGTTTGGTTAACCAAGTTTCTAACCTCAGCAATAGATTTAAGACCAGACAACAGTGGACTTGATGCTGAGATCACTACAGACAGAAAGAAACCTGTTAGAAAGGGATAGTTGACAGTCCAGATGACACATGAAAAGCAGAGGGCTGCCTAACTTCTTTCCCAGGATTTTCTCCTAGGGTCTGGCATGAATCCAGCCCTGAAATAAAATGGATTGTAGCCCTAGTTAATCCCTGAGCTTGCCTGTGACTTCCTTCTCAGCAGCTAACCTCCCACATCCTCCTACCCCCTTGCCAATGGCACAGCAGAGCTCCCTGTGCACATGATGGCTTTGACTCTGATTTCTCCAGTACCAGGACCCTCCAGTCCTCTCTGGGATGCTGTTCCCTTTTCCCTGCCCTTGCTTCACAGCCTGTGGCAGCAACAGGACCAAGGTTTAGGAACCGGGTTGAATAGGATGCATGCTGGCAGAGTCATCTAAGAAAGAGTTGCCGGCTGATGCTGCTCTGCCTACTTGGCTTGAGGTAAACATGGAGAGAGCCGTAACTAATGCCCTGTCTCTTCAGCATGTGCTGAATACAGCAGAAAATTGGACTCGCTTGCTGCTAACTAATTCCTTTTTCTTCTGTGATTTTTCCCTCCGTTTTTCTTTTTGTTTGTTAGCTTGCCTTGGATATTCATTTTAATTCATTTGAAATGAATGAAACCACCAATTTTTTGAAACAAATGAAGATATTCCATAGTCTTTGCATTCTCTGCTGAATCCGGTATTTTCACTGTCAGCCCCAGCAGCAGTATCTGCTGCCTTTGAAGTCTTTGAAGTCTCCACGGCTCAGGCTGAAGGCATTCAAAGGGGAGAAAGTAGCAGGTCGGGGGAATTAAGGGGGAGAGGAAGGATTTCTTTCTTTACCTACAGCCACTCTTTACACTGTGAAAGGTAGAATTAGAACATTTAAAAAAATAAAGCAACCCATTGATTTTACCTTCAAAAGAAGTTTCAGACTAAGCCAGGGTTATTTGAAAGCCTTCTTAGGTAACAGACAAAGTGTGACCTGATGAGGTTGGAACGGTAAGTGCCCATTTTAGGGAGTAAAAAAGAAGGGGAATGAATCTTCTAAAGATCATCTTAGTTCCCTTGTTTTAATATATCCTGGATAGGTATCAGAGTGACAATATATTTTGGGGGAAAACCATGAGAAAACATACACTGTTAAAACAGATTGTAATTTGCACATCATTTTACTGCAAATTTGTCTTGCTATTCAGTTCCTCAAGGCAGGGAGTGGGGGTGTTGGTCAAAAGGTCCCAGCTGGACAGTGGGTCTACTGAGTAGCCTTGTAGGAAAAATGGACTTTGTTCAGGACCGCATGAGATAAGAGGTTTGATAGAGCAGGCTTGTGGAGAGCAACAACGTGTGGGAGCTATCAGGTGTTCAGCTAATACCACACAGTGCTACCAGAGGGTGACCATGGTGCAAGGGGAAGATATGCAAGCAGCCTCACATTGTCTCTGGCCATGTCTGTTCTGAAATCAGAGGCAAGGTACGTGTGACATGGAGCTTCAGTTAATAAGCCCAGCAGAGAGGGCTATTTTCTCAGATGTGACACTGTGCTAAGGTGTTCACACTGCTTCTTGACCCTTGATACATACCCTGGGAGATCATAGAAACACAGAAGTTTGGGTTGGAAGGGACCTTAAAGATTACCTAGTTCCAACCCCCCTGCCATGGGCAGGGACACCCTCCACTAGACCAGGTTGCTCAAAGCCTCATCCAGCCTGGCCTTGAACACTGCCAGGGATGGGACATGATGTACCATTTTCCTGAACAGTTCTCAACCAGTCAATGCAAAAGACTTGACCGTTGTTAAAAAATATTTGGGGCAATATTCTTGAAATAAGTTATGAGAGAGGAGACCTACTGATTTATTAAAAAATACCAGATTGACAAATTGAGTTAAAGGATGACTAGAAAGATTTTGAATATTGGCAGTACCTCATTCAGAGTTGAAAAAAATGATATTTTGTAAGAGTGAACTGAACATCCAAAGGGGGGAAATATCAGATTGGTCTGTCAAAATGTTTAACTTAAGAAACATTCAAGACCTTTAATGTGATTTTTCTTACTTGGAAATGTATTTTTCTGTTAATTTAGTTATATCTTAAAGGGTATTTCGACCAAAAAAAATATGAGACCTTCATAATTTTCAAAATGTTAGAAGTAAATTTAGTGGAAATTTCAAATCTTTTAAAAATGGTAATGAGAAAGGGTTGTTTCATAGTAATTACATCAGGAAAGGCTGGGGCTAGCTTAGCTGATTCTTTCTAAGAATTTCTTTGTTGTTGAAAAAATTGCAATGTGTTTTAGGCAGAGTAAAGGTGAAAGAAAGCTGCCAGCTAGAACAGAGACTGAAACAGGGTCCTTGACTCAGTAAGGAGCATGCCTTAAAATTAGAGTGTAGCTTGTGTTACTTGTCACCAGCAGTAATTGCATTACATCAGGTAATAGATACTATGATCCAAAGAAATTGACTGTTGGATACATCCTCAGGCAGAAAGAGACTTTGGTTTTTAGGGGTGAAAGTAAGAAGAGAACAACTATCTTTGTTATCAACAATGATGACAAAAGCAACTCAGAAAATATGCCTGACAAGCATACGGTTTTTTATTCAGATATGCTCAACCATATTTCTTTTCACAGTTAGTGAGATATAACAGGAGGTAGAGAAACCTTGATATACATTATCTCTGGGGCAATGTTATATTAATAGGAAAGGACTAAAGCATCACAAAAAGAATTTCTCTCTACCTTGTATTACAGTATGTGATAATATATGCAGTACAGCTGGATATGTGTTGCTCCTTTGGATTAATATATGTCAATGAATAATATAAATTATACTAGGTCTGTGCAATGCAACTGTTTTTCAGCAAGGTTAAAGAGTGATGAACCTCATGCTTATGAAATGGATTAACTCAGTTTTTAAGACTGGAAATAAAATGAAATATAGGAAACAATCCCTAACATCCCAGTTAGGAAAATACACACCCTTCTCTTTACCAATGAAGATTAATCCTCCTTTGTTTATTTCCTAGTGCTTTTCTTGTATGATGGTTGAATGTTGGAAGTAATGGGCATTTTATCACTTCATTTGGGAAAATTTGAGATTTCAAATTGTCTTTTACTGTCACTCCATTTGGAACCTGTTGTGTACTTTTTTTTTTTCCTAAATA
Organism: Rhynochetos jubatus; assembly: GCA_027574665.1. Lineage (NCBI taxonomy): Eukaryota > Metazoa > Chordata > Aves > Eurypygiformes > Rhynochetidae > Rhynochetos > Rhynochetos jubatus. The sequence goes on along the minus strand of CM050650.1, from coordinate 84,856,697 downwards.
TTACCCAATCCCTCTCAACTTTAATCCATTAAATAACTAAGTAATTTATTTCAGCACTTAAGGTTTTTATTCCTACTTATATGCTTTATATATACCATCACTATGCTTCATTTTTTTATCACAGCTTTTATTAACTCAAATCTTATGTCGTCTAAGTCCTTTTCCAAGTTTCTTTCTCTTGTGGTAACTCAATGATGCTGCTGCAAATTGAACCCGATTTCGAAGCCGTGGTGAGAGAATATAGAAGGGCCTGACAGACTCTTGGATGAATTTTGCCCTTCCCAGTTTTCTGCAGGAGCACACTCAGCTTCCAATTTTTGTAATTCCTACATTTGAAATTTCTTTTGGTCTACTTGACTTTGAACAAAACTAGTCTATTGGCTGTAAACAACCTGCTGAATCAGTTTTTAACTTTTTATCCACTATCTGCAGCATGTGTTCTACTTTCCAACTGGTTGATTAAAATTTATGGATGTTGTTGGAGGGGACTCCAGAAACTTCAAGACGGTAACATGAATGTTTTCAGTGGGGACATATAATCACAATTAAATAGAGGACATTGGCTTTCTTTGAATAGCCTCGGTAAAAAATCTTGCCTGTTAATGTGACAGAAAACAATGTTTCAGGTACTGTTTGTGTATGATACAATATTTCCATTAGCATCTCACCAATATGACATTTTTCTTTGTTTTCTTGCAGGGTTGTTTTTCAAACTAATGAATCATCCATTATATTCTTAAACAAAAACTAGCCTTTTGGCCAAATGAAACATGTGCAGCCTTTGTTCAGCCTGTCACTTGCAAAAGGAATTAGTGTCATGGGGAAAAATAATAATTACTTTCCTTCCTGCTCACATGATACTAAGAGGAATAAAATTTGGCAGACATGTTGAGCAAACTGAATTTTTCTTGTTCATAAAATCTTTCACATTTTAAATTCTGTATACTGCTACGGTCTGAAGAAGAAGCTGAGGCTTTAGATACCCACAATGTTTATAGTTGTCATGCCATTTAATATAGCTTGTGAGCCTTATGAAATGATTTTTCAGACATGGGACATACTAGCATTGATTTGAAGGCCCGCTTGTCAAGGTCCATCTCAGTTTTGCAGTTATGACCTCTTAATGCTGGGTTTGTATCTCCTTAGCGTGCAAATTTAGCCTAACAGATGGTATAAGTACAGTGATGCCAGAGACACCGTATGTGCATCTGTTTTGATTATTGGGATCCGCACGACTGTTCAGGACTTACACAAGCAACAGGGATTTTCAGATCTTCAACACCTAAGGTGACTAGCATGAAACCATTTTTCTTCAAATAACTTTAAAAATTAAAATGAACAAACAACCATTTGTTATCGTGTAAAGTTAATGTGTGGCTCCAGTGGTGCTCCAAGAGGAAGTGAGATTTTTTTAGAATAAAACCCCTATTCCCAGGCAGTGCCCTGGAGGAGTCAACTATTGATGTCATTCTAACTTATGAAATCCACCAACATTTTCAATCTGAGTTTTGATCTAATTGTTGTAAAAACGTCCTATACACTAAAAGCTACGGATGACCTTCAAAAGTAGCTAACAAAGGCTTGTTCTCTTCTTTAGCAGATTCAGTATTTCAACTACTTTTCAAAGGGGTACATGGGATTCTTCATATGATTGTGGTTGATGAAGCGACTCTGAGGGATAGCTCTACTCTCATTTGTCCATTTGTTAATACAATATTTTCTTCAATAGCTAGACAATTTTTTAAAACCCCCAACCCCTATACATTTTCCAATTCCCTAGGGGTTTCTGTTGCAATTTTTGACCTTTTGTCCTCTTACATTTCAGTTTTGAATGATTTTTCTCTTATACCTATTTTTATTGTACTGTAAAACTTGATCATGATTATTTTAAAACTATTCCATTCTTGCCAACCATTTGGGAAATTGCTTTTCTAGGACTTTAACACTGAGTTGAAAGTTTTCCTATTTATTCAATTTTATATGCTTTTCCCTCCTATCTGTATTTCTTGTGATACAATTGTTTCTATTATCCACATTTGGAAAGTTGAAGGTCTTCTCATTCTAACTCTGGAGCTCCATAATATATGTCACCAAGTGGTAGTTCATCCTTGTAGAAATACCCTTGAACTTAGATAACATTGAACCAAATTCTTCCAAACTGAATTAAAAGAAGTTATAGTTGCTATTAGTTTGGTCCACTGTATGCAGCCTAAATTGTTTTTTGGAATATCTGGCCCAAAAATCTTTTTCGCCAGTATGGCTGTGGACTATGACTTCGTCTCTTTCATATTTGCAGAGAATGGAAGCTATGGTTGTCAGAAGATTTTGCCTTGCTTTTTCCTTCTCTAGAATACTCTCCCTTCTTCTCAGTGCATTTTGATGTGGTGAGGTGGGGAACAGTATACAAAAATGTGTCGCCTTCTTTATGTAATAGCTTTAATGTAATACACCATATGGAGCTCCATGGTAAAGTTTAAAAATAAGAAGGAAAGCAGGGATAGAAAGTAGAAGTACAGAAAAGGAGGAAATATGTTTTAGATCAGATCAGAAATAGATGGAAGAGTCACCATTCGCTACAGGATCCATTTCAAAGTTGTGCAGTAAAGAAGTTAGGGGTACCATGCGCATGAGTTCATGATAGATGATGAACAGCATGGTCTCTGCAGACTGGTGCTATGAAATCTGAGGCTTGGCACAGCCACAGAGGAAGCAGGAGGGCTGGAGGCATGTGTAGGAGCAAGTCTGGAAAAGCAGTAGATTGATTAGAGTTGTCAGAGTTCCCATTGCAGCCCTTTCTTTAACACATGCTGAGCCTGATGCAGGTTGACTGATATGCACACCACTCCTTTCCTCATCTTATCGGACTTGGAGTTAATGCTGGGCAGAAGGGTAGCTGGCACAGCAAATGTGTAGGCTTACTGTACACAAAACCATCCCACTGCTTAGCAATTTTCAGCTATCAGCAGGCCAGGCTTGTTTTTGATGTGAGGAATTCCAGCTGCATTTTGAGAGATGACAAGGCTTTTCAGAAAAGGAAAGCCAGGATTCTCACAGTAGGCTGGCTAGAAATGGAAATGCCTGCCTCCCATCTGGTGTCCCCTGTCACAGATTTGTTCTGCTGCCTGGAGAGACACCAGAGCTCTCCATAGCGTGAGGAAGGCCAGCAGAGGAGGTACCAGTGATTTTGTTTGAGGGAAGCCTTACGCTCCCCAGTCCAGAAGATACTTGGTCTGTCTGATGCTCCCATCAAGGGTTCCTCTTCTCCATGCAGCACTGAGGCATGCCTTTCTGCAGCTAGATGTTTATAGGGAGAATCACAGCAGTCCCAGTGTCCAAGGTGCCAGTGAGAGAGAGAAAATGCCAAGAGAAGAGGATGAGATTCAGGAGAGACATGGAAGCTGGCTAGTTGATGGCAATATTTAAAACTTAAGGAAATAACACTATGGTCCCACCAGTCAACAGGAGGTGCTGACTGGGAACAGGGACGTGCTGAGGAAAGAAGTAAATATTGCAATTCTAACTTGAGAAATAATAGACATTATAGATAGAACGTGGATTATTGTTTTTATTTTCTGGCGCAATCTGCAGATCTCCTTGTTCCCTCCAGCCAGGCACATTCGGGCTCTGGAGTTCTAGAAAACTTTTTTCACTGTTGCTATTTACACCATAGAAAAAGGTAAATACTTTGATTGGTCCGCAGTCAGATGTTCCCCTTCCACAGCTCAGCACAGAGACATTGATGAATGCAGCTCTAATGGTGATGGAAGATAAGAGGACTTTTCAAAAGGGGGTGCAGAAATGACAGAAGGGTTACCCCTTCCGGTTTCTTTGTAGGATATTCTCCAGTGGTGAATAAAGCTTACATATGGTCTAAATCAGACTATACTCAATCAAGGAACTTAAATGGCTTACAGATTTTGAGTGTCTTCTGCACTAAGCCCAGGTATGAGTTTACATCTTCATTTTCTTCTGTGTTAAAAATTCTAATATCTATAGTCCCCCAAGGTTCATTGTGCTATTAGATAATCATACAGGAACTTTTATTGTTACCACGATGATCGTGGTTATTGCTATTATTATTGCTTTGTGCATTTATTGTGTCTAAGGACTTCAGGCATAGAGGCTGTCAACTGATGGATTTCCCTGGTTACACAAGATGGGTTTGGTTTATTGGTTTCAAGCCGGGTGTTCTGTGTGCTGCAAAGTTACAGAAAGAGGTGAAATGCGGCTTTGAGACAGAACAAGAGGAGGACTTCTTGGACTCAGAGTTTGCTGGGCTTGTGCAATTGGGAATTCCTGAAGAAGGAAAATGCCTGCTGTTAATAGTTTTTACTGAGTTAAGCTTGTTTGACTTTCTGTTCCTTCTTTGTATGTAAACAAAACAAACAAAAAAACCCCAACAAACCAACCCAGGTACAGGACTAAGCAGTGCTACTGATTTCTCAACTAAATGGAAACAAATCTGGAAACCACAACCCTGCCCACCTCCACCAACCCAACTATGTCAACTAAAGCAACAATAGAGTTTTAATTCTAAACCTAAATGTTTCCCTTGATGATGAACATCCTGTGTGCTGAGAAGTGACAGCAACCGGGCTGAGCAAAACTCCTGGCCTCCCAGTTCCCCTCTCCCTGGGCACAGCTTGTCACCCCCAAACATCTCAAGCATCTTTATGTTCCAGTTTCAGCAGGGTACGTCCAGCTTTGAGTTCAGCATTGGACTGAAATCAACCTTCTGCAAAACCTCCTTGAAAGGTTAGATCTGTGTTAGGCAGAGCCAGGTGTTTCCCAGCCTGTCACAGAAGTGATCATTCTTTGCTGAGGCTTGAACTGATGATTGAAAACCTTCCACCCTTTTCTCAGCTCCTCCCCAGCACGATATATTTTGGCTGCATTGTTGTCACCCCATCCTTTCCCCCACCCTGGTAGCAACAGCAAGCTAACTGAACACTTTTCCATTTCAGACTCCTATTTGTTTCCGAAAGAGATGGACGTTATTTAAAATTCCATCCCACCCACGATGTGAAACTAATAGATCTGCTTAATTATGGGAAAACTATATGTAAGGGTATTAAGGACAAAAACCCAGAGAAAATGTTTTCTGAATGCTGATTGCTAATGAGATCTAATGATACCAAACAGAGGGTGCTCCACTAAGTATTTCAGCATGATAAATGTTTTAAAATTCTACTGAAAGGAACACCAAAATCAGTGTTAGTGCCACTTAGCAAGAAGACTCCCTCGAGTGAAAGTAATAGGCACCGGGGAGTATTACTTCAGAAAGTGGGCCCAATTGCACATTACATGTATATTTCCTTTTGAACATACTTTCTTCCTTTCTTCTTACACAGTAAAAATTCCCAACTGGTTTCACTGGGAGGTATGGCTAAGCAGGAATAAGCTTCATGTTACTGTTAATGTCAGCTTTCTGCAATACATAATAAAGACATGTAAGGTTAAAAAAAATGCTGCTACCTCCTGCTGCTCAAAGCACTTGACTGATCAGAATAAAATGTAGTGAATGATGAGAGTTAAATTTAGTGATGAAGCATCTTAAATGTCTGAAAAATGCTTCAAGCAGTGTTATGTGACTGGGAACCTCATAATCCCAAGAACTCTCTGGAGCCAGACATTTAACAAGGCTTCTAGCAGGATATTTCCAAGCAATGGTTAATGTTCACAGAAAGAGAGATCAAACCACATGTTTCATCAGAGCGGCTTCGGACCTTTGCAGTGGCGCAAATAAAATCCAGATATTGTTGCTAAAGGGTAGCAAAGTAGACCTTGTTGGACTAACACTTCTCCCTCTGTGGGAAGCAAAGGAAGAGAAGGGCCTTGTTAGCCTGGCGATCTGGGATACTAGACCTCAAGTTTTGGCTTTCAGAAAGTCTTAGCAGACCTCGGTTTTCACAGCGGTATCCCAAAAGCTATGCTCAGAGGGCAGGGAAGACTGCTGCTGCTGCTGCTGGCACCCCATAGCCCTTCCTGGAGTTCTGGCACAGTCAAAATAGGCAGCAGGTTCATTTTGCTGCCACTTGCAAACTGTGATTCTAGGCAGTGTCCTGGAGGCACAGGGGGGATACACTGGACTGTACTGCTCCCCATGTGCAGGTGGTGCTGGAACCAATGCAGGGGTGAAGCACTGATTACTCCTGGGCAGGTGGGCTGTGGGTTATGAGTAGAATCCAGTTCGTGGGTTGCAAGTACATGCTGTGTGCACATCCAAGAGTGATGCTATTATACCAGGGCCTCAGTAAGAAAAGCAAACTCTCTTATATTTGTTTTTTCTTCAAATGGTTGTGTAGTTTGGTGACAGAGAGAAGCACAATGGGGAAGCAGGGTGATTTGTACCAAATAGTTCTTGTTTCATTTTAGAGAAACACTTACCTAGGATCAGTCATTCCTGTCTTTCGCTGGTGGCAGATTTCTATTTTGCTTATAGTGAAGACCCATAATTCACTTAGTTAAGTGCTTGTGTAGTCTGTATTACTTCAGGGATGCAAAACATGAATAAATCTATGACACTTACATTTCTTAGCACAACTTTTATTTATGTATATATAGAAGTATTTCAATAGCGTGTTATCAGAGCTAGTATTATGCTTGATGAAAACTCCAGCACCACTTAGATTTCTGCTTACATCCAGAAGTGACTCCTTCTTTACCTTATTACCATCTTATCTCATACTTCAAGTTGGATTGTAGACCTAGAGAAGACCTCAAAATCTGCATTACGTGGAGGATTAATGTAATACAAAATCTTCTAAATTAATAAGAAACAAAACAGATTGCTATGATACAGTAAGCATCAATATAGTCTGAACCAAAGATCACTGAATGTATGGGAAAGATTCTTAGTTACCTTGACAGGCTTTGAATAGGACCATGTTTTGTATTGAAAACTCGGAAGTGATGATTTCCTTTATGTGCTTTTCTACTTCCTTTCTCAATATTGTATTCTCTATCCAATAGGGATTATAGCATTTATGGGTAAATTTTTGAATACTCCCTTCTTAAAATGTCAGTGGCATTTGAAAGTACAAGTTTATTTAAAAAAATAACAAAACCCAAACCCAGAAAAATATGTTTAAAAATCTTGCTGCATTGCAATTTTCCTCAAGAAAATGAAAAGGCCAGTTTTTTTGGTTGACAGTAATACCTGAGCTGCCACAAGGTTTCATGGGAATTTAAAGTTCAGGTATATCAGACACTGGCTTTTTATATAAGCTGAGACTTGTTTAGACCTCTCATTGCCTCCTAGTATGTCCTTGTGGTGTGAATAAGTTTTTATTTTTTATTTTATTTCAGGATGACAAAAAATGACTGAAATGTTTGATGGGATATAAATTCCACTTTGTGATGGATGAGTCCTTGTGTAGGGCGGGTGTGGAATCTGAGACACTTTGGGCTTTGGTCCCTGATCCTACCAAACATTGAAACCTTACAGAACTTTCAAAACAAAAGATACAAAACAAAACAACCTCCCTGTAAGACAAGGAATTTCTTGGTGTTTCTCATGTAAGTGGAAACTAAGACTGATCAACATTTTGTAAGAATGGGTGAAAAACAGCATAAAAAAGTCACACAAAAATATCCTGTGGAATAATCAGATCAATAAAGTAAAATATATAGAGTAAAATGGTTATCAGAAATATAAGAATACACACAAGCAGTCCTAGAAACAACTACTGTGCAATCCTGGGCACTTCATAAAAATGCACACTTTCTATCCATAGTATAGTTAATATTTACTATACGTTTGTAACAGTAGCTCTGCAAATGTAAGTGCATTTCCTAACTGCCACCAGCCAAGGCAAAACAAAAGAAAAAAATGTACTTTCACCTGCTCCATTTTGTCACCTTTCATAACCTGCAACACATCCTTTTATATAGGTAGCCTCTATGCGGTTTCAGAATTGCAGACATAGTAAGTGAAGGTCCACCTTTATTTCCTATTCCCAACCCTGGCACACCCGCCAGGTAAGCTTACTTACATTTCTGTTTATCACTACACAGAAGTAATTCTTTCATTTTCTTTCATCAATTTTATGTAAGCTATCAAGACAATTTCCTGTATCATCTTGTCCCCTCTAATAAATTGTTACGGTATTTTGTATCTCTCATAGCTTGTAAGAGTGTTTTGCAAGAATAACTCATAAGCTTTTTCTCTCAATGTTTTTCCCCTAAAAGAAAAAGCACATGGCTAATAGTGGCTTGCAATATATCCTTCCAATTTACTAGAGAGATTTGCTATGTCTTCCCTTTTTTCTTTTCTAGTCATGTCTACACTGAAAGAAAAAGAAAAATAACCCTTCCCAACAACTAAAGCATATATGAAATATGTTAGATAAAAGTTAATTCAAATCCTTTACGCAACTGAAAAAATCGACTTTCTGTCTCAGATACTGAAACATTTGGGACTCCTATATGCTTTATTCAGCAGTGCCACCAGCTGTGCCTTTTGGTATCCCCTTTATTTGGCAGTGCTGATTCCAAGCAGGGTTCAGGTGTCATCTTGCCTTCCTGTAAAAACAATGGCAAGAGCAACAAATAATAAAAAAGATCAGTGTTTTCAATATCTCTGGAATATTTTTACCTGGCTACTGAAAGTAGCCAGACCTTTAGTTAGCATATAGATCTAGTCTTCCTTTTTTTGCTCAAGGTGCCAAACATCAGACTTTTCTATTAGAACATAAATGAGAGAAAGAAAACAAATAGCTAAATAAAAGATATACTATCAGAAATATCAGCATAGCTGCTGTTCTTCTCAAGATTTTACAAATACTCTAATAATACATAAAAAAAAAAAAAATAAAGCCAAGGTAGATATTATTTGAAGTGTCCCATGACACACAAACAAGAGCAGTGCAAAATTGCTCATGCTGATTAGTGGAAAGAAACAGGCGTGCTTTCCTATGGTTTGATTTAGGACATTGCTAAGTAAGTAAACACATAAATTAGGTCAGATGAATTGTGCATCATAACTGCTATTTCTCTACACAGAAAGGTGGATATCTAAAAGAATAGCTCAAATGTAGACCCCTACGTGCCACACTAAATTTACACACATATCTCATGCAACCTAACAAAGCAGGAGGCATACACAGTGTAATACACTGTGTGTCACATTGTGCCATGCCTTGAATGATATGTAGCGATTTACTGCCATTGGTATAGGATAAAAAACTGTGAAGCCTAAGAAAGTAATAAATCCTTTGAAGCCTAGATTAATTACGTTTCTGGAGTACTATGTCATGTGCACAAATATCAATACAAAAAATAAAAGACAAGTGGTCCAGAAGTATTTACATATTGTTTTGGGGTCAAATGCAACATAACCAAGGTGAGTTGAAGTCATGAGAAAGGAAGGTTTTGCTTCAGTTGAAGAGGATTGGGTTAGAGATCAATTAAACAAACTGAACATCCACAAATCCATGGGCCCTGATGGTATGCACCCACGAGTGTTGAGGGAGCTGGCAGAAGTCATTGCTAGGCCACTCTCCATAATCTTTGAAAAGTCCTGGAGAACAGGAGAGGTGCCTGAGGACTGGAGGAAAGCCCATGTTACTCCAATCTTCAAAAAAGACAAGAAGGAGGACCCAGGCAACTATAGGGTGGTCAGCCTCACCTCCATCTCTGGAAAGATGATGGAACAACTTGTTCTTGGTGTTATCTCAAAGCATGTTGAGGAAAGGAAGCTAATCACGAGTAGTCAGCATGGATTCAACAAGGGGAAGTCATGCTTGACCAATCTGATAGCTTTTTATGATGACATCACTAGATGGATTGATGAGGGGAAGACAGTGGATGTGGTCTACCTTGGCTTCAGCAAAGCTTTTGACACAGTCTCCCATGGCATCCTCATGGGACAAGCTTAGGAAGTGCAGACTGGACCATTGGGTGGTGAGGTGGATTGGGAACTGGCTGAAGGAAGGAGCTCAGAGGGTTGTGGTCAATGGGGCAGAGTCTAGTTGGAGGCCTGTGGCTAGTGGCATCCCCCAGGGGTCAGTGCTGGGTCCAGCACTATTCAATATATTCATCAGTGACCTGGACAAAGGGCTAGAATGTCCTCTCAGCCAGTTTGCTGATGATAGCAAAGTGGGAGGAGTGGCTGCCACGCCAGAAGGCTGTGCTGCCATCCAGTGTGACCTGGACAGGCTGGAGAGCTGGGCAGGGAGAAATCCAATGAAACTCAATAAGGACAAGTGTAAAGTGCTGCACCTGGGGAAGAACAGCCCCGTGTTGCAGTACAGGGTGGGGGCTGTTTTGTTGGAGGACAGGTCTGGGGAAAAGGACCTTGGCGTCCTGGTGGACAACAGGATGACCATGAGCCAACAGTGTGTCCTCGCGGCCAAGAAGGCCAAAGGCATCCTGGGATGCCTTAAGAAGAGCGTGGCCAGCAGATCGAGGGAAGTCATCCTCCCCCTCTACTCTGTGCTGCTGAGGCCTCGCCTGGAGTGCTGTGTCCAGTTCTGGGCTCCTCAGATCAAGAAGGACAAGGAGCTACTGGAGAGGGTCCAGCGCAGAGCCACTAAGGTGATGAAGGGCCTGGAGCACCTTCTGTCTGAGGAAAGGCTGAGAGAGCTGGGGCTGTTCAGCCTGGGGAAGAGGAGGCTGAGGGGGGATCTTATCAGTGCTTATCAATATTTAAAGAGTAGGTGTCAGGAGGATGGGGCCAGGCTCTGTTCAGTGGTGTGCAGGGACAGGACTAGGGGCAACGGCCATAACCTGGGAAACAGAAGGTTCAACCTGAACCTGAGGAAGCACTTCTTCCCTGTGAGGGTGCCAGAGCACTGGGACAGGCTGCCCAGGGAGGGGGTGGAGTCCGCTTCCCTGGAGACTTTCAGAAGCCGCCTGGACTTCTTCCTCTGTGATCTGCTCTAGGTGATCCTGCTCTGGCAGGGGTGTTGGACTAGATGATCTCTAGAGGTCCCTTCCAACCCCTACCACTCCGGGAATCTATGAGTTAGATAAGTAGAAATATATATGCTTCGTCTGTAAAGCAAATAAATAAAGAAAATGAAATTAGGTTATCAGTCCCATTATATACATTAATGTACCTAAAGAAGGTATTTTGTCACCTGAAAATAAGTAACCAGTGTGAGCTGGTGAAACCAGTCGCTGGTGACAGTATAAGACAGATGTTAGAAGAACTTCAGAGGGAAGAGTGAGCTTACATTGTCTCATCCTCCCTCTAAAGTTTCTGATTTTATGTACAACAGGATGGAGAAAGGAAGAAACTTGACTTTCAAATTTTCTTATTTTCTGCTTAAGAAAAGAGGTGTCATGTGCATAAATATCTCCCTCTCTTTATGTTGTGCATTTTTTCTCTCAATAGCAGGAGGTTTTCCACTTCTGGGCTTGATGGCCCTTAATCAGTTTTCATCAGGTGACAGATTCTTGTTCTCCAGTTGTATGAAAGTGTCTGGCATAAAGGCTTGTTGCTTCCATAGTCACATTCATTTAAAAAAGTGTCTATCATGAGAGAACTTCAAGCATCAGAACTGCTTCTTTCCCTTTTTCTTCACTGCTATTCTGTACCACTGCACTGATGTCTCATTATACCTGTACAAGAGAGGCTATTATCCTTCACACGTTTAGCTGCTGATCTAAATGAAAGTACATTATCTAAATAGTTGAATCAAGAAGCATACAACTAAAGCTCATTTGAGTCTGATCTGTATTTCTTGGTGCTTTAGCAGGTTAACAGCTTCCTGTGAAATTACTTTATTCAAGGGTTTTCACCATAATTTGGTCATAATGTGGTCTAGACCAAATGGTAATCAGAACTTGCAGAAAATTTGCAGTTCATTTTCCTTTTATGTCCCAAGAGGAAAATGAGTCTTTTCTAAATAATTCAGAAATTGCTTTCAGAAACAATATGTACATTATCAAGGATAGGTCTAATAGGGAATTTATCTGACAGCCCAGAGTATTTCAAATACTTATCATAGATAGCACATGAATATTGTGATATTGAATATCATCCTATTAATATTAAATGGTCAGCTAGTTAAGTCACTGCATATTTACAGCAGTAATACTGGAAATAACACACAAATTAAGTTCTTTTTTGAGTTCTGTGTGTTTAGTTCATGCTCTCTGAGGATCTCGGTGGCGCTGTAATAGTGCTTTGTCTATGCCAGCATATGTTATTATCATTGTGGAAGTTTATACTGGAGGTCATTTTGTCATTAATCTAGGCTTCTGGAAAGCTTCAGAACAGGAAGAGCATGTCATGGTAGAAATCAAACAAATATATCATCTAAACCCAACAAAAGTGGAATTCAAGTATGCGTGCTCTATTTCCATCCTACATGCTGTTTGCTGGTCGTGATACTAACACTTGTACGTGATGTAGGATAAAAACACTTAGCTGGCTTTCAAAGGAAATTAATCATATTTTACATGATTCTGTTTTTTTTTTTTTGTGGTGAAAAAATTCATATCAATAATTCAACCCATAACAATCTCAATGCTGCATGTAATTAAAAATGAGAATGTCTGTTGCAATGCTTTTTCATTTATACAAGGTACATCATCCTTTTCACTACAAAGATTCAGGAAATTTATCCAAATATGATTTATTCTTAAAAATAAACCAGATGTTTTACCTCATCAAAAATTGATAAAGGGGCTTTGTCATGGTTTAGCCCCAATCAGCAGTCAAGCACTACACAGCTGCTCACTTACCTCTCTCCCTCAGTGGGATGGTGGAGAGAATCAGCAGAAACAGATAAGAGAACCCATGGGTTGAGATACGAACAGTTTAATAATATAATGAAATAAAATAATCATGCTAATAATACTAATAATATGTAATGAAAATAATAATTAAAATATTACTACTAATACTAGTGATAGTAATATGTAATGAAAAGGAAAACTGCAATGGGGAAAAAAACCCAAATGATACAACCACTCACAACCCACTGACCAACACTCAACCTGCCCCTGAACTGCTAGTGCCAGAACCAGAGAGCCTGCAAGAGCCTGAGGGCACTCTGAGGGACACACCCTCCCCAGCCAACCCTCTTCAGTTTATACCCTGAGCATGATGTTTGAAGGCATGAAATGTCCCTTTGGTGAGTTTGGGTCAGCTGTCCAGGCTGTGTCCCTTCCCAGCTTCTCACAGAGAAGAAGCTGGGAACACAGGTGCAGGACCAGAAACTGAAGCAGTCCTTGAGTTGATATAAACATTCCTTAACAACAACTAAAAACATTAGTATATTGTCAATATTCTCTGCATAAATCCAAAACGTAGCCTCATACTAAAAACATTACTGTGTTATCAACACTTTTCTCAGCACAAATCCATAACACAGCCTCATAGTAGCTACTGTGAGGAAAATTAACTCTATCCCAGCTAAAACCAGAACAGACTTATTTTTCTATTGTAACTCTCTGGTTACCCAATTTCCAGTCTTCCTCCCTGTTTAAATCGGTATTGTATTCAGCAAAAATGGATTATTGTTAACAGCTTTCTCAAGAAGCAGACTCCTCCTATGTTAGCATGTCAAAGAAAAGGTTTTGAACACAGACCCTTACTCTCACATAGAAGACCTGAGTTATGAGGCCACAGAGAAACGTGAAGGACAAGGGGGAAGAGTGACAGCATATGGGCAGCTCAACCAGCAGACCTGAAGCAACCCTAACTACTGGTAGGGCTATATTTCATGGGTTCCTGATCAACAGATTGCTGGTGAAACTGCCCCTGCAAAAATAACCAGCATGTGACTAAGCCTTGACAAAGGATAATGACTCTGTAGCTGGGTGGTTACAAAATCTGTTGGGTGCATGTTGTAGTATGGACGTGCTGGTCCTAGGGAAGACCTAGCAACTCTCCTTCCTTACCAGATCCATCTGGATGGAATCATCAGACATCTCAGGGCCTTTCTCAGTAGAAACACTGGTTCTAACACTGAGGCGAGTGCCCACCCTCCTGACAGAGACCTAACTGCCGTGGTTCTCCAGCATAGCTCAGGCATTAGCTCAGGTCTGGGAAGCAGCAAAGCCATGTTATCTCAGCATGCCACCCTGGGGAGGGCATGTCTGGCTTCATTGCTTCCAGTTTTGGAGCAGGCTTTGTTGCTGAGAGCTTGGGAATCTCTGTGCCACAGATGTTCGCATGCCCTGAAAAGCAAATCCAGCCTATTATACTGCATACATCAAATCTGACATGCAGTTGCTGGCCTTATTGCCATCCTAGACAAAACCATAAAAAAATTGAAATATACTTACTTATTTCATATCTTCAGTCTTTCTTACTTACCAGACTTGCTGGTCTCCTCTTTGACCTGTGGTGTAACTCTCATGTCTGTGCTTCAGAACTGCATTCAACATTTTTGAACTCTTTCTTCACACAGGATATCTGCCTTTCACTTTTAGTCTGGGTTTTTGTTCACGTTGATGTGCAGGCAAGAACTTTGAAGTCATAAACTTTATTTTCCTGCTTTTCCAACTATCATTTTCAATCTTACAGGCTGAAAGTGCTCACTTAACTGGTGCAGCAAAAGTTCTGCCCTTTCTCCTTACTTTTTTTTGTCTCCCTAGCTCTCTGTCCAGTTTTGTCTTCTTCTCACTGTTCTTTTTCCTCCCACTTTCATCTGTCTTCTTTTCACTGGTCTGTTCCTAATTTTATTTTATTTTCTACAGATCTTTGGTTTAAAAAAACTCACCTCTGACTCATTCCCCTCAAAATGCATTCAAAGAAATATCTTCATTCCTCATATTTCTTCAAGACCCTTACAAGCAGGTTTTGTTTCTGAGGTTTTGGATAGATATTTCACTTCCATGACAGATATTTCAGGGTTCATATCACTGCATCAGAAATATAGCCAGTCCAGACTCATAAATCAGTATTACTAAGGTGTACCTGAAGAACTGAAACACTTTTATTGCAAACATCAGTGATAATATGGGTCTCAGAATTGTCCTGGAATATGGATGAGTACAAACCATTTAGGAACAAATATTCTGGCTGATAACTGACAGCCAGCCAAAAGCAGCCCCTGATAAAGATAAATAACCTGTACTCAGGGAAATTTTTTGCATCATTAAACATGGTGAACATATTAGCTAGCAGGGGGTGGAGCTGAGTCCCTAAAGAGATAAATCTAAATTATATGCGCTGCAGTGATCATAACAGTAATGCACCATCTTGGCTAACTAGCTGACATCAACGGGGAAGGGAATTTCAGATTTAAATGAACCAAACTAAAGAGCATTGCTGTACGCATACAGATTAATTGGAGCACATTCACAAACTTTTTAGCCTTTTTCTGTGGTCTGTTTTCATTGGTGTCAAAGCACAAGGAGTTTAGACTTTTCTGGTCAGTCTCTGTGTAATTTTTTATTCTCACTTTCTTATGTGGTTTGATTAATTACTCCTTTGTTTGCCTTCCATTAATCACCTTATATCATAGTTGTATCAACTCTTGCCAAAAACTTATAGATGCATAGTAGAAGTTCAGTGGCATTTTTCTGCAAACAGGCGAGTACACTCAGTGATTATACACAATATTTCAGAAAGGAAGAACTCTGAAATCAAAGCAAAGCAAACAGTTACACAGACACATGTCTGAACAATCAAATTAAGGTCTGTTAAGAGAATATAAATTGGATTAAATGTTTTCCATAAAGGACATGAAGTATGGTTTTAAAAGCATATCAAGTGTATTTTCTTAGGACGAGGAATGTCTTAGTAATAGATAATTACCTGCTTTTAAATATGTGTCCTTGTTGTTTCTGAGAAAAAGTTTGGGTTCAAACTGCTCAAAGGTGCATGGAATAAAAAGATTAATGTTAATTGGTTGAAGTTGACTTGTTGAAACTTACGGTTCTGTATAACTAATTGAACCCATTTATTTTCTGTTGACATGACAAGTAAGGAAATAAACCAGACATAACTAACACATTTTTTCAGTCAAAATCAAATACGCATTTTTCACAAATAATTGGTTCTCAGGTATGTTATTGTCCTGCTAGTTAGTAAATCTCTTCAAAAGGCTCATCGATAAATCAGCAGTTTTCCTTCATATATAAAGATACACTTGCAAATGGATTTGATGTTTGATAACTCTTCATGCAATGTAAAGAGTATTTGATAACACCTGGAAGTAGCATCAGAGTGCGGAAATGTGACCTGCAAAGGGCAGTACTTTTGCTCCATTCCTCGCCTGGTCTCGGTTCCAGGGCTGTGACTGCAGTGAAGCAATTCCTGTGGGTGCTTCTGGGCATCAGACCTATGGTTCCTAACCATCCATCAGATTACCTGGGCTGTTTCTCTCCATGGGGAAATGATGATGAAAGGTGGGAATTGCTTACATTGATGGTAGTAAGGAATTGTTCAGCTGTCTGCCTGTGAGAATTGTGTTCCGTCTAGAAGGGCTGCATTCAACGGCAGTAACTCTGTGGCCTGAATATGTGGTTTAAATGGGCTGTTGCAAAACAAGGAACTTCAGAAGCTTTACCAGTGGCCAAAAGGGGCTTGTCCCTTAGAGGAGCAAATGAAAAATGGCAACTAGCGTTTTACGATGCTGTTGCACCCTGCAGAGATACAACTTCTCAGAGTGGCTGTGTTGTAGTTCACGGCATTTAGCAAAATAAGAGATAAATCAAGAGAGATGATAGAGTACACTTGCTAGACAAGTCCCCGTAAGGTAACAAACAGAAAAATTACAGCTTGACTGTGTGCTGAAAGTGCTTAGCTGATTTCCAGTACTGGGCATTCAAAAAAGTGGATGGAGGGCAGGAAACCTCTTGACTGCGTGAAAAACTCCAGTTACAAGTCCTGATTTGGCAGAGCACCCAAATCAACTGGTTTGGTAAATCAACTGGTTTTGATGCTGAATAGCAAAGCTCCACATGAAAGACCTTGATTAAGCAGTCTTGGCAGAAAATTAAAAAAAAAAAAAAAAAATTCATAGACTTCTCAGTTCTGTCACAATTTGACTGGAAATTTATGAGCACTTTTGTATTACTTACAGATGTAAAATATGGATTATCCAGTCTCATCTTCAACAATAGTGACTATTGTCATTGTCATTGCTCTTGAGAAAGTTCTGGATTTATACACATGGGAGGACTAATGTAACATCAGCTAAAATGAGTAAAGGACAAGAAATGTCAGCCAGGTTATTGTAAGCAGGCATTAATCTATTTTTAAAAGGTGCATCTCTATCATTTGATAATTTTGTCTACAAAAAGGGTGCTGCAATTTGACTTCATTAAGGCTTCTGAGCTTTAAAAATGTTTTCCCAGACTGGTCGTTCCCTTTATCTTTTCCTCTCAGAGGAACTGATTCAGCAAGGTGCATCAGCTGAGGAGTAACTAGTTTAAACATTTGAATAGGCCTTTGATTTCTGTTCCTCTAATAATGTGTCCAAAGCTTCAGACTCACTCATATAGTATATTAAATTGAAGACTTGTCTTCCTCCTACATTTGCTCTTTTTGGCCTTTATCTTTGCTTCTTTTCTGTGGCTTTTTTCTGTCTTCATGTTCTGGTTTTGCTCATGTTTTTTGTTCCATCTTGTCTCTTCTCTTCCTAATTTAATCTCTTTTATTTTAATTTCATTTAGAGATTGCTAATGGAGTAAAATAATCAAGTAAGATAGAATAGCAAAGTAAAATCAACTTTAAATTTGAAAGCTGAGCAATTTTTCTCAGGTCTTGATTGACTATTAAGTTTCATGAGACTCGAAACTTTTCACTTTACAGAGAAAACCAAAATACCTTGAAGTCAATAGAAATCTTTCTACTGACTTCAGTGGGTTCCTGTGTAGGGAGTACTCTGATATTCTTCCTCAGGTTTAAGAAGAGTCTAACAATTTTTACAAGGCCATTTTATTTACAATGCCTACGGAAAAAAGCCAAACCAAAACCAGGTCAGTGAAAAATGTTGTATTCCTTGTGTTTTGTATACCTAGAATTTTGCAGTAGCCATGATCATATAAGACCCAGGGAGGAAAGATTAACCCTGCCATCCATTTACTGAAAGCAAGAAATGCTTTGATATGTTTCTTTCAAGCTGGGAGTTATAACACTTTGTGAAAACAGAGTAGAAAATGTCTACTTTTTATCCTTGCAATGAAATTCTGAGTAAGCAGTTCCATGTGGACTGTCATTTTCTTTCCTAATTGTAAATCCTTTCTAACACCTTTCCATCACTTTATTCAGCATTTTTAATAACCAACAGTAAATGTGAGTAAATCACATTGACCCTTAAGGTCCACATATAGATCAAAATAAACACACACAGATTAAACACGTTGTTGCTTTTACTGCAATGATATGCAAACAATTATATACCAGGTCAGTCTAGGGCACCATTGATATTGCTTGCCAACCAATTTATTTGTGAAACCTCTGACCCTCTTTAATGTGCTTCTTCAAAGAGGGAGACCTAAGAGACTCTTAGATATGACTGATGGAAAATTGGCATGTCTTTTTTTTTTTTTAACTAGTTAAAAATTTTGAATATATTTATGATTTATTTCTAACATAAATGAAAGATAAACTGATAGCAATTTAAAATCTGCTTGGTGATGCTTATCTGAGATATTTAAAAACATACAGATGTGGTTTCACAAGAAATATTAAAACATACTACAAAGCGTATAATAGACTTTCCTAATTTTTATCCACTTTTCCATTGGTCATTGTGGTGGGTTAAGCCTGGCTGGAGACCAGGTGCCCACTAAAGCCACTCTATCATTTACCTCCTCAGCTGTGCAGGGAAGGGAAAATATAAGGAAAAGCTCATGGGTTGAGATAAGGACAGGGAGGGTTCACTCACCAGTTACTGTCACAGGCAAAACAGACTTAGCGTGGGGAAAATTAATTTAATTTATTACCAATCAAATCAGAGTGGAATAATGAGAACTAAAATCAAATCTTAAAACACCTTCTCCCCAGCTCTCCTTTCTTCCCAGGCTCAAATTCACTCCAGCTTTCCTCTACCTCCTCCCCCCAAGCAGTGCAGGGGAACAGGGAGTGGAGGATTATGGTCAGTTCTAAATTCTGTCACTGAGAGAGAAGACTTCTTGCATTTTTCCCTTTCTCCAATGTGGGGTCCATCTCATGGAGGATAGTCCTTCACAAACTTCTCCAATTTGAGTCCTTCCCATAGGTTACAGGTCTTAACAAACTGCCCCATCACCAGTCCTTTCCACCGGGTGCAGTACTTCAGGAAGAGATTGCTCCAGTATGGGCTTCCCATGAGATCACAGCCTTCTTTGGGCATCCCCCTGCTCTGATGTGGGGTCCTACCCACACTGCAGCAGGGTGTCTACTCCCCTGTGACACTCCATAGCTGCAGGAACCCAGCTGGTCTCACCATGGGCTGCTGGGGAATCTCTGCTCCAGTGCCTGGAGCACCTCCTCTCCTTCCTTCTCCACTGATCTGAGTGTCTGCAGAGCTGTTCCTCTCACATCTTCTCACTCTTTCCTTCTGACTGCTGCTTCCCTAGCAGTTCCCCCCACTTCTTAAATATGTAATCCCAAAGACACCACCACCTGTCGCTGATGGGCTCAGCCTTGACCAGCAGTGTGTCCATCTTGGAACCAGCTGGTATTGGCTCTGTCAGATATAAGGGAGGCTTCCAGCAGCTTCTCACAGAAACCTCTCCTTCACTACCAAAACTGTGGCATGAAAACCTGATACAGCCATAGGAGAATATGTCTGCCTGTTTTTCCAGGACATACTTTAGGATATTGTCTTTCTTGAAAATGTCACTTTAGCTAAAACAGTGTTTAGGCACAAGATACCTTTTTTTAAGGACATTATCATGTGGCGATTTGCTTATATTGTTCTCATTATTATAGCAGTTAGGATCTTACATTTGAATCATCAATACATGATACAGAGAGGGGAAAACAACTTTAGAGCTGCATACAAAATAGACAGTGTAAATCATGACAATACATTAATCTTCCAGGATTTAAAGCCAATTATATTTCTAATGCACTCAATCCTCACTAGATGCTCAAGAGAAGTACACACAATACTGAATTAAAAAGTGCACTCATTAGGATTCAGAAAATGAATTTAAATCTTTTAATGTCAAGTATTTTTAATAATTTCTAAATTTAATTTGTGAGCAGCATGCTCAATATCAATGTATTTTTGAATAAGATTGCCTTTTCAAAGAATGATAAAAACTAAGGTCAGTGAAGGTGTGTATTAGTACGCAGACAGAAAATTGTTATTGCATATATTGTTCAACTTCTTGGAGAAGTTATAAAGTAGAAGGATATATGTATTTATTATTTGATTCTTAAAAAGCTATCACGAACCCATATCTTCTCTTTGTACACAACCATCTTCAGTTCTAGCTCTTGACCTTTGCGCATTGTTCATATGAAAACAGAAACTCAAGCAAAGCCATGTTTACATTTGTCTGCTCTCCTGTAACAGCTCATTATGTAATTGACTGAGATTTTTGCAAACATCCTGAGCAAGATGCTTTTTTTGAGACAAGCATGCATTGTCCTGTTGGAGTCTTTTTTTTTATATATATACACAGTTTCCCTTAGAATTCAATTCATCATTGCAGATCATGATGTAATTGTAGTAGATGGATGCTGATCCCTTTAAAATGTGGGTAATAAAAGTCAAACTTCTGAATGGTCCATGAAAGCAGGCTGGAGTGTATGAGATGATAAAGGGGGAGAAAAATGTGATTGCAGTCAGCAAAAGGAAACCATGATACTGCATTGCCAGTCACTGATTAATAATTGGCAACTCTTAGTAAATTCAGTGAAGGCTGAAAGCTCTGAAGGCTTCACAGAAACTTGATGACACAAGATAAAGGAGACTGGGTTTGTTCTGGCTAGGAGATGAGTTCATTTGTCCAAGCAGCTCTTTGTAGCCTGCCTGAACGGCACTAGCACCCTAGTTTTGCATATAATAAACTGAAACGGCTGTTTTTCGTTAAGGTGGTGTTCTCCTCTAGACATTCAGAACATGGATAGTTGTACAGACAGAGAAAATAGGAAAGGCAGCTGGATGCCCTTAAGGAATTTTGACTATGGACCTCATGGTGATTCTTTCTGTCTGCCCCAGTTTGTGGTTGGTGCCATTGCCAGCTGGAGCTGCTCAGCTGGCATGCCATGGTCTGAGGCCAGCCCAAGGGACGTGAATGTCTTTTCTGCACCTGTTTGCAAGCAGGTATTGATGTGTGTGTCTAAACGTGTGTGTGTGCATACACACACGTGATCATTTAGCCTTGCGGTTTGCACACGATACATCACAGTGTAAGGTAGGTGATGTGTTTACTGGCCTGTAAAGGGTGGAGTACTTCAGCAGCTGTAGAATGGACTTTGTAGGGTTTTCTTAGAGAACAAAAACTCTGATGAGACAACAGATGCCACATGATGTTTGATTTAGGTTGCCCAGTATTTTCTAATTATTGCCTTAGACTGCAGAGCTGGTGGTGAGGTAGAAACTGGAGATGTTTTCTGCAGCAGACAAAGATTTAATCTCACTTTACTGATCTTAGAGGCTCAGCATCTAGTCAAAATTTATTTCACCAACTCTCCCTGGTAGTCCAGGTTGAGGAAGAGGCAACCACATAAAGCAATTAATCCCAATAATTTTAAATTATACTCTGGTGTGAGATTAATCATCATTCAGTCCCCTCCCACTTCCCATTGACTACAGAGGCAGTGAAAAAGACTACCTTAAAACAGATGGCTGTCTTTCAGATGGCTAAAAGTATGTCATATGATGCATATCCCAAAGGCTAAGTGGACAATTACAGCTGTCCTTGATATTAGCAGTTTTATTCCTCTGAAGTAGATACTACTTGTAGCAGTCAGTATTGTAGCAGCCTTTGTCACATATCTGCCATATGGGTCATGGATGTATTTCCCAGGTCTGTTTGGACCATAAATATTCCATGCAGATCCAGGTTTCTGCCTTCATGTCAGATTAAATTGGGGTGAAGAGGCAATTAGTGCCATGAGAGCTGAGTTGAGAATTTTATGCCATAGTGAGCTCAACTGTGGATTCAATTGTGGAAAACAGGCTAAGTGTTTTGAGTGGTATTATTACCTAATTACACTTACCTAATTACATTTTAATTAGGATGAGTAGCCAAGGGTTCAGCATTCCCAATAAGAAGAGGCTTCTGTCCGAAGGAGTTGACAGCTCTTTGGAAGTTATTGCACAGGAACATTATCAGTTTCAGTCTACTTTGATTTTTAAAGCTCATTCCTGTAATTTTGTGTATAGGCAGACTAAAGAATTACTCAATTTGAAGTGTACCATAAATTCTGTATTTATGGATTGCATTTTTACTTCATTCCTTTTTCACAAAAAGACTTTGCTGTGGGAATGTGTTCATAGACTGACATTTCACAGAATTTTTACAATGATTAACACAGAAATGAAACTGCACTATCTCTGAATATATTCCAGAGAAGACTGAGCAAAGTCTATGACTTTGACCTATTCAATGTTTTCAATTTTGTGTGTAAGCCACTTCCACTCTCCTCCATTTCTAATTTTGGTACTTTGTGAGGAGGATGTAAAATAGTCAGTCCATCAATACACGTAATAATGAGAAGGTCATAAATGCTGATGTTAGTGAACAGGAAAATACCTTGCTGGAAACCTGGTCACCTCCAAGTGTGCTTGTACTGTGACGGGTGGTATTGCAAATGGTTATACTTATTGTCTTTCTTTCTAATGAGCTTTATTCAGTTTATTTTGTTAAGATTTTGACTTTTTTTTTTTTTTCCTATTGGCACTGTTTCTCATGTTAGACTGTTGTTCTAAATACTAACATTATTTAGAATAAAAGTTCTGTATTCAGAAGTTATGACTCTATCTACTACAACTGAGACCAGTAACCTCCTTTATGATATTTGAATGCTTCTCTAGTCACTGCTTAATATATACTTATGCAATGATTTCCCTGGGCTTGTTTACACGCTTAGGATGTAATATGTGTATGTACTGCATATTTCAGAATTGTCCCTCAGTTAACAATTATTTTAATCATATGCAAGTCAGGACGAACTTATTTCTAACTTTGTATATATACCGTGGATTGCACAGTTAGGTGGGAATAAAACATGATAAATTGTGTTCTTCAGATAAGCAGATATGGTGACTCAAAAGACACGAAGTATACACATCTGTTGGATAAAGACTTCCATGTTTATGCAATAACTTTCCAAAGAGGAAATGTGCTTTAATCATTCATGGTTTTTATTTCGTTGCCTGATGTTTCCAGAAACAAGTTCTTCTGGGCATCACATTAAAGCATTGGGAGATCCTAGTCAGTAATGCTGTAGCATCATTCCCAGACATACTTTGCCTTCTTTGCTCAGACAGTGAGCAAATCAAACTGTGATATCTAAATTCTCATGAGAAAGAGAGTAGTGACACCCAAATGTGATTCCAATAAGAGACCAATAGAAGGTACAAATATAAATATAATCTGGTTACCGCCCTAAAACTGTGACTTTGCAGACTTTCCTGGATACTCTGCTTTGGATAGTTCTGTCACCATAAGGATGTACTTAATGTAGGATTCTGCTATTAAAATAAAACAAGCAAAAAAGAGGTGTTGGTAAAGCATAATGACAGAACATAATACAGAGTGTGATTTGGTACAAAGACATTCAATTGGTTGCATAAATCTAAATACTAAAAGCGTCAGAAAGTATTAAAATATTTCCATTGTTACATGGGGACAGAAAGAATAAACATATTGTTCTCCCAAAAGCTGTGTTGAAGGATCTTTAACATGCTTAGTATCAAGGGATTATGATGATAAAAGTCCTTTGCACATTTGCTCACTCTCGTTCGTTTCATCTTGTTCAGCTGCTCTCTCACTGGTACGCATTAAACATATATTTTGAAGGGATCTGTGCCAGAACATGTTTGCGATGATGTAAAGGTCGTAACCTTTTCAGTACCTCTTCATAGGACGTTTGCCTTCAATTATTTCCATCTTCAGTTTTTGAAATGTCAGGTTTCAGTTTTAAGAGGAGTGATTTCTGCAAATGAATTCTAATATATTTACCAGTTCCCTTGTCCTGTCATCATAACAGGTGGTGGCATCTTCACAGAATTTTGGTACCTCTGTTTTTGACAACATTCCTTCACAGCAGAACCTCAATATATGACCTAGGACAAGGAAGTTTAGGTGAAGATAGGAAAAATAAGGTAGACACTTTAATGTTAACTACCACTCATTTGCATTCTAAAGGATCTCATGCAAGTTCTTACACAAAAGTTTGCATATCAGATAAACATATCTGTATTTTCGTATATAGTTGCTTGTTCTTCATACCTTTTTTATTCCAGTTGTGCAGTTTTTTGGGGGGGTTGTTTTGACAGCTATTGTTTGTGCACCTTTATATTGGCTCCTCAAAGGTTGGGGCTTTCACTTTGGTACATGTATTCACCCCTGTGATCCTGTTAAAATGTGTATAAGAAACCTTCTTGCTGTACATATAGATTTTTCTTCTTCAGACTTCAAGGCTGTCTTGACTAGTGGCCTCGTTTCCTGCAAGTCCTTTTAGCCAAATATTATTGACACTTTCCTATTACTCAATATGTCTCTCTCACAGATGTGTTGGATTTAATTATATCACAACAGTTTTAACTTTATTGGCTGAGCTGTTGTTCCTTCCAGATGCAAATATAACCAGATGTGCTACTTAGAGCCCGATCCCATTTTATAGCTGTTCTTCATTCTCCTAAAACCTAGTATCAGGCAAGAGCCAAGTGCAGAAATTTGGGGTCTTGGTTAGATGCAGGGCCCTCTGCACACCAGTCTCTGGTGTGGGTCAGGAGAAACCAGCTGCAGAAGGGCAGCTGCTTCGGCAGAGGGAGGAATGAAGTAAAGGAACTGCTATGCGCAATGAGAACTCTTTTACTTCCTTAAAACAAACAAAAAAAAAATTCTGGCTTTTTGCTTATTAAAACCAGCTTCCTCCTCCATCTCACAAAGAAGAGAGACAGATGAGAAAGAAAACTCATTCATAGAAAAAACAGCCTAGAAGCATCACTCAGAAATTACCATCTGTTAACCCTTGATGTCCAAATGCTACTATCCTAGTATGGTAGCTCCAGTGGCTGGGGATATTAATTACAAGAGGGAGTTGCATACAACATTTGGAATATCTTGCCCAGTTTGATATGGCATTACATTACTCCAGACCTTGTTATTTTATGTTTTCTATGGACTGAATGCCGGCTAATTACTAGCTAGGCCTCATGCCTATAAAAATAAGCTAGCTTTAAATTAGAAAAACTGTTTTAAAGAACAGGTATAAAAATTCTAGTCCTCTGCAGGCTGACCTTATTCTTGACACTTTCTCCAAATTCCATCTCTAGCCTGCATTCCTCATGGAAAATTTTATGGAGTCTGTTGAAAGGAATACTTCTAAATCTCCATAGAGAGAGAGAGGACTTGTTAAATGGGGATGTGGAAAAGAAGAACAGGTTGTGGGGAAACTGCAGAGTGTTGGAAATCACAGGACTCATCACAACCTAAGATATTTCTGGGGAAATATCCATGGATCCTAATCTTGGTCTTTTTTCTATTATGAGAACATTTCTGCAGGGCAAAAATAATTCTTCAATTTAAAAAGAATTTGATGATAGCTAATGACACAGCGCTCTGTGATTTAGCCTGCTAATTAAAAATGACGTAACAAAAATGAGGAGGGAACTGTTTACAAAGGTACTGATTCCAGCTTGCAGCATATTTGAAAACCTTGGGAGTGGTAGGATAAGGGTGGCCTGTGTATGAACATGAGTTTAAGAGACCAGTTTAAGAGACTTGGCAGGCAAATTCAGATTAAGTCATCAGACAGTCTTTCTAGTTTGCACGTGAACTAATGACCGTAGGTTCATTGAACTAAATGAAATGCAGTGTTCACCCACTGTTTCCACACAGGAAGCAAACTCAGTGGCTTTCTTCACTTTTGCATTTGGATCAGTAATTTTCACTATGGCAGGGTGGATTTTAGACAGCAATGATCATATTACAAATAAAAGCACAGTTGCTAACACCTGAGGGCTTACCAGGGTGTACTCTTGATTGCTTGCACATTTATGAGAGCTTCCTGGGCTCAAGAATTAATAATGGTACTTTAACAATTTTCAAAGCAACATTCTGGCTCAGCAGAGTTTGTCTTTTTACTGCTTCCATGTCCAAGGTACTCATTCCCACCTGTGTTGTCACCCTCCTTGACAACACTGGACGTTTTAGGGTACACACTGATCACTACATGCCAAACGGGTAGTCTAAAGGGGTATTCAGACAATTTTCCAGAGAAGGAGGTAGAGAGGAGTCATGGTTTCCTGGAAAATATTTTACATTAACTATTCTGAATTTTCACCCCAGTATTTCCCAAGCCTTGCTTGAGACACTGAAGGAATAAAAATGATTGAGGTTGTACCTAACCATGACAAGAACTGTGAAATTGTAGTGACAGGACAAGGGGTAATGGGTTTAAATTGAAAGTGGGGAGATTTAGATTAGATATAAGGAAGAAATTCTTCACGGGGAAAGTGGTGAGGCAATGAAACAGGTTGCCCGGAGAAGCTGTGGGTGCCCCATCCCTGGAAGTGTTCAAGGCCAGGCTGGATGAGGCTTGGAGCAACCTGGTCTAGTGGAGGGTGTCCCTGCCCATGGCAGGGG
The DNA here is from genome assembly GCA_027574665.1 of Rhynochetos jubatus. Classification (NCBI taxonomy): domain Eukaryota; kingdom Metazoa; phylum Chordata; class Aves; order Eurypygiformes; family Rhynochetidae; genus Rhynochetos; species Rhynochetos jubatus. The sequence continues at coordinate 84,830,030 of CM050650.1, read as the reverse complement.
TGTTGGATCCAGATGATTTTTGATGTCTCTTCCAACCGAATCCATTCTATGTTTCTATGAAATGGAGGCCATGAAAACAGACATATCACCTCTAGTACATCAAGGTACATAGAATCATAGAATCATAGAACGGTTTGGGTTGGAAGGGACCTTAAAGACCATCTAGTTCCAACTCCCCTGCAATGGGCAGGGACACCTTCCACAAGACCAAGTTGCTCAAAACCTCATCCAGCCTGGCCTTGAAGACAGCCAGGGATGGGGCACCCACAACTTCTCTGGGCAACCTCTTCCTGTGCCTCACCACCCTCTCCGTGAAGAATTTCTTCCTGAAATCTAATCTAAATCTCCCTGCTTTCAGTTTAAACCCATTATGCTTTGTCCTGTCACTACAGGTCCTTGTAAAAAGCACCCCCACAGCTTCCTTGTAGGCCCCCTTCAGGTACTGGAAGGCTGCAATAAGGTCTCCCCAAAGCCTTCTCTTCTCCAGGCTGAACAAACCCAATTCTCTCGGCCTTTCTTTGTAGGAGAGGTGTACCAGTCCTCTGATCATCTCCGTGGGCCTTCTCTGGACTTGTTCCAACTGGTCGATATCCTTCTTATGTTGAGGGCTCCACAGCTGGACACAGTACTCCAGGAGGAGTCTTACAAGAGCAGAGTAGAGGGGGAGAATCCCCTCCCTTGACCTGCTGACCACACTGCTCCTGATACAGCCCAGGATGCGATTGGCTTTCTGGGCTGCCAGTGCACACTGCTGGCTCATGTTCAGCTTCTCATCCATCAGTACCCCCAAGTCCTCCTCTGGGCTGCTCTCGATCCATTCTCCACCCAGCCTGTACTTGTAGTTGGGATTGCCTCAACCCATATGCAGGACCTTGCACTTGGCCTTGTTGAACTCCATGAGGTTGGCAGAGGCCCACCTCTCCAGCCTGTCAAGGTCCCTCTGGATGACATCCCTTCCTTTCAGCATGTCGACCGCACCACACAGCTTGGTGTCATCAGCAAACTTACTGAGGGTGCACTTGATGCCATCATCCATGTCACTGACGAAGATGTTAAACAGGACCGGTCCCAACACAGACCCCTGTGAAACACCGTGAGTTACTGGTCTACACTCAGACATTGACTCATTGACCACAACTCTTTGTGTGTGACCAGTCAGCCAGTTCTTTATCCATCGAGTGCTCCATCCATCAAATCCATGCCTTTTCAATTTACAGAAAAGGATGTCATGTCGTACATGGTTAACTGGAGCACAGTGGGTACCTCAGTGTCCTAGGAGAGCCTTCACTACCCTGTGATGTGTCTGGCAGAGGGGTATTACAAAACCATGCAACATTTTCTTTCACCTAGGAGGATTAATCTTAAAAGAATGTCTCTATTCGACTGATTTTATGCTGATTCGTACCTTTGACCACTGCAAACCACGCAGGCAAAACTGAGGGCTGGAACCACCCTGTGAAACAGGAGATCACTCGTGTCTTCTACCTGGGCTTGTGCTGCTCCTGGTTCCAAGGTTGTCTTCTTGCCAACTATATTCTACTCTGGGACATCTCCAACAGATATGGCAACAGTCATATTAAACTGAGGAGTAATACAGTTACGTTTAGTACTGGGAAATCATGACAACACTACTGGAATAATCTCCATTTGTGACCTAAGGCAAGATTTACATGTGTGCAATTTGAAAAGAACAACATGCACAGAATCCAATATGAAGATGTGATTCTGAGGCAATAGCTTTACAAACGGTTCATCTAGGATTTTAAGAAATGAATGGCTGACCGAGATCACTGTTATCTTAGAATGTTTTAAGAAGTAGGAGCTGTGTAATTCAATTTTTAAATGGAATATTTTTAAGATAGCAAGAGAAAAGAACTAAAGTAAATAAGTGTTAGAAAATACAATGGAAAAGAGAAAAATGCAAGACTGACAAAATCTTTGAGAAATATACTGATGAAAAGAGAATGTGGAAAGACTGAGATCTTTTGTGTTAAATGTCTTCTTATAGAAAGAACAATATTATATGGGAAAAAAGTGTTGTTTGAAATTTTTATTTTAACATCAGATGACATTCACAAACAGTACATTTCATAACCTTTAAGGCCATGTAAATTACATACAACTGAACTGTTTCTAGCTGAGCAACTTGTTGAAGATCAGTGGGAAAATCTTTGCATTATTTACTATCCAGATGGAAAAAAGAACTCAAATCTGAGCTTTCTGATCATGAACTTTTTCTTAAGAGCTCACAAATAAAAAAATTGGTCTCTATTAAATAATAAATATGTTTATTAAATAATAAATATTTTAAGTAAAACATCATACAGATATGCACCAGTATACTATTGGAAAATGGATTTTATCCTGTCCAGAAATGACTGCTTTTAAAACAACAAGCATTTTCAATGAGAAGCTTGTCTTTGATTATCTGGATTGTGCCAAATGCGGTATATGTTATTTGTTCAGTGCAGTCCTATAAAATTTAGTTACCAGAAGAGATACGCTAATATGAGCTTTTTATACATTTTACCTGTGCAGCTGTTGTACTGTTAAGTTTACGTAATGCCATCAGACACAACTTGTGAAATGTGTAGCTTTCCCCAGAAATTGTGACTCAATGGGAATTTTGATTGTTGATATGTTAGGATGAACCCATCCAAAGGGATTTTGGCCTACTTCAGATCTGTATATAGAAACCTCCTTTAAAAGCCAACACGTAAGACTCCATCAGTGAAAGATGTTTTATAAGATATTGCTGAAAAAAATAATTTAAAAAATACAACTCTTTATGTTAATGTAAATCTATGTGTTGTGTGTGGTTTTGTGTTACACCCCCACCCCGCTCCCGTCCCCGCCCCCCCCCCCCCCCCCCCCCAAATTGTAACAGTTAATTTAATTGGAAGAGTTAAATACATAAAAATCAGGACCATTAATCACAGTGATAGAAAAGAGGCAGAATCCCTTTTCAATACAAGAATAATGTATTGCCCTCGTGACAGTATATTCTTTCATTATGATTTTGATTATCATAGGACTGACTTCACTCATAACTGGCAGTAACTCCAACGCTTGCAATTCATGCTGAAATAAACATTGCATTCTTCCTCTCTGAACTGAACCTAACCCAAAGTCAACATAGTTATGCTTCTGTATTTACAGGGTTGAGGGCCAGTTTATATTTCCATTATAACCTTTATTTTTAAAGGTCTTAACTTGGATTTTGCTTTTTGTTGTGTTTATCTTAGGCTTTGTATACTTAAAATATTAACTGCATGAAAACCACATGTATATGCAAAATAAAATACGCATGCCAAAGAAAAATTTTGATCCAACTTTAAAATATATGTTTTTTTCAGTGCCTGTAAGAAAAAAACCCAAACCTCTCATGAGGAATAGCCCAGAATAGACTTGGTCCAAAAATTACAGTCTGTGGTGCCAGAACTGATTCTTGGGAAACACGTAATTTTGACAGAACTTCAGGCAAGTAATAGTGATTGGAAGTTTAAAATACGCCCGTCTGTTCTTTTATGCATGCCCACGCACCCTTACACAAACTCAGATGCACAGATGTCATCAGTCTAAGTTACAAGCATACCAAAGCTAGAGCATCCAAAGTCAGATTATTTTTTTTATGCACAGCACCGAAAGCACTGGAGTTATCAAAGTAATAATCTCCACTCACACACCACAATCTCTAGCCATTCCCTGCATACCAGATCATTCCTTAACTCATGCCCAGGTGTATCAGTACAAAGATGGATACTGCAGTTGAAACTGGTGCATAGCTAGCAATCCCAATATTGTAAGGCAAAATCTTATTGCTAAGATTTCAAGTAAGGTGCACTGGATGTCATTTGAATGTAAGAATTGCCTTGCCACTCTTGCTGAGAGCCAACAAAAAACTGCTGAATATCAGGAATGCCTGAGGAGACTTAAAACAAATCAAAACCCTCCTGGTCCATCCTGGTAAAGGATGTTTAAATTAGCATTGGAAACACTTCTATACTGCAACCATCAACTTGGACCAATCTTTTCTAAGGTAATAATGTAACCTTAATTTTGACTTCAGTTAATCCAACTGATATGGTTAGAGAGAAGATTTCCAAACCATTTTAGAAGATAGATGGTGTGTGCAATTAGGCCGAGTAGTAAAAACACCACCTATGAGATAATAATTGCAAAAAAGGTGTTTGCGTAGTTAGATTTATGCTCCCATCTTCTGAATTCATGCCTATAGTGTTTCGGACAAGTTTTTCAAATAATTTTAGGAAGAGGGCAATTTGCTTTTCATAGATCTAGCCCTTAACATTTATTTGAATTTTGTTGAATTTTTTTTCTGAAAAAAAAGCCACTTTCATTTATCGACATTAAAATCATTTATTATTAAAGCAGAACTTGCCACATTTCCTTCTTTTGCAAGTATTGAATCACTTCAACAACAGCCAGCAACGAGAACTGTTTAAAAGGAATGACACTCATCAGGGATTTTTAAACAGGGAGATGCGCAGTCCTACCTGTATGGAAAAAGCCCCCACTTGATAGAAGTTATGGCCAAGACCTTGCCCCCTTGGTTGTAGCCAGAAGAGGAATCCAGAGACAAAAACTGCTCTTTCTTTATGGAGGAAGGGGACAAACAAGCCAGTCACCCACGGAGCATGTGGATATGGGCTCAGAGATCTGAGCTTGGAGTGCTGTATAGGGTTATGTGTATGAATTCCCCAAAAGGCTATGAACTGGCTGCTGTACCTGTCTTTGTTGACTCTTGCTATGCATGTCTAAACTGTAACCAAGATTTTACTGTTTGCTGAAAGGAGCAAAAGTCCAGTTTGGTGGGAACCTTGCCTGGCATGGGAATCAGGAAGGTCCATGCTCCCTACACCAGAGCTGCAGAGGTTGAGCAGCGAGATCCAGGAGCAGTGCCAATGGGGCTCATTGCCACCCTGAGTTACAAAGAGTGGTGACAACTCTTGCTGGCTGAAATGCTGCACAGGAGATCTTGGAGAAGCAAGCAAATTGCAGGGTGGAGGCACACCTCACAAAATGCTAACTGATCAAGTTCCCAGCCCGAGCTAATGGCAAATGTTAGCTAATCTCGGCATTTGCTACAGCAGTGTGAATTTCCCGTTGACAGCACTGGGCTGGAGATCTGTAACGATGATTAAGGGTACCTACTGAATCATTGTCATTTTGATTGTCATGCTGTTGGTGGTTGTATATGCAGGGATACACCACGGGTTATTTTTAAGTCTAAAGCCTGAATTATTATCTTGGTCAGAACAACACGAATATTTTCTAATCCCTTAATTTGGTGCTGGAAGGAAACCGTGGTTCATGTTGCCCCCTGTGGCTCTTCTTTTCTCTGTATTAGATGAAGGAAATGAAGCAAAGCCAATTCCAGTGAAGCTCCAAGCTTTTGAATGAAAAGTACTGGAGGTCCAGCAAGCTAAATAGGAATGTATCAGCTGAAAAAAACCCACAAAACATAAAAGAAAAGAATAATGTTTAGAAGGGTAGAGACAGGAAATTACTTGTGAGAAATGTATAACACTGAGTGATTTCTTTTTTAAATGTATGACGCCAATTTAGTGTTTAAAGCTGCTCAATGGCTGGAATACAAACTTCTTGTGAAATATGTTAGGTGTTTAGAGTCACTCAGTGGTTAGTAAAAAACCCTCCTAATGAAACAATGTATTAATTGCTCAGGGCCACTCAAAGCAAATACACATAAAATATTTAGATGTCTGGAGATGCTCAGCAGCTTGATAACCAACCTTTAATAAAGGCTATTCAGTGTTTAGAGTTGATCAGCAGCTAGGAAAACAACCCGAGCTCGGCAGTAGAAAGGCAGGGCTAATAAACTACAGAGCTGCTCAGTGGCTGCAGCAAGAGTTTTAAAGCTACACTAAAATTAGGGAGACTAAATTAAGCAACAACAGTAGAGGCACTGGTAGTTCTATAGGATTAATGGCTGGCTGGGATGAGTTGATGGCCTGTGGCTCCATTTCAGGTCATTAACCCCAGCTGGTCGTTAGTCCCCAGGAAATGCCCAGCACTGATGTCATTATTACTGTAGTGAGCAGTTAAAAAAAACCCCAACAACCAAAAAGAAACAGCCAAACAAAACCAAGAATGCCTCAGCAGCCTTATATGCGTCATGGTATGTGGATGTATGTAGTGTCTATATGTATTTTAAAAAGAGACATCCATGTTCATATTCACATCATAGGTTCTTTCTAGAACAACTGTAATGCCTTAGAGTCAGTGAGGTTATTGGGAAATCTACGTCCATTTCCACTTGGTACATGAATCAAAATCAAAGTTTTGTTGCACTGAACTCCTAGTTGGTGCTTCTTGCCATTCTCAAAGGCAAGGAGAACCACCTCAGTTAGGATACTTGGTGCAGTCTCGCATGGGTTAAGTGGAAACTGCATTTGGGGACATTCTCAGTGTCCTGTGTCCTTCACATACTGACCTACTTTCCCTTTCCTTTTTATGAATAGCAGAGTGGCAGCATTACATACTGTTATACTTTGCATTTTTATAGAAACATCTACCCAGAAGGATACTAAAGAACTTTTCAGAGACTCTACAAAGATTGCTGGGCTTGCTGCTGAAATACAGTTTCCCTTGGGATAATGGCAACCCCTTCTGGGCCAGCAATATTACACAGTAGCGTTTTAACAGGAGGAAGTCAAGATAAAATTTAATTGAAACAACAGGGGAAATTTAGGCAGGTATCACATAAATACCTACTTGAGTTTGGCCAGGATTAACTTCCCCAAGACATTCTACAACTCATTCTGACTGTTCATCCATGAATGTATCTGCCCTGTCATGGGTTTAGCATTTGCCTTATTTTGCTCAGTTTAATCATTTGGGAAGTAGTAGGTAGCTGCCATGCTGCACATTCCACAACTAAAAACCATACTTGCAGCCTGCTTCTGATATATAGAGAAGAATTTTACATTTCAGAACTGGGATATAGCTTTGCAAATCACCAGGACACACCATGACTGTTTAAATGTTATGAATTATGCTTTGGATTATACTCTAGAAACATTTACCCCTTTCTATTAACCTAAGTTAGGTACCTAAAGCAGAAATGATAGGAGTACTTCCATAAATAGCTTACAACAGTAAGGCAAGAATACAAAGGGAAAAAGCAGATATCCCTTTCACAGGAGGAGAAGATCTGTTGGGAATTGTTTTTGTTGTGATTAGGACCATCTGTTCTGGATTGCCCAAGGTTGCCCAAAGACCAAGGGATGGAAGGGCTTCTTCCAGCTCTCACAATCAATATCCAAAAGGCATCCTATCATGACTATGAGAAATTCCTTCCTGTATCTCCAGCTGATGAGCAGATTAAGTCTTTTTTTTTTTTTTTTAACTCTCTCAGGGTGACCAAAGTGGTGTCACACCTCCTAGTGTTGTTGCCCAGGTTATTATAATGACCCTTAACTTTTCAGGTTAAAATATCAAAGTATAAAGAAGTCCAGGAAACTGAGTATGAATTTATGTGCTGACCTTTTAGGTTCCTAAGTTTGGTTGTCAAGTTTTCTTGCTGTTACTACATAAAGGTCTTTGCAGATGAATTTATCTGTCATTTGTACACAACAGAGGCCTGAGAGCATCAGCACAGTTCACCAGCTGACCATGTAATTGTGGGGATAGGATAAGAAAAAGGACCCTCTTGCTATAGTCATCAAAAAAAATAGCATTCTGTGAACTTACAAATTTTGCTCACATCCCAGCAGAATTGTTACTTTCTTTGAAATGTTGTCCTTCAAATCTGTTTCATAAATTCAGTCTGCACTGGAACTGGAATTTATGAGTAGCCTTTTTTTTTCTTTTCTTTACCTGAGGAGGCCTTATTAAAAGGAAATAAATTAACTAATGTATTAAAAAGAGATAATGAATAGCAGGACAGCTGAGATCCAGTTTTTACATTCAATCATATGCTGTTAGGTTTTTCAGTTTTCAGCTTCAGATAAACCTGGCACCCTTTCCCATGTCTGTTGGGTCAGAGTGTAGAATCAAGCACAGGCAGGAGTAGTGTCGTATACTCAAAATTTTCTTATGGGCAAAATGAAATTACACCTTATATGCAAATTCTGAGTTTATGATTAGGATAATTGATATCATAGCAATTCAATAATTATTAGTCATTCAGGTCTAATTATTGTAGAAAAAGAAAGAGTAATAAAATAAAAATTACTACTGGATAGGAAAAGTCTCAATAGGAATGCATAGCTAAAATTGCTACACACAGTGCTATGGAGAACTGAGGGTGCGGTGGCCTTGACACCAGAACAGCACCACTCACTGACATAAAATCTAAAATTTGTTTACCAAACAGAAGGGGCATAGCTGGTGTCTAGTGGTTTCTGTTCTGAGTTTTCTATTTTAACACAGACACTCTGCAGAGATACTCACACCAACTAAGGTCCCTGCCCCTCTGGTTCATTCTCAAACTGCACCATGGACTTGGGAAAGCAAGGCATTCAGTCCAGCTGGTCTCCTTGTCCAAGCCTTGGCAGGTGTCCCAGCTTCCACACATAGTGGTGCTACCTTAGGCTTAGCTTTCTGCACAGAGCTGGGCATCTGCAGATATGTTCCCTCTGAGGCTCTACTCTCTTAAATATTTGTTTCTTTCTGGGGTAGATGGTCAGCATAAGCTGCAAATAGCTTTGTTGATCATGTAGCTGCAGGCCAATCTCCTTGACCTTCTCTCTGTCTAAGACTAATTAGTGGTCATTACCTTGGTTGCTATCATTTTCTAGCCTCTGCCCCCAATGTATTAAAAGGATGTAGATTTAACAGTTCATCTGTGACAACTACCAGCGCTCCTTTACTTTTTGCACTGCCTACTAGAATTATCTAATGAGTTAGATCTGTGCAGATACAGTCCAGACATTTTATCAGATGCTTTCAGGCAGTCCTTGTCCTGTGACAAAAAATGCTTTACCCTTTCCCAGTGCTATGTGTTCCCTTCCACCACCCTCTGCTGTCCACCTGGGTTGTGTATAGCAGGGTACAAGCCACTAGCATCTTAAATCCTTTACTGTGATGACCATGGTGGTGATACTGATGGCTTCTTCCTTTTCTCATTTATTTATTTATTTATTTGGATTAACTAAGGGCTGTTTTTATATGGTTTCTAAGATGTTGTTTTATCTTCTTCTTTGTCTTTTTCTTGGTTTACCACTGGACATCGCATCTGAATTTATGGTGCATTCTATTATCTTAAATTCTTGTTCTTCGATAGCCCTAAAACTCATTTTGTCCAGCTCCATATCTGCATTTCAACTGTGTGGTGGTGAGATCTTTATGCTCCTAGGGTGCCCGGGGCTAACCCGTCTCTTAGCACCCCATGCCTAGTTCTCCACATTGCAATCTGCATCCTCCCTTCTCAAGACAACTGCTGTTGTACTGGTCTTGTCTAGTTCTCCTCTATGGTACATTGCTATGTTAAAGTCATAAACACCTGATTCACGACAGCCTAACTACGTGATAGCACTTGTCAGTACTCGTCATTAGTCAAATTGCTCTTACAACTAACACATGCTTTTCTCTAACAGAGTTCCTGGTAGTTGAAGAAAGATTCAGACAAACCACTCCTGACAACTCTTGGTCTTGAGGCCTTGCAAATTCAGGGAAAACCTGTGGCTTCTTACTAGCACAGGCAGTGTCAGCACAGTATTACTGGTCTACAGGGCTATTGCAGGAGAACTCAACTCCTGCAGAGAGGAAGCCCGACTTCCTTTACTTCTATCCCTATGTCTATCCCTCTCTGGAAGATGAGAGGGAAAACAAGGTGAATCCACCTTTCCCTCCCGTTTCCATCTACAGAAAACTATGTATAAACAGTGCCTTATGGCAAACCTTTGCAAACCCTGAGCTGTTGACCTTCTGCATCTTGCAGCTGCAAAGCTGAATAATTTTGTCCTAAATTGCACACAAGATCGCAATGACACAAAACATTAATGTTAACTGCTGATGAACCTATTTCATTACTTTTAATAACATTATATCTGTGTTTGTCTGCTCAGTGCAGTGATAACTTAGTGAAGGAGAATTAATTTCACGTATTATCCACACAAGCAATAATGAGGGAAATCAGTTTTCTGTAGACCTGCAGAGAGAAGTTTAATTAAATTTGTGTATGGGCCAATTGATTCAAGTTGGTCACTTGCTTTCTGGCTGACAGTGGGACCTTAGGTCTCAAAAACAGGTGGAAAATCATGTAAATCCGTGAATGAAAATACCCCTGGGTGAAGCAAGTCTTCAGGACATCAGAATAGGAATGGAAAAGCACTATTTTGAAATTAAGTGCAGAGAAGATGTTTTTTTAAGGTTATTTTTATTAAGCTTACACTCCAGAAGGGCTTGAATAGCTATGAACTCACAGGTACCTAGCAAACCACGGGGTAGTAATATTGGTCAAATGAGGACAAAAAAAGCCTAATGCAGCCTGTCATTGCTGGGATATTCTGGTTTTATGCATGACAAGAAAAGCGATACACAGGAAGGCACGTAGTAAAGATAACCTCGGACTCAAGTGAAGATGCTTTGTGTTGTATGTACTCCCTTAGACTAAAATTCTTAGAATTTTTGAATACTTATTGCAAATGAAGTGTCTTTCACCATATCCACTACATTCAGGGGGAACAGATTCAGTGCTCGCTGATTAGCTGGACTGAGTCTGGCATACTATAATCATATGTCACAGGGTTGCTTCTCTTGGAACCTAATCTATCTGGACATCCAGTAATTTAAATACAGGTGTTGCTAGTGCCTTAATGAATCAACCTGTATTACTAGCTCCTTTAATAAATAAATACATTACTTAAAAATGACTTCTGAATCAGTGAGTTCTGACAAATCAGATGGAGTGTTTAATCTGTTAATTAAATGTTGAATTGACAGGAAGGTATAACTGGAGAAAACAAAAATAATGTTGTGATATTTCCACTTTAAAATATACACAATTCAAGCTCTAGGTGATACAGTACTACTGATCTGTAATAAAATAAATTACTGAAGGATCCAGAATTCATCTCAAAACTTCCCAATATCACGGGCTTTACAAAATTGGAGGAGTTTTGGACATTGTTCTTGGGGATACTTCTATGAAAAGAAACAGGAAAGTCACACAGCACTATACCTACAGCTGCATAATAATGCTGTGAGCTCAATACTCTCCAACCTAAAGGCACAAGGGTTAGGCAGCTGACTTACACGTGAACACAGGATTAAGCTGAAAATCATCTGTGTGACCTTCGCTTTGTGTGACTCACTCCCCAGTTCAGGGTAAACCCAGAATCTGCCTAAGAGTCTTTTTGTTCCTCTAGGGCAAAGGAAAACTTGCAGCCTAAATGCTGAATATTGCCAAGGGGCTGCTGTAGGCTCCAGGAGCATGGCAAAGGCAGGAGTGGAGGAGTGAGCTTGTGGAGGAATGAACAGATTTGTTAAAGCTGTACTAAGCTGCTACTGTTAAATTCAATTTGTCAAAGGTGTGGTATAAATTGCTCTATCAGTTGCTTGTAAATGGCATCATTCTGTATGGGAAAGGGTAAAGAAAGGGTAAAGCAATGTATTTAACTTCCAATAAGCATCTAAAATATGTCATCCTAGAGAGATGGGACTGACATATTCACTAATACAGAAATGCAAGCACCGTGCCTTCTGTGACCTTCTCTCTCTTCTTCCCCCTCTCCACATTACTGGGGAAAATTTGAAGTCTGACCAGATATGCCTATGAATCCTTGGCAACATATATTGGCAAGAAAGAGCTGAAATTGCTGTACCAAGTCATCATATCAAACCACCGGGAGTAACACTGTCAATAGTAAATTGCCTGTGTCGCAAGACAGCAGGTAGCAGCAGAAGCTCCTAGCAGGGAGAGATGGATCAGAGGTACAGTAGCTTACACCGCACTGGGGAGGATTACGAATGAATCCCCAAAGGAACATGAACAATTTGATAAAATTAGGACAGAGATTTTAGTAACATGGAAAGAACCTTTTTCAGTGAAATCCTTCCCTCTGATGCTAAGCACATCAGGTGAGAGTCTATGTTGTGCCTCTAGGAGATGCAGCACAGACCTCAAAGCCAAGAGTCAAAAGGGAGAATAATGACTTTACATTACCTCTGTATCCTCATAATTCTGGGCTGCTCCAGCAGAGCTGGCCTGAATTGCTGAAGTTATGTGCTGCGGCCATACACCCAGCACATCCATCCTATTCAAGTCTGGCTCTGTCCCTTCCTTGCCCCAGACTGAGCAAGAACTTAAAAGACAAATTATAGAAATGTGTTACCTGCAAGCAAATTCATCTTGACACAGATATATGTTGTGAAAAATCGTAGTCTGAATGTTGAGAACTGAGCAAAGTAATAAACAAATGAAGAGACTAAAAATAAGAGTCACAAAAGTCTTAATGATATCTTAGGGTTTAGTTGTTGGTTTTGGGTATTTTGTTTTACAAGACTGGGCTCTGAAGTCCTTATTTAACTATTCCTACATGCAACACTCCCACCCCAAACTTTCAAAGTCTTGAGGTGGTTGGTATACCCATTTACTTAATGAATTATCCCCATGTCAACCACGGTATGTACCAAAAATCTAGATCTGTGAATTATATTTAGGGAGGTTTCAAAACTTTATTCTTTTTTGTCTTGTGACTGTCTCAGATAAATGTAATGCTATTATCTTTGCAAACTGGTAACAGAGTGATCTCTTTCTGTGTATAGGTATCTTTTTTAATTAAATAAAGAAAATAAGGAAACAATTTTCTGCCCTACAACCTTATTCAAAAATTAACGTTTCAAGTATTGCCATCATCTTTCATGTCTTCCAAGTGGCTTGACTCCCATCCCTGTAACATTTTTTCTGATTAGCCTGCTATCCTGTTTAATCAATAGAGCTACAAAGCCAGCTATCTCTCACTCTATGGTTATCTTTCATTGTACAGTACATAATGCCGTTAGTCCTGCTGATAACAAAGAGCACACAGAGGGAATGTGGCACTGCATGTTTGTTATCTTCCACTCAGCTAAACATACGTCTCTTTCTCTCTTGGCTCTTATCAATGCAAAAATGCTGAAAACAAGTTACTCCTAGTGTTAACACTGCACATGCCACACAGTTGGGACCAAGATTTTTTGCCTATCATAAGGGTGTGGTTTGCCAGCATGACAAAAACCTGCCAATTTGATACATCACCTCGCCAACCTTTAAGAAGAAAGTGCAAAGCAGTACTGTTGGCAGCCAGCCTTACACAGACAGCCAGAATGCTCTAGGTACACTGAGGGAGTAAGGCAGGGAGATTGACCCAAAAGCTGTTCGTGGTTGACCTCAGACCCACAGAAAAAGAAAGTAATCCAGTCCCATTCTTTTCATTTCCTACAAAACATGAAAGTTGATAAGCTTTGTTCTCTCTCACGGCCATAAGAAAACAGTTAAATTGAACCTTTGCTTCAGTTAGAGAACAATCCAGCAGTTTCCCTTCTCACAGGTCTGCCACTCACAAAGGGCTAAAGTGCCTTGCTCAGAAAAAAATAGACCATCTTTTATGTCTTCCCTGACACAAAACACACTGATAGATGTAGGTCCAGACACTCTTTAACCAAGATGTATTTTGCTGTTGCCTCCAACATACACGGAAGAATCCGATGTTCCATGGTTAAACAGAACTATGACCATGTATTCAGAAAAAAATTGTGAGACACTTGCAATTTTTCCCTTTCCTCTCAATTGTTGTGTACCAGTTAATCGTTAAAAAAGCTTAAACTGATGATAACATTTTCCACAGTATTTTCCTGTTTGCTTTATTTCAAAAGAAAAGAGTAGAATGGCCCATAAGAAAAGCAGAATGTGAAAGCTCCTTAAAAAGAAAACAGATACATGTTTTCCTCTTACCTGAGGGCATAAGTGTATTGTTTTATGTGTGTATAGCATATGTATGTTGCAAAATCCTTGTTAACAAAGAATGTTTAAAAAAACCCCACCCTGTGGTTGCGTATATCTACATAGCATATCCATCTTTAGAAGTATTCATGGAATATCATGTTACATGTTTTGCAACATGACCTTTATCAGAAGTATGAACACTTTTCAAATATATAAGAAAAACAGAAATATAATTTTGCTTTAGTATTGTATTTGATGACACTCAAATAATCTCCAAAACACAGTTATGTTTGTGTTGGAATCACTTCAAAATTTGTAATTTCTAACACTATTCTGAACTTTTAGATAAGAGATGATCCTACAGTTGTGGTTTATGTTGTGCTTGATATCATGACCTTTGATAATGTGTCTCAGGAATGCAATTCAAAGCTTTGCATAGTATTTATGATGTGTTCATAACCCTATTACTACTAGCTCTAGGCAAACACTACATATCTCCATTCAGATTTTTAAATAAATTTACTTCAAGTGTGTTGATATAATGCTTGAGTTTGCTTTCTGCAAATATTCACCAAATGAGTAGGACTAGTGTGAAAAAATTGAGATAAGCAAATTTACTGTCTAATACTCAAATATCTTTTTGAAGATGGTGTTGGATTTTGTGCTGGATTCTACATTTTGGAGTTCCTTTATGTACTCTGCTGATTAGCTAAAAAAAAAAAAAAAAATAAAAATCATACAATCCAAACCCAATATAATATTACTTGATACACTTAACCAGCCAACATAAATATCATCTGAACACTCATAGTGAACTGAGCATTCTGTGAAGTAAATATTTCTCAGTAATAGTTTTTTTTTGTAGGATTAATTTTGTTAAAACCAATAGTTTTCTTTTGAGTTTTTAATTAATTTAACAGTAATTAATTTTCACTGTAATTTAAACCCTACTCTATGAAACTAGATAGTTTAACTCTCCAAAAAATGTATGCTATAATACAGACAGCTCAAGTGTCAGGGACTTATAATTGGAATTTTCCCTGTTGGAAAACTGTGTATAGTTGCTTGTAACAGTGCCAAAATTAAGTTGTTAAATTAAAAATTTTCTATACTGGATGTCTGTATTCGAATGATATGAAGTGGTGCATGTCCCTGTCCATGTCAGTGAGTAAGTAAACAAATGCATGTGCATTTGTAAATGATAATGAAATTAGGGATTAATTATAAAATTAATTTAATAAAGCATAAAACCTGTGTTAAGCTGGAATTTTACTAAAAGATAGAGGAATAAAAACATTTGGCAGTCCATTCATCAAAGTCCCTTCAGGAAGTATGCACTTAGCTAGATAGATGGCTTGAACTCTGAATGCTTTCATTAGTATGTGTCTCATTCAACCCTTTCTCAATCATAGGCACATAAAAATATTTTTATAAAATAAAGTTTGAAAAAAGTAAAGTAAAAAAATGGGTATGTATAAATATTTTGGAGACAGATTCTTAGCTGATGAAAACAGCTGCAGTTCCCTAATCTCTAAATGAAAGAAAAATATTTGAGCGAAATAGTATAAGTCTAGACTCAAGTACAGTATGCATTAGTTGTGGTGAATCCCAGAGTTTATTATACAGATCATCCCAAATAATTACCAATAAAACCTTTATATCACAAATGCAGTTAAGTTATGTTACAAATTTAACATAAAATGTATTTCAGAAATGGTTCAGAAGGTTTTATGGTTTTTTTAATTGATACTGTTATTACACTTCCTTCTATATTAAAGCCAAATTAAATTGCCATTATGAGACAACTACATAGGGCTCAGAATGATTACTGATACAGTTCTGAACCTCTAAATGATCTTAAGCAACTTGATTATAAATCACTGTGTTCCATTCTTCAGGTCTAGTATATGCCAGCATATCCAAGCTAGAAGCATTTCCTAGTTTGGATGGAAAGAGCTGCTTACCAGCCCTTTTCCCCAGACAGAAACATGCTTCTGCATTCTTGAGAATGAGGAGAACCTCAAACATCTCCCTGCTTCATAACTGGGTATTGCCCATCTTCCTCCTTAACACAACGCAATCTGGAGAAGAATTTGCATGTTTCACGGTGAACAAAAAACGTGTTTACTTTTGGTCTACTCTTCGGGTTTTTTTTTGTTGTTGTTCTTTTTTGGTTGGCTTTGTTGTTTTGGTTTTGGTTTGGTTTTTTCTTATTTGCTTTTGTGGAAGAATGTTGAAAAATAACAAATGCTTTTGAGCTGCTCAGAGGTTAAGAATGCTAGAATGAACCCTGACAGAGACAGATTAGTAGGCAGAATGCAGGGGAGGCAGTCAAAGGTGCATGATAAATGTAATTTATCACATGGGTCTGCAATTTAGTATATGAATATCTACTCCACCTTTGTGTGAGTCTCTCGTCTACTGTGGTAAACTAATCACCTGTATTTTCATAACAAATGTGACTAGTTAATACCAGGTCTTATGACCAAGTAATTGTAGCATTTTCCCCTTAATTAGTAACCAAGAAGAAAATAAAGTCATCTTAAAGGGTCTTAAATTTGGGAGAGATGAGTTTAAGTGGAAGAAAGACTTGATCTGCCTTCCATTTAAGTGCTCTAAACATAAAGAGTAGGCCGGTACACGGATTTACAAAATATTGTGGTGTGTGCCACTGCAATATGGGTAAGTTATGAGGCCACTTAAGATAATGGTGATGAAACTTGTGAGTATGTGTGTGCACATGGAAGCCAGGGGAGGCTTTCTGCTGTGTCCTTCAGTGAAAATCTAGGATGCCAGAGTTCACACACTGCCTCTGTGGTTGACCTGGTAGACTTTAGGAAACTGAAAAACACCAGACTCTCTGTGATACTTCTTGGTAAGTTAGTACCAGTCTTAGCCTCACTGCCTCGAGCTGTTTTTAAACACTAAAATATGTTGAAAGAAATATAGTAAAAATATATACTCTTACGTATGTGTTACCTAAAGGTATAATAAAATATGTATAAAATGCCACTGTTAGCTGTGTGCTAAATTTTAGATGGACAAACATACCTTGCTGCAATCCAGAGGTAAATATCTAAAGCTAGAAAATATTCATTCTTCATTTATAATCTCAACATTTCCTGCTGGTCATGACAGATCATGGCCCATGGACCTCAACCAGTACATGGGCTAGTAGAGTCTTGCTGAAAGAGCTTCACTTAGAATTGTAGCTTCCTGGAGTGCTTTGGATTGGAAGGGACCACTAAAGGTCATCTAGTCCAACGTCCCAGTTTGCACAATGCACTCCCGAAATAACAGCCTACCTGCTGTTCTGGGAATCAGACACTTGAAAATTAGGCACTGAAAATCTGTCCTTCATTGTCTGAATAGTTCTAAAAAGAAATGAAGGAGAAAACATCACCAGTGGGGAGTGAGTGGGGGGCAGATGGACCTCAGCTGTTCCACTTCTTCAGTCATGCCTGAATCACTAGGTGCAAAGCATATCTCTGACATCTTCATCTCCAAATTATCCCTGCTTTCTATGATGTGACAGTACAAATAATAATGATAGCTTAAAGACAATATTTTAAATTTCCTCTACTGCCTGAGGAGTTATTGGAGAGCCAAGCCTTCTGTGTCTAAAAGTGACACCATGGAAGAACAAGAAGATGAAACCGAAGAAATTGCAAGGAAACAAGGGACTCTTACAAAGAGAAATGGAGGGAAGAGAAAGGGCTGTGATGACAAAACACAAATGGGAAGAAGAGTGCCCAGATAGGGAATTATTAAAATTGGAAAAAAGAAACAAAACAAAACAGAACAAAAAGGCACATGAGAATAATAATACCAACATAGTCTGGCTTTGGGGTTAACATCTGTAAAATTCACTCTTTGGGGAAAATATGTTTTCAGTAGTAAGAGATAATTATTTCACAACCTCAAGAACTATTTATATTTTCCCTACTGGCAATAAATACCTGTGGTTCATGACAATACAGTTAGTAGTTTTGTTTATATTTATATGCAAATAGTGTTATTTCTAATAGTACTTAATACTGATGTTGCCATCTCAGTTCAACCTTATTGTCTACTTTTCCTCCAGCTCCACTTTTTACATTAAAAGTATGTTAATACACTTCACCCTGAACTGTGGCATATTAATAATATGTCAAGCTCCCAGAGCAGTACCTATCTATGGATTTCAAAAGACCTTGAAAACTGTGAAGCAGATGCATTTCTCAATCTCTTATAAATCATAAGCTGTGGAATAATGATAATAATAATAATAAAAAAATCCCTTTCAGGGATTTGCCTGTATCAAGAAACAAATTAGTAAAAGAATAAACTAGGCATGTACCCAGAGTTATCTCTTCTTGGCTGCTGTTGGTATTGTTCAACACAAATCTTGTTGTGAAATATATTTCTTTTTGTTGAAACCAGGCTTGCAGAATGAAAAAAACAATCCAAACACTTAGGCATACCTCAATCACACTTTTCCCAGCATGCTTTTGCTATTTCAGAACTAGGCAGAGGAACAAAAGTGTGTGAAATAAATGGAAAAGACCCACACAGGGAAGACTGACTTCTTTACATGTGAATGGTCAGCAGTCATAAATGGACTTTAGCCTACATAGACCACCACTGCTACCAAAGGACATCCTTGATATCATGAAATAACTAGTGCCAGAGGTGGTAGCAAACTGGGCTTCAATAGACATTGAAGTGCTTTATAGAAAGCTGAACACTTCAAAGAGGGAAATTCTTTTCCAAAATATCTTTTTGCCTGGTACCTGGATCACTGCAGTGAGAATGTTATACATAAATTCAAATCCTGTCAGTCTGAGAAGGGACAAAGAACTGAAATCTGCCACCCCTCCTCAAGGACATCCTGCCAGGCTTTTGGGTGAAAAGAAATTACGACCTCTGACTGAGATTTGTATGAAATGCCTAATTCTGAGAGAAGGTCCATAAGGGACAGGCCCAAGAAAAGAGGCACAGCAGCTTTCTGGCAGAAACATTTCCAATATTATTAGGAAAAGACACTTATCTGCAGACTCTGTCATCTAAGAAACATGTTTGGAGCAGTGGCTGTGACAGAGGTCTTGTCCAAATGAGCATTTTCCTCCTGGAACCTGATCTGTAGGAGGCTACGGTTTTGAGAGTTGGTGTGAAACCACATCCCAGGTCCCTGTTTATATGATCTTTAATGGGAGGGTGCTTTTATTCAGCATTTATAGGGACTTAGTCATAACTCCTCAGATAACCACCAGCATCAAAATCAGGCACAATTGGCAATACACAACACACAAAACCATAACTACTCCAGGGACCTGGAGTACATTAAGGTGAAAAATGGAGTCAGTTACAGATTTTAGGTATATCAATATTTAGGTTGTAGTTGAGTGAGGGTTTTAAGCATGAAGGTTTGGAGCACAAGGGTCTAAATTCTTTCTTTTTCCTATAAATCTGAATACTGACTGGTTTTCTCCCTTGCCCTGAATTGTACAGAATTGCCTAGCCTCATGGCTGAGGCTTCTGATGGCAAAGTACCAATGGCTGTTGTAATGTACCAAGTCTTTTGTGCACCTAGCCCTAGATGCCTAACCTTAAGCAGTGATTTTTGACAATTTTTGCTCACGATCTGAAGGATACACTGGCCCTTTCTGACACATAGCTATTTTAAGTCTAAATTCCCATCAAAGCTTCATTCCCATTACCATGAAAGCTTCATTTTCTATTGTTTCCCATCTCTGTTTAACCACTTATCCTGGGCCACTCAGTGTTTAATTTTATTGGTGCTAAAGATTGATGAGGAAGATGATGATGAAGGTGATGATGAAGAGGAAGATGAAGAGGGCAATTTTTTTTTTGGCTGGCTATTAAGATGTTTACCTATTAGTAAGGCTAACATGTAAAAAGGTTTGAAAGAATATTCTACTTGAAGGGCCTTAGAATCAGATTTTGAGAGGCTTTTATATGCTTCCAACTTATATATGTGAATCTATACAACTAGGTTTGTGTACGTCTTAGTCTGACATGTTATTTCTTTCCTGGTATTTTTCATTAAGCTTGATGCCAAAAGCTCTTGAGATGCAGATTACTGGAGCCCAGCAGAGTAACCTAGGCAAGCATCTCTGTGTGTTTGCCCTCATCTTACACTTTTTATGAAGCACTTAGGGAATTGGGTACTCTTGGAGACAGAATGTTAAATTAGCCTGACCTTGTCCCTGACCAGGTACAGCTGTTCTCATGTTCCTTAAAAATGCTGACATTTAGCATTTCAAAGTAATTTTTATAAGGCAGTATTACATTATTTCCTTGTATAAAACGTTAGATCAATATTAAAGTCATTCCATGCATGATGTAATGGAAATGTCTATTATGTTGCAGAATGTTACATAGAAAATTCTGCAGAACACTGTACTGGAAAATCAGGGGAAACTGCCTGTATTTTCACATGGACAGTTCATAAGCCTATACCTTTTAAAAGACTGGTGCCTTGGGAATAAGTCAGATAGTTTGGTGTGGAAAAGGAAACCAGAAGCAGAGTCAGTGTGAGAAAGAGAACAGGGGGCTTAGAGGACTGGACATAGGAAGCCTGGGTGAGAGCAGTTCTCTTGCACTTCCCATGTGCTGCTCACTTGATTTTTATTTATATGAAGACCACCGGCTATTGGATAAAAATAAGACAAAAACCAGCAAAAAATTTAAGTGCTCTCTGATTCATAAAGAAAAAAGTTTAAAATTTTTTATTGTCTTACAAGTCAGAAGTACCTACTGATAATGTTTGGTGAACTGTGTCTTTATGAAATAACTCTGCTTCTTTCAACATGGAGTGCCATATAGTAAGAGAAGGTGTTCTTTAGGTACTGATGGAAACGCCTATTTTTTACTTCACTTATTTAAACAAAATTTTAGTATGTAATGCCCATGAAAAAGGTCACCTAATTATGGCAGTTTTTCAGTAACTCACCTGATTCTGCCTCTACATGCACAAGCTATTCGTCAGGTGGTATACCCTATTAATATACCTCAGCTGTAACATCTGTATGCACAGGTTCAGTAATAATGTTCTGCATCTACCTTTATATTTATTGCAAATGTACTTTATTAGGAGATTCAAACCTAACACTCAGAATAAAGCCACCCACAGGCTGTTACTCAGGTCTTCCAGACATTTATGCAGGTGTTGAACTTTATATATTTGAAATAGCTGTTGACATTTTTCCCGCCTATTCTTTTTAATGAGGAATGGCCTTAAAAATAAATAAAATGAGCACAGAAAGTCTGCGATGTTTTCAAAACCTAAATAAATACAATATATAAAAAAGAACATTATTATATTTACTTTTATCTTTTTCTTCCTGTTTTCTTCTCACTTCTCATTTTACTATTCCAGACTGGGCCACAGCTGTGGTTCAGTCCATTTTAGTCTTTACTGACCAGTGGTTTCAGAGGAGAGAGACAGAAATCCCATGGTGGGACAACGGCAGCCTTCAGCCTGGCGTAATTGACCTGGAGTGCAGCTTCAGGATGAGAAGAGACATTGAGCGCTATACCAGTGGCTGTTGTCCCCTGTGCAGTAACAACACTGCTGTCTCAGGGTCTCCAACCCCATCCTCAGGGTAGGACAATTTCCTTCTTAAGGTAACTGTGTCAGTACTGGAAGGCTTTCCCATGGCATCACTAATGTTCACAGAGTGTTTGCACAGTATGACTTCCCTAGACAAATAGGAAATCTGAATAGGATTCATGTCCCCCAGTAATAACCATTCCAAAAGCCATAGGATTATATGAGCAGTGAGAAGACCTGACAGTTCAGGTTGGCAGGGACCAAAGATGTTGGTGAACACCATTACTAATAGTATCAGGATATGACCAGAGTCAGAGACCAAGAAAAACCATGGCCTCATGAGACTTCTGGCTCATTCCTGCTGGGGTCATTGAGATACTTTTCATCAGATGCTAAAGCCCCATGTACAGTAATTGAGGACACATTTGACTACAGATGGCAAACCCTCTGAAACAGGATGGGCACACACAGCATTGTGACCTGCTCTGTCCTCCAGAGATTTTGTGAAACTTTAAATAAGCTGTGGTGTAACTATGTTGAAAGGACAGGACTTGTATCTCCAAGTCACCTTTGCTCTATTTGTCAGAACTGTAAGGTTCTGGCTTCTGGGATTGAAAAACCATTTGGGAGGCTAAATGTACACACACTCACCGTGCTAATGTCTTTACTTCATGGCCATAAAACCTTTCGCCTTCCCTGACTGCAGCAAACATGCTTCTTTCCCATGAAACAAGCTCACTGTCTTCCTTAAGGATAGAGAAATCCCATCTCCTGTGGTTGTCCCCTCTTTCTCACTGCGTTCTTCAAAATCTGTGAGCTAGCATGAAGGAGAGGTTGATTTTCCAAGTCCTGGTCAAGCTATGCCCCGGAAGACCTGCTAGGTCCCTGAGAAAAGCTTCCCTTTGATGGACACAGTGCTGCTTTTGTGCTGGCTGCTTGCTTTTCCCTGCAAAATTAATCTTTCTATCCCCCTTCACTCTGCAGAGATGCAACTTAGGTTGGGAAGGCTATTTCCCCATTGCTTACAACAGACCCTGCATGTGCTCCTCTTTGGCAGGAACTAACTCTGATGGGGCACAATAGTGGAGTTGAGAGAAACTGAAGTTCTAAAGGCCTCAAAAATCCTTAGACTGGCAGCCCAAAATTTTTAATTTAAGCATGGAGGAGATGAAAGAACCTAAGGCAGCAGGAAAGACATTTCACAGAAGCAAGTAGCTCCCAATTACTTATCAAAAACAGGCACAGCATGCAAACAGTCAAGCAACACAAAACACAGTAGTATGAACACAAAGGAATGCCACTAACGAAACAGTGTGGAAAGCATAACTCAAGTGAGCAAATCTTGCAAAGACAAGTCAAGAAGGTCTCAAACCTCTTGGATTTCTTCTGTGAGACTGTTACTGGTAGGCAGGGTCACATAGTGTCATTGCTGGTGGCTCATCCATCCCTGCGTGCCAGTGATAAGGGTACCTGGTCCTGCATCCTTCTTTTGCAGGGTCATAGCATGCTGGGTCCACACAGTCAAAGCTGTTCGTGCTCAAGCCTGAAACCAGCAGCTGTAGCACAACCTTGTGCCCAAGCCCAGACACCTCCCAGAGCTGCCTGTTCTTTTCAGATCTCTTTGCTGGTTTTTTATATAAACCTTGATTCATCTGGAGGCTGAGGGCATTTGTTGCGGGTTGCAAGAGAGCCAGAGTAGGGCCAAAATGCACCTGGATAGATAAGTAGTGCAGCCAGTGCAGGGAGACAGCAGAGATGTTATGGACAGACTCGGCTGAACTGTTAAACCTCTACAACATCAGCCATGTCCTTTAATTTTGACCAAATGTGGGTACGAAGCCCACTTTATTTTAATTTCAGTGAATAACTTAAATCTGTAAAATGGCATCCAACTTATCAGTCTATGGAAAACAGATCTTTAATGTTCAGGTTTGGATTTCTTATTCCTGTTTACTGTTAGCTGGAAATACACAAGATGTATGATGGCACTCCTTGTAATGATGGCAGCTGCTTGCAGAGACACAACGGGAGTTAAAGATTATCCATTTTTGTTTCACAGCAAAAAGAAAAACTTGCTTTGAGGCCTGTGAGACATCCTGGTTTTAGGTATGTGTGCCTGAAAGCTTGGCTCTTTTTTTCTATTTCAGTCTAATAAAAGATACTAGATCTCCTTAAATCTTTGACTCTCTCCTAGCCTTAGATCATAATTACAAAAAATTACTTTCTACAGTGGCTAAAATGAAGGACTTTAAAATGCCTTAAAAAAAGAAAAATGAATTCAGGAAGGGCTATTTTTAACATGTTAGACACAGATTTTTTTCCACTAGAGATAATTAATCTGTAACTTTTCCCACAAAATAGATGTCCAAAATTAACCCCCTTCCCACCAAAAATAGAAAGCTTGTAACAGATGGAAAAAGTCACAAGACTAAATGATCGGTACTTCACATTAAATGTCTTTTGGGTAAAACAGCAAGCAGCATACCTATTTCATGGCAGTCGTTACTACATCAAAATACTCAAAGCAGAATACAATTATATTAAAAAAAAAAGATACTTTTTTTCCTTATTAAAAGAAAATTGTCAAAAAGAGAGAAAAAAAAAAGAATCTCCCATGAAGATGGATCCTGATGAGATGTATGATCTTTTTTGTTTGGGATAGGGGAGGGGGGAAAGAGAATAGAAGAGAGGAGACAGAAAAAGCAGCCCCAGGATAACAAGCTTTGTGTGAAGCAGAAAATCATACCCTTTGAGGGTCATTTTCTTTGAGTTGCTGCCTCAGGGAGATAGGAGGCAGAGATTTAACATCGTAGGAAATGTCCACTTTTGGTTGAGAGGCGCCACTGCCCTGAAACGCTCTGGAAGCAGAGAGTCCTCTCGGTCTTCCGAGGGGGCTGCAGATCCCAGCAAAGCGTTTGCACCGGATAGGTGCCCTTTTCCTTCAGCCCACCGGCCCGAGGTGGCAGGGGAGTGCTGTCTCAGCCAGCCTGCTACCCGGCGGGGCTGGGGAAGGGGAGGAGTGGCCGAGCGCACGGGCTGTGCCCACCGTGCCTGCCCGTGAGGAATACCGCTTCCAGAACGGGATCCGTGCTTCCAGCTGCTCTCGTCCGGGGGGTGGTTGTGAGCTCTCAGCCGCGGGTGGGAGCATCCCCCCGGGAAGGGGTTTTCCGTGGGACGGGCGGTCTTTCCCCACTAGGTGGAGCCTGAGCCCCGCGGTCCCGCTGGCGGGCTCGGTCCGCCCAGTCTGGGGGCACGGGGTTTTCGTCTGTGCCCGACCCAGCGGGGGCCGAAAATCACGGCCTTTGTACTACCTAGTGTAGGAAAGTCAGAAGGTGTTTATTTTAACGTTTTTGTGGTGGTTTTGTTTTGGTTGTGGTTTTTTTTTTTTTTTTTTTTTTTTGTGTGTGTGTGTGTGTGTGGTTTTTTTATTTTATTTTACAATGATCTCTGTTTGTTATGCATTAAGCTAGAGAATGCAACCATCACATCCATCAGTACCATCCCTAATGAAGCTGCTACCAGAATATTGGTTTTTGTTTGGCTGGTAGTTTTTGGTTATTTTTATATATCAGGTTACACAGAAATTACTGCCAGCTCCTAAAAATATATTAACAACAGCAACAAAAGCAGAGGCAATGGCATTAGTTGAACTGTTGGGCACGAGGGATGCTGCTTCAAAGCGTGCATACATGAATTGAAGAAAAATGTTGCAGACACCCCCATGGTTAAACTGCCCCTAAGTTATGTAAGTGGAATTGTATATCCTTGATGTGGGACAGGGAAAATATAAAAAAAAAAAAAAAAAAAAAAGTAGGTGGAAGACAACTGCACAGGCCTGCAAAAGTAGGTGTGAATAATGATGCTGCAACTCATACTTACACCAAAGTTGGTAGGTCAGACCAAGCCCTTTGGCTGATCTCTGAATGGATTAGCCGGCAGTTGCTGAAAACCCTGCCCAGCAGTTTCATTTCCATGGCCTTTCTGGAAGAGACACTTTCTTTGCTTTGCACAAGAGTTCTTCTCCCCAGTGTGTTCTGAGTCAGGAGTGGCAGGACTGGCTGGACAATGATGATTGTGTAGCATAGTCGCCTTTTAGGCTTCAACCTTTTCTTCTTCATAGGGTCAAAGATAAACCTCTTACATGCTTTGAAAAGCCTGACCCCTGTCTCTGGAAATAACTGAAGTGTCCAGCCTGGATCAAAGAAGCCTTTCCTTCAAAAACATTGTCAAAACTGAGAATTTTTTGAAAGCTTTTGGCTCTGATGAAAGCTGAATGATGAAATCGGTGTGTATTTGATGGGAAGTGTTCCAGCCAGCTCTAATAAGGAGCACTACTCAGTATTTTAATGACAACCTTCAATAGCAAAACTCTATTTTGGCTCCTTTATGTTCCTACCACTGTACTACCTGGGCAATCTCCCAGTCTTTAATGTATTTTTCCCTCACAGTATACCTGGAAAATGCTATTATCCTGACTTTACAGATGAGAAATGGAAGTACAGGAAGGTGAGGCAACTTACTGAAGTTCATACAGTCAAGTTTGCAATGGAGAAAAAAATCATTCCCCTTGTCCAAAGTCATAAGCTGGGATACCTAGTGCTATTTTTCTCTTACATGACCCTGATCTGCTCTGTTCAAAACTTGAGAGTATGCATAACCTGACAGGTCATTTCTCCCATACATTAGCAATGTAAGAGAGACATCATTTGTACGTGAGCTCTATGGGATGCTCTGTCCGTTGTTGGGGTACCCAGAGAGAGTTTATATTTATTTTCAGAAAAAAGTGAGAAAAAAACCCACCTTTTCTCCTTGTGTTTCTGTTTTTCTGCTCCTTACTTCCACCTCATGTTTTTGGAGCTTATGTATCGCAGATGCTATGTGTAAACTCCCACTTCAATTTTCTGTGAAGCTTTTAGCAGGTGGGAAAATCTCTCAAAAAAAGGATGGAAATGAAAGAGACAGCCAGACAGTATTTGGTTCACTAGAGAAAAATATCAGTTTCTCTCAGGAAGCAGTAGAAACTATACATAAATAGAAAAGAGAATCATATTTGCTTATGTTGTTTGAAATCTATGAATGCCTAATTTGGTACCCTTGCCTGAGACGGCAGGCTAGCAGCCTTTTATAAGTGAGGGTGCTGATATTTTCCACTAGTCCTCAGTCTAAAAGCAGTGACAGGATTTCAAAGGGAGAAAGATAAACACAATTTTTTGGTGAGAAATACAGTCCATAATTCAGAAGGCATTGAGGATGCGGGAAAAGTGCTGCTACAGGCCAAGTGTGAATTGTCAGGTATGACTTTTTTTTTTTTAAATAAAATGTAAAAATGATGGTGTGGTGTTATGTATGTTCCCATGTGCTTTGTTTATATGAACACCTCTGTAATTTTGTAAGTTGAATTAATGACATTTTCCACTTTTTTGTTTATTCTCCTCTCTGCAGGTGATGCAGAATGTTCAGTGTACAGTTTTGTGGTTTACTTTCTCTGTCCTATTTTATGCTTGAGTAATGTGACTGGATATGATCTATTTGCATAAAGAATTTACTGATGGTAGTGTCTTTTTGTCTCAGAAGAGAATAATTCTTATAATCTAGGTGCAGATCTGTTGACAACTAATTCTGTTATCTCCCTTCTTTTGTAAATAGTCTCAGCATTGCAGTACAAAACTGTCTTAAAACAAAATCATAGACATGAGGACATGGAAGACTCTCAGGTAGCTACTATCAGTCTTCCATGTTAAACAAAAAGGATGAGCAAGGTGATATGCCTGTGCTGGGTTTTGAAGGAGGTAGCATTGCCTTTGTTACTCACTGAAATTCTCAGATGTATCTGATTGGGATTGACGTGTGGTGGTGACCACGAAGTCACACATCACCATGGTCAGTTCTGAAACTAATAGGGATGGGGTACACAATCTGCCAGGCAATTTCTTACGGAGAGTAGTAAGGAAGGATCCAAAAGCAGGTCTAGCTGTGAACTGGTTTATGGTTTGTGGAGATCAGCATTCCTGGCTTTGAACTGGAGACCTCTTGAAGTTTCAGTCTCAGTTTTCCTATGACCCTGTGATGATCTGATGATCCTAAGGTGGTAAAGGAAGAGAATTCTTTGAGGACTTCCATCCTCTTGCTACTTCTTCAGTGACCAAACAGCTGCTGGTTTTGTGTAGTCCTGAGGAGTGTTGGGGAGATCATGTTGTTTGTTGCTGATGTAAAGAAGATACACATTGAACATGTTCATATACTGCTGGAAACCTAGCTCATCTCTTCCCATAGGTTCAGATGAAGTTTGAATAGTTTGAAGGAAAGGATTCAACTCAGGGTTTTGGAAATGGAGCTGCAACTTCTGTGAAGAAGACCTTGGGGCACAGAGCAGTCCCTCTCTTAACCTGCATGGAGAAAATGTGTCTTTTACATGTTAATACTATGTCAGTGTGTAGCTATGGGCTTACACAAGCACATAGTTTAGGCATATGAAATCATATAATAGCCAAGTGTTAAATGCAGATGTAATTCCTATATCTACTTTTCTTACAGGAAATCTTTGCCTCTTCGTTTTTCTTAAACCTTGGGATTATTTTATTTTTATTTAAGTATCTGATAGCAGTGAGAAAACTGAAACTAATTCATGGCCTAAGAACATCCTTCATCACTTCTTGCTTCTTGTCAGAAAAACAATTCCCCGCCACTGGAAGCTTGTGCCAGGAATTTCCCTGCAGGCCTAAGTTTCCACGGCCTTGGAACATCAAAATGCTGAACTTGCAGTCTGTAGAGAGAAGTTTCTTCCAGAGAATATGAAAGTCATCTTGAAGTGGTTTGTTGTTTTCTTTTAAATCTGTATGTATAAAATAATATGCACCTTTCTCCTTGCTTCTCCTACCTGCTGCAATTGCCTCTAAAAAGGTTTTGATGCACTTCCTTGTTGTGTGCATGGCAGCTGCAATGTGTATGGCTCAGCTGGGGGTAACTGTAGCCAAATAATGTTTGTAAATATTCCTGACAATAAGGCTTACTGCCCTTCAGCATCTTTTTTGTGTGTCTGCACAACTTTGGAGAGCGAGATTCTATTCACGAGTATATTTGAAAGCAGGAGTATTAGGAAAACAAAGTAACTTGTTACTGAAATGTTTGTACAAAAATGTTCTTTCAGGATAATCTTTTAAAAACTCTTTCTATTTTGTTGGTGTAATGTTCACTGAACATAGGGTGAGTTTTGCAAATTATTTCAGAGTAGGAAAATGGGATTCTTCTTTTTTTTACACAGTGCAGGTCACCCAGTTCTGAAGCACAAATTGTCCTGTGTGATTCATAGGGACAGTCATAAATAATGAGTGCTCATTCACCCATTTGTGAATAAACCCCGGGCTAAAATGTAGTCATACATTCATTAAACAGTACAAAATATCACAGCATAACTACAGATAATTTACTGCTAAACTTTTCAGATAATTAATTTGTAAAAATTAATTTGATTAGCTTTGATCTGTGTGCTAAGTACCCATCATTAAAACTTCAGTGTTTTATTTTGTTGTGGATTATATTTGTATATTGTCATTAACATTATCTATAATCTATTGTTTAGCCAGATCAATTATCTGTTATCACTGATCCATTGCCTAACCAGACAACTTCAATGCTCTGAACCATAGATTATTTATCTGTAAATTCTTCTTGAAAAAAATCTGATGCATAAATTGCAAAGTTCATCTATAATCCTTTAATGTAAGTTGTAATAGATTTTTTTTATCTGTAGCATGACCTTTTACTGAATCCTTCTATTAGAAATGCTTTTGGTCGTATGTAAGTAAAAATATGGAAACTCTTTTCAAATGGCAGTCAGAATTCCAGAGAAGAATTTAAGCCTAGAAACAGTCAGATCCAAAATTTTACCTTGAATTTTTCTTTTTTAAATTGAGTGCTGCTTATTTTTTTAATGAAAACTGTCTCCTTCCAATCAAAGTGAAACAAATTCAAGAAATGCAAGGCATACAAAACTGCAGTATTAAATCTATAAGCTAAAATTAATATTTTTTTTGGTTGAAAAATATGATTTCCAGATTGCTTAAAAAAGTAATGTGAAAACCAGAGGGGAAAAAAAAAAAAAGATTGTTTTCTCTAGGAAAGAAAAAGTGTTTTTTTCTTTTCTATTAAGCTTCTTTAAGGAGTATGGTCCTCATTTTGCAGAGACTTGTGCTGCTTTTATAAATGTCCCCTCTCCAACTGGAAAGTGCTGTCCTCTTCTAGAAAGCTTTTGAAAATTTCTCTATAAAGGTTTCCTGCTAGCTTTGCTATTTGGCACAAAGCACTTCAGGACTGCCATTGTAAAACAAACAAACAAAAATGTTGTGCAGAAAGGATGGGGAAACTCTGATTTCTAGTTTAAAAGTGAAATAAATTCACAGTTCTCTACATAAACATTTTGTAAGGATGACGCAGTGCCCCTCAAGTTACGTTTCACTGTTTACCTAGAGTCTCACGAAGCATGTGAATGTATGGCAGTGTAAGATTATCTTCCTGCTTTCTATAACCCACCATCCTTTTGCAGCTACATAATTCATGTTTAATGTTGTAATAATGCCAGGACTCAGTGTGACAACTACAAATGACTCCCTGACTGTGGCACTTGCTGCTCTACAGGGGAGGTCGGGGAGGACTCCTAATTCAAAAAGGAATTTCTCATCATATTTTCTGGCAGTCGTCAAGGGCACGTCTTTCATAGGGAGCAACTAAGTCATTCCCAGGGTCCAATTGTCACTGCGTTTGTGGTGTTCGTGAGAGGGTTTACAGAGGGGAGGAAGAAAAAGGAGGGTTTTCACCATGAGAATGCAGGCAAGGAGAAAGCCCTGCCCTATCTCATGTAACTGTCATGGCCTTGGTCTAACGTGACATTTCGTCTTCCCATGGGAGGGTCAGGCAGCCCTATTAGTCAGAGGGACCTTGGGAACCAGCATTTCCCACGTTTTTAAGTCTCCTAGGTCATTATCTGCTGCTGAAGCTCCACCCTTCCCTCCCTCCCAGCCAAAATGCAAGAAGACAATGTCTCTGGCCTTTTTGAGAGGGAGGGAAAGGGGCAGGAGGAGCATCGATAGCTCCCTGCCAAGTTAGAAAGACAGACGGGGGCCCCCATGCCCTGTTTCCCAGGCAGGAGGGGAGTGAACCAGGCTTAAACCCACGCCACATTTGCAGAAGGACGGGTGAAGGATTGCTAAGAGTCCAGTCCCTCCCTACAAACTAAGAGGGTCACAAGCCCAACATGACTCTCAGAAATAGTGTTATTAAAAACAACCTGGGGAAAAGGCTTCCTAGCATTTGTCCTGCAGAACAGAAAATCGCATTATTTTCTGCTGGAGCAGGAGCAAGTGTGAAATCCTGGAAAACACTCATAAACATGACATATTTTTATTAAAAGTTTTAGTTTCCAGTAAAGCTTCCGTGACCCAGGTCTCCTTTACCATACAACAGCATAAATGCTATTGAAAGCAGGAGCGTCATTCGAACAGAATAAATCAAGTAGATATATACTCACTGGCATTGTCTAATGAATCTTCAGCTGCATTTGATGTAATGTGCAATGTATTCTTCAGAATTCCTGCACGTCTCACTCAAAACCAGGGTAGTATGTCTTCTGTTGCAAATTTTCTGCAAAGTTCCAGTGTAATTTCCCAACTGCAACTGTGAACAGAATTCCACAAAATTCAAAGCACTTTAGAAAGCAGAGAAATATCACTCATTTTATGAAGGGGGAAACCGAGACACAAGCTGATGAAGGAACCTAGCCCAGATCACTTGAAAAGTCAGAGCAGTCAACATGAATAATACTGCAGGTACCTTAGTTTTATTCTTCTCCCTGTGTTAAAACAGTCTCAGATAAAAATGCCCCCAAAGTGATATGGCTTAACGCTAGGCTACTTAAGATTAGAATGTTTCTCTGCTGCATGATTTTCTTAAAATAAAAAGATGATTGATTGAAATTAAGAAGGATTATACATTAACTCGGCTGGGAGACTCATTACATGAGAATAGAGGCCTTACACAGGCATGTCTATTTATTATATTAATTTGCATGCCACCTGTCCTGTGGGCAGCCTGCTTCTCCTCTCCTACTTGGTGAATTCCAACAGGAAGGTAAATTGTGAAAATGATGGACACAGGGTTCAGACCTGTGTGCTCTGCTGTGCTAGACTTAAACCCAAAATGTTTTCACTCAACAAAGAGAATTTTTGTTTGGATGACATCCCTTCTAAAGTAGGGTGAAGGGAGGCAGTGGTGAGGTGGGAAAGCTGTTCAGCTGTAAGCTGAGTTAGGTCAGTGTGTAGGGATCTAGATTCAGTAAGTTGGGTAAAATATTGGTGATTTCAGTGTCCCCCCCACTCACAGTAATAAATGGTTGGCAATTCCTACAGCAGGAAAGAAAACTGAAACAAACTCCTACAATGATGTCTTAGATTATGTGGGTGTTTGCACTGTATCTTATTGAGCTAAGTGAGTTGCCTGGTCCAGATGTCAAGTGTGTATCTTTTATTTAGGCTTTTTGTTATAAAGTTAAAATGACTCTTGTGTAGATAGGCTGAGAAGGAGAGATTACTGGCGTGGGCACAGCACTACACTGGGTAACACGTGTTTTCATCCCAGCTAGGATCTCTGCATGGGAAGGAGATTGGCTGTGCTGACTGAATGCCATGAGCACATCGTCAGGGGCCTCTTCACTGTGCTGTTGCATGGTGGATACAAGGCCAACAAGAACTAGTGAAGTTCCTTAAATCATGCTGACTCCTGGAAAGACAATGAAAAAAAACCCCTATTGACTCCAAGAGAAAAAAATTCAGACCATTCAGGGTTACAAAAAGAAACCATGACAGAGCTGGAACAGAATCTCTCAGATTTCTGTTACTACTTGAATAAAAAAACCCCATCCTTCTTCCCTTTATGAACTGAAGCTCCTCCCCTTCCAACATTGTCTTTTTTCTGAAGTATTTGGGACAGTTTATTTATGGTCCCAATTTACCTGAGTAGTTTGAATATTTTCCCATTTCCTAGGAAAACTTTCTTCCTTCAAGGGATCCACATTATAAACTGCAGCTTTAATAAGGACCTTCTAGGGAATGGGGGAAGGTAGGAAAGGATAAGTTTGTTCATTTCTGTAGAATAACTGAGTGAAATAGTAGTTTTTATTACACTTCATTTTCAGCCTTTACCTTTCTATGGCCTCTGCTTCCTTACTTCTATAAACTGGACCATTATTGCCCTAAACCCTTAAATTGTCTTTTTAACCAGAGCTGCTTTACTATGCATCCTGAACAGCATTCTCATTGAATCCAGTTTATAAACATTCATGGGGCACTCAAAGGACAAATTACTATATGTTTGGAAATACATTATAAAGTACTCTGTTTCCTACAGTTTAATGGAAACTTAGGATGGTGTTCTAAAGAGAATTTGACAGACTGAGAAGTCTTTTCACCACAGAGGGCAATGTGCTGAGCATCAGCCTGGAGTGTACTTTGGGTTGCAAGAGACTTTGCTAAGCTCCGCAGAATATGAAAGCAGGTTGGGGTGGATGTGAAACAAATCCATTCTTTACATGAGCATATTGGATGTGCCCACTGGTGTGAAACTGTGGTTTGATGTGACTGTGTTTTTACAGGGCAGTTCTGGTAGTGCACTGACTAATGATGGGCTAAAGGAGGCATTCGTGTCAGCCAGGACTGTAGCTGCTTAACTGGGAAAGGCTCCCATTTCAGGAGAGCGATTATGGTATGTGCAGAAAATGTTCCATCCCATGAGAAGTTGCAGAGGGAGAACTAAATGATGAGGCTGCAAAGATGATAACCTCTTGTTTTCTCCAGTGAGCCACCATCCTTTGTGTACACTGCAGATTTTTTTGCAGATGGCAATGAACTTACATTCAGACTTCTTAAACGGCCAAATGGCATCATGGCTATTTAGGCATTGTACTTGGACCACGTCAGGAATTTTCTTATTAAATGACTTGTCAGTAGAAAAATGCTGATTCCTTGATACAAAGTGTTTTGTGAAAGAATATCAATGCTGTGAGCCACTGCCAAGTCACAAAAAGCCTTTAATAGAAATTCACCTGCTGGGCAGATTCTTTGTTGCTTCATCTGCTGCACGGCTAAGAGAAGATCCATAAAGAAAACTATTATCTTGAATGCTCATTCTTACTGCTTTGGGATACTCTTTCTGGAAGACAGAATTAGCCTGAAGGGCACCTATACGGAATCAAGTCTATTTTTTAACCTAACATTTTAACATCTGACAATGGATAACAGTTTAATATGCATTACCATAAACAGTTCCCAGTGACATATAAAGCACACTAGTGAAAAATGACATCTATAAAGTATTAACTAAAAGTAGTGTTAAACTAGACTCTAATATTTCCCCACATGCCTCTAATGGTATGACATGAAGGAAGGATTTTGTATGACTCCCTGGCTCTGAGTGATTTCTGAATGCTCTGTTGATATGTTTGTTCAAGTTTATTACTCTTCTGCCTTTCTCCATACAAAGATTTCCTTGTTGGATCCTGGGATGCTTGAGTGTGACAGTTCTCTCCAGTAAGGACATTCATTTTTCACATGCTTCTGGGTGAGAACCTGAGCTGCTTTATGTAGACTTCGAAGACCCTAAATATCCTGAACCTGAACATTTTGGCTGCTGTTCACAGCTGACATTACTGCATTGTCACATATACAGGGCTTAACCTCGAAGGCTGTGCCATGATCTGCACTTACCAGATTGTATTAAGGAACTGCTTTTAAACTTGGAATTATGCAGCAATTAATTTGCTGTTTCTTAAGAAAACCCTTTTGTTCCAGTGTTTTCAATACACTGTGTAGTCTTCCTTTTATGTTTCTACCTGAAACACATGCCTGTCCTTTGTTAGGAATATGTGCTTGAGCTGTCACATAAAGCCAAACTTACCCAGCCCTGGCTGCTCTGGAAAAAACAACAGTAATTCAGCGAGAGACTGAGAAGTCCCCTAAAACATGAGAGCCCAGTTGTCTCCTGTTATCAGCTTATCAAACTTAGAGGAATCTGTTGTCCTCATTAATTTATCCAGGTTTGTATTGCAGTAGGTGTACTTTCAGTGACAAAGTTAATCCCTTCTGAAGATTTTCCTGTTCATTTCTAATATACCTGTGTAGAAAGAAGCATTAGAATTTGTATTTTCCATACTTTAATCAAAAGTTTACAAAGGACATTTATCAGTGATCATAACAGCTTAAGATGATACAGTTCCTTTTATTGTGGAAAAATTGCATTTTTTTTTTGGACTTTAACATTTATGAAAAAAAGGTAAATGGCAATAGTGAGCCTTAGGACACTGTTAAAACCTTTAACAGAGCTTGTCTAGTGCAATCCAAGCAAATATCAATAGGGACTGTGGTGGATCTCTCCATACCTTGCCTCTTCTTCCCTCAGCCTGTTCCTGTTCCCCCTCCCTTGCACCTTCTCTGACAGTTTCCTGACACCACATCAATTTGGTTCTGGGAACTAAATGGGTAGAAAACTGTTTTCAGTCTTGGCAGGTAGGCTTTCATGACTTCAGTGCCTATGGGGTGGTTAAATGAGAGTCAGAGCAGGCACAAGGGACAGGGCAGGAATATGTGACAGGAGAGAAAAGGCAGGAAAGGTTTATCATGGGTTATCTACAGATGTTTGTCTGACTCCACTTGGCACTGCATTATCAGTCAGATTCGGGACAATCAGACCTCCACCTACCAGGTTTCCCAGGAGATTCCATGATCCCTTTGCCATCCACTAGGGTTTGAAGTCCGTGCACCATTTTGCCTACACTCAGGTAATTCCCTATCACACCAAGGAAAGATGACAGAGGTGTTCAACACCAGTTCAGCTAACTCTTATCAATGACCCCACTCTGCTGACTCTTGAGAGGCGTCTGGGAAAAATGGCTATGAAGAAGGGCCTGCAGCACTCCTTTAGCACCAAGTTTTCTCTCAGCTTCCCAACTTTGCCTATATTAGCTAACTAAACAGGACCATGGTACAGACCCAAGCACTACCACACAGTTTCCAAACTGCTGAATTTCTTGCACATCCTTGGAAGTTTTGTCCTGGCCCAACTGGTACTCTTCTAGAAAGTGCCTGGTTACAGCTCAAGGTCATCATAGATTATGACAAGCTACATACTGGCATTCCCAGCGTGTGATGTGGATGAGGCTAGTGTTTCTGAGGGTGACAAATGTAAGCTGCACCATGACGGTCATTCTCATGACTACAGAAGGACACATGGCCAGTTTTAACCACAGGTGCAGCTACTCTTTCTGGAGGAGGAGAAAGCGATGTGTCCATGAAGAACTCCTGGCTGGCACAGATGAAATGAGATCACCACACCTGGGAAGTGCCAGAGTTATTGCACATAGGTGGTGTCTGTTGGTGTCTGTTGCTGCTGGGTCTGTGCCATGAAAGGGGTTACAACACACAGTCCTCCTCCGCCTCTTCGATGAGTGACACAGCTTGCTAATAGCAAGTTCTCCTTCCATAATTTTAAATGGCTTTTCTTTTTTTCCTTTTTATGTTTAATATAAAGTAAATATATTTTGTATGGTGATGATTGATACGAGTAAGCAGTTTAGACCTCTGTACTAGAAATCCCCAACCTTCTTCAATTGCTTAATACTATGGCAGGATCACATGAAACCTTTTCTGTCTATAAGCCTATCTATGCCATTAAAATCAATACAGCTGGTCCTGGGAGGATGCTTAAATATAAGTATTGAGAAGCATGACAGTTGTAAAGGTAATTTTTTTTTTTTAAATGCTATCCAGTATGTTTGCAATTGTTTTATATTAGTTGGGCAGAGTTAATTGAAAAATGAAAACATCAGTTTTGGATATTTTTGCAAAGAAATTTCCTTTGGGTGTTTCTGATTGATAGAAAATTAATGGACCTGATTATTTTTTTTCCCAGCTCTAGTGTATACTTGCTGTTACAGTTCTGACTTACTATTCAATATACATTACTCTAAGTTATTCTACATCGCTTTGCTACATAATTTCTTTAGAGGAAAAAGCATTATTTGTAATTGGTTAATTTGTTCCTTCTTTTTAGATGGTATTGATTAAGGAACTTTACTTAAAAAATACAATTAAGTAATAGAATCCATGCTTCCTGACCCTTTTGTTGCTTTCAAATCAGCCACTAGTGGAAGAAAACTTAACAAAGCACCTTGTGGACTCACACCTCAATATTATTTGCTTCCCTTAACTTTGATTATGCAGTATCAAGTGAGAAAGACTACACAGCATATATACAAACAGAACTGTGAAAGGTCCGTAACATGTATGGCAGAAAGAGAACAAAGAAGCTGTGCTTGTTCTGTCGGAATGCAGTCCAGATTCTGTCACCTGCTCTCTGGCTGAATATGCAAATATATTTTGCTGCTTGAGAATTCCTTTTTTTCCTTCTATTGATGTTACTTATGAAGTGAATCAATGCAGAGTGACTAAAATTACCCAAATGATCTAAAGGTGCTCAAGGCCAAGTCCCACACTACACTGTGTAGTCAATTATTCATAGCTTCACACAAAAATTATATCCAGTCATCAGATCCTCTGACTAGTTATGTTGACATGGAAAATAGTCTTTTTTTCCCCTTTTTTTTTTCCTTTTTCTTTTTTTTTTTTTGACAGATTTAGTTGCAAATTGGCCACATTAGAATTCTAGGGCTCTTGATGCCTTACAAGACTTGGATAAGGTAACATATATACATGATTCATGAGCATATATTGATTGGGACACTTGCTTATTACTGAGCAAGCTGGATATTTATCTTTTAAAATTCTGATGTGTGGGATGCACTCAGGTCTCTGCTCAAGCAAGGGAAGCAGAGACTATGCCACATATGCAAGGCATTTCTTGTGCAATAGCACTGTAGATGTCACAACAGCAGCACAGAATATTTACTTGGGTTAATATATGG
This sequence comes from Rhynochetos jubatus, assembly GCA_027574665.1. NCBI lineage: Eukaryota > Metazoa > Chordata > Aves > Eurypygiformes > Rhynochetidae > Rhynochetos > Rhynochetos jubatus. The sequence continues at coordinate 84,792,602 of CM050650.1, read as the reverse complement.
TTTGTCTACTGTCACATAATCCAACTGCCTTCAACAGTTCTGTGAAATTCTCTCTAGACCTCCAGTCTAGAACATGGAGGTTTGAGCACACTGTTTCATCTCTCACATGGATATCACATCCTGGAAAAATATTCACTATGACCTTAAAGACTTTGGGTGACAAAGATGAGGAGGATAAGACATGAAAAAATTTAGAAGGAATATACATGTATGTCTATGTTCTTACTGTCCATCTAGACTTTTTCTAGGTTTATCCTAAGGTAGGGCTAGCCACACGCCCCTGAAAATATCCAAAAGCATCCTTGTCTTGACAGAGCTAAGTCATTCCATGTCCACTTTAGTGCTTACATCCAGGGAGACTCTGCCTACAAGACATTCTTCAATATCTTGAGATGATGCTCACAGGGAGGATACTCCAGAAAAACAGCTAATGCCACTACTTTCTTTTAAAAGCCTAAAGGAGTTACTGTGTCTCTTTGTAGTGAACAGTTAGCTAAGCCACTGTTAAGAGGTACAAGTTCAGATTAAATTCCATCCCATTCCTTAAACACACAAACCCATACCTCAAAATATCTGTCAGTAGAATAAGCCTGAAGAAAGTAATTGTGTTGGCACTCACCGTGTCCCCTGTTGCAATGATGCAGAAAATAGTTTAAGGCTAAATTCAGACGAAGCCTATGGGTTAAGGCACTGACCTAAAAGAAGCAAGACCTGGAATCTGCTCTCTGTATTAAGCACTGCCTGTAGCAGTGTTTGGATAAACTGTATACAGTGCTACATGTGGCAGCTGAAAGAGCCCTCTGAGAGAGAGAAAAGGACTGACTGCCCAGTTCTTCATACTAGCAGCCCAAAATGCAGGGTTAAATTGTGACACATATCCTAGTGTGTCCATGGACTATGTAGGCACTTCTGGTTTTAGCTCCTTTGTCAGCTGCCATAGATTTAAGCCATAAGTAGTCACTGCATAAGTTTCACAATGAAAGGTTGGTGTGAGAGGTGTCCGGGAAGGATGCAGATGTGTAAATGCTTGTTCGTGCTTCTGCCTGTGAAAGGCACTAAGGGTGGTGGCTGCTGCTTCGTGGTGGGTGCTGGGGAAGGGAATTACATGTAGACATTCAGGTAAAGAGTCAACCAGATCACTGGTTGATTCAGGTTGCCTTTCCCCCGCCCCCCCTCCCGAAGATTGATAAAGCCACAGGTTCTCTGTTCTAGAGAAAGGTGCAGTAATTGTGTTCTAGAGGCTGACTTGAAGAAAAAGAGGGTATGCTTTGGTACAATCTAGGGTGGTTCTGACAGTTAAATCCTCAGACATAGCAAGTTTTCCTTGTGCCCTTGGAGGCAAATACATGAAATATTACCTCAGGGGATCCTCTTCTATTCCCTGGAACAAATTAATATATCCTTTAGAATGTGGTCTCTTCAAAGAGATTTTATGTCATTAACTTTATTGCTTTAAGTATTTCTGAAAAAGCTTCTGGTTCCAGTGAACGTCTCTTTTACATATAACAAAGAACAGACTGTATGATACACAAGCAGTTTGGTCCTCCCTCTGTCCCCTTTTTGGATTCACCAAACAAGAATTTATTCTCTGATTCTTTCACTTTTCACTTTTGTAGGTATTCAGTGAAACATGGATATCTACTCTAGCAGGCACCAGCAAACATTATTTTTCTTTGTCAGTATTCTTTTTACTTATTTTTTATTGACCTGCATTTTTTCAAGTAGTGGAGTTTTATTTTTCTTGTAAAAATGCCTCAAATAAAGGTGGGTATTATGACTTATTTGACATCTGCCAGCCCTTCCAAAATAATATGAACTGTGGTTTCTATTCAGTTGTTGCTATAATAATGGCCATCAACAGAGCAGTTGAGTAAGATTAGACTTAACATGAATTTATGAAAACTTTAGATTCAGAAAAAATATGATCCTCTTTCTTAGAGGTTTACTTTTTAGGTAGAGATGGCTGAATGAAGAACAGCATCAGGAAAGAATACTTCAGGTAAAAGAAGGCAAGATGATATTGAAAACCTGTGCACTTCTAGTGTTTCTGTTACTTAAAGAACAGGACAGTTTTCCTCTTTGCACTGTCATGATACCAGAAACAACACAGAAGCAGATCAGCATCCATATATAATAGGACAGAATTTCTATTAGGGAGTTTTGAGACACTGAGTTTGCAATGCCACAGAAGCCCATAGAAGGGTAAGACCACATGGTCATAAGTGGCAGAGTGGTTTTTATTTTACTTTTACAATATACAGATGTAAATATGCAAAGTGCCTCTCTCTGCTAATACAGATTTTTTGCAGACACAGTGCTGTGATTTTTTAAAAATACTTCTGTGCAATATATAGAACCAGAGAATGTTTGGGTTGGAAGGGACCTTAAAGATCATCTAGTTCTAAACCCCTGCCATGGGCAGGGACACCCTCCACTAGACCAGGTTGCTCAAAGCCGCATCCAGCCTGGCCTGGAACACTCCCAGGGATGGGGCATCCACAGCTTCTCTGGGCAACCTGTTCCAGTGCCTCACCACACTCTCTGGGAAGTATTTTTTCCTGATGTCCAATCTAAATGTCCCCACTTTCTGTTTAAACCCCTTACCCCTTGTCCTGTAGCTACAGGCCCTTGTAGTGATAGGACACTACTACTTGTCCCCCTCCAGCTTTCTTGTAGGCCTCTTCAGGTACTGGAAGGTGCTATAAGGTCTCCCCAGAGCCTTCTCCAGGCTGAACAAGCCCAACCCTCTCAGTCTGTCTCCACAGGAAAGGTGCTCCATCCCTCTGGTCATGTAAGAAGGTGATAAAGACTAGCATCTCTCCTCTATGAAAGATAAAGATAATCATATTTCCAGTGTAACTTATTTAAAATAATGTGTTCTCAATAAAGTCAGGGACCTATTTTTATGCTTTCTTCTCCACTTACCTATAAATTAAGTACTTAGATTGTCCTCATCAAACACTATGAAAAACAGGTCCAGTGATTTCCCATGGTTAAGTCACCATGCAAAGTTGTATATCAGCACAGTTCAGGTGCATTCAACAGAGCTATATTAGCTTATACCACCTAAAGATTAAGTTTTGTTATTTTGAAAAGTGAAGTTATACACACAGGTCATGCTAACAGTAGGTTTTGGCAATACTTAAGTTTTTGCACTTTTTACGTGGGAAAACAAGGCTTTCAAAAAGGCTTGCCACTGCCCCAGTCTCACTGAAACCAGTAAGATTTTTATTGAAGTCAAGCAAATAAATCCAAAGTTAGGTGAATGCTGAGTGCTTTAGGTATTCTTATTTCATACCTTTTCTATGTTCAGGAGATGTATTAATTAAAGGTATAGATACTTCCTCTACAGATCCTGCATCCTTTTGAAAAGATTGAGGAGATTAGAAAACAAAATGTAACCTACAAACTAATCTGTACACAATCAAGACAAACAGCTAAAAACAAAGGAAAACCAGGTGACAGTGACAAGGTTCTCAAAGATCAGCAGGACAATTTCTCCTAGTCTTTTTACATGTGATGTTTGTGGTATGAGACCATTCTCCCTTTCACATAAGCCCAGTGAGTGTTCACTATTTCTTGAGGAAGGGGGAACATTTACACATAGATAGGAGTTATCTCTACTGTGAACTCAGTCACGAAAACTGACTGTGAAACATCTGGTTATGTCACTTATTCTACGTCTCTCCAGATGCAAGGCTTTTCTCTTTGGCCAGGTCTGCCCTATAGCATCTAAGAGCAGGAGGAGACCCCTGTGTACATAATTCCTTGATTTTTATGAGACAAACCCAGCTGACAGGCTAAAGGAAAACAGTGGCGATTGCCAACGCATTCCCCTGTCTGGGTTACAGAGATGGCGGAACTGGAGTGCATGTAAATGTATAGAGCTCTTTAGTAAAATTCTGAGTTATTTTTAGTTAAATAAGCCAAAATTCTGCCTGTTTTCAATAAGAATAGAAGCTTTCCTGCTGGAAACCAGATTCTGCATTTGATTTCCTTTATTGTTTCATCTGCTAGCCTTAATTTGAGTGTGATTGCATGTGACAACACTGGGGCTGAGGAGAAAAGAATGAGAGTATATAACCAGGAGAATGAAGACTCAGAGGCAGTCTCTCTTTATAAAAAAAAAATAAATCTGGACTTGTAGAAATTCTGCAGTTTCTCTCATTTACGATGTGAAGCCTGTAACCTTTTCTCATCAGGAGGACAATTCTTGAGAAACTTCATCTAAGTGAAGTGTGATTTATCGAAAAAGTATATATTTCAGAAGGAGATTACTCTAAAAAGGCTCCTCAGGGATTCCAGAGTAGTGTCATCTAACAGGACACATCCATACATTCCTTGTGCCTCTTAAAGCTTTCACTGATCTCAGGTAAGTCAGTTTTCCTGCAGCCTCTTGGCAACCTAAGGCACTTTGAAAATTAGAGTATTTTTGTATTGACTGTTCCTTGCTATTTCCCTTTCTTGTGTAGTCGCCAGCAATGCCTTCATCTAAAAACACTCTGATGTGACAATGCATGTATCTCTAGGAAAAAAATTAACTATACTTATTGACTGCTCTTGCAGCTGTCCAGGTACACATAGTTTCTAACATTTATTTACAGTGGAATTTGTTTTTTGCTTTCAGTGATTTAATACCTTGTGATTGATTAGCACTTTTAGCAGTAGAATAAGGTGACCATATGCCCAGTTTTCTTCTTAATCATCATTGGTGTCTTCTCTTCCTTTTTTTCTAGGGCAGTTTTAATTCAGCTGAATTTGCTTTTCCCTCATTTGTTACTGATAGACTGCTTTCAGTGTGCTGACTGTAAAAATTCTTTTGGAAAGCTGCCTGGTTTCTCTCTAGAGCCTGATGTGAAGTCTTCAAAGTAAGATTAAGAATAGTTTATTTGTTTATTTATTTATTTATTTATAAGCAGTGTCTTCAGGAAGGGGAGATGGGTCTTTTACTACATAGATCCTGAATTTCTAGGTAAAGTCTTCTAAAGATGCAGGCTCATGCATCTTTTATTCAATAGAAATGGAATTTTCCCATTAGTTCTAGAGGGATCATCTGCTAGAGAGTGCAAGAATCAGCAAAGCTGCAGTCAGTTAACGTTTTTCATTGCTGGTCTTATTAATTGATTATTGATTTTATATTTCATGAATAAATGCAGAATAATCTGGAAAAGTGAGGATGTTCTATGGATTATCTGTCATCATAAGGGTTGGATGTGCTGTGGGAAAGTACTCTGGAGCAAGTGTAAGAAATACTTGCTGATTAAGTGTTGCTGTCTACTATTCATCTACAGTCAAACTCAGCAAATATATCTCATAAAAGTCTTCAAATATTTTATCTCACTCTCATTATAGTTAATAAAAGCTTTTCCTCATAGCTACAGAAAAGGACTGCGGTTTGAAGTTGTGTTAGTCTGAGGTACAATGAAGTCTTATTTTTGATTCAGAACTCCAAAATATAGCTGATGAGGGTGTACAAGACCATCTGTAGTTATCAGGTGTTTACCTTTCCCACTTAGAAGTCTTAGGATTATCTGTCAACCTGAATAAGAGATGCAGGGAAAATGTATTCTTCAGGGGCAGTGTCTCAGGGATGCCACGTATTTTGGGGCATGACTCGGCAGGATCCAGTTTGAGGTGCTGATATTGTAACATCTGCATTTAGGGATCCAAACATGATCAGCAGAGTCAGAAATAAAATATTGATCCCCTCTCTCCTGGTTATATCTTGGTTCATGCACTAAGGTTTGTGTGATACTGTCCTAAAAATCAGAGTTATTCACCTGGTGTGCAAAAAGCCGATCAATGCACAGAGTCGAGATGTTTCATATCTGCACAGAGATGGGTGCTAGGTGATAATTCCACAAAGCTAGCACACTTCAGCTAACACACAGTGGATATTTTATACATAGTGTATAAACTGTTACCAGTATTTTTACAGTCATATCTAGTCAACCTTGTCTCCATTGATTCTTCAATGCCTAGTCTTCATTTAAACTCACAATATCATCCTTTCTTTACTGTTCATGATCTGTGGGAAAGGGACTTTTGCTGGTAGGGGGCTTTCCTTACCTGAGGACAGGTGTTGTACTATGTATGTTATTTAGGTTAGTTCACACATAGTTAAAGTGATCTTCTCTTTGGCTTCATCAGCAGTTCCCTACCCTTATGCTTATCTTGATAATTTCTCATTTCAATTGGTCTGTTGTCCTGTTCCTTCCCCCCCAGGCCATGTCTCCTACCTACCTACAGAGTTTTGAGTAATACCCTTTGTTTACTTTTGCATATCTCTAATGTTTATTACCTTATTCAGTTTCTGTAGGCTTCAAAGTACATATATATATGTACTAGAAATATGGTCTTGTTTAAAAGATTAAACCAAATAATTTTAACTTTAAAATACTGATATTTTTCTTGACCTTCATCTCCAGTATAATGAAAGTACTGTATGGTGCAAGAATAGATTGCCATAATGGAGTGGTTTACATGTTTTAAAGCAGCCCTGCAAATCTTTTAGAATTTCTGAAGAAAATTAAATACACGGCTAATATATGGGTCTAATACAATAGCTGCAGAAATCAGTGGGCATGCTGGCAACACACTTGTCACCAGAGAGCAAGTTCTGCCTAAGGAAACTATAAAACCAAATAAGCAGAAAGTTTGGAAATGCTTCTGAGAATTGCAAGGAAGAAACATAAAATGTAGCATATTAGAAGTAAAGCTGGAAGCAGTGCAAGCTCACTGTTTGTATTTGTAAAAGTAAGGTGGAAAATAAATAACTACTGAGCATGGATAGTGCCATCCTGACCTCCAAATTAGGCCCATCTGTGAACTGTTTTTTGAAGTTTTTTAAAAGAAGATGATGATTTGTTGAAAGTAGTTTTTTAGAGAAGAAAATTGTCAAATCCAAATGTTATATCAGCAGAAAAGCATTTAAAAGATCAAAATATCACATTTTCTTTAGGCAGTTTTGCAAGGTGTCTGGCTTCCCAATTTTTTTGTCATTCAAAATATGAGCAAATTGGAAGAAATACGAACAACAAACTGAAACGGAGTAATTCTGAAGTAGTTGAAAGGAAAATTCTTGTTGGGTCCCGAATCTCCTTTTTAACTCCTATACAAACATGAGGTTTTGACATTTCAGACCAAGTTTGACTTTAAAAATATGCAGTGCCTTGAAGATTCTGAGAAGTGAAAAAAAAAATATTTTCAGTCCTGCTTAAAACAACACTATGTGGGTTATTTGTGTGCTAAATATATATTACCTTAATCCTAGCTGACAAAATGAAACTGTTCCAGTTGTTTTATTTAGACTGTGGTATTTATCAAAAAAGGTGATAAAGAAAAGGTTATAAAACTTGAATGGAAGTACATGCTTTACATTAAGTATTATTGAGTCTTGGAGAAGTAATGATATCTTTATTTATTATAACGTATGGGAGAGAATGAAAGATTTTACAATTATTTTGACCATCACACTTAATTGAAATGAGAATGTGTAAATTTTCTGTTGGAGTAAAACTGATGGAGGTACTATAATATAGTTGCAATTTTGTCTGTGTTAATTCCTCTTTATAAGCCTGAATCTCCACCTCATTACCTAACATTAATGAATTCATGCCACACAAGGTTCAGCTAAGGGAAGCAATAAGGAAATAAATGCACAAACTAAAGCAGCAATGAAATTATCATCTGAAGAAAAAACTTACATGATTCACCATGTCAGTAAAGGTACAGGAATAATTGGTTATATGGATCACTGCTCTTACTGTGATGTATCAGAAGTCACTGGATCAATCTCATACACACACAACTCTGGTGTGAGCGTGACTAGGAAAACAATTACTTTCTAGCGAAAAAACCCTGAGAACATTTGTCTCCATCCATTGGCAGTTTCATAAATAATGTTATGTCTTTAAAACACGTGGACAAAACCCTTTCATTTTAGACTACATTCAGATAGCTCTGGTACCATATCAGATCTCTGCCCTTTTGTTAACTTCAGCAATGCAGGCCATAGTTTGGCTGGATACTAAAAAATGAAAACATTGTAAATATAAGAGGGTGAGAAACACTGTAAGTGGGTGTGACTGACCTTGGAGATGACTGTCTTTTCTTTTAATTTCACTGATGCCAGTGATCTGATTTAGACATCAGGCTAGGTACTGAAGTTAGAAGGATAAATCCAGACTCGGCCTGCTTAACTTAGATGCTATATGTACTGACATTCCAAGCTCACTGGAATGTGTCTGGGTTTGCATGTGGAACTATGCTGCTTTAGCTCCTAAAGAAAGCCTGAGCGAAGAATGACACTTCAAATGATGTTAGTCATCAGTGCACATCTTAGACAAATATTCCTTCCTTCACCAGAAGCATTACCTTCTACCTTACAGGGCATGTTCTAAACCACTGGGCTGAGAGAGACCTCTTGGGTCTTCTAAAGTTACAAGATTTGCATTCGGGAACACTTAACAGTAATTTGCTCTTCAAATCTCAGGTCTGTTAGAAATTTGAGTTGAAGAGATGGTTCCATGTACCTGTCAAAATAAAAACAAATAGCTGAGAACAAATAAAAGTGGTTAGTTTTCACTAAAAGTCATAGCAAGGTGCTCACTCCGTTTCACGACTCTTCCATGAACTGGAAGAAACAGTTTTTGTCTATTAGTAATGTGAGAAAGGAGGGTGAGTGCTTTTTTACAATAGTCATTTAGTGAAAGCAGTAGAAGGTCCTAAAATCATTAGTAGTCATGAATTTTTTGAAAGATCAGTGAATGACTCATTAGTAAGTTATGGGGCATTTATGTGAGTTTGTGTTAGACTTTACTTACCAGAGGTGTAGAACAGCATTACAACTATTAACAGTTGAGACTGTGATTTACACTTTTGTTACACTCCTCTGTGCGTATGTCCCAGTAGAAAGACCATTCTAGTGAGTGTGTAATGTAAAAAGATCAGTCAGCTAAACACAGTTTAATTATAACACGGTTCCTACCAGGCTCCATAAATATCTATAGATTCAAAAGGTCACAGACGAGTTGTTTAAGATGTAAATTACACATCTTCAGGCTATTTTAGTATAACTTTAAAAATAGCTGTATTAGGCTTGTGAGAAGGGATACAGGGAAGCCTAAAGGATTTTCTGAGTCTTCATATGTACTTTTATTTTTGTGTAAAAGACTGTAATGCAAGTATTGCTTACCACCTAAGTGATAGTAAAGACTGGCAGTAAAAGCCATTGCAGTATTTAAAAACTGGCAATTAGTTCAACAAGTGATTTTTTTTAAGAATGTGATAAACAAGGGAGCAATGAAGGAGGTTCATGAGGTAAGGTAAGAGCTAAAATGATCAGTCAAGTCTGTCAAAACATTACGTAGTGTGTTTCTCCTTTGCTAATGTTATACATATTCCAATTCAGAAATAAAGGGGATATCCCCTTCTTTTTCTTCTTCCCCCCCCCCCCCCAACAGGCTAGAGAAGAATATGTGTATATGTTATACTCCCCCATGTTTAACAGCTGCACAGAAAAACCAAGAGTTAATTTTTATGCTATATCCTTAATTTAATGTAGAAAGTATTTTTATCTCTTTAGCAGTAAAAAGGCACCCCTTTTTGCCACATTTAGTCAGGTCTGTGTCAGTTATTTCACATGAAGGACAGGATCCCTTTTAAATTCATTGCTATCATGCCCAGATACCTGGGGTACCACAGCAGTCCCTTGATCTTATAAGGTGGGCACACTGGCATGTCATATACCACCGTGGCTTTAGAGAGGAGTTGCTACCTTTTAGTTCCACAAGCGTCGTATCTATTTCTGATTTACATTCAGCTCTTGTACACACTTTCTGCAGAAGCACTACATAATTTAGTGTAGGGAAGAAAACACCAGGCTAGCTCTACATACGGTAAATCCTGGTTGGTGTGTGTTATTTTTTCTTTGCCTAGAATAGGACAGGGAAGCGTAGGGGATGAGAGAGGAACATGATTATGTCTTGCCATTCATTTGATTTTTTCTCATCATGAATATGTTCTTTCCTTATGATCCCTGCAAAATGGCATTACCATTAGTTGGTAAGTGAACAGACTTCTCTAAAAATATATCACTTTAACAAATTGTTTAGCAATGGCTGCATGCAGCCATCAGGCAAAAACACTGACGAGGATGACAGAATTTCAATATAGAATGTGAAAGTATTAAAATAATCTGAGGATTGACTGGAAAAGAAAAGTCTGATTAAATTTTCTTGATAGCTTCTGAGGCAGAAAAGAAACCAGACATCTCTGTGTCTATATTTATTACTGGAACCTCTGTTCATTCTTCCTGGCTACTGTGATAGAGGGTGGATATTGTCTCCTCTTGGGAACTGAGAGGCTCAGCCTGGAAGATATTGTCACTGTTCTGCTATTGATTGTGAATTTCTGTTTTTAAGGGAGAATGGGAAAAGTGTTCTCAACCTTTGCCCAAAACTAAAAATAAACCTGCTAACTATTTCCCCCCTTCTTTTCAGGGATTAGAAGCACTGAAATACCATAAAAAACAGGCAGTTTTTAACACTCTGAAGTTCAGGCCAAACAGTGTTAAGGGAGATCAAGGGTTGTCTAAACCTGATTCCTAGAAGGAAAAGAAGTGGAAGTATTCAGAGAAGCATCCATGTTACCTTTTGATTTTAATTAAACAAGTTTTTAAGGTTCACTATTTGCTATTTCCCATCAAAAGCAGTTTACCAGCAATCTCAGACTTTGTCTGCTTTCCTTTCATCGTTATGGTTTCACCAAACCTTTGACACCAGCCATAATTCGATGAACAGAGGACGGATGAGACATAAAATCTTACATTTCAGCTTCAGAAAGTTTTTATTGAAGGTGATGGCAAAGGAAATGGGAAAATCAGTACATGATCTAGATAACTGCTAGAATATCTGCTAAACGGAGACAGAGTTTTTGGGGGGGTGGGGGTGGTGGGGGGGTGGTGGAGGGGGGGTGGGCGTGGGGTGCGAAAATTGTTTTCTATTGAATAAAACTTAAATTGAAATCTAAGCCTCACAGGGTAGGACTTCATTCTGTTACCTTTAGGTATGTAGAGTGTGGATGAATAATTTGAGGCTGATGCTCTCCATTTAGTGTGTATTAGATATCTTCTTTACTTGTCATTTTTACTAGTCTTATAATGTAAGGGTTTACTAGAATTAAGTGTAAGACTTACTAAAGTGTAAATGTTTACCTGATAAAAGTACCTTGCAATGAGGAGCTGAGACATAGGAGAGACCCCCCTGTAAACATTTGCATCTGATGAGATTAATCTTTCTTGTGATACCTATTTGCCATGAACCTGTTGCACACAAACTTCAAAACTCTTAGGACGCTGTCAGCAGCTGAAAAAGGAGCTATTTTATCATCACTGTAGTGGAGACTAAAATCACATCTATGTTAGCTTTTTCATCATTATGGCTATGCCAGTTAGGCGATATGATGTTTAGGGACATTTTTATACTGACAATATAAGCCACTGTATTCACAACTTCAACTTTTATGCACGTAGTCAGCATAACATGCATCATCAAAATATCACTTTTTCTGGTCAGACATGTGTCTTTGCTCAGAGGACTTTCCAAATCTCTGCTCAGAGAAACTTCCAATTCATTGAGAGGTCACTTACAATGGTGACAAAAGCTAAAAGAGTGAGATGATAATGATTTTTCTAAATGTAGTTTGTCATGATTGTTTTGTCCTGGAGCTGGCCACCTGAAAATATTCTGCCTAATGTTGTTTGATTCCTCTTTGGTGAAGAAAACCAAATCAAACCAAGATATTGATGGGTCTGGGAACCAGTGTGAATGAAATATACACAAGGAAGAATATCCTTCCGGAAAAGTTTTGGAGAAAAGTATTCAGTTTTGTTAGCTGCTGCTTAAAAGAAAGCATGTCACACTAGGAAAAAAGTGAAACAGCCCTATGCTTGTTGTAAAAAAAAATCAGAAAGCATTTTGACTTTCTTTCCTAATACTGAGCTAGTATCATATTTTCACATGTAGCTGTAATTTAATTATGGTAGGATTGAGTTTACGAGATGGCAGGATTTCTGATTTTTAAAATGTAGAAATCCATCAAAACCTGAATAAAGTGAATAGAGACAACTCTGATCTTTTCAATCGACATTTACAGTTACCATAAGATGTTAAATGTGCTAGAACTCTAACACTGAGGGCAGTTGCACAGAGCAGTTGCAGGTCCACACCTTGAAACTCTCTTACTCTCCAAAATAAATGGCTGCACAAAAGCTGTCTGTTGGATGTGGTCTCCAACACAGGATTTGTGGCTTTAACCAGGTGTACAGCGCTTGCTGAGTTGAGCCAACACCGGGTCAGGGAACATGTTTAAACAGTATAGCCATTGGGGTACTGGTATCCAGCATGGAGCTCATCATGTTTTACCTAGAATTTTTCAAATATATGTTACTATTACAAGAAGGATTTCACATGAACTGATGTTTGTGGGCTTGGAGATCTTATGAACAGCAATAACATTAACTCTTTCATACCAGTACGGAGAGTAACATTTGAAAAACTATGGATAGCTATGTGCCTAAATGGACATTATGTATGTCATCTTCCTCATATTTCAGGTGTGCAGAATTTCAGGACTTTTTTCCTTCAAAACACTGGATGTGAGAGAAGCTAGGGATAGTTGGATGTAAATTCCAGCATGCAGTAATATATATTCCAACAGTAGTTATATTTGTCTATTGACATATAAGGAAGACTGTAATATAATGTCTTTCTTGTCTTTTCTCCTACAACGTCCCTGTGTTTTCTCTGGTAGCCTGAATGTTTCCTTCCCTGTACAATTTTTGAACTCTGGTTGATGTTATTATGGGATTTCTTTGCTTTGGTAATATCTTCTGGTAGATAAAAGGTTTGTGTATAAACTCTTTCTACTTTTAAGACAATATTGGGTTGCTGGTCATATGATTTTTTTTTGATGTGGAAACACCTCACAGGAGTGGATTAAATACAATTTGAGAAAATCAGAGATAATGGCTGGCATTCGAGCACTGGGAAAAATATCTAGGGGCAGAAGAACAAGACATAGATACTGGCATATAAACTGTAGAGGCTCATTAAGACACAGGGGAAATGGAAGAGTTGAACAAACAATTTTCATACTAGCAAATGAGTAAGGAGAGAAGAAAGTGGACTGCTTAACATGACCATCCAAGGTCAAAATGGAAGTTCTGAGCTGGAAGGAAACAGTTGTTTGAATGGCAAGACATGATTTAGAGGAGAAATATCACTAACAACCGTGGGCAATGTGCAAGAGTTCTGGGAAAGGAGAAGGGTGAAAAATCAAAGTAAGTCAAGGGTAGTACAGATATGCACACTTCTTATGCTAGTAAATAGAGATTGACAGATCTTCAGACTTCACTGTATGCATCACACCTGCCAAATATGCATGGAAATGCTAAACTACAGACAGGACAATTAATTCCCTCACTGGGGTTTGAGCGAGTATGTATGAGCTTCTTGGGGATATAGGAATAGAAACGAATAGTACTATATTCAACATCTACACACCCCAAAGCCCAGGTTAGAGCTTAAAATCTTCCCTTCCCCAAGGAATGAAGGGCAGGTGTGAGTCTGCATTTGGCTCCCCTCACAGCAGTATCTATCAGGGAGAGGTCAATGACATGTGTAACTACCTGCTGGCCACTTAATCCTCCATCCAATGAGGCTCTGCTTTTCTTATAAACTCACAGCTCGGAGGGGTACAGTTGATTGGCTTTCCTTCTGTTCAGTTCCTCTTCTTTGATTTACAGCAGTCTCCCACACCCTTTTCATAGGTCCTTTCCTAACTTCACTGATAAGGGATTTCTCTGTGTCCAATTAGTAAGGCTAGTGTATCAGGCTGGAACTAGATAATTAAAAGAATGAAAAGAGACAGAGTGACCTTGGTTCACAAACCTCCATGGGCAATTTATAAAACTTTAAAAGATTTCAACAAAATGTATTAATATTATTATTTTATCCCTTGTTCATCAGAAACAGGATGATTGTTCTTATATAACTTCAAGGCCTTTCTAAAATCAAGAGAAAGGTGATTTTTTTTTTTTTTTTAAACTGTCCTTTTGAAAATTATACATTTCTAGGATAAAAATGCACTTTTCAAGTTTCCAAATAAGGGACTGGCTTTACAGTATTTTATTTAAAAATGTGTTATTTGCTTTGAAGGGAGAGAAGGTATTATGTTCTGCATGTTAGCCAAAACATTATGAGTGGCACCATTCTTATGGTAAATCCAGAACAATGGAAACCACAGAAAGCAGGAAATCCCATGCCTCATTTTATCCTGCCTGCTCCCACAGATTTCAGATAGTAGGAGCAAGAGACAGATGTGCTACCTGGGAGAAAATAAATACTGTAGTATAGTTCCTATTTTGTTCTTCCACTTATGTGATTTAAATAATGGCATATTTGTACCTTTAGCAAAAACCAAGGATTTTAATATGCTAGATGCAAAATGTACAAGGAGAAGTGTAACTTTAAGGCTTAAGACAACTAGAAGAGATTCAGGTTATTATTTAAGGTTCATTGATAGTTGGAAAAGGGAGATAGGCAGAGGTATCCAGAGCTATCTTATTTCAGTGCTCATAGCAAAAAGAGATGTCATGGGAAGACTTTCTATATGTGCCCTTCTCTCTGCCTGGCTGCTTGTTGCAGTTTCGGTTATAAATGCATCCCAGATGTGTAGCTTAGACTAGATGCTTAATTTTTATTTAGTTGTCTAAAGTTAGGGAAGATAAAATACACCAGAAAATGAATCTGATATACCGTTCTGTTTGCATCCAAGTTTAAAGAGAGATTTTGATTAGTGGAGTGTCATTACATTGTCTTATAGCCATAATTTTGAGCTTTTGTAACTAATTAAAAAAAAAAAAGCACATATCTAATGAGAATGACCTCTTCTTATCAGATGTGTAGGTCAACAGATCTCAAAGAAGTAAGGAAAATACTTATCACTGAAGACATATTCTTGGCTTTCAGATGCCTTGAGTTTCCAGTAGTATTGAATTATTTAGTCTCTGTTTGTGTGTCCATTTGATTCCAGGTATCATGTTGTGCTCTATTTGCTGGGTTAATTTATTTTTCTTTCCTATGGGTATGTGTCTCTCCTCTGTGTGTGTGTGAGTTTTTATGTGTTTATGTTCACGGGATGAAGTCTACTCAGAAAATTAAATCTAGATATATAGACTGAAAAGAGATAAGTGTAAACTTAAATATTTATTTTCTCAAAAAACAACCAAAACACCAGTCTCTGGTCTCCTTTACTCAGGAACTGTCTGTTATATGAAGGTGTTCCCATTTCATCTGCAGAGGAATGGAATTTATCCCCTTCCAGATAAAGCATTTAACTCACAAAATTAAATACTTTCATACTCTTCATTCCATATAGAGGCCCCTGAAAATAGATAGAGTGCTAAAATGTGATTCCAAAAATCAGCATTAAAATGTTCCTGGCTCTATTTAGGTGGCCCTATGTGTATATATGTAGAGGCTGAGATTTTTCAAGAGATTTTTCAAAAAGCTTTTTTCTAAATATTTGAAGAAATAACCCTGTCGTCATTAAAATAGTAAGTAAGTTTCACTGCCCATAAATAAGAAGCATTTTTAGTCATGTGTCTCACCTCTGGATTTTGGTTTTCTCCATGTCTGATGTGCTTTTTTCACATTTGCTTACTTCCAAGGCATATTGCAAAGCCTGGGAGGATGGGTTTTGTTATGGTGTGCAGGCATAGTGTGCATCCCAGACTTTTAGCACCAAGCATTACTCTACTACTAGACAAAAGTAACAGCTGATTTCTTACAAACAATGAAGTATCAACATTTTACTGGTAGACACTGTTTAAGGCTCCACTTAAAACATAATGGCAAACATAAAAGTGTGCCCTTAAAACTACTGCTGCTCCTAAATCTTCCCTACAGCTTTGAGATTTTCTTTCCTGTAGGTTAGCACTTCCACTGTTACACTCTTTCTGTGCAGTTTTTGTTTTTGAAATAAACCTTCCAATTTACAATCTGTCTATTATTGGCACTCAATTATTAAACCTCTTCACAATTAAATCATTTCAGTATCTTGAGAATTTATTAGCTAGGAATTAACTCTTTGTTCACATTTGCTATCTGTGCTATACTCCCCAAAGATTTTCTTCATAGATCTTGTTATTCCATCATGCTAATTGGTGCTAGTGGAGGATACTTAAATGCCAAGCTATTTTCAGTTCATCTACAGCTATTTCACTAATGAACTTGTACTATATACAGAATAAAGCTACAGCTTCAGCAGAAATGTATGCATTTGGATTTCTCACAAATGCTTCTGTTGAATTGGCAAAAGGGTACACTTGCTCATATAACGCATGAACAAATTTCAGCTGGCCAATCAACATCTGTTATAGAGATAAATGTGAGCCAAAATTTCTTGTTCTAACACTCAGTATTTGGCCCAGAAAGGCTGATTATTTAAAATTTTCATGGCTGGGTCCCAAAAACAGTCTCACAGCCAGCTAATACAGCTACCAGATAAATAGACCATATTCCATATCCTGCTGAAAGGATACTTGCTAAAGTCTCGTTTTCCTTTTAGTTATATCTTTCTTTTTTTTTTCTTTTTAAACCTGAATTCACATTTGCAGTATAGTATAACTTCGAAGAGTTAATAAATGGAATTGTGGCTGTTACAAATTTTATTTAAGTGAATATGCAAGTAGTCAAATTCTTTGCTGACATTTTGGTATAGCTCTACATAGAAGGTATGCATATGAAAAGTTTGATAATAAAAAATTCTGACAAAAAGTAGTGTTTGAATGAATAAAAAAATTTCAGGGGAGATATCGGTTTCAACATTCATGTTCAAAATATTAACATTTCAGAAGAAAAGCTCAAAGCTGATAAAATGCCTTTTTCAGTACATTTCCTTTTGTGACAATTTTAAAACTTTCCAATTTCAAGACAAAGGCCTGTATCAGAATACTGGCATTTTCTGAGGCTACAGATTCAGTGTTCTGAGCTGGTCCCCTATAAACTTTTTCATTTCCTGAGCCTCTCATATTGGAACAATAGGTTAGATGCTGAGCTGCTTTTTTCTGAACAAACCAAGAAAAAACCCCATTTCCTCTGGGAGACACTGCACTGTCTGCAGTACTCTGTCCTGCAGACTGCACTGAATTATCTTTGAAGGTTATCATCATCAGGAATATTCTGCTGAATATCAAGAGGTGTCACTGTTGAGCAGTAAAAGACTTCCCCTTTGCTGAGTGATCTGCCCTTGCGAGGTTTTAATTTTAGCTTTTTTCTTGCAGCTGTAGGAAATGGTCTCCAACCCCACTGCCTATTAAGGCTGAAACAACTTCACTTGCTGCTGAAGTCACCCATAGAACACAATAAACAACTTATCCTTGTTACAGTGGTCAAGGGGTAAAAAACATCAGAGGTCTTGCTTTATTCTAACCATCATTAAAGGCATATTAAAAAGGGTCAACGTATAACTTGTACACAGAAATATGGATGGAGTTATTCTTACTGATCCAAACAAACACATAGATCTGACCTTCTAAGAACCCTGAGACTGTCTGTTTTAGGAAAAGGAAGGTTTGAAGGAGGACACAAAGGAAGTGGTGATTGCAATCCAACCTCAGGGGTGCTAGAAACCCTGGCCAGGCTGTGGCTTAAATCCTGATCCTCACAACATTTTGGTGTAACTTTGCCACCACTGGCCTTTACAGATTTCTTTTCTATCTTTGGAATTTTAGCTAATGCTACCCAGGCACCATATATTTTGAGACGTTACTTCTCATTTTCATCGTTGTGTCAAACCTTAGGTCCCACAGGATCTGTTTTTTTCTCATGTTATCATCGTAATTTTTCTACACAGAAGCAGATGATGGGAGAAAGTGGAATTTGGCTCATCAAGTGTGCTCTCATTCCCAGACTTGAAAAAAGATAAACCTCTGTCTTTAGGTTTTCAACAAGAGAAATTCACCAGGACAGGAACCAGGGGATCTCAGGGCTAAAGCCATTTTCAAATGAAGATGGAACAGTCAGTCCTCAGCAAGTCTGAATGGATGTTTCTTTGGTTATTGTCACCTTGGTGCAAATTCCAATGTAGTTACTGAACACTTGCTTGTACTTCTCTTTGTTTACTTTAGGCTAATACTTTTAAAGCTTTCATGTTACAGATAACATCTCTTTTATCTGCCATGGTGTAAATATAAAGTTCCTCATTGTTAAAGTCAAATCCATGTTCCTTTTTGAAGGTTTCATTGAAGACTCTCTTAGCCTGAGGTTATTCTATACCAAGTAGCACATGTAGAAGCTTAAACAGGATAGAATCATTATTATTAATTTATTAAAATCAGCTTCTGACTGTTCCATCCTTACTCCCTCTAGATTAATATGGAAAAAAAATGAAGTATGTTTATATGAATGTATATTGAACCATTGATGTTAAAAAATTTTATCTTGATGGAATATCTTCAAAGGGAAGGAAATCTTCCTCATGGGAAAAAAAGTAAAAGCTTTTTTCCTTTTAATATAGTTATGAGGAAGGACAGAGGTCAAAAGTTTTTCCTTATGTGTATACAGTTATGGAGCCACAAGTCTTTCACTAAAATTGAAGCTTAGAGCAGAAAGTCTGTGATGAAAGTACAGAGTTTGCTTTCAAATGTTTGTCATCTTTTTGACATGGTACTTTATGTCCAGCTGAAGAGCTAAATAAGCCCAGAAATACTAAAAATATTTTAGCCACAGATAAAGGCACACACAGCTCCCCGTGAGGAAAAGCTTTGTCCTATTGATCTAGCAAAGTGTGGTGAAACTATGAGATGAATACTCTTAGAGCTAAAGGGTAACTCTGTGTGAGGGACCATTTTGACCCTTTTGTGGCTTTGTGGCCCCTGGTATGGCAGGGGATTTCATGGCACATTGACCCTGAAACCTGGAAAAACACTGGCTGAGGGAGGGGGGAGGTGGGTGTAGAGACAGTGTTTCATATATTACTGTCCAATTTTATGAAGGGGGTTAAAGTCTGACTACTTCCATGAAAAATTCTGGTTTAGTTCTGACAAAGTTCTGCCTCAGGACTTTTTTGTACATGTAAGAGACAAATGGCAGGGGATTCTCAGGGCGTTTTCTCCCCTCCACCCCAATTACTTAATAAAAATCTCTCTTCTCACTGGTGAGAGATGCCTTATGAACTCAACCCTGGGATTATAAGGAGGTTCCCCAGACACACTTACTGTCAGTTCTGTACTAGAACTTTACAGTGAGGTACTTGGATAAGACAGTACTTGCACAAGCTCCCCTGTCTGCATGGATTTAGTTCCTTGGTTCTCTTTTAGGAGATAAGGCAAACAGCTACAGCTTCCACAGCAGTTTGTCTTTTGGTGTGTAGGCTCATTTGGCTGGCACAGGCAGCCCCATCTCTCTGTCCTGCAAGCGGAGGGAGGCTGATGGTTTTACCAACAATTCTGAGCTGACTCTTTGGGGGTAGGGGCAGGTGGGGTTTCCCTGAAACAAAGGAAGAGATCTCCCTCAGGGTGTGCCTAGGTTTCCTTGAGAAGAGGTGATCTCACAGGGCAAAACTTGTGAAGTTCAATAAAGACAGACAAAGTTTGGATACAAGATTATTAAAAACACCAATTAGATCCTAGGACCATTTCCCATCTCCTTACATATATCTCTGCTTGTCCTTGTGTACTGGTTTCAGTCAGGAAAGAGTTAGCTTTCTTCACAGTGGCTGGTATGAAACTAGCTTTCTGAATTTACCCTGAGAAAAGTACCGATAATCTGTCTTTTTAGGTAGTGCTGGGGAGTGCTTGCACCAAATTCAAGGTCTTTCTCAGCTTCTGATACTGCAGCTGCATTCCCAGGGTGTGTAGGGGACACACAGTTCAGACAGACACCCCAAAATGACCCAACAAATATTTCCTTCCATAGCATGTCATGCTTGGTACATAGGCAGGGAGTGGGCTTGGGGACCATTACTCTTTCTCACTCTTTTACACTCTTACACTTTCTAACACTCTCTCTCCTTTGTTATCTGTTTTACTAACTTCTTTGCTGGCTCATTCATGAGTGAGTTGGTGGGCCTGTTAGTTTTCCCAGTCATGTTGTTGCTGATAGGGTTTGCTCGGACTCTGCTGCTATCACTTTTGGACTCCGGCTCTTGGGATGTGATTGCTCTTGGTCTGTGGCTCTCAGGCTCTTGGGCTCTGTCTGTCACTTCTCAGAGGCTGGTTGTGCTTCGATCGGTGGGTGGTGAACAATTGTATCATATTGTGTCATATGTTTTATTTTCTATTATTTTAATTACTTATTACTAGTAGTATTTGTATATATCCATTTATATATATAATGCATTTATATTCAATTAGTAAATAGTTCTTATCTCAATTTTATGAGCTTCTTTATCTTTTTCCTCCAGTTCTTCCCTTCTGCTGGAGGAGAGGAAGGGGAATCTGTGAGAGCAGCTTTGTGGTATTTTGCTGGGTGGAGTTAAACCATGACACCTTGAGAACCTTGCAAAGCTTTAGGGGCCACATCACTAAAGTGAGATTGTATGCCTCTGGTCCCATTCAATAGAACAGTGTTAATGTACTGAACCTGTTTCTCCCACTAGAGTCTGCTCTAATAATAAATCAAACATTATTAACATATATTCAAGAATGTTGGGAGTATTTCTGTTTTGTTTTACACAAAGTGACAGCTCCTCTGAAATAACTAATGTAAAAGAGGCTGTTGCACCATGCAGGAGTTGATCAAAGGGGAAACTGAAGAATCGGCAATCTTGTAAGTCAAGATGTTCATAAGTACATATTAAATATAGAATTCCTGAACACAGAGATCATGTTGAAATGGTCTCAGTTAAAACCAGACTAAACTAGTGGATATGGATTGAAGTATCTACTTTGAAGAACCCATTTCTGAAAAAGCTTTTCTTGGGATGTTCTTAATATTATGACAAAAATGGCTTTAGGACACTCTGCACATGATAGCAGTTTAAGCAATAAATAGAATTAAAACAATTGGCTGCATTCCAATGCTTGGGTTAAATTTTGTATTTCACAGTGTTCTGGTCTCCAGATCTTCCAGGTGAAGCTGGAAACTGAAGAGTGTGGAGAGAAAAAAACCCAACAGTGCTTAGTGGGAAGAAATACTCTTCAAGGAAAGGCCTGAAGACGTCAATCAGTTTGACTTATTAAAAGATGTCAGAGAGGCAACTTGCTTACAATGTGTGCTGATGACTTTTAGAGACTTATGAAAGAAAGAAACAAACAAGCAAATAAAAGACTAAAACCTGGGATCAAAGGGGCATACTATAGGAAAAGACAATCAATATATGAAAGCTGAAGCCAAATACACAAAGAAAACAAATACCTAAAAATATTCATAACATTGATATTGATTAAGCGCTGCAACATGCTGCTGAAAGACATATTAGATTCTCCATGGCTTTATCTCAAGGGTGGATGTCATTCAAGAAAACATGTTTCAGTTATTCAGTAAGGGCAAAACCAATGGTAGCTAGGTGAAATTTAATCATCTATGACCTACAAGATATCCAGTTGTTTTTTAGCTTTTATATATACACAAATATATAATAAATGGTGAAGCATGGATTTCAGAGATACTCCATTGATTTCAACAGGTCTCTCTGTGTGAAAGTTATTAAATAAGGTTTATACTCTAATAACAGGACCTTGCATTGTGATTATCTATGGTGCTGTGGAAAAATGGCAAGGACTCTTAGAAGTCCTTAGGAAAGAGAGAATCCTACAGTTGATTAAAATTTGATGTGGGGTAGGACCTGGATTTACAAAGGTGTTAAGGAAGCCTCCTTCTGCCACTCTCAAAAGAGTGCAAACTTCTAAGAAGTTTGTGAGTGAGATCAGGGTTATGGGGACACCTACATGTTCTGGAAAGTCTCAGCTGTAATATTAGACAACTGTTCTCTCTTACAGACTATTTTAAAGGAATGCATATTGGAAGTCTTGTGGTGTAGTCCCTTTTTCTGACTCCATGAGCCATAAGCCAAGAACTTCATACCACTGAAAGAGATATATGTATACGGCATAACATGTTGAGACAAGGAATTCACCAGTTCCACTATATCTTGCAAGCAGGAGAGCCAGTGGTTCCCAGGTGATTCTCATTAGGAGAAGCAGGATGGCTCTGGATGTGCAGCCACACCCAAAGTGACCCAGACACATTGAAGCTGCACTGCACTGGCATCTATTCTTCCACTGCCTGGCATAGGACAGCTATGTTCTCTGCTTACAAATAACGTGAAGGTCAGACACCAACCTTTGGTTCCCTCTGTTATAACTGACCCCAAATTCTCTCAGCTAAGCAAAGGAATAAAGAGCACAAGAAATTATTTCTGAAAATATAAACATATTGTTTAATAGTGAAAGATGTCTTGGGATGCAATACAGAGATATGTGTCACAGAAAACATCAAGATACTAGAAACTTGGCTATTGTGTTTAGAACAGGCTGTAATAGAGGGGGGAAGACTTATTTATCTTTAGAAATTATTCTCTTTCATAAAAATAACATACAAACATCAGCCAAGTATAGAAGTAAGAATTTTCTTTATCTAAAACAGAAATGAAATGATCACTTGAACATATAACATAGCATTGATACTGGCATAGACAGAAAAAATTTTTCTCCCTTGAGTGAAGAAAAATTGGATTTATCTCTGAGAATATCTACTACATTCACTGTCATTCCTTTTTAAAAGTTCAGTATAAAGTTTTAGTGTGCTTTCTGCATTTTACTCTTTTATTTTTTCCAGTCCAGTAATTTTTTTTATTTGTTTTTCTTCTAATTAGGAGAGAGATTCTTCTCCCCCCTTCCTCTATGTCTTTGAAAGAATTAAGAAAAGGCCTGTTTATTTCTGTTTGCTAATCCCTTTTTCTTATGGCTGTCCACAATGCCTAAAATGATGAGAGCATCTGCATGTGGTGTCTGAATATATTTATTTTGACAAGCTCTCAAGAAACGAAACATGGAAATTACCATATCCTACTTTTTTATCTGTGGTGAGTTACCAGTTCCAACCCTCTTCTGCACCCAGTATCAGCTCCTCATTTCCAATGGTAAAACTTCAATCAGTTCTATTTATTTATTTTGTAATGAACAAAAAGTTCTGCTCTTTCTTCCCTAGGGTTCATTTTGTGGGAAGGGTTCAATCACAAAACTGCAGTCTGCAAGGGGTCCCAAGGGCTCCCTTGCGTGAAGAGCTGAGAACCCCTTCCTGCCTGGCTGTGTTACTTTAGACACAGGACAGTGAATTAAATACGGTTATAGCTGAAAGTGAGTTACCTTGAATTTAGTTTAGTGGGAAGAAAGGAGAAGAAAAAATGAATGGTTTCAAAGGATATTCTTGGGGGAAAAATAAACCAAGCATGAAAGTGGAGGAGCCTAGTGGGTTGCATCTCATACTTTAGAGAGAGGCTAAGGGCTCAGCCTTATAGTCAAATTACTGTCTGTTACATCAAGGTGTAAGGTGCGCCAAACTACCTTGCATTTGCAGCAGCCTGAGAGTGCATGCACTTACTGGTATTGAGTTACTTTGACAGTGTTTATGAAGTTGTAACATGTAAACCTCTCATTCACCACATCCTCAAATGTCAGGAGGATCTACCTGTTAAGGTGACCACAGATGCCTTCAAAAACTAGTATAGGAAACTAGCTAGAGTAACCTTCACGATTATTTCCTCTTTAAATTCCAGTTAAAAGTTTTTAACTCTATGTAATCTAAAAACCTTATAGGAAAACTGCCCAATTTCCAGGAGAAAAAATAACACTGAAAAGGTTGAAAACTATTTATGTTTTGATACATTTAAAACTGGCTGTCTAACCTATACTTCTGCTGGAAGAAGAATTCAATTAATTCTCCAGAGATGAACTCTAAATGAGTTTGATTCTTACAGAGGATGGTATATGAGGAAGGTGGAAAAATGCAGTCCCATGCTTGCGGACTCATCTACGTCAGACTGTTAGGACTGGGAATAGGGTCAGATCTGCAAAGGGTCACACCTATGAAGAAAGGTAAGTTCCTGTTCTTATGAGGGCTCTTACACCTAAATAACACTTCTATCAATCTAACCTGCTTTCCTTGCCTATAGAGAGTTTAAGTTCTATAATCAAATTCTACTTTTCATAAGTGTAATCCTTGTGTGATTCTGGTGAAATAAATGGATGCATACTATTCTTGCTGAGATAAAACTCTGAATTCTGAAATCCTCTTACTGTATGACACCTAGTGACTCTGATTGATTGCATGAATTGGATGATTCTTCTTTCCCATTACATCCTTTCTAAGGCTGCATTTCATCCCTGTGGATGAAACATTGGACAGGAAACAGAAATGTATCCAGAAAAAGCAACACTGAAGTAGCACATCTGCAGTCAAATGTTTTGTATCCTTAACACTTCCTTATCATGTGCAAACACATCAAGAAAACACTTTAAAAATATGCCCAGTTGAGTATAAATAGTAACATTTGATATCAACACAGAATATTGCCTTGGAGGTCTTGGAGCAATTCATCAGGCATGAGAACATTGTCTTTTTGCTACAGAGAACAACCCGAACTGTTGAGTGAGAAAATGATCTGCCCTGGAGCACATGCAAGGCAAGAGTAAGACAGAAATACTGTTAAAAACTGTTTCTTGGGCTATGCTGATGCATCCTGCTCCCTCTTCTCATTCTGTCAGATCAACAAACTTTGTGGCTATTTTTGTGGGAAAAGGAGGAAATAAAGCATAGAATGTATCTTCACATGAGATAACTGCAGAAATATGTGCTTACCTTTTCTGAAAGCCTAAATTTAGCATTGACTCAAAAGGAAACTGTCTCAGAAAACACATACTTAGAGTCAAACTCTTCTAAAATGACCGTGTGACCTGTTCTTTCTCTCTTGATGAATTAAATGGGACTAGCCAGATGTGAGGATGGTCATGAATATACAAAGAGACTCAAAAGCAGAGAAGATGATTGGAATTCAACAGAATTTTGTTGAACCAGGAGAAAAATCACTGGGACATGAAACAGTATTTATGGAGTGAGTAGCTAGAAAGAATAACAAATGTACTCTGGATTCCAGTCCTGTCTGAATGGGAACCATAAATTGGTAGAAGGAAGTTCAGACTGTTTTAAGCAGAATCACTTATACTCCGTGGATCAGTTTTTCATTATAGAAGTGCTTCCTCCCAGAAATATTTTCATTTTATTTAGTAGTTTTGAAAAAATCCAGCATCCTTTGTAGAAACTACTATGTGATGAACAGTGAGCGTACCTACAGTATTCATTTGTCTTGGTCTCTGCTTGAAAAATGTTATCTCAGGATAACTGCTTTAGTGTCACCCATTCCTGCGCTACATGCAGTGTGTGCTCCATGGATCCCTATGGCTCTTCAGTGCAATCAAATGTGCAAAGGAACAGTTACTGCTCACAAAGAATTATTGAATTTCAAAATGTATCACCAGCTGCACAGCCACTGCATTTTCTTTTTGCAAATAGGGCATAAAATGCTAAGTTCCTTTATGTTATGGGGTGGTAAAATGTCACCTTTGAAAATAAAAATGTGAAATCAGTTTTGAATAACAGAAAGGTAAGAAAAACAAAAGAAAAAAAACCCATTCCTACAGAAGTAATTTTTTTGCCTACTCTGTGTTCACTGGGAGAAAAAAATTCCTTTGAGCTGAAACCTCATAGGCTGTTTCAACTTGAGGTGAATTGGTTCAGCTGCTCAGAAGGTAAAGGAGCTCCAAAATGGGTTTATAATGGAAAAGTTAGTAGATCCTTAACTTCAGCACATCGGCACTTCTAAAGGAAGGAAAAAAGTAGCTGAAAGACTTTTTAGGAGGCAGGTTTTATTCTTTTGAAAGTGAAGTAACAGTAGAGCCTTCTTTTCATTCCAGTTTCCCCTTGTGTCTCACATCTAACTAACCAATTAATTAACTCTACCTGGTTGCTAATTAAACAGTTGGAGAAATGGCTTTGAAAGAGAATTTGGTTCAAAAAGATACAAGGAAAACATAATAGATGAGTTGTAAATTATCAGTGAAAGGCTGAGTAGTTAAGACACAGTCCTCTGATATATTTCTCCTTATTATGAGCAGGTGTTATGTGACCTACAAACACAGTTTTACTCATTACAGTGATTGCAAGAGGCAGAAGTTCTGAGCAGTTACACAGCAGACAGAAAAATTAACTTTAATATTTAGAACGATTGTGGCTTTTGGGACAAGGTGGATGTCATTTTTAGAATCATGGGATCAAGGTAAGTGTCTGATCCAATGAAGCGGTTGCTAGTAAATACTTTGTAAAAAAAGTCTCGGTTTTTTTTCCACTTAATCTTGACCTAAATTTTTTTCAAGCATTAACTATTTGTTGCTTGCTATTATTTGATATGTCTTCCAACATCTTGAGCACTGCAGATAATCCTGAAGACCTTCCTTTTAGCACACAATGTTCATGCTATGGTGGAAATCTTTGCCCTTCTAGGTTGGGTCAGAGGTGTCGCTTCTGCTCATGCAGTGCTGTGATCTCTAACTTTCAGTGTCCTAACAACAATGATAGAACAGACAAACACATGCCAAATTACTTATTTACCTTAGCAGGCATAGTTTGAATTATTGAATCTCTTTTATCTGCTAGAACTTGTGGAAGTCCTAATAAGCAACAAAAGGTTTTGGGTGATTTGGGACGTTTGCTTTGCTGCATAGAGGTGTGTTCAGTCTTGATGACTTTTACTAAACAAGGCTCTAAACAAGTTTAAATGTAGCCTTTCATTGAGCAGAGGGTTGGAAAAAAATAATCCATAGTGGTCTGACCCGATCTAACTTTGTATATGTTTCTAAATTACTTGTGGTGTTACATTTGTGTGGTGGTGGGGTCTGGTAGCAGGGGAAGGGCCACAGGCATGGCTCCTGTGAGAAGCTTCTAGAGGCTCCTCCAGCTCCAAGTTAGACCCAGTTCTGGCCACAGCTGAGGCAACTAGTGGCTCTGTGACTGACATATTTAAGAGTGGAACAACAAAAAGAGAACCAGCAATGGAAGCAAAAAAAGTGTGGAGAGAGGAGTGGGATGTGAGAGAGACAACCAGGCAGACACCCAGGTCAATGCAGAAAGGTGGGGAGGAGGTGGCTGTAGCAGAGGTTCCCCTGCAACCCGTGGTGAGAGGGCAAGCTGTGCCCCTGCAGCTATGAAGGGTCACAGGGGAGTTCATAGGAGGACCACACGCCAGAGCAGGAGGCTGCACATGAAGAAGCCTGTGACTCTGAGGGAAGCCTGTGCTGGAGCAGTCTGCTCCTAAAGGACTGAACCCCTTGGAAAGGACCCACGCTGGAGCAGTTTGTGAAGAAAACTGCAACGCATGGGAAGGGTTCACGTCAGATAAGTTAGTAGAGGACTGTCTCCTGTAGGAGGGCCCCCATGCTGAAGCAGGGGTAGAGTGTGAAGAGTTATCCCCCTGAGGAGGAAGCAGTGGCAGAGAAAATGTGTGATGAACTCACAGAAAACCCTCCTGGACTAAATTCCCTGCCCCCCTGTGCTGCTGGAGGGGAAGAGGTTGAGAAAATGGGAGCAAAGATGAGCCCAAGAAGAAGGGAAGGGAAGGCATTTTTAAGATCTGTTTTATTTTGTCTCTCATTGTCCTACTCTGATTTGATTGGTAACAACTTAAACTGGCTTTTCTTCCCCAAGTCGAGTCTGTTTTATCTGTGACCATAACTGGTGAGTCATCCCTTCCTGTCCTCATCTTGGCCCATGAGCCTTTCCTTATATGTTGTCCTCCCCATCCCACCAGGAGAGGAGTAAGGGAGCAGATGTGTGGTCTTTTGTTGCCAGCTGAGACTTAACACTTGTACAGGTAGCTTCTTTTGAGAGCTTCCATGTCAGAAACTTTTTTTTTAATTAAGAAAATTCTATGTTGTCAGGCCTTTTCACCAGTCTTTTCTGGCTTGAACTCATAGTGAAGTACCATTTTCCTCTTTTGAACAATGTATATTGCAAAGTCTTTTCTCTTAGTGAAAGGAGATGATAGTAGACCATAGTCCAAAATTATAGTCAGCTTGGTGAATATGACACAACTGAACCTTCTGCTTTCAGGGATAATTTCTGTACAGGATTTTGTGGAGCCACTTGTAGACAAAAAAATTTTATCACCATTCTGATTTTTACAATCATCTGTTGTATTAAGTGGGATTGAGAAGGACATAATATAAGTTTACTTGCTTTCATTGGTTTTGAATATCTGCCCTTTAGATAGCTTAAACTGAAGATTATGTACTTCTCTAGATTCATATCAAATATCTGTAAGAGTTGCAAAACAGATATCATGCATTTTAAGTAAGCTTAGCTATGAAACATATGTGAAAGTGTCTTCATGCATGAGTTACAATATTATTAAGAGGAGTCTTGTTACAGTCATATAATATAGAGTGCTGCTTTGGACAGTAGTCAGAAATTCCTGGAGAATGCAGTTAGAGCTTTCTCCTAGTGCTTCTAGTTATCAGCAAAAAACCAGCTGGGGCATTATTTTCTTGAGTTTTTTTTCTGAGCAAAGAAGTTTTTATATAATTTTTAACTAAAAAGAAGATCAGATAATTTGAAATGAACCAGACTTGTGGTGTCTTTCATTGCTCCTTCAAAACTGTCCTGCGTAGCTCTGCTGATTTTGACACTAAATGCCTTGGCACCCTGTTTCCAGGGATGGCTACCACACAGCTTGCTGTGGTCATGGTCACTGTTATGTTCAGATGCTTAGGCTCAGATTGTTAAGAATGTTTAAAAGTTGTTGCAGTGGATGTTGCAACACCTAGTTGACTTCTGGTCAGGGACTTGGCATCGCCAGCATAAATATTTGATGTTAGAATATGCAGATGTGTCCCCTAAATGGCTGACGATATGCAAGAAAGATGATACAGTGTCAGTACAGCTTCAAAATTTCAAACAAAAACCCAAACACAATAAAGAGCTATTGTGCCATTGTAGAGTCTTTTAGCCTCCATGAATACTTTAACTATTTTGCTACAAAGTTCACCTTTTCCCACTTGGACAGGTCCTTATTGACAGCACATCAATGGTGTAATATCCTGGTATCCTTTTGATGGCAAACCCCTTTAAAACTGAAATAAACCCCTAAGTAATTACTAGAAATGTTATTATCAATGATTTTTAATGAGATGAGGTTTTTAAGGTCCAGATTCTTAAAGATAAGTGAGTAGGGATTAAACCTCTTACAGATCTGAACTGAGGTTCTGGTTTAAAATGGCGTTTAGGGACAGACATTCATCTAGCAAGTTTCCAGAGCACCTTGGCTAAGGTACTAAAAAATGCACTTGCAATGTTGATGATGGGCACATAAACCAGAGAAAATGCTTCAGGAAACCTCTGTTCAACCTACTCGTGCACTAGCAAAGCTATAGGCAGCGGCCCCTAAGGTTTTACCAGAAAGTTAGCTTACATGACAGAAGTGCTACTACTGTGCATATTTAGAGGTACTGCTGTTTAACTAAGCAGCGCGTTAGAGTGCACATCTCTGGACAACACCCTTTAGAAAAGGAGTGCTCTGGGGTTCCCTTTGCAGCTATCTGCTCGGCAGTCTGAATGCATGCTAACAACATTTGCTTCTGCCCAAAGTTCACAGGCTGGTGGTGGAGCTGTTGACTGGCTTTTATGCAGCATTTATGCATCTGGAGCATTTACCTAGGAGGCAGGAGACCCAATTTTACTGTTGGCCTCAGCCTGAGATGACTCTCTTAAAAAAAGAGCCTTGTCTCCCTGGTCCAGTCGACTGTCATAGGCTGAGCACAGCCATGACTAAATTTCATTAAAATGTCTGAGCTGCAGTTCATAAAAGTCAGAAGTGAAAACAGATGATCATGAGGCTGGGGAAAAAATGCTAGGTCTCATTGATCTGAAAAATGAAAGCTAGTAAAGGTTATTATATACTCTTAGACATTAGGTATTTGGGATTATACCTCCATCTGTAGCCACAGTGAAACTTGACCTCTCTCCTCTCTCACTGGTTGGTCACCTTTGCAATCTTTCCAACCGCCACAAACCCCAAATTTGTTGGAAAGAATGAACTTTTCGGATGCTGCTGCTCACTAGCAGTTAATCTTCTTCTCTGGCAGCAGCTATAATACTGAGTGTTAAGGTGTGTTTACCCCCATTTGACAACTCTGTCAGAACACTGAAGTGGGAGCAACCCTTGGCCCACACTTTCTATAGCTTTGCTCCTACTGGTACTTTGCACTCCAGAGAATTTGCTTGCTACACTCACATGAAACTCGCTGCCATATCACTTGTATGTATAAACTCTGATGTAATATCTTCAACCAGTACAATAAATTAAACTTAGTAAAAAGAGCAATGGGAATCTTAAGCTTTTACTATGTCAAATAAGTAATAAAAGGAACATGACGACCACTGCACTGAATTAGACTTGTGCAATACCTCATTTGGGAAAAATAAAACAGCTATCAGAAAAAAATTCTAGCAGTGTTGTAGACAACTATGGAATAACCTATCAACACAGAAACCTTCCCTGTAAAATCAGGATACACAACAACCCTTGTCTGAAAGATAACTACTTCTTACTTAATTCATGGTCCACATAGACATCTATGTTACAGCTGGAGTTAGCTTTATTCCTTGCTTTTTTTTCCTGAAGGGGGATATTTGGAAGACTGAGCCAAATAACTCCTTGGGATTGGTCAGTGAAGAGAACTTCTCTAGCTCTCCCGTTAAGAGGAACAAAAGAGCATAGCTAGCCTGGCTCTTGGGCTGCAATCACTCTTGGGTTGCAGCTCTCAGGCTCTCTGGGTCTGACTCTCACTACTCAGCACCTGGGTGTGCATTGGTCAGTGGGTGGTGAGAAATTGTGTCATATTGTATTATATTGTAGCATGTTTTATTTTCTATTATTTTTATTATTTATTATTAGTATTTGTATATATTGATTTAGATTTAATTAGTAAATAGTCCTTATCTCAATTTTATGAGCTGCTTTATTTCTTCTTCCTCTGATTCTTCTGCCTCCACTGGAGGAGGGGAGGGGGGATTTGTGAGAGCAGCTTCATGGTATTTGGATAGCCAGAGCTAAACCACGACAAACGCATACACCAATCATAGACTGCAGACAGAGCTTCCATTGGAGAGAGGAAGGGGACAAAGGTAACAGGAACCCAGCAGCAAGGACTTATTGAGTAAATAGCCCAGTGTCATCAAGAGAGAAAAAGAACTGAGCTGATGTTAAAGGTCTCTAATTTTAGTAATATCCTAAGGCTGGAAGTGTCAATGTCAGCTAATGATCCAGAAACATTGACATGGATACGTGAGTGTTACCTTTTACAGAGGATCAGAGAAATTAGTGCAGTGCCCACACAAAATTCACAACAGTGGAAAATCAAAGACATCTCTGGACTTGAGGCAATTTAGAAACTGCATTAAAGATCTCTTCTCTGTATCCTTTTATCAGAAGGGATACTACAACCTTTGAGGTCTTTGAGACTCTGGGTGTTAATCAATGCACATTGAATTGCATCTCCTACACAGCTAAACCTTTGAAAAAAATAGTGCTTCTCTTCCCATATATCTACATGTTCTGCTGCACTTTACACAAACTGATACATTAAATACCACAAAACTCATAAAAACCAGGGGCACACTATGTCTTGTCTGTCTTCCAGGGATTGGAAAGTTTGTTACTCTTGGAAGTGTTGGGAAGGGGATTACTGTCTATTTATTACCTTGAGTTTGCTGGTCTTGCTAAAGAAATACAGAGTTCAGGGCAGGTTAACATCTAACATTTACCCCAGCTTTGCAGGAGAATTTTGCAGCCCACATTAAGTTCCAGGCAGCTGGAACTGCTGCTGGTAAAACGAGAAGATTATGCTGACATGATCTGTACCTGCACCTTTGTGCTGCAGGTATATCACTAAGTTCTTAGACTCAAAACCTGGCCTCAGTAATATCAATAGGCTTTTTTCCTTCAAACTTCAATTTTGATGTGGATTGAGATTTCGCCATCAGAATCCAAATCCCACTGACTTCAAGGAAACTGAAGTTCCTACAGGTGGTTCTTATCTTGTGATGTGTATAAGTTCATCTTCAGAACCTCAGCCAGGCACTTCAGTCAATAAGGCCTCTCCAGAGGGAGCAGCTTGTCCTATCTATCTCCTTGAGTGAGGGTGATTGCCCTCTGCAAATGCCTGTTTATTGGCCAGAAAAAGGGATCCTAGTGTTATCAGTTTAGGCTTACACATCTAACCATTTAAATACTAAACCTGGGTGAAATTAATTCCAACCTACAGGCATAGATGGCTAAGAAGGATTTACGTCATATATGTCTGCCACAGAGGCACAAATGGGTTGCTTAAAACCACTGCCTGAACTGAGTAATAGTACCAAGCGTAGCATGGCTTGCATGTCCATGGGTTTATGTCCACAAATAAGTTTCTGTTACTGGAAATTGCCATAGCTTTACACATGTCATGCATGAGAATTTCTGGGACAAGAATGAGAAGATACCTGAAGAGAAAGTAATGTCTGAGGAAAGTCATGCTATTCAGCTGGACTGATGAAGCAGAGAGAAAGGGCTGATGGTCTAATGTTACCTGGAAGCCCCTCTGTAGGTTTTTCAGACTGGGCTGATCAAGGCAATTCTCTCCAGTAGCTAGATTCTCAGTGCACAATAAGTTGAGAAAATGTTATAGAGTGCTATGGTTTGAATAGGAGCCCACACATCAGCAAACTAAGCTTTAAATTCATTAAGTTTCTGTTGCATATTTATCTTGTGGCACCTAAAGCACTTTTGAACACGGATATTTTCTCATGAGTAATATCGATCCTTTAGAAATCCAGATGTTTTTTAAAGAATGTACTTAGAATGAGAAGGAAGTACAAATACTGTAGACTCAATAATGAGAGGCATTCAATATCTTCTGTACTCATGAATATTATACTCTTTTCTATCTAGTGTGAACTGATGAAGCATATGCACAAGTAATAACTATATTTGCAGAGTAGAGATTACAGCTAAAGAGCTTCTAGATTTTCTGACGTTTTCTAAACTAATCTATAGTAACAAACTATTGTTTCCAGAATTTATAAACTTACTCCAAAATGGAAGAAATGGACATCTCCTCTCAAGATACTGGCCTTATTCAAAGAAAGAATAGGTTTGTGCACCGCGCTTGTGACTACACTGTGGTAAGCAGGTGTAATGCCATCAGAAAATTAGATCTTGACATTCTCCTTCAAAACCAACCTGAAGTAGGCTCTGATGAATTTGTAGAGAAGTGCTCAGTACATTTCTGAATCATGCCCAGCCTGGGCTTTCATTCTGAGGGAGGGTATGGGTAACTTATTAATTTCCTCTAGTCCCATATAATACTCCACTGGGTTTGGGTTTTTTAATTTATTTTTGGACACAGGAAGTTTTTTCTGGTATCTTCTATCAGAATACCAGAAAACCTGGTATCTGGTATAAGTTTGGAGTATGTAAGTTTCTTATACCAAATACCAGATATAAGTATTTTCTATTTGATATAAGAAAAAGAGGTATCTGGTGTAAGTTTGAAGGACAAAGCCCAGCAATCAAGCCAATTTTTAGTGTATGCCAGTGTTTCTACATTTTGTCTGACTTCCATTTGGCGGAGGTCAGAGGTGCCAATGTTAAAATGCTTTTCTATCTACAGCTACTCTTAATAGGCACAGGCTTGATTTAATTTGCTTCTAGTACTTCTTTGTAGCTCATAAATATTAAAATCTGATAATATTTTTTCATTTTAAACATAGGCAGTATATTGACACACAAACAGACAGCTTTGAATGAACTTTTCATAATGTTTAGTTGCCTTTTAAACTCTTAAGACACATTATCCTTTTGGAAAATATTAGAGCACTAACAGTACTGGACATAGCACAGGGTCTTTAGAAAGAACCAAACAAGCAACAACCACAAAATGGAATTGACAAGCAAATAATTCCTAACGCATTATAACTGTTTAAGGGTACCTGGAATATGTCCTAAAAAAAGGAAGAAAACAACAACAAAAAAACCCAATTGCAGAGTAACCTCTACACAAAGCAACTACGTCTTTGGACAATGAAGGTCAGAATATCATTATCTAAGGACATTCTGCTGAAGTACTAAATAGCATATGCATTTTCTGAAATTTGGATCGTTTGATTGTGTGGTGGTATTAACGCATTCTAAAAGTATCCACGCAAACATCCACTGCACCACTGAATAGCAAATGTGATCATGGGTGTGGCTACTCTGAGAATCATGGGCACAAAACAATATGCATATTTGTGCTCAGAAATACTCAGTTTACTTTAGTAATACCAGCTATTTTTATAGTGGACTAAGCTTTTATTTCCACAAATTACACTCCAAGATAATGCTTAATAAAAGCATGCATTTCTAAAAGTGTTTAACGTGGTATTAGAAAGGTACAGGTGACATGTTAAAGTAAAATGCCCCATAAAGAAAATACAAATCTGACTGATAAAATTTTGCATGTTTTTTTTTCAACATCCATGCACTGAAAAATTAGTTATTTGATTTTTTTTTTTTTTCTGGTGAGAAAACAGAAGAATGGGTGTTTTCAAAGAAAATCTGATAGAGTAATCTTAAAATTTGATTCCTTTTTCATGCTTTTGAATACTAACTCTATGTATCCAACAGATTCAATTGCTAAAAGATATTCTGGGTCATCCTTACCTTTTACAGGGACCACTTTCTTACTTTGTGATTTGGCAGGGAAGAGAAATGTGGCAGAATGAGAAAACAACAACAACAAAATGAATACGCCCCTCAGAAAACAAAACCAAAATCAAAAAACCCCAAAACCCCACAAAACAAAACAAAAGAAAAATAAACAAACTGACTGCCCCCCAAAACCCAGAGTGTTCTATTTAGAAAGCATTGCTGAAAAGCCATGGCACCCTTTTTCACTATTTCTCTGTATGGAATCCCATGGCACACATTGAGAACTATATCACTATATGAAAGATCCCCTCACAGGTGAGCAAAGACAGAGCTGTGATACAGAAACATAAGAACACGGTATTTACTAAAATTGTACAAAGATCAGGAAAAAAAATTGAAGGGAACAGTGACACAAGCAGCAGCAGCAGCCAAATAAACTACAAATACCAGCTTTATGCGGTACAGTCATGTGAAATGATTTCACTTTGCAAATGTTAAAAGACATAGCCTACATTTTTTCCTAAGTGGTTGAAGAAGGCAAAATATTTTTCCTTTTTCTCCTACCCATCACCCCTTGAAATCAGAAGACCCCTGACCTAAAACACAGAATAAAATGTTTTCAGATCAATTCACCATTCCAGCTAGGCATGTTTCATTACTCCTTAACTCACTAGTACATTTCTGGAGTGATTTGGAGCATCCTTTCATGTATCAATATCCTTAAAATTGTCCTTAGGGCTTAAAATTGGCACCTAAGGCCAGCTACAATGAGTTCAAGAAAGACTTGGTTAAAAGGAGTTTATTGGGAAAGTAAGAGGAAGTAGCAATTGACTGAATTGTACTGAACAGTAGGCAGATTGCTGAATGCCAGGATATACTGAGGTCCTCCCCTCCTTCCCAGCTAAGGACAGACAAATGTACTTAGACTGGCTATAGTGATTAGTTGAAAAAGACACTAAAAAATATTAATGTGCTTTTTTTCCCACTGGCAATACATTTGCCCAAAGGTAGGGACAGGAGGCTAAAGTACATTTTACAAATGATAAGGAGGAAAGTTGTTGCTTTTTGTTAAGTTTGAACAGTTTAGTCCAACCCCAGATGAGACAGAAGGCAATTTTCACCTCTCAAGGGTCAATTGCATTTGCCAAGGCACAGATGATCATGGGTAAGACTTTAATTGTCATGTAACATGACTTTCCCTCAGAACAGGAGAGAATTCTGCTGTTTAAGGAAACCTGCAAAGACCAGAGACCAAACCCATCAGTTTTCAACCACATATTTGGCTGAAAAAACAGCATTTGTAAGGCTTACATTACAGTAAATGACGTAGCATGGAGTGACTCTAGAAACTAGTCTGGAAAGTCACAGGCTTATACAGCCTAGGGACTACAGGAAGTCCCTACCACATCTAATAGTCCAAACCAGCAACCCCCAGGGTATTTTGGTTTAACAGATTTATTTTTTTCTCATCATTAAAGTAGCGAAAAGGAGGAATAAATTAAGTAGAAGACTGAGGAGAAACATCTCTGCCTGAAAAAATTATAGAGCTGCTGTGGAGCATAATGGAGGGAAGAGAAATTTTCCAGGAGAAAAAGTAAGTTTTCCCAGAAGTCTCTGAACTATTCAGAGGCTGTAGCTATTGTTAACTGTGTAATGGATCTCCAGCAAGGCTATTGCAACTGTTTTAAAGGAAAGAAATGAATGGCTGGTGGACTAGTCCTTATGAGAGCTGAAAATGTTGAAACTGAGGCAGTAACTTTAAGGGATCCTCTTTTCTTCTCCTGTAAATATCACCATTTTTCTATAAAAAGAGCAGGCACTGGAGATTGAAAGTTGCTCTATATTTCAAACAACACATTTTAATTTCTTGCATCCAATTTTATCTGTGTATTTCTACTAGTTTATTTGAAACTCCACAACCAAGAGGAAGGTTTCTTTCTCCTGGAGAAAGACACTTCATAAATTAAAAAAAAAGTTAATAAAACTTTCCCCTATTCTTCAATAAAATCAGCTTGCTATAAGAGGGTACATAATCCCCACTGTACCCAAGGAAATATATAGCTGACAATCCATTGAGTTCTGTATCTCCTCAGTGCTATTTGTAGAACTATGCCCTCATTACACATTGAATTCTTCGTTAAATGGAGCCACCACTTTATTATCAATCAGATTTATAAGTGAGTTGGGGCTACTACATTTACGTTTTCCCTAAAGTGTTAGAAACTGTCGGTTTGTGATATTAATCCAATATCTGTTCACTTCACCCCAGATCCCAAATCTAATGTTTTGTTCAATAGAAACAAATTGAACCCTTAGAGATGGGGATACTTCAGCTGAGAAATTGCAAAGCTGTGACCTCAAAAATCTGCAGTTCCAAGGGACACCCTAGAATCAATGGTAAATCTTATGTCAGTAGCAAGGAGCTGAAGGTCATTTTAGGATACACACAACCAAGTCCTAATAAAAATTGAAACCACTCTGGTACAAGGTACAAAAAAGGTTCAGGTATGAGGGCATGGGCAAAGAGGACACAACAGAGAAAAAAGCCCACCAGATCAAGGAGATGCAGTGAAGTAAGTAAATAAAAACTGCATGAGAATCATAAATCCACAGATGACTGTGGGAAGACTGCTGATGGCACTGCTGATGCTATGAGTAGGAAGCAGTGAAGGAAAGGATGGAGGGTGATGAAAAGTGGGGAGAGAAAATATTGGAACACAACAGGGACGTTTCCTGACCTAATGTTTGGGTAAATTTTTAGAACTAGAAATGGGATGCTTTGTCATAAAGCAAGAGCATCGCGCAAAAAGGGGGAGCATGAAATATAAACTCTGTCTAGTATGGGTAGAGCCCATAATTAATGGGCTGCTCTTGCTTGTTAGCATCATGAAAATGTGCTGCAGGGAAAGTTTTTAACAGGGCTTTTAAACACTGAACTTTATCCATACACGACAGTTATTTTTGCAGTTATGCAGTTACACTTCTTTTTCCTCCTCCTTTGTGCTGCCTCTCAGATGCATTTTTTCTCACAAGCATCTAACAACCTATTTATGCAATGAGGCTTATGGAGCCTGATATTCACTCTATAACAAAGCAAAGACATCAGTACTGTCATGTACAACAGAGCTCAGCAATATCCTCAGCTTCTGCCTACTCCTCATGTCTTTCTGTTGCATCTCTGCCACATGCTATGTAAGTCATGCAGTCAGTTCTTTAAAACAAGTACTTCACCTACAGAGGTAAAAAGGGTCCTAGATGGAAAAGGAGTATTTTGACCCAAGAACCACTATAGCCAAACAATTAACTCAGTGCAAAACAGTTAACTTTAGTCACGAAGTGCCTTTAGACCTTCAATTCTTCATGCTGGAGACTACCCAATGGAAGTCAAACGTTACTGTGGCAGAAAGTAGACAGGTATAGCTGCTGTCCATGGACAAAGAGGTACAGGGTCAACAGAGAACTTACAGAAAACTTAGGTGTTATCCATTTAATAGTTCTGACAGCCAAAGGAAAGGTGTCTAAGGAAGAGCCACACTCTCACTGATTTAAGTTTTCAGGTTTATTCTAATTTAGTGATAATCTACATCACTGGTAGTGCGCGGTGTATCCATGTTAAGAAGATTTTCTCTGTGAGTCTATGACAGTTGCTGTTTCCTTTGTTTCCTCATCAAGTTATAGTTTCCACTTCTTCAAGCTCACCCAAACCTACCATATAAATTTACATGTGTGTATAGCACACTTGAACTCAATGAAAGGACATGTAGGTCAGTTTTAGTATTAGTATCAAATATATGTTAATTGATACAAGTTTGAGAATGAGGATCCATTTTTCAATTTTCACTTTTGGCCTTATTTTGTTTTCAGACCCACAGCCTGAGAGATAGCCTCTAACCCAGAAGTGAACATTATGCAACATGCAACACAATGGTCGTTATGTTTATGCAAACAATAAAGGTATGAGGTGCCAGAAAGAAGTATGAGGAGACATGAAGAGATAAGAAAAGGACAAAAGCTCACTGTTTCAGTTTATGCTCATTCCATATTCCAGAAATCTTTTGTTTTCTGCCTTTGAGATTTCTCTCAAGGTGAATATATACTAGAGACAGAGAAAGCAATTAATACTACTAAATATTAATAAACAATAGCAGGGTAGAAGAGTATGAAAATTAGCTATATTTTAGTTCTCTCAGAAACAACTGCAGAATTAGAAAAGGGTAAGTTCATCACTTGTTTCCATGTGGGCAACTTGCCAGCAAACACGTCCATGACTAAAACTTATCTTTTTAGTGCACCATAGTGTTAGTGTAATGCTTTATCAGAGAGGCAGAAAAAATAAATCTATTTTTGATTTATTTGGTTAAAGGATGCATTTGCTGTACCTCTCTCTCTTGTGATAACTTTCTCTGTCTAATACAGATACCTTATTTTTATTATGTTATTCTATTGCTAGGATAAGCACCAGATGTCCACTGACTAAAACTGACCATGTGAACTCTCACCCTCTGTATATCTCAATTCATTTTACTGCTGGTAAAACGTACTTTAATCCTCTTTTCTCAGCCAGAAGTTCCTCATTTTTCTCCATATCTATTCATGGTTCTTCTGTGGTTCTTGTTTCATGGGAAGTAAACAAAAATTCACTGATTTCTGTAGGAGACAATAAAACAGTTTTGGAATCCATTAGTGGCATCTAGTCAGACACATACAGCTTCTCCTTTTATAATACCCAAGTATTTAAAATCTTAGATGGCAGAAAAAAACCCATGAACTATTATTTTTATTTCTGAGTATTTGGGAGGCACTCATGCACTACAGTGCCGAGAACAAGTTAAGTACCTAGGCACAGAGATGATCCCATAACCTCTTCAAC
The DNA here is from genome assembly GCA_027574665.1 of Rhynochetos jubatus. Lineage (NCBI taxonomy): Eukaryota > Metazoa > Chordata > Aves > Eurypygiformes > Rhynochetidae > Rhynochetos > Rhynochetos jubatus. The sequence goes on along the minus strand of CM050650.1, from coordinate 84,752,947 downwards.
AATTCAAGTTTCTCCCCTGTTGGCGAATAATAATACCAGTTAAGTATAGTACATGAAAATGAGATTTTTTTCCTTCCTCTATGTTCATGATTAAAGTAGCAGGATATTTTTTCCTAAGACCATTAGTGGTATCCTTTTGCCTGCAAGCCACATCTCTAAGGCAATTACTTATTGACATATAAGCCTAAATCCTAAATATACATTCTCTCCATAGCCTGTGTGACCCTCCACGTAGCCTGCAGACTGCTGCAGTGTGCTAAGAAACTCTGAGTCTGAACAGAGGAAATATATAAGTTCCTTTATCCTTTATCCCCTCTATGGCTATGTTTTTCTCTGTTGAAAGGCCTCTGTTACATCTCAAAGCTGCATCCCTTATCCATCTCACAAGGATTCCTGTTCTTTAAGAAGGTCGATCAAATACCTAGGTGATCTTTTTTTTTTATTATTATTTTTTTTTTTTAAATAAAATGCTTATGCATTTTTTTTTTCTGGAAAATAAATTATTCAGGACCACAAAACATATGGAAGAAAGAAAAGTACAAACCAAAAAGGTTTCAAAGGTATGACCTAGCATCCCACTTAAATGAAAAAATATCCCAAAGGAACTGCTGATACTCTTATGACTAGATAAGAACTGAGGATGTTTAAGAAAGAAGAAAAACTCTGAAATACTGCAGAAAGTACCCATCTTTTCTAGATCTTCTCTTGATCTTCTCTACAATAACCACTGATATTTTCTCACAGAATGGGACAGGATCTAAAGGGTATCATTCATCTGGTAGAGATGGGACAGCAGAATTTCTACAGAAAACGTGGAATTACTGACACAAAAATTGCTAACTCTCACAAGAATAATAATAAAAAATGTTCTCAATAGCTTTTTAGACAAAATATTCAGAAGAGCAATGAATATGCACAACATTTTGGAGGAAAAGGCTGAGCTAGCAAACACTAGCGCACACTGCTTCACAGTAAATGGGGTTCGAGAGACTGCTGTGCTTTTTGCATTCATTCAGTGACAGATCAGTCTAGGAGAATGGTAGCATCTGGATGAGGGCAGATGGCTAAACTGTCAAATAATGACATTTTACAAAATTTCAGCAGTCTAAGTGCAATATGGTTCCAATCCCAAAGGCAAACAGGTAAACAATGGTGCAGAATTTATATCACAAGGATATAAGATTATTGATTATAATTATTCTAGGGGAAAGGATTCTTCTCAGAAGATTAGGCTGACAGAAAGATTGAGAGGTCTCTCAAAAAGAATTAGGTGACTGCTCTCTGGTTTTGTTCAGGCATCTGTTTTGCTACATTTTCACCTCAGAGGAGCTTTTTGTGATGAGCTAAGATAAAATTAAACTACTCAGGGTAAAGATGTTCAAATCCACCATTTCTCTGCTATTCATTTTTCACTGCAAAAATTTGCATTGGGTTCCAGAAATTCACCGCGTCAGGGATAGATGCTAAGAGAAGCCTTTGTCCTTACATCATGAATGTACTTGGAAGTCAAATAAATCTTATAGCCTGTACAGTTCAGAGAAGGAAATTTACTTGAGAAGATAGCAGAAAGTAGTAGTTGATCCTGTGGAGATAAACTAAAACATCTTTTCACCCTGTTGAACTTACACAGAGACAAAATCTAGAGTTTAGAATAGTCACTCCTGTTGATAAAGTCAAGCTTTCGTAAATAACAAGGAAACTGATTTTTCTAGTGGCAATTGACATGTGTTTTGGAAAAGAAGTCAAAAAATAGGCAAGTTAAGAAAGAATACTTCCACTTTAACTAAAAATTTCTATTCTTCTTGTACAGTAGGTGCTGTAAGGTACCTTAATGATGAAAACTGAACCATAACCTACACTTCACAGTGTTATTTTTGAAGAGAATCATTTTGAGAGTCCTAGCTGAAATTTTTACATCTGTCAACAACCACAGATACCATTAGCTATGCAGTTGTGTGACTGGCAATGGAGACTTACTGAAGTGACTGCGGGATTCTTCTCTCTCTTTGGTCCCTGCTCATGGTGTTCATGTGCAGTTATTCCCCAGCTCAGTATATACTGGTGTGTTGCTTTGCAGACTGGCAGTCTGTCACCTGCCCTGTTAAATTACAGCTACCATGCTCATACAAGAACCTTCCCAGAGAATGGGCAGATAGACCTGTGAAAGGCAGATAGGCAGACAGAAAGACAGGCCTATCAAACCAGAAAGAAAAAAGTTAAAGAGCTGTTCTGCTGGAAATATTAATAATATTACAAATATAATAAAGTTTTCATCTGCTTTTCATTAAATATATATATAAATTTCTGTGCTTTACAGTCCTTGACAGATGTGATAAAATTCAGCCTAAATAAAACCAAAGTGATACTGATTAACAAATGAAAGACTTTAAACAGTAAGAGAAGGAGTAAGGCAACCTGTTTTTCAAATTGTATGTTATTGCTGGTATGGCTCCTAATGTGCATTTCATATTAGATTCACATTTTTTTTATGAGTTCATACTTGGCAACAGTAACTCAGAAGCTGTTACTATTCCTCTCAGATACTTCTTTCACCATTTTTATTGACATCGTGGTAATATTGAGGATATCTTTAAGACAGATCATTCTGCTTGGATAAATCATAGCAATATCCATAACTTTACCATCTGCAGAACAGAATAATCTAACCTGGGTTTGTGTTGACCACTATAGCTGAGTGATGTCAATGCATGTATCAATGTATATGCTATTAATTATGTAATAGTTTAGAGCTGGAGTGGTAGTTGTGAATTAAGTGACATTAAACAGTTCAGAATCTTTCTTTACTCCGTAGTTATATGCTTACTCTTGACACACAGAACAAAACTTCCAATGTTAGTGCCAGATTTTTCTCAAGAAAACCTTATTCCTTTGGAATTTCACTTTCTCAGTAGAATCATTATTGTCTAAAATGGGAATTGAACTTTATGATTTACTCTAATAGCAGGGATTACCAGGGGCAGATGCTTAGGTGTTATATCTCTGTCTCAGCTGTGTATAGCAGAGCAAATTTTTATATTTTCTCTTTCATGCAAAGGATAATAATTGCTAACTTTCAGGTACAGAGATTTGGATTTAGCTGTCTGTAAATGATTGATTTAATATGAGTTAACTGTTTCTTCAAAAGAACCAGGGTAAGATTCTACCACATATATCGAGCTGGATTTGCTCATCTTAACAAGAAGTCATAAGGTGTGCATATTATTTATGGCATAGAATACATGTGGCTCTTAACTATGAAAGAAAGGACAGCAGATTCTGGCTTATACAGTATCATGGATTTTGAGAAGAGATGTATTGGCTACTCATGGAAAAGCTATTGAATAGTGTTGTTATTCATGTTCATAGCATGCTTGTTCTCATACAGAATTTTAGTATTGATTACACAATTTTCTGCTCTCCCGTGGCCAGTGCTAAAAATTTAAAACCATGTTCCAATGCCTAAGTTCAGAAGTAACATTGATCATGGTTTATATGCTCTATGTGTAATTACACTTGCAAGACAAAATTACAGTGTGTTACACTTTTTACTGATGATCTTAGTCTAAAATCTCTGTATTTTGTTTCTTATTTCTAAATTAATTGGCAACTTTCACTTCGGAAAGGTAAATATAGGCTTTCATATAGGCTGAAAGAAAATAAGACAGGAAAAGATACTGAAGAGTGATTTAATCCATTTTATTGTCAAAAGAGGGTAAACTATTGCTGAAGTACTTCACGCAAACATTTGTCTAACCTTTTGTTAAAGCCTTGCATGATAGAAATTCCACAACCTGCCTTAGGTAATATATTTTTACTATCAACGACCCTTACTGATCTTACCTGTCCTAAATGTCACTAGCTGCAATTTAAGTCCTCATGGACCTCATACATCAGTTAGGAGTGGGATTCAACTGTCTCTACAGAGAGACCTCGGTTTCCTAAACTTCCTGAATCGGCTTTAAATCCTTTACAGACTAAAAAGAATTTTATAAAGAAAATGTATACATACAATGGATAAAGATCCTTCTTTGCATGGTTTCAGGTGGCAAACCTGGGACAAGCGCCATGGTAGGCAATAGAAAAGTAACTTTTCTGTTAGTTTTCCTTAAAATAGGGAAAGTTTAATCTGCTAGTGAGTAGGCATTTAGGTAAATAAACTGTCATCAACCCAGCAATCAAACTGAGAAAATGTGAAGGTGGGATGAATCCAAAACTACATAGTCATAAGCTAATTCATATTCATAATCTAAAGCTTTTCATATTCAGAAGGATTATGAATAAATGCCCCAGGAAAAAAATAATAGTAATATATCTTCAATAAAGATACTGTTTTTTAACATCACAGGAACTAACTGACTAATGGGAGCATATATTTTGGGGGATTTCAGTGAAGTAACTAAGTTAATTATACATGGTAATGAATAATGATACACCCACATTTGGAAAATTTCATCATCAAAAAATACAGAAACCTCATGAGTTCTAATTTCTGTGTATTATCCAGAATACCCAAAGGAATCAAATCCAAATTGTGCTTGCATCTTCAAAATTGAAAATTCTCCTAGCAATGGAGAACTTGCTGCCATACCTCGCTGTACAGGATGTGAACTTATGCATATCAGAAAAAGGCTATCAGTCAATTAAATTAATGGCCAGTAAATACAGAAGCAGTAAAACAAATATAAAAGAAAAACTATTTCATATATTTCAGAATCAACTGCTGAAATTTACTGACACGGAAAGTCATCACCAAATACTGTGGTTGGAGTCTTAAAAGCGCTGAATAATTTTATGAGCAGTTACAGCGTTTGTTGTTATAAATAGCTAAGACAAAAATGCATCTAGATCTCATGCCTCAGGGCACAGGAGTGGATCACCTGCCATCAGAATAGGCTTTTTCCCACAGTGTATATCACTATAAGGTCAGTGGAGTACAGTGTGGTAAATTTTACTTCCTCCTAATGCACCACTTAACGGACAATTACCAGCAGTGTGAGGCTGGTTTAAAAGGAACAATAATCTATTCTGAAACATATCTAATGACTATATCGGGGGAAAAAGTCCATTAAAAAATAAAGAATTATTTGTTTATCTGCTATATCATATGAGATAAAACAAATAGAACTTACGTTCATGATCAAAATACCTAACAGGGAATCTAACTCCTTCAATTAACTTAAATGACTAGTGTTTGTGCTGGTTTTAGTTGAGATTGGGTGATTTGTCCTCATGGTAGCTAGTGTGAGTCTGTATTTTGTATATGTTCAGAAGAATATTGATAACACACTATTGTTTTTAGATATGGCTAAGGATTGTTTATATCAACTCAAGGACTTCTTCATTTTCTGATCCTACACCTGTGTTCCCAGCTTCTCTACAAGAAACTGGGAGAGGAAAGAGCCCAGACAACTGACCCAAACTGATCAAAGGGACATTTCGTGCCACCAAACATCATGCTTGGTGTATAATCTGAGACAGTTGACCAGGAGGGGAATTGCTATTTGGGGAGTGGCTGAGCATCAGTTTTCTGGTGGTGAGCAGTTGAATAACTTTTTTTCCTTCCTTTTTTCCTTTTATTTAAAAAAACTACATATTATTATCATTGTATTATTAGTATAATTATTTTATTTCATTTACTTTCAATTACTAAACTGTTCTTATCTCTACCCACAAGTTCTCCTTTTTTCCCTCCAATTCTGTCCCCCATCCTACTGGGTGGGGGAGAGGTGAGCGAGCAGCTGTGGGGTACTTGGGCTAAACCACAACAGTGCTAAAGCCTGTGTCACTAAAGGAGTCTGAGTTGCTAGGGAGGGAGGCAAGAAGAAGTTATTGATTTAACCTGAGCATTGTGCAGAACCTATATGAAAATGTAAACCAGGGACCCTGCTTCCATAGTAAACGTTATTGACTCTAGTCTTTGTGAGAAGGAGAAGGAAAGGAACATAGGCATTTCAGTAGCACCTGCTTTCAGACAAGGTGAGTTTATAAAAATAAGTAAATATGCTAAGAGAATTTAAAGGGAAATAAAAATGTTGAATACTTAATGTTGGTGGGTACTGCCTAAAGCCACTGGATTTGATGCTTAGAGTAAGTGTATACTGCTTATAAAAAAAATAGTTAGAAGATGATAAAAAACTGACATAAAAAAGACAAAGTAGACAGTAGAATTAAAAAGGCAATCTTAATAAAACCCTGCATCTAAATGAGGAAAATAGAAAAAAAAAAAAGAAGCTTAAAAATTGGCAAGTTAAATGTAGAACCTTCACACAACAGTCAAGAAAATATAATGGGAGACTCCTGGTAGAGTCATAAAACTAATAATAAATATTTTCTTTAGGCATATGTAAAACAGAAAGTCTGTCAGTAAGATGACAGATGTGATCAAGTTGCAAGGAGTCCCCAAGGAAGATAAAGCTGTAGCAGAAATAATAAATAAATTCTTAGTACTCATCTTACTATTGGAGGAGTAACCTATATTTTTGGGGTATCCTATATTAAACTTAAACATCAATATGAGAAGTTTTAGAAGAGAGTATTAAAGTAAATAGTGACAAGTCTCCCAGCCCAGCAGTATTGTTTGAAAATAATACTATATTGGTGAGTTATAAATTGTGCTTCTAATTTAAAATTAAAACTGACTTGCTACCAAAGGAATAAAAAAGACTGTAATGGTGAATGTTGGAAACTTCATGCCAGTTTGAATTGTTTAGTTAGCAATTTTGTTGCAATTAATGTGAAGAGTAAAATGGGTAGGCATATGGATAAATGTGATATAATTGGGAACTGGGAGCACAGCTCCTGTAGCAGGAAGCCGTGCCTCACAAATCTATTAGACAATGTGAACAATCACACGGAGAAGGATGTCCCAGTAGTTCAGGACAACGTTGCTGAAGATCCAACCCTGTCAGACAAACCTTATTTAATGTCATAGCTCAGCAGTGGGCAGAGATATGAAATCGTCTTTCAGAAGTACAAATTACTCCAAGTGTAGAGCCATGCTGATACACCTACAGAGCCTTATAATCTGGTGAGAGGCTATTCAGCAAAATCTTGAGGTGCTCAGCATCATATGTTACTGCCCATTGCAAAAAGATACCTATGAAATCAGGACAACTGCGAGAAAATACATCAAAAACACCAGGACTACCTCTTGTTCACGGACCTATGTACAGGTAAACTGGTGTCCATACTTACTACTGGACTATGTAAAATCCATGTAAAACACACAAGCAATCTTAACCACTTCATTCAATCACAGTGGAAGGATGTGCCCCTAGGCAAACTTTTCAAGAGAACCTCACAAGAAGCACACTATGTAGCATTATAAACAAGTGTGTTATGGGATACATCTATCCTACCTGGCTGAGCTAATATAAGAAATCTAAGAGGTCAGAAGATTATCATAATAGGAAGCCTTTAGAATAACAACAGAGAGCAAGGGGAAACTGAGTGGGATCAGCTCTCCATCGGTAATAAAACAGTTAATTTTTCCAATGGTCAGAATGGTTTTCTGCTTCTGTCACAAAGAAAGACTGCTCAGCAGGACATGCAAGACCCACCACACAGCCCCAAAACCTCCATGGACCACTCTTTCATCAGGACTAGAGGAGGTTCCATAAACTCAATTAATCTGGTGAATAAACAGTTCAGAGCAAATGCAAAGATACCTGCTCCATCAGAAAGATCTACTAGTTTTCAGTTACGCTTGTTTGCTGTCTTTCTGCCATCCTTCTCCCCAGCAGTGTTTGGTAAACCTCTGTCTAATCAGTTGGCAAAGCATAGAAAAATTGTGATAATACACCAGTGGTCAACAAGCCAGCCTTTAAAGAAAAAACACTGCTAAGATAAACAGCTTGTGATGTACTTAATTACAATATTTCATACTCCTTTAGCCATCTCCTCATCACAGCACTAACAAAGTGGATTTCAAACAGGAAATAAGACTCCTTCCCACAAGCCCAGAGGGCTAATTATAAAATAGCAACCTACTTTTTTTAGTGAGCATTTTTTTTTCCTCGTAGAATTTATTGAGCTCATTACCAAGCTGCTTATGAAGTGATTTGAAATGAGGCAACATTAAAGCATTCTGAAAATCCCTTGTACTTAGTCATCTTGACACTTTGTTTGAACTTGAAACATTAATATGAAATAACTGCAGCAGCCCCATATTTCTGATTCTATTGTTTGACAGCACATTTAAAAGCTAAAAGATGATATGATCAAGGATTTTTAATCAGCACAGTAATTTGTAGGAGTGTCTCAAATATTCATAACTTTGAAAAGACTAAAGGGACATGCCTGTGAGAAACAAGACAGGTACAGTGTATGTCAACCTAGAATAACATGACGATGTGAAACAGGGAGTGCAAGCACTGCTGGAACTGAGTCGGGTTTTATTGCTTTTTACAGGCAAGACTGAAAATTGAAAGATACACATCAAAGCCACTAAAGAACTCCACACACCGTACCTTATTAGCCTGGTTTTACCTTCTGTAATCACATTATATAATATGCATCACCAGATTAACCTGCTTGGGGTCAGCAGAAGGGCCACCATAAATATATTTGAAGTGAAGCCTGTGAAGGTTTTCAAAGTGGGAAAAAAATCTATGGAGAGAAGTAGCAAAATACATGGAAATCTATAGCGTATTAAAGTGAAATCTGTGAATAGCCTTGCTTTTCATCGTTTCCCCCACAACCCCATGCATTAGTGTTTGAACTAATAATTAGAGCCAATGGAAATGCTTCTGTTGAAAGAAAGTGTTTAACATCATCCTTCACTCTAACTGCATTCTAATGTTCTGCCTACCTTATTACAAAGCCTTTAAAGGAAAGGGGTAATCGTTTGTAAGAGAACAAATGGGCACTGGTAGTACAAACATTAAATGTATCACAGTGTGGTCTCTCTCCCAGAAAGGGCAAGCATCCCCTGTTGAGGTTTAAAAAAAAGAAGGGGCAGATTGCAGACAAATGTTCGCATCAAGGGTACAAGAAGCTCCCTCCTCCCTCCAGGTCTTTTGGATGTCAGAGAGAGAGTGCGAGTGAGACCCTCTGTAGGGTGCACTTTGAAATGAGATCTCTGCCAGAACAGCTTGGAGCATGCGATCTTCTGCAGCCCTCTTAGTATGCTTCACGGCCTCTTATGCACAACCCTAAACTAATAAGGAAACACCAAGATAGATGTGTTGGGTCGTAATCTGGAAAGAATTCATTAGCTAAGCAGGATCTAGGCAAGTCATTACTTAGGAGACCCCCTGAGGAATTCCCACGCAGTTTAGAGAAACAGTATCAGGCCCCTGTTTTCCGAACCTGCACAGTTCTGTTAATAAAAGCTGATGCCTAAAAAAAAGCATACTCCCAAAAAGCCAATATATTGCAACAAAACAAGATGAACAAAGCAGAGAGGAAAGGAATAGGAAACAAATAGATGCAATGGCTGGCCAGCTGCAACATTTGCATCTCTCTACCTGTTTAGCCTGCTACAAGGTTGGAGAATTCAACACTTGATCTGGAAGGCAACTTGAGATAGGATTTCAAGACCAATGAGGTGTTGCTTTTCCACCATAATTCAGAGCTTTGAAGGTGTTTTCAGCAACAAGAAGAGTAACTTCCCTCACTAGATTTCTTACAGTAATGGCACACTATCATGTAGATCAACTTAAAATGGCATCTGCTGTCTTAATGAGGATTTAGGTGAAACATTGAAACACATGGGTTGTCAGAGTATGGTCTGCATTTCTGAAAATGTTTCCATCTTCTTTGAGAGAGAGATGAGAGATCTCTGTGTTGTATTAAAGAAACAAACAGATAGGAAAAAATATATAAATCAGAAGATTTAATGAAAATGTGCATTTCATATTGCACATTTTTTGTGAGAGTGGATAAAATATTTATGATAAATCCGGATGTTTTCACTATTATTCCCTTAATTTCAACCCATGTGAACAGATAGTGTTTAAAAGCTGTGATAATTTTTAGTTCAGTAGCTGGAATAAGAAGATATTTGTCAGGATTCTTTTCACATCAGTCACAAAATGGTGGGGCAATATCAAAAGACCTACACTGGTAATAAATACACCTTCCTGCACTATAGAAAAACAAAGGTGTTCAAAAGTCTTGTGTTGTCAGCTCAGATTCTTATGTTCTTCTAAACAGCATTTAAATATACAGATTTTTATTTCATCATTCAGAAAAAAACATTACCTTAACTATGAACAATAATCATAGAATCACAGAAACACAGAATCGTTTGGGTTGGAAGGGACCTTAAACATCACCTAATTCCAACCCCCTGCCATGGGCAGGGACACCCTCCACTAGACCAGGTTGCCCAAAGTCTCATCCAGCCTGGCCTTGAACACCTCCACTATGGGGCATCCACAACTTCTCTGGGCAACCTCTGCCAGTGCCTCACCACCGTCTCTGGGAAAAATTTTTTCCTGATATGTAACCTAAAACTACTCACTTTCAATTATAAAGCCATTACCCCTTGTCCTGTCACTACAGGCACTTGTAAAAGTCCCCCCCAGCTTCCTTGCAGGCCCCTTCGGGTACTGGAAGGTGCTATAAGGTCTCCCCAGAGCCTTCTCTTCTCCAGGCTGAACAAACCTAAGCCCAACTCTATCAGCCTTTCTTCACAGGAGAAGTGGTCCAGCCCTCTGATCATCTTGGTGGCCTCCTCTGGACTCACTCTAGCTGGCCGATATCCTTCTTATGTTGGGGGCTCCAGAGCTGGATGCAGTACTCCAGGTGGGGTCTCACGAGAGCGGAGTAGCAGGAGAGAATCACCTCCCTCAACCTATTGGTCACACTACTTTTATTGCAGACCAGGATCCGGTTGGCTTTCTGGACTGCAAGTGCACACTGATGGCTCATGTCCAGCTTTTCATCCGCCAGTAACCCCAAGACCTTCTCTTCAGGGCTGCTTTTAATCCACCTCAGTCTGCTCCAGACTGCACTGAAATAGTGTGCAGTTCCAGATCACCTGTAATACATTGATAAAGTCATTGTATGGGGCAAAACAATAGAAGGTTTTGAGAAAAGGAAGGAGATAATCCAAATCCTTCTGGAAACTGGTTTTGCTATGAACCTACGTGGTTAGTTAATACTAGAAAATCTGCCAATTGGACTAACCCTGCATCTGCATGTCATCATTACCAGAAGTAGAGGGTAGAGAACCCTCTCAATGGGCAAAGGCAATCTGGCCCCCTGAACCCCCACACCACATGCTATGGCTACCCAAACCTCCAAAAACAGGTACTACCCAGCATATATTTTTGCATGGGATTGCCTTGACTCATGTGCAGGACCTTGCACTTGGCCTTGTTGAACTCCATGAGGTTGGCACAGTCCCACCTCTTAGCCTGTCAAGGTCCCTTTGGATAGTATCCCTTCCCTCCAGCATGTCGACTGCACCGCACAGCACCGTTCTCCATACCAACCCCTGAGGAACGCCACTCATCACTGGACAGGGCATTGCTGCTGTGTCTGTGCTGTTATACTGGACAGGCTGGAAATCCAGTGTGAACTTTAGCTGAAGGGACTGTGACTTGTGGATGAGTCCAGTCAGGAGCAGGACACATCAAAGATTCTGTGGTGATGAGTAAGTCCACACCAGAGCAAGTATGTCTTGAAGTGCATGTGACTGTGGTTGTGTCTGTGCCGCAGCAGATCTACTTCTGAAAGGATTGTGGCCCAAGGGTAAGTCCACACTGGAGAAGGTACACCTCAAAACACTCATGGCTGTGGATAGGTCCACACTGCAGCAAGTGCACCTTGAAGCACCAGTGGCTGTATACGACATCATGCTGGAGCACTGCAAAGCTTGTGGCCATGGATAAGCCCATGGCAGAGCAGGTACACTCCTGGAGGAGCTACAGCCATGGGTAGGGCCATGTTGCAGCAGATTCACTCCTGAAGGGACTGTGACTGTGGGTGAGGCCACGCTGGAAGAGGTGCACCTCAAAGCAACTGTGGATGTGGATATGTCCATGACACAGCAGGTATACCCCTTGGGAGACTGTGTCTCATGGATAAGGCTCCACTTGGGTCAGGTACACCCCTAAGGGACTGCAGTCTGTGGATAAGACCAAGACAGAGCAGGCGCAAGGGGAGGAGTACATTGCAATGTTATACCTGATAGTCTGGTCCAAAGGGACCAGGGGTGGAGACTGTAATGGTAATACCTTTAAACTATTGTAACCCAGGAACTGAGTTACATGTTATAGGAATTACTATATTAGGAACCACCTGAACCGGTGGATGACAAGATTTAGAAGAAGCAGTGCAAGTGCAGCAGTGACTCCGTCTGAGCTGGCTTTAGTGCCCGGTAACTTGTGCAATATTAGACCTCTCCTGTCCTCAGTGACCACCATTATAGATGGAGCCCAATATCATGGACTGAATGAACATAAGTGGACATTTTCTGGGCATTTTACAGCGGTGATCCATAGACTAAGGAAATGATAGCTTCGTATAAAAGTTTGGGAAGGGAGACGATGATTAATGAGGATGTAGTGGATAGTGTTGGACCTGATCATGACAATAATGGTATTGAATAACAGGTGGAGAATGTGCTGGTTTTGACTGGGATAGAGTAATTTTTTTTTCCATAGTATCTAGTAAGGGATGAAGTTTTATATTTGTGATCAAAATGGTGTTCATAATACAGGGAAGTTTTGTTACTGTTGAGCAGTGCTTACACAGAGTCAAGGCCATTTCTGCTTCTTACACCACCCGACTAGTGAGTAGGCTGGGGGTTCACAAGAAATTGGGAGGGGACAGAGCTAGGATAGCTGATCCCAACTGACTAAAGAGATTTTTAATTCCATATGACACCGTGCTCAGCATATAAAGCTGGGAGAAGAAGAAGGAAGGGGGGTGGGGCACATTCATAGTGGTGGCATTTTGTCTTCCCGAATAACTGTTACACATGATGAAGCCCTGCTTTCCTGGAGGTGGCTGAACACCTGCCTGATGATGGGAAGTGGTGAAGGAATTACTTGTTTTGCATTGCTTGTGTGTGAGGCTTTTGCTTTACCTGTCTTTATCTCAACCCATGAGTTTTCTCACTTTTAATCTTCCACTTCTCTCCCCCATCTCACTGTGAGGGGAATGACTGAGTGGCTGCTTTGTGCTTAGGTGCCAGCTGGCGTGCAAACATGATTATGTGTGTCCTAAAACACGAGGTGAACTAGGGGTATCCCTCTTTAAAGTCCCATCTGAAATGTGAGGATATTATAACATGTGGATAGGACAAATTAATGATAAATTTCATCTCATATTGCCTGAAAATAATGGCTTATACAGCAGCCAGTACAATCGATGCTTATAGGAAGGGATGAGTTATGGAAATCTCATCGGACAGTTAAAAAACAGAAGAGATGAGAAATTGCTTTGATGGAAGTTGCATCTGTAAAAATATTTAAGAGTAAATTAATTTTTGGATATTTTTTCCAGGGGAAAAAAATAATTATTTTTTAATTTTAATTTAAATAATGCTTTTGCCATTATTTGGTCAAGTTTTAAAAATATTAATTTTTAAAAAGTTTGGGCTTTTTTAACACAGAAAAAATGAAGGTTCATTTTTTTGGACTACTAAACCTGAGAAAATCAAAGTAGTACTCTGGGAAAAGGAAATATGGACGAGAATATCACTTGCAGATCTTACCTTCATTTTTATTACTTGAATCCAAAATTTCAGCAGTTATTGAATCTATAGGTCCTCTGTCATGATGATGACAGAGAAACCTTTTCCATCACTTAGATTTGACAGAGAGGTTGCAATATTTTCTTTCAGTTATGGAATGAACCACACATGAGTTTGTCACTGTAGGAGTAGATTACTGTAGAGTGCTTCTCTTTATGGCAAGTTATTATAACAATTTGCTGCAGCAATTTGCTATAATGCTATTACAGTGTAACAGGGAGAGTACAGAGGTGTGTAACTCTCACTGTGTAGAACTCTTTGTCCATCAAGCAGCAAGAAGGTCTGATAGAGGTGTTACCAAGGGATTATTTCCAAAATATCTGTTAAGGGATTTGTGACTAAGGATGTGGAGACACAGAAACACCTGATACCTGTCAGAGTTGCTAAAAATATTCTTGTTATTGTCAGGTTGCACAATGATTTAATTCCCCATGAAAGTCTGTGTGACATATTTGATACCCAAGTGAATAAAGTGACAAATACTACCAGGGCTAGTAATAAATGAATTTGCCTTTCGGATGGTAATCTTTCATGCTAGCTCATATGCCAGTGCTTAAGGCAAGCTATTTAAAACACACTTCACCTAGTGTGAATCTGACAACACACGAGTGAGAAAAATGGATCACAAGTATTTCTTTTTGACATATGCCTCTTTCACTCATCTAGAAGCCATTTAACAGGCCATGTCATCAGGAAAAAGAGCAATTTTATGCAATAGATCAGCTTTCTAAATAATAATTAATCCAAACAAGGATAAAATAGTATATGTGTGTACATATAGTATATGTATATGTAGTATTTTCAGAGGAGATTTTTTCAATACATATATATATATGTGTATGTGTGTGTTTGCATGTGTCTGTGTGTTTGGCCAGGCTTTATATATAAATATAGATATATTTGATGTCTTAGTTTTATATAAATGACTTTGCATGTATGCTTTAGTATCTCCTGAAACTGTTTTTGTTGTTGTTGTTATTGTTGTTTTTAATTCAATGAACTTTACAGACAAGTCAAAGCTAGGTTTTATTACAGTAATGCCATTGTGTAGATTTAAACATCAAAAAGTCATCTGCTTTGGGTCCTCAGGTAGTAGATATTGTCGCATTTCTACTGGAGTCCCAAACTGGATTCTGTCAGCTAAAGTTCTGGTGTGAGGGATTTAGACTTAAGACAACATTCTATGCCTTGAAAAATGGAATATCATGATGAAACAGGAGTGCCTTACTTGTTAGGTCATCATGTCAATCACTGATAAATGGAATAGTTTACTCTTAAGAGGCTGCACAGTGACCTGTTGTCTGTGAGGTACATTGGGGGTCTCAGTTTAGTTGTAATAGGAGAATTGACTGAGCAACAGTTACACCAAAAGAAGAAGAAATTTGGTAGCAAATAATTGGCAAAGGGAAAAGTAATTGTTTTTTCTGTAATACTGAAGTACTTAAACTTATAATGAAAGATTGATGAGATTTCCAAAGCCTAAAGCAAAATTGAAAATCTCATTGTGTTATGAAATTACTGTATCTGATACACTGATCTGTTTGGGTAGGTCAGATGAAATACATTGAACATTTTTGCAATCTGGGTTTTTATTTTAATGTACTATCTTGACTCTAGCTCATCCCTGATGAAGGAAGGACCTTAGAAATTATCACTAAACAGAATATTTTGTATCTCTTGATACTAAAAAAAAATAATATGGGAGGGGAAACAAATAAATCTCAGTATCTTCTTAGAATAGTATCCCAAAGTTCATTTCTTTATCAGTCTTTATGTTCTTCATCTTCGGGCCTGATTCTTCTTTATTTCCATTCTCTTTTTTTATCTTTTTCCTTCCTTCATTTTATTTAAATATCTTCTCCACTGCTCATTCATGCAGCTTGATCTTTCTTCCACATACTCTTGTTTCTTCAAGTGACTATTTTGCCTACAAAGCTCTTATTCTGCCCCACACTATTCCTGAAATAAACTCAGTCACTTCCTACTAGATGCTGCTGCTCCTAGTCCTGAGAGTGAGAAAATAATGTATACAACATATGCTCACCATGTTACGGAATGCACAGCTGATGTTATAAAAGCATGACGATTCATCCATCCCCAAAAGATAGAGAGAGAGGACAAAGAGACCAAGAAAGAAATTTCATTTTCCTAACAAGCAATCATTGAGAAATCATTTTAAGACTCTGAAAATAATTTCCCAGTGGCTGGTTGTGTGGAAAAAAAAAACCCAAAACAACTAAGCAAGAAATTGTGTTTCATGCAGAATACTGAGTAATTCTATATGACAATGTGAATCGAGCACTCGGGGTGCTAGGAGAGCACAAATTAAAGCTCACTCAGCCATTATGCTGTTGATCTCAATGATAAAGGTCTAGAGATTCTTAAAAAAAATTACTAATTTACTTCCCTGTTTCTGGTGTCTGTGGAAGCACTGTACAGTCGAAATACAGTCTTGATGTTTAACCAAAGTGCATATGCAAAGGCTGTATAATCACTTCCATCTAATATTTCACATATCTGAGAACTGCTGCTCCTTACAGGGTTGCAAAGGTCACTGAAAGTCTACAGGGCATGAATAGTCTAACTGTCCAACACTGCCTATCTTCAGGCACCCTGTCACTCCCCAGTGCCTCTATACAGAATGCAGGTTCCCAATTTCCTATGTTGCTAATTGTCTAAAATTGACAATGTGAATATTGTCTTCTCCTTCTTTTATTCTCCACCTGACTTTATTACGGTCATCATAAAAAATGAAGTAATTAGAAGCACAGTCTTTAGATGATTGCACATGGAATTTCATATGCAAAATAAATTGCTTTGTGAATTGTAACATATTAGTATTAAGCACTTCTGTTTCAGGTCTGCATTGCATAGGACAGAATGTATAGAACTGCATTTAAAAAATATTTTCCTTTTAGAGAAGGTATGTATTTACTGCAGCAAACAGAAAACATATATACTTTCCAATGCGCTGTTTTATCCATCTTGGATATTACATAAACGTTAGAGTGACTGATTGCTCATGCTTTTCCTTTATATTGCTTTAGTTTGAAAGACTGAACCTGGTAAGATGACAGGCTTAAGGTATTGCAGGACTGCAAAATGACATCTGTAGGACGTGGTCCACTACTTTGAAACTATCTCGAGTTGGACTATTGCCTATCAGTAGAGTACCAAATAACATATTGACTCAGTCAGAAATGCAATGCGTGCTCTTAGAGCTTGCTTCACAGGAAATGATAGATGATTATAAAGCAGATTTTCTCACGTCCTAGTAGAATCTTAGAAACTCTTATTACAGGGAGTATCAACTTCACAGGGACTCGTGCTCTGATGCTTTATGTTTCTGAGTTCCTATGATTGTTTTTGCGAAACCGTTAAATATGAAAAAACAAAATAGCAGGCAGCCATATTTATAATGAATAACACTGGCAAAGCAGTCATGAGCAGCTGATGTTTTATAAAATTCCTTTTTGTTATATTCATAATTTTATTTTCTATTTTTGCCCATTGAACTGTCTGTAACCAGCGGAGTGGAAAATAACTCTGTGAAAGCTTAGATTCAGAAAAAGAATCTGTAAGACTTCTATAAAGTATAAAAACTTGCAAACAGCAAAGTGTTCTAGACTTCTGGAAGATGATGAAATTCCTAGATTTTTTCCCAGATACTAAGCTTTCTGACAGAACGTCTTTTACATTTAGATGCTCAGCCTGTTCGCAGTGTGTTGCATACCAAAATTATACAAATGTATCACTGTTCCTGACTTAGAATGGAATCTGTTTCTTTAGTCAAGTCAGTATGCTTGCAGCAGCAATCTTCCTTCATACATTTCCTGCATGAAAAATGGTTTATTCTGATCTGTTGTTCTTCAATTTCCATTTATATCTGTCATTCTATAATCTATGTAAGAAAATTCTCTGCTAGAATTCTTTGTGGTATTTAAAGATTTTATACTTGTCAGTTTTAATCTTTTCCATCTCTTCTATTTCATGGAACGAGAAGGTAGGTAATTTTTTATTCACATTTTTTTTACCTTTAATCAAAGGATTTGTAAACTTGCAGTCTCACAGCGTTCAAACTGAAGCTTGTCTTGGTAAAAGTTACAAGTAATTTCACTCACAGATGACTGTCTTTGCTGTCAATAACTTTGACACAGAATCTTGCCCGGATAGGAAAATGTCTAAGTTTGCTTATAAAGCAAAGAACAATATTTCTCAAAGCTTTTTAAAAAAATGTTAAACTTTTCTGAAGCTAGTTAATTAAATCTGTACGTATATAAAAAATAATTTAGCCACACTCTGACCCCAAAAATTCTTTTTGATCATGTTGTAGGAGTCACAGATCAATAACCTTTACTGTTAAAGGTAAACAGTAGTTCTATGTACTTGTCTGGACTGGAAATTTCTAGGAAGAAATTTATCCCTACTATCTTAACTCAGTCAGATGAATTGCCTTCTGGAATTGCCCCTACCCTTCCTGTGGACCAGTAATGAAGAAAGGCCGATTCTGTCACCTGTGTTTTCAGTTGTACAAACAAAGTGGAAATGGCTCCTACTCCATATGTTTCATAGTGAGAGAGGGAAGAAGAAAAAATCATCATGAGGAATTTAATATCTTTAATAATTCTGGTGAAGATATCATTGTGCCTATGATCCATGATTATCACAAGCTTTTTCCATAAGCAAGATGTGAACAGAGAAAGATTATTCAATGGGAATAATGCAATTATACAAAGGACACTGTACTAATAAAAAGAGGTGTTATTCTACATGTACAAATATTTTTCATCTATTGAAGACACTGATAATGAAAAAGAGATTTGCAGGGAAGTAAAAATGTCATGTATACCCACATTAAATCTCCCTCACACTTCCACAGCAATGTAGAGGCTCTTAGTGCAAATGGGAAGTAGACTCCACAGAACTTTTCATCTAATGATTGTGAAGTGATTCACTGCATTGGTACTATTGCCATTAACAATGAGAAGTCAGAAGGAACTGTGGGAGCTCAACATTTTTGTAAATCAGGACATAAGTGCTGAGCAGTGGGCACCTGAAAACTGAAGCGAGCACTTAGATGACACCCTGAAGTAGCACAGGATGTTAGTGATCATGTTGCATTAACAGCCCTAATTTCTACCTGCCAACACTCCTGAGCGGCTCTGTACCAGACTGCCTAATTATTAAAAAAAGGCATTGGAAATATCCTTCCTAATAATCAGAAACAGACCAAAAACATAGTTGTCTCTGCAATTTTTCGTAAAACTTGCAAATCATTGAAGGGTTATATTTTACCCATGAGATTTGAAGAGCCATCGTCCAGTATTACCTTACATGTTAAGATGTGTAAAGATTGTGTGGCACTAAGAGTTTGATCAGGAGCTTTCCATATGAGGAAGCTTGAAGTTTGATAGATAAAAGGAACAAAGAAAGATAGAATGAGAAGGCTACATAAGGGAAAAGGATGGGACAGAAGCAAAATAATGAGAAAAAGCCTGGGCAAGATGTTTTTATGGAGGGACAGAAGAGGTTTCAACAGCATGGCCAGAGCCTGTGAAGTCTGCCAATACACTCTTTAAGTGATACTAAGACACTTGCAGCAAGCTTTTCACTCCATCATTAGATGCATGATCTAGATCCATGCAAGTACCTGTATAAGGGGAACTGCAAAGTCAACTTATACCTGTCCTAAAACCACCTGTGCCTGCACTGACTTTATTCTTATTGATCAAAAATCCACTAGTTTACTGCCAAAACTATAACATTAGCTGTATGAGGGCAAAGTAGGACTGGTGATTCAAATTTAAGATGATTTCATTCATGGTTTCATGACATAGCTGATCCTATAGAAATACAGGTCTCGGGCAGGAAAGAATTTTTTAATTTTTTTTTTTTTTTCTGAGAAGATGAAAGCGCTCTGCAAAACAGTAAATAAAAAGCAAATGAACATTGCAGTTACATGCATTCCCAGTAAGCAGTAGAGGGTGTCAGGCAATAAAACTCTACTTTCATATATAAAAATATTAAAAAATAATTTTAATTGCTTGAATAGTAATCCTAAAGCGAGGCACAAATGACAGTGGGAGAAGGTATGTGTTACTGGGGATTAAAGATAGACTAGGACAAGTGCATTCATTTTCTCTCATGTGCTTAAAGTTACAGTACCCATCTTGCAGTTAAATCGTCATGATCTGGAACATAGGCTATGTTTGGATTCTCCCTCCAGGCTTCCTAAAAATTGTACATTTCAAGAATTTGAAAACAGAACTGCACCTCCTCTGAAGTGTTTAGGAAAGAGATGGAGTTCTTGGAAGTCACACACAATAATCCTTTAATCTGTTGAAAATAAAACAAAAAAGGGAATTTGGTGAATTCTGGTAATTGCCTCATTTTTTTTAGAACTGAAGACTCATTCACCCGATGTCTATGTAAGGATCATATGAGAATGTTCTGAAGTAGAGAGATGACTGTCTTCCTAGAGTTCTTGAATGAGATCAGGCCACTACTTATACACATAATTCCCACCTTTTTTTCATGAATTTCATTCCTGGGTTGTTTTTGCAGGCTCATTTAGTTAGTTTCCCAAGAGCCATTCCACAGTGGTTATATGGGGGGACCCTGTTGTCTACAACAGTTACATCCCCAAGTGATAAACTGTTATACACTGTGCTCTAATGCATGAAGTATCTCAAAAAATATAGTCATAAGTTTTTTGCCAAAGATTACAAGTAGGTTTTACAGTAGAATGGAAAACCCAATTAACTTAATCATTAGCTTAATATTATTTTCTTGCTATATAAATAAAAAGTAATTTTATTAAGTTAAATGTTCTCAGCAAATATTCAGGACCCATTAAATTTTATTTTCAAATAGGAAAATATACACTCTTATATTACAGAAAACAAATATATTTTAGTAATTTTGTCATGCAAAAAGGGGTTCTGGTCAACTCCAATGCTCCAAATTAATGATCTTATCTGATCCGCATCTACTGAAGCAAATGACATACTTTGATTTGAGGCCAGTTCAATACAATTCCACAAAAGCTATATTCTGCCCTGAGTGTTAAGCTGAGGAAGAACAAATATTTTCTTGCTTCTTCCTCACTGAATTACCCCTGTTCTCCAGAGCAAGACTCATTAGTCTTGGTTGACTGCTGTGGTACTCTTTCCTTGGCAAAGCTGCCAGCTCTTTACTAAACAGACACAAAGGGATGTATTACCTATTTCTCCCACCTCTAGTCATTGATAGCTCAAAAACTAACCAAGTAGGGTATAAACCAAACCTCTTACTAGTAGGTAGTGTTCTAGTGGGAGCATGTGTAGCATTATTACTCACTACTGTATTTTGTTAGTGTTTGGTACTGGTGTGTATTTAATATAAAGCATCTGAATTGAACTTTTGAACTCTGCTATGAGTATATTGGAGGTATATAATATTTGTGTATAAGGAATACATGGAAAGGTTTCTTTAGCACGTTTTGCAAAAAAAATGCACAACAGAAGATGGGAGTTAGCCATAAGGTTCCGCAGAGTTTTTCTCAAAACCAGACTTGAAGTAGCCCTATTCAGAGATGCAAGAGTGTAAACAGGCTGTGTGGAATTGTTTTCAAGAATGCATTAGTCATATTACACATGCAGTAAACATAATGCATAATGACATAAAGTCTGGTATGTAAAATAACAAGATCAAATCAGTGATTAGCTGCTCAGACACTTTATTTCTTCAAATCCATTAACAGATGCTGAATTGCATGGCAAAATATGGCCCACATAAATGTGACTTCCACATATAAACTGAGTATAATCATTGCTATTTCAAGGGCTAATAAATTATCTTAATTGACTAGGCTTTAAAAAGGAGTTGTGATAACTTTTTTCTTTTTTTTTCTTTTTGTAAAACTGAAACACTGAGTTATTTTATGATTCCTGTTCCAATTATATGAGGTTTGCTTCATTCAAATTTCAGTGGGATTCTTTTGGAATTATATATGACATCCAAATTAATACTGGAAGAGTTCATCACGATTAATGTCATTACAACAAATGCTAAAGGGATTAAAAAGGATTTCCTACTTGTTGCAAAGTGTAGAAGCCCTAGGGACTTTGCCATCGAAGAACACTGGGGTGGCCTCATCTTGTCAGATCTTTTGGATTAGAGATATTAAATAAAAACATCTGTAAACTGTTACAGGATTTACATTCCTCCTTTTTGCTATAAATGACATTGCTAACTCTACTGCACTTCTGGGGCCCATTTAATTTAGCAGTTGCTTCAGAAAGCACTTCATAAAAAACATTTATTGAATTAATTGTGATATTTCTAATACACTATGCATTTATAAGCTCGTCACCATCTGTAAACTCTTCTCCCAGTTGCCTTGTAGAGGCAAAACTAGGACATTTTATGTATCATTAAAGTCAAAATTCCAGTAGTCGTAATGCTCTCGTCTTGTCACGTACCACTCTGCAGACATGTCAAGAGTGAAGTTTGCTGCCATTTGATTTGTGCCTTCCTTCCAGTTGCCTCTTATAAATGGGACCAAACATCCTAGACCCAAATCTCTCACACCTATTATTGCCTGGTTTTGAGATTGCAGCTTTTTGAGAAAAAGGCTACTGAATCATAAAACTAATTGAAAGAAACAGCATATGGCTAAGCTTTCTAAATAGTTACAACCCTTATTTTGGCAAGGGTTCAAAGTGACATCCTCATGCTATAAGCTACGTTTAGGTAATACCTAAACCGAGAGAAAAAATGCCCTTAGAGTTTGATGAGCTTTCTGAGAGAAACTTTTTGAAGATAATATTATACTCATTTTTGTGTGTACATGAGGAAGAGGGAACACTAAGATACACTTTTAAACAACTCCTATGTGGTCTGGGAGGATTCCTTTTTGGAAAAGCACGGTCTTATTCTGGCACTTGTCTCTGCAGTTGAGAATACAGCATGGCTGCAAAGAATCCTTTTAGCAGGTAAAGAAGGTTCCTGAGTGTTTCTCTCCAGTGTACAGTCATGCAGAGATGAGCACCAGGTGTCTTGGTCTCAGACTGAGTCTCATCCTAGATACCTTTTGTTTAGTATCTGATCTAGTTTGTTGTCAAACTCCCCTTGATACATGAGTGGATAGTTAATTTCCAGAAGACAGTAAATGTTATAGAGTTTCAAGAATAAATAACTTTTTGGACCTTTTTTTTCTTTTGTCACTGATGACAGAGGTAATCTAGAGGACTTTCTTAGGCTACAGACTTAGGTAGCTAAAGATATGTAACTACTGAGACCTGAAATGCCTTAGGATACATGGCATACACAACTGGAGATCTAGCAGGATATTCTAGGACATTTAGTTGTCCATTCTTTTGCAAGTTAATCCCATCCTTAAATTTTAGATACTGACGTTGTGATGGCATGAACCCTACCCTGTTGTAATTTAAATGACATGCAAAAAATATTATTATCACTATCAGAATTATTTGAAACCACTCTCTCATTTCAAGCCTTTGTTTATGTCTTGCTTCAGGCACCGGTACAATGAAAGAATGAATTCTGCTCAAGGATGTTTCCCAAGTCCTGTTTTTATTAATGTGAAACCTTGTTAAGAGTTGTGAAATAACACTGTAACTTTAAAAAAAGCTAGTATTCATTATGAATGTAAAAACTTATGGGAGAAAAAATTTTAAATCCCAGTGGGAAAACATAAGCATCCAATTGCATGAACAACATGGGTTGAAATATGTTCTTTTGAACTGTTCTACACTACCAGGAAAAAGACCTTAATTAACATTTCTGAATGAAGCTTTCTTGTGCTTCATTTCTGTATTTCTGTTGGCCTAGGCCTGGACACTCTAAGATCTGCCTGAAGTCTTATGTCTCTGAGTTAAAGGTATAGTAAAAGACACTGGCATAGCTTTCACCATTTAGAAATAGCAGCCAGTTGTAGCTTCCTATCGATCCCAATGTGATATTACAGTTTGTGTAACAGCTCCACACAGGACAGATGTAAATGGTAAATCCAGTGGCTTGAACTGATCATTCTTCCTAGCAAACTACTCTTGAGATGACACAATAAATCCCTTCACAGCCCCGGGAGCCAAGAAATGAGAATTATGACATATGAAGAACAAATACGGCCTTTACAGCGTTTTAAACGCACCATAAATTATATGACTTTCAGTATGAGGTTGTATAAAGCTATAAACAGTATTTTATCCTACAGGTGTGAATGATGCCTGACATTCTGTTACCTAACTATTTGTGTGTAAATAAAATAACTTGCAAATAATATCAGATTTTTAACCCCTGTTGCTGGATGCTGTACAGCATGGAATCATTTGTGCAGGATTCAGTTTCAAAATAATGAAACATGCAACAAAGCAACAGATCTTATTCATGGACTGATTAGTGCAAGGATTGATATAGTGTATGAGTTACAATAAGAGCTGGAAATCACATGTTCATCATATATTCAGGTAAGACAAGCGCAAAGTTCATGGGAGGAAGGAAGATAAACTTGCTCTGAAATGTAGGAGAAAAGTTATTCTGGGGAAAGTGGAAGGATTTCAGAACCCACCTACAAAAGCACAGGGTACTGAATGAATTCAGTTTTCAGAGAATAGTGGGAAGTCCTAGGTGGTTTACTATCCTCTCCTGTAGAAATATGACATTAAGAGGTGGTAGCTAGTTCATCCATCAAGAGACTGGATTATCTGGACATGAATAGTAGGCAATACTTCTGCCTATGGATACTGTGAAAGAAGGGAGTGACATGAGCAGTCAGGAATATGATCAGTGATACAGGAGGTTATAAAGTAAGTGTGACTCAGATGTCACAAAAGATTATTCAACCTTAGTTGTGTGAACTTGCTATAATTATCAGTTTATTTTAATGTTTGACCTCAGCATACTGACACATTACAACATTTAGTTTTTGTTATATGAGCAATATTCTATCACCAAGAAACAAAAATGCCACATTAAATGTTTGTGTGAAGCCTTATTTTCCAGAACTGAAAAATGTGTTACTGCAACTACCATGCATGCAACTAATTTATCAACCGTCCAGGTAGTGGACTTACGTAGTACAGTGCTAAGAATCTGCACAATTAACATTTGCTTGATAAATTGAAGGATATTCAGTTGATGAAGTTGATGAATTCCATTCAGAATTTCTTCCTCATATTGCAGCAGTTTTATCTTTTTTTTTTTTTTTTTTTTTTTTTTTTTAATATTCTGAATTACCTTTGCTGTTCAAATCTATGAGTTCTGCTTCTTGGAGGGAAAAAGCAGCCTGTCCAGCACAACAAGATCAGATGGTTGTTGCTACTGACAGTAACAGTAGTTTGTACAACATTATAGTAGTGTGTTACTGCCATAATAATAACTAGCATGGCACCCATATGTGTGGATTCACAGGCAGAACCTGGAGACAAACTCACATTCAGGAACTGAAATATGAGAGAGGGTAGCTTGCAGGGTATGTATGAATAAAATACAACTCTTATGATTGTTAAAGAAAAGTTTGAGGATATAAAGAATTAGAGAAAGAAGTTACATGAACTGAAAATATATGTTCCCAAATAAGTGAACCATTTCATTTCAGTGGATGAGCATCTCTCCAACACAAATTCAGTCTCTGGAAGATAACCTAATAGTGACTTGATATTTTATTTTTCCTCTCCTAAAATGGGTGCTGGGTGTTTCTTTAAAGGTTCGTTTTGTGACTCAGTCACAAAACAAAAAGACACCACACCAGCAACACAAATATTAATCCTGTTCAGTGATCAGTGATTCTGAGCAGTGAATATATTCACAACAGTTGTGCAAGTTTTATTTTTAGGGATAGGTCATAAATCGCTTATTGAGCTATTAACACTTGCTCCAAGTTCAGATTAGTTCAAGAAGATGGGTACTGCACTGGGGGACTCGAGTCTCCTATAACACCATTGAGAGCACAAGAAAATGAGGAGGGAGATGTGAATGTTCGTAACATTGAGGCTGGAGAGAAGAACAGGAAAGGAACTGAAGCAGAAAATTAAATGGTCTGATACTGACTTTGAATAATAGCTATGGGTCACCCTGAATCGTACTGTACTGGAAATGCTCAGTACCCAGCTGTGACCAATTTTGTCAAGGTGTAAGGCCTTTTCTTTCTCTCCATCTCTTTCTCTCCCTTTTCTTATATGAAGGTACATCTATAGGTTAGTAAGGAAGACCTAACCACTTAAAAGACTATTCCATAGTAAAATTCACTTTAAAATAATTTGGAAAATTTGAGTATTTCCTTCTGCTTTCATTAACTCCTTCCGAAAAGTTGATCCTCCTGTGAGCCTTTCACTCATCAGAATCTAATTATTATTGCCTTCCATTCAGGTTTGGCTGCCTGGGTCTGGCTATCAGAGATGGTCTCATGGGAAATCAGACTTGCTGAGATATTTGTTAGCATCACCAGTTACCTCTCTAGTGGGAGGCACTTTTTTCTGCTTTCATTAACTCTTTTTCTGTTTTCCTGCTGACCACTCTTTCAAACCCACAATCATCGTATTCCCACAGTGAGCTGAGGCAGCAAAACACCCAAGACAAGATTTTGAATTGTAAAAATTATAGCTGGAAGAGATCAATTAGGTTATCCTACTAGCATTGCAAGATTATATCCCACACTATAGTTTTCTACTGTTTTATTCAGCCTAATTTTAAAAGCCTCAAGAGATGGGGCTTATGCACTTCCTCTAGAAGACTTTTCAACAGTTTCATATAGCTTACTGTCAATAGGATGATTTATTGTTTTCTTTTTCATCTACATATTCCTCTGCATAATGCATTTTCATGACCCTTAAGTTACATTCTTTTGAAAATATTCGAAATCAAATATTCTTCCTTTATGGTGTCTTGACTGTACAATGAGTTTGTTGTTCAGCATAGAAAATCGACATCTGCTATGGAACACATACATAAAACTTTTAGGCTTTTTCTATTCTTTCACATATACACCTGTTGGAAGGATACTAAGAAATTAACCATCTAAGAGATTTCCTACTTAAACAACTCTTAGCAAAAAATAAATATAAGAATTCTTGAATCTAGACCAAAAAAAAAAAAAAAGAGTAGACTATTTCTGGTAAAAATTACATTTCCTAGTGGAACAAGCTCACTATATTCAGCAGTTTCTTTCTTTACCTTTTCCTCACCACTTACAGGAAGCAGGACTTCTGTGTCCCTGATCTGTCCTTGACAAAGTCATCACTTATGTTTTCTTGGCCAACATAGAAGTCTTCTTCACCCTCTTCCTTTTCCCACTCTCGCTGACAGTGATTTCCAGTCTAGAGTATCATTCACATCAGATTTGACACTGGTATCTGAGGTATTTTCGTACAGCTCAGCTACTGCTAGTAATTACATCTTCTCCCTTCCCATATTTCACTACTGTGTCTTAAAACTTTCTGTTCTATAGCCAACAACATTATATCAATTCAACCACTGATAATGTCTTTCTGACTCTTCTACTCCCTACTCTGACTCTTCTACTCCATGAAAACTCGTATTTCACAACTCTCTTGTGAAATTTAAACTCTTCTCCATATCATGACCCCCCTTCCCCCCCTCCCCCTTTTCTATTATTTGTTGTTCTCTAATTCTGTTGGTCAGTGCTGTGTATTTTTTTTCTTACATAATGACCTTGAACTATCCTGTTGTCTCTTCATTTTCACTAGCAAAGGCCCATGTCCCAACAGTCTTCTCTCAATTACTGCAAGTATAACTCCTTCAGGGTCCCAGAACTTTATTCTTTTTTTTTTTTTTAACAAGGCTTCTACACTGTCTGTACACCTTGCTTTAGAGAACATTTCTCATCTACATGTATGAATTTTAAACTCCATGTTATGCTGCTCCCAGCCTTGCCCATGAGGTCCTGCTCGAAGCCCATCATGTACTTCTAAGTTTTGTTTGACTTTCCTCATTAGAAGGACCATCTTCACTCTTACTCTTGCATTATTTGTCACTATGCACACCTGAAAAATGGAAAAATTAAAAAAAAAATCTTTTTTAAGCAGCGTTTTGCTTAAAATTTCACAAGCAATTTTACTTTCCATCCCTACTGTCATACTTATGACTAGATGCAGTTCAGAAATACAAGCATAGGTGTGATCATGTATGCATTAGCAGGCCATCAACACAACAGAAAGGGCTGTTGAAGAACCTGAAAACAGTTTAAGGATAAAAGTTAGGCAAGTAGAAGTCATTAAGAAAAATCCTTTGATTTTAAGAAAATATGTAGGTGAAGTGGAATAAGAAAATGCTTCAGTCTTGAAAAATGTGCAAAAAATGTACAATTTCTGCTGCAAAAATATAATTGCTAGCATTTTGCATGTAATTATATGTACAACAAAATTTTTTTGACACTTGTTTCTAAGTCAAAATGCTAAAAATGTGATTCCTTACTGCTATACTTGTGTGAGCGTATAAAAAGTAAAACCAGATCTCAACTCGGTAACTCAAGTAAACGAATAAGAACTTTTATACGATCTGCTGAAGAGTTTGACTGAAACATGCTTAAGAGTTTCATTAAATCAATACTCCAATTTGTTTTCATCTAAAATACTACTGTTTTTACATTTTTCTCAAAACACTAAACTAGTCAGATCAAGACAAAAAAAAAATTAAAGGAAAACTTTGTCAGTTGTTTTCATATTTTCTAGGCCACAATGTTTGCCTTAAAAATCCTTTTATTCAGCCAAAGAAATGGTTTTAATCAAAAAGACTTTCAGCTATGTCTAAACCAAATATCTGCCTGTCCAGAAGATTTAGAAAGTACTCTGTGCTGAATTTAATGTCATGCTAACACTGTTGGAGTTTATGTTACTTAAATATTATTCTCAGAATTTTATCTTTTAATTTTAACTTTTTTATTCCAATAGGACAGATAAGGAGCTGGAAAGAATGCAAATGAGAAAGGCTTCAGAGACAGGCATGCTTTGTCATCTGTCACTGCCAAAATCCATCAATAATATAGTATCATGAGAGAGAACTGCTGAAAGCCTAAGGATTTTACTGGGACATTTAAGCATGATATTGAAGTGAGATTTGGAGCAAAGCCCCTAAAGAAAACGAATGCTTACTTTGTTAGTTGCTGTGAAGCAAGGAAATGTAGTCAGGAAGCCATCATTTATCTTCTTTTTGCCCCCAGGAGTTCCTTCCACTAACCTGCCTAACTTCCAAAATTTCCAGCTTGCTTGATAAAATTCCAGGCTAGTGAACATTTCAATGGGCTGAAGAGCAGGACAGTAGGAGCTCCTTTCCACTCTCCTCTTTGACCTATGGTAGACACAGAGTCTGATGTTTTCTGATTCCCTCCTGCTCCTTCTTAGAGCAAGGGCAGGTTCTCAAAGGCTTCAATGAATCAGCAAAGGGATGGTGGGGGAGAAAGGATAGGAAAGGAAAAGAGAAAGGGGAAGAGAAGGAGTTAAATGTCAGCAGTTTTTCAAAGGCAGAGATGATAGTTAGCCATCTAACCACGCTCCTCCTCTTGTTTTTCAACAGATCAGTCATGAAGGCAGAACCTAATAGAGTCTTTGAACTAATTCAGTTTCTGTAATTTAACATGGCTCATTGACTTGTGCCTGTGGGATTTCCGAGTGGTCTCTCATCCTAGTGCTAAGCAGGCCCTTGAGTACTTAAGGACAAGATCAGGTACATTCAGATGGTATGACGGAATCTACCACAGTCCCATGTCTTTTTCCATTTAAAATCAATCATGAGAAGGGTAAAGAATCATGATATCATCAGAACAGAGGTTCTTCATTTCTAGGATAAAGAGCACACTTCCAAGAGCTCCGAAATGTATTGTGCTTCATAGCTGATTGGTTAAGTCTTAATATAGCCTGAAGAGATAGTTGATTAAATGTTATTTTTCTTCAGTCATGAAAATGTGAACATGAGGAAGAAAAAGGTAATTAAATATCCAAGGCCATGCCAAGAATTCTTTTCATAATTCAGGACATCTTCACATTCGCTGCCGAGGCTATGGCTTAAGTCACACTACACTAGTGCTTTTGCAATTCCACTACTGTAAAACGGCCTGAGTCCACCTTTACCTTTCTAGAAGGCATGAAGCATAGTGATAAATAACCAATATTTTAGTCATATATATGAGATTGTGATGTTTTGGTCCAGGTATACTATGGAGTGTGACAACCCTAGAGATGTTGAATACCTTCAAGCACAACAGAAATTTTATGAGGTATGGCATATTATTATTATACATTGTTATATCCATTTTGAGTTCTTCTGGACTTACCAGCAGACCATATAATTTATGGCAAAATAAAATTATTTATTTTGTCGTGTTGTCCAATACATTTCTGACACTAAAATTTTAAAGGTACAGCTAGCAGACAAGCTTGTAATTTATCCAAACTGATCTGCCTCTCTAACAATTTTGTGCAACTGTGTGTGACATCAGTGGTGAACACAATAATTAGGTTCCATAACACGCAGAAAGGCCAACTGCTCTCTGCCTTCTGTGCTAAGCTAATGCATTTTATAACAGCTGGGTAGAGGGGTGGCATTTTCAGAGCTACTCTCTTAAGTTATCTTCTTTCACCAGCACAGTGAAAGCATTATGCAAATTAACAAATAACTTCAATGTCGTTTGAAAATTTGCATTATGAAATTAATGATCAAACTGGAGTACCTTTTTCCAATTGCAGAGGAGGATCAATCAAGTTCAAAATGCTTTAGAAGAGCAGGCAAAATAAAGCATAGAGAAAATAAACCATGTCTTTGCTGTTATCAATGCTGAAGATGCCTGGTAGCCTGCCAAATGATTCAGTTTCAGTGTCTATTTTTCAGCTTGTATAAAGCAATTTGTTGAAGGCATTAAGCTTCCTTTATTCAGTTGTAATGGGCAATTCATTGACTGCTAGCCTTTTTTGGAAAGTTGGTGCAGATCAATTAGAAAATAGTCCCCACATCTCACAAAAGGCTGAGCTGGTGTAATCAGAACTGGATGTCTGCATCATATTGACTCTTTGCACAGATGAGTGAGAAACCAGCCCTATTGTAGTTCAGATTTGAGAGACTTGCCACATATTTTGTCACAGAACCCAGAGGACATTATTCCTCATCTGCAACTATTTTGCTTATAGAATCTCAATCCTTTAAATAAATAATGGATGCCCCACTGGGAAATCCCATTAGAGGTCTGACTCTACTAATGCAATTCAATTGTCTTTCAGTTCCCTTCCATGGGACCTTAGCTTTTGACATCTTGTAACTCTTTATGTTGTTCTCCTCAGGCCTGATACAAATCCTGCAGCAGCCAATGAAAGCAATTTTCTGCTGATTCAAAGGACTACTGGACCAGACTATTTTTTTTTTTTTTAGTTGTTATAGTGGTTTTTTTTTATAAAACACATTTTGAAGATAAGATTTTCTTTCCCCCTTTCTCTTTCTTTTTCCCTTTATCTTTCACTAATTTCTTCTTTTTACCCTTCTCTTTTTTCTTTTTTTCATTTTTCTTTTTCCTTTTTCCTTTTTATTTTATCCTTTTTCCTTCTCCATTATCCCTTCTCTCTTCTCTCGTCCACATTCCCTTCCCTTCCCTTCCCTTCCCTTCCCTTCCCTTCCCTTCCCTTCCCTTCCCTTCCCTTCCCTTCCCTTCCCTTCCCTTCCCTTCCCTTCCCTTCCCTTCCCTTCCCTTCCCTTCCCTTCCCTTCCCTTCCCTTCCCTTCCCTTCCCTTCCCTTCCCTTCCCTTCCCTTCCCTTCCCTTCCCTTTTCCACTTTTCCACTCCCCCCTTTTTTATTTAGACTACACACAAAATCTTCTGGTTATTAACTCAGTCAGGCTTTTCACACTTTTTCCAGCAAAAGCTACCAAGGAATCTGTTCTTACAAGGAATTAACACAGCTCAACACCAGCAGGATGAAATGAACATCACCAGGATGAAATGAACTCAGTAACTCCTGTGTCAATAGATATTTATTCTTCCAGAGCTTTTATTTAACTCTCATGCTGGAACCTTTTATATAGATTACATCAGCTTCTGAACATCTAAATTAAATGTTTCTCATGGTCTTTGTTATAACTAATATCTTCTTTTATTTTGATAATTATTTTTTTAGTATGTTCATTAATCAGCATTCATTATTTATATGCACTGGGTGAAGCTGCCATTTATAGTTTCCTTTCAACAGAACATCCTTTCAGTTTGAAACTTTATTTTTGAGACTTTATCTACCAGACTTTAGTTAACATAGAGTCATGGAAACTTACTAACTTTCACTTCTATTGTAATCTAGTTTCATATTATACATTTGAAATATTTTTTGTATTTCAGCAATGATTACTATGCTGAAGTGCTATGTTTGCTATCCTGTCAGCACTGTGTCTTTAAAAGGAAAACTTTTTCTTTTTTTCTTGAATATTTGTTCATAGCTCAACCAACTGTAAGTGTCTCTAGAGATAATATAGATGACTGGCAAGATTTGTAATATTTGAAGATATTTCTATGTTTTGGAGGAGGCCTAAGTCAGCTGCCATTGCTATGAACCATTGCTATGTTCATAATATTAAACCCCATTTTTAATGGGTGTTGGCAAAGCTGAGGAAAGGATGGTGTCAAAGGAAACGCACAGTTCTTTGTGAAGGAGCTTGAAATGAGAGGCAGCTGTTCAAGATGCGGGGCAGATAGCCATGGCTGGTGGGGATGGAAGGCGCGGAGGGTTATCAGTATCAAATTGCAAAATCAATATCCTCTTACAACAGCTTCATGGGAATGACACCAAATGGTTCTTGATTTCTGAGCATCGCTTAAATATCACTCAGTTGAAATGCCATGGGAGGCACATGATGGATGCAGACTGTACTGAACAGAGGCAGGGCTTGTCTTTGGTTACCTTGGTGACAGCAATAGACCTATCCTTCGGCAAGTAAGGAAAGTGGAAAAGACAAAAATAAGTGGGAGAGGTGAAGAAAGGAAAGGTTGGAAAGGACTACTCAAAGCCATCTATGTGCATAGAAAAATTACACATTTGTTTAGGGAGTTAGACAGCTGGAGATCACAAAGCAGTCATTGTCACCATCTTTGCTTAGACAGTTTCATATGTCAGCTACTGGAGGTGATGTTAAGTGCTGAAGACTGGGGGAAGAACTAGCAGTCTTTCAGTTCCGTACACTCCTTCCTCCAAGTGCCAATGTCCCAGAACCAGCACTAGTAACCCTGTATTTCTGAGGATTTTCCTGGCTCTGTGTCCCAGTTCTGTCATTGTCAGGGCACAGGTAGCTCAATCAGCCCTTCCTAGGCATTGAGCATGATAAAGTTGAGTTTTACCAAGGCTTTGAGAAGTCTTCAGTGACTTCCAATGTTTTCATCTTTTAAGAGACTAAATACAGAAGGGCAAATTTGAATGGAATGTGAGGGAACTGGGATACAGAATAAGCAAATAGCTGAAGAATATCAATCGGAAATTGAGAGAGGTTTGTCAAGAAGCCTGTAATGTAAATCAAGGCACATAAGCCAATTTTTTTATGATGGTTCATTAATTAATTTTCATAATTACCTTGCTAACTCCTGGCATCCGATTTGCAGGAATGATGAGCACTCTATACAAGAATGATACCAAAAGAATCTATGTGCAAAGCTTATAAAGTGTAAAGCAATGTTAAGTGCTTGAAAAAATAATTTCCTCAGTGACTTAAATTGGCCACTTCGAATCTATGGGTACTGTACTTTAATCTCTCCAAGCCTTATCATCTCAGCTGTGAATGGAGGAAATGTTTCAAAAGGGTGCTGTGAAAATGAATGTACGATAGAGATGAGTTACACAGAAAAGCCCATGAGGAAATTAATAATTCTGTCTTCTGTGCAGTGTTATAATTGTGTGCCATAAATAAGGCCTAAAGCTGCACAGTGAAGAATAAGGAGAAAACAAAATACCTAACTGCTGCTCATTAAATGAGCGCTGTGTCTTCTGTGCACTGAATGAAACAGGGGTCCTCTGGGAAAAAAAAGTATGTGACTATGTAATTAAAAAATATATCATTACGTGTTCACATGAGAGAGCCAGACTAAGGCAACTCAAATTCTGACATTTTCTAATTCTGAGTCCTTTCTATGCAGATTGTTTTGCAGGCCTTGGAAATCAAATCTTCAGGCTGGTTTATGTGATCATACAATCTCCACAGGAAATTTTGCTCTCCTTCACCAATTTCGAACTTGGCAAAATTTCAAGGTCACTGAAGGATACGTTCAATTTGAGGTTAAGTATGTAAATGCAGGTGTTTTAAGTCACATTAGCAAGCATCTACAGAGAATAGGTGTCTAAATTCCTGATACAGTCAGTGACCCCTGGTCTCAATTCTATTGCCTGCACAAAAGTCAACTGCTATTTGATAAAAGCCTATATATCCTTTATGGTTTCCTGCTGGCACTGCAGAAGAGTCTCTCACAGGTTCTGCATCCAATTTACCTAACCCATATGGTGACCAAGTGCGTCTCAAATAGTGGTGAACACCTGACAACAAAATAATGCTCTGAAGCAATTCAGTTGATGAGACCCAGGGAGAGGGTCCGGTCTCCCCTGATGTAAATTAATCAGCTGAATGATTCTCTAGGCTCAGCTGACTGGATTGAGAAGATCTCCATTGAATAAAATTGGAGCTGAGAGATGTAGTATTCCCTTAGATATCTAAATGTGGATATCTAAATTTAGATGTCTCTTAATGAAACTGAATACTGTGCTAAGTACCTGAAAAAATGTGATGTTCTTTTAATATCCCTCTCTGTGGGAAAGGCAGAGTGAACTCAACCATTGTCCATTGTAGTTCAGCAGATTCCTTTGCCAGTTAGCATGCGCGTGTTCTCTGACCATTTGGGGTACATGAAACATATGGCACAGATCAGTTGCAAGTGTGCTTTTGTTGATTCTTTGGTTCACAGACAATGCATGTTATAGCACAACTAAGTTTTGGTAGTTTTTGAAGTTGTTTATTTTTTATAAATAAGAATGTGAATTTTTTAGTTTCAAAAGTAATTTTCTGTTTTGGAGAGGTACTGTCAATTGCTTATTCTGAGTCGGGTGACTGGCAGTCAGGAATGCACTAGACATATTACCCCTATCAAGACATGAGTTCATGTTGAAATCAACCTCTTTTGTCTCCTTTTATTTTTTAGCATTAAGACCATATAGCTTAGTTAGAATCCAAGGGGCTTTGGGTAGATCTTGTAAAGGCTTGCTATAAGGTGATTCTCCCAAATAAATAACACACAATTCATTATATTTCCATGAAAACTTTCAATTTTTGTCTAAGTAAAATTAAATAGTTTGCAGCACTTTAATAGGCTTCTTTGGTGTCTCTGTACTTGTTCATTGTCCATAAACAGGTTTCAGTTTCTCAGATGAAGTTATCAGCTGGTTGAAGTCACTAGTCTGTAGAGTCCTTAAAATATCAGGATAACAAATTAAAATGAAATCCACACAGGTGAAATGCCCTGAATGCTGTTCATGAGGCATCTATGAGATGTTAGGCCTTATATATATATATATAATGCCATTTATATATATATATATATATATATATATATATATATATATATATATATATAATGACATTTTCTAGAAATGTCTCCTGAAAACAATAGACTTCCTTCACTGCCAAAGGTAAGAGGAAATTCCCCTTTATGATACCTACTTCTCTCACTCTGTACATTACATCTACAGCAAATCTTCAAGATCTATCTTAGTGCCTCTCCATTCTCATCCTTTTCTTCCTTTAAGTTGGTTTTTGTCTGCTCATCTCCCTTTCTTTCCTGATCCTCACTGTGGGAAGGACAAACAGAACTCAGTCAGTTTTAACTGCTCAACAGTCATTGTGTTTATGTCACCCATTTCCCATCTGTCTCTCTTCTATATTTTATCTGACAGTTTCTCTTCATGTCCTGCCTCACTTCTCCCACACACTTTACAAGGTTCTTTTTCTATGGATGTTCTTGTTTGTTGCTTGTAACATTTTATACTCCTGCTGTCCCATTTTACTTCCTGCCCCACCACTGCCTGAGGCCTCCATGTGTGTCTAGTCTATTCTTTGATGGTAGAAACTGTTGAGTAAATTAAGTGGTATTTCAAGTGGAGCAGCAATTAATCAGTGTTGGAGCATGGCTAGTGTAAACCTCCCATGTAAAGAACCACCTGGAGTCACATTTAGTCACCCTAATCCACTTCTATCATGCTAAACCAGGGCTTCAGCTCATCCAGCTCTTGAGCCTGGTGCACAATCAAAGCTATGCTACTGTGGATAATTCCCTTTGAGAGGAAATTTAGGCACTTGATTCTATTTTTCAGCTGATCAGTCCCTTTCCAACTTATATTACACCCCTGCTTGGATTGTCAATGAATTTCTAGCAGCATCAGCAGCAATCATTTTACGTAGCACATTCCACGTGGGCTGTGTATGAAATTTATGCCTTTAATTTTTGTATATAAAGCCCCACTATTGTGGCTGAAGGCATTTTATAAACCTCACAATGAATAACGAAGATATTCACAGCCCACACCCCCACACTCCATTATAGATATGCTACAATGCGCTGGGAGTCATGGCATTTATCAACTGCTGAAAGATATTGCAGTTTATCACTTTTTAATGAATTATTTTCTGTACTGCTCATTTCCAGAACAGATAAATACATTCAAGGACATCCTGTATCAGGAGGGAGTTATGCTTAAATTTCTTCTAAGTTTAATGATATTTAGCTATATCTTTCTTCATAGGTTATAGTTTGTTTCTGTTGTACCATGGTTTAGAGGCTGGTGCAGGAAGACTTGGTATGAAGCATGTGTGATGCATCTTATTCTTACCTCCACCATAGAAGGCATGGTCTACAAAAGCCTGTGTAAAGGGCTTCAGCTCCCTGGAGTGGATCAAGAGAAATATAGAGTAGACCATCATCTTTTAGCTGGTCATCAGTCAAAGAAGAGCCTATCTAGTTTGAACTGTCAACTTGAAGAGATTAGTGCTGTAATTTATAGAAACAATGATAATTTTGTGATATCTACATGCTTTTAATTGAGATAGAACTTTTGAGAAAGCCTATTGAAGTCCATCTTTCAAATACAATTTTTGAAAATGGAAGCCAGACCTCTCTGGGAGATGGCACTTCAATATTATTATTGTTGTTTTCTGGAGTTTGAAGGAAATGACAAGACAGCCCTGGGCACATAAAGATACCAAATCAAAGCAACATTCATACTAAATAAAATGTACATACTAAATCCTCAAAAATATATCTTAGTGAAATGATTGTTGAAAAAGATAAGTCTCTACACAGTGTTTTGGTTTTGATAAAATGATTTATTATGACAAAATTTTATTTTTCTGGAATTAATCCGATAAAGTCTCAGAAGAACTTTATTAACATTTGAAATCTAGATCCTTTTCAGATGTATCAGCATTGGCATTTCTACAGAAGATATGATGAATAGCTCCTCCAGGTTAATATCTAGTTGTTATTTAATACATCACAGCTAGTTCATTTATATAGCTGTTGGCAATTGTCATAGTTTAAACTTGGCTAGCAGTAAATACCACTCAGGCCCTCCCTCACCTTCCAACCACCTGCCAACCCCCCACCCCACTAACAAAACGAGCCTGCCCCTCTGCTAACAACCAGCCAAAACCTAACAAAGGAGCTAACGACCCAGCTATCAAGTTAGCCCAAAGCCTTAACGACTCCGCCAGGCCACTGCCCACCTCAGAACTGTGCAGGTGCCCTGAGCCTGATGTACCATGGAATAAAACACTCTGCCACTCTGGGCCAGCTGACAGCACTGTGGAGAAAACGAGCTTGTCCCTGCCTGAAACCAGGACATCAGAATTTTATAGCAGGAAGTTGGGAATGCTTTTAAATACCTTTTTCAGTGATGCCATTGTGTCAGGCTTTTTTTTTTTTTTTTGTTATTTTATAAATGTGCATTTTAAGTTTTTTTAACAGTTTCAGTTTTTGTCTATAGATACTGTTCATATTCAGACTTTGAGTTTTTGGTGTCCTATATACTCTATCACATATCCTGATATCACTATTCATGCTATTAATGGTTACAGGCAGCTTACTTAATGTATGTTTATTTTTGTCATTACATATTTCTCTTTCTTCTGTTTACTTGAAACGTTCTGGTTTGGGCATTGATTCAGTAACTGTATTAGGCCATACATACAAATGTAAAACGCAAAGCACTGAAGCTACTAGGAGTTCCAGAATTTTACTGAATAGATTTCAAGGTTACTGCTAAACCTAATATCTTTTCAAAATGTAGTTAGTTTGATTTCCTTTCTGAATTCTTAATAAAATGCATATTAAAAAGATGTAAACAGTTTTTCTCTAATTAATTTTTTTCATTCTAATAAATTACAATTTGTTTACGATTCTTATTTAAAACTAATCCAAACTACTAAATGCACTAAATCTGGAGAATTAATACTGGAAAATGCTATGATTAATGTAAAATGTTTAAGACAATATCTGACAGATAGCATATATTTGTGGTTTTTTTATTTACATGGTGCTTTGCACAGTCAGTCCTTACAGAAGTTATGTACTTTCATACAAGAATCAATAGGAAATATTTACATTTAGTTAAGCCTTACATAGGAAGATGAGTAAGAAGGGTTTGTGATTTGCAAATAAAATACTCAGCATGAATCTATACAATCTGTGGAATTAACTGCAGTGAAGTTTTATGGAGGAGCTGGAGACAATTGAATGTTAGCAAGTTTTGAGTATTTAACTCCCTTATGTATATTTTGATACTTATGTAGTGTCAAGTGACATATTCTTTGATTTTGCAAGGTCAAAAATATTCCAAAACAATTGAGAAGAAATTCCTCTTTTCATCTGCTTTAGCTGAAGTATACCTGGTTACTTCTAAAAAGAAATGTCTTTTTCTTTTAAAGGAAAATGAGAAGTCACATATGATGAAGATCTTATAAAACATGCTTCAGCCTAAAGCTATTTTTTGCTCTCCAGTTATCAACTCTTTTACCAGGGGGTATATGATGGAGAGTCGAAACACAACTATAGTGATATTTGTATGGATAGCGACACTGTAACAAGGCTCCCATGGCTGCAAATTGTATCCTTTTAAGAGTACTTCAGGATTTGAAAAATATTTAAGTAATCACAGTTTCAGAGTTATCATCTGATAATGCCTGGGAATTGGTGACCCAAGGGACTAATTCCAAACATTACTAGAAAATGACATTGCTCATGTCAGTGTGGAAGTGTCTTGGTGAATATAAACTGTAATATAAAAGCATTTGCAAGCAATTTGGCCATCTGCTCTTTCCTGTCGATATTGTTTAAGAATAAGCTCGTAGCTTCACACAAACAAGTCAATGTGCCAACACCTGAGGTAAAAGTCTTTGAGAGCCCAGGAGGATATACTCTTTTTTTTTTTTCCCCCTCTCCTCTCTTGTAATTGCACATTGTCTCATGATGATAATAAAGAAGGACTGGAGCTTAAACCTACATATGGAGTTTGCTTTTCTCAACTTCCAACCTTCCTTGAACAGACAATTAGAAACTTACTCCTCTTGAAACCCTCTATTCCCTCTGCTTGATGCTCAGATGGAAGAGATACCCCAGAGATTGCCCAAGGCATGGAAAAAGACATACCTGAAGGGTAATTAAAGTAGTTCTTATACCAGCATATAATGGTTTATTATCATTATGCATTTCATTGCTGTGTCTGCTTTGCATCAGTCCATTTGCACTTGGTTTTGCAAGGCTGATAGATCCAGCCACATGCATCCCTCCGGAATGAGAAAAGATTAGTCTGCGTGAAAACCTACTTCAAGATATTGCCGCACTTGGCCAAAGGGAAGAGGGAGTCCTCACTGGGCCCTTCTTTTTCTGTGATCTCTCACAATTGCTTTTTTTTTTGAGGTTGAAAAGAAGAAAGCAAATTAAGGAAATGTTTTTTTTTTTTTTTTTTTTTTTTTCCCACTTCTCCAGACAGTTCACTAGGCAAAATCTGGCAATATTCTCATTTGCTGGAAAAGTCTTCCATCACTTCCCTCCTCCTTTTTTTTGTATTGGTTCTAAATGTTACCAAAATGAAACATGAAACAGAAAATCTAGTATGCAGAAAGGTCCAAAAATTTTATTAGCACAGTAGTTCTGTGCAACTCATGCTTTTAGAATTGATTCTTTTTCTTAGTTTTCAGGTTGACTTTGATTTTTGTCTTTGTGAATTAATAGACCTGAATTCCTATCACTCCATTTTTCATTTTATTTTTATTTTGAAGCTCTTCCTAACTCCATAGTTAGCATTACAGTGTATTGACTTTCAGGGTGAAGCTCAGTGTACTTGGGCACTGGCTGTGTTATTAAATGTCTTGCATAAGAGACTCTAAACATGTGAAAATAGCACACCATAGCTTTTTTTTTTTTTTTAAATTTCCACGCCATATTTGGAAGCTCATTCATGGCCCATTGGGAAAGGTTAGGACTATAATTAGACCTTTTTCTCTAGACATTTCGGCAATAGGATGCATGAAGGTTAGTAACAGTTTCCTTTTAATTGATCCCTGGTGATTTTACTGTAAAGCTGTTAACTTGTGCACTGGGGACCCACAACCCACAGGCTCCTTGTGCTGACATTTGCAGCAATGATTAGAATGTCATTGCTTTCCAATACTTCATTGTCATTCAGGGAGCACTCGAAACGCCTTTTACCTCATATTGCAATGAAACACACATTCGCTGGCACACGCACTGGCTTTCCCATTTAAGCAGCATAGGCCTTTGAAATGGGATTCGTTTTGAACATCCTCTTCAGTATTGTCTTGCTTTTCTGCACAGTGTCACTCTCTTGTCTCTCATACTAATGGAAACAAAGCTAAACCGCTCACTCTGCACATAATAGTGGACCCCAAGGGCAAAATGTCTGTCAGTATCGAAGAGTGAAAAAAAAAAAGAATATGTAGCTATTTGTGTGCACGCAAGAACTTATGTTCATCCATGTCAATTCTCTCAGGTCTTTGAACATGAAATTGTCCAGTTTCAACTCCCATCACACCGCTTATTAGAGATCAATACTCAAAACTTTTAGCAGGTTTTTTAATCAGTATACTTAATACGCTGGAGGGCTTAGGAAAGCTTTTTTAAAAAAAGGAGATTCTGATTGAAGAACTATACTCTCTGTCACTGAACAATGCAGCGGTTACTGAAAATTTCTCCTTTCAGCTCCCATTTTCAATTTTTCCTATCTGGAGCCAGATTAAACTAAAATATATATATGTAATTTGAAGTCTATTTTTTGGGGGAGTAGAATCACTGCTTTCAGTATGAGTAATAAACAGAAAAGCTCATTCAATAGGAGTGGTAGAATTCATGTCTTCATCATTCTTGCTCTTCTCTTTCTTTTCTAATTCAGTTGAAGATGAAGATGATTTTATTTTTTTTAATTTAATTCAAGACATAAAAGTAACATTGCACTAAGGTGCTTTCTGTGAAAATTTTTATGAAGGATTTTAAAACAATGCCCAAGTTAAACAACTTGTACTTTCTTAGAAAGCATCAGGAATAAACCTTACTCTAGAACTGAGATCTCCAATAGAAAAGGTGATTGCTTCACAAACAAAAACCTGAAGGATTAATTTCTAAATATCTTTGAGAAGTACATTGGTTTGATTAATAAATTGGTTTTGTCATGATGATTTAAGATTTTCATTCCAGTGTGCACCTAGGTACAAATTCTGTAAATCCAGTGCAGAAAACTCTGTGTAGAAACGCACAGTTCAAGGTTAAGTTCAGTTATTTGTTTTTATTTCAGTAAAATAGGGATGAGGGGGACATATTAATGTTAAATATTTCTCCAGGAGGGAAATAAACAGCACAACCATAATAAATATGGAAGGCAAATGAGACCTCCTACAATACCAGTTGACTGACACATGTGATACTGAGTGACAGTATAAGGGCAAAACTTGTAAGTGCTTCTACACCAATACTGAAATCCTATGAATAACATGGGAAAACTAGAGTGCTTGGCATCAAATGAAAATACTGGCTTAAGTATCTCAAGGACCTTGCGGAATTTTGTAGGAGACACTGTTGCTAATTTGCCAGGGATGAGTGAGATGCACATACATAGTACATTAAGGACAATATGAAGTGTTACAGTGCAAAATATATGGGAAAATAGAAAAATAGTTGCGTATGGAAATCCTATACTTCAACAATAAAAATATTGTGCTGTTCTTGTACTGTGGGATGATAGTGATCAAGATGTGTTAAATAAGTTTAGAGAAGCTGCAGCTTCTCTGCAGTTAGTGGTTTAAACTACCTGCATATTGGCTGGATCAATGCCTCATCAGGACAAGATGCAGAGATGAAGTTACTAAATGCAATAAATTACTGCTTCCTGGAACTTCCTGATTCATAGAATCATAGAATCACAGAATGGTTTAGGTTGGAAGGGACCTTAAAGATCATCTTAGTTCCAACTCCCCTGCCATGGGCAGGGACACCCTCCACTAGACCAGGTTGCTCAAAGCCTCATCTAGCCTGACCTTGAACACTTCCAGGGATGGGGCATCCACAGCTTCTCTGGGCAACCTGTTCCACTGCCTCACCACCCTCTTCGGGAAGAATTTCTTCCTGATATCTAAATCTCCCTGCATTCTATTTAAACAGATTACCCCTTGTCCTGTCACTACAAGCCCTTGTAAAAAGTTCCCCTCCAGCTTTCTTGTAGGCCCTTTCAGGTACTGGAAGGCTGCTATAAGGTCTCCCCAGAATCTTCTCTTCTCCAGGCTGAACAAGCCCAACTCTCTCAGCCTGTCCCCATAGCAAAGGTGCTCCAGTCCTCTGAGCATCTTCATAGCTTCCTCTGGACTCACTCCAACAGGTCCATGTCCTTCTTATATCGGCGGCCTCACAGCTGGACATAGCACTCCAGGTGGGATCTCATGAGAGCAGAGTAGAGGGGGAAAATCCCCTCCCTCGATCTGCTGGCCACACTTCTCCTGATACAGCCCAGGATATTGTTGGTTTTCCGGGCTGCCAGTGCACACTGCTGGCTCATGTGAGCTTTTCATCCACCAGTATCCCCAAGACCTTCTCCTCAGGGCTGCTCTCTATCCATCATCTGCCCAGCTTGTACTTGTGTTGGGGATTGCCTCGATCCATGTGGAGGACCTTGCACTTGGAATTCAAGTGCCCATATTTAGAGCTCACAGGAAAAGTTGCTGTTCTGTTTTTTGAGGTACAGGACCTGATTCGAGAAGAATAAATAGGAGAGCTGCTCTGTAGTGGCAATCACAAAGCAATTTGGTTCAATATTCTCATAGGAGAGAGTGGGCCAAATAAACCTAGTACACAAATACTGACATGATTCTTGAATATTCAAGACAGGGAACTACGTAAAAACGTGGTACTTAATCAAAACAACAAAATCGAAGAAAGCAGTGTTCTGAAAAGAAAAATTATTATGAACAGCCTGGAATCTGTTAAAAGGTAATAATAAAAGGTAATAAACCAATTGCAGATAATGTAGAACATGAGAGATTTAGGATATAGATAGTGTCTGTTGTGACACCATGACAGTGGCCAAGGCTTTGTGCTCCCCTACAATAACATGTCCTACTGTCACTTTTGGAGAAGTAATACTGAGCTTGTGGACCCCTGTCTGATGCAACAAAGCACCTCTTATTCCAGTTCCCACTGGTCCTCTGGATATGGCTATCTCAGCAAAGTAAACAGTAGCAGTGCCTGGTACCTCGGTCCTGCGATGAAACTGTCCATACTGGTAAGCTACCGGCTACTGCAGTTAACCATGGGTCAGGGCTGTTCTCAGTAAGCAAGTTGAACATG
Source organism: Rhynochetos jubatus (assembly GCA_027574665.1). NCBI lineage: Eukaryota > Metazoa > Chordata > Aves > Eurypygiformes > Rhynochetidae > Rhynochetos > Rhynochetos jubatus. The sequence goes on along the minus strand of CM050650.1, from coordinate 84,709,374 downwards.
GCCAGCGTCTCCTGGGAATTTGGAAGTATTTAGCTGTATGGATGTGAGCTGTGACATGTGAGATGGATGAGCTGTTATGTTTTATGTAATGTTATAGACACAGATGCAGAGGCCATATTGCAAAGGCAGATAATCGTGTCAGGAGAACAGTGATTCTTATACAGCCAAGGCATATATATCAGGATAGATGCATCAGTATATACAACAGAGAGTATATATATCTGCCAGAACATCTTGCCTAACAAAAAATTACAAAAAATTAACAACGCTTGAAGTTTGAACTACTTTAAAGAAAGAGTAATGATAAACCAATTATTATTATATGAAGAACTATGTGAAACCACTGGATATTTCATTAATATCCTGGTTCTAGTAACTTTTGTTCACTTTTCCAGTTATTTGCTGAATAAAAGACTAATGGTGAAATATATTGCTAATTAAAAAACAGAACTGTTTTCTGTGCATAATGAAGCAAAAAATCCATTTGCAGCCACTACAGACTCAAAAGAAGACAAATAAAATTCCTTTCTTGCCATCCACTGCTGAATCTGTCTTGTTCTGGAGACCTGACTTCAGATTTTGTCAGGAATTAGGTTATTTCCAGTACCATTTTTATTAAACTAACTGTTCAATTCTACAATATTTCTGCACTTGAAAATGTAAAAACTTATATGGAAAAAAAGGGAAAGTCAAAACATGCTTGAGAAGTTCAAATTCTTTATCTAACTAAGTTTTAAGTATTTCAGACCATCCAGTGCTTCACTCATCTCTTCTCAACAACGTGTAAGACCCACATGATTTCTTAAAAGTCTGCTTAGCACTTGAGCTGACAAAATGTTTCACATTGGTGAAAGCACCCAAAGGATACTGTGACAACTAAAGTCATAATCAGTCATGGGAATATTTGCTAGTTACAGATCAAAGGTTGCTTAACTGTTCTTTTGAGAAATTGATCCTTTATTCCAGTGATTGTAAATTATTGTGAAAAAGCTTTCACATCTACTATTGGAATTGTAGTTGTATCATTTTGGCAAGAAGACAATGCTTATTAACTCTTAATACTCTTCTGCAGTTAAAAATAAATAAATCGGGAAGTCACCTGTTCTATTCTATTCTATTCTGGCAGAGAGGTATCTACAAGGCATTCAGGGTGACAGTGTACTAGAAAGGAATCCAGTGTTCAGAGCTAGGCTTTTAGGCTTGCTGTACGGTCTGAGAGAAGAATTAGGTGTTTTAGAATAGAGGCTCAAAGATCTGCATACGGACCTGGGGAGCTGGCCTGTGTGAAACACTGAGCATGGGGATATTTCTGTCTGCAAACCCTGATTATGATAGTCTGAGAAGTTCTGCAGCTCAACCAGTGCCAAGGAGCTGGAAACCTTCCAAGAGCATGGGCACATACAGCTACTCTTTCAAAGCACTCAGACGACCTTAATGTTTCCATGTAACATGATGTCCTGAGGAGGTGAAAGAGTGGTGGTTGTTTTATCTAACAGGATGGAATGAAAGCGAAGGAAGAAAGAGCACTAAGTTCAAATGCTTTCTCAGCTTGAGGAGGCTAAAGTCTACATTTAGTGTAGTGAAGCAAGTCCACAATCAATTCAGTCAAGTAGACCTGGAAAGCGATTAATCTCATCGTAAAGAAAACAGACATTTGTGTAGCTGAATTGGGTACGTCTTTGAATCAGTTGTGTACACACAGACCTCCAGTGCCATCTGAGAATATCTTTGGATATCTAGGATATTTGTGCAGGGTTGTCACATACAATTGTGCTGGTTTTAGTCAGGGAAGAGTTAACTTTCTTCACAGTGTCTAGTATGAAGTTAGGTTTCTGGATTTATTCTGAGAAAAGTACTGATAAGATGTCTTTTAAGCTGGTGCTGGGGAGTGTTTGCAACAAATTCAAGGTCTTTCTCAGCTTCTGAGACTGCAGCTGTTTTTCCAGCTCTTGCTCTCTCACTACAAGCAGTGTGGGGCGACAGAGTTCAGACAGCTAACCCAAAACAACCGAAGGAGTATTTTATTCCATAGAACCTCATGCTCAGTACATAAGCGGGGAGCAGAGGAGCCATTACTCTTTCTTGCTCTTCTGCACTCTTTACACCCTCTAACACTCTAACTCCTTTGTTAGCTGCTTTGCTAACTCCTTTGCTGGCTCATTCGTTTGTGAGTAGCGAGTTGGTGGGTCTGTTATTTTTCCCAGTTGTGCTGTTGCTCATGGGGCTTGCTTGGACTCTGCTGCGATTGCTCTTGGGCTCTCTGGTTCTGACTCTCACTACCTGGGACCTGGTTGTGCATCGTTTGGCAGATGGTGAGAAATTGTATCATATTGTATGGTAGGTTTTATGTTCTATTATTTTAATTACTTTTAATTATTATTATTCTATGCCTTTAATTACTTATTTTTATTATTTGTGTTTGTATGTAAATTAATTTATATATAGATTATTCATTTATATTCAATTAGTAAATAGTTCTTATCTCAATTTTACAAGCTTCCTTGTCTTTTTCCTCCAGTTGTCCCCCTCTGCTGGAAGAGGAGGTGGGGAGGTGTGAGAGCAGCTTTGTGGTATGTTGCTGGCTGGAGTTAAACCACGATGACAATATAGGACCTGAGGTACAACTGTGCCCTTCCTGAGGAACAGTCAGAAGCTCGAACAAATAGGACACTTGTAGTGCAATTGCGCTACATACCAGATGTCAGTAAGCAATTGATTTGGGTTCTAGATGCCTACACCTGGTAAGTGAATACAGCCTTAGGTGTCCCTGATTCTGTGATGGAAGGGGAACAGATAGACACCTGCCGAAGACAGTTCAAAATGCATTAAAGCTCGTCCCATCCTAAGGTAAATTTGGCTCTGACAACTTCTATTTCTCTATGGACTACAGGGTCTTACATCACACGCCAGTGTTCTTTTGCTTCTTTCCAAACTAAAGATGAGATCACTATCATGGAGATAATGTTTATTTTCAAATTGCAGTTGGAAGGAAAATTCCATTATACATTGTATGCAAAGCACTGCAGTCTTAATTTGAAGCTTAATCAGTGTGACTATTCCTGAAGTGAAAAAAGGTGTGTGCCTGGTAATTTCACCATGTTCTCAATATTAGCTAGCCCAGTACATGTACAAGTAATATTCAAGTTCAATTCATTTTGGTTATTCAGAGCTGAATGTTTTTGGTAGTTAGTGTCAGCACAAATGAACTCTTTTCTCCTTAACTGATTTCCTTTTCTGTTAGAATTATTTTAAGAAGACTACCAGACAAAAATCTCTAGGAAAACTCTAAGGAAGATATACTCCATGAACACTTAGGTACTACCTGTTAGGCAGGAAAATGATGTGCAGTGAATCATGTAATTTAAGGTTTAAGCATAATTTTGTTGCTCAACTTACAACAATGTGAGGTATGCATAAATATATAGTTCTTCTCTGATTTTTTTCAGATTTTTTTTCCCCTCCTCTTTTTAAACTCTCTGTATTCATCCCTTTTACATCCTGGAAGATTATTTAATTAGGTCCTATGTATCTTTCTTTGTGAGGGATAAATATTCAGGCATTCCTCTGTGGAAATGCATGAAGAATTAACCTTTCAGTTTCATAATAAATATGCTTTAGAAATATATTTTTCTGTGAGCATGTATATAAAATAAACATTCAGAAAAAGTGAAAAACATAACATGAAATGTGAGCAATTCTTTCTGGGATATTTTTTTAACAAAACTTGACTTGCATTGATACTTTGACAGCTTTCACAACTCATACTTCTTATCTAGAAAACCACCCAAAAGCCTTCAGAATTCTTATATCACTTAAACACATTTGAAACCTTTAGTCTGTACAGCTACGTATCATGGACATAACAGAATCTACAGAAGTTTACAAGGCAACAATAATTTGCTGCAAGTATTGATTATGTCACTGCTAATATCTATGGGGATTTGAAGACTACTGCTGTCCTACAAACTTAGAAAGTCCTGTGACATATCCTTGCCCTTACACCAAAAGGAACAGGTTGAACCTGTCTATACTAATAAATACTCCCTCAGAACCTAAAAAGCAGGTGTTCATATCCAAAGTACTGTGGGTTCTGGATCATACTAACTCCTGAACACTGCCTAGAGAAACAGAGCTCCTCACCACCAGCCAAAAGTATGTCGGGGTCTGTTCTAGAAATTTAGAAATCTAGGAATTTTGGGATGGGCCCATGTCTCCAGCCTATCCAAGTCCCTCTGTAAGGCATCCCTTCACTCCAGCGTGTCAACTGCATCACACAGCTTGCTGTCATCAGTAAACTTGCTGTGGGTTCACTCGACCCCATCGTCCATGTTGCTGATGAAGATGTTAAACAGCGCTGGTCCCAACATTGACTCCTGAGGAACACCGCTTGTTACTGGTCTCAGACATTGAGCCATTGACCACAACTCTCTCATGTGGACATGGCGACCAGCCAGCCAGTTCTTTATCCACTGAGAGGTCCATTTGTCAAACTCATGCCTCTCCAATTTAGAGACAAGGATGCCGTGCAGGATGGTGTTGAACACTTTGCACAAGTCTAAGTAGATGACATAGATTGCCTGTCATCTATCCACCAAGGTTGTGACCCCATCATAGAAGGCCACCAAATTTGTCAGGCACGATCTGCCCTTGGTGAAGCCATGTTGGCTGTCACCAATCACATTCTCATTTTCCATGTGCCTTAGCATGATTTCCAGGAGGATCTGCTCCATGATCTTGCCGGGCACAGAGGTGAGACTGACTGGCCTGTAGTTCCCTGGATCCTCCTTTTTTCCCATTTTAAGGAGGGAATTATTAATTATACTGATAATTAATTATAATCAATTATACAAATAATCATTTGCTTCTCCCTCTTTTTCTTTCTTCCTTTCTGACATATGTGCTGATCAACACTTACATAGATGGGGAAATTTTGGTCTGTCTCTGGGGTGGCAGTGACAACCCTCCAGTCCAAGCAGCTGTTGTATGGACATCCCAAGAGCCTACTGCTGCAGGTGCCTGTTTTCAAGTGACCACAGACTGCCATGCAGACTTTTGTGTTTCTGATATGGCTGAAGGCGGCAATGGATTTCCTTGTTCCTGGCTGCTACAGATCTGGCAGTGCAGCTGGAACAGTTTTGGGAAGATGAAAATCTTTTCATGTACTCCATTGAGTGGTCAGTAGTTGGCAACACCTTTCTGTAGTTATCACCTTGGAGTGGTTCATAACCACGACATGGATGGCAGAAGTATTACAGCCCATTAACAATCCCCTGAGCCCCCACGGCTCCTTTGCTTTCATGTTGAAGCCTCCATAGGTATTTTCTAACATGAACAATTCTGACGTGATAAGCTGTAATCCATACATGAGCCTCTGGAGCCATCATAATGTATCATACCAACAGGACTGCAACGATTAGGTACCGCATTATTAAATTTTTGATGAAAATTATTTTTTGCACAGCAGGTGCTTTCCTAAATGAAATAATTCTGGGAATTTAATTTTTTCCCAAGATCCCTAAAGGCAAAAGTACACATTATTGACTAATGATGTGAAACATTTCAGTTAAACTCACACCCAGATCTCCAGTCCCACATACACATGAGAAAAAAGAATCTGTTTTTTCTTGGTCAACACAAGAAGCACCTTTATTTGACTGATTTCTAGTGTGTAATTAAGAAGTAAGCAATCTACATTTATCCTTTCAGATTTTTAAGGTATTATTGGCAGTTAGAGGAAAACATATTTTCCTCTTTTCTGTGAGGTGAAAAGAATAATTCTGGAATTATATTAATCTAAAGAATAATCATAAAATACTCTTCATGATAAGATGTAGGATGTTACCATGAAAATAATAATAATACAAAAAACTAGTAACGCTACTGCTTATTCAAATGCTCAGAATAATTTAAACTGTGTCTCTCTTCCTTAGCAGGAAAGAAATTCAAGGAAAAAAACGTGTCTAAGAACAATAGGAACATTAGGATGCCCTACTGTATTCTTCTTCCTTCAGAGGCTGGGTAATTGTTTTGCTGATCAGGCCAAAGAGTTACAGCTTTTTTGATGAAGATCATCACAATGAGAAAGTATGATCTACCACATTTGCAATGTGTGAGAAATGAAAATTGTCATAAAATTTTCAGAGACAATTTTAGGTGAACCTATATCAGAGCTGGGAAAAAAAGGATTTGCAAACACGCTGTTTAGTTCTGTTCCTATCTGATTCCACTGCACATGCAGGCACATATGCATATAATCAGTTTAGTTGCACTGTGTTTCCTGACAGCATGGGTTAGCTACTATCCCTCAGATATGCAAAGGGTAACTGGATGAAATACAAGGGTTTACCAGACTAGCTGACTAAACAGTTCCTTCAGCATTTAATCTCTACGGATCCCAGCCAGGTTAAGGACACATTTACATTTAGATATGATTTTCAGCTGCAAGCAGATATGTACTGTTTTCATTTATATTAACAGAAATATTCAGAAGTGCAATGCAGTGAAGCTAAAAATTCCAGAGGTGGTGTGTTTGAGGGACTTAGCCTTGCCAAGAGGAAGCTGTACTCCAAATACGAGATGATAAATCCGCATAGGTAGAGTCCAGGCTGTATGCTGGTCTCTGCTACTTAGAGACCTCAACACCTTAATTGGGTCCATGGTGTAGACAGCCATCTAAGAAAACAGATTCTGCAGCAGTTCTTGCCTTTGTAATTACTGTGGGATGTAGCTAATATTGAATGTGAAAAGGTTAGGAAGGATGTGATTATTTTTTTTTCTTTTAAGTAAATATCTGAAAGAGCAGTCCTCCATGTAAGCATTTTAAGGAAAAAGGACGGAAAGGTTATATAACTGAGACAACTGGGCAGATACGGTGAAGTGATTTTAAGATCACTGTATTTATGAGGTATTTTACCTTTGTGATGTTCAGCTGTAATCTGGGACTAGAGGGTGGTTGTGATTCATATACAACCCCCTGAACTTGGATTTCTGGCTTCCATGCCCAAGCACAACCATCTCAGTTCATATTCTCCATGACATCAGTAAATTTTATTCATTGGTATTCCTGCCATAGACTTGTCCTTGATTTCGAAATATAATTCCTTGATTAGAAAAGTTTGCTCCTTGACTTCTGAAGTGCTGAACAGCACTAATGCTTGTTGTATTAAATTTCACATATAAAAGAAGGCCCTGGAGTTGTGAGGAATGAGTAAGTGTACAGCTAGTTGGAACAATTATGTAGTGCTGGAGGCAATATTTGCTGCTTGTTTGTATATATCTAGCTGGAGAGCCCTTATCAAAAACTACTTTACTGAATCTGAAAAGGTTAGAGGATTTTTTGGGGGTTATCTAACACAGCTTCTTCATATCGCCTTAGGTTGTTTAATTCACGTCCATAAAGGACAAGTAAGCTATGGAAGGAAAAGATTACAGTGCCCCTGCTAGTTCTAAACAGTGTGTATTTGATTTATTCAGCCCTCTTACTTTTATTTGAGGTGGAAATCTCATCCAAAGGCAGCTGACTCTCTCTGTATTTCAGATGTTGCCCTACCAGCCTATGTTGCATTTCTCATATCTCCCTTCTCCTATCTGTCAAGTTTATGAAAAATTAGAGCCCTCATACAATCAAAATGTCATCCTCCCTGCCTTTCCAGGCAAGCCTGGCTTTTGATTATGGATATGCAGTCATGTGTAAACCTCATATTGGACCTCATCAACAGGACTGCTTAAGGACTGTGGAATCTGCTGCTTGACGTTATTATATCAGGTTTTCAATGAAAAACTAGGTGTTACAAAAACATTGGGTTTTTTTTCTTTTAAATGAGATGATGAACATGTTCTAGGAACCCTGAATACTCATGTAAAAGGCAATGTTTTTGTGGAGAGATTTTTGACTGTGACTTATAGGTCTGAATCCAACCTGGATCCGTTATGATCAAGAGTAGTTAATACCTGCTGATGTTCGGTACTGATTGACAATAAACAGATTATGTGATTGTATTTCAGTGGAAGAAGGATATTTAGATGTGTTATGTGACCTAAACTCACTTCTTGTTGCTCAGCTCAGAAAGAGTAGTAGAGTCAGAATGAAGGTAACTCTGTAAATGTCTTTTATTTTTCTTAAACACCACAACAATGAATTTATAGTGGTTGTCAGGACATGTACACTACATGCCACCTTCCAGCTACATCCTATGAAACATTTATCAAACTAACACCTTAATTAAAATACAGAAATCACCACAGAAATGTACACAGTGATAGAGGGGAGGGATATCACAGTGTTTTGTTTTATTATAAAACAACCTGAGGAAGTGAATCTATTCCCAACTATAGAACAGCAAAAAGGGTGATAAAATAAAACATATAGTTTCATAATGTGCAACTAATGGAATTCACTGGCACAAGTTAACAGGGAAGCCAAAATTAGTAGCAGAAACTAGACAAAAATTTGGCATGCAAAATCAAATTTCTAAATGTTCTGGTATCTTTGTTTTCCATGAGTGATGCAAAAAGGATGAAAAGCAGCTGGACTTAGTTATCTGGGGGCATTCTCCAACAGTGGAAATTCCCATGTAAATCAGAGATTTGGGTTCTGATGAATAGGGGCTTGACTGGAGGACTTAAAGGCCTTGGAATTTATAACCAAATCTATGTCTAAAAAATAACTATCATGGTTCTGGAATTAGGCTGGCATTCAGAAAAACACAGCTCTATAAATAGAATACAAGCATTTCTGATTAATTTTACCTGGAAAACTCAATACAACACAGAATCTGTTCCTTGTATGGCAAAGAATGTCAATGATAAAATTGATAAAGCTTTTGTTTTTATTGTTTTCATGTTTTCAGGTTTAGTATAGAAATTTTGTACCTACATGTTGAAGTTTAAAAAGTTGGGACTCCCTCAAACTGTTTCGATATACAGTGTTGTGAAAAACGGTAGCTGCAACTAGAAAATCACATTTATATCATTGGAAACTTATACCAGTATGATGTTCTCTGAGTTGAATTTACCAGGTTCTTAGGACCACAGCCCAAACTCCAAAGAATAATCTTTATTTAACAGTAGAAAGATCCTGTGTCACTTAATACAGCATAACATTGCACACTAAGGAAATTGAAAACACTAACAGCATGTGGTTTTTCCATCAACACTAGTGTGATAAGAACAGGTTTGGGTCTCTTTTGGCTCACTATTCCCTTTCATCCATCTAACCCTGCATTCCAGCTCACTCCATCTCTTACAATTTCAGAAACTTTTCTGGTTTTAGTTTTTCCATGGTATCCCTTACTATAATGTCTAAATGCTGACCTTCCAACCTGCCCACTCTTAGGAAAGTCTTTGAGAAAATGTCCATTTCTTTAACCTCACTTTGTCAATTGGTTTATTTCAGCCAGTTAGTCTTAATAGATATACAATACTCTTTCCAAGGCAATAACTCAAATTCTTATGGCTTCATGCCCATTTCACCACATTTTGATTTGAGTGGAGCCTACCAAGTGCTAGCCTACCAAGTGTTATATGAAACAAGGGAAGGATATTTTCTTTGTATTTAAGTATTTCACCATGTCATTTTATCCAAGTTATTTGATTATAGCTTCAATGCCTTTTACACAATGAGTTCAAAGCACTGTGTGACTCTTAAGAACTGGCTTATTCAGCAATGAGCTATGTTTTGCTACAGTCTCTGCTCCTAAAAGAGCTCACTTTCAGCATTCTGGATGTATCTGGAATTGAGATGGGCTCTTTAAATTTAGGTTTGAACTAAGATAAAACATTTTGATTGAGATAATTCCAACAGTCTGATCTGGATAAAGATTCTTCTTTTCCCTCACAAATGCTTTTCTCTAATGTTTTTTCATACCTCTGTTTACTAATAAAAACTCATCATATTTATTATCTTGAATCCAGATTTGATCGATAATACAAGAAGAGGAGGAAAAAGAGTAAGACACTGTGGAAGAGCTAAAAGATAAATTCTAAGTCTATTTCCAGTCTACCATAAAGAACTATAGTCAGTTTTATATTCTTAGCCTTTCAGTGTTTTGTTATTGTTTTCTGTCATATATCTGTTATGATCAAAAGAACACTACAGAGAGTAATTTTATGTGCAGCCTATAGAATGAGGCCATTAGGTCATAAACAGGCAGACTGATCATGACCTAGACCTGAGTAAAACTGTTATTTATGTACCTTTACTTGTTGAAATAATTTATTTGACTAGACTGTGACTGTGATAGAGATTAGGACGGAAAGAGCTCATCAGCAAGTCTAGATATACCTCCCGAAGAGTACGCTCAGCATTTTCAAGAATGAGAAGACAATAGATCATTGTAGACACTTATTATAATTATTAGGTTAAGCTCATGAATAAAGATTTTTTTATGTACCAGAAATCAGCAATAATTGCCATAAGCCATTCTACAGTTCATGCTGAAAAAACATTGATTCTTTATGATGAACTTCATGGTGGACTATCCGTCATGCAAGAAGAGTTGATCATGAACAAAATTCATGATTACAAGAACAAACTTTCTGAAACTCTTTCACTGACAGTGTAAGATAATAGAGACTTTGTAGGTGTCTGCCAAAGGAGTCAGAGCTGTCTCAAGCATTCTTTGCTTTGTAATGAGGAAGATCAAATTTAACTGTGCTTCCGTGGCAGAACAGCTCCTTCTAGACTAAGGAAAAATAGAACTGAGAGGGGACCAGCTTATTCCAGAAGAGGGTAAGAGGTGTTAGTAACAGCTGAAATTGTACCCTCTCCCTGAAATGAGGTTTACCTCATTCCCAGGTAATCACCTGTTTCTGTTCCTGCATTAGAAGAAAGTCCCCTCCCCTCTCGAAGCCCATGTTTCCTTCCTGCACTTCTTTGCCTGCTGTAGAGAGGAAAATGAGAGAAGGCCAGGGTATGTGAGCAAATGCTAGTAAGAAGAGCAGGATGGCAATTACTGATGGTTACTAAGCTTCTAGAACTGAAGGTTTCCCTGTAAATCTGACTGAAAGGGAAATATTTATCTCTGTGTCTGATGATGCCTCAAAATGTAGAAATATAGGGATGTTTGATTGTCTTTCACTACTACAACACTACAATAGTAGCACATTCTTGTCTTGATCATTTCCAGGGTACCATGAAACAGATCACAGAAAGTCTGAAAAAAATGTGCCCCACACTATTAAATTGAATTTTGATAAATAATTCATTAGTTGATAGTGCATACGTCTGATGGCGTTTGTCTAAAAGTGTAGCAAAAATATTTACAACTAATACGTAGTTAATTTAATTACTTCGTGTACTAGAAAACAGATATTAGTTCTTACTTTTCTTCGTCCTCTAGAAAATAACTTCTTCAATTTTGTAGTTGCAAACATTCCTCAGGTTTATTTAAGGCTCTTAAAGAGCATTTTCTTAAAATAGAAAGGTGTACAAACACTTTATCTAAGTGCTACTTACATCTTAGTGTAAGAAGTATCATAGAATCATAGAATGGTTTGGGTTGGAAGGGACCTTAAAGATCATCTAGTTCCAAGCCCCCTGCCATATGGGAAATATACATTTAAATATACATTTAAAATCAAAGCATCTTGATATGATATAAACAGAAGTTCATGACATAATCTATTAACAGAAAGGGAAGTGACAACAAGGAATTTATGGTGAATTATTTGTAATCATGTGCAATTCTTAATTAAAAATATATTATAGACAAACAAAAAATGGAAAGGGATTTTATTCAGTACTGTAGTCTTAATTATCCAGTTTGATGTTTTGGTTTCAGTGATGAAAACCCCTCAATTCAGTCACTTTACCATGAAAAATGATATTGAGTTATGTAGTGTTGTAAAGGGTTAAAATTTTTAAAGCCTGGTTAGGAACTGTTTGCATGGCAAATATTAGTTAGTCACAGACACACTACAATTTGTGTTTTTCAGGAATTTCCTATTAGTAAATGGCATAAAACTCTACCTTCAGAATTGAGTTATCCAATCTTCTTAAAGCCTGTGGGTTTTTTAAAATAATTCCTACCTAAAACATACTAGTGAAAATACTATTTTTCTTGTTGTATATGGAAACTGTCAGTTTGCAAAAACAAACCAAACTAAAACCAAAACAAATAACCCAAAATCCACCCCAAACCAAAATCCCAGTCCCAAGACCTTAGAGAAAAAGTTATTCTACTTAAAAGTTCTTTTAAAATCTGACTGAGTCAATGAAGGCATTAGGTACCTCAGCCTTTTCATTACTCACTATGTTTCCCTCCACATCCAGTAGAAGATAGAGATTCTCCTTAGACCTCCTTTTGTTGCTGATGTAGTTACAGAAACATTTTTATTGTCTTTTATTTCAATGACCAGATTAAGTTCTCTCTGGGCTTTGGCCCTTCATAATATCAATAACCCTTGTTTCTTTGCTGCCACATAGATCTCCTTCCCCTACCTCCACTGAGAACTGAAGGACCTCACTAGCACACAGTCCCTTAAACTTTGGTGTGCTTCCCTCAGGCTTCTCTCTGGTGAGCCTGGTTTTCTCAAATCTAATTTAAAGCTCTGTCAATGAGCCCTGCTAACTCTTGTGCAAAGCTCCTTTTCCCCCTTTGAGGCAGGTGTACTCCATCTGTTGCCAACAGGCCCAGTGTGGTGTAAAACAACTCGTGATCAAAAAGAAACAGAATTTTGCCAGTGACACCAGGCTCAGAGCCAGGTATTGTTCTGCTGGCTCTTCTTGTTTCTTCCCTCATCATTGCCTGCCAAAGGATAGAGGACACTGCTTGTTCTCCTGACCCCTTAATCAGTTATCCCAGAAGCCTCTCTTGAATGCCCTCAGACTTCTTGTTGCAACTTCATCGCTGCCTACCTGAAAAGTCAGTAAAGGATAATTATGTGAGAGCCACACCAGGGTAGGAAGGTTCCTCTTCACATCTTTAACCGAGGTCCCACAGAGACAAAAGCCTTCCCTAAGAAATGGGTCAGGTCTGTATATTGGCCTTTGGTTCCCTTCAAAAGGGAGTATTTGTGACAATGACTTACCTTTTTTTCTTTATGGAAACAGTTTTGACACAGGGTGTAGGTTGACTTAACCTCGGCAACACCTCCAAGGCGGATAAACCATCATTATTGTTAGGCTGCATTTACAGAGACCCATACTGTTTATGCAAGGTCACCTGGGAAGGTGGAGTTGTCACAGGGGAGTGCCTGCTGCACCAGGCTGGAACTTGTCACCATTGGTCTCTATCCCTAAGTTACTGTGTTCAGCCAGGTGGAGAGATAACGTGAAGGATTGTGTGAAATTTGTTACAGGATATTAGAAGGGGGCTGTGAAAGTGTACAAAACTTTGTTAAAGAGTGTTTAGGGTAAGGGCCAAAGGCTGGGGAAAGGGAGGATCAAGCAGGAACAATTGTGGGAAACTAGAGAGGAGATAGAGGAGACTGGCTGTGTGAGTGTGTGGACATATTTGCTAGTGAACTTTAACAAGCTGGAGTAACCTGAGAGTAGAAGACCAGCCTTTGTAAAGGTGTAAAGGAGACCTCAGGAGCCAGAAATGAATTCTGGATGGATGTGAAATCCATGTTAATATTTTTATGATCCAGAAATGATAGCAAACTTGTGAATCAAGCTTGTTGCCTTAGTGATCTTTAATCTTCATTGCCTGGAGAGAAGGAGCAAGATGAGGTTGTCTGTGGTGTTCTCCACTTTGTAAGTGCAGTTGTATTAATGGGGGTGCAAGTAAAGGCCTTGCTTTCCTACTTGTATTATTGTGTAGCTGGCCGCATTTGTACTCTATGCGTGTGTATTTACGTCTTCGGAATATACATTCAGCTCTGGCACTGTCTGGACATGAAAACGTGGCAGAGCAGCTAACAGTCTGGGAAAGAGAAGTCCCCATGCTCTTCAAGTCCACTGAAGCTGGCTTCTCTTAGCACTTAGTTCTCATCTGAGGGAGTGTACTGCCTTTTCATTCAGTCTTTAATAGTTTTGCTGCAACACACCTGGCTATGTCCTGTCAATTGGGTGAATGAACGAGTCAGGAAAAGATGGTATCTCTCAGCCAGGTTGGACACTTGTCTTCTCTTGAATCCACTTGGGGCTAACTGATTGAAGCCATGAATAAGTCCCTGAATTAATTTGGTGAATCCTTCTTTTCAGTTTCCATTTCTTTGTAATCACTTCTCTCTTCCACCATAATTACAGTGTAATAGAAAGAGTTGTGAACCCATTAACTTTTCCACTACAAAAGGTTTATATCTATTTCTCCATGTACACTTCACACTGGCAACTGTCATGAAGACAATAGTAGTTTATTTAGGTGCACAGTTTGATTAGAACATCCTTTCCATAGGAGGAACTCTTAGTGGTCTCTTGAGCAACACTTCCACCAAATTACTGTTGCTGCTCCCCACAAACCTGTGGTGCTGTTCATCTCAGATGTGTTAAGCTCTCGTCTATGCCTACCTGGGACATGTTCTGATGGTCCTGGTCTCTGCTTTCTTGATGTGAGCCCCAGCAGCTTGTGCCCCTTGTGCCTTCCAAGATACATGGTATGGGAGGAACCCTCCTCCTTCCCCTCATGAGTATGAACCTTTCTGAAGCTATCCCCAGACCGGGGAATGGGGCAGAAAGTATAAGGTATCCCCAGGGGAAGGAATACAGGGGTAGGTTCAAACCATTAAAGGGAAATAAATGAATTAAATGTCTGGATCTATGTGGTTGCAATCATGAATATCCTAGATTTTGCTTTGTTTATTGTTTGAATGCTTTGCGCATGTATGGTTTGTAGTCATTGTTTCTATCTAATACTAAAGTGCACCCCATTATATTGGTAATGTTTAAGCTAGCAAATTACAGTGGTGTAACAGATTGCATGACATGGCAACTGTTGACCTTTAAATGGCAGCCACTTTAAGAGTTCATTGTTTGAAAATAAATTAATGTGAATGTTGAAATACAGAAGAAATGAGATTAACCAATTTAGCTGAAGAATGATAGTATTTTACTTTTTATTTTTTCTTTTAGCTGAGTCCATTCTGCTATTCTGTTGCCACTATTTATTGATACCCAGGCTGTTGAAGCTCTTTTTCCTATCTTAAAGAATATTAATTACCGAAAATGAATATATAGACCTGCAGTTTCTATGAAATCCTTTAATCTGTACTGTTGGAGCACATTCTATTATAAATCCATGCACATAACATTCACTGATACTAAAAGAAGTTACTGGCATTCACGTAGTGGAGAACAGATGACACAGCTGCTGAGTAAGTTACTCATCATGTCTTTCAAATGCATGAAATTTCATTGAAAAGTTCTTTAAATGGAAGGGTTAAGAACACGGAAGAGAAGCTAGTGTTTTTATTCAAAGAAAGGTTGGCATTTATCTAATGTAGATTCCTCATCTGGCCATACAAAATAAATTACCACAGATAATATTTTAAAACAACACAGTCATGAGCTACTCAGTTATTATGCTCCATGTAGACCTGTGGATGATAAGGCACTTCTGAGTTTTATGGATAATATAGGTTTTATGTCCTAATGTGGAGGAAATTAATAGTCACAGTGGTATCAGGGATGATGACTTCCCTGATAATAATGATAAACAGATTGAGAACTTGATGAATGTACTTAACCTAGTGGAGGTTAATGATGGTGCTCCCAAAAGATTTGATTTGGTAGTGATAAATTGAAGATGACCTGCAAAGATGAAGTACAGATCCCATTAACTTTATCAAAGCCTCCCCCTATAGAAGAGCTAGATCAAAGGGTGAATTGGGTGCTTTGTTACCCCAAAATAACAGATTGCTTTGTGTACTGTCCAGTGTCATCCACTTTTGATGCAGTTAATTAGTTCCGCCTCAGAGAGAATGGCAATGACTAGTAGCTATTATATGGTGGTGATGTCTCTAATATTGAAGATTAACTTTTAATGACAGGGCTTAACAGGAAAACCTCTGAATATATATATATATATATACTGATGCAGGTTTGGGGTTAGGTGACAGTATACTGCTGGGTTCATTACAGCAGTGATGTTCCTGCTCTAATAGTAAAGTAATAACTTATGCAACGGACTAAATTGCTAAAACAGAGAATCGTAGTAGCTCTCCCCAACTGCGTGATACCATACACCCAGATACCAGAGGCCACATGATCAACAGAAAGAGGAGATACAGAGAAGCAACACCACTGCATTTATTTCGAGGTATTTTTGTAAGAAAAAGATAGAGAAAATTAATATATTCCTGTCAAATTGCTCATTATTCTAAATTTTTTTTTTATATCCAAAGTACCCTTTTACACACAGCCCTTGGTGGCAGTTAATATTTGTCAGTACTTTGGGAAGCAAATATCAAATAAATTGATGATTTAAAACCAATTTTTCAGGACAGAGTGTCCATGCTGCAAAAAGCAATAAATCTTCTAGTGCACTTTGGCAATATTCTGGAGAAATCAAAGATCTTACAGGCCCGTAAGACTGAATGGCCCTTTTAACCTCATCCTCACACTGTATATTGAACTAATAGGTGGATAGGGAAGTGTGAGGAAGCTTGCATTATCTGTATCCCTGCTGGGATTGGTTTTCAGTTTCTGCAGCTGTCAGTATGACCTTTTTGTTGAATTAAATTATCTTAAAACCCTTGTTTTTCAAAGTCTAGGTTTCCTTCATACAGTATTTGCACTAACACAGAGGTGATTTTTGTATATTACATTTTAACAGTTAATTTTTAACGCAATTAATTTTAACAAAAGATAGGGGAATAGGGCAGAACACAGAAAGGACAGGTTAAAGAATAAGAAATAACTTAGATGTAGCCCAGTTGTCAGGATCTGATGAAATTAACTAAGTCAGAACTGTCTTTGAACCATTAGTAATTATGTTCAGGAACTCTAGGAGGACAAGCAGAGTCCTACAAGAATGGAGAAGGACAAATAAAGTACTATTTAAGAAAAAATGGGGGTAAAAATAAGACAGACAGGAAAAAAAAAAATCTATAGATAAGGCAGCCTAACTTTTGCATCTACAAAGATATAATAACACATTTTTAAACAATCATTTTATGAAAGCCCAGACAAGGTAGACTTGGATTTACTAGGAACAAATGTGCTCATACCTCATGGTATTCATTCCTGAAGAGGACAACTGTGAAATGTAGGATGGAGACACATGCAGTATCTTAGCAAAACCTTTATATGCTTAAAATATTCTAATACTGAAAGAAAGAAAATGGAGTCCAGGAAAAATTAGTAAGGTAGGGTTAGATTAATGGTTTGTTACTGAAATAGGAGAGAATCTTATTTATAGGAGGCATTCCATTGTGATGTTATTCAGTATTTTTGTTTGCCAGGTAGGTCAGCAAAGTAGGGAGTATATTTCTTTGTGGATCACAAATAATTACATTTAGATGAACATTTTGTAAAGTAGGGGCTTTTAAGGATGGAAATAAAATTGGAGATTATCCTAGTGAAAAGAGAATCATCGAAATTAAATTAAAAAGAACTTAGTTGAAGACCAGTTTGAGGTAATGCAGTTAAGAGACATGTCTCTGTAGCAAAATTATAAAATTACCCTGCATAAAATATACAGTGTAATGAAGTATATAGGCAGTTGATGTTAGGACCTTGTTGTAAAAATAGATAAACTTCATGTTTACCAAAGTGTAGTATATAATACATGGGAGGTAATTATTACATTTACCTTAGTGTTTATTCAGCCTATTCCATTTTCTGTTCTACTTTGGGCACAATATTTTAAGAGAATATTATCAGTAAAAAAGACACTCTTAAAAAAATGCATCAGAAATGAGCACAGACTTAGAAAACGTGGTCTCTGAGAAATGGTTGAAAGAACAGATCATGTCTTCTGATCTAGAGAGGAGAAAGATGACTTCGAATATATACAGCAGTGACCTGTTGCTGTAGGTAAGTAATCTTCAAAGCACTGGGGTTTCTGCAGAAGGTAGAAATCCTACTCACAGGAAGTTTTTGAAAAATGGCAAGATGTGGTTTTAATCCTACTGCAGACCAAGTTGATGAACTGTGTAGCTCCTTGAGCTTGTCAGTCCTGTTATGTTTTCTGTAACTGCATTTCATCTGTGCATGTACTGCTGTGAATTGATACAAGATATTCTTAGAATATGCTATTCTATGCTATTTTTCTTTCAATTCATTTACTATTACAATTTAGACACATCACGTTATATTACATAAATTTTGGACTCCTCACAAACACATTTCTAATTTTCTCAAAA
The DNA here is from genome assembly GCA_027574665.1 of Rhynochetos jubatus. Taxonomy (NCBI): domain Eukaryota; kingdom Metazoa; phylum Chordata; class Aves; order Eurypygiformes; family Rhynochetidae; genus Rhynochetos; species Rhynochetos jubatus. The sequence goes on along the minus strand of CM050650.1, from coordinate 84,691,128 downwards.
TACTGTCTATCAGAAATATTTTCTATGAGTTTTGTTGTCTGTGGTATATAAATTATCTGAACTAAATTTGTTTTTATTCGGAAAAGCTACCCCACTGCCACTGGAATTGACTAGGTATTATCTATTAGTCCTTAATTAGGCAAGACAGAATGGCCAGAATTATTCCTATTGCTCATTTCTCTCTTTAATTCCACTTCAACAATTCAATATTTTCTTAATTCTTTCAACAAATGAAAACCAGTAGAAAGTAAGAATTGGATGTATTTTTGTTTGCTTTCAGAATACCTGTTGCAGAGAAGTTTATAAGCGGTTGGGTTACATTAGTTTTATAAACATTGAGGAATTTTTTTTGTCAGTCATGTAGATTTTAGGAGGAAAACCATAAAGAAAGCTACTGATGCAGAGAAGGCAAATGCAGTTTACAGCATGCTTTGTCTAACTGATGTCTTCTGAAAATGATGCCAAAATATAGGAATGAGTATCCAAATTCAAATATTGTGCTTTTAGATGATTCTCCTAACAGGGCATCAGAGACCCCAAGTTCATTACAGCAGGTGCTTAGATGAGAAAAAATCTGTGGCTGCTAATCATATGTATTTTCATATGTCCAGATGTTGAAATGAGTTTGCAGAAGTAACTGACATTATAGATTCTCTTGGACTGCTGTGTTTGTACAAGCAATAACTGTAGTGATATAATAATCACTCATTTTTGTTATGATAACTATTTTAAATTATTTTTTGCTAGCTCCTTTCTGTAAACAAGAAGTAAAATCATACTCAGGTACTCTCACTGGGAGCTTGGGGAGATGGATAACTGAAAAATTACCTTGTTGCATAATAATTATAGAAATTTACACTTAGATTTTTATGCTGTATGTTAGCTTTCAGGCTAATAAAGGACTACATATTTGCTTTTGCTTTTCATTAGCACTGACATAACCCCATTATGAATGTTACCAATGCCACTGAATGAATGAACATGATGGAATGAACCCAGCAGTGTAAATTATATTCATTGCCAACTGAACTCTGTTTTCTGTTTAAACAAGGCTAAAATCTACTTTTCATAGATACAAATAAATTCAAACTTTGAATGCTGCAAACATTATCAGTAAAGGGCAGGAAAGCTCAAATAGGAGTTGAGGTAAATCATTCCACTCTGAAAGCTCAGTACCCTGAAGTTTAGATGACTAGTATGAATGTAATGATTAATTCCATAATAAATAATCCATATTTTAACAATACTAGACCTAATGTGTTGGAAAAAAACCCCACATAACCTTAAAGCTACAATAACTTCTTTATGGATGTTGCTTTAATAGCTAATTTGCAGAAGGAAAAATAACAAATAAACACACTAAAATATTTACAAGAAATTTATTTAGAGTGCAGGAACATATAACACTGTTTTTCAAGAATCTTAAGTAAATATTTTATCTGTATCACTGTAAAGTGGAACAAAAGTTTCATATATCTTATACATACACACACACAGGTAAAAATTCTGTATTTCAGAGAAAACATTGCAGGCTATGTTGTTGACAGAACATCGTTGGCGTGTATGAAGAGGAAGAGACAGTCTGCTCACTATACATTTTAGCCTATGGAGAAGATGCCATTTGGATAGTCAGGCTAATACACTGTATTTTTATGGGAAAACAAGAAATGTTGCCCATTCATAGGGAATGAACAACAAACTGATTCTTGAGGGACCTGCAGTTCCTTATGGGTTATTTCACACAAAGTGATACTGAAAATTTAGCTCTATTAGCCAAAATACATTCTGCAGTTTGACACTTTTATGTTATCAGAAAACAGCTTAGGATTGTGCCTTTATAATATCCTTGACTTCTGTGTAATTCTCAATTTCAGCACCTATATGGTATATGTAACTTTTATACTTAATTTATATCTTTAAAGGTTAAGGAATATTGGAAATTTTCAGAAAGCCAAGTAGAAATGCCTTTGTAGACTGTAACGCTTAGAAACAAATTTATCAATAACGCTTATTCTTCATGTCTGCACAAAATTATCCCCTTTCAAATACAAATCCTATATAGTCTCCATTTCAATTTTTTTTCAAGTTAGACCCAGAAAATTCTTCTACAAAAGGCAACTCAGGGTCATAATCCTCCAAGGATACTTTTATCAAATCAATCCTTCATAAAGCTCGAAATGTATAAAAGCATTATTGGACAAATAAGAAGCCGCATCTCTTTTAGCAATTACTTGGCTCCATAATGAAATTTTGAAAACTTGTTTCCTTTAACTCACTCTAACAAATTCATGCCTGCCAGAAGTAGAATTTTCCTTTATTTAATTTTGCTAATTTCTCTTGCACAAATGGGGGGACAAGACGTGGCAGAAGGCGAATGGATAGACAATGTAATATGCAAAGCCCCAAGGACCGGGGATAAAACCAGATGAAATCACTGAACAGTTAAATAAGTAAAAAAAGCTAACAGCCTCACTTCAAGTCCAAAGTGAGCAGCTCATAAAAACATTAACAGAGGCATGTGTGATACATAAAAAGTACAGTATTCAAGAGACATCAACACCAGATGTGTTTGTTTAATAGCTTGAGCAATTAAGATCTGAAACAGTCTTTTAGTTTTCTTAATGTTGCTTCCATCCTCATGTTGCTTTGCCTTAAGTTGGTTCCCTGGAGTAAACGACTCCAGCAAAGCTGACAGCTGGTATTTCTGGGTATATTCTCTTTCCTCATGGCCCAAGCAGCTTATTGGAGCAGATTCCCTGAGTCCAAATCTGTCCATAATTAATCATAAAAAGGTGAAGTGCCCATTCATCTTGAGTTTTCAATAAATCTGGAGTTAACATCTTAGGGATGCAAGTGGGCTTATTCTGAATCAGAGAACAAAAGTTTAAGGTTGAATTGTGAATAAGTAGGTGTCTTTTATTTGACTCTATCCTCCTATCTTTCTGGTGGCATTGCTATTTAACTTGTAACACACCATTATTCTGCACAGTGACATGTTTTCCTGGCGCTGCTGCTGCTGTACTTTCATTTACACAATGCCACATTCAATGCTTTGCATTTTGGGCTTATTTTGAGATCTCATTTCTTCCCACACCCTCTGCCAAACCACAAAAATAAATGTTTTATGATCTAAGCAAATGTCCAAAATAATTCTGGGTAGCAAATGCACATAATTAATACAGCTTAAGACAAAGGGATTACACAGCCTTTATACATGTACACATAGCAACAGGCTGTTTCATCTATGTTACTCAAGCACAATGGAGGTGTAACAGAAGAGAAAAATCATGACTGCAGGGGGTCCTGAAATGAGGATGAGGCCAGTTTTGTGCTAAGAGGGGTTCAATCTCTACTACTCCAATTAGTTTACAACTGACAGCAAGATAACATGGGTGATCAAGCTATTCCTGAAAAGCACCCTACTCCCTGAAGCCTTTTGCTGTTTGTAAGCAGGATGTGTAAGAGAACTTGGTAATCCCTCAGTCTTCACCTTTGCCTAAACGGAGCCAGAATTTAGCCCTTAGTGAGAATTTATTGACAGATGCTAAAGACTGATGTTCCTCTGCTTTTAGAAAGATGTGCTAGTCCTCTTGGGATATAATGTAATTTTAGTTGAGCAAAGAGTCATGTCGTGATTAGAGCTGAGCTAAGAGCAAACCTTCATATTTCTCACTTTGTCTACACTATTATATGGAAGTTTGTTTTCATGCTTATTTAATCATAATAACTTACGTTTTTTCTCGAGAGTCATATTTCTAACTCACCTTGCCCTGATATCTGTTCCTCTGTCCTCTGACACCTTATTTTCATGGGTTGTGTATGCATTTGGAAGTATTATTTTAAAAATTGTATGCATGTTGGAGTGGAAATGCTTACTTTTTTGTAAATTAATTTCTTTTTGACATACCTGACAAACAGATTGCATGGTTTTATTAACTAACTCTCTGTAATTCCACTGCATATTTGAGAAATTTAATGACTTCAGATGAAGCAGACTCCCTTGAGTGTTTCCCTTTATTCTGTAAGACTACAGGAAAGACCAGCCTTGACATCTTGTTAATCTACAAACCCCCCAGACACTTAACCGTTCCAAGAGCTGCTGATAGAGAAGTTATCTAACATGATTATCAAGACAGTAATATTTATTATCTTGGAAGACTTCAGCAACAACATAGATGATGTCCCCATCTGTCTACTGAAATTTTCACCAAGGTTTCCTTCAAACAGTCTGACTCACACATTCATATAGCTTTATTTATTTGAACGCCTGAACGGGGCATGGAACACAGTCGCCTCCACAGTTTTCTCTCACAGTAACAATGAAATTGTTGGTCAGCAGAGAAAACTTATGAGTTATGGAGGAAAAGCCTCCATACCTGAAAAGAGAGAGACCATGAAAAATAATTAAGAACATCAAATTGATCATATTGAGACAGAAAACCTCTTTTGCTTATTTTTCATGCAGAAGTTCCTCACGAATGTTGATTTTAAAAGAATCTGTAGGTAGCAGAGAAAGTATATGGCTGAGCAACAGATGACTTCTCGCTGAAGTGAGGCTTTTATGTCCATCAGCTTCTAGTGGTGCAGGACGGGGTCACCTGGATCATCTGATTATCTCAGGCAGCCTCATTAATCATGACTTTAGGCATCTGTCTCAATTATTTCAGACCAATATCTCTGTTAACAATAAAAATTAGGACAATAAAGAACATAGAATGGCATTACATTTCAGATATCTTTAATTGCATGTACATTTAAAAAAATTAAACAAATTCCCTAATGTTTAACCAAAACATGATTAATTTCTTATTTTTTATCCTAACCTGAAATATATAGCAAATATTTCCTATTACAGACAAAAGTATTATTTAATTACAGTTCTATAAAACAACTCAGAAAGGAAAAGTGTTAACACTTTTAAAAATTTAATTACTGTACCTATGTTAAAGGACCATGAATAATGAGACCCAGAAAGGGAGGTAAGTGAAAATACGATGTGAAACTGTGTAACTACACTTCATTCAGAGGAGGTATTCCTGGTTACATCACTTTGGGTATGGACCACTATCTAGAAAATGCTCAAAATGCATTGCACATTTCCTTATACCCAGGAATTTCCTATCAGTTTGACAATAATGCAATATTAATATTAAGTGATGACACTTGCACTGTGCAGTGCAATTATACCTTCAAAATAATATTTACACAAAAATTAAACTTTATTTAATTTTACAGGAAGGAATATTTTATAGTTCTGTGTGTTTGCATGTCTAAGCAAAGCACAGTATGGGACTTAAGTTTGTTTATTTTCCCACAAATTAAAACCAAAGCAAGCAAACTTGTGTTACTGGAATAAGTTTAGACTGTAGTCTGATCAGGCTAAATAAAATTTCAGCTGAAAGTATTTCACCTGTCAACTGCTTTTCATTTCAGGGAATTAATCAAGCTGGCTGTTCAGAGAGTTTTTGAGAATGTTCATTATTTCAGCTATTAATTTTTAAAAGCAGCAAATGTTGCAAGTCAACAGCATCCATAAAAAATGATTTATTGTGCAATTTACCTCATGCTACTGGAAGGAAAGAGAAGGGTTTGTATATCTACTACTCCCCCTCTCAATTTTCTACAGCATCTGCTGTATGTCAGTATATATATATATATTAAGGAAAATTATTTAGCTGAAAGTAATAGAATCCTTGCATTAGTTTTACACCAGTGTGGGTGGGTAATGTCTGAGCAGTCATAAGAACTGCAGAATTTAACATTAAAGAGACTGACAAACAAAAGTAATCAGAGGAATAGTCACGGAAGTGTAATCTGGAACTGGTGTCCTCTCTCTGTAAAGCTGTGTTAAATATCAATATAGCTGTCTAGGCTTCAGTTTCAATAAAATCTATTAAGCACTATTCTTTTAAAATGTGTATTTCGTGTATTTGCCTGTGGGTTCCATAAAGAGTTGTTTTACATCATTTAGGCAAACTTAGCTAGGGGGAAGCTTCTGTTAAATACCTGACTTAATGAAGCTTCTTGCTGCAGACTAAGCATCCTGTTTGTGTTGCAGGGGAAAGATATCTCAAATTTAGAGATTTGGTCTTATCAGACACAGTAATTCACAGTGTCCAAAGTATCTAAAATAAGACCTTTATGATAAATATGTTTTACTGAATGGTGCAACACCATCACCTGGTGTAAAAATAGATCTTGTGAATAACTTCAGTCCTGGGTATATAAGACCTTCAATATAACAGTGGTTCAAAGCCTGGTCCCACTGTGATTTATGGGAATTCATCTCTTCTCTGAACAGCAGATATAACACGCAAAATCTATGCTCCTGAAACACAGATCTGAGCAGGGAGTGTTGGACTTAACCTGCTCATGCAAGGGTCCAAAGGGGAATAAAACCCAAAAATACCACCCCCAACTGTTCCAATAGATAACTCCTGAACAGATTTTCTAAGAGATTTAAAGGGTAATGCAGACTTGTAGTAGAGCACAGACCTTCAAAAAGGTTATTAATAATTCAAGAAAGACATAAGTCAGCCTGAAAATCTTGACCAGCCGGGTAGAGGACATTACACAGTTCATGAAAATGCCCAATATTATTAAAGAAATGGTAGATCTACTCAGTCCTTTAAGACTGTAAAACTGTGGAACTGAGGCTCAAAGATCTACACTAACACGATGAGAAGGAAAGAACATATAACATTTTTATAGTGTTTGCCTGCTTGATAGCTTTGCTTGGGAAAATATTAACTTACTTTGTCCTTTCATATCTGAAATATAGTCCAGATTATGAAATGAATAACATTGCATTTGCTCTGACTGGAGAAATCCAGAGTATGGGGACCACTATTTGTTTTACAAATCCTTTCTATATTACATATCTAAATATTCTGCAGATAAAAAAGAGATGAGAGATCACTCACATATACTTTTTAAAAAGAAAAGACAGTGTGGGCTGATATTTCTTGAGCAGTTTTACAGGAGAGAGCCACAAAAAAGTAAGGCTTTTATGCACACATATCCCATGCAATATCTTTACTTCCCATTAACTTCTTATTAATAATCTAAAGCCCCTATAAAACAGTGATCTTAGGCTGTTTTACAAGACCTTTCTAGAATCATTTATGTGTCTTAGCCTCAGACTTTCATATAACCCTTGGGTGGGCATTCAATGACACCAAAACACACCTGTAGGGGGCCTGTGGATTAAATAATAAGTGGCAAGTCCCCTGTTGGGATATTGCTCTTATCATTATCATCTCGATCCTCAAAAATATTCAAGCTGGTAATGATTTTATGCTACCTACTGTGTAAGATTTCAGCTTCAGTGTAACAGTTGATAAAGCATTATCTGTGCAGTTCAGTGGTGCTGTATTGATAAGAGTTGCCTTTAGAAGACTGTCAGAGTGAGCAATGGTAGCTAACACAAACATGGGAAATAATGAAATAAACCCAACCTACATGTTATGAAGAGATAAATTTTCATTGGAACCAATGAAGAAAAATAATAACAAAAGGAAAAATAGTGTAGAAACATAATGCAAACAAATAAAGAAATAGCAAAGAAGACAAATAACAAGAGCAAACTAAGAAATTAATAACAAATATTAAAAAAATAACAAATAATGAATAGTAACAAATTAGAATTCAGAAGTAATCAAAGAAAGAAAGAATGGAAAAGAGTGTATTATATAAGAAGCAGATTAGTGCTCTGTGCTCTTAGGATCAACAGCCCAAATTTCTTTCATAGGTAAAATGGTTTAGGGAATATTTTTGTCAAAGTTTTGCACATCACAATAAACACCTCACAGTTTGCTGCACTAATTGTTCATCAAGAGAGATCTCAGAATTACTAACCTGTGGATTAGCATGCAGGTTCATGGAAGGAGTGTGATATGACGAAGCACATAAGCTGCTTTGTGCTTTTCTAAACATTTGCTCAAATATTAAAGGCATGGTAAGTATTCAAGGGAATTTCTCCATTAACTTCCATGGTCTTGGTATCAGGAAGAGAAAAAATGTACACACGAACGAACAAATGGAAACCATGCATTTACTTTCTGTTCATGTTTGTTTCCTTCCTTTTTCCTGTGAAAGCAATGTCTGTTTAATATTGGTCAGAACAAAAAAAAAGATGGAAGAACTTTCCACTTGCAAATACAGTTTCTCTGAAATTGAAATGGTTTGTAGGGTTGTGCACATCCACTTGATACTTTATTTTGCTAAACCTAAAACTAATTTTTGACATTTGTAGAATAAGATGGTTTAATTTCTCATTTGAAATGACTAGGCTTCCATTCTCTTATTATGTGTATTATTATTCTACTGTATTTTGACATAATTCAAAATCATATTACAAGACTAATTTTATCAAAATAGTGTTTTGATTTATAAAAATCAATTTCCAGTTATTAATTTCACAATTATCTTTCATCAAGCAGCATCTACCCCCAAGGTGAAATAAAGACAGATTTGAAAACTCAGTATGCTGCATGAAATACTAATCCTCTGCATGTAACTAGTTCTATTATTTTGTTAACAATGGCACCTTCAGAGAATAGACATTTTAAGAAAAACACCTGGAAAAACATTATGTTTCTTCCATACTTTTTGACCTTGAGGGTATGACAAGAGTGAACAGAGAAAGGGCAATCTCAGAGGGAGACAGACAGGGGAGATAGCAGCTCATGAGTGACATGATGTAGCTTTCCATCTGCAAATAAGTTGTGCATTCTGCTACTGAAGAAGCACTGGAGGGAGAGAGAGAGTAATATCGGCATTTGATCAATCTCTCACTAACCCAGTGGCCAGGGTAGCCTTGACAACTCTCTCAATTCACAGTTTTGATATGTTCTTTGTCTTCTATTTCTACCAGGAGAGCCAGAAACAGCTCTCATTTGCAGTAAGAGGCATCACGTGATCCACATGCCACCGAAATGGGCATTGCATTTTCATGCCACAAGTGATGGTCTCAAATGGGCACTGCATTTTCATGCCAAAGTGATGGTCTCTGTGATCTCCTTAGTCTTCCATCCATTTCAACTGTCAGCTTCAGGTGGGACTAGTCACACTGAAGAATTTCTGACCTTCACTAACGACTTCCACAGCTGAAGGTCCAAACCATCTTGCACATGGCAGCAGATTAGTATCCCTTCATACCACAGATGAGTACTCTTCAATTACTGTTTGTGAAGGAAAGTTTATCTCACAGAGAAAAACCCCTCCAACTGAGATTTTAGTACACTTTTTGTTTTCTGTGTTTGAAATGCTGTCCTAGCTTCACAAAACCTACTCTTTTAAGGCATTTGATTTTAATGACATAAAAAAGCACTGAGCCAGCTGTCACCATATTACAAATGTGAGTTTGAGAGTAAATCCAATGAGGATTTGAATCCACCAGGACTAGAGTTATTGCAGAAAAGGTCTAAGGTCCTCTGTCTACAATGCTGACTGTGGAGGCATTATCAGATTGTAGGCAGACATTTTTACAGCAATGAGGAAGGCTATAATATTGAAATGATAAAGTAAAGTATGGTTAGATGATCTTAACCAGCCCCAAAGAGAAACCCCTTCCTCCTTACTCTCCACCGTCACAGCCACTGACAGGTTTCCTTTCTGACTTCAAATGTGCTAAACTGTTTACATCCATGAATAACACAAAGCAGCCTGGTTGCTAAGGTCATATTGCCAGTGCAGTGGAGCACTGCATCCACTTGTGTTAGCTGCAGAATAAAGAGCACCCTAGAAACAGCTCGCTTGATTTCTGCCTGACCTGAATAACAAAGTCCAGATCCCTGGGAAGAGCCCAGTACTGCCCATTATTATCTCAGTGTTGCTACCTGAGGTCCAAAGTCCAGCTTGCCCAAAATTGCACTATACTAATTGGATTAGCCAACCAGAATAATGTTGCCTCAGTTGTCTTTGATCTATACTCATAAGCTAAAATGTTCAGGAGTTAGAAGGACAAAGGTTTTTGCTTGTATTTATAACCAAACCTCTAACTTCTCAACCACAGAACTTCTACTTTAGAGAAACACAAAAAGATTAGGTATCTTTGATAATCTAACACTATTTTTTGCTTTCTTTCGCTTTACAGAACTGAATGAGAATTTAGTGAGGTCAAATGCTGGTTATGCTAACAATTTTTCTGCTCAACCAGGATACTGAAAAGCCAGGACACATACAGGTGTAACTCTAACAGTTCTATTGCCTTAAATCAAAGCTGAATTCAGGGGAGACCTCATTTTATGATAACTAGTTATCAATATAACATAAACAGAATTTGAAATAAGTGTTAGCATGCAGTATTAAAAGTAACAGTTCATGTTGGCTTCTGAACAGACTCATTTTGAGAATGATTAAAACATTAGAATCTTTAACCTGTCCTTCTTCGTTATTCAGCTGTATAATCTATTTTATCGTGGCTTAGATTTTGCAGCGATACAACAGTGATGATCACAGACACTAAGACTTTGTATTTTAAATGACTTGTCTGTTTATTATATCATAATTCTGTTTAATCTGATCTATGGCTGTTAAATTAGCCCTAGAGAAGCCTGAGTTGTTGGCATATATAATCATCCGGAAACCATTGAGGATAGGATAATTGAACTATACGTAACAACTACATCAATAAATCAGACCCAGTCTTGTTTATACCATGCTCAAAGTAACCATTGAATGCTGTAAATCCTGTAACCATTGAATGCTGTAAATCCTGTTTGTATCAGTGCAGTTCAAGTGCAGAGAAGGTGCTGACTTTAAACCAGGGTCTAAGTCTCAAGCTACTCTACCGAGTTTAGTGGAGTTCCCTTGGATCCACAGACACAAGTGTAAGAGATGGTTTGATTCTTGTGGTGTTTCTAACTGCAGGAGCAGGGCACAGAAAGATTAAACATCTTCTGTCTTTTTTATCTTTACAGAAAATTTCTGTGAGGCTGGGTAGGACTGAGAGCATGCACTCCAATTTACTCTCTCCATAAGGTCTGGAGATACGACCTTATTCTACCCACTTGCCTAGCCACTCTCTGGTGTGTGGATCTTCGTGTTCTATTTAAAGTTCATTTGGGGTCTGAGAAGGAGAGGAATATCCCAGAGGGCTGGAATGAGGGGATGTATTCAATGAGAGTCCTAAATTCATGAGGAATTTAGAGGTAGATTTGGGCTTTAAATTCTGCCCAAATCCCAGCTACTGTTGAATATATTTTAATTGTGTTTTGATTGTCATCTGCTTGATATTTTGAAAATACTTTTTTTTCCTAAGTTGAATCAGATCCAAGTTACACCAGGGATCTGAGAAACATTAAAAATGAGGGAAAGTAGAATCTGAAATTAATGTACTGCTTTACATTATTTTCCTCTTTTTTTTTGTGATTCTGCCTGCATTAGAATGAATTATGTGCCTTATTCAATTAATATCTTCATGACAGCCCTCAGAAGTGAAAAGAGTTAAAAACTCACAGGGGAACTGTAATGGTAATGTGTCCTAAGAGATATTCATTTGGCCCCAGCTGTCCATTTTATTCTAAGTGCTAAATGCTTTAATATACATAGACTATCATTTACATAGCAAGTGACTATGTGAGATGAATTATTTATTTTGTGACAAATACCTAATACCCAATGTACTGTCAGATTCAAAGAAGTTCCTTATTTGACCCACATGTGTAAATTTGCATTATAGAATTCATTATCTTTGCACATAAGTCACATTGAAGTTATGTGCGGATATCTGTCAGTGGAACTGAAGATTATCACAGACCTAATATAATCACATTATTTGCTGTTATGCCATATTTGTATAGCAAGGAACCTGGTTTTTAAGCTTTGTGCTATGGAAGATGCTCATATATGTAACAGCTGCACATATTTAACAGCTGTAAAAAAAAAATAGTAGGTGAAATAGAAAAACAAACTCAAATTATGATGAAAATATTATGAACGTCAGCAATTTGTATGTCAGACAGATTGGACCAGGATTTCTTATGCATGGATGAAGACAGATCAGGATGTAAACCTTCCAAAATCAAGACAATAAAATTAGGTCTGTTTCCCCATGCAAAAGGGGACCTGATCTTATGCAGCCAGCTTCACAGCTTCACATTTACATTCAAAATAAGTGAAAGGATTTAGCTTGAATAAGAAATTTTATCACATCAGATTTACTGTTCTTATACTACATACAGTTCTGTTAATTCTCACAAAATCTCACATTAATCTTTAATTATCTCTCCTTAGGATCTAAATCTTACAGTCACTATGTTTTAAACATTTAGATACCCAAATTACGCTAATGATTATAGAATGTATCAGGGTCATTAGACCTATCTCAGGGCAAATATTGTACTGCTCACCTTGGTAATTGCCAAATTTGATGGTTTTTAGCATGTCTTTATATGGCAATTATCAGGATAGTCCTCAGTGTTTGGTGTACCTGAGATAAAGGCAATGCTGAGTTCAGAAACATTGCATCTTCTCTCTGAAATTGCATGGGTACAATTCAAAGGGCTATGACTTCATCTGTGTGCACAATGCACAAAATTAAAATGTTTATTTACATAATTTGGAGCCATGAAACAGTGTTGAAGATCTCTCAGAAACAGTCCATCTTATACTTCTTTTGTACACTTAGCCTTTTGCTTTGCCATAACTTGTGGAGAGGAAGAGTAAATAAAACATTTCTGAAACCTGAAGCAGATTTGCCTGGGATGAAGTCAGAACAGGAAGGTCAGGTCAATTTTTATTGAATCAGTCTAGTTTCCCATCCTTTACTGAGATACAATTTCTGCAGCTGCTGCCTTCTAGGCTGGCTCATTTTAGCAGTTCTGCAGATGCGAGGAAGTTGAGACTACCCAAGGATTTTCATTCTGTAGGTTAGAAAGTTGGTAGAATCACAAGCTGAACTCAGCCAGAAGCAGTTGATGCCTGCTAAGTGAACTGAAAATTAGTGTTGACCCTGAAAAAGATCTTCTGTGGTTGGAGAATTTGTTTATCTGCACTTTGCCACATCTTGGATAATGAAAGCCTTTGAAGCACAATAGGCCAATTACAGACCTGGTGTGAATGGGCATGATGCCATTGAAACCAGTTGAGCTGCGCCCACTCACACCAGGTTTGAATTTGACACGTTGCCTTTGTCAATGGCAAAACAATGTTTTCAACAAATTTCCTGGCAGAAGCTATGCTGCATGGAAAATACATTCATTTAATGTGTTTATTTGCATAACAGACCTGAGCTTCGGTGGAGTTTATTATTCATTATGCAAGCTCATTCCCTTCCCAGACAGCAATGAGATGCACAGCAGAAATCGTAGTCAGAGACTTTTAGAAGAGACCTTCTGTTTGTTTCTTATTGCACTGCCCCCCCTACTACTTTTCTCACAAAGAAACAACTTGAATGTTGGGCCAAACTCTTCAAAAATAAAAGTTCAGGACTAGATAAATATAAGGTCATATTCAGACACCTGCCTGGCTACTAGTTCTATGTACTCTCTGACTCTCCTGCTGATGTAGTCTTTGATTCTGAAACAGTCTGAAATAAATGAAGGGGATCTCAGCTTTTCATCAGGTAGACACCTAAATATGGATTTAGGTGGGTAACTTTAGGCTTCTGTTTTTAAATTCTTGCCATAGATTAACAGAAAGATTGATCATTCAACTGAAGTCTTCCAGTTAGAAAGCTTCCTGTATGTCATGGCTTAATCCCAGCCAGGACCACACAGCTGTTTGTTCACTCATCCCAACCCCTTTGGGATGGAGAAGAAAATTGAAAAAAATATATAAAACTTGTGGGTTGAGATAAAGATAGTTTAATAGGACAACAAGGGAAGATATAATGATGATAATAATAATATACAAAAAAGTGATATACAATACAATTTCTCACCACCCAGCATTCAACCAGTTTCTGAGGGTGGCCGCTGCCTCCAGCCAACTGCCCCTAGTTTATATACTGTGAATGACTTCATAAGGTACGGAATATCCCTTTGGCCAGTTTGGGTCATCTGTCCTGGCTATGCTTCCTCCCAACTTCTTGTGCATCTCCTTGGTGTCAGAGCAGGGGAATCCTTGACTTAGTATAAGCACTGCTTAGAAACAACCAAAGCATCACTGTGTTATCACATTATTCTCATGCTAAATCCAAAACACAGCACTGTACCAGCTACTAGGAGGAAAACTAACTTTATCCCAGCTGAAACCAGGACACTGTACAAGATGGAAGATAGTGGATGTATTGGAGTTTGATAGCAGAGGAGCAACAAGAGTGGCTTCTGTGAGAAGATGCTAGCGGCTTCCCCTATGTCAGATACAGCCAATGCCAGCCAGCTCCAAAACTGACCCACTGTTGACCAAGGGTAACCCATCAGAGACGGTGGTGATGCCTTTGGGATAATGTGCTTAAGAAGGAGAAAAAAACCTGTGCAACTGCAACTGCAACAGAAGAGTGAGAATATGTGAGAGAAGCTATTCAGATACCAAGGTCAGTGAAGAAGGAGGGGGATGAGGTGGTCCAGGTGCCAGAGCAGAGATAGAATCATAGAATGGTTTGGGTTGGAAGGGACCTTAAAGGTCATCCACTTCCAACCTCCCTGCCATGGGCAGGGACACCCTTCACTAGATCAGGTTGCTCAAAGATTCCCCTGCAGCCTGTGTTGAAGACCATGATGAGAGGGTAGGCTGTGCCCCTGCAGTCAGGGGGGGTTATGGTGGAGCAAAGACCCACCTACAGCCCAGAGAGTACTTAATGCTGGAGCAGGTGTACGGTCAAAGGAGGCTGTGACCCTCTATGAAGTTTGCACTTGGAGCAGGCTCCTGGCAGGACCAGTGGACCCATAGGAGAGGAGTCCAGGCTGGAGCAGATTTGTGGCTGGACTTGTGAACACACAGGGGACCCAGGCTGGAGCAGGCTGCTCCTGAAGGAGTGCACCCTTTGGGAGGGACCCACACTGGATCAGGCTGCTCCTGAAGAAAGACTTCTGCTCAGAGGTGCCAGCAGATGTGCAGTACTTCTAGGGGACACTCAGTAGAGAACAGTTGAATATCTGGCAGGATATCCTGTGAGATCTCAGGTGACACTAAAAGCATCCCCGTGGGCAACTGTGTTGAACTTAGAGTGATGAATCAGTGGAATTTCTTACTAGGCTCAAACAAGCATTGAGTAGGTGAAACGGAGGTCTCTCTGTTGACGTAATAGCATTTAGTCATCTATCCACCTATCAACACCTACATATAAACACATTTAAATAGGTGTCATCAATAAATAAATGGACAGTTTTCTCATCAGATATTTTTTGTTTAGAGGTTCTGACTGTCTTGTGATGGTTTGTGAAGTAGATAAATGTCTGTCAGTGACTGCTTTAACTGAAATCCAGGATATATCAAAGTGGTGCAGAGGGAATCTGTCTCTGTGATCCAAACAGCATTCTCCTACTGTTTCACAAGAACAAGAGAAGTGGGGAGAATAAGGAAGATCATGAAAGAAAGCAGAGGGGAAAGCTGGGAAGAGAAACTGAAGCCAGTTTTATATCCAGTAGTAAGAAAAAGGCATCAGAGAACTCTCCGTTATTCAGCATCTTGGGAACAGACAGCATCTTTTGCTTGCTTGCTTGTTTTTATTTTTAACATGTATGGCAGTTTGAAAAATGTGGCATGAAAGAGAGCAAGGTTCAAAGACTGACCAGGTGAACTGAAATAGGGAAGATGGATGAGACAGAAGAGTTACAAAGGAAGATGATAAGCTGATGAGTCTATCCCTGAGGTCAGAATATCTGAAGGTGATCTTCAACATTCCTTCCCCTCGAAGACCTACAGCAGAAACATTTGCTGTGATAGTGGCTGTGCAGTGTGCAATGAACTTCATGTCCTCTAAAATATAGGCTAACACTTAAAGCTGTGTTAAAAATGCACATTGTTTATAGTTCTATTTGAATAAATGCAGAAACAAACATTCTTCTTTATGGTTTTAGAAGATGGTGAGTTTTGGAGTGCAAAATATTTTTCTAAGCCTTGTCTCAGGGCAATTACTAAGGCCATAAATTTTATTTCCCAAAGCTGCATGTGCAGATTGTTAAACTCATGTTCTTTCATATCCATCATATTCACCAAATCTCCAGGACTGCAAATGTAAGCTTCAAGTTATACTTTACCTGTTTTTACAGGTGACCACTTTAGCGCACAATGACAAATAACAACTGTCAACATAGAACACAGGGGGAAAAGATTTTAAAATGTTTCTTAATATTTCTGTAGGAAGAAAACAATGATTATGTGAACTCAAGGAACAGTAGCTTCTTGGGTTTTTATTAGGGTGTTGGGTGTTTTTTTTTTTTTGATGTAAACACTGTAAGAATTTCCATGGGGCCTTTCCTGTGTATGGAAATATAAATAGTTCAGAAACATTTTAAAGCTACTGGTGTATTTTAAATGTGTCCATTTGTTTTTCTGTGGTGAATCTGCTGGTAAATATACATGATATTTATAAAATTGGCAATGGGAATATATACATTGAGGTTTTTCTTTTCTAATTTTTCAATCAGTATAAAGCTGTGTGTGCAATCAAATTGAGGGAATTGATGAATTCTGTTCTGAAATGAAAGCCTTATTTCTAGACCTAAAGCTTAGGAATAGGTTTTCAATTGGCTTGGAGGGCTTTGGTCTCAGGCTTTGAACACTCTATTTTATATGTCTTAAAGTCAATGGGACTATTTTTTTTTTAAGGTATAAATGAGAGAAGGATCATTTATGAAAACTAAGTAACATGAATCAGAGCTGGTGTGAGATGTTACATAGGGTCTCCAAATTCAGTCAAGAATGAACAAATTCCTTTTCTGGTGAACATGGGACAGTAAAAATTGCAAAGTCCTTGTTATACACTATATTTCATCAATACATTTCCCATTCAATTCAATGCTTTCTTCTCTCTTCCTTTACTATATCACTGCTGATGTCTCCTACAATTTACCAGCTATATTCTTAATGAATATATTAAGTAATAATACAGTCGATAATAAATCTGCTATGCAATAATTTCATTCCTGTTTTTCTAAATCTAGAACAGTAAGTCAGAGATAAAACATCTAATGTGATAGGATTTTGAGAACAGACATTAGCAGTGACAGTTGTGGACTTGGAATCGCTACTCTGTTGTGGTTATAGCCTTCCTAATTCAATTCCTGTGTTGTGGGACTTCATTTAGAAGTATAGATCCTTAACATAGAATCATAGAACATGATTCAGTAAAACATATTCAGTTTTACTGAGACCCCTTCCCAGATTTTCATTTTGCCACCCATAACCTGTATCAAATGAGGAATCACATCTAATGGACATCATTGCCCATTTCTGTTTGTTCAGGTCTACGAGAAAAGTGGGAGGTTTATGGTCTAATGGTTTATTGAAGATCACATTAGGTTGCTCTTTTAAGTTACCACTTTTTGTTGCAGCAAGTTGTGATACTCAGCCCAAGGTGGGGATTGAAAGGTGACACTACCATACACCTTTTACTGACTATGAAAAGGGACTGGATGAATTTAAAGCCCCTTTCATGAGAAAGCATACTTTCCCTCTCCTGGTCTCCAGTATTTCATTATGGATCTTACTGCAAAATTTGTCTATGGGGAGTTGGAGTGTTATTTAGAGAAAAATATAATGTGAAGTAGAATTATAAACCATGTTGAGTGTGCCAGTTCCTGATTTGCCTGAGATGTGATCACAGTTGGAGAAAGGGTGTTGCTATTTAAATTGATTACATAACCTTGCTTTATTGTGCTTTAAAGCTTAGGTCAATGGTATGCAAGGATGTAGACAGATACTCTTTGATGTGAAATGTTTAAATCAAAAGGGAAAATGAATAAATAATTAAAATGTCTGTGTAATTTTTTAAGTCCTAATCATGACCTGAAAATTAAACTAAGTTTTCTCTGCCTTGCTGGGGAGAGGAATGTGCAGTATGGTCCAAAAATAGTTTATGATAAAGAAATAAAATATTATACTGATGACAAACTGTTGTTTGATATCTTTGACAATTTCCATATTTTCTAATATTTAAACTATTATGAAGCATCTATCATGTTATGACAATATTCTGACACCTATCTGAGTGGACAACAGATCAGAGAATATATTTTGGAAATACACGAGCTGGTATTTATAAGTTTGAATTCTTTTATGTTAACTACACCAATTAAAAAATTGGGAATATACCAAATTGAAAATTTGGCTTGTATAAACACCTAGGTATAAATGTAATGATGTTCCCACTGCTGGTTGTACAAATGAAGTTCTCTCACTTGTAATCCAATATAGTGAAATTGGCATTAAAACTTTGAGAAAATGCATGCTGTATGGTGCAGGAGGAGAAGGGGTTGGAGAGAGATGAAGAGAAAGGTCTGTGCATCAGAGCTTACAGCAAATGACTTTTGTACTTGATATATAATATGACTGATATCCTTTTCTGTTTCTCTTTGAAATGTGATTTGCTAAATGTTTGTTGTCAGCTGGTACTAGTTCTTACAATATATTTTATCACTGTTCCTTTGGGAGGAATGATGGATGCTGCACAATAGTATTCATTTGGCTGCTTAGTTTTCAATTAAATGGTGCAATATGAACTGCAGTAACACAGGCAGGGGTATGGTCTAGATGAACCAATGCTGTTTTGCTCAAAAAATTTTGCCATTCTGAATATAGCATATAAGCCAGATGCTGTGAATAAATGTTCTCTTTTTATGGCCAGTTAAATCAGCACTTTTACTTCTGTAAAAAATTACTGTAGGGGAAATTGTATATATGGGAGAATTACTCTAGGCAACCTTTCATGAAAATATAACATAGATACATAAAGGCAGGTTTAGTTTAACATTTTTACAAAGATGAAAACAAGATAATACATTTTATAAACAACTGAGCAAGAAGACTACAAGGAATTTTTATCAAGGTGCTTGGGAAACAAGAAATTATCTACTGTAATCAATCCATCAGGCTTAAATTATGACTCTCTTAGGTCTTATTAGTCAGAGCAAGACCTACTTAACAACCTCAAATAAATGTGTCAGTCATAAATTCCCAGAAATGTTGACCATACACTGTAAATGTTCTTCTTGCATGAAATGACTCTCCTTTTTCTCCTAACTGATTTAATGAATATAATGCACTGAATGAATATATCTATCTATAAATCTGAAAAAAAGTGAAAAGAATAATCAAATACTAAAGTGAATATAGTGGTGCCAAAACTTAGCACGTTTACAAACTTTCTTCTTACTTGTTCTTAAAATCCACCAGAGTGCAATGCTGAGTGACAATCAAATAAACTTTAAAAAATTCTCATAATCCAATCCAGCTTTGTGTGTAGAAAAGCAGCCTGACTATATACACCAAATCATAATTTTAGAGGTTGTGTTCTCTATGGTGTATGCACAACAGGGAAATATGGAGCTAGACCAGAACAAGACCAGTCCCAACAGCAAGTATTCAGACATGTACCCAAGGGGTTTCTAAAAGCAGCCCTCCCTGTCAGGATATAGATCACATTTGTAGTATCACCCAGGTCAGTTATACAAACCAAGAGACGTGACCAGAGGTTTCTGCATTTTGTCTCAGCAGGTAACCCATGCACCATGTAACTTGAAGTGAAAGAAGCAGCTTTTCTGTGATCTGACACAGACAGGGGAGGTCTGCTGCCTACACCACTCATATGAGGGATCATGTTAATCCTTTCTATACCAAGTAACTTTGCTGAGAGGTTTTCTGTACCAAAATTAGTTGTCTTGGTATAGTATTGCATTGCTCTGTTCTAATTCAACGATAGATTTACAATCTTTAACTTTAGGCACTGGAGAGTGAAGATCTGTTGGTGCAGAGAATTGGGAATATTTGTGTATCTTGGAAAGTTATTTGAGTTAATCTTGAGTACCAAAATTTAGCAATGTTGTCTATACCGCTGAGACCTTTGTGGTGTATGAGCACATACTGGCACCAGCTGTTTAGCTGGCATCTGAATAACTACGTCTGTCATTTAGCTCGGTTCTCTGAAGGGTTCTGAAATGGACCTCAATTGAAAGTAATGTAAATATGTAAGGTAAATTGAAATTTTCAGATTTCAATTCATAAAAAAAAGAAAAACTTTTGTCAGTATCCTGTTAGACACTCCTCTCTGCCTTTAAAATGATATCAAAAAAAGAACTGATACTAAAACTCTGGCATATTTTTTGATACATAGATGTGCTGGATCAGATTACAACACCATCAGTAGAATTATACTGCATATGCACTTTCATAATTATTGTCAAGCCTTGACTAAGTACAACTAGAATATTCAAACAAAGAACTCTCCCTTCCCAAACTGTCTCCCAAATAATAAAAAGAAAGAAATGAGAACCTCCTGATAATATTTGGAGGAAAATTTTGTCAAGAACATCTTTCCACTACATGTAACATATAGGTGCAGCTCACTTCTTCAGACCGTGGTTTCCCCGAAAATAATGGGAGAAGCAGACCCAAAAGTTTGTTTGGTCATCATCCTGTAATAAAACCCACAGCAGATAAATTTTCATCCCTGTTGGTGTCAGAGGGATTCTGTCTCCATAATCTTAGCAGTAAAGATGGGATTTTCTGCAGCTTCTCCTTTTTTTAAATGAAGCAAAGAAGTGAAAACATATTTTCAAATATTGCAGCAACATAAATAGGGGATAGATAAATAGCTCTTTCTCCCTTTTGTTCTTAAGTCAGGGAAATAAATTTTGTCTTTATTACATTTCTGTGCTTTGTTTTATCATAGGAAGTTTTCATCATTTTCCTGTTGTTGAGATATGACACCTTTAAGTATCAGACTTCAACTTGCTAGCTTGTAACTGATCTTCTTTCAATGATTTCCATGATGAAGCTGCTGTCTTGACCAGCATGCTGGCACCAGCGCTGTGAGTTGTCATCCCCTCCACTGACAGCTGCAGATGATATGTTCCGCCTGCCAAAGTGGAACCCACACTTGGACCTTTCTTGAGTTATTCTAGCGGTATTTATTATACAGGCTTAGAGGAAACTGTGGCTGTCACAAGAATGGGTATCTATGCCAAAAACACAAATAGATGCTTTAATGTGCTTATGAGGAGAATTCTGGATTTTGGTTCTTCTATGCTTTGCTGCTCTCCAAATAGAGACCTCTTTTGCTTTCCCTTCATCCTGGGTGCATTAGTGTTTGAAAGACATTTCAATCACCCACAGATTAATACAGAAACCCATATGTTAGTTAGCTACCTCATATTGTAAAGATGTCATCAGTCCACAAAGGGCTCATACGTGAGCTTTACTGGCTTATTGGACTACTAAAGAATCTGTGATGAGCATAAGATGCGCTTGGATTCTTTATCTCCTAAACAAAATTATTTTCTAGTCATTGTGAATGTTTTCTACGTACCAAACTGACCAAGAAATCTGTAACTGCAGCCTGGACAGTTCTTATCTTGTGGATATTGGAGTCAGAACCTCATATCCCTCAGTAAAGGCTTCCTGAGTCTTGTTTTTTTCTTGCTGTAAGACAGTGCACATGCTTAAGAAAGTGAACGTTTTTCCTTTCTTGACTTTGACATTGCCTACAAAGCATGTTAAACTTTATGATCTAATGGATGTATTATTCTACGCCTAACTATACATCTCTGATTTGGTCTGCACACAATTATTTAAATTGACTAGATTTCAGGTTACTTTGTGGATCGGAGAGCTATTGTTTATGTTTACTATTCTACTCCATTCAATTGAGCGTTACTATTTAACATTCCTGGGCATTATAAACGTGCCGTCTATACTTCAGATAGTTAGCACAGTACATCTTCCCTACTTCTGAAATCCTGTATTTTATAGAACACACTGACACCAGAATTTTAGAAATTTGTACGATTTTATAGATCTTGAAACAAAGTTAATCTTTAAAGTTTAATACTAAGTTGAACCTAAATTTGAAGGTTGATAACAAAATGTTACTTCAGATGACTGCGTCTTATAGCATTGCATCCTGTTATAGGAAAAGTTTGATCCCAGCACACTATCAGAGTATCACCTTTCTAAATGTCTGCTTTTTATAAATAAATCACATATTTAATTTTTTTTCCCCTTAATCTGAGGGTTTTAGCAGTTGGAAGAGTTTTTAACTAGTCAAAAATTTATTGTTCATTTTGAGTAATGACTGTACTAGCTATGACTGGGATGCAGTTAAATTTCTTCATGGCAGACTGTATGTGTTGTGTTTTGGATTTGTGGCTAAACCAGTTCTGATAGCACATCAATGTTTTGGCCACGGCTGAACAGTGCTTTTGCATCATCAAGACTTTCTCTACTGCTTCCTCTAGCTGCCAGTGAATAGGCTGGGGGTGCACAAGAAGTTGACACAGAAAGGGACACAACCAGGACAGCTGCCCTAAATTGACTGAAAACGTATTGCATGTTATATAACATTGTTCTCAGCAGCAAAGTTGAGGGGGTAACCTTTTCCAAGACAGTGGGTGCTCTGAGACTGTCTGGATAAGGTCTGCTTGTGGGAGGTGGTGACTGACTGCTTTTACATATTTTGCTTGTCTTTTTCCTCTCTTTCTTTCACTTATTAAACTGTTTTTATCTTGATCCAAAAGTTTACTCTTTCTTTTACTCTTTCAATTATCTCCCCAGTCCTGCTGAGGTCTGCATGGCTGTGTAGGTGCTTGGCTGCTGGCTGAGGTCAACCCATCACACCTGTTGATTCATATTCTTATAGAAACCTTTTTTAGCTGACTGGAAGAGATTATGGACTTCCTAATATTAAAAGAAAACAAACAGAAAAAAAGCCAACCAAAAAAAAAAAAAAAAAAACCCAAAAAAACAAACCCCAAAACCTAGACAAATCCAGTGATAATTTGCCTTATGAAAAGTGAAGAGGAATTGGATATATTTCTGCAGATTGCAGTAAACCATGATCTAGGGCTCTGGCCTCATCTTGCACCTTCACTGTATTTTGACTTTAATTTACTTGTCTAAAATAACATTTTTTATTTACACATGAAAGTTAAAAAAAATTAGGCATTTTACAACACAACAGTTTCCACTGTAAAATCCAAACTTTATGCCATCACTGGTCTTGATTATCTGAATTGTCTAACTTAATTGTACATTTAAAATTGTTAGTGTAGCACCTGGCATTATTTTGAACCCAGACCGAATAGCAGTTCCAAACAATTCTCAGGCACAGACCAGGAATTAAACTAAAACAGGTGCGATTCCCAGCAGGTATCTTGCAGGCCCTATGTTTTGCTGAATATGAAGATTTCATATTCTGAATGTGGTCGTTCTCTGCTAGTGAATCTCAGTGCCAAAACCAGTTTGGGAATCCTTAGCTCACTGCTGTACATATCACCATTGAGTCTGTCCCTTTCTGTTAAGATGAACTCAAATACTCAAACATTTGCAGAAGCTTCTGTTAGTGGGGAAAATACCAGCTTATGATGCAAGGCTTATTTAAATAAGTCAAAGATTCTTCAGAATTGGACTTGAGCCTTTGAGGACACCCATATTTGAGGTAGAATACAATCACTGAGTTCTTTCAAAGAGCTTCTCCCTCTTTCTCTCAAATTTTTCATAAAGAAATAAGAATAAAAATGATACTGAGTTAGAATGTAAATAATTTTATTAACTCAGTTGTTCATAAATAGAACTTAATTTTTAGAGAACACATAACTATAACCTCCACTCTTATGACCAAGAATAGAGGATTCTTTTTACTTAATATCAAATTGATAATGTGTATAACTACATCTGAGTGTTTTAGACACATAGTGGCCATGGTTCATCAAATTTATTTTAGGCATCTTCCTTAGATGAAATGAATCATCTTCTAGAAGCTACTATTTTTCCCTGCATGTATAGAGGTTGTTTAGTTGTTTCATATGTAAAAATAGGTATTGTAGATGTTTAAGAAGTTAAAATGAATTTCCAATCAGAGGTTAATTCAGTTTTTACTGTGCAGTTTAGAAATAATCAGGTTGTGAAAACCTGACTGTGTAAAACCTGATTATATTCTTATAAACTCCAGTCCACTAGATATGGGCAAATTTGCAAGTTGTTCTTTGGCTGAGAATTCATCATTTCAAAAATATGTGGTGCTGACAGCTAGAGGGACTGGACTGCCACCTTCTCTTCACAGAATGGGTCTAGTGAAGATACTCCAAGAAGGATTTTTTCTGGACCAGTTGATGTTAATTCTAGCGATAATAAAATAGAAATTTTAGATCGTAGTTTCTACAAAGACACACTTTTACACTACACAGTGAACAGGAATGCAACTCATTTTCAGTTATGCTAATGATTCTTGTGAAAAATCAGAATGTCACATGAGACATAAACCATGACTGACTCATTTATCACCATAGCCACAAGGCCTGAAGAAGGTAACACCTTCAAATTACTAACAGCAGAATTGGATTGGCATCGGCAATCTCCACTGAAAAGGTTTTATAGACCATTATTGATCCCAGCAGTCCACAAAAGTAGTTTGAAGGTATGATATGCGGATAAATAGGATTGGTGCAGTTCTCACAGCCAGAATGTAATCAGTAAGGAGATGTCAGGGGAACTGGTATATGAAAAGATGTTATTTTAATAAGTAGCCCAGCATAGAAGAACTATTGAATTATTGGTCTACAATAGTAAGAACTGGAAGGTTATACTACAATGTCTCTACCAACTTCAGAAAACTTAATGTAAATATGGAGGCAACTTCTTCACAGATTAAGGCCTATAAGAAAACATTTTTTAAATGAATGTTGCTAGCACGGAAGGTTTTACAAATTGCAGTATGTTCAGCTCAAATTATTCCAATCAATGGAGCATTTTTCTTATGCACTGTCAAGCTTCTACTGTAATTACAGTCCACATTGCACTTCTAGCGCTTTTTGCATGCCTATAAAATCAGACCCTTCCAATACTGTCTACTTGTAATTTCATAAACATTCATCATAGCTTTCTTTGCTGTTGGCTATCCCCAAGGACTTTAAGACTTGTGTTGTTCAGTGCACTTGCCCAGACAGCTCAGGGGCACTGAAGTTTATTGACATTTCTTTTTGCTCTTATTCAGCCCTGCTCTGTAACATTTACTCTGTCAATTAAATTCATTTTGATATTCATAGTCAATTCTATCTCTGTGTGATTTTAATTGTATTTCACTAAATTAAAGAGGCATTATAAAGTTGTTACCCTTTGATTTTGTAGCTTTAATTTAATTTTTCTTTAATCTTTGAAGCACACTAGATTATCAATTAGCATAATAAAACAGTCACTGTGGAATTTAGTAACAATACTGGATATTCTGTGAAGTCAAAATCAGCCCATTTAATGCTAGTAGTATGACATCAGTATGTATACTAAGTAATAAAGTAGTCAAAGTTCTACTCCACACTTCTATAGTGTCTCTGTACATGAATTAAAGGATTTTGTGATTTTCTGGGTGGTTGTTCCTAATGATAGTGAACTACTTTTAAATGTATTTTTACACTCTGAAGCTATAAGAAATTTGCAAGATCTTAATTCTTTCAATATTTTCTTCATTTTAGAAGATGCATTCAGGGTTTTTGGTAGACAGAATAAAATCAATTGATATTTCAGCACTGTCTAAGATAGGTCCTTTCAAAACAATGATCTCTGCTCCCATTTTGGGTCTTATAACTTGCTTAATTTCAGTGACAATGACTTCCTAGCCTCTTGTTTGTAATACTTGCCCTGTAGAGACTAATAAATAATCTTCGTGCTTTTCCTGTAGGTGAGTTGAGCTTCTGTGTTATTTCTCTTAATTTATCTGCTTTTTGTAGGGAGGCCAGTTCTACTGGTGCATATTATTCATGTCCTGATCACATAGAGGAAAGTTAGAAAACTACGTATCTCTTCTATCATTGCCAGCCTGCTTTGAAAGTGAGGAGGACAACCATGTCAAGTGGCAGGATTCTAAGCACCTATGTTTTTTTATTTCTTAACCAAGAATGGATGTTTGTAGTGGATTTAACTTCCAGTTTTATATGAAAGCTAAGAGGAAGGGAGGTTATAGAGCTATAAGTCCCTTTTCAGTACTCCAAATTTTTATTGCATTCAATGCGTTTTACTTAAAATGACGATGTTTATCAGCCAGATAAAATATATATTGCAAGAAATCTTCTAAGAACAGCAGAAAACTGGAAGAGATGCCAATAGTAACACATGCAGTGTTTCAAATAACAACAACAAAAAAAAAAAGTCAATGAGGCTAGATACAAGGATTATGTCAAAGAATGTCAAATCATTGCAATTACCTAATGATTTCTGAAGGAGATGAAGAAGAAGTGAGAGGGAAGGATATAAAGCAAAGCAAAAGTGTGGAAGTGTATGAAGAAAAGGAGAAGTAGAAAAGGAAGACCGAAAAAAAAAAAGTGATCAGTCTACATATTCATTAAATAAGTAGTAGACGGGCTGTTGTCCCTGTAAGAATAAAATTTCATTGTTACAAAGGTTTAAGCTTTTCTCAGTCACTGTAAAAGACTTGTCACTGAATAGTACCACAAATCCTTCTAAAAAACTTTTGAAACACACACAATAAATATCTTTTTTCCCTTTTTTCTTTTAATTTTTTTTTTAATTTTTTTGATTATTTGCTCTAATTTGTTTGAATTCAGGACTACTAGCTACTTAAATCTCCCCTTTTTTTCTGCTCACTTTCACATGTCTACAAAAGAATATTTTTTGGAAGAGGAAAGCCTTAGTGAACTGAGGTCCCCTAACATTACCTCCACTGTCAGTCCTGCCAATCCGTTTTCCTGGTCATTCTGGGTGAGTCACTGCCAAGGACCAGTGAAATTGGCCACTGACACTGTGACACTGTCTGCAGCGTTGGCAGGGCCTTGCTTTCCTCCACTAGATTGACTCTAGATAGAAAGCACAGGACTGCCAGGCAAAATAGAGTCTATTTGACATGCTTGAAGGTGGGGAGAGAGAAGATGCGAATGAGAGCTCCTCTTCTGAAATATTTCAGTTAAAACGTGTCAGTTGTTTCCCCTCCTCTGTTAACACCAAATCTGATCTTAAACATGCTGCATTCCAGACATCATGTGCTTTCTATTTGTATTCACTGCAGATGTGCACTAAAACTACTGCAAATAATTTAGGTAATTGGCAAACCACAGGGGCACTTACCCTGTTCACTGGCCTATTTTAGGCTGGCTCATCATCACCATTCTAATTGATGACAGGTCTCTAGTTTTTCACTTGCCAGACTGTAAGACAAGGAATACTAATAAAGTATTCTGGCAGTGGGAATGTTTTAACTGTTCCCAGCCTTTTGCAAGCAGGGAGCTCCCCCGCCCCTGCCACTGCTGCTAATGCACAAGTGGGGAACTTTTTCAATAAAATAACACTCTCTTTTCTCCATCTACTCAGCCTCTGCAATTACCTAATTCTAATATGACTATAGCTTTTTTAATGTAAAACCTTACCCTGCAATATGTTATTAAAAAGTAATGCCATCAAAGTAGCTGCCATCCTTATACACCCTAAGAAACTTTTCTCCCCTATAAAAAGAACATTTCAGAAACTGGTGTATTTACTGTTTCCCCCCACCCTCTTCCATAGGTTCTCAGTGTTATTATTAAATAATTGGAGAACATATATGTGATGCAAGCTGATATTTTCTGCATAGACTCACCATAGAAGCCAATTCCTGGCCCAAAAATGTTCACTGTCTGACAGAAGCACAGACAGCAGAGAGCACTGAAGGCACAGGTCTGCAACAAAGGACTAATGGACCCATAAAAGTATTGTTCCTGTACTTGCTTTTAGATTCCTGTATTGAAAATGTAGTAGAGTTTCTCTGCCTCTGTCTGAGGCATAGAAAGAGTTAAATGCCTCAAGGTCCAGATCCAAAACACCAAAAAAACCCCACACCAATGCCTGCTGAACAGAACTAACACTAGTCAATACCAAACACTAAGCACAAGTGTATATACACAGATGATTGCAAGTCATCTCTTGTGGCTTGGTTCACGACTTTAGTTAGGCTCAAAGTCCTCCAGAGAAGAGGAAGTGGAAGTGGCTGGTGTCAAACTTTTGTGTAACAGTGTAGAACTAGAAAGCCCTCACTTATGGCTCTGTTTTCTAGCCCTGTTATTCCTGATCCTGATGGGGATCACATCACCACGTCACCTTTTGTGTTAAAAAATGCCTTTGTGACTACTGAGTAGTCACAAATAGTCAAAGGAAGTGAGATACTTTAAGTATGGAAGTCTTTTACAAAATCTAACTTTAATGACTAATCCAAGATCAAATAATTAACCTGAGCCATGCAGAATAATTTTATATACATTTCTCTTTAATTGGTGTTTTATCCACTCTCTGTTCAACAGTACAGTCCCATCACCCACCTAGGGCCATAATTTGGTATACGTTACTGAACATAAGCTGTTCTACTGAGGAAACGGGCAATCCTGCCTCCTTGTTCTTCTTTCTTTACTTTTGCCAATGCAAGGATTGGAATGGTCATATGGTCAGATTAGAGAACTAACCAAGGCTCGTATGGTTGGGAACAAAGCTGCTCTGATATGTCATAATGTAGGGGACACAGAAAATTCACTCCAATTAAGGCACAGGAATACAAAGCTGGATAAAGATTTCTTCTGGGGGAGTATGGAAGCAAATCCCTCAGAACATGTCACCTGGTCTATACACTATATCATCTGTTATCATAGTTGGAAAAATCTTTTGCTGTATTTGGAAGAAGAAATTAATGTTTTCCGTTCCTTTCATCTTGAAATAAGGTATTGATTTGTACCAAATAGTTGATTGTGCAATTGCAAGACATGAGAGACCCAGGCTTTACCACAGTTTGTTCATCTTTTAATATGCTAAGAAAGCTTTCTTCCTGGTTAATCAAAGTAAAAATGTTTTCATCCCTAGTTAGCTGAAACTTCAATAAAAGACACATAAACCTTTGGCTGACTTGTTTATTTAAGACCATCAAAATAATTCTCAGCATTTAAGCCCTTTTAAGATTTATCATGCCAGTGGTCTCTAAGACATGGATGAAATTCATCCTAACATCAGATATCTTACATGTAGAACTGTATTTCTGAAACTAAAGATATTTGTCAAAGCCACTTTCATAGTCAATAGAGAAAACTAACTCATCCCAAACTAAAAGAATCCTTTAAAATAGTATGCCTGAAAACACCTCTTAAAAGCTCCTATTCCTTCCTAATGACTACAAAGGGAATTAAAACAGCTACCTTGGCATTGTCCATCTGACATTAAGTGAGGTGAAGCCCTCTTCAGCTGTGCTCATCATAGGTGCTTCTTTTTGACATACTCATTAAACTTGGAATTTTCATTGCAAAGTGACACATGATGTGCAAGGCTTCAATGGCAGGGTATGCTCTAACTATCACTTCTTGTCCTGTTTTGTCATACAAGAACTTTTCAGGCAAAATAAAGTATAACAGAAAGAAAGGTTCTATACTGTCTTCTGAAGAATCTCTATATTATTCCTTGGATAAGGAGACTAATCCTTGGCCAGGAGACCTGAGCTGGAGATCTCACCAACCTCTTTTCCTGTTGGATTCAAGTTGTTATGATATTTCAGCCAGCATGGGTGGTGGCTGAGTGATTCAGTTTTGGTATTGCTTTCATCCCACCATAAAAGTTCAGTAACTCATATAAGTTAAGGCTATTATCCTGCTTGCACGATAATGAGATAGATGCCAAATTTTATAAAGTAAGAATTGGGTTCCTGGACAGAAATGTACTTCTAAGACTGATTTAGAAAAATATGAAAAAAATAACTCTGTCCTTCGTCTACTTTTGGTTCTATGTCTGATGTTCCACAGTGCTGAACTTAGTACTATGTTACAGTACGGTATCCTGAAGACCACCCATGTGATAAAGAAATGCTTTGAACCACTTGGCCCTGAGCCTGTCAGCGATAATTGGTTCAGGAAAAGGAAAGATTAAGTGTTCGTTGTGCTTAGCACTTTCCTAAATCAGTCCTGAAAGGAGAAAAGTGCTAGTGAAAGGGGAAAGCATAGAAGGGAATGTTATTTTATTCATTAAAAATAAATGTCTGGATTTTAAACATGCCGACAGGCTAAAGCTCTGTTCTGTGAGGCACTGAGTACCCTTGAATCCCTTTGAAGTTAGTGTTAGGTGAGGTAACTCAGTGCTCAGCAGGACTGAGCCTTGAGGTTTCTCTTGAAGGAAAGTCACTTAGAAGAAGGATGGCCATGGGCTGAACTCTACTTCCATCCCACTCTCTTTGTCTCCTAAATGGAGACCTATCTAGATGTGTGTGGTTAATTCATTTGAATGTATTACATGCATACTAGAAGATTTAGTGTGCAGTTCAGCATAGTGTTTTTTAGTTCAAATGGATGAGTGGAAATGGCTTGTTTCTCAGTGATATGCTCTCATTATTCCATTGGACAGCAAGGGAGGCAAGGCTGGGGCAATCCAAACTGTTTGCTATGTACTTGTCTTGCCTCATAATTCTGAATTTGCCAGGCAACTCCTGGAAATAAAAGGAACCAGTGGAAACAAAAGGAAGGTGGAATTAGATCCCTGAGGGATTTAGTGACCTGGATATTTTTGAAAATATGAGGGGTCTGCAAGGATATTTCCAGAATTATACTTTGCAGCCGTTCTTATGCAACATGGTAAGGAACTTCAGAAGTGCTTTGTCAATCTCCTCAGTTTCTTATCATTATGCTGGGTTTTTTTAATGTGAATAAGTTCCAAAACCTAGACCTCTCTCTGCATCCTTATCCATTGTTTAACCACTCTCATTGTCATTCCTTTTCTTATAACAAGTATCCATTGCTTCTCATCCTTTCACTGTGAACTGCTCGAATGAGTTTGGTTCTATCTTTTGTAGGTACTCCCATTAGGTAATGGCAGAGTAAGATGATACACACAGTAACAAGAGATCAGGTTTCACAGAAGCTGTGCAAACTCATTGATGTACAAATATTGTTTTGGTTAAACCCTAAAGTGTATCAGTACTTGAGAAGAAAATTAAAAATCCTTCCAGGACCAGGATCATCATATTTCTTGTCCGAAGTTAAGACTCAACACCTGCTCTGCTGAGTAGTGCAGCCCAAAGTCTGATGTTTGTGGGGCAGTCGGATTTAGATGTCACAGTTGTGCTTGGTCCTTTCAGAGCCTTGGATGGTGAATCCCTATGTGCAAACTGTTGTGTATACCACTGTTGCATAGACAAATTACATATATATGTGCATGGATAAATGAGTACACATATATATTATAAGCATGGAGTATATTTGTAGTTTTATACATATTGCAGACAATAGATCATACACATTTAGGTCACATAAACTGCTATGTTATATACTTAATGAATGTTTAATTTTTGTGTCTCTAATTAGCAGAATTAGTGACTGTGTGCCTTTGATTTCAGTACTGATGAATACAGGGAGAAACAATTTGTTTTTCTTATGTGAACCCTTTGCAAGCATCTGAATAGATAGAAGACTAGATAAAAATACTTGAAAGATTCCCAAGTTGCATGTGGAAATAGTTGCCTAGTGCTAAACTGAGGCTTGTATACATTTTGTATTTAACCTCTTATCAAACAGTCAGAAATCCCACAGTTCCTATAGTATCAAAACACAAGCCTCCTTTTAATGGCACTGATTTCTGTAATTCCCACTGAAATCAAAAGAAATAGAGACCACTCATATTACAGTGAGCCCTTTGATGGTGATACTGGAGAGAATAGCATAATGTTTTTCAGAGAGATTTCAAAGGTTAAATATGTGCATTTCCATGGCTCACTACTGTATTTACTCTAAAAGTGACTGCTCTCGGTAGATTGATTTCCCTTCTGAATAATATAATACAGAGTTTAAAAAGCAAAATCCCACAAAATAATCTCTTTAATAAAGTCTAGACCAATAGGCACTGAAATCAGCAGCAAAATTCCTACCAAGTTAAATAAAAACAGATCAAAGTGCTGTGCAATCAGAATTCCTTGCTGTGAAACAGCCAACCCCTCCTTTCCCTTCTTCACCACTTTCTCTGTTTTTCTATCAGTTGTATGATCAAGTGATGAAACAAAGGAAAGGTTGACCCTGATGTTAATTGAAAATGACTTGGCTGGAGTCAGTTGGTTTTCAACATTTGTGAAAACAGTTTGAAAGTAGAATTTTGATAAATCATCAAGATGGAACAGTAAAAGCAAATCTAGTTGATCATCCCATTTCAATAAAACAATTAAAAAAGGAAGAAAACAGAAATTCTAAAGTATGTCTGAAAAAGATCCAACATCTGAAATTGTATGAAAAAATGTGATTGTTTTTAAAAGTCTTATTAGAACACTATAAAATTATAATTATAATAAATATTATAATTACTATGTCCATACTCAATACTATGTATAGAGAGCATTTTGTGGCTTTAGGTCAAGATAGGTCTACTTATCAGAAATACAATCCACCCCCGAGGTATTATGTAATGGAGAACAGTAGATTTCATTTAATACATGGGGATACTCATACAATTTTTTTATACTGAGAGGTCCACAGTTAGATATTGCACATCTAATGGTGAACAAACTCCTCAGAGTTTGCTCTGCCAATCAAAGCTCTATAGTTATGCTTAATGATCTTAGCTGTTGTATGGAAATATTAACATTGTGAAATTGTCTGCTGGAATGTGATGCACTGATCTTTTTTGATGACTGGTTCCTTTTTACTCTGTCATCATGTCCAGGCCATATTAGCTTCCTTCCTTCCTTCCTTCCTTCCTTCCTTCCTTCCTTCCTTCCTTCCTTCCTTCCTTCCTTCCTTCCTTCCTTCCTTCCTTCCTTCCTTCCTTCCTTCCTTCCTTCCTTCCTTCCTTCCTTCCTTCCTTCCTTCCTTCCTTCCTTCCTAGCTATTTTTCAGCAAAGTACACACTTGGACTCTGGAGAATTTTGTAAGTTTGCAAAATGTGTCAGTAAAAAAAGATAGTCTTAAGGAGTTATCATACCGTTATTTGTATATCAATGTAAGATACATTTTTCCCATATTACTTTGCTATTTTCAGCCCAAAAGAATGACTGTAATTACTCTGGACAACAGATGGAGAAACAAAAAAGGGAACCTTACTTTAGATATCTTTCCTCGTTCTGAAGAAGTTTGGTTGGCTCAATTGTCCTGCTCAGATAAATTATTTGAATCATATAAATTCTATTCTATCTGAAGCTTACATAAGAAAAAAATACTGTAAGAATAATCATAAGACATGGTGAGATGTCAAGACTAAGGAAAGGCACAGAGAAGAACAAACTAGCGAGAAATTCTGTTTTCTCCAGTCAATCACTGGAGATTTTTACTAAGCAGTACTTTCTACCACCAAGGACATAAGTCCCAGACAGTTTATTATTACAGTACAAACCAAAACCATTATATGTTTTGGTCTGAAATTGTCACAGTTTGGATAACAATAAATAAAGATTTAGTGGGATATTTTTATCATAATCTTGTCAGCTATGCTGGTTAAGCTCAACTGACTTTTTCAAGGGAGAGAGGAGTATGGATCATTGAGCCTAGCAACAACATTCAGGTACACACAGAATCCTTGTAGATCTCAATTATGCACTTATGGGAACCCTCCTCTTCCCTTCTCTCTTTGTGCTGGAAAAATGTCCCAGGAGTAATTGAACACCATAGGTATTGTCCTCTCCAAATAAATGGAGTTGGAACAGTATGGACGCTGGATCTTCAGCACCAACTCATTCACTCTAGGTATCCACTGGGTAATGTTGCACTAGTTGTTAACATAGGCATTGCTTACCACTATGTGTATACATGTATGTTTCACAGAATCTTTTCCTATCCCTATTCCCTAGCTGCCAATCAGCTTCAATAAAGAGATAATTATAAAGTGAAGTGAATAAACCACTGTGAGAAGAACTTCGGAACCACTCGACATAGTAAAACAAATGAGATTTTTGCAGTTAAGAGAATTTAACAAGTCCATTGTTCTACTCTAAAGAGTTTCCTGGAAAAGCAGCTTGAGGGTCATTCAGTCTTCCACTAAAAGAAACCATGAGAGAGAAGACAAGTTATTCTTATTCTTATCCTGTATCAATTCATGCATTTCACTACTAGAGGAAGTTCATTTTACTTCAGTAATTGCAGTGCCAATAATGAGTGATAAACTTTAAAAAGGAGCTGGACTCAACATGCTTTTGACTGTTGGAGTGGAACAGAAAACAACACAGGGCAGGTGAAACAATACAGTGGAAAAGAGGGAAGAGTCCTTCCTACTGGAGAAGAATGATAAATAATTTCACAAGGTGTGTTTACTCATGAACATCAGGGAATGGTTTTCTGATAGAAGATGCAACCTGCACAGTGTTTGGGTTCTTAACGGCTTTTAGGAACTTGGGTGATTCAACTTGGACTTGAGGTTAAGTGCCAGAAGAGAACATCCCTTTCTTATAAGGCATTTTACATAAGACTAAACACTGACAAATGGGGAAGAAAATTAACATTTTGACAAGACATATATCAGATTCTCTAAGAAGACAATGGAATTGTTGCCAGAAATTCAGGGGGATCCAGATACAAGCTAACTAAACATGTACTAAACTAAACATGTACTAAATGTGACCAAAGTTACCGAAACAAACACGCAATCCTTGCTTTTAACCCATAAAAGTTGTAACAGCTTCATAATAGCACGACAAGCAATATATCCAAACAAACTTATTCAGTAAGAGATGTGTGAATAAGGAATTATTCTATAATTTATTATGCATGAAGAACAGTAAATTATTCTAATCACATTCTATGCATTATGAATATTCTAAAAAGTGGTGCTGCAGGCAAATGAATGGCCACAGAAAGTGTGATCATTCATTCCAATCTTTTTTTAATAAACTTTTTTCAAATTAAAGGAAAAAAAATAATAATTACAGGGAAGCAAGTATCTAAAGACTATATCTGTGAAATGACCATTTGCTTTAAAAAGACATCAGAAGCCTCTTCAGAGGGCTGAATCACATTTCCAACATTAAATCATTAGACCAGGTCCAAAGACAGTAACATCTGTCTTTAGAAGGTTGATTACAATGCTTTGAATTCCAGTACCAATTAATATATACTTTTGAGATCTCTATTTTACATAGTCATGGATATAGCGTTATTTTGAGTAAATGGATACACCACACAGTAAAATACAGTGAATACGAAAGCTTTATTTTTATTTAATAAATGAAAAGATAGACCAATGGCTTGGCAAAGTAATGCTAAGTGAAGCTTGACTTTTGGGATGCTAACAAACTGGTTTTAGCTGAATTAGTATTTTGGGTATTCTATAACATTTCAGAGTGTTGAAGAATTTGTGTCTCAGGTATTTTAAAAACCTTCAAATGTTATTTCACTAGTGTTTACACCGGACAGATGTTTTAAAACCCACAGCTTTATGGAATCTTAACAAATGATACTTTTATTTTTCTTCTGGGCTACAGAAAGATCCTCTACTGAATATCATTGCCTCCAGAGAAGAAAACGAACTACTAGAAAGAACCTTGAGGACTTTATATTGCCATTCTACAATACTGACACGTGCTAAAATTAGGGAATGGACTAGAAAACCAATAAACATCTTTCTTTTCCCTACCTTCTATAACTGTAAGCCACTGTACTATCATTAAGAGTGGCAGTACAAAATACTAGATATAAATGGGGTTTCCCAACAGCTTTCCAAGAAAAGCATCTTGCCGTTTTTATTTCATGAGGTTTAGCAACATCCTGAGTTTATGCATAATTTTACAGGTATTTTTCTTTTGGCATTTTTAGTTTCTTATCCTTCTTATGATGTCCTTACAAAGCTCTGGGTTCCAACCACAATACCGTAACTTAAAGGAGAGCTTATAGAACACAGAATCATAGAATGGTTTGGGTTGGAGGAGACCTCAAAGACCATCTAGTTCCAACGCCCCTGCCATGGGCAAGGACACCTTCCACTAGGTCAAGTTGCTCAAAGCCCTGTCCAACCTGGCCTTGAACATTTCCAGGGTGGGGGATGATATTTTTCTGTGAGAATTACAGTACTGTCTGTACAAAATAGAAATGCTTAGCCTGCACTAAGCTCCATACTGTCTTGATTAAACTGCTACTATACCAGACCAGCTATTTGAAAAATAGCTGAGATGTACAAATTTGTGACTGAAGTATGGACCCAGTCTTTGAGTGGTCAATTAACATGGATTTCATTATAATCACAACATGCTAAGCCTCAGGAAACTAAAAGTATATCAAGACAGCATTTTACAAGTATGATTCTAAGGAAGGACACAAAAACACAAGAAGAATTATTTATGCCAACAACATATAAATTTGGTTCTTCAATAAGATGATTTAACACATCCTGAAACAAGTGTCCAGTGTTCTCTAAGGAGGGTGCCTACATGATTATGTGGAGCTAGATGGCTAATCTGTATTGGGCCAAGCTTAGGTGAGATGATTCCTTCCCAAAGCTTGATGGAAACAGGAAGGTCAGAATCCTCTCTTTTTCACTATTTTCACTTTTCCACTCACTTTCAAATGAAATGTTTTAGGGAAGCCAGCAGGAAAATGGTATAAAAGAATGAAAAGTGTAGCTACTGTGAGACATTGTCTTTTTAAAAGGACCTGGGCCATGTGTTGGTTAAGAAGTTAGCCACTGCCTTTATTATTATTGATTTCCTTCATCATATTTTTCTTAGTGGTATTTCTCTATCGCATGCATACAGAGAAGAGAGGAATGCTCAGTGTCAGGCCATGGCTTATTCAGCCTGCAGGGAAGTGTACTGATATCCTTTTTGCATGGCATGACACAGCCAACTGTATTTAGCAGAGAGGAAGCTCAACAGAGATATTTCTTCACCCTGGTGACCAGGGAGCCCAGGAGTGGGTAATACCCAGTGTCCCTTTCCACCTCAACCATATCAGCGGGGGTACAGTGGTTTGGGTGCAGACTGAGGCTTATTCTTTTTGGAGAAGCTGGGAGATGGAGAGATAGTCTATGACTCACTAAGTTGTAATTTCCATGTCAGGTTGACACTGGGGCAACGCGACTGCTTTGTACACTGGGCTAGGCTGAAAGCAGTGGTAATGGATGCCCTCCAGTATTTAGTTTGTCATTTCCTCCCCCCCCCCCCCCCACCCCGCCCCAGCTTCCTTTCTTATGAAGAAGGCGATTCATTTCCCGTTTCAGTGAAAGGAAAGACCCCTGCAGACTGCATGGAAGCTGGATCATGCTGCAACACAGTTAATGTTACAGGACAGCACAGTGTTGCCAGCAGAACTAATCCCAGCAGTGGCATATCAAATCACCCCATTTCCATTTAGCATTCGTCACTATCATACACAGGCAGATATGGATTTGGTCTGTGGAATGGCATTTGCCTTTGAAGTCCTTTTTTTTTTTATTCCTCTACATCATGCATTCAGCGGTAATAGGAAATTTCTTTTCAGGAATGAATTCCATTCAGTTGCTGAGCATGTATCAGCTACACTGCTGATCAGCAGTGTGATAGGGAAATTTTAGGTTTTCTCTTCGGCATAAACCTCGTCTCTTTTTCTCTGCTTTGCCTGGCTGTTCATTTTTGACATGTAGCAACTTAGTTGCTGCAATTGTTCCAGAGATTGCTTTGATATTTGCTCTTTTGTTGTGTTAATAGAACCACTAGTCTCTCTTACTTTGACCTTGCATTATTTTGTCAATGCTTTCAGGCTCCACATTCTTCTGTATAGGCAGTCCTAATTTTTGTAAAGCTTTAATTACAGATTAGCCCTTCCTGCCACACTGAAAATGAACGTGTTTAGGCTGTTTTATGACATTTGCCAGAGAGAAAGCTGACATTATTCTGTTTTTTTCTGGTCATGTAATTGGTCATTATTGGATTTAGTTTGCCCTTGTGTTTCAGTCATGAATCTTGGAACAAGGTCAGGTATTTATTTTCCTCCGCATATTCGGTCTTGCTGTTTCTGTCTTGATTTCGTGGTTAGGTGCCACTAGATGTGGCCCAGTCAGGACCTGTAGCTTTTCTTTTTGTTTCCACAGCATAACAATAGTTATAACATATAGTTATTTTTTCTTTATTTGAAGTGTTTTTTGCCTGCAACATAATTTTGCATGCTACTGAATATGGTTGTATTGGGTTTGGAGGGCAAGGTTTTGGTAACGGGGTGGGGTGGGGGAACAGAGGGGTGGCTACGTCCAATAAAGCCAATGACAGGCAGCTCCAAGACAGACCTGCCACTGGCCAAGGCTAAGCCCATCAGTGATGGTGGTAACGTCTCTGGGATAATATAATTAAGAAGCAGAAAAAAACCTGTGCAAGTGCAGTGGAAGAGAAGAGTGAGAATATGTGAGAGAAACAACACTGCAGCCACCCAAGTCAGTAGGGAAGGATGGTGATCAGGTGCTCCAGACACCTGAACAGAGATTCTGGTGGTGCAGACCATGGTGAGGCAGGCTGTCCCTCTGCAGCCATGAATGTTAATGGTGGAACAGAGATCCACCTGAAGCTCAGGGAGGGCCCCACACTGGAGCAGCTCAAAGGAGGCTGTGACTCTAGGGGAAGCCCAGGCTTGGAGCAGGCTCCTGGAAGAACCTGTGACACCCTGGAGGGTCTGCACTGGATCAGGTTGTTCCTGAAGAACTGTACCCCATGGGAGGGACCCATGCTGAAACAGGAAAAGAGTGTGAGGAGTCCTCCCCCTGAGGAGGAAGGAGCAGCTGAGAAATCATGTGATGGTCTGACCGAAACACCCATTCCCCTCTGCTACTGCTGGGGGAGGAGGTAGAGAAAAGCCAGAGCGAATCTGAGCATAGGAAGAAGGGAGGGGGGTGGGGGTGGGGGAAAGTATTTTAAGATTTGTTTTTTACTTTTCATTACCCTGCTCTGATTTGATTAATAATAAATTGAACTAATTTCTCCAAGTCAAGTCTGTTTTGTCTGTGATGGTAATTGCTGAGTGACCTCTCCCTGTCCTTATCTTGACCCAGTAGACTTTCCTTATATTTTCCCTCCTCTGCCCAGTTGAGGAAGGCAGTGACAGAGCGGCTTTGGTGCACACCTGGCCTCCAGCCAGAGTCAGCCCACCACAACACTGAATATACTTTTACCCTATATGAAATCTTAAAGCCTGGAATGAGAAACATTCAAACATTACTGTGAGCTTGGAAATTGTATTTCAAAGGACAACACAGACAAACTTGAGCATTTGAACATTTATGCTCCTTCATTTTTAGGGTTTCTTTCTCATCAAAGTCACATTTATCAATAATCATGTTATTACACTCCCTTAGCACTTCTCAGCTCTTAACCACAATCTGACTGAATTTCGTGGTTTGTTTCAGAGATGTTTTCTAGCTGAATCTTATATAGTAAAATGGTCTTCTCTTCCTTAAATATTTTCTCTTTAAATCTCTTCCTACTCTTGCTAATACAATTTTGGACGGAACAGGGAAGATTCCTTACAGTATAATGATTTTTTTCTCAGTTTAAGGTTAGAGATGGCACACAGATTGAATTATACTACTGATGCAACCTTTTCTCAACTTTCTGTTAGCATTATTTATTTGGAGCAGATATTCTTATTGTTTATGTAAGACTACAATTACTTCTGAATCTGGCTAGATTACTGATCTTGTAGCAAGTTGCTTCAAAATTTAAACATGTTATACAAGAAGATAATTCTGTTGATAAGATTTGAATTTCCACTTTATTAATTTAATATCCCTCTTTAGCTTTCATGGAAAATCTCACACCTGGCACTCCCTGTGAAATAGACTTTTAGGGAAGGAAAACAATATTTTCATATACATAGGTGTATGTACAAATATATGTGTCTCGGTCAGATTTATTGTGTGTCAGGCTTCCTGCATCAACAAAGGAGTCTGAAATATTCTTTTCTGGGATTATAAAATCTCCTTCAGGAAAAACCATGTAGTATATTTATAAATCAAAAATTACCTAGTTGAGTTGTTTTGTTGTTTGTTTGCTTAAATAAAATCACTTACTTTGTAAGGGATTAATAATAAAATGCATTCCACTTTACCTTCACTTTATTTCTGTCATTTTCTAATCTAAACATTCTTGTCTGCTTTAAAAAAAAATAGAAACCAAATTCACACTACTAAGGAAATTAATATTAAAGAAATGTTGCCTTAGGAAAAAGAAATAAAAATTCTCTTGTAAAACAGCATTCACTAACATTTATAGAAGTCCTACTCAAATATATATATATAAAGGGCTTTTTTTTTTAAAAAATGGAAATATTTAGCATGTCTGCCATTGTTATGGCTGAGACAATATCTTAAGGTAGATGAAATTAAGCTGATAAAATAAAAGTAAATACCTTTTTTTTTTTTTTTAATAATTAGGGAACTCATATAAATTAAATAGCACAGCCATGTTCCTGTAGGTGTGAGCTACATCTCAATTTACAGCATGGGCTTTTTTGAATACCTCAAATTAACCTCACTAATATTTGTTTTTACGTTTGTAACAAGGTCTAAATGCAATGTCACATCAGGCTTGGTTTATATTAGAGTTTTTCCAATATATGTCACTTATAATATTTTTCCTTGTTATAACTTGATGATATAGTCATATTGGTAAAAGCACTTGAATAGACATTATTGTGTTAACAAGATATTCTTCTTGTATGTGTGATATTTTTAATGTTTTATTTTTCAAGAAATTCATGTTAACTCAATCCTCTAAAGAACTACGTTTCCAAGGTAAACAATGTCTCTAGCATAGTGGCTTGTTACTATAATTCTACTGGCATGACTATAATTACAATTCCTCTTGACTGCACACAGGACCTCAGAGGAAAACAGATATGTGCTTTCTTCCTCTCATGTTCAAAAGTTAAACTTCACAGCTTATATCCATCGATCAGTGGACTATCTCTCAACGCAGCAATGAACTAACACTTTGCCTCAATCTATTTCAGACTCGGCATAATGAAGAGTTAATGGTTAAAGAGAAAAAGAGAAGAAAAGCCAAAATCTTAGTCCAACTTGGGTTAAAATCCTCAGATATATTTTCCTTTTTTTTTTCCCCTTTTTTTTTTTCTGACTGAGTATATCCTTCAAATTCCTTGTTGATTTTTAACTTTTTTCCTGACATTATCCTGTAAAAATATAATTTAGGACAAAATCCCTTTTCTCATCTTTCTGAAGTTCTTAGAAAAATAGAGCTAGATTTATTTTGTTATTAGTTTGAAATCATATAAAAGATTTTTAAAAATACATTTGTTTTCCTCTGTAACACTGGTGAATATCATAAACACTCATTTCAATTTGAAATATACATAAAGTTAATATGAAAAAACCCAATTGTAAGGAATATGCATCATTATTATATGTATGAAAACTCTATTATTAAAACACACAAAAACATTTTTATATCGTTTTGGGATCCATGTTATCTAAAAAAAATTGAATATTATTAACATTGCATTAAATATGTTCACTTTAGAACGGCTTGTTTTTGTTTGTGCAGTTTTTCTTAAGCCTTGGGAGTTAAGCATACATTGCAATATTGATTACATCTTCTAGAGAACAGCAGTAGTCTTTTGGCATTTGCACCTTCTGGGAATGAATTGGTGAATTTGAGCCATATTAGTGCTAGAGTCTGTAGGAAAAAAAAAAGTATATTTAAAGCATAATTTCTTTATGAATTAAATAAGATATAAATATTTGAACGCTCTCTTAAGATACAGTTTTAAGATTGGTAAGCAATTAGTAGCATATCCAGAAATAATAACATGTCATGGATAAGACAAGTGCCATTCCTCCATAGATCATTTAAGACCAATGAAATGAGTGTTATTTGCCACAGAATGGTTCTATTAAAGAGTTTCAAATTGTTTAGATTTGAATGCATTACGATTGGTTATCACATCACTCGGCATTACCAGCAATGTGTGTGTGTGGAATATATGTTGCTCAAGGATTCTTCATGATTACAAAGACATGTTTCTTCTTGTTTTCTTCGGTTTTATAGTTCCCTGTTTCATTAGCATTACATCAAATATAAGACTGTGGGGAATTAAAGGCATGGAAATTAAATGAGTACTCTTATTTTCTCCTAGTCAGGTCTTTAAAAGCGGATGGAATGTATTTCTAGATTAACATCTTAAATATTTCAGTCATGTTTTTAAGACTGAAAATCTGTTTTCCATATTCATGACGTGATCTTGGCAATTTTATTGAGTGGACTAAAACCTGGACTGTAGATAAAAAAATCCAAATGCATTTATACATTTTACATCAATTGGTTATGGATACTGACAAATATAAGTGAAAAATTATTTTAAAAATTCACCTCAGTACCCATATTGCAAACACATACCAAAAGTCAGTTTCATTCTATACCAAAGGCATATTCCATACCTGACCACTTCTCCCATCTCTTTATTCTATTCCAGTTATGCAGAAAGCCGTATCTTGAATTCACCTGTGTTATTTACATATCACCTGTCTTTCAGAATTCAAACATTAATTCAACTTAGGAACAAATCAGACTTGTATTGCTATTATGTCTTGGAGAAAAGCACAGAAAAGTCAAATTTTCAAATTTGCCTGGTCCATTACTGACACAGCAGTCAATATGAGCTGTAAGACCTTTCTTCTAAACTGCTGCTGTTGACATTAAGAACCCTATCACTTTTAAAATTGAATTGATACATTCATCCTTAGTTCATATAAGAGAAATAATATCAATAGTGTCAGAATACATTCAAATTAGACTTCACATCTTTGTCTTTCTTAAGACATCTGTGCTGGATCTGAAGCACAGTGTGCAGGCCTGGCTGGCATAACACACGAGATTCCCAAATGGGAGCAGCTTCTTGGCCACTGTCTGCATAGCAGCACTAGACTTTTTTTCTGGCTAGAAACATCCTTAAATATCACATGAGTAGAGAGAAGACATAGATGATTTTTGCACCTCAGTTTACTGTGTAAAACATGAAGGTGAGTTAAAAGCATTGTGCTGGACTTAGGTGTCAGAAACAATTCAAGCACTGATCTAGGTTTGAATTTACTTGTTTAAGCGGAATACTAATTCCTTCATGACATGGGTCAGCCCATCAGGACCTATGCCTGGCAAAACTGATAAAAATCTGCTGAGGTGGCACAGCTGAACCTTGCAGTGGCAAAATATTCAAAACATTTTTGCAAGTTCACCCCCCCACAACATTTTTTTTTTTTTTTAATGATTTGTGGAGCTCTCTGGCTCTCTCCTCTGTCAGAGGAGAATTCAAAGAAAAAAAAAAAAAAGGCTCTTCACAGCCTCCTTGATAGGCTGTTGAAGCTTTTCAAATGTAAGAAAAAATCTTGTGGGAAGGAAAACCCAGAAAATCTTGGTGAGCTTAGTTGAAGCCTTAAAGAGATTATACCCAAAGTTCACAGGCAGACTTAGAAAAAGTTGAACTTGACTGTTATCTTGAAAAGCTTTAGAAGGCAGGGATCATCAACACCACCACAGCTCTCATCTCTGGCAAACAATTTCAAGCAGCTTTAGGTATCAGATAGTATAGTCTGCAGACTGAAGAAAGAATTTTTGGGGCTGCTGTTTCTTTATAGGTTTCTGATTTGGAGTAAAGTTTACTGTTGCTACATCTAGAGAAAGAAAAAGAGTAGTTAGATACTGTAGATGTGTAAGATGGTCATTCTCTCAGTGTTGTCATTATTTTCA
The DNA here is from genome assembly GCA_027574665.1 of Rhynochetos jubatus. NCBI lineage: Eukaryota > Metazoa > Chordata > Aves > Eurypygiformes > Rhynochetidae > Rhynochetos > Rhynochetos jubatus. The sequence continues at coordinate 84,647,396 of CM050650.1, read as the reverse complement.
GTGTCAGCAAGAGAAAATCTGAGATGATTAGATTATTTTTTTAGAGCCAACTAACACATTAGGTGGTCCCTGTGGTTGGAAACAGCACTGTAGGAAACTTTCATCCCCCTGTCAGGGATGGTATGCTGTCTGCTGAGAAGGCAGGCTTTATTGGCACCTCATAGTGTCTTGGTGACTACATGAAATAAACTCTTGGTTCATTTCAGCTTGTTAAAAGGAAAAACAAAACAGCATCACCATAGCACCTTTGTTGACAGTGTTATTATACATGTCAAGAACTGATTGAATGGGGTACCTGAAGTGATCTCTTTTAACATTTTTTTTAGTGCTTGCTTTATGGGTATGAGTGACTGGACAATGTTCCCTTCCAGGGACTGGCAGATAGAAAGTGCTTATATGACTTGCTAAAAATATTTTAAAAGCCCTTGTGTTTTGGAAAATGAGAGATGAGGTTCATGGTCTTGATTCACAGAAAGAATGAATAATGTATGGAATAATTGTGCCTGCCTACTTCAATGGTATGCACTGCCACAAGCTGCCAGACCAGCACTGTGGGCAAGACAGCAATCATCAATGACAAACTGTTAAGTAGATCTATATAAGACTAAATTCTTCCAGGCTAGCAGCCTGTTACTAATATTAAATAGGTATTTAAAAACAGTTAGGCTTGTCCAAGGTCAGCAATGAAGATCTATTTGATAGTTTCATCTTTTTTTTTGCCATGTTGCCTGCAACAAAACCGGTGCTTCAAGAAGGACTTCCCGTTGTAGTTTATCTCCAGCCAGCAAAAATACCATGAAGCCACTCCCACAACTCCTCCTCCCCTCCTCCAGCAGAGGGGAAGAAATGGAGGGAAAAGACAAGGAAGCTCATAAAATTGAGATAAGAACTATTTACTAACTGAATATAAATTAATTATATATGTATCAATGAATATATACAAATACTACTACTAATTAATTAAAATAATAGAAAATAAAAAAATTATTGTACAACATGGTACAATTGTTCACCACCCGCTAACCAATGCACAACCAGGTCCTGATAAGTGAGAATCAGAGCCCGAGAGCCACAGTCTGGGAGTGATTGCAACACAGTCTGAGCAAACCCTATCAGGCATAGCAAGACCAGAAAAAATAAAAGACCCACCAACTTCCTCACGGACGAGCCAGAAAAAGAATGAGCAAAGCAGCTAATGAAGAAGCTGGAGAGAGAGAGAGTGTTGGAGTGTAAGAAAGTGAAAGTTAAAAAAGTAATGGCCCCTGGACCCACACCCTGACTATGTACCAAGCATGATGTACTATGAAACGAAGTAGTCCTTTAGTCAGTTTGGGGTGTCTGTCTGAACAGTGTGTGTCCCCACACTGCCTGTAGTGAGAGAGTGTTGGGAATGCAGCTGCAGTAACAGAAGCTGAAAAAGACCTTGAATTTGGTATGGGCATTCCCCAGCATCAGCTAAAAAGACACCTTATCAGTACTTTTCTCAGCATAAATCCAGGAACATAGTTTCATATCAGCCACTGTAAAGAGTTTCCTGACTACAACCAGCACACTTTCCAACTACATGAAAGTCAGTTGGAAGCTCATTATCTTCACTTTGATCAAACTCACTTGTATATGGTAACCTCTACTTAAGCATCTTGGAGAATAGGAACAAGATAGGAGTGATGTGACAGTACTGAGGAACATCTACAGAGTCAAGAAAATGTAAAATGTCTTGCCTTTAGTTTATCCTATTACACCAAAAAAATTCTGTCTGTAAAATATAGTAATTTTAAGGAAAGAAAACATCACTATCTAATAGATTTATATGGTTTATTTAAGATATTCCACCCAATTGATCAATTTCCTTTCTTCATGTGTGTTCCACTGTGGTGGTCAGAAACTGGTCCTAGTAGCCATGCTGAATAGTGGGTTTGTTAGCTGCATTCTCTGTAGATGTTAAGAAATGGACATGTTCATTTTAGGAAACGGGGAAGGCTGCATAAACTCTAACAACAAAGATTCATAAAAATACTTCATCTGCCTTCTGTTGTGTGATGCTTTTCAGGATCTCATCTTCTTCAGTACTCAGAGAAAATACATGTTGTTTAGATTCATGTTTTGCATTATTAATCTGTCCTAATCATTAGAATTTCAGCTCCAGCAAGTATGATATCTATATGCAATCTATTATAAGGAAGAATGTTGAAATAGTAAGTTTTCCATGCTTATCTTAGCATTTCTATAGTTTATTCATAATTAAAATCAATGCGTAATCACAACTGGATATGTGAGCAAGCTGTCAGGCACCGTAAAAAATCCAAGAAGGCAAGTTATTTACCTGAGTCTCTATATTTGGCTAAGGAACAAAAGGTTATGGTGGTAATCTTTCCAACTGACCATTTGCAATTAGATTTTCAAGTGCAGATTTAAATACAGAATAAAAAATCTTTGATCCCTCAATATGAGGACAAAATATAAAAAATATATACCCAATGAAATAGCTAATCTCACAGTGGTCAGAAGTTGATAGGTACATGATAATGTATCTGTTTGCACCTGTAGTTTTTTCACCTGTATTGATGTATTTGAACGTCATGTGCTTCAGAAATCTTTTAGCTAACTGGGAATAAATCACATGAATCAGTAGTCTGTCCATGGTAATAAGAAATCTGAGTTGTGGTATGTTAGATTTATAGAACAAACACAGATCCATATCTTAGTCTTTATCCAAGGTTTGACCCATATTCTTCAGGAGTTAATCATGGCCTAATCCTGTTGCTATTACAGCCTCTGGAAAGCTCTCAAACTCTGACCCTGTAGCGAGAGTCTTTTCACAATGTAACAGTAAAAAGCTTCCAGATAAGAACAGAAGCAAGATCTGAATGACTGCCCTGCTACAGAAACAAGATTTCAGATGTTTCCCACTGATTTGGATGAGGAAGTCACTTAGCACCCGCTCTGCAGGTTCTTAACAGAGTGAGTGTCTGTAAAAAAATTAATTTGGGAAAAATATGTCCTTGAATTACCTATACATAAACCTCAGACACTGGAAGTCAAATTTATTTTAATACTTATTGGACATCAGCTTTCAGCTTGGAAGAATTTTGGCACAACCAGAAAGGCACAAGAATTGAGTCAGAACAAATGGTAGAGTGCCTTGTGGACTTTATCACTTTGGTGTTATGTAGCAAGCCACCCACAAGCCAAAGCTTTAGATCATGGCAAGTTCAGCTAACTAGACCTCTGATCAGCTGTACTATGCATACTTTGAATAACTTATTGTGGTGGTTTGACCCTGGCCAGCAGCTAAACGCCCATGCAGCAACTCACTCACTCCATCTCATTGTGGAAGAATGGGGGAGAAATAAGAGCAAAAGCAAGAAAACTCATTGGTAAAGATAAGGACCGTATGTTACATGAAGGAAAGAAAAAACCCCCCAAAAACCCAAACCCAAACACAATACAAAAATAGATGTGATGCAAACACAATTACTCACAAGCAGATTGATGCCCATCCAGCCTTCAAGCAAATACTACCTTGCAAAACAACGTCCTCCCCATCCCATATGCTTCCATTTCCCATTTTTATTGCTCAGCATGATGCTATTTGGTAGGACATAATCCTCTGGCCAGTTCAGGTCAGGGGTCCTAGCTGTGTCCCCTCAAGACTTCTTGCCTAGTCCCCAGGGCAGCAGAGAGGGAAAAAGCCTTGTTGCTGTGAAAACACTGTTCTGCAATAGACAAAACATCGGTGTATTATCAACACTCTTTTAGCCACAAATCCAAAACTCAGCCCCATATAGGCTGCTGTGAAGAACGTTAACTTCATTTGAGACAAATCCTAGCAGAGATACACCATCGACATTGACAAAGGCAAAGATGATGAACCATTTGTAACAGGATAGCTATGATAACATAGCAGCAGGGACTGAGACTGACAATAGACATATGTGCTAAATACACATCAACAGAAAGCATTTGGTCAAGATTATGTGTCTTTGGAAGGACTCAGTCTGTGACTCATTTAATTTGGAGCCTAAAAGCACATGATAAAAAGAAATAACCCATCTTTCTTACTGATGTCTGTAAAATATGTGTTGCCTGGCCAAATGGTCAGACAAAATACCTGAAAGCTGCTGCATTTGATCGTGTTTGGATTTTTTTTTTTTTTTAATAAGAGTTTAAATGGAATTTACTAGATACCAAAGTCCTCATTTGAAGCTAGTTTAGCCAGTTGCAGGAAATGCTGAAGGCAGAGATAGTAGTAGGCCTATTTGTCACATATTCTTTACTCCTGTCATAAGCTGTGCAATTGTGGAAAACACCTATTTAAAGCTTCTGCATCAGCTCTAAGCCTTTAAATTCAACCATCATTGGGTGAATTTATGTTTCTGAATGATGTTAGGATATTGATAACTGTACTTGTTTTGTTGGTTAAGGGGAACATCTGGAAGAAATAGAAACTGATGACATTTATACATAGATTACTTAATGAGTCAGTGCTTCAAGGCACACTATCTCCTTATGGGTACTGAACATCCTCTTCTCTAATGAGGTTTTCAAACACATGGTGAAAGCAATGTAAAAGCAGTTGTCTTGGTTGTTTAGTGTCAAAGGAAGGGTCTTAATGCTTTTGATAACATAAAGAAGATCTTGAGTACGATTATGAAATGAATTGTGCCCAATGACAGATTGAGGGGCAAAACCTACAGTGATCAGAAATTCAATTCCCCCAGACTGAGTTTTCTCTCTACTTTGTTTATTCTGTCTCAGTGTAGAAACAGTAATGGGTTCTTTTTAAATTTTCTAAGATTCCTAGGTGTTGGAGTCAGCAGGGAGTGCCTTTATATTATGAAAGTATGTTTATGTTCCCCTGTCTTTATTACTAATATATTTTCTCCATGATATATTTTTATGGTTATGTATGTGGAAAACCCAGGAAGAAATTTAAAAGAAAGTGAAATACATTTAAAAATGCATGTCCATTTGAAGATCTGTGTGAAATTCACTATATTTTCACTGGACAATATCCACACACAGGAGAATCACATCTTGGGGTTTGGACAGTATATAAACATAAATTGATAGTATTAGCTGGTATTCTTTTCAGAAGTGTTGCTGAACTTCATTGCTTTCAGAACAGTGAAGAAACAAATATAACTTAACAGTCACAGCCTTCCCTAAATATTTTGGTTGCATGCAGAAAATGCACTTTTAGTGTAGGTTTGCACACATCTCATCAAAATTCAACATTTCCTACACAAGGTGTTTGTGAGACACAGGGTGAATCACTCGGAATTTTTTTATCTCGTGATTATAGAGGGAACCCAGGTAATGCATTTGTTTAGGTACCTTTTGGGGTTTTTTTTTAGGTAAATGAAGCTGGAAAAACCAAATCAGATTTCTAGCATCTTCTAATATAGCTTGAATGAGGTCTTTCTTAGACTACCTTAAACTTTTTGCTCTCCAGATGGCAGAACCTTTAGGAAGCCGTTGTTCTTGAATAGAAGCTTGCTGAGAGAGTAAGAGTTTCTTATGTGCTCTTATAAAATTACTCTGAATTTGCAAGCTGTGTGCAGTGAAAAGCTACCTTTTTTTTTTCTCCCCCTATACTTTTCTTTATAAATTTTCTAAATGAGTTTTTGAAAGAAGTCCTAGTAAGTTTAGATAAAGCTGGTCAAAAGACAAATTCAGATTATGTCAGAGCCAAAGCAGTACATAAAGATGTATCATTTGGCAGAGTGAGACACCCTGGAGGCTGAGCACTGGTTAGGGATGTAGATGATTAGGGTTCTGTTGGGTGCTGTGCTGGCCTTAGGGTGATTAAATATGGGTTTGAAACCGATCCTCTGTTAGCGTAGCTAAGTTTCCCAGCCAACCAGCTGCATGCAGATACACACTTGCTTTTCTACAAACCTGCTGACACATCACATCTATTTTTTACCTTGAAACTCTTAAATGAATGTATTTTAAAAACAAATGCTGATTCAGCAACAAGACCATCATCTTAAGGATGGTCCTTTAGAAAGGTCACCTCAGAGCCTGCCTCTGTTTTCACATTAATGACTAGCAAGTATGAGAAGACTATTTCTCCTCTTTCCTTGAATAACTGGAGATCCTGGGAAGTGCATAGTTAATTTTCCTCTCCTAAATCAGATAGTAATATTTTAAAATTCTGTCAATGAAGAGATTGGTAGAAATGCTGTACTAAGAGGATTTTGCAAGACTGGGTGCAGCAAGCTGGTCCAGTGTATCAGACAGGAAGGATGTTCTCACTACAGAGATTTTTGGAATCTTGCAGTAACTGCAGCAAAAATGACATGTATTAAACAGGTTTGTGAAAGAAGGAAATCGAAAATATTGTTTTCTTCCCTTTTGAAGTAATAAACAGTTTTGGAGTAAGGTAAGTATCAACCATTTGACAACTGCAGTGATAGGTTAAAAAAAGAGAAAAACTTAAACCTATCACTGATCTATAAAATACATCTTTAGCTATTAAATGAAACATTTTTTTTTGCCAGCATTTTTTGCTGTTTATAACCCCTATTTCAAATTTCCTCAGAAAACAAGATTTACAAGGATTCAAAGGTCTCCAAAGAACTGCACAATCTTACTTCTGCAGCAGTTAGTGGCTTCTTTTCCCTGTGCAGTACATCTTGAGATTTACCGGATTTGTTCTTTCCTCTTCTATCAAGTGACCTGTTCTCAGCTGTTTAATCCTGTATGAGAACATCTCTTCCATGCTGGCTTTCTCTTCTGCTTCTCTCTCACAAACATTTCTGTAGCTTATAGATGTATCATCACTTGCCATATTATATACCAAAACTCTTTTATTACATTACATGCAACATCATGAGTACAAAATTAAGACAAGTCTCTAAAAGTGACTACTAATTTTTAAGCGTTCAAACACACAATTAATAGACTTCAGAAACAGAAGATGCTGAGCATCATCATTAAAATGCATCGGCCTGAAAACTACAGGTGCTAATGTTGATGACAACGATAATTTGCTGGAGTTCTGACCATTGATGTGCTTATTCTGCACTAAGACAGGAGGGAATTTTGTCATAAGCAGACAATTCTCCAAGGTCTTGGGTTTTCTGGAAAGCTCGGAGCCAAATCTCAGATCTCAGCAGAGCCCAGAGTTAAATCAACCTCTTTTATCCCAAGTGGTGAGCCAAATATCATTGCAGAATATTATTAGGTTTACATTCCTTGTCTAAAAATAGGATTGATAACTATGTTCTCAGGCTTCTTACCTATAGGCAGTTTATCTCACATTGCAGTGGTTTTGCTCTAATCTAAAGTCCAAAGATTTAAAGTGGCAAAACAGTTCACTTTTTATGCCGGGAGTGGGCTCTGCTGGCCTTTGCTTTAAGAGTCTGTGAAAAATAAGTGAGAGCAAAAGAATACATTTTTGCAGCATGTATCAATCTTCTGGTAGTCTTTGATCTCTTTAAGGGTATTCATGGCCTAAATGACTACCACACTTTTACAGAACTAACCGAAACCTGGATCTGAAATAATTGACACCAAAGGGAAAACATATTAAAAGTAGTAATCTCCATCCACTGCTTAATTTTTTTCCCAGTGCTGACATTAAAGGTAAACTAATCTTTATTTTTTTCTTGAAAACCAGTGTTTTAGACAAGCTAAAAGCATTATATTATAAAAGCAGACATGTACACACTATTCACAATGAAGACACCTAATAAAGATTTAAGAAAAAAATAATTGTTGATAAACATAGTCTTAATAATTTTTTCTTAAAATTTACTTAGAAGAATTTTCTTTCTCAGTTCAAAGTCATAAAATAAAATAATAATAAAAAAACCCAAAAAACCCCACACCAGACCCAAACCAAAAACCTGTAACACATACTGTGCTCAAGTAAGGCTTCAGAAAAGCTACAAGTGACATGTATTTACTTCTTATAAATTTGCCTTTTACAAAACTAGCAGAGGCTTTGTGCAACATCATTTATATTTTTCTGACCTGGGATGAACTTTTCATTAACACAGCCAAAAAAATGTGGAAGACCATCCTGTAGGGGTTTATGTGGGTCGATTTTATACCAGAAAAGGGTACACTAGGATTTGTTCTTGCAAGCTCTGATAAATTTTATGGGCCAGATCACATTCTATTGTGCAAAAAAAAAAAAAAGCTTTTAAGAAAAGATGTGTGTTGCCCGAAGTTAATCAGAATTCTATGGCATGTATTTCTTTGCAAGAGCTGTAAAGATTCAATGAAGAAGAAATCCATAAATTCCCTGCCTAAGAACAATTTCTGAACAAGTTGGCAACCATAATGCCTCTCAGAGCCCCAGTGGATTAGTGGGACTGACAGAAGCACCCACACTGAGACTCAAGTTTTCCTGGCTTCTCTGTCAACTCTGGTGGTGGAAATTCTCCCTCATGGGCTCATACTTTCCATAACAAGATCATAAAAACACTGTCTAGAAAGGAATGACATGACGAAGCATTGAGATACATCAACAATATGTCAGAATTCCTTTTAAAATGAATATTGATGTCATCAGTGTTCATCTCCAAAGAGAATTTTTTCATAGGTATGTCAGAGGGTACTGAGGTGCTGGGCAAATTAGTTTTAGCTTTTCCCCTTATTGTGCTCATCCATACTTACTTGAAATCATGATAATTTAGGTGGCAGAAAGCCACCGTGCCAGAACAAAAATTCAGAGCTTTTTACCTAAAACTAATGACAGAGAATTGAAAATGGGATAGAATGTAATTAAATCACATCCAATTTAGAAAGTAATATGCATACCTTTATTCACAGCTAATGCCTAAATTTCACCCATCTAAAAGAAAAGTAGTAGCCCCTAATATTAACATTTGACATAGTAGCTTGTAATTCAGTTGAGATCTTGCTTCCATTTTTTATAGGATATTCTTTATCCTCATTTTGCCTTGGCCACTGCAGCCAAGAACAAGAACAGTCTGTTAAAGATGCCACAGAAGAGGTGATTGGACCAGTCCTCTTGGGAAGGTGTTCTGGGTTAAGCCAGGTTCATGTGTTCAGCCATTGTACTGGTTTTTAATTCATATATATCTCATTCACTGATTTAAGAAAATAGTAATAATTGCAATTAACATGAGTATCAGAGGTAAAAATGCATATTTAGGTAACTTGTTAGAAAGGGGGACACCTGCAGCTGTTTGCTTCTGTTTGTCATCGCCATATTACAAAACATTTGATGTTCAGAAATATCCTCAGATTCACACATAGAGACTTTTTTTCACTGATGTAAACAACGTTAAAGATCTCTTAGTAGGCAAAGATGTGATGTTGGGCTCATTGTTACTCTGCTGAGATGTTAACAGCAAAGAAACAAAAGGAATAAAGTTTAAGGGAAGTTTTGAGAGATTTCCAAAGAAAAAAGTGATTATAAGTTCTCCTTTTTCAAGGGGTCAGTTGTTCGTTGAGGCAGTCTCTGAGGGTGACATTACATTATTATACCAATTTGTCACTTAAATTAAAGCCATTTAGCCTGTTATTTAGTGTGCAGCTGCAGAACGGATGTGTTTTATTTTATTTTTAATGTGTTTTTTTACAGATGGGAAAAAGAAAACCCTATATGGAGGTAAAAATCACATCAGAAATCTCTGAAGATGTTGCTTATGACAGAAACTGTCTCTGGTAAGAGGAACAATAATATGAACAGATCAAAGTGCTCTCCTTTGTTATATATATCTTACTTGGTTAAAAACACAGCAGTACAGAGATATCTCTTTGCACAGCCATCTTATTTTCTTTACATTTGTTCTGTTTTTCCGATAATGTGCTTTCCCTGAAACAGGTATAAGGGCAGTTGTGCATTCACAGGACCTACTTTAATTGTTATGACCATGGATAGTGTCTTCTTAGTTAAGAAATAATTTTATTTCTATTTTATATGTTAGTACTACTACTATTTTAGATGTTTATACGTTTTGCTTCTTATGTTTTAAATGTTTGACCAATCTACAAAGAATAAGAAACAATCTCAACAGGCTAGATGACCATATGGAAATAGCTACTGGAGAAAGGCAAGAGTTTTGTAAAATGTTATAAGGTGAAATCTGAACCACTCTACTCCCCATTTGAATCTAATTAGAAGCATGTTCAGAATTTCTTGAAATTCTGATCTAATTTTTATTTCTTTCTTGCTTCATAATCCAGAATGCTTGTCACCATACTGTGTTAGGCAGAGCCAGTATTTCTATCAGGATGATAACAAGGTGTCCTAGCTGGTCATCTCTCCAAATCTATAAATAGTTTTTATACATTGTATATACTACTCAAATTTATTTGCTTGAAAGACTGTCAGTTCTTGAATTTTCTCCCTATTTCTATATCTAGCTTTTATTTTGGGAGTTGCTGACCTTTTCATATTTATTGGTCCCTTTTTAGTTTTGTTCTATACTAAAATATATTTTTTCATCCCTTTGCCTTGTTTTTCCTTCAATCTCTTTACTTTCAATAGCTTTTCTAAACTGCACTTTAGTTCTTGACTGTCTCCTCATTAACACACTATCATTTTTTTTAATTTCCAAAGAAAGAAGTGTGTTTATATGTCAAAGAATCATAATACTGGATTATTCTTATAAGAATGTTCACATCTGTTCAACTCAAAGCAATTGCCATGTGAGCATAGTCTTATATCTGAAGATTCTGAACAGGTCATTTTCTTCCAGTTGGACTCTGTATCTTAATATCAAGCCTCTCAGGTCCATTTGGCAGCTGCAACCCTGCACAACAATAAATTCCCAGTATTTATTAATTTTATCAAACCATACATACACAAACAGGCATATGATGTAGTTGCCTTTTCCATTGGCAATAGAAGTGTAATTATACCACAGAATGCCAGTCTGTAGGGGGAAATAGTGTCAGGCTGAGTTTTTAGTGACAGGATCATATGCAGAAAGTTTGTAGCTGGCAGCTGGTGGAGTGAACTTGGATTAGTTATGAAAGCTCATTGTTCTGAGCTTTGACAGAAATATCTGATAGCTGAGAAATCCTGAATTGCTACACTGTGATTATGATTGAGCATAATCTCATCTTTCTGCTGCTGAAAATGACACAGGTGTATGGGGAGACCTCAGACTGAAATTCATTCCTAACAGTTCCTTATTTATGTCTATTCAAATAAGATTTTTGATATAATTTCTGAAATGATTCATGACCCACCAGCATTTCGCTGAAGTGTTTTCCCTAGTCTGTTCAAAAAGTATTTCTAGTGTAGACTGATAGGAAATAATGTCAGCGTTGACAGAAGAAGAACATGTCAGGGAATGTCTTAGCACCCTGTCAAGGCATCTCTGGACCTTTTTGTCACAGCACGACAGGAAAACACCACTTTACAATGATAACTCACTGATTTGGTGGAGTTCAAGTGAAAAGAGCAGCAAAAATACTACTCTCAGCAACTAGTTTTGCCTCCATCCCTTGGAGTTTTTCATCTATACACAGCCTTCATTTCTTTTTGCAGGGACCATCACAACTTGAGACAACTGCTTCTCAAGAGAGACCTGTTCCGTTACAGAAAGGTCCTAGCTCTTCTTTGCACCCCTCAATTTTCTTTTTAGTTGGAAGAATTTTTGTATTTCTTTCACATTTTCTTATCAGCTCCTCTCCTATGATATGGCTGTCAGAAATATGTTTTCCTCTGAAATTTCCTGTTGATTTAAACTAATCTGGCAAATCAGAATTTAAGATGCAAAATGAAATTACTTTAACCTGTTCTTCTAGGTGCTTAATTCAATTATAATCTGACAGATATAACAAACTAAAGCTTCTAAATTGTGCATAAAGGAAAGAAATAGATGTTTCAATTCTTTCTGGTTGGTCACAATGTGATCTGTAATCTTCCTCCCAAAAGCCCTTTTTAATTAGTCAATGCTTTCTTTCATTCACATTAAGAAAACAAACTTATGTTTAAATAACACGATTTAAATATACATTATTTAAACTTTCAGTAGAAATATTTATTGAATATAATTTAAATATTTAAATCTATAACAAAAGATAATATCAAAACCTGAATTGTAATAATGTTAAATTTGTAACACAAATTAGCTCAAAGCAAGGAACTCTAACCTCATATTGAAAGTACGTTGTTATTTGTATTCAATTTAAAACAAAAGAAGTCAAAGCACAATAGTAGACTTGTAAAGAGTCATGGAAGGTCTTCTGAGCATACTATAGATGTTATATTTAAGTCTTGTTTCATTTTAGTTATTAAATATAACCAAATATATGTGGAAGAAATAGCTTATTTAAATCTTAAAGCTTTAAGAAATTCATTTATAAACTTCTTAAACATTTCTCTGACCGGGAAAGTATTGACATGTTAAAAACTAAGCACGAAAGTCAAGCCATGTATTGGTCAGAATCTTCTGAGATATTTTATGAAAAGATAGTTGTATCTATGGCAGTTTCAGGGGAAGACAAAAACAAGGACAACTAGGGGACCAGAGACCCAGGTTCAGGTCCTTAGTTATTTGCAGTAATTTAGGGGAAACATCTTTATTCTAAATCAAAAAAGGTGGAATGCCTGCCTACCATTATTTATGTCAGTTTCTTAACAAATGGACTAAAGACACATTTCTTTAAATTATTTTTTTTTAAATTCTATTTTTACACAATCAGAAGAGAAAATTTTATAACCTTGATGCTTGTTATAGTAATGAATTATTGTTTTCTTTGCCCATGTATTCCATAGGTGTCTTTCTATATTCCACAAATATATGACAACTCATTTACAAGCTCATGCTCACAATTCAGTTGCTCACACCTCCCCACCTAGATTATGTCACCTGCCTTGCAGCTGCTGCATTTGAAGAGAACAGATGCCCTCTAATTCCTGTGCAAATCCACCTGGTGAACAATTTGAATATTGTAGGATATATCAAATGAGAGTAGACATCTATGTTTAAGCATCCTCCAAAGAGTTTAATTTTACCGCTGAATATATCCACCACATCCACTTTTAACACTCCACTGGCTTAAAGGGAAAAATCCGGGTCAGTGAGTCTTTGTAGACAAAAATAGGGATTAAGATTGCATTTCTGAGGTGGGTCCCTAGAACTGCTCAGTGCATGAATGGAAAAATCAGTTATGACTGCTTCACCTGACCTGGAATAGCAGAGAGGTTGTTTTAGATGATTTAGCTTAGTCAAGTATATATTGCACACTGTATTATCTAGCGAATAAACTTTTGAACTAAAGAAATGAACAACATTTAGTGAAGAATGATCAAACTTTCGCATGTAAAAAGCTGCTCAGGATTGTTCTATTGAAGTAGTAATTCCTCGTTCTTCCCTCAGATACACTGCTGAGAAGGTGAACAGAAGGAACACCTGTATCCTTCCAAAGAAGCCTTTGTGTATATTCTGCTTATTCCTTCTCCCTCCCTCTTCCCTGTTTTCTGTAGATTTGGGATTTATCTTGAAGACAGGAAAGTAACCTGGGTTGCAAATACGTGGACTTTATATGAGGACTGCTAAGCAGGCTTTCACCTAAGGGATGTTTCTTCAACTTGCAGTTTTCTGATTATGCTTCATTCCTCTTGTTATTGTCATTAAAAGCTACTATGGGAAGAAAGATGAAAAGCAAGTGGGGACCATATGTTATTTCATCCAGAGTCCCTAGGGCACACTGAATATAGAAGGAAAGTCAAATCAAATAACTTCACTGATATTAAGTCAATAACTTTTTCCATTTTACCCTTCTTCCTTTTCTTCCACTCCCTCAGTTGAGATACCCTGACCTAAAACGTGCATGGGTAACATATCAAATTCATGGAGCATCCAGTTTGATTATGCTTTATTATAGAAACTAGATGAGAAGACAGGAGCAGAATACTAATCTGTCAAATGGATAATCCTTTTAGCTGAGATAGGACAAAAAATATTTATAAACCAAAGAGAGAAACTTTTTTCCAAATTCCAAATTTTATACGCAAAATATTTGAGAATTAATACATTATCTTGGAATACATACTCAGAAAAGTTTATGGCAAAAGATTACTACTAAGTTTGCAAAGGCAAATTCTTCAACATTAAGAAAAGCTGGTTGCCTCTGCAACTTTAATTAAGATCTGTTAATTTCCTATCACTATAATTAAAGTGATTACATGCTACATTTTTCAATAGGACTTCTTTATCTGATGCTCAGAATACTATGCATCAGTCAGTGCCCTTTGCTCAGATTTTACCTGGGGAGAGATGTGGACTTGTTCTTAATATATTCATCAGTGTGCTATCTTAAGACTTCCCAGACAGCTGCAAATCCACTTTCACATGTCCTTGCAAGACCATGGACTAGTATTACCTATGTTTTAAATAGAACATAATGCATGTACTGAAAAGTTAAAAAAATATATATTCATTAATCATATATGAGTTGATGAAAAAAATGACAGTAGTGATAGGGAGATAGGTTGTCATTACTCAGTTGCTCACTTTTGGTGGCAAATTTCATCATAATGGCTTTAAGTCTGGCAAAGTTATAAGGAATTGAACCCCAGATCCTGTGTTGGAAAAAATATTACCCAGCTATATTTCACTAACTTTTAATATGTCAAAAACCAACCAACAATAATCATCATACTTTTCTTGTCAGACTTTTTGCCATGCAAAAATAAGCAAGACTACTTATTTTTTGAATTGTGCCTTAGGAATGAACTGTAGAAAGAATGCTAATACCTTGTAGATGGTAAGAGGTTTAGCCAGATGTATATGAAATATACATCTAATATTTAAAGATCTATTATATACAATGAAAAATTTTTTGAAAGCTCATGGAAATTGTGTTGTACTAAAATTAATAAAGTTTTTTTTAGTCAAGAATGTGGAAAAATGGAACATAAATAAAATGTACAAATTAAATTATTCTGACTTCCAAAGATGTATAAAAGTAACTACAGTACTTTATGCCCTTTTTCTTCCTTTGCCTCCATTGCTATTAAAAGAGCAGCAGAAAGTAAAGGCCATGACACTGAATTGGAAGCTTTGAAAATGAGTTCTGTTCACAGCCCTGCAAGTGATTTGCTTCCTGACCCTCTCATTCTCTTTTAGGATGTGATGGTTCAGGTTTCCATTTATTTATTTATTTAGTGTGTGAGTGTGTGTGCATGTGTGAGGGGAAGAATTATACCTCGATGTATCTTTGGTCCATGACTCAACAAAATGGGAAACTATAAAGAAATCAGACAATAATAAGAAAATAAAATTTACATTTAAACCTCATTTTTTTAATAATGCCCATGAAAAAATAGGAAATATTTTATTTCATTAATTTTTAATATTCCATTTCTTATTTCTAGAATCTTCAGGCTCTCTGATAAGCTATGACTAATACTGATAGAAAGCTGTCTATAGGACATGCAATCATTAAACTTTATCCTTAACAGATTAATATACTTTGATATAAATTTCCTGCACTATTAAAAATGTGACAGCCTGGGACGAATCACACCCTAGCTTCTAGCACAGAAACTCCTGCCAGCCTCACTGCTCAAAGCAAAGGCTGTTGTTATTGATCACACTGACCCTGGCTTATCATATACTATTTGACCTAGACTCACAGGTAGCTCATTAGTTCTTCTGGTGCCTCCCCCACTTTAGGAACTAAATCTCATCCAAAGCCCCTGAAAAGCTGAGTTCAAAACCTGGACTAGTATAATGCTGAGTCTTGAATTAACTGGGCAGTTCCAGCAGACCTATCTCATCAGTCTCTATCAGCTGTTTTTTTCTTAAGCTTGTTGGTGACAAACCTGGTGAGAAGCCTAATGATAAACCAGTGTCCTCTTCTGGGTTGAGCCCTTATCTATGATCATAGCATCCAAACAGACAGAGCTTTTTTGTCACATTTAAGGATGTATTTTAGTTGTGGATTTGGCAGTGTTAGGTTAATGGTTGGACTTGAAGATCTTAAATGTCTTTTTCAATTTAATTGATTCTATGATAAACCTGGTTTAAAATTTAAATTTTTTTATTTTTTTTTTTTTTAACCCCAGCATGTCCTCTATCTTTAAACTGTTTTCCTAGCATGGCAACATTAAGTCTAATTCCTAGAAGTCCTTCCAACTAGTGTCTGTCTTCAATTTAGTTGGCAAACTCTGAAAACCCTGCATTTCAGTACTAGTATTAGTTTAGTGGCTTTTCCTGGCCTAAACTCTAAACTCAATCTGAACGCTAAACCCTGCCTGAACTTGGTAGGATTGACTCTGCCAAGCCAAGCCTTGCCTAATGGGATTCAAACCAATAAACCCCCCCCGGTAATGTCAGCCCTTCCCATTTTTAATCAGTGTCCCCAAATCCCTAACTAATCTCCTACTTTATCCTGAGCCATCTGCCTTTCTCTGTCTGATCCCTAACTATAGATCAGGCTCTTAGGAGCTTGGACTTTAACTCATCTGCTGAGCCTTGTTAGCCAAAATCCTGACCTCATCTTTGGACTCAAGACTGGACCTTGCCATCTCTAGAAGTAATTCTTTTTCCTTGCAGACTTCAAAGGCCTTTGTTACCATAGTAAAAAAGGACAGCTGAACAGGATGTTTTTTTTTCT
Source organism: Rhynochetos jubatus (assembly GCA_027574665.1). Classification (NCBI taxonomy): domain Eukaryota; kingdom Metazoa; phylum Chordata; class Aves; order Eurypygiformes; family Rhynochetidae; genus Rhynochetos; species Rhynochetos jubatus. The sequence continues at coordinate 84,630,833 of CM050650.1, read as the reverse complement.
TGGAATCTGGCGTTTTTTTTAAGGTATAAACATCCAGGTAGATCTTCTGCAAAAGGTGCTCTAAGAGAGCTTATGCGTTACAGTGTTCGGTATTGCAGCCTTCATCTTTTAGACACCTATTATTCAATTCAGTTTACCGGGAGATGAGGTATACTTGTGTTAAACACGGCTATCAATCAGATGGGGTACTTCGGCAAAATAAATGTTAACTGCTCTGTAAATCCTGATAGACTGCAAAATGACTTAATACATGCAGCACAATGTTAAGTTCATTCTTTAAACCTCTGTTCATCAAAGTGAAGGTAGCTGAGGGAACACACAACTAAGTATATGTATGTTAGGCAGAAACCATTGGTAGATAAACACTGGTGAAAAAGGTGTAGCTGGTTTCTTGTCCCTGTCAACCTGGAAAAAACTTGTTAACTGTTGTAGAGGTCAAAGACCAATGTCATGTGCTTATGGATGTCATTCTGAGCTAGGACCTCACAACAATACTACGTTTCTGACTGAAGCACTGTTTTGTGACACTGAAGGACAGCTTAATTATTTTCAGATATTTTCAAGTATTGGAAACTTTCGGCCTTGGCTGACTGCTTAAACCAATTGTTCAGACATTTGAGGAGTAAGACTCTCCTCCTAGACATAGTTTCTTTGTAATTGAGCTCTAGTCTGCATGGTTTACCTTCATGGTGTATTTTGTTTTGTCAGTATATATCATAAAATAGTCTCAGGGAAGAGCCAGCAATTCCACATGTGAAAAATATCTGAAACGCTTGTTTCCTAACAGTTACACATGTTGCTTTGCTTTGTTCTCAATGACTGTTACACAGAACTACTCTCAAAATGAAACGTAATTGTATGTATACATAAAGTATATATGCACACACATATGTGTACATGCATTCACACACATAAACACGTCCTTTTTTGCACAAACTACCATAACTGATTGAAACAGTCAGTGTGTGGCAAGCTCACTCTCAGCTGCTGTAATAAATTGAAATTCCTTTTAAGACTGCAAATGACTTAGCTTTGTGGCATAAGAGGGTTTTTGAGTCTTGTACCGCTGAAAAATGTTTTGATGTTATTGATGGAGGGGGTGTGTGTATTGAATAGTATTGTCCTGAATGGTTATAGTTTGTAGAAAATCAAGACACTCTGTAGTACAAAGCTTCAAAGCATTGACTCTGATCGAGCATGTGGGAATGTACATGTGGATTTGCACTGAATCAATCTGTGGCTGCATTATTCACAAGCACATGATTACTGATGGTTGTTCTGATGAAACTTGTCATAGAATTATTGTGAATCATCCACTCTTATATAGCAGCACAGTTTATAACACTCATGCAGTGGGAAGACAAATAGAAAGAAATGGTGTAAAGTTGATGTTTGGATTTTTTATTCAGTAAAGACTTCTCAGTATTCACTCTGATGTTGCAATATATAGAATTCAAACAAACAATCTCTGAAAAACTTTCTAGAAATTAGACCCATTTTTAAAATCTACATTTCATTTGTTTTGATAACAAAATTCAAATTATTGCAGTGGTTCTTATTTTAGTTTCTACCAGGCTTACCCTACTTAATTACTAGTTGACTGTTTTGCAGTGTTGGAGGTTCTGTGAATGGTGGAAAATCTTATCAAGACTTGTACCTTATTCTCTATCTTTCTTTACACTTGCTTAAGTCCTCTGAGTTTCTTCATACAGCTTACAACTAAAGTCTATTTTTTAGTGTAGTCAGTTACTTATTTGTGATAAATGATGGATATTATCTATATAAAGAACCCTTTTTTACAGCTTCAATTGAAAGACTTTCCTTTGTTCTGATTATAGCATATTTTGCAAGAAATAATCTATTGAGTTAACTTGGAGAAAGCATACCAGAAAGAGAAGGGTGCAAAATATATTCTGATACATTTAATAGTTGTTATGTGAATCATCTGAGGTAGTCTTGTGGGAATATTCAGAAGTGGTGAGTAGAATATATATATATATATATTAGTGAATTCTTGCTGAATGAGTGCCTGAAATGTTATAAAATATGCTCAGACTCTATAGGCTAATTCATGTAGGTACAAACCTTCAAAAAATAAATACAGCCTCTGCTCATATCTTTAATGATACTCTTCCTGACCATTAAGGCTACTGCTGATTCCTAGTACTAATCTGCTACCATCCTGATCTTTAGTGTCTCACTTTCAGATACTTAGACGTATGAGATGTAATAAGATTCAAATGGCTAGAAAGATGATTTTGTTGCAGGCTGAATTTTGAAAAAATATTTAATTGGTTGTTATAGGAATCTCTGTTGCTTTTGCAACAATTTGCCTGACCACACAACATCAAAAATTATTTTGAAACATCTTGGTATCACTTTTGCAGACTTTTCTGTGCTTGTTCTGAAATAGCCTTAAAATAGCTTTCACTTTTACTACTGAAATGAACAAAAATGTTAAAAAGTATCTTATGACACTTCAGGCACAGGTACTCTGCTGACATCTTAGATAAGGATGTTCTCCACTCAGCTCAATTTATTATGGAGTAATCTCAAAGTGTATTGAACTGGTTTCCTTTCATTTGAAGCTAAACTGGAAGATGTGATGAAGGTATGAATCAAGTTAATAATACACTCCAGCCACAAATGGATATCCACCCCATACTAACTATATGAGCTAGTCTAAAGTAACCCCCTTCCCATGGAACATGTGTAGTATGGATGTCAGGTCTTCGTCATCAACAATCTCATTACACATATTAGTATATAACATACTGAGCCATGTTATTTGGTAATGTAGATGCTGCCTAAAAGGCACCTGCACTAGTGCATTTTTTGGTCTAAGTGTTCTAAAATGTAATTATACCAGTATCAGTTCTGCTTTCAGGTCAGGCTAGAATATATATGTAAAACCCCATACAGGCAAATTAAGCAAAATCAGAAGGTTTCATAGGTACATAAGCAATATGAGTATCGCATGTTTAAACAATGCAGTGTGGAAAAGAGGATTCAACAATGATAGACTACATATTTAGAACACAGATTTATTAATAATAGATACAGAAAGAACGGAATAGGAAAAAGCTGCCTTTGAAAAGAAGTTTTCAAAGCAGTCTGTGAGATTTCTGAAGAAATATTGTTGGGCTAAAAAATGAGAATAAACTGACAATAGAAACTTGTTATGGACTATCTGATCAGATGGAGCAGCATGACAGGATGATAACAGAAATCAAAAGGGGAAACTGTCTAACCTCCACTCCCAGGCACTGCTATTTAGAGTGAGTGGTAAACATTCACCACTTGGGATGATGGATGATTCTCTTTTCCTGTTCCTAATAATGCCCTTGAGTGGGCTAATCGTCGCTCTGAGAACATGCCAAATTTCATGTGCTCTCTCATTTTCATTGGAAGGATATAGTGTGCACAAAATTTGATGTTGTCACCAGTATTATGATCAGTGTAACAGCATGACTGTGAGTCCTGGCAGTAAAGAAAGACTCTTAGCATATATGCACATTCCTGCAGATCCTTGTTTTGTAGTACTTAGTCTAAAAAGTATGAGTATGACTACTGATTTCTTCTGTAAGGCCAAGGAAATACTAGAAGCCTTGATCAAATCTGAAGGTAGTGTAAAATGGGAATACAATCCATAGAGGTGGTTAATAATCAACCTGAGTAATGGGCCAGAAAAAGGGTGGTCTAAATGGTAACGTCCTCTTCAAAGGTTTTATGAAAGTACTTAAGTAAATAAGGATGAGTTTTATTTTTGTGGAACCTGCACACCTCGGTCACTGAACTAGTGTCAGCCATATAAAGTTCGGCATCTAGTTTTAGTGTACTAATTTTGGCTACTCATCTAAGGTCAATGAAGGAAGACAGAGTGGCACCTCTAGAAGTTGAATTATCCTACCTTTCTGAACTACTGAGGTGTTTATCATGTTAGGGTGATCACTTTTGACAGTTCACATTTCTCACCATAACTATAAAATGGCTTAGAAAACTGTATACTATATAAATTCTTGTTTAGAAAGCTGACATTATTTGAGCTGAAAATCAGTAAAAAGAACTTAGCATCTCCAGAAAGCAAACCATTTCACCCTTGAACTGTCATAAAACAGGTGGATGATGACCTCCTCTTGACAGCAGAGGTTGACACCTGAGTTAGTCTCCCTAGATCTCTCTTCTAGTCAATGGAAAGAATAAGGTCCCTCTGATGGGCAGTTCATTTTATCCTAAAGGAGTTGCCTAAAACATTTCAGATACATTCTGCCCTAGAACACCTATTTCCCCTTATGTGAGGAGTCTAGGGACAATACTTCATGTGCAGGAGTCTGTGTTGTGGAAATTTCAAGTGATATAGGCCAGCTTCTAAAAATGTAATCCTTATCATTTAAATGAAAACAAAGTACTTAATATAGTGTTATCAAGACTCTTAAATATCTGTTCATGCCTTCTTTGTTCCCACTGGATAATGTTGCAAATAGTTTAAATGGTCCAGAACCAAGAAGCTCTTCACCAATAGTAAGAGCAATAGGGCTGGAAGCAAACTTCACATTGTATTGCAATAGGTTAGTCTTTCTGGCATGGGAGAGGGGACAAATACTGTAAATGGTGGCACTCATCCTGCTATTAATGTTGCTTCATGGCCACTATACTTTGGAGCACATGATAGAAGAACATTTCAATCACTGTGGTCCTCAGCAATCTAGGCAACAGCAAAATCTGGTGCTTCACTGAAGTTCAAAATATTCTGTAAAGACAAATACTTATATGCAGTTTGTAGATGGGTAAGCTATTCCTCTGTCTTGCCTGAGAAAGCTTCTCAGAACTGCCTTTCTAAGAAGAAGATAATGAATAGTAGAAGGCTAATCGAAATAATAGCTATTAAGGGTTGAAAAATCCCCACATTCTACTGGCATTTGAGAAAAGCAATTTGAGAATGAATTTCTTTCAGGGGAAAGAAATATGGCTAAAAGCAGGGGAGAAGTAAATAAATAAGTGTAAGAAAATAAGGAAATAAAGAAAATATTTTCTTTTTTTCTTTAGAAGAATTTGTTGATGATTCTTCTCCCTTTCTGAAAGCTCCTGTTTCTCTTCGCTTTTGTAATCTACCTGAGTGATTGCACAATGTTTGTTAGGAGAACATATGGTGACTACCTGCCTCTGTATATGCAATCAGGCATAATCCAGACAGAGAACCAGATATCACTGCACACTGAAATGTTTCTGAAAATGATCATTTGATGTGACCATTTTTCTTCTGGGTCTCAGTTGCTGCTGCTGTCAACAACCAGCTTAGCAAAATGACCAAGGATATATTTCACTCTGAGGATATGTCTGCCCTGTTGTTGGATATCTGCTGTACAATATGTCCTAGGGCATGAAAGGGTGTCAAACCTGTCAAGGACTAAAATGTGTGTGCATTATAGAAACACTTCAATTTCCTTAACCCTTCCATGGCCTGCTCAGGTATAAAAGACCTTGTCCTTAATAGCAAAAAAAAACCAAATAGAAAGAGTGTGAAAGATTTTCACACTCTAGGATGTCAAGTCTTGGTCTACCCAGCTCAACAAAGTATGTTTACTGTTGGAATCTTACTAATAAAAAAAAAAAAAAAAAGAATATAACATGATATTCCTAGAAATTAAATGAAACCAAATTTTTTAGTTTGAAAAATGCATTGATTCTTCTTTTAAACATAGTTAAATAATTCCTTCCACCTACCTTTTTGCATAATTACCATTTATAGCAATAACCTGACATGGCTCTAGGGATACTAATTACAAAGAGTAAACACTGTAAGATGGTTAAGGGAACTTTCTTGTTTTCTGTCATTCAAGTCCTATTTTAGGTCAGAAAATTTCTTTCATGTTTTTCTTTTCCTGCAGTCCCTTGATGGTAACTGTACCCTGAATTTCAGTGGTGTTTAACTGCCTAAATTCTTGGCCTTAGCTGCTTATTTTGATGAAAGGATGTTTTCTAACTGGGATAAATAATATTGGCATCTTTACTCTTTGCTCACAGAATGGCCACATTTCCTTTTTCATATTATATTGAAGATGGGACGAAAGATCTAACATACAGATGACATACAAACTACTCTGCATCTTTTCTTGTGATTCTGTTTTGATGGGAAAAGCCTTTTCTTGGACGTTTGCACGAAAAGAAAATCATTATGTCTGTGTTCTGACTCACTATTCAACTATCTAATGCCATTCAAATGTCCTGTAGTTTAAAAAGACAGATAAAGGCTTGTGTATCTTGAAGCTGTTCATAGCAATCCTTTGCTTTGTGTCTTTAATCTAATCTAGGCAGGGGTTCTTTCTTCCTGCTCCAAGAAGAGCTACTGGTCTGTACAGGCAACGACACAGCAGAAATCACTGTTGGCAATAACTTTGAGGATTCGAAAGACGTAAACTTGCTGAAGAGTCAAAGAGATAGCTACCAGTGGCTTTAAGTTGGGAGACTTGATCCATTGCCTATGGACAACACAGGCAGTGAAGCAACCCCCACTGATTCCTCTGAGATATTTTTCTTGATTTAAATCATAATTTGCAACTTAAAAGTAAATGTGTGGGTTTTTATTTGTAACATTAATGATATAAAAATAGATTTCAGTAGATGTTTTACCTCCTTTTCAATGATGTTTCACTAAGCTCATGACCTATTTTTAACTAGAAATCTAAAAAAAATGGTAGAACTAAAAGTGGTGTGAAATTATTTTGTTATGAATAATCCTTTGATAGTTAGAACACCTCCTTCCTTCTTTCCTTCCTTCCTTCCTTCTGTTATTCCTGCCCTCCTTAAACCATCTAATGTAATTTCTTAAAATTAGATCTACAGGTCACTTACTGATATGTTGACTGCAGCAATTTTTATTATAGACATGCACATGCCTTTGTTTTGCCTGAGCATTCAAGAGATTTTTGCTGGTTTTGCTTTTGTATTCCCATCCACCTCCCCCCCCCGCCCCGCCCCTCTGCTTAGCATAGTCTTAATTACATTACTTTTTTTTTAACAAAAGCATGAAAGAAAAATTACATTCTTTCCGAGTCACTTTTCTCAGTTAAATCAAAGGTATCAGACAGGATTAGGGAATATGCTTGCAAAGCACTGGTCAAATAGAATGAGCCTCTTCATGTTAAATAAATTTTAAGAAAAAAAATCTAAATTATCTCACTAGTATTATTTGTTGACTGCAATCACAAATTATATTTAAACAAGCAAATAACAACATGATCCTTATTTCCCCAAAATAAACAGAAAAAAAGCATATTTTGCATGTCTGTATCTATAAATAATAAGCACAGTGAAGTTTGTACATGGTAAATAAATCAGTAGCTTAGGACAGGGCTTAATTCTGCTCTCACAACATTTTTACTGATGCAATGACTCCAGTGAAATTTCAGAGGTACTGCGATTCACTGGTTGATGGGCAGAATTAAGCTTCTTGATCCAATGCAATGAGTCTTAATTACAGTTATTTGACCGTGGAAATTCCATTAGTGATTAAAAAGCATACAGGAAGCAGATATACGGGGCATAAGGGACAATAAATGGAACTTTTGGAATGGGTTCAAGGAGGAAAATGCTGTTATTTCACTAATTGTAAAGGTGTTTTGGTTCCTTCTCCCCCTTGCAGTCTGAGGCTTCTTACAGGCATTCCCACTTGTGGTGGAGTAAATATTTGTTGTGGTCTTTGGTGGTCAGATAATGATCAGTTAAACCTGCCCAACTTAAAATGAAGAAGTTAATTTTAACTTGCATCATCCTATTAACCTGGTTCCCCGTGAGCCTATGTTAATACAAGGTGGCTGTGGAAAGGGGTGGCGGTGCAAGAACAGAAAGGTGATGCAGTGATTATTATATGATCTGAACTCTTTGTAAAAGTAGACAGCACTTTTGGCTTAGTGAGAACGACCTCCTCTTAGGCACCTTCTCCTGGCAACAGAGAGGGATTCATCCCCACTCAGAGCCTAATTTACCTACCCTGAGTTGCCTTCTGTAGGCTGATGCTGAGAAGGAAAAAAAACCCCAAAATGTTTACATTGCCCTCAAAAGAAAGATTATGGCTGTAGTCTGCAGCTGTGAAGGGCTGTCTCCCATCCTACACACTAGCACCACTCTCAGCCTTTCAAAAGCACTCACAGCCTCTCCTTGCTACTGAGTGATGCTATCAGTGTTACTATGTCTGCCTACAGAGTGGGTGTACTGAAGAGTCAAATGTGCTTGTGCACATGATGATGCTGTGGGACATCTTCTCTGGCCCTGCTGCATAACTCTGCACCAGCTGGCTCTTCTGGGGTGAGATGGGCAGCAGAGAGGGTCAAGAAGCCACGATGGTTTGTCGACTTAGAGAGTACCGCAGCAGGTGAACAGAAAAGCCCTAGGTAATAGTGAACACCCTGCACTTTGCTTGTGTTTCTGACAACTGTAGTTTCAGTTTAATTATTCATATGAATACTTTGCTGGAGTACTGCTGTTGTAACTGTGCTCTTGCTTATTTTATACAAATAATGACTTTTAGGACTAGAACCTGGAAGCTGTATTCAGTCTGATTGTCAGGGAAGCAAGTTGGGTTGTTTTTCAATAGAGGGGACAGAGAAGAAAGAGCAGAACACCCTTCCTCTGTTACCTCAAAATGTGGCAGTATCATGATCCCAGATCCCTGTGCAGATCAAGGACTTCAGTATGTTGCAAAACCACCTTCGCACTATGTGAAGTGCATACTCCTTTATTCATAGATCTACTGTCACTGCTTAACCATCCTACCTGTCAGAAAAAAATTGTTGCAGATGGACATATTGTCAGCGGCCTGTAGAGAATCCATGCAGCTGGTCCCATTTTGTACAGTGGAATGACAGTTGTGGATGCTTCATCCCTGGGAGTGTTCAAGGCCAGGCTGGATGAAGCTTTGAACAACCTGGTCTAGTGGAGGGTGTCCCTGCCCATGGCAGGAGGGTTGGAACTAGATGTTCTTTAAGGTCGCTTCCAACCCAAACCATTCTACGATTCTGTGATAGAATCCCTATTTTGCTTAGGACCATTGTGTTGGGGCAGACTGTGACCTTAAGAAAAGGTACTGCGCTATGATTTCACTTCTCTGTTAAAGATCTGTTTGTGCTATGACATTCCAGACAGATGTTTGTCTAAACTGTTCTTAAAGACATCCAGTGGTGGAGAATCCACAATGTCCGCAGACAATCTATTTCATTGCTTCATTATCATTACTGCTAGAAACTTTCCTAAAATGTATTTTTATCATAAATGTTTGTAGTTACAAGTAAATTATTTCCAGAATGACAGATATGTCAATAAAAGGGATTGTTCCCTCATAAGTCCTTCATTATCACTTTTTGACAAATTTAAATAAAACACTATCTTCATTTGAGAAAAGGTTGATTCTAGAAAATGTTTAATTCCTTGTACTAGCCAGGACAAACTATATCACATTTTCCAGCAATTCAATGCGCTGTGACAATGAAATAGTGCAAAATGGCCAGAAACTGGCTGTGAACATCATCACTGAAATCTTGGAGGAAAATCTTCTGATGGTAAGTATGTGAAAATCTTTCATATGGGTGTAAGTATTTGTAGACCCTCAGGCTTTCCTGAATTTTGACATGATGCAGCAGAATTTCATTTTTCAATAAACTGAGTGCATTGCTAAGTTTAAAAATGCTATAAAGCTACTGTTAAGAAATTCGGTTTTCTCATTTTATTCTTTTAACTGTACCAAGGAAAGAAGAAAGAATCTGAATATTCATTAGTTTGCATAGATAAAAATGTATATAACATATAGAATGCTATCGTTCTGACACAGCAATGTTAATGCTTGACATAAATGTAGTTACCTAAAGGAGTAAGGCAGTAGGAAATCAACCCCACTAGACATCTCTCCTTCTAGATGCACATTCATTTGATGAAGTCCAACTATGATGCCTTGTGAATTGCCCCAGATCTTGAAAAAATAATTTTGTATCAGTAAGCTCTGTAGAAATATACTTTAATTGTAAAAACTAATTGAGCCAGCATTGAATGTGGGCTGGTTAATTAAGTTAATGCTTAATTTACTGGTTATCTAACCAATGTGGAGTATTTATGCACCAGAAACACATAGTACAGTACAAAACCTGAAATAGTCAGTTTAAACTACAAATGAAGAAAGTTCATAAAAAGACTATATTCAGACATTTTATGCTGTATATGCAACGATATCCACATTATACAAAAGGTCATATGGTGACTACAAATTATATGCAAAAAGCAGACTCTGGGATCAGTGGGCCTGCTGTGGACACTGTGAAGTACAAATAGATTCAGAAGCAAATGAGTAGACTGTGCTATCCTAGTTTCTGATCTGCCTAGTTATTATTAAGTAGAATGTGCTTTGATCTCAAATATAGAATTAAATAGAAAATCAGCAGCAGTGAATAAAATCTCAACTGATTGCAGAACATTACTCCTAGTAGTAATTTTGGAAGACTAGAACAGTTTAAGGGTCAGGTCATCCAATCAAATGAACTTAATAATATTGCTGTAGCAAAGTAATCTCAAGGAGAGATCTAATAACTATTGTAACATGCTACTACGGGGGGAAAAAAAAAAGGATATGTAGAGATGTACACTGAACAGGATGGCTAAATCGCCAGCCTTAGGGACAATAGCGGATGGATTCATCAACAGTGCAATTTACTTTTTTCTTTCATGTTTCAAAAGTGTCAGTTTTGCAAAATAATGTAAAAAGAGAATAAAAGAGGTTTGCAAAAGAAAGCCTGAGCAATTGAAAATGAAAATAGAAAAAGAAACATAATAAAACCTGAAATATGCTAAATCACACCACAATGCATGCATTACCTTTTCAGCTCTACTTCAACTAACAACATTTGTGACAATGGTTCAGGCCAATAATTAACCTTCCCTTCTTCATCACACAGTAACTACTGTAGCCACAGCAATGTTACATGATTATTTTATGTAACATATTCAAGGTTGTTGGATGGCATCTTACAATGAAAGCTACAGAATCCATTAAGAATCAGGATGAAAGGGAAGGTCTGTTTGCAATTCACGCATGGTTTTGTTTCCCTTGGGAAAGGGAAGAGAAGATGCAAAGGGAATGAAAACATTCCCTCTCTTCTTGGCTGAGAATTTGCCTTCCAGGTGAGTCACTGGCTGTTCCATAACTGCTTCAGCTAGCCCTGGAATACCCCTGCCTAACCACTCCTGGTGCACTTGTGGGCAAGCAGAACTCAGTTGCCACTGCCTGCCCTTTACTATTGTATGCTGATGTTTTGTACCATGAATATTTGGGTGTAAACTTAGCATTTGCTATTAGTTCACTATTTCTGGTTTAGTAATATATCCCTTTTATTGTGTATAAACCTGGAAGTCTGATTTTATACTCAGACCATTCTACCGAGCATTTCTGAGAGATTCAAAAGTATTATGTCACCTAACTGTGCAAAATAAGGTAGTCTTACTGCATTTATAAAGGTAGCTGAAAAGATGCACACGGAGATTAAGGCTAGGCATATTAAGAGGATTCACCCACTGTGAGTGTTTGAAGCTTGGCACAAAAATAAATGCTTGGTTAAAGTAGAAACGTTGGTAAATATTTCTGATATGTGATAAACTTAGTTGATAAACTAGTGACTTTGTAAATGCTAGGCAGTGATTCTGTGAGACATCTCAGAATGGACTTAGAGAACCTGAACCCTCAATTCCATGGTCTAACCACGTGGAAAATAACTATATCACATGGAACACAGTCATATACCAAATCAATGTGACAGATCTGTAGTTGTTCAAAGGAAATTTTATACTTGATCTGGATTTAAGCTTATCTATAAATGTGGAGGCACAAAGGAAAAGAAGATTGACAAAACTAGGAGTTAGAAGTAATAGCTTCTGATGCTCTTGATCACCTTCTGCATCAGAAACTCTTAATAAATGTTTGGTTGCACTACTAAGCATACTGCCAAGGTGACCATCTGTCAGCTAGCTTCCAGGGAATCTACAGAAATCCACTTCTAAATCAAGATTATTTTATTTTTATATGGGGAAGGGGATCTTTATAAACTTCTTTAATTTACCAGATGACTGTATGGGCTAAATTTTTAATAGGATAAGAATTCTCAGCAATAAGTAAATAATATCAATTCTCATCAGATACAAAGCTCATGCAGAGATCGAATGATGAGGGTAAAAGCTATCATGGAAACCTGAATCAAATTTATTAGCAGATGTTCAGTGGTGCAGAAGAATTATACATGAATAATAAAGTGCAATACTAGCTGAGAGCTCTCAATTTCCCTCTTTTCCCAGGAAGTACCTTTTAATCGAGGTCTTTTCCCAGAAGCTTAATATTGTGTTGAATTATAATTAGGCTGTATTGAGAAAACATTAAAGTGACAATGATTTACAAATGATCAAGTTATTTTGGGCTTTGCTTAGGGCTTTACTGACTGGAATGATTTCTCTGTTATGACCATATGTCTGTTAAAATCTTGATTCAAATGGAAAAAATTTTATTAGATTTTTTGTGACAATTAAAGAAAAAAAAAAAAACTGAAGGTGTTTCCTGCGGTTTTCTTTTGTTGCTTAATTAACTAAACCTTTGTGTAGCTGTCAAAGATCAAGAAACAAAAGTCCATAATAAATGGAATTACATGAAACTGTAAGACTTTTACTTTGCCTGCTTGTCACAGACAAGGACACCTTTTTATTACCTGTTTAACTAACCCAGCAATAATAACTAGTCGCATGGATTGGAACAGCTAAAAGCCACATGCTTTCACATTTCTTAAAGATACTTCCATTGTCATGGTCCCCCTCTGTGAAATTGAACCATGCTTTCTTTCTGTCTCTGAGAAACCTCATCAAGACAATCTTTATTTTAAGCAGCAACACAAGATTATACCCCTTGGGTCAGGGAGCTTAATTCATCACCCAAAAAGGGGTCTTAAGAAGTGCAGAGATGGATAGTGATAAGCTAAAGGCTAAGAGACTAAGGATGACAGAAGTGAATGAAAAATAATGATGGAAATGTAAAGATGTTTCTGCCTTTCTAAGATTTTAGAGTTGTTACCGTAAGTATCTACGGGACAGATCCAACGTGACTCAAACATCTGAAGTATAGGGAGAAAGTTGAAGCTATGGGCAATTAATTCATTCACAACACAGGCACATCAAGCTTAAAAGGTGAGGTTTTGGTCAGCTATATGCTGCCCTCTCCTTCTTCTGCAAGTCATTGAACTTGATACTGGAGGCAAAGAGAACATTTTGGTAAAACAGAACATTCATTTCTATGCATGCCTCTGCTTCCCGTTCTTCCAGGCATGTCTGCTACTGCCATATGTCCTGGTCCAGCTTCACCAGCTAGGAGAAAGGGGATTTATTCTTTTTCCTTTCTAAGGGGTTGCATACATGACAGAAGACTGTGACACACTCCCACTCTCTAGTTTTATATGACTGAGGATATCTTTATGTTGCCACAGCTCACCATATCTCTTGTGCGAACCCACTATTTATTGGGAAATGAATCTGTGCTGTCTCTTGACTCTTGCTTAGAAAAAGTCCTGCCTAAGACTACATTTGTATCAGAATATTGGAAATCATTGCATTCCCAGTTAATCAGAAAAACCTAGTCTTTCTAATATCAGAATTCAGAGAACTGTAGAAAATCAGCTCTGATAAGGACTTTGAATGTCCATTCTCTTGCCTCATGAAAACCTTATGTCTACAAGATTTGTCTGTGCTAATTCTCAAGATATTAGTGCAGTATTGTTTACCCTTGATTACAGTATACTCTCAGCTGGAGTTCATGAGTCCTTAGATGAGGAAAGACTGAATGATATGGTTATGCATTAATCTCATAGAAAACTTTCACCTTTAAAAATATGATTTCTATTACTGTGGTCACTTTTGGTTTTACTTACTATTAGCTGTTCCATAGCATCACACTAATATTTCACTATAGTTTTTTATATTTTTATATGTTTATTGATTTGTACATTTTATTATGCTACATATCTTTGGGAGTCAGTTTTCCTTCTATATTTTAAACTATCGATATGATAAGCACTTCAGTTTTATCGATTGGGCTTTTAAAGTATACCTGGAATAAATATGCCTTTTTTAAAAAATGAAAGATGTGCTACATCTTATTATTTGGATTTTTAGTGAGTAGGCAATGAAATTTACTGCTCAGAATTGATGGGCAACAAATCAAGCAACAGGTAGATGGATTAATGACTTCCCTATTAAAAAGAAAAATAAAGCACATGGCTAAAGGTCAGAGTATGAATAGTCAGGCCAGATAAGAGGCTGAAGTGATCACATTGAAGGAAAGCAGTTCCATATTAAGTATCACATGAGACTTGTAGAATTATTTATGGCTGGTTTTAGTTAGCTGTAAATTGCCAGTTGAGGTTCAGTAGCAAATCTTATGTAGCAGAAGCTCTTTCAGTGCTATAACCATTGTTAAAAAATAAAATAAATAGTAATTTACTTTAGATAACTAAACAATGTCACCACACAATGAACACTACTCCTCCTACATCTGGAAATGTTAGAAACACCATTATGTAAGCAAAACCACAAAGTCAATAGATCTAACTAACCTGCATTTCTGCACAGCTGTTTGCAGTGCTTATGATATTAAATTTGGACAGTACTTACCACATGGTAAGTTAAGAGTACAGTCCTGCTTGCTTTCTCTGTGAATGTGAAGAATTGAAGGACAAGTCAGGCTACAAAACCAATGCGGAAAGCTGGAATGGCAAGACACCTTTGAACTTACATCTTTGAAGTAAATTTTCATTGAACACTGTTCCTGGAAGACAACACAGTTTTTATTAGACATATTGCCTTGTTGATTCTGCTGTAGCCAGGTAAAGTTAACTTACTGTTGGTATAGTGCTGAAAGCTGATTTAGGTATTTAGAGTGGGGTTTAACTCATCTATTTTTAGCTGTCTAGAAATTAGAAATGGGTCTAAGTCACTCAGCTGGGCCTCTAGTGTCAGGTGGAATATCCCACCTGATTTCACCCTCTCTGCAATACTTCTTACATCTTGTGTAATACCTTTCAGCTGTGTGCAAATTTTCACAATACTTCAGGAGTCACAAATGGTATGATATGCTTTTGTTTAAACCAATGAATCTCACCCCTGCTTGGCCAGCCTAAGCAAGGTCTGGAAATGTGTAGTCAAAAGGAAGGAATAGGCACCTACAGGGTCATAAAATCATAGAATCATTTAGGTTGGAAAAGATCTTCAAGATCATCAAGTTTAGTCATTAACCCAACACTATCAAGTCCACCACTAAATCATGTCCTTCATCACCATATCTACACATCTTTTAAATACCCCCAGGGCTGGGACTCAACCACTTCCCTGGGCAGCCTGTTCCAATACCTGACAACCCTTTCAGTGAAGATTTTTTTCCTAATATCCAATCTAAACCTCACCTCGCACAACTTGAAGTAATTTCCTCTTGTCCTACTGCTTGTTACCTGGGAGAAGAGACCAACCCCCACCTCTCTGCCACCTTCTTTCAGGTAGTTGTGGAGAGTGATAAGGTCTCCCCAGAGCCTCCTCTTCTCCAGGCTAAACAACCTCAGTTCCCTCAGCTGTTCCTCACAGGACTTGTTCTCCAGACCCTTCACCAGTTCTGTTGTCCTTCTCTGGACACGCTCCAGCCCATCAATGCTTTTCTTGTAGAGAGGCCCAAAACTGAATACAGGATTTGATATGTAGCCTCACCAGTTCCCAGTACAGGAGGACAATCACTTCCCAATCAATTCATTAAGGAGATTAGTCATTCTTTGGAAATGACAGCCCACCTGATAGACTACTACACAGACAATTTTTAGAAGTCTAAAGTAAACCAAGGTGAATATCTGTCTTGGAGACAAAGGCAGTTATGATGTTTACAAATGGAGGTGTCTGAGAAAGCATTTGTTGCCCACAGAACACATAGGTGTTTGCATCATCCTCTACATAAAGTGCTATTTTATTCATTTTTGTATTTAAGATTCTGTATGATGAAACTTGATTCACTAGTATGATTGACTTGATTGACTAGTATTTCACACTAAACTAAAATAGAAATTTCCAGGTAATTCTCTGTGAAGTGCATTTCAGTTTTTCATGACTAAGAGCTGTGCATCTGAACTTCTGAAGCTGGGGAATGACAGTAATCCATGTCTTCAGGTCCTTGAATAGATGTTTTAAATACTGAATATTATATAGTACTCAATATTACTTTAAATGTAGTTACTGGCAGCTCAGTTTCTGTCTGGTTTTGTTTTTTTGTTTGTTTGTTTTTATGAAAAAGCTGCTCCTGCATTTATCAGAGGCCCAATCCTGTAATGTGTGATGGAGACATATAAGTATACCAGTTTAAAACTGGGACTAAGGTTGACCCTTATACCTGGCCTCATCACTCCAGTAGCAACCTGTGGACCTGTCTGTGAATTTCATGGAGGTTGGATGACAGTGTCTTTGTTTTCTAGGATTACTTGTTCTCAGACTCTTTTCCTGAGAGGGCATCAGGATACGGCCCCCTCCTCCAGACAGAGAACTGTAGGTTTAACTCTCCTTTTCTTCCTTCCCTCTATGTACAACAGCTCAGCAGAGGAAAAGAGAACAGCAACCAATTTTGTGAAAATTAAGTCAGTGTTAATTAACACCTGTCTCCAGAGAGAGTGTCTGATTATTACTCTGAGAGAGCAGGAAAATGAAAATACAGATGACACAACAAATAGTTATCTGGAGAGAAAAAGGAGAACCTGGGGGCCTGTCTGATCCTTGGAAGGTTCTTTAAGTTTGAGCAACCAACTGAGGTGTTTTCTACTCCATTTTAATTCTAGAGAAAGTGTCAAAGGGAAGGCATTGTGGGTGGTGTTGCCACAGCTCCTGGGGACCCAGGGCATGTGTCTGGCCTTGCAGGCAGCAAGGCACAACAGCATGAGCCCTGTCTGGCCCTCAGCTATGTCACCACATCTCCCAGGGAGACAGCAATCTCCATATGCACTTGCACATGAGACCTTCTTATCCCAGGTTGGTTGGAGACAAATAAAGACACCCCAAAACAACGCTCCTGTGTTTCCTTCTCTTCACAGACTCCCCTCTCCCATAGCTGGTTTCTTTGCAAAAAAAAAAAAAATTTACTTGGGAGTAGATTGTCTTTGGAGGTATTTCCCAAGAGCTGCTTGGGATATCTGTCCCTTAGATATACTTCACAACCTTCCTTTGCTTCTTGTCTGAGAAGTCGTCTTTTTGAGACACTCTTGAATTACTTTGTCCCTTGTAATTTGACTTCTTTTATGAAATAACCCTTTAAATCACCTGCTAGTGAACGGATAAGGTTTATGCAGGTTGCAAATATATGCATTATGTCATAATTTAATTTGTTTTCCCATACATGTCACAAAAAGTTTAGTAAAGCAAAATCTAATGAATTGGCATGATGGTCCTGTTCATGGGCTTTTAGTATTGCAAAAATCTCTCTCACTTGGCTGGAACATCAAATTTAAATTTTCCACTCAAAAGTGGTAGGTTTTAAACTTTTGAAACTCTAAGTACAAGAAACATCTGCTCTCAAGGTATGTATCAGTATAAGTACAATTGGTACTCTGAAAGATGTGTTTCCTTCTTACTACCATAAGCTCAAGACAAAAATGATAATTACAGAAAAAAATATAATTTAATAGGTTTCAATTTCTTATTTCAATTAATGACCTTACAATGTTATTTAGGGAAGAATTGTCTAATAAACCTGTGGAAAAGGTAACATTTTCAGGAAGATGAACAATCAGCAGCTATTTATGAGGACAGTGATGATTTTTCAAAACCTCTTTCTTCACTTGACTGAAGATTACATCGAGGTCTTACAGCAGGACAGCCAACATACTAAGCCTACTTTTTAGATAAGACAGGAAACACACAGTCGCAAGTGCTTCCTTTTTGGGATCTCCCTGAAGGAGCTGATTCTGTCTAATAAGAATTAATGGTAATGACATTTTTCCAGTCAGACCAACAGAATAGAGGGAGATTTGAATATTATGAATGGTAAAAGGTTACTTAAACTCATTCAGATTTTAGGACATAGGACATGGACTAAACTTTGAAGGTTAGATAATATGATCTTCAGTCTGAAAGCCCTTTTATTCAATGAAACCAGCCAGTGGACTGCACCCAAAGACATCTGAACTGGGGAATCAGTATACAGAAGTGTACATGTGAGCGAGAGCTTAATTTGATTATCTGCATGTAGACATCTTCATTTAGAAATCTGAGGCATTCTACCTGGCCTGAAAAGAGCAGATCTTCCATAGGTCTTTGTCACATCTGCCAGACTTTTACATGCTCTAGGGCTTTGTTTGATGTTGCATACCATTTAAGTATTCAGCTAAAGTAAGGTGATAGCTCTAAAATTCCCATTATAACCCACAGAGGTTTAACACCTATTGCATATAACACCTAGGGAGTGATTCATCTGACCAGACATGAACTGTCTAAACCAAACGTCTAGTACCATTTCAGATGCCCAGTTTTACACAGAACACCTGCACAGGCAGGTGGATGTGACCCCAGAGCTAAGGCTGAATGTCCACTGTAACACAAAGGCTCATAATCAGAAGGGTGGCAGTTGGAAGCTGAGTTCCATGTAGGCTGGGGGAAATCAAAACATCTGAAGTGACATTAGAAACTTATGGTTAGGCAGTTAATTCCCATCATAAAGGAAGTATTTAATTTCACTTTAGGGTGAGCTGAATTGCTGTCTCATATCTATTTTCTGCTCTGATTTTATCATATCACTATGTTGTGAGCTCTTTACACTACAGTTAACAGTTGTCTTAATCTGTAGGTAGGTACCTAAAACAGGCTATAAATCTGACTTCTAGACTTGGCTTAAACCTAGAGAAATAAAGAAATGAATACCAGTCTGAGTAAAGTTTGCCAGTATCTGATTGCTGTCTGCATCAAAATAACCGAATGTACTCGAATGAGACAAGTACTCATAGCCATGCAAAAGATAAAGAGCCTATATTGGTACATTAGCTCATTTCTCTTCAGCTAAGTGGAGTATACTTCTTTCCTCAGCTATGTGGCAGATGCAAAGATAAAAGTCCAAGCCGTTCTCGTTACCTTCCCTCCAGCCAGGCTCTGCTTAGGCGTCTCACACTCAAGAAGTCTCAGAGACAGAAAGAATCATTGACAGCTCAGAACAGCACTGAGGTCTGCATGAGGGAGCTATTCATGTCCCTGTGCACCTGCAAACAAGCCTAGGAGTTGGCAGAAATCTATTTCATAATGTTTCCTTTCCCAGATAACCTTTGATAATCATACTCCCAATTGCTTTTTCAAAATTAAATGCTATAATTCCCTACTTGGCTTGAACATCCAAACTGTGCAGTCATCTAGACAAGGGAAGTGAGAAACTGCTGGCTTCAGTGGAAAGAGGAGAGAATGTCACAGAGGAAGTAAAATGGACTTGTTCTAATGAAGCTTAGCACCTGCACTCACAATGATGTAGTACTGTGAGTCCAGTCTGCAAGATCCCACTAACACATAATTTTACACCGCGGTTTCTTGTGGGACTAGACAATCCTTCCAAAGTTAGTCAATACTGGGAAATTCAGGGGTTTTAAAAGGGAGTTGGTTTTTGTTTGTTTCATTATTCCTACATTTTTATGTTCCTATTACTGTGAAAACATAATATATTAAAATACAATTTCATATTATGCTGTTTGCATTTCCCACTGTCTCATCCATTCCACTAAAAGACTGCACACATATTTATCTACATTGACTCAATTTAAAATGATATATACATAAAATACAGATATGCCCTTTAGTGTTCTGATTCTGGTATTTTATCCATTTTAATACCTCTGATTTCAGCTGCACATTCTGTTCTCTAATTTCTGCAGGGACTCCACTGTAACACACACTCTATGACCCCACATGGATGAAGAAAAAGGAGTATGAATCTACTTACATTCCCAGGTAAACTATTGAGATCAAGTTATACCAGATGAGATTCCCAAATCCTTCCATAATATTCTTTCTATGTCATTTTAGACTTTGAAGCAGGAGGATAGGTTCCCAAGGCAGAGAAGGGATTGAAAGGAGTCAGAGTCCTAGCATCATCCTGCCTCTGAGCAAAACTGACATGATGTAGCAGCATGTCAAATTTGGTACTGTTTGAAAGCAAAATATTGCTGTGGCAGAATGCAAAGAGAAAGGAAGCAAGGAACTGGCATTTTAAGGGATACTGTTGTATCTTATGGTTCTTCCTAGCATTTGTGCTCATTCTAATTTTCAGATCTGAAGAATCTGTCAAAATACTGCTGCTTCTACACAGGATTTAATTTTAAGAGGCAAATGTGAAGCTCTGAATACCTTCAAGTTGCACGCAGAAAAAGAAATCCTGTCCTTTCGCAGTCTGTACTCTTCAAGAGCTCAGAATTATGTGAGATGGAGGTACTCACAACATACAAAAACTGTTCAAAATCTCACTAGACTGTGAACAAGTCTCTTATTTATATTGTCTCAGTGTGCAAAAGTGTGAAAAAAACTAGCATGCCAGTCCAAAAAATGCTGGAGTTTCTCATCCTTCTGCATCACTAATAAAATATGTAGTGAAAGTTGTCGTTTGTTTTCAAAATCCAAAGTGAGAAATGTTAGTACAGACATTACTGTACTGTAACTACAAAAAAAAAAAAAAAGAAAAAGATGATGCTTGATTCTTTCTCCTGGTTTGTACAGTTTAAGAGGAGAGAGAGATGAAGATGCACTGGGGGTAGCATACCGCTGAATTCTGCTGATTTGTTTAGACTTATGGACTTCAGATATGAAATGCAAATATTTGCTGAAGACTGAAGATGTGTGCTTCTGATATGTTACATTCAGAAAATGAAGATGTTGAAAGGAGGTGTATTATATACTTTTTAAAAAGTTGCTGTGCACAGTTGCTTTGTCACTTCCCAGGGTATGCTTTTATATCTCCTCGGCCCTCTTCCACTGAGTAAATGTTCCTTAGAGTGAGTTGCTAGTGAGCAACTTACTTCATTTTTCTTTTGACAGACTGAGTTGAAGGGTCGCTACAGCATGCACCTGAGGTGCAGGTTGGGCATGTGCTGACTAAAGAAGCATTTCCTCATTTCTTCACTTAAATTGCCTAAATTAATTTAAGAAATTTATATTTTCTTAATTAGATGGACATTTTTCCATCTAATGAAAGAAAAACAGTCAGAGGATATAAGAAGGACCAGTAAGAAAACTCTTAAATTAAGCTAAATTATAATTAATAATTGGAACAATTTCAGAATATGCACTCCCAGTGAATAAAATCATCTTTCAGCATTCCAAAAATGTAATCAAACTGAAAGGATGACATTGTCAAAATTGCCAAATTTCTGTCTTCTTTCTTTTCTCACTACCAAGTTAGACCAAACAGCTTTAGGTGGCATTACCACACATTTTTAAGAAATATGGTCAATTGTTAGGCTACAGGTCTTCTCTCAAGCACTTTCTTCTTTGACTTTCTTGCTGCAGCAAAGCTGCAAAATGTCAGCTTCAGGAAATATGGTACACTTAGGACTTGTCTGTGCATAGATCTCACAAGACTATGGATCATGAAAATATTTGGAAGAACTTCCTGCCTTTGGAAAATTTTATTCTGTTTGGTCATTAAACTTGGTGATGCCAAAACCAATCTTTCTTTCTGCACTGATTTCCATATATTGCTTGGTTTTACCAGTTGCTGATTAAAGCAGAAAATTTCTGTTCTCTTTGTTCTGTTCTCTCCTACTTATTTGCTCCAAAGGTATGATACCTCTTTTTTTTTTTTTTTTTTAATACTCTTGTTGTTCAAGTACTTCAATCTTAGCTCAATTCTATCCATCTTACTTCTTTGTGATGATTTTTATTCCTTGTTATCATTTATATGTAGGATATATTTAGTTAGGTTATGGTATTTTACAAGTTTGGTTAAATGATGACTTATAACAAGACAGTATGTCTTTATCTATCTAAAGTCTAATTACTGGTGATCTGGATCAATCCTGTGCAGCTGTCCACCTCTGGTTTTGACTGACCTTGTATATCTGTGAAGGAAGTGGACTTTGATTCCTATACTTGTCATACACATGCAATTGTCACTTCAGGTAAATAATAAAAGATCAATTCCTTGCTGAACTCCAGTTTGAAATGGACTAGAAAGAGGTATTTAATAAAGAAGATGAGAGTTAGTTTCATACAAATGTAGTACCAAACCACTAGGCTTTTGCATGCTCAGTTCAAATCAACATCTTTTCTGGGTCTCGCTGAAGCAGCCCACAGCACATCATAACTTATGTGTCCATTTTTGCTAAATGATGTTCAGGTGCACATGGACTCCTAGCATCTGTGATAGTAAATACGTAACATGTTCTCTGCTGCCTTGAACCAAATCCAAAGAAATAATAGATGAATATAATGAACACTGTTTTGGTTTCTATAAAATGGTGCATAGTTCAGTCTGGAAATAAGAAATGGAAGAGAAGCTTGAAAAAGTACACCCTTAACAACCCCTTTATTACTAAATTAAGGTTAGATAATTCATGAATAGGTTTCTAAAACCCAGGTGTATATACATTTTCTTTTTACTGTCCTTTTTGCCAGTAGTGGCCTATATAGTGGCAGACATTTTCCCTTTTCTCAATTTAAGAAGACAAACAAGAGAAAGAAGTATACATCTGTGAATATTCATATACATATAGCTCTTAATTCTTGAGTTTAGAAGAAGTATTTCTAGCAGCAGACAAGTATGGTTACTTTTAACCCATTCAGTATTTATTCCTGTTATTAGAGTATTGTGGCATAAATTGAAGTTATGTATTAAATTGATCCACTAAGTAATTTAGTTTAATTATTAAATTTGATTCAATATTTAATTTGGTTTAATAAAAGTGGGCTTCCATAAATGTATGTGTTTAACTGATATATATTGGGACTGTATAATTTTCAATAGATTAAATATTTAATAACGAACACTTTGAATTATTCAGTATGCAGACTAGATAACTGATCTACTCTTTCAAAATAGCGGAAATACAAATGGCACATTATAATAATAACATATTTCCAACAAAAAATATGTATAAAACCCATTGAACCCATTGTTGGTTCATTTCCAGTCAAGCAAACCAATCTTTGCTTAATGGAATCGACCATTGAGAATTCATCACGAAAGCTCCCAGAGCTATTGTAACTCTAATATAGCTCACAAAAACGACACTATTAGAAAATGCAGAATACTGTGGTGAAAAATGATTTTAAAAATTACTATAACAATATAATTTTCCTCTGTCTTTTGTGAAGAGCTAAATGTTCAGAAGATTTGCAGCTAATGGTGGCTTAGTATTCTGGAAGAGATTCAAAGAGAGGAATACTCAGAGTAACAGTTAAATTGTCTAATCAAAATATATATTTCATGTTGATGTTGCATCATAAGGAAACTTCAGAAAAAGATATAATTTAAATGAATTTCAACACTCATCTAATTTCAGGTGTATGTGTCTTGTCAGCTGAAATAAATGGGATAATACCCAGCCAAAGCTTAAATTTTTTACTAAGAATGTGGACATATATAAGCATATGACTGTGCTGAACGATTAATGTGCTTCAGAAATCATATATCATATAAAGATCCCACTCCTTGAATTCCAGCAGACTAGATCTGCGCTTTTACTAGAAAATATCTTATCTGAGTGCCAGTGAAGACTGTAAACATTTGTGATCTTGTTTATGGTATGGCTATAGAAATGCTTTTGCCAGCAAAACTGATGGAGCGGCAGAGTGATGAAAGAGCTCGTAGCATTGTCAGATGTGGAGCCAGCTTCTTTGACAATGAAATTGCTTCTTAATAAGGGGAGAGTCAAGTTTTTAATCTGCAGAAAAGAGAAGTAGAAACTAAAATATTAAAGCTGGTACAGAATATTCTTATTGCTAAAGTCAAGTTTAGGAATGTATTATGTTATCTTGTATACTGTGAATTTACTTCCTCTTTGGAATCTATGCTGCTTTCAGGTAAACACTTTCTAATCCATGTCCAGTAGAAAAACCAATGCATTCCTTATCCTCAGTCAATTAAGCTTTTGCGGGCAGCGTAAGAGGCACTAGGTCTCAGCAATCTGCTGTGCAAAGCTTTGGGGGCAGCGAAGTCTACCTCTCCACCAGTCATGTGTTCTCCTCTGCACATAGTCATCATAGAGCTCAGGAGAGGAAAATCATTGATTCTCAGGGAGATTTTTAAGTCATGAAGAGAAAAGGAGTATGAATATGACTAGGTTAATTCCTCCTTTGGTTAAAAGTTATGGAAATGAAGTATGTGTCTTTTTGTCCATAAAAAGGTACTTTCCAAAGCACATTCTAATGCTGATAAAAACAGTAATAAAGGTTCTTCAGCACATACCAAACCAATTAAATCTGTGGAATTTCACATGAAGCACAGGTGGCCACTGTGAAAATTTTGCAGGCATGTAACCTTAGAAACCAAATCAAAATAATAAGAGTAATATGTATAAATAAGTAATGCCAATTGATAAATCCATGTTCACTTTATTTTGTTGTGACAGGAACATATTTCCCCACACGTTTTTGTAATATCAATATGAGTTTAGATTATCAAGGTTTTTGATGCCCTTAAGAGATTACTCTTGGCTTTAAAGCATATGAGTTTGTAAATAACCTGATAGAAAGTTATAAATGGAATAGTGGGAAAAGGAGCTATTTTACTGCTACTACAAAATAGCAGAACATTTTGCTACAAGAAAAAGCTAGTGAACTTGTTCTGGTAAAAAAAAATATTTTAAAAAATAGATTGCTAAAGGGATGTGAAAAATAGAATTTGTCCTTGTTATTTTATTTGTTATGCAGTAGGAAAGGAAATGTTACCCTTATCAGATCAAACAGTCTGACATAAGGATACATACATTTTTGGAATCAGAATTTAAAAAAAAACCTGAAAAAAAACCCCTTTCTTCATCTGAGACTCATTTTTCAGTCTACTGTTGCCAAGAAAATAGTATTTTTAATAAGAATGACCTAAATCAAATATCTTTCTATTACAGAAATCTAATCATTTTGTAACTGCTTAGTAAGAGACAAAGTGGATTTTCAAAACTCTAGTCATTAATATTTCAGTTCCTGAGAAGAAACAAAAATGAAAGTATAAAAATAACCAGTCTATTATATGAAACTTAAGCAATAAATGTTTTTGAAAAAATGTTAACTAAAATAAAACATAAAATGCAAATATTAACTCTTAGAGATTTATTATCTTTTTTTTTTTTTCCCATCAAGATAATGAGGAATTGACAGGATATATAGAATCTAACAAATTTCGTTAAGTTTCAGTTTTTTCCTGATTTTGAATCAATTAACATATTGAAAGACAGAAAGAATAAATTTCAAATTGCTGCAAGAAGCCCACTCCGGTATGACATAAGAAATTATTCTTACTGTAGCCTTTTCTGTGATGGGACATGACTCAGTTTTATTCAGTACCATAATTCTGACTGAAAATGTGGAGTTTTTTCACTGTTTGCACTCAACAGGACCATAGTAGAGTAAGGATATTTATATAATCTCACATCCCTTTCTAGCGTGAGTTATCAAAGCTTTGGGTGTTGAGAAATCCTAATCCCCACAGTAGCCTCTGGGAATCCTCAAGTGTTTTCATCATGATGTGAAAAGTGTAGTCATACCCCAAATTTTCAAATGCTTCTCAAGAACCCTAAAGGAACAGAAATGGATGTGAGAGAAGGGGGAAGAAAGCACATGACATGCAGGCTATGTTAATTTCATTTTGCGAGTCATTTGCAATTTCATGCTTTTGCTGAATTTTAAATTGCATCAAATCGCAAACCTACAGCTAAGACCAGCAGTTATGGGTTTCAGTTAGGATAATCTAAAACAGCTGAAAAATGGTATTGGCTGAGATAATGCATGTGGAAGTGCCTCAGTCAGATTTCTACACTTGCATTGATTAGAAGCTTTAGCCAAAGCCCCTTAGCGTGCACTATCCATTGAAGTGAGGTTAGTCACCAAGCGCAGAAGGCATGTCATATGAAGATTGAGAAGGAGTTAGCATTTCTTATCTGCTAACATGACCTTTACTATCTCAACCACCACTCGGAAAAAATAGGGAAAATGAAGGGGAAAAAAAGAATAATAAAAAAAAGAAACCCACAAGAAAATCTTGAGAACAGATCTCGCTTTTTAAAATAACTCTTCTGTTGTTAGCTTTTTAAGCATCTGTGCCAGATTTCATATGATGCACACTCCTGATTATTGCGTGCATGAACACACATGCACACACACACACAAATTGAAAACATAAAGTATAAAGAAAGATGAAAAATTCCATGGAGAAACATATATCCATAATTTTGGATGAAACTCATGTGAGTGTATGAGACTGTGCTGGCAGCATGCTGAAACTGTCATTAATGAAAAGATGATTTAGCTTTTATATTAACTTCACAAACCTTCTTTACACAGTCTGAAATAGTCCAGTGTATTGGCAATGTTAATGTTCCGTTAGTTTAATTCTTCACTAATGGATTAATTCAATTTATGACAAAAGAAGCATTTAACTGTCCAGTTTTGTTTGCCTTAAATCTATATAAACTTGAAATACAGTCTCTTTGACAAATGAGGTTACTAGAAACTAAATGGAAAATCTTATTTGCCACCACAGTGGTGACATGAAGAATTGCAGCCTTTAGCTCAGGGCTACTAAGCTCTTAATAATGAGAGAAAGGTACTCCATCTTCACCTATAGCCACAATTACAATGAACAAAAATAGCTGCCAAGGCTTCTACAAAAAATATTCATGACAGTGTGAAAAATATTGATTTTAAAAGCCAAGAAATGAAATATCTTCTAAAGTGCTCCATTCAATCTAGTTATTATTTTCCAAAAGAGGTTGAGGACACCACAAAGCATTTTGCAGGAATCCTACATTAAAAATAAATCTTCCCCAAAACAGCATAAACAAGCAATTCCAAACTCTCCATAAATTAATGCAGCTCCTGAGTGACCAGGTCACGTGCAAAATGTGCACCCTGACCTCGAATTATGTCTGAACAGTGAACCCTGATCCATTCTTCTTTCCTCCCCCCTCTTTTTTTTTTTCTTCTACCCTAAATAAAAGATGAGAGAAACGTCTACATGTGTGTGAACCCCTGGAACGCGATGGCAGAGCCTATTGCTCTGAGCTGCTCGGTGCGTCATGCCGTGGCACTGCATGCTGATTCCGAGCCGCTATAGTCATTGCATGTTGGATTTGCAATGTGCTTCTGAGCTATTAAACATGTCATATGAGATAGCAAAGCCCACAGCTCTGTCTCCCCATGCATTTCTCTCCATCAGAACATTCCTTTCTGTCCTTCCCGTATTAGCGTACTGTATCTGTTTGGTACACAAACGCAGGAAAGAATGGCTTAATTTTGAAGAGAATACTGCTTTTATTGCAAAGTGTGAAAAATAATGGTCAGGGAAACATGCTATGTAATCTTAGATGTTACAAATCCTTTTAGATACGTATCTGTACTTTTCAAGTTTAACTTTGATAGTAGGTACAAATTTGAAAGGCGTCTAGGTACCTCATTTCCACTGAAATCACTGGAAGATAATAAATATCTTTAACAATCTAAGTCTATGTAGTTTCAGAGCCTAAGCCTTCATTTTGAAAAGGGACTTAGCAGCAAAATGTTAAAAGCATTTAAGATGTGAATGTAAAGATGTAGACAGGTACCCTAATGAGATTTTCAAAGTGACTAACTCCCACTGAAATCAATCTAGCCTAAGTCCCTTTGGCTTTCAGGAGGATTAATGATCCTCTGTAAGTAAAATTCTTTTAGAAATGGGGCTTCTCTAGTTTCAGAAATCTTACCAGTGCTCCGCAAACTACAGTTCTGTTATTCTAGGACACAGTTTTTAGCTTGTTTGATGTATATCTTTATTTGGTATCTTCTTGCCCACATTAGCCAGAAATACAGTTTCAGTCATCTCCAAATTGTTCATCTGTTTGTACCAAATTAAGTCAGGACTCAGTTCTCAAGAAATCAATAGTACTGCATGTATTTTAGCCCATAGTTCATAGGTGAGAAAAATGATGAGTCAGGTTCATGTCCTTCCTGAGAGCATCTGAGTACACGAGTCCCAATTTCATAGTGTGTCCTAGCAAAATAGACAATTATTAACACAGTGTTTTATTATAAGATACTTGGTACGTGGTATTACAAGAGGAACTGGCAGAAAAATATTTTGAAAGTCATTATACTTTGGCAATTAAAATTACTTGTTATGATGTGAGAGACTGAAGCTGAAACCCACACCATTTCTCTTTTCTTCCAGACTGGAGTAGATTTACTAGGAGAAATATAAGACAGCGCTGTGACATCCCTTAAACACACTGGCGGCTATCTTCTCAATCTTCCTGCATGGCTCCTTAATCTCACACATTCCAAACCTTGCCTATGGCTACCTTGAGGGTGTGAGGATGTGTTTCATCAAACAGGACCTGAGATTCATCCCACTTGACTTGATCATGTATGTTTATATTTACATACATACACATGTGTGTACATATATATGCATACTTACATGTGTCTAAAACACCTGAGATACATCAAGGTTTAAGTACTTCTTCATTGTGCACTAGTGAGGTGGTGGAAACCCAAGCTAAAAGCTAGTTACCCTGTTTCTAGTAATCTTGTATCTTCCTTATGCCCCAAACATATCATTTGCATGAAGAGGAATTCAGGTCCATAGCTCTCTGGATATGCTGAAACAGAGACCGTCCAAAACCATCTTTGATGTGTTATCTGCTTAACTCTAAATATTTACATAGTCACTGAAAGAAAGACAGACAATGACTGGTTACTAAATTTAACTCAGAAATAGACTTCTGGGTTCACACGGCAGTTTAATAATTTATACAAAATGACACAGCTTCATCAGGAGTTATTGGGAAAAATTGTGTCAGAATACTTAAGTTCACAGATTCTCCTTCTTGATATTCTTTAAAATAGATGCCTCAGTTAAGTTTTTTGTGTTAATTGAAAGATATGTGGATTTTTTTATTAAGTGAGAAAAGTGAGGAACAGGATAATCCATTTTCCCCCTTTCTTTTGTTTACCACACGGTATAGAATAAAACAATAATTTTGGAAAGGATTATACTTCTATTTCTGGTTACTAGCTCCTGGGTGATAGAAATGTAAAATCAATTACTGGGTAAGGAATACCAATCTTAAAGGGGTGGGGGTGGGGGGAAGAAATATATTGACTAACATACAGAAAGTAAAAATTACTTGTCTGTACTTGTAGATGTTTTACCCTGATAATTTCAGGATGGGTAGCAGTGTCCTTTTTGTAAGCAGGACAGTAGAGTTTAGCAGAGCATCTATTAATTATTGGTGACAATACAGTGTGACAAAGGTATTGGTCTTTCTCAGATGTTTTAAGGAAGTATAATAATGCCAGAAAATAAATGTCTGTATTGGTGTCATGGTTAAACCCCAGCTGGTGTCTAAGCACCACACAGCTAGTTGCTCACTGCCCTGCCCTGGTGGGATGGGGGAGAGAACCAGAAGGATAAAAGTGAGAAAATCTGTGGATTAAATTAAAACCAGTTTTAATAGGTAAAGAAAAAGCTGTGCATACAAGCAAAGTGAACCAAGGAATTTATTCACTACTTGCCATCAACAGTTAGTTATTCAGCCATCTCCAGGAAAGCAGGGGTCTCTCGCACATAACAGTTACTTGGGAAGACAAAATGCCATCAGTATGAATGACTCTCCCTTTCTCCCTCTTCCTCAACCTTTATATGCTGAGCCTGAAATCATATGATATGGAATATCCCTTCAGTCAGTTGGGGTCAGCTGTCTCAGCTATGTCCCCTCACAATATC
This sequence comes from Rhynochetos jubatus, assembly GCA_027574665.1. Taxonomy (NCBI): domain Eukaryota; kingdom Metazoa; phylum Chordata; class Aves; order Eurypygiformes; family Rhynochetidae; genus Rhynochetos; species Rhynochetos jubatus. The sequence continues at coordinate 84,600,859 of CM050650.1, read as the reverse complement.
TTGTGCACTCCCAGACTACTTGCTGGTGGGGTGCAGTGAGAAGCAGAAAAGGCCTTGACTCTGTGTAAGTACTGCTCAGCAGTAACAGAAACATCCCTGAATTATCAACACTCGTTTCAGCACAAATCCAAAACACAGCCACATATCAGCTACTATGAAGAAAATAAATTCCATCCCAGCCAAAACCAGCACAAATGGTCACTGTGGAGTTACGGAACAAGTAAAGCTATCCTATCAAGCAAAGACCAAGCAAAGCATGGTATTTTTAGGACCCTATTTGATATTCTTTTGAAAAAGATTGTTTGAACTGAGCTGGTATTTTATTTTTAAGCCCCTTTTAGTTCATACTAATATAATCAGGTACATAATTTTTCCCTCCAATATCAGATTCATGTATCTGAACCAAAAAACTGTAAGTGACAAAGAACTATGTTAAAGCGCATTATTGTTAAAGCAGTGCTTTTTGTGCATTCATTTCAGGGAACACTAAGAAAATGCTTATGCCTGGTTTGTTTGTTTGCTTGTTTGTTTGGTTTTTTTTCTCCTTAGACAAATATTCAAAAAGAACTGAATCCTGTCCTAAAGAAAAGTCTTATACAAGGCTTGTGTAGAAAAAAATATCGAGGATGCAAATGGCCTATAGGCTTTGCACAGCACTTCTGCCACAGACTGGATTTTATTCTTGTTGAAAAATGTCTGACAATGATTTTTGTATTAACTTTATTACTGTATGAGTATGTATCAGGGCAAAGCTATGGACAGATGCTCTAGAGACAATAGGAAGTTAATGGACCTTATCTATAGTTGATGTCAAATACTGTAGCTCCACCAAAATCAATACAGTTGTACTGGCTTCTGCCAGCTGTGGGCCTGGTGCCAGGACTCAGCCTTGAGGAACATCATGCATGATGCAATGTCAGGAACTGCACTGCTGGAAACAGTAAGCCTCACCCTTCATTTTTTTATTCGGGATGCAAGATACACAGTTTTCACCCTATGTCATCTTTTGAACTCAGCAGGATATGTGGCATGAAATTAGAAAGGGTTACAGAACTGGCTTTTGAGATAATATGCCTCTCTTTGTGTTTGGACTCAAATCCCATTCCTGCTGAATTCAATGAACATTTATAGCAAAGCTGTTTCACCATTTTAGCTTCAGTTTCACAAGTCTTTGTGTTTTATTGGCTTTTTCTGAAGCTCCAGATCCTCTGATTATTCTTCAGTCTCAACCTCTATTTAAAACCAGCATGTTTTAATTTGTCATTTAGTCCCTAAAGACTCAAGTCTGTTAAAGCAAGTATAAATAATTCCTTTAAAAACCTTCATGATTTTAAACTGAGCTCAGGAGTTGGGAAGCTTGAGTTGTGATTTTGTAATTATTTGGGATTGGCATTTTCTTTCAGACTGATCCCCTGACATGACAAATAGCATGTTGAATACAGCTGCATCAGGAGGACCCAGAAGGTATTGCCTTTCAACTGCACAGGCATAATTCACTGGGCTTCCTGATGTGCCTGAGTGTGTGCATGGGGATTTTACTTTTGAAGAGAGTTGGAGAGTTTATTCACACCTCTTACCTAGCAGTTATGTCTGCCATCCCAGTGATGTGGAGGAAAATAAGAATACCACTCTGATGAATATTCATGCCTGATGAATAGTTTTAACATTTCCACAGCTGGACTCTGGCTGAGCAATCACAGCAGCAGTCAGAAAGTAATATATGTGAAATGAAGCTATTTTCAGGCTACATTTTCTAAATCAAATTGCCAGCTGAATGCTGATAGTGATGGATCAAATACTGTAGCCTGCAGTAAGTAGGCTCATACTGCATGAGCAAGCACACATAGATAGGAGACTATTTTGCAGTGATTCTGCTTATATAAACATTGTTATTCTTGTCAATAGTATTATGCAACATCTGTAAAAAATGACATAAACCAGTTGCAAATGAGACTTTCCAGGTGTGCTGGTTTTGGCTGGGATAGGGTTAATTTTTTTCATAGTAGCTGGTATAGGGCTGGTTTGGATCTGTGCTGAAACTATGCTGATATAACAGGAATATTTTAACTACTGCTGACCAGTGCTTGCACAGAGTCAAGGCCTTTTCTGCTCCTCACCCTACTCCACCAGTGAGTAGGCTGGGGGTACACAAGAAGCTTGGAAGGGGACACAGCCAGGACAGTTGACACCAAAGAAAGAATGAGGAGGGAGGGAAGTGCATGCGGGGGGCGGGGATGGGGAGAGCATTTGGAGTGATGGCATTTTGTCTTCCCAAGTAACCATTAGCATGATGGAGCATTGTTTTCCTGGAGATGGCTGAACACTTGCTTGTTGATGGGAAGTGGTGGAGGAATTCTTTATTTTGCTCTGATTGTGTGCATGGCTTTTGTTTTCCCAATTAAATATTCTTTGACTCAACCCATGGTTTTCTCACTTTTGCCCTTCTGATTTTAGCCTCCAACCCACTGGGGCAGGGGAGCGGGTGAGCAGCTGTGTGGTGCTTAGTTACCAGCTGGGGTTAAAAACTAGGACACCATGTCAAAGAAACATCAATATCTACAGACAGGAAACGGATATGTTTACCTGAGTAATATTCTTTTTTTTCTTAATAAGTGATTTGTAATAACTGAATCAATTTTCCTTGGTATGTTGAATTAGGAAGAAAAAGCTGATTTTTGATTTTTTATTTTTTTTTAGAAAGGAACAACTACATTTGTTAGCTCTACAGTTGTGTTAGAAATTAATATATTAACCAGTCAGCATAAAAGGGCTTATCTGAAAGTACTCATACTGATAGCAAAGATTCCTGGCAATAATGAGAAATAAAAATACAAAATTAAAAAGAAAGAAAAGAGATGTACAAGAATAAAGGAAAGATTTACTTGAAATAATCTAGTAGAATGTTTATTCATAATTAAGACGTCTCTTCCATACTCTGTACTTCCTCATCTACTTCTTCTGATGAGAAATTCCATGCTACCTAAATAGCAAGGACAGAGTTCGTCAAAGGGAGTTGGTGTCATGAGTGTCATTAATTAAAGACTAAGTCTTAAGTACATTAAATTGACTGAGATTGACTTTTGGCAAAAAACTTTTTGTGGTACGTATCTTCCTTTTCTTCCATGTACGAAAATTTTTTAATGAAGAATACCTTTCCAATTTTTTTCAAAATATTCAAATACAGATAATATTCCATTTTTAACTACACATTTCTCTCCTTATTGTGGGATTTGTGCTTCTCTAGGCTATTCTGTTTTCAATAACCTATTACTTTAATGAACTTCAAGATCTGGGGTAATAATTTTCTTGGTGAGCTGTACCTCAGGGTGAGCATTCTTCAGAACATTTCAACAAAAGATGTTATGTCAGATGTTTCCTGGGAGGTGAGGAAGGCAGGCAAAAGAGAAATTTGTTTCACCATATGAAAAAAATTCTGGAGATTTTAAAATAAAAGACACCATGCTCCACAGAAGGGATTTGAAATTAGGCAAGGAACTGGTCTCCATGAAAACCACCCTACATTTTTTTACTATTTAAACCCTTGGGGAACACTATTTTCCATGTACAAAGCGTAACACTGGCAAAAATTCATTTCCTCATTCTTATTTTTAATTTTCATATTGTGTGAGCACCCCTCAGTGCTGGAAATGTAGGGTGCAGACTTGCATATAGGAAATAGCATGCAAATAGTGACTGGATGGAAATCCTATCTAAAATGGAGATTATAAGGCAACAACCCCTTTGGGGGCAGAGAAGCAAGATCTTTAGCTAGCACTTTAAAATAAAATTATTTATCACTTATTATTACTGTAATAAATAAACAAGTAGATGATGACAATGTTAGGTGGGGACAAGCAATTCCGATGTAAACACATTGATTTGAAGAGGAGCAAGAAAGTGTGTTTTGGTGTTTTGGTTTTTTTCTTTTCTAAATTCAATCACAATTAGCTGGTTTTACTAATCCAACAAAATAATGAAAGTTTTTCACCCTTAGCATTCTTGAACATTTTAACAAGATGAAAATTATTTACGCTTGAATTTAGAAATTCTAACTTCAGAGAGGAAATGTAGCTTTTGTTTTTCACACTGAATAAAAAGAAACAAAGCAACAGAAGATATATGATTATACCCACCAGTATAAAGACAGAAAAGCTTTTGTTCCTCACTTAAGTACAAAGCAACCCAAATCTAAACCAAACCAAAATGAACAATAAAAGCAGCAGAAAGCTATAATTCAATTTCAAGTCTATACTGCTTTTATGAATAAGGTGAGAAGTGCACAAGTGAAAAACTCAGTGGGCAGATGTAGAACAATGATATAGGTTTGAATGATACTCAAATATCCCAATAACCTTATCTAATTAACTCAAATGATGAAGAGTTTTAAGATCTTAGACAAAAATAGTAAAAGAAAAAGGTTTTATCATGCTATGTCCATGCCTGTCAAGTTATTTTCTATCATAAGGTAAGCTTGAAGCTTGTCTTGGATGCGTACATTTTTCAGGATGGGAGTAATCACATGAAGTCTCTCCTGTGTAATTTTCAGATTGAATTCTGCTTTAGAAGAAGAAGAAAAAAAAAAAGACAATAAAAAACCCAAACTGCAGAATGTTACTGAGGGGAATTAGACACAAAGAAATCTCTATAATGTGAAACAGAGGCACAGTCTTACATTGTTTTCTATGTGGATTCCCATGTTTCCTCTTTTTTTCCTTGTCTTTCTCCTAATGCAAGATTTATTTCAGTTTAAGCACTCAACTATTCATTTCTGAAACTGCATTTGATGTCTGTTAGAAAACACAGGACAAGAGCAAGCTACAGACAGGGATAGCTAATAGCTATAGGTTATCTATCTTTGTGATCCTATTCTTTAGGTCATACTGTTTCTAAAATACTTTTAACTGTTTAATGAATGGGTTTTGTGAGCTGGTACATGCTGAAAGCTTTTGAGAGTAAATCTAACAAAACAAATATTACTTTTTAAGAAAAAAACTGTTAGCCTAAATTTAACTCTGAGACTTGTTCTATGGGTTTCCTTAAAAATAACATCTTTCAGTTTTCTTTTTGTAGTTGATAATGTTACCTTTTTAGCCAGAAGGATTTAATTGAAGAATAAGCTATCAAGTTGTAAGGAGATGAAGAATGAAGGTCACAGCCTTTCCACTTTATCTTTATATTACTCTAAGCCTCAAACTAGCTCCTGGGATAATGCCTGTTTCTGCAAAAATTTCTTTCCACTGATCTTTTATTTGCTGCCCTTACAATGAGAAATGTTCAAGAGTATGTAAGCTTGGACTGCACAGAAACACATCATCTGAGAAGAAGATAGCTTACTGTTGTCTTTAGTCTCACTGCAGACACAAGAAGCCCTGGAGTACAGATACTCAAAGAGATTGTTTGCTACATTTTTTTATTATTTTTTTTTAAGTCCTAAGAGATTATTAAATGTCTACTCTATAGCTTGGTTTATTATCAAAGTGGCCAGGTAATGGTAGGAAGTATGTAGGGTGCAGAGAATGTCAAATATGACTGTATTTCTCAGAAAGTAGGGCTGTAAAAGAAGAAAAGTCAGTCAAAAGGAAGAAGGGTGAAGGAAGAAGACTCCCAGAAATGCCAAAAATTTTCATTATGGGTGAATTATAAAGTGTTAAAACAATAAGTGTCTATAGGAACTTTTACAATTTGGAGAGTAGGAGAAGGGTTACTAGGCAGGTATTTTACCTCTGAAAGCTACAATGTACTTCATTTCTTATCCCAGGATGAATGACTACATTGCAGAATAACTTCTGACTTTCACATTATGAATTTGTATGCTGTTTAACAAGTGTAAATTTATAAGTAGATTCTGACAGTACATTAACAAGCTTTGGATGAAGGCAAATAAAACAGATACCAAGGGATCTGAAATGCCTGTGCTGGCTCCTTTTAACAAGTGAAAAACACTGCATAGGTCTGTCTGAAGCCTCTAGGTAAAGCTGAGCAAACAAATAAGTATCTGTAACCTCTATTTTAAATGTGCGTTTTATGACAGTTGTTTGGGGTCTCCACTTCTGTCATGTTAGCAAAAAAAACCCACAACCAAATATTACTAACATCACAGTTGTCCCATTTTTGCTGGGCTCCACACTGGTCCAGGACTCTGAAGTTTACCATATTCTCACATGCAAGCTTGTTGAAAGTTGCTTGTTACAGTAAATTTCCCTAACACTAGAAGTATCAATGACAGTCTGAAATTGGTAGATTTTAGAGATTCTCTGGAATTCATTTCCATGCTACTATTACATTAACCCCTTACAATGGTTATTCCTGTACTAGTAATTTAATTCTGGTTTTGCTAGGGATAGGCAGGCAATGCAGCACTTTCAGTCTTTCCATCACTGTTTCTCTGCCTCTGCAGTTCTTGGGTTTCCACTTTCATCTTTATTTCTTGCCAACATAGGACTCTCCTCCCTATTTTCTTCCAAGGAGAAGACTACCAGAAAATTCCATTAAAAATATATGGTCATGTGGCTTTTCTCCAGTATTCTCAGCCAGTTTTGTTTGATGGTTTCTACCTATAATCAGTGGATTCTTCATGGAATGGTTTCAGAATCATAGCAGATTCAGAGATTCTTCTTTCTTACATTAAGAAACAAAGAAATTCCAAGGTAAAATTGCAATGCCAAAGCTTATTAAAATCCTCCCCAGATGCAGGTGCATTCATAGTTGCATTTAGACTCTTGAAAGCATTGAGTTTCTTTTGATATTGCTTTTCTTTAAACCCTACAGTGTATTTCACAATTTCAATATATAAAATGTTCTTTTTTCCCCCCTCAGAAATCAAGATTGAAACTGTTAGTGGGTTAGTAAATCAAGTTTCCAAAAAAAGACACAAAGCAACACTTACAAGTATTTAATCAAATTCAGGTTCCTATTAACCACCACTTCTAAACCTTTCTAACAAGCAGTTTCTGGTTTCTATTAAAAACCATTATCAAAACTTGCAATTAAATTAATGGAACATTGTATGACTAGATACCGTCTGTAAGACATTTTTTAAGTTTGCATAGCCTCAGGACTTTTTTTTTTTTTTTTTTTTTTAAATCAGGACTTACTGTAAAGATTTCTAAAATTTGTGCAAACAGCCTCCTAGTGCCTGAGGAAGGTTCTTTTGCTTTGAAAAGGGGAAAAAAAGCCAAACCAAACCAGATCAGATTCTGCATGGCTATGAGTCTCAAGTTGTATTAATTCTTCTGTTTATGACTTGAGTGTCTGATCTGAGAGTTTTCCACTTGCAAGTGTATATCATAAACATCTTAAATCCCAGGATTAAAAGATGCAAAAGATGAGTGACCTTATTCATAACTTGATAGAGTTTCAGATCACAAAAGACCATCTAGTCTGATGTCCACAGGTCATTAATTTTTCCATGAGATATTCCTATCAAAATTCCAAAGGTTTTAGTTTGACTGGAGTGCATCACTCCCCAAGTAGACAATAGATAGAAGAAAAGTTCTATAATTAAATAGTACTTCTGCAGGGATTTGGGCAAGTGAAAAATTCTTAAGTGAACCCACTCACCAATCATTAGTGATTTCCCACAAAATCTGATGGAGGTATTTTGTAGTTGTATTAAGTGGTTCAGTTTCCTTAAACTTGGGGCTTTTTCTTTGTTTGATTGTAATCTTGTTGGTTTTTTATTTGGTTATTCTTGAATGAGATCATGCAACTAGTAAAGATGCCAGCTAATAACCAGTCCTTAAATGTACTCACTTAAAAGTCCTAGGTCCAATGACATTCATGGAACAACTTACAGTAATTACAAAGATGGCAGAGAAATATTTTGGAAGCCACAAGTTAAAAGCTTAGTCATACTCATTTCTGACTAAGCTTGTACTGAACAGTATGTTAGGAGTTTAGAAAAGTGTTCCCATAATGAGTTAAATGTGTGGTAGAAGAATTTAAGCCTAACACTTCAGGTAAAGGATCAACATATTACATGGAATTAATGTGAAAAAAGAAAAAAGGATAACTGCTAAAGTCTTTCATGTTCTCTCCTCACCAACATCAAAATGATATGTGTTAATCATGTAGGCATGCTTTTCTCACAACAATCACATGATTATTATTAATTATTTTTATTATAATTGTGTCTAGAAGCCTCAACAAAAATAAGAGCTTCATTGTGCTACAGCTGCATGAACCTGCTGGAGACAGTCTGTGCTGGTTTTGGCTGGGATAGGGTTAATTTTCTTCATAATAGCTAGTATGGGTTTGTGTTTTGGATTTGTGCTGGAAACAGTATTGATAATACAGGGATGTTTTAGTTACTGCTGAGCAGTGTTTACACAGAGTCAAGGCCTTTTCTGCTTCTCAGTGCACCCCACCAGTAAGTAGGCTGGGGGTGCACAAGAAGCTGGGAGGGGACACAGCTGGGACAGCTGACCCCAACTGACCAAGGGGATATTTAATACAATATGACTTCATGCTCAGCATAGAAAGGCGGAGGAAGAAGAAGGAAAGGGAGGGTGTTCAGAGTTACGGCATTTGTCTTCTGAAGTAACCATTACACATGATGGAGCCCTGCTTTCCTGGAGATGACTGAACACCTTCCCGTTCTTGGGCAGTGGTGAATGAATTCCTTGTTGTGCTTTACTTGTGTGCGTGGCTTTTTTTTTTTTACCTATTAAACTGTTTTTATCTCAAGCCACAAGTTTTCTTATTTTTGCTCTTCCGATTCTCTCCCCCGTCCCATCGGGGGAAGGAAGCAAGCGAGTTGCTGTGTAGTGCCTAGATGCCAGCTGGGATAAATGATGACACAGTCTCTGACCTGCAAACCCCCAGTTTAAATAGACAAGGCAGAAACGAAACATGATCTGCAGAAGTTCAGAAGGGCAGAATGGCCAGTGGACAAGAACCTTCAGCTCTATATCCACACCTAGTGTTGGGAAAAATCTGTCTTCTGGGTCTTCATGATGGTCAGATACCACTTTTTGTACTTGGGTAAGGCTTTTCAAGCAGCCGTATTATAAATTCAGTCTACCCACTTTCAAATATAGTAGGCCTAAAACTAAAGTAATAATTAAAAAATAAAAAAGGGTGCAAAACAAATATAAGAGCATGTTATTTGTCATGCTTTGTTTTTCAGTGTCACACTAGCAAATGTGCTGTATCCATTAACCTTTTTGCAAAGAGCAGAAGGTAAGCTAGTTAACATTTGACAGCTTTACGGAGTCTATTGACTTCTAATGAAAAATTCACCACTACAAGATATTTTCCTTATATCTGTCTACTTCATACAGTTTGTCACTGAGACAGCCCTTAAAATCCTCATGTTTTACTCTCCAAGGTTCCCATATTCCTTTAGCAAACACAAGCAGACTTTATCATGATGATTTATTTACTACATGAGCTTTAATTTGTTCACTCTAAGTTTACTCCATGCAGAAGATGACTTTCAGGTTGTTAGTTGATAGCATATGCGGTACAAAACACATGCATTTTGTTGCTTGGTCCTATCCAGTAGCTGAGTGGGCCTCTGTCAGACTGCTGGATGCAATGAACACTCATTGCGTGGAAAGGTTAACGGGTACAACATGTCCTTCTTGCACCTTGGAGAGCGTACAGCACGTTCCCAAAATTACAGGAAGATTAAAACCAGTGATGATATCATTGAATGCCTGTGTGAGGATGCAGGTGCTCTAATGATAAGTTTGTGACAGGATCTCAAAGGGGAGAGGTTTGAGAGCAATTCCCACTCCACAGTGTAATCAATCTTTGGACTAGCGTATAATTAATTCACCAGGTATATCACATAGTAATTTTCCTTTTCACAAAGCTTAACTGTATTTTCAAGGTAGCTCAGCAGTCCTAGTGTCTACCTGATATACCTATGATAAATAAAAGTTAACCCTCCCCCCAAAGTCTATTAAACCCCCTCCTAGAATAAAAGAACATAATATTTAATCTAACAGTAACTTTGCTTTACTCAGTATCAGGCATATACATGGATCTACTTGTTTTATACTGCACTGTGAATTGTTAGAGGTCTCAAGAATAAAAGCATTAAGAAGTAGATAAATTTTAGTCAATGACACGATAAACTTAACTATATTCCAGTTCTTCCCAGGCAAATCTAACCAGCCTAAAAATATCCAGGATGAGCACAAAAACTTGTGTATATGCAGAGAGCAAAATGAAAGAAGGGGAAATAACAGATTCTGCACCATTTAAGAAGTTGCTTCTGAAGCTCCCTAAAAAAAATTAGATTATGTCTAATCTGCTTGGAAACACATATATAGAGACTTTTCAAGAATATGCAAAAAAGCAAGAGGTTATAAATGCAAATATCATAGACAGGCTTCATGATATCTTTGATCTGCAGGTCAGAGGCAGGTGACATACTACATACTATAACCACTTGATTAAGAGTACAAAAATCCTCAGTAAATGAAATTTTAAAAGGACACATACCTACATGGCCTCAGGAAAAAGCTCTTAAAAAAACTCATTGGGGGGTGGGGGTGGGGGAGGGTAGGAAGGGGAACACACCACACCTTTAACTCATTATGGGAACATTTCGCTAAGCATACTGTTCAGCACAAACTTTGTCAGAAATGTGTAGGACTAAACTTTTAACTTGTGGCTTCCAATATTTTTTTCTGCACTCTTTTTCACTACTATAAATTGTTCTGTGAATGTCACAGGACCTAGGACTTCTAAGTGAACAAATTTAACGACTGGATATTAGCTGACATTTTTTACCACCATCTATCTGTCTTTCTTTTTCACAGACATAAAATTTCAGATCCAACACCCAGAAGCTTGGCAGTCAGTAATCCTATTGCTTTCCAACAGTAACTCCACACTGGTCACAGAGCATTCAACCTCTGTCTTGCTGTACGTTGAAACTTGCTAATCTATATATGAAAAGCTAGAATGCTTTTCTGGATATCTTTTTTTCAGTCATTTTTATCAAAGATGTAGAAAGGTATTTGATGCTCAGATACATCAAGAAACACCTTTTGCTTATGTACAAAGTGTAACTTGTGACATGAAGGGAGCAAGGCTTTCTTAGGCTCTTCTGCAGTTTTCAGAACTGATACACAACTTAACGTAGCAGTATTGTACACTCTTCTGTGCCTCTAATAATGGTATGATTCACTGATATTGTGGATCTGTATGTTGATGCATTTACTGAGGTTTAGATTCTTACTCTGAGTGTCAGCGTGCCTTCTACTGATGTCAAATGCAGCACCAAAGCGGGCTTTGGAGACAATTGCCTTGGTGGAGGTAGTCAGATGATCTTGGTGGAGGTAGTCAGTATGCTTAACACAGACTGCTGAAGAGTTAAATATTTGTCATGGATTGCATTTGCATGCAGTTTGTAAATGGAACATAACCCAGCTGCAGTTCACAGAACTACACGTGTATCAGCATGACAATCTTGAGCACGGTAAGCTCACAACACCAAGAAGAACACTATGGAGTGTCATTAAAAATTGAAAGGCTTTTTGCCTTGATCTGGATTTCTAACTTCTTGTGGCAAACATGGCTTCTTTCTGTTTTGTGAATCTTCTTATCTTTGATCTATCTTACTATTTAATTTCCTATAATTACAATAAAATATGTTTTTTGGTTACTCCTATATACTAAATTTTATATTATTCTATTTCTAATGTTTATTAGCAGGCTATTTTCCATATTGTCTTATACCAGCTTATAAGCTTAGATCTCCTTAAAAGAGTGGAGTCCAAACACCAGTTCTGCAGTGGCAGGTGCTGCTAACAGCTCCCCTCTCTGGTTCCTTGGGAAACTCTGTCCCATCCTAACAGACACAGAAGATAAGCTGGTTATTTTTTCTTTCCTTGGCTACCTCTGAGCTGAGCAGCCACTAGTAAAGCATACTACAGCTTGTCTTTCCAGCAGCATGACAGATGACAAATATATCTATCTAGCTCTCTATTCAAATCCCTAACCCACATTGCAGTTCAGGTTTTAAAATATCTACAGCTCCAACTGGAATACAAGAAGAAAGGTCATGATATATAAATATGCTTTATTGATGTAACAAGCAGGGCAAAGGGGGCAGCTCTTTGGCAAACAAACCTTTCCTATATGCTGGTTTGTATAGTAGAATAAGCTCCTTAAATAATCAAGAGGCCATCAGAGATCTCATCATTTGTTTCACAGGTAAGGCAGGTTTCTTTGACCATTATTATGCTGATATTTTATCCTAGACAAGTGTCTATGTGAACTGAGGGTAAGGGATGAATTAAAAAAGAAAAAGAAAAGCAATCCAAGTGCCTAAAACTCAACTCAAAAAGGAAACTACTGTAGAGGAAGAAGCAAAGAGATGATGGCCATTTCTTAATGAGCTATTAGAGAATTCTAACAATACTTGGAACTGTCATATAAAAAAAAAAAATGTAATTAAACAGTGTACAGTACAATACAGTTTTGGAGCTCATTCCTACAGAACTACAGATCCTAGATAAATAAAAGTATCTAAAATACCATAGAATGGTTTTCTACTCTTCTCTTCTTGAGGTCTCACATAACTTACTTGTGTTGAACAGACCAATTCCTTTTCCACATGGATCCACAGATTCACACAGTGGTAGGGGTTGGAAGGGACCTCTAAATATCATCTAGTCCAACACCCCTGCCAGAGCAGGATCACCTAAAGTAGGTCACACAGGAATAATTCCAGGCAGCTTTTGACAGTCTCCAGGGCAGGAGACTCCACCAGCTCTCTGGGCAGCCTGTTCCAGTGCTCTGTCACCCTCACAGGGAAGAAGTATTTCCTCACGTTCACGCTGAACCTTCTGTTTTCCAGTTTATAGCCATTGCCCCTAGACCTGTCACCGGACACCACTGAGAAGGGCCTGGCCCCATCTTCCTGACACCCACCCTTTAGATGTTGAGAAGCACTGATAACATCCCCCCTCAGCCTCCTCTTCTCCAAGCTAAACAGACCCAGCTCTCTTAGCCTTTCCTCAGATGGAAGGTGCTCCAGGTCCTTCATCATCTCAGTGGCCCTGCGCTGGGCCCTCTCCAGTAGCTCCTTGTCCTTCTTGAGCTGAGGAGCCCAGAACTGGACACAGCAATCCAGGTGAGGCCTCAGCAGCACAGAGTAGAGAGGGAGGATAACTTTCCTCGACCTGCTGGCCACGCTTTTGTTAATGCACCCCAGGATGCCTTTGGCCTTCTTGGCCGCGATGACACACTGTTGGCTCATGGTCATCCTGTTGTCCACTAGGATTCCAAGGTCCTTTTCCCCAGAGCTGTCCTCCAACAGGTCAGTTCCCACCCTGTACTGCAACACGGGGCTGTTCTTCCCCATGTGCAGCACTTTGCACTTGCCCCTATTGAATTTCATTGGATTTCTCCCTGCCCAGCTCTCCAGCCTGTCCAAGTCATGCTGGATGGCAGCACGGCCTTCTGGCATGGCAGCCACTCCTCCCAGTTTGGTACCATCAGCAAACTGGCTGAGAGTACATTCTAGCCCTTCGTCCAGGTCATTGATGAATATATTGAATAGTGTTGGACCCAGCAGTGACCCCTGGAGGACGCCACTAGCCACAGGCCTCCAATATTCATTGTATTTTACATACAAAACCCCATAAATTAAAATTATTCACAAAATTTCTCTAAAGCATCAAATATAGTAAAGATTAATCCTTCTTGATCTTGACTGCTTATTTGACACACAACCTTCCATGTCAGGTTCATAAACATTTAACAATAACACAGAAAACCTTCAGTTATAAAACTGCTTCCTTTTTATTTTGTTCCATTATGTATTTTCTTTCACAGACTCACAGAAAAACAGTATGGTTGAGGTTGGAAGGGACCGCTGGAGATGATCTGTTCCAACTTCCTGCTCAATCGGGTGCAGGTAGACCCAGTTGCCCAAGACCATGTCTAGAGAGTGGCTGTTGGTTGGTTATGTATGTTGTTTGTTTTTTTGTTTCTTCTTTTGTTTGTTTGGTCAGTTGGTTTGGTTTTTTTTTTTAATTTTTGGATGTGGGGTTTTTTTGGGTAAATTTTCTAGAGATAGTCTACTAATTTCTCCGGGCAACCATTGCCAATGTTCCATCGTTATCACAGTAAAAAAGATTTTTTTCTGATGTTCAAATAAAACTTTTCTTTCAGTTTGTGCCCTTTGCTGCTTTCACCAGTGAAAAGAGCCTGTCCTTGTCCTCTTTGCACCTTCCCTTTACCTATTTCTATACGTTAGAATTAGGAGCCATTAGGGTTCTGGCTAAACAGACTCAGCTCTCTCAGCTTTTCCTCATATATGAGATGCTACAGTCCCTTTACATAATTCTATTGTTTTGCTACCAACAGTAACAACATTAAAATATCTTGGCTTTATTCAAATGAGCTCAATAAATATGCAAAAATTATGGTAAGTGTAAACAGAGAAGTTAATGAAAGATAAAATCCTTGTCAAACTGCTGTGTCAGTTAATATTCTGCTATGGTTTTTCTGTCATTTCAATACACTACCAATGCAACAGGAAGTACAAATATGAAGACAGTGAGTATTATGGCTTTTCTAATGTCCAGAATATCTCCATCCATTCCTCTGTGACACTATAGTGCTCAGAACTGCTCATTTTGTATACGTGGTACACTGGCCCACTAGGTACCCAGAAACTTGAAAATATATGTGCTACAAGATGTAAAAAATTAACCTATGAATGATCTGCATAATTTTTATTTTAGCAGTTATATATGTATGCTTAATCTTTGTGACATTGCTTGGAATCATATGGCTTAAATTTGAAATTCATAATCCTTTGTCATTCAGAAAAATCCACCTTGAGAAGAGGGCATTTCTCCCCTTTCTGAGGTGAGAACTCATCACTGTGAAGATGAGAACATAGCAGATATCACTATCTTGCAAAGGGGAAAGGAATAGCCCTCCATTAGTGTTATTTATAAGTAATTAAATTCATTATATTATGGGTGTCTGGGAGAGTCCTAACAGAGGACAGACACTACAATCTTATGGTTCAGCGAGCTGATGGGAACCTTCCTGACCAAACTTCTATAATATGGTGGAAGAAGACTTTAATATATTTTGCATAAATTATTCTAGAAGGCTTTCAAGACATAATTCCCGAAAGAGAAAAGCAACCTCCTTCTCTCCCTGTCATAAATGATTACACACACTCATTCTCACAGGTTCCTATACTTTCTTTATTTTGACAAATATAAAAAAAATCCTAGACTTAATGTGGAAACAATGCCTCATTTTGCAAGAAAAACTGTTCAGAAGATCTTCTTTCTAGTCTTCATGTGCAACAAAAGCAACTGTTCAGCTTTCAAAAGTTGATACAAAAGAGGAGTGACCTGATCAGCACTTCATCATAAGTCACCTACATCAAGTATTTTGGCTTTAGTGAGCTTTTAAATAGTCCAATGGAGGGAAAAGTGCATGAAATCAGTCACCCACTTTTATCTTCTTTTGCTCTTTCTTTTCCAGATATGCAAGCTACTGATGCAAAGGCTCTAAAATACAACATAAAAAGAAAGAGCAAATACAATACCTTTGGATTAGAAAGGCAGAATCCTTCACTAATTTTTTTCCAAATTCTGATATTTTAAATTTTGTTTTCTTCTATGTTGAACTTGAGCAATTGAACATGACTAATGCGGGAATATTTTTTATCACTAATAAATTCAGGATATGCATTTTTCTTTTGATATCTGTAGATCTTAAAAAGACAACCTGGTATCATTTTTAAAAGAGCATTTGACCTAGGAACCCTCTTCTCCTTACATACTTTTAAATGCATAATCTCAGTTGTGAAAATCAGCAAATTGATAGCCATACGCATTATGATTAGGTGTTTGACAAACTTTCATATTCAAGTGGTTTAAGAGATGTGATGGTGGCCAGGTCTTGCTCAACACCTTTTTTTGGTCAGGAAAATAGTTATACCAGCTGGAGTGAACTCTGTTGGAAGTCCTAAATAACAGGACAAGACTTCTATAAATTTAAATAAACAATACAAGTTTTTGCCTTTAACTTGGGGTTGATTTAGTCATGTTATACATACTGCTTCCTTCTCAGTCCTTTTATTTCTGTTGCAGGCATTCTTATGTAACAGCTGAAATTCACAAAAGGATGCAAGGATAGCTCTGTTGAGCATTACTGAGCCCAAATTTTTTTGTGGTCACCTGCCAGGGCTCTGGTAAACACCCTAGATCCATATGTGGTGGATGAAGAGGGTAGCGTCAAAGCCTAGAAGTTGCAATTCATTTACACAGCAAGTATGTAAACCCACCAAAGGAAAATACCGAGTGAATATAACCCTCAACCTTCACCCCATCAGGCTGAGAGTGGAGCCACTGAAGAAAAAAAAATCACAATGAAAAATATTTCATTAAGCAGAAGTATCTGTCACAATCAAGCTACTTTTAAATTTTTTCCTCAGTATGGAGTGGTACAGCTCCTGGAGTCAGGCACTGAAGCATGTCCTACCTGGTAGACAAAGAACAAGGAGGAAACAGAAATCTGCACTTTCTGAAGCTGTGTATGTCAAATTGATTGTAAAAATCATAATGCCAAAGAAAGAGTAAGCAAGACAGAGGATTGCATGAGAAAGAGAGCTCCAAGATTTCGTACATGTTTTCATTTAAGGGTCACTCAAGGATGCTGTTTCTTGTTGCTGACCTTAAAACTTCACATTGAATTGAAAAAATGATGCCAGGAGCATCAGAAGTTCAGGAAGATAATATCCCAGGAGGCTTACTGTCATATGTCATTCCCTCCTCTTGCATTGCTTGGTTTTTTTTCTGATCGAGGCTTGAAAGAAATGTTGCCTGTCATAAACTGACCCCTAGGGAGGTTTCATCTATCTATTAGTATTCACCTATTTAAGAGAAGTAGCATGAGGCAATAGTTACCTATTTTCATCTTGAATTTTCACAAGTTTTGACAGTTTAACCTTGCATGAATATTTTAAAATGCATGTTGAACTTCTGCTTAGAAATTCCACTGGCCGTAGCATAAGCTTCAGTATTACAACTGCTCTGCTGTAATTAGGAAATAGATATCAAAATCTTAAGACAGGAACACCTGAGGTAGCATATTAAATATTTATTCAGAGTAATACATTAAGCACAATAATTTAGACAGTGAGTTATTCTAATTATGTGTCCACAAGAACCAGCTTTTCAAATCTAAATATTAAGCACTTCATGTGTCACAAAGAATGTATTTATGAGGTAAATAAGGGTCTTTTTTCAGACAAAGATTGAGAAAATTAATTTTCCCTTATTTCCATTGGTAAACAATCCAATTTAGCTGAGATCAAGGCACAGCAGCTTGCCAATTTGGGATAGTAAACCTTGTTTATGTGCCATGGCATGTTACTTTTTTTCAGTTTAAGTACTATGCAGTTGATAAGTATCAGCCATCACAGTTTCTATTACCTTCTTCTATCAAGTTACTTTACTTTCTAGATACACAGATGTTAATTCTACCTCATATAATATCACTCATGACATGAAATGCATTCTGTACATTTTTTTCATGTTCGGTTTCTTAAGGTTCTTATTACCTCCGGTAGATATACAAGATTTCCCTGTACATTCAGAAGATTATTAAAAAAAAAAAAAAGTTTTAAGCAGAACTCAAATACAGTGACGAAAATTCTGTCAGTTCATTTTCAGCGCGTCTCCATGTACTTGCTGCTCTGTGCCATTCCTTTAAGTCTTTTGCTATCTGTGACTTTTTGTAATGCAAGTCATTTTTGTCAAGGGAAAAATGGCTGTTTCTTTCAGGTCTGTTTTTGGTGGAGAGTTCAGAAAGTTCCATGTGTTCTTTGCATCTTGATCCAAATTAATTTAACCTAAATGATAAATTAACCTTTGTTTGTACTCAAGTTAATTATTTCCTGCACTTTTCTGGTCAACAGTCATAGAAGGGAACTAATTTTCCCCATTATTTTTTCAGAAATTTACAAAAATATTGATCTTTTGAAGTGTCACATATATTGCGTTTTAGAAGGAGAATGAAGATGATAGTCCCTCACCTCTTGCAGTACACACACAATAGATCCTCAATAGTTGATTTTGTTGTCACAAGAAATTATATTTCAAAATATTTTTTCTTTCATTATGGCACAACAGGTCTGGAGAGTTCACTTTTATTTGTGGAAATGCCTGCTTTTCTTTTAAAGCAAAAATTGCAATTCATACACACACATCCATAAAGTATTCTTACAATAATTACATTTCTTATTAAAAAAATTGAAAAAAGAAAATGTTAGACTATGACTTTTTTCCCCTATTATTTTCCCCATTATTGCACAGACCGGTACTTTATCATCACACATTAGTTTATGCGTTTTTGTATGCTCCATGATAGTTTGCTTGTGAATGCATATTTGGCTAAATAAGTAAATAAATAATCAAAAAGATATTTACTTTTAAATGGGGAAGGGATATAATATGCAACATTAAAGTATTTTTTATTGCATATTAAACAGAAAAGCTTTTTTTTCCTATTTCACTTTAAGATCCCACCCTCATTTCCCAGAAACATGAGCCTTTGTGCCAGCATCCAAAGGAGGAAAAGTAATAACCAACTGGGACAGAGACATTCTGTCATTCAACACTATGTATCTGCATTACTCTGGTTTTAAATTGCTTATTGTTCAGTATGAGCACTGGGATTAAGAGTTTCAATTTTTCTTTTAAGAAATCCCAAATATGGTCAAAAGTCAAATGGAAAAAATAATAAGTGATGTAGGTCATGGAAATTCTTAATTGTAAAATTTCTATCATCTGTGGAAGTAAAATATGTCATAGAACCACTGTATAAATACATTGATTATTTTGTCCTTCATTTGGTTCCTCTGTCCTCCTTTACTCTTCTTTAGAAGCTAAATGTAAAAAATTTCATTGGAAACTTAAGGACCAGACTTTGCTGTGTGAGGAAGTTTCTGAATAAGACATCAAGTTTCTAGCCATCAGAGGATAATTTATTGATACTTGTCAAAAGGAAGTATCAGTCTAACAGAAATCAAGACAAAAGGAATGCCTGATGAATTTCCTTTGAAGTGCCTTTTATAAAAGTCCTTGGTAATACATATTGATGAACTCCAAATTGTCTTGCCTGAAGGGAAAAGAAAGTAGACTGCTTTACACTGTCTTATAAATATTCATCAAAAGACAAGACTTATGTTTCCAGGCGTGAGGTGAATGATTACGGTTGTATGATTGCCTTGGAATCTGGATAATTAGTAAAACAGCCTATGACAGTGGGAGAATTTTAAACTTGGTATCTTGCCATCAGTCCTTTTGGATTTAAAGACAGTGCCTGCTATGTTGAAAGGAAGCAAATTTAGGGCTTGATGGATAGATATAATTAAGCTCTCCATTAGTTTCATCTACTGTTTGTTTGCCTGTTTGTTTAGCCAGAAATTAAAGGCAAAGTTATGTAGCATGTCTCTATTCTGACTGAATTGAAACCACAGCATCTGCGCTGTGAATGTCTTGCTGGAACAAACTAGTGGAAAGGGCTCTTTAATTAAGACAGGGGAAAAAGAAAAAAAAAAAAGTCTGGTGTTGTCTCAGTAGGTCTTTTGCAGAAATCTGCAGGCTAGTATCTTTCTCACTTAGCTCAGATCAATCTTGATTGTTTCATAAAATAACAGAAAGTCAACAATTCACCTTTTATGCTTACTTAGTGCATGTGATAAGGATATGAATTGTATGGGAAAGATTCTCTGTAAGTCATTTGGGAAAAAATGTGTCTGTGCTCAGCGATCTGTGAATTTTCATCAGTTACTCAAACTGTCTGTAGCTTTCTATTGACCCTTGTAACAGACAGCTAGCCTTCTACTAGCAAAGACCCCAGAAAATGCCGTTCTCAGGAAACATTATCCTTTACAGTGTTTGGCACTTAAATGCAATTAGGCAAATATAATATCCTCTTTGAAGGGAAGTAGTTGCTCAGTTTAAGTAACTGAAACTAATTATCTCTGTTGAATGAAGGACACATTCTATGACTATTTGAGTGGTGTGCTGTTTCTCAGAAGCAAAGAGGACAAATAGATTGTATTTCTAGGTGTAGAGCTGTAGGAGAATCTTACAGGAGGTTTATATCAATTTATAGCTATATTTAAATGAAGAGTTCTATGAAGGAAGCCAAAATGAGGTGGCAGTCAGCCCAGAGCAAAGAAGCTCAGCTTGTAAATAGCATTTTCCAAGAAACAATTTATTATGGAATAAGTGGTATAACTGCTTAAAGAACTGGCACTCAAAAAACATTTTATTATCATGAAAATTGACTTGACCAGAAACATTTAGGACTTGAAATCAGATACGGCTGAGTTGGGTTTAATATCTAGGTGATGGTGATGATGGTGGCATTACATTTGCACAGAAAACAGGATGATTTTGTGGGTATATTTTCTTTGTGAGATAGATGATAGAAGACAGAACTACCTTCTTTTATTTCATCCTATTCTATTTAATATGTTGTATGATTCATACAACTTATCTCATGAAAACTAGTTTGATAACCGGGCCTACTAAAAAATTAGAGTTGAGAACACCTAAATCTGCCATATAGAAGCTCAAGAATTCAACTGGCAGTGAAAGCAACTATAGCAACCTTGCAAATGTGAAGAAACATTGAGAATTTTGTTGTTTGGTTTTTTCTCCATAGAACATTGCTGGAGATTTCCCTAAATGTTAAAATAGCATCATCTTTGTAATGGCTTCCCACTTCTCTGTGTGGGAACATCTCACTATTTAAATAGTAAAGACTGCAAGATGTACAGAGCAGAAAAAAGGATTAGCAGTAAAATATCTCTAAAATCTTGCATTACCTGTAGCATTAACTTGAATCTCTGTAATGTCAAACACTGAATTATTGCACTCTAAGAAAAAGGAAAAAAGATACATGGTGACATTACAGGTGGTGCAAACGACATTCAAAGTCTACTTAGTTATACATTAAAAGCTTGATGTCAGAACATACAAAACACAGCCATCAGCAGCAGACACATACGTGTGTTATTAATCAAATTACTATTATATTTTTAATGTAATATGGAAAAAGAAAGATACTTAATTGAAATATTCTGTCAAAAAGTGTTCACAGAAACAGTGAAGTATCTACTTCACATGGTCTTTGAAAGATTTCTTGCTGAGAAGACAGCTATCTTTCCTCACTAATACTACCAGGCAACCATTGACTTTTAAGACTACTTGTCATCAGCCAGGCTTCTCTGCTCTCTCTTCTTTGGATGATTATTTCCAGACAAGGGTTTCTGTTAAATAGTTAACAGTTGAAAACTGTTACTACATTATGATCCCCTCAGGGACCCTGGCTTCCACTGCATGAGAATTATTGATCTGAGGAGATAACTACATGAGTTTGAATGTCTTTGTATTGGATACTATGCTGTTTGGTTTTAAAAACTTAAATCAAACCTTTGTTTCACTGCAGTTGCTATATGTTCTAGCTCTTATCCATGAACATAATAAGGCAATTCCATTGCATGTTCCTTTCTCTGTATGAGTTGTAGTAACTCTGCAATGTTCATTGATAGAGTGTTAGTCAAAGGGTAATGGTCAAGACCTGTGGAGTCAAGATCATTTTGACTTGGGCACAGCTCAAATGCCTACCTAGGCTATGTTCAAGTACTTTTCACAGTCTCTTGATTCCCTTTTCCTGTTGTCGTGATTTAAACCTATCTGGCAATTAAGTACCACGCAGTCATTTGCTCACCTCCCCCTACACTTCCCCCAGTTGCAGAAGGAAAGTCAGAGGAAAAGACAAGGAAATCTCATAAAGTTGAGATAAGAACTATTAAAAAATATAAATTAAAATTAGAGTGATACTAATACTGACAATACTACTACTGATAAATAATTAAAAAAATAGAAAATAGAATAGAATAGAATAGAAAATAGATGCAATAGCTCACCAGCTGCAGACCAACACACAGCCAGGTCCCAGAGCAGCGAGCATCCCAGCCTGAGAGTCTCAGGGCACTACTGGGACAAAAAGCCAGCAGACCCCACCAACCCACTAACAAAAGGAACCTACCCCACTGATAACAATGGCGCCAGGAGTTAACAAAGGAGCTAACGACCCAGCTATCAAGCTAGCCCAGTCTTAATGACACCCCACAGGCCACTTCCTGACTCAGAACTGTGCATGTGTCCTGAGCCTGACCTACCATGGAATGAAACAAATATCTCGGCTGCTCTGGGCCAGTCACCACTGTGTAGAGGAGGAGTTCATTCCTGCCTGAAACCAGCACACCTGTTTCATGGGGTGAACAATTTCTCTGTCTCACTTACCAAGGCCTTCTTGTCCCTTGGTGTGTAATAGTCTCTTGAGAATTTGTCTTTTTAACAACACTGTCACTGTATCATCATGTATGTTTCCTCACTGTTGAGTCATAAGGATTCTGTTGTCTTTTGGGGTCCAGTTTTGGCAAATCATCTCATCCAAGAAGTTCCTGTGTGCTGGAAACTCTATGCTATGGTTGTATAGTTTTTACAATTTTTGTTTGACTCTTGCTCCTCTTCACCACTCTACGTCCTAGTTTCATATTGAATATATCCATGCGTTTCCCTAATCCTTTTTAGTTGTTGTGTTTGGCTTTAATGACTGCTAGATTGGATTTTACCAGTGGGTTTTTTTTGTTTGAAACATATCTATTGAAATTAACTATCAGGTCCCTATTGCTTTCTCATCTCACTGCAGCAATTTCAGGTTTAGGGCCTGTGGAGTCTGAATCTACTCAGACACTGCCAGCACATGTTTCACTAGACAGAATTAGAGAATTGCATCATCCAGTTTCCTTGTAAGCTTTGCAGAATTTGATCATCTTTTGATCATAACACACTTTTTTCCAACTAATTTAACATCTATAAAACTGATCTCTGCCACTCTGACTTCTATAAGGAATGAACTAAATTATTTCCTAAATTTTCTTATTTTCTTCAACCACAGAAACTTTTTCTGTTTCTCAGATAATTTCTTAATATTTTGGAGAAGGAGAAAGGCTGCATATTTTTTTGAGATAACATTGTAGAAGGCAAAACTTTGTAAGCTATAAATGGAATTTATCATTAAAAAAAAAAAAAAGAAAAATTCCCATTGAAACATCTGAATGGTGAAACCCATACTGATATGATTTTTTTTTCCCCTTTATGACTTTTCATTTTCTCCTGCTGGAGTTATGTTCAAATATTCACTGAAATAAGCCTTGAGAATAATTGCCAATATATTAGAAAAATGACATCTCAAAAATATTCCATGAGACAGGTGAAAATATCTTGTACCAATTCTTATCCAGTCCAAATTTCCTTTTATAGGAAAAAGAATTTTGAATGAGAATGGAATTTCTAACTATCCTTGCAACAAAGATAACTAAAATATAAAATATTCCAAACTCTTAAAATAATGTCAGCAAACATTACAGGGATAAAGAAATGGCAGAGTATGTACATGGTTACATATTTTGGGGTTTATACATTAAAAGGGTAGAGAGTTGTTTAAGCAAAAATTATTTATCCATGAAGGAGCTAAACCAGGTAGAGACAATGATTTAAAAAAAATATATGTGGAAGGGTTATGCCTGGTTAGAACTAACTGTCAGGCATGGGAGAATCCCGAAGTCTACTGCTCATCTGACACAGATGTAACTTGTGACTTGGATGTCCTTTACCCCTTCTCTCTAATCTCCCTTGTTCCTTCAGGTAAGTTGTAAATGTTTATTGTATACTTATGCTTGTGTATTTACTAACGTAGTATTTTTTTAAATTCTTCTGTGGTAACATGGTCAACAGGAACCAAAGCTATCCACAGATTTGGGTGTCTTCCACATATAAATATATTTCATGAAAGAACAAGGTAAGTTGTTAGTGATCCTTCAAATTGCATATTTTAAAATTTCAGTAGATATGAAAGAGATTTGTGAGGACAGAGAAGTCACAAATATAAGTCCATTATTGGAAGAAAGGGTCTGAATAGATGAACCAGGAAAGTGTAGGCCACACAGTTTAACATGAGCTTTAGGGAAAATATCTCGGTCAGTAAGAAAATACTTGCTAAAGTATAGTGTATTAAAGGTGACCAGAATAGCTTCAGTCAAGGAAAGTCATACTTAAATAACCTGTTAGAATTCTTTGAAGATAGCACTGACATGACAGATAAGTGATTTTTTTAAGATATAACACACTGGTATTTTCACGAAGCATTTGGCAAGGTTCTGCATCAGAGATTACTAACTCGCTAAAGTCACAGATAAGACAAGGTGCTAGATAGAAAACAGGATAAAGAACAAGAAGTAAAATGTATCCATGCATGGAAACATATTAAATTGGAAAGGAATAATGAACAGAGGATACAGGGGTCAGTTTTAAGACTGCACTTAATTATGCAGTACATATTACTGGAAAGTGGTTATTGAAAACAAGTTCTATAAGGGTCTGATCCAAAGGCCATTGAAGTTAATGGTTTTGGATCAGAATTCAAGCCTTAGCATCACTCTACAACTCTATAGCTGTACTCAAAGTTTGGAAAGAAAAGAATCAGAAGATTCACAGTTATTTGAACAATTGGACTAAGCAATGATAAGTAGTTACAGCAAAATGAAGGAATAAAAAAATCCATAAAGTCTGACGTTCCATAGGTTTGAAATAGTCTCAATTCCCAGTACAAATAAGTGTTCATAAGACAATATGACAATTGTGATAAATATAAAACTACACAAAATATTTACCATGAAATATATTTGAGATTTTTTCCCAAACTGTAACTCTTGTCCCATAGTGCTCACCCTCAAACTAAGTATCATTATATCAGGGAAGTAAAAAACCAAAAGTAGTTATGCAACTAGAGTTCAGGTAATTTATTGAATTTTGACTGATTTGTAAAGATTTAGTCCAAACTTTTGGAAGAAAAGAAAACCTCTAACTCACCAATGGATTTATGATTGTCTTTATAAAGGAAAACTTTTTCAGGTGTATTAGAATGCTAAATAAATTCAGGGTAATAGTAGAAGATTTTTAAGGAACTGAAAGGTTTCTGTTAGTTTTTAAGCTCATATACCAGCTATTAAGACCACTTTCAGCACGGCAAGAGAAAGTTTGAGTTGGCCCAAAGTAGGACTGCTGAAATTTAAATGATTTCTTAAGGAAAAGGATGTTGTCTGAAGAGCATGTAGACAAGATGTTGATTTCAAATCCTCATCAGAAAAGAGCTCAAATCTCAAATATTCTAAGTGTATCTTGTACCCTTTCCAACATCAAATTTAAACTGGGAAATCAACCCATACATATTTCTTTCTCTGGCATTTGTTGAACAAGCTAGTTTTTGCTCATCATTTATAGAGTTACCAGGATCCACTGCTAATAAGGATAAATGAAAAGTAGTAAGGTACATCAGAAAGTACCTAGCTGGGTCTGAAGCTCTGTAGATGATTGTAACACATCCCTCCTCATATTCTCAACCTGTTCTTGTCACGTAGAGATAGCAATTAAGTAAAGTCTCTTGTATTCCTTTGAAGAGCCTAGAAAAATTCATTTCTCTTCAATACAGTGGACAAACCAATTAAGCACTCTCAGTGTAGGAAAATCTACGATGGGTGTCAACGTGTTGTGATAAGGATCAGATTTGCTTATGGCTTCTTCCATAGTTAGATGCCTAGATAATGGACTTCTGTAACAATGTTGCTTTTCTCCTCTCATACGACCGGAACCCTGTACTCCACAGTGCTGGTGGAGAATGCTTGTGTTTCTCTCTCCCATTTCTTTTAAATGAACCCAGTCTTATATCTTACTCTGACTATGATTCAAATACTGGTGCCACAAGTAATTTAATTGGTGTCAGGAGTTGCTGAGGGTTAGGTTAGAAATGATGGATTAATTGCTGGTGTTTATACTAATTGTCTGGATAATGGCACAGGTTTCTTCACTGTCATAGCAATAAATGTAAAGGTATGCAAGACAAGGATATTAAATGTATAGATGAGCTCTCTTGAGAACTGGTATCAGACTCAATACAGACTTAGACTTGTGAAGTGCGTATTGACATAAATTTCAGTTTGACTATGGATGTCTTAGTAAATTTATTTAATTCCTTGCTTTGCTGGAACGTTTATATCTCCTGAGCAGGCAGACCATATACAAGCCTTTATATCAACACATTCCTTGCATTCCATTTTCTTGGAGTTAAAGCAGTACTTAAATGGGCCGGCAAGTTTTTGGGAAACCAGAGCACTAAATAAATAATTCAATCAAGAGGCAGTTTCTACAGCCACTTGGATGATCTGATAAAGTCCCTACTGACAGGCTGGAGAGGTGGGCCACTGCCAACCTCATGAAGTTCAACAAGGCCAAGTGCAATGTCCTACACCTGGGTTGAGGCAATCCCAAATGTAAGTACAGGCTGGGTGGAGAGTGGATAGAAAGCAGCCCTGAGGAGAAGGACTTGGGGGTACTGGTGGATGAAAACCAGCATGTGAGCTGGAAGTACATGCTGGCAACCCAGAAAGCCAACAGTATCCTGGGCTGTATCAGGAAAAGCGTGGCCAGCAGGTCAAGGGAGGTGATTCTCCCCCTCTGCTCTGCTCTCGTGAGACCCCACCTGGAGTGCTGTGGCCAGCTGTGGAGCCCTCAGCATAAGAAGGATATTGACTGGTTGGAACAAGTCCAGAGGAGGCCATGAAGATGATCAGAGGGCTGGAGCACCTCTGCTATGGGGACAGGCTGAGAGAGTTGGGCTTGTTCAGCCTGGAGAAGAGAAGGCTCCGGGGAGACCATATTGCAACCTTCCAATATCTGGACAGGGCCTGCAAGGAAGCTGTGAGGGGACTTTTTACAAGGGCCTGGAGTGACAGGACAAGGGGTAATGGGTTTAAATTAAAAGTGTGGAGATTTAGATGAGATATCAGGAAGAAGTTCTTCACAGATAGTGTGGTGAGGCACTGGAACAGGTTGCCCAGAGAAATTGTGGATGCCCCATTCTTGGCTGTCTTCAAGGCCAGGCTGGATGAGGCTTTGAGCAACCTGGTCTAGTGGAAGGTGTCCCTACCCATGGCAGGGGGGTTGGAACTAGATGATCTTTAAGGTCCCTTCCAACCCTAACCATTCTATGATTTTATGACATATTAAGAAGATGCAGCTGCTCTCCAGCTTCCCTTTTCTTATAGACTGATTCTGAGAAGAAGCTGTGAGTTGAATAGCTTACAGAAATCTGTGTCTGCTTTAGGCTGGGAGAGTGCTTCTTTCCCACTTAACATGGCCGAACAGATTTCAGCAGATGAATTTACTATTTTTTCAGTCATTTTAGGCCTATCAGCTTACGAAAAGAGTGTCTTGTATCATAGAAATAATCTGTACCATTAATTTAATAAATTAAACGATCGGCTTTGATTAAACAGGCTAAATCAAAATAGAGATGGTGAGATGGAGTGGGTAGATGGACAGGCAGAAATAAACAAACAAACAAATAAATAAATTTTGATGGGTTTAGTTGGGAATAACAGCTCAATGGAACATCAGTCACTGAAGAATAACTTAGGACATTTCAGTTATCGTTTTAGGTATAATTTATATTTTAAGACTAAACACTCTATTGTAAGTAACAGCTTAATAAAGTTGATAAAACAGCTTTTTTGTGTACTATGAAAAGTTTTATAACATACTTTTTGTTTTACAATTGTCGTGGTTTAACTCCAGCCAGCAAAATACCACGAAGCCGCTCTCACAAATCCCCCTCCCCTCCTCCAGTGGAGGGGAAGAATCGGAGGAAAAAGAAATAAGGAAGCTCGTAAAATTGAGATAAGAACTATTTACTAATTAAATCTAAATCAATATATACAGATACTACTAATAATAAATAATTAAAATAATAGAAAATGAAACATATAGTACAATATGATACAATATGATATAATTTCCCACCACTCACTGACCAATGCACACCCAGATGTTGAGGGATGAAAATCAGACCCCATGAGCCCGAGAACCACATCCCGAGAACGATCGCAGCCCGAGAGCTGCGTCCTGAAGGCCAGAGCCCGGGAACCTACGCAGCAGATTCCGAGCAAACCTTATCACTGATAACACGGCCAGAAAAGTCAAAACAGTCCACCAGCTCCCACACGAAGGAGCCAGCACAGGAGTTAGCAAAGCAGCTAACGCAGGAGGGTGGGCAAGTGCCCGGAGAGATGAGCAAGGGAGTAAGGGAGAGAGAGAGAAGGGAAGAGTAATGGCTACCGGACACCCTTCCCCACCCCAAGAGACCGGAACATGACGTACTATGGAATGAAATACTTCCTTGGTCAGTCTGGGTCAGCTACAGTATCCGAAGCGGACAAAAGACCTTGAGTTCAGTACAGGCCATCCCCAGCACCAGCTGAGGCCTTATCAATGTTTTCACTTACTGTCCAGCAACATAGTTCCCTGGCAACCAGAGTAAAGGGAGTTAGCCCTTTCCTGACTGAACCCAGCACAACAGTCTAATAAACTTGTTAAAATAGTTCAAATTAGGTACTGTGGTTTAGTAAACAAACAAAAAAAAATTTGCATATTATGAAATAAGAGAAATGCAGGTATTGGTTTCAATCACTGCAATTGTTTTTAGTCATGTATAGTCTGTAGAAATAAAAAAATGATCTGCATATCAAATATTCATATCAGGAAGATGGTCTTTGGAGTGGTTGTGCTAAATATCTGTTACATTTTTCTTATATATTTTGAAAATGAGTATAGGTCTTTACATTTCCTCTGAGGAAAATAAAGGAGAAAAAGAAGGCAATATCCCCAAAGTCTATCTCAGCTTTTTCTTTTAAAATAAAAAGAAATAATTCATTATTACTGTATGCATACACAAATCTATAATAAATTATGTGCTGAATAAAAAAAAAAGGTTGATATTATCTTTTAATCATTTAATTTTAACTTTTTAGAAATACACAGCTAATGGAAAATGATCATAAAAGTTATGCAGAAATAACTTAATGCCTGTGCTGCATACAATATACATGTTCAAAAGTCAAAATCCATTTTCCCCTACATGTAATAACCCTGACATACTTTCTTAACTCCCTCATTATTAACCTTTGCCTTCTGAGGCAAAGAATTATATTCCTATGTCATGAATGGAAATATCATATTACTGCATCTCTAGCCCTCCCTTACACTGCCTTAAGATTTTAGCAGGCATAAAAACAACTAGGTATGTAAATACTTATTGATTTATTTTTTGACATTATCCTTGAGATAAATAAGTAACACTGTTCTGAATAATAGTAAACCCCTTTTTTCTTCTCCCAAACTAGACACCCCACCCATTGAAGCAAAGTCCCGTGTGACTCAAACTGGTGGGCATCTGACATGATCCTTTGCCTATTCCTTTTCCTGGAATCTAATTGCTGTGTTGATATATGAAGTACAAATTATTAATTCCTGAGTCAATACATTCTGATTCATCTACCCATATCTCCCATGGACACAAAATATCACTGTGCATGTTGGTTGTTTGCACAGCTGTCATCTGGCTATGGAGTCTTGCATTATTAGTTTATCATGTAGCTAAAAATTTCATTACTAATTTTTTCATCAATATATTCACATAGAAGAGATGATAGTTTTGACTGTAGCCTGAGAGGCAAACCATGTCTGTATAAAGCCCACCTCCAACCACAGTCATAGAATGATAGAATCACAGAATGGTTTGGCTTGCAATGGACCTTAAAGATCATCTAGTTACAAATCCCCTGCCATGGGCAGGGACACCCTCCACTAGACCAGGTTGCTCAAAGCCTCATCCAGCCTGGCCTTGAAGACAGCCAAGGATGGGGAATTCACAGCTTCTCTGGACAACCTGTTCCAGTGCTTCATCACCCCCTCCATGAAGAATTTTTTCCTGACGTCCAGTCTAAATCTCCCTGCTTTCAATTTAAACATGTTATCCCTTATCTTGTCAATACAGGCCCTTGTAAACATCCCCCTCCAGCTTCCTTGCAGGCCCTTTCTGATACTGGAAGGATGCAATAAGGTATCCCCGAAGCCTTCTCTTCTCCAGGCTGAACAAGCCCAACTCTCTCAGCCTTTATTCATAGCAGAGGTGCTCCAGCCCTCTGATCATCTTTGTGGACCTCCTCTGAACTTGCTACAACCAGTCAATATCCTTCTTATGTTGAGGGCTCCAGAGCTGGACACAGTGCTTGAAGTCCATGAGGTTGGAACAGGCCCACCTCTCCAGCCTGTCAAAGTCCCTCTGGATGCCATCTCTTCCTTCCAGCATGTTGACCACACCGCACAGCTTGTTGTCGTCAGCAAACTTGCTGAGGGCGCACTCAACGCCATCATCCATGACACTAACGAAGATGTTAAACAGGACTAGTCCCTACACTGACCCCTGAGGAACGCTGCTCGTCACTGGTATCCACTCAGACATTGACCATAACTCTCTGAGTGTGACCAGTCAGCCAGTTCTTTATCCACCGAGTGGTCCATCCATCAAATCCATGCCTCTCCATTTTACAGACAAGGCTGTCATGTGGGATGGTGTCGAAGGCTTTGCACAAGTCCAGGCAGATGACATTGGTTGCCCTTCCTTTATCCACCAATGTCATGAACCTATTGTAGAAGGCTATCATATTAGTCAGGCACAATCTGCCCTTAGTGAAGCCATGTTGGCTGTCACAAGTCACTTCCTTTTTTCCATGTGCCTTAGTATTGTTTCCTGGAGGATCTGCTCCATGATCTTGCCAGGCACAGAGGTGAGAATGACTGGCCTTTAGGTCCCTGGATCCTCCTTTTTTCCCCTTTTTAAGGATGGGGGTTATGTTTCCTCTTTTCCAGTCAATCGGAACTTCCCCAGACTGACATGACTTCTTGAATATGATGGCTGGAGGTTTTGCAACCTCATGGACTAGTTCTTTCAGGACCCATGCATGTATTTCATCAGATCACATGGACTTGTCCACCTCCAGGTTCCTTAGGTGCTCCTGAACCTGATCCTCTGTAACCATGGACAGCTCTCCATTTTCTTAGTCCCTGACCTTGCATTCCATGACTCAGGGGTTATGGCTTGCGCCTTTGCTGCTGAAGACCAAGGTAAAAAAATCATTGATCACCTCGGCCTTCTCTATATCCTGGGAAACCAGCTCTCCCATTTCCTTCTACAGAGTTCCCACAGCTTCCCTGATCCTCCTTTTACCCACCATGTACCTACAGAAGCCCTTCTTGTTGCCCCTGATGTCCCTGGCCAGGTTTAATTCTGTCAGAGTTTTAGCTTTCCTAATCTGATCCCTGACTTGTTGTACAACTTCCCTGTAATCATCCCAAGATACCTGTCCCTGTTTCCATCCACTGTAGGCTTCTTATCTGAGCCACACATTGTCCAGGAGTGGCTTGTTCATCCAAGGAGGCCTCCTGCATTTTATATGTGTATGAATAGCTTGTATATAAATAAATATATATACACAACATATATGTAAAGGAGACCAGAAAAATTTCACTATAAAATACAAGAAAGGAATTCATTGCTCACAGCATGTGGATTTTTATTGCTTTTAGATCTTTTAAACTGAGAAGTAATTAATTCTTAATTTAACTCAATTTAACAAAAACAGATTACCATTAAATATGATAGTCCAGATTATGCTTGTTTGCATGGCTACAGTATGATGAACACCTTCTATTTCAAGGCAAAAATATAAGAAGAATACAGATGTGTTTAAAAAACAAATATCAAAACCGTTTGGTCTGAGTTTAAGGTTGATTATAGAAGCGGAAGTATGTTTGCTGGACATTGAGATTATAAGAATTTGGACATTGTTTTTTTTTAAACATTGATAGATTAAAAGCTTCAGTAATCCTACAAGTGCTACAGATTACTTTTATATGTGCTAGCAAAATGAGCTTGGGATTCATACATGGTAGTACAATCAAAGCCATTTTATTCCAGAATAACTTTATGAGGTACCTTTGAAAGGAAGATTCAGAGGCTGCTCATCAGCCACAATACATCTGTCAGCAAAAAGATGATCTTCTTGCCTGTTTTATGTACCTAGTTGGAATGAAGACTTATCGGAGAAAA
The DNA here is from genome assembly GCA_027574665.1 of Rhynochetos jubatus. Lineage (NCBI taxonomy): Eukaryota > Metazoa > Chordata > Aves > Eurypygiformes > Rhynochetidae > Rhynochetos > Rhynochetos jubatus. Next base: position 84,568,777 of record CM050650.1, on the reverse strand, counting down.
TTATCATCCCTCTTTTTCTTTTTTTACAATGTTACAAAATTCAATAAATATGCAAAAGTCAAGACAAAACTAGCATGCATATCAATATATTTTACACTCTTTTTTTTGGTAAGCCTAAGTGACCAATTCTTGGATGTTCTCAGTTTTGCCTTTATATGTAAGAATAAGTCCTTATTTCTAATTCTCTGTGATTTGAAAGGAAGAGCAGGTCATAACTAAATTTTCTCTGAGTTTAGAGTGAATGATGTTTTTCTCTCATTGTTTCAGAAGCTTTGGTAAACTGACTCTTATAAAAATGTCTTATTTTAAACACATTTCAGAATTGTTTCCACACATGTTTTTAAACAATTCAGCAGTGGTCTTATTTAAAGAGTAATTTTATTTTTATTGTTTATATCTATCACACACAGATGTTTCCAAACAAATGTTTACAATATTTTAGACACTGTGCAGCTGGAATTCAAATGATTGGCGTTACAGATTTCAGATTTGCTGTTGTGTTCCTGTCACATTTGCATGACTATTTTAAGATGGTCTCTTTGGACTACTGGAAAGCTGCTCTTTAAATGACAAGATGATGTCAGAAGAAGGAATGACACAAGTTTACAATGAACAACCAGGAAAGAATACAAATTAATCTGCATTGTGAAATAGAGAACTTTATTAAAAAGCTGCCATCAACATTGTTTTAGGACTTATTTCTGTCATGTTTTTCTTACCTAGCATTTGTTTTCTTCCCTTCTGGGTGCAGAGGGATGCCTAAACATTCACTGCTTGGCCTAATGATATGATCCAATGCAATTAACTATATTTCTTTCATGCTCTGCTCCTTTTTTTTAATTTAAGTTTATTGGGCTATATCAGTGTTAGCTGGCTTTCATATAAATCAGTATGCTCTGATTTATAGACAATAACTAGGATAAATAGAAGCAATGCAGAATTAAGTTTTGACAAATGGTTGTGTCTTTTCAAAGAAAGCAGACAAATTTCTTAACAAATTATAAAGACAGATCAACAGTTTCATATTTTAAGGGCAGAATTTATGTAGAATTGGAGGTAATTTTGATTAAATTATGGATAATAAGAACAATCTTTTTATGCAGATGAATCCCTAAAATATAAATTAAATAAGAAGTCAAAAGTATTGCTGCTCTATTATTCTTGCTCCTTCCCTAGTCCAGAACCCCTGTTGATTTACTATATACTTCCACGACCTAGAAATCAGACTCCCAGCTGTTCTTTTTGTCTATATTCCCCTTCCAAATATGTTATAAAAGGTAGAGAGTAGGCAGAAGTTATTGATATCCCTGCCTCTCAGTGTTCTTAAGTAACACATTCTGAAGCACATGCGAATTTGACCTCTTCTTCTTCTCCAGTATTAATCTACTGGTACTAATAGGACATTGAGCACAATTTCCCTTGTGATACCCTATAGCTTATATGAGAACATACTGAGCTAGTAGACTATAAAATCTAAATCTGTGTCTATCCTACCTCTTGTCCACTTCAAACCCACTACTCTATGCTTGCTCACAACATTCATGCTACAGAAGAGAAGAAAGCAAAATTTCTTGCATTTCTTTTTTTTTAATATGTTAACTGAGGTCACATAAGGTTACATCTGGGAACCAAACCTAGTTCAGTGCAACAGCTCCAAGTATCACTCAGCCACTGTGCCTGTCAGAATTAATGTTCTAAACTGATGTCTGTTGCTGTCTCATATGGTATAATCAGAAGATGTTATTCCCTTCTCATAAATCTTATTCTATGCCATTCAGAAAAAAAAAAAAAAATGTTTTCTAAACCCCTGGCCAAGAACAAGTGCTGCTCCTAGATACTAACAAACCTTTAATCTGTGTAATGAAATTTTAATATGTCCAAGGAGCATTCTTTTGCAGTGTTATTTGAAGACTTTTTTTGTGCTTACTTCTCCTTTCCAACCACATCTTTCAGCAGGTGAGTGACTTGTCTCATACAAAGAAATGACTGTTAAGATAAACTCCCCATTTAAAACAAAATTACATCATCTCTGTCATGTGATACAAAACACCAGTACACATCTATTGCCACATTTCAGTTGGTACTGACAGACACATGTATTAAAGACTACAACTGTCTGAGGAATTATTTAGATGCCTGACATCATAGCAGAGTGACAGGATTTAGGAGATGAAAGACAGAATCACTTTTGCAGCACAGGAGCCACCTCCTGCTTGAAATACCAGATGTTTCGTCCTTGATCAGTACCAATAGTTCAGACCTACAACATGTCTACCTCTCATTTAGGTGTAGATGTTAGTCATTCTTCACTTAAGTTTATTACCACATTTCTTACATGCTGCAGAACACGGCTCAAACTTTTTCAGCATTGAATACCAGTCCAAAACTTCATAGCGTTTGCAGTTTTCTCTTAAAACATTCACGGAGAGGTGCACCATGAAAACCTAGAGACTGTATTAGGGTCATCCTGACTGTTTCTGGATTGTGCTTTGTTTCCTTATGTAGACATGCCTAAATTCTAGGGAAGGGCAGACTTTAATACTGTTGATCCCAGTGGTGTTGCATGGTACATCTCTGTCCATTGTTACAGAAGATAAGTACCATGCACTGATGCATAGATACTCTTAATGGTCATGCCGAAGCCAATACAAGAAATGTGAGGCAGAATAACAGCTTGGCCCTAGACTTCCCAAAACCAAGGCTGTGATGTCACTTTCCAGGCCTTTCTGATTACAAAAGTGTTAGAGGAGAGCTGACTGGCCTTTAACTTTTGATGGCCCTATTAAAACATACTGCAGATTCTGACTTGAACATACATTATGTAAGAGAAGGATGAAAATGATGCCCATTACTTAGCTACTATGAAGATGAGGGAGCAATAGAACAAGCAATTTCAGTTAAGTTCTGAATTGAGCAAAGAAGGGGCAAAAATTCAGAAATGTGTATACGTAAGAGGCAGATCTTTCCCTTTCTGCATCCCAGACATGACTGAATACATTAAACCCCTACCCCTGAAACATGGTTGGTGGTGTAGGAATGGCTGCTGTATTGACATGGGTTCTCTGTCACAGAATATATTACAGGATTTGTGTGGTATATAGCTGCTTGGAGATGTATTATTTAATCCAGCAATGAACTGGGGCTAGACTTTGCATGATAAATGCTATGGCAACCAAGCTGAGTTGTGCAGAATATCTGTAGATTAAAGTGCTTTGATTCATGCATTGCAGCTCATACAAATGGATGCTAACAAACTTACACATAACCAGCATTTCATGTATATGCGACATATTCCTTGTAAACTCCCACCATCAGAAACATTTATATTCATTGCCACATATTCACATAACACATTCATAAACATGCACACATATGAGACACCTACAAGGATATGTAAGAAAATTCAGAAAAGGAATGTGGATTTTTGTGCTATTCTATTAATATAAAAAACTAACTTATGTTATTTTGACATATGCAAGTATAAAGACTACAGAACATTGCATTGAAAGAAAAAAAATAAATGTGGGTCTCCCTGTAAATCATTCCAGATTAAATATTTCTGCTTACTCATTTGATATATGCTCAGTCTGTTAAATTGCTTCACTAATCTAATTACAAGTTACTTTTAAAAATAGCTTTTAGTGAATAATAATTGTTACGGCTGGGGATGGCTGTCATACCTGACTTACTAAGACAGTATAATGTTTTTCATAATAAAAATTTAGCAGATTTGTTTAAAATGGGAATGGGTTTAAATTAAATCTCACACCAGCAAAGTCCCATATTTTTCAATTTTTAAACATAACGTCACTACGAAGGAAGAGAATAGAAGAGAACATAGACCCCCCTATTCCAGAAACACTGTCCTGAGGGGAGGGGATGAGAGAAGGGAAAAAAAAGTCTACAGCAGAATCAAATTTTTGTTCCATTTTTTGATCATGTGTCTGTATGCTTGAGGGTGGTGGCGAATGAACAAACAAACACAATTTTTTTGTACAACCTTGATGTCTTTTTGCACTCAGGGTGCAATGTTGCTGCATGGTTGCTTAACTGTCCCTCCTTAAAAAGTGAAACTGCAGTCCAAAGAGCTGACATGGAGTGGTGGGAGGTTGGTGTGAATGTTAATATGCAGCTGTGGGAGCACAGAGGAACTGCTTTGGGGTTGGGAAAGCTCTTCCAAATGATATTGCAGCCAAGAGGAAATCAGCATCTGAATCTTCATTTAAACAATGTAAAACTAGGACCAGTGATGACTTGGTATCCTTGTTCATGAAGCTTAGCAACAAAATGTTCCAAAGCTGGATCCAATCCCACATCTGCAACAATTCAGAAGGAAAGTCGTGGTCACTGCGGGACTCAGGTTCAGAAAAGGTGCCATGGAATCATGACGCTCAGTGAGGTGGTGCTTGAAACCGAGGTGCCTTCTCTGGAATTACAATTTGCAATCCTGATACAGGGCCCTAAAGTTTTCTCAGTATTAAATGGAGGACAGCCAGACTCCTCCAATGGAATTCACAGCAGACAGCATGCTCACTGCTGGAACACTTCAACCATCCGAGAGGGAATGTTAGTGAAGAATATTTTTGAGACCATGGTTTTACAGTCACCTTGTTCTAGCATACATCTGTACAGCTGTAAACAGAAGCAATCCACCTTTTCTTCATGTTATCCTAAGGTTGCTCAATCCTTTTTCCGTGTAGAAGCACAAGAAAGTGTGTGACCATAGGAAGGAACTGATACAGACTGAACCACAGTTTTGGGTTTTTTTTGGTGTTGGATACATGAACTCAAGTCATGGCTCTGCTTGGGGTGGTGAGTAGCTGGGGACATTGGTGATGAAAGCAAGACTATCCCCATCTGTCCAGTAGAACCCAAAATTTTTCTAAATAACCTTATCACCTTCAATAATCAGCAAATAAATAAACTAATCATTCAGGATGAAATTCACCCTATCTAACTTTATCCAACTGAAAGTAAGACAGCTGGTCCAAGCTAATCATCTATGCTAATCATCTTCAGCTTACAGTCACTGGCAAAAAAAAAACCCCAAACCTCACAGATGGTGTTTCGTTCTCTGTCTCTTATAATACAGGATGGGATGAACTGACAGTTGAAGATGTATGTTTCCAGTGATTGATTGTTTAACTCAGGTTAAAGCCATACTAAAAGTTCAAGTGGGACTACAACATAAATGTTCAAAATCCACATAGCTTCAGCCATTCTAAGTCAAATATAAGTAATACGTAAAAAAGGTGGCCCTGACATTTAAATACCCAGTGGCTCAGGAGAACAAATACAGTCACTTCTGAAATGCTGCAGCATTTCTTGTGGTATTTGAGCCATGTAGGGAACAACTACCACAGGTGTGCTTATGTATGTAGGTCTCACACTTCTAATTGCAGTATAGATATGTCCTGAGAATATTACTGTATTGCACATAGCAGAGCAAGGTCTAGACACCTGAGATAGCTCCAAATAATCTAACATAGTCCCAAAAGGAAAGTTTGCAGATATTGCCCATACTACTGAAGGAAGTATGACACAAGCTTGCAGATGCCAGGGATTTAAAAGCTTTTTGCTGGCCTAGCTTCACAAATCATGTCCTTAATTATAAGCCTTTGTGTAATACTTCCAGGTAGGAAACAGATAATCCTTTTAGCAGTGCAATCTGTTGAAGAGAACTGTATATAAACTGCCTACTCAATGGGTTGAAAGGTGGCAAAATGGTACTGCAAACAAATGAACAAGAAATAAAGCAGCAAATATTTATTTTATTGCTTTAGCAAAGAGTTTACTGAGTTAATTGTTTAAAATTTGTATATGTGCAAGATATTTTGTGGTAAATCTATAATTTCTCCTTAAAATACAAGGAAAAACCTCAGCTGGAACTATGTTTCATGAGGTAACAAAAGCAGTGGAAAAAATCAATTTGTTGTGGCTTCTACTGCTTTATGCAAGCTTTCCTTTTTTTGCTTCATTTAAACTGTCTTCAAACTGAAATAGGGGAGCCAGTTCACTACAAGTGGTCAACAGCTTTTCTGCTTGTTTATGTTATTTACCACAGGAATACAATAAAGGTTCATGACCTACCTGACATAAATCTAGCTTACTAAAATGTTACATGTGTTTTCAACTGGGAAAGTTGCTGTTTGTGTTAATAATAGGTTCCTTCAGCTGAAATAAAGAGGTGGACTGGAACAAATTGACTATATGGGTAAAAACCTCAACTTTCTTCTGTGTGTGGATAGTTCAGAAGCATAATAAAGAACCAGAGCCTTAATACTGAGTGCATTTTTGCTTTACTTTTAAATCAAGGAATATCTGTTCATTACCATGGCCTGACACAGACCTTGAAGTCTCTTCAGACATTTTCTTCATGCCTATTTGGAATCCTTTGAACTCCCTGTAAACCTGTTTTTCTGAGGCTGATGTCACCAGCTTAGGAAGAAAAACAACAGTGAAGCAATAGGCTTATGTGAGAGGATGATTTGTTACATGACCCTCTATTTGGAAGCCTAGATCTGAAGGAGACAGCAAGTTTATACGGCTATTAAAAATATCTTAAAATTGTTGTAGCTGAATCTTTGACAACTGCATTCTTAGTGCCATGTACTTTAATTTTCAATTATTTTTATATGGGAAATTAATAATGGACTGTTAAACATATTATATCAAGTGTGTTATAATCATTATATCTCCATACATATTTACATGTGGTAATTAAACTCTGCTTCATATTTGTTAGTTTATTTTTTTATGGGGGACCAATTGTACCTCATAAAAATTCATGTTAACTTCCAATGATGTTATAAAAGGAATTTCGTGTACAACTGTGATGTGGCTTTATTAAGCCTTGTAATACTTAAACTTGGATTAACTTTACACTACTTCTGAATGTGTAAAATATCCCTTAGTAATAGAGCTAGTGTGTTCTTCTATGAAAAAAGATTTGGGGTTAGTGTGAGCCACTCGTTTTGCCTCTTTCAAATTTAATCTCTGATACACTAGTAAATAAGGGAGGATGATAGCTCCTGGCATCCACTCTTTGTGCCAAATGAGAAGAATTAAACTAAATTATGAATTGTGGGGAAAAAAAAAAAAGAAAGAAAGAAGGGAAACAAAAATATAATATAAACTTCTTGCCTTTGTGGTTTAATCAAAGCATTTAATCAGACTTTTGCTGCTGAGAACACATTAAACACAGCCTTTAACAAATCTAATCAGGGGTAGAATATGAAGAAAGGCTACACTTGAAATACTTATAATGATGATGAACCTATTTCCTCATTGTGTATTTTTGCCTTCAATAAACCTGGAGACAGAAAATTGTGTTCAGCCTAGGAGTCCAAGGATACCTAAGGACTCCTACATTGCTGAAGTGTACCTTGGAAATCAAATGAGTGGGAGAACCCATTGGCAGATGACGTGATGGGAATCAACATTCACCTCCACAGAAGTCATATAGTTTTTGTCCCCTTGTAGATTAATCCTCAAAACCTGCATATACCAAATATTTCCCAGTTAACTTGAAAACTGAGAGAAGAAACAAGTGAGAACCCCTGTCCTGCCCAATTTTGTCAAAGAAACAACACAGATTTTCTTCCACCAGTCTTTGCAAGTCAAAACACACTTACTGTTTTTCATCATGTGGCGTCTGTCCCCAATTGCATTTTATTTTCTTCTGTTGTTCCCAGAGACCACTTATTCCAAAATTTACTAAGTGAGAATCCCAATGAAGATTCCTGGAGCTACAAGGAGAGCAGTACTAACCACAGACTCCTTTTTTAGAAAATAGCAACCCAGCCAAATAAACCATGATCTGCATCTGTTGCTGTCTTCTATAAGACATTAGACATCATTGTTTATCAAGAAATGATAGTTCTGCCTATGGTTGTGCTGTGATCCTCTCTGGTGATGTAGGACACAATTAAGAAAACATATCTTAAAGGAAGATTTTTTTGTACATGCTGTTTATACCCATAGCCTATAATTCTATCTTTAAACCCAGTGGTTTGAAGAGTTTTCCATTGTTTAAATCTTTATATGATTACCATAATTTCCCATTGCTATAAATTCTATTTAATTATTAATCCCAAGAAAAACTGATAACTGCTAGCCCACCATAATGCAATCCTTTCATCTTCAAATAGTGTAGAGGAGGTAATATGCTACTCCTGAAAATCTTTCTTTAATCCTTTCTTCTTTTAGAATACAGAGCCATGAAGATTTATCACAGTTCTATAGATTTCAAAAGAAGAGCACGGCTTTGTGATGTCAATCCATAGGACCGTAAAGATGCTACTTTGCGAGAGCTATATTGTACTTCTAAACTGGAATGAGGAAATTGACTTGCAGTAAAATATATCTTATTACCTTATTACCATATCAGACAAGCACATGCTTCGGTCTACTTTTTTTCTCAGTAGAGAGTTTTAATCATTGAATTATTTTCAATAATATAAATTTGAGTATATCACAGTTTCATTTTCATGCAGCTAACATGTAAGATCTTTTTTCCCTTGATTTCCACTCTAAGTGTAATTTCTTTACAAAACATCTTTGTATCTGGTTGTAACTGTTTACTGCAATTAACTCTTTTTTTTTTTGTTTGTTTCCAGAATAATACCATGGAAAAACACTAAGTCCCTAATGCTTTATCATACTAATGTTCATTTATCTTAAAAACATTTTTGTCACTTTTATTTCTGAATATTATCATGACTGGCTTTCGACTGTTCTACAGTTACATTGATAAGGAGTATTGATGATGGAAAAATCCAGGTAGTCTCTCTGATCTCATCACATAAAAACATGCTTTCAAAGGGCTTTGCCATCCCTGAATCAATAATTACTGTTTTACAGTTTTACATGTACTTGTGTCTAACAAAAAGTCCTCATAAAAAAGCAGAAAATGTAACTAAACAAAAATATCACACATCAATATAAATTGCATGCCAAACATCATACTTTCAAAAATTACTGAAAGAAAAGAAATCAAGTCTCTGCACCTGAGAAAAGACTCCCACTTAAATAAGGTTAGGTGAGTTGTAAGCTCCTTTCAAAGATGAGTTATTTGCCTTGGATGACTAAGCTCATATAATGTCAGGTAACACGAAAATTGTTGCTCTTTCAAATTCCCTATGTGATCCATGAACCAACATATCCCTGTAACAACAACAGCAGAATTATCTGGCTCTGCTGTTGATGCAAATAAATTTATTGTTGTTGAGACGAGGCTTACAGAAATATTACTCCAATACCTTCGAGCTGCAGATTTCTTAAAAAAAAAAAAAAAAATCATCAACCCACAGACAACAAAACCAGATAGTGTCTCTTTTTCTTCTCAGCCTGGGAAGAGCTTCTCTCCCTCTCTCTGTCTCTCCCTTTCTCTGTAAGACCGCCTTGCTCATACAGTTCCGATGCAGTGGAGCATGGCGTCATGAGATGCTTATTCCTGAATTTAAATGGAGTGTAACGATAGCGATCCTCCGTGAAAATAAAAACAAGGTCCCGATCGGGCTTGGGCCACCTTCAATGTCATCGGAAGGTGAATTAAGAGGATTTGGAAATTCCATGGTCAGCTTCGGTACGGATCTTCCCAGTTGCAGCTGTTGTGACCAGCTGGGTATCGCGCAGTGCTCCACACAAGCACATACGCATAGACATACATATCGACAGAGACATACGTACAACTTCCTTGCATGCTGAAGCAAACTCCTCCCACGCTCTATTCCTGGCGCACATCTAAATGGCTGTTTTATACATATTAACCCTGTGAAATGCTGTAGGACTTTGCCATTCACCTCCCAGATAATAAACTATCCGTTTGCAAGCCTGTCACACAGTTCACAGATCAAAGAATCAAGGTGTCACCAGCTTTCTTTAGTATAGATATCACTGGTTCTTTACTGCCTAGTTATACTTGCATAGCCCTTAGACATTTTTTGTCTTGAGGTTACTTACCCCATTCAAGTACTCTATTTTCCTTTTCACTGCATCTGTGCCATAGGCTTGCTGGCTGAAAAAATATCACACAAAAAAATGCAACAGTGACCCCCTCCCCCCATTATTTAACTCACTTCCCTCCTATCCTGCCTGTATGTTTATGAACATAGTAAAAAAAAAAAAAAGAAAAAGAAAGAAAAAGTAAGCATAATTATAAATTTTAGATTAAAATGCAATAAGGGGATCTTTATTAAAAAAAGAGTTTGAGAAACTGATTTTCTGTAACTGTATGTTCAATAATTTTAATGATTGGATTCTGTGTCTCTCAGAAAAAAAAAAAAAAAAAGGAAAGGGAGAGATATGGAGGCTGGATAGGCATAATGTTTATACCTCTTAACAAGAAAGTCCCTTAGTTTTCTCTCTGTGATCTTCAGGCTTGGTCTCCATCCCTTACTTAAAAAGGAATCATGATGAACAAGTTCTTGTGCAACTCTTTCTGCCAAGATAGTGCCTGTGCCAGTAATTTACGAGTAATGGGCTACAGCTGTGATCTCCAGCTCTTAGGCTGTTTTGGTATTTCAGTAATTACAACAGTTTCATTAACATTTAAAGGGAATAGTCAGCTCAATATCAGTAAGAGACTATTTTGTACAGCATGGATCCATTTTACATTTGCATTTGACATTTGATAATCTCTTCACATAAGCTCTGAGCCGTTGAAATGAATTGTCACACACAGGAAAAATTAACTCAGATGTAGCTTCTTAGTAAATCTGTGAAACTGTAGAATAAATGTCCAAGACTGGTAGTGTCATGAAGAGGACCTCTTTCCCAGTCTTAAATACATTTGAAACATGAAACATCATTTTTTTGTCTTCATTATGTATTTGTGACATTTCTGGATATTTAAAGGAAATGAAAGTGGGAATATGGGTGACTAATAATAATAATGATCAATAGGTTAGATATAATCATCATTAACAAGTCAGATATGTGAATATCACAGAAACATCAACTCACAGAACAGTTTGGGTTGGAAGGGACCTTAAAGATCATCTAGTTCTAACACCCCTGCCATGGGCAAGGACACTCTCCACTGGACCACGTTGCTCAAAGCCTCATCAAATCTGTCCTTGAACACTCCCAGAGATTGAAAATCCATAATTTCTCTGGGAAGCCTGTTCCAGTGCCTCACCACCCTCACTGTGAAGAACTTCTTCCTGATATCCAATCTAAATTTACCCTTTTTCAAATTAAACCTCTTACCCCTTGTCCTCTCACTACAGGCCCTTGCAAAAAGTCCCCTTCCATCTTTCCTGTAGGCCCCTTCAGGTTGTTATAAGGTGACACTGGAGTCTGGTCTTCTCCAGGCTGAGAAAGCTCAACTCAGCCTTTCTTCACAGGAGAGATGCTCCAGCCCTCTGATCATCTTTGTGACACTCCTCTCGACTTGCTCCAACTGGTCAATATCCTTATGTTGGGGATCCCACAGCTGAATGCAGTACTCCAGGTTGGGTCTCACAAGAGCAGAGTAGAGGGGGAGAATCACCTCCCTCAACCTGCTGGCCACATTTCTCTGCAACAGCCCAGGGTACAGTTGGCTTTCTGAGCTGCGAGTACACACTGCTTGCTCATGTTCAGCTTCTCATCAACCAACATCTCCAAGTCCTTCTCCTCAGGCCTACTCTTGATCCATTCTCCACCCAGACTGTACTTGTGCTTGGAATTGCCCCAACCCAGGTGCAGGACCTTGCAGTTGGCCTTGTTGAACTTCATGAGGCTGGCACAGTCCCACCTCTCCAGCCTGTCCAGGTCTGCCTGGATGGTATCTCTTCTCTCCAGTGTGTTGACCGCACTACAAAGCTTGGTGTCATCAGCAAACTTGCTGTGGCTGCACTCAGTCCCACTGTCCACATTGCTGATGAGGATGTTAAACAGTACCAGTCCCTGTACTGACTCCTGAGGATCACCACTCATCACTGGTCTCTGCTTGGGCATTGAGCCATTGATCGTAACACTTTCAGCACAACCACCCAGACAATTCCTTATCCACTGGGTGGTCCAGCAATCAAATCTATTCCTATCCAATTTAGAGACAAGCATGTCATGTGGGACAGTGTCAAATATTTTGCACAAGTCCAGGAAATGCTCTCAGTCTGTCTTCCACCAATGCTATAGCCCTGTTGTTGTAGCCCACCAAATTTATCAGGCACGATTTTCCCTTAGTGAAGCCATGTTGGCTGTCATGCTGTGCCTTAGCACCCTATAGCTATTTGTTGATTCACCAGATTTGACTGGCCTTTTCAAATTCCTTCCCTTTGACTGGGAGGATTGATGAAAACAACTACCTGTGCTCCAGAGTCCCTTACCACTGCTCCCAGGGCTCTGTAATCCTTCTTGATACTGACTGCTCCTGGTGTATCACTGATGCCCATGTGAAACAGCAGTGGATTGTATGAGGCTGAGTAGTTTCTTGGTGACATCCCTGATACAAGGCCCTGGTAAGAAGCACACCCCTCTAGACACAGTGTCAGTCAGCAAATGGGTGTCTCCATGCCACTCAGAAGAGAGTCACCTACTACTATCACCTGTCACCTTTTCTTACTTGCACTGATTGTTATACAGGGAGCAGATGGGGCTGCCTTAGCTCTTGTGTCTCTCCTGATGTGACAGGTCTTTCCTCTTCAGACTGCAGAGTAGTGAAATGGTTCTGCAAGGGCACCTCAGGCTTTGGGAAAGTTTCTTCCTCTTGCTGGTCCTTGATGCTGCAATTGTCCATTCTTTTGTATTATTGGCTCCTCTCCATTCTGTGTGTGCTGGCGGGGGAGTTTGTGGCTGTTTGGCCATTGGCTGTGGGTCCACGGGAGGTTCCACTTGGAACCACCTAACTCCTCAGCCTCCCTTCTCACCACCTGCTGCAGGAAGTCCTCCATCTAGGCACACATTTGGAGCCAGGTCTGCCCCCCTCTTCCTTCCCCAGGAGAAAGGTCTGGGTGCTTCCCATAGCCTGAGGCCTGCACTGCATCCTCTTCCTTCAGCAGGTCCATCTGGGTGGGGGCACTGGTCACTGCTGGGGAGGATGGTGCAGACTCTCCAGCAGGAGCTGCAGCCTTTGCTCTACCTTACACAGCTGAGGCAATTAACTAGACTTAACAAAGAAACATCATTGGCATTAGCGCAGTAATAATGGAGGATAAGCAGTAAACAGCAAATAAAATTTGGTGTAGACAGGTTTAAGTTGATGAACATGGGAATAAGCAGTCTTAAATTCTGCATACCCTATGAATTTAGGAACTAGACTGTTATCTAAAAATGCTAGCTCAATGTTCATCAGCATTGAATAAAAGCAAATTAAATATTAGGGACTACTGGAAAAGGAGTAAGTAACAAAACATAAAATATCACTGTCTAATAGCATAAACCCATAGCTCTCCCGTATCTTGAACACGGTACAATTCTGATCTCTCATCGCTTATAAGTATGGCAGAAATGGAGAAGGGTCAATGGAGGATGACCAAAGAAGTCAAACTCACAGAGTGATTTCTTTATGAGGAAGTATCAAATAGATGAGGACTCCTCATCCTAGGGAGCTAGAACTAATTATTAAAGAATGATGTAATAGAAGCAATTGCAGTGATGAGTGACCTTGCAAAAAAAGTAGGGTTAGCAAGTCTAAAATAAACAAGATGTCATATCTACTTCTTCCCACTCTATGCAGTTTATCTGGAAAATTTCTTGCCATATGGTAATGGATGCCAAACCCTTTATAGGTTCACAACCAAGGTCCTTAGAAAATAAAATTATGTTCTCACAAGGTGTGGAACAACTCCCCTCTAGATCAGGAAATTCCTGAGTAATAAATTGCTGAAGGCTGGCAGAATATTTCAGAGAACGTTCACTATAATCCTTGTAATGTTCATATATTCTTTCCTAAACATTTACCATTGACTACTGTCAGGAATAATATGGTTGGTCTAACCAAACGTGTGGTCTTCTGAAACAATCTTGTCAATTCTTTGAGGGAACCAGAAAACATACTGTCTACCAGTAATGGAAATGGAGTTTCCTGTTCCTTCCTAAGCTTTTATACCAAGAAAACTACTGCATACAAACTCTTCAGAATGTGTGAAACACAAAATAGTTAATTTGTATTATCTTTTAAGAAATCATCTCAGAAATTCAGACCACACTGTGGTCTGAAATCCTTCTCACTGAAGCCTCCTGAAAACGCCAAGACACTGGCATCAACCTGGTAATAGTTATGCAAGAATGGATTGAAACAGTGCCCTCTCCCACCAGATTTACCCCTTAATGTTTCAACGTTATTGAAGAATACAAGAAGCCATCTGATAGCTCAGTTCTAATAAGAGCTTAAGTCATATTAATGTCTTATTAATGTAATTCTGAAAACTGGGAGGAACATTAAGAAGTAAAACATTGCCCCTTGCTGCATGTCTCGCGCTGCATCCATTTAAAAACCCACACATTTAAAAAAAATGTGTATTTCCTGCAGGAGTCGTAGCTAATAGACATCTGGCAAGATTCTTGCAATCAGTGGAGCTTGGAAAATTCAGAGTAACTAATGATCTGACCTGAATTTTTTTTGTTAAAATAATTTTGTTTTCTAAATTAATAAATCAATATTTATAACTGTTTCCTCATATTAACTGAAAATTTTCTGTTATCACAGTGAAAGAAAGGAACACAATCTTCTCTTGGTTATAGACAACAAAAATTCCTTTAAAGACAATTAAAGAATCATTTAAGTTCTTTGTCACAACAAGTTGTGGAATACATTCTTAATGCATGCATCAGTCCAATATTATAAGGCTAATTTAAAAAACAATTTATATAAAACGCAAATGCAAAACACAGTTGAAAACACTGTTTTGTTTTTCTAGCAAATAAAGATGCTTAAAAACTATAAGCATCAGGACAGATTTTGGATTGGAAAAGAATTAATATCAAATTATTTATTATCTCAGAAGTGCTGTCTTTTAGTATATGTGTCCCCCTGCTGACACACTGGGCTACTCTATTAGCTTAAGATTGTATACTGTAATTTTGTACAGAAACAAAGGAATTCTGAACATAAACACTCACTATACCAGTGCAAGTGAAATTATTTTTCCATTCGTTTATAACACTAAAAGTCCTTTCTCAACCTTATAAGGTCTGAGCTGTAATATATTTCTGGATTTTACAGTTTCTGATAAGTTCTGTTGCTCATTGTCTTTGTGCAGCTGATTTGCCATTCACATAGAATCTTTTGTAGAGAGCTGTGAAAAATAGTCCTGTGTTTGTCTTATGACACAAGGGCAATTGGGCTCCAATCTCATCCAAATAATTTGATCTGAATTCTAAACCACTTTGTTGACTATACATTGCATGCACATTAAAGTGCAGCATCAGCCTAGAAACAAAGTATTCAAAATTTCCATGCATTTTAAGCAGCTTGAAAGTTTTAGCCTTAATCCTCATTGATTGAAAAATGAGGTTCCACAAGCTACATATCTCACTATGGTGTCATAGAATGGCTTTAATATATTTTCCAGGTGAGCAGAATTTCTGGCTACTATACAAAACCAAGAACAAACACAAATAAACAAACAAATTTGTAATGTTCTACACATGCAATTAACATGGAGTGATTGTGGGTAATATCAGAAACCAGTTTTCTGTCTGGAGATCAAAATGGTAATGGATACCCTCTTGTCAGAATTTATTTACAAAATAGACATAAGGTTCTACAGCTGCAGTAGCAAAGAGGAGACATGCAATTGTCTGCAGAAGAAACCTTTCTTTTTCTGTTATTCTTCTAAAAAATGCTATAAATTCTTAGCACAAATTTAGAGTATGCAGCAGGTCTGGATTCCTAGCACCCAACTAAGGCAAATAGCTGAGATATGTTTAGCTGGTGCCTTAGCCACTGTGAGTTCTACTGTCACTGAAGACAGTTATCATCATCTCCCTTGATGAGGTTTGGTAGGCTGGCAACTGGTTTTCTGAACATGCCCCTGACTTCCGCTGTGGGAAACTCAGATGTTAGCACGTCTGCTAAGACACAGCAGAGATCTTGCACAGGCTAGTAAGAGTCTAAACTGGTCACACAAACCCAGTAATCCCCACAGCCTGGCTCATGCCAGCAATCTGATCACACTTGCATTTTATGGAGGCTTTTGAGTTTTCAGGCAAGGACAGTGGTAGCCTTATTGGGGGCCATGAACTGGAAAAACAGTCCTGTAATTATCGTTGGCCTAACCTGGAGCTGCACATGCAGTTTAGACCTACATTTAGGTTCTCTTCTTACTCAGAAAGTCATTTAAGAGATGCAGTTGCAGTGTGTAAATTGGTAGCAAACCATAATATAATAAGCAATATCATAGGCAATCCACAGCAAACCACTCTATATCTCACCTCATTCCATAAATTTCATATGACACCCATCACTGACTCTGCTGCTGAACAAAATAGTTCCAGGGATTCCATCAGAAATTACTAAAGCACAAGTCTATTAGAGAGATGAAGTATGACCATTTTTAGAACAACAGTAACAAATTAGACTTTCATTCTGGAGTGTCATTGTAAATATTCTTTTTTTTTTTTTTTTTTGAGTTGAAATATTTAATAATTTCTTTTCAGTTTCAAAATTGTTTCACATCAGGTTTTTTTATAGACTCTTCTGAAAACTAAGTTCAGGCTTTCTGAAATTTCTTTAATTTTTCGGTTCAAAAATGTAATTAATTTATCTTGTGTTAGATTGAAGAAAAAATATGTTAGACCTCAGAATGTTCTATTTTAAATAAACAAATATATTGCTTACTATTACCATTTTTATTCTTGCTTTACAGAATATTTTTAGTAATCCAAAATTAATTTCTTCTCTTCTGTGTGGTATTAGAAGCAATGAAAACAGTTATTCATGAATACTTTTTTCTTTCAGAAATGAAAATTCTTGTTCTGCCATAGACTTCAGACACATAATTCTGAGAGGCCTGAAGAATGCATTCAGTGTTAATTCATGTAATAAAGATAGCCTTCGGTCACCAAAAAAGGTAAAATCTTAGGAAAAGCAGAGGTGAATGTTTTCAAATATTGTTCCCCTTGCTGACATTTTAAAAAATATTACCCCAAACCACATTTTATAAAAAATGGGAGAATTTCAATCTATAATCTTCCTTTCTTCCTAGAGAAAAGTTGTTTTTTAAAAATCAAAAACTGCTGTCCTTAATTTGAACATGGTTTACAAATTTGGAACATTGCAATAGTAGGCCAAATATCCAACATTCAAATGTCATCATAGTAAAAGCAGGTTCAGTGGAAAACAGCAGCTACAGAAACTGGAAGTTTGTGTATCACATCATTCTTTGCCCTTTCCATCTTACCTTCTGTCTTATGCATAGACCCATTTGGAGGTCATTCAGGCTTTCATGCTATCCAGAGACATGGATCAATGTTATAGAAGTCTCTCATCAAGTTTGTTTTTAAGAATAGTAGTCTTAAGGAAGACCCCCTTCCACACATGGTTGGAGGCTAATGTATTCTCTATTTCCATTGTTAAAACGTTAATAAAAACAAGCTTTTTATAACAGATGGTAACTGTATTTCATTAGTAGATGAAGATATGTGTATTGGTTCATTTAATTTTAAGTTAGTATCAGTATCAGAAATTGTTTTGAGTGGGACAAATACATGAATACAGCTCACTGTTCATAAAGTAGTAATATGACATAATGAAGAATAGTGTCAGAGAGCTTAAAATAAAAGAGAACAGCCAAAGCAGTTGACATTGTCCTGACTATTTTTTTCCTTATGTATGTGGAATTAGAATATATTCTTTAATACATTTTAATATAAAATTTATAAGAAATTTAGTCAATAAAATTACCTGTCTTATGTTTTCAGTGAAACGTGTTTAAACCTGACCGAAAATAATAGAAACAGAAATATTTTCCACTGGAAATCTCTGGAAAAAGTATTAGAGCTCTGAGACAGAAAACTCCTGATGATAATGAGTTGTGTCATTAATTGTGACAATATTTGATCATCATTCATATGGAGTCATCTTCTAAAGAAACATTGAAATATTTTGCAGAGCAAGTTACTGAGTTCTGTTTAAAGAACTGCTGGTTTGATCTTAACTGAAGTCTATATTAAATCCTGACTGTAGTATGTTTTTTCTACAGACCTTATGTTGTATCTAGTCACCTTTGAACAATGCCTGATATTGTAATTCTCAAGACTGTAAATAGCAAATCAATGCAAAGCATTTTTCTGTTTCTGGTTTAATCAATTTAAGCTTCAGTGAGAATCACCGAACATTTCCCAGAATAGGTTTCTTGGGCAGATCAAAGTTGCCATTATCAAAGAAAATAAGACTTGCTATACTGAATTTAACCACACATCTATTGTTTCTTGCCTTGGGCAGCAGATTCATAGTTCAGGGAAAAATGAAACCCTTAAACTACATTTTGCCAGTTGAGAAAAGGTGAAAGAATAGAAAACAATTTGGAAAGGCTGTGAAAAATTTTTACTTTCCCAGGCTTATACTTGAAAACTAATGAATGTTATATTGACTCTGTTCACAAAGCTACATATTTTACATCATTAAAATCAATAACCAATATTTCAGAAAGTCATAAGTGTTAATCTATTGTCCATAGTATATATAGTGTCTGTGAATTGGTGAAATATTGATGCCATGGGTTACACTTATGATTTGAAAGTAAGATTTGATCCCTGTTTGAAGTGTACAGCTCTATTTGTGTATCAACCTTTTTTTGTCTGCAGAGCAAGTTGTTACCTACTAGGGGACTGAACCCTACTTTACTATAAAGTACTTAAATTACAATCATTGCAGTCAAAGTTATGCACACCTTGATGAATACAGCAAAATACTAAGAAAAAGTCATAAGGAATAGGTCATTGCCTTTTTGTTGAAATGATGGGACTAGAGAGGAAGGTTCTTCGACACAGATAAGAATACCTGGGTAAGAGGAAAAAAAAAAAAATTCAAGCGCAAAATAGCACTAAATAAACAAAATAAACCAAACCAAAAGTAGATAGTGCAGGGAATATCCTAACATCTGAAAGTCAGATGTTCCATCTTCTGTCTTTGTATTGAAATTACTTTGCTATAAACAAATAAACACGTAGACTCATTTTTTGTTTCTCACTGCAAAGCTGTTTATATCCAAGATCAAATTTTCTATTTGTTGAAATGGATAAAGAGAATGTTCATTATCACATCAGCTCTAACAAAATAAACTTTTCTACAAACTAATGCTCTACAATTTAAAACTCTTCTTGCTGATGTAACTGTCTGCCAGGATTTGATTAGCAACAACAAGGGCTGGGTTCAATTTCGAGGGGTCACATCAAATTGAGCCCCCATCTAAAAACCTGAGAAAATTAAATTAAACTGTCTGGGTGCTCAGTGAGCTGTACTTCTCCACCTTCAAATGATGAATCTACTGGCTTAATCAAATAGTAAGGTGTTGAAGGGATTGAAAAAAGAGGAAAACAGACATAAAACCAGCACATCAAAGAATAGTTGGCTACCTCTTTGCTCAACAAGAGACAGCACTCATTGTTTATGAAGAAAATATTGTGGCATCTGGTGTACTTGCAACCTTCCATAACACCCAAATATTTACTGTGTTTGCAAAATGTGGTTGCTGTATTACCTATTCCGGTAGGTAGCCAGTGCTCAGCTAGGATCCAGCTGTCTCATTCCTGTGAGCTCTGCACTAGCCACTCCTGTAGTTTATGGAGCTGCTTTTCTTTTGCAGTGATTTCTACTCTTTGCCAGGAGGACACATAGTACACATAAAGTGAGGCCTTCACAAGACATATGAGACTAATTGTCTGTCAACTAGGATGCTTTACAGGAAGATGAGGGAAGGGGATTTAAAAATGTCTAGGCAGATAGAGAAATCAAACCCAGGTCTTGCATGTTCAGGGTATTTGTTGATGCTATGCAGTTGTCAATTGTATAAAAGAAGCAGTCATACCCTACTTCTCCAGGTTCAAAAGAATAAGGAATTCCACTGGGGAAGGATTTGAACTATGGCCAAAAAAGTCAGCAAAAGAAGGTTGTCCTTGGGCTTGAGTACTTTTGTACTAGCCAGCTTTCAGGATCTCATAGCTGTACTGGCTCTTATGATCCCCAGCATAAGGCATCAAACTTTCTTCACCCAAGTAACAAAAGCATCTAGTGGCAGAGTCTGGATGACACCTTGAGTGCCAGAAACCCAGAGTCATACCTTGCAAAGACTAGCATGGAGCTCCTTTGTAAAGCTAACCTTAGGTTCATATCATTTAGGGATCCCTACTAATCTAAAATCTTTCAAAGAACTCCTAATCTGCAGAGTCAGTAGTGTACTGGACCTTTTCATCTAAAGGCATTAAACTCCATAGGCAATTACTAGTTCAGGGAGCTATTTATCTCGCTTATCAATGAAGATATGAAATGTTAATGAACAATGCATGTCAAATAGCCATTTGAAATCAGTAGGTCATTGTGAAAAAAAGATCTCCCAGCCCACACCTGTAAAGAAAGGGAAACAAATGCACCCCAAGTTATTCTGGTAACTAATCAAATATATCCCACATGCTATAGTCAGACCTACAGCGAGAACTCTATTTAATAAGGTCACACATTGAAAGGCAATATCAGCTTTATCCTAGATGCCAGCTGTATTTATCAAAGCCAATGTCTGCAGAGTCAGAAAGTACTTTTATTCTGCAAAAGCAATTATTGATTTATTCATCTGGGTCCTGACTATATTTTATCACTAACACATTTGCTGCATGCAATGTGATAGTTAGATCTAAAGCATTCTGAAGTGCTGGCATAGAATTCCCAACTATTAATGCTTTTTCAAAGCATTTCCTAACCTTACTATACCTTCAAAATGTGAATGATAAATATGATGGCATTATTAGAAATATAACAAACAAACTCCAACCTGTGGGACATTCAGAAAAATAAGGGTCTCACTGTTGAAGCTCTTTGACACAGGTTCTCTCTTTGACCTATACACAAGTGAAGCTTTTTTTCGCAGGATTAAGTCCTGCCAATGGTAAGAGAAATTTAATTTCTTCTAACTAGGCCAAATAAATATTTTTACTATCTTAATTCTATATGCCTTTGTCTATCAGTTTAGACCAAAGTTTTCAAATTTTAAAGACTAGCCCATCAGCGAGTAAGGCACCTAGCTACAGACGTCTAGACTACAGGTTTTACGTCTAAACTGAACTGCCTTGACTTCTTTTATGGTCAATGAAGAGACACAATGAAAAAGAGAATTTCTTTTCATCCTAAAGAAGATGCCTACAATATGGTAGATGAATCAGTTCTGAAAATATGATGTTATCCAAGATGAATGTGTGCAAAATTATTTCTTTCTTTAGCATGTGCAATTAATCAAGAGGAAGGGTAAGGGACCACTGTATAGGCAAATATCAATATAATAGGTATAGGAATTAAAATACATTGCTAAACAAAAAGTGTTTCAGTACCCAGCTCCAGCTCAAATTTTCAACAAAACTGCAAGAAAAACCCTTCTTTCTCTTTGAAGACTAGGGAATGAAGAGGTTTTCCTAACATCTCTGTAATATTAATAAATTATCAAGTCAGACTAGCCCTTGTAGGAGGTGCAATAGTACATGAACCTATGAGGATTCACAGACTGGTCCTTAAATCGTTCTGCATGTTCCAGTGAAGAGGAAATATTTGAAAAACATCAGCGGAAACACAAAAACTGAAGAAATCTCTACTGGGCATAGAAGAATGCCAAGATATCACTTTGTAAATAGGTGACATTTTCAAATGGATGGCGAAAGGCATAGCCATGACCCTGAAAATCCACCTGCCTGAAGTTCAAGTTTGACTATGCTATCATCAGAAAAACTGGATTGAATGTTTTTACATGGCTAAATAAATTATACTTCTCTAGGCTGGAATTATTAGGACTACTAGGACTGGTTTGGCTAAATGAAAAACCGATTTTTAAAGCTTGAAGGTATGGCCAAATTTCACCTTAACCAGGTGACTTTCAGCAAACCTATGAGCTAAAAATATATAAGAATGAGGAAGTTTTTATAGTCTTGACACAAGAGTTGCCAGTGCCATTATTTAAACACAATTTTACAGGTGCTAACAATTACTTTTATTTATTTTATTTTTAATTTCTGGAACATTCAGATATTTCTTTGTAGACTGTATGAGTACTTTTCAAAGTATGAATCCTAGTTTTGTCACTCTTTGTGTCTCATGGAACTGGGTCCAACTCTGACGTAGAGAATAGTGTCTCATTTGTATGGTCCAAGTTTTGTTTTCAGTACTATAGCCAGAACTTGATTCTCAGGGAATAAATAAGCTGTTGATACCAAATAGAAAAAATTATACAAACTTATAAAAAGATCTGAAAACAAGTAATGATGTGGGGAGCAAGTGAAAGGTAACAAGTTTTCAAACTTTTTAGTATCAATGAAATTCACTCTGAGAATTCATGAGCAGTGGGTGAGGTTCTGGAAGAAAGGAAAAGGAGAAACATAGACCAACCTTAAAAACTGAGAAAAGGAAAGGCCATTTTTTAGAGACCTAGGTAGCTTAATTTTAATTCTTCGGTAAACAGGGAAACAAATAATAACTAAAAAAAAAAAAAAAAAAAAAAAAAAAAAAAGAGCCTAGATGAAAACTAGCAAGCAGCTGACAAAAACAAATTTTCCAGTATAAATCATATTAAGCATGTCTCTACTTTCCTCTCAGGAGACGATAACAGGCCTTGAAGGTAGAAGACAAGCAGTAAATATATATATTGGGAATTCTGTGAGGACTTCTGACACTACATTACAAGACGTCTCACAAGCTGACTGTGAAAACATGGATCAGATAACAGAAACAGAAAACTGAGCAAAAACCTGTACTAAGAGCGTGATTATCAATGACTCACTCCTTAAACAGAAGGATGTAACAAATGCATCTGTTTAGGTCCAGTAGGTCCTGAATAATACAGTAGTTCCACTAACAGTCTGGAAAATGGAATCAAGAGCTTACTAATGACATCTACAGAAAGCACCAGGCTCTCTCTGGCTGTAAGCAGATTGAGGAACAGATTTCAGACTCAAAGTGACTGTGACACACAGGTTTCACTCCACTGAAGGCAGGTGCAAGTTATTCTACCTCAGCAAGAGTAATGAACTAAATGATCCTGGGTGGGGAAGAACTGGAAAAGAGGGCAGACAGCTTGACCTGAACCAGAGATGAATAAGGTGAATGTAAATACTGACAAAAGTTTAACTTACCAAAAGTACAATCCATGAGATATGTGAGGTAGTTTGTTCTGAATCTGTTGGAATTGTAGAAATCTCACCAGTTCACAGAAGACATTGGCTCATTAGAAAAAGATCCACAGACCAGGAGAATGACCAGCGTCTCAAAAGGGTGACATACAAAGTATGATGAAAAGATCTGGAATAGTTTAATTTTTCCATTTTAGAAATATTTTCTGACATTCATATATACATTTGGTCTTCTAGTTAAATGATTTTGGTAGATATGGTGAGGACATTTCTAATAGCACAAACTACTGAAATTATTGTATTATGCCTAACCTTTTTCCTTTTCCTTCTCTTCTTAATATACTTCTTTTAGTTGTGTCTAAATGAGTGAATATACAGTCACAAAAGATTAAAACAAAGATGGCAAGCAAAAATTACTGAGGTATATTTGCAGATCTCCTAACCATTAAATAGAACATTTTTGAGATTCACAATTTTGGGAAAGACATTTATTTCACTTTTTAGAATACATGGCTCATGTTGTTTAGTTAGTACAAATTCTTGTAGCTCTATTGCCTTAACCTAGCATAAGAAAAATAACTAACATTTTTTCATTCCTTAATGTTCCTTGCTTGTCTGTTGAATGAATAAATACTCTCTACATAGTAAAGATCCTTGTGTGTGTGTGTGTGTGTGGTTGGTTGTTTGTTGTGGTGGTTTTTTTGTTTGGTTTTTTGGTTTTTGTTAGGAACAATATCAAATTTAAGGATACCTGCATAAACACAAAGAAGGGATCCAGTAATTTAGAAGAATGTGATGCCACATCCTCCCGAGGAAGGAATTTCCAAATTTTTACCACCAAATGGTAACTTCTGCCCAAATACCTTCTGCAGTACAGCTGTGCTGGAGATTTCCTAAATATTATGGAACAACTGGAATTTGGGTCCAGGTCTGAGGCAGAAGCAGTAGGTCTTCTCTTGTTAAGATCTGGTTGTAGACTCTTTACAATAGATGTTTTCCACTAATGATGCATCAGCTGTGGGAAGCAAATGTGGCTGAATGGATAGCATGTATATTACCAGAGCTACATTCATTTCCCAGACCTGGGCCTGTGCATCCCACATACACCCTTAGAATGAGAAAATATATGCACTGACCACCCCCATTCTACTTCCTGTACCCCAGGGTTCACAGGAAGAGAGAATGAACAAGGGTGGCATTTAGAATTGTTCCTTAATCTGGGTCTAAAGATGTGTTGCGATAAAGTCCTGCTGGACCAGATTAATTTAAATTTGCTTCCCCAAGAAGACTTAAAAAATCAGTCCCATTAATTTCCTTGGTGGAAAACTCTGGTTGCAGGTATACAACTTGAGTTAAAAACCCCTACAATTTATTAGAGGGTTATTTATATGTCTCCCTGATTTTCGTAAGATTATAAAATTCTTAAGAGACAGAGTACAAATGCAATGTCACAGGCCATTGAAGTGCTCAGAATTCAATACAGTAAGTCTTAATGGGTGTGAAAAAGATGAAACTTTGTAGCAGAGTAGAATATATGGTAAAGTCAGCAGTCTCAATTTTTTTAATGCATAAGCTATCTGACATTTTATGCTGTGCAGATACTTTTTCAAAACAGTGATTGTGGCTTCCTCTGCACTGACTAAATTAATCCTCCTAATCTGATGGTTTTGATCCAGTGAGGAGAGGACTAGATTAATAAAATCACTCTTCCAATGTTTCCCTATTATTCATGCAATCCAGCTGACTGATTTTAGGATCAAACAAGAAAAAACACAGGGCTCCAAGTAAATATAATGTAATGTTTCTGTGAAGGTCCTTTGCTCTCTGTTAAATTCTTCCCTGATTCTTACAATGAGCACCAAACCAGGAAAGACAAGAATCACTGTGATTTCTGTTTTTCTGTTATATTCCATTCATAAAGTCTGTCACTCACACAACTGTGACTTCTCTGGAAATGGTTCCTTGGTCAAGACATCCATGATCCACACCATCAGCACATGGTAGAAGATCAATCTTTACTAATGGAAATATCTATGTAATTAACTGATTATTCATGACCTGCTTCACTGAGGACTTCACGGACACATTTGTCCATTAAGTGAATGGATTCATGGCTCATTTGGATTAGACATGTAACTCCATCCTTATTAAACTGATTGGCTTCTTTCTGCCTCCCCTTTCTTCATGAGTTCAGAAAACCTACATATACTTTTACATTTAAATTTCTCTTTACAACTCTCTCTCTCCCTCTCTTCATCAAACATATTCCCCTTCTTTCTCTTCGTCTGTCTTTGTCACCACTGTCCATTTTATCTAAACATTATCCTTAACCTTTGTATTCTTCCCATAAAACTAAAGTTTTTGTATATCTCCACCTCATTACCTGCATCTTTCCCTGTTAATTGTCCTGTTTCTCCACTTCCCACTCTTCTACTTTTGCTCTATTGCTGCATTCATACCTATGTTTTTTCATATCTCTCTAGAATAATTTTAGCAACAGTCAACACATCCTGTGACTTCATATTTTCCTAAGTGACCAGGTTTTCATCTACTTCACTCTCAATATTTTCATGAACATGCATTCCCCCAGCCCAAAACTGGGAAAACATATTCCTTCCTATATTATGTATACCATGTCCAACTTTCCTGTCAATAGTTCCTCCCTCCTTTATGCAATATTCTCAAACATCTGTTGAGATCTCTTTTCTTTCCACATTTTTCTCATTTCCTGGTTGTACAAATCTTTCTAGATGCCTCCTTCAGTTTTGTGTCACCTAAGTTCCTTTTTATTATCTCCTTGCTGTCAGAGACTTAATAGTGTCAGACACTTCAGGTGTTCACCTGCTTTTTTGATCTTCAGCAATAGACCAGTGCCTCTGCTCTCCAGAAAGTCTAGATGTTTTGGTTTACTTTTGTATTAAGTTTACTCCTGTGTCTTGCTTTGCAAGACTGTTAGCACCTCAACTCTCCATATCTTTTCTTATCTGTCTTTTAGCCTTATTTCCCACTTCATTACTTCTAGACTAACTCTAAAAGTGCTCTATTGTATTGGCACATCTCATCTTCCTCTGTTACCTTTATAGACCAATTTTGAATTCTTCCATCATCATCTCCTATCTGCTGTTCTTTGCACTCTTTTTTTTTAAATCACAGATTGCATTTCCTTAATTCCCAGTCTAGTTAACTGAAACTACATATTTATTTCTGAGTATTAAATCCTAACTTTTTCTCACTACATTTAATTTTATTTTCATATATTTATCCAATTAACAACATGTTAAGTAGAACGTTTTGGCATCAGCTTAAGCTTCTAAAATGCTGTTAAATATGAAACACTCCTATTTCCTTACATGAGTTTCAATCCTCAGAACTCTCTTGCTTTCTAGGTGCTCTCTAATATATTCCCATTACACCTTTCAGAATAAATTATACAGAATAGCAGTGAATACTGCTGATATAACAAAGTTCAGTCATCCTTAATGACTGTTCACAAGCACATATTTATTGATTACTCAAGCTGTAGCCACTTCACTTGTGCTGTGACATAAGAATGGTGGAGTCTGACATCTGAGTTGACAACTGTATGGCATCTGTAAAGTAGTATAATCTTCATGATACAGGGAAATATGTGTATGATGTTCTGCATAGCTGGCTAAGTCTGCTTATTATATATGCTTAATATATATGTAAGTTTATAAACCGAGGATCATTGAAGAGAAGGAGATGCCTCTAGAGAGGATTCAAAACACCTGAGTTAGTCTTGACTCTGAACCACCTATTAAATTGGATTCCTAAAGTTAGTTTGGGTATACAGTATGAACAGTATTTCCAGAAGACAATTTTACACATGAACATTTAAGGAAGAATATTTAAAGGCCTGCAGGGAGAATCATAATTAGGAACTTACTATATCTGAAGGACAATGAGAACATTTGCTGAAAAAAGATAGAGTAGGATGTAAAAAAAATAAAAGTAAAAGCACACTTCATACTTGTCTTCTCCAATAGCTCTTGAATAAAAATATCAAATAAAGTATTTAATGCTATCAAAGTTCATGAGTTTAAGAAATCTTAATTAATGACAGCAGAAAACTTTCCAACAGAAAAAATGTCAACACTTTCATTCACCTCTCTTGAATTGATCTCACTCTCATACAGGAAATGTCAGAATATCTAAATATAAATGTATAAATATTGGCAGTTTTCAGAGTGGTTTTTTCATCCTACACCTAATGAAGGTGAATGACAGTGAGTTCATGAGTCCTAAGCAAGCCTAGAGATAGGATTTCTCATGTCTTGCCTATAACTTGGGGAAGCTCTAATGTTTGCAAGTTTTATCAGATGACTAATGTTCTCTCATGAATTCAAGTATATTAAAGAATGGCAAGTCTTCCACATTTTGTCATACCCTGATGATAATTATAATATGAGTGTTGAATAAGGATACCACTAAAAAATACATACGCAATGCTACTATTAGTAAACAGATTTGTAAAATAAAATATGATACGTATGTCTAATTAACACTTCAAAAAGTGACAGATGCATTTAAAGTTGAAATAGAAATGAGGTTATTTTTCTCCCAAACATGATGAATATTTGTCCTTTAATGATTTTGCTAAATAATTTCCATTCCTGTACCACTTTGTAAAAGAAACAGTGTCTGATGAGAAAAACTAGATGCAGTTGCTTGAAATTTACAAAAACTACTTACGATTTAGAGATAAGATGGAAACTCTCACAATAAAACTCACAGCTTCACAATTGTTTGGCATTTGATAAAAAACTTTCCTCCTGCAGACAACTGCTCAGGTCAGAACCTTTTAAAAATCTTTCTGACCTTGAGGCTGCAGAGAAAAGATTGAAGACCAGAGGGTCTGGATGTAGTTTTAAGATTCAAAATTAGAAATCCAAGCCAAAGGATCCTGAATTTATTTAGTCTTTTTCATTCTAAGTTTATCCTCTCTGACTGGTGTTAACACAGCATATCTATGTCTCCTAAAGCATAACCACTGGCAGTGACACCGTGTCTGGCTGCATGGCTTCAATCTTGAATCTGGACACATACAGTCAGACTTTGAACTGGACTAAATGCCTGTCTGAGAACTTGAGAGAAATAGTGTTCCCAGCTAAACACTGCAGGCCATTCAGAGCATAAGGACAGGAAAGTAGGTAGGGAAGTGCTCTGTATGAACAGAAGAGTGAGCTAGGTGAAGAATGTCAAGAGCCTTGCCTTTTGCACTTGCTCCGCAGCAGATCTGGGTGTGTTGTGCAGGTTCTCGCAATGCACTGGTGGGATTTAATAGTCTAATAACCATTAAAAGGGATTCTCTCTTTAAATAACACCTTTATTCTTTCCCTGAAATAGTGACATTCTGGTTATGGTACAGAAAGCCATAGTGGGTGGGGAGTTTGAATGGTTAATATTATATTTATTATTTAAATTCTGAGAGTCTGTGCTTTGATTTCAAATATTTTCATGTTAGATTTGATGTCTTGCAGACACATTTGGTGCAAAGATATTATGTAAAAGAAAAAAGGTTTAAATTTAGTCTGAGTGAAATGTGTTTTGGAAAGTTATGCCGACATGCATAGGATTTGTGTTTAGAAATTACTCTAATTTAAATAGACTGCCTAGATATTACATCAGTAAAAGGTAACACTGAAGAGACAGAACAATGTTACTTTGCCAAGTTTCAGAAAAAAAATTAAGGAAATCTGTTTCCCAAGACTAACATTTGAACACATAAATATTAATTAACTCTGTAACTATTTCTGTGCATCTTTCCTAAACTGTTCTCTTAATATTTCCTAATGAAATCATACTGAGGATCTACAAATATTCTAGACCATTTATTTTGGAGAAGTCACTCAGTAAAATGCTACTGAAACCCTCTGCATTCAGTATCACATGTGGCCACAGCCTGTGTGTCTTGAAAATTAGGGGAATAATCTTCCTCATTCATAGTCTTTCTTATTCTTTACAGTCTCTGTTTATATGTATGATTATGTAAGTATTACATGCATATATATGTATCTGTGTATATATTTTTGTAAAGGTATATGTATATGTACATATACACATACACACGTGTCATATATATGGAAGACTTTTAATGAAAAGTCCAGGTGAATAACAAAAAAAGGGCAAATACGTCAAATAATGAAAGATAACACTCAGCAGATGACAGTGGGTTAGATTATCAACTTTTAGATGATGTGTTGTATATGAATCCTTTCATCTAATATTTGTAAGCTCACAGCAGGCACATCCTCTATTGCAGTCTATTGCAGAAAGTTTTATTGATTCACAGAGGAATAGCAAATTCTACCTGAGGCAGCACTTCTTCCAAAATGTTGTTGGTATCAAAAGAAAATAAAGAAAATCTCATTGTTAGATACGATTTGTGACACAATTCCTCTTGTGTGCTGAGTATTAAGGTCTTTTAAAAGAAGATATCTTTACTGTCCACACAAAAGATATAAGGAACATTTCTTCTAACTAAATTAGTCTTGAAAATTTGAGATTTCACAGTCCATTAACCTGCTATTAAAGACCAATGACAGGATTTCTTTCAGAAATGAACTTTGCATTGTGAAAGAAGTTAGTTGTGATACCAGAAGACAGAAGAGAAAAAAATCCCACCCAAAACACTAAAAAAGTAAGACCTACAACACGATGCTTATCAAAGTCCATGCTATTAAAGAAATGAAATTGCAGCTATGCAAAGCTGAAGATACTGATTATGTGTAATGGTGCATAACCAGGTTACATCAGCTTTGGGTTTCAGGCAGTTCACATTCCATTTTGCCTGCATTTGTAGAAAGTTGAGCCAGTGTCAACTCCCACTTACGATGTGGTTGATCACAGAGTTACAGAAAGTCAAACTGACAGTTAAGGGGAAGCAAAAGGTTCTGGGTCATGTGTCTGATGGGTTTTAATTCATTCTCATTAGGAACAATAATATAACATAGTGCATGTTAGACTGAAACTGAAAAACTTGTGCATGTATGGACTACGGTTAATTTGTTTGTTTGCATAGAGGAAAGGCAAGGAAAAGAATTTTTTATTTAATTTCAGTAAGAAGTGTGTGCTTCTGCCCTTTCAAACTGAGACACTTTAGGTAACGTATCGTCTGGTCTAAGTGAACAAGGCAGGATAATACCATGAGGTATGCTGTCTCTTTTAATTGTGTTCATTTCAGAGGGAGCAATAAACATTAGCATTCTTTAATTCAGTTCATTTCAATGGGTACAATAAACATTAGAGGCCCTTTAGTATCCCCTTCTGAAGTGTTGCACTTGAATAATTTTAGTCTAATTTAAACAGGAAAGACAGAACATGATTACTTAACTCTTTGCCTGGTAAACCATTCATTTTGAGACTGTCGTCCCAGAAGAAATAACTAAATACAGTAATAAAAAGTAATATTAATTACCATTCTTTATATGACGTTGTAACACCAAAGGTTGAAGAACTCACTGAAAGAACGCACCACACAAGGGGTATTCCCTTAGGTATTTAAGTGACCGGTTTCAGAGATCTTGGAATATTCTGCACATCTATAGCAGAGATGAAAGACTACATATTCAAATTGGCACTTTAAGGTGGGTTCTAGAAAGAAGTAATGATAAAACCGTTGACACAATGTCTGACACTGAAATGATTTATTTTGAAAATATGAGACTTTCTATTTCTACCCTTAGGAACTTACAGTGGGTTGACCCTGACCAGGAGCTAAGCACATACACAGCTGCCCTCTCATTCCCTACCCCTGGTGGGACAGGTGAGAGAACCAGAAGACCGAAAGTGAAAAAACTCATGTGTTGAGATAAATATTGTTTAATAAGTGAAGTGATTGAAAACATGCAAGTGATGCAGCCAACCATTATCTTCCACAAGGAGACTGATGCCCAGTCCGCCAGTCAGTCTCATATCAGCTGAAACTGAGACTGAGGAAGGAAGGAAGGAAGGAAGGAAGGAAGGAAGGAAGGAAGGAAGGAAGGAAGGAAGGAAGGAAGGAAGGCAAAGGGATTGTTAAATACACTAATTAATAAAAAACTACCTGCTTTAAATTATATAATATTCATCCTACTAGGAAAACAAACAAACAAACAAAATACACCCAAACAAAACCAGCCCCCTCAAACAGCATGAAACTGAATAAAACCATTCTGATAACTTTTGAATGACAAAATAATCAACAGTGTGCAAGAGTTTAGTTGCTTTAATTAAATAAGGGTAACAGATCCAGATTTCTAGGTGACAGAGATTTCTTATGGACTCATTTTAGCTCTTGTTGAAGTTAATGGTTAAATTTGGGGAATTACAGCAGTATCTTGACCTAGTATGCTATATTTTAAGAATGTCCTAATAGTATTTTTATTGTCAAAAATGCCAAGCCGTTGTTCTTTTAACGTAACAGATATGGTATTTCATATTTAACATAATGTACATAATAGATGTCTGGTAGAGTTAATCTCTCTAAAGTTAATGTGAATCTTCTCATCAGCTTCCTTTCGATTTGTTTTTAATCTCACATCCTTTTATTCCTTATTTTACGTTCATAGTGCATTAATATTACTTGGTGAAACATGCCCTATCTACTTATCTATCAATTAATTCAGACCATCTGGACCCTATTAACATAATACCTCAGCACATCAGAATATTACACAAATGTTATCTTTAAAATTTTGTGGCAAGAAGTCAACTAAGAACAATATCCTGCTTCTACCTTTTTTCTCCAAGGTCAGGAATTTTAAACCAGTTTTACAGGGAGCTGTGTAGGTCTATGCCTCAGAAATGTGTTTTTTTCATTTATGTTTGAGCCATTTTCAGTAACATTTTCAGTCATTTTTGGGGATATATATATACACATCTTGACTATATTTCTTCAAGAATATGTGTATGCTCCCTCTTATGTTGTGACTGCTGACCTTGAGCTTCTGATTTCTAGGAAAACATATGAAATCACATTGGTATATATAACATCTATAGACAAACATTTTAAATAGACTATGTATCCTTAGTTACAAGAATAAATACCTTGGTATGCTGTGATAAACTGTTTAATAAAATAAAATAATAATGAAACCCTTCTTTTCAGTCCAGGCTGCTATACTGCCATACGTTTTATTGGTCTGAAAGGTAGAATTCTTGGCAGAGAAATTGTCCCATGGGCTACATAAAGGGCACATGGTATAATTCAGCCTAGTGTAACTGTAAGTGACCAGAATAGAGTCCGAAAGGTCCGCTCAATTCAATATCTGATTTATGTTTTGTGCTGGGATGAGGAGATTTTGGAGCTGATCCAGACATAAGGTAAGCTTCGGTGCTATGGCTGGAACTGTCCAGGTGAGAGAGGACACGTGGAGCAGGAGTGTTTCCTAGTGATTAATACAAGCAACACTATTCTCTTCATGGAAAGATATTTCTTTCAAAAATTTTTCAGGTGTGCTAAACATCTATAGATATGCATGCTGTTATCTTTTGATATTGAAAGGGTATTTTTCTTTGATAACATTTATCTGTGGAATTCCTTATAAAAGCAAGGGGAAAGTCAAGACTGTTGAAAGTCTGGTTAATGGCAAACTATGTAAATAAGGTAGAATTGAGGGGAGTTTTGTCTTTTTTCCTATGTTAGCAGGAGCTATTGTGAAAATGATCTGACCTTACTGGACTTGATTAGAAAACTCTCACCTCATTACTCAGCTGTCCCTGTTTTAAGAGTATGTAGCATATATAGCATCTGTCTGTATGTAGCAGCTAAGTGCATACAGACATATGCAGAATATACGTTTCATAAAATATATAATATAGACCTTTAACAGTTCCAACTCGTAACAACTACTGATCAGAAAGAAAGAGATGTTGATATTTCCTGAAAACCGAGTTGATTTTGCCTCACAGTATCTTACCTAAGTTTGTATATATATTGAGACATAGAATGTAGAGAAAGAGGTAGAAATTACTTAGAGCTGCAGCATCTTTTTGTAAATATTTTCACGAGAACAGAGATTATGACTGCACTTGAAATAAAAATAGGGAAAATATCCACCTTTTCCTACTTTTGACTGATTTTATAGCTATTTAAACCAAAAATTCAAACCTCATGGGGAATACAGATTTTTCTAGAAACTGCATTTTTCACAGTTTTAGACAGAGAGCTAAGAGAATTTCTGATCTGATCAGTACAACTTATTGTTTCATAGTAATTTCCAGAAATAAACTTTTTAACTCTTAGAAATATACTTTTATTGTAGACAGAGAAATAGTATTTTGGAAACAGAAACTGATTATTAAAACTGTCCGGAGAAAAAGACCTTTAAAAATAGTTCTTTCCTGTGGCAAACATGTTTCTATTTGTATCATGTATAAACTGCTTCCTTGTAGAAATATTTAATACTGTACAAAATAACTAAATTTTCAGTTCTTGATTTTTCAGTAAATCAGTGTATCTTGACAGCAAATATAGGGCATAGAATAATATATGTTTAGACTAAAGAATAATTTGATCATTTTAATATGTAGAAATGCAGTAAGCTTGACAAATAATGAACTGTTTGAAAAGCAGGAAAAACACTTCAACACATTTTTCCCTTAAAAATCTGTTTGGATGGAAATTTTTGAGCAGGCTATTCCGAGCAATGATATTTCAGTGGAAGACACTCTAAAATGAATGCACACTGCTGATCATTTTACTTTTTAGACTATATTTATCAATGTATTTAGCAATCCATTTTATTTGCATCTTCCCTTGTACTTCAGTGTGTAAGTTGTCATGAATTGTGAGGCTTCTCTGAAGGGGACCCAATAGTACAAAGCTTGGGTCTTTTCTGAGTTGTGTATCAAGTTTCATTCAAGTAGAGAGGATAGACTGGTTTTGTTGAGGTTTGGGGGGAGGTTGTTTATTTGTTTTTCAGTTTCCTAGTCTCCTATTTTTGGTGATGATGGGTTTTCTTAATTAAAAACAAATAAAAAGTCTGGTTTTGTTCCTAAAATAAATGGAGATTTCTCTAGCTTCATACAAAGACTTGAACAGTTATTGTGCGTCCTGTCATCCTGAGCTGTAAACTGTGTTGTAAAATAATTGGTTCAAACATTTGTCATTAACAACTCTTCGCTACAAAAAATTCTAAAACTCCATACAGAAAATATTCATTGTCCTTTTGATGACAGAGTTTTGCCTGAGAAATTCCAGCTTTTATTTAGATGTGATGGATGCCTTAAAATTTCCTGTGATTTCTCAATGCTTTTTGTGTCTGCAAGCATCAACACAACACAGAATGATCCATTCTACTCACCTTTCTTCATTCCTTTTTTGTGGCCATTTCAGTGGAGTATATACTAGTGTATAATGCCAGTTGTCAATGGACCATGCTGGTGATAAACTTTTGCTTTAGGAGATTGACAAACAGAGGGTTAATTAGCTTTGCCAGATATTTGTGTATTTGCTATTTTGTTTAAAGCGGTGAAGAAGAACTAAGAAAATACTATTTAAATTTTGGCAATAAACATACCTAATGAAGTTTTTAATGCTATTTAAATTATGTCTGAGTAGATCTCTAAATTCATTTAGCAAACAAAAGACTATTAATGCTTTAGATAGATAAAAAGAGTGCTGTATTGAGTAATGATCTTTGAAGGGAAAGTAATATGGGTCAATAGAAAATTCTCTGTCATATTAGTTAACAATTTATGTTTTGTTTTATCTTAAACATTTTGATTTTGCACTGCTTACTGCGTACCTTCTTAATCCAGAAATAGGAGCTGCAGAAAATATGCAGACTTCACAGCAAGAAGCTTTGCAATGCTGATTATTTTTCTAGCGGGGGGAAAAAAAAACCCCAAACATAGGTCTCTTCCGGAGTCTCATTTTATTAAATGCTTAATTAAATAAAAAAAATTAATAGTAATAATTTTGTGGATTCATGCAGCTGGAGACAACATTAAGACTAGCTCTGTGTAAATATTTCTGAAATGAATGCAAGGCATATTGTCTTGACTTTGGATTATTGCAGCATTTTGTTTGTACACCTTCCAGCAATAAGACCTCAGAAAATTGATCATAGATAATTGATTAAGATGTGAAAACATGAAGATTTTTTTTGCCATTTTCATTCATCTATCTGGATAATACACCAGATGTAATTAATTTTATCTAACTTTATCTATCTGGAAGTCATTTATCTAAATCTCACCTAATGTTAGTTATTTACAACAGAGGTATCTAAACCAGAGCTAGGTGATTCCATTTTTCTACATAGTCAATAGAAATCTAACAAACTGTCACTTAAGTTTGATATGCAACTCATCTCACCTTAAGAAAGAATGTGTATAATCAGGTAAATTGTACCCTAAAGCACCCTCATCACAATCTTTATGAAAGTATATGTATTTAGGTGGCTCTTTTTTTCTGACATATACTCATAATAGCATCTGCAAACATGGTATCTATGGTTGCAAACAACAGGTTAAACATTCCAGTCATTACCTTTATTTGTTATCTTCTGCTAAATTTATTGTAGTTCACCAGGAAATTTCTGTGTTTGCTTTTGCTCTCTCTTACTCTCCTCCTCCCTACTCCCCTACAACCTGTTTGCCAAAAAGGAGACACAACCATATAACCAGTCATTTATACAAACATCACCAAGCATAGATTACATGATGGCTACACATCTCTGTGTGTGAACACTTACATAGGTTCTTGGTTACCTTAATTGGTTATCGTACTAGGAAACTTACCATGGAAAGGTCAGGTTTACATTTGTGTTTATTGTCAAAAAGAGAAGTAGGCTGATAATGCTGTCTTGATGATATGTTCCCTCATGTTATCTGGCATTCAGAAAATGGATAAATATATGTGTGAATGTGTGTTTGAAAGTGACTTATTATTAACCGAACACTAGCAAAACATAAAAAGAGTAGAAAAGAATAAACAGCACAAAATGTTTGTAAAGGAGCAGTGAGTTCTTGTGCAATAAGGTAGAGGAGTTTAGTAGGTATATTCCAGAGGCATATGCTAAAATCTGTTAGTGAAGTGGTAACATTCCTACCTCCAGGGGAACAGAGTTCACCCTGCGGAGAGTGGTCAGATGAGGGCATTGCTGCCTACAACAGACCCCAAGCAGTTAGGTGTAAGTTGCATTGCAGCAGGGTGAGTTGAGGTATGGCACTGACATCATGACTTGAGTATAAAATGTTAAACAAGTGGGCAAATATTGCCAACAAATTATGAGCAAAATGGAAGTGGCTTCGAAAGAGCACATGCTCCTGAGCCCAACCGAAGGGAGAAATTAAACATTTTTTAGTTTTGTATCACAGAAGGTATTTCTTACCAATGCAAGAGCTGTGCAGCAGTCATGGCCAAAGAAGAGAAAAGAGTGTATCTGAAGTTTGTGTGGACACAGCACAGAAAGTGAATTTTTTAAGAGGTAACAAAATTCATACTGAAAACTCAAAGGAAGAATAGTATCTGATTAAACCAGAAAACAGCTAACTGTGATGTTTATTGAGAGTGCAGTCTACAACAGCACAGTGACGTCCCAAGAAATGTTCCTCAGTGCTGAATCTCCACTTTGTTGTCTGCAGTTGGCGTGAGGAACAGGCCAAAAAGCAAGCAGTGAGACGAGCTGCTAAAACTGTCTTTGGCTGGAAGGCCTGGATGTTTAACTTATGAATATTTTTTTAAGTGTGTCAAAATATATCAAAATGCAAAGCACAGCAGTACAGCTCAGTCATGTGAGTGATCATGAAACTGGAAAAATGGATGCCCTTTTGTGTCCTTTGCAATGGGAATGTTACTCTGCTGCTTCTGTTGTCAACCCTACCAGCACACATACTCTTGCTGCAGAGTGCCACTTGTGTTCCCTAGTTTGAGATGCACTAGGTAAAATCCTGCCCTGCTGAAACCAACAGGACTTTAACTATTGATTTCAGTGGCTTTCTTTAAAGGAGTGCCTCTGTGTGCCTGGTGAAGCTGTTTGTGCTGGCTACATGCTGACCCAGTTTCCCAGGGGTGTTACCAGCCCCTGCTTTCTTAGCCTTCCTCTTTTTTAGAAATAAATTCTACATGTGGAGATGTTGCACTCCTTGGCCAGGTCTCTGATTTTCTGCTTGGTCAAGATGAGATCAATGGGGTTACACTTTTGCCATGAAATTAAATTCTTTCAGGGCAATCTTATGTCTGTCTGTCTCCAAACACTTGCAATGCACAGACATACTTGCAATGTCTGATTCTGTGACTAATTGCTATGCAATTTCTTGATCGTTTTTTAATTCACACATAGAAAATGTCAGAGTTCACTATAAGAAGAAAGCCCTCAAACTTCCTCCTAGGAAAAGGATGTGAAAAACTGAAACTGAATGCTTTAGGTTTTCTTCCATTTACTGGCATGACAACCTCACCTCTGAGGTGCTGCATTGCCACTTGCTTTAAATCTGGGTCAACGAGCACCTTCTTTGGCCAGACACCTGACAATACACTGTATACTCCCTCAGCAGAAAGAGCCACGCTGTACCTAAAGCAAGAGTAGACTGGAATAGAAAGAATGATGGATAAATCAGAGGAAATTTTCAGACTTACAAGCCTGAAGGGGAAATGAGAAAATTCAAAACATTATTTGTGAAATAATATAAAGACAGTGATGTAAACATGTTTTTCATGACTTTTACAAGGTGGAGGACTGCAACAATACAGAACTATATTATAGCTATAGTGCTTTGGCCCAGCAGAGGCAGCCCAGTATAGTATTTTATTTTTCCAGTTTAAGTGGCCTAGAAAAACTAAGCTTTGGAATCAGGAAAAGGAAAGGCCACAGATTATTAGAGGACTGAGAAAGCAACAATGCCTAGATCCACATGCAGAAGACTAGAAATGCTGTCCCTGCCATATACAGATATGTGTGCTATGTATGTACACAGACACGCATATGTGTATTTTCAAAAAGGACAGAGGGAGTTAAGAAATATTTTTTTTAAAACAAAACTTTTTTAAAGTAAAAGATTCTAAAGATTTTCTTCTTAGTGTGAAGAAATTGTTTTCTTACATTATACTCCATGATGATCATTATTTATTTTTATTGTTTCCACTCAGAAAAGCTAAATGTATTGGAACAGATTGCCCTGCTGTGTTTGGCTCCTTTGAATTGTTGGACAGGTCTGAAAAGAAAATGGAAGCTGTCTGCTGTTGCCCATTCAAGATTTCCCCTGAGATGTGAAGAAAGGAAAATCTTGGAAAAGACAACATAGTTGCTCTTACATTTCCATTTCAGCTTAGCAATTACCTTAGGAGTACCAAAAGACACCTACTCTCACTTGCAAGATGATGAGGGCCCCAACATCTTAAGAGGCGAGAAGTCTGCTTTTAAGAAGATGCTGGGTCCCTGGGGGATTTCCTTACTCAGGCATTTTCCTGAGAGGACCAGATGTCATATTGCAAGCAAAAAGGTAGGAATGAAAGATTAAGGCATGTACGAAGCAATAGGGAAAATTATATGTTAATGATTTCAGCCCTGACCATCTCTAAACTTATGTGGTTTTACTTCAAAAAAATGTAAGATATTTGTGAACTCAATTCACATGCAT
Source organism: Rhynochetos jubatus (assembly GCA_027574665.1). Lineage (NCBI taxonomy): Eukaryota > Metazoa > Chordata > Aves > Eurypygiformes > Rhynochetidae > Rhynochetos > Rhynochetos jubatus. The sequence continues at coordinate 84,529,936 of CM050650.1, read as the reverse complement.
CTAGAATAAGGAGTTATATCAAGTTGATCTGCATTACATGAGAACTAAGAAAAAAAACAAAACATGAAATGGATCAGTGCCACAGTTGTGGCAGTTACTATAAATGTCCTTTAAAAACGTCTTTGCAAATTTTGAAACAATGATATCAGACTATGGAAAGAAATTGTATTAAATATGGATGAGCAACAAAAAAAGAAACCTGAATCAACTCCCCAGATATCTCCTCTACCTCTTGCTTGCACATCTGTTTTCCTTTAGATAAGACCAAAAAAATTCTTGCCATGTCACATTACAGCTTTTAATATTGGAATTTATCCTTCTAAAGAAGATATTACTTTGAATGTATTTGTTATATCAACCTAACAGTCGATATTCAAGTTGGAGAAAAATGCTTTTCCTGAAAGACAGATGGGTAGAATTTGAAAATATTGTTCAGATTCTTCAGTGCCTCCAGTATAAAATCACAATATCTTCAATGTATTAGAAAGGACCTAATTTAATACTCCTACTGAATTCAATGGCCAAACATCCAGCCAGCAACCATATATGTAAGAGCTGATTTGGGCCCAAGAATACAATTAATTTCTATTCTTCTGTTTAAATACTTAGTAAAAATGTATGATAATTGCCTAGAAGTTGTATCCAGAGGTCAATACACCTTATTTAATAGAGTCTTAATTTTTTCTTTTTTAAGAATGTGGTAGTTCATTTTTCCTTTTCAAATGTTAAATGCATGTAGAAAGGGCTCTATCTATCATAACAACTGTTTTTAAATAGAAAATACAATGGCAGAAGTAAAGCAGAGTCACCTATCATAGACAATAAAAATTTGAAGCCAGGTATTGTGGAATTGCTGCTGTATGAGAAAACCTTTCTCTGGAACTACAGGAAGAATTTAAATATTGAGAAAAAGTCAAAGTTATCAGTAGCTTTTCCTGCATTGCATTTCTAGCATACTTTTCACAGAAGTGCTTGGCTATTATAAGCAGGCCAAATAGTGAGCTCTTTTGTGTCATGGAAAGTGGACTTTTTCAGCATTTAAATATAATTTTTAATAAAACATCTGGTGGGAATGGCGAGCCATCTCCCTCTGGAGGATATATAAATGCTCATATTTGGTTTGGACTTCCAGTGCTCTGATTTTCTTTCACAAATTAGTAATTAATCTTTCACAGCTCCAGAAGGCTAGAGTTTCACTTCAGTGTGACCTCAGAGGAGTCCTTTAGTAAGTCATTGTCTAGAAAAACACGCAATACAAGATTATTCTTTGTATGTTAGATCAACAACACTTACAACCTAGCAGGAGAAAAAATATCCTAATCCTTTCCTAGTTCTGGATTGTAATTTCATTAATTATTTCAGCAAGAGATTCTCCCTCAAAAATTATGGATTTGAATCAATGGAAGAAGAACACTCACGAAAAAGAAAATGTTCCATTGGCCACTGTTTATCAGGTAGATGGAGAATGTAACTGCTCAGTGGCATGCCATTTCAGTTACTGCACCGCACAAGGCCTTTCAAGGCTTGAACTGCCTGATTCCGATACCTTATAAAGCTTAATATTATATGTCTCTCTTGACAATCAGAACTCAGTTAAAAATATGTGCCAGTGTGGTAAAGAAATGAATAAAGCTGATGCAAAACCTATTTCAAGTGGGTATATCCAATACTAAATGTCACATTTTACTGGTTGACACACATTTATCACTTCATTTCACAGTACAGTAAACAACTCATAAGTTACTGGCTAATTTGATTGACAGTAGCCTTGGGCACTCTTTAGCAATCATGTAGTATACTGCACTAAGTCAGACTTTTAGGGTAATTGACTTCAACAATATGAAAAAAAAGTCCTATAGTCTGCTTAAAATGAAGGGAAAGGGGGGAAATCAAAAATGCGAGAACAATAAATTATAGAAATTTCTCATTTGAGTAAGTAACAGCTTTAATAGCTTTCTCTAAGTACTGAGTGCACTCAATTGAACATCTGCTTTCCAGCTGTGTATATTGATATATTACCAGGGTTTTATTCTCTTCTACTTTAAATAAATCCATAAGTTTTTCAGAGCTCCACTACCTGACTTTCTGACAATGCCTTGATTGTGAAAGATATAAAAATGTCAAAAATTCTGTAGGCCATTTTATGCCCAGGATATTATTTTTCAATTGAATCCAAAGACAGATGTCTATGAACAATTAAACCATTCTCCAATCACACCTTGTTCCAGCTGGGATCACAGAATTAAAAGGAAATAAGCCATCATGATTCACTTATTGCCGGAGTACCTAGTGTTTCCTGTACTGCTGATAGATTCTCATTAAACAATTCTGTCGATGGAAAATGAATATTGTCCGCTGCTTGAACTTCTGAAGTTAGTTCTTTGATATTAAATTTGATTTTCTTCTCTTATAATAATTCATACACTTAGTGACTGGCTTCAGAAATTCCCATTAGATGAAGATTATGTTATCTAAAGCTTACTAAATCCCACATCAGGTCTCAGGGAATTTAGCTGTAAAGTAAAACACTGAAAAGATCTGTAGTGAAAAGAGGAACTTGCTAATCAAAAAAATATAACCCAGTGTCTTTTCTATTAAAGGAGATGTAGAAAATGTTTACTCCCCCACCCCCACTTTAAAATGAAGTTACCTTTTTCAACTCCCTCTGCCACTGTTTCTTGCTTGGCAACCACAGAGCTCAGTTATGTTTTTAGCAAGGGGCCATATAACATGTACATATGAACCAAAATATCATCAGTATGTTTATGTTTTAGTGATTCACAACTGTTATACTCCCATTCAGGTGGGGAACATTTCATTTCCAGACTGTTCCCAGAAATGTTGTTAATAATATATTTCTGCACTTTGTAGATAGACGGTTTATGATCTTAGGTTATATAGTCTGAAAGAAATACACAGTCTCACCATTTTCCCTGGACACAATAAAGCAGACATAAGCAACCTTTGTTTCAAAAAGCTAATATAAAAATGAAGGAGAAATCTACTGATTGATTAGTTTAATTTTATTAAATGGCACCAAAGAAGCATGATTGCATCTTTCAGAAACACTAGTGATTAAGAGGACACATTAAAGTGTGTAAATTAAATCTATCTTAGTCTTGATAAGTTTTTGCAAGATTGACACATATTCAACTTCTGACTCTGGAAATTGCAATCTAGTGAGAAGTCATTCCCCTCAAAATGTTGAGATTCTCAAAACATCGAAGGAGGCAATTGAAATGTACATCCAAAAGGCAGAAAGTTGATGCAACTGTGTTTCTCTGTACCATTTCAAACCTGCCTTAGGTTCACCAGTTTACATTATGCACCTCTTGCATATGTCTATACTCACTGAACTTGAAAAAAATACAAGGTCAGCTTCTGCTCACAGGCCCCAGCCAAGCAAATCCTTTAAGCATGTGCTTAAATTTAGCAGAAGAATAATGCCATCGAGATCAATGAAACTCAACACAGGTTTAAGTGATTTAAATGTTCACAGGTTCAGGGTAGTTATGTTTAGAATTTATTCCCTTGTAGCAGTGAGCACTAACATGACTTTTACTTTCTTTCCTATCTGCCCACTGTTTATAGTACAGACAAAATTGGAGAGACAGGTAACTATCTTTTCTTTAGAACAACTGACGTGTAGAACAGAGGACTGCACCAGCCTTGCTTAAGGCTTGAAACAAAAAGAGCAAACTTTGCATAGGTATGTTTATATAACAACAATTATCCCTTGCGTCCAATTCCTCATCTAGCCCCCTACCCCTCCCCTTGTTATTTTATTATTTTTAACATGATTGGGACACACAGACATGCTTAAAAATCAAGAATAATGTAAACATATTAATTGACTGAATTTATGAGAAAAAGGTGGTAAACATCTGTCTGGCAGAGAGAGGTGCTGACATAGCACTTCAAGGAATGTTATATTCATATACAATTACTATCAGCTTTTCTATATAGTTTATTAGAAGAGTTAACATTTTTTTTCTTTCTTAAACCTGAAAAAAGCATATTCCAGTTTTAAAACCGAAAAATTCTACTTTCTTTGTAGTCACAAAGGTTGCAAATTTTCTTTTTACTGTTGAATTAAGGATAAAATTTAGAAGGAAAAAAAAATTGGAACAAAACTAATATTTTCTGCCCATCTCATCCCCACCTGGATCCAGCTAGGAGTATGGCATTTAGCATTCACAATGCTGCTTATTAAAAACTTGTTCAACTCAAATGAGGTGACCTTATAATGATATTGAATACTTCCATCCAGAGGTCCTTGCGTTTATCATGGGATGTGTGTGTGGGGAATTGAGATACAGAAAATTAAAGCAGAGCATCCACATTCACAAAACTTATAAATGGCAGAAATGAGAACTTCAGAATTCCTGAGATTTTGATACATGCTAAGCCTTGGACCCTGCTTCAGCTCCAGCACTTCACCTGCAGTTAAAACTTGAGAGATTATAACTGGATACTCAATTGATTAAAAAGTTGTTCTCTGTTGATATAACACACTTAAAAATCTTCCGCTAAATGTGGAATAGGTCTTGCTGACTGATGTAGAAAAGAATAATTTTAAAGTAACTGTTTTTCTTTTCTCCAGATCTGTTATGTGTGTGAAAAGTCACATGATAATTGTTGTTTTCACTTCAATCCACTGCATTATCTATCAGGCTTGCCTTTTTTTTTTTTTTTTAATTTATCTTTAAAAATAAATATTGAGAAATGCTTAAAAATCCAGTCCTTTATAAGACTTTCAAATTTGTATCCACTAGTGGATCTTGTTCCCAAGATATTCAAGTTGCATTGTTTATATTTTAGAAAGTGTAGCCTGAGGGGTATGGATGGAACATGCATGTTTGAACCCTAAGTTGCTTTACACTGCCTCTGCAGTGGAGTTTTTTCAGTGGAGCATATTTCCCCATAGGTTCACGGAGATCTTAGACCTACTCACTTTCCCCCTGGAACTAAATCCCTGAACAGGGTGTAACATCATATTAAGGTGGTGAACTTAAGTCTTTGTTAAAGTGCCAATACAAGGCAGAAGGCTTATGCCTTATTTTAGAGAATCTATATTTTCTATGTATTTATTGAATCTTAAACAGCTAATAGCCAGTAAAATAATTTGTATTCCCTCAGGATTATAATGCTCAGAATCTTCAAAATTAGTGACACTGAATTATATTGTGGATCAGATTAGACAAGATCTGTCAAGAAATCATACTTGTTATTGATTTGGCTTATTGATAAACTGAAATTATAAGAAAAAATAGATACGCCTTTATGTGACTGAAAAGAGAGTCAAATAAATTCTTTATAGTTTAACATCTCATATCAGAATGGTGACATCCTAATTAGCATTTAACAGGATGCTGAGGTAGAAATGTATTGCAGCAGGAGTGAATGCTAACAGTGCGGAAGATTTACACTTACATCTAGGAAAGTCACAGAACATTGGATGAGCTCCAGCAGGTAAGAAACCATTGTGTAGGAAAGGCAAAAAGTTGTATGTCACAGGATCAAAGGACTGCTTCAAATGTTAGACAAAATTATACGAGTTTAGAAGGAAGGTTTTCTCCCTCACTCAAAGTGTGCACTGACTGTCCTGTGGGGCCAGTGAAAGAGACAACTGCATGTTCCAAGGTATAACATGAGTGTGCTGGTTTTGTCTGGGAAAGAGTTAATTGTCTTCATAGCACCTGGTATGGGGTTGTGTTTTGAATCTGTACTGAAAACGGTGTTGATAACACAGGGATGTATTCATAATTTCTGAATACTGCTTATGAACAGCCAAGGCCTTTTCTGCTTTTCACCCTACCAGTGAGTAGGCTGGGGGTGCACAAGACATTACGGGGTGGGGACATCAACCAGGACAGCTGACCCCAAATGACCACAAGGATATTTCATAGTATATGACATCATGCTCAGCAGATAAATCTGGGGAAAAAAGAATGGAAGGGAGACATTCAGAGTGATGGCATTCGTCTTCCCAAGTAACTGTGATGTGATGGAGCCCTGCTTTCCTGGAGATAGCTAAACACCTTCCTGTCGATGGGAAGTGGCTTGTCTGCACAGCTTTTGCTTTACCTATTAAACTGTTCTTTATCTCAACCCATGCATTTTCTTACTTTTACTCTCCCTATTCTCCCCATCCCACCATGGGCACAGTGAGCGAGCAGCTGTGTGGTGCTTAGTTACCGGCTGGGGTTAAACCACGACAAAGGGTAAGAACGTCAGGACTCTATTGCCAAAGTGATTAGGGAAGCAGTCTGTGGCATACAAATTACACTGCACTTTGATGTATGAGGGAGACTTACAATGCATAGGTTTCAAACCAGGGTCCAATGGAAGTTCCCACAAGAGGAGAAGACTAAAGAAAGTTTCATTTATTTTGTATAGTGGTTTGTGGATGGGGTTTGTTTTGGTAAGTAGTTCCAGGCTTGGACCTAAGCATCAAAGAAGCTTTTGTAAAGGATGTAGAAGGATGTTGTTTACTCTCGCTGATTTTTTGGGTTTAAGACACCTGTTTCTTGGTCCGTTGCTTCAGTTGTCATAGCCTGAAGAGAGTTTTTTTTAGAAAATATTAAATAAATATGTTAAATGAACTTATTTTCTACTCTGAGATAGTTCAAATGTTGATTAAACTGCCTTCAGCCTGACTTCAGGTGTTAAATTTAGGGTCTTCAGGAAAAGTCAAACGATAAATTCTTCCTGCCTCTGAAGGTAGGGGTTTGTGACAATATTTATCGAGGTAGCAAAAGTCAGGCAAGCAGGAACTTGAATAAAAATTGAATACTGACTTCAGGATGTGGAGTTTTGAAAGTCCTCTTTTAGTTTCCCTTGAAATTAATGATGGAAAAAGAATTGATTTCAATGAGAATGTAGTGAGCTTAAGCAAGAGCATACCTGGAAATCCTACTCTGTGAACACCTAATCCTGAGAGATTAAGTTACAAAAACCATTTGCAGGATTCTTTTTGCAGCTTTCTTCCCATGGAGTTATATCCTATAATGAAACAAACAAGCATTTTGCAGGGATGAACTTGTGAAAGAAAAATACATTTTCTGTGCTGCAAATTAGTCACCTACTGTATGTTTTGCATAATGATTGTATGTGTTAATACACAACTAGTAGTCATGTGTGAGGGTGTTTGTGTGAGAGAGTGTGTCTAAAGTAATATGCACATACTCACCAGAATAGAAGATGCTAATAATCCATTTTAATGAACTCTTGTTGTTTTTAGGGGAATTGCAGGTAACAACTTAAACCAAAATATTCTGTCTGTGAACTAATTTATTTGATTTTAAATATGAACATTAATTATTATCCAGCTCATATTCCCCAATTAATTTATTGCAGGATTACAAAAATCAATGGGTTAGTGTTCATATGTAATTTAAAATACGTTTGAAAACTAATGCTGACCCATGGCTTCACTTATCACCATGTGTAGGGTATTCAGATGAGAAACCTGCAACTACAAAGCCTCAGAGTTGTTTGAGACAGTGCCAAACTGTGAGGACACAAGCGATGTGCTGGCCCTTGCCCTTAGGGCCAAAGGATAGGCAGCACTTTGTTTTATCTATTGATATGGATTATATTTACTTCCATAGCTTTTTCATCCCTTAATGAATTGCGAGTGAATGCAGAACTTCTACTTATTCAACATTTTTGCATAAGGGGGATCTGTAACTCCCCTGTTAATATCTGTTACAGCTTGAGGGTGAAAAGGCTGAAGAATACTGTTGGTTCTGCTGTTTCTCGAGATGTCACACACTGATTTGCTGAAGTTGTTTGGTACTTGTTGTTTTTATTAGAACTTTTTTTTTTAATAGGCATTCCTGGTTATGAAGAAAAAATATTGTAAATGCAGGGATAGAATAAAGTTTTTCTCCAGTCATGCCTTTTCCCTTTATCACAAATAAGGTTTCTAAATTCAAAAACAGCGTTGTCTGTTTTGTCTCTGGTATCATGCTCAGAGTTACTACTTCATCTGCCTTGTAATATTAGTCTACACTTTTCTTAAAGTTTTTTATTTCTATTTCTAACTTTCAGTTGCTTTCTCTTTTTTTTTTTTTAATGCGCAGTATCTTAAAAAAGATATGACTGAAGAAAAAATCTGAAACCCCCTTTAATAACACTCACACCAAATAAAGAATTTTAACATACTAGAGAACAACAAACCTGCCTTCTTAATTTCCTTTAAAAAATCAAACTACCCTGATACTCAACATTTATTAGATAGCAGTTATTATTCAAGTTTTTTGGTAAGCACAGTACGTGCATTCTGGTTACTTCACATTGGAAAAGGATTTTGCTGTTACTTATAAATTTCTGACAAATTGTGAGACATTCATTCAGCGCAGAGGTTTCTGCAGTTCAGACAACCATACTTTATCATTCATTGAAAATGAGAAGAAAATCTTTTGCCTGTATTACTTTTTTGTTTGCTTGGGTTTTATTATATCTGCTTCTTTAACTTCATAATCAACACAGAAATCAGGACTAATGAGAGCAACCCAAGGCAAAAAAAGGAATTTTAATGTGAATAATTAAATTTACTCTCCACTTTTCGTGTGACTAAGGAAATGGAAAGAAAGACACCTAAATAGGAAACAGAAAGAAATGAAATGCTTAAAAGCATTTTCTATGTATTCCTATTGACTGAGAATAGAAGTCTATCATCTCCAGTAGCACCTCTCCTATGAAGAAATACCAAGAGAATTGGTCTTTTCATCCTGGAGAAGAGAAGGCTCCCAGGAGACCTTATTGCAGTCTTTCAGTACCTGAAGGGGGCCTACAATGAAGCTGGGGGGAGTGGGGGGGTGGTGGGGTGGAGATGACACACTTTTTACAAGGGCATGTAGTGACAAAACAAGGGGTAAGAGGTTAAAATTGAAAATGAGGAGATTTAGATTGAATACCAGGAAGAATTCTTCATGGAGGGGGTGGTGAAGCACTGGAACAAGTTGCTTAGGGAAGCTGTGGATGCCTAATCCCTGGCTGTCTTCAAGCCCAGGCTGGATGAGGCTTTGAGCAACCTGGTCTAGAGAAGGGTGTCCCTGCCCATGGCAGGGGGGTTGGAACTAGACGTTCTTAAATGTCCCTTCCAAACCCAAGCTATTCTATGATCCTATGATTCTATATTTAGCTTTATATGAAAGAAAGAAGTATAAAAGAAACAGTAGAAATTACAAGTAAATCATAGTCTGGGCTTGCTGTCAGAAAATTCTAGTGCTTGCAGGATCATGGGCAAAGGAGCTGTGCTACATAGTTACCCCAGAGAAGTTAATAACGAATTTGAGGGGAAAAGACTTTCAATCTGCTGCTGTTTCACTCCATGAAGCTTTAAGATAGGAAATTCCTACTCTTTCGTCCTCTGATTTTTCAAAGTGAGTACAACTCAATATACCAAAAATCACAGTGGAAAACACATTCCTCAAGGTTTTCAGCTATTTAGAGAGTCAACAGGTTTGGATAATGCGCAGAAAGATTCTTTATCATTTTAATACTTTAAATGTCAAAATTGCTTATCTGCTTATCTTTAAAATGTCCTTTTCCTTGCCAAACCTTTCCAACACAGATACAACACAGATGAGTAAACATAAATGAATACGTTTTGGTTTGAGACTCACAGGACAAAAGTAGAAATGGTTTTCATTTCTGTCCCAATTTTAGTATAATCCTAGAAAAGCTAGAACTAGATTTTTCATGGTTGTATTTTCTTTTCTTTTTTTTTTTTTTTTAATTTACATGTTGTTTATTTACGAGTACCAGTTATTCTTTATATTTCTAACTGTGCTTTCACCTCTCTGTTCACACATGCAAGACTATAAAACAAGCCCTCTGTAGATAGATGTAATTGATGCTCAAGGAGTTATATACTATTATCAACAGTTTTGTCTCTCTTATTGGTCTCGGAGTGCCCTATGTACCATATTTTAGATCTAATGAGACATTCTTTTTTAAATCTTATTATGCTTTAAATTAGAGAACCATATAAACTTTTCCCCTTTACCCTAGTTCTCAACTAAAGGCACATAGTAAATTCAGTATGATTTCTTTATCTTTTTCCCTATGAAGTGCCAAAAAGTTTTTAAAACTCTTTGAACTTTTGTGAACACCTCCATAGCCCTTACCCAATTCACTACAAATACGGTCAAAAAATGTACAACAGTATTAGCTGTGACCTGCCAAGTTTGAGGTCAAAATTCCTTTACTTGCAATCACAACTCCAAAATAAAATGCAATTAAGCAGAGTTATGTTGCTTTACAAAGCATTCTGATCTGCTCCTGTTGTACAGTGTGTTCTACTTGTGCTTCATTTCACAAGACAGCTGTGACAACACATGAAATATATGTGATATTTTTAGATCTACCTACCTCTTGTTTTCTTCTATGTAAATACATTTCTACCTCTTCTGAGTTTATAATTTTCATATTTGTCATGCACGATATCACCTCCTGATTTGGGTAATTACATGGTAGAGATCCTGAAAACCTTTTTCCTTGTATTAAAGCCTACAATATCTTGTAGCCATCATTTTGCAAAGTGATCTCTACCTGTGGAGATTTGATGACATAATTCAGACCTGCTTGCAAGACCCTCACCTTAGGCCAATTACATTCTAATTGCATGACTTTACGGTTTCTTGGGAAAGGAGAAAGAAGGCAGTCCATGTTATATTTTTTAATACTTTGGGAGGGGAGGTGACATGGAGAAGATATAAGTATTTCATGCTAAAATTGTGTTGGCATTTTATTTAAATAAAATGTGACAGCACAAAATCAATGTGTCCTACGCATAATGGATACACAGTGACTCTGTGTTAAAGGTTTTTTTAAAGTTTTTTATTAATGTATTAGCTTTTGCTGTGATCTAGGTTTGGGAGACTGTTAGTACAGTTGAAAATGCGTTTATTTTTTGGTTTATTTTTACCTTATTTTAGGCCACATATTTCATAACAGACAAGGTTCAAAAGTAACTTCATGGTCAGCAAGGAAATACTGAGAAGACAATTTGTGTAGGTAGCTGGGTAGAAGGCAAAGACAAGTCCTAATCCTGGAAAGGAAACAAACAGATTTAGTCTGGAAGTGAGGTGACAACTCTTAACAATAGAGGTTATAAGCTTAATAAATCTTTGAAACCATTTTCTTATGAACATGGTAGACTGTTCATCATCTGATCTTTTTATATTGTTCTTAAGGGTCCTTATAATTACCTTCAGTTTACATTTGTAAACAGTGGTAGGAATGTTACATGTCTTCAAACATTTTACCTGATTATTAACAATCCTTACCTTTGCTGTGAATCCACCAAAAATACAAATGTAACAATATATAGAAACAGAAGGGACAAACATCCAAGCTTTTTAAAGGAAATGGCAATATTGCACATCTACCCCTATGATGATAACTTCTACTCCTTATACTTCTTCTCTTTATGCTTCTTAGTACATAAAACCAGACCTTGTTTATAATTTCAAGTGGTTGGATAGAAACAGTATCCTCATTGTTGTCTTTAAAGGTATCCAAAATATTCAAACAAAAATTATATTTTTTGCATATTTATGGATGCATAACTTGAAAAGTTCCTATAATTAATGTTTTAAGGACAGTTGGAAAAAACAATATCTAATCTATTTAATTAAAATATAAAAATTATTAAAAAGAAAATGTCTGTAACAAATATTGCAGAAGTCACACCACAATAAGCATTGTGTTGTCTATCCTTAGTGCTCATTTTCTTAGAGATCTTTGAGAAAGGATGAATTAAGGTTTCTATATTAAGTGTGAAACATGAGATTAAGCCTTTTTCAGTGTGTTTTTTGAGCATGTGCACATCACTGTGTAGAAAAAGTAAAAAAGAGTACTTGAACGAATGTATTCTGAATTTCAAATTCTGCATATACTAAATGAGTGACAAATAACCAGGTGTGTATATGTATATGTATATCTGCATATACACACACATATGCCACATTTCAAAGCTAAAGTGAGATTACAGGAATAATTTTATGCAAATATATGAATTTGTTTTTAAAGTCAAAAGGCTTCATCCACAAGGGAAAATCAATTGAAAACCCCGACAAACCAAACACTTCCACCTTCCTTCCCCTAGTTACATATTTTCAATGCAGTATATACTCAGTGTTGTCAGGTAAAAGCCTTTTTTTGCCAGTGTATGCTTCCCGCTCAGGTGACGTAACCTCCTATTGACCTTATAGTCACTTTATTTTAAAAGCTACAAAAAGTAATCTGGATATGTAGATCTGTGAAAGTCTCCATATTACTATTCTTCCTCCTCTCTCAGAGAAAGCATATACACAGCATATTCCTCATATAACTTCCTGAGTTTCAGTGGATATATTTCTTTGGTGAATGTGGCCTGAAAACTTCCCATTTCTAAGCACAATTCATGGAGCGGCTAAAGAGCTAATCAAACTGAAAGTGATAAGCTTTACATGAAATCCTAGCTCCTTAGGGTGTTTTGTCTCTCATCTCAGAAGGATCAGGATTTTGTTTTCTATCTCTAGATTTTCTACAATTGAAAAATGAGGAAGAATACTTTGAATATTATAAGAAAGGTTGAGTGCTATAAATCTTATTAATAAAATTAAATTCCATTACTGTACAGCTTAGATGGTCTATAAAACCTTTCAATCTTAACAGTTCTTCTGGGGAACTTATGCACCAATAGAACAAACCTTTGGGTTTTTTTTACTTTTATTTCCTTCACCTCACCACACAGAAAATAAAAATATTTCTATATTTGAAACCAGAGAAAACTACTCAGGAAAGTCTGATTTAGGTCTGCCTTCTTGAAACAAAATTGAATTTTGGTATTGAGATTGTTAAAAGAATATATTTCCATAAAAGGACCTTGTTATATGAAATTTGTTTTTGTTTCAGTGTTAAGAATGATCTTTGTATTTGCTCTCTTAAATAACTTACGAACTTGTTTTTAATTTTATCGTTTGTTTTGTATCTCTTTTAATGTTCAGTTTTGGAAATCGTATGTAGAAATCTTATAATATTTAGCAGTTTAAAAGCAATGGTAAAAATACATATTTAAAGATAAAAATGTGGCAATTGATGACTTTCAGATTAGAAAAAAAAAAATGGCTCAGAATAAAAAAGTGTTTTCTTATATTCACATGGAATTTCCTGTTTCTTAATTTGTATGCATCATCACTTGTCCTGCCAGTGGGCACCATCATTTTCTCCTATCTGGACTTGATACATACCAGCCAGATCCTTCTGAGCCTTTTTTTTTTCCCAGGCTTAATCCATGCTTGTTCTGATAGTCTTTCCTCATATGAAAGATGTTCTGATCCCTTAAACATTTTTTTGGTCCTTTGTGGACTATTTCCATTACATCCCTGTCTCTCTTGTATTGTGAAGCTCATAACTGGACCCTGTACTCCAGAAGTATCTCTCAAGGAATGATGTTATGGTTTAATCCCAGCCAGCAGCAAAGTACTACATAACTGATTGCACACATACTGCCAGCAGCTCCAGTGGAGGAGAAGAATTGGAGGAAAAGACAAAGAAACCTGTGGGCTAAGAACAATTTAATAATTTAATATGAATGAATAAAATAGTTGTACTACTATTAATAATAACAATACTAAGATAATTAATAATAATAACATGTAATGAAAATAATACTACCACTACTAATAATAACATGTAATAAAGTAATGGAAAATAAAACAAATAATACAATTGCTCACCAGCCACTGACTGATAAACAGCCATGTCCTGAGTAGTGACAGCCAGAGCCAGAGAGCCTGAGAGCCCAAGAGAGGTCGGACCAGAGTCAGAACAAACCCCACAAGTAAGAGTACAAATGAGAAAACCAACCAGGCAACATGGCCCACAGCCAACCCGCAGCTTATACACTGTGCATAACACTTTATGGAATGAAATACCCCTTTGGTCAATTTGACATAGCTATCTGGTCTGTGTCACCTCTAAGCTTTTTGTAATGAAAATGTTGGGAACACGGGGATAATATCAGAAGCTGAAGAAATCATTGAATTGGTGCAAGCACTCCCCAGCACCAACTAAGAACACCAGCATTATCAGTACTCTTCTCAGCACAAATCCATAACATAACCTCATGCTAGCCACTGTAAAGGAAACTAACTTTGTCCTGACTAAAATCAACACAAATGAGTATAAGGGAAAGATCTCCTTGTTGACCTGTTGGCAATGCTGTTTGCCTTACTTGCTGTGAGAGTACGTTGGTGGCTCATTTTCACTTGTGACCACCAGAACCCCAACGTCCTTCTCTGCCAATCTGTTTTCCAAAATGTTTCCTCCTTCATCCTGGGGTTATCCAGAGGAGGCCACGAAGATGCTCAGAGGGCTGGAGAACCTCTCCTATAAAGAAAGGCTGAGAGAATTGGGCTTGTTCAGCATAGAGAAGAGAAGGCTCTGGGGAGGCCTTATAGCACCTTCCAGTACCTGAAGGGACCTACGAGAAAGATGGAGGGGGACTGTAGGGACACGACAAGGGTTAATGGGTTTGAATTGAAAGGGTTTGGATTTAGATTGGATATCAGGAAGAAATTCTTCACAGGGACGGTGGTGAGGCACTGGAACACGTTGCCCAGAGAAGCTGTAGATGCCCCATCCCTGGCTGTCTTCAAGGCCAGGCTGGATGAGGCTTTGAGAACCTGGTCTAGTGGAAGGTGTCTCTGCCCATGTCAGAGGGGTTGGAACCAGATAATCTTTCTTCTGGTGTATCAGCAACTCCTAACCATTTTGCAACATGCAAATTAGCTGAGTGTACAGTTTGTCCCTTGCCCAAGTCAGTAATGAAGTTATTAAAGAGAATTGGCCGTTGTATGGAGCCCTATGATACACCCCTAGTGACTGATGTCCAACTGGCTTTTTTGTTATGGTTTTTTAATCTTTGCTTCTGATAAAACACTGAGAAGCATTGCACTTGCTGTGTATTAGATGTGACATTGTTTTCTTCATATGAATAAATCTTTGGCCCTGTGTGAACCGGCAGAGCAAATGAAATGTCTTACTGAATAAATTTTGAAATTTTTCCTTCCTTTTGGATTTGGCTAATGCCATTCAGTATTTTTTCCTGAATTCACGTCCTTCATATCAAACTGATTCCCAGTGAAGTGTTGTGTAACTCTATCAAAATGCAATAATTACCTAAAGTACCAAACAGTTAGCTATAAGGGGAGAGTGGTGTCTAGGTGCCTGAATTCACTTAACAGCTATGAAAATCAACATCAGCTGATTAGTTCAAAATACCAGTGGTGCTTAAATAGCATAGGCATAAAGAATTGCCCAAGAGTTTCATATGTGTATGTTTACATGATCAAAAGCTAGCCCTAAACAACAGCTGAATACCTGTGCCTACCATTGATGTATACAATTCTGTTACTCCCTAGCCTAAAACAGCAATGATAGGATTTCCTACTGTAAGTCCTAAGAAGCAAAACAAATAGAATACTGTGGTATGACAATAAAATATATACTATATAGGTATATAACATTTTAATGTGAGAAAAAGAAATTATATTTACAATTTTTGTAACATACTAAGAAGAAATGGAAAAAATGTTGCTGATGCTCTGATTATTTATGGGAGAGATTTCGTCTCTACCATCAGTTATATAAAAACTATGTGTCTAGTTTAAGTTCGTCATGTAGACTCCCTGTCTGTCTCTAGTCAATGAAGAAAGAGAGTCACCTTTAGAAAATAGTTCGTCCTTCATGGTATCTTAAAGAAAAATCTTAATTGAGCCAAGTGAATAATACAGACAAGAAGAATCTATAATGAATATACAGTTAAAGTTAACAGATAATAGCAAATTCACATTCACTCTTAATTAGGGTTAGTGCTTATAATTTTAGTTTGATTCTTGTTTTAACGATAAAAGTTTATGAAGCCAAACACTATATATATTTATATTTCTTCAGGCAGTTACCTGGCCTGAACTAAGTGAAGCTGCTCAACTTTATTAAAGTTCAAATTATGAACTCTCATTACTTTAATTTTTTCCTCTTTTTTCTATGACCAGGTACTCTATTATTTAACACCATATTTTAAGGTCCAGAAGAGGGTATATTTTAACTTCTTATGAATGTGGGACACAAATACTGCTTCCACTGAAACAGATAGTGTTATTCTTCAGGTTCTAATTACATTATTAATCACTCTGTTTTCTGACATACCTTATTCTTAATGGATGCTTAAAAGGAAATGACTGAGAATTCTTACAGATTTTTTTTTTTTCTTTTGCTACTCTTGTTGTCTTATACTGAAGAGACATCTCAGTCTAGAGTGGGTCTACCGGTGGTTAAATGTGCCAAGTTAAAGACCATGCCTCTCTGTAGAAAATCACTGCATGACTGGAAGCAAGAAAGGAAACTCAAAGGAGAATGAAAATTGTAAATAAAATAAGAATCTAGAGCCATGTGGTTAGCTGCTTGATGACTACTGAAGTTACCTTTAAAGTAAGTTTTAAGTGGTTGATATCTTTGAAGTAAAGAAAAAATATTACTCTAATGAGGATATATAGAGGAGAAAAAATTGACTCAATTAAGAAAATTTTCCTAACCACAAAGGACAGTTTAGAAAAAAATATAATGATATGTGTCCTGATATGTATTTTTTGTAAGCCATCATGGCAGTTGAACACACCACGAAGGCAAATGAAATTAGCATCAATGTGTTATGACAGTTTATATTATAATTAATTATTCACCCCTAATGTGCATATGTACGTCTAGTACAAAAAGGGATGATTCACTCAGTTTTATGGTGCCTTAGAAATATTATGAATCACATATCCCTACTTACATTCATTATACACATAGTTAAATTAATAAGTCACCAAGTATTAGAAAGATCCAGAATTAACTGGTTAAACCTTGTTTTATGAATTATAGTTTATTGCTAGATGTTAAGTTTTTCTTTGAAAATTAAGGGAACAATTCAGTTGTCCAAGTATTAGCACCTACAGACATATTAAATGCTGCCAGGTATCCAAGACTTAAGTATGGAGTGCTTATACATTTATTATAAATAAACCAACATCATTTCCAAAGGATTTCTGAGTCTGAGATAGTTGAAACAAACATTCAGATATACTAAACATATATTTCTTGTTGGGCAGGTTTACCTACTGATGTAGCTAATAAATAAAAATAGTTGATCTAATGTTAGATATATTACAGTGGGATGGAAACTTTCTAACATAGGAAGTGTTGAGTAGAAAAAAATTATGCTGAGATTATCATGGTCTCTATCAATGTTACAGCTGCTGAGTGGATAATCAAAACAGAATAATACAGTGAATATAATTAAAAATTCAATATTCAATACTCCATGGATCAGCAGAGTCTGCTATTGTCCACTGCCTCAAATGCAGTGCCATTTTGAAGTAACATTTACAGAAGTTTTAATAAAAATCACTGTACCTGAACGTTTTCAAATTTAGTTTTTGCATAGCTTCATATTCTTTGTGTTTTTTAGCACCAATCCTTCATGTTTTCCTGAAATCCATAATCTAAAAGATTGATTTTATTTTTAACTGACATTTAGAAGTTGCAAAGCTTCTTCTACAAACTGCTTGTCACTTAAAATAGATTGTTGATACTCTGTCATCAAGAGATAATGCAGGATATAATTAGTCCTTTTCTAAATTTTATGCCTTTAAATACAAAAATTATACACATTAGGCATGCCTCTCAAAAAAAAAAAAAAAATCAATGCATGCAAATCACTGTGTCTTTATAAATATTTTCTTAGGAAGCAGAACATCCTGTTAATAAAGAACCAATCAGAAATCACTGATCAACTTTCACAGGATCAGTTTTTGAGTCATTCCAAATTTTCAGGTGAAATCTGGGAGGATGAAATATCAAATACAGTCAGAATGTTAAAACAAATGAAAATCTGATTTTTTATTAAACTGCTAAGTATTATTGGAATTTACTAAGATCAAATTTAATTTACTATTGTGAGAAAGTCAGTGAAAAACAGAAAGCTTATTTTGTGTAAAAAGATAATCGATACATTATTTATCATTAAGTTTTTTAAAGTATATTTCAGTTTGAATTCACACGTCTAATATATGATAAAACCTTATATTGGTGTTGTGCAGATATAAACAATTTAAAAAAGGGAAAATGATTTTATAAATAGCTCATTATTTTTACATGTGTAAGGCATAATAGATTTGAGCAAGATATTGAACATAAATTTAATTGTGGGGGAACAACATCCATAAATCATTCAGTATTCAGTCATCATGTATTTCTTGTTTCCTGCCTTTGTGAAAATCAAGGGCTTCATTCAAAACACTGATTGCATCAGAAGTTTATAAACTCATTACAGAAAACTATATATTGCAATGTAGGTGAAAACTAAAGTCTTTATAATATTTTGTAACTAATATCTTCCATCTGTATATTTATTTCATACATAAACATACACATATATTCACCTACATACATATATATATGTGGCTTCATATGTATGCACGACTCCAATATCCTCTAAAGTACAAGCACTGGTATCTATCTAAGACCACCTTTTGCAGCTGACACCTTCTCATAAAAAGGGAAATGTACTGTAAAGTGAGCTAGTCCTAAAATGACATCTAAAAAAGAACCACAAATAGGGCCTTCAGCTTACACGTTTTAAGATTCTGACAGAATGACCTCTATTTCTGTCACTTCATAACTTCCATACAATAGTTGTCACAAAAATAGCAGAAAGATATTGTCATGATAACTTCTGGGTACTGGTCCTGTAATCAGATCTTTATCCTACTCCCTCCCTTGCAAGGTCCCAGAGATGTTTTTTTAGGGCTGGGCACACATCATTTATTTTGAGCAAGCTAAAAGTCAATCAACTAGACCAAGCTGCAGGTTCTGCATACTGTCAGTGTAAGGGGAAAGGATCCACTAAAGCTTAATTCATTTCACCAGTTTTAAAACATGGTGAATCCCAATGTAAAGAGTAGCTTTAGTCATGCAGAACTGATGATGGTCTCAGATATTCCATTTTCCAGAGATACATAGCATAAATCCCACCATGAGAGATTGCCTGAGATAAATCACAGATTGGACATTGGTGTTTGAATTTGTGACTGAATTCAAGCCTCCTGTGTTCAGCTGACTGGACAATTATTTCAGTTGCAAGGTGAGAGCTTTGAGCTGCCAGTAACTGATATTTTTCGCATGATCTACTATTGCAGAAACAAGAACAGAGATAGCAGAAAGTTTTTAATATTTAGAAACTTCTGGTGCTAAAGCGTTCAGAACTGAATATTTTGTAGTTTGATGTCACTTGCTTCACTCCATAAATTACTCATGTTAGAACAGAAAACACATCAATGATGAAAAAAACCCCCAAAATCTGAAAGTAACACCTCTGCAATTAAAGATGCCTTGTAAAGATTATTTCATTAAAATATTCCCATGGTTTTGGAATTACTAGGATGGTAATCAGAATAAAGGAAACCTGAACCTTAAGATTTTAATGATGTTTCTGATTTGCAGATATAAGTTGCATTGGGACCTCACAGTTTTCTGTATTTCCCCATATATTTCTGGAAACACATTCTTCTACTCTTTGTGTTAAGATACAGCAATCTTCTCTCATTTTCACTGTGTTGGTTGCAGGATTCCTCCCAGGATGTGTCCCAGGGGAATCCTGGGGAAGGCTGGAAGCTCTGCACTAGTGGATTTGCCTCATTTGACAGTTCCAAAGTAAGTAGCTACTAGCTGAGGCCAAAGTTTTTATCTTCAGATCTGCAAATTTGAAAAAAATCATAATTGATAAAAGAAAAATGCCATGCTTTTTACATGAAGAATGATGTGGGTGTCAGATTGGGCAAGACCATACATAAGTCCAGACAAGACGATTCTATGGACTTAACTAAAAGGTTATACTGTAAGCAGTGTTGTGCAGTGCAAACTGAGCAAGTCTGTAATTATATTATTTAATTATTCATAATGCCAGCTGCCAAAGTATTACCTTCAATATCTTAAATTATGCTTGCAGTAAGGGTAACTCCTGCTTATACAGTGAGATATCTCTTGTACTTGCAGCCTATGATTTCAGAAGAATTCACAGGAAGTATCCCTGAGGACTTTCTGCATCTGATCTCATGTCACTCAAGAATCTTACTCTTTTCAACTGAAACAAGAAAGAAATATTATAGAAGAAATGAAAGTAAATTTTCTAGTTCCAAAAATAAATACATTATAAAACGTGGACAAAGCATTTCACTTTTAGCTAGAGCACCTCTACAGAGCATCTGTTTCAGCTGCTATCACAGTATTAAATGATTCTTTTCAGGCAATGACAGTGTGTTTTGTTTTCTGGGAGTTCAAGACGCGTAACTTCTGATGAACCTGAAATTTTGGGGGTGATTATAAATACCAGACTTCTTGGAAAACACTATTCAGCATGCCAGAAGTATACAGCTTTTGCAAACTTTGGGACCCTTTACATTTCTAATGCACTGGAAGCTGATCCTATCAAATTCAGCAGATCTGACTTTAACAGCATCAGCAGGGCAAGTTCAGGTGAGCCACTTGATGTGTATTTACATATTCAGCGCTTCTGAAGTCACTAGTGTTCATCTGCACTGAAAGCGCCTCTGACAGGGCTTAGCATGTCATTCTCAAGCAATGTTTTCAATCTCTCAACAAGCATATTGTTTAAGTAGTTCTTTTCCCTACTACTCCTAGTATTACTTCTTGGTAACTAATTAGTATATACTAATATACTAAGTTATCAATATACTAATTAGTATTTACTAATTTATATATGTGTGTTTCAGTCTGGAATGACATAGCTATAAGTTAAAGAACAGACTGAAAGGGTTAAAAGACACATAAATCAGAATGAAATACAAGCTCTATAGATGACTCAATTGGATAAAACAAACCATTAATCTATTTGTGCACAGCATGTCTCTCCCAGATGAGCAGAGTTGAGAAAACAGGCCTCATAGACAGAACAAGTGTTGCCCATTGATGTTCATAATAAATCATCAGTCTAGAGAATTTGTCAATAACATGCTGCCCTAAACATCCATATGTCTGTGGCATTAGGCTCATGTTGTTGCAACTGAGATCTCAAGCAACACGGAATGAAAAAACAGAAGTGCAGCTTAAAGTGGCAGCGGGTCAGTTTGTTAAAAACAGACATTTTACCTCCAGTTCTTTTCCAGCGCAGTTTGGCAAACACATGGTCATTTGTGAGAACAAGGAGCACTAATTCATGCTCTGCGTGCTTATTAGAAATACAGACAGGCATTTGGAAAGGTCTTCTGACAAATTGAGACCACTTGCAGTGTTCCTAAATACATGACCAACTTTGGCAATGCTTACAGTGCAGCTCGCTCAGGTGGATGGTGGGACTCAATGCTAAATGCAATGATGTAGGGGGGAGCTGAGCAGGATTCTGGTTTCAGCTCTACCTCTGCATTGTGGAGTGGCTGTGAGCAATCGTGTTTGTTTCCCCATTGATATTTAATAGTCTTTTCCATTTAGGCTGTGTTCACCTTGGTTGTTACTGTGTGCTTGTGAAGTGCCTACATTGCATTTGGTGACACTATGATACAGATAAGAACTATCAAAGAACAACAAAGAAACATGATGAGTTAAACACCGTGACAGGAAAGCAAGTTTCTGAGGAACTCAAACAACTTGTATATTCTAGATGAAAGTGATATTTATTACACAATAGAAAGCTGGAATTTATACAGAAATAAGTATCTTCAGCCTTCTTAGTGCTTGAGATAATCTATAAAGGCCACTAATCTCTCTCTAAAATACTATAAATGGTCCTAAATTCAAATCTATTTACTGCCTAGTACTTTCTGCCATGATTCATATGGCAATACATGAATATCTAACTTGGAAATCATTCATATTATCTCTTACAAATCCAAAAGATCTAAAACTTTGATGCATTTAACAAATGCACTATTCAGTTTGAAGAGGTATATGTTATCTCCCAAAGTATATATGTAAGGGATTCCTAGGTGGAAAAGAAGTTTCTTTTGTAATTTTTTTGGACTCAGATACTTCTCCATCTTTTTTTTCAGGAGTCAACAGATAGACAAAACCAGAATTGCTGAGTTTCCAAACTGCACCACCTGTTTCTTGAAGGATTTAGGGGAAATGAGTTACCAAGAAGGGAGTAGATTTTAACAGCGTGGGAAGAACAAAGAGAGAAGTATAACTGGTTCTCAGTTCAAGAAGCTGAAAAAACTTCTTTTTAAGTACTGTATGGATATAGAGTATGAAGAGGAAACATCAAGCTTTTCAACAGAAGCTTAGCAGAACTGAACTCCAAAGAACAAACTGTTGGAAAGCAGGTTGAGCAGACTGTTTGCACCAGTCTGCCTTTGCTAATTCACATGAAGATCTTTTGCGTAATATAATGTGGAGGTGACTGGAGAATGTCTAGGAGTCTAAATTTCAAACTCTGACTTTCAGAGCTGGCCAACAGTCATGTAGACATTTAAGTTTGTTGTCAGTGGAAAGTGCAGTTAAACATCATCGTTCATAAGCATTATAAACTTTTAAAAATTTAACATAATCCCCAACTGAAATATTTGAAATTGTACTTTGGAAAACAAAGAAAATATGCATGACTGCCAAAAGTAGCTGCTTCAGAAATATTTAGGTCTCTAGGATAGGTCTTTTTCTGCTATTGCATGCATATGTATGTGTGTATATAAAGGAAGCGAGAGAAGGGAGGAAGGAGAGAAGGATAGAGAGGAAGTTTCTTGCAAAAAGTAATTCAGCACAACTATTTGGTGGGTTCCAGAATATTATCCAATATATCAGTTCTCCAACAGAATATTAGACAACTGATAGAAAATCACTAGACCAGAACAGTCCAGGTTTTTTTTTTATTGTTCATGGATAATTTACCATCCAGGATTGTTGTGTTTTTTCCTTTTATTATCTACTATTCCTGATTAACACGCTGTTTGTTATTTTTATGCAATTGCATACAATTGAATTTGGACATAAAACATTAGAGAGAGGAAAATAAATTACAATCAAAAAAAGAAAATTCAAATGAGGAAGTGAAATGTTAAAAACTACAAGGCACTTCTGCCCCGTCTCTTCTGACACCACAGAACAAGAAAGAGTAAATTAAAATTAAAAGGCAGAAAAAATTAAAATGCTCAATGATTCCTACTTTCCTCATGAGGTAATAATTCACCTACAGAAAGGATTTATACGAGACTACATTAAACAAAAAAGCTTGGAATCTAAACTAATGCAGATATTCACATGGAAAACACACAGGATAACCAGAATTTGAAAATATGTTCTGAAGAAAATTAAATAGTCTGCAGGGAATGAGCTAACGTATCACAGGGGAAAATGGGAGAAATTCACTATTTGAAAAATCAGGCTGTAATGTAGCATCACATTATTTTAATATTTATGAGAAGGACATATGAAGGCATAGGAGAAGGTGTTTCTAACCACACGAAGAACTATGAGCTAAGAGGGTAACAGGATTGAAGAACATAGTGAGTTGTCTATTTTCTTTCTTTTTAAAGTTCTTACATTTTGTCTTTCTATCAGATGGCTGTATGCATTTGTTCTGGACATGATTTTTGACAAGGACATTGTGGGCTGAAAGCAGCATACTATATTTTTCATTTGTAAGGTACATCCACTCAATCCCCATCACTTTGAGGTAGTTTTGCTTTCCAGCAGAATGCTGCAGCTTTTAATCACACGTCTACTTTTATACTCAGTATGAGACCAAAAAAAATACACCACCAGCATGAACACTTTCCTGAGAAGACAAGAGGGATTCCTGCTTGTCATAACTAATGATGGTGATCAAAGCCAACCAGGTGCTCACACTGACCCTGAGCTTTGATCATTTACTATACTTTCCAATATCTGAGCCTGGGAGTGAGTTGCCCTAATGTCCTCTGATTACATTAGTGGCATATGGCAGGAAAAAGGAGCAGAAGATAAGAAGAAGCAAGGAGGAGAGGGGAATGTCTAGCTATGCAGCACGTTTAAGTCTAAAAACCTCCGGCAATTGAAGTAAGTTCATATTCAAAGGTTTTCACACACTGTACATGTTAATGTTATTGAAATACTCAGTAGGCCTTTCATGAAATCTGGTACTAAAGGGCAATGACATGATCCTTTACTCACCTTTAAGCAATCACTCATATGAGTAGACTCAGAGTTTTTGCGCATGTGTGTAAGTGCTCTTCTGAAGCCTATGGAATTTCTGACTCCTCAAAAAAACCCATATTAATGCCACATTTTTATACATTATAAGAATTTCTACTGATTTAAGATTCTTTCACGCATTGCTGGCAGTGGTGTTCATGATAGCCACCACTGTACATTCCTTCAACTGCAGACTTTAATGCAGTTAGGCTAAAAATGTTTATCTCACAAACATTAGTTTCTCATTAGTTCTAAAGATGGATTATGTGATAGTGTTGACAGCTAAACACATTTTGGGAAGACTTACTCCTATCAAGTCTGATTCACAGCTAAGTGAATCTTTCTGAAAACAGTTTTCTTTTGTCTGTACAAGCACTTGAACAATTTTAAGTATAGCAGCAGCAAGTTTAAATGTACAGATACAATTTCTTGGTGTAGCAATGTTCTCTGACTGCTGTGCACATTTAAAATGTTCTCCAAACACACTGCAGCCAGAGAGGATAAACATAGCAGGTGACATTATTATATGGGCCAGAAGCTGAGATAATTATTTAACTCACATCCTAGGACAAAGCAATGATAAGAAAAAAGAGATCTGGTAACATCTTTGTAAGATTCTTGTTCACAAAGTTCAGAGAGAACCAAGAACATCAGTGCTCTATTTTTCTTTCCAGAAAAGTGGAGTCTTTCCTCAGCACTTTAACAAGGCAAGAATTTAAGACTGTGCTTTTCATAAAAGAAAGACATTTCAGCCTTTAAAATACCTGTACTTCTCAGCATGAAAAGGTTTGTTTTTTCTGTGCTATGCCATCCCTGTTGCAAGCAAAAACAAGAGAGGGTAATCAAAGTTACCTGCTTCTACTGAAAACTAGAATTCTATTAATGATTAAATGTTTCTCATGTCTGCTGGTCCACTTATTATAATCAGCAACAACGTTAAAACATTCCCCATAACTGAAATAATGTCAGTGAAGGTCCTAGCTAAACCAGGAAGCCACAGAGTTCTCCAAATATCTACCCTGCTGATGTAATTTCACAAGATTACTATTTTAAACACAATTTAGCTGTCTGTGTTTATTCAGCATAACCTGGACTGTCAAAATCCTGCTAATAGGATACATTTAATCTTCTCTACTAACGCAAAGACTTGGTATCTACATTGCCCTACAGCAGTTCAGGCACCTTTGCACTGTTTGTTACTACTGATGCTCCAGATGTCTGTCTTTTCTGTAGTAACTGCCTTTAGAAGTGTAAAAGAAATTCCCCATAGTTTCCTTTCCTCTCAGCATTTTTATATTTACACTAACAAACTTTTGACAGTAGCTGCCACTGTACATCGGTTTTGCTGCCAGGGGAATAAAAGAAAATTTTAAAATGGAATTATGGTCAAAACAGAGAATTCAGCTGAGATCACACATTTTCAGTGACAACACTATAGATGAATGCATTCACAAATAGATGGATGATGTTCAATATCACAAATAACAATACAATAAAAGAATGTTCTGGTCTTCCTTTGAAGTGCCTTTGCTATGCAAATGATCTGCTTTAGGCTTAATTCTGCAGACAGTTCCCTTGTTGCGTATTCGTGTGGCCTCAGAAGCCAGAGTGCTGTATCACAAGTTGGTATTTGCATGGTGGCAGATTGCACCTCATCTAATTCCATGTCACGGTAAATTATGGGTGTCTGGGTCCTGCTGCATTTGCAGCTTTAAAAAGACAAACTATGCAATTGCATTTTGTACTAGGTGGTACCATGGAGCTTTGACCTTGATATGTAATTTAAGTAACTTTCAATGCATTAATAGTAACTGATGGAAGTATTTAGTAGTGTCACAGGCAATAGAGAAGATACAATCTCTCTTATATTTTACAAACCGGAGTTCAGCTACCAAGTAGAAAGTAAAGCTGATATAGTGTTATACAGAAAGTCGGATGGCATAATGTCTTCCACAAGCTTCTACTATGGTGTTATTTATATCCTTCTGTCGGTATGTTTGTCATTTTCAGGGTTATAAATGGAACATCCAAAATATGCAGCAGAGACTGAATTAACTTCCCAACTATTCCTATGTATAGGCCTCAATTTATGTCACATTAAAGATAGCAACACTTGTGGTACTTTGTAAAAACATTTATTTTGCATCCAGGGAAATCAGGGCAGATCTAAGCTCTGTCTATGACAATAAAATAAATTTTTTCATCTCAATCATGTAGTTTTCAGAAACACCATCAACCATGCAAAAAATTTTATTGTCTTGTACATGCTGAAGAAAAATCCACCTATTACGGATTCTAGATATTTTTACTATGAAGGATTACCATCACAGGTCAAAGGTGATAGGTCAAAGAAGCAGTTTTAACTTGACTTAATGAAAAATTCTTAACCTCATTGGAGTTTTCTGTGACTGTCCGTAATGTTTTTTACAATAGGAATGTGGTTCTTTGTGGCAGTGTTTTCACAAGAGGATTTTGACAGTGAATTTATGCTTCTTGGAACATAAAGATTTTAGATCTGATACCAAAATAATAATTTTTTACCAAAACCAGTACCTCAGTTTTAATAAAGAAATAGTAAAGCAGGTTTGGAGGTCAGCTACAGGAGGAATTTAGTTTTTATGGAATGCATGCCCCACTTATTGTCAAACTTCCCTCTGCACCACAATGAAGATGTCTTAAAATCCTTCACACTTAGAAACAACAATGTATATCAAAAATTTCTAAACTTATGTTTTACGGGATAGGATTTGCACTCATTAACTAGGAGAGTTCCTAAACTCTAGGGGATTTTACTCATTTTTTGGTGGAAGAACAAGGGTCCAAGGGTGAATTTTGCAAGAAGAGGATTCAAAAAGTATTATTAATTCCCTGAAAATTATAGTTGCCTGACCAAGGCTTCTTATGTCAAAAAGTGATGGAACTCACGAAATGGTGTCAAAAAATCTTCTCTTTCACACAGAACTCTATCCTTCTATTAACGGCAGGTAAATTTTTCAAAAGCCATTACCTGATTTAACAGGCAAAATCACATTTTAGAAGTGACTTTAGCATTTAATAACCCAGCCTCACTTTGAAAGCAACTTGGAAGTTACATGTCATCTGTTTCTGCCCTTTTGAAAATCATATCTTGCACTTAATGCAATTTTTAGGCACCTTGGAAAAGCTGGTTTTAAATCCTTTTGAAAATGTCACACTTGTAAGGGTATTTCTAAACTATGGGAGTTAGAAGCTTTCAATGCTTCAATGCTCTTTCTCTCCATGTTAAAGCCATATCTGAGCAAAATCTTTCATCTGTTCTTTCAGGAAAAGCAATCACATGTCTGTACCAGGAAAATTAATCAACACTTTTAACCTGTGTACAGTATGATATGTATATGGAAATACATAAGGATGAGGCATAGTAGTGGATGGATGAAAGGGTTACATTAACGTTTTGATTGTCTTGCTAGAACTGAGTTTGTAAAATACAGCGGATGTATACAGTTGCTGGCATGATTGATTTGCCTGGCTTATCTGTAATGATCTATCTACAGTTGCAGCTATAGCATTTTACCTGGCTTTTTGTGTGATACCTCTCTAATATTCACCTCACTGAAATCACTTATTGCTGTAAGATGAGGGACCCAATTACGGCTAATAAACTATCAGTGTTTCTGCAGCATGTATGATGGCTGCTAAGAAGAGAATAAAACTCTGTAAACAAATGGTGTGATTTCAGTTCTGTAGAGACCTTACTCATTTGCTTCACACTCTGAATTCTGATTACACCTATTGGCCTTAGTTACTGTGTTTACTGTGTCGCTTAAGAGGTCCATGAATCTTTTTATAATAAGGACCTGTAGCTTTGATTAAAAGACGGGATTCAAGTTACCCTCTACCTTGTTGGTCTTATAGAGGCCCATAAAATTTTCTAGAGCACAAGGATGCTTGTGTGTGTAATGCATTGATCCCTGTAATGTATCTGTCCCTAAACACTCAGTAGTTCTTTACCCAATATTAGTTGTGGTGTTGCTGCAATTGTTTTCTCATGAAAGATAGGAACTAGAATGAAGTTTAGATAGATGAAACAGTATAAGCAATGATCACATTTGGAAACACAGTAGGAAACATCGTATCAGCACTGCAATGCTACAAATGCAGTGTTTAATGCTGGTAGACTGCTGTTGTGACTAGAAATAGGCTTTTATTCAAGTAAAGAGATGTTTCTTGGTATTATAGGGTCACACCCTACTGTCAAGTTTTAAGTAGCCCCCTGCATTGAACTCAGTGGGTAGTTGTGTTTAAAAATTGATGGCATAACCTGGACCTTAATATGGAATGACATCTGAAAGGAACGTACAGATTTTATTGCTCTCTGCACAGTGAGAAAAAAGAGAGGAAGAAGGAGGAGGAAAAACAACAGGCCTCATGCTATCTTGATGTATGTGAGGGGCACAGAAGTTTAAGCAGTATTAATAGCTTGAGGTGCCTACTAACCAATATTAACTTAGTTTATTTCTACTGAATTCAATGGAGTTGCTTTGGATTTACATTTTTGTTAATGTAATCAGAATCTAGTTGATTATATTTCTGTAATATGAGATAAAATTTAAGAAACAGTTCTATCAAAAATGAATTAGATTTTATACAAGGTCTTTTGTTCAATACACATATTACCATATTAATATGCACAATATCTTAGGGGTATATGAAAATGAGATTACAATTACAAAAAATAAATCCTACTATTTGAGAAAAATATATATTCTTCACCTATTTTGTACAAGAAGTACCAGGACCTCTGAAGATACTGGGACAAATCTAGGGGTGTGGATAATGAACATGGGGTAAGAGAAAACAGTACTGGTCCTTTAACTTCAGTCCAGAAACATACTTTAAATACACCTGGAGTTGAATGCAGTAATATTTTAATGAAAAAAATATTCAAAATATCTCATAAATATTTTATTAATGAAAAGATTTTGGATTTGGAAGCAGAACCTGAAGAGTTACATTAATATTTCTAACTATTCCTCTCAGGTTGGAAACATGGATATTACATTACCCTTGGGCTGCAAGTTTGATACATTTTCCCAGTTTGGAACTCACCAAACACGTTTCTATCAGTCTTTAAACTTACAACAAACCATAAAGTATTTGTTTACTATTTGACCAGATAATAATTTCTGAAAGCATTTTCTATCCTGATTTAAATTCAACTTTTTGATATGCCACTTTTATTGCTTATGTGTTCATATGGTTTGTATAAGACTCTGTTTTTTCTTCAACAACCAGTGTGGTTTTATTTTGATAAAAAGACTTAAATTCAGCCTCTCAGTCATGTTGTAATAATTTTTATCTTCCTGATTTTCTTGTCCTCATACGAACATCCACATACAACCTTGTATCATATAACAAGGCTACATACTCACTGTGAGCAAAATCCTCTCATCACTGTTCTCTGTTTATATTTTTTTTTCCTTTGTCTTACCAAAGGGTGTGATCTGTTTCAGATTACAATATGAATACAACATAGGGAGAGGGATGTATGGAATGAAGATTAAAAATAAGTCATTGAGCTCACAGTAACTTTCTCAATGTCAAAAAATGTGCCACTGTAAATCCTCTGGGACTGCCTGAACAAAACTTGCATACTCCAGGCCTTATGTCAGCCTGATACCCATCTGTCTATTCAGTAAGCTCAGTGTATCTTGTCCTTTCTGGTATCACTCCCTCTGTTGTGAGGGAATGGGAGAGGAGGGGCTCTGAAAAGCACATTTTCCCTTCATTTTGTTCAAAGGGGACATTCTCTGGACATAATATATCCCTGCAATGTACTATAACCCTATATGCACGTTGCTGTAGGATGCTTTTGTGCTAATTCTAAAAGAAACATATCAACACCCAACATTTTAAATAACCTTGAGTGTCACTATTATATTTGAATAATTTGGATCGGAGTCTTGACTACCACTTGTGAATAAACAGTTCTGATAAATATTATAATAGGGACTGAATTTTTGTAGTATGCACTACACAAAATTTGCAGCCAAGAGAGAAAACAGCAGGAAGAGGTAACTTCAAGCCCTTCTTCTGACTCTGCACTGCCCTAGAGCTGAAGAGGTATCTGGCATAATTTTGAAACTCCACAGGATTGCCCTGTGAGCCACAACACTATGCACACTCTCTGAAGCGTGACGTGGCCTTACCCTGACACATCCTTCCTTTGGCACTGTGTCTGAACTGGGCTTTTGGGGGGATTCTTTGAAGAGTGGTGATCAGTGAATTAACCTCTCGCAGAATCAAGGCTGAGACCTGCAGCCAAGCCATTGTGCAAAGCTGCTACAGATGGACATTTAGTGATCATGTTATCGGCAGAGGTATGCATATCTAGCATCCATCATGACCGTAAGAATAGGCACATACTTCTGTAAATAGAGCATACACTATTCAGCTTTTTGTCTGTAGTAAAGCAGCAATACACTTGGTTCCTCCTTATCATCATACAATATGTAACTGATGTAACCAACCGTAAAATTGCATATCTATCATTCTTTAACAATTTAGAAATCCTTCTGGTTGTGTAGTCAGGGGATGGTTTGTTTGGAAATACAGATTTTGACTGGCTAGAAAACATTCATGAGCTGACTAATGTCTAGCTGTATCTTCCTGCCTGCTGTGTGAGACAAGCGAACATGTAACATCCTGGTGCCTGGAGGACCAAGCCAAGGATGCAATTCCCTAGCAATATGCTTTGTTGACTTCCTGTAAGAGGTTACTACCTTTGCATCCCCTATTTCTCCTGGGCTAGTAGGCTCAAAAGTTACTTGGAGAGAACTGATAGGCAGACAAAGCCTTGCACTGATCAGGATTACACAAAACTCCTTTGCTTAGGAAACCAGGGTAGGCAGAAACTAGCACTTGATTACTTTAACAGATTGTGCCGTTTCTTGGTCACTTCAAGCAGAGTGACCATATTCCAGAAAAGGAACCTGCTGGCCTCCTCTAGTTTGTATTATAAATTCTTGGTCTGTTCTGGTTTTATCCATTGACTGGACCTGATTTCATGTAGGTATCTGAGTAGATGTAATGTGTTACAAGTCTTCTTTGGAGTTTTCAGAAATAGCCATTATCATCTGGCATCATTCTGTTCTTATTTGGGGAGGGCTGATGATATGAATAAAGTTGCTCAGCTTTATAGCTGACGTCCAAATTTTATCAAAGAAAATATCTACTGCTGTCTGGCAATTATTTGCTTAATGAATACACCACAGTCTCTGAATGGTCTCTAAACCAGCATGGGTCTGCCCAAAGTCTTACGTACCTAAGAATATGGTAACCTATACAGTTATGTGGTAGTCATCTTCAGCTTGTCTCATGTTCCTAAGCTAGTAGATACTTGTACAAGCAAACACACAGACTTTTGAAAGACTACTTGTGCAATGTAATGCTTGTTGATTAGACTGCTTTTGGATAAATATAGTAACAGATCTCTCTAGTCTTCTCCCTCAATGCCTACTTAAATATATATTCTGACTGGCCTCATACATCTTGTTTTCTTCAATTCACAATGACTCAGTTTTGGCAGAAAGGAAGATAGTAATATTTTCAATTTACATGCAGTTATGACCTGTTGTCCCTGATTTTTATTTCAGTCTTATGAAAGTGTATGATCTTATTTTATCTACATTATTTGCACAACAAAGGCAACTCTGCCTTGCCTGATATGTTTACCAACTTTTAGGAGAGTACAAAAACTGTAAACTCAGGCAAAAGCAGTTTGGGAATGTACGTTTCTCACTTTATGGGCAACTTATCTCTCTCAGTCTCTAAAGAACGAGCACTGCTTAGTTAGATACTACATTCAGGAAAGAAAAACAACAGCAATAAAACCCTCAGGATTCTGAAAATTAAATGAGTAGTGATGTCTTAATATACAGTCCAGAATCATACGGCAAAGTTCCAGATAGAAGAAGAAAGTAATATTTATTCTTGTACCTTGAGCATATCCTTTTTTGCTTTTAAGATAGTCCCTCAGTTGTCATGTACATTTTGCTGATTGTCTAGCTCTATTTATTGAAAAAGGAGCCTAGATGCCTAATAATACTCAGCCTGAATTGTCCAGCTGGGGCTCAATACTTGCTCTGGAGGTACTGTGGCACTTAAACAATGTGACCAACCAACACAACAGATTTTTTGGTATTCACTAACATTCTTTCCTAAATATCTGACATTAAAATTTGTCACAGATCCTCCCAGATAAGTTAAGCAGAAGCAAAAATGTTATTTTAAAAATATATTGGAGACACCCCAACCATCAGCAAACAACAACATCCACTATGTTTATTTCCTCTTCAATAGTGATTTTCGCTCCTGAACATGACAGTCTACTTTTCTCAGCAAGAAATGTTTTCCTCATGTTACAAAATAAGGAGAGGTTTCTGTGTTTAATGCTGATATATCACCCCACATGCAAGTTCAGCCATTTTAAAGGTAACAAATAATCACATGTAAGACCTAAAGAACAACCCTCTTTGGAGCGAAGATTGAAAATGCCACACATCTAATGAATGGCTGCCTGTCTCATGTTGCTGTATGTACAGTAATACCTACTGTACTGTACAGCTCATCTCCAGCCTACTGCAAAGCTAAAATGTTCATATAGTGTGTCATTATTCCCTTAGACAATTCTTGTACTTATCTTTCTCTGCTTTTATTTCCCAATGTTGTACTGTGCATTTTGGGAATTTTTCAGTACTGCATATCTGAAAAAATATATCTCAATATAGTGTTTAAAGTGTGGTTCTCAACCAAGATTTTAAAAATTAAGCCCAAAGGAATAGAGTGAACAGAAAAAGAATCCTGGTTTTGTGCTGATTGAAAACTGCTGTTGTATTATTCCCATTTTCCTCTACTAAGATATCATAATTTACATTTCTGTTTGCCTCTTTTTTCTTTTCTTAGTACTTCTTTTCAGAAGGAGGAAAAAACATTCCTTTTCCTTATGAGTGTTCTGGGACTATCTAGTGACAAAACATTGTATATTTCAATAGAAAATTATTCATCTCTCACACACAAAAAATGTTTTGCACATGTGGCCTTATGGTAACTGAGAAAGGTATCTTAAGCTATCTCTCAGATCTCAGTGTTATCCCTCCCATATATCATCCAAATGCTCTATTATTTATTAGAAATTGTATATTTTATGCCCTAATTCACACCAAGTTTCTAATGCATTCATACTCCTAATTCATAGCACTGTTTTAACGTATCAATAAACTTACATTCACAAGTACATATTCTAAGTAGTTCCCAACACAGATCTGCTGTTTAAGGTGTCACTTCTGTATTACTACTCAAAGTACACAGGACATTCTACTCTGACACCTGATAATTTATTATCATGAAGAAGACTACAGAAGCCAATGCTGAATCTGTATAGTTATAAGTACCGAGAAACATCTCAGTACTGTCATAGTAAAAGAAATCATTACTAACGTCAAATTTCAGGGACAGTTGTAGTCATAATTATTAATCTGATAAATACCTGTGTATATTATGTGTTTTATTGGAACTAATCATAACGATTTAAAATTCAGCATTTTGTTTTCAAAGTGCACCAGGACTTCCTTCATTCTACTGATGTTATTTTAACATACTAAAAACCTGAAAGGTGGGGGAAAGAGTTGCATTAAGAAACAAATCCTGTGAACAGAACTTAATGTAATGTATATTCTCGGTGAATCCACAAATAAGCAAAGTAGAGATAATTGATATTCCAGTTTATGCAAGAGACGATAACATGCAAAGTCACCTTTCCGTTACTTGCAAATGTCAGTTTTCATGAGAATTCAATATTACAAAAAGTTGTTCACAAAAAAACCCCAACTTCTAAATTACCTTCTGCTATTACTGAGCTGCTATTTGTAAAAGAAAACTAAAATGCTGACATTAACAATGTTTGTCCAAGTACACATTTCATATTCTGCTTTTTCACACAGTATTGAAATGAAGTCGACACAGGTCTTTCTAACTCAAGGAAGGTTTTCCTGATGATATGTAACAAGACATTTTAAATTTCAGATTTTAAGTAACCATGTAAAATATGTGCATACAGACAAAAATAAAAGTATATATACCTTTATATTTTAAATTACTGTCACACATTGCATGTGTATTGGAAGATTCAGTAATTTTTTTTTTTTTAATTTTCTGAGTAATTTTTTTAATCATTGTGATTTATCATCTTGATACACAATAAACTTGTCACAGTACAGAAATATATTAATGTCACATTCCTTTCTAAAAGACAAATTTATTTGTATTTTCCTTTATTGTGTTGCCATTTTAAATTTTCCATTTATTTTTACCATATGTCAAGACAATACCTGATCTTCCAGAAAGAAAATTACCACTTTATTTGCAGTTATTTAACATGCTGATAGCTTTCAAAGCACATTTTGATAATATATTTCTCTTTATAGGGAATGGTACACATTTCAATTTCTACTTGTGTTTCTAATATCCTCACTACAAATATTTGATATCTGGATTTAATTATACTGTAAAAGAAAATCCTATATTTCAACACTGCAATTTACTTTTAATTTAACGAGCAGATATATGTAAAATATCTTTAGCAGAATCATGTAAATCTGTAATACATGAATCTTTTATGTCTGTACCATTTGCAACACTTAAAAGAGAAGGAGGAAACTACGAATTTTGAAAAGAAAATATAAACCAGCTAGATTATATGTTTTAAATTAATAATTGTTTAAAATGACTGACGTGTAACATTCAGAGCGAACAGAGCTTTTCTTTAGGGCTATTGTTCTTCTTGTGCTATGGACAGATCAGAAAAATGGCTAATGTCACAATACTTGCTTTTAACTGAAGAAGACAATGAAATCACATCATGTACCATGGGATGTGTCTGGCAAGTGTGGTTACCCACAACAGAATTAAAGTTTTACTGCTATACAGATGCCAGGGGTGATGCTGCCTAATGGGATACCTGTGAGTACAGGATCCAGGGATGGAGAAACAAAGGGGCACAAGGGTAACCAATATTTAAAATGCAGTGCTTAAATCTTTCACTTCTTCTGTGAACTCCTTTGAATTACTGGCAACATGAAACTGGTTATGAAGTTAAGAGAGACTGTAGTGCTGCATTGCAAAAGAAACACTAAATCTACTCCTAATTACCCGCTCAGAGTGGACATGTCACAGGAGACAGCTCTCTAAGGTTCAGCCGATGTTTAAGATCAGGAGCCAATACTTCCCAAAATGCTGAATACTAATGGTCATTCCAGGAGGTAAGAGTCAGATACATAAAGTTTAGATTCACATTTGGCCTCATTAACACCTGCCTCAATTGCTGAAATATCTGTAATGATTTTAAGTGGTCTTGAATCAGGCTATAGATGTCCATCTTATCCTCAGGCAGAAAAACCTTCTGACATGAATGAAAATTTTGCCATCCTAACAATGCAATGATTGTTCTTTAATTCTTCACTTGATCCATGTTTCTGTAGTCCTGTGAGTACAGAAAGCATGTAATAGTCTTTTTTTCCTTTTTCCCTAAGGGAAGTTTGTATTCCAGATTTAAAAATTTTAAGGGACTCATTTGTGTAATTAAATGCAAAATAGTATATTGTAACATTTAGAAGGCATTTTCAGTACTCTTCTGCACTGGCCTAATCTGTTTTTGATTAATGTCAATGGGAGTTCTACCATCAGGAAGAACAGAAAGAATTCACCCCTAAAAGCTTTTCAAAACCTACCCTTTAGCTATTTTTCTGTGTGAGATGAAAAATACAACAAAGCATTATCTTGTTTACGCTAAGGTATCTTTCTATCAGGTTAACAATATAAAAGACCTTTGAACACATACAAATATAATTTACAAGTTCTTTAAATCCCTTCTCTTTCTATTTCCCCATGTAGATTTTACAGTAAAAAGGAAGCTTAAGATAAATGAAACTCTGATCCACAGGAACTCTGTATTTTATGTCAATGCAATCTGATATTACTACTCTGTAAAATCTGGTTCAGAAACATCTAAAAGTATATGCTTAAATTTACAGCTATGCTCATCTCCACGAGAGTCACAGAAACAGGAGAGTTCAGGTATTTCATTTCAGACCAAGACCAAGGAGCGTGCACCTTGCTGTGGACTTCCACCTGCAGCTATTCCCAAGTGTGCAGATAAATTCTTATAATCTGACCAGGCAGTCAAAGCAGATGGGAGATGCCTATTCAAGTCCGTGTTTTCTGTGATGACAGCTACAGATAACAACAAACCTGAACTCTACTAAACCATCTAAACTTGGGTGGAGCTTCCATACCAGTGTTGTGTATTATTAGGAACTCAGAAAGTACTTCACATTTCCCCAGTGCTTTATTAAGCATTGTCTGCTGAGAAGTCAGCTGGGTCTCAGTGACTGCCAAGTGAACAGTCTGTAAAAAGGCGTTGGTTTCTTCTCAGCTGAAAAGTCTCCTGGCTGGCTGGCTAGATTGCCCTGTATTGGGTTTATATGACAAGATTTTGGTAGCAGGGGACCTGCAGGGATGGCACCTGGGAGAAGAGACTGGAGCTGTCCCCATGTTGGATAGATACAGTTCCAGATGTCTCCAAATCAAAGCTGCGTCAATCAGTGACACCAGTGGTATCTCTGTGATAACACATTTAAGATAGGGTAAAAAATGCTGCACAACTGCTCTGAGTGAAAAAATGTGAGCGAAACTGTCCTGCAAACACCAAGGTCAGAAAAGAAGGAGCAGGAGGAGGTGCTCCAGGTGCTGGAGCAGAGATTCTCCTGCAGGTCATGGAGAGGACCATGGTGAAGCAGGTTGTATGCCTGCAGCCCATGGAGGACCATGGTGGAACAGATCTCCACACTGCAGCCCATGGAGGACCTCATGTTGCAGCAGATGGATGTGACCTGAAGAAAGCTGCAGCCCCTGGAGAGCCCAGCTTCCTGTCAGGAACACCAGCCCACAGGACACCCACGCTGGAGTAGTCCTTTCAATACTCCGCAAAGATGATCCACACTGGAGCAGTTCATAAAGAACTGCAGCCTGTGAGAAAGACCCACTTTGGAGCAGCGGAGCAATGTGAGGAGGAAGAAGCAACACAGATGAAACATTATAAACTGACCCCAAACCCCTATTCCCCTGCACCACTCGTGGAGGTAGGAGGTAGAAGAGTCAAAAGTGAGTCGAGGTGGGTAGGGGGAAAGTTATTGGTGGGGATTTTGGGGTTTTTTTTGTTTGTTTTTAATTTATTTTATTTCTCACTAACTTACTTTGTTACTAATTGTCAATAAATTAAATTAATCTTCCCCAACAGAAGGAAGTTTTGTCCTGGATGGTAACTGGTGAGCAATCTTCCTGTCCTTATCTCAATCCACAAGATTTTTCATCCTATTTTCTCATGCTGTCCTGCAGAGGAGGGGGAGTGAGAGAGCGGCTTGGTGGGCAGCTGGCAGCCAGTCAGGGTTAAGCCACCACAACACAATATTTCCACTGCAAGTCCACAAATGAAACTGTATTAATCATGACAAAAAATCAGAGAAAGATCAATCAGACTCCTTGTGTGGTCCTTTTTAGTTAGTCCAAAGAGCAGATGAATATCCTGATTCTCATGATGTACTGAATCTTGTTATTATCTTTAAGAATGCTTATTGCATCAGGAACACAACAGGCATACGATTATTTTCCCCAGGAACAATCAAGGGATTAGTGGAATATAGACGGATATTGAATCTGCATGGAAAATTATCCATGCTGCGTTCTATTAGAAGGTGCTGCTGTGAAAAATTTGTTACTAATCACGTGGCAAAATTACAAAAGACTGTAGAAAGAACAAACTAGTAAACAGAATAATAAAAGTCATTTTAATTATTAAACTTCAGTGTTATAAATTATCTGCCATTTATCACTGCCATAAATAAGTACAAAAAAGGCAAAAAATCCATATGCTCCATGCACTCTAATTTAATTTTGAATAATAAATTAATGTAATGCATAATGTTTAAAAAATATGAATAATCACCAAATTACTATCCATTTGCAACAAGCAGTATCTAAATTTTAATACAGTCAGCTATTACAGTTAACCTATGCTTTATGTTGACTGAAACACAATAAAACCTTAAACGACTATTATAGAGACAGTCCCAGTTATCAGCCACTAATGATGCTAAATGATGAATTGCTACATTTTTAATTGAACAATCAGAATCCAGCGTTTTCATTATCTTTCTTGGTATATTCTGTATGCCTACTATTGTTCTTCCAATCAGTCAGTAACAAAAAGGAACTCTTTGAAAAGATATAGTAAATGGTGAGTGATATGTGACAGGTAATTCTCTCTATGTTGCCTGGGAAGAAATGTTTTCTTGATGCTAGTTATGGTTGTTTTCCATCGTTTTTCCAAGGCAGTGACAGTGTCACTTTAGTACAAAAAACTTGTCACTAAATAAATCCAGACTAAGTACAATGAAACGTTTGCTCATAAAGCTTCTAGGGCCATATTGATCTAGATATGTAAATTAATCTCTCTCTATTAGTATTAGTGAATCTTCTCCTGGGTTAAACCTCATTATTACCTCTAAAATGGTAAAACTCATGTCAATAAACATCTGTTTAATTACTTCCTTAATCGTCTCATTCTTCATAAAGAAACAACAGGGAATATACTAGTTCATCATAAAGTAAACTATCTTAAAACTATCATCCTGCTCACAACTGAGCATGGTTTAAAAGAATACTCACAGACTGAAAGTAGAAAACCAAAACAGTTCAGTACTGCAAAAATGCTAGATTGTATTAAATAACCCAGAGAGGTTTTCCAATCAGGGGATTCTCTTTGTAGGATATATTATCATGAGACAGTATTTTACCCCAAAATAGTTCAAATGAAAACACTGGCAGAATTTGAGTAATACTCAGAATGCATGCAGTCTTGAGCAAATTATTACCATCCATTTTTTTTTCTTTTTCTTAGAATGGTCCTCATGCTAGAGGTGGATATATCCTTTTTGCTTCTTGCTAACCAAAGATCTGAGGTTCTTGGTCTTACCAAAGCAAAATATTTGAGTCCATTGCAGCACTGTCACTAAGCTCTTGTCTAATATGCAGACTACAGTCTAACAAGTCATTCCCAGGATTCAGAGCAACAGTCAAATATTTTAACTGAAGAATCCAGTTTCTTGGAACACAGAGCTAATTAAACAAAAGGGACAAGCTGTATATTCTCAGTTCGCAAGACTGTCTTTTGCACTAGTTTCTGTGACCCCAACAGATTCCATTTGTATTTGGTTCTTGGCTTCCTTACTGTCTTCAGTGCACACTCAGCTCTAAACTCCATTGCTTAAAAGATCCCATAGAACTTATCTTATTTTACCCAAATTAAATCTGATTAAACAAGGTTTCTCAAGGTACTAAGGTTGAGGGACACCTGTGAAAAATTTCAAAAGGACCTTAGCAGGCTGAATGACTTGACAATAAAATGGTGGATGGAATTCAGTTTAAATATATGTAAAGTTAAAGATGTTGGGAGAAACAGTTTTGTTTTTGTATATAAAATAATGACTTTTATGCTGACAAACACACAGTATGTGGAGTCATGACAAATGACTGCATGAAAATAGCTCAGTGCTTGGCAGCATTAAAACAATCAAATCAGATATTATGAATTGTTAGGAAAAGAACAGAGAACAAACCAGAAATGATTATTGTGCAGCTGTAAAAATCCATGAACTGCAAAGATTATCAGAAGTCCTTAACAACTGCTGCTTTATGGTGACCGATCAAATAGACTAGGACTGTTCAGCTTGGGAAAGAGGTCACTAGGAATTCTACAGAAATCATCAAGGTCATGAAGGAGGATGGTAAGGAGTGACATCTTGCTGTCTCTTCCACTAAAAGAGCAAGTAACCATCAAACCTGTGAAAGTCAGGTCCAAAGTCAAGAGATGGAGTTCATTGCCACAGGAAGATCTGTAAACTACTTTGAAGTTTTGGAAGATTTGTTATCTCCATATTACAAAATAGATGAACAATGACGTAAATAAGAAACCCTCTAAATGAAAAATTGTCAGAAGCTGGGAGGATATTACTGTTAGATATATATTTGTCCTATTCTTATCCTTCTCTAGATGAGCTGAACTAGATAGCTTGTGGCTTTTTCTGTAATATTTGATTTCTAAGATAGGTACTTTTAGAGTTCTTTAAAAATTTCTTCTGATTTTCTGTGCTAATAACTAGACTTTGTGACTTCAATCATCATGGAGAGAAGGGTATAATATTGCTACCCACCTTCAAAACAGGGGTTGGTATTTCCATGGTGGCCTTGTCTCTGTCTTTTATGGCATTTCCAGAATGCCCAGTTCTTTATTCTCCGTCTTTATTTCTCCCTCTCACTTTTTTAAAATGGAGGAGTCTGAAGCAAAGCTTTGATTTTTCTGTATCCTTCTTTATCTTCCTGTGAGTTTTCCCTATGGGAGTCAAGCACACAGCACTTAACTTATTATTTCATTTGAAATAACCTGAACTGGATTTATGTACACCTTGAAATGTACTCTACACTGCTGGGTAGACATAATATAGCAGCGTGCTGCAGGGAGGCAAATGACTTAGGCTGTGAATAAAACAAATTATATTAACCCAGGGGCACAGCAATGAGTGTTGTTTTAATTACTACAGAAAAGGGTGTATCAGAATGTACAGTAAGACAGTTATACAAATGATACGGCTGAGAACACAAGGTGGTGCTATTGACGCTTACCATAATGGATGTGCAAAGCCTGGTCTTGGGTGAAATGGCAAATGCCAGCAGACATCAGATTTCCATGGCTGTGGACTAGGCGGGAAGTGTGATGGAGTCCCATACTCCTCTGCATGTGCAGGTTCTAATGATGAGAGGACATTTCCTTGGCAACAGCTATCCGAGTTCAGCTTGACTGGAAGGCCATATTAATATGTCCTTGTCATCTCCTGAAGGCAAGACAGCAGCGTTAGATGTTGTGCTGCACCAAGTACCACAGGGAAATTCAGTATTATAAGAAATGACACACATGGCTTTTTCTGCATAGGAGGAGGTTAGGAGCTAAAGCAACAAACACTTATTCTCTACTATTCCCCAGATTAAAGAACTGCCTTAGAAGGATTTAGGATACCAGGTGGCGTGGTAGACAGCTGATACTTTGCTTTTTCACCAGCTTGCTCTGTGAAGTCAGGTTGTGCTTTCAGCTGTAATTAAGCAAGGTCATTATCAAGCGTAAAATAATAGCTTCTGTTCAGCTGGGTGAATCACTTTGAATTTCTCTATGGATGGTAGATCTCCCACCATAACTACTTAAAAAAAAGTACGAAAAAAAAAAAAAGAGGAAATAGTTGTCTAAATTAAAAATGGAAGATTATTGTGAGTGTTTCTTGGAGGAGAACGGGATATTGGTAAAAGCTGATTACCTCACTGAAATTAAGTGTGATGAAATCATTACATTCATCAACTGTTTATTCCTTCAACATGTTGCATTAAGGCATCATCAGAGCATGTTTTTAGTCCTATTACTGAGTCTCAAAAACATGAAACTCTTTCATTCCTTCCAGTAAGAATTCAAGAAAATAGTTCAATTCTTGAAAAAATATTACAAATCAAAAAGTAACTTCTTCTAATTTAGTCAGTCTGACTTCAGCCAGAAGAAAACAAAACAAAACCAAGAAATCACGCAAGATAGCAAGTAAAATGATAGGGATGTTTCTTTCTCATACACTGCCTTCAATACCCAAATATTTAGCTTACTTTTCACCTTATTTAATCCCATATGCTAGATAACCAGTCTAGTGGCTAACAGGCTCTAAAACCCAGAAGACTTCATAATGTTATAAATTACACATTTTTTTCATTTACTGAACACTTCTCAACTGGTATGAAGAAATTAATAAGTATCTCAATAATTAATTAAGCAGAAAAGCTTTACAGAAATATTTTTAACTTTGGAAACGGAACCATGAGATTTTGAATGCATTTTTTTTCTTGTATTTTCAGGCAAGCTTCACTCAATTGCATTTTTTTCTTCAAATGTACATGCAAATTTTCCTAGGAATACACTTAGAAATGTCATAGATATACTCTCATGTATAAGGTTAAGAGAGACAACATAAGACTTTTACTACTTGTATTCAAAAACATAGTCTAAAGATCTTAGGATCCAAGAAATAATTTTATTTAATTAAAAAAGCAAAGTACAAAATGCAGCTGCCAGACTAGGAAGAAAAAAATCAAACCTAAAGCAAACTTGAAGTATTTGTAGGAAATAATACCCATTTTGATTAGTCTTGAAATAAAAATCAGGAGAGTTTTGTACTGTAATTTTTTTTCTGATGTAAATGTTTCTGCATTTGTATGTGCATTATGAATAGAGAAAATAAAACAGTGTATGACTGTCCCTTTACCAAGGGTAGTTGTACAAGGATAGTAACTCTGTCTGAGAAGCTGATGTATTTTTTAAGAAAAAGTGAAATGCAGATGATAAGTTAGCCAGAGATTTCTTTGGCACTTGGGAATGGATAGAAAGGACAGTTAATGAGCTTCCAGAGTCCTTTCAGCTTCCACTAGTGTCTTTGAAAGCTCTGTTCTTTCTGATGTCACCTATTTGGTGTTTCACTGGTAAAGCCTTAAGTTTAGCAGCAGTCTCTGCTTTCTACTTCTCTTCATTAGCCTCAATATATGCAGTCAGCTTTTCTTCTACTGTTTTGCTGAAATAGTAGTTTTTTTCTAAATTGTTATGTCAACCAGTCTTTATGTGTCTAGCTGCTTGTTACTAGACCTTTGCTTCACAAGACAATTCTGTTGCAGCTACCAATTCTCTTTCCTCTCCACCCCCATCTCTCTCCTTTTTAAAAAGTACTGAACTGTGATATATTTCTTCGGAAAAGAGAAGTACTGGAAGTTCAGGTTTTCCTTTCAGAATGGATTGGTTACTTCAAATAACTTTCCACAAGAGAACTTCCTGATTTTTGATTCCTGACAGAACTAGCAGTTTAAAATTACTTCAGGAAATTCCTGTAAGTAGAAAGTCCCATTTAGTTTACCATACATGTAGAAAATTTGCCTTCTCTTCAAAGAAAAAAACCAAACCTTAATTTTTTTGACATCATTTTTTGGAAGGGGGTGTCCTGAGAGAGTTACTGCAAATAATTCCTACTTCCCATTTATTTTGAAGATGTTAACAGATTTAACTAACTGCTTATGGGAACCAGAGTCTACCTGTATGGTGTTTTGCTTGATGGAGTTGAACAAACCATGTTAATCCAGACTTTTAATTAAACACTGATAAATTAATGTTTCTGGAGTATAATGGAATAATCAATATCTAAAATATTTTGTAAAGAAGAGCTTCAGATCTATTGTAATTTTTTGCCTCATTCTAATAGCCTGCTATTTTAATCAGTCATCTGTTTCTCAGCAAATTAAATTTCTGCATAAAAAAGTCATACAGTTAAGGACTGGTTTAGTTATCTTTCTTTAACATATCTCAAGTGGCAATTCAAGAACAATCTACATCTTTAATCAAGGTGCTTGTCTCTTCAAGTGCATGATTATGTTGGTTTGCAAAGGCTAACTGCTGACGGAGTATGTTAAAGGAATTTAATTATATTTAAACAAGTTGTTTCCAATCTTCAGGTATTATGAGATGAAGGGGGAATGATCATTAATCTCAATGGAGTTCTAACTGGTGGAGGACTAAGGAAATGCCTATCAAACAACTGCAGCAGGAATGTAATT
This sequence comes from Rhynochetos jubatus, assembly GCA_027574665.1. Classification (NCBI taxonomy): domain Eukaryota; kingdom Metazoa; phylum Chordata; class Aves; order Eurypygiformes; family Rhynochetidae; genus Rhynochetos; species Rhynochetos jubatus. Next base: position 84,485,938 of record CM050650.1, on the reverse strand, counting down.
TAAACCCAAACTGTTCAGAATATTCTGTATTTCATATTGAAAGATACATGACCTTATCCACTCATTAAAAGAATTACATTTTTTTCTTCTTTGTTCATTTTTTTTAAGGTGAAAGTAACCTAAGACAGAAGGACCACTGATTCACTGTACCTGGAGAGCCTAACACCAGTGATGTAATAATTTTATTAACAATTTTATCTCACCTGTTATGTATGTTGAACTTAAATGCAAGAAATAAATGGAAAGGCTTAGTTTCCCTACAGGGTATTTGTAACATCCATGACAAAGCAATTAATAAATAGAATCAAAAGTATTTATAACACTTTCCAGATGTTATATGTAATTATATCATGTAACGGGAATTCTCACTTCTGATGTGTCCAAGCAACCATTTAAGTCACTTTCTTGTATACAGACAGTGTGATTTGATAATTGTGAAAGTTTAACTATTTTGGGGGAACCGTCTTGAGAGATCAAATTGTATTTCTACTCTGTGTAGTATATCGCATCCTGTAGAACTTGTATTTCTTGGTGCCATAGGAGACTAAGATTGTAACTATGTAAACCATGAGTTATTCTCCTTCCAACTTCCTTTTTCTTTGCTTATATATATCCTGTCCTGCTGAAAGCCAACCTAAACTATAGCTACATGCATTTTAATTAGTGTTTTCTTGCTTCTATGAAATGTGGGGAAAGTCCTGATGTGATTTATAAAATGTCAAAGAACAATAACAATTGCAGTCCAGTGAGTGTTTCCTGTTTGAACTCTTCTCTTCAGTACCTTAAACCCCTTATTCCTTAATGACTACAGGTTCAGATTTATTTCTCTGACTCCAAGGGATCCTTGCAGGGTGCAGAGATGCTACAAGCTCTTTTCTTCATAAGCATCCTAATTGTGGCTGGGAGGCAGAAAAGTCCAATCGGTTTTGCTTTTCTGTAGGGTGGCCATGGGACAGGCTACCCTGAGACAGTTTATCACATATAACTGTTTAAATATATCCAGTCTCTTACATCGGTTCAACAAATACAGCCTTACAATATAAAGTAGTTGCTTACACAATTTTACATTCTTCAAGATGTTGACCTCATATCAGGTGTGCTGTGTGCACAGAAGGTTTATAATCCAAGAGATAAAATTTGCCTCTTCCCAGTAAAACAATGATAGTATGGACATTAGATGAAAATCTACATCTGCATAATTCCAAGATATGTGAGACCGTTTCTTGTCTGTCTGTGTTTTACTTAGGTCACTAGTAAGGAGAGAGACCATCTCAATTTCCTGTCTTGTACAGTTCCAAACACTTTAACAATATGGACTGCTGTCATCTATTTTAACTGTTCTTGGACAGATCCTTTAAACTCTTTTTATATAAAATATGAAAAAAATCTGTCTTGAATGCAACCTTTTATTTATTCAATATTAAATAGTTGATTTTGTACACTGGAATTGTTGTTAATTGTGCTGAAGCAAGAGGTTGCACATAGTTGGGAGAAAAAGAAAAAAAAAACCCAAACAACCAAACCTTTACTATGCAGTCTGTTCCTAGAAGACAAAATATCTCACAAATCATCCAACCGCACTATCTATACACCAGAAAATAGCAAGAAGGATTGCCCTTGATCTGAAGCCATGCCACATTGTAGAGATTATGGGCTCGCTGAGTTTTTAGGATATATTATTCCTTCCCAAGAAAAAGAATCTTTTATGCAAGTGCTATGTTTTCTATTTATGATAACTTATTGATCAAAGTAAGGAATGCCTTCAGAGAAACAAATAGTTTTGCAAGGGTCTAAATCAACAGCATATCTTTTACTCACAGCACACAGACCTTTCTTTGATTCTGTGATGAGGAGTGGGTATACATATTCAAAACATTGCTTCTGGGCCTGCTATCATCATCACTACCACCACAACCGCTACACAAGGAATCTGGCAGCAAAAGCACATTCTGGTCCAGGTTGCATATTTTGCTCAAATTCACACAGCTGAGAATATTTAAAGCTGGATCAAAAACTGAGGGATATTGGGGTTCATTCACATCTGCGGTTTGTTCCATTACTGTTACTTGATCATCCTGTTTTCTGACAGTGACTGGCAGGCATCAGATATCTGTGCCACATGAATATCCAGTTTGGTTAGAAGGAAATATTAATAACATGCACAAAGAAACAACAGCAGCAGAACACCTTTGTACGACAGGAAACAATGCTCACTGAAATGCTCCAGCTTAGGAAACAGGTGGAAGATTTTTTTGGTGAATCATCATGTCACACAGCATTCATTATTATATTGGAATGTATTTGCCTTTTCTGGATCCTCTATTGACTAGATTAACACATCACTTTCATATGTCGGTAAATTGAGTTCGTGTTTGAGTATGCTGCCCAGTGAGGTGCCTCATAACTTAAATCAAACAACCCATTTAACCACTTTATGGTAGTTTAAAAAAATAAATGCTCTAAATATCAGAGAAGCCACAGTACTAAACATGAAAAAGACTGTATTGAAATTAGGTTTCTGTGGCATTTAAATAAGCTATACCAATCCACTTTGTAAATAATAACTGAATATCAAATTCAGTTTTTTGGAGGGGACTATAAAGAAGAAAAAAATGCTGCTGCTCAAGATCTGTGACCAAAAAGACTAGGAAATTTACTTAGATTTCTGTTTGCATTGTAATCATTCTTATTCTGTGTTAAGCACATAGTTTTATGAATTATGTTAATTTCCTTTGAAATCAGTTGAGGACATTATTTTCATTCAGAAAGAAGGTATATATCCTCAGATTTTAGGACAAAAAAGGGGTTTCCATCCAATCTGAAATTGTCCTAGATAACTAGTCTAACCTACTATAGTGTTCAGTCAATGGAGATGAACATTCCCAGTGGGTTATTCATTCCACCTTTTAAAAATGTCTAACTGGGGGAAAATTGTCATTTTTTTTTGACTTTCTTCTTTAAATACTACTATTTAATTTGGACAATGTACCTCTATTACACAAGTATTTATTTTTTTTAAATTACATAAACCAAATCCCACCCTAAACCTCTTAGGATGAGTTGTAAGTGCTTTTTTTTCCTATTTTTTTCTGCAATACCTAGTGTTAGAATTCCAAGCTTAGGCAAACTCTAAGCTTCTAGCTGAAGCCTTATGTATGAATATTAACACTTTCTCAGCCTTTAGGCTAAGACATACTAAGTGATATATGGGTTATTGCTTTAACTAACTTGACTTGCTATGGTCATCTCAGACTGCTATTCAAGGAAGAAAGTAGCCCAGAAAGACATGTATGACTCACATGTAACCTGACACCCCCCTTCTATAAGTGGGGAGCCTGTATTTGCATACATATGACTTCTCTACAAGGAACTACTGCTTTTAGTGTGAAGAACTTTCTATCTCGGAGTAAGCTTTATGGCTCACCTACATAAACAAGCTCTCTGACAGGTGTATATGTAATATTTTTAAACACAGATATGTTCCTGATGTCCATTCATTACTATAAATATCTACTTATTTTAAAAGCAAACAAGATTTTTTTTTTTTCAAAATTGTTAGTACTCTATACCTCACACATTTCAAGAAAGATAGCTCTGACTCACAAATCATGTGTTGAATTACCAAGTTTTACTTTCTAAGGAAGTACCTTAAAGATGATTTCAAAGGTACTTTGAAAGTCTGATGTGAAGATGCTGCAGTGCAGAAGGTGACCAGCAGAAAATGTATTACTCACGGTGATGCTGAGGAAAGAGTCAACTCAACTTGCCTCCAAATTTCAAGATGAAATGCAGTAATTTAACTTCGATAAAAATATTAACTATATTCCTACTTGTGAGCTCAACACATCCATTTAGGCTGTAAGACACAAATATGAAGCTACATACTGTCATTTTTCCAGGTACATTTAACCACAGATTCAATTTAGAAGTTGGGTCAATACTTTAAAACTGCCAAACACCGGTAATGATAGTAGAAATTTAACATAGGCTATATATATTTAAACCTCATGAACTTGAAAGATCAGCAAAGATTTAATAAAATTGACAAGGAAAGTTAATTGAATTAATTAAGCACTTAAATAAATCCCAGCCTGTGGTCCACTTTTTCTCCTTCTTACTTGTGTCCCCAAATTAAACAATTGAATCAGCAAGGTGGCCACCAGCAGCCTTCAAGCTGGTATTTTCTCATTCAACAGAGTATGATTATGACCATAATGCTGCTGTTCTCATGATTACACATCCAGATTAAATTTGGTGCCTTGGGTATGGTTTGAAAGTGTCTGGGAAAGATTTATCTGTCTGGATCCTAACAAGAAAACTGTACTATGTACCTGATCTAAAATGCATGTAAGCAATTTTGATACTGAGCAGGATAGCTGTCCAGTGATGGACTTTGGTAAAAATTAAACTTCCACTGTATTAGATTCTAACAAATTATTAAGACAGGATGTTATGCTGTCTTCCTGCTTTAAGAAGAGGTGAGACTGATGTGCTGAAAGGCACCAGGATAGGCTCTAAACTGCAGAATGAAAAGGCTGTACTGGGGCAGCCCAGGGCTGATCTGAGCCACAGACTTCTCTGCCAGGTGGGCTTTGATGGAGTCCTAGCTGTAAAAGAATGGTAAACTCACTTTCTCCTGCAGAAATTCAATAATGAGGATGACAATGCAGCTATTGTCTTGCGCTGGACCGTTCTCCATCCAGAAGAGGTGCTCCCACAGCTGCATGTGTAAAAATCTGCCTTTTTAAATACACCAAGAAGAATATGAAGCTGGATGTTATGTGGACAAAAAGTTTTGAATAAAATCACAAATTAAATCCATGTTTGGATTCTTTCAAAGTGAGGGGGGAATTAAATAACAAATTCTTATTGTACTCTATTTGTTTTACTTAGCATGACAAGAAAAACTTAGTGAAAAACACATTTTTGTTTTGATTTATATTTTCTTGTAGTTATCACAGGCAGATTCATGCAAATCAGACCTACAAAATAAGGATTTTCTGTTCTTTATGCTTAATAAGGTCCTAGTCTCCATATTTTATGCTGTGTCAGCAATCTCAGTAAAGAGTTAAATGTTTGTGTCTGTGTATTTTCATGCACTTGTGTACACCAATATGTACATATATATATATGTATATATGTGTATATATATATAAAGTGACTTGTTCAGTTCACATGAATTCCTGTCTGTCTGTCAGTGGGCTGTATGACCATACTGCTATTTAAAGTTTTTCAGCCGAAGGCCAAAAACTTTGCTTGTAGGCTTTAGATAGATGTACATCTTGATTACTGAAGGACTTCAGACAAGAGGAGCAGCAGAAAAGTAGGTCAGATAGAAAGAAAAAAAATAGATAAGGGACTAGAGAGAAATGTTCTAAAGAAGATTTTTTTTTTTTCTAAAACGTTGTTTTAATGTGAATCTTGTCAGATGCTTCAAGTTTGAAATTTGCTTTATCACAGTCTTTAAGAGCTTATTTAAAGCCTGAATACATTAAGAAACTTGACAGCAATGATCGAAGTACAAAATATTTCTCCAGTATTAATGAATAACCTAAATCGCTATACCTTGGGCAATGAACATCTTCTAGCAGATCATCAATCCCCTCAAAATACCATGTCCTGAGGTCATTAAGAACTGAAAACTGGAAAAATAAAATAAAATATGCATAATGGTTTTTCTTTTTGAACTATAGAATTTAATCAGCATGTACAGAAAAGGTCTGAAGAATTATTGCCTTAGTGTTAGACAATCAGACTGACAGAATTTACTCTAAAAATTCTATTAATATTATAATAATTAATATATACTCGTAAACATATCTTTAATATTAACAAAAGTATCAAAAGCATGTTTCAGTTACAAAACACATACTGAAGCTAAGTAGACTTGTAGATTTAACATAAGAACTGAAAGTTGATTTTTGGAACATCATTCCAAGCTTTTGATAAGTCAAAAATGTCAGTCATACTAATAAAGCAGAATGCAAGTAAAGAAAGGATGTATTACTCCAAAATGATTTTGCACTCTGGTCTTTATCTTGCATTGCTTTAAATATTTATTTTATTAGAATTCCAGTGCAAGTGGTTGGGTTTTGAAGCTTCTACTTGCAGTCTTTACAGAAGCTTCAGCAATTTACTTCCCGTGCCGCAGTATGCCAAACCTGTTTACTTCCCTCCATCAGCTGTAAGAACATACCAATCTATACTGCAGTCCTCCTCCTGCTAGATAAGACAATACTCACCTTGGGCCTATGCTTAAACTAGCATTCCTGAAACTGTTTCTGTAAATAGAAGGAAAGACTTGCTTATATGAGACAATTCATTGACAGTAAGGGAAGACTAGAGTGACCACTTCCTAAAAAAGTGTGATTTTTAGAACAGATGGCACAAAAATACAAGAAAGGAGGACTGGAAAGTACTTCCCTTGTACAACCTTATGATCTGAGTTTAAATTGTGGGTTTATTAGTTTGCATATTGGAAAAAACTTTGATGAATACCAACTTTATTTAAAACAGGAAATTGGAAATTCTGCCAAGTCTGCTGGGGTTCTTTTTTCAGAAGAGAAAAAATAAAATAAACTGGTTAAATACAATACATGTTTTAACTGTTTTTGAATCATATTTTTTCTTTGATGTAAATGCATCATGCATGTTTTTATAGTTATATAATAAAAAAATAAGAAAGGATAACAAAGCTTTTGAAATATTTACTTTTTTTTTTAAAAATGCTATCACTATTTGATAAGGCAAGTATGGTGTAGTCATATGATCTCATTTTCAAAAAGATTAACTTTAGTTTATCCTGCTGGCATGAGTTCCTTGTTTGGTGAGTAACTGTACAGATGCACAAGATTTAGGTGGCTTCTCGTGTTTCTGGACTTTTTAGAAATATTTTGCTTAGTGTGGCAGAATACCAAAATATGTAAAAATGTTTTGGATGGTAGATTATTTTCATATATTTTATATTCCTGCAACAAGTTTGAAGATTATTTCTAAGTCAAAATTTAACTGACTTTGAAAATACGTTATTTTGAATGTGTAAAAAGATATAATTCAATAATTTGCTTTATAAATATGCTAATACTGGCAAATCCATTACCATAATTTTAATTTCTTCATTATCATTCAACTGTTATTTTTTGTATAGTTCATTGCATTTTAAAGATAAAAAGGTAGGAGTCTGGTGTACCATGATCAATACATTTCATGGAAGTTCCTGTTGCAAGGTTGGAACTCTGTTTCTTTATTAAATAAATTGGGCTATTTTAACTAAACATGCATTTCCATTACCTTAACTCACAGTTGAAATTATAGCAGATCAATACTCCCACCCAGCTTAGTGTCGTCTGCAAAGTTACTGTGTGTGCACTCAATCCCCTCATCCAGGACATTGATGAAGATATTAAAGAGAACTTGGCCCCAGTACTGATCCTTGGGGAGCACCACTTGTGACCAGCCACCAAACAGGTTTAACTCCTCCGCCACTCTTTGAGTCTGGCTATCCAGACAGTTTTTTACCCAGTGAAGAGTGCACCCATCCAAACCATAAGCAGCCAGGTTCTCCATGAGAATATTGTGGGAAATAGTGTCAAAGACTTTATTAAAGTCTAGGTAGACAACATCCAAAACCCTTCTCTCACCCACTAGGTAGGTCACCTTGTCATAGAAGGACATCAAGTTAGTCAAGAAAGACTTACCTTTCATAAACCTATGCTGGCTGGTCCTGATCACCTTGTTGTTCTGTACATGTCACGTCATGGCACTCAAGGTGACCTGCACCACAACCTTCATCCGTGTTTTTTCTCTTTCAACCAAGACAATTTTTATTAAGGCTTCTTTATATATTATTGAATCCCATCATACATTTCCAGTCCCCAGCATCACTTTGTTGAAATTTTCTCACCATTGGCTGCAATCCTACCATGTCATCCATATGACAAAGAACTCTTGCATCCACCATCTTTGCCATCTGTTGGTTCAGTTTGGCCAGTTGAGATGAGTTTACATTCTTTGACATATCGATGATGTAAAAAAGCTCTTTGACATCTCCCATTTTTTTCACCACCTGTGAAAAGTTAGTATATTGAGTCAAAAGCTCCTGAACATCTCTGATAGAAACACCTGAACCTCTTTCTGCTCTTCGGATTCTGCTTGGCTGCTTGCTGAAGACTTTGGCACCATCTGTACTGTCAGGTTCTTGGTCATTCACACTGTCCATTATAGTCATCTGTTTCTTTAGACTTGCATTGATTCCTGTTCATTACCTTTACTTGTGAAGTCACTTCCAAAACCAGGGATCATACCCAAGATCTGAGTGAATGGTCCCATTTTCATGGTGTTTTGGAATTGTTCATACCTACCTCTTCACATAAATTGACCACATTTGAGATTTTTTATGAGTGCTTGCTTATCATCCAAATTTAATTAATTTATTTTATTTGTCTTTAAATATCACCCACCCCAAGAAGGTTGCTGATGAAACAATGTGTTTTAAAGGATTCAAAGTCATCTATGTAGTTGCCATTTCCAGTAAAAATAATAGGACTCTTTCTGGCAGCAACTGCCCTAAGAGCTCCACCTCCTTTTGCATGTCCATCATGTCAATAATAGGAATAGTCTCCAAATTTTTTTTTGCTGGCTTTTTTTTCCTTACAGTTTCCTCTTCCTTTCCTGATGATATTTTTTCCTCTCAATGATTTTTTTTTTCATGTAGTAGTAAAATGCTATTTCAAATCTGATAGACTTGAAAAGACATAGTGTACTTTACTTAAGATTGCAGATCTTATTTTCGAAGAAGTGAATGAAAAATTGCAGGAGAAAAAATGTGTAGGAAAATTAATTGCTATGAAGTCTTATTAATTATTTGTTTGGTATTTGGTCATCTACATTCTCCTGATCATCCTAGCAGGACATCATACATGCATGGCTGTACATATTTCTGAAAGTTGTTGAGAATTACTGGGAGTGATATTTTGCTGTAGTGTGTGTGCTCTTTCATATTAGACCAAGGAAATTTCTTTTCCAAATTCTCCAACTTTATTGATTCTTTTTTTAAATTTTATTTTATCTTTTGTAAGGATTTTGAAAAACATGTTAGTGTTTATATACTTTCCCTGTTTAGAAGACACCTTGAAAGGTTAATTAATGTTACTGTAAGTAACTACTGGTATTTAAAACGAATCTGCAATATTTATATAAAAAATTGCAGAAAATCTGACATGTCCCGTGACAAACAGAACTATTTATTTACAACAAAGTCAACATATTTCAGGAATGATCAATGTTGGGTCTTATGTTCATGAAGTAATAGCTAACAAACCCTTTACTGACAAAGAGGCTTAAAAACAGGAGTCTACTGAGACCCGAGAACACAAAAAGATGCATGGGTCAATGTGCTGATATCCAAACACAGCAGAAGGATGTTGCTAACTTGAGAAAGCATCAAAGACTATCTACTATTGCGAATAAAAATATTATAACCTCCAGCAGTCTGAACAACACAGGAGAGGCAAGATTGTGAATTCATTCTTTTGTTTCGTTTTAAAGACTTACTATGGTTCATCAGAATTATGCAATCACAGACTAGCTCAGGCTGGAAGGGACATCCAGATGTCACCTAGTCCAACTCCCTGCTCAGAACAAATCTAATCAGAGCAGGTTTCAAACACCTCCAAAGACAGAGATCCCACTAGCTCTCTGAGTAGCCTGGTACAGGATTTTACTGCTCTCATGGTTACAAAAACAAAACAAACAAACAAACAAAAAAAAATCCTAATACCTGACTAAATTTCCTATATTCCAATAAATAGTGGGTTTTATGTCACATGAACAGTGCTGCTGTTATTCTAATTTTTTTTTTTTTTTTTTTTTTTTCCCCTCTGTAACTTTAGAAAATCATGCATTGTTGTGATATTTGTGGCTCCACTGAACTGGAGTATGTCCCTCTCATACCAACAGAGATACACAAATACAACATTGTGAATGTCAAATGTTCCCCTTATTACTCAGACATCTAGACACTCATCTAGAAACATGTTGTGAACTTGTAACAACAGATGAGTATTTTCTGAGTTTCATAGTGACTTTCACAAAATTAGAGGGCTTTCTCACACTCTTTCTAGCCAACTTTTTAGATTATTTGCCTTGGATAATGGGTTATAATTTCATTTTTAATTAAATAAACATTATTTTAACCAATTAAACTATTCTAATCCAAAGAAAATAATTATTTAATTAAACCTTTGGTAATGATTAAGCAAACTTACCAATGAGTGCATTTACAGCAAGCTTTTCTTCCAGTTACTGCAAATTTATTATTCTCCTTGGGAAAGATCTTTAGTTCAGTGAGTCGCTCCAGGTGCAGCCCTCAGAAGCCATTTGATCCATGGAAACACAGGATTCTATGCTGCATCCTTCCACCTCTGTGGGAAAAGCTTTTTCTCAGTCTGTAATACACTGCAGATCAACAGCAAAAATTTTGGACCTATTCCCTGCCTACCTCTTGTCTTTCCTCGCCTATTCAAGGTGCAAGGCAGCTCCATTAAACTCGATGTAAGTAGCCTGAACAAAAGAATAAAAGAGATTTTTATTTGTATTGTTTATATTTACGTAAACATAAAACAAATACATTCAGGGTCCAGATCATAACTATTTCTAGGAAACACAGAGCACACATTAATGAAAGGAAAATTGTTAAAAGTTTCTAACATTTTTTATAGGTAATATTTACAGTGTTTTACAGAAAGACTTTGGAACATAAAAGTATGTTAACATTTTGCTTAAGGATATTATGATATAGAACATTTCCACCCATTCATTTCACATGTGAAAAACAAAATAAATACCAGATAAATCTGCCCACTCCTTCCCAAATGTAAGTAACTTAATGGATGAAGAACAAGAAAATGGAATTTTATACACACACATACAAATCTTTTCTATCTAACTATCACTACTTACATATGAACACTACTTATATATACACAGGTATGCATTGTTTAATTAATTAGACATTGTTTTTTTAATTTATGCCTGTGTATGCATGTGTAGATGTATATGTACACAGAGTGACACTATGGGAGTGATCATACACATTCCCTTACATTTAAGTAATTTGCAGTCTTCTGTCTTCTGAATTAAGAGAACTACATAAGCTATAATTTTAACTGTGAGTCACTGTAATCGAAATAAACGCTTAATTAAAATAGCCCATAAAACAATGGCATTTAACAGAACATATCTGAAAAATAAATAAAAAGATAACAGGAAATAATGATCCTCCCACACGTTTTGGAATATTCATTTTTTTAAAAATTTCTTTGGAAAGAGCAATCTAATCAAACCCAGTCCTGAAGTAACAAGTTTTCCTTTGTTGCGGCCCTGAACTTTGATTCAATCAACCCAGCTCTGTAGTCATCTGGTGCACATATGGGCATTGTTCATCCCCTAGATAAATGTGTTCCAAATCCACAGATAGTTTTTTGTGATGGTTTAGGACTGCCAGCCAGACAATACTATGACTTGATTCCCCTCCCTGGACTTAGTCAGGTGGTGAGGGATATATTACCACTGAGATTGTCACTTGGATTTATGCAATGGATTTTTTGGTCTCAGGGCTAGCTGTTGGATAAAACATAGACAGACAGCAATACAGCGCAGAAGACTTTAACCGTAACCTCTTGGCAGTTCCAGAATTCGGTTTTTGTTCTGATGGTCAGAAAGGTTGTGCTGGTGCTGTTACTTCTAGGTCTATATTAATGTTTCTTCTGTAATGGATTAGAAATCTGAAGCAGTGTGACCCATTAAAAGAGCCAACAACTGGTCTATTACTAGCTTCGATTTTATATTTTTACTGGGCCAAGTTTAGGCATGAGTGAAATTGGCTATGTTGTTCATTATCTTTCATCCACATACTTTTAGCAGAGTGGGTAAGTTCCTTATTTGCTACCCTACATAACCTACCCTGAATTAAGGAATAGAGGCAAACTTGTCCTAGCAGAGAAGTGGGTGAAATAACTCAGTAAATCTTCCATTCTCAGAGGAACAATTCATACACCACAGAAACAGAGAAAACAACCTTTAAATCCATTTCTTATGGAGCACAAACTTAGAATTTTTATCAGCTACACTTAAGCAATTCAGATGAGTCTGAGTGCAAATAACAAGCTAATAGAAAAAAGGATAGAGTTGTAGCAGGAACGGCAGCAAGGAAATGACATGTATGTTTATCCATGCTACATAAGTATCCTTGCTCAGTACTGAAAACAATAGGCACTATTGTGAGAGAAATCCCCATTATATTTGTCCACACAAGTGGTCCCCCACTTTGGAGACAGATGACATTTCAAAAATACCTCCGCTCTGTTCCTTCAGGACACCTTTCAGACTCATCTTGACGTCCCAATATAACTGTGAACACAGAGATTTCATGGGGATTATGAGTGCTGAAGTCGGGGCTCTGCAATCCAGTCCAGAAGGTTGAGGTTGTGGCACTCATGCTGGCATGGACTTGATGAAATAACCTAGTAAATCCCCTTCACACTTGTACTAAGAGCTCACATACTGTAGGCACATTGTGGTGGCCAAACAGTGAATGCTGAAACCCTTTGTGGGATCTGCTTTATAGCGAGATTTTCAAGAGCAGTAAAGTATTATTATTAATGATTGGTAGCCATTTCAACAGTTTTGAAGTATTTTATGTGCATATATCTGTTCTTTTGGTTACTCAAACTTTGTAATCTCTTCCCAAGAGTTCTGTGTTAAGTAACATAGGAGAAACCTAGGAATGAAGGACTTGGCTCCAAATTGACGTTGAGGATCAGAGCCCTGTCTTAATCACAGAGTTGATAAAGCTGTTAACACTGCCTTACAAAGCCATATTTCAGTTAGACCTTAGGAGTGTGGACTGCTTTTTGTTGACTGAAGAATTAGAAAAACTACTACAAATGAATTGGCTGTTTTCAATAGAGCAGTGTACTTACCACACAATGAATAAATGGATGTAAACTAAAGTAATGTTAATCAATCTCTTAATAATTATTTCAGTTACCTCTGTCTTGCAAAGTTTTTTTGTTTGTTTGTTTGTTTTTGTTTTGGTTTTTTTTGTTGTTGTTTTGTTGGTTTTGTGGGTTTTTTTCCCCACCTACAGCACAATAGTATTACTCATTTTTAGGGAGATGTGGGGGAACACAGCAAGCAGAAGAAAAGCCAAATCTTTTGGAGTAATGTGGAATGAAAGAGGTGTTTCTTAAGCTGTAAATTTGTGTAGCATACATGGTTAGACAGTTGTTTAGATCAGACATTACAAAAAAGAAAACAAACAACCCTCTGCAGAAGAAACAGCCCGTCTATTCAGTCATTGTACATCTTGTTGGTACTTTGCTACATAAAATACACACCTGTGAACAGCTATACAGTGTCTTTTAACACACTGGCTGAGATGGCTGAGGCCATACATTCATCAGCACTTTTTTATCTTTGCATTTTAATGAGATATTCACTGAAATACTGGAACTAATCAGTTTCTGGTTTAGACACCAGTGGAGAAATACCTCTTGCCTTCAGGGAAAGCCTGCATTTTTAAAATATAAAGGTAGGAGGGAGTGGGGACTCTCTCATTTTGTAGCTTAAGTGCTCCTGAAACTATGCAAAGACGAAAGAATTAATTGAAAACATCCAGTTAATCCTTCCTAGTGTAACAATAGCCACACTTGCAAGAGAAGGTAGTAGGTTCATATCCCAGATCAATGACTTGGCAGACAGAAAGGCTTGTGGTAGGAGCAGTGAAGAGGTGCATGGAGTCTCTTGTTTAGTTGGCCTCAGGATAAGCAAAGGGGAAAAAGTAGCAGGGGAGACTGCTTAGATGTCCTGATGAGAAGTCATGGATGACATGAAATCTAAGACACTTGAGAAACAGACATTCTTTAATCCCAAATAGGCATGCAATGTGAATACACTGCTAGACCACTATTTTGATTTCCACCTGTATGCTACCATGCTTGGAAGTAAAATTACCATTGTTTAGTGGGAAATATTATCTCAGTGAGAATTCTGATTGTATTGCCAATTACAGAGTTTATAAGAAGAATCACGGTTGATGGGTATATTATAAACAAAGTCCTTGAATCTTCTCAAATTTAGCCTTTACTAGTCTTTTTCTTGAAACAGCACTAAAATATACTGAAAGCTGTGTTTGCTGAAAAATTTCAGAGTATGAAAGACTGAATGAATTTTGATTGGCTAACATATTTTGGAACTAAAGACTTCTTTAGAACTGTCCAGGAAAAAGGAAAATAAATATATGCTTGTATGTAAATTTGGAAAGCTTGTTTTTATTCTGCATCAGCATGAGACTAGGACCTTGTTCTAAACACTCCATTCTAACCCAAAGTCTAAAATTTTCTATGTTATAAAACACATCGCATCAGAAAATTTGAGATGGATAGGAGAGCTGCTCTTCCAGGATATGGAAAAATCTAAGGTACTCAGTGCTAGCCTTGCCTTGGTCTTCACTGTCAGGGGTGCAAGCCATACCCCCCGAGTCATGGAAGGCAAGGGCAGGGAAAGGGAAGGAAAAGGACTGGGAAAATGGAGAGCCACCCATGGTTAGTGAGGATCAGGTTTGAGAACACCTGAGGAACCTGAAGGTGTGTAAGTCCATGGGACCTGATGGAATACAACCACGGGTCCTGAAAGAACTGGGGGATGAGGCTGCGAAATCTCTATCTATCATATTCAAGAAGTTGTGGCTGTCTGAAGAAGTTCCCACTGACTGGAAAAGGGGAAACATAACCCCCATCTTTAAAAAGGGAAAAAAAGAAGATCCAGGGAACTACAGGCCAGTCAGCCTCATCTCTGTGCCTGCAAGATCATGGAGCACATCATCCTGGAAATCGTACAAAGGCACATGGAGAATGAAAAGGTGATTGATGACCGCCAACATGGCTTCACCAAGGGCAGATCATGCCTGATGAATTTGGTGGTCTTCTATGATGGGGTCACGACCTTCGTGGATAGAGGACAGGCAACCAATGTCATTTAGCTGGACTTGCGCAAAGCCTTCGACACCATCCTGCACAACATTCTTGTCTCTAAACTGGAGAGACATGGATTTGATGGATGGACCCTTTGGTGGATAAAGAACCGGGTGAATGCTTTCACTCAGAGTGTGGTGGTCAATGGATCAATGTCTGAGTGGAGACCAGTGACAAGCGGCATTCCTCAGTGGTTAGTGTTGGGACTGGTACTGTTTATCATCTTCTTCAGTTACATGGACGGTGGGATTGAGGGCACTCTCAGCAAGTTTTCTCTCAACACCAACCTGTGTGGTGTGGTTGACACGCTGGAGGCAAGGGATGCCATCAAGAGGGACCTTGACAGGTTGGAGAGGTGGGCCACAAAGATGATCAGAGGTCTGGAGCACCCCTGCTGTGAAGAAAGGCTGAGAGAATTGGGCTTTTTCAGCCTGGAGAAGAGAAGGCTCTGGGGAGACCTTATAGCAGCTTTCCAATAGCTGAATGGGGCCTACAGGAAAGCTGGGGGGGGACTGTAGGGATAGAACAAGGGGTAGCAGGTTTAAATTGAAAGTGGGGAGATTTAGATTGGATATAATGAAGAAATTCTTCCCAGAGAGGTTGGTGAGGCACTGGAAGAGGTTGCCCAAAGAATTCATGGATGCCCCATCCCTGGCTGTCTTCAAGGCCAGGCTGGATGAGGCTTTGAGCAACCTGGTCTAGTAGAGGGTGTCCCTGCCCATGGCAGGGGGGTTGGAACTAGATGGTCTTTAAGGTCCCTTCCAACCCAAACCATTCTGTGATTCTATGGTGAGATAAGATGAGATGGGATGAAGAAAGGGCACCAGCTCCTATTCTGCCTGCCTACCAAGCTCTGAATATGTTTTCCACATCTTAGCTGAAAGCCTGAGGTTATATTAATCGCATGTGCCAAGTGTACCATTTCCATTTTGAGCAGAAATGCAATCCTGCACCTAACACCTTAAGACAAAGCTAATTCCTTTATGTGAAAAACAGATTTTGTAAACAGGCATTTGACAATGAAAAAAGCATTTTGAAACATTTTTCAGCCAGTGCTGGTACTCAGTACATCTTAACAATAATCACTAAAGCTAAAGCGATAACAAATAATTGTTTACCAACATTTCTCTTAAAAATGGTTTAGCGATAAAACAAAAGAATTAATGAAAAAAATTTCCCTGCACTTCCTTGTCCTCCAGAAATGAAGATACTGTAAAACACAGTCTAGTTGATGAAGTTTGTGTGGCATTCAATTCTATGTCATTTAACTAAAAAGACCTCTATCATTTACGTTTTGACATTTTCAGCATATTTTACTCTCCTTTTGACCCTTCTGATAACAAGGATATTCTCAGACCTTCTCCAAAGGAAAAAAAAACCCGCATAAAATCAATGGAAAGTGACAGAATGCAATGAAAGCGATTTTGCAGTATCAAAATTTAAATGAGCAGCAGGGTTTTTGGATGCTTATCAAAACGAAGGTAACTAATAATTTAAAGTGTGACCATTATTCCTGCATATGCTAAAAATGATAGAGTGAGATAAAGTCAGTAAAACCCTGTATCAAAACAGAAGACTACTCCAGCAGAATTTGTACCTCTAACAGTTTAAAACTTGGTTTGGTTTTGTGGGGATTTGTTTTGATTTATAAGGTTTTGGTTTTCCATCTTAAGTACTATAATGTCTAAGGGTTTCTGTGGTTCAAACTGACTTCAGTAGCAGTATGCTGGTCTATACCAGCTTTTGCTTTATCCAGAAGTGTATGTACTTCAGTTGCTTACACACCTGACAGTGACCGCTTTCTGACAGTGACTGATCTAAGCAAGGAATCACTTATTTCAATGAGCATTTGCATACATGGTTGTTATAATTGTACAGTCACAGCTCAGGTATACTTTTTTTGTGCATTGCTTAAATGTAATCTAGCCCCAGTGTGGAACAACATGGCTAATTTATGGGGTTTTTTTCCACATAAAACTCATTTCTGATAACTGAAACTGTTCTGTAGCCAATTTCTGAAACAGACAATTGTGATAAATATTTTATTGTACTTAGTGCTGTACAGGTGGCACTTTTGCATGTCAAATACAAATGTTCCTTAAAGTCCTATTTGAGAGCTGGAAAATATTTATTTTTAATTTTATGGAAATTCAAATGAAAATTAAAAATTAAAAATATTTTGGGGTTTTCTACCTGAGAGCTGGAGAGAAAAAAGAATTAAATTCCTATTTTCACATTAAGGTTCTTTTAATTTCAAACTGTACTTACATTTTATTATAATTCATAACGCTGTTCCTTATCTAGCAAGAGCCTATCTTGACATAAAATTGACCTAGTCAAAGATGATGCAACAAAGTTAGTGATACCTTCATGTCCAGATCTTAGGCTTTTGCCAGAACATTTCTGATGGAATATTTTCCTGTTATACATGCATCATAAGAGATGGACAGGAAACAAATAACTGGGGTATTGCTGCTAATTTGCATGATGAGAAAAAAACAAAACAAAACAAAACAAAACAAAACAAAACAAAACAAAACAAAACAAAACAAACCCCCCCCAGAAAGTTGAGAGTTCTTTTGTAAAAGTTTGACTGTGCTTTTTTGGTAACACTTCATAAGCAACTTAATTTCTTATTTCAAGTAAGATTTAATTCCTCTGTCCAGAACTATAGTTCATTTTATATAACAATTTAAAATAATATTAAAAAGACATACTTGAAATAAAAATGACTCCTTCTCCTATGATCTGTCTCAAAGCGTAACATAGCATGTAATAAATGGACTATGGATGTTGTCAATAAACATTAATTATGTCATCTGAATTTTTGCATTTACTGTTTTACTGCTAAGCAAAAGCATCAGACAAGCAACTAAAATACTAGAGACTTTATTTTACACGGAGACATCACTCTAACAAAAAAACCAACCTTAATTACTCTCCCCAAATCAATATTAGCCTTCACACGGCATTCTGTTAACTCCAACTTCACAGCACTCACTCATTTCCTTTATATCCTTCCTTATGAGAGCAGATGGTCAGCAAAACAGGATGTCATGGGAGAAGGCCAAATAGTACTCTTCACAGAATAGTGAAAAGTTTACTTAAAGTGTCAGAGAATTGCTTCAGCTTCTGACCTGATTAAAAATTTAATTAATTCACAAATGGTGAAAATGTTAATGTTTATGGTACTTATTTGGGATATAAGTCTTGCTTATATCTGGGGATTGAACTGATACTTTCCCATCCTATGATACAAAGAATACTCCATGCCGTTGGATTGCGTGGCTAACCAAGTACCTTCATTTATTTGGAGAGGTGGAGTAATTCTTAAACAGAAAGATCAAAAAAAACCCCTCAAGTTGGCCAATGGCCTGGCAGGTGAGCACTTCTTTAAAGAAAGGGAGATAAGGGTTCGCACTCCTGTTTGCAGCCTGACTGGGCAGAGAGTGAGGGTTCCCAGGCTGCAATCAGTGCTTTCCTCACTGAGCTATGAAGAATTTCCCTCTGTGTTATTTTGATATTAAAATCTAGATTAGAGTCTTGTGTTTCATCCTGATATGAAGGGGAAAACAATAGCCTTACGAGACAGGAAAGCCCTTTCACACTTAACTCTGCTTGTAACCCTTGTGACCACAGGCAAACACTGGCTTTGACAACCCCCATACCCAGCTCTAGCATACAACTTTCAGTGTCTCCTCCCCTACCTCCAGCTACTCATGTCAGCTACTTTCACCACAGAAATCAGTCTACATCTGATCTACAGCTTGCTGCCTTCTGCCAAGCACTCGCGGTACTATGTGAACTACCTCTTTGTGAGGCTGATCCCTGAGCTCAGGCAGCGGCTTGGTAGCCAGTCAGTGGTTCTGCTGATTACACTCAGAAAGAGCTGGCACTTGACGTACAGATCAAAATGGTCAACCCACCCTGTAACAGACAAAAGGGAAACATTCTGCTGCAAACTCATCCTTGGTTTCCTAAATGACTCATAAATCTCAGATTCAAATGTCAGTTGATTGTGGGATTCAAATGGAAAGTTTCACATAGTGCTGGTCTGTACCCACTTGCTGAGCAAGTCACTTGTACTGATCAGAGAACTGATATGTGTTGCCCTTGGATAAGACTGCTAAACCTCCACTTCAAACTCCAACAATAATTTGAAAAACCTCAGGAATTATGTTGCTTTGAGCAGCTGACATTGCCATTAAGAGAAAAAAATTATCTGAAACACATTTCTACTTCGCAGAGATCCTTCCTTGTTTTCTTGAATCCTTTTTGATCCAGGCCAGCTATCAGATATTACTATAAATGCTGACTATCAAGTGAAAAAAAAAAATGACTAAACCTAAAAGTGGAATATGTACTGGAAAATTGTAGCAGAAAATACTTTTTGTGTGGAATCCAACAGAAGTGGACAATTGACTCTTTTCTGCTTATCTCATTTGTGATTGAGGTTATAACCGCACACTGAAAGTTACTTCCAAACAGGAACATAGCTGTCCAACACAGTCCTTAGATAGTTTCAGTCCTAAACTGAAAGTGAAATTAACCCATTCAGATCCCACCTAAGTATACAGATACCTGGATCTCTGCTCTTTCAGCTATGTTACTGTAGCCACAAAAATACACTGAAAAGAGTCAAAATGAAAGTGAAAATAAGAAATATAAAGAAATTCTGGAGTCCAGCCTCTATTTTCACAGATTATTTTTCTTGGAAAACAGGCAGTCCAATCAAGAACAAGTATCAAAAAAGCAATCCTTTTTTGCTTTGTCTTGCTGAAGATTCAGAGATACTACTGAATGCAGACCCATACTTCTTCCTGTTTTCTCTTCTTAAGAGCATCCTTACTTTTTAATGTAATTTAATAACTGAAATATGTATATCAGTAATATTCAGTAGCATTTAACAAACAAACCAAAAATGTCTTGATAAAGGCTTAGATAGGTTTTGCACAGATATTTTTGATAATCTGTAGTTTTATGAACAACATTTAAAAAAAAAATAAAGGTGGTGTAGCAATAAAATAAAAAACAACATTGACCAGTTTTGCATATTGCCAGCATAAATTAGTCCTTGCAGCAGTTCTCAGGAGACAGAAGCTGATATATCCTTTCCCAAATGAAGGCTCAGGAAGGCAAAGTAATTTTTTGAAATTCACAAGTGGCCCACATTGAGTCAGCAGCAACTTCGTCCCTACGAGTGTGAGTTAGCACCCTGAAATAATATGCAAACAGTGTTGCCCCTTATATTGCCATCCTTGCTGAAGCATTTGAAGGAGTTATCTATTCCAAGTAGGCAATTTTATCATCAACTGGTACAGCTTAAACATATATTAACTCCGTTAAATTGAACTGAATGTATTGCTGGGAAACTTTAATATAGGCCATTAGAAGACGTAAGGAGATAAACTACACACAAGGAAAAAACTGTGTCTCTGGCCATCTGCTTGTCCTGGAAGCACACAGAAAATTTGCAATATACAACAATTCCCTCCACTTGCTGAACAGCAGGTGCCCATCTTTTCCTTCATCTGTCCAAAACCTGTTCCCTTACAACTCTGCCCTTTCTCTCTGAAGGATTCTTTCATATTTTTGTAATGTAAATTAGAATAAGGAAGAACACATTCTGTTTGAAATAGAATTATCTCAATTTACCTGGTAACTAGTGGATCTAAAATCTTATTTTGTCCCACAAGCATTCTACTTAAATGAACAATCACTTTTTTTTACCCCTAATGTCACATCTTTTACAACTAAAAATGACAGCAGTATTTTACAGACAACAAAAAGTACAGGGTATGAGGACTGTGAATAAGGAACCCTGTGTCCACTGTGCTGTTTTTCTCAAGAAATACTAAGCCATAAGTAAAGCAATAAAAACCACCCAAATAAGTTGCTGTATTACATCCATGGCAATCATTTTTGTCTTCAACTGAAATTGGGTTACTGTTAGTTCAGGACCAAAGAATATCACTGTGAGATGGTACAGAATAAGTTAAGAATATTCCATTCAAAAAAACCTACCAGTTAGGGGATCAAAGGTCAAGACATGACAATATAAAATTCAACAAGCAACAGTATGGGTTTTTTTCTGCATATATTTTGAACATCTATGTTTTCAATTATATGCCACGTGCATTTTGGAAAGGTCTTGTGTCCCACAGTTAAAATTTAATGCAGTAAATTAAGTTTTGCTATGGACTTTGGATCTGTTAAAATATAGAATTAAATCTCTCAATCTAAAACCCCATCAAAAATAAAATACAAATATCAAATGTATATGTTATGCATGTAGTCCAAAACTGTGATCTCAACAGCCACTGAGCAGTGATTTATGTGTCTAGCTGCCTTCTCCTTCACCTTGGAGGTTTCATAGCCATTTATATACTCCTACACATTCTGCACCTTATTTCTCTGTAAGTTTCTTGGTATACAGAAACTAGATGGCACCTTGCCTTCAGTCATGAAGAATTTGTTCAAATAAGTATGTTCTAGCTATGGATGAACACTTATTAAAACTTTCACAAATTACAATTGTTGCTGCGCTGATTGTGGTGTTTTCTTAATCCACCTTTTGCAGCATACTCTAGGTTAGACCAATTCCTAGAAAATGAGAGACTTCAATTTTAAGCTCTCTTTAAGCCAACTTATGTAAGTGGATTGGTTGCTCAACTCTCCAGGGAAACCACTGTTTAGCCCTTCCATTAAAGTCAATGTGCAGAGACAGAGAAGCTCATGAGGCCTATGGGTGAAGTGTGATCTTGGTGTCAAGGGCACTCACCTGGAGAACAGGAAAATATATTTTTAAATTCCAAGAGACAGAGAAGAGAATGAACCCACTTCTACACCCTAGGTAAATGTTTCATCTCTTACTAAAAAAGAAAGGACAGGAGGGGAAGGGGAAAATGCCAGAAAAGGGTGCTGGCACTCTCATTTTTATAGAAAGCAGAGGCTGTCTTTGCATTTCCACTGTCTGACACCGTTCCTGACAGTTCCTGTTGGAGAAAACCCTGCAACTTGCTATGGCAGGGTTTTTGGTATCCAAACTGAACTCTCACAGGAGGATCAAATTGGAACTGGTCAGTGCTTGAGTAGCTTGGCTCTCTATGTACTGAACAGCCTACAGGCAAAAAACTAGGAATTCTATGGAATTTAGGCACCTCTAGGGCTAAGCATCACAGGGGAATAATTTTGATAACAGAATTTGATTTAAATAGCCAAATTCCAGTAAAATGCTATTTTAGACACCTACTCACAGCATTGGATATCATCCCTAGTCTTTCAGTTCTTCAGTTTCTCCATGTATAACATCGATAATTTCTCTCAGTAGTATGCAGCTATTATGAGGATGATTTTGATATACAGAGTTAATGTGATGATGATAGTAGCATCTAAGAAGATAGATTAAAATAATATGACATAATACCACTTAAAATGTTGCAAAGTATTAGAGACACATTTTGTCCTTACGATTTGTTTCATTCTTAGCAGGTTACACTAATCTTCTTTTCAAATGACCCTGTTTATCTCTGACATGGGCTGTAATTTTCAAACCAGCATCTCTTTTCAAGTTCTCTGGCTTCCAAGCATCCAAGTTCAGAGGCTACTTGTACAGTTAGGCTTTACATCAGTGTAATGGATATTTATCTGTTACATTTGCAATTATGTTTTGTTTCTGTTTTTGTTGTTTTGTTTTGTTTTGTTTTTTTTTTTCTTTTAGATTCTGTTCCTTTTTAGGGATATAAATGGGCAGCAGAGATGAAATCTCTTCGCTTGTGTTGTTCAGACAGCTCAAGCCTGGGTCAGGAGAAGAGGAGATGTTGCTTTTCCTGGCAGCAGCTGACCTTGCTCATCTAGGAGAAGCTTCTGGAGAGCAGAACATGGGTAGCAGAGTGTCTGCAGCAGGAACAGAGACTGGGCAGCCCCAGAGAGGATGAGTGAGCAGGCACAGAGCCATGTCTCCCAGAGGACAGAAGAAAAAGAGATTTTTCTTAGGAAAGTGCAGAGGCTGTTGGAAGCCGAGAAACCCCTGAAAGTTTCTGGACAAAGACAAGAATTGGAAGGATGTCTGTTGTTAGAGAACAATATACATGGGAAGGAGATTTCTTTTTTTTTCCCCCCCTTAAGGAGAAGATTTAGGATTTCATGTTGATTATAATTCTGAAACAAACCTTAACTTTTAGTTTAAAAATCTTAATGAAAAGTCCTTGGTATGTTCACTTTAAATAAAAGTTTCATGCCTTTTCATCACAAACCTCATGTTCACTGGCAGCCTTATTACAGTCAGACGTTTCTTAGCCAAACTCCTTTTTAAACAAGTATCACCTATTCAGTAACTCATTATGATTTTAAAACATCTCTAGCTATTCACTTACGGTAACGATTTTGACTTGCTGTTTCCTGAAGGTTCAGATGAGGCTAAATGAGAAAGTCTCATCAGGCTTCAGATGCACTTGAAAGACTTGACTGTTCATACTGTGCAAAACACTGACACCACCCACCCTGAAAATAAAAGAAAGCGAAGCAAAGCACAACAGACAAAGAAACAAAACCCAAAACAAATAACTGAACAGCCGGGTTATCTGCTTAACCCAATCAATAAGGTCCACTGTCATCGGTGAAGTCGTCAGTGTCATTTCACATAGGAGATTAGCTGTCTAATGTGGAACTGAAAGAAAATTCATTCCCATTAGAAATGTGAGTAAAATTTTATCCTGTTGCTTGAGCAGAGGGTATCGTGAAAGACAATATCTCATAGAAAGCTGTGTCAAGAAAGCAGCTGCCAGGAAAGATAAGGTCAAGCAAGTAATGGTCATTTCAGATCCTCAAAACTGCAACAACTTTGTGATTAAATTCTGTTTGACCCTGCTAGGAAGGAAGCCTGGAGGCTCCTGCTGCTAAATGACAGGACCATCATCTAAGGGCAACCACATGGGCAAGTACTGCAGTCTTATTTATACCATGGCCAAATGGCAAAGGACATGCTTTCTGGTGAAGAGATTGAGATGTTATTTCACCAGAGGTAGAAAGGGTGATGTGTTTCCTTGAACAACACTCTGAATCTTGTTGGCAGGTATCAGTAAAGAGTCTTCTTACATGAATGCCTGGAAAATCAAAAATCTGACTTGGCCAGCTGTCTGGCAGGAGGCTTGATCTACTCTGGGGGCAGATGAAACAAATCCAATGAATCTGAACAAAATATGAGTTGTGTATAGGGTTCTATCCCTCCCTGTTTTGCCCTCCCATGCTCTACTAGTAATAAGTCTTTTTTTTCTTAAGGAAAATAAAACATCACACCTCTTGCGTATTATCACTAAGTAAGCGGCCAGTTTATCTTTCTCTCTTTTACTTAGTGAGTATGGGAAGATGTTAAACCAAAACATCTTACCAGTACCATAGTTTTCAAAGGGCTGTTACCAATATAAGATGCTTATTTCTAACAGAAGGCCTAATAATGTCAGAGTGCAGGAGGTCCCATAAGCACAAAGTAAATGGCAGTTTCCTGCAACACATGAAATTATAATGCATCTTATGAGTAACTCAAATCACTTTTCCTTTATAATTTCTGAATTCCATAGGGACCATGAAACACATATTTAAAAGGTGTGCAGAAGGACTTTATTCATTAAACAGCAGAGAAAAGTAGTTGAAGCTTTATTAAAAATTGACTAATAGACATTCCAGATAATTGAACTGACAGGCTGTTTTGACAGCTGGAAGCAAAAATGTGCTGGGTCTAAACAGTTGGTGTAAATCTTTTGGTTTTCTAGAAAGAGAAATGATGTACTGGTTTAACTTTAATCAGTTTATAAAGTTAAAAAAAATTCTAACTGTTCACCTGACTAGTGGAAGTTATGCTAATTGGAGGTACTGCCAATCATTTCAATCATAAGGTTTGAACTGAAAGAATTGCCAAGTTCTCACACAATGAGAAAAGGGGAAGGTGAGTACTTAAAAAATTTTGGTTAGCAGAAAATGTAAATTAAGATGAAAACATAACTCTGATCTTGACATCCAGAAAGTTATTGAAATATCCAATCTGACTGAAGTTAGTGGATTTTGCAACTATTTATCAGCTTTGGAAATCAGGCCACAAATAACAAATGTGACAATCTTCAACTTCAGAGGGCTAACAAAAATAGTGGGCAATTATACTGTCTAAATGGAATCAAAGAAATAAGAAATATGTGAAAAAAATCAGAGACAGGCTACTTGTAAAATTTTCCATGTATGACAATTCAAAGTGGAGGCAGGCAGGCAGGCAGGCAGGCAGGCAGGAAGGCAGGAAGGCAGGAAGGAAGGAAGGAAGGAAGGAAGGAAGGAAGGAAGGAAGGAAGGAAGGAAGGAAGGAAGGAAGGAAGGAAGGAAGGAAGGAAGGAAGGAAGGAAGGAAGGAAGGATGGAAGGAAGGAAGGAAGTGTTATAAAAGTTAGGCAGGAAAGATAAGATAGAATTAAAATTAGATTTTGTAGAAATTAGTTCATTAAAAAGGGAAAATTGAGAAGGCAGATAAAGAGTGTCAGAAGAGAAACAAAATTTTCAAAAGATGAAGAAAAATATTATAAAGGTAAGGTAAATAAACACTTAAAAAGGCAATGGAAAGTTAAATATTTTAAGAACATTATGGAGGTAATATACATATGACATACTACATAAATAAAATTGACATGAGAGCCGGACTTGCCAATAAATCATTCAGAATAGGAACATGTTACTCTGTATTCAACATTTAGGTGTTTTTTAACCTTGTATACAAGTATGTATCTTATATCTTGAGTTAGAAAAGGTCCATTGTCTTTATAAAATGCAAAAAAAAAATAGAATAAATGGGATGAACACGACAGCTGTGTCACTTCAGCTATATAGGCATATACAGAATAAGAATAGTACAGCAACTGCCAACACAATTTAAAAAATCTTAGCAAAATGAATAGACTACACACTGAGAAAGTTATCTGGTATTTAATTACAATGTCTCTAAAACAGAAGGGAAGAGCTATTGAATTTCTGTATGTGCTTTTTTTAAAAAGAGTAAACAAAGCAAAAGCTTTAATATACAAATAGTGCCATGCTGAACTAATATGATGCTTGATTAACACATTGAACTTACGTGTAATAACTGAACAAGAAATCTACATGCTGTTTTGAAAGGTTTATTGGATTTGATTGTAGAAGTCTTTTAGTCATTCCATATGAGAAGGAGTGGTGCTAGAATTATGTATTTCACAGTTATCAGTTTTAAACTACCCTTTATTCCAAGAGGGAAGAACAATTGAACCACTGACTATTAGTAAAACTAGTTTGCAAATGAAATTTTATTGTTATTTTTAGATTTCTTGGGACTATATGTGACACAGCTTTGTATAAAATACATTTGTTTAAAATGCAACAGAGCTCAGAATTGCCAGGAACAATTTAAACCCCATAAATGTTTCCTCTAAATTGAATCAGAGAAGGCTGAGAAGCCTCTAAACACTGTACAGGGATTCAATGTTTAGATTTTAAATGAAACCATTTTAAAAATTGGAGCCTTGCCATCATTTATAACACTGTCAGAGATAGTGTGCTGGTATAATAGGTTGATTTTCCTCTTCTGTTCCTAGCTCATCTTTACTGTAGGCTTTCACTGTTAAACCTAGTAAATGAAGGGTGTGGGAGGAGCAGAGAGAACAAAAGTTAAATGAAAACTTTTTATAGAAAACTGTTTTCAAAAATTGCATTTTATATAGGGATATTTTTGCTTACACCCAAACCTAAAGACCCTTTTTATGAAACACAGGAAAACATCTCAGTTATTTTCTTGTTACATTATATCCAAATACATTAACTTCTATGATTCAATGAAGATTTATGCCACCTATATTGCACAAGGTAAGTGTAAATAAGAGCTATAAATTGCTAACCAGTTAATGTTGCTTGTGAATGGACCTATTGTTCTCTAAACAGTCTGAATTCAGCTATCTTAACGCCTATGAGGTGCCATACAGGAAAAATGCTATAAAAAACTAATAACAATAAATATGTATTGGTATTAAGTTATATTAGTTTGGGTGAAAGTGCATACCTTTAGAACTTCTTAATATATATACAGTTAAAAGGGGTTTAAATTAAAAATAGTGTGGGCACATGTGTGTCCAGCTTACCAGCTTACGTATCCCTTTATTTGATTTGATGCTTAGTTATTAATTCTTGGAAATGCAGTCTATCTAGAAGGGTCTGAACTGTAAAGACTAAGAATATTGCAAGTTTCCAGTGCAGTCTGCAATAAAATCCTCATGAATGGAGGACACTTTTATTTAGCAACAGGACAACTCTATATTTCAGAAAATTAATGCTTTAAAACAAGGCCTAGAACTAACTCAGCACATCAGCACTGAGAACATACTGGATCTTAGAGGAACTTTAGATCTGCTCATTCTGTATGGCCAATATCAGGATCTAAATTAATAGCCTAGATTTTAAAACTTTTGTATTATGTCAAATTTCAGTGGAAGGGGTCACAGCAACTCCTTTAGTCTCCATAATTCTACTATACTCAGCCCACTGAACGCTAGCGATAATTTCTATGTGATGTTAAGAAACAGGAAAAATTAACATGTGGACAAGCCTTAACTGTTGTTATAGATAGTATGCAAATCTAGCAAACCAGAAAACATGGTAGAGGAACATCTGCCTTCACTAGATGAAACAGGAGTTGCCTATGAGTGTCAGAGCAATGCATGTAGGATAACAAAATCAAGTACAAACCTCCCCTTACGCTATATGAAGACACTGTATCCAGTGCCACAGCCAGTTCACAATCAGTTTTCATGTTGCTTTCTCTCTAGTGTATAACGTAGTTATACCCTGCCACTGCTTTACATCTTCCTTTAAAGGTCTTCGACATATTAAAATGCATTTCTGAATATCATTAATATATGATAAGGAGATATCTTCATCTATTTGAACATAAAATGTGATAATATAAAAATGAGCTACTGGCTGTATGCTAGCCTAGAGGCTACTATAGTTTATCTTCTAAGGCTAAAGAAATATGGTGTAAAACCATGCATTGAGTTAAAACCGTGCCATGAATTAAAACCATGCTTATACTCTGGCAGTATGTTCTACCTCTTACTTTTGTTTGTTTGTTTGTTCTTCTGATGGTCTGTTTCTAAATAATTCACAGGTAATAGGAAAACTTTAAAAAGGAACCAAATAGAATAACAATTTTCATGTGCAGTGATTCCTCAAATCATAATATAACTCACTATTTTCACTGCAATGGTAACAGCAAACACAATTTAAAAGGAAAGGTAAATGCTTTTAGTTTCAGCACATTATCTTCTTGCAAGAAATGCCAGTTTCAATTAATATGTATTTATTCAAAGGAATGTGTCAGTTAAAGTTTATATGCAGTGACTCTGAATGGTAATTTGTTAGTTATTGTAAGTATGAATTGAGTTTAGAAGTGTATCTCATTTTGAAAATAAAAGTTAGACCAGGAAATTCAACTATATTAAAATGAAATGTATTTGGGGTAGGAAATAAGGGATGAAATTTTAATAGATCACAGGAAAATGTGGTACATCCTAAAATAGGTTGGAAAAAAACATATTCCTACAAGTTATTTTTTCTTTTGCCACACTCTTTTAAAATCAGGCAAAGTCCAAATCAAAGTAATATAATCTGGTAATCTTCCTTTTCTTTGGCTCTCTAGTTTATCTAAACCTGAAAATCATGAAACATAATAAAATTATACCTCACCTTCAAGTCACCTTAACTTGAAAGAGAGTGTGAGGGATGTGGGAGAGAAGATGCAAATGGCAGTATCATTAGAAGTTCGGAGCAAGGTATTTCCTATGATGACCAAAAAGAAGTTGAAAGAAAGTTGCTTAGTTCATTAGGGATCATTAGTTCTTGTCACAACATTTTTTTTAATTTTTATTTTTTTCATATTCATACAGACCAAAACCTAGCCAGGATTGCTATACAGGATTGCTATACAGACCTTTGGTCATATATCTTTGTTGCATGGTTAATTAATAATAATGAGAATTATGTCTTAAGGACCCTTTTAAGAAAAAAATTGCCTCATTTTGATTTCATACTTGCAGTGGATAGTCCTTTGTTAAGTATTTTACTGTCTTGTCCTATACCTCTCCAAATATATGCTAAGCAACTCTGTGTCTCTCATTAAAAGTTTTGGACATATTAAACTGGGCAGGTAGGATACATGTACAACTGAAAATAAAGCAATATAGTACAATATGTAAACACTAAATAATTAACAACATTCATCTTTTTATTGAACCACAAGTTCTCATAAAATACCTGTATATTGTGGCGCAACAACAACATAGTTATGAAGTGCCCTGAGCCATTCTTTCCAGAATCGCCAGTGTTATGTTGTAAACATCGTTGCTCATCTCATGTTTTTAATGTGCATTTTAAGTAGGGAATTATTGCTGAGGAGACATCCTTGGTTTGTGCAAGGAGAAGAAAGAACTTGGCTAGGCTGACCTCTAGGAACACATTTTTTATCAGAGTAATTTGGGGTAATTTCAGCTAGTCACAGAAATAATTATGGGCATTGGAAAGGAGGATGTGTGTGGAACACACCAAAAAAACAATAGTACATTACAAGGATTTCTTGTTTCCAGATTTTTTTTTATAATTATTATTATACTTTAATTTGGGCTCTGAGAATAAAAAACCTGAAACATTTAAGTGCTTATTTTTTGTCCCTTTGACAGTTTTCCCTTGTGCCCAGATAGTCTCTTCATAGGAAGTCAGAAAAGAGAAATAGATGAGACAATTTGCTCAATTCTTACCAGTCTGGGATTGTGTGCCTTTGATTTTCTATTGGGATGGAAAGGCAGTGTTCTTTATTTTCCATCTCTATTCTATGGTTCGAGTGTGTGTATTATTCTCTATGGTCCCATTCCACTGTTAAAGCTAGTTCTGAGTTAGTGTAATTAAGCAGCGCATGCTGATATCTCCAGAAAAGAGGTGCCATTATTTTTGGTAGCTTTCATATGTGTTTCTCCCTCACTGAAAACTTTATAAAACAGTGATGTATTTCAACTGTAATATATCACCTGTTCTTAAAAATGAGTGCGTGTTTGTATGCATTTGTCCATGTCTATAAAATACACCTACATGCACACATAATTTGTTTTCCACGTACTTTTTGTTTGGAAATCACCAGAGTTGGTGTCTGGATGCTAGAGGAATGAAATAAAATAATGGAGTGCAAGCATGTGAGATTTGATTCACTTTAAAGTTTGCTGGCTGGTTCCAGAGACAGGCTTAGTCGTAAAGCTATTATGGATAACACAAATACAACTGTACCAAAATCCAAAGACTAGAAAGGCCAAACTGAAAATGGCAAGGGAGAAAACAACAGTGAGATTTGGCTGAAGCAACTGTCTGACATTATCCTTTTCAACAAGACTCATCATTGCATCTATGCTACTCTGTAAATAGGTCTCCAGCACTGGAAAGCATGGTTTACAAAGACTGACATGAATTTTCTAGTATATTAAATGCCTCAGGAGCTTTCCCAAAAGTCAGTGATATTTGACTAAAGAAAATGTTTGATCTGAGGATATATATAAGACTTCGTAACACATGGAATTTACTTCATGAACATTCTGGTCAATGTACAGAATATAAGCAAGGTCAGCTTCAGTTCTGGTCCCTGTTCTTCTGTAAAGAGATTAACCATTTCTTTCACATTCCTCAGTTATCTCACAGGTGAAGAGAGAAACTCCACTACCTATGCTAGATTAACCATGCTAGATTCAAGTACTATATGATCACTAGTATTGGCTTGTCTTGCAAGTCAGAAATTTTAAGTAGTTTGATTGTACATTAAAAATGTGTATTTATGAAAACTAACAATCCAAAAAATGCAAAGTAATTTTATAAGCAAATTTATAACCAGTACAGACTCAAATTTTGATACTTTTTTTTTGGTGGTGGTAGTGGAAGAGTATTTGATTTTTTTTATATCTAAAAAAGTTCAAGTGGACTTTGAAGAATTTTTTTGGTGAATAGAGAATCATGGTGTTATGTTTTTATTATTTTGAGTGGAGTCCTTTTCCCTTTCCAGGCAACAATTAACAACACAGATACTGAGAGGAATATTTTAGTGAAATATTATTTCCTTAGATCTCAGGGGGTGGGGTTAGAAGGGGTAACAAAGTGTTTGCCTCAGCTGACACTCAGTGGGCTGTATCTCAGATATATCTGTTAGTCTTGAAATCATTTGAAAATACAGGCACATTGGAGAAATTGTATCCTGTACATAGATATAACCTCCAGGAGAGAGACACCCTTTGGGACCCATGTTGTCTGAAAGAAACATTTTTTGTGTGCATTTATGGTTTACCTTTTTTGGGAACCTTGACTTTATGGAGCAGAAATATCCACATTATCTAACAGAAGAAGTATTTGTGCGTCTTTCTCCTGAGATACAAAAGAATCTAATGTCAGAGATTTTTTATTTGCTCCAAATTCTTCGAGATCCCAAATCCTAAATTTACTGAGAGTCCCTTTCTGTGCACTTGACTGACTATGTCACAGTATGTTGGGTCTATGATGTGTCAAATTACAGAGGCTGATATGCCCCTTACTCTCACAGAATCATAGGAAAGAATTGCTTCTGATTTATTCAAGAGAACAAGTTTATATCATAAAGCTAAAATAAATAAGAACATGATTGGAAAGTAATGCAGTCATTTAAGACTTAAACAGTTTTGTCTTTTTTTCCCTAGCTGCCGTTCCTCTAATGTATCTAAATGATGCTGGGAGGAAAATACTCTCACTGTCATCTAGATTTGGATTATTTAATAAATTACCAGAAAAGTTTTTAAAAAAGCTTGCTCTCTCTCTGAAAGCTATAGTAACAGTGTACATAGTTCCTTCTTGTTTTCTGTATATAAATGATTGAGAAGATTGGGAAGTTGCAGATGTGGGTGTTGATTAACTTAATAATTGTTCACAGAATATAGAAACTGCATTAGAAACAGGAGACGTTCCTCTTTATCTGTTCTTTTAGTCAGTAGACAAAGGATCTTTATTATCTCAGACACTTCACAGAGAAATATGCATTATTTTTCAAATAAGCTGCTGGGTGGCCAATTGGCATAGCATTTTTGGATAATGTTTGTAAATGCTGTAAACCTGCAAGCATTTTTATGATTGCTCAAAGATTACAGGCGAGTTTAGAGCAAGGCTGAGTTTACAGTTCTGAAATGTTTCAAACCAATATCTTTACAAGAGATATGAGAGAAAATTCAGGGATGATACATAGTTTCAAAAGGGTTGTTTGTGTTCATGACTGGTTGACCTTCTGTACCCTTTTCTTCTTTTTAAGGGTGACTTTGTAATTTTGTACCTCCTGCATTTTTTTTCTTTTCTTAGGTGAAACTAAGACATTTTCTCACTCCTAGAATGTGGTTCCAGGTAGAGGTATACCAGTTCATTTTAAGGCCCAATGTGGCTCTTAACAGGGTCTATTTTGGGGAGCTTTTCACTATCAAAGTTTAGTGGCTTCCAAAATAATCTGATAATAAATAATTGATTCTTTCTCTCATTGTGAAAATCTGCTATATTCTGGAGATTTGTATGGATTTATATTGCATTCTTTACAACCTCTGCCAAGAATAATTTTATTCAGTCATCTATTAAAAAAAAAAAAAAGCATTGCCATTTATATTATAGGGCTAGTGAATGTAATTAATGCATATATTCATTCAAGTGGCAGAAAGCAAAAGAAGAATATAAAATGTTCAGCTAGATATTTTCAGCTAAGTTTTTGCACCTAGTGTAAATTGGCATCTTTCCATAGACTTCACTAGAGTTATAATCTGTGCCAATGAGCATAATATCAGGTTCCCAGTAAGCTTCAGAGCATTCATCCACTTGGCTAGACATGAATTTCTGTGGATGAAGCTTGAAAAGACTTTTTTTTATATTTTTCTCGAGTTTTTCTTTCAACGTGGTAATTAGGATAATGGATCATGCCCCCACTACAATCTATGAATCAGGGAGACAACTGTGCTTGTCTATGGTAATGCATATCACAACCCTGA
Organism: Rhynochetos jubatus; assembly: GCA_027574665.1. Lineage (NCBI taxonomy): Eukaryota > Metazoa > Chordata > Aves > Eurypygiformes > Rhynochetidae > Rhynochetos > Rhynochetos jubatus. Next base: position 84,452,827 of record CM050650.1, on the reverse strand, counting down.
GGCAAAGCACATGAGAGCTGGGGAAAACATTCTCACGGAGAGCTGTCTAACAAAATGCATTTCTACCTAAGGCAACCAATATCCTCTGAAACCTATGAGTCTGTTTTAGCAACTCTAACTCGATGGGAATTCCAATTAAGGTATCCTTACTAAAAATGTCTCTGTTATAGATAACTTTGGCGACCACCTGCATCTCCAATTAGTAGCTCTGAAGGTTCATGAAATTATTTTTATGAATTAATATGTACATATTCTTGTGGGAGTGTATATCTGATCCATCTGTGTTTCTACTACTTTCCTCTGTTTCTTCCAATGGCATTTCTTCTTGTGTCAGTCATTGGTAATGATGACCATCAAGCTAATTTTCAGAGGATCATATTAACACTAACCTTTGGCTCACCCATCTGTTCCTCACTTTATTGCTTCAAATGTCTCCTTTCTGGCTCACTGTTAAATTGGAATAGAGGTGAAATTCCTCCAAGCCCAACAGGGCTTTGCTCGGCCGTTTCTGACTGCAGAAGGCTGTTTAGTATGGCAACCTGAATCATTTGCTCTTGTCATTGAGGTTTTCTTAACACTGAACATATTGCTGGATGTCTATGGCAAATACAACATCTGTGGATGACAGTAGGCTTTCCTCTCAAAATAACAAAGGAACACATCTCAGCTCCCATGTTCTGACAGAGGATTGGAGCTCCCCTTGGATGTCTTCTCTCCAGGGAATGAGTAGCTCCTAGTTTGTTAATCTCCTTCCTTGACGTACTAAGCACAAATATGTGAAACTGAGGATCAGATGGGTAGTTGTGAAACTCTCTGATTTTGTTTAATGACATGATAAATAGTTCAGCAGAGCTACAGGAAAATTTCTATAGCAAGAATGCACAGACATACCAAATATCAGAATATTTTCAGTGCAGCCATTTATAATTCCATGTGTACTTATTGATAAAGCTTTTAATAGTACTGGACCTGTATAAAAAGTGAAAGCTACTAAATCTAGTGTATATTGCAAATGTAATATTCTCTGCATTAGCACTTCCACACTTTTTTTCGATGCTAAAAATAGAGAGTGATTAATTTTTTGTTCTGGTTTACTCCTGAATCTGTCTGATGCATTATTTTAATACCAAGTGTTCCTTTCTTATCTTGTGCAAAACAAAACAAAAGCAAACTTCAGAACATAAGAACATAATAATAACACCATGCCAGATTTGTTGCTGCTGGGAAATTTTGTCCTCCAGATTGCCTTGCTTTCAGTGCACCATCATAAACAATATTTTTATGTAATTTAAAACATGTGTTTTAAAGTGTGTTCTGCAGTAACTGAAGAAAAATGTGAACAACCAAGCCATTAAAACTGCAGTACGTTTTGCATATCTTAAATGCAGATACTAAGAATTTTTTTTACATTGCAATAATCTTATTCTTCTTAATTAAGTTCAGGTGCCAGGCTAAAACACTGGGTCTGGATGACAGCTGAATGAAGGATCTTTAATCTCCAGTCCAGCAAGCTACAGTGAGAAAAAAAGCATGGGGGAAGGGAGGCAACAAAATTGTCAAGTAGATTAATACAGACTCTTAATATCAGCAGTAATGGAGAAACTGTTTGCCATCATGCAAATCTGTGCTTAGTGAGCAAAAAAACTTCTCCAAGGTTTTCCATCAATGTCAGTTGTATACCTACATGGCTTTAAACCAAGTAGCCTAGTGTAATATAAAAGTATCATGTACTTATTTCCTAGATGTTTTCTATTTACCAGAATATTTTACTGACTGGATTACATACATATCTATGTGTATGTGCTTTCTTACCAGAATATACAGCATTTAAGGTAAAAGAATATATATAGATTTTTTTTGGTATATATTTTGCTATGCCACTGTCAATGTCAGGGAGAAAAAAAGAGGCAAACCCATATTTCTCTGTAAAGAACAGATGTACTTTAGCTGACTATTTGCAATTACAATAAGAGGCTGTGAGGTTGAAAAATGGTTATGTTACTTACAGAAAACATCAAAACTGAGACACAGCTGGAAATTGCAGTAGATGAGACACTGGAAAAATCCAGGAATCTCCTGCCAAAATCAGATACAGCAGTATTAGATCCAAATGGATTTACTTGCCTTTTGTCTACATGGCTATCTGCATATGCATGTATTATACATGCATTTGAATTAAGTCTATATTAATAGTACATTTGCAAGACTCTTTTGGTTTGGTTTCCCCTCCCCCTCCTGCTGTAAGGGCATTAACTAATTCTAAATCTTGTCCCCATTGAGATTACATACATATTATGAAAAACCTGAACAGCTGACAGTCTATGCTTAAGGGGAATCAATGCAAAAATCCTTTCAGACCCGTGTCATTCTAGGTGTTGTGCATGGTGACATTGATGTATTTCCAGAAAGACTTGCACGATTCATGCCATTTAAATATGCGGTTGGTTCTGAACGTTATTGCTTCCCTTAGTATGTATAAGCTATTTTGAAAGTTGTTCTAATTCTTCCTGTTTCTTGAAAATTAATATTTAACTGTCTATATTTTCCTACTTATTTCCCCCAAATCCCTTAATAATATGAATCAAAATCAAAATATTCATCTAAAGTACTGATAACAGCTTTTGCAGTTCAAATAAAACAACGTTAGAAATAGACTCCTGGAAATTAAAGTTGCAGTAATAAAATATATCATTATAGCTATCCCACTAAAATGCGTAGGGAGAATCTTTGCCTTACTGAAAACATCTTAATGGGTATTTTCAATGTAATTTTGCAGTAAATCGGTTGGTGCAAAATCCCTTCGCAGAATTTGATCCTATGAAGGTAAGAAAAAAACTGGACTTTTAAATAGTCTGTCATCTGGTTTTACCCTTGTTCATTGGAGTGGCTTTGTGAATTGCTTGTTCTTCACTATGTCTCTTGATAACGTCACCTCTGGAACTACAGATTGATTCTATAACTGAAATGAATCAAGATTTTATTAAATAAAATTATATAACGAGAAAGTCATTAGGCACATGAGTGGATGTTATGTAGCTTTTAAAGTGCAGATTTATTTTTCAGTGTTAGAGTCAGCTGAGAATGTGTTCAGCGAAGACCCTTGGCTTATTTGCTCCCTGACAAATAGAAATTTCAGCTGTGGACACAAAGGCTGGAGGAGCTGTGATGCTGTAAATATTTAGTGTAGCTCAGATTAAAGTGTCCACTGAGATAATAAATAGGTGTCCCAAAGAAATCAAGCAATGCAAGAAAAGCTCCAGAGAGGGTTTGGATGACACTAGAACATATTGTCAGTTTATCGTCCCAGGGTTCTGGACAAAAGAATAAGAGGATGTGACCAAATTATTTCCTTTCTTCTACATCATGAAAACTTCCTTCCTTCATGAAAATGATACCTATCCATTTTCTGCCTCCCTCATATCCTAAACCTGAGGTATCTGAGATAATTTCAGCTTCACTTCCTCACATTGAAGGTTTTGAATATTCTTTTGAAAATCAGGATCTGATAGAATACAACACATTTACACATAACACATAACCAGAGAAAGTCTATCGGTATGAATTAAGAACTCTATTTTAACTTGACCAGTTGCTTTGTAATAATTGTTTCATTGTTTGCTTTCCCACTATACAGAGTTTTGAGGCAAAGGATTCAAACTTGACAAAGTGCTCTATAAACACTAATGAAGTCTTTGAACATGCCATGAGCCAGGTAATTATTATTAGACTAATTCTGCCAGTGGGTAAACTGCATTGCAGGAGTTAAATTACTTTTGTGTCAAAGAAGAATTCAATGGCTGAGCTTAGAAATCATCTACTCTAGTTACAATCCTTTTACTAGACAAAGTTCTGTCCCTTAGAATCGTCAGTTTTCAGGGAGTTTGGCTTTTAAAAAGTCCCTCACACAATGTAAACACATTTTTTTGTAGAGAACTGAAATTATAAATATTTATATCAATGCAGACAAGTCCTTGACCTAAAGGGATGCAGTTACACAGAGATGTGGTTGCTGACAGCAGAAGCAACATGGGAAAGAAACAAGCAGGTGTTAATAGGAGAGGATGAGGAGAGAAAAGAAAAATTAACCCCCTGATTCCTTCTGGTAAAGGAAGGAATTCCTTCCCCCCTGCCTTTTGTACAGGGATTGAACAATACAGAGGTCTGGTCATTCCTTAGAAGGATAACAGTTATTTCAGTAGGTCTCCAGGTATTTTCTCATTATATGCCTCTTCCAAAATGGCTAAGAAATTATTAACAAGTAAACTCCAGGGAAAATATGAGTTTTGGAACCTACTATTTGTTATTTGTCTGTACTGGAAGAATAGTGTAAAAATAGTATAGGATGTAAAAGTAATTTAATAGGAAGTATAGATATGATATAGGAATAGTAAGAGAAGTGCAGGAATAGTATAGGAAGAACCTAGTCGGTTGCAGTGTTCTTGTAACAGTGTACCAAGGTCAAACCTTAAAAACTGCCTGTCTGGCATATGCAAAACTCAATCTTATTTAGCTACTGATCTTCTGAAATGCTTTGGTTTTGGACAACGTACTGGGGATTGGTGGGAAACAGTGGTGTATAGCATGCACTGACTTTCATGAGGGTATATGGGAAGTGAAGATACAAGAAGTGTATGAGATATTATTCTCTCTGATTATAGTACATATCAAACAATGGCTTACTTATTTCCTAAAACCAAAAGAAGCCAGATCTAAGCATGTGAGGTGCATAGTAATTCAAATTCAGAACCATTCCTTTTATGTGAAGGCCGCAATATTCGCTGACGTTGGGAAACAAACCAGGGGATCTCAGAAACTAAATGCCTAAGTCTCAGCAATTTGATCCCAAGATTTTCAGCTGAGACCACGACAAGCTAGTAGTCTCTAGGGGTATGGCTCACAGGACAACCTGTGCAGCATACTAACAAGTGGGTTAGACCTACATCATGTTGCTTTTTATAACTTTTTCTCTAGATACGGCTTCGTATTTGTGATCCATCAAGACAGCTTTGATCCTCTGGAGCATGGCAACTAACAAAAAAACAAGACTAGGAGAAGAGAGACACATATAACAAGTTAGGGATTATAGAGGTTTGACTATGATGGACAGACACAGAGACTCACTGTCTAAAAGATGCCACAGGCCATAATACATTTTCTTTTTAAAGACAAGCTTTCCCAATACCCTACAATGTTTCACACAGAGACACACACACATACTCTAAAACGGTGATTATAAAGAGTAAAAGAACAAAAAAAGACTTTGCAATCTGAAATGGAAGATTCACTGGTGAAATACCCATGAAAGCAAGAGAGCCCAGTCAAACTTTCCCATCTCAGACTTAGTTACAAAGGACCTTGTGAAGGTTGACTCTAACCTGTGTTCATCACTTTAGTATGGTAGTGGTGAGCACTACAGAAAAAGAATCAATACAGTCATGTGGATGTACTCAAGGAGAGTGCTCTCAACTGCTTTTTTACTGCTCTATGGAGAAATTTATGCAAAGATTTGTTTTTCAATAGTTGACACTAACTTTTTATTACCCCTTCTTAAAAAAAAAAAAAAAAAAGACAACAAAACCCAAAAAAATTCCAGGCAATTCAAAATATGTGTGTGTGGGGTGGGGTGGGTGCATTTATGTACAGTAAAGGTGAAACTTTGAAATAACAGGAAAATGAAATAGATCAGGGTTCATGAGATGCAACTACTTTACTCTTTTAGCAAATAGATTTCTCACAACCTTGACTTGAAGTGCCAAGGTAGATGATTATGTATTTAAATCCTTATTTGACCTCCTAAGTGAACAACACTTTAAGAAAAGACAATATTAATGGAATTGAAAACATACGGTGTAACAATTTTCCATTAAAAAGGTAGTCTTAATTGCATGAGAGTATTTGGTCAAATACGGCAATTTCGTGCTGAAATTGGATGTAAAAATAGAAAAACAAATTAGCATTCTGTTTTTAGTAATTTTTTCAAGTATATAATTTTTTATCATTTTGGTTTATTATTTCATGTTCATATATGTATTAATTTTTATTGTTATTTAAAAAAACACCACATGTAGACTTTATTTCTTCATGTATTATAATTCCTGTACTATACCATTTTACATTGGATTTATATGCATAATATCTAATCAGATTTAAGATACAAAAGTCTATAAAATATTCACACTTTCAATAGTAACACACCAATCAAAACATAATGATTCAACCTTGATATTTCAGAAACTGCTACATATCTTTCTGTGTTTCTTTTTCTTTATTGTCCACCAGTGCCTTCCTTTTTCTCTCTGCTCTCTCATGATACATTCATTTTTAGATTTCCAAGGTTATGCTTGGAGTGACTCAACTCCTAAAGGCTTTTCACAGCAAGTTCTGCTCCCCCCTGTTGCTGCTTCACCTCAAGCAGCTTCATTACCAATGAAACTTGGCAGCTTACAAGTAGGTCTCTGTCCTGTCTGCTCACTCTTATACACTTTGTTTGGTCCTATCTGCACATTCTCTAGCCCTGTCCCTAGAAAGTATTTTAAGTACGTTTGTGGCTTATCCCTGCTTCCCTTTTACAGAACTATTCCTTTTTTTTTTTTTCCCTGGGATAAGTTCATTACGTCAGATTTTTCCCGGTCTCTTTTTTTTTTTTTTTTTTTTTTTTGTTTAACCCAAGGTTACTAGAGTTGTTTATTGTTGTTTTGTTTTTTAACTGGAGGATATTCACTCACCTCTATTTTGATACAAATTTATTTCCCTGACTTTTAGGAATAGTTTTTGTTTTAACTGACTGATAGAGGCTGCCTTTCAGAAGGACCTCTTCACTGTTGTCAGCAACCAGCTTATGAAATTATTACCCAGAAATGGATAAAAGACCCAGCCCACTTACTCAATATGCTTATTGTCATACCAAATAAATATTGTTGAGCAAACCACCAAAGATGTAAAGGTTTTACGCACAATTCCCATGATATCAAGGGAAGCTTTATGCTGTACTTCATTCATTGCCACCACTTTCAAGATTCTTCTTGCTTTGTTCTGGTTTTACCTGGCATACCAGCTTCTGCATATATCCAGAGCTACAAAAAGTTCTAACATGGATAAGCTTGTCGTGTAATTCCTTGCTGCATTTTCATCCTGCTGTTAGTTACTTGAAAGTCTTGAAACAGTGTAGTGAAAGATTTGTAGCTTAGTTCAGGTTTCCTCTGGCAATCAATCTTATTACATGTAGAAAGCAGACTGAAATTTTTGTTAGTCTGGTTATTATGAAGACAGGCTTTGGAGATGAGAAGCATTTCTAATTTTATCCTTCACAGAAAAATTCTAAATTAAGTGGGATTTTTGCAAATTAATGTTTACAATGAAATTATGTATTTTATTTTTTTTTAATTGTTGTTTCTAATTTGAAGGCAATATAAAGTCTTATTATTATTTGTTTATCACACTGACAGCAACAGTGGGACAAATATTGGATGAGATCCCATTATTCATACTCTTGGTAAGTATAATAGATTTTGTTACTTGGACTTGTGTGTCAGGAAAAGTGAGTTTCCAGAATTTACTTAGGGATAGTAGATGCCTAATTCCTTTGAAGTCTACAGATCCTTTAAAAGTTTCTTTAAATAAATGAAACCCTATTTAAAATTAAGATCCAAGTCCTCTTGACTTTTATCAAAAGTATCCCCATTGACTTCTGCTTACATTTTAAGACTCTGAAAGCATGACTATATCAAGGGTTAAATAGAGAATCCAAAATTGTTTTTGTGTATGCTGAGTTATTCTTCAGAAGGACTAACATTCCTTGATGTTGCAAAATATTAAGTAAAAATACATAATACTATTTGACACGTGAGAATGCAAATTTAAATGAAAGCAGAACTCACATATTGCTTTTACATTCTATCTGCCAGTCAAGCTGAAACCTTATGAAGAACGGCAAAGCAATTTTCAATCATGTATGGTATATCATGTAGGTCAAATTCTTTTATGTAAATCTCTTTCACTTGGGTGTTTAAATTTCAATAAAAATGTAATGATAAAAAGTGTAGCTTTTATTTCTCCTTTCTATAATTCATTCTGAGTTTTGGAGAACAAATGTTTTATTGAGCATGACACCTAAAAGGGGCATTGTTTTTAAAAGGTGCTAAAACAAGAGTCACATATGTTTTGGATAATGGAAGTATTACAGGAGGCTTCCCTATACAACCTTTTTTCCTGTAAGCTGGGGCTCATGGAGCTGCTTTTGTAGGTTAGCTTGAGTTCATCTGAATTTTTCAGGTCACCAGATGAGGGTGTTGCGCCTGATGGTTAACAGCATGGTTCGTTTCAGCATTCTCTATTGTTATGGCTGTTTTAATTGCTGTTTTCATACCCGAGGTTCCTTATGTAAGGAACGTGCTGAACTTTCTTAGTGCTAAATTGTGCTTAAAACTGCACTATGATCTGTCTCACCCAAGCCTGCACCAAAAAACCCCAAGCAAACAAACAAAGTAAAAAAAAAAAATAAAAAATCACTGGTTTCAGCACTTACATAATAAGAGGTGTTTTTCCCAAGTCGGAATTCAGTTTGCATATCAGGTTTTCACTTTGTAGTGAACAACCTAAGAAAATGGATACTGAGCTGATCCCCCTTCTATATGTAGATGAATGCGTGGCCTCTGAAACACTCAGCTTTTTTGCCCACCTCATTATTTGCTTTTGAAGTGAAGAAGAAAGACGACATGTACCTCTGAGAGCTAGGGCTTTTCTTAGTAGGGAGATTCACTTTCATGTGTGATGTGGGTTAGATCCCAAACATTGGAAAATATGGCACATACTGTGCTATTGTACAAGTTGTGAATAATAAACATTATAGAAATCCACACAGGGGATACCATGTATTTTGGGGCAAATTCTGAATTCAGGAACATAACTGCAGCTCCAAGAATTTAAACACCAATCATATGAAATACATTTAGCTGTATCTTCAGCTGTAACGCTATAGTTCCTCACAAATATAAGGAGATAAGCTGTTTTGCACTAGCTGATAGTAAATGTTGCTTTTATGTTTAGTCTGAAGTATGATTGCTCTGGGAATTTTTCAACTACTTTGTGCCTATATTTGTGTCACAGATCTACAGAAATTACAGGCTGGAGTGAGTAGAGCTGGGCAGGAATTAATGACTGATCTCATGAAGTATTTGGAGATTTAAATTCTTTCCTGTCCTTAGACAAAAGTAGAAAAAAGGAGCCAAAATATGAAAGAAAACTGAATCTAAACAAATCTTTAGTGTGATTAAGTAATTTTTTTTTTTTTTTTTAGATTTTCTTAAGATTTCAACAATAAAAGAAATTGTTCTGATAATGAAAAAAAAAAAAATCTAGGCAGCAATTTAGAATATTTAATTAATTCATTTTGCAAACAATTTGATTTCTACTCCTTCCTCAACTGTTCTATCTCTGACAAATCAAACTTTTCAATTAAAAATTGGATATTTTGTATGGGTCCTCAAGCACTGGCAGTAGGAGTGACTTGTGGCTACGTGCAAGGAAGGGGAAGTAGTAATTTTCAGTTAATTTAATGTTTCAAAAAGTATGCAGAAATCTGGTCAGATTAAAATTCACACTGAAAAAAGAATAAGTTAAAAGAATTAGTTAAAAATTCTTTTTATTCCTTTTTTGGTCTACTAACCCTCCCCTCTCTTAGAGACAAAGTAATGCAGCTTGGTTTTAAAATAATTTTTCCACATGTGATGCTATTTATTTCCTGGCACAAGATATTGTCATACACTAATGTTGTCAGTGATATCACTGTATTGGATAACATTGGTGACATTAATCTCTCTTGCCTCTTTCTAGAATCTTATGGGTTCTTTGCCTCGGTCAAGAAAAAAGCCTAACAACAAACAAAATTCAGTCACTGTTTTGAATTCTGAAGTATAAGGAAATCTACTCCCTTGTGTTATTTAGAAGCTTGTCAGGGATTGTGCAAGAACACTTGCACATGCATTATGTAGCTTTATATTTCTTATTTGCCAACATATTCTCTTCTGACAAATTCTTTTGATAATTCTTCCAGCATGCTATCCGATAAAGATCAGTTCCCTCCACTTTCTCTTGTAGCCTGGAAACCCCTATTGGAACAAACTGTTTAGTTCTGTTTGTTCTTAAATAGTCTTACCAGTGTTTCAGTATCATCCACAGTAATTTCCTCCTTAACAACTCCAAAAAGCATTTCCTCTGCTTCCTAAAGCATTAAGTACATATTGGTAACACCCTGGACAGATCTGGAAGTTGGCAAGGATCATAGACGACAGTCTTCCTGCTAATGAGAAGATAAATGTGACTTGCATAAATGCGTCCTTTTAACACACAAACTCAGCTTTGATTCATCCCCACTACCTTTATGTTTCCAAAGAATGCCTGTTATAGAATCAGATTCAGTCAATGCTGCATAAAGCACACAGTCTCTGAAACTTCCTCCATGGGACTAAACAGAAAGGATATCACCTTGTCATGTCATCCAAAAATGGCAGAACTTCTAAGATCCCAGTTCTACAAATATTCACCCATCTGTTTGTCTTTATGCTCTGAGAACAACTTCAGTGGTTTCACTGGAGTTGCCTGCTGAGTCCTAGGGTTAACATGTGTGCAAGTTTATGTGGGACTGCAGACTAACGAGGCAACAATCTTCCTGTCAATGCAGGGCTACATTATCTACTCTGAATGAGCTCAGGACTTGGCATGGGATTTGTGGTGGGAATACTATAAAAACAGAGCCACATGTACTGCACAAAACAGGGAAAGCATGTCTAGATCATTGTTTTAGCTTTGTAAAATTAGTCTGCTCATGTGGAATCTCAAAAAACACTGACAAATCCTTCTATGTTTAAAATACATCATTTCATTTGGTATTAACATGGAAAGGTGACAAGATATATGTACCCTTCTACACACTTGGCTTACATTATGGAATAAGTATTTTTTAGTAACATGACATTGTGGGAACCTGCTGTGATAAAGAGCCATATGTCCTGGAATTCTGCAAAATCCTCAGTTTTTGTTAAAGTTAAGACACATGTAAAACAAACCCTGGTGAGCTGTGTATGTGTGTTCTAATGGCAGACCACTGAACACCCATGCTGAAACTCATCACCCATGTCTTAGGTGCAGATTATTAATATTAAGCAAAATATAAATGGAATTTAATTTCTTCCTTCCATGACAGTTTTCTTCTTTTTTATTCCTCTTCCCCCCACCTTCCCAAAGTTGAAAATGTCAGTATCTAAACCAGCAAGTACAGTAAAAAATATTAAGTAACAGAATAGATCTCTGTACTGTTGGCTGGACTGTATTTAGATATTACTTTGAGGTTTATTCTTCCCTTGTAGCTGTAATTACCATTAATGAGTCTGACGCAGAAGTATTAAGAGGAAAACCCTGTTCTGGTGATGGAGAGTTGTTTCCAGGCTTCTATATACATATCAATGACTTCAACTATATTCAGGAAAAGGACTAATAGAATACCAAAGCCAGCTACTTACAGATAGAAGAAACATACTGTAAATATTGATAAGTGACAGAAATTATGGAAATTAAATAGTCCACTTTCTTGCATATTAAAGAGATTTTTTTTTTTTTTTTTCATTTTAAAATTTGTATTGATGTCTGTGGCTCATAATGAAGTGCTGGAAGTGAAGAACTGGAACTTGGTGATTTTTTTCATTGCTTTAAAGTAGTATCGATTTCCATTAAATCTTAGTGATAATTATTGAATTATAGTAAATAACCTCATGGTTTACAATCTCAACATATTTTCTATGGAAAACATGTTCAAGTGTATTTCCCCACAGCAAATATTAGCTACTTTCATATCAGCATCTTTGGGAATATAAATAGAACAAAAGATTTTGTGTAGTATCTCTGATGCCAATTGGACAGAAGAGAATGTTTCTATCAGTGTTGTGGTTAAACTCCAGCTAGCAAAATACCACGAAGCCACTGTCACAAATCCCCCTCCCCTCCTCCAATGGAGGGGAAGAATCGGAGGAAAAAGAAGGAAGCTCATAAAATTGAGATAAGAACTTTTTACTAATTAAATCTAAATCAATATATACAATTACAGGGACTTTACATGACCCTTACCATCATTAAGTCAAAGACAATGGAGTACATTGCATGCATTTTCTGATAGACTACCCAGGAGGCCAACCAGATCAAATAACTTCTGACCTTAAACTATGGTCTTTTCCTTGATAAGAGCACTTAATTGGGCTTCTTCTTCCTATTCAGGTACTGATATCATAAGAACATATATACAGACTATACATGAAATAAAGCAGTCAGATCTCCCTGTCCTAAATTTGACCGAAATAAATTAAATGTCTGAGTAAAAAATAAAATAAAACCTGGACAGACTGGATTTACAATCCAGTTGGGATTGATTTTATAACATTATGTGTTTCTGTGACACTGATAAAGTAGTAGGCAGAGTATTCTAAGCTGTGGTGAGTTTTGGTTGACTGTTTAGTTGGGTTTGGGTTTTGATTTAGGTTTTGGGTTTGTTTGGTTTTTTTTCACTTAAAGAATTGCAGCCTCCAACCTGGGATTCTAAGTGGCAAATCTGGGGAGTCACTGTACAATATTACATTTAGCTACCTAAACCTGCTAAACATTTTGCTTTGGGAACTTCAGGGACATAACGGCCTGGGGCCATTTGCCTGAAAGAGTTGGGTTTCCATGCAACCAGCTGAGAATGAGCCACCCTTTTCAAAGTATGCAACATCACTATTGTGCCTTTTTTCCAGGTCTATTTATTATTTTGATGTAATAATTTTTTTAACAAAAACACTGCCCCCCCCCCCAAATTCCCCCCAAAATTAAAAAAAAAACAAACCACAAGTAGAAATACTGAAGTCTGTAAGCTCAGTTGAAACAGATAGTATAGTTAAAAAAAAAAAAAAATAAAAAAAAAAGTACAAATGTCATTAATTCATTGAACAACATTTAACAAACATTTCATATTATACATTCACAAAAAACCACCCCATCTTATATAGCTAAAGATGTCTAAAAAGTACATGTGTTCAAAGTGCTCAATAAAGATGTGTCACAATTTATGGAATGACAGGTGGAGGTGATCCTTCTCCTTTACTCAGCACTAGTGAAGCCACATCTTGAGCATTGTGTCCAGTTCTGGACATCCTAGTACAAAAGAGACAGGGACATAAGAGAGTTCAGAGAAGGGAGACAAAGATGATTAAAGGACTGGAACATCTCTTCTATGAGGAAAGGCTGAGAGGGTTGGGACTGTCCAGTCTTGTAAAGGGAAGGCTCAGGGAGGGGGAACTTCTCAATGTATAGACATTCTTGAAGGGAGGGTGCAAAGAGGATGAAGCCAGGTTCTTATCAGTGACAGGACCAGAGACTATAGGTACAAACTGGAAGAGAGGAGGTTCTTTCTGAACACTGGGAAACACTTCCTTACTGTGAGGGTGACTGAGTACTGGTATGAGTTGCTCAGAGAAGCTGCTGACTCTCCCTCCTTGGAGATATTCAAAAACCATCTGGACATGGCCCAGAGCAACTTAGGTGGCCCTGCTTGAGCACGGAGTTTGGATCAGTTGACCTCCAGAGGTCCCTTCCAACCTCAGTCTGATTCTGTGGTTCTGTGAAATGCTAAACTTCCTTCTGAACTATTTATGTGTTTGTTCTCCTGTCAAGTTAATGCAGTACAATGCCCACACCTAGGGATTACCCTCATGTAAAGGAGTGTCTTAATTAGCCCTGAGAAATACTTCTGAGAAGTAACAAATATCCTTCTCTTGTTCTCCTTTGACTCTGCAGGAGAATTGGTTTGTAACAATTCTAGGTCAGCTTCCAGACTTTTTCAATTGCATGAATGTCATAGCTTATCTGCACTTTTGGCCTCTCTACATTGCACTTTTTATCCAACCCCTGAATACCACGAATTTCTGCAGTGATCTGCTAAAGAGTCTGAAATAGCGGTTGATTCTTATGTGGTTGTAGCTGTGCACTTTCCTTTAATGTTACACATATTTTATATAAAATGTAAAGGTGCTGGAGCATGTCCAGCAAAGGGCAACGAAGCTAGTGAAGGGTCTAGAGCACAAGTCCTGTAAGGAGGGGCTGAGGGAGCTGGGGGTTTTTAGCCTGGAGAAGAGGAGTCTCAGAGGAGAACTTATGGATCTTTACAACTGCCTGAAAGGAGGTTGCAGAGAGGTGGTGTTGGTCTCATCTTCCAAGTGACAAGTGATAGGATGAGAGGAAACAGTCTGAAGTTGCTCCAGAAGAGGTTTAGATTGGATATTAGGAAAAAATTCTTCACAAAAGGGTTGTCAAGCATTGAAACAGGCCATCCAGGGAAGTGGTTGAGTCAGCATCCCTGGACATATTTAAGAGACGTGTGGACAAGGTGCTTGGGGACATGGTTTATTAGTGGACTTTCAGTACTAGGTTAATGGTTGGACTTGATGACCTTAAAGGTCTTTTCCAAACTGAAAGATTCTGTGATTCCATGATTCTATAAAAGATTTCTTTTTTTCTTGATTCTGTTTGACACATTGAGACAGCATTTTGTCTCATAAGTGTTGTGGGATTTTTCCCAGAACCTCCCTATTTAATTTGTCTTTAATTACTGGTAAATTATTCTGTAATTAATCTGCTACACATTCCCATATTTAACAGCCAGAAGTATTTCAGAAACTTTAGGTGATATTTTTGTACATGAATTAAACCAACACACAGAATAATGGTGAACTCAACATCATTTAGAAAAGACGTATGTTTTTGAAGACACAAGGTTTCCTTTAAAGAGATTATTCAGTCTGGTTCTTCTGGAGCTGTTAAACAGCCTCTGCAAATAATAATTTAAACATGATGGTTTACTTTCTGCTTGTGTGAATTTTTTAGGCCCCTGTGTTCATCTCCTCTGTTCATGCCAGCAGTAACACAGATTCACAGGATGTGCAGATTTGCGCTCAGATAACAACAATGATCAGATGTCACGCCTCAGCATTTAAACCACCCAAACTCAGCAATACTTTCCCTAAAACACAATTAGATGTATATGTTCTAGTTCGGTTTTGATTATATACCCCTTCCTGGACCCCTGCGAGCCCTTCTTTCTGAAAGAATAGGGATGAGACAATGACTATGGCAGATCTGGGATGTGATAGAAAAAGCTTTTTCTAAATGCTTTGGTGGTAACTGTTACTCACAGCTCAGAGCCTGGCAAACTGTAAGATTTGAGGTTAGAAGGGGAAGTGTCCTCCATGTCAAATTGCTTTGAGAATGGGGATACTGAGGTTTTCAGTTCAGTATAATTTTTTCCTGGAGGGAATATTTAGTCACATCCCCTCAGGCAATTTCCAACGTAAGGAAGACCTCTCCTGAATTGGCAACCAGCTTGATGCTTTCTGTGATTTGTCTGAAAACATGTTAGTTGCCTGACAATTCTCTAGATTAGATGTGTTAGATTAGACTTTGGACACTTTGTCAAAATTTATGTAGGAGACACTACCTTACACTGTGCAAGACGTTTCAGAAAAGACATTTCCTTCCTTCCTTCCTTCCTTCCTTCCTTCCTTCCTTCCTTCCTTCCTTCCTTCCTTCCTTCCTTCCTTCCTTCCTTCCTTCCTTCCTTCCTTCCTTCCTTCCTTCCTTCCTTCCTCCCTCCCTCCCTCCCTCCCTCCCTCCCTCCCTCCCTCCCTCCCTCCCTCCTCCTTCCTTCCTTCCTTCCTTCCTTCCTTCCTTCCTTCCTTCCTTCCTTCCTTCCTTCCTTCCTTCCTTCCTTCCTTCCTTCCTCCTTCCTTCCTTCCTTCCTTCTTCCTTCCTTCCTTCCTCCTTCCTTCCTCCCTCCCTCCCCTCCCTCCCTCCCTTCCTTCCTTCTTCCTTCCCTTCCTCTCCTCCCTTCCTCACTCCCTCCCTCCCTTCCCTCCCTCCCTTCCTCCTCCCTCCTCCTCCTTCCTTCCTTCCTTCCTTCCTTCCTTCCTTCCTTCCTTCCTTCCTTCCTTCCTTCCTTCCTTCTTCCTTCCTTCCTTCCTTCCTTCCTTCCTTCCTTCTTCCTTCCTTCCTTCCTTCCTTCCTTCCTTCCTTCCTTCCTCCTTCCCCTCCCTCCCTCCCTCCCTCCCTCCCTCCCTCCCTCCCTCCTTCCTTCCTTCCTTCCTTCCTTCCTTCCTTCCTTCCTTCCTTCCTTCCTTCCTTCCTCCTTCCTTCCTTCTTCCTTCCTTCCTTCCTTCCTTCCTTCCTTCCTTCCTTCCTTCCTTCCTTCCTCCCTCCCTCCCTTCCTTCCTTCCTCCCTCCCTTTCCTTCCTCCTCCTTCCTTCCTCCCTCCCTCCTCCCTCCCTCCCTCCTCCCTCCCTTCCTCCCTCCCTTCCTTCCTTCCTTCCTTCCTTCCTTCCTTCCTTCCTTCCTTCCTTCCTTCCTTCCTTCCTTCCTTCCTTCCTTCCTTCCTTCCTTCCTTCCTTCTTCCTTCCTTCCTTCCTTCCTTCCTTCCTTCCTTCCTTCCTTCCTTCCTTCCTTCCTTCCTTCCTTCCTTCCTTCCTTCCTTCCTTCCTTCCTTCCTCTGCAGAAAGGAAAAGAAACTTCAAAAGTCAGAAACATTAGTTAGCTGGTCTTCCCTGTCAATATTTCCTTTTTGAAAAATCATGTAAAATTTGCCAGAAGTTTTCTAGACAAATCAAACTTTACATCCTGATACAAAAAATGTAATAAACCCTTCACACAGAAAACTTTGTAAGAAGTAAATCTTTAACTACAACTTCTGGGCTATTCATAAAGTACAAAAGAGATTAATAGCTCAACAAAGAACTAGAAGCAAAGTTTCTATATATAAGACCTTGCATCAGAAATGCTGAAATCATAGTAGTTGAGAAGAAAAGGGAGAAAAAGATACATTTGGCAGAACTGATTCCAGTAACAAAAATTATATGCCTCTTCTGAAAGAAAAGGCTGTGGCCATAGATATGTACTCAAATAAAAGGTGAGCCAAGTTCATTGGAATAAACATAGTCCTTCCAATGGGCACTCACTACCAATTTTATCTTATTCTCTTTGATAATTATTCTGCTGCCATGTGTATAAGAAAAGAGAAGTAGTTTGTTTTCTGTAGAAGTAGCAGAGATGTAGAGAAGGTTCCTGAAAACAAACATTTGAAGTTTTAGACAGGCATCCTACTTTTCCCTACACCTCCTCACTCACTTAGTATGTAAGGATGAGTAGATACAAAATAGTTTGGATATTCCATAAGAGGAACACAAGGTAGTCACCTTATTAATATACTTGAGTGGAAT